>OY998180.1:150402685-153141435 GCA_963921935.1 Galeruca laticollis
CTGTTGATTTTCAGATCACTAGAGCCAGTACAACGGGTCCTATGAATCCAGATCTTTTGGTCATTTTTGGAGATATTTCGGTTTGTTAGCATGATACAGCCTACAGAGTGTATAAGTACGGAAAAGCTAGTTTTAATCTTTAAAACTGTTTGTTTCTATCGAATTCTCCAAAATGACTTTTGAAAAACCACCTAGTTTACTTCCCTAAACGATCGTATCAACATATCGATTCCGATATCAAGGTGTTTCAACAGTCAAAGTTCCAAAAACTCATCATTACGTGAGAGATTATAGTTTTTTGATGGTTTCTAATAATAATTTTTTCCATATCTCTAGTTTATGGTTTTCTTGAATACGGCTTTACTAATTTAAAATGACATGCAAAAAGTAATCGACCATCATTTCCTACCCCAAAAACAAAATGAATCCAGTTATTATGTCCGAAAAAAAGGCATATAAATGCAAGTGAACCGAGAAAGTTGATTTTTGGATATGTTATAGAGGGGGCTCAGAAAATCTTAACTTGGAATTGTCGACCAAGATTTCCTATAAGCTTTAGCCGCCATCTTGAAAAAAAAGGTTAAATTTGTTGTTTTTTTTTTCGATAACTCGGCTCTATGTCACGATACAAAAATTATGTTCATGTACTTTCTTGTTGCTTTTTTTTCGCTCTACACTTTAGGTCACATGAATTTTTCACCTACCTTTGATCGTGGTTGAGATATCGAGCCCAGATGTGAAAAATTGAGAGATCGAGATTTGTTTTTTTCAATTTTCTTCTTTCTGGTGATAGATATCGAAAAAGTGTTTGAAATCAAACTTGCAGAACATCTTAATACCTACAATATACTTTTTTAGACACAAATTACGTCTTGTAGCATGCCGCAAAGTAGGCAAGTTCCACGTCAGACAGGCGCCGACGCCTACCTTTGTGTTGCGCTTTACAAGCAGGCTCCAACGCGACCCAGTGCAATAATTCTTTAACTCGCTATAAGGATAACTATAAATCATTTACGATTCAACTGCTTCGCTAAATCAATGAATAAAAATCAGTTGGACAACCTCTCACAACTCCCACCGACGAAAAGCGCCGCACGCCAGAATATACTCCGCACATATCATCAGGTGCGACGAACAAATCATTGCTAACACAGCTGAATTCGCGCCACCTAAGCTTTTGAAGCTCGTATCGTGCAAGTGCAAGGTAAAATGCAAAGTTTCTTGTGGTTGTAGAAAAGCGGGAATCGGTTGTTCGATTATTAGCCTCAATTGTAGTGGGTAAACATGCAACAACGTCGCCAAAATTGACATCCTTTTGCTTGAGAATGATGAGGATGATGAAGTTGAAATGAACATCGAAGACTAACGGCATGTGGTTGTAGAACCAGAACAACTCGATTACTTTTTTCAGGACGACGGTGAATCGGGACCATCGAAACGATGGAAAATATAAATATTGAAAAGAGACCTTCATTTATGTTAATTTTCTTTTTATATTAACATAATACATTTTATACGATTGAATATAAAATCGAAACTTCGCGCGGACTTTTTTATCTAAAAAAATAACATATTGTAGGTATTAAGATGCTCTACATGTTTGATTTCAAACACTTTTCGGTATCTATCACCAGAAAGAAGAAAACTAAAAAAACAAATCTCGATCTCTCAGTTTTTCAATTTCGCGCTAGATATCTCAACAACCATAAACGGTAGGTTAAAAATTCATATGACCTTAATTGTAGAACGCTTATAGGAAATCTTGGTCGACAATTTGAAGATAAACTTTTCTTAGCCCCCTCTACAACATATTCAAAAAGCAGCTTTCTCGGTTCACTGACATTTTCAAATGTATATTGACTAAATCAAAAACACCTTTTTCAAGGTTAAAATTTCGGTTGATTACTAGAAAGAAACAAATGTGTTTGTAAAAAATGTACATACTTCTGTTCATTCGGAACGTTGCGAAATTTTAAAAAAATGCTATTTCGTCAATGTAGCAGCAATGATGTGTATGAATGAAGGTCTATTTACAGCTCTTCTAGATACAGTTAAATAATTAATTTTTTCGTAATAAAATGATAAATAAGTTTTTCTAATTTTTTTACTTTTATATATTATATTGTTTCTACCTTTACAAATATTTTAAATATGTTTTGGCACATTTAAAGATTTTTTTGGCTGGATGTCATAATTTGTTTACATCTGGTTCTGGTACGTATTACCTTTTACATTTGTTCTATTTGTGAATAATATAAAGAAATTTGCATATGAATCTCATATCTAATACAATTTCTACAAAAATTATATTTTTGTTAAATAAACACAAAGTATTTCAACAGAAAACTAGCTTTTCTCTGTAAAATCATTAGATTTAAGGACGTTTCAGGCGTACGACAACACAGCACGTAATATGATTGTGTTACTATAAACTTTAGTTGGGAACGTTGAATAGAGGTGGCGACTCATACTTGATGGGTTTGAACTCTGCTTCTCATAGTCCAAAGTCCGCATAACAAATTTAAAGGATGTGCTTGAAGTTAAGGACGAGGTCGGTGTTATACGGGGGCAGTTTATAAGTTAGAAATTCAGTTAAATCGTTACTTAAAGTCAGATTTTTTTCCAATTGATGAAAGTACGGGAGAACAATATTTTTTTAACAATACAGTCTATAATATGCTGTCTTATACGGGGGCAGTTTATAAGTTAGAAATTCAGTAAAATCGTTACAAGTCAGATTTTTTTCCAACTGATGAAAGTAGAGGAGATCAATATATTTTTTTAAAATACAGTCTATCATATGCATTTTTTTAATGTTATATTCCTCTCCAGCAGGTATTTAAGCAGCGGTTTCGATGCTGATCTGGTGTATTTAGGTAAACATTTAATAGTTTGGTGTTGAACTAAGCTAAGCTATTAAGCTAGGCAGTTAATGCTAAACCAAAAATAATTAATTCCAAAAAATTGCTAAATACCATTTAGTCTGATGTTTTTCCACTTGGACAAACTGTCTGAACTAAGTGAGTTTAGCTTAGCTCATATAACTGAGGCTTTTATGCAACCTCATTCATCTTCTAATCAGTTTTGATATTCAGTAAATGCACCAAATAAAAGCATTTATTCCATTATTTATAATTATAATTTTTTTTTGTTACAGTCACACGACACGCACAACGACGTGGGAAGATCCTAGAAAGTCACTGGCTGCACAAGCTGCTGCTCAACAACACCAAAGTGCCGAGCAACTATTAACTGCACATCAGATGTCACACCCTCAGTCGCCTAATTCTAACACTAGTAAGTTTGTTATTATACCCGCACCCATTTGTGGTTTTCTCGTAATTGTGAAGGTTTATGATAGAGTGCTTAAGATTTGGTTTATCAGTAATTTGGCAATTTGTTATTAGAAATACCTCAGGAATACTACAAGTAGAATTTAGTAACCTTGTACAACGTATATCTGATGAGAGAGACAAAATGTTTTTCTGTTAACCATACTTAACTTATAAACATTTTGACTAGTAATTTTCTATATTATTACACTACCGTCCAAAACTTTAGAAACAGCAAAGCAGAAATTAGATGGAATTAAAAAACATCTAAATTGTCTGGAATTGAAATGAATTTTAAAATTAAACAAAATATTACACAAAATAGAAATTCAGTATACAATATTAATCAATTTTTTTTATTATTTCGTATTTCTAGGCATTCTATTAATTAATTTCTTCAAATCAACTTTATTTATCGTAATGAATTCATTCTCGATTAATGCCACAAATGCTCGGAGCATATCCTCCGTTTGTTGGGACTTCCAGACATAATATACCTTAATTTCGTTCCAGTTTCATGTTTTCACAAGGATGAAGTGGAAACCTAGACCCGTGTTAAGTTAGCCACGGATTTTTTTTAACAATCCACGAATATTTTTTTACAAAATAAACTGTACCTTTGTAAAAAAATGTTGTAATAGGAGAGATATAATGACATTTTAATAGGCTACATAATTTTACTACCAAAAGTTAAAGATTAAGTGAATAAAAAGATTTCAAATAGTTCTTGTACATATTTCATGATTCTGAATCGAAGACCCAAAAATAAAAAACAACTATTACAAAGAACACCTAATTAGAAACCGATTCACAAAAAATTGTGATGTAAGTATTTTTTATAACGTCAAAAAAATGCATAAAGATTACGATAATTACGATTGTATGCTGACGCCCATCGTTCATTCTGAACTCGAAGCCCCAAAATTTCTTCAAATTTCATTTAATTATTTCAAAGGACACTTAATTAGGAACCTATTAACGAGAAACTATGATGTACGTAGGTATTTTTTATAACGTCAAAAAAAATTCATAAAGATTACGATTGTGCGCCGACGCGCATCGTTCGTTTTGAACTCGAAGCCCCAAAATTTCTTCAAATTTTCTTGAACTATTCCAAAGGACACTTAATTAGGAATCTATCAACGAAAAATTGTGATATAAGTATTTTTTATAACGTCAAAAAAATGAATAAATATTACGATTGTGTGCTGGCGCCCATCGTTCATTTTGAACTCGAAGCCACAAAATTTTTTCAAATTTTCTTCAACTATTTTAAAGAACATTTAATTAGGGACCTATTAACGTAAAATTGTGATGTAAGTACTTTTTATAACGTCAAAAAAAATTCATAAAGATTATGATTGTGCGCTGACGCGCATCGTTCGTTCGTGAACTCGAAGCCCCAAAATTGTTTTAAATTTTCTTTAACTATTTAAAAGAAGACTTAATTAGAAACCTATTAACGAAAAATTGTGATGTAAGTATTTTTTTTAACGTCAAAAAAATTAATACAGATTATGATTGAGCGCTGACGCGCATCGTTCGTTTTGAACTCGAAGCCCCAAAATGTTTTCAAATTTTCTTTCACTAGTTCAAAGAACAATTAATTAGGAACCTATTAACGAAAAATTGTGTTGTAAGTATTTTTTATAACGTCCAAAAAATTCATAAACATTACGATTTTGCGGTGACGCCCATCGTTCGTTATGAACCCGAACCCGTTATAAAAAACTTTATGAAAATTACTTACATCACAATTTTTCGTTAATAGGTTCTTAATTATGTGTTCTTTGAAATAGTTGAAGAAAATTTGAAAAAATTTTGGGGCTTCGAGTTCAAAGCGAACGATGCGCGTCGGCGCTCAATCGTAATCTTTATGAATAGTTTTTAACGTTATAAAAAATACTTAGATCACAATTTTTCGTTAATAGGTTCCTAATTAAGTGTCCATTGAAATAGTTGAAGAAAATTTAACAAAAGTTTGGGGCGTCGAGTTCAAAACGAACGATGCGCGTCGGCGCACAATCGTATTCTTTATTAATTTTTTTGAAGTTATAAAAAATACTTAAATCACAGTTTTTCGTTAATAGGTTCCTAATTAAGTGTCCTTTCGAATAGTTGAAAGAAAATTTGAAGATATTTTGGGGTTTCGAGTTCAAAACGAACGATGCGCGTCGGCGCTCAATTGTAATCTTTATGAATAGTTTTTGTCGTTATAAAAAATACTTACATCACAATTTTTCGTTAATATGTTCCAAATGAAGTGTCCATTGAAATAATTGAAGAAAATTTAACAAAGTTTTGGGCCTTAAGTTCAAAACGAACCATGCGCTTCGGCACACAATCGTAATCATTATTAATTTTTTTGACGTTATAAGAAATACGTACATCACAGTTTTTCGTTCATAGGTTGCTAATTAAGTGTCCTTTGGAATAGTTGAAGCAAATTTGAAGAATTTTGGGGCTTCGAGTTCAAAACGAAAAATGCGCGTCGGCGCTCAATCGTAATCTTTATGAATAGTTTTTGACGTTATAAAAAATACTTACATCACAATTTTTCGGTAATAGGTTCCTAATTAAGTGTTCTTTGAAATAGTTAAATAAAATGAGAAGGAATTTTAGGGATTCGAGTTCAAAACGAACGATGTGCATCAGCACGTAAACTTTATTAATTTTTTTTGACGTTATAAAAATTACTTACATCACAGTTTTTCGTTAATAGGTTCCTAGTTAAGTGTCCTTTGGAATAGTTAAAGAAAATTTGAAGAACTTCTGGTGCTTCGAGTTCAAAACGAACGATGCGCGTCGGAGCACAATCGTAATCTTTATAATTTTTTTTGACGTTATAAAAAATACTTCCATCACAATTTTTCGTTAATAGGTTCCTAATTAATTGTCCATTGAAATAGTTAAAGAAAATTTAACAAAATTTTGGGGCTTTGAGTTGAAAACGAACGATGCGCATCGGCGCACAATCGTAATCTTTATGAAATTTTTTTGACGTTATAAAAAATACTTACATCGCAATTTTTTGTGAATTGGTTTCTAATTAGGTGTTTTTGTAATAGTTGAACCATTTTTTTTTATTTTTGGGTCTTCGATTCAGAATCGAGAAATATGTACAAAAACTATTTGAAAACTTTTTTCATTTAATCTTTAATTTTTGCTAGTAATATTATGTACCCTATTAAAATCTCATTATATCTATCCTATATTAACATTTTTTTGCAAAAGTAGTTTATTTTTTAAAAAAATATTCGTGGGTGGTTAAATTAAAATCCGTGGGCTAACTTCACACGGGTGAAACCTAGAGTAATTTGACTGAATTCTTTCAGACGTAAAGTACAAATACCGCTCCGTTATTCAAGCCTGATTTGCTTACGTTTTGCCATTTTGTGATTACGATCAAAGTAGTAGTTCAAGTCGAAGATAGTATTAATAGAACAAACTTAATTCGTTGCTAATTTTTCTGTGTGCAGTCTGCAATTTGAAATCAGGTGTGCTTCCAATCTTTTGGACGGTAGTGTATATTAAAAAGGTTTTCTTCTTTTATTTTAGCTAGAATTTTTTATTAGTTATATTATTTAAAAAACTGGTTTTGGTAAAGATACACACGCGTGTGACTTTAGTCTAATTTAGTTGAATTTCGTGAAAAATAGGGATAAAGCTCCTAAAAATATGTGTGACAGCTAGTTGGATTCGGAATTTTATTTAGAAAACGTATCGAATTCATTTATTAGCACATAAAAAATTGCAAAAGTTATAAACAAATTAAGAATGAGAAAAAAATGACATTTTGTTTTCCGTCTATATCTCATGAACATTTAAGAAAATAAAAAAAGCGATTCTTAAAGAGGAGAAAATTTCCAATAAAGAAGTCCTAACTGCCGGATCTCTATCTTCATTATTAATAATATTAATTTATGGCTAAAAGTAGGTACCTACCCGCGCGTAATTTTCGGTATGTGCGCGCGGCATCAAAAGCTAGTGCATCACATTAAATAATTCTTTTAAGGTATTAAATGTTAATTAGAAAATTCGAAAAATTTATGTTGTATTCAGAAAACTTCGAATAATTAATTCCCCTCGGAAATTTGTCTTAAAGTTAATTTTCCACAAAGTTATGCTATTGTTAATTAACGAAATTTTGTACAACTTTTGTCTTCATTGTAAATCATTTTTTTTAATAATTGGCCTAAAAATAATTCGCTTCGTGGAGCCCTTCTTATATACACAACAAGAGCACGTCATAAAAATTGAAAATAATTTAATAATTTGTTTATTATAATTTTTTTAGTTAACCAAAAATGAAAAATCGAAATATTGTTGTGATTTTTTTTTAAACTTTACTTTCATATTTCCGTTTTTGTATTAATGAAAGACATTAATTAACTTAAGAAAATCAGTTTTTCCGTCATTTGTTTATACATTTTTTAAAAACAAATAGGCTAATTTCCCCTTTATTAAAAAAATTCGTTTTACAATTTTGTTGTCTTGATAATGTTGATTTTTAAGAAAAAAATGTTTTCTTAATAACAATTTTTAATTGTTTATAATCGTTTTTTTTTTCATATTTGAAATGCTTAAATAATTAGATAAGAAATTTTTTTTTAAAAAAATTATAATTGACGGTTCTTTTTATAGTAACAAAGAAAAACATTTTTTTGCAAATTTAGTTTTTTCTTATCTTAACAATTTGTTATCAACAAATTCACAACTTTGCTTTATTTGCCTGAAACTACTAATAATTACGAAAACAAGCATATGTGACAAAGTACCGAAAAAATTTGTTTTCATTATCTATTGTACTTGTAGTTTACAGCAGCTGCTTGATTTTCCAACTAAGAAACGAAAATATATTAGAAACTACTTGACGTACGAAAATAATCATTCAGGTTATTTGGTTATTTTTATAGAGGATTTAACGATCTTTTAAATAAGTCTTAAACAATTTTGTAGTTCTTTAGTAAATTCCACATAAATGTAATGTTATTTAATAAATGATAAGAATTTTTAACACAACACAAGGTTTGTGGCAAACGAAAGATGACTATGAGTCCCGAATGACGCAGCTGCTGATGATAACATACAAAACTCGAAATCGTTAAATACGCAAGGTGAGCAATAAAAATTACTGTATTAAATGAAACAAAAAATGATTTTTGATAAATAAGTTATGAAAAAATGAAAAATTTTCCATGTGGAAAAATTTCACAGTTGAATGAAAGTAAATTGGAAAACTTTGTCGAAAAAGTAAATTCATAAAATATCACTTTATTTATAAATAAACAATTGCATATTTTATTACTTAACTTAATTGACCTTAAGGTCTATAACCGAATATGCATTATTTTAAAATAATGAATAATAATTTTAATAAACAAATACGCATAGCAACTGATAAACAATAACTACAAAATTGTTTAAGGACTCATTTAAAAGATCGTTTAATTCTCTATAAAAATTACCCGAATGCTTATTTTCGTATCTCAAATAATTTCTAAGATATTTTAGTTTCTTAGTTGGAAAATCAAGCAGCTGCTGTCAACTACAAGTACAATAGATAATGAAAAAAAATATTTCCGGTACTTTGCCAAATATGGTTGTTTTCGTAATTTTTAGTAGTTTTAGGAAAAAATAAAACAAAGCTGTGAATTTGTTCATAATAAATTATTAAATTTGCAAAAAAATGTTTTTCTTTATTACTATGTAGAGGACTATCAATTATGATTTTTTCTTCTTAACTAATTATTTAAGTATTTTAAATTTGAAAAAAAAAACGATTATAAATAATTAAAAATTGTTATTAAGAAAATTTTTTTTCATAAAAATCATAATTTTCTCAAGACAAAATTGTAAAAGGATTTTTTTTAAAAATATCAAATTAATCTATTTGTTTATAAAAAAAATTATGAGCAAATGACGTAAAAAATAATTATTTCAAGTTAATAATGTCTTTCATTAATATAAAAACGGCAATATGACAGTAAATTTAAAAAAAAAATTTCACAACAATACACAACAAAATTATAATAAGCAAATTATTAAAAAAATTATGACGTGATCTTGTTGAGTATGTATATTTTTAGGCCAATTATTTAAAAAAAATGATTTACAATGAAGACGTAAGTTGTAGAAAATTTTGTTAATTATCAATCGCCTAACTTGGTGGAAAATTAACTTTGAGACAAATTTCCAACGGGAATAAATTCATCGAGGTTTTCAGAATACAACAAAATTTATTCGAATTTTCGAATTAATATTTAATAACTTAAAAAATTATTTAATGTGACGTACTAGCTTTGGACTCCGCGCGTACAACCCGAAAATTACGCGCGGATAACTACTTTTTAATTAAAATTATTGATAATGAAGATTGAGATCCGAGGGTTAGGACTTCTTTATTGGAAATTTCCTCCTCATTAAGAAACTTTTCTTTAATTTCTTGGAATATATTATTATCATATTGATAGCACGATTTCAGGTAAAGGACTCTAAAACCGCAATAAACCATAGGCGGACATTGAAATTAAGGCTGGATAAAATAAATCAACTGTATCTCAATTATCTCAATAAATATGGGCAATAAGTAGGAACGTAAACGTGGGAACCTAAACATAAAAATTACGCGCCCAATTGTATCTTGCGCCTTTTTTCTAGTATAGTGTATATAATAGATACTTATCTTATTTCTTGTTTACGTATATAGTTTATAAAGAAAGTTTGTGGAATCATCACTCCGAGTATATTTTAATCTAAAATGACGTCAACAAGTGTTGTCTTTACCCCAGTTAAGCCTGTTAGTAAGGCTGCTTTCACGTTAAGGGAAAAAACTATAATACTGAATGTCCACGATTCACTTGTGCACCAACGTACTTCAAGGAATGTTCGGGAAATAGTTAGCGCCTGTTCCAATATAACGGGAGTTGGAGAAGCGACCGTTTATAGATTTTTAAAAGAACGATAAAGCGGAACTGTTAGTTCTCCCAAGAAGACTGGGGGCAGTAAGCCATTGGAAATTGAAGAATTCCATAAAAATGTTATTAGGAGACACGTCCACTCCTTATATTTTAATAATGAAATTCCAACATTAGATAAAATTTTTTCCTTAATTAGTCAAAATGATGACTTATCATCAATACGCTGAAGTAAATTATGGAAACAATTACGAGAGATTGGATTTCGCTGGGAGAAGCATACTCGGAAGTCACTGTTAATTGATAGAGAAGACATTGTATGTTGGAGAAGGGATTATCTTAGAGCCATTAAAAGGTACCGGGAGGATGGGAAGAATATTTATTATTTGGGCGAGACTTGCATAAACGAAGGACATACCGTATCAAAAGTATGGGTACATACGACTGTGAAGAGCTCTCGCCAAGCGTTCATAGCAGGTGTATCAACCGGGTTAAATAATATTCCCATCGGAAAAGGACGTAGACTTATTATAACCCATATCGGAAATTAAAACGGTTTTATCCATGGTGGATTATTAAGTTTTGTGTCTAAATCAACTAAAGATTACCACGAAGAAATAACCGCCGACGTTTTTGAAGAGTATTTTATACAGATGTTGGATTTAATTCCAGAACATTCTGTAATTGTTCTAGATAATGCTAGCTATCATTCAAGACTTGTAGAAAAATTGGCAACAACTGCTTGGAAGAAAGCTGAGGTAATCGTTTGGTTGGATAACCACAACATCATATACAAGGAGCACTCTGTAAAACAAGTATTATTACGAATTGTCAGACTGCACAAATCGAAATTCAAAAAATATGTAATTGACGAAATGGCGTTATAACGTAGAATAACGATTACCACCATACCACTGCGAACTCAATGCTATTGAACTTATATGGGCGCAAGTAAAGGGTGACGTAGCACGAAACAATATATGTATCTCTGTATCTGTAAAAGTTTGAAGGGTGGGTGACCCCACAGCACTTAGGCCACAATTGGCCTAATGTGCATCCTTCTGAGGTTCAAAACTTCCTTCTAGCTCATCATCCAGCCTAATTTTTTGAAGTAGACGATAACGTCGCCTGAATTAAGTTCCCTCATACTGGCGTATGTTAGCCTGTGCTTGCCAAATACATGAAATCTAAAATGAGAGAGTGTTTAACATTCGCAAAGAATGTGTTCGACCGTCTCATCTTCTTGTTCATATTCTCTACAAAGTGGGGTGTTAGACAGACCCAGTCTGTGGAGGTGTTTTCGTAGGTGGCAGTGACCAGTCAGAATACCCCTGGCTGTTCGTAGGTTCTGCCTGTTCCTAATCACGTATTTTTTGGCTACTTTGCTGTCCGGATACTATAGCAGTTCCTTGGCAAGCCTGCAGCCTTCTGCGTCGTCACATCTACCCTTAAACTTATTAAGGGAGTGTTCCTTTAATAGGTCGGCCGTCGCTAACGCCGATAGACGAATGAAAGTGCCAGATCCCAAGAGTTTGTGGGAGGCTGCGTTCCTGGCTAGCGAGTCTGCAATACCGTTTCCTTTCGATTTCTCACGGCCTTTGATCCAGCCTAAAGTGAACGTGTTGTTGTTACAGGCTTCGATTGAGGCCATGTGACAATCTAGTACTAGGCCTGATGTAATGCGTGGTCTGTTCAGGGCTAGTAGTGTTTGTCTACTGTCCGTTAAGATGTATATATTATTACCTGTGGTTTTCCTTTTGGTAATCTCTTTTACAGCGATGCAGATAGCAGTGAGCTCTGTTTGAGCAACACTTGCATTGCAGCCCATTGTCCATTTTATATTTAGATTCAGGGATCTGGAAAAAATTCCACATCCTGAGCCTACATTGGATTTAGACCCATCTGTGAAGATGCGGATTGCCCCTTCTTCCAATGGGTCTTGTGCGTTGTTTTTAAAGATTACCTTGTAGGGCCTGTGGAAGGCATATAGCGGTGGAATCGAGTCCGTATTGACCTGCAGCAGTGGGACCTCCCTGAGGGCCTCATGCCACAAGTTACCTCTCTGTTTACCGGATCCTACATCAGGTTGTATACCGGTAGAGCGTAGACGTGTCATGGTCATCAAAACAACCTCCTTGATTTATATGTCAAGGGGAGCGAGACCGAGGATTACCTCCATCGCTCTTGTTGGTGTGGTTCTCATGCCTCCTGTTTTGTTGAGGCATGCTGTTCTTTGGATTTGATCCAGTTTTTGGACGACTGCCAGCTGATTTGCTTTAGCTCCCCAGGCAATCGCGCCATACGTCAGCATAGGTCTGATTATGGCAGTGTAGATCCAGGCAGCGATCCTAGGTGACATTCCCCAGGTGCGGCCGATGGTTCTACGACATTGTTCATAAGAAATATATGCTTTTTTAACTCTACTTTCTAAGTGAGAGCTCCACGTTAACTTACTGTCGAAGGCGACCTCTAAATATTTCACCTCTGAAGAGAAATTAAGTTTGGTATCTAGGAGCTTTGGGCTTGATGTTTTATAAGCTTCCTTTTTTTCGTGAAAAGAACCATCTCCATCTTTTTTGGATTTATTGACAGTGAATGGTCTTTGCACCATTGTTCTATGATATTGAGGGCCTCTTGCATTAAAGCGCAGAGTGTCTCCTCGAATCTTCCTGTTAGCAGAATCACTAGGTCATCTGCATATGCTATTGTGTAGAAGCTGCTATCGTTGAGGCCCAAGGAGTCTAAGACCATGTTCCACAGTGGTGGCGAGAGGACCCCTCCCTGTGGACAACCTTTTACAACCAAGCCTCTGATGGTTACGTCATCTACACTGATTTTTATTGCTCTTTTTGAGAGCATGTTATATATCCAGCCATATATGGTTGGGGTGATATTCTTGTTGGAAAGTGCATTTGTTATTTTATGAAAAGTGGTTCTATCGAATGCACCTTCTATGTGTATGAATATACCCAGGGTGAATTCCTTTTTTTCCAACGATCTCTCTATGCGGCCCACCACGAGATGAAGAGCCGAATCGGTGGATTTCCCTGGAGTGTGTGTATGTTGATTTGGATGCAGTGGATTTTGTGTTATCACTACATCTCTTATGTATCGTTCGCACAGCTTCTCCAAGGTCTTCATTGAAAACGATGTGAGGCTAATAGTTCGATATGCTTTTGGAATGGAATGGTCCATTCTTCCTGGTTTTGGTATGAACACACCTTTAACTTCTCTCCAACCTTTTGGAATATACCTCAATGCCATTGAGGATCTGAGGATTCCTACCAGGTGCGGAATTAGGTCGTCCACTGAAGTAGGGCTGGATAAATGCCGTCCGTTCCTGGTGATTTAAAGGGGAGAAGCCAGAGATGGCCCACCTCAGTCTGTCCGCGTCGACGATCTGTCGTGATATACGCCAGTCATCGTCCGTCGAGTAGTGATTCTCCTCATCCTCCCAGGCTGCCGTGTTTGCGGTTCTGGAGTCAGGGAAGTTGACACTAATAGTTGAAGGCAGTTTTTGTGCCATCCTCTCTGGTTAGTATATCGATATGACGGTGGGGATATTTTGAGAGGGTTTTTTGGAGTCTAGCTGCTTGGGGGAAACCTTCGATTTCCTTGGGGGAAATCTTCGATTTCCTCGCAATAGATTCTCCATGCTTCTCTTTGTTTTTGTCTAATGACTTTTTTATACTCCTTGAGGTGAGACTTGTATGAGTTCCAATCCTCTTCGAGTTTGGTTTTTTAGCCTTATTAAAAGATTTCCTCACCGTTCCCCTGAGCTGATCAATCTCATGGCACCACCAGGGAGTGGAGGCTCCATGAAGATCGACCCGCCTGAGTGGGCAAGACATCTTATATGCATTAATTATGGAGTTTTGATTTCCAAATCTCCTTTATTGTTATGAAACACAACCTCGACTCCTCGCAGATCCCTTTTCAAACAGTGGACATATTTTGTCATGTCCGTTTTCCTGGGGTCGCGAGTTATTGTAAAGGTTGTGAGCGAAAGTTTTATTTCGAATTTTATCCAGCGGTGGTCCGACATTGAAATATTGTCGGATACATGCCAGCCGGAGATTATATTCGAAGTGTTTATAGTAGATAGGGTAATATCTATTCGCGTTTGACTACGAGAGTTAATAAAAGTTGGTTCAGTACCTCTATTTAGAATACAGAGATTCTTGTTAGTTATGTAATCATAAAGAGATTTACATCTAGTGTTCAGTGCGTCAGTGGGTAGGTCTTAAAATTCCTAGGGACGTATATGGCCGTCCTAGGTTGCTGATTGCTTGGGAAGCTGAAAATTAAACCTTTCCAGGGTTCTTGGATAAGTGGTATTGTGACCTGCATCACATCAAGGTGGCGGCATAGTGTTACCGAAGCCCCCTTTTGTGTTGAAGGTTACACTGAATAAATCTTACCTTTTCATTGTACATCTTTGCTTGATGGTGGTGAGATGGGTTTTGGTTTCTTTAAGGCCATCTCCACTTCCTCACTTGGAGGTGGGTTGACGTCGACTGTATCCTGGCTTAGAGCTGTTAGTTCTGCCAGGAGACTGTCGGTCGCCATCTTGGAGGATGGTTCGACAGTCTCCGCAGAAGCAACAGCTCCTTGGGGTTCCTGGGATGGGAGAGGGGGATCCGTGCTCGATCTCCTCCGTTCCGGGTCGAGTTTATTTGTGTTAACAATCAATGAGGAGAACGCGTAGCTCATCCTCATTGATCGTTTTTCTAGGGCTCTCATTTCCTCGTCTCTTATGCGGAAGACGAAGAGGTGCCCTTTGGGATTGACCTTCGCTTCGTGGTGGAAGGAAAATCATGCATCCACCCGAAGGTCTGCGTTTTGTTTGTCTAGCCGGCGCAGCACATCTTCTTTGTCACCCAGGTCAGCGTGAGCTTCGCTAGGGACCCAGAGGGTGGCTTTTGTCAGCTCGGGGAGGTTGTTGACGTGCACCACGTCGAGCTTAGCCTCCTTCCACGGTTTCAATCTTGAAATCGTGTTCCTTGCCACTCTAGCGTTTCGTCATTATAGCAGGTAATTCAGATTATTTCGCCAGAGTGCGACCATGACTTGAAAGTGGGTGGATTTTTCGGACTGCCGGAGGTGGACATAAGGGTTTCGTCCAAAGCCTCCATTAGTTGTCTTTTGACAAAGTCTCCATTATCGGTAATTATTTTACCGTATGGTTGGGCCTTGTCTATAATAGCTACCCGTAAATGGCTGGTAGTTGCTTGGCTGTAGCTCTTTGCTTTAGCGTCCATCCGTATCCTCTTTCCTCTGGAAGAGTTTTCCTCCGAGGTGTTGGAGCGGATGCGCTTCTTTTCTTGGGGGGCGACGCCTTCCGGGCTTCTTTTGGAGGAGGAACTGGTATCGCCACCCTTGCATTTTTCGCCGCTGGTGCCAGGTTTATAGGGAGGGGCGAGTGGCGCTGGTGGTGTCTGTAGAGACGCCAGCCTGCTGCCTCGCTTTCCTCCTTCTCTTTGCCTCATTACCGCAGATTCTTTTACCTCGACGGTGCTTTGGTGTTGGAGGTGTGCGTTCTCGTTTATCCTCCGGTTTTTTGTTTTTGTTTTTATTGTTTATGATCCATTTTAATCCTACGAGTCGCTAGGGAAAGGTTTGTCGTCTCTGGCAGAGCCCTGCGTGCCAGGGAAAGGCTATTTCCAAGGGGGTGTCGCCTGGTACCTCCAGGGGGACGTTCGCGGTCGTATTCCCTGCGGCAATTCCGCCAGCGGCACGTTCCTCACACCTTAGATTGGATTGTTGGAGTGTCATTTGGTTGGTCAACACTGCTGTCACTGATGATCAACAGTGCTCGTATCCAGCGGTGCCACTAGGAGACAGACACTCGACGGTTGCACAACAACGCATTAGTTGCTTTTAAATGGATTTTGAATAACCTAGGATTTCCGTTTCTATTGTTATCAGTACCTGGAGTTCACTAAATAGCAATAGCGTAAATACGCCGACAGTTATTAATTAAATATCTGTGCTACTTATATGTAAATGAAATAAATATTGTAATAAAATACATCCATAATAAAATACCTAATAGGATGTTATTCTTACCCAACTATTCTGCACTGTCACGGTAAATTTATCACTTCTAAATATATTTGAATGGTAATGGTATTAGGGTTCTATTGTCCTCGCCTACCTGCGGTGCACTATACAGGAAGAATCTAGCGAAAGTTGCTAACTGAACACTTATTTACATGAATAAGCGCTTACAATTCTGTTTAATTTGTTGAATCACCCTGAAGTGTTTCAGATACGTCTTTGAATTTCTAATGAGCTCTTCAGCTATCAATATGATAAAAATAAACTATAAATGTTAGTAGTTCGTGAGATATAGACGAAAATCAAATTGCCTTTTTTTCTCATCTTAATTTGTTTACAACTTTTGCAATTTTTTATGTGCTAATAAATGCTATCGATACATTTTTCTAGACAAAATTCCGAATCCAATGAGCTATCACACATACTTTTAGGAGCTTTATCTCTATTTTTCACGAATCTCAATTTGTCGACTAGACTACTTCATGTTATTTAAATAATTCCTGGACTATGTTACAAATAACAAAAAGTGAATTTTGCGATACGATATAGTCCTGAAACAAGTTGTTAGTTTGAAATGGAGTTGGGCTTATTATGTATAATATAACATTTTTTTAAGCAAATGCTTTACTTTTACACATTTAATACTGATTTTTCGGTTTTATTTTTCATTTTAGCTAACTTAAGTTTCTAATTAATTAAAAGCTTCTATATAAAGTATAGTTGTTTTTTTTGTAGACGTAAATGTAATGTAATAAAATATAGTTGTTTTACTTGTAGACGTAAATGTAGTGATCGAGATTATAGCATGAAAACTAAAAACTTAATAAAAGTGAGCGTAATTTGGTCGATAATTTTAAACTTATAACTCATATTTAGTAATTATGTTTTTTCATTTACATACCAAAGTAAAATGTGGCTGCAGAAAATGTAGATGACTATCAACATTATCCTTAATACAACAGTCGTAAAAAACTTATTTCCTGTAAAAGTAAAAAATAAAAGATTAAGACTTCTTGATACATTTTTTTAAACATATTAAAAGTTATTTTTTTAATTATAAATTAGTATAAAAAATTACAAAGAATAAGACAAATCTTATTGTATGAAACTAAAAATCGGAACTATACTATTACTGTAAGTTGCTCATTCCTTTAATTTTATGTCATTCTCCTCACCTATTGCATTATCTATCGACGAAAATTGCCTCAGTGTGAATAGTTTTAATATTAGTGATTTCGAAGACGATATAACTCTTGATTTAATAGAGGAATTTAGTAATTTATCTATTGAAGATTCAATTAATAATTCTTTTAATTTAAATAGTAATATAAATAATTTAACAATGTCAATCCCAAAATTTGATACTAAACTTTTAGATATTGTCCCGAGATTTAACGGAAATCCTTTGGAACTATCTTCTTTTATTGATATTAGTAATACATTAATAAATACTTATTGGGATACTACTAACACAAATTGCGTTCAAAATATAAGTCTTATATATGGAATTTACTCAAAATTAGTAGGCGATGCTAAAGAAGTGTATAGTGTTTGTATAGATAAAAGTTGGAAATCTGTTAAAGAAGCTTTAATTGCACATTTTGGTGACCAACGCGATGAAAATGGTTTACTTTTTGATTTAGACCAGTTAAGACAATGTAACACTGAAAATCCTTTACATTTTTATACTAGAGTTATGTCAAATTTAAGTTCATTACATAATTATGTCGATCTTCACGAGACTGGAGACGCTATTAGAATAAAAAAGACTTTCTATGTTACTCATGCTCTTAAAATATTTTTGTGCGGTTTAAAAGAACCATTAGGTTCAACTATTCGTGCTATGAAACCCAAATCGATAGCAGAAGCTAGACCTATACAACAAACAGTTTCAGAAAATAATATAAGATATTTACAGAGACAAAATTTTGATAATTCTAGAACGAGACCTGTACAAAGACAAAACTCTCACAATAATTCTCCCAATTTCCAGTTGAACGTACCACAACCTAATTTCCAAAACACTTTTCAAAATCGTAACCACTTTCCCCGTGGCCCAATTAATATACAACCACGTCCGCCCCCAAATCAAAAATACTTCACTAATCGTCAAGTTTTTGGCCCTCAAAGAAATCAAAATGTCTTCAGGCCAAACCCTCAAACTTCACAACAAAGACCCACTCCTATGAGCGGAATATCAAACAACACTTTTAGAAAACCATCAAATAACTTTCAGAGACCCATTCCTATGAGCGGAATATCAAATTATTCTATAAATCGCCCATCCACATCTGCATTTCGACATCCAGCACCACCTCAGCGAAATTTCATATCGGAAGAATTATACAATTTAGATAATTCCCAAAATACATACGACATGTCCCAAAATCCATACGACATGCCCCAAAATCCTTATGATATTCCCCAAAACTCAGAAGAAAATGATTACGATTTCAATTCATTCAATTTACAACAAGAAGATAACCAATATTTCTATTATAATAACGAAAATATTTTAAATAATACAAATAACGAAACTTGTGAAAACCCTCAACAAGAAAATTTTCACGTAACAGCCTCAAATCCAACAACCACATAGAATTACATTCTATCTATGATAGAACAGACCTGCCTTATATAAAAATTGATAACCCACCTTTGAAACTTCTAATCGACACAAGTGCTACTAGATCATTCATTAATTCTGAAATTGCCGAAAATTATTTTTCCGAATATATCGTGAAAGAGCCTTTCACTATTTGCTCTTTATTCCAAACGACGACTAGAGATTTTTGTGCTAAAATTCCCGCATTTCCAGAATTCAATACAAATCGAACAATAAATTTTTGTATTTTCAAATTTCATCATTTTTTCGATGGCCGTATTGGCTATGATACACTAAAACATTTAGGTGTTGAACTAGATCTCAAAAATTTACTTCTTAAAACAAATAATGCCCAACTTCCTCTTTCACACTACGAAAGTAAAAGAAAATAATTATTTTTTGCCAGAATCGATCCTAATTCTATCGAATCTGTAAAAATTCCAGTAAATCTTCGTAACGGTATTGTTGGTATACCGCCAACCAAATTATTCAATTGTTTAATTAGAGATGGAATATCTCAAGCAGAAAATGGTTATGCTCCTGTCGATATTATAAGCAACACGGATAATATCGAAGAAATCTATCTACATGAACCAATTAAAACCTCTCCTATTGAAAATGAATACGAATTTTTTCATGTATCAGTAACACCTTCTCCCGACAATAATACCAACACAAATGACGTGACAGAACTAATACGTACTTCCCACTTAAATGAAGAGGAAAAATTTCATATTATCAAACTTTGTAGAAAATATTCAGATATATTTTACAGAGAAAACTCTCCTTTAACTTTTACTAATCAAGTCAAGCACCAAATAAAAACAACTGACGAAATTCCCGTCTATACAAAATCCTACAGATACCCTTTCATACATAAACCCGAAGTTGAAAGACAAATAAATGATATGCTAGAAAAAGAAATAATACGCCCAAGCGATTCTCCGTGGAGCAGTCCAATTTGGATAGTTAGCAAAAAACCCGATGCTTCCGGTAGAAAAAAATGGCGCATTGTTGTAGACTATCGCAAACTCAACGAAAAAACTATCGATGATCGTTACCACATTCCTAACATAAGTGACATTCTTGATAAACTTGGCCGTTGTCAATTTTTCTCAACCCTTGATTTAGCAAGTGGTTTCCACCAAATAGAGATGCACCCAGATGATATAAAGAAAACAGCTTTTAATGTAGAAAACGGACATTATGAATACGTTCGAATGCCATTTGGAATAAAAAACGGACCCTCAACTTTTCAAAGATTAATGGACAATGTCTTGAGAGAATTTATTAATAAAATTTGCTTCGTCTATATGGACGACATAATTGTTTTTTCTACATCCCTTCAGGAACACATTGTTAATCTAAAGAAAATTTTTCAAAAATTACGAGAAAGTAACTTGAAAGTTCAGTTAGACAAATCCGAGTTTTTAAAAAAGGAAGTTGCATTTCTTGGCCATATAGTTACACCAGACGGTATAAAACCGAATCCAGAAAAAATTAAAGCCATCCAAAATTATCCAATTCCAAAAACTGTTCGCGAAATAAAATCATTTTTAGGATTGTTAGGATATTATCGTAAATTTATTAATAATTTCGCAAAAATAACTAAACCTTTTACATTATGTTTAAAGAAAGGCGCTAAAATAAATATAAATGATCCTTTATACATTAAAACTTTCGAAGATTGTAAAGCTTTACTTACAAATCAACCAATTTTAGCTTATCCCGATTTTAATAAAGAATTTATTGTAACTACAGATGCTAGCAATGTTGCTATCGGCGCAATTTTATCACAAGGACCAATCGGTCAAGATAAACCTATTGCTTTTGCTTCACGGACACTTAATGATGCCGAAACATCTTATTCTACAATAGAAAAAGAACTTTTAGCTATAGTTTACGCTACAAAATATTTTAGACCTTATATTTTTGGCAGAAAATTCAAAATTGTTACGGATCACAAACCCTTGCAGTGGTTAATGTCCTTAAAAGAACCAAATTCTCGATTAGTCCGCTGGAGACTGAAACTAGAAGAGTGCGACTATCAAATTGTATACAAAAAAGGTAAATCAAATAGCAACGCAGACGCCTTAAGTAGAATAGAAATTTACCCTGTTGACTCTACACCATTTCTTGAATACATGAAAGAATTTAACGAAAACGTTAACCAACCTCCCGATTTGGACAATTCCTCTATGATCGCCCAAATAGATCCAGATCCTGATAATGACATTGAAACAATTCATACAAACCAAGAAGACCCAAGTTTAGGAATACATATTACAGATAGACCTCTTAATAATTTTCTTAATCAAATTGTTATAATAAAAGTAGATAAAAACCCTCGTCAAGAAATAAAAAAGCTTTTTGATAAAAATGTTAGAACTAGATGGCAATTAAATGTTACTAACGAATCTTTTAAATCTCAAATCATAACATTCCTCAAAGAATATGGCGTTCCTAAGAAACAATACGCATTTTTCTTTCAAAATGATGACAACGAAACTCTCTATAAAAATATGTGTAGATTCATACCAGAAATTTTCAAACATTCTGCTTACAAATTACTTAAGTCAAATATTCTCCTTTTTGATGTAATTAATCAAAACAGGCAACAGAATCTGATAAAACCTTGTCACGAAGGCATAAATGTAACTATTCAAGAACTGAAAAATAAATATTTTTGGCCCAAATTAAATGAAGATCTTAAAATTTTTATAAATAATTGTAACATATGTCAACAAGCGAAATATGAAAGACACCCACCTTTAATTAAATTACAATTAACTCCCACACCTACTAAACCATTCGAAACTGTGCATATAGATGTTTTTAAATTTGAAAATACTATGGCATTAACAATTTGCGACAGCTTCTCTAAATTTGCTCAAGCTTACATCATCCCATCACTTTCAGCTCTTCATGTGTATCAATCCTTATTAAAATTTATCTCCTGCTTTAAAATACCCGAAAATATAATTTCAGATAATGGAACTGAATTTAGTCAGAACCTAATCAAAGAATTTGCCAAGTTGTACAAAATAAATTGGCACTATACTCTTCCTTTCAACCCTAATAGCAATGCAATTGCCGAGAGATTTCACTCAACTCTCTTAGAACATATGAGAACTCTTTCGATAACCAAACCAAAGCTCACTCCATTCGAAAAACTTAGTTATTCAGTTATAGGGTATAATAATTCCATACACACCGCGACAAAACAAAAGCCAATAGACCTTCTTTTTGGACATTTAGAACTTAAAGACCCTTTCGATATAAATTCTGACGTACAACTTATTAATCATCAACTTAACGAACACAAAGAAACAATGAAAACAATATATGACAAATTACATAAAAGTTTACTGGAAAACAAATCAAAGACTATCGAAAAACGAAACGAGAAACGCTCTGATGCTCCTATCATCGAGCCCGGTACTATTTGTTACAAAAAACAAACAGACAGACAAGCAAAAACAAAACCCCCTTACAAACCTGAACATATTCTCAAATCAGAAGGACTCCCCAAAATACTTACCACAAACTTTTGTTTAAACCTCCTAGAAAACTGACTAACGTTATTTTACAGGATGACGATACTCCCACTGACAATGAACCAGAAAGTTCAAGTTCTCAATCTTAAAGACAATCCCGGTATTCTACCCTTCAAATTAGGAAATGCTAAAGTTAAAATTGCAACCCACACCTTTCTCCATTATATTCCCGAAAAACCTATCCAAGACCAAATAAATTCTCTAACGCTTACATATAAACAATTAAGAAACGTAATTGACAATTCAACAGCTCCTGATAGACTTGCACTTTTTACAATATATAAACACTTACGTCTTGAAGTTGAAAATATAAATCAAAAAAGGTTTTCAATTTTTCCTAATAATTTATCTAAAAGAGCATTATTTAATCCTCTAGGATCTCTTGTAAAATTTATTTCAGGTAACTTAGACGAACAAGATGCTATAGAAATTCACAATAGTATTTCTCAATTAGAAAATAGTCAAAACAATATCATAAGTAAACTGAATAATCACGTATCACTTAATCAGAAATCAATGAATGCAATAAATGATACATTGTGAAGAATAAACAGAAACCAAATGTCAATTGCTAATAAAATAAAGGAAATACAAATACATAATATTAAACGAAACTAGAAGTAACCCTAATCAATACTTAGAAATAAGAGATATTTTAGATCAAATTAAATTTAGTTTAGACTTAGTTTTAAGCTTTTTAGCAGATATAGAAAATTCAATAAGTTTCTCCATTTTAAATACAGTACATCCTAGTTTAATCTCTTCGGATAATTTCAGAGAAATCATAAAAGATTTACATACATTTCACAATAAGGATCAAATATTATTTTCTGCAGACGACTACTTAAATTTTTATAAGGTAGTGAGAACAAAAGTAGCTTATTCACATAATAAGTTAATTTTCTATATAGATTTTCCTCTGGTTCACCCAGACTCCTTTGATCATTATCATCTATATTCCGTTCCAAATATAAACCAAACAATTATTATTCCTCAATTACCTTTCCTTATATTGAGCAACAATTTATACCAATACCCTGAAGAAGAATGTACAAATCTTCAGTCAATATTCCTGTGCGACCAAAATCGAATTCAACCAATAGAAAAGTCAGATTGTGTTACATCTCTGCTCTCATTCAGCGACACTCATAATTGCAAACAAGTTCCTGTCCAGACAATGTTCCAAATTGTTGAAGAAATCAGCAACAGCCATTACATCGGTATTTTTCCAGAACCAATGAAGATCCAATTAAATTGCAAAGAAAGTGACATTTCGATTCTACATGGCACTTATCTTTTTATCGTTCCACCCAGCTGTCAAATTAAAACTTCATCTGTATCATACTCCAATGAAAAAAGTACCATTACAGGACACGCTCTGATGATAGAAGAAATTGTTCAAGCCTCTTTTCCAATAATGAACGTACAAAAGTTGAAGATAGAAAAAACACATTTAGACAAACTTCATCAAATGGTCCTTCAAGAAAAAGATGAAGTCCCGTTAGAAGAAATTCGACTTCACCAAAACATTTCCAAATATGGACTTAGTAGCATCATGATATTAATATTATTATTTTGTAGTTTATACACGTTTAAGAAGAGAGATCTCATACTGAATCTTTGCACAAGAAAGAAGACCACCAGGAGTCCCGACATCACTCAAGTAGCTCCACCGCCCTTACGCCCTTGAGTTCCATTTGAGGAGGGAGGAGTTATGGAATGTGAATTTACCTGTATAAGCGAAATTGTTATGTTTTATTGTTTTATTTCAACGAGGTCGTTATGCTGCTGTTTCAGCAATACGAACTTTCGTTATTGTTAATCACAATTAAATCAGGGAGAATGACTTTATATTTCATAGTGAAAACATCTAAATATTGTAAATTAATTTAAAATAAAAGTTTTTAAAAATATTAATTGTGATTTCAAACTTATAAAGACTGCAACGTATATAAGTAAAACCACACAAAATCAGATAATTAGGTTTTGTGGGAATGAAATAAGAAAATTTATATGGACAAAAATCAGAAAAAGCAAAATTGTCTCAATATCCGATGAAACAACTGATATTAGTCACTGCTCTCAAATGTCCTTCATGATTTTGATAATTGCCATATGCGAGAGGACTTTATGGGGAAAATTATGATGATTTGACGAAAGAACCAGTATTGTCTGGCGATATATTGGCAAAAACAGTTCTACGTGATACACTAAATAAATATGGCCTTGATTTGTAGAATTGTGTTGCTATAGGTACAGATTTGTGTAATGTAATGACAGGCGAGTTGAAAGGTGCAGTTACCGAATTGAAGGTTACTCTTAAGGGAGCAATTACAAGCC
Source organism: Galeruca laticollis (assembly GCA_963921935.1). Taxonomy (NCBI): domain Eukaryota; kingdom Metazoa; phylum Arthropoda; class Insecta; order Coleoptera; family Chrysomelidae; genus Galeruca; species Galeruca laticollis. The sequence continues at coordinate 150,427,497 of OY998180.1, forward strand.
CTTGCTACAACCATGCACTTTATTAATTTCTAAATACTCCACAGTGCAGGCCGTGCGAAATGCAATTGGTGCAGTGAAAGAAATAATAGACTTTTTCAATGCTTCGTCAAAAAGAAATAATGTTCTTAAATCTATAAACAAGTTGTCATAAGTTTATGTGAAACAAGATGGTTGGAGAGACATGAAGCGGTTTAGAGGTTCAAAACGAATTTGATAAAAATCGTAGAAGCTCTAGATTTTATCTCACAATGCAAAGAGAGAGATTCATCTGCCAAACCTACGTTTAAGAAAAATTCAATAACTACCCCTTTATTTCCTGTAGCCCTCCATGCGTTTTCTGAAGTTTTATCAGCTACTATAACTCTCAGCCGAGTACTAGAAACCAATTCGTTAGATAAAAAACTGGCAAAAAATATAATAAATAGTATCCAAAAAAATTTGAAGCATAAAAGAAATAATGCTGATTCGGTTTTTGGAAAAAATTTCAAGGAAACTACCAAAATGATACTGACTTTGGGAATTGAAGTGACATTACCGCGACAAGTAAATCGTCCGAATGCCAAAGCAAACCGTATTTTAAAGCCTTGGACTCAACTTAAAAGTTGTTGGTCATCTGTTATTTTTTCCCAGTTAGCGTAAAAATTTTTGATTCGTCCTGCGTAACCTACCTCTAATGTTTTGTCTTCTTGTATTGTGGTTCTTCCTGTGATCTCCATTTCTGGTTCCAGTTCCGGTATTTCCTGTGGTGGCTGTGCTCCATCGGTTCCTTCCTCCCTGCTTTCTTTGTCACTATTTTCTACCTCTTTTTGTAGTTCGGGCGCGCCCAGTTTAATGACTGGGATTCGGTTGGCTTTATTATTTATTTAGCTGATTTCGTCAAGGCTTTAGCAGACATACATCTACTGAAGAAATCCGTGCCGAAAAAATTTTCGTCTATTTGTTTGGTCGGGGATTACTTTTTGTACTTTGGGATTTAGTTGTTGTACTAGTTCGTTTCTTCTTTGCGTGGATATGGTATTAAACATATCTGTTAACAGTTGGCCGCTACTAACAAGTGCTGCGGTCAAACATTATTCAAACTTATCTTTTTCTGCGAGCACTGTAGAAACCGCTTCTCCTAGGGCTGTTAACCCTTTCCCCATTATATCTTGTAAATTTTTCAATTGGTCCTTTTTTAAGTCTGCTGGTGGTATGGCCGATTCGATTTCCTTGTTTGGTGTTGGTGCATTTAAAAAAGGACAATTTTTTGGGGTATTGCATTCTGACAATAGTTTTTGTCTGGTTTCTTTTGAAAGACCTTTAGTATTCCACCTCGCAACTAGATCTTCAGTTAGATATTTTCCATATTTTTGAGTAATTTTTGGGTTTTCCCCTAAAATGTCGTTTACCCCTATGGTTGCGTCATTTGTTTCCTCCCTGTCTTCTATGGAAGATGTTGAGGTAGTGGACGCGGTGTTACTTTCTGAATCAGTGCTACCTGTCGACAAAATAATTTTTGTTAACCCTAGACAAAGGATGAACAACTCTTCTGTTTTTACTGAAGTTCATTATTTTCTGTTGTATAAAAAGCATAGAAGGGCATTAATGTTTTTTTCATTTTTCATTAGTTTTTCTATTTTTACATATAGGTATATTTTTTACTGTGTTATATAGTAAAAAACCAAAATTAAAACAAAACTGTTTAATAAAAATATGCATAAAGGACTTTATCCTCCTGTATAACGAACTAACAGAACAATTTGAATGGTTTTATTTCTTTTAATCAGGCATGTATGTTTTTACGGTATTACCCGGTGAAAAATAAAAAAAAGAATGCGCTTTTTGTTGAAAAAAATATATGTATAAAGGAATTTTATATCCTCCTGTACACCGAACTCATAGAACAATAGAATTTAAATGGTTTTATCCATTGTATGCTCTTTTAATCAGGCGTGTATGTTTTTATGGTATTACCCGGTGAAAAACAAAAAAAAGAATGCGCTTTTTGTTGAAAAAATATATGTATAAAGGAATTTTATATCCTCCTGTACACCGAACTCATAGAACAATAAAATTTAAATGGTTTTATCCATTGTATGCTCTTTTAATCAGGCGTGTATGTTTTTATGGTATTACCCGGTGAAAAACAAAAAAAAGAATGCGCTTTTTGTTAAAAAAATATGCATAAAGGACTTTTATATCCTCCTGTACACTGAACTCATAGAACAATAAAATTTAAATGGTTTTATCCATTGTACGTTCTTTTTATCAGGTATGTTTTTACGGTGTTACCCAGTAAAAAACAAGAACCAAAAAATTCCATTGGCTTTTTCTTCTTTAATTTATGTACCTAGATATTTCTTCTAATTTTCTCATTTTTATTTTTATTTTCCTCAAGCGATCTGCTTTTCGTTTTGGCATTTTTAATGTTCATTTTCACCGTTCGAGCGTAAGAACAACGGAGCTCAGTGAAGTCCCCCCCCCCCAATCGAAATTTTCAACAAAAACATATATGGTCGTAATGCACCAATATACTCTATGAATTATTTTCTTTGCACCACATTTCCCGAGAGACTACAGCTATTTGTTTATGGGGGTGGTCCAAATACACGCTAGCCCCATCCATCGGAATTTTCAAATTTTGTACTTTGCATCGTCAAGCGCTTGTAATGCACCATAATGCTCCACCGAAATAATACTTTGCACCCCTCCCTTCAGTTAGTAGTATAGCATTATTCAGAGTGAAGTTGCCCCCCCCCAATAAAAATTTTCAAAAAAACAAGTGGCATCGGAATCGACTTCTAATGCACTCATTTGCACCACCAAGAAAAAGAAAATCCCCCCACCCCTTACTTAGTTAAACCTCAATATATAGAGTGAAATTGGTCCCCCCCGATGATAATTTTCAAAAAAAACAAGTGACATCGGAATCTACTTCTAATGCACTCAATTGCACCACCAAGAAAAAGAAAATTCCCCCTCCCCTTACTTGGTTAAACCTCAATATATAGAGTGAAATTGCCCCCCCCCATAATAATTTTAAAAAAACAAGTGGCATCAGAATCTACTTCTAATGCACTCATTTGTACCACCAAGTAAAAAAGAAAATCCCCCCTCCCCTTACTTAGATAAACCTCAATATATAGAGTGAAGTTGCCCCCCCCAATGATAATTTAAAAAAAAAACAAGTGGCATCGGAATCCACTTCTAATGCACTCATTTGCACCACCAAGAAAAAAAATTCCCCATCCCCTTACTTAGTTAAACCTCAATATATAGAGTGAAGTTGGCCCCCCCAGTGATAATTTTCAAAAAAAACAAGAGGCATCGGAATCCACTTCTAATGCACTCATATGCACCACTAACAATATATATATATATATATATATATATATATATATATATATATATATATATATATATATATATATATATCGGAAATATTGTTCTTGGGATTATATGGTTCAGTACGAAATTGGAAAGTTTTTTATTTATATTGTCGTTTGACGTTTCGGACTGTCAGTGTCCTTCATCAGAAACTTATTCTACAAACAGAACGTTTACAATCAACAGATTATACAAAATAAACTTCTTTTTAAAAACTAACCATAAAACAAACGCTTGCAAGTGCAATGTCAACATATATGATAAAATAACATTTTAATTAAAAACATTTAAAACAAAATAACCACTCTCACTAATGAGGGTACACATATTGTGTTAAACCGTTTGTTTTTTTGAAAATTATCATTGGGGGGGGGATGGCAACTTCACTCTATATATTGAGGTTTAACTAAGTAAGGGGAGTGAGGAATTTTCTTTTTCTTGGCGGTGCATTTGAGTGCATTAGAAGTAGATTCCGATACCACTTGTTTTTTTTTGAAAATTATCATTGGGGGGGGGCAACTTCACTCTGAATAATGCTATACTACTAACTGAAGGGAGGGGTGCAAAGTATTATTTCGGTGGAGCGTTGTGGTGCGCTTGACGGTGCGAAGTACAAAATTTGAAGATTCCGATTGGGGGGGGGGCTAGCCTGTATTTGCCCCCCCCCCCCTCACCCCGTAAACATATAGCTGTAGTCTCTCGGGAAATGTGGTGCAAAGAAAATCATTGATGGAGCATATTGGTGCATTAGGCGTGCATTACGACCATATATGTTTTTGTTGAAAATATCGATTGGGGGGGGGGCAACTTCACTGAGCTTAACAACGGATTATGACGATGGAACGAAATTTCTTATCAATGTAAACACTACGCCGTTAGATCGTTCAGAACGAAACTATACCAATGTGATATTTTCGAAGGACGACCTATTGAAGTATAATTGTTAACTTCTAAACGTTTCGTACACACACATAAGTTAATCAAGGAAATTGAGATATTCAGTTGTGGAGTATCTTAGATATTATTTGACAAATTAATCTTATTTAGCGCAATGCTTGAAACAGTGTTTACGAAGACAGTGAGCTTCATTGAGTGAATTAAGTAGACATTGTATGTCATTCGAGCATATGTTTTATAGCTACATGTTTTTCAAAGTAAACTGCTGTTTTATGGGAATGTACAAATAGCAGTTTTCACTAGCTTTATAAATAGTACGACATTATAAGGAAGCAATACAGTACTATTAACATTATTACAGATAATTTTTAATATCTAGAATTGAACAGTGACAGTAAAATATATCTTAAATTATAGATAGCAGCTGCACTCTTCCAAAAAATAGCCCAATACTTATTCTTATGAAGAACTATTAAATATTTACACTGAAATCGAAACTGACAACTGTAATTTGTTTAAAGGATTGTGGTTCAGTTATGTGTAGTAAGGGGCGAAACTAACAATATTGTTGTACTTAGTTGGTAACATCATATCTTGTTTGTTGTCCTTTTTTGTCAGGTGGAGAGTATTATTTTTGTAGTTTTGGGTTTTGTTGTAATCGTTTGGGACCTCTATATGTTCAGTTATAATTTATACTTTTGTATATAAATAAACGATGAAAGTCAAAATATTATTGCTAATATACTTTTATATCATAATTAATAATTTGTTTCGTGAATCTGTATGGGATGCGGAGAAAATCAGTGTAAAATTGTGACTGAAAGTTTCTAAAAAAAATTCTAGTTCTAGTAGTACAGTTATATTATCATATCATTGGGAAATATCCTGTAGTGTTTCAGATATCTTAATTTGTACCAGTGAAAAACTGCAGCATCAAGCGAAATTTTGGTAGGATTCTCTGAATTAAAAGAAGGTGCCTTAAACATCGCCGCTAATATTTAAAAAAATTCTCTAGATACTCCAACAAGGAATCCGATATTACTTATAAGATTTCCACAAAGTTAAGAATATACATTCTTTCTCTAAGAAGTGAAATTAATTTTATGGGTAGATATCCCAAATACTTCACTTTTGTAAAAACATTTCAATCTGACTGTTAATATGCTTTCCCAACTGCTTCGTTCAACTTTCTTTTCCATTTCAAGCTATATTTTCTCGTTCCAGAACTGCTCTTTGTTTTATTTTTGGTACTTACATACTTTGCTTAAAACAATCCACATTCAGCCTTTTTAACTCTTTCTCTATTTTTATAATAACTATGTAGTACTTTCGTCTTGGTTTATTTTACAATACTCTAACTTCTTCTCATTTGTTTCTCACATTTGACTTCTTAATCAAAGCCACATTTACAGTCTCCCACACAAACATTTGAAATAGTTATTCTTTATCAAATCAAATAATATATTAATTTTAAAAACAGACTTTCATCGTTTAAACATATCTTTGTCTACGACAATTAATTAACATGTTGATTAGATGCACGATTTTTATTAAGTAATGAAAATCATTACAATTCACATGTGTGTTATGACTCCATATAAATCAAATGGAACACCATAACACACGGACTGGAGCTAATCACGAGACAGCATTTCTCATAACAACCGGACTGAATCGCTAACACACGAGGTTAAACGAGAAGAATGCGACAGCGCCAACGTCTCGCCATTCACACCTGTCAACAGAATGTCATTATGAAATTTAAAAAGTTTCAAATAAAATATCATTTAGTGGCTTTAACAAGGGCAAATAAGAAAATAAACGCTTTTATTTATTGCAAATTATTTATATTTAAATATTATTACAAAAACAATAAAGACTGTGAGTGCATAAAATGGAACTAGTTGCACAGAGTGAAAGAAAGTTGCACATCCCCAGAAATAGCACAAACTGCTATGGAAGTAACCCAAAATTTATTACCCACAAAATCAAAAACAGGTATAATCTGGTTTACAGACCCTTTATGGATTGGAGATCCAAGAAAAAGACAACAAACTTTTCCGAGAATGTTCTATTAGCGTACTTTGTTGAATTTGCGGAGAAGTACAAATCATCGTCGTGGACAAAATACTCAATGCAATGTTGAAAAATACATTGAACGTAAATCACTCTATTAACATAGAAAATGACCCAAGTTTATGTGCATCTTTTAAACTAAAAAATCAAAAATATTTTCTCCAGATGAGATTAATAATTTTATTTAATGAAAATAATGTCCTGCGAAATGACCATAATAAAAAATCAAAATGTAAAAAATTGTCGTAGATAAAGTAAAGTATTGAACTCGCGTGTAATTGCCATAACACGCTCGTTGAATAATATACTATTACATAATTTTAAACCAACTAAAAAGCCATGGTACAATCAAAAATAAAAATATCCTATGCGTCGTGTCCACTTAGTATTCCCTACATTCGGAGTTTTGTTATTGGACATTAAAACTGCTTTGTAAGCGAAAATGGTATTAAGATATGAATATTTTCACGTGTAGACAAAACAAAAATATTTTGAATGAAATTCGTGTGCAAATCCATCAAGTCATTGGGATTTGGATGCATAACAGAATAGTGTCGTATTTAGAAATTAGCGAAATTAATTACACCGTCCAGTTGAACCCCAAGTACGTCTATTACACAGTAGCAGTAAGTGCTGAAATAACCTAAAACAAATCATTTAACGGAATTTCAAAAATCTTGATCCTGGTTTTAATTTTTTTTCTATAAATGTGGACATTCATAAAAGTGAGATATTTAAAGAAAGATTCGTTTTTTTTCCGATTTATTGGCCAGAAAAAATATCCGTTGTATATAATCTCACGTTTAAAACTCAATATATAGTGTAACTAAAGTAAGTTGAAGTTACATAAAATAATTATACTCGTGAATGATTTTGATATTAGCTGTAAACACAGACCATAATAGATATGAAAATATCTGACATTTCCGTGAAAAAGTTTTAAATGTTTTTTTATTATTCATTGGTTTTTGTCCATAATTTGTTGAACGTATTTCTAGGATGAAATATATTAAATAATTTATTAAGAAATATATTAAATAATTTATTAACCAATCTAATAGATTTATAACAATGGCTTCAGACTTTTTGGACTACCGTATTTTTATTGTATTGCTTAAACATTCAATATTTTCATTTAATAGGCATATGAACTTTTCTTATTTTATTAAACTTATTGACGCCTTCTTTAGAAATTAACTTTTCTATAATATATCGAGCCCTGGCCGTAGAAGACATATCATAGAGACAAACAAATCATTGAAACGTATATACAGTCTTTATTACATAACGTAGCATTAGACTGGATAAAAATATTTAAAATGCACATGATAAATACAAGCTGACTATGATATGCAAGACTACATCTTAGTTTTTTATCTGGTAAGTTTTTATTGAATACAGAATGTTTTTTAAACTAGTCTTCCTTAGCTATAATATAAATAATTTCCTTCCAATACCCTCCCCCCCCTCCCCCACTTTCTTTCTCTCTCGGCATTCATTATATTATAGCGGGGATTTCCATAGATATATAAACAAGACGTGGATTTCACGACCCGAAAACACCGAAAACCCCCCAAGAAATCGCATCCATCACGCTCGAAAAACCACAGACCCCATACGACCTTTCTACAGACACTAAAATCTTGATCGAGATTTTAGCGACAACCATCATGAACGCCGTCCCGACAGCCCGTGGCCTAGTGGCCAATACCCTCACTCACCTCGTCCCCTCATTTTACGGTTACAACTGTAACGTAACTAGTGGCGCGGGCAACCGCGTTCACTTTGCCTTTACTCAGAAACGCCAAAATTAAGACAGGAACTTCTACTGTCACGGCAACGGACTTCTCGCCCGAAACGGACTCCCCGCTTCCCCACGGCCGCTTCCAGCATTTCTGTCTCAGCAGAATCTGGGTTGCATAGCCATCGACATATCGTGGAATAATACCGCTACCACCTTCATTTCTTACTATAAACATCCCAACCAAGTATTATCAATCGACCTCCTCGAATATGCATCCACTCTATCGCGAGCCGTTATAATGGGCGACTTAAACTCACGAAATATTCTCTTTGGTGATACACACACCAACCCAAGCGGCAGATCACTCGCCGATCAGCTAGTCTCCCTTCCCATCTCTCGTATTAAAAACAATAATCCAACCCTAATAAGTCACCTCGGCTCCTCCATTGTCGACCACATAATCTGCACTGACAGGTTAATAACCCGCATAGACGACGAATGCTCTATAGGCGACCCCATCACCTCAGACCATGTCCCACTACTGGTCAACACCTCTATACATAATCTAATACCACCACCGTCAACAACTTTCACATAATGCGATTTCAAAAAAGCCGATTGGAATTCCTTCACAAACCACGTCTCCTCTAACTTACCACAACCCATCATTCATCAGACGACTGATGACATAGATAATCGAGCAGAAGAATTCCAATCCCTCCTAATCGATGCACAATACATTGCCGTACCTGTCGCCGCCATAAACACCAACTATTATGCACTTCCGCAACGAATTCTTCTTAAAACCCGTCAGAAAAGACAGTTATACAGGTCATAGGTCCGCACTCGAGATCCCGCTATCAATACACAATGGAACCGTCTAAACGCCCAGTTTCGGTACGAAATTAATGCTGAAAAGCAGAGAAAATGGAAGGCCGGTACAGCCGAACTGGACTTCAGACAAAGGCGCGTGTTTTGGAAAAAATTCTACAGCCTTGTCGGCCTCAAGAGGAAGGTGGAATCACATCTCGAAGTGCAAGGTCAGAAGATCTACACTCCTGAAGATAAAGCCACCGCCTTCAAAAATAACCTACAAACTGTCTTTACACCACCTGACAATCCAATATTTCTCAGAGACTTTGCCATCGAAACAGACCTCCTCACCCGCAACATAACTCGAAGCCGACACGTCCATATTCTACTAAATGAGAACTCTCCGCTTCTTACACCCTTCACAATCGAAGGAGTTCAGCAGGCGTACCGAGCGGGGAGAAACAGTGCTCCTGAGCACGACGGAATTTCGAGACAGGCATTTAAAAACCTGCCAGAAGATATTTTCCCTCCGCTCTGTACCCTGTTGAACGCCTGCTTGGCATTCTCTTTCTTCCCTCGTTGTTGGAAATCAGCCAACGTAGTTGTCATCCCCAAACCCGGCAAAGATCCTACAAAGCCTGAATCCTACCACCCAATTTCATTTAATCAGCGTCCTAGATAATATCTTTGAACGTTTGTTAATTCGGATTCAGGATTTAGGCTAGGCCACTCTTCTCAGAACGCCACCACCAACTTTCAAACCATCGTCACCCGAGCTTTAAACCAACAACGCTGTTCAGCCGCCATTTTCATGGACGTTCAAAAAGCTTTCGATCAAGTCTGGCACGCCGGACTAGTGAGAAAGCTACTGAGCATCCGATTGCCAAATCAGATTGTAAAATTATTATATTCCTACCTGTCAGTGTCGAAGTTGGTTATAGCCTATCCGACTCATTTACACCCCAAACCGGCATTCCGCAAGGCTCAATACTCGCTCCGCTATTATACATAATTTATACGTATGATACACCAGTACCCCGACACCCCCAGGACGATATCCAATTATATGCGGACGATACCGCATTAATCATTTCCGCCACTGACATTCGCTCTCTCAACATTCGATCCCAAAATCTACTGACTCAATTTTCACATTGGTGCAGGAAATGGCGGGTTACTCTCAATACTCAGAAAACCCAAGCTATCGTGTTTAAACACCCTTCCACCATGAGCGAACGATTTCTACCAACAAACTTTCGCCTCGTGCTCTGGGAAGAACAACTCGAAATGCGCATGGAAGCCGTTTATTTGGGAGTAAAATTTACTCACACTCTCAACTTGATGGCCGACCTAACAGACACAAGTCCGACGACGAGTTAATATTTTTAAGGCACTCGGCGTAAGCTTCGGACGAACTCACCCAACCGCCTTACTTCATACGTGTAACACATATATCTGTCCTATAATCAACTATAGAGCAAAAGTCTATTGCACCCTTCCCGACCATCTCGTAAAAAAGCTTCGATCTTGTGAGCAGACATTTCTCAGATACTGCCAATACAAGGCACCCTACTCATCCAGCAACACCGTATATGCCAATATCGACATCGAGCCAATTCCTTCCCGTCTGAATAACTTACAAGTCCGCTACGTTAATCGTACTATCGAATCGGGCAACGAAATCTCGAAAAACGCCCTCCTCACACCGTGGATCGTTAACAGACGGTCTCTTGGTAGAAAATTTCCTATCTTTAATAATCATATTCAATAACTCTCACGTATCTTACAAACAACCCCCAAAATACCCCCAACCCAGTCCTGCAGAGGAAACTAATCCTACATCAGGGCAACCAACGAAAATAGCTTTTGAATGGTATTGACTGTTACTTCGTCAACTGTCATTATTAGGAAAAGTCAAACACACAATAATTAATAACATAATACAAAAACCAATTTTTTTTACTAAAAAACAGTTAAATCCACAAATTAAAGGCTTAAAAATAATAGCTTGGAAAACCTACTTCACGGGTGACGGTTGCGACGCTTTGTGGCAGTTGCCCCTGCTTTTGAAAGTTGTGATATACCACTTTCATCTCATCCCAAGTTTCCCATGGATCATCTTTTAAGTTTCTAAATGGTAATATTAAATATTAATTAAATTCATCTCTGCTGTATTGTGTTCCTCCACTTTTTTTGGTAAGAGCCAATTTTTTATGATACGCCCATATGTCAATGTCTGGCTCTTCGGTAGACAAATCAGAAGACTCTGGAGGTGAAGAAGTGTTCGTAAAAGATGCTACTTCGGTTTTGATATGTCTCATTATACTTCCTAAACCCTGAGAATCTCTGAGTTTATTTGCTTAAATCGAAGATCCAATATGGTACCAACAGCAGGCAAATATGATTTTTCAACAGCTCCAAATCGTTTTTCAATTCCTTTTAATAACGCAGCCTTCAATAATTTGCCAATAGCATATTGCCGCGAATAATAATTGTTGTACTGATTTATAAAACAACCAATCATGGGTATTGCTTTACTTATTGTTGGGTAATTTTTTCCACTCATCTCGACTGTCATTATTTCCAATGGCTGCAGAAGTTTGCATATTTCTCGTAAATATTCCACTTCTGCTGCCGTAATCACAGCGGGAGCATTTACATCAGAAACTAAAATATTGCGACTATAGGTGACAACAGAGTAAACCTCTCTATTATGTAATAAATAGAGTTCCAGCGGGTTTTGACGTCCAGGATAATTTTTCTAATATTCCCTTCTGACTTTCCTGCGTCGGCCTGCGCTTTCTTTAATTGATCACTAGCTTTCACGTTTCTTTTGAACCACACTACTATCGACCGTATTTTGTCAATTATGTCAATCAAACCCCCAGTATTTTTCAGTGAATTTTCACATACCAAATTGAGAGTATGTGCGAAACACGAAATATGTCGGTTCGTTCAAATTTGTCGTGTATGGCTTTGACTATATTGGCTGCATTGTCAGTCACTACATCAACAATATCGTTAGGATCAATTCCCCAAATTTCAAGAACTTTCCCCAATTCTGTGCCAATATAGTCTGCTGTGTGAGACTCAGATAATTCAACAATAGCTATTGTTGCTGATATTAACTTGAGGCCATGCACAAAGTGGACTGTGAAACCCATAAAACTTTTAGTCTGCATACCTGCAGTCCATATATCTGTAGTGATGGTGAAATATTTAGATGTCATCATAATATTTTTGAATGCTGTTGAAATCACCTCATACTTTTATCAACGCTGTTTTTTATAGTGTTTCTAGTTGGTACCTTATATAAAGGGGCCACAGATTTCATAAAACCTAGTAAACCTTTTCTTTCAACAGTATTGAATGGCAAATTATCTTGCACAATAAATTTCACTGGTGCATCAATTACTTTCACATTTTTGTAGCCTCCATCTAAAAGTAAACAAGCGTTTAATAGAAGTAGATAACAGCTTTAAGAACGTCAAGTATACCTTGGAAATATGAAAAAGTTTTAAAGGCCGATGTAATTGAAGTTTGCTTGTGTCCTGATCTCGTAGCACCGTTTCCTGCACTAGTACTTGGTTCAGAATCATATTTGGAAACTGTGATTATTGAAGTTGATGAATGACGCTCAATCTCTTGAAAGTCTTGGGAGCCACTTGGATTTTCCTAGAGATGTATAAAATAGATAAATTGCCAACATTTAATTATAATTTATCATGTTTCACCTTGTCTGTATGATATGAAGTACTACTCTCATCAATTTCCTCATCCATTCGACTTTGTGATTTTCTTTTCTTTGGCGGATCTGGCTCCATCAGTTGTCTTTTCTCCTCAAACAAATGTTGAAATGTAGAATGTTTTTGCTTTAAATGCGTCTTCAAATTTGGTGCATTTCCTGAAGTTTTCAAAACTTTTGAACACACCTTGCATTTAGCACAATTTGAAGCGACTTTTTCGTAATATTTCCAAATATTACTTCTTGGAGGAGCCATATTTTCACTTTCAAAACTACTTCACTTATTTTTACATTACTTTCTCGTTCACAAATCACAAACTGAACAACACTGAACATTTCGATAACTCTACGAAGATTGTTGAAAAAAATATCTGCGAACTTATATTTATAATGTTTGGAAGGTAATTTCCGGGGATACTTTGTTTGAAGTGATTTAAGGGAATACCAAACATTATGGCCGATAATTCTGTAATGTATTGTAAATAATATCGCAACTAAATTACATCAGTTTCTCAACGACTGTATTAGCCAAAGACAAATAATAGCATTAAAAGAGGACACTAATAGTTTGGCGAGTCCAGCGCCTAATTTTAATTTTCTGAACTATCCATATATTTTCTGATATATCGATATATTTAATAGAATATCGATATATTAAATCTTTCGATATACTTTTGCCATACCTAGTCGGCCCTGAAATCCGATGGTGAAAATCTGTGTTCACGTTTTAGTAAGGGGACTGGGCAGGGAGGTCGGGAGAGATTTCCAACCGATTTGGGGAGGAAGGGTGGGGTAGACTAGGCTCCCACTGCTTCTCCTGGTGAACGGGACGTGAAATGCTCCACCAGGCGGATCGCTCTGTCCAACCTGCATTTTTGTCGAATTACCTACTCTCGGGAATCCGTGTATTTTCACTGAGTAATGTAGATCTATATTGAGCACGCGTTCCTACCTCGCAGCACCACCTGGGGTGTTATACGCAAGAAATTCCGGATGTCCTATACTTCCGTTAAGTCTTGCATGATTCAATACAGGTCTTTGGAGGTACACCTACTTCATCCACATTTTCATTTTATTCCTTTCTTTCTCGCATACGGCCTATGCAGTTAATGCAACACCAACAGCAACTACCTGCTTTGATAAATACGGAGCCATTTTGAAACTTTTGCGGCAGGTCGGACGAAGAGCAACGAACTGAGGAGTAGATCGTAGATCGGACGCAAAAGATACAACGCTCTGCCGAGGAGAGTGAAGAACATTGACAGAGAGGTGGGGACCAGGAACGGGTGGTCGGGAAGCGTCGTGAAATCCCTCCTACTTTATAAGAACCTTTTACTTTTTCCTCCACAGACGAGCTACAATACAATATAGGTTCGATTTGCTTATGTGGTTTTTTCTTCCGAATTTCAAAATTTTTACATGTATTCGGAACATTAACTGGAGTTACCGATTTTTCAAACACTCAAAATTAAACGAAGACTTTGAAATAAGTAACAGAAAAATCTATCCATATTTCATTTAATATACAAACTGTATAGTTGGAGAAAATTTACAAGTATGACAATAGCTTTAGTTAAAAATATATTATAGTGATAGATTAAAATTATTTTAAATAATGAAAATGCATGGTAATATTGTGAGGGATCAAAAATTGAGATTGATATACTTATCAACAAATAATATTTCCCCTTTCTGCAACGCTCTGTGCATTCGAAAATAATAAATTTCAGGTTAAATATTGCCATTTTCACCTAGTGGGGACTACAAGGATACGCTTTATAATAATAATGATAAGGTATTATTTGATTGCACCAAAGCTTTTGCCTGTAAAATCTATTATTTTGTCGCTTGACGCTAATACCCTATCCTTCAAATGTAATAATAGCTCTTGCAATTTTTTTGTTAGGCAGTAGTTTCATTCTATTATTCTATTCCTTGAAGAACAGAATGATTCTAATTGGAATTGTTTTTCCACAGCTGCCAAAGTAAATACAGATGTAGATTTAGGGCCGTTACCTGAAGGATGGGAGCAGGCGCAAACTCCCGAAGGGGAAGTTTATTTCATAAACCACCAAACACGTACAACTTCGTGGTTCGATCCTAGAATTCGTAAGTTTTAACTTTCGATTTTTTATATAAGTTATGGGGGAAACTGAACTATTTAGTGCCTCGTATGAACGTTTCATAAACTCTACCTACAAAAATAATAGCAAAGTACTAAAAAGGAAACAATTTAAAATTATTAGTAATGTCATACTCGAGAAGTTTTAATCGAGAACTTGATATTAAATATTTTTATTATATTAATGTTATTTGAAACGTTTTAATAACAAAACTTTATTTTTACCTTTTAGTTCCTAGTTTGATTTTTAAAATGATTTTTGGTTAAATATAGACGCTTTAATTTTCATTGAAGTTCGAAGTCTGGGAGTAGTTTTTCTTCTTAGGAAAATGCTCAAAACTTGATTTTCAAAATGTTGTTGTCAAAAATTATGTAATAACATGGTTTTGTTCTTTATTTTCTTCATGGTTTTCTTTGTTTTATGGACATTCATGACTTGTTGTAAACTATATTTTCTAAATAGCCATTTAAAACATACGCCAAATTTTCAGTACATGATCCGAAAATGTTGGTATAGAAATTCAAATAACCTTAAAAAAAATGGTAAAGACAAAGTATTAATGAAAAAAAAGAAGAAAAAAAATTGGAAAAGACTAAATATATAAATGAGAAAAAAAAGAATTATAAGTTATATTACTATATATGTATTATATTGTACAATAGATCATAGATAAAAGAATTGGTTGGGATTCCTACATACTCTTCTGTAATAATTTAACTAAAACATATTCGGCTAATGGATTCATTCCCTGGTCATAAACAAACAACAAAAAATTCAAATAACATCTATTTTGCTCATAAAATAAATACTCTTGGCTCAATTGGCCAGAAACGTATTCCACGACTTGAGCTTTCAAGTTAACACTGTGATATAACTCAATTCTTTAATACATATATGATTTGAGGGCACTACAAATTAATTACCATTTTTTTGTCCTTTAGCATAAAAATTAAAGACAAAAATGTTCTTTCTTCTACTCACAAATCAATAATATCAAAAGAAAAGCCAAGCTAGCTTTTTGGGCAGGGAACCCAAAATAAGAAACAAAAAGTTATTGGTATTAATTTAGTGACAAATAAAAAATTTGTGATATATGTTGCAATTAAGGAAGCTATGTTTTTACAAATTTATATTAATATTCTTTCGTTTCTCGGTTTGATTATCTCTCTCTCTTTAATAAGATACCTAAGCATATTAACAATGGATGTGTGATATAGTTTACATGGGCTTATAGTCAGGGACCAGATACAGGTACGTTGAGTATTACCGATAAGTGAGTTTGCTTATAGACCTTCATATTAGTATCAAATGTTAAGAACGAAACACTTATTTTTTTGCAGCAAACTATCTTAAAAATAATTGTCATAAATTACCCATGATGCTTTGACAACTTTATTTTTCTTTTACATTTTGGACCTGATTTTTTGTGACTTGTTTACAAAGTCCGTCAATTATATATTATACCATATCTTGGCCATCGTCAGTGAAATGCTGTCTTGACAATTCTCCTAAATCCTAAACACTTAGTTTATTTTCCAAATAATATACAAGTACAAAAAAATTTGAATTGTTTCAAATAGTTTTGTTAAATGTACCAGAAATCAAAATATCTACTCCTTTTTGTAACACTGCGTTTGATGAACCGTTTGTCCTGAACTTAATTTTACATGTGATTCCAAGAGTTTCTATCAGAATGTACTTAATGTGTGATATGTAGTTATGTATAATCTAGTTTGGATGTATTGAAATTCATCTTCTCTAATTTATGAGTTGCAGTGCATTGAAACCGTTAAATCTGCATGTGTTGCTAATTAGAAATCGCAAGAAAATATTTGGTTAGTGTATTCATATTTTTGTCACATATGTTAAAGTGATATTTAATGTTTCCCAGTAGTTGTTTCTGATTCAGAATAAGTTCATATCTATTTCTAACTTAATTATAAGTTTTTTACTTTTACTAGGTTTATAGAATTAACTTTTCTTAATCAGTATAAAGTATAAATATCAATCACAATATCTCGTTTCCAAATATATTACTTAATTTTGCTTGTTCATTTAATTTACCTATATTTTACGGTTTTGCAATAGTAAATATTTATATAATGTATACTAATACTCGTAGAAAAAAACAAAAGATTATCTCCACCATATTCAATAACGAGTTATTTTTAAATCTCATTTTGTTTGAAAAACTTGTTTGTGTATAAGATAAACTCAAGCTGTTTTCTCTAGCACTTGCATTTTAGAATGTATTTTGTCTGAAGTTTAAATTTACTTTGATCTAATTAGAATAAAATATTTTGTTAACTATAAAGGAGTGATTTAGAATATTATTTGTCACAATATTAAATGTTTGAATTACAACTTTTAATATAGAGAATTCTGAAGGTTTTCTCTGTTTCGCCGAAATCTTATATTTTGATTTGATTTTACACAATTTCTTTTTTGGATCATCCTATATAATCTCATTTAGGTTTAAACAAATATAGAAGCAAATGTAGAACTATATTAAATTTACTGATTCAACACGTACTTTGTGGAATTTATTCATGTTTTTGTGATAAATAAAACTAACTGTTTCTAAATAATTCCAATATATGACTATGATCTTTCAAAACGTAAATTGTTTAAATGTTTGATATGTTTTTATAGGCAATTTGAAACGTTTGTTTTATATTAACTCTCTTCTTATTATTGTTATTTGGATTTTTGGTATGAAGTTGAGAACATAATTGTCTAATATTCTGTAGAAGCTGCTTATATCAAACCTCATATTTTCATGATAATCTGATGAGGATTGTCTTATGTTTTGGTTAAAAAAATTGCATCTCTGAATCACATTTCTTGTAGATCCTATTATATTAATACATTTATCCAACGGTCTGTGACTAAGCATTTTCGAGATTGCAACTTTTTTCCCTAGTAAAATTCATAGACTAATCTGAAGATTAGCTCAAAGATCAATTACACTTTAGTTTGTAATAACAAACGACAAATTTGCCTGGCATGGTTTATAAATAAAATAAAGTATATGAGATGCGTTTATAGTATATATTTGGTAATTTCTTGTGAGTTGTGTTGCTAAATTAAAGAAAATGGAAGAGGCAAGGGTTCTGCAAAACCAGGAAATAACTCACGTTACTAATAAAGAAATTCCTCAAAAATATCTACTTTGTCGGGGATAGTAATGTGAGGTTTTTCGTGGTTTTTCCTTACGTTTATCCTGGAATTACCAATGACCATTCTATCATAATCATTTCATGATTAACACAACGTCGTGAGAATGCGGACTGATGTTTCATTGATGTTGGCTTCATGATAAGCAAAGTCACTATAAGTCGTAATCCAGGTACTCCAGGTGTCACATTTATTGTCAAAATTCTATATTTTTTGAGAACGATCTCTGCAGAGATACAGAAACGTCAAATACAATTTTTTTGTTTCCTAATAGTGTATTCTATATCAAGGGTGGAATAAACAAAATTCTACACGAGTAAGTAAGATTTTTTTCCCGTGCCGTAGGCGAGAGAAACAATTCTACGGGTGTCGAATTTTGAATTCCACCCGTGTTTTAGACTGTAATTTTTCTGTGACTATCAAATAAAAAACAAAACAATATATATTAAATTGCTAACTCCTTATTTTCTGGAGTAGTTGTGGTGAAATCATCACTGCTCTCAGTATCAAACACTAAAAAGGAATGCAGCCATTTAATAAAATTATATAAATTTACTTACTTTTTATGATGTATCAATAAATTTTAATTTAAAAAAATAGATAATTAAACAACTTTGACAATCAACATTTTTGACAGCTGACAATTGTTGCTAATTTGCGTTTTCTATTTTCTTCTTAAAAAGTGCCACAAAATACACGTATGCTTCGGGCTCTAACAATTAATACTCAACGACCATATTAGTCATTTTACGTTCACTTTACGAGGATTTTTTATGCTTTTTGATATTTCTGCACTACTTCTACTCTGCATGCTGGTGTAGCAAACGGAACACGCCTATTTTCTCTTTCTGTCAGATGAACCGTCATATTTAGAGGGCGCCACAAGTATTAATTCCATACCAAGGGCGAGAATGAATATTCTTGCCCTAGGAATAAAATGAAGCTATTCCATTATCAAAACTACGTCGCAATATAGAAATTCTATAATAGTCGTAGAAATTAAAATGTTTTTATTCCCAAATATTATTTAAGTTCGGAAAATGCCACAAGAGAGAACATACAGGTAGACCATATTTATAGAAAACAACTAAATGCACATAAAATAATAAAACCCACAAAATTACGAAATTTCCAAGTTCTAATAAAGACGCTTTATTTGTATAGATCATTTTAGATCGCGCGATGTTGACAGTTCCGCCATGTTGGGTGAGAGGCAAATAACTTTCACTGTCATTCGTATTTTCCATTTGATTAGTATGGTGAACGGTTGTGTCTAGTGTCTTTATCAGTGTTTTTTGTATGTTATTTTCAATGTATCGGAAATATGGGTCGAAGTGAATATTATTCAACACTTCCTGTCGATGTTAAGTGCCGGTATGATAAAACCTTATACAATTAGTGATAGTGAACTTTCAAAAGACTTTAGTGCCACACTCAAAGTTAATATTGTAGATTGAATAAACTATTTAGTCATTAGTCACAGCTACACCAGTCATTAGTTTAAGGCTTTCAAATCACTACAGGCTTTTAAAGGTGTGATAACGTAGAATGTGAAAAGTGGTTTCACTTCAAATGTGTTGGATTACTAGAAACTCCTTTGTCATGGTTATATCTCAAATGTTAATAAATATTTTTAAGTAGCTTATGTTTTTAATGCTGCAGGTCAATAAAATGCATAAAATATAGTGAGGGAAATTTTATTTTAAATATTCCAAACATATCATTATAAGAATGCATTACATAAATAAATGCAATGAGTTCAAAAACAAAATAATTATATTACAAACTTAATTATTAACATTATGTAAAATATGATAATACCCTTAAACCAGGATATGAAAGAATTCTACTATAGTATTTTAAAACAAGATTTTATATAAATCTCATTTCATAGGAATAAGAGATGGAGAAATATTTACAAAGGCACTGCAAACGTCTATAATTTTGTCAATGGCACTCGACATCATTTCTGAATGTTGACAACATATTTAAAGGAATGGGGTATTTATATATCCTGCTTCAACTTCTATATCCATTGATGCATTTTAGAAAAAGAAATAGTCATAAGAAATAGAATTACCTCCATTGTACGTTTCACTCTCTTCTTAGATCTTTCATGCCTTTCAACACTTTGTTCTTTGATAGTAGTATATCCCATATGCAAATTCGGTATCCAGTGAGGATTTTCTTTGTCTTTATGATCAGCTGGGACTCCTAAAATACAAATTGTTGTAAAGTTGGAAGTCACTGTCATGAAAAATACATTGACTTAAGTTTTTACTGAAAACATACCTGATACAAAATGTTTACTAGAAATTCTTGCATTTTTCAAGAATGTATCACTCAAAGATCCTCTTTTAGAGCTCTAATCCATGGATCTCTACGTTCCCACGATAGGGTGTCCAATTTGATACCTTGATCTTTTAATGCGACTGGAATTCTGTAAAACCGAACTCTAACCCGGTCTGCACGATTAGCACATCCCACAACTGCACAACACGCTGGCATTTCACTCAAAATTGTGATTGAAGACAGTTGAATTTCAATTGTTTATCACGTTCAATCAATATTGTTTCCCCCTCATGCAAGAAGGCGGATCTGTATATGGCGTCACATTAAAATGATCTATTTGTTGTCTTTCATGTCAATACCACTGTGAGGATTTTATTTTTAAGTTATTGGTACCATCAAAAATGCTTTAGTTAAGTGACTAGTGGTCGATAATTCGTGTAACAACGGAACATTACTAACCACTGACAAGAAGTTAACCCTAGGTTAACCATTGATCCAATGACCGGTTAGTTAACCTGCCGTGTTACAACCCACCCTGAAATAGGAGACAAAAAAGGTTATACGTGCGGAAGTTTAGATCCGAGAAATATGCATAGGATATATTGAGGATTATCATTTTGGTTTGAATGTGTTTTTATTTACATATTTTCTGGAGATATTTCGATCGTTCAAAAACATATAAATATTAGCTTTGGTTTATTAATAAAAATATATATAGAATGGAATAAAAGCCTATTTTGGGATACTTAGGTTCCATATTTAATATTTGCAATGTTGCCAATTTTACCGTGTATATGATGTTAATAGTCACTTTGGTATGTTGTATCATTATTGGAATCTCACTTTCAATACGAGCGTAGCTCGATAGTTTTATTTATTTTAGGCCTTACTGACCACATGAAATCTCAGGTATTACATATGATTGACCTCATATTGATACAACATACAAGGTTTTTAAAAAAGTGGCTAATAACTGAATAAAAATGATATTTTGGTGACATTGCAAATGTGTCATGTCTGGAATTTACGTATTCCAAAACTGTTTAAACACGCAGGTTCATAGAGTATATAATCAGGCTCTTTAATATCTGTACTTAGCTACCACTTCAATATACAGTGCCAATTTTCAGTTTTTTATAATAAATTTATCATTTTAATGAGGTTCTGCCGACCTATGTAGATATTTGAATGATACTTGAATTAATACTTTTTTTTCAGCTACACATTTACAGCAGCGTACTTCGGGTGGTAACATAATCGGTACGTCGTGGCACACTCCAACACTATCTTCTTCTCCTGCAAAAGCTCAACAAATTCGGTTACAGCAACTACAAATGGAAAGGGAACGATTGAAACAAAGGCAACAGGAAATTAGGCGGCAGCAAGAAATCATGATGAGAAGCTCAAGCGATTTACCAGTAATGGACCCTTTTCTATCCAGTTTGACTGATCACTCACGGCAGGAGTCCGGCGATAGTGGGCTTGGTAAGTAAATACAACAGATATAAAATTTCTAGTCACCGTAAAACTTAAAATGATCTCGGTACTTTTGGAAATAATTAGAAATTTTTGTTTCATCAGTCAATTTTCACAACTTTCCTAAAAAATATTTGTTCACTTCATTTAAAAAATGATGTTTTTCTTCTGCGAAAAATCGCCCGGCGTGATTATTTTTCCGATAGTGTGATTATTTTGCTCGAAGTTTGAGGGTGTGCATTTACAAATCTCACAAACCAAAATAAGCGGCTTTTAATACAGGGAGTACTCTCAAAAATGTATGTACCTAAATGGCAAAAGTATTATGAAGAGGAATTATTAAGGAAGATGTGGAATGTATCGGAAATAGAAGCCAGAAGACGACGATCAAATTTGACACTCTGTGGTTAGGAAATTGAGAGATGGTAATTATATTCGGGTTAAATATGTGGATCGAATCTCTTTGTCATTCGATAGAGAATATGTATAATAAGATGCGATACTTGGCTTGAAATACTTATAAGCGAAATAGTGAAACCGTGAGTTAGGTGGACTTAAAAAATCACACAAACCAAAATATGGCAGATAGGGAGGCACTCTGAAAGGATGTATGTTTAGCAAATATTTACTTTCAAATACAGAGATAAACATATTTGACAAGGGTCAATGAAGGAAAACTACCATTATTTTGGATCATTTGTAGGACCATTTCTAATTTTCATATAAGATAATTCAAGGCCACATAACGCCATTGAGTACTTTGGGGATGATTTGAAAAGTAGTAAGGCATTAATTCTTCCTACATTCAGTTAATTCGACCAAGTCGTCATTTTAGAATGTGATAATGTACCTTAAAGAGTAATCAAATTTTGATAGAAAATTCAGTTATAAAAACTTCTCTTCATACAAGTTTTTAGCAATTTAAGGAATATTGTTCAGTCCTTTAATTTGTATTTTGTAGGAAATTGATATTTGACATTTATATAAACTAATTTTACAATAAAAATCTTGCAACATAAACATATTATTTGAGTGATATGTTAATTTTAATTATGAAGAAATGTTCATATTTATAACCGTGTCAGTTGGAAGATATTTAATCATTGGGCCATCTAGCTGTCGCTATTTAAATTATTGTGGCTAAATCGTAACATTTCCTAGATGGGTTACCAGTCGTGGTTATATGGTAAGCATCTCATTTAAGGGGGTTCATATTGCCATCAACTTAATACGAATTCACTTTTTAAATTTCGTTGAAAACATGAATTTTCATAACATTTACTATATTAAATATTTTTTATATCACCTTTATTACATTTCAGCGACTATTGATACTGAATTGTGTGATAAGATCATAATCTTTTAAAAATAAATATACATCTATCTATATATATAACTACAATTTTAAACACTTTCACTCGTGTTAATTGATTATTGTTTTATAAGATTTATATATTCAATGTGTCTAAACGAACTTTAATTGTCTCAATAGATACAGATTTAAGTATCATGCCCGATTATGGTTAGGCTATAAACAATAAACAGTTTTATAGCTACTAGGTCAATCTCATTTACAAGAAACAAACACAAGATGCGATGTAAACGTAATACCATATTACTTCTATATTACAAAGCATCTTGTTTTTGTGATATCCAAGCTCAATTAAAAAAAAAAACGGGACCGTCAACAGTTTTCAATCAGTTACAAATGTTGAAAACTTCGGGTTATATTTGATACCGACCACAATATATTATGTACTATACAGGATTATTAAACACAACGTCAAAAGTCTTGGATCCCCATCAGTCTTTTTAAAGAAATCGTTTCTTAAAAAACTAAAAAATACAATAAAAGTATTTTGATTACTGAATATGTTATTTATGAAAAAAAGTTTTCTACAAACTAGAAGACTTCGAAAATTAAGAACCAACCAATATGTAAGCTTGCTGACAAAACTTATTAATTAAAAAAAGAGTAATAAAACACGTTGAACTCTGATTAATAGTCGGTATGACCTCCTCCACGTTCCAATAACATGTTGACACGCCTTTGTATTGAAATAATTAAGTGATCAAATCATTTATAAGAAAACCAACACATTTTCGACCCAAATTTTGAAATTTTACATGCAGAAAGTAAATCCTTTAGTTTAAATTTTTTAGAAGCTCTTGAGATAAACAAAAACAAATATGTAGGTATCCTTCTTAATGACCAAATAGATATCCATCATTCTTCTTTATTAAATCTTTTTACCTAGAAGATAGCTTAGGAATGTTTGTAGAGAATGAATTTCCAGGTAATTTTGTTCAATACCTTTGTTAATATTAGTATAATAGAATTCTGTATTTATGCACTGTATATATTAAAACATTTTTTCATTATACCTTCATTCGTTTTGAGAAAGCTACTGTGATAGCGAAACGCGTCTAGTTTAAATTGAACATTGGTTCAAATATAATGAAGTTTTAAACTTCAAATTAAATTGTTTTATTTCATCAAGTAAAAGCCTCATATATTCAATAACTGATAGTTTCTTGTGGAATATTGTTCCATACCTCTAACGCCGCTGCGACTAACTCATTTGCAGTCTGAGGTGGATTGACACGATTGTGAATGGCTCTGGTAATGAAATCCCACATGTTTTCAATTTGATTCATATCAGGAGAGTTGGCTGGCCAATTCAATCTTCTGACATGTCCTGCTTTCAATGCGTTTTGAACCCTTCTTGCGCGATGTGGTCGGGCGTTGTCGTACATAAACACAAAATTTTCACCTAAATCGTTACGTATAGGATAGATAATGGGTGTAATAACTTATATTTTATGGTATGTAAAATAATGAGGTGCGGCGGATGAACGTTATTCCTCCCCAGAACATTACGGTACCCCCTTAATAGGGAGCGGCTTCGCGGAAAAAATTAAGTCGCTGTTGACGACCTGTTCTCTCCAGATCCTTTGTTGAGTCACTAATCAGGCCAATTCTGGTTTCATCTGTAAATAACAACCCTCTCCAGTGGGGCAAAAACCAACCGATATGCCCTCGCGTCCATTGCAAACGGACAGCACGATATCTAGGAAGTAGAGTGGAGACCGGTAATGGCCTTCTAGCACGTAAATTTGCATCATAGAGTTTTTTTGAACTGAAAGTGTCGATATAACACGGCGTAGCGTACCCTGAAAGTGAGTCCTTAGAAATTAATCTGAGGCTGTTCGGTGTCTGCTGGCGTATTACACGATACACCAAATAACGATCCTCCCTTGCGCTAGACACTCGAGAATGTCCACTACGTGGTCTGTTTTTAACTGTAACACGTTCTTGATATCTGTGAATTATTCGCGCAACAGATGATCTAGGAATGTACAAGATTTCCGATATTTGATGGTTGGAATGCCCTGCATCGTGTAAAATAGTACTTCTTGCACGATTGAATGAAGAAATTTCACGACCTGCCATTACAATGCACAAAAATTAAAAGAAAGAGTACAATTGTCACTTCACTTAAAATATTATAAATATCAATATTTGTAGAAACATTGATACTAAGACAAAGACTCTTTATCATCATCAATTTATTGTCTTTTTTGTTTCATAAAAACATGTAATTTTTTAGAATAAGTAAAAGAACTGGGTTTAAACGAAACATTGTTTATACAGGGCGTCTAAGACTTTTGATGTTGTGTGCATATGAATGTATTTATGTCTAAAGAAGATATCCAAACGTGCGCCAGACATTGAAATTCATTCAAATAAAACTTACATTTGAAACAATGATACAATCTCAAAGCATATCCGTAGGATATTTAGTGCCGATGATATAGCAGAAATTATAATAATAACAAACCACCAAACTGCGTATTTAAAAAAAATTTAACATATAAATAACTAACTTCCTTCCAAAGTTGTTTGTCTGTATATTATCTTACCATTTGCAAACACTACAGAATAATATATATATATATATATATATATATATATATATATATATATATATGTGTGTGTGTGTGTGTGTGTGTGTTTTCATAGACGTAGGAAAGTACTTTTACGTATCGTCAGAACTTGGTGTTCTTCCTGGTATGTCGGACTCGGAAGCCTTTCCAATACCGATTTAAAAACACCTGTGTCTCCAATCTCTGTTTCCCGCGTGGTACCACCGTTAGGCATTACTTAGCAGAGGGAGGATCTAGCTATCGCCCTTCCTTCTATAAGTCGAATTCATGTTGGTTTCGTTCTACGAAGTTGTCTGTCTAAATCAAATCTTTTTTTTTCACGCGTTTCGATTTTTTTGCACGTTCTCTTTCTAAACGACGAAGTTCTTGGAGTACCTCTGTTGCAAATCGACTTGTTGCCTCCCAGGCCTTCTCTGATGATAGCATAGCTTTCACTAGTGACTCTGGTCGTGTTTTCGAATGAACGGTAGCTTCCCAATCGCTGCGTATTGTGCTGAAACGGGGACAGACACAGAACACGTGCTCCGCGTCCTCCCTAAATCCAGGACAGGACGGACATTCTGGAGAGTCCTCATGTCTAAACCGGTGCAAATATGCTCTAAAGCAACCATGTCCCGAGATCATTTGTGTCAGGTAGTAATTGACCTCGCCATGATCTCGGTTTAACCAAATATCCAATTGTGGTATAATGCGGTACGTCCATCTTCCTTTTCTTGAAGAATCCCTCAGTATCTGCCATCGCCGTATACTATTCCGCCGTTCTATTATTCTTTGTGTATCAGCGCTCAGCGTAGTTAATTCTTTTTGTCGATAAAGAGCACTTCTTTCTTCTGCGAGTACTTCGATTGGCAGCATCCCAGCAATAACGTATACTGTATCCTTAGACACTGTGCGAAATACGCTGACTGTTCTTAAGGCACTCAGCCGGTAGACTGGCGCGATTTTCCTCCGAGATTCTTGTATATAAAGTGTACCCGCCCAGATAGGTAATCCATATGTGAGCATAGATGTAACTACTGACGACAGTAATGCTCTCCTCTTCTGTTGTGGTCCTCCTATGTTTGGTATCAGTCGCTACTGACGCTTTGGCACCGACGTGTTCTGCCTGCTTTTTAAAGTTGAGCCTGGCATCGATCATTATCACCAGATACCGAATGAACGGTTGCGATATAATATCGTGTTCTCCGATACTCAGCCTGATAGTTTTCACCTGTTTTCTACTAGTGATGAACACTGCCTCGGTCTTGTGTTCTGCTAACTTTAAGCCAACTGTCTCCATCCATTGTCTGATTTTCTCGAAAGTGGTGTCAAAGACAAAATTTATCTCTTCCTTATGCTTCGCGACTATCACTATGGCAACATCGTCAGCGTATACCGCGAGTTTAGCTTCTCTTGGCAATGCTAGTTTCAATAACCCGTCGTACATAATATTCCACAACAGTGGGCCTAGTACCGAGCCTTGAGGTACTTCTCCAGTGACTCTGTGTTCCTTCGGGCCGTTCTTCGTATCGTATTTTAGAATTCTATTGGTGAAGTAACTTTCTACGATCCTAAGTAGATATCGTGGCACTTTCATTTCAATGAGAGCTTTCATAATACAATCCCACCTAGCAGTATTGAAAGCGTTTTGGATATCTACTACCAGGCAGTACTTCTTTGTGCCTCTATACCATCTGGTGCCTGCGATTGCGTTCTTGGCTAAGTTGACGACGATGTCAATTGCATCGAGAGTGGAGCGACCTTTTCGGAAGCCATATTGACTGTCAGAAAGTATCGGTTCGACTGCTGCTTCGATTCTCCTGTTGATTATGTGTTCCAGAATCTTGGCGGTTGTATCCAGCATGCAGAGTGGGCGGTATGATGCTGATGGATGTACAAACTACTAAAGTGACAAACTTTAAAACTTTTACCGTTTCGGTATTAACCTCCATCCCGTTGGTCGTAATTCACCCTGTATATATGTATATATATATATATATATATATATATATATATATATGTATGAAAAATGAATTTCGATTTTCTACTGCACCTACTTTTTAGTCGAAACTTCAATAATTTCGACATATTAGCCTGACCTTTCTTCGAAGGGCAAAACAACTACATTCCTGGCTAATACCACGCAGAATATGGAATTACATCCCCTTCGAAGAACGTGACGTCGATCGACCCCTTTGTCGATACGGACATCTGTGGTGATTCGCAACCGATAGGAGAAGGTTTAGACCTTCTTGGGTCTCTTCAAGAGTGCCGTAATGCCTTCTAGTTCAGAGTCTCTAATCTAAACTGAAGATTCCGTCCTCCGACAACCTCTATTTGCACACGTTCGAGAAGTAGTCAGCTGGCGCCATCTTCACTTTCAGTTCCAAACCACCTTCTCAGATAATTATTCGACCGTATAATATAATTCATTTTTCATATAGACACACCTCGTATTTTATGAAAGTTTTATTCATTTTATTCCATACGACTTATACGGTCGAATAATTGTCTGAGGTGGTGGTTCGCACCTGAAAGTGAATATTGTGCCAGCTGACTACTTCTCGCACGTGTGTAACCACACGAGCCAAATAGAGGTTGTCGGAGGACGGAATCTTCAGTTCAGATTAGACACACTGAACTAGAAGGCATTACGGCACTCTTGAAGAGACCCAAGAAGGTCTAAACCTTCTCCTATCGGTTGCGAATCACCACAGATGTCCGTATCGACAAAGGGGTCGATCGACGTCACGTTCTTCGAAGGGGATGTAATTCAATATTCTGCGTGGTATTAGCCAGGAAAGTAGTTGTTTTTCTCTTCGAAGAACGGTCAGGCTAATTATTGAAATTTCCACTAAAAAGTAGGTGCAGTAGAAAATCGAAATTCATTTTTCATATAGACACACCTCGTATTTTATGAAGTTTTTATTCAATATATATATATATATATATATATATATATATATATATAAAGAAGATGTAAGAATATCGCTTGATATGTAAACAACAACAAAGAGAGTCATGGGTAATTCACGCAAAAAGAAAAAGGGTTACTGAAACAGAGTGGTAACCGCGGACATGCATGTTTCTGGCTCATTTACCGTCCTCAGCACCGTATAACCAAATAAGGATGTGAAACTGGGGAGCAAAGATGTTAATCGAAACATGGGAAAACACAAAACAACGGATTTCAACAGGGAAACCAAACGCTCATTTGTGCCTTCAATTGGAAGATCCCGAGTTTTCGGGACAACAACCAAGATCGACACGGAGGCGCATATAGCCCCCCTGCCTGAACCTTCGGACCCATAGTAAACAACAAAGAAAATGTAGGAATATCGCGTGATATGTAAACAACAACAACAACAAAGAGATTCATGGGTAATTCACGCAAAAAGAAAAAGGACTACTGAAACAGTGGTAGCCGCGGACATGCATGTTTCTGGCTCATTTGACGTCCTCAGCACGGTATAACCAAATAAGCATGTGAAACTTGAGAGCAAAGATGTTAATCGAAACATGGGAAAACAATCCGTTGTTTTGTGTCAACAATAAAAAAGACCAACAATCCTCTCTTAGGAAAAATATGTTTTTACACCGTGGGTCTCGAGCTCACTCTTTAGCTGAAAAAATACTCAATGAAGCAAAGAAATACATTAAAAAAAAACTGTTGCTTCTATGCATCAGGAGCAGCAGATTGTTACTGAGCGCATTTTCCACACGGTTTATAAACAGGCCAAACTAAAAAGGCCGTTTTTTGAGTTTGAAACAGAAATCGATCTTCAAATAAGCAATGGAGAATACTCCATTCAAATGTTGCTTGCTCCAACATAGTTCATCATATTTCTGATTAAATGAAATCAGACTTAATAAATGGCCTAATCAAGTCAGACTCTAAATTTTCACGGCTTTTGGATGAGGCCACTTCAGTTTCGAAAAAAATGCTTTGGTGGTTTATATCAAAACTGTTTTAAAAGGAATGCAAAACCCTATGACAATATTCTTAACACTTTTTGAGCTAAATAGCACAACGTCAGCTGGTATTTTACAAGAACTTTTAAATCAGTTACAAGCATTAGGTCTAAGCTTTGAATCCATGAATGACCATACGATTGCTCTAACTTGTGACGGTGCATCAGCTTCAGAAATCAAGCCTCAACTTAATCCAAGCTTACAGTGACGTACCAATGTTAATAAAAGTGTTTGAAAACCGAGTTGATAACATGGGTAGACGTGCAGTGGAAGTTAAAATTGCTATAGACAATATGAAGTTTCAAGATGTTGAACTTTGTGAAAGAGCCAAGATACCGATTATTCCAGAAAAACAGTTCTACCGGAGCCTTGCTAGCAACTTGACTTCAAGGTTGCTATCATCTTCAAATGCGTCTGAAAACTACGACTCCATCTTGAATGACATCAAAGTGATCCGCCCCATGTATTGGCCAAAAGACTTATCTATCACCTACGGAGAATACGAGATCCAGCGAATCTGCGATAGATTCAAGGTTAGCAGCTCTCGGGATATAATTAGAGACTTTAGACACTTTAAGCAGGGAATATGCTAAGCGCAAAGAAACCTACTATTCTTGAGCAGCCGCCGTCGTTTAAGAAACTGATCTCAATCATAAATAGTATTGCAGTGTCTAGTGCTGAATGTGAACGTGGGTTTTCTGCAATGAATTTAATTATGTCTCCTCTAAGATCTTCACTCTACATCAGCACTGTTTGTGATTTATTGCGTATTAGGCTCCTGGGACCTCTGTGGCTAGATACAATCCTGAGAGACACGTCAAGTCTTGGCTGGCGAAGGGACACCATTCTCCACCTGACACCAAGTCAAAACAACGAAGGCAGAAAACGTACAATGAAGACAGCATTGCATTATTACTTTCTTCCTAAAACTCGTTCTCTTTTAATATCTTTTAGGTTTTTAGAACACTAAGTTTTCAGAAACATGACTTGCAGTTGTGTTGTGAAAAAGAATTTTCTCTGTTTTTTTTTTATTATTTACAGTTAGTTTTATATTGCTTTTGTAATGTTTTTGTAAAATATAAAAAATTACAATTCAAGCTGTAACATTAAAAATAGATTTTAAACATTTAGACTTACTAGTTTTTCAGAAAATTATCAAAAACATCTGTTTACTTATTGATATGTATTATTAATACTACTGTGATGTAGGCATAAATAAATAAAAATGTAAAGAAGGCTTTATTTGTTTTTATTTCACTATTCATTGAAAAAAAAGTATATTGGTTACCGGTATTGTAAGCTTCATACAAAATGGTTGGTGCAAATCGAAACAAGTTTATAGGAAATTCAGAGTAGGCAGTAGGCTCCGAGATGTTAACGGGGGTGAGGGTGAGGGAATGTTTAACTAGGCCTTATTAGAAAATAGAGATGGCGGTTTATAAGAATAAATGAGCGTTCCCACACCCAAAAGTTTAAAAATTAAGCACTGATGTAAAGTTCTTCATGACTCACCCTGTATGTATATTATATTATTCTATAGTCTTTGTCATTAGCGTGCATTTTTGAGATTAATCTATTCACAAAAAATAAAGAGATAAAGATTGTTTGAATATATTTTAAAAGCACAACTGGAACTACTCAAACGAATCGTTTTATTTCTTTTGAAAGGTGTTTTTTCATTCAAATTAAAATAAGACAAAGAAAAAATGTTTTTAATATCAATTATATTGGCTTCATAGCCTGAAAGCCAGCAATCGGCAGACTTACTACTGTATTTTAGCTAACTGCATATTGAGGCTAGTTTTACTATTAGACGTGCCATGTAGTGGGTGAAATGGGGATTCGTTATCCTTGGCAATGGTTCCTTTGGGCGGTTCCAGGAGTCCAAGAACGTCAAAATTGACGTTTAAAATGTGATCTCAGCATGTCTGCCGTTTTAATATCTCAAAGTATATGGTTTTTCTTACCAAAAAATTCAATGGTAGACCGGTTCCTGCTATGTTTTTTAGAATTTGAAAGATTAGAAAATTTTATGAAATTTTCGTTATTTTAGTAAAGCTGAAATTTATATATGTTATTTATATTATTATTATACATATATGTTTGAAGAAGCAGACACACAGGTCGGTTCCAACATGCGAGCAGACGAAATAATGCTTTCTGTGTCGCACTAATGAACGTGTACGATATTGATTCGCTCACTCTTACAGCAAATGATAGCAAATCAGTAGTCATACATTGTGTGAATAATTTTAATAGATGTTATAATTTATCAGCTAATTTTAAATGGTAAAGATATCAGATTTTTCTATATTATATTATTTCAACTAAATGTACAAATTAAAATAGAAATACTGACTAAATAAAGTAATGATTGGGTAAAAATGTTTTATGGTTCTTCGTCGGAACTGCAGACTTCCATTGACTCGATATATTAATCTAAATCTTCCAAATTAATTTCGATGTTTCTTAAAATAAATTTTATTTATTTCATATGTTTCCTGTCTCGGAACATTTTTATTATAATAAAAAAAATATGAATGATTGTAGAAATATTTAGTGTTTTTTTTTAATTATGATGTATATTATTTTCCAAAAGCCTAAAAAAGCTTCTATATCTCCGAAATGAAGTGATATACAGAAAAAAATTTGGATATTTTTAAAAAAAATTGAATTTCCTACAAAATAGTTTCTTAGTCGTATTTTCGTATCTAGGATAGCTTCAAGAATATTAGCGTGTGAACGTAAAGAATATTTGCATTTTCTTTTTATCTTCGCTATATCGCAGAAACTAAGCGATATTTGAAAAAATTTCAATAGATCTTTTTTGTAGAGAATTAAATTTCCTATAAAAAGTAACTATACAACTTTTTCTAATCCTTTATAGTTGCAAAGTTATACTGGAATAAAAAAGAAAATATTTTATTTTTACTTTTCCGCCCAACCTATCTAATATGCGAGAAAAGTCTTGGTTTACCCCAAAAAAAGTTGGAAATTTGAATTTTTTTTTGAGTTATTTTTACGTTTTCCATCAACAACAACCCAAAAAAATGGTTTTTAGAAAAAAAATCCTGTGTGTATGTCGTCGTCGTCGTTGTCGTCGGCCACTTTTCGTTACATGTCTTGTTAGCACGATACAGCCTCCGGAGTGCAATAAGTCACAAATTTTATGATTAAATATTGTTAAGGACATGTCACAGATGAACCCTATTGATTTTCAGCTCACCAGAGCCAGCACAACGGGTGCTATGGTACTAGAAGTACGACATTTTAGTCATTTTTTGAGAAATTTCAGATTGTTAGCACGATACAGCCTCCGGAGTACAACAAGTCACCAATTTTATGATTGAATATTATTCAAAACATCTCACAGATGAACCCTATCGATTTTCAGCTCACCACAGTCAGTACAACAGGTGCTATAGTACTTTAAGTACGATATTTTTGTCATTTTTGGAGAAATTTCAGTTTTTTAGCACGATACAGCCTCCGGGACAAGTGACCAAGTTTATGATTGGATATTATTCAGAGCGTCTCAAATATGAATCCTATTGATATTCAGCTCACTAAATCCAGTACAACGGGTTCTATAGTACTTGAAGTACCAAATTTTTGCCATTTTTGGAGAATTTTCAGTTTGTTAGCAAGAAACAGCCTCCAGAGTGTATACAAGTGACCAATTTTATGATTGAGTATTGTTCAAGGTGTCTCACAGATGTACCTTATTGATTTTCGGCTGACTAGAGCGAGTACAACGGGTCCTATAAATCCAGATATACTACATTTTTGGTTATTTTTGGACAAATTTCGGTTTGTTAGCACGATACATCCCCCGAAGTGTATACAAGTGACAATTTTATGATAGAATATTATTCAGGGACACAGATGCGGAGAAGTTAGGTTTAATCTTTAAAACCGTTTATTTAGATTGTAATTTCATTGGATGAGTACAAAACTATCAGTTTCAAAGGAAAACGAAGGTATGTGATTATTAAAAAGATAAAAATGAATGAACAAAATTATTCTTTAAATTTAAAGCGTTTATAATGCAAACTATTCCGCAACGTCCACCGTTCTTACTGAAGTGCATGAATACTAGTTCCCTGCGAGATGAAGCGTAAGCGACTCAATATGGTACACCTTCGCGACAGAGAAAGCATTATATCAACTGCCCGCATGTTGGAACCGACCTATGTGTCTGTTTTTTCAAATATATATTTATGATAATAATATATATATAAATTTAAGCTTTGTTGAAATAACGAAACTTTCATAAAATTTGCGAATTTTTGAAATTCTATAAAACATACTAGGAACCGGAATAAGTGTCTGCTACAGAATATTTTGATGAAAAAGTCATATACTTTGAGATATTAAAACGGCAGACATGCTGCGATCATGTTTTAAACGTCAATTTTGACGATCTTGGACTCCTGGTCCTGGAAACGCCCAAACGAACCATCGCCAAGTATAGTGGTGAATCCCAATTTCATCTACGGCAAGTCTAATAGAATAACTAGCCACAATACGCAGTTTGCAATAATACCGGAAGTTTGCGAGTCCTCTTATACTATTGCAGGAAACATAATATTATGCTATTGATGTTTGAAATAATTTCGAGTATGTAGCCGCCGTGGCTGACGAGTAGATGGCGCAATCTGGATGTCCAATTTACAATATACGAGATATAAGGCTGGGTAAATTATCCCTCAGGATATAGCCCAAAAAAGGAAGAAGAAGATATATAAGGCGATTTCGTCCCGCTTTGGTTAACCAAATGGTAGGTCCTACGTCACCGGTGTGACGTAAAGTACCAATTACATGCGAAATCGTTTGGTTTTAAATTGGTACAGCTGATTGATGAAATTTACATTTACGTTTTGTATTGCGATCGGAAAAGTTGTTTATTGAGTTTTACTATATTGTCTTGGAGTTTTGAGTTAAATATATATAGCAAAAAACCAAAAAAAGCTTCTTGCCATTTACAATAAAATCAACAGATTCCATTATTACTAGACAAAAAAAAAGAAAAAACAGACAAAACTTAAAGAATTTTAGAATATTGGCCAAAAATTCAATTCGTTTCAACGACTTTGTTTGTTTACAAATAAAAAGCAAGACAAAAACTACTTTGGACAAGGATAGAAAGCTACCAATTTCAGTAACCGTGCTGCAGATCTCGGTATGTGATTTGACAGACCAAAAAGGGTACCAAAGTAAGCTTGACGAAATCGATTGGTATGTATTTGACAGACCAAAGTGCGGTACCAACGCGGGACGAAACCGCTAATTGTCATTGTAGTCCAATATTATCACACACTTTTCATAGAAATAACTCGCAGAATGTTCTGTTCCAAGTTTTATTCTTATATCTATGGTTCCAAGTGTTCAATCTCCTCCGGTTTATCAGCTATAGGCAGATTTTGAGACGATAACAATTTGCAGCAGACAGCGACTAGGTGGAAGCTTCAGTATGAAGTGTAAATAACATAATAAAAATAAATTAAACTAGAGACCCTTGGAAATGGTGACATGGGGGTGGATTTTAGGGGTTGAAAACGTATTCTTGGAATTTCAGGCGGAAAATGACCTCCTACTGAAAAACGTACACGAAAACTGTAGATAATAAAAAAAATTTATATTATATTATTTAATTTTTAGAGGAATTTTGCAACTTCAAATTTCATGAGAATATTGCAAAAAACTGATTTTTTCCTTTTTATATTTTTTTCTCGAGAAAAAAAATTCAATTTTCATGAAACTTGGTAAAAGCATTTCTTTTTTTATACTTATTGAGCATGACTTTTATGAAACTGAAAAATTAGTGGTTTTTCATATTTTTTCAATTCTTCAAAAGAAATTGCAAAATTTTCCATATATATATATATATATATATATATTACTTATATTACTATTATTACCGTTATGTATTACTGTATTACAGTGATAAATTGAATAAATGATGTTTAAATTATATTTTTAGTTATTGTTTTCTTTTCAAAATTATCATGGGGGGCTATAATATGAAAGATGCTAAAAAGAGGCGATTTCGTTTTTTTTGCTCTTTGCCATGGGGTAATATCAACTTACACAAAAATATTTTGGGGTAATGATTAAAAAAGTTCCCCGCCCGCTGCCTTAAACTAAAACTTCCATCTAGTCGCTGCCTGCTGCAATTTTTTTTTCGATTTAAAAATTCTGTAAATGCACTAGCCTAATAGACAAGTGAATTGACATGTACCTAAAGAGAAATAATTTAATAGGATTAGATCGCACGTACTTTGTAGTCATTACGTGAAATTGTTCATTAGGCAAATATTTAGGTCAATGAATTGTATCGCGCGCTGTGTGGCTTCGTTCTGTTGGAACCAACACGATGTCAGCAAGATTAATGCCAGCCAATTGAAGTACGAAAAATTTGTTAAATAATTATGTCTATAGAGACCCATAAAGCACTCCACCGACTTTCTTTGGATGTAATAGTTCATCGCTAGACAAAATTTTGTATGGAACATCAACGTCAATATAAAATTGTGTCCATAATCCGAATTGGCGGAGCAAGCGATGGTGGGCTGGAAGACCGAATCAAAAGCTTTGTTCACGTCCAGGAACACTTGTATACTTTATAAACCAGATTCCATGATCAGCTTTAAATCTGATGTGCATTTCCAATATATTATTATTTCGGTTTTTTTGTTTTAGAATTGATCTGGACGCCTTTAAATATTGATTATTCCGTTAAAATACAATGGATTTTAAATAATAAAGCTAGGTAGTATATACATTATGATAAAAATTACTACAGATATAGAAATTTTAAAATATTACTTTGAAATTTTTAATCACATGTCATATCTTCCATCTGCTGAAACGGGAAATATATGGCTACCAATAACTTTCATTTAGAATAAAATAATATGAAAGGTATTATTAAATAAATAACATGGTGTATGGATGGCACCAATCATATAATACGAATATAATTTATGGTTAGAAAGCAATCACATGTCATATCTTCCATCTGCTAAAACGGGCAATATATGGCTACAAATAACTTTCATTTAGAACAAAATAATATGAAAAGTATTATTAAATCAATAACGTGGTGTATGGATTGCACCAATCATATAATAAGAATATAATTTATGGTTAGAAAGTAACTAAGATGTGCACTGTAAATCGTTGACAATAGTTGAACTGAACGTTAACTTTGAGATATTAACCGAATAGATTATAATGTAATTCATGTTTAATTGATGTAACAAATAAGAACCATCTATAAATATTTTCAAGGTTAATGAATGTACAGTATATTAATTTTAAAATTAAGAGATAGAAGAAGAGAAGCTCAATTTGCATATTTACTACCAGGATTTAACTTTGATATGGTTCATTTATTAAAAAGTGTTGTGTGTATACAACAGTAATATGCAGCTAACTACATGGCATGTTGGTGTTGGCATTGTATTACTGTATCAAGTAAACATTGGATTTTAATTTTTACTTTTCTGACCAGGTAGTCTCAATCTTTAAAACCGTTTATTGTAGAAGCGATAACATTTTAAATAGTAATATGAAGCTGAACATGATCTGTCATGGCTATTATACGTTAATGTATCAGATAAATATACACCAGAAATCAGTATTTTTTTTAATATTCATTTATGAATTATATGTAAATAGCTGAATATTCAAAATTAATTTGTAATTTTTTGATATAGGTATGGGAACAACATACTCGATGCCACATACGCCCGAAGACTTTCTAGCTAATATGGATGATACTATGGACGTAGGTAGTGAAAGCCATACTATGGACACTCCAGACATATCCACGTTAAGTGATAATGTGGACTCCACAGATGATTTAGTGCCTACTCTTCAACTTGGAGAAGAAGAATTCCCGATGTTAGATGATATGCAATCTTTGATAAATCCCCCAACAACAAGACCTGATAATGTACTCATTTGGTTGTAATTTAAGTGCCTAAAACCTGCTCACGACTTTCTGAAAACTTATATTATACGCAGTTTATATTGTTAGACCAATCTCATGGTTCGCTTAGGTAAATTATTTATTAATATTTTTGGATAAACTGTTGTGTACACATGAAACGGTTCTGGTCTAGAATTTCCTCTAAATTTAATGTTTCGGAAATCACGAATCAATACATACAAATTAATATATTTGAATGAATTTATAATTGGTTAGAGATACAGAAACAGAATGAAAATAAGCACTGTTGAAGAGGTTTTTTTAATGGAATCAAAATGATAATGGCAGTAAAAAAAACACTTTATCTAATTTTATTCTAATTTTACACTATATACACATTGGTCATGTAAGGTAATGTAAACCTATAGCCTAGTTTATCTTTTTCTAACGGTAGTAAACTCTATGAAAAAATAATTAGAATATCAAGTTCAATTTAAGCAACAAAAATTTCAAAAGAAACAAATGAGTTGGATTTTTCAAAATATTTCTTTTATGTAGTGCATTTGAAAATAGTAAATAAAATATTATGTTTAAAACAAGGTTGAATTTCAAAATTTATTATGGTAAATATTTATATAAATCTACATTCTTCCATGTTTGAAACCATTCAAATGCAGTTTGTAAATCAATTCTAAAACATTTAATTGTGTTGTTTTTTAAATAAAAACAAAAAACGTATATTAGTATTGTTATAAATAAAAAATAAATATTGAAATTATTTTTATTTGATAAATTGAGCATTAAGAAATTTGGGAATTATAGATTTACATACTAATGCAAATAGAGGGTGGAGAAAATTTGATTTGAAAGGGTTAAAGATACAATGCAAATTAAAATGAACTTAATTGTCTTTTTAAATACAAAACTACGCCTATAATTTTTTTTATGAATGCAGTGTATTTGATGAACCATTGACTTAATCTGTGTTACTTGGATTTTAAGAAAATTTTTAACGTTGTCCCCTTTATGGTCCATGAATAAATTAATGATATGAGCCTCTGATATAAAAGTAAAGCTTTATGAGTTATTTAAAATGTATATTGCTGTCATTCTGTTTCGTGTAAAATCAGAACTATTACTATTCACAAAACCACAGAAATAAAATGTAACTATTTAAAGTTTTATTTTTCATATTTTTGGTAATAAAAATGTGAAAGTAAAATTGAAATCATTTAGTATATTTTGGATTTAAAAAAAACATTCAATAGTTCACAAAGCAGCTACACAATGCAAAGGAAATTACACCACCCTGTATATGTCACTGATCATTGATAATACCCTCTGATTAATTTATACATTTTATGACACATGAATGAACAAATTAAAACCTTAGCTCCTTTGTAAAAAATGATTTTGTAAATAAATGTTAAATTTTGAGGAAAAATTATCTAGATGGAACAAATTCATTTTGGCAATATATCATGTAAACATACGGCAATAATATTTTGATATTTTATAAAAATGTTAAGTATAAAGTTTTAGCATTTGTAATATTGTAGTTTTGTCACAGTTTATGGGAGCGTTATTTTACTGTTGGGTATGTTTTTCATACATATATAGATTTTAAATATCAAGTAAGCTAGTTGTTAACTTATCATTAATTGGTCTACTTACACTTAATCAAAAAATAGTTTTAAAAATGTTTGTCTATTTTGTAATTTTTTGGGCAAATCATCTTTATTTCAAACATTAAAAAAATAGCCAAGACTAAATTGGGGGCAAACTAACATTTTTAACGTGATATGAAGTTTAACCCAAATTTTTTAAATAATTTTTAAAATGTAATTTATAAATTTAAATCATTTCTTTCAATATTCAAATGAGAAGTAGAACATTTTCGAATCTCTATTTTATAATTTAATGACATATACTGTTAATTTGAAAAAAATACATTTTTAATCTTAAATCTTTTTTGAAGTGTGAGATTGCATACTCGAACTTTCTTTTCTTTTGGTGTTCAACATTTGGCCCCTTATTGTTTGTAAACTTGCTCTGGTATCTTAGTTGGAATTATTTATATCATTAGGACTGTTTCAGTCTTAGAGATATAGCTTCGCATTGGATCTTATAATTCTATATTTCATCACTTTGGAACTTACTTTGGTTATTTTGTTAATTTGTTTAATCTGGTATGTTATTGTGAGTAGAAAAATCATATTTCCGTACTGATAATGGTGGTTTGTAAGTTGTCTTAATCAGAATGCTGCAATAATTTAAAAATAGTTAATACAGATTATGACAACATATAAGCAAGGAATTAATTATATTCAGACAATTTCCAATTTTCACTCAAAAAATTATAGAAAAGATTTCAAAGACCATTGAAAAGTGGAAAAGGCTGCTTGCTATTGCTATAATTCGTTTTTATGTATAAGAGGGTGTTAAAACAATAAAGGTTTACTGATTAAACCATTGAAAAATAATTTGAGAACTTGGTTATAGTAATGTGGTAAAAAGTTTTAGTAACATTGAAGACTTTGCTCTAATAAAGAAAAAGTGTATATTTTATGTTGTCTTCATCTTTTAATCTGTGCATATTCACCACCAACCTTTCTTGTTACATGTTCTGGATATCTTAGGATTCTAAAAATATCAACTCAATGAAGTTTTCATATATATTCAGAATATGTTTTGTACCCTCTTATAAGAAAACTGTACTTCAGAAGAATTTTATTGCCCAACTGTAAATCAAAAGTTGTGGGTGGACCTAATTCAACTTGCAGATTGCTAAATTTTTTAATATTTATTTATTGTTGTGTAATTGCATATAATTAGGTTCGATGACAATTTTATACAATTATTTTATATACAAATTTTATAACAAAATCCGCACTCAGTTTAGGTATTACTGTTAATATCAAATACAGAGTGAAAACAAACATGGGTAATAGTTATCTTGAAATCTTGGAAGTGACAGTGCAATATTTTTTATAGTCCAAGAGGTGGTTATGCGTTTCTATATTACATTATATATTTTATATTAAATTATATTTTTTGTCTATAAGCTGTTTGAAAAATTTAAATGTTTTTCTTATCTAAGCTTATTAATGAAAACGCAAGTTTTTCTATATTTTGTTCCACTTTATGTAAAAATTGCTTTTGAATTTCAAGATGTTCCCTATTTTTGTTATGTTTTCCACCCTGTAGTGACATTTACAACTACAATTGATTAAGTTTTTTACGGCATGCGCAATATATACAGGATGTCTAAATGAGCAAATAAAACTGTATTGAACATATACACTTTTGCATTAAGGTAGAAAGACCAGTATTTGACAGCATACTAGTAATTAACATTGACAGGTGAAATTTTAGTTCACAAAAAATATGCATGAATAATAGTATATTACGTAACGTGTGTTGTAAGAAGCATGTTACGCACGAACGGAAAAGTTACGCACGAAGCCGCGTAGCGGCGAGTGCGTAATTCCGTGAGTGCGTAAAATGCGTTACAATACGAGTTACGTACTATACTTTACCTACGACCTACTTGTACTTGTATTGATAATCTTATTAAGGGATTTAAAGTACAAATAAAAACGTACATCCTCGATGCCCAGCCAAGTTTTATAAAAGTCGCTTCTCGATGCCCAGCCAAGCATCTTAGAAGTTCACCCTCGATGCCCAGCCAACTTTCGTAAAAGTCCATCCTAAGTAGTATTTATTTTTATTAAAAATGTATGTAGAATTACCGAAATTGCATAAAATAGTGTATACACCTCTCGACTAAAGTGACATTAATCCCTTAGGTGGATTATTTCCCTCAGGAATCAAACACCACCCGCGGGATTAAATGGGCCACTTTAGTCGCTTGGTGTATAATATACTATTGTTTACTAATATGAGATACATTCAGACAGCTAAAAGATGTGGATTGAATGAAACGGAACCAATTATCATATAATTCCAAATAGCACTTAGTATTAAATGCAATCTCATATCTAATAAATATTATCTACCATTTATATATAGAATAAAGTTCAACGTCTATTATCTAAGTAATAACTATTGAATAAAATGGCTACGTCTATTGACAGTTGCTAAGTGGTTGCTATGGAAGCCGTGCGATTTACTTTACAGCCGTGCATTTTGTTTTACTGTGCGTAATAGACGTCTTACATTGATTGCCGACTATGTGTTTTTGACTACTTACAGGAGTGGTCGTAGGTAAAGTAAATTATATTTAGTAATTAAAACTAGCATAAATACAGCAAAAATAAGTTGAGAAATGCTGATAGTGATCAGTTTAATGAAAAATTAGGGTGCGAGAAGCGAGATCGAGAAGTTCAATTCCCCAAGTTTGCAATCAAATTTGCAAACTGATTAAAAAACTCAATAGAAGTTATAATTTGTTGGGATAATTACATTACTTTTAGTATGAAATTTTAGTTTATACTATAGCAATGTCAACAACTGGCTTTTCTACTTTATAACAATGAGTCTAGTACTTTAACAAAACTGGTTTATTACTATTTATTTATAACAATGCTGAGATTTGTTAGTTAACTGCACAAGCAGTTAATGTAACCTAGCTGCTCATCAAATGAAAACTGTCAAAATAAGTGAACAATTATTATTAGACCTTGTTATTCAAACTTTATTTGAACAACCTGTATAGATATTAATGTTTAAATGTTATTTTATAGTAAACTTGTACTGACTGTTCATGGTGTGAACAGATACTAGTGCATATTATTTGACTACTGTTTCTGATAATTTAAAATGTTATCAAGAAAACATGATGCTCATTATATATTTATATGATTACAAATCCATCCATTTTGGTGCCTTCTATTAATATTTGTATATATAAATCGACAATCGTTTCTAAATGTAAGTTATGTAACTTTATTGTATACAAACACAGTTTGC
Source organism: Galeruca laticollis (assembly GCA_963921935.1). Taxonomy (NCBI): domain Eukaryota; kingdom Metazoa; phylum Arthropoda; class Insecta; order Coleoptera; family Chrysomelidae; genus Galeruca; species Galeruca laticollis. The sequence continues at coordinate 150,469,973 of OY998180.1, forward strand.
CTAACATACAATATATTATTGAGAATTTTCCTCTTAAAATCTGAACATATATTTGAATATCTCTTAATTGTTCTAGGAGTTAGCAATGACATACACAATCAACTATTAATTAAAACCTCAACCCACAAAATCATTTGTATTCAGCCCAAGTTTTTTTTAAAATTTTGCTCCTTTAGTTCTTATCATCCTGTCTGCTGCTTTTTAAAAAAGTTTGCTATATTAATACCACTTGTCAATTAACTGACATTCCAAAATATTTGAATAACGTCGACAGATATGTCATCACTTGTATTACAAAAAGAAAGAGCTAGCACTATGTGTTAGAGGAGAATAATATAAAAGATATTGTAATAGTTGTTATAATAACTGCATTTAATTCTCAGCCTAATTAGATCTCCTTGTGCCCCGTGTGTCCGTAATTTAGCATTCAAAATAATTTTCTGTTTATTTCTCCTCAGTACTTACATTATATTTCTTTCTCAAGTTTATTTTGTTTTTCGTTATTAAATTAAATATTTTGTTGCCACAAGGTGCGATGCCTGCAATAACTGCTTTATATTTCCACACTCATGTAATACCTAAGAGTTGTCATGTGTTACACTAAAACAGTAGTTGGATATTTCTATTTTTGTAATCTCATATTTTTATTCATTGTTAGTTTCTAAAGTATTATTTTTTACACTCGTTATTTATACTGAAAAAGACAAAATTAGAAATTACAAATCATTTTAGATTGATGTTTAAGGTACTGATCTCTCGTTTTTCTCTTGGGAACACTGTGTACCTTTTTCTAAGTAAGCTTTAAAGGAAAATTTTCAATAAATTTGTATCAATAGATATTGAGTGCCTTCTTAATAGACAACTGTGTTAAAAGAGTTTAAGCCTATCAATTTATACCTTTATAGAAGCTTGATTTACTTATCTAGTTTAAAAAATACCAAGTCATCACCGATGATGGTATACTTTTGCTGGCAAAATGTATCATCATTATTATCAATCCTTTTTTTTTGTTTTAACGTGAAAAAACGTACAAACTGTAATTATTAATAATGATATATTGTTCATATTAACCTATTATTGTTAGACATGTTTGCAACTTTATAACCCTTTATGAGCGTAAAAATATATTTAATCGGATGTATAATTCATCTTTGAGGCTAATAATGACATACTCTATCGAGGCGAGAGCGGACACAGCCGAAGTGAATCAATAGCTGGAAAAACAATGAGACAGAATACGTAACAGTCAAATAATGAATCTTTGTAACGTTTAGAATATATGCGGCGTGGAAGACGGGAGTGGATTCTGCTCATTAACAAAATGGGCACCGTGAGACTTGCCCGAATATCGAGGGATTTAACATCAATGAGCAGCACTTCTACTTTAATAGTTGGTAATCTACATCTCAAATACTCCAGCAGAACTAAAAAAAGAGAGATCGGTCAAGAACAGACCTAATATAAGATGAAGGATTTTCTTAGATGTTGAGATTCAGTCGAATATGCACAGTGTTATAATTTGAGTCTCTATTCCCTATTGTTACTTTTCATATACATACAGAAACTGATCAATAGACAGATACAGAGACCTAGACTCCTGCTAGTAAATAGCCTTGGGAGTGCACATTAATATATATTTTTGAATTTATATTATCATAGTCACCTCCTCTGTTTTTAATGATGGTATATGTAATTCTATAAAAGAAAGTACATAAACGGCATTTTGTATTTACTTTGTGGAAATTGAAAAGTGCCAGTTTTGTCTATTAAATAACTCTTATATTGCCATGTATTCTATCATTGATAATATGGAAAGTATGAACAAAATATTTTAGACCAATTTTAGCCTTGAACATGTTCTCTAAAATCCATTAAAATATAAATTAATCAGCTTTTTTATTGCTATTCATATAAAAACCATACAATTCATACCAGTTAAGTAGTTTATTTATTATATTGTATAATAAATGAAACCTTACAATTTTTCATGAATTGGATATAATTTACTTGAACAAGATATTTATAAAGTTTATTGTGATATTTTAACGGATTCATATTTTAAATTATACTAATTTTTTAACTTTGTGCAACAGTTTTAATGCTATTAATTTATTATAATGAAACTACCCTTGAATTTATTTCGCTTCAGACTTTCTTATACTGGGGTTTTTGAAGTTGCAAAAAATCTATTTTTTTATTTGTTTCATTTTCAACAATTCAATATGTAATTCACATACTAGTTATTTGATTGAAACTAGTAAATAATAGGTTAATATAGATATACTTAGCTTATTATCATCGTAAATACTTCTAACAAAATCATTTAGTTTCGGTATAATACTTTCTAGTAGTATAGTTTTTTATGTAACAGCAAGCTTAATAATTAATACTTTCCTCGAATTTTAACCAAAATAAAAATATTACTCTAGTTTAGTTAAATCTGACAGTTATTAAAAATAATATAAACGTCGCCTGCCGACTCCTCACACGCTAAAACTTATTTTTGTAACTTTATGTTTACATAATCACTTGTATTCCTAATAATTACAAAACAAATTCTAGCACTTTTAATGGATTATTTGTTAACTATCAAATATAATAATCCAGTACTTCTTTCTTTATATCTTGCTATTTGATTTCTCCTTCGTATTATCAAAAATCCACATCCTTTTATATCTTGGTAATTGTTCTGAATATTTGGTCTGATTAATTTTTAAGATTTCTGTGAAAACCTTGAGATCTTTCATGGTTGGTGAGTGCAGCTGGTAATTTATGTCTTCAGATTCATTTTTTTATTATAACATTGGAGGATATAAAAGAGTACAATGTTGTCAGATTAAGCCTTTTTGGGAAAAAAATAAACTCCAGTTTTTTAATTTTAAACTTGCTGTTTTTGACTGTATAATTATTGGTAACTAATATATTTACCAGTTTATATTCTGGTAGTATTTTTCACTTGTCTGCATTTCTTATTTTCAAGGTTAAAATTTTCAGCATTGTAAAAAGGGTATGAAACCAACCATTTAGAATACATGAAAACAACAAATTGGGAAATGTTCACTGTGACTTCAACTATACTTCTAGAAGGTATAGTTGACGTTGGTGACAACATTTTCATAGCGAATACATATTTGTATGATTGTGTATTTCAGTAGAATGTTGTAACTCGCGTTTTTACCAGAACATGTTGACAAGTGAGTATTTGAGTTTTCTGCTATTTGATATTCGTACTCTCCAAATTTTATTAAAATAATCTACCTGTTTACTAAGTATATAGTGCTACAATGTGAGAAGTGAATTACAAAGTCACACATGCTGAAGATTTTTTTACTTTGATCACTTATTGTGTTTCGTTTAAAAGCTGTATATTTAATGTAGTAATTTTATAACCACAACAAATTTTGTATGTTTTTCCAATAAACACAGTAAGATTGGTATTGTAACTTGTTTTTTTGTGAATTGTATTAGACTTATCCGTTGTAAATATACCTAGAAAATATTCTTCTGTAGTTTAATTTTTGGTGGATTATGGTCTACATGATAAAAGTCGATGGTTTGGCGTATTTGAAAATATACAACTCTACGTACCATATAAGTAATTCCATTCTCTGAAAAAAATCAAGTATTATTACCATAACTTGTATTTTATCTGCAAAATCTCCAAGATGGTGCTGTATTGCCATCTCGAACTCCTCAATAATTATTAATTTTCTATTGAGCAGAAATTTGTTAGTGTTTTTTTACAGTTGGCACTTCCTTTCACTACTCAAGAAATGGAATATATGGCTGGAATAACACACACGGCATTTTCTCTGTAAAAATATTCAAAAACTAATCAGTTCAAGTAATTAGCTGTATGAACCTAGGACCAGAGTTAATAAAAAATCTAATTTTAATCTTATACTTACTACAAATGATGGAGGTAATTGTCGTAGAATTTTTGTTTTTATAGTAGAAATTGTAATATACGAAAAACAAAATTATGAATTAATTAACACATCATCAGATAAAAACGAAAACTACTTTAATACATCTGAAATAGTCTGTAGTATATTGTATTTTATGTTTTTACTACAAAATTTAAAACTGTACTACAATATACTACAGACGATTTTAGATGTGTTGAAGTAGTTTTCGTTTGTATCTGATAATGTTTTAGTGGTTTAATTGAGGTTTTTATTTTTCAGATATTACAATTTCTACTACAAAAATAAACTGCCAGTACAATTTCACTACATCTCTTGTAGTAAGAGTGAGCTTAAAATGAGATTTTTTTATCGGTTTATTAGATTATTTCATATTTTCAGGGACTATTCTTACTATAAAATTTAAAACTGTACTGCAATATACTACAGACAATTTTAGTTGTATTAAAGTAGTTTTCGTTTTTATTTGATGATGTGTTAATGGTTTAATTGATTATTTTATTTTTCTACTACAAAAATAAAAATGCTACTACAATTACCTACACCATTTGTAGTAAGAGTGAGCTTAAAATGAGATTTTTTTTGAAGTCAGGTTCTAGGTTCATACAGCTCGAGTAATTTCCTATATATGACGCTAGTTATACACGGTGTCCCAACGATAAGTACTCACTCTAAGTAACTGCGTAGGTTATAACTTTATAAAAAAGTGGTGAAATACGTCGACCTTGATTTCAAGGAGAACACATTTTACTATAATACTTGTATACGTAACTTTACTCCCTCTACCCTACACAGTAGATGGTAAGGGGGGTCGTAAAGACTCTGCAACTGATCAAACACTTCAACCTATAAGATCTTTTGTGCATAACATCTATTCGAGGCCTGGGATTCCGAGACTTCGTGCGAAGTTTATCAGTTTCCTGGTAGCTAAGTTCCTGATATTAGAGGGTGTTAGGAAGGGCCCTCCTAGGAACTTGAGCCTTTTGCAGAAAAATTCTGGGCATTCGCAAAGCAAATGTCTGCAGTTTCAGCGATGTTCTCGCAGTATCTGCAACATTCACTCTTTGATTTGCCCATTTTTTAGAGGTGATACCTCAGAGGGCAATGTCTAGTGAGTCCTGTTACCAATTTCAGGTCTTGTCTAACTCGAGAAGCTGTTTTGCTTTCCTTGGCGAACGGCTCACCAGCGTTTTCGCTTGTCTTTGGCCTGGCACTTTATTCCAATGAGATTTCATTAGATCGTTTTCCCAGCATCCAAACTCTTCTTTCAAGTGGGCTTTAGAAAGTCCACAGAATGGTTCCGGGCCAAGGAATTCGGAGTTTGCTCCTTCTTTGATAAGGCTGCCTGCTTCCTCATTGCCTCTAAGCCCCTGTGATCTGGCACCCACATCAGAGTGACCCTGTTGGTGGTTGCGAGATGTCTTAGGGATTGTATACTGTCTCAAGTCAGCTTAGACTCGCAAGTGTATGACTTCAGAGCTTTCAATGCTACCTGGCTATATGAAAGTATATAGATTTCGGCCCTCCGGGTGTCACTTTTGAGGCACTCTTGGGCACACATTTCTATAGTATGTACTTCTGCTTGATATATGGTTAGGGCTGTGTCAAGTGGTTTTGAGAGCCTGAAACTAAGCTCCGCCACTCCTACTCCATCCCATCCATCTCTCTTAGATCCATCAGTGTACCAAACTGATGCGTTCCTTCCCAGTTTAGGTCCATTCTCTGTGCAAATTTGGTGGTTGTTTATGACCACTTCAAACTGCCTTCCAAAGTCGTACCTAACTGGCATAGTATCTGTTGGTTTAGACATGACTTCTAGGTAAATGTATTCCAAAATCTTTAGACGTCAGATCAGATTTCATGCTTTTAGTTTTACTGATTGGCTCAGTCTAAAAGCACTGATTGCTACTTCTTTCACTACACATAGGTGCAGTGGTGGAAGGTTCAGCATTGCCTCTATAGCTGCAGTAGGGTACGTAGATATTGCTCCTGTGATACCTAGGCGAGCTAATCGTTGCACTTTCTGCAACTTTGCTTGTGCCGAGGTGAAGCATAGCTGACCATGGGTTTAATGATTAGTTGGTATGTCCACTAGATCCTTTTTGGCTTAAGACCTATCTCTTACCAAAGACTACTGCATGTCCAGCATGCCACTATCGTTCTGGAGAGGATGTGATTAATTTGGCTGTTCCATGTCAGTTTTTGGTCGCTTATTTAACTTCTTTGGAAAATTTTAGATAGGTTCCACTTGAAGTTGGGCCGTTAGGGTACTTTCGCCTCCTGGTGAATGGAACCAGCACTGATTAACATTAAGTCCTCCCTTAGTAACACCAGATTTCGAATATGTCAAGGGCTACTTGCATGCAATCGGAGATTACTCTGTCATGTATGCCCCTGACGGTTACAACCAGGTCATCGGCATAGCCTTGAGTCGTAAAACCCGATTCGTGCAGTGTCACTATTAGGCTGTCGACAACCAGTTACCACAGCAGAGGCGATACTTGTACCGTACACCGTCACTCCCTTGCAAGGGGGTGGAGTGACACCTCATTTCAAAGAACTTTAAATTCTCTTTGTGTTTTGCGTTCTCATCTTTAATAATGGGACAGCAAAATGCGGGAAGTCGTATTCACTTGTATGTTAATGAGCTCTGAAGGAACATTCGTATATAACGATAATGACTGCTTCTACATGTATATGAATTAGTTGTTACATTAAATGAAAATCGATGATCACATGCACTTTTTTTATATTTGTATTATTTTACATTTTGTTCATATTGCGTCACAACTAAGAATATCACAACTCCTTATGATACAATGCAATCGATATATTTTTACTTTTTTATGATTAATTCATGACAAGATGTGACATTATATATTTTTATGCTTTTTTGTTACTTGACTAACAACGTTTTTTTGTATGATGATGAAATTAAGTTGAAAATGGGTTGTTATGGATATTTTTATATGTCGTTCAAAGTGGGTGGTAACAAGGAGAGTTATGTGAGATGTAGCTAATGGGGAATAGGGATTTCAATGAAACCGTTATACCACAGTTGAAAACTCAGCCGATGCATGTATTTTTGTGGACAAAGGAAATCGTTATATAGTTATCTGTGGTTTTTTATATGGAATGAAGTTTGAAATAGGTTTTGTATGGTTAAATAGATATTAAATATGTGGGAAGAATGATATTTTTATTTTGTGATATATACGGAATATATAAATTATGATATACAGGGTGAAGACAAAGTAAGAATTTACAGTAGGAATTTGAGTGTTAATTCAAATTCGTACACTTTGCAATCGTCTATAATTTTTTATAAAATTTATCAATATGTTTGTGGAAATAACTGTTTTAATAATTGTGGATTTTAAAAATAAAAACACGAAATTGTTAAATGATTTTTTTTATTTCTCCGCATCGACCTACAAGATCATTAGCGGATTACATAGTACACATTTCTGAATACAAAAATAAATCAACAGTTACATGGTAGATATCGAAAAAATAAAAATACATTAGCAATATATGGTACATAATTCATAATTAATAGAATAAACAACAGAAAACAGGTGTCTCAGTGCATTATTAATGTTAAGTTTAGGTATAGTGTGTGATGGTAGAATGATTATATATTATGTAACAAATTTGCACTTTTCAGAAAAGCTATAACACTTGATGGGCCTGAGGCATTTCCTAAGATTTCCTTATTATTTCTTGGGATCTTGTAGGTCTTTCGTAGTAGATCATACATAGTGCAATCGATTAGTAGGTGATGTACACTGATATCTTCATCACAGAAATTGCAAAACGGAGGATCCTCCCTTGTTATTAAGTATTCATGCGTGTATCTGGTGTGTCCTAGACGTAGTCGGGTGATAATTACCTGGTTCCTTCTGTTTTCTGTTGGTACCTATATGCCAAGGTCCGAAGTTAGGTTTTAAGTGTTTTAATTTAGATTCGGATTCTTGCCAAAAAGTGTTCCAGCGTTTTATGATTTTGTCCTTGAAGTATGATTTCAAATCAGTTGATGTTGATAGATTACAAGCTAGACAGTTTTGATAAGTTGCCGCTTGTGCTTTCTCGTCTGCTTCCTCATTACCTTTGATTCCCACATGTGATGGAATCCAAATGAATCTGATGTCTTGGTCATGGTTGTACAATTGTTCTAACTCTTTTCTTATTAAAGTAACTATTGGATGTCTTTCGTAAATTATTTCTAATAATTTTAGTGAGTTCAATGAGTTTGTCAAAATGATAAAGTTTTTATCTTGCTGATGTTTGGCATGTTCTACTGCTTTGTATATCGCATATAGTTCTCCAGAAAGGATAGTGTATGTGCCTGGTAGTTTGAATATTTCAGAGTTAGTATTTGTTACTATGGCTGCTCCAACATTTTCCCCCTTTTTAGATGCATCTGTATATATCTCTGTGTACCCATGATATTTGCTTGTGATTTCTTTAAATTTTTGATGTATAGTATGAATATTATAGTCATGTTTATTGAGATCGGTTAAGTTAGTATTGATTTTAGGAGAGACACATGCCCAAGGATGAATGTCGGTTTGAGAGACTATTTGAAAAGGTTAATGGAAACGAGACATAGTTGTGGCTTTTTAAATATCTGCGAATTCTTTCATAGAAAGGAGGGTTCCAGTATTTATTTTGGAAGCAGGAAGGATATCTGTCTGATATGGTATTCTTATACGTTGGGTGTTGCTGGATATTTTTGCTGCGTATGATAGGCTCAGAATCTGCCTTCTATGACTTAGACTTGCTTCTCCTGCTTCGCAATTTAAACTATTTACGGGAGTGCTGCGAAATGATCCTAGTATTGTTCTTAGTGCCTGATTATGGATGACATCAAGGGGCCTCAAGATTGACTGTTGCTGAAGCGTATGCAATGCAACCATAGTCTATTATTCACCTAACTAATGAAATGGGATTACTAATTTGATCTACGTTTTCCTCAAATGTTATAGGGGAGGATTCAGCTATATTTTTGAGGTTTAAGAAATCGGCATCATAGTTTTCATTACTTGAAAAATGCCTATATTGTTCTGCAAAAATTTCAGCAATTTCGCTAGAGTTCGAGATTAATGTGTTGATTTTTGTTTTCAAAGCACGGATTTCATTAATTATATTTTTCAGGTAGTTGTGCCATGATTCTTTTTGGCTATTTCGTGTTATGCGCCTCGCATGTGCTCTTTGTTTTTTGTACTCTAATAGGTTCTCATTTGTTTTGTGTCTTGAACTTGTTCCATGAATGTTTACTGGCTTTTATTGCAGTATTACAAGCATTATTCCACCAAGGTACAGGATTGTGTTTTTTGAGATAACCAGTTTTCCCAATTTCATCAAAGGCAGCAGATAATATTATAGAATTGAAATTATTGAGGGTTTCATTGACGTTCTTGGTTATTTTTAGGTTAGTAATGTTTTTCCCAATGTGATCTGCGAAATTTTTCCAATTTGCTTTGTTTAGTTTCAAAGGATTTGTGTTGTTATCATTATTTGATTTGTTCGCTAAGTTTTCTATAATAATTGGAAAATGGTCACTGTTGTATAGATCATCGACCACTCTCCAATTGAAGTCAGTTATGATGTTCAAAGTGCACAGTGATAAATCTATAGCAGAGAAGTTTTTGGTAGCTGCATTGAATCTAGTCATGCTTCCATCATTCAATAGTGAAATATTCATTGTGTCTATTCAGTATTTTATTTTTGTACCTCGTGTGTCGATGCTCTCTGATCTTCAAGAAAAATGATGACCATTAAGATCGCCAACGATAATAAATGGATTAGGTAGAAGTTCCAACTCGTGTTGGTCTATGGCTTGACTGGAGGGAATGTAAATATTGCATATAGTTATCTTGTTAGGAGTGAATAGTTGTATGGCTACGGCTTCAAATGGGGTATTTATTTGTATTGAAGTTGCTGCTAATAGTGATTTAGTGTAGATGGCAACTCCACAACTGGCTATTTCAGAAATTCTATTTTTGAAGAATCCGGTATAGTATCTTGGTGTTTTGTTTACGCGAAAATGCGTTTCTTGCAAACATATTACATCTGGCAAATATTCTGCAATTAATAATAATAATAATAACTTTATTCAAAAATATGGTTTTACAAGAACATTACATGAAGTGAATAAAGTAGGTTGGCGATAAGTGTTATTACACTTGTTTTGCACAAAATACAATATATTCATATACAATGATCACATACAACAATACTAGTTATAAACTATTTGAATTCAATATAAATAAAAACACTATAAATTATATGTATAGAACTGAATCAACGATACAAGGAATTTCAAATTATAATTAGGCCTAAATACAGTAGAACTATGCATATAATCCATTGGAGTGAAGTCAATACAATAATGTTATAAACTACAAACAACATGAACGAACTACAGTACTAAGTATCACAAAATAAAATGTTATAAAAATAATATTTATTTACCATTTCAGGACATATATATATACAGATAAATTGGAATGTTGGTCGGTTACAACAACAATTTTGATGTGGGTAAAAGTGTGAAAGATAAAATATATATAAAATGTAAAAATCTAATAAAATAACAATATTTCTTGAGGCGTACTCATATTTAACATACAGAGGACATATAATACTACAGATAAATTGGAATGTTAGTCGGTTACAACAATTTTGATATGCGTAAAGGTGTGAATAATAAAATATATATAAAATGTAATAAAATAACAATATTTCTTGAGGCGTATTCATATTTAACACACACGGGAATGGGATAGAGATAAAAAAATTATACGAAATACAACGAGGAAGTTTCTTGGTCAATATTGATTGGTTAAAATATCATTCTCAAAAGACTCGAACTTTAGGTCTCTTCATGAACATTTTCAGCTATTTTTTGAATTGGAATGAGTTGGGTATAGCGCGAATTGTTTCAGGTAAAGAATTGAACATTTTTGGAGCGTTGTAAGAAAAACTAGTTCTCAGCAGTGATATTGTTATTTGTGGTATTACATAGTTATTTCTTTGTCTAGTGTTTGACGAGTGTTTTGTTGTATAGTACTTCATGTTGACATTGTAGTAATAGAGTTGTTTAAGGTCGAGTACCTCTGATTCTTGAAATAGTAGATCACTTGGATATCTTGAGTTTTTACTTAGAATAATTTTCAGGAATCGTCGTTGTAGAACTTCAAGGGGTCGGATGTGGGATTTTAGTGCACCACCCCATGCTAATAAACCGTATCGAAAGTGACTTTCAACGAGTGCATGATATAGTGTGAGCAAATGATGAACAGGAAGGATTTTTTTCATGTATCTTAATTTATAAAGGATACATTGTAGTTTTTTGGCTACGTAGTTGATGTGTATGTCCCATTTCATGTGCCGGTCTATTATGACTCCTAAGTACTTTATGTTACTTTCGGCTGTAATTGTAAGATTGTTTATACCATCGAGGATGTTGAGCTGAGTAAAGTGAGGAAGATTTGTTTTATTAGGTAGGAAGTTGGTTTTTTGAAAGTTTATAGTTAGCAACCTACTTGCAAGCCATTTTTTAATGATAATAAAGTCTGTTTCTAATATTTCTTTTAGTTCTGTCCAGGTATCCGCCTCGTAGAAAATCGCGGTATCGTCTGCGAAACCGATAATGTTACATCTGCTTTTCACAGAAAAGAATCCATTCATTCAGATGTTGAAAAGTAAGGGTCCGAGAACCGTACCTTGAGGCACTCCACGTTGTACGACTGACGATTTACTGTCGACACCGTTTATTCGGACTGTCTGATACCTATTCGTAACATAACTTTTGAATAAATCTAAGCAAGTATTTCTGATACCGATGTCCTCCAGCGACTGAAAGAGCAACTCGTGGCTAACAGTATCAAATGCTTTCGATAAATCAATGAAAACACATAGACAGGGTTTGTTATTGTTTAACGAGTTATATATTTTTCCAGTAAGATTAGCATCTTGAGTGGACGTTTTTTCTCGAAAACCATATTGTCTTTCGGAAAGTATGTTATATTTATTTATAAAATTTTGTAGTCTGTTTTTTAGAGGTGTCTCAAATATTTTTGATAAGTGGGTGATTAATGAAATGTGTCTATAATTTTCTGTCAGTTTTTTGTTACCTTTTTATATATTGTAATGATAAATGAATGTTTGAATGCTCTAGGCCAGATACCAGTTTCTAAGCATTTGTTAAAGATGTAAGTTAATGGTTCAGTTATTAATGACGCGATAACTTTGAGCGTTTCCGTTTTGATTCCGTCTGATCCCACGGCTTTGTGGTTTTTCAACTCTTGAATAATGCTGTTTACTTCAAGTGTGTTTGTGGGTAGGAGTGTAATTGAGTTTGGAAGGGAGGGTCTATTGATTTTGTAGTTAGGATCTGGGTTTATATTTTGAGCAAGTCTTTTCCCAGTGCCATTGAATGAGGTATTGAATTCGTTTGCGATGTCCTTAGGATTTGTTAATAACTCTCCTAGTTCATTTTCAATATTATCAATAGAGATCTTCGATTTTTTAGTGTTACTTACTTCTTGAACCACATTCCATAAAGCTTTTGTGTTTGATTTTTTGAGTTCGATTTTGTTTTTATAGGATTTGAACTTAGTATTTTCAATTAGAGTCGACAATTTGTTTCATATTTTTTGTATTGTAGTTTTAGTTCGTTGTCATTTGGGTTTCTTCTCAAAAGTTGAGCCATTTTATTTTTTGTGGTAGTGGAGGTAAGTAAAGCATTTGTCATCCAAGGGGCGATCTTCGTGTTTTTACATTTTTTTGTATATGTACAGTCATCTATATATTTTTGAAGTGTTTCAATGGAAGTATTTGTTGCATTGTTAGGATCTGGATTCAAGTATAAGAAATCCCAAGATTTTTGTCTGATTGTATTTTTAAGTTTTGTTTCATCTATGTATTTCACTATTTCTCGTTACTTGGGGCATTTGGTCTTTTCCAGTACTATGTGTAGTATTGTTGAGAAATGATCTGTAATATCGGTTTGCAATACTAGGGGCAGTATTTGATCGAGTACGTTGAATTTGGATTTTAAAAATATGTGGTCAATGCATGAACTACGTCCACCCTGTATTCTTGTTGGATTATTAATCGTGGAAATGTAACCGAATTCGTTAAGTGTGTTGTTATAGTCTGTATTATATTCATTATCCTCTAGTAGGTCGATATTCAAATCACCAATGAAAATGTTGTAACTTTCTGGTTGGAATGCTGAACTCTCAAAGTAATGTTGAAGACTGATAACGAATTGATCGAGATTGCTTTTTGGGGATCTATATATAGCATTGATAAGAAAGTTGTTCTTGTCATTGAGAATGATTTTAATTTGCAACATGTTGCTTTTATTCAAAGGTATGATTGAGTATGTATAATTATACACTGATTTTATGTATACAACAACTCCATCGTTTTGATTGAAATCCCCCTCGTTATATAACTTGTTGTAACCCTCCAAATTATATAGGTCCGAATTGCCCATGTTTCTGATAAGACAATACAATCGAATCCGATATGTAAGTTTTCTAAGAGAATTATAAATTCGTCTAGGTTTTTATTAATGCTTCGTATGTTATTATGGATAATTTTAAAATTTTCACAATCTTTGTTAATTTCTAAAATATCTCTGCATTCTTGTATGTGTTCCAAAGAGTAAGTTTCTATTATATCAATATCGAAGTCTCTAATATATTGATCCATTTGTTATTGTATTACTCCTGACATTTTTATGTATTACTTTGAGGATGTCTTTTTTTTATAGTTTGTTCTGAATTTAATGACATACAGAAAAAAGATAAATAAATTCAAACTTACATGAGTATGAACATATCCCAATCTCCATATACTTGACCTTATTCTAAATGAAACACCATTAAGTTTCCATTCCTAGAGATATTAACATCGAATTCCTGATCTTAGACTCTTAATTCTGTCTTTTTGTTGTGGAGGACCAGATGTCTTCGTTGCCTTCTTATCACTTTCAGATTTCGACGGAGTAATTTTTTCTTCTTTTTCTTTCGGTGTTAAATCTTGTCCGATATTTTCTTCAGTTGGATTATTGGCTGTTTCTGATTGAAATACAGGATGCAGGCTTCGTGAATTTGGGGTCGACGGTGCACTGTTTGGTCTTCTTTCTGTAGTATCGGTATTCTCGTTTTCTTCAAGTTCCTCGGCGGTGTAAGCTCTGTTGTTGATATATACAACCTGTTTCCCTTTATGTACGAATTATCAGAGTTATGTTGTCTCGCTCTATTCAAGTGGTGCCTCAGTATTCTATTCTCGCAGAGTTGCTTATATGTTAGATCGTTTGAGATTCCAACACTGGTACCTTTTAACTTTTTGCAGTTTTTAATAACTTCAAGCTTCTTCAAATATGATATGAACTCAACTTTGACAGGGTTCTTATTCTTATTTCCTAATCTGTACAAATTATTTAAATCGGATACCTGGACATCAACGTCCAATAATTTTTTGAGTTCTCTGCAGCCGGCTGGTGCAGATACTTCCTGAGAGTCTCCTAGCCAAATATAACAATATTATTTTTCTTACAAGTTACCTCCAATGCTTCGATTTTATTATGTAGAATTTTATTTTCAATATCTACGTTATTTATTCGATAGTTGAGTTCTTCTATTTTCAATAATAGTTTGGCTTCAGACGCCTCAATAGCAGATTTAAGTTCCTTTCGATTTTTTATAATTTCCTCCTTCAATACTTTTATTACTTTTTCCCATTCATTTGCCATTCTTTGAAATTCTAGATCGAATTCTAGCGTATATGGTCGCTTTTACTTTTACGCTTAAAATTTTCAGTGATTTATTTTCCACAATAACATAGTAAAGACAATTGGATATATGGTAGTAAATAGTTCATTCGCCGTTCATTGATGTTAGCACAAATTTGTTACAGTATTTTAACTCTCATACAATTCACATGTATAAGGTATCAATCAACCGAAATAAGTCCAATTTACTGACATCCAAAACGACAAATTGGAAAAAAAAACTTGAATGATAATAATGTCAATAGCAAACAAACGCGTTCGGTAAGACTGATTATTCACGTAAACAAAAAATGCAGACCTACCTCGATTTTTATAAGCTCCGGCGAGTGATGAGTCCACTAAGTGGAATTCCAACAATTATTTCTCTTTGTAACTTGGCGATTTCACTAATAAACACAGAGACCAGAGAAAAGTAACTGGCACTCGCAAATTCGTCTCACTGCAATTAATAGTTGTAACATATTTGAATGGATGTAATTTCTATTCAAATTCCATTGTAGAATGGTCTGGAAAGCGAATGTTTATTTAGAAACAGCTGTTGGCAGATGCATCACTGCTAGGGTCGGTATCTGTCTGTCTTTCTAGTTTTTTTCCGTAGTTTTGTACATTTTGTTTTTAGGTTTCTATCTTCTATTTGTGGGTAAACTTGTAGCAGCATTTCGATTAAGCTATTTATATTGTTGGTGTAATCTTTGGCTATATTGATAATATCTTGAGTCTTCCAGTAATGAAGTGAATTGGTCGGCATTTAATACGAATGGAGGGCTAAGTTTATCTATAAAATCTCTAACTTGTTTCATTTCTTCTAGTTTGGATAAGTTATTTTGTTGAGATTTTTTCTTATTTGCCTTTTAAGTTGGCTTTTCTGGATTTTCTGGGAGAGTAAAAGTGAGCTGTTCAGTTGGAGTGGATTGCTGAGAGTGTTCTGGGGTGGATACGGTAGCTTCTGAAAAACTTCTTTTACTAGTTGTAGTTTGGTCTGGTAATTGATTGGTTTCCACTGTATCGATTTCTTCATTCGAATTTTGTGATGTTTGTTCATTGATAGTTTTTTCTTGATTTATGTTTGTGATAGGAGATGAAGTGCAGGGCAGAATGTTTGTTAAATTAGCAACAGGCGCTTCTGATGTGGATGCATTTATATTTTGGTTTGAGTGAAGTATGTTGATTGTTGTGGTTGGGAGATATGTTTGGGAAGGAGTGTCCAGTTTAGTATGAGTTATAGGAGTAGTCTCTGTAGGAATTGGTTGTCTCGATGAAGTGGAAGGTGCTGATGTAGGTATTGAAATTTTTGGGCACTGTGAAGATGGATGACCTGGATTTCTACATTTGAAACAGTTTTGATTGTCTCGAGATAAAAAAATACGGAAATTGAGAGTATTGTATTCTAGATCAAAATAATCTGGAATAATTATATTATCTAGAGGCGCAATGTATATTTGCCGTCAAAAACTTAAAATATGGCTGTATTGGGGTTATATGAGCTTATTCTGAGAGGGTTCATGAGCGAAAGTATTTTTAGTCCCAGTGTTTCTAGTTTAGCCGTAAGCAAATCATTAGGTATAACAGGACTTACATTAGATAAAACTAGTCTTTCCGAGGGTGTAATTAGTCGTCTTACTTGAATTGTTTCTTTGTTGACATTTATGTGGCCGTAGTTGTTAATAAAGTTATCTACTACTTCTTTGCTTGATAGGAATATACATAGCCTATTATTAGAAATCCTGGAAATATGTGTAATAATCTTTGGTTCAACTAGAGGACCAATTTCGTTCAGATAGTCTTGTAATTTCGTGGTTGTTGTGGTAATAAGAACAATTGCTTGATTTCGTGATGGATAATGTTGTTCTGACAAAGCGGTAGAATATGACATAGTATTAGCTTGTGAAGAATTATTCATTTTGGTCAGATGTAGAAATTTTAATCATCGCTGAGTGCGGTCCTGTCACTCAATAGTTATTTAGGACAAAAACTGGTAGTATTTAATGTGGTCGATAGAACGTTTGGAATGTTCAAATACTTCAGATTGAGATTTCTAGGTGTTTACAGATAAAAACAATCAGAAAGTACTCACTTTGTTTTCACTATGATGATAAATAAACTGTATTATACACTTTTATCACCTATGTTTGGTTTTACCACTAAAATTGTTAGGTTTATCGGAGCCGAAATTTACAGCTGTTTATCGGTCAGAGCCGGAATCCAAAAGGAAAAGTTAAAATACTTAGTAACAGTTTTTTGACAAAAAACTTACCTTTTTCGTTTGGTTGTCGAACAATAAATTATTAATACACATCCATTCCGTGCACTTGTAACAACATTTGAGGTACATTTACTAACTACATTGTGTTATTAAAATGGTGTAGAGCCACATTGCGCATATTCAATAATAGCCAAGTAAAAACATTGGTCATCAGTATGTTTCAAAGTTGATGAATAAATTTATGGAAACATGTTCTGTAGAAAACAGACAACACGAACCTCGGCGACTGATCAGGAATGAAGCAGTCAAGTCGGCAGCTCAGGCTACAGGAATTTTAAAGTGACACAAATTTCATCCATATAAAAAATACGATTGGTACAAGAATTAAACGAAGATTATAACATCGGTCGGCTTGAATTCTGCAAGATTTCTACAGAATACAGGGTACTGCCAATCTGTTATACAATACATGTTTTTCAGATGAATCTACCTTTTATTTAAATGGTGAAGTAAATTGCAGGTATTGGAGTGAAAGTAATCCACATTAATTTGTTGAAAGTCATACCCAAGGGCCTCGAAAGTTAAATGGTTGGGTTGGTATTTTAGGGAGCCATATTGTCGGGCCGATCTTTATTCCTGGTAAACTAGATGGCGACAGTTACTTACATCTGTTGGAAAATTACTTCAATCCCAATGATTACCCAAATTCTTGAAGACGAAAACCTTTTGGAACATGAACAGTTTTTTGAACAAGATGGTACACCACCACATTTTGCTGTACCAGTCACATTCCTGGTCCATTGATTGGAAGAAGAGGACCTGTGCAGTGGCCAATCCGGTCACCCGATTTAAACCGTTTTGATTTCCTTCTATGGGATCATTTGAAATTGAAGGTATTTGCAACACAGCTTGAACCTTTAGAAGATTTACGTCAGAGAATCGTTCGAGAATGTCGTTTATTGACTCCATATGTGCTCAGAAATGTCCGCGAAGCATTTGTATGGATATCAACGGAGATCATTTTGAACATAACATACGATAATTTAAATTGGACCCTTTGTGTTTTTATTTTTAAAATACAAAATTATTAAAACAGTTATTTCCACAAACCTGTTGATAAATTTTATAAAACATTATTGACGATTGTAATGAGCTCACATATCTTTTAAAAGACGTATCAATCGACCCCCCCTGCAATTTAAATTTTTTAAAGGGGTGACTGTGTAGAGTAGAGGTGTGAGGTTATGAATATAGGGCAAGCAACATAGGGTTTGTAGGCGAATTAATTCTCGGAAAGCTGAAAATGGTTTTATTATTTTCATTTGGATGTAAAAACGGGTTTTCACAGTGTGCACCAATTTTCTACTTGTGCTAGATACAGGGCGTCCTAAAAACCTCGAAATTTTAGGATTTTTCAAGTTTTTTACTAATTACTCTGAAATGATGCATTTTTAGGAAAAGTACTCTTTTATAAATTTAAGTACATAAAATTCTTCGTCGAATAAGCAAGGCATATTTAAAATTGTCGAATAGTATGGATGATATGCAAGTACAAAAAAACAATCATATTAAAAATAAAACGCCACTATATATATATATATATATATATATATATATATATATATATATATATATATAGACATTATTTATTTTATATAATGATGAGTCAGTATTTGTAAACATTCTTTATTCATTCCATGTTCAGTTTCTGAGTTAACAACACATAAATTGTATGTTAGTTAATAAAGTTTTTTTTTTTAAATAACTGAGTATAAAGTTATTTAACTGGCGCAGTCAGTAGGATTTGCGCAGAATTTCGAAAAGCCACGGCATAGTGTCCGATTTTCGAGAAGTTCGTGAGTTTCAACTCTTCAGTGTCAAGAACCTACATCATCATCTGGACTGGAATCAGGAATTGGGTGAGTACCAAGTATTCCTTTATTTACTTTTATTTCCTTTATTTTTAGTAGTAATTATATAAATAAACAGATTAAGTGAATTGAGAATAATAAGCGAATACTATCGTAGAAATTTTATTACAAAAACATTTTAAGTGAATTAAAAATAATAAGCGTATTATTATAGTTTTATAAATACTATCGCGAATATAGAAAATTTAATTACAGAAGTATTTTAAGTGAATTGAAAATAATAAGCGTATTTTAGTTTTTTGAATACTATCGTAGATATAGAAAATTTTATTACAGAGACATTTTAAGTGATTTAAAAATAATAAGCGTATTATTATAGTTTTATGAATACTATCGTAGATATAGAAAATTTAATTACGGATACATTTTAAAAGAACTGAAAATAATAAGTGTATTTTAGTTTTATGAATACTGTCGTAGATATAGAAAATTTAATTACAGATTTTAATAGTCTAGTTAATCTCAAAGAAATGGCAAACAATAATACAGAATTGAATATTTCAATGCTAAAAATGCAAATTGATACGATTCCATATTATGATGGGAACGAAAGTACTTTAACGAAATTTATTAATAGTTGCGACTTCGTAGTAAATAATTACGCAGTCACACAAGATATTGTAGTTCGAAATTATATTATAAGAGCAATACAGGCAAAACTAGTTGATAAAGCAAATTTATTGGTCGGTTCGAGATCTGAATTAGATACATGGGTTGCTATAAAAACAGCTTTACAGCAATGTTTTGGAGACAGAAGGTCGCTAGAATGCTTAGAACAAGATTTATTAACGGCCCACATATCTAGAAATGAACAACCAATAGATTTTGCTCGTAGATTACAAGTCATTTGATCAGCAGATGCAGAAATGTCTGCACAAACAAAATAAATATGCAGGAGACAATATGATGAAATGACTTTGTGAACACTATTGAGAAATTTAACAGGTAGTTTACAAACTATTATACGATTAAAAAGTCTGCATAATATTGAGGAAGCGATTACATATTTAATTGAAGAAGAAAACTTTTCTTATTCTTTAAATAACTTTAAACAATTCGAATCAAGGCCAAATAAGTATAATAGAAATAGAACAAATATTAATTATAACCAAAATGTATACAACAATGTTCCACGGAATAGTTCCCCTATAATTTCTAGAAATCAGTTTCAATATCAAGTTAGTGGATCACAACCACAGAGAAATTTTATGATAAACAATCAAATACCGACAAGATTTCAAAACAATCCTAACCCAAATATCCAACCCAGACAAAATCAAAATTTTCAAACCAACCCCAATCCAAATATTCAACCCAGACAAAATCAATACTTTCAAACCAATACAAACACTAATACCTTTCCTAGCCAGCCGATTCAAATGCAACCTCGTCATATTAATAGACATTATCCGACAAACCGTCAAGTTTGTGGGCCACCCCAAAACGTATTTGCACCAACTGGGCAAAATCCCACCACAAAACCAGAACCAATGTACATAAATACCAGAAATACTTTCAGACCTAGACAAAACAACCAACAAAATTATATTGCTGAAGAACTTTATCAAACAGATAATCATAATTTTGAAAACTCAGATGAAATTTCGATAAATCAAACCCAATATGAAACCGATAATTCTTTAATAGACCCTCCGGCGGATATGCCTATGGGATATAATCAAAATCCATCTGTGTCATTCAATAATGTTGAAAATCAAAATGAAATATTTTCAAATTCTTGCACAATTGATTTACCATATATTGTCATACAAAATCCACCTCTCAAATTATTGATAGATTCAGGTAGCAAATCTAGTATGCTAAGCCCAGCTATTGTGGAAAAATATTTCCCCGAATATATGTATGAAGATCCTTAATTATTACTGCAGTAGGAAAGAAACGAGCTGTATATAAAGCCAATATTCCTGCTTTTGCTGAATTTATTTGAAATTTATCATATATCAGTTTAATAATCATTTTGATGGTCTAATAGGTTTAAATGAATTACGCAATTTAAAATTTTCTGTTGATTTAAGCACAAATTTACTGAGAAATAATTTTATAAATATTCCGCTACTATATAAGTTAGATAGAAGCGAATTCAATATTTCCGTTGACGCTAACTAAATATTAGCTTTGCAAGTTCCTGTAAATATTATGAACCGTGAAGTAATTGTACCTAAAAGGAAAATTGACGATCTTTATTTTCCTGAAACATTAACCATCTCTCGTGACGGCTTTGCAAAAACGGAAATAAGAAATAACACTGATAAAAGAATTAATATTATTTTAAAACAACCTATTCAAGTAATTCCGCGTACACAGTGGCACAAAAATAACCTTGATAACATTATACAAAATAAAAATTCCGACGCTCTTAGCAGAGTAGAATTATACATGATATCAGAAAATGAACAAAATAATCAGTCCGACGAAAATAATTCTTTGATTGGAGAACCAGACGATATAAATCAAGTAACAGATAATTTCTTAGAAAACCTCATCGAACCAGTTGATGATCCAACTTCATATATAGATATTGATAATGAATTAGATGATTTACTAAATTCGATAATTTCCACCCAAATAGGAGATGATCAATACACTCAAAACCAAAATAATGAACCTACACCTATACAAACTGAAAATCTTGTTAATATTCACAATGACGACAATGTAACGATACACACAGCAATCGAAAATCCTATTCTGGAAATACCGATTACCGAAAATGTAACAAGTTCTTATAAAAGACAAATAAAAATAATAAAGGGTAAATCAAAACATTTTCATACAACAAGCAGTAAAATATTTACAAATGAATCACGTATAACAGCTTACTTAACTGATGATTCAAATAGCATTCGAAAACAAATTATAGATCTTTTTAGAGATTATATCGACCCCAAAGAACTTTATTGCATTCATATAAAAAATTCTAACATAGACTTAGTTCCATTATTAATAACTACATTGCAACAGCATTTTAAAAATCATTCTTATAAATTAGTAATATCACGTAAATTTGTAAGGGACCTTGAAAACGAGGAAGAACAAGAAACTTGTATTAAATATCCCAAACAGCTTTAAAAAACATATATTATTGGCCTGACATGATCTCAGATATCACCAGATATATAAATATTTGTGAAATTTGTAATAAAGCTAAACATGACAGACATCCGCCGCAAATAAAATTTTCACTAACGGTCACGCCTAGCAAGCCATTCGAAACTAGTCATATAGGTGTGTTTCAAATTCAAAACACAACAATTTTGACAATCCTTGATTCATTTTCAAAATATGGGCAAACCTATATTATAGAAACTAGTCTAAACGCAAAATCAATAATAGAATGTTATTCACTTTTATATCTCACTTTGGAGTACCATACTCTCTCATATGTGATAGTGGTACCGAATTCAAAAACGATTTAGTAAAAGAGTTTTGCAAACTACATAAAATTAGAATTCATTTCACCACACCACAAAATTCAAACAGCAATAGTCTAGTAGAAAGATTCCATTCTTCAATTTTAGAAAATTGTAGAACAATTAAATTAGAGTATCCCAACGCGCACACGAAAGATTTGATGAAATTTGCAATAATAGGCTATAATTCTTCAATTCATTCTGTTACAAAATGTCGACCCATCGATATCATTTTAGGAAACACTAAAGCTCTAGATCCATTCGATCTCACAGACGAACACATAATTAACGATTATCTGAACGATCAAAAAACTCTTTATAAAACTATTTATGACAACACGGTCAAAAGTAAACAAAAAACGATTGATAAACGTAATCTAACTGGAGAAGATCCTAAAGACTATACAGGACAAGAGATGTATATTAGAAATAGAGAGGCAGCTAGAAATAAATCCAAGCCTAGATTCATAAGCAGAACAGTAAAAAAGGATAATGGGAAGAAAATAGTAACCACAAAGAATAGGACAATTCACAAATCTAAAGTGAAAAAACGGTACACTAATGTTAAACTTTCTTTGCAGCCTGACAATGTTACTGACAGCAGCGTCCCTAATCCTCATCCTGGCACTTCCAACATTAATCAAGAATAACGACGTCGAAATACAAGAATTAAATACCCCTATATTACCTTTAGAATTAGGAAAAACTAGATAAATAGAAACTAAACATACATTTCTGCATTTTATCGAAACAGGTCAACGTGTAATACAGTTACAAAATATAAAGCATTTTTATAATAATCTAGGGGCCTTATTAAATCAATCATCATTTCAAGATAAACAATTCACACACAATCTATTGGAACATGCAAATTATCTTTTAAACGTCACTAGATTAAAACTTGGTAATTTGGTTATTACAGATGTCCAACAAAACATTCGAAATAAAAGAGGAATAATTGATGGCGTAGGCACCATCGAAAAATGGCTTTTTGGTACTTTAGACCACGAAGATGAAATCAAATACAATTCGCAAATAAAGAAATTAATTGAAAACCAAAATTCAATTGAACACGAGTTAAAATTACAAGCCTCCCTAAACGTTAATCTCATAAATCACTATAACAACACAATTAGCAATTTATACAAAAATCAGTTATTACTACAAAAAAAATTAGAAGACATTTACAATTATTCTAAAAACTTTACAGACAAAATGTTCTTGTTTTTAAGTTTACCTAATGCTCTGGATCAAATAATTTTGAATTGCCAAAATTTAATAAATTTCGTTGATAATCTTGAAAACTCAATATTTGCTCACTTGGGTAATTTACACACTTCAGTTATACCATTAAATGAACTAACTAGTCTGATATACAGAGTTTCCACAATTTACGGAAATAAAAAAGTCGTTAAGTTTAAGAATCCTTACAATTATTATCAGTTATCAGGGATTCAAGTAAGAATCGAAAATTCTAAGTTAATATTCGCTATTCATATACCAATAATTTTAGATTTTCTAACATACCATATAATTCCCCTACCATATAAAAACTCCCTAATCATTCCGAAAACTCCATTCCTTATACTTGGTACTACTATGCATCAACAAGAAGAAAAACTATGCCCATCCATCGAAGGTACATTTTTCTGCCCTAATCCGAGCTGAACCGCTTTCATGCGAAACCAATCATGCAGTTCTACATCATCATATAATAGAACAAATCAATAGTAAATTTTTACTACTACTACCCGCTGTAAATCCAGTGAAAATCACAATAAAATGCGAGAGAAATAGAATAGCAATGATTAAACAAAACTCAATCTTGAAAATTCCAAAGGACTGTAGTGTAGCCATAGAGGATTCTCTGTACAAAAACACAGAAGAAAGCATAAAAGGAAACCCACTAATACTTCCAAAATTAGAATGGAATCCGTTGCTTCGAAGAGCAGATCTATATCAAGATTTACCGCTGAAGTTACATTCAATAAATCTCGAAGCCATAAATACTCTTCGAGAA
The DNA here is from genome assembly GCA_963921935.1 of Galeruca laticollis. Classification (NCBI taxonomy): domain Eukaryota; kingdom Metazoa; phylum Arthropoda; class Insecta; order Coleoptera; family Chrysomelidae; genus Galeruca; species Galeruca laticollis. The sequence goes on from OY998180.1 coordinate 150,494,297, forward strand.
CAAGCAAAATTCACCAAAATAATACAAAATGAAGAAGTCCATCCCTTATTCTGGAATATACCCAGTTTGTCACTTATTATAATAATATCGATTATCCTCTACATATGGTACAGAAGAAGAAGAAGGCCCAAGAAAATAGAGCAACCCTCAGAAGACCATAATGAGCCCGAAAACAACCCTTCATCCGTATTGTTTTCGCCTATGGGGGGAGGAGTTATATAAGTATAATAGATGACCTGTGAAATATATATAGACATTATATATTTTATATAATGATGAGTCAGTATTTGTAAACTTTCTTTATTACCGATTGTAATTTAAACATTCATTCCATGTTCAGTTTCTGAGTTAACAACACATAAATTGTATGTTAGTTAATAAATTTTTTTTTAAAAATAACTTTGTGTATAAAGTTATTTAACTTGCGTTAGGAAATATACTCTGACTGGAGCAATTGATCCACTTTAAGGTCCTCGTCATCCAGGAGGTCTTCTAATTCATCATCATTATCGGGTAGCATCACTTCGTCGTCGTTTGAGTTTTCATTAATTTGTGTTTTGGTGCAGGATGCTCCTCTGCAATTATAGCATATTGGGGAGCATTTAATTCCTTGTTTCCTGCAACCACAATCATTTCGACACCCCTTCGAATATTTGCATGCAGTGTTATTAAGCAGGTCTTGCGGGGCTTGTTCGGCTGTCGACGAGCAGCCCATGCTTAGTAACCTTCCAACCCCATTGAACAGGGTGCATAAAATGACCATTCTACGAATGAATCTGTAGGAACGCCCTAGTTGCGTGCAGCCTGGCAGCTTCTTCAGTTGAAGGAAGAGTAGCAAGGTTGAAATAATTTTGCACTAAAGATTTAGTGAATAATTTAAAGCGCTTTTCAGTCAGAGAGAAAGATTGTAGATACGATCCGGCATACATAGTGGTAATTACTTTTTCGCCGGCATCACCAATTTCATCTTCAGTTGCGTCCCGGTTTTCGAATATCCCGACAGCTTATTGTACCTCCGCATCTTTGTCGAGGAGCTTTACAAACTTCATCTTCCTTGTCTGATGTTGAAGAACATCCGCTGAAATCGTGAAGAAGTAGTATGTTTTCTTTAATTTTGTTAGACATTATGAAATGTGTCGGGGAATAGAAGACTGTCTCAGACTTTCCTTTTCCAGGCTCCATCAAAAACAAAGAATCGCTATTAGGAGCTAACACAGTAATAATTACCAGAAGATCGATGTCTTCTACCACAATCACACATTCGGAGTTTGTAATATTTTCTATAGCCCTTTTGACAATGGTGGTGTCGGAATCCTGTGCAGCTTGTTCGACAGCTATGTTTTCATCTGCAAATTTCTGAATCAGAGTTGAGATGATTCGATTTTGGTTCCTTTCATTCGAGAAAAATTAATCTTTTGACATTGCCAATAACATTGTTTCATCAAATTCAATGTTTGCTGCCATAAACTTGTTTCTTCTAAGGCGTTCTGCAGATTTTGTGCTTCTCTTTGCAAGGTCATCTGGATAGCAATCAAATACTATGATTGATCGTGCTCCAAAGTATTTTTTGACAAAATCCACGTACTTGTTAAGGATTGAAGAGAACCTTTCCCTCAACTCCCATGGTAATCGGTGAAGTAGGAACCCACCGTCAATCACATAGAGAGCACTTCCGATATTAGACGGCGTTTCCACTTGATCAAACAAATAATAGACTTCCTCATCATTCCTTGTTCATCAAATACAGATGGGGGTATGGGGCCATTTTATAGGTAAAGTAACTCTGAGTTCATATTCTGTTTTTTAATGAAATGAGATTCTCCAGAAAATGGTATATAGGTCTACTGGCACTACTTCGTCATGCAACTTCACACTACTGATGAAGCCTCGCTTTGGTAACACTCTTCTCTTTCTGGAGAATTTCACTTGACCAAAATTGCCTTATGCCTTACATTTTCATCCCCTACAATTCAGGTAGAGAGTGACATTACGTACTCCCCTTCTGGAAAGGGACTGGCAAAGAAACCAGTCTATACATTTCTTACAGTCACTGTTATCTCTAGTTATTCCGGATTACCTTGCATCTACATGTTGTTCAGTAGTGCAAAAAGAAACACCACAAAAGTTCGCCACCTGCTGGGAGACCTCCATAATTGTAGGCATGGTCTCAACCCATTTAGCCAATTTGCTGTCCGTTATTCCTCAGCCGTGACTTAAACCTCCAGTACTTTTCATGGCTCTCATCAAGCTTTGCTCTATGGTCATTTCAGACCACGCCCCTGACCAGATCTTCTGATAGTAAAATAACCGTTTGTCACAAACATTTTGGCCCAGTACACCATCCGTCTGAGCCCGGCTTAACGTGCTATAAGGAACTTTGTTCCAAAAACATCCGTTTCTGGGATCGGTAAATCGATGTATTAAAAACATTCATACATCGCGTTAAGGCCCAGCTCATCTGTCCTTGTAAACTATCACCACAAAACATTGTGAATCCGCCATAACTTTTCACTAAACGTCACTACAACGCACGCTGAAATGCGTGGATAACTGAAACTTGAAAATTTATGATTTAGCTACTCATAAACGAAGAACAACGAGCAAGATACTTCTCGTTGAATACACGCCATATAACTGAATGCTCGTTTTTCATTTGCGACATGGCCGCGACGATGCGACTCGGGCAATGCGGCTGCTGCGAGAGGTGTAAAGCAAGGGGTGGGGAAGAAAAATGCACCTTAAGCGGGCCCCAGACATAACTCAAATATAGGTTTTCACTAATATTTGCGATTTATCTGGAAATGAGGAAAGTCAAACACGAATATAGATAAATGTACCCTCGGGAATACCCAGTGTCTAGGGTCGGCTTTATGTATATCTGATTTGGTGCATAAACTCCGAATACATAAGGGAAATAAGGTTGAAAAATCCAAAATATAATTTTTCCGTCAAAAATTGGAAAAATGGTTTTTTTTTATACATGCCTAACGTCCATACCATTTGACATAATTTTAAGTATGAGTTCTCATTTAACGTAAAATTTTATGAATTATAAAAGAATAAAATTTTCCTAAAAATGCATAATTTCAGAGTAATTAGTAAAAATCTAAAAAAAAATCGAGGTTTTTGGACACATAGCATAAGTAAAAAATTGGGGTAAACTTTAAAAAACCCTTTTTACTTGGAAATAAAGAGATTAAAATGATTTACAGCTTTTCGAGAATTATTTCGCCTGCACCCTCTTTTTCGGCCAATGTTGCCTGGCCTAATACAAGTATTATGGTAAAATGTCCCCCCCTGGAAATCAAGGTCGACGTATTTCACCACTTTTTTTAGAAAGTTATTAGTGGGTACTTTTCATTGAAACACCGTGTAATACACATCTGTCAACTCATAAAATTAGTAGAGAACGGAAGTGGGCTGGTATAACATAGAATAGCATATCTAACTTTTCTTTGTGAACATATTGGGCTACGAGTCGTTAATGGCGGATGGCCCTAATTATACTATACGGTTTTCCTAAGAAAATATCTGAAGTTTTATTCTGAAATGTAGAGTCACTAGAATTTTTACAGCGACGCAAAATAGATTCCTTAAGAACGTTTGAAGAGAAGCAACTTTTTTGATAGAATATCTTTCTTTGCGAAAATTACCACAAAGTATGGGTGTGATCGTAACTTCTATTTACTCAAGAAAGTCTGTATAAGGAGAATGCGGGTGATAATAATACAAAAATGTTTCACATCAGAGTATATATGGATTTTGTTGGTAAGAAAATCTATGAATAATTAATTCGAGCGGTTTAACGCAGATGGCGTAATTGTAACTCATTTTAGATTTAAAATTCAATGCTCTCCCTTAATAAAATCGAGTTATTATTACTAAAAGTCTCGCCTTCATTTACCACTAGGTATAACCAATGCCAACTATTGGATACTTGTCGAACTAATAATTCTCAACATTTGACAAAAAAAATTCAGTTAATTGCTTGATAAAATTGACTTTGCATACTAACTATCCATCTCCCCCCACACATACTCGTTCCACCTGTCCCTTACAAAATACACCCGCAAAGCAATGTATTCCAGAGAGGACTTCCACGACCCCATTTCATCACTATAGCGCCTCAATCTTCTCACTTTGATTTCTTTCTTTTCCCCCTCATGGATAACTGAAGCACTTGAAATAAAAAATAATGGATTTTCATGTTAATTTTATTCAGGATGATCAAAAAATATGAATACAATCCTAGTTAAATCTAAAACTACTTAGGTCTACTAAAGGCACAGCAAGCGTACTTATCGTACAAAGGTTAAAACTAAAGTTACAATTGTAGTGTGTGAGAAGTCTATCCAAAATAATGTTGATGGAAGTCGATACAAACTTATAATTTTTTTGTATTTCAAATATAAATAATGTGTTATCAGAATCCTTGCAAAAATTGAACCCTGAAAATATACTGTATAATGTTTCATATTAAATTGACATGATACAGTTTTTGTAAATATTCTACAGACTAAAATTAGCTGTATATACAATAAAAAAACAAAAAATAATATTTATTGTTTCTATAATATACAGGGTGGCTAGAAGAAAATGAAACAGAGCCATTATTAGAAACTGCATTTAGATCTTAAATATAAGCTTGTAAACAAAATTTTGATTGAAGGTGAACTCTATAATGGATTAATGACTTCTTCAAAAAATATTCAGCCTGACATAAATTTACGAAAACTGATTTCTGTTAGAATTTATTATTTTGATACCATTCAGTTTCTATTTTGCTAATTTAACTAAAAAATCTATAATGTAAAATATTTTACAAGAACTATTGATTCCATGATACTAAAACATCACCGAAAGCAAAATATCAGATATGTATGAATTGAAATATTAGAGTACCTACTGGTTATTAACATTCCAAGTTCCACATCTATCAATAAAAATAAAATCGATTTTATTTAGATTGTGGTTTGCAATAAGTTGATATAATGATAACATATATTTAGTTAGTTATTTGTAATTCTAATTTTGTAATCAGTCTCAAAACAATAGTTTATATTGTTTTGATAGCTATATTTTCAACTCCCGAACACTCAAATTTATTAGAGAAGTTTGAATATCACAGAAAATTGTATTTCCTCATAATTTAATATTGGATATTCTATCGATTTTGTACATAAAATATCTATCAAAAAAAGGTCATGGACTAGAATTTCAAACATCCAACTCCTAACAATAAATTTCTACTTATTTTTAGTGTACACTGCAAATTAAATCAATGAGTATTATTTACCAACCAAAACCTTAATATTTCTTGTGACGTGATGTTTGGCTTTCTTTTTCTTGCAATCGTTTTAAGTCGGAAATTCAATATTTATGAAAGGGGTCTGATACACTATCCAATAAAAAAGATATCACGTTTACAATAGAAAATTATCGCGTGTTCGATGTAATGAACATGGCGCAAATGAACTTAACCAAATCATTAAGTACAACATATATAAAAAATAGGAACAGAGATTTATAATGTGTAAACAATAAAAATGGTTAACTGGATACAAACAGTAAGGAGTTTAGCAATTTGTAACAAATTTTTCAAACTAGATATAGAAAATGGACCTGTTTCGCAGTTTGAACATGAATTTAGCATAACACAGATGTTCTTGAGAGTGGATACATATTGGGATATCTGATATAAGGAAAATAATGCCACAGATGTTTAGATAAAGCAAATCTATTAAAAATATGTAATAATTTTTAACATCTTGTCGCAACTCAATTAAATAATGTAATGTATACAAGTCACAAAATATCTTAATAAGATGATGATGATGAGAGGATAGAGGACAATTCAGTTGAAATATATTCAACTTATAATAGGAAGATTGGTATTTAGTAAACGGTATAACTCTTGAGGATGATCATACTATACATTATAAGAGTCTTGTGAAAAAGAGATAAAAAGAATTAAGAAATGAATAATGGAAAACAAACAATATCATGGGTATAAACACAAGAAAATATGTGTGATAGTTATGACACAATCTTTTCAAACGCCTAGGTGGAATGTGGAAGGAACCGAAGTTAATGGGGAATGCCAAACAAAATATAGTCGGTGCATTAACAGAACCAAAGCGGAATTGATAATATCAGAGTTAAATCTGAAGTAAGATTAGATGGATAGTACAAGGTTGATTACTACATAGGGGTCGGGTGTGTTTTGTGTACAAGATACCAGTTCGATAAATAGTTCACTAACAAAATGGGAAGTCATGATTGCTTTTGGACAGTAATGAGGTAATAGAAGTATGATATTCTACATGCAAAAGTCTGGTTGGTAATAGAGTAAGATGTGGAAAGTTATGATCTGTCAGAACAGACAGACATATTTTCCCTGCCCTTTGAAAAAGGTACATTACCAGTGTTCTATATATTTGAGATCTAATCTTAACATTCAATAAATTTCATATCTCCTAATGATCTTTCTTGTTATGAAAAGTAGTTTGATAGTTTATAGTTAGCAAATGAAAGAGCCATACTCAATTGTGACAGATTATTTTCTAATTATGTTAATAAGTCATTCAAAAACTTCAGTCATATTAAATTCAGCAAATGAGTAGATCAAGTCATTGGTTTAGAAAATTTAGAGCACAAACTAAACAACTGAGATCATCAAGACAGTCTAACATAACTTTTATTAAAATGTGTCACATATTGCTAAGACATTTACTGAACGTAAGAATAATATGGCATTTATACGTACAGGGTACACAAGGAAATCGATTATCTAGAAAATGGTAAATAATGTTGGAAATTACGTTGAAAATTAACGTTTTTAATGAATATTTTAAATAATAATCGTATACTACGTATTTGTCATTAAAATTTTTTTTTATATAACGACTGAAAAATGCTATATAGGTGGGGATAACGGGGATTTCAGTCCAAAGAATCAACGCCAAGATCTTTTATTTACAAAATGCCGCCAAGCTTTCGTGTCCTTTTGACACTTCTTCAGGGCACTATAATACATATACAAATATAAATATGATTTAAAAATAGAGAAATAAATATAAGTACTTACATGTAAAATATTTTAAGTAAATTCAATATAAATAATCATTAAAAAATTTGTAAATGTAAAAATAAATATAATTATAATATACTTTATGTCATATTTCACATAAGACAAATCGATACATAATTTGTTTGTTCGTTACTTAGTTATTTTAATTTTTTTTAGGTTACTTTATAATTATTTAATGAAGTTTGAATTTGAGGTTAGATTATAACCTTATAAAATGACTTTGACAGATAATTTGTTTTTGACGTTAATAGAAAAGGAAATAAGGTTAGATTATAACCTGTGAAAATGACTTTGACAAATAATTTCTTATATTTTGACCTTAATAGAAGTGAATTTAATTTTTATGAAATAATCATATAAATAATGAAAAATTATCTATTTTGATCAATATTACTAAGATTTTCAATGTCACTTTTCTTATTCATACTATTATTTGCCTTGTTGATTTCAACCATTTCAAGAAAATATCTTTTAGACATATTTTGTTCAGTATGTAGAGCTTTAGCTTCATTAAATAACATTTTATGGCCTGTTTCATTTGATTTTTCTTCATTCATAAATGAAAAACAACTTCCACCAGATTACATATTAATCAGTCTAGATGTTGTATCCTTATTCAGTAATATTCCTATAAAATTAGTAACGAATAGTATCATCAAGAGATGGAATAAAATTAAAGATTATTGTAACATTCCACAAAAAAAATTCTTATCAATAATCGACTTTATATTTAACTCAAGTTATTTTTCATTTCAAGGATGTTACTATAAACAAATTCTTGGCACACCAATGGGAGCTACTATTTCTCCAATAATAGCACAATATGTAATGGATGATCTTCTTGAAGATATTCTCCCAAAACTATCATTTAATATACCATTTTTAAAAAAATTTGTTGATGACATAATTTGTGCTATACCAGTTAATAAATCAGATGAAATATTAGAAAAAGTAAATAGTTATAATGAAAATTTACAATTTACAGTTGAATTTGAAAAAAATAATAGCATTCCATTTTTAGACACTAAAATAATCCATAAAAACGATAACACTTTGATTACCGATTGGTATATAAAACCAACAAATTCAGGAAGGTATATAAACTATCATTCTTTTCATACAAAGAAAATGAAAATTAATCTCATTATTTGTTTAAAAAATAGAATTGAAAAACTAGTTCACCCTTCTTTAAAACAAAAAAATTTAAGAATTTTACGTGATATCTTATTAGAAAATTCTTATCCTAAATCACTTCTAAATAGAATTCTTTTCAACACTATTTCTGATAGAACTATTCATGATAATATCTCTAGCAATGAAACAGATAGGAATACAAATGTAGAAAATATTAATTACCTATCAATTCCAAATATTGAAAATTTATCAAAGAACATAATAAAACTTTTCAAAAATGAAACTAATATAAAGATAACACAGAAAAATATAAAAACGATTGGAAATTTAAATAGTAAATTGAAAGATTCTACACCTGACTTAAAAAAATCAAATGTAGTCTATGAAATAAAATGCAATAACTGTGATCTTAACTACATCGGTACCAGCTCTAGAAATTTGACTAATCGCATCACATCTCATAAAAGTGATATAAAACTTAACAAAAAATCATGTGCATTAACACAGCATTCCATCGAAACAGGCCATAAAATGTTATTTAATGAAGCTAAAGTTCTACATACTGAACAAAATATGTCTAAAAGATATTTTCTTGAAATGGTTGAAATCAACAAGGCAAATAATAGTATGAATAAGAAAAGTGACATTGAAAATCTTAGTAATATTTATAGCTACCTTTTGAATATTGAACAAAATAGATAATTTTTCATTATTTATATGATTATTTCATAAAAATTAAATTCACTTCTATTAAGGTCAAAATATAAGAAATTATTTGTCAAAGTCATTTTCACAGGTTATAATCTAACCTTATTTCCTATTCTATTAACGTCAAAAACAAATTATCTGTCAGTCATTTTATAAGGTTATAATCTAACCTCAAATTCAAACTTCATTAAATAATTATAAAGTAACCTAAAAAAAATTAAAATAACTAAGTAACGAACAAACAAATTATGTATCGATTTGTCTTATGTGAAATATGACATCAAGTATATTATAATTATATTTATTTTTACATTTACAAATTTTTTAATGATTATTTATATTGAATTTACTTAAAATATTTTACATGTAAGTACTTATATTTATTTCTCTATTTTTAAATCATATTTATATTTGTATATGTATTATAGTGCCCTGAAGAAGTGTCAAAAGGACACGAAAGCTTGGCGGCATTTTGTAAATAAAAGATCTTGGCGTTGATTCTTTGGACTGAAATCCCCGTTATCCCCACCTATATTTGTCATTATGTGATATTCTTTTAAAATTTAACTGAAGAGACATTCATGTCATTTTCAGAATGTATAACCTTAATATAGTTGAAATTTAGGCACCATGACCCATTCGTTGCACACGTCAAAGATCTTTATTATCTATACAGCTTCCAAAAAGAACAATTTATTTACTAATCAGAAAATTTCCTGAAAAATAAATGAGAAATTGCTACAATTGTTTTCAGATAGGTTTAGCCCAAAACCAACAATTTCATTATAGGATGGTATAGATGAACAACATCCAAATATATGGAAGTTTGTCAGTCATATATAATCTGAATATTATGCAATTTGTAGAACGTAGAGTATGCACATTCAATAAATTATCGCTGACTACTACCTTGAAATTGCTTACGAATTTCTACATGGATTCGCTCAAAAACTATTTATTGATATATTGATGTGTACACATTTGCCAACTTTTAAACATACCAGCCTTTAAAAAACCTATAAATTCATAGGATATTTCTCTTAGCGCCTTAAACAATTCGTTTATCAGCTGGAACATTATTTCATTTGAATTTTTAGAACAGAATCATCTTACAATCCACCTATGGGTATGTTCAGAAGCATTAGCGAAGCATATATTCGAAATCACATTTAAACATGTGACTACGCCAAATGGACAATCTTAAATTACTAAAAGTGTCAACAGCCAAATTACAGAAAGTGAGTTTGTAATATCCAAACTTCAGAAGTGAATCAGTGAAGATCATTCTCGAGAATACTCTTAAGATAATTGAATTCCCATACAAGACAGAACATAAAAACAAAACTAACTATCTCTCTCACCACAAGCATTTTATTTATTGTTTGTTAGACTTCAGTATGTTTGAATTTTGTTTTAAAATGATGTACCTAAAACTTAATTTAAGAATTCATTATAAATTAACATTATATAAACATGATGTAATAATACTGTTTTTTTCTAAAATTTACCTAGATATAATATTTGTGTTTAGTATTTTATGTTTCATTTGAAATGTTGTCATAATTTGTTAATACTGAGTAAATATCATTAAACAGAAAATACGAGAACCGTTGATATTGAATTAAAAATAGTTTTGTATCTAGAAAATCTCGATTCCTTGAGTTACCTATATAGAGTGATTTAAAATTAACCACAGTCCATCTTAGAGAAGTATACCAAAAAATAACAAATAAAATAAACACATGAAAAAAATTTAATAAACATTGAGTAATATTAAAAAAAATTTGAAATATTCTACTTTTATCATTTGAAGAAAGTTTAGGTCTTTTTTATGTGCTTATTGTAGAAAATTTCAATGTACCAAACAAAAACATATATTAAGAATACAGTTTTAATAATATGCAGGTTGGTCAGTTCAACAATATACTAATTATAATTATATACACAAGTGATACAGATAAAATAAAAATAATGTGAATGATTTTTACATTTTTGTTTTGTAAATTTTTGGTAAAAAATTTGTTCACTCGAAACGCAGAATCGTTAACTGTTTAATGAATAAAAATACTGAAGGGAAACTAAACGATTCGTACATGTGATACATTATATCGATTAATATTTGCGGTTTCGAGTGTATTTTGACTTTTTTTGGAGTACTATAATTCCCAATAGTGGTTTAAAACTTTGGTTCACCCTGTAGAATTAAAATAGGTTTAAAACAACTTTTTGAGCACCCAAAAATAATTATTAGAAGTTTTGTCATTAAAAGTTTTGTGTTCTTTTGCGTTTTGTATCCATTGCATCTAGAATAGGTTGTCTCTTGATTTCATACCTCTTTCGAAGTTCGTCTATCTCTCTCTCCATGTCTAAATCCAAAGTGTTCATCCTTTGTTGTAATTCTTCATAACTTAAATACTTTAACTAAACAAAAAAATAGTGTAAAAAATATTGAATATGAGTTACTGACATTCAGTTAATGCCATCAGATTATAATACTTAACTCTAGGTTCAATAATAAAAAGCCCTATATGGGTTTTCTAAAATTAACATAAACAGTGAAGCAAGATTCAGTTGTAGATTTTTCAAGGTAATTTCCTTGGGGATATAAAACTACAATCAATTTTTTTGTGGAACATCAGGTTCCAAGTAATCCAGAACCAGTCAACAATTTATCAGATTAACAGGACATTTTTTTTCTAGTAAAAAGGGTGGTTTACATAAGAATCAATACACTCCAAGCATCTCGTTAGTTTCTTAAGAGGGGCCTCCTCACAGGTACGTAAACCTAAAAACGTACACAATACTAGTTACTTATCTAGTAATTATTAGGTTCAAAATATTTACGATAGATGTCGCTAGTAGTACTGAATCGGCTTTTACTCATTCAACCTATTTTCTCTCTGCCTTTCCACTATTGACGGTTCAAACAAACGCATCTCTGAATCAGCTGTTTGGATGTTTGATTTCAAATATTTCAACTCTTTTTGAGCACAGAAACATTATCTCTGTTTTTGATGTTGTATCCAAACAAAACTTGCTGACATAAGAATTTCCATTAGAGTGTAGATTTTTGAATATTTAAGCGTTTGATAACTGTTTGGAATGAAATAAATTGTTAAAAAGTAAGTAATCGTATCTACCCGATATCAAAAATTATAGTTATGATAATGTAAATAAATTATCCTGCAATCCGTATTTTTTATTTTAAAAGCTATGTTTGAGGTTATGTTTACTGAATTATTTGATTAATGTGAAAATATAAGATAAGTAATAGTGACTGTTTGTTCTAGTATCATCAAAACATCTTTCAACATTCTCTTGAAACTTTTTTTTAATGAAAATATGGGTTTGTTAGCGAAGAATGCTTAACTGAAGTGAAGTGACCTTTCAAGTATCCGAATGAAGAAAAATTAAAACCCCTCTCAGAAGACAAGCATTACATAATTCATTTTGATGAAAATATAATAGTGATAATTGAAAAATATAACTATTATCACCAGATACAAGGTGTATTAAATATTGCATGAAAGGACATGTGCTATTTCATAATACAGCATTGTGGGAATTGCTAGATTTCAAGAAGGAAGAAAAATTTACATACTTTAAAAACATTCTACCTTTCAAAATTTGTACCATTTATATTAACATAATAAAATGTTTTCATAATTATGAATTTTTGTTAGTTTCATGCTAAGAAATTTAAATTGCGGAAAAGTTGCAAATTTACATGATTGAAAATAGGCCATTTAGTCTGAAAACTCAGAACATCGTGTCACAACTTTGTCTCAATCTAACCATATTTCAGAGTTTCTGTTGGTTGCTTTCAAATTTTATTTGACATGTAGGCTCTTTTTTCAGCTACATGTGTAAATATATTCAATTTTATCTAAAAACAAATGATATAAACAAAAAGTTTCCAAATTTCTTTATTACACAGAGAAATATTTACTTGCAATACAATGCTTCACAGTTAATAGAAAGAGGAACGTGAGGAATTTCAATTTAAAATAGCAAACGTTTAAAAAAACTTACAAAGCAACCATAACAACTAATAAAAAATGTAAAGGGAAAGATCTGAATTGACAAATAATAATGTATATATTGTAGGGAGGTCGATATATACAGTACAAAAGCAAACATACAATCAACATGTACAAGTTTGCTTCTACCTTGTTTGTAAAGATTGATCATGTGTGTTGTGGAGATTGGAACCGAAACATTTTTCCTTCATTGCACAAAAAAATAGTTGGCTCATTTTCTTTTTTGCATCTATAAAATGACACATACACATATGTTTTATCACCTGAATGGTAGATAATTTTTTGTTTCCATATAATACATTGTTATTCGTATTATTACTTTTTCGTCCAACCCATCTAATATGCGAGAAAAGTATTGGTTTACCCCAAAAAAAGTTGGAATTTTGGATTTTTTTGAGTTATTTTTACGTATTTCAGCAAGAACAACACCAAAAAATTGTTTTTAGAAAAATATCGTGTATGTCGTCGTCGTCGGTCACTTTTCGTAACATGGATACAGCGTCCGAAGTGCAACAAGTCAACAATTTTTTGATTGAATATTGTTCAGGACATCTCACAGAAGAACCCTATTGATTGTCAGCTCACTAGAGCCAGTAGAACGGTACTATGGTACTTGAAGTGCGACATTTTTGGAGAAATTTTAGTTTGTTAGCACGATACAGCCTCTGGAGTGTATACAAATGACTAACTTAATGATTGGATATTATTCAGAGCATCTTATAGATGAACCTTATTGATTTTCAGCTAACTAGAGCTAGTACAACGTTTGCTATGGTACCTGAAGTGCAACATTTTTGGAGAAATTTCAGGTTGTTAAAACGATACAGCCTCCGAAGTGTATACAAATGACCAATTTCATGATTAGATATTATTCAGAGCATCTTATAGATGAACCTTATTGATTTTCAGCTCACTAGAGCTAGTACAACGTTTGCTATGGTACCTGAAGTGCAACATTTTTGGAGAAATTTCAGGTTGTTAAAACGATACAGCCTCCGAAGTGTATACAAATGACCAATTTCATGATTAGATATTATTCACAGCATCTTATAAATGAACCTTATTGATTTTCAAATCACTAGAGCTAGTACAACGTTTGCTATGGTACCTGAAGTGCAACATTTTTGGAGAAATTTCAGGTTGTTAGCACGATATCGCCTCCGGAGTGTATACAAATCACCAATTTCATGATTGGATATTATTCAGAGTATCTTATAGATGAACCTTATTGATTTTCAGCTCACTAGAGCTCTAATACAACGGGTGCTATGGTACCTGATGTGCAACATTTTTGGAGAAATTTCAGGTTGTTAAAATGATACAGCCTCCGGAGTGTATAAAAATGACCAATTTCATGATTGGATATTATTCAGAGCATCTTATAGATGAACCTTATTGATTTTCAGCTCACTAGAGCTCTAGTACAACGGGTGCTATGGTACCTGATGTGCAACATTTTTGGAGAAATTTCAGGTTGTTAAAATGATACAGCCTCCGGACTGTATACAAATTAAAATTTTTATATTTGGATATTTTTCAGAGTGTCTCACAGGTAAACCCTATTGATTTTCAGCTCACTAGAGCGAGTATAACGTGTCCAATAAATCCAGATATACTACATACAGCCTATTTTCTGTCTGCCGTTCCACTCTTGACGATTCAAACAAACGTATGGATATACCTACTAAGAGGTCCAACTTAAATTACAATATTGAAAATGAACTAGGAAAGGTAAATACAATTTTAAACACAAATAGAAGAAACATATAATATTCTTGGCAAGTAAAATATGACATTATCATGTTCAAAATCGTTTTAGGAATGGGAAGCCTCCTTTTTAAGATCCATGGAAAGGGCTGGTATGGAAGAAAAAGAGAGGGCTACAGAAAATGGACAACTTTGTTTAGATGGCACACCTTGGATCACAGTGTATGTGGATGGTTCTTGGAGTAAAAGATCCTATGGCAAAAACTATAATGCACTATCTTGTATGGTAGCTATAATTGGAAAATATACGGGCCAAGTACTATTCATAGCAGTGTGCCATATGTGCGAGCTTCCAAAGGCAATGTAGTTGTAAAAAACACATCTGCTACAAAAATTGGGATGCATCAGCTCCTGCAATGCAAGCTGATATGGTTGTGGAAGGATTTAATTGCAGTGAAAACATGCATGGTGTGAGGTATTGTAAATTTATAGCGGACGGTGACTCCAGTGTATAAAAGAATATTATAGAAAAAGTTATGGAAGCGATGTTAAAAAATTAAATGTACGAACCATGTCTTAAAAAAGTATGGAAAACGCTTCAGGGAAATAAAAAAAGATACCAGGATTACACTAGCAGGAAGAAAACTAGTTACTATGAAAAAATTGAGGTCTTAATAAAACAAGCAAAACCTTCAATATACGAACATGCCAATCAAGAATTTCCAAACATTGATCTCTTGAAACAAGATTTAAGAAATGGGCTACACCACTATTTGGAAATCACTCGTCTCGTCGTCCTGGTATGTGCAATTCTGTGAGACATTACTGACAATATGATTCCACAGCTGCAGTCAACGTCTATATTTGATCACCTGATTGGTAAATTATTTTTTATGTTTTTATATAATGCATTGTTATTCGTATTATTTATTTTAGGAGCACTTGACCTTCTTGCAAGAAAATCACACCTGCTGATAGAAAACCAAAACAATAATAAAGCAGGTTCATGAATATTGTAGCAAGATTTAATGAAAGAAAGAGATTGAATCTTGTACAAAGGGGGTCATATCAAACAAGAGCCCAACTGTCAGATCCGAGGCATAATGCACATATTGGGTGGCACACAAGTCCCTACTAAAATGTGACTGGATGCTCCCCTGGTCAACATTTCAAAAAATGTCTCTCATCATGTTTATGTTCATGAAAAGAAAAAGCATGAAGCTTGTAGCTCGAGACAAAGTCAAGAGCTACAATCATGCTGAGTGCAACAAACATGCTTTCTTTCTACGATAAAAAGTAACTACTTTTTTGCACCAGTGCCAAAAATTTAAAGTTTTGACACATTAGATAGAGCAAAAAGGCACTTTCATAGATAAAAATTTATGCCTACTGCCAATGTCTATTTAAAATGTGTTTTAGATCCAGGGGCAATTGAATATAACTAATAGGAGCAGATGCTACTTTGTTGTGTATGTCTGCGATAATATAGAGCTGCATATAGGAGAAATTGAGATAGATAGAAAAATATGAGCCGAAAAAATGCTTCCGAAACTTAAACAATTCTATACAGAATATATAGCCCCTGAAATAGTCAGAAATCAAATAGGAAAAGGGCAGAAATGTATTGACCCCCCTTATATCAAGCAAGCAATATCAGAATATAAGAAAAAGAAAAGTCTGGCAAGACAGAATCAAGACATGGATGCTGATACTACTCCGTAAGTAAAAAGAGTAACAAAGCTTATTTACAAAAATCAAATTTCTTTTCATTTTCTGAACTTACAATTTCACTAAAACGGAACCTGCCCACACAGGTCCAAATAATTTTCATATAGCAGTGTTTGCTATAACTATTCTGTAAGTAAAAAAATGACAACACCTACTTAGAAGAAGCATCTAATTTTCTTATTTCATTTAGAGTTCTGATTATGTAACTAAAAGTAAGCCTGATGTAACTGCCCGCACAGGTCCAAATACTTTTCATATAGAAGTGTTCGCTATAGCTATTGGGTAAGTAAAAACTAAAACGAAGCCTGACGTAACTGCAACGGAAAGTTTATAAACTTTTTTTTTGTCTGAGGATTAAGAAAATAGAAGATGCAGTTCAGTTGCCATGTATGCATAAAAACAAAGAAAATGTATTCAGTACTTACGTATATCAAATTTGTAATATGGCTTCCAAGATAAAATTGATTATTTGTATACTTTTGCTGAATTGGGAGATAATTTTGTAAGTAAAAATATTATTTATTTAATGAAAGTATTTAAATAATATTTTTTCAGTCTTTATAACTACATGGATCAAGACTTCAATATGTGGATGGGGGTTACCACCCCTTTGTGAGTATAGAATTGTAAAAAATGGATATTTTTATAAACTTTTTCTTTTCTTTTTGTTATGAGGAGAAATTGTAGAGAAAAATGGAAGATGAACTTCACTTGCCATGTATTAATAAAATATGAAGAGAAATACATTAAATTTGTAATAATAATTTTATTAAAATTTTTATAAAATATTTTTTGTTTCTTTTCAGTAAAAACCCACCAATTTTTGCTGTAATTTTTTTGAATAATTAATAAGGGTCAATGAAAAAGAGGACATGTCTTATTGCTATCATAAATATTTTTATAGTTTACCTAATTAATTAGAATTTCTTTGCTATAATTCCTTTGAATGATTAAGAGGGGTGATTGGAAAATCAGACATTCTGTATTATAATAAATATAAAAACTACCTACTTATTTACCCCGTACTTCAAATTTGTAATACTACAATTAAACAAACAGGTTACCTAAATGATTTGTTTTTGTTTTCAATAGATGAAAACACTTTTGTCATAGTTTACTTGAATAATTGAGAAGAGTCAATGGAAAAACAAGCATGTCCGTTTATTATAATCTGGAGGAAAATGCAAAAAGTATAACATTTCGATACAAAACGTGGAAAAATTGAAGATAAAAAATATATAACATTTTTATTCCCGCGTTTCGAAAATAAACGATATTGTATTACATCTTGAATAGAATATGAAATGTCTATTTTGTTTGTCATCTGTCATTGAAGTTCTAAGCAGCGCCATCCATCAAGACGGTGGAATGGTTGAACTAAGTAAAAAGTTGTTCGTTTGCAAAAATTTGCGGGTAAAAAATCTCAAAAAATACAATCATTTGGGATTTCATATTTTCAGAATCGAATTCTATTGGCTTCCTTTTGGGGATCAGATTTTGGCGTTCAAATTGGTGACCACAAATTGTCAAAACTGTCAAAATCACACCATCACTACTCAATTGCTTATATCTTTTTTATAATATAAAACTAAACCAAAATACCTGATCCCCAAGACAAAGGCCCAAGTTATATTGTGTTAAAATTTCAACAATTAACTTTACTGAGTTCCTTAAATTTGTTGTTTACAAAATGACCTAAATTTTGTTGCAAGTCACGGGTGCCAACTGTTTTGAGGTTTCTAAAACGTGAGGCCCCTCTTAAACTACTCTCAGTCTTGGAAGTTGTAAGTTTTTTACTTAATACAAGTCATTTTTGATGGGTGGGAATGAGTACACTAGTAAATTGTATGTATCTCATTTGCAGCATACTCTAATACAATTTTGAAAAGTTTTCATTAGCCTATTATGTATTGTGCATCAAACAAATGTGCTAGCTGTTAGTACTTATTGGACAATACATAAGTTATCATGTGGTGAACAATAATATGTAGGTACGTGAAATAATAAGAATAATGATACTTTGCTCTTTTGGCAACCAAGTAGTGCATGAGTAATGTATGAAGCATAATAGTGAAGGGTTACAAATCAGGCTGAAAGAAAGGAAAATAAATGATTGGATTTAAACGAGATTTCAGGAATTTAAAGAAAAGTTAAAATGGAACCTCACAGAGACCAATGCATGACAAAAAGATGTTCAATGGTACAGGAAATTTCAGAAAATGTCATTGAATATTTAACTCTTGCAAGTGTAAAGGTATAGTTTGTGTTGAATACTTACAAATTCGAAATCTCCTTCATTGAAAGGCTGATATGGAGGTTTTTGTTCTGTGGGTTGAGCCTGCTGCTGAGCTGGAGCTGATTCTGCTAATTTTACTTGATAATTACTTTGGAAATTTTGTTGTTCAGTGGTGCTCTCAGGAACATCTAATGTTATAGGACTAGCAACTCCATTACCCTAAAATTGATACCACCTTACTAGATTATATGACATGTAGGCGACAGAAGTTAAAATATATTTTTTAAAAAATATTTGAAAAAATTCTTACCTTTACATCAGCATCTTTTTTATCAAAATGATCTAAGAACATTGGCCTATACTTTTTACCACCCTGAGAATTTGTATCATGACCTACAACAAAATAATATTTAGAAAATTACTTGTTTGCATAGCTCTCACATTAAATAGCAAATTCTTTATCAAATATGTTACTTACGTTTCATAGTTTGATCATCCACGTCACTATTTATAACCATAGTTCCTAACTCTGACTCTAGTTCTACCAAAGTGCCACTTGGTGACATGGATAATAAAGTACCACCTTTACCAGGAACTAATGTACCGTCATCAGTGCATGAAACCATGGTTTGATTTACTAAGGCAACGTCTTCATCCTAAAATTTATTCATATTTAAATGAAAGATTTAATTATAGATCAACAATAATGTCGAGTTTTATGAATTTATACAAAAATATAGAGATATAAAAACAACTGTAATCAATTGTAATATGTACTCTTAATTGAATTAAGAAGCAACAATCTATGGTTGGGCAATTGAAACAGTTACCTACATGTAATTCAGAAAAGTTTTTACCCAACTACAAAAAGCATTTACTCCATATCAAATCATTTGAAAACAATTATATAATTTAATCAAATATAAATACAACAATTAAAATGTGTATACTTACAGATTCATCATTAATACTTTTATTCAGTCCTTGTACATTTGTAGCTGTATGTATATTTTTGTAACTTTGATTCTCTCTGATTTCATGAGCTTCTTGTATCAAACTGTTCAAAATATTTGGAGGTTTGGCATTTTCTATAAATAAATAATTTCATAAATGAAAGAAATTTTTGAATGTGGATAATTTAAATTTATACTTTATTGATAAATGTTAGTGATACAAGCAATTTAATGAGCCCAGTAACAGTCAAGTATGATTTTGAAATTATTGTAGCATTGTTATTGCATAAACACTACATTTTGACTGTAATAAATGATTTACTTATTTTTTAGTCATTGATATTAACTATTGAATATGTAATGCTAAACACTAAACATAAATAAACTAGTAAACACAATAAATATTTTGAAAGCAGAATAAGGCTATTAAATTAATTAGTAGCATAAAAATATGCTTTACTAAGCCGTGAATTGACATGTGAATATTTTGTTTCACATAATAATTTAATGTCAATTAAAATAGGCACTGATCGACTTATTTAATTGAATATACAATATTCCAATGATTTATTGACAGTACTATGTCTTCTTTCTTAGTCAATCCCTAATTGGATTTTACCACTTTTAACATAAAAGAGTAGTCTCCGTATGCACACCAATCAGCATAAATCTTCGTTCTAAGCCATTGGTCGTTACTAGGCGACGTAAATAAACAAGACAGAATTTGGTTTCTGCGACTGTCAATGTTCCAACTTCAGGTGGCTTTTTCTCTCGTGAAACGGAGTATATTATTTTGTTATGAAATAGCATAATAGTGTAGTCCCTGAATCCGACTCTGTCTAAGCCATGCATGAAAGTTAAAATTTTGGCGGACGCGCAGGGATTTCTTAGAACTGTTTACGATTTATTGTGACTATCTATAAAGGACCGACCAGTGGGAGAAGTTTAGTTTATAAAGTGATCTCGTGATATAAACAACGAACATGTCTAAGTCTAAGAAGTGAAGTGTTTATATAAATTAATGTAAGTGAATATACTCTGTATATAACATAAATTAGTGAATAGTGTAGTGAATAAATAAATTAAGTTAGTAGACATAACGTGTGTGTATAAATTTATCCCACCCGTAATAAAAACGTTTAAATAAATAAAAACATTACAGTATTAATCAACTTACTAATAAATTCGTGAGTTAAAAGATCACTGGCAGAGGCACGTTCCTCGGGATTTTTGATTAAACAAATACTAACAAAGTCGATAAATTCAGCACTCCACTTATCAGGTTCTCTAAACGAAGGCGGAGGTTTTGTAGGTATCATAAATATAGCCCTCATGGGATGAATATCGCCATAAGGTGGTTTGCCTTCGGCCATTTCTAAGGCAGTTATTCCGAGACTCCATATGTCTGCCACACAATCATAACCGATTTCTTGAATCACTTCAGGTGCCATCCAAAATGGGGTCCCTGTGACAAAAAATACAGTTATTTTAACAAGTTAGAATTATGATTATCATATATTTTATTTAATACAGATCATAATCTCAAAAATATGTTAAAAACAAAGGAGAATATATAGAGCCATAGTTCCAAATACAATTTGATTTTCCTAACATTTTGAGTGCAATAGTAAACAACACATACACAATAAAGTTTCCTTTTATTTGAGTGAGTTTCACTTACATTTTATTTACATACTAGGAAATTCAAGAAATATTTATATACCATTTCAAGATACTTTTTATGACTCCCTAGTAATTATCTTTTCAAGACAAAATACAAAAAAACTTGAGAATGGGTACAAATATAAATATCATCACAATAAATGTACAAGTGTCACTCCCATCTCATGATAATCTGATAAATTGCTATGAAGTAAATTTCTCCATATGGAAAAAAATACCAGCGAATCTGCATAGTAAAATAATTTATGAATTTTTGGCCTTAAATTTTACTACAATGTTATCACTATATCATTTACTGTTCATATTTTAATGGGATATAGAAGCTAGCAGTCCTCATATCATTACAGGAAATACCAAACCAGTTCAATTCAACTACATTTTATACTGATGACTTGATACTGGCAGCCAAAACATGAAAGTGTTATTGAAATATATAAGAAGTGATGATGATGGGATGGGATGAAAAATATAAGAAATAGATAATATGTGGAGGCCAACTCGAGGAAGAGTAGCAACATGTAACTTACAAACAGGGTAAATTAATCAGATTAATAAAACAATGTTAGGTGATAAAAACACAAATATGCAAATATCAATTAACCACATAGAATAGAGGAAAGTTGAAATTTGCCTACAAGTGATAACCATCAACACCTAAAATAGAGGAAAAGGGAATAATACTTCATGTTCAAATTGTGATTAATTAGCTGTAGCTCTTTCATTCTGAGGGGAGTATTTATTTATTACAATAAATGAATAACGCTTTACAATATTAATCAATTTTTTTAATTGCAAGCAAAATAGATGGAACGCTCGGAAATCCTCTTTGTGATATCATTTGGCGCATATATTCATATTTGTCTGTGACCACGATTAAAAGTTACAGATCTTTGTTTAACATATCTTCATCCTTTCTAGATACGATTCTTATATACTTTATACTCCACCCAGCCCCCATTTTTTACTCCATATACTATAAAATATATTTGCACCAAATTTGATTACTAATAGTTATTCAAAAGAAATTTGTACTTCATATAGTATATATTCTGCACAGCTTTCATATTATTTGTTAGTTCATTGCATATTTGATAAAATTATAACCAATTAATCGTAACTGCAAAATTTATATTTACTGCATAATATATTGTGAACAACCACATAGGTACACCTTAACTGAGAAATAAGTGTAAAATTACATACAAATTATAATTTTCGTTTTCCACTCTGTATGGAAGCTACAATTTGGAATATATAATTATCTGCTAGGTGCATCCTGTATACCACAAATTATCAGTTTGTTTACTAAGGTCATGTGCAAAGGAATGAATGATATGATTTTTATTCGAAATCCAAGGAGATAAGAATATATACATAAACAATTTCCTTACAATGAAATTCCATTTAACTGGATTGCTGTAATAAAGCATTCCATTATTGAGATAAGTGAACAATAAGTCAATACTTCTATAAAATATTCATTTTATATAAATGATAAATTAACCAATTAACTTTTTTTTAGAATTAATCTTCAACTTCAGTATTATTATTAAAATTCATTATTTCAGAGGATAAAAGGTTCTAAATCATTAAGAATGATACAACCAGAAACTCGTGCATGTATTGATTTTTATCAACATTTTCTGATATACTAAATTTCAATTCACTATGTTATCTTATATTTGAATATACAGAGTAAATTTTAGAATTTACTTAATACTTAATTGAGAAAGTATCTCACAATCCAGTGGCGTAACTAGGATGAAGCTCGGGGGGGAGGGGTTATCGGAATTTTTTTTCTAATTTCGAGCCCCAAAAACTGCATTTTAGCTTTGTTTTTCATATAAAATTGTAGCCTACAGTTCCTAGCTTTTAGTACATTCCAATAAAGTATAGGTTTGCTGTGATTGTGGATTTTTTTTTCAATTTTAGGGTTCTGGGGGGTTCTATCCCCCTCATCCTGCCCGTAGTTACGCCACTGTCACAATCAACATCATTTATGTGTTTTAATTGCATTAGCTTATTAGATCATTCACTCAAACCTCAAATTAATTGGTTTATTAACAAATATTTTCTAATTTAAATTCTCCCAAAAGAATAAATCTAATGGAGAACCTGATCTTTGGTTGAAACCTTATACTTATTTATTTTTCCTATTTTCTTAAATATTTAAAATTAAATAGTATTTCCAGTATGTTGAATGGCAAATTAGGATTGATAACCATACTGAATTCAATATAATCTTTTTCCTTTTTAAATGTTGGTTAATGCTATTATTCAAAAATTAGTTGATATATTTTACTGAAAAATATATTTTTTCATTGAAAACACTTTGAGAATATCTAAGCCATTTCCTAATTTTTACTTCTAGTTGTTGTTGCAGGAAGGCGGGTATTCAAGTGTTATATTAAGAGTGTCTATACCAAGTTCATGTTTACCATAGGTGTTCTAAATTAACCCTTTTTACTTGGGCTAATTAGAGGGAATGTAGGTTATCTGGTTATTCGAAGGACCACTACGGTTGTTTTTCACTGATGTAATGCTGAACCGTAGAATGAAATTAAACACGTAGATCACTTTATGATTTATATTGTCATGAACTTATAAGTTTGTTTAATTTTGCGTCGACAATTAAGAATTCACTTGTTATTTACGCGATGAATGAACGTACTTTACACATACTATGACGATTTATGAGATGACTAAACTTTAAGGACACATGTTTGTTCCCGGTATGAAAACGCCGGGTGCTCTTCTAAACTGAGTACCTTTGTGTACCAAGTTCAATGATGGAAGAGGGTGAATGTAGGGTATATGGCGTATTTATACTTAGTATGACGTAGGGCAACTTGTTCGGGTCTAACCAATGGGATACGAGTATTTTAAAATGTAATGTTCAAACACAAGTGAAATTGCCAGTTGGAGATATGTTTTTTTTTGGGCTTGAAACGGTTTCGTAGAAACAGATAACAGGGTTTGGACGAGCGTTTTTATGAAGAGATAAGATGTCGGGGACTTTGATATGTTCAGTGGAATTTCAGAAAACGATATTTATCTGTTTTTCTTAGGTTTTAGTAAATTTAAATGACTTTTTTGGTGATGTAAAGAAATATTAAATGTTGAAAATAAGGATATATTTAGTTATATGTTTTGAGCATAATATTCGAATTGTAGTATACAGGGGAAATTGAAATAAAATCACGGGAGAATTTGGTAATTGAAAAACAAATTCGAACATATTGGGGGCGCGGGATGAATGGAAGAGATGTGAGAGATGGCTGCTCTCAGACATCGAATGCTGATGTTAGTGAAAGGGTATGTAGCGTGAGTGTGTGTACAGTTTTGATGCAGGATTGTGAATGAAAGTGAATAATTGTGAGAGTAACTATGTAAATAGGTGTATAGGGGTTGTAAAGTAACCTAATGTGTGTCAGAGTGTTGTAAGGACTCTGACGTCATGAGTGTAAGCGAACGGTTAGGGTTGATGTTAGAGTTGTGAGGAATCTAACGTCATTAGTTAACGAATGAACAAGAGTTGATGTTAGAGTGTTGTAAGGACTCTACCGTCATGTATGTAACGAATGAATAAGATTTGAGGTTAGAGTGTTGTAAGGACTCTAACGTCATGAATGTAACGAATGAATAAGATTTGAGGTTAGAGTGTTGTAAGGACTCTAACGTCATGAGTGTAATGAATGAATAAGAGTTGAGGTTAGAGTGTTGTAAGGACTCTAACTTCATGTATGTATGTAACGAATGAATAAGATTTGAGGTTAGAGTGTTGTAAGGACTCTAACGTCATGAGTGTAATGAATGAATAAGAGTTGAGGTTAGAGTGTTGTAAGGACTCTAACTTCATGTATGTATGTAACGAATGAAGAAGAGTTGAGGTTAGAGTGTTGTAAGGACTCTAACGTCATGAATGTAACGAATGAATAAGAGTTGAGGTTGGAGTGTTGTAAGGACTCTAACGTCATGTATGTAGCGAATGAATAAGATTTGAAGTTAGAGTGTTGTAAGGACTCTAACGTCATGAATGTAACGAATGAATAAGAGTTGAGGTTAGAGTGTTGTAAGGACTCTAACGTCATGTATGTAGCGAATGAATAAGATTGGAAGTTAGAGTGTTGTAAGGACTCTAACGTCATGAATGTAACGAATGAATAAGAGTTGAGGTTACAGTGTTGTAAGGACTCTAACGTCATGAATGTAACGAATGAATAAGAGTTGAGGTTAGAGTGTTGTAAGGACTCTAACGTCATGTATGTAGCGAATGAATAAGATTTGAAGTTAGAGTGTTGTAAGGACTCTAACGTCATGAATGTAACGAATGAATAAGAGTTGAGGTTAGAGTGTTGTAAGGACTCTAACGTCATGTATGTAGCGAATGAATAAGATTTGAAGTTAGAGTGTTGTAAGGACTCTAACGTCATGAATGTAACGAATGAATAAGAGTTGAGGTTAGAGTGTTGTAAGGACTCTAACGTCATGTATGTAGCGAATGAATAAGATTGGAAGTTAGAGTGTTGTAAGGACTCTAACGTCATGAATGTAACGAATGAATAAGAGTTGAGGTTACAGTGTTGTAAGGACTCTAACGTCATGAATGTAACGAATGAATAAGATTTGAGGTTAGAGTGTTGTAAGGACTCTAACGTCATGAGTGTAATGAATGAATAAGAGTTGAGGTTAGAGTGTTGTAAGGACTCTAACGTCATGTATGTAACGAATGAATAAGATTTGAGGTTAGAGTGTTGTAAGGACTCTAACGTCATGAATGTAACGAATGAATAAGAGTTGAGGTTACAGTGTTGTAAGGACTCTAACGTCATGAATGTAACGAATGAATAAGATTTGAGGTTAGAGTGTTGTAAGGACTCTAACGTCATGAGTGTAATGAATGAATAAGAGTTGAGGTTAGAGTGTTGTAAGGACTCTAACGTCATGTATGTAGCGAATGAATAAGATTTTAGGTTAGAGTGTTGTAAGGACTCTAACGTCATGAATGTAACGAATGAATAAGAGTTGAGGTTAGAGTGTTGTAAGGACTCTAACGTCATGTATGTAACGAATGAATAAGATTTGAGGTTAGAGTGTTGTAAGGACTCTAACGTCATGAATGTAACAAATGGATAAGAGTTGAGGTTAGAGTGTTGTAAGGACTCTAACGTCATGTAGGTAGCGAATGAATAAGATTTGAAGTTAGAGTGTTGTAAGGACTCTAACGTCATGAATGTAACGAATGAATAAGAGTTGAGGTTAGAGTGTTGTAAGGACTCTAACGTCATGTATGTAGCGAATGAATAAGACTTGGGGTTAGAGTGTTGTAAGGACTCTAACGTCACGAATGTAACGAATGAACAAGAGGCCTAGATGCAAGCTAGTTCTTGTTTTGTAAGGGCACGAATGTATGCAATGTACTCTAGAAATGGACTAGAGTTGTAAACGATAAGAAGGTAAGCAATATACTCTAGAAATGAACTAGAGTTGTTAACGATAAGAATGTAAGCAATATACTCTAGAAATGGACTAGAGTTGTAAACGATAAGAGTGTAAGCAATATACTCTAGAAATGGACTAGAGTTGTAAACGATAAGAAGTAATAATACCTTTGTCCAGGTATTCACATGAAAGAATAATACCTTTGTCCAGGTATTCACATAAAGAATAATACCTTTGTCCAGGTATTCACATAAAAGCATAATACCTTTGTCCAGGTATTCACATAAAATACTAATACCTTTGTCCAGGTATTCACATGAAAGTATATGTAAATGAAGTAAAAGAACGAGAATGTTTAAGTCGATTCTATTTCGACAAGTGTGGTACCAGTTTGTTTTACGAGTAACGGTCCAGGAACCTCGGACTTCCCAGTGTTTAATGAGATAATGAGAGAAACGAAAGAGAGTGTGTAAGTCGATTCTTGTTCGACAAGTGTGGTACCAGTTTGTTTTACGAGTAACGGTCCAGGAACCTCGGACTTCCCAGTGTTTTGGTAATATGAGAGATTGAGGCTGTAATGCATGTACAACGCAAGAGAGGGTATCACTAAGTGTTCAAGTGTAAGCAAGAGTATGGGTATGAGGGTGAGTTCAAGTTTAATATTTCACAAGTTTGTATGAAATTGTAATTACTAATTACAAATGTAAGTGAGTTCTACTACAATAGGTTTGTTCCAAGTTCCAACCTTCAATCACAAACTGATTTCTTACAGTTTGCAAATCGTTTCCAAAGCGCGTGTCTGTAAGATATTGGTTTTCTGACCAATATACGTTTTAAGTTGGAACAGCTGATCCTGATACAGAGTTTGACTTTGAACTTCTTTGAAATATACACAAACATAACCTTACTGAAATAAATTTTTGTACCAATATTTATTGTAAAAGGTGTTTTGCGTGTTTTCTATCAAGTTTTTTGAGATTAAATAAAAAAATAGGAATTACAATGGAACAAGAAGGTGTGTAGGTCAGGGCAATATTCAAATATGTTTTACATATAGTACTTCAAGGGGAAATAATCGATTCTCCAGTTTTGTGTTAACTGGAGCTTACACATACAATTTACAACTTCGCGAATAAATATACTGCATAACCGAAAACAATTATTATATTTTGATTCTTTTATCTACATCTAATTGAAAATATGATTGACCTCAGAGGTACAGGTAGTTTTAATTAGAATATGGCAAATGCAAGTGTATTTTTATAAAAATTGTCCTATTTTAGATATTATTGGAGAATTCTTAATCCTGCCTGGTGAACCAGCAACAACAGCACACCTCCAGCCCAGGCAAGACTTTGTTGCTAATTGGACAACCAATGAAACCAAAGTTTTATTGGTTATATACAAAAAATATCTGCCAAGGGTGGCTTTGAAATAAACTCTGAAAAAATTATGGGAGGTAATTGCTACTGAAATTAATAAGATTTTAAGTACGAATTACAGTTCAGGCCATGTCGAAAATTGGTGGAGGGTGGTGGACAGGGCTAATAAAAAATTTATAAATAATCAGACGGAAACAGGAAGGGGCAGGAAATATTTTGAATTTCAAGAATAAACGGAAGGGAAAAAATGTTATATCCGAAGTTCTACTATCCACAGAAACAGTAGAATATTTAGTGGAAGAAGCCGAAGAACCCCTACCATCAACATCAACTGCGGCTCAGACCCCAAAAAAGAGTATCTCCTCGATAAGGAAAAATATATCAGGAAGTAAAAATCTCACAATAGAAAAGATAGGAAGGAGTATAATAGGGAGAGGCTAAGCATTGAAAAGGAGAAGCTATAAGTTCAGAAGAAAAAAATAAATTTAAGGAAGGAAAGATATGAACTACTAAGAGAAAGGAATGATCTGTTGAAAAATAAAACATGTTCTTGTTCGAGAGACTTTAATAACCATTGTAGCAAATTTTAGTTCTTCAGTATACAAAAGAATTTAAATTTTTTTTGGGTTGAATTTTTCAGTTTAGGTTTAGTTTTTCAGTTTACCAAAGAGTTTTGATATAATTTTCGGTTTACTTTTTCAGTTTATCATTAATGGAGGAAATAAATGAACTTCTGAGAGAAAGGAATGAGCTGTTGAAAAATAAAACATGTTCTTGTTCGAGAGACTTTAAATAACCATTGAAGCAAGTTTTAGTTCTTCAGTTTTCAAAAGAATTTTAATTTTATTTTGGTTTGAATTTTTCAGTTTAGGTTTAGTTTTTCAGTTTACAAGAGTTATTTTATTATAGATTTAGGTTTTCAGTTTACCAAAGAGTTGTTATTTTACTATATATTTAGTTTTTCAGTTTACCAAAGAATTGTTATTTAATTTTAGGTTTAACTTTCCAGTTTATCAAAGAGCTGTGATCTTGTTATAGGTTTAGTTTATCAGTTTATCAAAGAGTTGTGATTTTATTATGGATGTAGTTTTAAAGTGAAAAAAATTAGCAAAACCACTTCAAAATTTCTTTTCTTTATTTATAAATTTGCATCGATACATTTAAAAATATACATATTCAATCATCAATTAACTAAAGTGGTCTTCCCATTGGTAAAGTATTTGCCACCCGATCCCTAATATCACGAGCTTCCATGTCTTCTGCATATTCATCATCAATGTGTGGTTTGTTACCTACAATATTCTCATCCAATTCCAGTGATGAAATGACAAATGAACCTTATTTTCCTCATTTTTACATGATACATCTGCCTAAACTTCTACTTCAGTAACCCAAAACAATGCTCTATTACATATCGATTTTTTGACAGTTGTACATTATAATTTTGCTGACGTCTAGATAAGTTACCCCTGTCTTTGTAAGGGGTTAATAAATTATGTAGCAAAGGATAGCCACTATCTCCCAAAATATAATATCTTCCACAATTCTCTTCCAGGTTGTCTTTCAAGGGAGAATTTCTAATTACTCTGCTGTCATGCACAGAGCCAGGACCAATAAAAACATCTATTATTTTTCTTCTGTGATCACAAACAGCTTGTATTTGATAAAAAATATTTACTTGTTAATATTGAATAATTGTGAACATAAAGCTAAATACCTGGATAGAAAGTATCCTTTCCGATTTAAGTAGGAATCAGGATCATTCTCTACTTTGTCTAATTTTATGTGGGTCCCATCAATGGCTCCAATTACATTTGGAAATCCATTTGCTCGGAAATGATTCTCACTTATTCGTTTTTCATTTTCATTCAAATTACTCAAAAACATAGTGAGTCGATGAATAATTCTATTTATAGAACTGATTGTCACATCAAATCTATCAGCAACGTCTCTAAAAAACTGGTAGTCTGGTGTCCAATGTACCATAAATAGATAAAAACCTGAAATTGAATTATCCGTTGGCGAAAATGTAATAGTAAATATATATATATATATATATATATATATATATATATATATATATATATATATATATATATATATATATATATGTGTCCCGGGACTATTGGGAAAAAAGTCAGGAGCGTATAACCTGAGCCAAAATAATGTTAGTACTTCATATAAACTTTATGAACTACTAACACACCCGCGATGGCACACCCTATATGAAATTATCGAAATTGACTTCCCCACACATTAAGCTAACGAAAAGGTAGTTTTGTTGGAATTCGATAAAATAAGCAGTTTGGCTCATATTTACAGTTTTATTAATGCACTACCAACCAATTTAAATAAACTAACTTATTAATACGATGTCCAGTACTACAAAAAATAATTTGATGATAGCAGATGATAAAAACATTAAGAACTTATTTAATGGGAATGAAATAGGTACGCAAACAACGTAATTAGTTGCTTTTAATCAAAATTACGAACACAACATTATTAAACCATTAAGAAAACCTCAAAAAACACAAGTTATAAAACATTAGACTAAAACTAATTCCTAAACAACAACAAAAACTAACGTTATTCTAATAAATGTTCAATATGAGGTCCTCCCACTTCCACGCACATTCTAAGCCTACGAAGGTTGTTTCCTTGCACTTGAAAGAGCGCAATCCCATATTATTTCTAATAACATTGCAGTGTAACACAATTCTGTCTATTAAATCGTGCCTTGTTTGCACAGGTGTTGCGTATACCTTACTTTTGAGATAACCCCAGAGAAAGAAATCCATAGGATTAACGTCTCCTGATCGCGGTGGCCATTGAAAAGGGCCTCCACGACCAATCCATCTATTGGGAAACTTTGTGTGTAAATGCTGTCGTACATCTAAACTGAAATGGGGAGGGGCCCCATCATGCATCAACCATAAATTCCTACGAGTTTGTAGTAGCATCAAATAGGTTCCATGACTCATTTTGCAAAAACTCCAAATATCTCTGACCTGTCAGTACCGTCAATAAAGTATGGCCCTATCAAATGATTGCCAACTATTCCTGCCCAAACATTAACTATGAATCTATGCTGTTTGGATAATTTCATGTGGATTCACATCATCCCATAAATGCATATTATGAGAATTAATGACTCCATCTCTGGTGAAACCGGATTCGTCCGTAAAGAGAACGTTACTAATACATGTATTGTGTGCTAGTTGTTGTCGCAGAAACCACTGGCTATACTCAATTCGTGCAGGATAATCAGCCACTGTCATACTGTGTACTTTTTTCACGTGAAAAGGATATAACATCTGTTCTTTTAGGACGCGATGAACAACTGATTTCGAGACGTTATGTTCTTTTGATAATTTTCGTACACTCGTTGATGGTTCATTATCAACTGCATTTAACAAGTCTTGTTCAACTGCCACAGTATGTACGCTTCGTACTGGATCTTCTCCACCTTTTTTTTGGCAAAAAACTTCATAAAATTTAAAATTTTGTCTTGTATACATGGAAAATTACATTTATATTCATACCTGTTTCTCGTAACCTGCGATCAATACGCTCAAAGAAAAATCTGTCTGGCAATGCTCTGTTTGCAAAATGTTCTGCATAAAGCCTTCTGGCCTCTAAACAGTTTCGAGAAGCACATCTGCGTACTCAATAAAAGTGAATTCTGGCATTGTAACTGTTAAATTAAGGACTTATGAATTATTGACAAATACTGACTACGAACTATTCTACACAACGTTTGACAACTAATCCTATGGTTACTTGATAAACGGTAAAAACACTTTTAAAAAGTTTTTACTAACTTTCGAATTAATAAGTCGTTAATGTTTTTTTATCTTCTGCTATCGTTAAATTATTTTTATTTTTTTGTAGTACCGTAACTAAATCTTGGACATCGTATTAATAAGTTAGTTAGGTAAATTGGCACGTAGTGGATTAATAAAACTAAATATTAGCCAAACGGCTTATTTTATCGAATTCCAACAAGAGTACCTTTTCGTTAGCTTAATGTGTGGGGAAGTCAATTTCGATAATTTCATATAGGGTGTGCCATCCCTGCAAAATTTTTGGATCACTAACCATTGCGAGTAGTCCGTCCCTGGCTTCAAGGCATTACTGTAAATCTGTTTACCTTTCTAAAATAAACATATACGTACATTATAGCTTCGCCGTAAATTTGATAAAGAACAAATAACTAGTACCAAAAATAAAAACCAAATTCAAAATTAAAACTTTGGAGTCTGCATAGAAAAAATTTATATGAAGTACTAACATTATTTTGGCTCAGATTATACGCTCCTGACTTTTTTCCCATTAGTCCCGGGACACCCTGTATATACCGGGTGGCCCACCACATTCGCCTCGGTATTTCTACGAGAAATGAAGAGAGTTAGGGGAAAACATTTAGCACAGTCATATGTGGGTCCATGAGGAGCATATTCCAAAATTATTTTGAAATATATAGGGTGATCCCCAAAAAAATAACATACCAGTTATATTTTTTCTTATGGAACACCCTATATTTTTTTATATTTTTAGATACTATAGACAAAATAAAGGTGAAATACTATTATATTTGCCATACTTAAAACTGACCGTTTCGAAGAAATTTTGAGAAATTTAAAAATACAGACCATAATTTGAAAATTGTTTTCACCCTGTAACGTATAACGACCTGCTCGTGATTAAATGTACTGCTTAGCTCAAAGGTTAAAGTTAACTAATACATGAAATTTTTAATGCAATATTATACAGAGTGGCGAAAAAAATTGCATCAAAATTTGGACACACATTTAATCAAGTAACTTCTTAAAGTTGAATGGAACACCCCGTATTTAGTGGCGTAATTTGACGCAGAATTATATTCCCTTCAAAACTATATTAGGGTTCCCTATACCTATCTCTTCCGCTTTTCACAAAAAAGGCGTTTTTATATTTCACTTTAGGTATTTTATTATTATATATTATATTAATGAAACACACTGTATTGTAATGAAAAGCAGAAAAGCATTTTTGAAGTCATTTTATCGAAAAATTCAGAATCTTAAATAGTTTATTATTTTAATAAATGCTCAATGTCTATTAGTGTCTATTATTCTCGATGCATAGGCGAACACTTTCTTGAAATGAGTGCTGAACTCTGGATAACATATTTTGCAGTATGGAATGAAACACATTTCTTCCAGCCAGGTCCGGAGACCTGGCTGGACAGTTCTGTGGACCTCCTCGTCCTATCTATCTATTTGGATATTGTCGATCTAACTCGTATCTAACAAGTCTATCAAAGTGTGCAGGAGCACCATCTAGCTGCATTCACATCCGTTGACGAATATTAATAGGTATACTTCCCAACAGCACAGGCAAATTATCCCTCATAAATCCGAGAAACATTTCGCCGTTTAAGTGACCATCGAAAAAGTAAGGACCTACTACTTGCGTTCCAATTATTCCACCCCACACATTAACAGACCATCTGTGCCGGTGATCAAGGGTTCTAAAAATATTAGGGTTTTCGTCACTGTAATAGTGAAAGTTATGTCTGTTAACTAATCCGTTGTTATGAAAAGTTGACTCATCGGAAAAAAGCACAAAATCTTTTCTTCATCACCAAACTTTTCTAAAACTCATAAACAAAAATTCAGTCGTCGATCATAATCTTCTTCAAAAAGCTGTTGATGTAGTTGAATGCGATACGGGTGGAATTTGTACTTTTTAATTATTCTTTGGATACTCTATCTGCTTATTCCAGTTGTTTCACATATTTTTCGCTGACTTGTGTGAGAGTGTTCAACATCACTAAATATTCATTTTCCTCATTTCCAGTAACCGGTTTTTGCCGTTCTTGCATATTATAAGATACACTGCCTGTTCTTCGGAAAAGCTGCAACAACTTTTCCAATGAACGCTTGTTAGGATACCTTTGGGCATATACTCTTGACGCTAATAAACAGTTTTCTTCACATTCATCGATTATCAAAATCATATCAATTCGTTCTTCCTGGGGATAAGTTCTCATTTAATAATATTTCAAAAAGACAATAATTTTAAACTAGTTAAAACAAAGAATACACCACCAAGAAGCGAAAGCCGGCGTAAATCCTTTGATGTTTTGGGGGCAAAATTTCGTGACCTTGAAACTGACGTTGACAGATAACTGAACATCCTTACTTGATTTTACACTAAGAAAAGTGTTAAAAAAATGTAAATTAAACCTTACCTACACGCAAAAAAGTGAAACCAAAGAATCTCAAATAATTATTGTTTATTTTTATGGCTTGTTTCGACAAATTATTAATTGTCAAAGAAAGATTTAAGCGTCCAACCGTGTAATATTTTGAATGTTGGTTGATAATTGGTGAAAACTCATTAAATATGAAGTTTAATTTTCACAATAGGTCTGTTAAACTTAATTTATGAATTGATAGAGTTAATTTAACAGCTAAACAAACA
The DNA here is from genome assembly GCA_963921935.1 of Galeruca laticollis. Lineage (NCBI taxonomy): Eukaryota > Metazoa > Arthropoda > Insecta > Coleoptera > Chrysomelidae > Galeruca > Galeruca laticollis. The sequence continues at coordinate 150,528,871 of OY998180.1, forward strand.
ATGTGAAAAATATACTTTAGCATTTCTTCATACATACAGTTTTAGTTTCTGTTTTTGGGTGTTCCATCCATTATTAAAAATAACGAGCTATTGTTTAACCAAATGATTTTTATTTTCTATATTGTTATCGAAATTATATATATATATATATATATATATATATATATATATATATATAATAAAGTAGAAGGGTAGTCACGGCTGAATAGTTGAAAAACTAACTTTTAAATATTATGGGGTACAGCCAAAATGTATGGGTGGTTAAGAAAATTCGATTTTCACTATACCAAGCTTTCGATAATTTTATTATTATCTTTTTCAAGGCTAAAATACAATTTTGTTAAACTAAAAAACAAGGTTTATGTTTTATATAAGTAAAACTTACTAGTAAATTGAATAAATTCTTGAAGGATATCAAAATTGATAACATTATTATGATTTCAGTTTCATATAATTACAAAACACTGATATCAATTGCTGAGAACGTTGTCTGTAGTATCAAGGAATAAAAATTTTTTGAAATGATTGATCAGTCATAGTTTTTTTGACTTTTTTTGATAACAGTGACGACTGACAACGTTAAGGTTTAAGGTTAAATACCTTAACTTACACTAACTTTTTTATCTAGTGTGAAATTACATCTTGTCATTCATATATTAATGACAAATGTAAATTTAAAGGTTAAAGGTTGAATATCCTGATTAACACTAACATGTAGATTTAGTATAAATTTTCATTATATGATTTGAAATTCATTTAATTTCATTTAAATTTGAAAATTACCAATAAAAAATTTTTGTAATGACAAGTTAAATTTATTTAAAAAAAAATGGATATGAAAGAAATTGAAACTTTATAATAACTATGTTAGTTATCATAAAATCATGCATTTTATTTAATATTCATCATCTGATGTTATGTGTAGGAAATCCGTGTCATTGTTAAAGGTTGTTGGTTTATTTTGTAGGTAAATAAGTTGAGTATATATTGCACTGACATTGTTGATATCTGACCTCTTATTCATCGATGGTTGATTTAATTTTATGTTTACTAATTCTATGAATTCTCTTTTAGTTTTATTAGATTCTATACTCAAAATTTTAGTTTCTTAATAATTCATTCTATGTTTAGTTTCTAAAACATGTTCTGTGAGTGCACAAGTTTTTTTATTTAGATTGCAATCACTTTGATGTTGGGTTATATGTTGCTTTAGGGTACGTGAGGTCTGGCCAGTGTAAGTTAAGTTACAATGTATACATGGAATGTTATATATTACGTTAGTTTTCATTACTTTTTCATCTTTCTGTTTAACTTTTGAAAAAACGTCTCCTACCTTTAAAATATTCCTGTTAGCAATTTTAATGTTTTCATTTTTAAATATTATATTGATTTTGTCTGTGCACTCACAGAACATGTTTTAGAAACTAAACATAGAATGAATTATAAAGAAACTAAAATTTTGAGTATAGAATCTAATAAAACTAAAAGAGAATTCATAGAATTAGTAAACATAAAATTAAATCAACCATCGATGAATAAGAGGTCAGATATCAACAATGTCAGTGCAATATATACTCAACTTATTTACCTACAAAATAAACCAACAACCTTTAACAATGACACGGATTTCCTACACATAACATCAGATGATGAATATTAAATAAAATGCATGATTTTATGATAACTAACATAGTTATTATAAAGTTTCAATTTCTTTCATATCCATTTTAATTTAAATAAATTTAACTTGTCATTACAAAAATTTTTTATTGGTAATTTTCAAATTTAAATGAAATTAAATGAATTTCAAATCATATAATGAAAATTTATACTAAATCTACATGTTAGTGTTAATCAGGATATTCAACCTTTAACCTTTAACCTTTAAATTTACATTTGTCATTAATATATGAATGACAAGATGTAATTTCACACTAGATAAAAAAGTTAGTGTAAGTTAAGGTATTTAACCTTAAACCTTAACGTTGTCAGTCGTCACTGTTATCAAAAAAAGTCAAAAAAACTATGACTGATCAATCATTTCAAAAAATTTTTATTCCTTGATACTACAGACAACGTTCTCAGCAATTGATATCAGTGTTTTGTAATTATATGAAACTGAAATCATAATAATGTTATCAATTTTGATATCCTTCAAGAATTTATTCAATTTACTAGTAAGTTTTACTTATATAAAACATAAACCTTGTTTTTTAGTTTAACAAAATTGTATTTTAGCCTTGAAAAAGATGATAATAAAATTATCAAAAGCTTGGTATAGTGAAAATCGAATTTTCTTAACCACCCATACATTTTGGCTGTACCCCATAATATTTAAAAGTTATATATATATATATATATATATATATATATATATATATATATATATATATATATATATATATATATATATAATAAAGTAGAAGGGTAGTCACGGCTGAATAGTTGAAAAACTAACTTTTAAATATTATGGGGTACAGCCAAAATGTATGGGTGGTTAAGAAAATTCGATTTTCACTATACCAAGCTTTCGATAATTTTATTATTATCTTTTTCAAGGCTAAAATACAATTTTGTTAAATTATTTGTACCCCATAATATTTAAAAGTTAGTTATATATATATATATATATATATATGTATTTAAGTAGCGCTGTATGTAGGATAGGGTGAGTATAAAAACCAATACAATAATATAGATTATATATTTAGAATACCAGTTTACAATAGAAATAATTTCAGAAAATGACGATATAAAATTAATATGGTACTTAATACAAAATTTTTATAATTGATATATTTAAAAGTTACACTTCACTAGATTCTGAATTAAATATTTTACAAGAGAAAATCTACTGATGTATGTGACAAAGAAGTTATAAACAAGTAGCGACAGTAAACTTTTCTGCATAGTTATCGAAGTTTTGTTGCGTTTTTTCATTATTATCATATTTTGTGCTTTTTTCTGGTTGAACAGTTTATGCTGTTTTTCTGGTAATCCCTCCAATTAATATTACGATATAACTTAGACACACATAATATAGTACTTCTTGTGGCACTAGCTTATTTTTTGTGATCGCTTGTAAAGGAGAATGTGTATGCTTATGTCGTGGATGATCCTCCAATACTGGAGAAGGGATGAGTTTTGTTACTATCCCCAAGGACGATGTTAGGTATGTGTAATTTATAATGTTGTTTAGTCAAACCAACGCACTATATTATGCTTGCCAAACCCATAATCTAAGTACTGTTACTTTTTAGAGCCTAAATATATAAAAATTTTCTGCTTTTCAGTAACATTTTATGTTTAGTATGTCTACAATAAGTGAAAAGAAACATATACAGTCAATTTTCTTGTCAAACAAAAGTAAAACATATATATGTATTGTTGTTAGGGTTCTGAATCATGTACATGTACATTTTCAAAATATATTATAATTAATATACTTTTATAGATCCACAGGAAACTTCTGTTGTAGTCACCCATTAGAAACAGCTTACTCTTGAAAATTCTCCAACAACTTCCACTCAAACTCCTGCTTTCTCAAGTTCTGGACACCACAGAAAAGCAAGGTGAAATTAGTGGTTATGGCTGGCTCTAGGGAAACGAAATTTTGCAAAGGAAACCAGATAAAAGAAAGAAATATGCAACGTGGAGGACTTCTGAGAAATGTGTGAGATATCTCTTGAATAACTTCTGGCATCAATTGTAAAATCGCAAGTACTACCGAAAGGCAGAGAACCTCTAGGTAGAAGGTATTTTGTAGTACACAAACGATTTGCCTTGACGCAATATTTTTTGGGATCACAGACATACAACTTTATGATTAAATTATTAGTCTTCCAACAAAACGAAACCTGCAAAGAATCACCAAAAAACTTGCTTGCAAGCCTGGTTTAGGTTACGATTCAATATTAAAAGCTGTAGAAATGAAGCTTCAGACAATGTTCAATGGTAACAAACAGTATACCATATGTATTGATGGGATGTCACTGGAAAGTCTTCTATAGTACTGCATGAGATGAAGATATTGGACTAATTGATATTGGGACTGGATCCATAGTCCTTTGTCCTGCAAACAATGAACTCGTAATTATACACAAGGACTGTAAGCGAACTGGAGGCAATCGCATTTTTTCGTGGGTACCAAATTAGCAGTGAAAGAGTTTCTTCCTATCATTGAAACATGCAAACTAAAGTAGGAGAGCCGAAGTTTGCATGTTGATGGTGATATGGGGTGTTATTTCATTAAACTAGCCAATTCCTTTTTAGTAACTCCTGATAATCCTTTATTCACAGTAGATGTCAAGGAGATTATTTACTTTTTTGATTCTAGTCACTTAATTGAAGCTACAAGAAATAATTTGAAAAGAGATACATTTTGTTTTGATGGCAAACAAACATGCTGGTGTAGTTTTACTGTCAAGACAAACAGGCGTATTATATTAGATAGTACACAAAAATTAACAAACAGGCAAACTTATCCATCGAATTTCGACAAAATGAAAGTATGTCAACCAACTCAAACTCCAAATAATAACGTAGGAAGTAGTATGAATATGTATGAGCTTGGGGGCAGTTCCTAGTATTGGAACCATTAAAGTAATTGAGAAATTTGACAGACTTATTTCATTCCACAAAACCAAGAAACATTAACAAATATAAAAATGAGTTTGTATCAGCAGACTATCAAATACAATTTTTGGGTAAAATGTTGCTTTTTTAAACATTTAAGATTCAATAAAAAGGGAGGAAGTGTTACTTCCAGAATAAGGATGAAGAAATGCAGAACAAACACAATAAGTAGTTTAAATACAAAGCATATGGCGATTCACAGATAGGCTAAGTGCAATCTAATTATAAGAAAGCCATCTATTTTTATGCATATTTCTACAAGAGTTGAATATAAACGATGATTATATTTACCAAGAGATGGAGAAGCATCACCAATATGTCTTGTGGCGGCTTCAGACGAATGTCCCACTTGCTCAAACGGCATGGTATCTGTAATTATAAAAATAATTGTAATAAACAAAATGCCAATAAGGTATTAATGAATCCTGTTGAAAAGTTATAATTAATTCTGCACTAAGGTGGCAAAAATAAGTATCAATAACAACTGATTGTAATGTTTACTTAAATTTAATATTTACCAGACTGAATAGCTATTTTTGTTGGTGGATCGCTCAATATAACATGGCCCTTGCGTTTTAACCATGGGAATATTGTAGGCACAGCTTGAAGACATAGGTACTTTTTAAGTCCCCTTTTGGAAGTAAATTTATCCTCAAAGTGGAGTTGACATAACTTATAATTGTTATGTAAAGAGTCTAGGGTTTTTCAAACAAATCTCCACGGTTACATGCATCCAACCATAACTGTGCTCTAAAATGTAAATAAAGCTAAGTAAGTATATTTATATTTATCATATGTGTATAAAAGAAATAAACTACTACCAATTTATATTGAATATTGTGTATTATTATTCAACATATTCAAGCTGAACTCATTGTGACACTTATTGTAGTGTATTCATTGATTGTATTATTATCATTATTATTGATGTTAACAAAGACACAGAGACAGAGGAATGTTAACACTCAAAACATAGATTCACGCAACTTCCAATGTATAGGTGAAATGGAAGAATAACATATTTAAAAAAAGAAATATATATCTATAATTTATTGCATATAGAAACAATTCCTCTTACCTTACAGGATCTTTAGGAAATCTAAATATAGTTGTTCCGTCTCTATCTCTTGAATGACATTGACGAACTGCACAAGTTCTTGGCGCCATAACTGATATAATAGTTTTTTAAACAATTAAAAACACAAACAAAATAAATATATATATATATATATATATATATATATATATATATATGTTATATTGTAAATAAGGAAAAACCGTACAGCAAAAAATATTATTTGTTAAACATGTAAACAATAAAATCACATGACATTGACAGATAACTGACTCTGGCTCAGACATGCGCACTTAGAAAATGAATTCTAAAATAGCACAAGCTTCGTTTCTTGTTGGGTTGGTGTATTCTTTGGTTAAAACAATGATAATGGTTTGATTAACAAGTTGTGTCACTGTCAAATACTTTTTGTTTCATAATAATAATTAACATCATCTACGCCAGAGCCTACTATTATTGAAAAAATAGTATAAGTTTCATAGGAAATCGTAAATGTATGTTTTTATTGACCCCATATTTTAATTTTGGTATTTATTTCAATATGAAGCGAATTTAACATATTTCGCCTCAATAATTACGACACGCGCATCTTCTTATTTTGAAGAATGCTTTAATATTTCAGAAATGGCAATAAATTTGAGTTTTTACATTTGCATGCATTTTACTTTAGATACACCATATTTCCAAAAATTTGAACTTGTGCTTCTAACGAATCTACGTATTCCTTAATAAAAAGGTTTTTAAAACGCTTTTTAAGCTTTTCATTACAATACAGTGTGTTTCATTTTTAAGATAAATAAAATACCTAAAGTAAAATATAAAAACGTCTTTTTTGTGAAAAGCGGAAGAGATATGTATAGGGAACCCTAATATAGTTTTGAAGGGAATATAATTCTGCGTCAAATTACGCCACTAAATACGGGGTGTTCCATTCAACTTTAAGAAGTTACTTGATTAAATGTGTGTCCAAATTTTGAGGCAATTTTTTTCGCCACTCTATAATATTGCATTAAAAATTTCATGTAGAAGTTAACTTTAACCTTTGAGCTAAGCAGTACATTTAATCACGAGCCGCTCGTTATACGTTACAGGGTGAAAACAATTTTCAAATTATGGTCTCTATTTTTAAATTTCTCAAAATTCCTCAGAAACGGTCAGTTTTAAGTATGGGAAATATAATAATATTTCACCTTTATTTTGTCTATAGTATCTAAAAATATGAAAAAATATAGGGTGCTCCATAAGAAAAAATATAACTTTGGTAAGTTATTTTTTTGGGGATCACCCTATATATTTCAAAATAATTTTGGAATATGCTCCTCATGGACCAACATATGACTGCAAAATGTTTTCCCCTAACTCTTAATTTCTCGTAGAAATACCGAGGCGAATGTGTTGGGCCACCCGATATATATATATATATATATATATATATATATATATATATATATATATATATATAAAGATATATTACTTGATGCAGAGCGCTACTACCATACTGGCCCACTTGGCTATTAAAATACTAGCTCATTTCAACTTGCAGTTCTTCTTGTGAGCCTAAAATGTTCAAAGAAGACTTCTTCAGAGTACTGGGGCACTATTTTCTCTAAAAATATCATAAATAAAAACCGATTTAGTATAAAAATAGCACCATATCTACCTACATAATTTTGGTTTTTGATTCCCTGCTCGTTTAGTAGCAATCCCAAATTTTCGTCATCACTACTTTCCATGGACGATATGTCATTAATGTCACTAAAATCTTCGTCACTCATACTTCACGATTTATTAAAAGGAATTTCAAAGCACTCAAATTGCTTGACAATAATCCGCAAACCGTTCTGATAGTTTACAAACAGTTTTGAATATCAGTTGGAATAGAAAACTAATCGGTTACTAACTATCAGAAACTCTGGTTGGAGCACATTTGAGTTACTGCGCAGAATCCTGACTGTAAGAAACTGTTTCCGACGCAGGTTGGAAGAAACCTCATATCCTGTGTACTTCCCACAAAAATTGGTACTGTGGCTAAATATAGTGCTATTATTTTAAGTGTAGGGTGTTGAATTGATGTTAAGTAAACTAAGCTATTTGTTTTTTGGAAGAGACTTAATTGTTGCAATGGCTTTACTTTATTTTTGAGAATTGCATTTTAGGGTAGTTAGGTATATGTGAATTACATTGGAATAAAACAATCTATGTAGGTGAGATAATACAGAAATTTTGAAAATAGTACATAGAAGAGCATACATATTAATACAATTATGACAAAAATCACAAAATAAATTCTTACATAAAACTGAGGACATAACCCTATAGTAAAATACATACAACATTGTTGATAATGGCATCTATTGTTTATCTGTTTGTATATAAAACCTGATAAGAAAAACATTTAAATATTCCAGTGTTATAATGAGGAACATATATTTTAATAGTTTTATTGGTATATTTATATACAGAATTTATTTATTGTTTTTAGTTAATTTATTAGCAATGATAAGGAAGTGTTTACACTGACATCAGATAAATGTTTAAATTTAGCTGTAACATATGAAAAAGAAAATAAAAAAAAATCTGACTGCTATTGGGACAGCTGTTAGATTAATGTATATATATCAAAAAGCAAGTATCACAATGTAAATATTTAGGAGTAGATTTATCAAGTAGCACAACACAAGTAAGGACCTAATAAGCCAAATCAACAAAGCCGCGGCGGTGTCAGGATGCCTACGAGAGATCGTATGGGCAAATCAATACATGCACATAGAAAGCAGTGAAAATATGTAAGACCTATTATGACAAACGGCATAGAGGCGTGGGAGAAAACAAAAAAAAACGAAGAGTATGTTACATGTGGCCGAGATGAAGACCCTAAGAACAACTATATGAAAAACAAGAAGAGATAGAGTGAGAAACACAGAAGTCAGAGAACAATGTGAAGTACGAGACGTTGTACGTTGGGAAGACCAAGAGACAATGGTCATTTAAGGAGAATGGATGAAGGCTGAATACCCCGTGTCATGCTGGAGGGAAAACCGGTGGGAACTCAAATAGCGGGAACACCTTCCAAGAGATGGAATGACAGCTCGTAGTCAACATCTCAATAAATGATGATGTTGATGAGAGGCGAGCTCGGAACTGACAGATCGTAAGGTCTAAGAAAATAATAAGAAAACATCAAAAAGGCCCAGATATTCAATTTTTTTAAATACTCCTACAACATTTGAGTTGCAGGAAAAATAAAGCCTTGGTGTTTGCTTAAAAAGCAGTTACATTTCTAAATTTCACTAAGCCACTTCAACTTCAACAAATTCTACAGATTTGTATCTTTAATTATGACAATTGTATATATTAAATTATTAACTTAATTTTAATACATATAGTCTAAGACCCGGACCTAAATCTAAACCTCTTGGGACCGATTTTAATGAAATTTTTTTTTCCCTGGTACTGTCATTCTTTTCCCTAATAAATTTGGTTGTAATCGAAAGCAAAAAGCATATAGCAAATGCTACTATGTGATTAACTACCTTTTTCATGGTAAAAATACCTGCCAATAAGGTGTGCATGGGTTAATTACTATTAGTAATACAGTGCAATCTCACTAATCCGGCACTATTGAAAACCGGAGGGTGCCGGATTATTGGAATGTTCGGATTACTGGGTTGTACAGAAAAAGTCATAGGTAATAAATAAAATGAAGCACTTCATAGAGAGAATAAATGTAATGTTTTAAATTAACATGTAAGTAGTACATACATATGTAATTAACTAGAGTTGAAATAATCCTTAATTGAGGTCTGCTTTTGTGCAACTTGTAGTCCTTGCTTAAAAACCTTTTCTCGCATGTTGCGAAGAATTATAATATCTTTGGCAGATATGCCGTTTTCTTCTGCCCAGAGAATAAATGTAATGTTTTAAATTAACATGTAAGTAGTACATACATGTGTAATTAACTAGAGTTGAAATAATCCTTAATTGAGGTCTGCTTTTGTGCAACTTGTAGTCCTTGCTTAAAAACCTTTTCTCGCATGTTGCGAAGAATTATAATATCTTTGGCAGATATGCCGTTTTCTTCTGCCCATGTTATGCAGGTATTGAAACAAATCAATGCATCATCTGGTTTAACTCTTACAGCAGTTGGTGGCTCCAATATTTCTAAAGAGCTTTCTTCTTGTACTGCTTCACGTACAATTTCTTCATCAGTCATAATTTCCTCTGTTTCTTCGATTCCTTCAAACCAAGAATTCAAATTTTCTTCACTTGTCTCCAATCCTTTTTCTGATTGATTTTGAACCCAATCGGCAATAGGCACATTATCCTCAGTATCCCATTCATTTGTTTCTTCTGTTTCTGATACATCATTCATAGTAGGCCACAACTTTTTCCATGAATATTGGATTAAGTTAGGAGAAACAGAGTTCCAAGCATGAGCGAGAGAGAATACAACATCCTTCAAATTCAATCCTTTAAGGCTCTGCGTTACATCACCATCCTCAGATATAATATGGATCAGCACTTTATTTTTATACAAAGACTTTATTTTTTTGATAACATTTTGATCCATCGGCTGCAGTAAAGGTGTGCAGTTTAGTGGTAGGAAGATGGCTTGGATATTCCCATCACTTGATTTAAGTTCTTGTTCATTTGGGTGGCCTGGGGCATTGTCAAGTACGAGTAAAGCTTTTAAGGGCAAGTTTGATCTTTTCATAAACTTCTTGACTTCTGGGACAAAGTCTTTATGAAACCATTCGCTAAATACCTCTCTCGTGACCCAACTTTCAATTTGATTCTTGTAGCAGACTGGCAGACAAATATTCTTGAAAGCTCTGGGATTTTTTGCTTTGCCAATCACTAACAAATCCAATTTGTGTGTTCCAGTAGCATTTGAACACGGCATGAATGTGATTCTATCTTTACTCACTTTACGACCTGGTGCACTTGCTTCTTCAGCAGATACGAACGTTTTATTGGGCAACAATCTCCAGAACAGACCACTCTCGTCTGCGTTATAGATTTGGTCAGGAAGAAGACCCAGTTCTTCTACTTTGTTTTTAAAATGCTCGATAAAAGGCTGTACTGCAGATTCGTTGGTTGATAATTTTTCACCCGATATGGTTAATAGACGGATACCAAATCGTTTTATAAATTTATCCAGCCATCCATGGCTCGCACGAAAATCATCTTTTTGGGTAATTTTTTTATAGAATTCGATTGCTTTGGCTTTCAGAATTTCTCCAGATATAAGAGTGTGTTTAGAACGCCGCTGTATGAACCATAAGTAAAGATCATTTTCCATCTTTGGACAATCGCCAACTTTTAGTGTTTTACGCTTTCCTGGCCCTGATTCCATTGTCTTAACGTGGTCTACTATATTTTGCCTTTTCTTCTTAAGATCGTGTATAGTAGCACGCCCAACACCATATTCTTTTGCCAATTTACACATATTTTGTCCACTATCTAACTTTTTTAAAATCTCCATTTTATCATTCAAATCTAGTGTTTTGTGTTTGCGTTTATTTGACATTTTTTACTATAAAAACAAATACGTTAGCACGTGCACGTGATAAGTTTTGAGGTTAGACTGCTAGTCGACGACGAAGTGACCACCAAAGCGCAAAGCGCACAGGTATAGAGGGGTGAGGGAGGCGTGGGCAAAGGGTGCCGGATTATTGGACGTGCCGATCTATCGAAGTGCCGGATTAGTGAGATTATACTGTAGTAATTTTCCCTCATTCAACAGTCCGAAATATATATTCTTGGAATTTTAAGGTTCTGTACAAAATTGGATAGTTTTGTAGCTTTTTATTCACATTTTTTCCTTTGACGTTTCCAACTGACAGTGTACTTCATCAGATACTTAGACTACAACAGAACGTACACAATCAACAGATTATACAATATAAACTTCTTTTTAAAAACTTACCATTAAACAAACGCTTGCATTTAAAAAAACCGCCTAAATGGCCAGAAATACAACAAAAAAAACAAGACAGCTCTTACGAATCACGTTTCTGAACACAAACACACCTTCAAATATGACAACACAAAAATACTACGGACCGAAAACCATCAAAATAAAAGAGAGTTCTACGAAATGATAAAAATCCCAAAAAATAACTTTCGATAAATGCCAAATCTTATCGAAGATTTACGTTAATTTAAAGAAATAAGTATTAACTTCAAAAATGTAGTTAAAAATGTCATCATGAACGAGATTGATCCAAAAAAGCCCCTGGTTATGATATGATAACAGGCAAAATACTCCAGAAATTAACAAAGAAAGGAATAACTGCAATACTACAAATTTTTACCGCTATAATAACCCTAAATTTATTTTCCACCGCAACTGAAAACAGCAATTATAATTATGATACCAAAACAAGGAAAAAAATGAGAGGAATTAACATCATATGGACCTATCAGTTTATTGCCAGTGCTTTCCAAAGTCTTAGAAAAATTAATAATGAAACGTATTTCCACAAGAACATAGAACAATAGAACAAGTTCATAGAATACTTAAACAAATCAACTGCGTTCTCGAAAATAAAAGATACTGTTCAGCGGCATTTCTTGATATAAGCCAGGCCTTTGATAAAGTCTGGCACCAAGGCCTACTACATAAACTAAAAAACCTTCTGCTTCATCAATTCTATGAACTTATAAAATCCTACTCATGTGGCAGATACTTTTCAGTTAAATATGAATCAGAAGGTTCAGACTTATATTTAAGTGAAGCAGGAGTACCGCAAGGCAGTGTGTTAGGCTCGATGCTCTATCAGCTGTTCACTGCAGATCTACCGACCTCAAGAACAACCACAACAACAGTGACTTTCGCAGATGACACCGCACTATTGGCATCTCACCATGATCCAGTGATGGCTTCAAGAAACCTACAAGCTAGCCTCAACACAACTCAGGCATGGTTACGAAAATGGAAAATTCGAGCAAATGAGACCAAACCAATTCATGTTACCTTTACACTGAGAAAAGATACATATCCAGCAGTACAATTAAATAATCAACTGCTAACCCAGAAAACGAAGTTAAATATTTAGGTTTACATCTTGACAGAAGACTGACATGGAAATCACGTATATTTACAAAACGAAAGCAACTGGGTTTTAAACTACGGCAACTGTACTGGCTCATTGGCAGAAAATCGCAATTAAACTTAACAAACAAAATGTTAATATTCAAAGTCATAATAAAACCAATATGGACATATGGCATTCAACTATGGGGATCTGCTAACAACTCAAATTTGGAAATCATGCAACGATTCCAGAACAAAACACTCTGAATAATCACCAATGCACCCTGGTATGTCTCACACAACTTAATAGAAAAGGACCTCCAAAGTCACAAAGTACAGTGAAAAATACAAAAACAAAGCTAGTGCGCATTCTAATGTTCTAGTGCATGACTTATTTAACACCAACGATAAAGTGTTCGGTCTAAAACGCTTTAAGCCCACAGACTTAACAGACAGATTTACATGAAAATTATTTAATTAAGTAAGTGTAGTTATGCCATTTCATTTATTAACATTGTTAATTAGATTTTAAAGGAAGTCTCTCATTGGAGAGAATCCCTGCATGTCATAATCCAAAATTGTCATGAAATTTACTTATTGTTAACTCTATTAACAGATTGTAAATAAAATAGAGCTAAGAAAAACTTCAAAAATTGTTATAAGTTAAAAATACAGAGGATAACATAACAAGCGGCTTAGACCAAAAGCATACCAAACATTAAGGTCAAATAAGTTTGTTTTGATCCTCTTTTTAATCAAATTAATGTATACAATACAAATACTAGTTGTACTTAGTCGATAAATGTTGTTTCCTTGCAGAATCATTAATGTTTTAATCATAATATATTGTACCGTCATTTATGAGAGTGTTGTTTGATTCTAAATGTTTTTAATCAAAATTTTGTTTTATCGTATATGTTGACATGCACTTGCAAGCATTTGTTTTATGGTAAGTTTTTAAAAAGAAGTTTATATTGTATAATATGTTGATTGTGTACGTTCTATTTGTAGTATAAGTTTCTGATGAAGGACACTGTCAGTCCGAAACGTCAAACGAAAAAATGTGAATACAAACCTACAAAACTTTCCAATTTTGTACAGAACCTTACAATCCCAAGAATAATGTATCCGAAAAATATAATAAAATAGGTTCAAGAAAAAAAAACAAATATATATATATATATATATATATATATATTTAGAATTATATCTTCTTGGGTTCAAAGGTTGTGGTATAAAATAAATATATTAGTTAAAATATATTTTCGAATAAAGATTTATTAAACTTGACGTTTCGCTCTTAATTCAGGAGCATTTTCAAAAGAATATGTATAAATATTAAAATTAAATTACATAAAATACAGTTATTGTAAAAATGATTTTTACAATAACTCTACAGCCCTAATTCTTCTATTTTTATCTAACCCCTCTCTTCATTATATTCAAATATATATATATATATATATATATATATATACACATCACACTATCTTTATGTCCTCCTTACACGATCCAGTTTTAGGTCATCCACCAGAAGGAATGAATATATATTCAATTTCATTCATGTATATATATTATAACATTGATTATAGATCCAGAAAGAAATTGAAAATTTTGATTTTATTTTTTTCGTTCAATTCACAGTTATTAGGTCTTCCAACCAAATTTTTACATCTTGGTCTCCAGTTGCGTATATATTGTACAAAGTGTCGCGTATGGGTCTTCCAACATTTTTGCCTATTCAACTGATTACAAAGAACATTTTATAATACTTTTTTAATTCTAACCTCTCTGTGTTTTAAGTGTTACCGCAATTTTTAAATTATTTATGCTTTTATTAATTAACAATTTTTAATAAGTTAAACATAAAAACCCTGACCATTGCTTGAATCAAAGTTTGAAAAATTGTTTTTTCTTGATGCTATACTTCAAAAGCTCCGTAAGATTAATAAAAAATTATGATTTCTCAATTTTTTATAAAACAGTAAAAACAGAAATAAGGTATCAAATTTTTTTTTAAAAATATATTGATTGATTTGATTTTTTATTAACAGTTTTGTAAAAATCATATTTTTAAATTTTTTACTCCCACAGCTATAAAGATCTGCATTGTTTATGAGGTAATTAATTTTTTTTTGGAAAGCTTATCTGATCAAATTTCTGATTAAAAAATCGTTTCTTGTAAATCGTTTTATGGCTTAAAAACGCAATTTTTTATGCAGATAAATATTAATAGATTACGATTTTCTTTTAAAAATCTTAATTTATATTGCTCTTTCATATTATGAAGCATTTTTTTTACTTATTGTTTATATATCTACAAAGAGGTTCTAAAAATATGGCATGTGAAAAGCATCTGTAATTAGATGACCCGATAACCGATAATGGGGGTTTGTTGCAGAAACAACCCTTATACACTGAGATATTTATAAAATGCGACATAGGGATTTCTGTACAAAACTGTCAAAAGTGAGCTAACTTTTTTAGCAAATAGCGTTCATAAAAAATAATAATAGATTTGGAAACATCGTTCAAAAATGAGTCCAAATGCACATTTAAATTTATTAAATTCATTCTGGTTTAATAAAAAATGCATAATTATGTTTAAAAAAGTTGTACGCCATTTTTATAACACTTTTGAAATATAATAAAAGAGACGGCGTTTGATGCACTGGAAATTTAAAAGTTAAACGTGAAATATTGTGGTTCCATTCCGTGTCGTGGCGAAATTTTTTCTTTTTGTATTTAGTTCTTCTGTGTGTCCAAAATAGAATCAATCAAGTTCAAAATTGTTTAGAATCATTCCCAAAGTGCATACCACTAGTATCACCATCATGTAGAAGCAATTAGGTCAAAATAAACCGACTTAGAATTGGGCATACGGCATTAACACATCCGTTTTTATTACAGAAAGAACTGGTTCCTTAGTGTGATCATTGTGCAATGTCATTATCAGTAGTAATAACCCAAGGATATTGATAATTGTTCGAAAAATTTTTATAACAGATTTCGAAAGCTTGTTGCTTGGAAACAGACCGACGCCACAGGCGGAGGTCTGTTGCCTATAAGCAACAAGCTTCAGAAAGTTGTTATAAAATTTTTGAGCATTTATTAATGTTCGAGGGTTATTCGGATAGAAATTTTTTTGCTAATTATAGAAAAGAAGTACAGAGCTTCTATAATTTCATTAATATTCTCGTCAGTATTATGACCAAATCGTGACATTTTGAAATATTAAATATTTGAAACGTCAAAATCGAAATAAATAATCAAATTGTATCCATAGCAACGTGATAGAGTGTAAACAGCCCATGGGATCTGTTTTCAGTATAATGTTGTTCTGATTGGTTGTGTTCAATCAAATGACCTCAAATAACTGATTTCATTGGATTTTTACTAGAGCAAAAAATTTTCAGTGCAACATATACTTGTTGATTATTCCTTGTTTCCTGAAGAAAGGAAAGCCTCAAAGATTACCGATATAGACATAAAGACTATATTAACCAACAATTTAGATAAATTTATACAATTTTTAAATTTGACATTGTTATATAATCGGACTAAGACACACATTTTGTGAGCATTTAAATTAGTGTTTGTACCTTGTGTACTAATGTACACTACATTGCCGCTCATAAGCCTCTTGGTTAATGCAGCATTAAACATAAAAAAGTGTCCCAAATGATCATAAAAGTTCCGCTGTACATTATTAATAACACTACCAATTTTTCAACATTCATCAATAATGGTATTTTTCAATTCATATTCTGTCTTCGGTTCATGTTCTGCTACCTTATTTTTTATCAAACCCCATAAAAATAAATCAGGGGGTGCTAAATCTAAAGATCTTGCCGGACAATGTATTGTACCCCCTCTATCTATCCACGGATTGAGTAAATTACATGTTTTTTTGTTATTTACTGTTTAAATAGATCGCAATTTACTGATTAAAACAAATTGCGACAAGAATTTTCTTGCAAGATGCATTGTCACAAGTTTTTGAGCTGCAAATTGTATTATAATTTTTAGAACTTATACATTAAAATAATTAACAATAATTTCAAAGAATCAAAATGTTTAAATTTTATATGCAAATTTAAAAAATCAAAAAAATCATATAAATCGTGATTTTTTTAAAACAATCAATGGTTTTGATTTTCTTAATAAAAATCAGATTTTGCCCAACCCTGATCAATACACCTCCACCTCTGCTAAAAACACTGGTTAGAATCGATCAGTTCTGTATACATTATAATTGAGTAATCCAAGTTCAGCATCTGTAAATTCATCAGTTAGCCAGGTTTCTCTGAAAATGATTATATCATAAGAACAATTACAAACATTTAGGCTAAGGTCGGCAAGTTTGCTCCGGAGTCCTCAAACTTTTGGGTAGTATAACAAATGGCTGCCCAAATTTAGTTTTTTTGTATGATCCTAGGGGTGTTGTTAATATATTTAATCAACAAATTTTTTTCACCAGACTGTCGACGAGTTTGAAGTTCATTTCTAACAGAATCGTAGAGGTTTTTCTTAGTGGTAGTCTGATCTGGTTGGAAAAATACTTTATTAGTACCACCCAGCATCGTCTCAATTTTCAATATTTCGTGTACCTTGCGAGCAGAAGAAAAAGTAACTTTAAGTGGACGGTCACCGTTTTTATTCTCCTTTCCAAAGCGGAAGATTCTGTTATTGTTTACGTTTACCGCAGCACCGTTCTCTCTAGTTAAAAGAGATTTAAATTGGTTAGTATCGTCGGAGGTTATTGGTAGTTCGGGCAGATTGGAAATCAATAAGTTGTTAGCTCTATTTTGGCGTTCATGTAGTTCATTAATGATATCCTCAGTAACAGGAAAGGTACTTCTGTCACCCTTTAATTTTTTGACATCAGCTTTGAGAGACGTCACTTCGGACTTCAAAGACGCCACCTCTCTCAATATCTTGGGTACACTTTTAAATGATAACCGGCAGTCCGAACAAAAATATAGCAAGGTTCTCTTCAGAATGACTACAGCACGGAGTTCAGATGCACTTAGACCCGTGCACTGTTCCGTTGGATGCAAGACGATATGACAACTGTCACAAGCTACAGACTTGTCCCCCAGTTCATCTTCACAGCATGCACATTTATTGTCAGTCATCTTACAAATTTCACTGGACTATTAGTTGTTTAAATTGAAATGACTTACAAAAGAAAGAACAAACTTCAGCCTAATGAGTGTTTCCAAACCAATTAAGTTCTTATCAGGTAACCAGTTTTTTGAAGAAAAAAATAAAAACTTTTTATGCACCACAAACAGT
Source organism: Galeruca laticollis (assembly GCA_963921935.1). Taxonomy (NCBI): domain Eukaryota; kingdom Metazoa; phylum Arthropoda; class Insecta; order Coleoptera; family Chrysomelidae; genus Galeruca; species Galeruca laticollis. Next base: position 150,546,918 of record OY998180.1, read on the forward strand.
ATTGATTCAAAATAGTTTTGTAATCTCTCAGGATTTGACAAACAATAGCATAGAAACTACACAGCAAACACAACAAAAATGCTTACAGCCTCCACCACTAGAAAAAACGGTAATTTTTGACGTATTTAAACCACTAAACTTTACGAAAATTAAGCAACATTAGTAAAGCACTGTTACTGGCTTGCCTTAATTTTTTAATCTTCCTTTCAAATTATTTGCAGTGGCATTAACTTTAAATTGACTACGATTTAACAAGTTTTCAAAGATATTTAAGATCGATGCAACTTCCTATTTGGGAACACAGTATCAAGATATTCCCGTACTTCCCTACTGGAGTGAGCGGAGCAACCATTATGACATTTCTAGGTGCGGCATTTGCAATTTGAGGTCCTATTTCATTTTAGAAGATTCAAATATTCTTGGCCATTGAAATTGTTACTTAGGAAAAAGGCCAATTATTTTATTACAAAATATGCCGGCCCATACGTTTACTTTTTTCTTGTATTGGGCATGTGACACATTTATTTTATGTGGATTTACTGTATCCAAATACTTGTTTTTTTCTTTAAAACAAAACTACACTCGTCGGTAAAACAAATGTATCTTGAAAAATTCCTATTTCGGTTGGGTTTGTCTACCATAATTTCACAGAAAAATTGTCTATTAAAATAGTCTTGCTCAAAAAGTTCTTGCATTTTCTTGAAAGAAATTACCTTGTCTTATTTAAAATTCAATTTCTTAGGCAAAAATTATGAAAAAAGAACTACAAACAAAAAGAGAAAGTTACCCCAGCGCAAAATCGAACCACATTACTTCAATTTTATCTTTTAAATTTCCAGTGCGTCAACTGCCGGTGGCTAGCTCTGTCACTTTTATTATTTTTCAAACGTGTTATAAAAATGGCGCATGGCCTTTTTAAACATAATTATGCATTTTTTTTATTAAACCAGACGATATTTGGTAAAAAAGTTAGCTCGCTTTTGACGTTTTTGAACGTCGCATTTTATAAATAACACAGTGTATATACCAAAACAATGACAAAGATAACAATTTAATTTTAGACTCTCAGATGCCAAAGTAAGGTAACATGTTAATCTTTTTTACTTCTCAATTTTTCTTTTTTCATCTTTCGAGTTTATTTTTTCCCTTATAATTTTGGTTGATATCTCCATGTAGCTCACAATAATATTTTACGAAACAGTAGGCGCAGTAATGTCAATATTTCACATAGAAGCAGGTTGACCTATCCACCCTTGAATTGAAATTAAATATACGCAAACCATATACGAGCAACAGTAGCTCCAATAGGAATATCGCAGAAATGCTGAACTAACTTATACAAAATATAAGAAAAACGGTAATATGTCCTCCGTCTCAAAATTTGCCAGTAATATTATCATCTGGATTGTTTTACATAAGATGCGTTAGATCGTCCGTGTATGGAAGATCTGACGCATCGGTGGACTTATTAAATGTAAAAATCCTATTAGCGGAGGACCTATCAGGAAAAAGGATGAGGAGTACATATTTAGGTCTGGATCTCCTATTAATATATAAACTTGTTCTCCAACTGAAATTATTTTTTGTGAAGTTCCCTACCAAAAATGTTTTACTAATACATATAATACAAGAATGTATTTTTATCACCAACTTTAGATAGAATGAAGAAAGCAAATATAACATGTCGTATAAATAATTTGAGTTCATAATTACCTTAAACAAAACTTTGATAACAATTTACTTACCAATCACAGTATTTCTTTTAGCCATAGTGTCAGTCAATTGTCCAGCCACACCAAAATCTGCTAGTTTGGCATGCCCTTCAGAATTTAACAAAATATTACCAGCTTTAATGTCCCTGTGTATTTTTCTCCTCAAATGCAAATACTCTAGACCCTTCAGAGTATCAGACAAAATTGTAGCAATTTCATCTTCAACCAAAGTCTTTTTCCTTAATCGCATTATATCTGATACTGAACCAGCCCCACAATACTCCATTACAATCCATAGATCAGTATTTTTGAAATAACTGCCATAGTATTTTACAACATATGTACTATCACATTGTTGCATAATTGAGATTTCTTTTATAATTTCTTGAAGATCTGTGTCTACAGGTACTTGTTTTATTGCTAACACTTGGCCAGACTCTTTGTGAAGTGCTTTGTATACACTCCCATATGATCCCTCTCCTAGTTTGCATATTATATCAAACACTTCTTCAGGTTGACGAGTCAAACTTTCTTCAGATAACTTCTTCAACTCACTGAAAGAATATTAGAACTAAATTAATTTTTTAATATTGTACAAACCCAAGTAATATTAAGAAAAAATGCTTGAGAGTCAAACCAGGCAATAAGCCATGGATATCTACACAACTTTTTATGTATATTGACATTAATGAAGTTGTAACAATCCATAAAAATAGTGGAATTAATGTTTTATTATTAGTATGTGTATTAGACATACACAATCTGCTTTTGTTTCACTCAAACTGTCTTGATTTTTTTGAAAATTTATCTTTTTTCCTCTGGCCAAACGTTTTTACTTTTTTGAAGACAACTATAGACCCAAATTTGTTATTTATTAATTACAAATCAAGATGCACTATCTATATACATTTTTAATTTCAATTGGACATTCCCAAAACCAGACAGACTTTTTTAATACTGAGATATTTTATAAGGCATTTTATTCTTATGTCCAACAGATAAGAAAATAAAAAATATGGTAAGTTGAGTTAAATTAATATTTTGAAATCAATTAAAATAAAAGTAAGCAAACATGACAAGGCAATAAGTCTGTATAAGAATCATATTTCAAATTTTTTATGTTTTTTGAGAATCCTTTAACCCAATCTGACATGAGATTAACAATAAATAGTGATTATTGAAGATCCTGTTCTATTATTGGTGGCATCTTCACAGAATTTAAGATCATTTTCTAATCAATAAATGTAAGTGGTGTATTATTTCTCGAGTTAATAATGTTTAAATAAAAAAACAGATAACTGTTGTCGGTTGTCTCGTTAGTGTTCTGTCAGGTATCTTTAAAAAAATAAAAAAAATAAGAGCTAGTCTAAATTTACACTGCCTTCAATAACCTCAAATCTTACGAATAAAACGTGAATTCTGAACTGAAAGTTAATTTCCGTCTTTGATGTTATAATTTACTTCTGTTCAAAACACTAAGAAAAAAAAATAAAAATAGGTTATTTTCATTTCAATACATTCATGAACATCCTGACACTAGACATCGCTATATTAGTTTTACTGACCTTTTGGAAGACATTTTATGTTATAAGTGAATACGATTTTGAGAAGATGAACTAAACGAGCATATCATGTTTAACAATAAACTTATAATAAATCGTTTTGTTATTATTTTCTTACAACTCCATGTTGACTTGACTTGCAACTACCATCACTAATGTTGACTTTGACTTTGACTTACTAATTTAAACTTCTGTCAAAAGTGTCAAAGCTGGTTTCACACACCGACATCTATATGTAAATTATAAAGTTTATCTACAGAATATGCAACATAAATAACAAGTATGTGATGTACTGGATGCGTACCCAGTTGAAAACTAAACAAAATTTTAAAGGACGGTGCTTATTGATACGGAACCAAGCGCCAAGTTGCGATTTTGAGCTATTTTCTAATTGAAGTTAGAACATCTTACCCGAAATTCACCATAATATCGTAATTTTATTTTAATGTTCCGTATGCCAACATTGATAAAACAAGGTTGTACGACTAATCTGATAACAATACATACATGAAATACATTTTTTGGCTGTTTTGGTGATTGGTTCCTTTTCAATAAATGATGAAACTAGGTACCTATGTTTTATGCGAATAAAACGAAGTCAATGATTCTGCTTATACAAAAAGGTAACAACAATATGATTCTTTTTAAAGAAATATATTTGAGAATATATTAATATCATTTCATGGAACACAAAATAGGAAAATAACGTTTTCAACTGAACAAAAAAACTTTACTCCTCTTCTTCTGACGGAAATTCCATTGAGATCATCCTCAAAATCCTATGTATTAGGTATTTTGTAAAAATCTCTTGCATCGGTTGGAATAAACTTCATGAAAGATTTAATATTTTTTTTTGAAACTGGTTTCCCTTCAGGATACAGCATCCTTAAATCGTTTATAGGTGTTCTGCCTCGAGCAGTATTTTTAGATATACCGACTCTTTCAAAGTGTCTTGAGGATTGTGGGATTCTTTAAAAAAATTGAAAACGGTTTGTTTTTTTCTATCTTGATTTCTTTTGATTGTAGCCAGCTAATATTTTCCTTTTGTGTAGTAATTTTTCTATTGCAAGTTTGTTTTTCAGTTTCTTGCGTGGAATAAAAAGCTTGTGATTGCATGTTGAATACAACAAACTTTTTATTTTTTTTTACAATTTGCAATAACCGAAATGAAGTCATCAATGGTATTGTTACGAAACAGCACACTGGTATAGTCCCTAAATCCGACTCTGTCTAAGCCAGGTAAAAAAGTTAAAATTATGGCGGACCCGCAGGGATTCTTATAATACACACAGATAACATGATGGAATGCTTAGGTATCCAGGCCTTTATTGCTGGCTTATGTGACCCCGATATGCAGAGGACGCTTCGTTTAGCCCATCCGAAAACATTACTCGACGCATTGACTGCTGCTCTTGAATATGAAGCAGCCACGATGGCTTCCGGATACAACAAAGGTAGGACCATACAGGAAGAAGGTGACGATAACAGACTTGACCAGATCGTCAACTTGTTGAAAGGTATGGTAGACAAGAAGCCGAAGAAGATCAAATGCCGGAAGTGTGGCGAGCTAGAGCACGTACGCAGTCGGTCTAAGTGCCCCAAGATTCCTGTAACCCAAGAACTCCAGTCACAGGGGAAATCGGACAGGGGTGAACATCCAGCTGATGTGAATCACCGAAAAGCCAACTCTTTGCCTAAACGGTCATGCCATGTAGACTAATCACAATGCAATAAGTCGAAATCTAAGGAAGTTGCAGTTTCATGAATTACAGTAGTCAATGACGAATGGTCACCCACCAGAATCAGAGATCAGGAGAATTATCCTCACCTAAGAAGATTCGGCAATGGAAGGAAGAAAATCGGCGACCAACATGGCAAGAAGTGTCAATATTTTCACCGACCCTCAAGTCATATTGGGCTCAGGGGGACTCCCTTGTCCTGGAAGAAGGGCTGTTGAAAAGAGTCCTTGAAAACGATGACGGTTCCGAGATGAGGAGACAGTTAGTTATCCCTAGAACGAGAGTAGCTGAGGTACTGAAGAAGTTACACGACAGTCCATCGGAAGGTCATCTGGGAGTGAAGAAAACCCTTCAGCGAGTCCGTGAACGGTTTTATTGGATGAACAGCTCCGACGATGTGAAGTACTGGTGTAAGAAATGTACGACTTGTGCTACGAGTTATGGACCACATCGCAAGAGAAAGGCACCTATGAAACAGTATAATGTTGGAAGCCCTTTCGAAAGGATTGCTTTAGATATCGCTGGACCATTTCCGACGACAGGAAATGGTGGTAAATACATTCTGGTTGTAATGGATTATTTCACCAAGTGGGTGGAAATTTACGCTATCCCGAACCCAGAGGCCACGACAGTCGCGGATATATCGAATAAGCAAGATCCCCAACGGAAAACCAAAAGTAGTTCACCAAAACCGACTAGCGCCATTCGAAGGAGACCATGATCTAGAGAAAGGAGTAAACCATATTCGAGATGTGTCTGACCCTACCTTCGATGAATTTATGGGCGCGTATGGAGGTACCGGGAAAGCTAGATATGGAGTCACTTCAGAACAACGACAAGATTTGTTCACTCTCCCGGAAGATTATTCACTGGCATACAACATCCCCGCCCGTATCGAGAACGCACGAGGGTTGGCAACCGTCTTTCGAAAGAAGTTCGGGCAATTAGAAACACTTGAAGACCAGATTCCAGCCCCTGGCAAGACACTGAAACTGAAACATAATTCGCGGTACGTCTTCTACGTAGTAACTAAAAGTGAATTTCAAGATCGATCTACCTACAGCAATGTGTGGGAAGCACTTCGAAACCTACAAGACCATGTGTTGGAATCCAGCGTGAAGAAAGTGGCTATGCTTAAGATAGCGAGTAACCAGTTGGATTGGCGAATCATCAGGAACATGGTAGAGATTATCTTTCAAGATACCGGTGTTCAGATATTAATTTGCAGCTACAACCCCCGTTATCAGTATCCGATGAAGACGGTGCCCTGCTATTTCCATAAGATCGGAAAGTGTAGAAATGGGGCCAGTTGCCCATTCAAACATCCAGTCTCGGCTACACAAAAGTTCCAGGTGGAACTTCCATTTAAGGAGTGGGTAATGTTACGAAACAGCACACTGGTATAGTCCCCAAATCCGACTCTGTCTAAGCCAGGTATGAAAGTTAAAATTATAGCGGACGCGCAGGGATTCTTTGAATTGTTTACGATTGTGAATATCTTATCTAGACATTGTTTTTGTGACCAGTCTTATCTACAAAATACCAGAAAGCCAATTGTTTTTGTGTAAGCCGCAATCTAGAATTATCTAGTGAAAAAGGCACTAATATATAAGGGACCGACCAAGAAGAGTTTAGTTTAGTTGATAAAGTGATCTCGAGAAATAAACAAGAATACACCGAATTAGCGAACAGTAAAGTGTTAATATAAATTAATAATCAAGTTTGTGTGCATATAAATTAAATTTAAGTGATTAGTTAAGTATATATAAATTGAGTGTTAGTGAGTGTTTAGTGTTCAAATAAATTAGTAAGTAGCCATACCGTGTGTTTAAAATTTATCCCACCCATTTACCGTCTAAATAAATAAGAAAAACATTACAGTATACATCCGCACCTACTCGTCTTTGAAGAGCACGTTCAATCTGACCAAAATCGGTGTCATTCTGTAAGTAACTGGGATCGGACTCCAGATATTTTGGAGTAATTGTCTTAAACTAGGGTGGTTTATCAAAATATTTCTTAAAATCTAATTTTGATATTTCGATTCTGGCCGCCACAGCTATCCGACCATAAAATCAGGTTTTCCACACCTTCATGAATGTAGTTTAACTCAATAAACTTTGTAATGCAAGATCCAACCTCTTATGCGTCTCTACCTGCTACACCTTACTTCCCTACTTCCAGATGCAACAGTATGGAGTATCAGTTTTTCCAGAATGAATTCCTTTATTATACATGCCGAGGATTAGTAATTGCCTCATTTAAATCTCTCTTCATTTGATTTATTACCTCTTCTGCTTTTTCTAGATGGCCATTACGTGCCCTCCTGAGACTTAGTTTCTCTGTTTCATCCAGGGAATTTTTTACTTTTGTTGCAAGTGTATATGATCGGTGGTTTTCTTCTTAGATTAAAATTATTGTAAAATAGATTTTTAAAGAACGTGAAACTGACTCTTGAGCTTCCTTCTTCTAAACTATACAGTTCAAATATTTGTATCTCCGTCAGATCATTAGGCAAACATTTTGAACTTGTTTTGTCCCGAGCGTAGTAGGAAGTCGGAAACCTGCTAATGTGGTCGATAATCTTTTGAAGGATTTCTTCGTGTACTTTTGCCTCCTGCTTTTCATAGTTGGTCCTCTAATTGGCGGGTACGGACCTTGCTTAAAGCGGTATTTATTCGCTTAGTAAGTATTTATGAACATTTACAACAAACAGTAATTTCCCCAAGCATATACGTCACAGTAAAAGTTTTTCCTGGACCATCTTTTGCGCGTCTTCGTTTTACGGGTATTCCACGAATTGATGTCCCAATAAAACCAGTTTGTAAATCATAAGATGCAAGATTCCAAAAATTTTCAAAAAGCAATTTTCTGTTTTATTTGCCAAGTACTTCATTGCATTGTTTGGGGCACTTGCATTTATAATTTGTGAATTGTTTACTCTGCTTTATGTTTCCTTTGCATGTATAGTGTGTTAGGTTTGCATCTTTCAATTTTTTCTTTCTCTTTCTCTGTCCTGGATATTTTCGGTATCTTTTTTGTCTTTGCCTTTTTTTGGTCTCCCCGTCCAGCTTTCACGTTCTTCGTTTAGCTGTTGAATTCTATTGATTTCAGCGGCGTTTTCTTCTATTTGGTCTTCAGATTCACTGTCGGAAGTCCGGACCAAAATCTGTATCTTTAATGCTGTCGTCGAAATCTTCTTCCTCTACCATGTCCGTAGGCTGGGTTTGCCTAGAAGAACCCAGACTTTCGTCTTCCAACATTTCAACTACAACTTTTGGGACCACCACTGAGACTAAACTATTGCTATTTTTTTCGTGCTTGTCTTCTTTCCAATTTCTTCTTCATTCCTCCATCAAACAGTTTGATATTTTATTAATAAATTAATTTTTCAGTTTCGCAATCATTTATTTATTGTCATACTGTAGAAGGAAATATTTTCTTCACATAGATATCTTGTAATTTATCCCACAAATCGAACGTTATGTATACCTAGGTATATATTAATCCTATACAATATAAAAATAAACGATTGATAAATCATTGATGAATTAACGTTAGCGTACTTTATTTATTAATATTTTTGATATATAGTTTATTCAAATTTACCTTTAAGACCATTTAATATAATAATTTGCTAGCTAGAACAACGATAAACCATTATAATTTGATTCAAGGTTAAAGTCAAATGTCAAATAAAAATACGTTGTTTTATTAACCCTTTTTTGTACTTGGGATAATAAATGGAACGGAAGGTTGTAGTTTACTTAGCTCGAAGGACCGTGTAGTTATATGTAGTTCACTGTAGTATTCGTAGGATTATGGCGTTTTTTTTTAAATCAAACTATTATGTCACTTTCACTTGTATATTGACGAAAAGTACATTTTTCTTTTATTTGCTTGAACAATTAAGAATTCACTTGACTTTTACGCGGTGAATGAAGGTAGTTTGCACATATTATTAAGATTTATGAGATGATTAGGGTTTAAGAATACATGTTTGTTCCCGCTATGAACATGCCAGGTGCTCTTCTAAAATGAGTACCTTTGTGTGCCCCGTTTGATGATGAAAAGAGCTGGATGTAGGTTATATGTCGTATTTATATCTTTGCTGACGTAGGGTCCACTTGGTCGGGTCTAACCAATGGGATACGAGTATTTTAAACGTAACGTTCGAACAACAAGTGAATTTGGCAGTTATGAAGATGTTTTTTTGGGGGTTTTCAATGGTTTCGTAGATACAGATAACAGAGTTTGGAAGAGAGTTTTTATGAAGAGATAAGATGTCGGGGACTTTGATATGTTCAGTAGAATTTCAGAAAACGATATTTATCTGTTTTCCTTAGGTGTTAGTAAATTTAAATGACTTTTTTAGTGAAGTAAAGAAATATTAATTGTTGAAATTAAGGATATATTTAGTTATCTGTTTTGAGCATAATATTCGAACAGTAGTATACAGGGGAAGTTGAAATTAAATCACGGGAGAATTTGGTAATTAAAAAACCAAATTCGAACATACGTACTACATACAATAAGCAACTGTTAAAGTGTTCTAAGAGACTTCATTGAGACACAGTAAACAATGTTGTAACGAAGTCTCGTTTACACGCGCATTATAAAAAGTATTTTTTATTTACTTCAAAAATATGTAAACCTACTTTTTGTGAAGCTCTTTGAGGAATTTTATGTGGATGTAATGGTTCTTGTGTATTTGCTTTTGCATAATTTGCACAAGCGTGGCAATCAACTATTAATTGGTTAATGTCACGTGACATACATGGCCAAAAAAGTATTTCTCTAGCGCCGTTTTTTGTTTTTTCTCTACCTAGATGTCTAGTGTGTATTTTTTTCATAATTTATTTTCTTAATTTTTTGGGAATTATTATTGTAATGTTTTTCTTATTTATTAAAAAGTTTTTATTGCAACGGTGGGATACATTTATACACACTTAATTTATGTATTCACTTAACTATTGACTAATTTATATAAACACGTCACTACTGACTATTTACTTGTTCATTGTTTATAACACGAGATCAAATTATAAACTAAACTCCTTTGGTAGGTGGTCTCTCTTATATATGAAGTGCCTTTTATTCTGGAAATTTCTCGATTGCGGCTCCCAAAAACAATCGACCTTCCTGGAAGTATCAAGATAAGACTAGTCACAAAAAATAATGATAAATAGTACGAAGAAATCCCCGCGCCTTCGCCAGCATTTTAACTTTCATACATAGCTTTTAGACAGAGTCGGATTGAGGGACTACACCAGTGTGCGATTTCGTAAAGTTATTCTAGAATTTTTAAATAACAAGTCATCCTTATTTAAATTATCAACACAGTTAATATAAATTTCTTTATCTCCATCGCAGTCCACTAAATTAACCGACCTACACATCTTTGAAAAGTGATTAATTTTCTTACATTTCATGCACTGTTTTCGAAATGCCGGCCACTGATTTATACCATGTGATATTCCGCAGTTTTAGGCGCTCTTTCAGAGATACTTACACTACCCGAAGCTCGTGCACTTTCTCATTTTCCTCTTTGGTTTTTAGAAAAGAAAGACCCAGATTGCGACGGAATATTTCGCACATTTCGATAGTTTGAATGTTTATTGAAAGTAGCCTGATTACTATGCTTTTTTACACGATCCACTTCCTTATTATCTTGTGAACTTTGATTTGTAGCACTAATTTTTTCTATCTGCTCCTTGGTTTTTTCTATATATGTCGATAGCTTTATTTAAGGTCAGTTTTTTGGTTTTTATTAATTGATTTTACAATTCAGGATCTGATTGGAGTCCTAAAATGAACTTACTTGTTATTAAACTGTCGGTAAGGTTACCAACTTCACGGCAGGAACTCAAGTCACGTAAATCTGTTATGTAGTTATCCATACTTTCGTTTTCTAGCTTGTCTCTCGGTAAGAACATGTGTCTCTCATATGTGACATTTTTTCCTTGATTGAAGTATTCATAGAATTTATTCCTTGATTAATTTATAATCAATAGCTTTCTTTTTCTTCAGCTTCACAAGTGAAGTTATTAGATACCTTCAGCGCTCTATCTCCAACACTTGCTAACAGCAAAGATGATTTATACTCACTATCTTCTTCTTCAGATTTGGTTGCTTTTAGATACAAAGTAAATTTTTGCTTAAAAAACCTCCAATTATCAGCAAGAGAACCTTCACAGAATAGCGGTTCGGGTTGTTTTATGGAGATAAAGTGTGGCATAACTCTTCTATCTTCAATTTTAGGATTATCTTCTTGATTACGCAAATATCTTGCTCTTAATTTATTTTTTAACTAGATTTAGAACGTAGGAATCCACTTAATGATATTTTCTCTGTTTTAAATATCATCAAGATCTTTATTTTAACTGCACCATATTATCGTCTTGATAATAAAACGACAATTTGGAAAATGAATATTTTGCAAGACATCTCACAGATGAGCCCTATTGATTTTCAGTCCACCAGAGGAAGTACAACGGATGCTATGGTACTTATAGTACCACATTTTGGTAATTTTTGGAAAAAATTCGGTTTATTAGCACGATATAGCCTCCTAAGTGTATACAAGTGACCAAGTTTATAATTGGATATGGTTCAGGGTGTCTAATATATTAACCCTATTGATTTTCATCTAACTAGAGCCAGTACAACGGGTGATATGGTACTTGAAGTACCACATTTATGGTCATTTTTGAAGAAATTTCGGTTAGTTAGCACAATACAGCCTCCGAAGTGTATACAAGTGACCAATTTTATGGTAGGATACTGTTCAGGGAGTGTTACAACTGTGGAAAAGTTAACTTCAATCTTTCAGTAGCGCCAGTCCATTGCCTGAAAAAGGGGATACTAGCTCGAGTTAGTCACTGATTCAAACCAATTCACCGCGACTTAGCCGGCACCGTGGACGCCTCCACCGAAGATATCCAACCAACCCGCATGTTCTGGCGAACTTCTCAGTTCGACAGTTCATAATACACCAGGAAGTGTAACCAATTGTTTCTCTCGAAACAATCCTCCTATTTATGAAAATAAATTCATGTAAACTAACTGTGTTTATTTTTAGATTCCTAAACAATCAAGCCACACCAACTAGAAGAAGAAAGGAAGGACATTTAGAACCTAGGTAATCTAACACTCCTGAAAGCCAATAAGTCAGGAAACCTTTAACTAGGAGTCCGCTGTCGGTGTTAGCTTTCACCCACAATCCTACACCACATTCATAACCAATAATGTCCGCCAGACGTACACGCAGTAGCAAAACTGCCAATTTCACCCCAACTCCAATTCCTGACCCCATTAAATTCCCTCCACACATGCAAGCATGGCTCGACTCAATCAATCCCTCCCACCCCAATTTCAATCCCGTAGCCTATAAAGCCCACCAAGATTTCTCTAGCTCCCCTTCAGGTCGAAAACTTTTTGAAGAATTCTATAAAGATCATCCTTCTTACATTTCAACCAAAAACAAAACACATACACCTAACAATACCAATTCTCACTCAACACCATCTCAAACTCCAATACTTTCCGAGAAAGAATTCCCCCTTCTTACACCTACTAAACACAATACACCCTCTTCACACAATTCCAAACAAACCCACTCTCACTCAACGTCATCTACTACCACTTCTAAACAAACACCCACTAAACAAACATCCGCACACAAGCACACTTCCTACACGTCCCCCACCAGGTCTTACGCTTCCTCCGTAAGATCCCAATCCCTCACACACTCAGCCATCCGACAACCTCCCGTCCCCGGCGAGGATGGTTACATCCTCGTCGGTAAGACCAAAACCAGACCCACATCACCAAACCCTATCAATAACCCTACAACACCCCCCACAAACAACACCATACAAACCTTAAATCACAGAAACCTCCCATCTCAATACTCCACACAAAAATCCCTCTTCACCCTCTTAAATACCCTCGAGCTCGTCAACGGACAAATCCTTTACCTCAAAGTAAATTTCAACAAAACAGCGCTTCTTAAAACCTCCTCCCCCTTGTTAGTCTCAACAATTCTGAGACGAATCCACAATTCAACTGGTGATTCAAATATCACCATCAACGTCCTCAATTCCATCCCAGCAAACAAAACTCTCATACCCACCTTCTCTTTCGTCTGCAGGAATGTAGACTCCACGATCAGCCTCGAAGAATTCGAAGAAATTCTTCAGGATCAACAAATCTCTTTCCTCAAAACTTGGCGAATTAACGCCAAGTCCACAAGCAAGCCCACATCGATTTTTCGCATCGTCACCACCTACGAAGCTCATTACCACCAGACCCTTACCTCCGGCATCTTATTTCATGGCCTCCCACATCAGTGCGAGCCATCCAACGCCAATCCGCTACCCCCAGTTCCCAAATATTGCAATCGATGCACACAAACCCGGAAATTCCTCCGAATCTTGTCGGTCTAAACCTCAGATTAACAAATAAAATAGATATATTTGTTTTGATTTTTTCTGGCCCCAAACATAGAGTCACATTCTAAGCTCACTTGCGGACACTTCCACTGCTTTGCCATATTTACAAAGTCTCTTTAGTTGCAGGAAAAATGAAATTAGAAGTTTAATTGAGCTCGTGTTAAAAAAATATGCAAATAAAAAAAGACATACTAATTTATGCATTTGAGTCGCTGCTTTTAAAATTAATTAATAATACTTAAATTTTATTTAATAGAGGCGTTTTCTTATATGAATTTTAAACAAGTATTTGTTGTATCCTTAGATACCTTTATATAACTAAAAGTGGCAACATTACTCAAAATTTCAGTAACTGTCTAATGTGTCAATAGTAATATATTTAGTAGTTTCGTCCTTGTTTAATTACCATATAAAGAGAGATGCAAATATCGTCAGAATGTGATCGACGATCATTTCGAATACGCCGTAGTATTATAGTAAATAATGTCAAACGTGGTTTGTTTATACGAGCGCCATTACGACTAGAGAGTAAACATTTAGTTCTTCCGTTTTGATGGGGGTTTCAAGACTTTTAGTGACAAAATAAACTTTTAAGTTAACTAATTTAATGTTTTTGGATTATCATGGTTCGTCGGTGCCAAGTTTGTCAGAAAAACAGCCGAAATTACCAAGGCCATATATCTACAATACCATCCCCACTTTTTGTAATTCATTCATTATTTCACTACTGGCGTTTAGAATTGTTGTCCGCAAAAATAAACGTGTTTATGAATGAATAGCCCTCTCTATGTTTATTATTACTCTAAGGTCTAAACCGATATGCCCCTCTTGCGGCCAAACAGGACACCGCCCCGAAAATTGACCCAAGTCCGGAACCCCTACATGTACAAATTGCGGTGGTCCTCCCCCCGCCTTTCATCCTCGCTGTTCCCACAGGCAATTGACACCCAAAACCCCTCAAGAGACCGCTCCAGTCACTCTTGAAAAGCCACCAGCTCCTTACGACCTCTCAACTGATACCAAAATCTTAATTGAAATTCTCACTGTCACCCTAATGAACGCCATCCCTAACTCAAGGGACGTCATAGCCGAAACACTTCGACATCTAATTCCTTCTATTTATCGACACAACTGTTCTATAACAAATATAGGCAGGCGTGCTCACTTTGATTTCACTCCCATCAGGAGCGAAAGCGATTCAACTTGATCCGCGAGCCCCATCCTCCCCGTCGGTGCTACAGGTTTTTCACGTTTTTTCCTGTAGCATAGTGAATTTACTCACTAGACAAATGGACCGACGTACGACGATATTTTTGGATTTACTTGCTGATGATATTAGCCATCCAATCAATTCAACATTTTAACCAGTTACTCATAAAAATTTATATTTCAACATTTTAACCATCTCACCTAGACAATAAACACCTAACTAACTAAATTCTTTTCCTCGAACTCGAAAAAAGCCCGTCGCCACCACCAGACATCTTCCTCATACCTTTCTTTGTCTTCTAGTCACTTTTCAAACAATTTCGAAATAAAAATCATAATCCTCAAACTCATTCCCAACTTTTTTTATTAACTCTCAAGACATCGGAGACACGCAATTCAAAAATTTTTCAATAATTTCAAACACCCACCTCATCTACTCTTAACTATCCGCAACGTAACGTGGTTCGTCTTATACATATCCGACCTTTTCTAGTCACTTCCTAATTCTCCATTCCATACACCTTTAAAACCACGTTTCTCTCAAAAATACCCAATTTCGCTGCTGATTGTTCCTGCCTTTCTCTCCGGTTGATTTCTAGTAAAAACCCAAATCTCACACAATTAAATCATAAACTTTCAATTCTAGAAACTTTTCTTCTCAAGTATCCTATACACCACAACTGAATTCTCAGTCACACTATCAATCCAAGCCAAAATAAATTCTCGCACACAAACCACCACAAAACACCCCCAACCCAGCCCTGCAGAGGAAATATATCCTATATCAGAGGGCCAACTCTCAACACAAACTACCCCAAATTAAAACATTTACAAATCCCAACTTAAAATAATCATCGAACTTGCAGTTTTCGTTGTATAGAATCGCGGGCAGCTCGCGCTTGTTGAAATACAGCAATTTTGAATGGGCCAATAACTTTATATTTTTGTTGTATGTTCCACATGGTTTTGACCGTAGTTACTTTAACCAATTTAATGTGCCATATTTTCTTCTCATGTTCACAGCCCAATCTTTTAAAATCGACGCCAATTCTTTCCCCGTCCGATTTCCATCTAAAGGTACGCGACCACTAATCGGCGTCAAACGGACGGTACGCATCAGACGAATCGGATTATTTGACTAACTACATTGTTTCAAATAGAACTGCGTTCACTTATCGGCATCGAAGCGACCGCACTTCGGCATTTCCGAACGGGATTCCAAAGACGAAATCAAAATCCGTTTCGTGCGGACACTGCCGATGCTGATAGTACGAATACCGACAAGTACACGCAGGCACTGGGGTTTTCTTTCCAAAGTTTATTATAAGAGCATATTTTGTTTCGTTAATAGTTTGTGACTTTCGTCTCGTCCACATTGTTTAAAAGTAATTATGGATGTAGCAAGACTTATCACGATTGTGCAGGAGTATGAAGAAATTTACAATCTGGGGCATCCAGAATATTCTAATATTCTTCGCAGGGACAATATTTGGGATGAAATCGGACCGAGAATGAATGAACCCAGTAAGTAAATAATATGTTTATAAAATGTAATAAATAAATCGCCATGCCGTAATGTTTTTGTAATGGCATTGATGTTTATGTAATGTTTAAAAAGCCAATTTTTTATATCGAATTATTGGTGAGTAGTCGTGGTTTGGACTAGTTGATTTTATTATTCAACCCCTTCAGGGGCGGAGAAAAAGAGGGTTAAATTTTATTAATAAAAAACATGGCTGCAGAAACATTCATTTAATTTTTTGACTCGGTGGTGCTGCACTGGGGTAATATGGCATTATAAAAATATAGTAAGTTTAATCTTTATTTATCTACTGATAACTAGTTTATTCTAATCGTCTTCCAGCCGCAACTCTTCTCATTTGCCACTCTACTGACCCTACTTCGGAGTTGACGTATGCTTTAAAAGAATCTCGAACATTTAGGGAATCACGTCGAGCCACACCTCCTGTTCCTCTTAAACGCTGCAAACCTGCCATATCGGAAAGGGAAACGCGTTGATCATTCTCTGTCCATTGGCATAAATCATCTTTTAAAAAGTTATGAAGGCAGCAAGTTGCCATTATAACACAGACAACATGTTCAGGGGACATGCTCAGTTTTCGTTCAAAAATTCTAAACTTTCGTGTTAAAATTCCGAAAGAGTTTTCCACCGTGTTTCTTTCCCGACTCAGTCTATAATTAAACACTTTTTTCTCTTCGTATCCTTGAGCATCATCACGTGAATACGATCTCATTAAAAATGTGCTTAATGGAAATGCCTCATCCCCAACTATAACATGGGGCAGAGTTACTTGAGTCTGTGGTAGCCTTTTTGGGGGAGGCATATTGAAATTCTCGTCCATCAGTCGTTGACCCAAAAGAGAATTTCGAAATATGCACCCACATCAACACTGATAAATCTATAGTTTGCGTCAACCAGTGCTAAAAGTACTATGCTAAAATGTTTTTTGTAGCAAAAGAAATCTGATCCGCTATGTGGTGGTGCCTGAATTAGCACATGTTTTCCATCCAGAGCGCCGACCGCATTTGGAAAGTTCCATTTTTCCCGAAAACATTTTTCTGATGCAGTCCACAACTTCTCATCTGGTGCTGGCATAGCAATTGGTTGCAGAACCTTGCATATTGCATTGCAAGTTGAATATATTATTTCTCTTACTGTACGCTCACCGAGTCGAAAAGCCAGTGTTCGAAACGAGTTTCCAGTAGCCACAAATCTGAAACAGAAAATATAATATATTTTAGAATATTTTTGTTTGTTGCAGGTAAACTATGCAAAGAACGGTGGACTAAAACTAGGGATAATTTTCGGAAAGCTATGAACTTGCGAAAAACCAAAAGTGGCCAAGGTGCATCAAAATTAAAGCCTGCCAAGTATGAAAAAGAACTAGCGTTTCTGACCCCATATTTGAACGACGAACAAGAAAGGCGATCGAACTTATCACAGTTATCTCCTACTGCTGCTTCTCAAGAGAGTGATATTGAAGAAGAATCGAAAAACCCAGAAATGGTGTTGACTAGCCCTACTCCCCACATTTCTCCCCCTTCACCCACCACATCAGATACACTACCTTCTACTTCATACGCATCAGCACCATCAATAATTGTTCGTGGCAAAAAAAGGATTAGAAAAGTTGTTCCGCACAATTCAACTGCCGCCTCAGTTTTGCAAAACTATTTGTCACAGAAGGAAAAAGTAGATCCGCCAGAGCCGGCAGATCCTTTAACTGACTTCTTTATCAATATGGCTAACACCACTAAAACTTTTCCAAAACGAGATCAGATTTTGATAAAGAATCAGTTATTCAAAATAGTTAATGACGTCGAACTAAGATTATTGACTGAAAGTACTGCCACAACCCAATCAAATTTTTCTTCTCCGGATGTCTACCACCAGCAGGGCCGTATTTTATCTACAAGCTGTATCCCGCCCAATACGCAGACAACCGAACAAAACATTTCTGCAAGTTTCCAAGAACACCAGAAGTCTGTATGGTCCCCAAACTGCGTTCCATCCAGAATTCAAAGTGATGTAGAAGACTCTAATCCGTTTGTAAAAATTTTTCAAAATGTATCGTCAGGCAGCGCCAGTTTCACCGCACATGACCATTTCAGATTTTGAGACCCTTTGCTAGCGCCTAGCGCACCTAGTGGTAAAACCGGCGCTGCCTTTTACTTTCTTTTCATTATTAATAAACATAATATTAGATTTTCTTAAGAATCACTTTTATTCTTTGACCTTATTGTATCCCACTGTTTTTAGAATAATTCTTAGTTCAATATATGGGGTCAAAAGCAAAAGTTGTGCAGTCAAAAAAATTAGTTATTTTAGAAATGAAAACTTGAAGGGCTTAAATAGATCATGCTAAAAACGGTAAAACGTATTACTTAAAATATTAATTTTCAAAATCATACATACCTTAAACTGACTGCCAATTTTTCCTCTGGTCCTATAGATTCTCTACATGGTGTATTTTGTCGCAATAAATTTGGTCTTAAAATATTTAAAAGTGCTTCAAATCTAACGTGTGACATTCGAAAATATTCAAAGAACTTTCTTTCATCTCGAACTAAATCACAAAATAAACTGTGATATTCCCCGAATATTGGTCTTTTTATGTTAATATTATGCACCCAACATTTCTTTCTTTTTCTTTCGTTATCTTCGTCTTCTAACAACACGCAAATCATTATAACATCTTTTTCGTTCAGTAACGACATTGCTTTGGCTTTAATAGCAGGAAAGAAATGACTGGCTCTCCGTCGTAGAGAAATGCTGATACCGACTCCAATAATCCGTGGTAGTACACGCAGGACGCAAAAAAATCCGATTCGTCCGATGCGTACCGTCCGTTTGACGCCGATTAGTTGACGCGTATCTTAATGGATACTTTCTAACATTGCAAAAGTCCATAAATGATTTCCATATAAATTTTTTACTGTAACCAGTATTCTTTGGTATATTTAATTCGATAATTTCATTAATATTATCGTCAGAATTATAGCTAACTCATGACACTTAGAAATATTATATATTTGAAACGGCAAAATTGAAATAAATGAAAATGTATCCATAGCAACGTGATAGCGTGTAAACAGCTCATGGGATCTCTTTTCAGTATAATGTTGTTCTGATTGGTTGTGTTCAATTTCAAATAAATAAATATATTACAATATTGTATTAAAACAATTTTTTCTACTTCCGTTACTAAAACCGCATTTTAAACACGGGTTTGACATGCACAAACAGACTCTTTAAACACTAGTGTTTAAAATGCGAAAAGTTACATCTCGTTTATCTTTTGTTTTTTAACGTCAAGTCAAGTGTATCTTTTGTATGTTAAATTTCATGTTCCGTGATAATTTTGTTGTTCTTTGTCATTTGATTTGTCAGTCAGCCGTTAGCCATTGTCCGTCATGTTATGAATATAATTAAAATATAATATAATTTTCTCATTTCTGCGGGCGAAGAAAAAGTATAGTGAGCACCTCGTGTTAAAAACGTCTTTAGTCACTCGTTTCACAAGGCACTCGTTCCGCTTCGTTCCACTCGTGCTTAGTAAAATTCATGACTAAAGTAACCTTTTTGACACTTGGTACTTAACATACTATTAACTATTATTTATACAGCATTTTCCACGCTCAAAGAATACAATCAGGAGCTCGCAAAACACAGTATTTTTCTACAGGCGTGCGGAAAAGTTCACTTTTCCGCACTCAATTTAGTTTAGAAAGTGCCACTTTTCCGCGCTAGTGCGGAAAAGTAAAAATATCAAAAAAAGTATACACATTTGTCACACAGTAACTTCTATATTGATAATACCAAATTTAGGGGAACGCTTCATGCCCATTATAACAAAGCGGAAAACTAATTATAATTATTAAAGAATTATTATACAAAAGAAATATACCTACAAATTTGGGATACCCAGTATCACAAGTATCAATAACTGTTATTAATAATAACATAACAATTAGCATGCCGCGTCAGTGTCAGTTATAACAATTAGCGTATATGTCAAATTTTGCCTTTATCGCCCTGCTAACATACTGTCAACAATTCGAATAAATTAAAATCGTCAACTTAAAGCAAGACGCGTTTATGATATTGTGTTAAAATCCTTTCATTATTATTATTATATTATCATGGACTCATCCGATGATGAGTTGCCCGAATCAATACTGAAATCAGCAAGAGTTGCTACCTGAAAAGTCGAAACACAGGTACGAAAAAGAATTTGCAGCTTTTAACAAGTGGTGTGAAAGTCAGCAGGTGAAAAGTTTAAATGAGGAAGTGTTTTTGGCATATTTTATACATCTAAGCAAAAGCTACCGTCCCAACACATTATGGTCCAGATATTCGATGCTTAAAAATGTTATTAAAATTCAAAACAACGTGGACATCGATCAATATTGTAAGCTCACGTCTTATTTAAAGAAACAAAATGTAGGGTTTTAACCAAAAAAAGCCAAAATTTTTACCAAACAACAAATTTCAAGATTTTTGATGGAAGCACCAGATGTTACATATCTTATAATAAAAGTAGCAACTATTTTTGGGTTAGCCGGCGCATGTCGTCGTGATGAACTCAACTACAAAAATCACCACTAATGATATTACGGAAAGGGAGGGTCTTTTGATTGTGAAAATAACAGACTCGAAGAATCACACCACCAGAAGTTTTGTCATTTTAAATGATGTAAACGACGGCAGATACTTAGATCTCTACAGAAAATACGTAAATCTGAGAAAACCCAATACTCCTCACAACAGATTTTTCATAAACTACAAACAAGGAGCCTGTACCATCCAATGTGTTGGAGTGAATAGCTTCGGTAAATATCCGTCCGAAATTGCAGCTTTTCTGAAACTTCCTAACCCCGAATTATATACGTGCCACAGTTTTCGGCGGTCTTCGGCTACCATATTGGCAGATAGTGGAGAAGGTATTACCAGTATAAAAAGATTGGGAGGTTGGAAATCGACAGCCGTGGCTGAAGAGTATTTAGAAGAATCAACGGAAATCCGGAGAAAAATGTCTAGCAAAATATTATCCACCGACAAAGAACATGCATATGGGGCTACTTCTTCCAACAACAATTTTGTCACAACCAGTCTCTCGACACAAGAAATTGAAGCAGCAATAGATTCACCAACCGATCTTATTGAACCAAAAAAACTAATAGCATCAGCGATCAACTTACAGAATGCATCAAATTGCCAATTTATTATTAATATTAATCATAAGTAGTAGAACAGATTGTAGTTTCTCTTTATGCTTTAATAAAAATTAATAAAATTTAAATATGTTGTTTCTTTATTTTTACTTGTTCCGCACGCTCGTAGAAAAAATAGCGTTCCTAACTCGTGGGGAAAGTGTATTTTACTCACTTGACTGCTTGGCCGAACTCCGTTACGCGTCGTTCGGCCAACTGCAATCGCGTGCGGAAAAGTGGTACGTTCCGCACTAGTTAGGAAACATACTATTTCAGGCAATGTAACAAGTGAGAAAAATATTAACATAATGAAAATATTGATCTCTAATACCCTTAAAATATTACCCTTTTCTGATTTCAATACACTTATAGACAATTTGTATGGTATGGAAATATTGGCTAACATCCATATAAAATAGTAAATTAGTTTTAACACGTTAACCGCCATGTGTATTATAAGTAATACACAAAAAGTTATTCAAATGTACCTCTGTGTATTGACTTGATACACGCATGAGTGGCGTATTTAATCGACTATGTATTGAATTTGAGCATAGTTATGCATTTATATGGATGATTTAACTCCTCTAGGCTGTGAGTATTAGTTTTTTTCTCCGGTCTGGTAAAAAATATAGTGTGAGTTTGGAAACATGGTCCGAAAATTATGTGGGGTTTAAAAACAAATAACTATTCACAGGTTAGGGACACTGCAAATCGTGCCTTCTGTACAGCCTGTCGAGTAACTAAAATCGGTAGATTTCAAAAATTTCCAAAACATTAATGAAAACTGTAACGTCCTTAGTAATAAGACTTTATTGATTTTTATAACTGCGTATGCGCGATGTAATATTGCTCGTCACAGAGAACTGACCCGTATTTTGTGTTGCTCGTCCATTCATTTTCGTTTATCCGGGTTGTATTTGTTTCGGGTTATCTATCTGTGGTTGTTTCGTAATTCAACTGTTGAGCTTATTAATTGGTTTCCGTATTTTGGTGTTTTTTAATTGGTTTTGTTTGTTGTTGCGTTGTTTTATTATTATTTTATTGTTATTAATTGCAAAGACAATGTCAAAGTGTATGGTCAAGGAGTGTAATACTACTACTACTACTACTAAATTAACAACCATTTTCTTTATTTTGATAAAATACAGAATTTTTACTCATTTAATCAACAACTTTAGAGATCATGGTTGTCTTACATTAGCTAAACTAAAAATTGTTGTATTACTAAGGTAACTATTTCTTTATAGGTACAGTTTTGTTCTTCCAACCCAGGAAGATATAAAATTAATATGGCTGGACGAGGAAACCATGGAGGATATGTCCCCTTCATTTTCAAAAACAGTGTTTCTCAAAATTTGAAAAAGACCAAGGCAGGTTATTAAGAAAGTTTGCTTTGCCGTCTCTGTTTTTGCCTGGTGAGTAATTTTGTTTATGTAAATTTGTTAAATGTTATTAAATATGTATATATTTTAGATTATTCAATAAAGGGGGATATAACAGACAATTTTTTGTTTCCCATCAAAGTAGAAGAGCCTATACATGAGACGATCCCTAAAAGAATTAAAGTTATTTATTATCTGAAATTGAAAAAAAAGAGTTTAATAACATACATTTTTTTCTAGATATGCCTTCCAGCCATACATTATGTTCGTCTAATTATGAAACTTCCGAAACGTTGTCCATTCGTTTTTCTGAGGCTTTTACTACTGAACCAATTGATGACGCTTTGCCTCCAATATTTGGTGCTCGTGTCTTAGAATCCCTTAGTAATATTGAATGTTCACCCCAGCAAATTAAAGAAAAAATATTAAATATCAAGACGAACACTTCTCCTGGTCTTGATGGTTTCCAAGCAATGTTTCTTAAAAAATGTGCAGACTCAATTTCCTATCCACTTTCAATCATCATGAATGCCTCTTTCACGCAATGTTCTATTCTACCAATCTGCAAATTGGCGTCAGTTACTCCTATATTTAAGAAGGACAATAAACTGGATCCAAGCAATTACCGACCAGTAAGCCTGGTACCTATTGTTTGTAAAATTATGGAATCTATTATTAGTGAGGCCATGTCTAAGTTCCTTCTTCAACAAAATGTCATACCTCTTCACCAACATGGTTTTGTTCGAGGTCGCTCTACCATGTCCAATCTTCTTCACTGTTTTAATTATGCAACGACCACCTCGTCGGAGAGCTACTCAGTCGTGGGTTATATACTAGTAGAGACCCAAGGAGTAGGTCTTACCGGTCTTTACGTAACGAGACGGAAAGATAAGTGGGCGCCACCCTGAGTCCTACTAGTCTATAAGTTACCTAACATCAACTAATCTCAGTCAGCAACGCAAGAAGTTGGAAGGTTATATAAAAATATGAACAGAGTTGTTTAACATTTACAAGTAGTTTTATTGAATAACAGATGAAAATTGAAAATTTATTTACAAGTGGTTTTATTTATAAAAAAAATTATGATTTGACTGAAAAATTTTAATAAAAAATGTTATCAAATTTGACAATTTAATTTATGAGTTCAGAAAAACAAACTAGAACTGAAAGTAAATTAAAATACAAATAAAAAAAAATAGATTCTGAAGGAAACTAAAGTTTAGCCATGAATTAAATATTTACAAAGTTATAATTTACTTTAGTACAAACTATTAAGTTGATATTGTATGAAAATTCGTTGGAAATAATCTATAGTTGTCAAAGATTATGGACGTTAGTACTCTCCTTGGTTTTTCTTTCCAATGATGATCTGGATGACTTGAAAAATGGATCTGGAACCAATCATCTGGCTGTGCTACGTTCAATCCCTTCGGTTCCGCATAGAGCTGTGGTCCTAGCAGGTAGAACTCATCCACAAATAAAATGTTTCTGTCGCTACGAAGGCTTAGTCTAGTCAGATGACTTTAGGCCGGTACGGAAAGTTTAGGCCGGTAAGGCAAAGTTTATGCCGGTAAGGAATAGTGCTAGAAAATACACTTGAATCAGATATAGTTCTTGAATTCAGTAAAATGCAGGATATCTGGAGATTGAAATTGCCGTAGGTACAAGTAACATGTGTACAAAAATTATGAAATAATATCAAACAACGTGGTTCATATATCCTGTATTTTACAATATTTTAAGACAATTCATTCATTTCATAAATAAAAAGCACAATAAAAAATCATAAGAAAAGTTACCAATTTATGTAACTTTATTTTAATGGCTTTCCAACGTAGAATTCCATTGATATAAAAAAATATAAAAAACCAGAACACGTGGTTCATGTTTACTGTATCAATATTTTAATCGAGATTTTAGATATAAAGCATAATAAAAAATCGTAAGAAAAGTTACGAGTTCACTTAATATTATTTCGATGGTTTTCAACGTAGAATTCCATTGGTACAAAAAAATGTATGAAGAACCAGAACAAAATATATATAACAAAAACGAAATCGACACAATATCTCTAGTACTGAATGTTTTAAAGAAAAATTAATTTGAAACTAATAAGTACCATGTGATAAAGAATTAGCGGAAAAATATTATACATTTTAAGCGAAAACTTACCATTTCTATGAAATGCACTTCGATACGATAAAATGTTGAACTCAATAATAAGTAATTGAAAAAGGACCGAACCTTGAGAGAGAGAGAGAGAAGTTCGAAAGAAAATTTGTGATGGGTGGTGATTGTTTTTAGTTGGGGTGTTTGGTTTTAGATGTGTGCCCTGATATAGGATTAATTTCCTCTGCAGGGCTGGGTTGGGGGTGTATTGGGGGGGTTTGTGCGCGTTTGTACTGAGTCTGGTGAATTGGTTAAGATGTTTGGGAGATTGAGTTGGTGGCTTAGAAGGTTAGGGGGTGGAATCGAGGTTTCGGAGTGGGCTTGTCGCTAGAAGATGTTCTAGAGGAAAAGCATTCTCGTTGTTTTGTACCTTGAAAAGCAATAATAACAACAATAATCTCGTTGGGGTGGGCGGGTACAGCTGCGGCTGCATTGTTCCCTGCGTCGATTGAGAGATTGGTTCGTCGGCCCATTTGGCTGGTGAAAAAATTCATCCTGTTGAATAGATTCACCGTGTTTCAGGGAAGCCGCAGAAAACCTGTAACCCGATGGGTGGGGGGGGGGGGTGTTAGAAAGGTTTGTCAGAAGGTTTGACTAATTGTTGCGAGGTGTGTGGCGTATTAGAGATGATGAGTTGTGTGGTTATATAGATAGAAGAGAGATATGTGTAGAGAGATATGGAGTGTTGTATGTGATGGTTGCAATGGTTATCGAATTGAGATTGGGGATCGGTCTAGGTAGTCTATGTATATGTCTGGGAGGTCGTCGTAGGCCGTGGCTAGTAGCCGAACTGGGGGGAATGGAAGCTTCCTCTTGGGTAGTCTGCCAACAGCCCGTCTGTTAGCGATCCACGGAGTGAGGAGGGCGTTTTTCGAGATTTCGTTGCCCGATTCGATAGTGTGATTAACGTATCGGGCTTGTAAGGTGTTTAGACGGGACGAAATTGGCTCAATGTCGATATTGGTGTAGACGGTGATACTGGGTGAGTAGGGTGCCTTATATTGGCAGTATCTCAGAATAGATTTCTCACAGGATCGGAGCCTTTTTACAAGGCGGTCGGGAAGGGAACAATAGACGTTTGCTCTATAATCGATGATGGGACGGATATATGTCTTATACGTATGGAGTAGGGTGGTTGGATGAGTGCGTCCGAAGCTTCCGCCGAGTGCCTTGAGAAGATTAACTCGCCGTCGGACTTTATTCAAAGTGTCCATGAGGTCGGCCATCAAGTTGAGAGTGTGAGTGAATCTCACTCCCAAATAAACGACTTCCCTGCGGATTTCGAGTCGATCTCCCCAGAGCACGAGGCGGAAGTTTCTGGTAACAAGTCGTTCGCTCATGGTATCGGGGTGTTTGAAAACTATGTCTTGGGTTTTTTGAGGCTTGAGAGTCACCCGACATTTCCTGCACCAATTTGAAAATTGGGTCAGTAGATTTTGGGATCGATTATTGAGAGAGCGAATGTCAGGGGCAGAAATGATTAGAGTGGTGTCGTCCGCATATAGTTGGATATGGTCTTGAGGATGTCGTGGAATTGGTGTGTCATACGTATAAATTAAGTATAATAGTGTAGCGAGTATTGAGCCTTGCGGAACGCCAGTTTGGGGTGTGAATGAATCGGATAGGCTGTAACCAACTTCGACGCTGATCGATCGGTCTGTGAGGTAGGAATATAATAATTTTATGATTTGGTTTGGCAATCGGATGCTCAGTAGCTTTCTCACTAGTCCGGCGTACCAGACTTGGTCAAAAGCCTTTTGAACATCCATGAAAATGGCGGCTGAACAGCGTCGTTGGTTTAAAGCTCTGGTGACGATGGTTTGAAAGTTGGTGGTGGCGTTCTGACAGGAGTGGCCTGGCCTGAATCCGAATTGAAATGCCGGAATGATATTGTTTTCGGTACAGAAGTCCCAGATTCTCTCTTTTAACAAACGTTCAAAGATTTTACCTAGGACGCTGATCAATGAAATTGGGCGGTAGGATTCAGGCTTTGTGGGGTCTTTGCCAGGTTTGGGGATGAGAACTATATTGGCAGATTTCCAACAACGAGGGAAGTAAGAGTATGTCAAACAGGCGTTCAACAGTGAGCAGAGCGGGAGGAGAATCTCTTCTGGCAGGTTTTTGAGTGCCTGTCTCGAGATTCCGTCGTGCCCGGGGGCACTGTTTCTCCCCGCTCGGCACGCCTGCTGAACTCCTTCGATAGTAAAGGGGGTGAGAAGAGGGGAGTTCCCATTCAGTGGAATGTGGACGTGTGGGCTTCGAGTTATATTACGGGTGAGGAGGTCTGTTTCGATGGCAAAGTCCCTGAGAAATATTGGATGGTCAGGTGGTGTAAAGACAGTTTGCAGGTTGTTTTTAAAGGCAGTGGCTTTATCTTCATGGGTGTAGATCTTCTGCCCTTGCACTTCGAGATGTGATTCAACCTTTCTCTTGAGGCCGACGAGGCGGTTGAATTTTTGCCAAAACACGCGTCCTTGTCTGAAGTCCAGTCCGGCTGTTTCGGCCTTCCATTTCCTCTGCTTTTCAGCATTGATTTCGTACCGGACCTGGGCGTTTAGACGCTTCCATTGTGTTTTGACTGCGGGATCTCGAGTGCGGACGTATAACCTGTATAACTGTCTTTTCTGACGGATTTTTTGAAGAATTCGTTGCGGAAATTCATAGAAGTTGGTGTTTATGGTGGTGAGAGGAACGGCGATTAGGAGGGACTGGAGCTCCTCTGCGTGATTATCTATGTCATCAGTCGTCTGATGAATGATGGGTTGTGGTAAGTTAGAGGAGATGTGGTTTGCGAAGGAGTCCCAGTCGGCTTTTTTGAAGTTGCGGTATGTGAAAGTTGTTGGAGGTGGTGGTATTGGTTCGTGTAAAGAGGTGTTGACCAGAAGTGGAAGGTGGTCAGATGTGATTGGATCGCCTATAAAGCATTCGTCATCTATGCGGGTGATTAATCTGTCGGTGCAGATTATATGGTCGACAATGGAGGAGCCGAGGTGACTTATTAGGGTTGGATTATTGTTTTTAATCCGAGAGATGGGGAGGGAGACTAATTGGTCGGCGAGTGATCTGCCGCTTGCGTTGGTGTGTATATCACCAAAGAGAATGTTTCGTGAGTTTAAGTCACCCATTATTATGGCTCGTGGTAGGGAGGATGCATATTCGAGGAGGTCGATTGATAATACTTGGTTGGGGTGTTTATCGTAGGAAAATAAGGTGGTCGCGGTATTATTCCACGATATGTCGATGGCTATGCAATCCAGGTTCTGTTGAGACAGAAAGGGTGGGAGAGGGTGTGGGTAAGCGGGGAGTCCGTTGCGGACGAGGAGTCCGTTGCCATGACAGTAGAAGTTCCTGTCTAAGTGGAATGTGGTGAACGAAATTCACGTTACAATGACTGGACAAAAGCTTTAGACAACAGAGATTCGATTGACGTCATTTATTTGGACTTCTCCAAGGCCTTCGACAAAGTCCCAAAAAGAAGACTTTTATATAAATTAGATCACTTTGGCATACGGGGTAGCCTGCATTTATGGATCTCCAATTTTTTATCGGACAGGATTTTTAAAGTCAGAGTCGGCCGAGAGTTCTCCAATGACAGGCCAGTTTCTAGTGGTGTTCCACAGGTTTCCGTCCTTGGCCCATTGCTGTTTTTCAAACGTAAGAAATAAATTAAGAAATATGTAAATGTTCATAATCGTATATATGTAAAAATGACAATCTTGTTTATTTTTTGATAATTTTATATTTAATGCCACAGTTTATTCCAATACATTCGATTAAAGGCATTTACAAAGTAAAAATGAATGCTTTACAATTAGCAAAAGCACTATTTTTCCACTAAGTACTTATATTTTGAGTTTACTCCTTAAGAAACGATTTTCATATATAGCCCATGGTATGGCAATATATGGTAAAGTCAGTATTAACTTTTGTTGAGCCATTACGCCTAAGTATTTGGTCTAGCGGTAACTAAAAATCCAAAATATCTTATAAAAACAAAAAAACCTATAAGTCAAGAAATAATTCAGAAATAAAAATAAAATAATAAACTCCAAAATTTAAACATTCAAACATTTTTTGATGATTATTTCAATAGAAAGCACATTTTGTTTTCTTTTGTTGATATAAATTTTCAAGCATATTTGTGTGTTTACTTATTTACAGTTGTGATTTTGTGCCTTTACTTATATAACTGTTATTAATTGTAGAAGCTCATCCAGGAACGAGAAAGGATTTCCACAAGGCGGTGGGATTTTTAAGAGCCATGAAGACCTATTTAATATTTCCAGTAAAGAAATAAAGATGTGTTGAAGTGAAAATGAAATTTCAGATATATTATTTGAAATTTTGTACAGTCATAAGTGCTGTTTAGCACTCTTATATGTAATTACTTGGTACCTTGTATTTACGGAGCTTACGGGCAGTAGTTAACTACGTTTCCTTTAAAATGTTTTCATTACTTTTGTTGTAACAGTCACAGTAATTATATTCAAATATTTTCTTTCACAGAAAGTTGCCAAAAATAGTAGTTAACTACTCATTGCTAACACTTTTTTTGATTAAGTAGTTAGCAGTTTTACTCCACTAGTTTGTCCAGCTCTGTGTGTTTATATGAGTATATTAATAAATTAATATAAACTTATCATACATAATTTTCCACTTTTATCTTGATTTAACATCATTTATAAATCTAATGATACTCCAATCTAGAATGTATGTTACTCAAATTATTTGTAATTATGTATTGTTTTTACATTATATATTCTGTTTGTTAAGAAAAGTATTTTGTGAAAGAAATTATTTGTTGTGTATTTTTATACCAAAATAAATAAACTGTTTATATGATTATTGTTTTATTTTTTCCAATTTAATTAACCATTTATGGTCCATCATTTGATATTTAATTTAATTTAACTCAACATCTAATCATTATTGAGTTAATGGTGGAGTTTGATTGAATGAAATGTCAAATGATGGACTATAAATTGCTATTTTGAAATAAAATAATTAAAATACAGTATATTTGAATATACCGCCAAAACCTAAAATTACAGAAATCTTTTCAACATCACTCAATTGTTTAGTCGACAGGCTCTTTAGATTGCGCCACAATCGGTGTCTCGTCTATCTGTGGGTTATCTGTGACTATTCATCCCTAATCCCTAGCATCAAAGCTTCAGTTGGTGTTTATAGTTTGAAGAATGAGTGTCGTTAGTTGAGGTTTTCCCGCGCAATTTTGTCGCGTGTTAAAAAGCGGCCGCTTTCAGAAGTAAAACTTAAAAATGTAGCTGCAAATATTAGCGATATTGAAGAGACGTTTGACGACTCAGATGCAGATCCCGGGTATACTCAAAGTTCTGAATATTCTAGTGAAGATGCTTCCAATAATAAACAAGGTCGCAAAAAACAAAAAAGGCAGGAGCAGACAAGACAGAAATATAAGTTTTGTTTTTACTTTTAGAATAATTATCCCCAAAATAAAAAATACACATAGTAAAAACGATGTTTATTTCCAGGGTACCACTAGTGACGAAGAAGATTCGAGTTTAGATGATGGAGGCTCTTCAAATACCCAAAATAAAAATGCCCCTCGACCGACTATGCCGAACATTGTTTGGAGTGAGATGGCGGGAAATCTAAACTCATTTCCAGCACCGCAAGTAAATATTTCATTAATGAAATGGACTGTCTCGACCCTTACTTCGTGGAATATGCTCATATTAGTGTTTTTAAATGAAACTCAAGGTCTCTAGTTAATTCCACAATATAATACAAGTTATTGAAAATTCTAAAAAATTGTCAATTTTTTAGAATTTTCAATAACTTGTATTATATTGTGGAATTAACTAGAGACCTTGAGTTTCATTCAAAAACACAAATATTTCATTAGTTGCAATCGTGGCAACCCGCCCTGATGACAGTTTGCTTTCTTTTTATAGACTTTTATTTTTTGACGAATTGCTCGTTATGTTTGTAACGGAAACAAATTGCCATACCTACCAAAAAATTATTACTGGATACTAATTGCAAGGAAATGTTAAAATCTGTTGGAATAGTTATATGGATGGGACTGAACCCAAAACCTCGCCTAAAAGACTACCGGAACACTAGTTTTATTCTTATCTGTGGAATATAGAAAGCCACACATATAACACGGTGCCAGGAAGATATGTGTGTATCGACAAATCCATGGTCCCTTTTAGAGGACGGCTTTCATTTTTGCAGTACAAACCTGGAAAAAGGCATGAATTTGGAATACAAATTTTCAAGTTGTGTGCTGAAGGCGGCTATATATACAACTTAAAAGTTTACGGTGGGAAACCAGTTCGGCCCACTGATAAGCCAGTAGCTCCTCATGTAGTCATGGAGTTAATGCAACCTATTTTGAAGACAGGAAGAACCCTAGTGACCGGTAATTTTTACACGAGTGTAGGTTTGGCCCATCAGCTGAATGACAATGAGATTAATTTGATTGGAACACTACAAAAAAATAGTAAAATACAACCCTACACGTCTTTTTGATGAAAAACTAGAGCGAGGAGAAATGATGTGTCAAGATAGCAAGATATGCAGACAAGATCTGGAACGAAAAATACGCTTTCTACTATAATCGAATACAACTCTGTTAAGTCGTATATTGATGTGTCAGACCAAGTATCATCCTATAGTATCCAATCGAGCTCTTAGCTTCCGTTGTCAATGCTTCAAAACTTTATCATAAAGCTTTCGACAAAAAATGGACGTAACGACTTTTAAGGAGAGTCTTGTTGAGAGTTTGATCAAAGACCAAGAAGATATCCCTACTCAATCAGCTAATACACATCGGTTAGAACAGCAAGATAAAAAAGGACGATGTGTGCTATAAGCATTATACTGAACAATTTGGAAGAGCGCATGCTTCTAAACATTCCAAACTATGTAACAATAAATGCTTAGCTTGTGTTGACAAAAAAATTTTATGTTTGAATTGCTTTTTATAAACACATAATCTTATATATTAAATAAATTTATGAAAACTGAAGTCTGGCAGTTCTATCCGGCCGATTTCTTTCATTTTTTTTTAAATGAAAGGTATTTAGACACAGATATGTCATCAATCATTGAAATTTACTCAACTCCCACCTTACTAAAGTTGTACTCAAACGCGATTCTTCCCTGTACGTTTCTTATGGGACACATTCACTCAAGCAATTCGAATTCTCATAGCTCCTCTTTTAATGAATGGATCTTGATCGTTTCACTCTCAGAACACTCTGTGGATTAAGCTCTTTCTTTTGAACTATTAACTGCTCAAATTCGTTGAGTTTGAAGAAAGTTATGCGTGCACAATCAACTTTACATTCAATTTTTCAAGATTTTCCTTCACTCAAACTAGATTTCGAATTAACGTAGGGTGTTGGCACAAGTCTAAGAACACTCAGTGGATCAAGCCCTTTCTTCTGAGCTAACTTTTAAAATTCGTTGAGTTTGAGGAAAGTTATGTGTGCACAATCAACTTTACTTTCAATTTTTTCCAAATACTACGGCCGACGCACTGCTAATATTATCTGGAAGGAAGTACTGTACAATAATTTTATGTAATACATAGTCTATCCTAATGCTGCGGAGCAGCACGGGTCCTCTAGTTTACTCTATTTGCAAATGCCATATTAGCTAAAAAATTGAGTTAAAACCTTAGAGTAATAATAATCATAGAGAGAGCTATTCATTCATAAACACGTTTATTTTTGCGGCCAACAATTCTAAACGCCAGTAGTGAAATAATGAATGAATTACAAAAAGTGGGAATGGTATTGTAGATACATGGCCTTGGTAATTTCGGCTGGTTTTCTGACAAACTTGGCAGCGACGAACCATGATAATCCAAAAACATTAAGTTAATTAACTTAAAAGTTTATTTTGTAACTTAAAGTCTTGAAAAACACATGAAAACGAAATAACTGAATGTTTACTCTCTAGTCGTAATGGCGCTCGTATAAACAAACCATGTTTGACATTATTTACTACAATACTACGGCGTATTTAAAATGATCGTCGATCACACTCTGACGATATCTGCATCTCTCTTTATATGGTAATTAAACAAGGAGAAAACTACTAATTAGATTGCTATTGGCACATTAAACAGGTACTGAAATTTCGAGCAATGTTGCCACTTTTAGTTATTACCACAAAGGTATCTAAGGATAGAAAAAATACTTGTTTAAAATTTGTATAAGAATATGCCTTTATTAAATAAAATTCAAATATTATTAATTAATTTTAAAAGTAGCGACTCAAATGCATAAATTAGTATGACTTTTTTTATTTGCTTAACTTTTTAACAAATTTTCAATTAAACTTCTATTTTATTTGTTAATCTGAGGTTAAAACACTGTAATTTTAAATTAAATAACTGAACAATACTAAAAGGTACTATAAACAACTATAAGTGACACTTATTGTAAAACTCAATGACAGATAGATGTTCATTTTTTATTGTGAAAATATTTTATCATAGCAAGCTAGATGTATACCAAGATGCCTTCTCTTGGGTAGTAACTAATATCAAGAATATAACGAAAAATGGAATTTCCATCAAACGTTTTAACTTTTTAAATTGCAAACATATACAGGGTCGTTCCGTTTTTTTTAAAATTAAATCTGCATTTTTTCAACCAATGAAATATGATCTTATAAACTGCTTTAACTAGAATACATAAATCTTAATTAGGATTTATAAAAATTAAGTGGTCTATAACTAGAGTTCTAATTAACGTAGGTTGTTGACACAAGTCTAAGAATACTCAGTGGATCAAGCCCTTTCTTTTGAGCTATTAACTGTTTAAATTGGCGGGGTTGGCTGTCTTTGCTCATTGTTGCACTGCTTTAACTACTGCTTGCTGCTTTTGCATGTATGTTAGTTTGGGTTATGGGATGGTGGACAAATTCAGCTATCGGGTGTCTGCTTCCACGTTAGCACCGCTGGTAATGGGAATAACAGGATCATTTATGGTGCTGTTATTCTTTGACTAAATGACATCCCAACGGTTTTGTTTTACGGCTTAATCCTAAGGTGTGCGTATCCGTGCCGAGGGGATGCATGACAGTGAGCCTATCATCTGTCACTAACGGAACCTTCGGGATACTAGGCGCCCTCCCGTCGTAAGTCAGCCTTGTCATGGTAATGCAGGGCTCTGCCGTGATGGACCTCTTTTTCCCTAGCTACTCGTGGGACTTTTATGGAAGAAGTAACTAAAAATATAAATACCACAGAGGAGATGGAAGTCGAACTATCGACTCCAACTGACCTCCCTGTAACTTCGGATCAGGAACGAGACCTACTCAGGTCTCCAACTCCTGAAAATAAACCTAGGAAACTAGGTGGTGCAGCCAGGAAACGACTTAGTCGTCTCCTTAAGAGTGGGGTTCCTTACGAATCCGCCTTGCACCAAATACTAGAGCAGCGAGAGCGGGATCAGCCGCAAGAGAGGAAACATACTCCCTCTGTGGCTGGTACCAGCAAGCGCTTACGCTCTAATGATGACTCACCTGAACAAGAGGCAAAGAAGCCCTGCTCAGCTGAATCAGTGGTAACGTCAGGTGAAACTGACTTACAAAAGCCCTCTTATGGGCAGGCTGTATCCGGCATCAAGGTGGGAATTTTACATCTTGAACATCCGACAGCCTCGATTACGACCAAACAAATGGAGTCCCTTCAGTATGCCATTATGGCCGCTGTAGAGGATATACCTGATGGTGGTCCACAAGTACAGTTCCAGAGCTGTACTTTCCGGCCTGGATGGTTACAGGTCACCTGTGTAAATCAGGAGAGTGTCTCGTGGTTGACTGGAGTAGTCAATACACTTCAACCATGGGACGGTGCCTCCCTGAAATGTGTTTCAGGTGACCAACTCCCGAAGCCACACATCTGTGTGGCTTACATACCTGACGAAGGCAGTCGTAGACTGACTTCAGAACAGGTCCTCACCAGACTGAGGAAAATGAACCATGGTCTGTTTACCTTGGAGTGGACTGTCCTACACAAGGAAATTACAGGCCCTGGTCAAACATGGACTTTTGCCATCGACGATCGATCCATGGC
This sequence comes from Galeruca laticollis, assembly GCA_963921935.1. Taxonomy (NCBI): domain Eukaryota; kingdom Metazoa; phylum Arthropoda; class Insecta; order Coleoptera; family Chrysomelidae; genus Galeruca; species Galeruca laticollis. The sequence goes on from OY998180.1 coordinate 150,581,963, forward strand.
CACGTTGGAGAGGATCGGATTTAAACCATATTTCGGTTTTGGACAGGTTGTTTTCCGACCCAAAACCCGCCCCTCCCAACTGACATCAAAACCGGGTCCCTCGAAGAGATCCGAAAAAAGCCGCGGCCCGGGGCCGAGTGGAAAACCTCCTGTTACAGTGAGGAGGACCGACCCTCCTCACAAGAGCAGGGGGAGTGTACCACCGGCACGTAGCCGGGGCACTAGCCATCTTCAACGGAACGGGAAAAAGGAACTGGACCTGCTGTCCTGAAATCGAAGACCAGTACGGCCTCGACTAAAGGACCAAAGCAATCAGCTGGATCTGCCATGGCGAAAGGTGACCAAGCCTCGTCAATGGCACCAACTACAGCCTCACCCCTGGGAGGATCAGATGGTGGCGCCTCAATTGACCCACCGTGTGATCTCCCCTAGGGATCTGAGGAGACACAAGTTTGCCTGCGGCTACCGTATTCGTCACTTTCAACTGTTTACAGGCAAACTTACAGCATGCCAAGGCCGCTTCATACATTCTTGGCAAAAGGTTCAAAGACGAATCAATCGACCTTGCCTTCCTGCAAGAACCATGGACAGGAAACACAGACCGAGTAACTGGTCTCAGCAATATTCCTGGCGAGGTAGTAGTCTGTCCTGGGGTGAAACCCAGGGCTTGTCTCCTCATTAGGAAAAATATTAATTATTTTTTGCTTACAGGCTTTTGCACTCCTGATGTAGTAGCCATCCAAGTGTCCCTACCGGAGAAGAATGGTATGACTAACATAGTCGCCTGCTCAGCATACTTCCCAGGGGATACGGATACTGTACCTCCTCTCGCTATACGTCGGCTGGTCGACTATAGCAAGAAGAACAGACTCCAGTTAGTCATGGGCTGTGACGCCAATTCACACCATACATCGTGGGGTAGCACGGATATAAATCAAAGAGGTGAGTTACTTTTTGATTATATACTAGGGGAAGGGCTATCTGTTATTAATAAGGGCTCCGAACCAACTTTTGTAACTAGAAATAGATCAGAGGTGTTAGATTTAACAATCAGCTCAAACTTTTTGAGCAATAAGATACGGCATTGGGCAGTATCTACTGAACCTTCGTGTTCAGATCACAGACACATTCAATTCAACATTGAAATAGGTCCACGGCCAGTAGTGGAATATCGCGACTCAAAAGCTACTGACTGGAGAGGATACAGAAATTCCCTTCAACGGTACATTGAGGAAGGCTTCACTACAATAAACAGTTGTGATGGGATAGATAATGCGGCGGACAAGCTTCGGGAAGCAGTGATCTTCTCCTATCATGAAAACTGTCCACTCAAGACAAAAAGAGACAATCGCAACTCTACTTGGTGGAACAAAAGCCTAGACAAGCGAAGAAAAGAAGTTCGACGACTATTCAATCGATCTAAAGAGTCAGGCAACTGGGAACATTATAGAACTGCTCTAACAACTTATAACAAAGAAATTAGAAAGGCGAAACGGGAGTCTTGGAAGAAGTTCTGTGAGAGTATATCCGACATACCTCGCAGTACTAGAATACACAAGATTCTCTCTAAAGAGCCGATTGCCGAGATAGGGTCGATGAAACGACCAGATGGCACTTTTACGACCTCTAGAAAAGAAACGTTAGAGCTTTTGATTAAAAACCACTTTCCTGGAAGTTTGACTCTGGATAACAACCGACCTCCCCACTTTGAGGGCGCAAGGCGGCCCAAAAAGAATGATTGGGAGGTCGCCAAGAACGTTATCACAGCACCGGCAATTGAATGGGCAATAAAATCATTTCAGCCCTTCAAATCTCCCGGTGAGGATGACATCTTTCCAGCTCTGCTACAAAACGGACTGGAATTACTTATACCCATCCTCATTAAATTGTATAGAGCTAGTCTGGCGTGGAATTATATACCACCCTGTTGGTTGGCAGCTAGGGTAGTATATATACCGAAAGTGGGCCGCACTGACCCACACCCTAAATCTGTCAGACCAATCAGCCTAACATCTTTCCTGCTTAAAGGACTTGAAAGAGTACTGGACTGCCATATCAGGCAGGTAGCTTTATACAGCTCCCCCCTGAGCATCCACCAGTACGCTTATCAAACAGGCAAATCAACAGATTTAGCATTACATAACCTTGTTGAGAAAATCACACAATCCCTTAACAATAAGGAGATTGCGGTGGCCATTTTTCTCGACATCGAAGGAGCATTTGACAATGCACTACCAGCTTCCATTGGTTCAGCTTTGACTGAAAAGGGCATTAAACCAACGATTACCGGCTGGATATATGCCATGCTCACTAATAGAACAGCCACTACATCTATTCAGGACGAGGCCATCAGCTTTAAGGTTTCCAGGGGCTGCCCGCAGGGTGGAGTTTTATCTCCCCTTTTGTGGTCACTCCTGATGGATGACCTGCTTGGTACTCTCGTGGGTAGAGGGGTAGAACTGCAAGCGTATGCAGACGACCTTGTCATTTTGGCAAGAACCAAGTCAGGACGGGTTGCACATAATACCCTCCAAAGGACTTTGGACGATGTCTACAGTTGGTGCCAGAGGGAACAGATGTCTGTTAACCCTGGCAAAACTGTAATAGTTCCCTTCACCAGGAGAAGGAATTTGGCGGACCTTCCGCCACTTTCCTATAATGGTGAGGTTATTCCATTTGCAGCGGAAGTAAAATATTTGGGGATCATCCTAGATAAAAAACTTACTTGGAACGCTCACCTGGAAAAAGTCATCCATAAGGCCAGACTTTCCTTGTGGACATGTCGCAGGATTTGCGGAAAATCTTGGGGCTTGGGTCCCAAACAAATCCATTGGATATATGTGATGATTGTTAGACCAATGATCACATACGGAGCCATTGCTTGGTGGTCAAAATCTTTACAGAAAACGGCCCAAGCAAAGCTCTCTGGCATACAGAGACAGGCTAGTTTGGCTATAACTAGTGCTATCAGCACCACACCGTCAGCAGCCATGGAAGTCCTCCTGGACCTTCCTCCTCTCCACATACTTCTGGAAAAGGAGGCCAGATGAACAACATATAGAATTGTGCATATTTCTAAATGCACGAAACAGGCTTATACAGAGCAAAGTAGAATGCTAGCGGCTACCGAAAGTCATAGTATTCTAGGAATGACCTCTGATATAATGCCCCCAACAGTAAACCATAATCTGCCTTATACCGTCCTATTTCCAAATAGAGATGAATGGGTCCTCCGCAAGGATGAACTCTCAAGAGCAGACATCTGTTGGTACACTGATGGATCAAAGACACCCTCAGGCTCTGGTGCGGGTGTATACGGTCGAAGACCTAGGACAGAAATCTCAACATCTCTGGGATCCTATGCAACCGTATTTCAGGCAGAAATTTATGCCATTGCTTCATGTGTGGAGAGTTTGGGGCAATCCAACCTGACACACAGATCAATAAAAATTTTCACGGACAGCCAAGCGGCCTTGAAAGCACTTAGCTCGTACCGTGTAACGTCGAAATTGGTTTTAGACTGCCAAAAAAGACTCGCCTCAATAGGAGAACGCAACAGGGTATCGCTGGTTTGGATTCCTGGCCACTCTGGTATGGATGGTAATGAGAAGGCTGACTCTCTTGCAAGAGAGGGTGCCGCTCATGACTTTATCGGACCAGAACCTACAATTGGCATCGCAACAAGTGTTGCCAAACATACACTAAATACTTGGACTGCAAGAAGAGTTTTAGACTTCTGGCATAATATACCAGGATTGGTTCATTCAAAGGCCTTCATACATCCTTCGAATAACGTATCCAAACAAATGTTAGGCTATAAAAGACACGATCTACGGTGCCTAACAGGCCTCTTAACAGGCCACTGTCGATTGAATCATCATATGCTGAAACTTGGACTGTCGGACGATCCGATTTGCCGTCTTTGTTTGGAAGATGATGAAACAGCAGAGCATATAATTTGTGCCTGCCCCGCCGCGGCGCAAATCAGGTATCGGATGTTTGGCAGGGCCACTCTCTTGTCCTCGGACCTGAAATATCATTCACTGAACAAATTAATCGGCTTCGTCAAGAAGCTGAATTTGTTTGGTGAAATTTGAATAGGTATGAGCCACAATAGATTCTCGCGAGTCGCAGTGGAGGGCCTCATTGACCCACTCATTATAAACCTAACCTAACCTAACCTAACTGTTTAAATTCGTTGAGTTTGAGGAAAGTTATGTATGCATAATCAACTTTACTTTCAATTTTTTCCAAATTCTGCGGCCGACGCACAGCTAATATTGTCTGGAAGGAAGTACCTACTGTAAAATAATTTTTTCTACTTCCGCTACTAAAACCGCACTTTGAACACGGGTTTGACATGCACAAAACGACTCTTTAAACACTAGTGTTTAAAATGCGAAAAGTCATATCTCGTTAATCTTTTGTTTTTTAAACGTCAAATCAAGTGTATCTTTTGTATGTTAAATTTCATGCTCCTTGATAATTTTGTTATTCTGCGTCATTTGATTTATCAGTCATCTGTCAGTCATCGTCCGTCATGTAATGAATATAATTCAAATATAATATAATGTTTTCCTTCCCGCGGGCGAAGAAAAAGTATAGTAAGCACCTCGTGTTAAAAACGTCTTTAGTCACTCGTTTCACAAGGAACTCGTTCCGCTTCGCTTCACTCGTGCCTAGTAAAACTCGTGACTAAAGTAACCGTTTTGACACTTGGTACTTAATATACTATTATGTAATAATTACACCCTCTCATACATAGTCTGTCCTAATGCTGCGGAGCAGCACGGGTCCTCTAGTTTATCATTAAAATAGTGTCATTGTAGTACACAGAAAATTTTTGTTTCTTTTCCAATAAAACTATTATAAAATAAAAACATGTGTATTGATTTTAATATACGTAGGCTGAATTATACGATGTGAGCAAATTATAACAGCCATACACTGCGAGTATTTAAAATAAATCCGTATTCCAATTTCCTTTAAAACTGAGAAAACTGCGTTTGTGTCATTATTATTGGTTTACTAAGTAATTTTAAAGCCGAATCTATAAAATCGAGTACTTAGTTAAAGAGGTATATTTTTTGTCAGTGAGTGTAGGGGTTAACGTGTTAAAAAGCTACTCCAAATTGAGAGTTCACCTTTAACACACCTCAAATTTGCAGTATTGCTACCAAAAACCAAATCATTTTGAATGAGAAGTGAATAAATTTACTATTATTATTAATATATCTGTGTAGTGATGGGATGGGAATAATACATTTTATTGTTAATTCAAATGTTGAAATTTGTTTTTAAAACATATAAGTTAGAGAAATTATATAAAACCAAAGACATATACTTTTTCTAGTTGTAGAGAAACATAATATTCTTTTATCTTAAATCACAAATTTTCTAAAGGTTACTTAAGGTGACATTTAGGCATAAACCAGCAAATAGTTTCGTCATTTGACGATGATAGATTCATTTAACAGAAAAACTGTTTTAAGATGAATAAAGGTAATTAATATAAAATGACATCACTGGAGAATATTCTGAGAAATGTTTGTCACTTAAGACAAATACAATGATTTATTTTGATATGTAAATGAATAATCATGAACTATTTTACCACTCCCTTAAACTTCTGGTGATTACAAAAAATGAAAAGTACCTACATCTTCGGTAATCTTGAGATGAATTAATAAAATTTAAATACCTCTAAATGCTTATTGAAGTAAATCATGTTACTTGTCAATTATCGAATGAGAAAATATTTAGTCTGTTCGTTGTTATTCAGTATGGTCTGTATTGGGACATCTACATGTACTCAAATCTACAAATAGCTTCTTCCACTTTAATGCCCTGTACCCCAGTAAAAAACATCAAATACAATTTGGCTTACTACTTATAGCTTACTCTGTACATATAAATACTATTCATGGATGGCTTGAATCACATTAATTAATCTTTGTACATTCGATGTCAATTCCGTGTCGACCGTATCTACTATTTATTCTATTCAGAATAATTTATTCCCTTTGACTTGTTCTGTACCTCCTGATTTACAAATTATAGTATATTCAAGCAATCAGATAAATCCAAGAAATAATTTGTTTAAAACTCATTAAAAATGTTCTGTTAATCATAATAATTATTATGAAAGATAACGAAAGCTCAAATTAAAACAACGTTGAAATTGGTCGATTTAAGTGCACCGCCGATTCTGTTCGAGTCTAAAAGTGAAAAGGTAAAGAAATGCTTTGTGATCCGTATAGTTTGGGTGTGCTCCATTTAGGTCATACAGAGCAAGTAAAGTACGCGGACAATGACCAAGCGCTGTAATAACAGGTTTGCTCTAGTGCGGGTGGATGCTGATGCTGCATAACTATGGACCACGGTAAAATGAAATGCGCCTGCCGCGCTTTCTTATAGTGATGGGAACAACGTGGTTTATTAATGATAGTTATTTTGGTTACAGCAAGATATTATACCTTTTTCAAATTTGTTTTAAAAACAAATGCGGTTTTTAAAGTGCAAAATTGTTACAGCTGTTTTAATATTATAACTAAACTCAGTAATAGATAATATGTAATAATATAAAAGTACTGTCTTTTCCAATCTTAAAAACTTTGGGTAAAAAGATTTACTACTAGATCTCTTGTTTCTAAGGTTTAAAAACCGAAGGGTGATCATTCAAAAATCTAAGTTTACATTTAATTTCCTTAACGACTTTGTTAAAATAATCTGCTCACGTTAGTTTATTTATAATTCTAAAAACATTTGCGGAAAAAACGTTCTTTTTGGAATTTTCAAAAATCGCTCTGTTCCTTGAATAGAGTTGACTAGATTTGACTATGGCGTCTTTAAAAAAATTAACCAGAAGATCAGTATTCCCAATCTCAAATTGGTACATTGTGAAGTTATCAAAACATCCATATTTCATTCATTTAATTTGATTTCTATATAATTATTGAAAAACTACTTTTAAGAATAGCCGTAGTAGTATTAATTAATAGATCTGTAGTCATTGAAACAACTTGGTTGAATTTTGAACATTTAAAAGTAATATGAAAACAGCAAAAAATATCCGCCGATTAAGTTTGAATGAAGGAATAAGCTGAATGCAATATTCAAATTGGACGGAGCAACATACTATCTTCAATAATTCTTCTTCTTCTCTTTACTATATTTACAGTTGTTGGAGAATAATTCCGCAATTTCTTATACCTATTTCTTCCCTTGCCATTTTCTTCATTTCTTCCATATTTTTGTATATTTCCTTCATTTGATCGATCCATTTTCTCCTCGGTCTCCTCTTCTTTTTTATTCATACTTCCTGCCTCCATTACTGTTCTTGTTATTCTTTCCAGCTTTATTCTGGTTACATGTCTGTACCCAATTGTTTCTTTAGTATTTTATGATTTGTTTCTCTTTTTTTGTTTATTTGCCGCCTATTCTGCTTAAGAATTTTAATTTTGGTATCATCATTCTTCCCAAATCTCTAATTCTGGCTTGCAAATAATATGTTTTTGTTATTACATTGTAAATCTTCCTTCCAATATTCCAGTGTCCCAGTTTTGCCTTATTTGGTGTATAATAAAATCTTGTTGGTTTATTCTCTCTTGTGATCATGTATTTATTGTCCAATCTTCTCTGAGTACATTTTCCAGATATTAGTACGTGGTTAATATTTCTAATATGTTTCCTTATTCTGTTGAGTATCTTGGTTACAATCATTACCTTCGTTATGTTAATGTTTACTTTAGTTTCCACATTTTCGATTTCCCTGATCATATCCACTAGTTGTTGCATTTTATTTCTTGTATTCGCATGCTAGAAACAAAAGTGAAGTCATTGATACTAATTCAAGTATCTGCATTCAATTATTATATTGAGATGTTCAGTTTGGGTTTATATCTATTTGGTGGTTATACCCATTTCTACTATCAATAATATGGAAAATTGACAAAATTATCATTCATGTCATTAAGTAGTCAAGTAACTGTATGTGTGCAACGAAAATATGTTTTAAATAATGGACCGTGAACAAACCGTTCCTAAACATTTTATAAACATGAATACACCTCTACTTTCTTGTGTCCGAGGAATTGCGACGAACGGACGCTACAATGCTTCGCTTCGAAACTATTTTTTTTGTAATTATATACAGGGTTAAAAAATATTTGAACCCAGCAATAGCAAGTTGTTATTTTCAGATAAATTTGAATATATTCATTGTTTCTTTATGTATTCATAATTTTTCAATCAATTAACGAATTTTTTACAGCATATTTATTGAAATGATGATGTTTGTGCATCTCTTGACTGTACTTTTTGTTAAAATCGAATAATATTTTGAGTATTCTAGAGTTATGCTTGGTAAAAGTACCTCCTTTTGCAAAATTCCATAAATTAACATATTTGGCTTCTGTGGATTTGGATGAAATCTTTTTTGTCCGTAATATAAATAAAAAGGTCGAAATACTTACCTATGCTATCGTATAAACTTTTCACATAACAAAACCTAAAGCCCCGTGGTTAACATTTCCAAATTTCAGTAAGTAAAATATTCAAGAATCTATTAGTGAATTCCTTTCATTGAACGATGGAAGTTGAACCAGAACGGTCATCCTCAAATGGAAAAAGATCTGCCGCTCGAACTGAAAAGGAAAAAAAATCATACTACGTGTACTTCAGCGTCTGCAAAAAGATCAACCGAGTTTAAAAGACAAATTAATAGATATCAGTTCAGGTTACTAAGGAGCCTCAAAATCAAGCATCTATAAAATATCGAGAGAATAAAAAGTACATGGAAAAGTACAGGCACCAAAAAAGAAGATCGGTCCAACAATAATAGAAGTCGACGAACATGCGAAATATGCTATACGAAGAACTGTCCATACATTTTTTATGAAAAATGAAGTACCAACATTAAAGAAAGTGCTGGAAGTTGTTAGTGAAAACGAGATCATCCCTAAAATGGGTAAGGAGACGTTGAGAAAAATCTTACATGGTTTGAATTTTAGTTATGAGAAAATAAATATAAACAGTGTTCTTATTGAAAGATCTGAAATATTATTGTGAAGAAGAGAGTATCTAAGGAATATTAACGAGTTTCGGCAGCAAGAAAGAAATATTTATTATACGGATGAAACACAGTGAAAAAAGTGTGGCAACATGGAAATGTGAAAAATGTACGGCAAATAGCTATTGAAGCCCGGTTTAAAAATGCCATCTGAAATAGGCCACCGTTTAATAATCACACATGTAGGAAGTGATAGCAGATTTGTATGAAATGGTGAATTAATATAAGAAAACGGGAGAATACCATGAAGAGATGAACGCGGAGGTGTACGAGAGGTAGTTTGGACGCATTACTGAAAATTTGGAAACAGGATCAACCGTCGTTATGAACACTGCTCCTTGCCACAGTCGACACTGCGAAAAAAAGCCACAACAGACAAGGATAAAAGCTCAAATTTAAGAATGTTTACGGGATAAAAGCCCTTACGTTGAAAGCAGTGCAAATAACGAATTGCTTCAAATTGTGAAGATACATGCCTATAAATATAAGAAACTTGCTGTAGATGAATTAGCATTAAGCCATGGAATTACTTTATTAAGGATACCTCCCTATTATTGTGAGTTGTATCCAATTGAATTAATTTGGGCACAAGCTAAAGGGGATGTGGCACGAATAAATCGAAAGTTTTAAGTTAGCCGATGTGGAACGCCTTCTTCAGAAATCAGTCGAACGAGTTACATCAGAAACTGGAGCAAGTATATTGTTAATGATCAAAACGAAGAAAAGAAAATGTGGGATGTAGATAATATGGCTGATAAAGTTATCAATGATATGATTATCAATGTAGGTACTAGTGATAGTGATATTGGTGATGAAAAATCGGGAAATGACAATGAGTAGGTTCTAACATTGTTTTTCGGTGTTACGAGTTTTATTTTTTAATTCTTATTTTTGTACCAATGATTTCCTTTATTGAAAAAAAATCCATTTATTTTCATTGAAGAATTTTCTTTATTCAATAAATGTTTCCCACGTCTGAAAAATAGTTCAGGAAAATGTAACAATGCTATCTTTGACCCTGCAAAAAAACGTCCTCGCCACTGTGCAAGACCTATATCGGTACTGACGGAGGTCATTGCACTTTCCAAACTTTATAGTTCGACTTTAGATAGTCGGTATTAGCTAAAACAGTACAAGCAGATGTTGAATGGTCTCTGATGTTTGATGACACTTTCTGCGTTTGTCGGATTGTGTGTTGCGATCCTTAGTCACATACTTCTTGTAGTTGTTAGTGTTGATTACTTGGTCTTGGATAGCCATCATGTAGCCCTCGGTTTCTGGAAAAAGAGCTCCGCTAGTAAGCCATCTGTTTGAAGTTGCTTTGTCAATATGCGGCTGGTTGAGGTCGTGATGATGTCAACCGTGCAATACCTTTTGTGACCAATGTGTCAGCTTCTCGGTATTTGATACTAATTTGAAGTCGGCTTCAGACGAGGCGAGGTTCAGAAGTGAGTAATCCTTATCCGCCTTAGATACAATTCGATGCAGGGCTGAGGTTTCTGATTTCCTGTGAATGACTTCGGATGGTGGTTGTTATTTTTAGTCATCATTGGTCGTGTTATTATCTGAATACATTCTAGCTCCGTTTTCGTCCATCTCAGGATTCCAAATGAGTACGTTAAAACAGGCGTCGCATAGGTGTGATTGCGTGAACTAAGTTGGCTGCATTTAACCCCAACTTCATAAGTGATTTTACTCTTTTTGTGTATTGCTCATGGATTCTACATGTTGCATGCTTGTGGTTCAGTAATCTTGCCTATTGAAATCCCAGGTATTTGTAAGTTTCCCAGTTTCCTATTGCGTGTACGATATCTCCAGTGGGTAGTTGCACATCTCCGTTTATGACAATGTCTTTCTCAATTTGTAGGGACTTGCACTTGGACAATCCAAACACCATATGGCTATCAGTGGATAATCTGTTATATTGAGAAGGTGATTGATTTGACGCTTATTTGCTGCGTATAGCTTGATGTCATCCATGTAGAGAATATGAGAGATGGTACAGTTGGTGTTTCTGTTAGCTTTGATTTTAAAACCATACTTCGTATCATTGATCATGGCGGATAGGGGATTGCATGATTGGGAATGATCATTGCGAGGCAGAACCACAACGGACTCTAGGAGTCACCCTACGGATGGGTATTTAGTCAATACTGATGGAGTTGGGATCTCCATTTTCCATCGTATATACTGTCGGTCTCCGTACTTAGTCCTATATTTTTCAGGAGATAAAGAAGCGAAAGAGTTACCAAATTAATTACCTGTCCAGCGAAATGTATCCTAGTTCTGCAAATAATTGTTTTTAATTTGATTGCTTAATAGTTAAGCTTTACATAGGCACTATTATGAAAGTTTCATATTTGTCCGTTTTTCCGGGAAAAATATTTTAGACAGTTACGCCTCTAGGTGATAATATTTTTTTAGAGATTCTCTTTTGCGACAAAGGTTTACAAATATAACTCGAGAAACAGTTAAATACAAGTCTTTTTTTCGAAGAAAGTGACAGTTCATATTTAAAGGATAATATATAACAAAAAAAAACTAACCAAATTCGTTTTACAAACACAATCAAAACATTCTTATAACTTTACCAAATTTGGAAACACGTTTTACAAACTAAAACAAAAACCATTTAAAATTAACGCTCTCCGAATTCTAATATGCACTCGGTTTCTCCCTATCACCCACAAATTTTTAGAGAAAAATATGAAACTCCCAATAGTGGTGAATTTTAAAAAATTAAAAAAAAAACAATTTTGTTTTACAAAATATACTTTTTATTGTATAAAAAAATACAAACTATTTTCGCATGTATTCGCTTGGAACCTTTTCCGAAACGTGAAAATTTTCACACCTTTTTGTAAAAGGTTCCACTGCTGCAAACGAAATCCAAGCAGTTATGCCTTTGTTTCGGGAATATGTAAATCACGAACTAGATCATTATCCTCTTCTTGAGATATAAAATGTGGCTGTTTGCTGCTACTACATTCGAAAACGAATTCCTCTTCAAAACTTGGACCGGCTTCTGGATCCTCTGTGTTATCATAATTATCTGGTTCATGATATTTCTCTGGAGGCTTAGGAGCAAGTATGTTAAAAGCGTCATGAGGTACATGTCTTATGGCTGAGGGGATATTAGGATACACTACTTTATGCTTGCTTTTACCAGAAAATCCCACAATTATTAAGCCAAAGTAGTAATCATCAACATGATCCTTAGTGTGGTGGTTACTTAGCAAGTGTCCCTCGTATGTACATCTTGAACCATCGAACCATTCATCTTCGGGAAACACTTACCTCGTGAACCATTCTTTAGGGTTAAATAAATAACATCGTTTAAAAACTCACTGGGACAACATATATTTAGAAATTACGTATATAAATTACTGACCATATGTAACACAGAATATAAACGTTTGTACTATTAATAACAATAATAATAATGAATAATCTTCAATAGAAATGAACTCTCTATATATAGGAAATTGTTAGTCAACGATCCGTTTCTCGACCTTGTCGATACATTATTTATAAAACGGACGTGTTTGTTATTGATTTTACTACACCTTGCCAATGGCCTTCCAGTTCACTGGCCGCTAGTAATATTTGAAATTAATGTCTACTAAAATCTAATAATGTCTTTTAAATAATGGCTTTTGGGATCATCACATCATCCCCTCTTGGAAGAGAAAAATTATCCTCGATAAATTTTCGATACTACCTATAACGTTAATAGTTCTCACTAATTGTCTTGTTTTTTAAACATTGTTTGTTTGTTTACTGTCTCACCTCACTTGTTTACAAATATTTTCGTTATGGTATTTATACAACCGATTTTTATGTTTTTTATTGTTTTGAGATATAATCTCACAGTTTACTCCTTTTACTTCCGTTATTTTGAACTTATTCCTTTCATCATTTTTCAAAATAACTGAATCCCCTACCCTAAAGTTTACGGGTGAAGATTCCTTTCCGCTTTTATTTACTCTAATTAACTTATTTTTTATAAAAAACTGCTTGTCTCTTTCATTCGCCTACTGTAACTTATATTTCAACTCTTTATCATACCTTTCAAGATTGTAACATGGGTATATTTCTACATTTAAAAATTCTGGTATGTTGGGTTTTCTACCGCATAACAATTCAAAAGGATATACGTGTTTGGTGTTGTCTTATAACAAATTCGCACCAATTATCTCAAGAATCTTTAATACAGTTTCTTATGTACTCATTAAATGTTCTGTGTCAGTTTTCACAACTGTCTATCGCTTCGTGGTGGTATGCCGTTGAAAAATTGTGTTTTATTTTTAAAAGTTCCGCTAAGTTCATCATTATTTCGTTCTTATATTCCGTTCCTTGATCTGTCCTTATCTCTTTCATCAACCCATAGTTTGGTATAAAGTTTTCAAATATAGCTTTTGCTATTGTGGTTGCCTCTTTGTTAACGACCGGTATCATGACCGCGTATTTTGTTAATTCGTATAATATTGTTATACAATAACGATTCCCATTGTTACTTTCTACAAAAGGACCTATTGTGTCTATATAAATGATATCAAACGGTTTTATAGATATGTCCGTGATGACAAATTTCTCTTTATGACTAGGTTTTGCTTTATTCACTTGGCATTCGTGGCAATTCTTTACATACTTCCTTACATCTTTCTCCATGTTTTTCCACCTAAAATTTGCTCTCAGTTTCTTTAATAATCTATTGTTTCCTACATGTCCTCCAAACATTGGATCATTGTGATCTCTTTCTAGAATCTTTTGAATCTCTTCTTTCTGCTGTACCGTTTTTGGCACTTCGCATATACATACTTGTATATTTTTTAACCTTTTATTCCCTTCTTCTATAAATTCTTCTATTGTGCACTTTTTGAATATATAATCATTTGCGTATATCTTCATTCTTTTTACCGAAAGCTCCTCAAGCTTTTCCAACGTTCGTCCTAGGTCGAAGTTGTGTATTCCGGTAAATAAGGCTTCACTAAATTTGAATTTATTTTTGATCCGAATGCTCATCCTTAGCGAGATACGGTTATTTTCAAAGTGTAAAATTGGTAATTTATGTGCCTCTAGATTATTTAAAACTTTTATTACTGAAGGTTTTTCTATTCGTTCGTCCTCTGTTTCCTCGTTATTCTTTAGATCCTTTCCTGAGTGAGCGTTCTCCTTGCGCGTTTGTGCTCTTGTGATTGCCAAAACATGTGAATTATTTATGTATAAATCCTTGAGTTCTTCTATGGATATTCTTGATATACTATCTGCGTAGTTCGTTACACCTTTGACGTACTGTATTTCAAAATAGTATTCTTTCAAATCAATCAAGTTTGACATTTTTCCAAGAAAACTTATTTACCTCTTAGTTGATTAAAACTTCTATCGCTGAAAATATTATCCAATGTTTTCCGATTTGTTTCGTTATGTTCCTTAAATGTTGATTTATTCCATCCTGTATGTATTTCTAATTGATTTTTCCTTTCTTCTAGTTCTTTTAGACTATATACGTTGTCATTTATCATTAATGTATTATCGATTATCTTAGCTTTTTCTCCACTTTCTCTCGCCTGTTTCATGTATCTTATTAGCTGTTTTCTCTGTTCCAGTATGTCTTTTGGGTAATCTTCATCAATATATATCTTTGTTCCTTTTAATTTATTCGTGCGTTCCAAAGTTTCTACTTTCTTATTCACATCTTTCATCATTATTAGTACTGGCCTATTTTTGTTACTGTTTTTATTTCCTAATCTTTTACATTTCAAAATATCTGATTTAACATCTACTGTGTTATTAACCTTTTTCATTACATCTTCTAATTTACTTTATAGTGGTTTCTCATCCTCTTCGTTGCCTTCTTCTATACCATGTATTACCAAATTCTTCTCTCTAAATTGTTTCTGAATCTGTGTCATGTTTCCTTGCAATACCTGTGTTTTTTTCCTTTAGATCCATATTTTCAATGTTGAATCATCTTAAATCCAAAAAACTCGTCGTACGTTGGCCCATTTGGCTAGCGAATAAATTCACTATGCTATAGAACAGTTGTGTCGATAAATGGAAGGAATAAGATGGCGAAGTGTTTCGGCTATGACGTCCCTTGAGTTAGGGATGGCATTCATTAGCGTGACGGTAAGAAATTAACTGTCTCAACCCTTACTTCGTGGAATCTACTCATATTAGTGTTTTAAATGAAACTCAATGTTTCTAGCTAATTCCACAATGTAATGAAAAATCTTGAAAATTCTAAAAAATTGACAATTGTTTCGATAACTGAATATCATCGTCAGAATGACAAAAGCTACATTTCATTTGATGCCTACCTGATGTTTAGTAGTTTTTTTTGGGCTAGATCAAGAAGTGACCTACCTTGTGATTGACTTAATATATGTTAATAGAAAAAAGAAGAAGATGTGATATTACAAATAATGAAGTTTAGATATTATTAGCCCTATGGTGATATCCTGAAATTAGAAGACACCTAAGAAACCCACAATATGAAGTCGTCTATGAACAGATAAATCTAGGGAGTTCTCCACTATTAAACTGTCTTCTTAAGTGATAATTGTAAAGATCAGCAGATATAGTTTTCCTGGTTTTATATATCATTGCACAGTTATACTGATCTTAATTGGAAAAAAGATATCCAGGATATCCCCATAAGGCTAATAATATCTAAACTTCAAAATTTGTAATATGATATCTTCCTCTTTTTTCTATTAATACATATTAAGTCAATCACAAGGTAGGTCACTTCTTGGTCTAGCCAAAAATAACTACTAAATATCAGGTAGGCATCAAATGAAATGTAACTTCTGTCATTCTGACGATGATATTCAGTTATTGAAACAATTGTCAATTTTTTAGAATTTTCAACATTTCTCATTATATTGTGGAATTAGCTAGAAACATTGAGTTTCATTTAAAACACTAATGTGACGGTAAGAATTTCAATTAAGATTTTGGTATCTGTTGAGAGGTCGTAAGGAGCTGGTGGCTTTTCAAGAGTGACTGGAGCGGTGTCTTGAGGGGTTTTGGGTGTCGATAGCCTGTGGAGGCAGCGAGGATGAAAGGCGGGGTGAGGGACACCGCAATTCGTACATGTAGGGGTTCCGGACTTGGGACAATTTTCGGACCGGTGGTCTGTTTGGCCGCAGGAAGGGCATATCGGTTTAGACCGACAAGAATCAGCGGAGATTGGGGGCAGCGGATTGGTGTTGGATGGCTCGCACTGATGTGGGAGACCATGAAATGTGAGGCCGGAGGTGAGGGCTTGGTGATAATGGGTTTTGGAGGTGGTTACCTTGCGAAACATCGATGTGGGTTTGTTGGTGGCCTTGGCGGTGATTCGCCAAGTTTGGAAGTAAGGAATGTGGAGATCTTGAAGAATTTCTTCGAATTCCTCGAGGCTGATCGTGGGGTCTACATTTCTGCAGACGAATGAGTAGGTGGGAATGAGGTTTTTGTTTGCTGGGCGGGGTGGACGTTCGGTGAAGTTGAGGAGGTTGATGGTGATGTTAGAATCACCAGTGGAATTGTAGCTTTGTCTCAGAATAGTTGAGACTGACTTTTGGGAGGACGTTTTAAGAAGAGCGGTGCGATTGAAATTTACTTTCAAATAAAGGATTGGGATGAGAGGGATTGATTGAATCGTGCCATGCTTGTATTTCTGCTGGAGATAATGAATAAGTAGGAGTTGGGGCGGGTTTGTCAGTTTTACTGCCGCGTGTACGTCTGGAGGACATTGTTGGTTATGGATGTGGTGAAGGATTGTGGGTGAAAGCTAACACCGACAGCGGATTCACTGCCGGGGGGAGTTGCCTCCCTAGTTAAAGGTTTCCTGACTTATTAGCTTTCAGGAGTTTTATATTTACCTAGGTGCTAAATGTCCTTCCTTTCGTCTTCTGGTTGGTGTGGCTTATTATTGGAATCTGAAAATAAACACAGTCAGCTACATGAATTTATTTTCATAAATATGAGATTGTTTCGAGAGAAACAATTGGTTACACTTCCTAGTGTGTTATGAACTGTCGAATTGAAAAGTTGGGCAAAACATGTGGGTTGGCGGAATTTCTTCTGGTGGAGGCGTCCACGGTACCGGCGAAGTCGCGGTGAATCGGTTTGAATGAGTGACCTATTCGTACTATATCACCTACCTCGGGCGATGGACTGGCGCTACTATCCTCCTATAAGCGGTTGGCTGCTTATATACCCGTTTCGAACATCTGGTATTTCATAGAAACATCGGGAATCAAGAGAATCGAAAACGATTTTTATATACAGGGGCCCTTCAATGAGTAGCTGTCCCTCCGACGACTATGGGGTACGATGAAATCTGGAATTACATGGGGATTAATGGGTATCTCCTTTATTTGAAGCCCTAGGGGGTTGAGACTTCGTTGACTGGGAACATCCCCAGGCACTCCCCCATGCGGTGTTGCCAGATTGTGTACAATTTCCCTAGACTAAGAGAAAACGTAGACTTGGTAATGCTGCACCCCATTATGCTTTAGAAAGATAAATATCGCACAGGTACATTCTTATACCTGCTTAAAGCATGTTGTTGGCACTCTCTGGAATCTATTACGTGATTCGACTATTTGAAGATCGGTGTAAGAGTTGAATAGGTACAAGGCTTATCGAAATAACGTATTTGTTCGGCGGAAAGGATTTTCGTGCAGAACCGTGAATTTTCATGAGGTAAAGAAAAAGAGAACTCCTGTATTCAGGCATACGAATAACAGGAGTTTGGCATTTACATTTCATACTTTTTTTGAAATTGGGATTCGTCCAATATTTAAAGGTTTCATATTAAGACTTGAGAGGGAATTACGTTGTTTTAGAACGATTTTGTCATAGTTATTTTCATTATGACTGTATTTGAATAAAATTGTAATTGTTTCTCTTTTTTGACCATTAATTCCATAATATTTGTCCACTTATTGGGTTGGTTGTTAGTCTGATTTTCTCTAACAGACAAAATACTTAAATCTTTTGAAAAAGATTTAAAATCCGAAAACTATTTAAAACTAATTGGAATTACATCATAAGGCTGTTTGGTTCTGGCACATATCATTACATGATTACAGGGTATAGTTGGGGTGGAATATAAAGATCTCCTAAATGTTACTATCAAATTTTTTTAGAGAAATATCTTTATTATTCTTGTTTTTTTCCCATAGAGTACAGCATCATAGACGCTACTATTGAATTTTTATTCTGGCTATAACAACCATCAGAATATAGGCTTATTTTTTATTTTCCCTTTACAGCATACTGTGAAATGACTTTAAAAAGGCAAGTTGAGATTTCAGCTGATCTACATTTACTTTTTATTTCATCCCACGTAAAACAAAAGCACTTTTTAGTTACAATATCGTAAACAGTAACCTCGGATGAGTTCTCATAAGTTTCTAGCCTTTCTTTTGTATCACTTTTTCTAAAATGTGTATCTCATATCTCTCTCTTCAATAATTTTTAGTCTCTTCATTTCCTTTTCTAACGTTGATGCAAAGTGAGCATTGATCTTTTTTGGGCTTTAAAAATGATAAGTTTTTTGTTTTACATACCTTCCGGAATGTAGAAAAACTTGGAATATTTTGATTTCCTTTTTTCGTCTGATCTACAGCAAACATTTTGTACATTTTATTGGAACATGATCTACAAAAATGCGATTCAACGCGTGGGTATCGGTCAATGTGATAATCTATATCTTTTAAATTAAAATATTCGCTTTGTGTCTAATTTATTCACTTCTTTGTCTTCCTCCTCTTTTTTCTCCTTCCGTAATACCCTTTCACTCAATTTTGAGAGAGCTGTACGTAGGGCACATTTTCGGATACCTAACGTATTAAATTTTTTTTTCCCACGACCACATAGGAAAGTAACACATTTCGCACTCTCTACTCGCATGGAAAGTGACTTTTCACTCTCGTGGGATTGTCGCACTTGGCTTACGCCTCGTTCTACAATATTTCCCACTCGTGTGAAAAGTGTCACTTTCCGCATTCGTAACGTAATATAACTATTACATACACTGATTTTTTCATGGTTAACAGTGTGGTATGATCGAGAATTTTCTCTACGTGATTTTTCTTCAGTAGACGTATGTCGTTTTTTCCTGAAAACATCAACGTGTCTAGCAATGCAATCTGTTTGCATTGTAAGATCTTCAAGATTTATAAAGTCTTGAAAAATTTCTTGCCTCGTTTCATTATTAATTTGGGCACATTGCTTGCCCGATTCCTGACAGGTTTTTGAATTACAACTCTCTTCAATCGTCTTAGCGGGAACTGTTTTTTTTAGTAATGGCACTGATGTATTCTTGCCCAGAATTTTATAATAGCTTAGCTTGTTTTTGTTTATTAAACCTCTTCTTTGCGATATTATCATCTACCTCTTTTGTAGCACTTTCCATGGAAAACTCTTCAGGTCTCATTATTATATCCTGCACTTGGATTTGATAGAGCACCTTAAAATACCTATTTAACTGACGTAACTCGATTTTTTAAATTTTATCAGTTACACCACTACGTGCGAAGACCGACGATATTATATCCCCATTGGGTAGTTGCACATCGCCGATTATGACAATGCCTTTCTCGATGTGTAGGGTCTTGCACTTGGTCAACCCAAACTCCATATGGATATAAGAGGAAAATCGATGTGCTATATCGAGAAGATGATTGATTTGACGCTTATTTGCTGCGTATAGCTTCATGTCATCCATGTAAATAAGATGATAGATGATGCATTTGGTATTTCTGTTAGCGTTGACGTTGAAACCGTACTTCATATCATTGATCATGGTGGGGTTTGGACCGATCTGCAGATGTAGGTTTGTTCGCCATCCTTTGCACCCTTGATGATCTCTCCTGCAACCTTTTTGTTCCTCCGCTAAGATGTTATTTTCTTCGGCGCGCCTGTAAGTTCTGTTAGTGATACAAGCTGTAAGTATCTTATATAAAGTGAGGAGGCACGTAATATATCTGTACTGAGTGTGGTCATCCGTCTGGGAACTCTTTGGAGCATATTAATGGAACCAAAAGTAAGAAACGTTGGGATGTCTTCTGGGTTTTGAGAGAGGTTGGTAAATTTTTTCGCCAACTCTTTGTGTACGCTTAGAAATTTATTAGCGTGAAATCATCAAACTGTATTGGCACAACGTTTAACCGCTTCTCTTGCTGCTATCCAGTCGGCGTTTCTGTTTTGGTTTTTAAGAGCGTTGAACATAATGAAGACCAATACTTTTCTAACGTCTGCTTCGATCAGGCGTAGCTTCAAGTTTCCTGTAAATTTTTTTTTGATAGTATGAAAAATGTTGTTCTGTTGTTTCTTTTTTGTGCACATGATGTATCTCGATAAACGCTTGGATTTCGCTGACGTTAATGTTGTTGATGTTCTGGATGTTGTGTGTGAGTGCCTATTTTCTTCAATATTTTTCTGATGTCGTTTCTCAAGCGTTTAGAGGGTTGTTCACAATTCTTATACTCCGCTAGGCGTCCAATCTCGCTCCTAATAGTATCGATAGAATGTTCTAGGCGCGGTTGCCACCAGGGTTTTGTGTTGGTGTTAATGGTACGGTTCCTTGTCACGTATATTTGCTGATTGTGTAGACGGAGTACTGCCACAGCTTCACAATAAATAAGTGAATTAAGCAGCCCGAGCGTATTGTAGTCGTTGCCGAGACTTTCTATTAGGGTCTACTCCTGCAATGATATTATTAGAATTTTTGTTGGTCCTCAATTTGGTCGTCGTTTTGGGTGTGCTCTCAAATTCCACTAATGTCTTACGTATTTCCAGTGACACTTTATCGACGATATTCGGTTGGGTGTTGTTGTCAAAAGCAGGAATGGTGTGATTCTGGGCAATTGCTTCTTCTTCGTCAGTGTGGGTTTCACCGTTTGGTTCTTGCGCTGGGAGATGGTAATCCGTTCAATGAAGATCTAGAAGGACTTCTCCTCGGACCTGCTGTAAGATAGATGCAGGAAACAAATTTTTCTTCACAATACTTCTTCTCTGATCAGCTTTCCGTTGTCCCGTTATGTGCTGCACTTCTGGGTACCTCTCAATAAAATTACGGTGAATGGCGTATCGGTAGTTGGTCAAGTCGATCTCCATATTGGTTGCTCTAAAGTAGGAGCGTATAATAAAGGAATTAAACTCAGTGGTCCACTTCATGCGCTGCCTATGCAATCCGGCTTTTGTGGTCGTAGGCACATTGACTTGCGTTGCCGTAGAAGCAGCAAGAGCCGGTGGAGGAGAGTTAGTGATGTGTTCATTCATCGAACAGGGCCCACTACCTAAATCCTGAACGGGGCAAGAGGTTGTGGTGGTGCAAAGCCCATTCACCCGTTTACTCCGTTAATTATACATAATAATTTTTTGCATTTTAGACCTGCTGCCAGGAGATAGGGAAGATAAGGAAATTGAAAAGGTGACCAAAGGAGGTCAATACAAAGAATAAATGTATGATCCTACTAAAAGACTGGTTGAAGAGACCAGCGAAGCAAAGTAAGGATCGGAGAGTAAAATCTCAGTTTAGTTGCCTTTTACGACACGCGCGTTCGAGGTATTCTACAAAGAGGTCCCGCTGACCCTTACGGGGTTTAGTTTAGTTTATTATTATTATATCCTCATTTTTCATATTTACCAATTTTATTTATGAAAATTTCAATTATCTTTTTAGGATATGTAGTTAAAAACTAACAAATAGACACGATTGTCTAGTCAACATTCAAAAAAGAAAAAGGCCGTAAACAAACCTATGATATAAATACAATTGGAAAAAAATACAAAAATTTATTACATTTAAGTGATAAAAAATATTTCAGATAAAACCAAGCATTTAACATTGAAATGGTAAATTTTCTTTATTAGCGTTCGTTAAGGAACACGATTCTTTCTTCAATGGCTGCCTTTGAATTTAAAGTAATAAGTTTTAAGGACAATATGTGATTCTGATAGGTG
Organism: Galeruca laticollis; assembly: GCA_963921935.1. Classification (NCBI taxonomy): domain Eukaryota; kingdom Metazoa; phylum Arthropoda; class Insecta; order Coleoptera; family Chrysomelidae; genus Galeruca; species Galeruca laticollis. The sequence continues at coordinate 150,604,002 of OY998180.1, forward strand.
ATCAGAGATAAAAAAGATTAGATAAGCACTGAGTGTCTATTGAACATCATCAAATTGAATTATTTCTAGTGACAAACCATAAAATCCTTTGTGAAATAAGTACTATATTTCTTGTTAAGAATCTTTATTAGTTATTTATGAAGATGGTAACATTTACATTATATATTTTTGGCTTGAGTGTAGGAATAGATAGGAAAGAGATATTCGAATAAAAGTTGACAGAAAGTCAGCTCTCAAATCCATGAGGATGCATGTCAACATCTGCAGGAACATTACATATTTATATATGGGCTAAACCGTGCGGGAAGGTAGATATCAGTTAGTTAAAAGACGTTTCGAACTCTAGGATAAAATGTTTAGCTTTCACATCTTGTGACATTATTTAGATTATAACTTGGAACAGGGGACAAAGCTGTAGGACTTCGGTGTATTGTTACTAGGAAAACTTATGATCTATGGAACGAGCGGAAGAAATTTAAAAATGCTTAGAACAGTGGAAACAATAAAATTTGATTAACAACAGCCTAGTGACTAATTCATCTTTCATCAAAGTATTAAAATAAAATGTCCGTGATGATAACCCAGCTGTAAATTTTTTATTGCGCATATTATACGGAATATTGCAAATAACTAATTTGGTATAAGGAAGAACATACCGTTGATGTTAATACTGGGAAGAAGAATAAATAAACAAAGCATTTGGCAATGACAAATGGGTATGGGTTATTATAGAGAAGGGAATTATGTGTTGGGAAATAATACTTGCTTACAAACTGTACAATTTGCAATTTGTAATCATCAAGAATGTAGCCTATCTCCGTTGCTTTGTAATTGCTGAAACGGTCACGAGAATGTTGAAGAAATACGTCGTTTCAGGAATAACGAGAACAAGGAGTTACAATGCTTAAATTAATGAAGTATAGAGTTGTCTTAGCCGAAAATTTGAAGACTTGAAAGAAATATTGAACTGATTGAAACTAAATTTGAGAAAGAATATAAGTGCAAGCATTATGGCGAGTGATAGGCGATATAAGTATGATATCAAAAATAGTTTGGCGCATAATGAAAAATGAAAACTCTTCTACACATTATGGCAATTTAGTTGCAGCTATACGTGTGTAATACTATAAATAACCTGGGATTTTGCCTAAAAGAACTATAGTACTATTAATGAAGAAGGACGTTGTGGCGTTGGGCATCCCAAGACGAAATTAATTCATGGGATTCAAGCAGACCTAAGAGGCGTAAATGTTGATCTTATCATTATAAATGAAACTAATTGTTTCTAAATGTTTCCCCTATACAATGAAAAAAATTATAAAATTAAAAAAGAATTGACAATTGTTTCAATATCTTAAAATATTATCGTCAGAATTTTAAGATATTGAAACAATTGTCCTTTTCTTAGAATTTTATCACTTTCTCAGTATTGAGTAAAATTATTCCACAAAGTAAGAGTTGATACAGTAAATTTAAATAAATGTTGATCAATGGCGGAATCGTGCTCAGGATCGTGAGTACTGGAAAGAAGTATCTAAGCAAGTCGAGTCCTGAAACTGCTCGTAGTTCCGAGAGGAAGAAGAAAACAATAAATGGCTCGGCAGATATGTAGACATTGGAATTGATGAACTGCAACAGAAGAATGTTAAATATAAGGTCATATAGTGATATTTATCAATTAAAGATAAACGTATTGTATCGCTTTCAGAGTAGGTACAATCTGTAATAACTTATTTACCAACAAATAATCCATTTATGAAAACATTCCTCAAACGAATTTTCAGTAATTGACTATGTCTTCTATTGGCCAAACAGAGGTGCCTCGAAGTGTTAATATAAGTTTTGGAAAGAGAAAAATCGGATGGAACCATATCAGGAAAATATGGTGGTTGGTCGATGAGTTTTTCTGGTCACAAATTCGCTTAAAAAATAGCCATGTGGGATAGTACCTTATCGTGGTATAGAATCCACGATAACTCAGTGTTCTTCACATAAATCCGGTCTGCCTCATAATAATGTCGTTCAATTACTGTCACACCTTCTGCAAGAATTTTGAGTGTACCGATCGACTTTGACGTGTTTTTTTAATTCGACTCAGTAGGAGGCGTTGTTCCGACGTGAACCTATGTCTCATCACTAGCTGCAATGCATTATCAACTTCTGATTGGACTTTATCTAGCGGCCCTTACGTGACTGAATTTTTGTGAATAATCTAAGTCTTTACAAACAAATGTTTAAAATAATTAGAATTCATTCGTGAGATATATAAGTTTCAGTGGCTATCCGTCAAATTTAAATGACGACTTTTAGTCATCATTCTCTTTACTTTAGCGATCTAAAGTTAAGTTGATCGCCAGTCAGAACGAGGCAAATTTTCCACCACATCTCGAATGCTTTTGAATGTATTATACTACTTATATGCACGTGTTTCTGTCATTTTTATTTCCTGTAAACATCTCAAAACACACTGGAGTTAAACTCATCCAATGTAGCGCTGTAGACAAATTAAATTACAATGACGCTCAAAATCCGCGTGAGAATAGAGAAAGTTTTGCCAGCTTAGCGACTAAAAGAATTGGGACAAGCTCTTTAAGCCAGCTTTTTAAATTATTAATTCCTGGTAACTAACTGACTATCTTTGATTACGTTGGATTTAGTGGAGATTACAGAGGTCGGAAGAAAATTTAAAAAGATATACTGTTGGAGAAATAACTTTTTCCCTCAGTGTAGATAACCAATTCGAAAGTAGAAGCATTCGTTACTGTTACGTCAGTGAATAAATTATATTAGTAGGATTTTTTAAAACTTTTATATCACCTTAATTAAATATGTATATATATATATATATATATATATATATATAGAAGGTGAGGAATATCGCGTGATATGTATAACAACAACAACAAAGAGATTCATGGGTTATTCACGCAGGCTACCATTCTATTTCAGTAGCCCTTTTCCTTTTTGCGTGATTTACCCCTGAATCTCTTTGTTGTTATATATATATATATATATATATATATATATATATATATATACAGGGTGTCCCGGGACTAATGGGAAAAAAGTCAGGTGCGTATAATATGAGCCAAAATAATGTTAGTACTCCATATAAACTTTTTATATGCAGGCCCTCGTTTTCGAGTTATAGGCCTCCAAAGTTTTAATTTTGAATTTTGTTTTTATTTTTATTTTTTGTACTAGTTATTTGATCTTTATAAAATTTACGGTAAAGCTATAATGTACGTGTATGTTTATTTTGGTAAGGTAAACAGATTTACAGTAGTGCCTTGAAGCCAGGGACGGGCTACTCGCAATGGTTAGTGATCCTAAAATTTTGCAGGGATGGCACACCCTGTATGAAATTATCGAAATTCACGTCCCCACACATTAAGCAAACGAAAAGGTACTCCTGTTGGAATTCGATAAAATAAGCCGTTTGGCTAATATTTACAGTTTTATTAATGCACTACGTACCAATTTACGCATTCACCATTTTTAGAAGTACGCAACGAGGTAAAAGTCCTTAATTTAACAGTTACAATGGCAGAATTCACTTTTATTGAGTATGCAGATATGTACTTAATGTATGAACTGGCTTCTCGAAACTGTTTAGAGGCTAGAAGGCTTTATGCAGAACATTTTGCAAACAGAGCATTGTCAGACAGACGAATGTTTGAGCGTATTGATCTCAGGATACGAGAAACAGGTATGAATAAGTAAATGTAATTTTCCATGTTTACAAAATAAAATTTTAGTAAGTTTTTTGCCAAGAAAAGGTGGAGAAGGTCCAGTACGAAGCGTGCTACTGTGGCAGTTGATCAAGACTTGTTAAATGCAGTTGATAATGGACCATCAACGAGTTTACGAAAATTACCAAGAGAACATAACGTCTCGAAATCAGTTGTTCATCGCATCCTGAAAGAACAGCTGTTATATCCTTTTCACATGGAAAAAGTACACAGTATGACAGTGGCTGATTATCCTGCACGACTTGAGTATAGCCAGTGGTTTCTGCGATAACAACAAGCAGACAATACATTTATTAGTAACGTTCTCTTTACGAACGAATCCGGTTTCACCAGAGATGGAGTCATAAATTCTCATAATATGCATTTATGGGATGATGTGAATCCATATGGCATTATCCAAACTAGGAGCCAGCATAGATTCATGGTTAATGTTTGGACATGAATAGTTGGCAATCATTTGATAGAGCCATACTTTATTGACGGTACTTTAACCGGTCAGAGATATTTGGAGTTTTAGCAAAATGAGTTATGGAACCTGTTTGATGAGGTGCTACTACAAACTCGTAGGAATTTATGGTTCATGTCTGATGCATTTCAGTTTAGATCTACGACAGCATTTACACACAAGGTTTCCTAATAGATGGATTGGTCGTGGAGGCTCTATTCAATGGCCACCGCGATCAGGAGACGTTAATGCTATGGATTTCTTTTTCTAGGGCTATCTCAAAAGTAAGGTATACGCAACAGCTGTGCAAACAAGGCAAGATTTAATAGACATAATTGTGGTACACTGCAATGTTATTAGAAATAATATGGGATTGCTCTTTCAAGTGCAAAGAAACAATCTTCGTAGACTTAGAATATGCGTGAAAGTGGGAGGAGCTCATATTGAACATTTATTAGAATAACGTTAGTTTTTGTTGTTGTTTAGTAATTAGCTTTAGTCTAATGTTTTATAACTTGTGTTTATTGAGGTTTTCTTAATAGTTTGATAATGTTGTGTTCGTAATTTTGATTAAAAGCAACTAATTACGTTGTTTGCGTACCTATTTCATTCTCATTAAATAAGTTCTTATTGTTTTTATCATCTGCTTCCATCACATCATTTTTTTGTAGTACTGTATGAAAATGTTGGACATCGTATTAGTGAGTTAGTTAGGTAAATTGGTACGTAGTGCATTAATAAAATTGTAAATATTAGCCAAACGGCTTATTTTATCGAATTCTAACAAGAGTACCTTTTCGATAGCTTAATGTATGGGGAAGTGCATTTAGATAATTTCATACAGGGAGTGCCATCCCTGCAAAATTTTTGGATCACTAACCATTGCGAGTAGTCCGTCCCTGGCTTCAAGGCTCTACGGTAAATCTGTTTACCTCACCAAAATAAACTTAGACGTATATTATAGCTTTACCGTAAATTTTATAAAGATCAAATAACTGGTTCAAAAAATAAAAATAAAAACCAAATTCAAAATGGAAACTTTGGAGGCCTATAACTCGAAAACAAGAGCCTGCATAGAAAAAGTTTATATGAAGTACTAACATTATTTTGGCTCAGATTATACGCTCCTGACTTTTTTCCCATTAGTCCCGGGACACCCTGTATATATATATATATAAAGAAGATGTAGGAATATCGCGTGATATGTTAACAACAACAACAACAAAGAGATTCATGGGTAATTCACGCAAAATAAAGGGCTACTGAAACAGAGTGGTAACCGCGGACATGCATGTTTCTGGCTCATTTGCCTCTTCAGCACGGTTTGGCTAGCTCAGTTTGTTTTTAATATTTGTTTGGTAATTTATTTTAATTTGATTGTTCGGGAGCATGAAATCCTTTTTCTCTTTGAGTCCTGGCTTATTGTATTGTTATAATTGTTTAAATAAAAAGAAAACACATTATTTGAAATAGATTTAATTTTCAATGCAATATTTTATATTTGATAAAAATAATATGCGACGCCAATGGTTATATTGTATCTACTTATTTATTTTAATAATTTCATCAATGCGCATGCGTGAAAAAACTAGTCATGCGCTTTAACATAAAACGAACAATTCTGATACGTAAAAAGCATCTATTCATATTAAACACAGTTTGTTGACGATGCAAACAATTGAATGGTTCAAACACATAAAAGAATTTATATATAAATCATAGTTATATACGAGTATGATACAAATTGCTGTGGAAAGAAAATTGTTATATAAATAGATAGAAAAATAGAAATTATATACAGATGGAAATAGTTATTACATTATGAAATCTCAATCACCAGATTTATGCAATTACAAAATGGCGTAAGTAAATATTTTAATTTATTGAAAATTCGGCCTTTTAATAAATTTAACGATTTATGCAATGAATTCACTATACAAAGTCTGTTTCTTTCTTTTTCAGATCGATCATATTTGCAAAAGTTTATCAATTTATGAAATTAAGTACTTAATTGGGTATTTTGAGTTTTTACACTGATTATTGGCCAATAATGATTTAAAAACACTGACCTGTTGCTCTTGAATTGGGATGAAAGTCTCTGGATCCCAGGAACACTCCGCTGAAGTTCCAAAAAACCAAAATTGATGAAAATTTCGTAGATTCTTGCCGAAAAACTTGATACAATTGACTATGAGTATTACTAAGATTGTATTTAATAGTACTTTATAGGTTTAAATGTGTTAAACCGGGAATTTCTTGAAATTTCAGGAACACTATCACACCCACTCCTCGCTTCTTGACACCAGCTTCCCTTATTTCTTAAGCGTCCCCTCGATTCTCTACTTTTTTCAACAAACAGTCTTTTGTTCTTTTTCAGGTCACTATTTCAAAGTTTATTTGTTGATTCACAATTTGTTCTGTCATATTTTATAACCAATAAAATATTGTCTTTTGCAATCAGATTAATTGAAACTTCTATCACTTATTAAAAATTTCATACATACACTCTTTTACATTATTAGTTCATTTATAGAGTTCCTATGAGTTTTTCCATCATACAAATAAATTAAAATTGGTTATACATAGATACATTTACATGGTACAACATTCAATATTGTTATTGATAGTATATCCTTGTTACACTCATATTAATTATAAATATAAATTCTCTTATGTTATTTGTCTAAACTCTTTGCATTATATTATTTATAATAAACTTTAACAAATTACTATTTATTGATTCAACGTTCATTTTATTTACCATATATCATTTATCTATATGTCATTATTTGTTTATCTATGAAAATCTATTGAATTCTATTCTATTCAATATTTGTATTTGTTTTTTATTCTTAAATTAGTGATTATAATGAGTTATCTATAATAACATTTGTATTCTAATGTAACTACTTATATCTAAAATTCTCTTGACTTGACTATATAATTATATCTTTTTAGGTGAACAGCTGGTTATGGTATGGAAATATTCTTCGTCTTAGGCAACTTTATTTACATGATTACATTGGTTAGGCAATCTCTATATTTTGTATTATTATTGAGGTAATTCCTTTTTTATTATATTGTTATAGGCTATTATTTAATATATCTTTATTTGATATGTTGTTTAAATTAAGAAAAGTGTTTCCTTTTTACCTGTTTTCTTAAATTATATTATTTTCATATATTTTAATACTAGCAACATATTTTTATAATACTAATTCTCTTATTATCTATGATATCTGGTTCAATATATATATATATATATATATATATATATATATATATATATATATCCCGTTATACTTAGCTCTTCCCATCATTGGCAATTTACATTACTTAGGTCTTTCATGGCAACAGGTCCTCCGTATACGGAAGACCTAATTCATAATGTGTAAAAAGCATCATTCCATCGTATTTTACCCGTGGAAAAATTTTGGTAAGGACGACTTAATACGGTTTTTTTGAAAATTTTGTATATTTTAGTTCACCTCTTTACTGCATGTGCGGTGGCGCTGCTGTGGCGTGTATATTCAAACAAGTATATTTTTAACCAGGCTATCGCTTCTCGCTCTTCCGGCGTATATATTATTTTAATTTTTCAGCTTTTTCGTCTTCCACCAAACCGGCAACGCTGGTTAGCTACTGCTTGCCGTATTTGAGGTCCGTCAAGCTGCCCCCCCCCCCGGTTAGATTTTTTCTACCAAAAAGCTAGCACACATAAAGGGCACCTAGCATAACCTAGCACAACAATTTTTATAGCTAGCACACCAACTGCTCACAATAAAAATGCTTTTGAATTCGGGTGGGGCCAGGTTAACGCTAGCCCCCCCCGGTTGGAATTTTGCCGCCAAAATGCTAGCACAGATAAAGGACACCTAGCACAACCTAGCACACCATTTTTTATAGCTAGCACACCAATAGCTTACAATAAAAATGCTTTTGAACTCGGGCGGGGCCAGGTTAACGCTAGCCCCCCCCCCCCCCCCGGTTGGAATTTTTTCGCCAAAATGCTATCACAGTTAAGGGACACCTAGCACAACCTAGGACACCATTTTTTATAGCTAGCACACCAACAGCTTACAATAAAAATGCTTTGGAATTTGGGTGGGGCCAGGTTAACGCTAGCTACCTCCGGTCGGAATTTTTTCGCCAAAATGCTACCACAAACGAAGGACACCTATCACAATCTAGCACACCATTTTTTATAGCTAGCACAGCAACTACACTTTTAATTCTGGGGAGTGGGACGGAGGTCAGTGAAATAACGCTATACTTACTCGATGAATAAATAAATGGATAAATGAATAGGTTGAGTATATATGTAAAACGGCTGGTTTAATTGTTTCTTATTGTAGTTACGAAAAATTTTCGGAATATTCCACTCATATGGTAAAAATTCCAAATAAAGCAGGATCTTTCCGGAGATAACTCTCCGGCAGTGCCGATAATTTCCCTTTTAAGTCCGTATCTAAGTAATGTCTAAGTAACAATTGCTGTTATTATCATAATTTTAATTTAAAATATCATAAAAATGTCACGGTTTGAAAACGATTCTTCAAGTTTAATCCAAAAATAAGTGATTGGAAATGAACCAAAAAGGGTGATTAAATACCATGTAATGTTGTTTAAATAATATAAATTTCGCATTAATACAGTTTTATGTCGTCTAATCGAGAAATATTCTATCGAATTACACTCATGAAAATAGTTAGATCATTAGTTTTACTTATATAGTCCATGTTACTTGTAATATTATTAGAAAGAATACATATTATTACAACCATCAGCCCTTCGGGGAAACCCTTTCTTAACCCAAACATCTGATTCGGCCATTTTGGATGTACCTACAAGAATTTTATTTACTCTTAAGACCCATAAAAACGGCATTATAAAAATGATTCAAATTTTAACGATAGACTAGGTTGACCGACCCTTTTAAAAAGTCCGATGAGAACTTCAGATGGATTATACGTAGTTTTTAGAAAAATAAGAATACCTATGTCATCAATTTTGCTGCCTTCCATTTAATACCCATATTGTAAGAAAGCAAAAAAATTAGTCCACTTTCTTTAGGCCGCTAACTATGGTGATCCGCTATGTTGAATGTAGAATAACGTCATACACCTAATCATGGATTGGCATGCAACCTAGACGTATATACAGAATTTCAAATCAATCGGTTAAAGATATCTGCTTCAAAACTGAGTTGCAAGATTGCGACCGAACAAACATACATTGCCAGTTACATACTAAAAACTTGGAAAAATACATAGTAGTGTTGGTGTCTTATGATATGCCACATAAATATTCGAAGCTCTGATTAACCGGCTATAAGAATTAAAAGCTGCACGTTCTAAGTTAACTTGGGAATTTAAAAAAAAATCTGATAGTGAAATGCAAAATTTATGTTATCATTACAATGGTTAATTAACCATCAACTTCGGCAATAAATATTCTGGCAAATTGAAATATAAAGTTTGAGTGCTTCTTTTAAATAAGGACTACAGTGAACTACGATCAGTCTAAACCATGTATTCTCAATATATTGGAACATTTTTGGGGATCTCAGCCGCCCCTTCCCAGATTGCACAACTTTGTCCAAAGTACATATCCAACACGGCTTCGCTTTTTTGGACATTTATTTACCCAACATGTCTGTACGCAAACGTTTGTCGTTGCCTTTTTTATAGTGTGACGTAATTTGCAACTTATTCGTGCACGGATTGTTTCTGATTCCGTGACTAAATGGTTGAATTTAATTATTTTGTTTTATTAAAATTACTACTATTTTAACAAAATTATTTTTAAAAGTTTTTTGTTTTCTTTCGTTTTTTAGCATTAATTGAAAATAAATAGATAATTATTAATTAAATAATAGTTAATTATTAATTAATCAAATACCCTGCTAGATGGAAAAATATAGATATCACGCACAATCTGGCAACATCTGTTTAGGGGCCATTTTTTATAGGAAAATGATGTTTAGGGACAAATACATCCAACATTTTCATTCATTCGTGTAACCATAGCATTATTTTGCAGACGCCCCCCACCCCCTGAATTCAAAAGCATTGTTGATGTACTAGCTATTAAAAATTTTGTGCTGGGTTGTGCTAGGTGTATTTTCTTTGTGCTAGCATTTTGGCGAAAAAATTCCAACCGGAGTGGGCTAGCGTTAACCTGGCCCTACCCGAATTCCAAAGCATTTTTATTGTAAGCTGTTGGTGTGCTAGCTGTAAAAAATGGTGTGCTAGGTGCCCTTTATGTGTGCTAGCATTTTGGTAACAAAAATCTATTCGGGGGGGGGCAGCTTGACGGAGCTCCGTATTTGAAAGGTCTATGACGAACAATTTTAAGTTTATAGTGTCTCTCCACAGTTCATTTGTAAATATTCGCAGTGCGCGCTAAATTTAAAAGCCGGTTTTACTAATTTGAAAGACGTATAAGAGTTAATGCACTATTGTTTAATAGTTTTGTTAGGTATCTTATTTTTCCAAAATTATTATAGAAATATCGAAAAAATCTAATTTTACAAGATACGCTTGTATTTTACATTAAAATAAAATGTAAAAATTATGAAAATGTTTTCAGAAAACAACAGAATGATTTTTAGCCAGAATCACTTGTTAGACCGGGAGATGGTGACCCAAAATTTACGGTCATTTGTACCAAGTATGGGGACCCATCATGGATCTAATTACGTAATGACGAAGACAAAAAGGAAAATGATGGTCATAGCACTGGTACCAGCGGCCCAATAGCGTGGGCGTTAATCGAACTTGTCGAATAAATTACGAGTCTCGAACGATTGGTTACACAAAAATTCTTATATTTTCCGATACTCGACGAAACAATAAGTAGGCGGTAGCGTAATGACATACCGACGAGAACACGTTATTTCGAAAAATACAATTCAACCATTTGTACCAGGCTAATTTTTGCACAGCTAATCTTCGTCTAGTAGTCATTCACGAAAATCACCATTCCATACACTTCCGATGCCATATCGCCGAAAAGGAGTAATTTTTTTTGCATACCAGTATGGCATTTGTATTTTTGGACAGTATATGACACAATGTGCTCGTTATTATATTTGCCAAATTTCTGGTAGGGGGAATAAGGGATGCCATACTTGAAAAACCTATTCATTCGACACTTTTGAAAATACGACTGTACAATACGTAAAATAATTTTTTACAGCATGGGATTATTGTATTGTTGGTTCGGATACAATTCTACCTAAAAAAAAATTATCCCAATTTGTAACCATGGTCACAATTGAGCCAAGTTGTAAGAAATTTTTTTCACGATTTGTTCCTGTATGGCATTCAGATTTTTGAAAGTATATGATACAATGTGACCGTTATTATATTTGCCATACTTCTAATAGGAGAAAAAAACATATGTGTTTGAAATTTCGTATTTATGTGCTTTGAACTTCAAAATTACCGGAAAAATTAGTGTATCGTTCGAAGTATAGTTGGCGTAAAATATAGTGCCAACTTCAAGCTGTCGGCTTTTCGTTTGATTGGAGTACGAGGATATCGTCATAGTCCAGTCCAGACGATAAATTCATTTAATATTATAATTTCAACTAATAATCGTTAAAATGCATTTAATAGTTATTAAATATATTTATCGAGTGTCTAACGATTATTTTCAACCCGCAATTATGGAGCGCCATCCTACGTTTTAAGCGTTAATGTATAGAACAGAATACATTGCTTTAAACAATAATAACCCATTTATATTTAAAAACATCTTAAACATAACACCAAATAATTAACACTACCTTATATCTCGTTTTATTAAGAATTATAAATATAAATTTCAAATAACTTATATTTTTCACGTCATTGACTGAGCTATATTTAATATTTTTGAGAATGCGTTTTTTATACGAGCACATGTGTCCATTTTTTAGTTGATAGTCTGACATCAAGAAAGAGTGTAGTATTTTCTCGGGACCTTGCGTAAGTATAGTAATTATATTTTTAGATAAAAATTGAAAATTTACAATGTGGCGTCCTTGGTAAATATCGAGTTCGGTCAAAAATATTGTGTGTACAACGACGAAAATTTAAATAATGGTGATGGAAGTGAAAACAGAATTTGACGACATTTAAAATTGGAAGCACAGGAAATATCTTTCAATGTGTATAAGAATCTACGGGAAAAGTTTGGTTTCGATGAAGACACAGAGTTATTGCAAGCATCTGATTTAACAGAAGTTCTCCTGTCAAATATACGTAATATAGTTAAGAATTGGCCCTATGAATACAAGAAGCGATGTGATAAGGAATTAATCAAACCGTTAGATGTGTCTGTAATAAAATTATTAAAAACTACCATATATTACTGTTACAAAAGTAATGAGTTACCGACGATTGGAATAATAAGAAATAAATTGACAAATGCCGACCGTAATGTAAATAGCTTTAAGAAAACTATTGAGAACTGGATTAAAAAATTGGAAATCAAATTCAAAATGATTAATAAACGTCAAACAGTCATGGAAAGCAGAAGAATAGTGGAAATGCGGTATACATACTTAGAACACGTAACTAAGTATAGAGAAGAAAATAAGGCAATTGTATATTCGGACGAAACTTGATAGGATACACACGACACGGTTCAGAAAGGATGGATCAAACATTTGTATGCCAACAATGCCTGCAAATAAAGGATCCAGACTTATTATTGTGCATTGCAGTGGAAATGGAGGATGGGTTTCAACTGCCTTAAAGATATTTGGAAAAAAATAGAATATTGCAACGTTGACCATCATAATCACATGGTTTGAATTCACATTGATCCCAAAGTTAGAGTCAAACAGTGTTGTAGTTCTTGACAACGCTTCTTATCATTCACGACATCTCAATAAAATACCAAATAAAAGCTACAAGAAGAATTACAAAATTTTCAACGGATAATAATTTGTACTTTGAAGATTCTTATACAAAACAACAACTGATGAGGTATACAGACAAAAAAATTTAAGAAATTATACGCCCTAGAGAGTATTGCTGAAAAACATGGACACTCTTTAGTGAGACTTCCTCCTTATTTTTGTATTTTCAATCCCATCGAGTTAATTTGCGCACAATTAAAACAGATATTAAAAAGGTAATCAATATTGATGATGAGCATAAGAATATTGGGAATGTCCATATTAATGGGGGAAATAAATTTATTATTGATTCACAAGACGATAGTGATAGTAGAGCAGATGATATAAGAGAAGGATTAATAGAATTTTTGGAAGAAGATAATTAATTAAAATTAAGTTTAATATATTTTTCATGTTACTGATATAGTAGTGACAAACAGGAAATAGATATAATATTTATTTTTAGAGAATTTAGTTCATTGTTATGAAATTTTTTTTGTTATTTTTTCATAGAATTTAGTTTTGTCCATAGAAAATCGAATGGGATACAAAAAGGGCTCAGTTCACGTCTGGTATCCCGATTAAACCGAACGCCCTTTCAACAATTACGTAACAAATTGGTAAGTAAACAAAATATTAATACCTTTCAGAGTTTAGCTCCGCACTATAACTTGAAGGGGATATACGATTACATTGCTACACTATATGTTTTACGCCCCTTATAATTTACCACGAATCCGAATGTTTTGGCAAATGGATATAAGGGTACCAATAGTTTCAGACAACATGTCAAGAAATCGTTTTTTTTGCCATTCGAATACGACTCAAACTTGCTGACGATGATTCTGTAACCAAGGAGACTAGAGAAAATTATAGATTCTGGAGAATTCGACCATTGGTACACTATATGTTTTACGTCAACTATATGCATACAATATTCGCCACCTCTCACAGGCAATGGCATTATCAGACTTCTATTTATGATCATAGAAAGAACTGGTAAAAAAAATTTAGTCTGGTACAAATCGTTTTGCAAAAAAAATTACTGCTTTGCGGCGATATGGCGGCCATTTGGAACCGTAGGAAAAGTATGGCATGGCGATTTCCTAGAATGGCCATTCGACGATGATTACCTGTGCAAAAATTAGCTTGGTAGAAAAGGTTGAACTGTATTTTTAAAATTAACGTGTTGTCGTCGGTATGGCTATAAGCCACACCGGATAAGTGTGGCATTACGCTACCGCCTACTTCTTTTTTCATCGACTCTATCGGAAAATACAAGAATTTTTGTGTAACGAATCGTTCCACACTTGTAATTTATCAGACGTTCGATTAACGCACGGAAGATTGGACCGCCGGTACCAGGGCTATGACCATCATTTTGCTTTTCGTCATTACGTAATTAGACTCCTGAAGGGTCGCTATACTTTTGTGTTGCCATCTCCCGGTCTATGTGTTAAGAAATATGATCTGATTAAGCGGTATGTTAAAGCATAACATAATATAAAAAACATTGAAAATTTAATGGAATAATATTTTTCTTTCAGCAAAAGATTTAAAATTATTAAGGTGATACTCATAACTGAGACGGCGTGTTGAAGAAGGGAAATATTTTCAAACTATAAACTGTCAAATTAAAAAAAGAAATCGACCTGTTTCAGGTATTTCTCATGAGTACATAATATCGCTAAAAATGAATAAATATATCTTTTGAGCGGCATAATACCTTTCATTCATATTTTGAGAGAGATTATGATACACCTAGTTTTCAAGGCACGGCCTTAATTTTGTATCCAACCATTAACAATTTCTACAGTTTGGCAAATTTTTTTGAACTTTAGAATGTCTAAAACTAAAATATATAATATTACTTAGAAGAGACAAATGCAATTTTTATTATTTTGTGTGTATAATTTATTTAATTTTTATTTAAAAATACTTCAAGTATTTTAATAGTTATTTTTATGCAGAAAAACTTAGGATGTTGTTTATTGGCACAATTTGAAATAGTGAAGTGAAGATTGCTGACTAGCAAAAAATATAAAAAAAATATTTTTCAATGTTATGAAACATGTACGTTTACAATTTTTGCATTAAAAACAACAAACTTTTTTTTATTAACATTCGAAATGTTTATAAATCTGTAAAATTGTATGTTTTTCAATTAAATATATAGTGTATTGATCAAATAGTTTCTAAAGTTTGGTAAAAAAATATGTTCTCAAGTTGAACACAGAACTTCGTGTTTGACCTCACCTATGACATTATAAGTGTATGTCTGAAAAATTTGGCAACTTTTTTATCGTTAATTTTAGGAAAAAAGTTATTCTTCATATTCTGCATGTCCTAAGACCCAAAATGCAACTATAAGATACTTAATTTTGTTAGTCGTATACGAGGTTATAAGCAGATATCTGATATTATTCCTACTACCCTGAATTTTTTTTCACTGTTATATGAATTATCGTACCACAGAAAAGGTTAACGCATAATTATCGTCAATTCTGTGAAAAAAATTAATATAGAGTTATCTACTTATATTATTGAGGTGTCGAATTTAAATTGCTTATGATTCAAATATTTATTGCTACATTTAACAATTATTCACGAATTAATAATAACTCGATACTGCCATAGTGGCAAAATAGAAAATATATTTTTTCTACAATCCTTTATAAATTTTTTTTCCGTTATCGAATATTTAAGTGAAAATTTGATTTCCGCTACTAGTGAGAGAAAATCTCATGTTATTAGAAATAAAAATTGACGTGGTTGTTGTCGCCGTATTCATTATTAAATTTTGAGTAATTGTTTAAATGTAACAGTTGGTGAATATTTGAATCATACGTAACTTAAATATGATGTATACTTTTGTAATTTTTAGTTCAAAATTAAGAATCTGTTTCATTATTTATTTCAATTTGTTATAATGTCATAGTGGATGTCGTAGTGTTCATCTCGTCGAAACAATTTTTAAAGCTCGCGAACAGTTCTCAGGCATTAAAAAATGTTAATTTCGTCACTCGTTGAGCAATAACTATTCGTCATTTTCTAATATGGCAATGTATTAATTTTTAACTTTGCACCCTCGTTTTATAGAGTACAAACAAGAGACCCAATTGGTTTCTTTCTCTATGAAAATTAACTTATTTTATTTAAAAACAGTAAATTTAAATAACCTACAAACATAAATTAACAAAATAGTTTGAAATGGAATCTAGATCAGTCATAATTTTCTAAATCACTTACAGCGTTTGTTCTTTGCACGACAGATTTCCTATGTCTAACACAAGGGACTGTATACGGAAGACCGAACTTGCTTAGATAAATATGGAAGAGTTAAAACTTTCAGATCGGAGTACTAGGCCTTCCATATATCAAAATATTGAATGTAATATATGGAGGATGTAAGTACTTCAAATTTAATGAAATATGGCAACACTATCCGGATGACCTACGTACTGTAAACTTGATAATCTTAATATACTCGGAAGACATAAAAATATCATTGAGGTCGGAAGATTCAATGTAATAAAAATGGTTAGAAAGAAAATATGTTCCATTATTTTTTTATCGGATAATAATACTAGAGTATGCAAAATGCGATATACTTCAGTCAGACTATATATATATATTCCTGCTCCTTCTGGTGGATGAGGTAAATACTCTCTTTGGCTGGAAGACTCAAGTATAGAGAGATGCATATATACATATATATATATATATATATATATATATATATATATATATATATATATATATATATATATATATATATTACAGTGAACACGTAGAGGTTGGAACAAAGTCGTTAAAAGCTTGATTTGCCTATTGGTGGAAAAGAGCTTAGACATGTCGATTTTGTTTTTCAGTTGCGCTTTTTTTGGCGTATTCATATTTTTGATGAGGTCATCACTATTTTTTTTATAATGGGAATACCCGATTTTCATAGTACCATCAAAAAGAACGCTTTTTTTCTGTAAACGGATGTCACATTTTTTTATTATATAACCGTATGTTAGAGAAGTAAAAGATATTTGATCCATAATTGTCTAATTTATAAAAATGTAAACAGGTCAAAATAAACTTACAGCTGAGAAATTAATTGAATTCGTGAATTAAGCTCTTCATTATTATTGGTTCGCATTGAACTGCTTTAATGATGGAATTGAGTTGGGGTTCTCTTTGTTTCGTATATGTGCCTCATGTTAAATAAGAAAGAGGGATGTGGTTACTCTTTATCACGGTTGCTTGACTCGGGTTAGGAGTTAGTTCTCATTAGACTGTCCTCTCGACTTGATTCTTGTTGCGTGGTTTGTTAGTCTTTTCTGACTTTATACTTTTTCATGTTTGAATTCATAGACAAATAATTTTGATCTTTCAATTTTCATCAACAAATGAAATTAATAGATATCTTTTGCGATCGGTGGTGTCGTTGCATTTCGCTTCTGTTAACAGATCTTTTGAGGTTTATTTGTGTATTAGCATAAAATCTGCTAAATTCACTAATTCGATAATCTCTCGGCTCTTTACTGTTTATTGGTTCTGGTTACTGGTATTGGTTCTCATTAGACCGGAGTTAATAATGGAATTGAGTTGGGATTCTCTTTTTGTCTTTTATGTGCCTCATAATAAATAAAAAAGAAGGAATTTTGTTACTCTTTATCACGGTTACTTGACTTGGTTAAGAGTGGGTTCTCATTAGACTGACCTCTTAATCTGTTTCTTGTTTCGGTGGTTTTGGTTATCAGAAATTATGCTTCTTTTCGTATTCCATAGAATCAATAGATCCATGTCAACGGGACTTCGCTCCTTAGCATTCTGTGCGCACAAGTTGATTTGTCAGCCTGCCGACTTCACCACATCATGTTGGATTTGTAATTTTTTAATCTTTATTAATCCCTTATAGGGATGTATTTTGGATAATCATTTTTAATTAATTATTTGTATTTTAATATGTTCAACTGGTTTTCGTTTTATGGACAATTTTGTGGATTCCTCCTACTTTACCTGACAAGTAAGTAACCTCACTTCTTTATTCCAATTTTTCTTTTTCATTAAATTTATAGGTTAACATGTTTGTAGGTAAGCACTGATGATGACTTTACAGTCGAAAGCGCTTTGCTACGATTTTAAAATTTCATTAAAATTTACACGAAATACAACAAAAGTTTTATTCAACTTAAGTAAATATAAGTCTAAGTAAATAGCTAAGTAGTGAAGTGTTTATATAATTTAGTGTAAGTAAATATACTGTGTATCTAGTATAAATTAGTGAATAGTTTAGTGGATAAATAAATCAAGTGAGTAGACCTACAATGTGTATAAATTTATCCCACCCGTCAGGATAAAAACGTTTAAATAAATAAGAAAAACATTACATTAGTGTCAGAAGTGGGATAATATAAATAAATTGCTACGTAAAAATGGCCAAGAGAATAAGTGACCTAAAAGTGACAGATCTAAAGACAGAATTGGAAAATCGTGAGTTGGAAACGACCGGTAAGAAAAGTGAATTAGTAGGAAGATTTAAAGTGGCACTGGAAAACGACGGCTTCGATCCAGAAACATTTTTATTCAATGACGAGGCTTCCACCCTAATCTCGTCAATTTCGGCCATGGAAGAAAATATTTCAACTAATGTGAAGAACGATATTTCTGCTTATATGGACAAGATTTCTACTAATATGGACGAGAAGATTTCCACTATGAAGAACGATATTTCTGCCGATATCTTATCGTTGAAAAATGACATTGCTGCTGACGGCGAAAATAAAATTTTGTCCCTAAAATCGGATATTGAGAATAAGATGACATCAATGGATGATAAAATCCAGAATAAGATACTAATGATGGAAAACCAGATGGACGAGAAAATCAATGAGTTAGAGAGAAAGATGGCTGATTTAAGAACACAGGAGAAGCCAACAGAAGAAAAGAAGACCGAGAAAACAAAACCTTGCAAGCTAGAAACACTCCCTAAGTTAGAAGACAATGGCAGTTTTACCCGAGTCAAGGCTCCGACGTTCGATGGAAATGTCGTTGACCAATTATGTAAAACAGTTTGAAGCAGCCGCTAGAGTGAATAATTGGTCCGATAAGGAGAAGGCAGTGAACTTATCGCGCTTAGAGGAGATGCATTAGATCTATTTCAGACGATACCTCTGGAAGAAACGGAGAACTTCAAGCAGCTGAAGAAGAAGTTGGACATGCGATATGGCCACGAACATCTAGAACATTTGTACCAATCCCAGCTGAAGAATCGAAGGCAGAAACGTGACGAAGCCCTTCAAGAGTATGAAGTGGATATTGCCCGACTAGTTTGATTCGCTTATCCATCAGCACCAGAGAACATGATGGAATGCCTGGGTATCCAGACCTTTATTGATGGCTTACGTGACCCCGATATGCAGAGGACGCTTCGCTTAGCCCACCCCAAAACATTAGTTGACGCATTCACAGCTGCACTTGAATATGAAGCAGCAACGAAGGCTTCAGGTTATAACAAAGTTAGGACCATCCGAGAATAAGGCGACGAGGACAGATTTGACCAGATCGTCAGTTTGATAAAAAGTATGATAGACAAGAAGCCGAAGAAGATCAGGTGCTGCAATTGTGGCGAGCTAGAGTTTGTACGCAGTTTGTGTGAGCATCCTACGACTCCTCCAAACCATGTACCTCTTAAATGCGAAGCCGCCACGAAGGATTCACGGTACAAGGGTAAGACCATGCAGGAAGAAAGTGACGATAACAGACTTGACCAGATCGTCAACTTGTTGAAAGGTACGGCAGACAAGAAGCCGAAGAAGATCAAATGCCAGAAGTGTGGCGAGCTAGATCATGTACACAGTCCATCTAAGCGCACTAGGACTCCTGCAACCCAAGAACTTCAGTCACAGGGGAAACTAGACAGGGCGAACATCGAGCTGGTGTGAGTCACCGAAATGCCGACTCCCTGTCCAGAAGGCCGTGCCTAACAGACTGGTTTCACTGCAACAAGGCGGAATCTAGGGAAGCTGCAGATTCAAGAACTACTGTAGTCAACGAAGAATGGTCTCCCACCAGGATCAGAGAAGATCAGGAGAATTATCCTCACCTAAAGAAGATTCGGCAATGGAAGGAAGAAAATCGGCGACCAACATGGCAAGAAGTGTCAATATTTTCACCGACACTCAAGTCATATTGGGCTCAGTGGGACTCCCTTGTCCTGGAAGAAGGGCTGTTGAAAAGAGTCCTTGAAATCGATGATGGTTCCGAGATGAGGAGACAGCCAGTTATACCGAGAACGAGAGTAGCTGATGTACTGAAGAAGTTACACGACAGTTCATCGGGAGGTCATCTGGGAGTGAACAAAACCCTTCAGCGAGAACGTGAAAGATTTTATTGGATGAACAGCTCCGACAATGTGAAGGACTGGTGTAAGAAATGTACCTACGACTTGTGCTACGAGTAATGGACCATATCGCAAAAGAAAGGCACACATGAAACAATATAATGTTGGAAAGGATTGCTTTAGACATCTCTGGACCATTTATGACAGCAGAAAATGGCGGTAAATACATCCTGGTATTAATGGATTATTTCACAAAGTGGGTGGAAATTTATGCGATTCCGAATCAAGAGGCCACAACTGTCGCGGCTGTATTGATGAAAGAATTTATTAGCCGATATGGAGCATCCTTGGAAGTCCACAGCGATCAAGGAAAAAATTTCGAGAGCCAAGTATTCCAGGAAATTTGTGACAAGCTGGGAATGAAGAAGACCAGGACAACAGCGTTGCATCCACAATCACATGGAATGGTCGAGAGAATGAATAGAACCATTGGAAAATACCTGTCCAAAGTAGTTTCCAGCCACCAGAGAAATTGGGACCAGTATCTTTCCCTATTTTCGTTGGCTTATCGATCGGCCATAAATGAATTCACGGGTGAAACACCTGCGAACATTCTATTTGGACGTAAAATGAGGCTTCCTTGTGACCTGGAGTTTGGCTGTCGGCTTGGCGAAGATCTAGCAAGAGAAGATTACGTGATCCAATTGACAAGAAAGATAGACGATGTGCACGAATTGGTTCAAACAAATCTCCAAGTTGCCACTGACAGAATAAAAAAACGGTATGATACGCAGGCTACAGAAGGCAGTTTCAAAGAAGGAGACAAACTATGATTACACAACCCGACAAGGAGAAAAGAATTTTCTCCAAAATTACAGAAATCATGGGAAGGTCCATAGTTAATCAAGAAGAGGATCAACGACAACATCTATCGCGTAAGCAAGATCTCCAATGGAAGACCGAGAGTAGTTCACCAAAACCGACTAGCGCCATTCGAAGAAGACCATGACAATGAGGAACCATCTACAACAAGAGTCTGACCCAACCTTCGAAGAATTTATAGGAGCATACGGAGGTGCCGGGAAAGCTAGATACGGAATCACTACAGAACAAAAACAAGATTTGTTCACTGACACGTAAGATCTCCGCCAGCAACAAACACGCACGAGGGCTGGCAACCGTCTTTCGAAAGAAGTTTGTACAATTAGATAAACTTGAAGATTATTTGCCAGCCCCGGACAACACAATTCGCGGTACGTCTTCTACCTGGTAACTAGAAATGAATTTTCAGATCAATCCACCTACCGGGATGTGTGGGACGCATTACGAAGCCTTCGAGATCATGTGCTGGAATCCCACGTGAAGAAACTTTCAATGCCCAGGGTAGAGAGCAACCAGTTGGATTGGCGACTCATCAGGAACATGATAGAGGTGATCCTCCAAGATACCGGTGTCCACATATTAATTTGCAGCTATACCCGTTGAAGACGGTGCCCTGTTATTTCCATACGACCGGAAAATGTGTCCAGTTGCCGATTTAAACATCCAGTTCCGGCTACACGGAAGTTCCAGGTGGAACTTCCTTTTAAGGAGGGGGTAATGTTCCCAAATAGCACACTGGTGTAGTCTCTGAATCCGACTCTGTCTAAGCCATGTATGAAAGTTAAAATATTGGCGAATGCCCAGGGATTTCTTTGAACTGTTTACCATAATTTTTTGTGACTATTCTTATCTAGACATTTCCAGTCTAATCTAGACGATTCCAGGAAGGCGATTATTTTTGTGTAAGCCACAATCTAGAATTATCTAGAAAAAAATGCACTCATATATAAAGAATAACGACCGGCGGGAGGAGTCAGTTTATAATGTGATCTCGTGAGATAAACAGTAAACAAAAAATATAAGTCTAAGTAAATAGCTAAGTAGTGAATTGTTTATATAAATTAGTGTAAGTGAGTATACTGTGTATCTAGTATAAATTAGTGAATAGTTTAGTGAATTAATAAACTAAGTGAGTAGACCTACAGTGTGTATAAATTTATCCCACCCGTCAGGATAAAAACGTTTAAATAAATAAGAAAAACATTACATTACTATAGGTTATTATGACTGGAATTTAAGTTTTTTGACTTTTGTTTTCAAATCCTGAAAGGTATGCCTGGATTACGCTAAGGTTACTTAAGTCTGTTTTTTTATTTATACATTCTTTTTCTTGATTAATATATGCCGTTTCCAAACACAAACGCTTTTTATAATTTTCTTCTGCGGTGTAGACTTTGGCTGATCAATCATTCTTAGAATGGCCTTTATAAAATACGTGTTCAGAAAGTGCACATCTGCCAAGGTACAATTTACTGTCACATACCCAGAATAACTTCTTAATTATTAAGTTGGCAAATACTTCCTCTCATATTACATAAAAATATGGGTTATTACCAAACCATTTCAAGAACGTATGTTCCACAAGCAATAATCAATCTAAAATCATGGTCCAAAATTAAACTTAAAATGGCGAAAGAATACAATAGAAGATGGTATCTCTTACAATGTAGAAAAAATACCATTCTTCCTATATTTTGAAAGAATAATATCAAAAATACAGGGTGATTCATTATTAATTGGAAATAATTTAACAGTATCATCCTGACTTCAAATTATAAAAATTTAACCCAAAACACCTAAATAAAATGTAGCTGCTTACTGAGTTAGAGGGTATTTTGTTTAAAAATTTAAAAACAGTTTGTGCTTAGTACTTAAAACTGTTTTACGTATCAATTTCATATTTGGTAGAAAGTGTAGACACATACACCCTATTAAATAATGTTAAAGACCCCAGGGGCAAGTGACTGGTTAATCGTACCCAAATTCTACGCCTCTGGCGGAATAAAAATTTTAGTACAATTTTTCGATTCTCCAATACTTCTTACGTAAATAACCCACTCTTTACTCATAACGATAAAGTCAATATTTCTCGAGATATTTTAAGTTAAACATGAAGCAGCATAATTTTTTAAATTTTGATGTGTAATAACTATGTCGATGTTTTGGGCAAGTGGAATGCATTTAATACGAAAATGTAACTCAGTAATAACAATAAGGAACACAACTATTAAATGAACGAATGCATTAAAAATAAATTGTGGTTCTGAAAATGTAATCTAAATAAAAGTACCTACAATTTTAATAACATGAGAATATCAGAAACAAACAGTAAAAACCTTTTATCACAATTTTTCTATGTGACCCCCGTTTACCTCAATAAGTTTATTCTATCTTTGGCTAAATGATCTTCTTACTTTAAAAAAATATGTTAGACTGATTGGCAATAAAATTAGCCGAATTTACAATTTGCTGCCATAGCTCCTGACGAGTGTCTATTTCTTGTGAATATACTAATGATTCCATATGCCCCCAAAAATAGAAATCTAGGGTATTACCTTCGGAAGTTCTAGGCGGCCCCGGAAATTCACTACCTCTGCCAATTCAACGATGGGGAGATTGGCCATCGAGATAAATTCTTACTAATATCCGATAAATAGGTGGTGCATTAACCACATGTATCTTCTTCGATTAAGTGGTAATTCCTCGAAAAGAGTTGTTTGTAAAAATTGTAAATATGAGTTACCATTCAAATTTGCTGGTAATTCATATGGACCCAACAAACTATCTCCAAAGATACCGCTCCATTCGTTTATCTTAAATTCGTGCTGATAACGTGTTTCTCGGAATACATGAGGATTTGCAATATACCAATTGTGACTGTTTCTCCAGTTAAATACTCCTCAATGTGTAAATGGAACCACAGAGCAAAATTCATTCTTAAAAGATAATCTCTAGGCAATCAATTTTGTACCTGTATAAAATGGTAAGGTCGTAAATTTTCCTGTTTTAAAATTTGCAAAACTGAATATTGGCTTACTCCAGTCATTGCTGCTAAACGCGGTGTACTTAATTCCGGATTATTAACAACTCGCACTAAAATATCATCCTTCTTATCCACAGTCAGTATTTTCGGTCCTCCTATAACACTATTACGTCTAAATTTTACAGTTTCTCCTAATTGACGAAAAATATGGCTGAAAGTTTGCCGATTGGTTGAACTTTGTTTGGATACATTTGTTGATATCTGCGAGCAGCATCAACATAGGAATAATTTTCGTTTACATAAACACAGAGCATATCTCGCATTTCAAGATTAATTAAATTGTTGTGTCGAGGCATTTTCACTTAACCGACTTTAAATTTTACAACAATCACAATTTCAAGTGACGTTAGCAACAATCAACAGTTATGACAGCTCTGACAGCATCCCACTAGATCGATACAATTAATTTAGACCAGAGCCAACTACACAAAACAAATGATATTGAAAAATTATTCATTAAATGTCACTTATCTGATTGTAATTAAAAATAGAGACGAGTTTATTTGCTTTAAAATATTTTTAAATCATTTTGATATTATTTTAGAGTTGGAAGATCTATTTTATTTTTGTCAATAAATTTCAATATCTTTATTGTTAATACGGATTAAAGTTTCATTTGCGTATTAAATGGCCTAGAACATCGACATAGTTATTACACATCAAAATTTAAAAAAAAATTGTTCAGCTTCATGCTTAACTAAAACTATCTCGAGAAATATTGACTTTATCGTTATGAGAAAAGAGTACATTATTTATGTAAAAAGTGTAAGACAATCGAAAAATTGGACTAAAATTTCTATTCCGCCAGAATTTGGGAACGATTAACCAGTCACCAGCCCCTGCCGCACGTGTCTGGTAGTAGCCAGAAACGTTTGTTTAAGATAATTCAGTAGGGTGTCTACACTGTGTGTTTTGGGTTAAATCTTGATAATTTGAAGTCAGGATGCGACTGATAATTTATTTCCAATAAGTAATTAATCACGAATCACCCTATATATATATATAAATATATATATATATATATATATATATATATATATATATATATATATATAACAACAACAAAGAGATTCATGGGTAATTCACGCAAAATAAGGGCTACTGAAAGTAGCCCTTATTTTGCGTGAATCTCTTTGTTGTTGTTGTTAACATATCACGCGATATTCCTACATCTTCTTTTATATATATATATATATATAAATATATATATATATATATATATATACATATATGTATTTGGTTTGATATTAATGACCACATTTCTAACAATTCAGATATCTAATGTGAAGTAAAATCCTATGAGATCATTTTTATATAAAATGGTTGAGTGCACTTTGTACAGAAATGTTATACTAAATCGCGATGAATGTATACTTTTGAAACACTTAACATGATTGATGTTGAGAATACATTATCTTCCCAAGCTCATAGTAAAAAACCGTACGGTTGTCATCTGTCTGTTAAAATAAAATGTAGTTGTCACATTTTTAAAGCAAAGTTCACAAAATCAAACAAACTGCATCACCCATGTCACTTATATATTCCATGAGAGTACCGAAATGAAGAAAAACCAGATACTAATTTAGAACATTCTAAGCGAGATATGAGTAGTAGGTACAGTATTTTTCAATTAATTTAAATTGCCACATATAACGGCTTCATGGCGATTGAATTGGTTTGTAAATAGCCTTATTACCATTTTCTGTTACAGATTTTATAATAAAGTTCATGTTATATTTACATATAGTATGAAAGAAATTATGAAATCTATGAAGTATGGATCAACATAGAAGGGAGTGCATACGTTATAAGTAGTAATATGCAGAGAATTTCAGTATAACATCTATAGATAAATCTCAAACAAAACAAATGGGTAACAGTAGTAACATTAAGCTTCATACCTTGTTGAATTAAAGAGGACAAATATTTCATTTCAGCTGAAAATTCAACACATGGTAATTATTGTATTGAACAATTGTTTGAAACTTTTACGAAGCAGAAAATTGTAATAATTGTAAAACGAGTACATTTCGCTTAATCGATCGTCAACGAACAAATAATTCGGTGCCCCAATTGTCCCATCTCATTTTAAATCTGACCGATAATTTTGATACAAAATTGACCCAAAGGCGCTAGAATGATGTTGAGAAGCCCCGATTCTATCTTTTCTTTGATGGAAATACAATTTTAAATGATTTTTTGACAGTATATTTTGAAGGATTTCATATAATTATGTAGACACTGATGGATGCATGCAAATTCGGGACGGCACTAAAAATGGCTATACTTCCTTACCCAATTAATATATTATCTAAAACAAAGTTATAAATTGAGGCAGATTGAAATAGGTCGCCTTTTCTCTTAGAAACCACTATTTATTTGTTATTGTCACGTAGAGATATATGATAAATGCATAATCACTTATTTTCTATGTCATCGTGAAATTATTAATAAAATATTTGTCAAAATCGTGCAATAGGCAATATTACGTATGTTCGTGAATCTTTCGTTCGTTCGTGATTTCTGAAATGTGCTAGGAACATAATTGCAATATTTTTCTGTTTTATATCTATTTTATAAAATTTAATTACTCCTATGAATTTTAACAGCATTCCCTTGATAACAATTTATCTTTATGGATAGCAGACATTACGCAAAACAAAATGTGGTGAATTTTCATCAATTTTTTTAAAATACATACTTAATTGTTGTTGGTTGGTATTTGAAATATTCTTAAAATATCATGTGGGCATAATTTAACCAAAAATAATACAAAATTTTAGTGTAGTGAAAAACGAGTTAAGGTTCTTAGAAAAAATGGACGGAAAGAACTTTCAAAACCATAGACATACAATCTTCTTACGAAAAAATTATATTTTTTACTATCTTTGAAGTCATTTGACCATTATGCTTCGATCTTGTAGTTTGATATTTCGCCTACTTTCTGTTTCAGAAAAATAGTTTATCTAAAGGGCGTAACTTCTGAAAAACGTGAAGGTTTAGTCCAAATTTTATTTAGCTTAGAAATTTCTAATTAACACGTTAAATCTCTACGACTTGTAGATACATTCTAGGGTAATAAAACTGATTATGTAGTTTCCATGTTAA
Source organism: Galeruca laticollis (assembly GCA_963921935.1). Taxonomy (NCBI): domain Eukaryota; kingdom Metazoa; phylum Arthropoda; class Insecta; order Coleoptera; family Chrysomelidae; genus Galeruca; species Galeruca laticollis. The sequence goes on from OY998180.1 coordinate 150,631,455, forward strand.
TTACATGTATGCGCAGTTACTGCCGATTTTTCCCCTGAAGTCCACAATACCATAAGTTCCTACATATCGTAGTATCCTTATGCTAACATTTATCCTAAACAGTTAAATTTTGCAAATTGTGAATAAAAAGTGAATTACTTTTTGAAATTTCTATAAAGTTAAAGTGTTTATAAATCAATAGAGCTAATCTCATTGATTTCATCATCCTACCGTCTCCCCCAATAACGGGGACAATCCTGTACCCTACAGAATATGCCCGTAGGCTCAAAGACAAAATACAAAAACCCAATGTAAAAAGACCCGAAATCTTCTGTAGTGAAAACTAAATTAAAAACATTATTGTGTGTGTTAAAAACCCCGGAGTGTCGATCAAAACGTCCCCTAAAGCATGAAAACATAAAGGTACGTCAATTTATGAAATCCACAAAAAATCAAAAAGATATTTGAAATTTTCCATCAACAAAAAAACAATCACAACAAAAAAGTGACTGGGAGCCCGAACAAAGCGGAGATCAGCCGATAAATCAAATCACAACACATCTAAATGAAATTATTCGTATAAAACTTAAAAGACTAGAACTGAGAAACAAAAACAAAAATTATTTACAATTAGTGTGCATATACGACGATTCGTTGACAAAATGGAAACTCCTCCTAATTCACAAGTAACACCGGATTCCATAAAAATCCCAAAAACGTGCTTCGACGAAATAGATACAAATATACTATCATTAGCTATTGAAATGCCAAATCAACAAAATAAAAAAATTAAAATAGAATTGGAAAAAGGTGGATAGAAGACAGCGAGAAAGAAAGGTGTATAGGAAGGACAAATAAAAAGTGTATAGAATACTCCAACAAAAGTGTATAGAAAACTCAAACAGCATAATAGACGAAAACTCAAAAGGGAACACCATATTCCCAAGCCCTACGCTATCTATACCAGTCTGCTGTGGCAGCAATACAAAAAAACACTTCAACCCCGGACAAATTTACTATTGATAATAATAAATCGGCTTCTCCTGTGGAAGAAGACACTATAAGACCGCAAATAAATGCGGGATTATCAGATGAAATGTGAAATAACCAAAGAACACAATCGTGTCAGCCGAGATGCATAAACCGGGCCTGGGCCCCAATTGCAATGGCTAATTACGAGATCGCAACATTCACATCACAATACCCTAAAAGTATCACTTAAAACAACCAAACAGTAGGTAGACAAATGGACATGAAAGCAACCAAAGATAAATCGAATATAGCGGAAGATGATCTCAACGCAATTATTTCTATTCCCAACGATGAACACATGGAAATCACTCCCCCGGGGCTTCAAAAACCAAAAAGATACACCTCGTTCAGCACCATCATAAAACAAAACAAAAAAACCAGCAATTGTCGAGATTATAAATAAATTGAATCACTATCCGAGACAACAGATGAAGACGAAGAACACAAAACAGATAACACCCAAAGAAAAAGAAAGAAATCAAGATCAGAAAATTCAACAACACAGTATCCAGTATAGATGAAGAACATGAAAACACTCAGGGGCACAACAGAAACAAGGAAAACCTGAAACCAAACACAAAAAAATAGTTTTGGCTCACAGGTACATGGTTAACATGCTGAAAGATGAAATCAAAAATACATTCGAAATTAAAGATTTCGACAAGTTAAAACGAACATTACTAAAGGAAAAAAAAACATTCCACACCTACTCCAGGAGAGAGGTAAAGACCCTCGCATTCGTCTTGTGGGGTTTAGCAGGAGGTCAACAAATCACCGATATATAAGAAGAAGGAGATGACGTATACGATACAAACCAGACATATAATGAATGATTACCAAGGGAAGACCTTTGTACCTCGTTGTTACTGACTCTAAAATAACTCTGGATTTTCTAAACAAACATGTCAATTGTCGGGTCACGCAACCTCAAATTGTTGAAGAGCCCCCTGATGCTTGAAATGCGCAGGACCTCATCTAATGCCGGGATGTACCGAAAACAGGATGAAGCCAGCCAAATGCGCCAACAGCGATGGAGACCACCCCATATCTGCCCTGAATACGTCAAAAGAGAATTTGGCTCGAAGAAAAGAGATCTCAAAATCAAAAAATCAAAGAATCAAAGCTGCTCCTGTTAAGTATGTTCCCGTCCCAATCCCAACAGTAAATCCCTGGACCAACAAAACAAAAACAAACTAAACTGATTTCCCTCAAAACCTACTTAACAAAAACCCACTCAAAACCTCCCCACCCCAATACAACAAAACAGAGCACCAAACAAGACAATGACATATGACATCTCCAAACACTCCCAAAACAACAACATGTTCAGGGAACTCCACACAGTGGTTATCCTAGGTGAACTTTCTAGAGCCGTTTCCGACCTCATCTAGGAAAGGAGAAATTTCAAATTTACAATAACTTTGTTGCCGGCATAGACCACGATGATCTGGGCAGCTAGGTCATAAAACACGCTCTCAAAAACGATATACTCCTAAAATAATTTTCTGTAACATACAAGGAGTTCTAAAAAAACTCCATTTAATTCGAGATCGAGATCGAGATCGAGATGTTCCATAAACCAAATAAAACCATAAATTTTAAAACCTCAGAATATCGTGTCTTTAGACAAGACCGCCACAATGTTTCCCCCGACGGCGGTATCGCTTTATTAATTAAAAAAGGCATTAATTTCAAACTCTTGCAACAAAACAACTCATCAATTGAGGACATCGCTATATTATTTGACAATAAAATTAAAATAGTTGGGGAATGTAACTCCCCCACTAGCAAACGAAAAGAATTAGGCTTCCATAATATAATGAATACACACAATAAAGTGTGAATGGTAGGTGATTTAAATTGTAAACAGCCATAATGGAATAAATACACAAAATACCCTATGACAACGACAACGACAACGACAACGACAACGACAACGACAACGACAACGACAACGACAACGACAACGACAACGACAACGACAACGACAACGACAACGACAACGACAACGACAACGACAACGACAACGACAACGACAACGACAACGACAACGACAACGACAACGACAACGACAACGACAACGACAACGACAACGACAACGACAACGACAACGACAACGACAACGACAACGACAACGACAACGACAACGACAACGACAACGACAACGACAACGACAACGACAACGACAACGACAACGACAACGACAACGACAACGACAACGACAACGACAACGACAACGACAACGACAACGACAACGACAACGACAACGACAACGACAACGACAACGACAACGACAACGACAACGACAACGACAACGACAACGACAACGACAACGACAACGACAACGACAACGACAACGACAACGACAACGACAACGACAACGACAACGACAACGACAACGACAACGACAACGACAACGACAACGACAACGACAACGACAACGACAACGACAACGACAACGACAACGACAACGACAACGACAACGACAACGACAACGACAACGACAACGACAACGACAACGACAACGACAACGACAACGACAACGACAACGACAACGACAACGACAACGACAACGACAACGACAACGACAACGACAACGACAACGACAACGACAACGACAACGACAACGACAACGACAACGACAACGACAACGACAACGACAACGACAACGACAACGACAACGACAACGACAACGACAACGACAACGACAACGACAACGACAACGACAACGACAACGACAACGACAACGACAACGACAACGACAACGACAACGACAACGACAACGACAACGACAACGACAACGACAACGACAACGACAACGACAACGACAACGACAACGACAACGACAACGACAACGACAACGACAACGACAACGACAACGACAACGACAACGACAACGACAACGACAACGACAACGACAACGACAACGACAACGACAACGACAACGACAACGACAACGACAACGACAACGACAACGACAACGACAACGACTTTCCGGCAGACATGGCGTAAAGGTAAAATTACCATTCCCTTTGCTTGGCAAGAGATCAGTGGCGGAACGCGTATGCAAAATTATTGGAGAAGATGGGATGGAAGCCATTGCAAAGAAATTTAAAAATCCTATTGCGATTCTCTACAAGGTAGAGTTGGCGGATGTTGAGCTGGCTACACTACAGGAAAAATTGCCCGATATACTATTGGATCTGCGAGTCCACAACTTCTACCTATTGGATTTGGACATTACATAAGATTTTGTGGAAATGTGCGAGAGATGTGCGAATAAGCGCAATAACACGATTTTCGTTACCAAGGCAACCAGTACAAAGAAAACTACAATACAATTGTTAACAACGATAAGTCTGAAGAGGTAGATTCCTTAACCTGGATCACTCCTACTGATGCAAGAGTAAACATCTACAACAAGTTCGTTTGCCAGATAACGAGTCCTGGTGTTACAGACAAATTGGCAACCACGTTGTAGATTTTGTCAACTGTTCGGACTCCAGATTGAGACTGACGTTTTTGTCCCGCTAGGTAAGGAGCATGGCATTATATGGCGACGATCTACAACGGCAACGGCGACCATCCTCTGGACTACTGTGTAAAGCTCCTGGATGACAGCAAAATTCATTTCCAGGAAGCCTCGTTTTACTCTGTTGCCATCTCTAAAATGTGGAAGAAATTAGCTGACAGTCTCCAGAACAGTTGCTGTGTAGTGTACAATAATCTTTTACAATATGCCTACTAGGGAAACAGTAATACGAGGAAGTTAACCAGAGTGCAACTTACATTTCCAAACGATCAAAACCAGAAGAAACAAGTTATTATTACGTACTCTCTGCATTCAGTTTTAACTATTTAACTGTAAATTACTTGGAGATTGTGGAAGACATCGCTAATAGAGAGCATGTTAATGTAGTGCAAAAATGCTACATTAATAGTGGCGAGACATTCTTTACGAGATCTAGTTTTCTTACCTATATGAGATACATTCTAACGCCTTTATGGCATCTTTATGACTACATCCTGTTTATAACAAAATACTCTAATATTACTTATCAGAATGGCGTTTGTCCGATGAAAATCCGATCATTAATAACTGAGAAACATTCTAACGCCCTTATGGCATCCTTATGACTACATCCTGTTTATAAAAATTGCTCGAATATTACCTATCACAATGTCGTTTGTCCGATGAAAATCCGATCATTAATAACTGAGATACATTCTAACGCCCTTATGGTATCTATATGACTACATCTTGTATATAAAAGATGACCTACTCATCCTAAACTTGGCCCGGACCAACTGTCAAAATTTTCGGGGGTTCTTTGATTTCTATTGCCAAAATTTCGACTGATCAACTTTGGGATCAAATGAGGTCATTGTGGACTCAATCCCTACTTGAACTACTAGTAGATATATGTATTATAAGAAATAATCCAAAATATGTTACCTGAGGAATAACCGATAACGAATCTCAAATCGTAAGGCGTAAACTAAACCTTTAAAACTAAATTTGGAAAGTGTAGTGTTGATTTCAAGATTATAAGTAGGTGATATCTAAGACAATGAGACTTTCAGTCTTCTGGAATATGAAGTAGCAAATGTTTGAATTATTTTATTGGATAAAAATTGCAAGCTTGAGCTTTTTTGAAATAATGAAAAAAAATTAATCTTTTCATGTTTCCCCGAAAACCAATGTTCCAAATTCATTTTCAATTCCTTTAGACTTTAAAATATTTTGTCTATTAAATTCTTGAATATCTACCTCACACATATATATATATATATATATATATATATATATATATATATATATATAAAACGATACGGAAAGTAACTTAATTGCATGTTATTAAAAAGTGAACAGAATTTTGAAAAAAAATTGGAAGTGAAGATTTTTAAACATTATATTTAATCCTTTTGTTCTTTTTCAAAAAAGAATTTGGATGGATTGGTAGCGTAGGTAAATTACATGAAGATCCATTTATAGGAAGAATTTTTGTGCAGGTCTGGAGTGAAAACTTAAGTTTTGGTTGGAGCTCGTTAGGAGATAGAGCCTGAGGAAGGAAGACTTGAGCTTGGAAGTATTTACTGCTGGAAAACTCGCGGAGATCATGCTTGGGATTTACACGGGTCTCACATAAGTGAATGTCATAAACTAAACTACGTATTCTGGAGCCATAAACAGTTTGATTGACTCTAACTTGCTTTATTAAAGATGCACACACATAGTTCCAAAATTAAGTTTTTTCTAATATCTTGTGAAGCGTATGATATTTTAGGATGAGAATGAAAACGTAGTTTTCTTTTGGTTAGAGTTCCTTTCAAAAAGAAAATAATGAAATATGTGCACCCCATAAAAACATTAAGGGAATTCTGAAGCTCTACTAAGTAATCCCAAAACTTTTGAGTACATTAAATTAAATCAATATCGCAGAGCCATTAGTTTAAAATATGGGTTTTGGAACTTCTTTGCCACCTAGCACTTTTTCGAAAAGTAAGTTTTTACCGAACAAGAAACAATTGGTTTAAGATTAATTTTTAGTGTCTGATGTGTGATTTCTCCGTTATATTATTTTAAACTTCCTCGATTCATTTAATTAATTTAGATAAAATCGTTAAATGCATTACCCATTATTCCGCACGTAAATCGTTTTATTGGCTGATTTGTTGAGTCGTGATGGGGGCGTAGATATTACCAAAAAATATTCCAATTTAATGCTTTTCAGTTTATCATTATTTTATAATATAGCACAGAGAGCAAGAGAGTACCTATATTGTATCATTATTATAGAGGATAGAAGGGGTCTACCACGAACCAAGAGGAAGGGCACTTCAACGTTAGTTGCCGTGCATCTCTCGAAGAATCGGTAACTTCAACTACGCAACAATTTCTTGTGCTTAAAAACTCACGTGTGAAGCGTGTTTGGTAAAGATCGCGCGCATCTCATACTGTTTTTGATTTTACTTTATTTTTTTACAATGTGTGTGAAGTATTGTGAATTGATCTAAGTGAAATATTTTCTTCCTACAAGATGTTTACGCGGTATGTCAACTTTATTATTTTTCTCTTTGCAAGTTTGAAGTTTCTACACTTTAAAATTACTATTTTGTGCGACTTATTTTTGACAAATTGTGAAGCATTACAAAAATTATTGATAGCAATGCTTTTAATACTGTCGAATTTGTATTTAGTAAATATTTATTGAAACATACCTCTTATATACTTTATTCAAACTTCACATTTTCCCTAAATAAAATACTACAATTATCCAATTATTCATTGAGTACTTGCGATTTCCATGACATATTTAACATCTAATTTTTCATTCCCCAACTCGATGATTATCTTTATCTGCCTCTATTTAAACTTGTAAAAAGGAGTTATAAAAGTATCAATTAATAACATAAACGAAGATGTTACAATATTCTAAAATGCTTTTGAGGTGATTATAACGTTTCTAAAGCTCACTCAGTTACTGTAACTTGTTTAACCCAAGATTTCAATAAAATAGGTCCATATATATACTCATGCGTCAAATCAGGCAATAGTAGAATTAAATAATATTATTAATTTTGAAAAAACTCATTCACCATAATTCTTGTTTTTAATTACTTAAAATACTTCACTGATTTTATATAATTCCCTAATTATCATGATTTAAGTGTTTCTTACGATTTTTTCGTAAAAAAATCGATATAAAAGGATATATATAATTAAAACAAAACTTGAATGGAAATTTGAAAGCCACCGCAATTTCTCCTCTGCTCCAAATGATTTTTGAAATGTTCTGCGATTTACCAATAAATTTAACAAATTTACATAAATTTTAATCTTTAATTTTTGGTGAGTTAAATTTGAAATTGATCAAGTGTACAGTTGGTACGTATTTGTAGCGATATTTTATTTCAATATTAATTCACTACTGGGTTATTTCAAAGCGCTTAAACAATATCACTAATTTTATTTTAAATTTAATTTAATTAAAACAAAAACTTAATGTATACCCACCCATACAAACACAACGATCAAATATGGAGTTTATTATTTGTTTATGTTTGTGTTAATTTTGTTGGTTGGACCTATAAATAAAATATTATCAACAAAATGAGGAGATTTTCCGAAGCGTATTCTTATTTCAAAAGTACCACAAAAAATTAATTCCCCTTCACATGCCGTTATCAGGGTCGGCATTTACAATTCGAGCTCTAAACGTTATTTTTCATTTCATAACGTGAAGCAATTTTCTATTTCGCATACTTTTCATAGAGTAAACTGGCTTCTCAAAATTCAATTATACGTAAACTCGACTTAATTGTCATTTGCAAGCATTTTCCCGTGGATTGTTCAAATCAATTGATGGTCATCCATGCCAATCAAAGTCTCAACGATAATACACTAAAGTTAGATTAGATTAGATTGAAAATGGTCTTTATTAACAGTTTTGTGTTCCCAATTTACAGTAATTTAAAAAATATAAACAAATGTGTGTGGACTGGCTATTTTCGAAACTACTGTGTTTCCTGCGTGTCTTCATGGCTCCTTGCTTACAAGCATTATCCATATATTTTGACTATTTGAGTAACTAGCTATGGCTCCTAGAATCTTTCGGCTGCGCTTTCTCTGAAAAGCAGCTGAAAAACAGGGTTTCGAAATGATACGGGGTAGTAGATTTCGAGAGAGCAACATGGCTGACGTTGGTTTTGGTGTTATATAATTTGTGAATTATATGGAGTATTACAACGCAGATTGTAAGACTGTGCTGACTTCACTCCCTATGTGAATAATGTGGGTTTCGGAATGAAACAACCAAATTATGTGATTAACGATTCATGCAGAAGTCTACACCCACTATCTTGGGTGTCTTCTACGCGATTTGCGGCTGTGGACTTAGTCTGAAATTTTGTTGATGAAGTCTTTGTTGGAGGGTATATTAGCTTTGTCTTGTAACCAGATTTTTGGAAGTTTGGGATACATCTTATTATGTTTTATTGCCATTCTGAGACAAATGTTTTGTAACACCTGCAGGTAGTTGAAGTTATGTTTAGTGCCTGTATAGTATATTGATGCTGCGTATATCAGTATGGGTCTTATGATTTGCTAGTATATTAAAATTTTGTTTTGACTTGTGAGGTTACCGTATCTGTATATGAGTGGGTATAGTGTGCGTTGGTGTTACCTTGCATTGAGTATCCTAGATAGTTTAAGTTAGTATTTGGGGCAATGTAATGTCCGTCTACGCAAAGCTGAGTAAGCGTTGATAGCTATTTTGTGTTCATTGAAATGCGGTATGATTTTAGTGTTAATGTGTGTTTGTACCGTGTTTAATGCATCTTCTCGTTTCTTTGCTGATGCTACAAAACACGTGTCATCGGCATACGTAGCAGTTAATATTTGTGGGAAGGCTGGGAGGTCATGGATGAATATAGAGTATAGCAAAGGTGATAATTCAGAACCTTGCGGTACTCCAGCTTGGATTGAGAATGGTCCTGCTGTGTGATCATATATTTTTGTGTAAAATTTCCTATTTGTGAAATATGAGTTTAATATTTTAATTAGATAGTTATGTACTTCTAATTTAATTAGCTTGTAAATTAGTCCCTCGAGCTATACGTATTCAAAACCCTTTTGAATATCTATTGTAACCGTAATCGATTTTTTTCTGGATTCCTTCCCGTATATAATTCATGCACGGGGGGAATAATATTATTTTTGTTTATAAAAGATTGCAATATTTTTAAAATTATTTTGTTTATCATCTTTACTATGTTGTTCAGTAGGGATATTGGGCTGTAGCTATCCACATAACATGGTTGTTCGTTAGCTTTGATGATGGGTATAATGTTGGAAATCTTGAGCATATCTGGGTAATGTCCAGTTTTGATAATATAGTTTTTGATGTACGTTAACTGAACGAATGCTTTTTTTTTGGAGGTTTTTTATTAAAATATTATAGATACCATCAAATCTGGGGGCTGTTTTGTTTTTTAATTGTTGTATCGTGTTGTCCATTTCTGTACATGCTGTTAGGTAATTTGTGTTTAGTGTGTTTGAAGATTGTACGTGTTGTTGAGCTATTTGTGTTATGTTATGATGGTGTTGTGTATGATGTGAATTGTATATAAAATTGTTTTGGAAGCACTCTCCGAATTTTTCTGCGATTTCCATCATGTTGGCTATTATTTGTTCGTTGTCAACAATTTTTGTTAGCTCTTTGTGTTGATCTAGTAATTTTACAGAGCGAGAATTTTGACCAGTCGTCGTTTTTATGTTCTTTTATTAAACTGTTTTAAATGAAACTTGCTGTTTCTAGATAATTTCACAATATATTGAAAAAAATTTAAAAACTCTAAGAGAATTGACAATTGTTTCGATATTAAATATCATCGTCAGAACAATGTCTAGGATGCTAGCAGAGTGGTTTGTATATGGGAAGTATGACGGGGTGTCAGTAAGGAATATGTTACAATCCGAATTATCGCATAATCTCAGTTGAGTACTTTCATTTGTGTTATGAGGTTTTAAGTAGCGATCCCACTGTGGATGTTTACAGTTGAGATCGCCTACTATCAATGCTTCAGAGTTTTAATTATGTTAAAAAAATCTTCCTCTTTTAATCTATTGCCAGGAGGGTTGTATGTACCGACTATTTTTTACGATGAAATGAAACAATTTAATTTATTTAAAACTTCATTATATTTGAACTAATGTTCAATGTAAACTAGTTGACGCGTTTCACTAACACAGTAGCTTTCTCAAAATGACTATATTTATTTCATCATCCAAAAGGATTGCAATATGCTCAACTGATGAATTATTTTGTTGAGGGAGTTTGAAGTTTATGCCTTTTTTGATTAATTATGCGATACTGCCCCCTTTGTCATCGTCGGGGCGGTCTTGTCTAAAAAGGCGATATTAGGGGTTTCCGAAGTTTATTTTTTTATTGCGTTTAAGGAACGTCTCGATTAGAAACAATATGTCTGGTCTATGAATGTCGTGAAAGTTTCTGATTGAGTGGAGTTTATTAAATTCACCGTGTACATTGCAGAGCTAAAGCTGGATTACTACATTTGCTTTTTTGTTTATCCGCCTTGGGTATTGACCACAAAATATATTATCATACATGACTTTCAATACATTGCTTAAACTGCAAGAAACATAATAAAAAAACAAGAAGTAGGATTCACTTTATTCTATATTAATTTGTTCCATTTGGTTTTTTCCATGGTAATAGTTGTTATTTCGAGTTAATATTTGAAAATCCTCTCGACTATGTCTTCAATTTCAGACAAAAGGACATGAACAAAGTTCTCGTTGACTGATGAACAGGCTCAATAGAAACGTCGAAACGTCTTGAAGTAATTGAGGCTTTTGTTGCTTGTCTTCTTGATGAACGTTGGACAGTAGTGGTTTAGCATATGCTGTTCATACAAACTTTTTAGTTTTATAATTATAATCTTCTAATATAATTAAGTTTTTATCTATATTTTTAACATCAACCCAATCATTGTTGTTAAATTATTTCACCAAAGCTACTTTCTGCCAAACATTGTGTTTGGCTGTTCAAACACAAAAGTATTTGTACAGCACCTACAAGGAATTTTTCACAAAACCGCTATGGAACTTTTTGATTATTTTAATTATTTGACTGTTACTTAATTCTATTACTTTTTGGTGGAATCTATCTACACTTTTCAAACTTTGAAATAATTCTGCTTAAAATTTATGTTTGTCATTAATCAGGATACAGATAGATAGCTGATGACTTTTTAAAAGAAAAACTACTTCTCACTTGTAGGTCGAATCGAATAATTAAGATATCGTATTTCAATTTCCGCTTGTTTTGTTTAAAAATACCAACTCCTCATTTTATTCAAACTTTTAGATCGCTCCTTATACATCTCGTTTGCTCCAATTTGATTAAGAATGCAAAAACGTAAAATCATACCCATAATTTCCCAAATGAGGAAAGAACAAGCAAAATTCAACGTTATTTACCCAACAATGTGATAATAAATAGTCAATGCAAATACACATAAACGTTAAATGGCGAAAACATGTAGAGAACAGAAACACGACGTTAAACAGTATTAGGTTGATAGTTCAAATAAACAATATTGTATGCAATATTGTATCAGGAAGGAATGAAGGTGAACTAATTCGACCTTGTTTCAAAAATATTGAGATCCTCTTAATTTTTTTGTTTGCAGTGAATAAAATGTATTATTCGTAATTGATCATTGTTTATATCACATAGCAGAGGTATCTAAAAGTTTGTTTTAGACTACACTAAATAATAAGCAAAAACTAGTTCAAGAAATTGATGCAATTTTTAGAGCTATAATTTACTTGGTTTTAAAATTTTTCTTTTTGAAACTACACAATTTTTGGTACAATATTTCTTTGGCGATTATGCGCAGTTTTCCGCAATTTGGCAATAGACAGCTACACCTGTCAGACTACTGTCAAACGTGTATATTTTGCTTAAAAACAGATGTCATGGATCTGCAAGTTTCCCACGGATTATTATTCGCCAGTGTGCTACTTTCAAAGGTTGTAATTAAGAAAGTACTTAAAAGAAAAATAGAAAGAAGGGCTAGGAAGCAAAGCCTAAGAAAGACGTGGCGTTAAATATACTTCGTCGTGAACTTTTAGTGCAAGATCCTGATTCGTACAAAAATTTGTTAAGAATGGACAATGAAAATTTCACTGAGCTATTAAGTTTAATACAACCGGATGTAGCAAAAGAAGATACACACTTGCGCGAATCTGTGTCAGCCGAAAAAAGGTTCGTACTATCTAATACTAGCCATGAATTGAATTATTACCTATTCATATTTTTTTTAGACTTGCATTTACGTTGCGCTATTTGGCATCAGAGATTTGATGTTTGGCACAAGAATTCATGAAAGTAGGTACTATTAGTACGATTGTGTGTAAAGCAATTATCAATCCTACGGGTATTTAAACAATGTAGCTGCAACCTTTTCTAGAGTACAAAATGTTGACAAATAAATAGAAGTTATGCCTTCCAAGTAGAAAGACACATGAAAATATTGGATTAGTAGTATTTACATAATACAAAAATCCAAGGTAATGAGCTTAACCTAACTAAAATTATTCGAACACTGTTATAACGTTAGTTGTCTGTCAATAAGGTACTATGCATGCGAAAACAAGGAGTAGGTGTAGATTGCGCATGCTCAGAGTCTAATTGTCCGAAAATTGTGTAGGAAATAGAACGCGTTCTATTTTTCTATACAATCTACCGACCAATGCAATATGGCAAATACTTTTTTGATACTATGCAGTTTATATTATTCCAAAAATTGATACAAATCTTGCTCAATATTTATTCTAGTCTTAAACGAGCATTAGTGATCACATAATTATTCATATAATTAATATTTGTACCGTATAATATAACTAACTTTTACATCTATAAACACGTCTACAAAAGGTTAATTATTTATTATGAATGGATTCGTTCACCGACAAATGTTTTTTTGATGACGTAAAAATAAAGAATACCGATGAGCTTGAATTAAAAACTGACAATGTTGATTTTATCTTTGTGAAGCGAAGAATTAAGTGAATTATATTTTAGATCATCTACAATAGTGAATCCTATTTATAAGTTAGGACCCAATCCATTAGTATAGTGTTGCTTGTTTACTTAGGACTCGAACTTCAACTATTCTGTTCTTTTTCCCATTTAATTTGGGGAATACACTAAAGCATATAATATACTTTTTTATAATTCACGTATACAAAATTTACTTTGTGACATCGAACACAAAATAACCATTTCAGCATCGTTTTTAACAACTTTTTATACAGTTGGATACAAATTATAGCTGACTTGAACATTTTCAATGTAATTTTTTGGTTCTGGTCGAGTACATGATACTTCGCTGTTCAGTTTCATATTCATAAATTCCGAACTATGTATTAGTAACTTTGAGTATTAAAAATTAAAAACTCTGTTAACTGTCATTTGTGTATGTGAGGATTAAAATCATAATTAAATAAGCAGAGAAATCCCTAATTGCAATTTTATTTTTATTAAAAACATTTTTGCACGTTCATTATAAAAAATAGTATGTAAAACTCGTATCACAATTACTTTTTGTGCTTTGCGTACGCAAACTGCACTCGCGCTACAAAATGAGTCATTGTGAACCTTGTTTTACAATATACTATTTTATAATCTCATATTTATGAGGAAGATCAAATAAAAAGTGGACAATTCATACACTTCTTAAAAGATTTTAATTATCTGACCACAACTATGTAATCATAACTCAATACTTATTTAATTTACCTAATTATATACTATACTATTTTAGAAATTTTGTGCTAATTTTTGCTTTTTCATATATTACTCTTAGACAATTTTCGTAAGTAATTGCTGAAGAGCAGCGATAAATTTGCATGACTGCGTGTTGTCAAAAAACTGCATGTCTTAATTTTCATTTCTCGAGGAAGGGCCCGACACCGAAGGTGGAGTGTTCTTTCTCCAAAATAAGAAAATGACCAAATGCAGTTTAAAAGATTATGCTGGAATGCGAAATTATACGGTTATTTTGATGCACAAGTGTAAATCGGGGGAATATTTCCCGAATAAACTGTCAACTTGTAAAACTGACGTTATTAATTTATAAATTTTTATCTTGTTATTAATAACCATACCGTAACTGGACAAAAAAGAAGAGATGCAGAAATCTATCTCTCCTGTCTGTTTACTCCTGAAAGAGTGTGATGACATCATTTCTAAATTGCTCGAATTGTAGTTCTCCATCCGTTTCTATCTTGAGCAGCAAGAGAAGCTTCCTGCAGCCCGTGACCAATTATTTCTTTGTTTTGATCCACCCAGCGTGTCGGTGACCTTCCTCTTGGTCATCTGCCATTGATTTTTCCCTCCACAATAAGTTTTCCCAGCCCATTCGTTCTTCTTGAGATGTGTCCAAAATACCGTATACATGATTGATTTATCTTGGTTGATAGCCTTGAGGTGATTTTTAGTTTCTTAAGAATTGACAGGTTAGTACAATGTTCTGTGTATGCGATTCTCAGCATTCTTCTATAGGCCCCCATTTCAAAAGCATCTATTCTTCTTCGATTGGCCATTTTTAAAGTTAAGGTCTCGGACGCATATGTGGCAATAGGAAAAGATCAAGTAGTTTAATCATTTCAGTTTGTTACGTTGAGATTTTGCAGGGTCTTTCCATATTCGACGCAGAAATACGTTTGTTTTAATATCTTTCATTTATATGTTATGAAAGTATATGTAAAAATATAATGAAACTATTTATTCAAGGTTAAACTAAACCAAAGTTGTAGGAACTACAGTGAAATACACAATTATTATACGTATTCTAGTTAGACAATGCAGGTGGTATCGGCGCATTAATGGCTGAAGAAGATGTTGGAGAATGCTGTGCCTGTGGTACGTCATTGCCACGGATTTTTTGACTATTTACTCATGGTCAGCTTCAACCATTTGAGGATATGGCATTTTTGATTTTCAATTTGAACGGCCCGTGACTTTTATAAGTTGCTGCTCGCCCATCCTCTTTTTATCGAGATTGGAAACGGCTTGATATTCTCAAAGAAGTTAAAGGTACAATGCCAATAGGATCAAACAGAGACGTTCTGATATGTCACGATGCAATAGGCGGTTAGGTGCTTGATACAGCTTGGATTTGGACATGGTAAAATAATCCTTCTGAATTATCCTATAGATTCATGATTAAATTGATTATGTAAGTTTTTTTCAAAAGTCGTCAGTGACACAATTGTGGTCAATTCCATACAATTATTGTTAAGTTAGAATTATTTCTAGAAAAAATTGCGTCACTTTCTAGAAGTTGACCGCATGAGACACCCAGTTTGGAAATTCATTGGCGGAGCTTGGAGTTAACAGTTTTATAAAAAGTGAGCAATGGAAATTGAACATGAAAGTAAAAAAAAATCAAAGGATAGTATCATATTTTCGTATTTTTGATCTTGAAAATGTTGTAGTAGAGAAAAAAATAGTATTTGGTTATTATTGCTTCAATCAAACAAGCGTCGCCAAAATATATGAAATTAACTAAAGTTGATATGTCAATCTATAGAATCAAGTTTATTATTTATAGGAAGCAATTCTATTTTTCCAGAAATTTTGATAATATAAAGAGAATTTGAAATAATTATACTTACTTGTAATTTTTAGTGAATGTGCATAACACTATTTTTATATACCTATTTATAATTAATATATGGAATTAATCACACGCCCTGCTATATTTATGTAATTTATATTATACAGACATTTCCTGCTTCAATTTATTTCCAAAAATAAATTTTGTTCAGACTGATTCAAGCATTATCTAATTAATGAATGAATTAAATGGGCGGGGCGGCTGATGCTTGGCAATTAGGCCATTTCTGGCCCTTTTTACCTTTCCCCCGTTTCTCCTCCCTTTACTTCAATCGTTCGATCTCCTTTCAAAACGCCTCGACCCACGTATAAAGCCCGTGATGTCTTTCAGAGAAAGAGAATGTAGGTCTTCTTCTTCAATTCTATTCACAACAAAGATTTCATTTCTAAGGTGTGTGTATACCTTACATGTGCCGAGAAGGTGGTGAGAATATCTCTTCCCGCAATCTGGGTCTGAAATGGCTTTTAACAGATGTAAGTGTCTTCTAAGTCCGCAAAGGGCAGTCAATACACCAATTATCAGTCAAAGCTGTGATCTGGGTTTATCCAGCAGCCACCTTGTTCTTGTTGTATCCGAGTAGGCGATTGTTTGTTTCGTCTGCCTGAGGCCGTTGCAGCCTCTACAATATTTCTCGAGTCTTCTCGTTGCCCATTCTTTGAGCAAGGTTGAAGTTTGAGCTTTATCCAACCCTATTGTTGGTTCGGGTTCACAGCAGGACATGTTGGCACCTCGCCTGGCAAGTTCATCTGTCCGCTCGTTGTCTTCGATCCAGCTGTGTCCCGGTACCCACAGTAGGGAAACTTCTCGTTCTGAAGCCAGGCTATCCAGAGTATCTGCGCATTCCTGAGCCAGTTCCGCACTAGTTCTGGGGCTGCATATTGTTTTAATAGTGGCTTCACTATCCGAGCAAATGCTCACACGACTTCTAGATGCGTCCCGTTCTGTTATTTTCTCTACGGCTTTCAGGATGGCAAATATTTCTGATTGTAAGGCCGGGGGGTACTTACCCAGAGTATAGCTCCTATGCCCTCTATCAGGACACCTGCTCCCGACCTTACTTCCATGCGGGAAGTAAGGTCGGGGAGATCGTTCCACTGCTCTCTTAACGCAATGATGACTTTGAGCTTGTTGGCTGTACTCACTTTGTCTTCTTTTGGAACAACTTTGAGAGTTAGAATTGGAAGCTCCGTCTCTATTCTTTTGGCTATTATTGTTTGGCCTTCGCCACCCCCCTCCAGTGCCCGCAATCTTACAAAGGCGTCAAACATTATCAAGATACTTATATAGTTCCTGTAATACTGATTACGAAACTGACACAAATGAACTCTTTCACAATTTTGTAAAAGTTAATCAATATTGTCCAGGTACCGTTAGGTGTAGGACGTTAAATATACAATATCAAATTATATAATAACATTCAGCTTCATTTAAAAGTCTCTCCACTGGAGCATTCGTATTTCCGCCTTTTCTCGCATTTGGTCTTCCAAGTTTTGTCCTGGCCGCTCTGTCCTGTTCTTGCCGTGTATTCTGGCTTCATAGCCTTTTTTTGTCCTATTCTCGTCCATTCTATGTTGATGGCCTAACCAGCTTAGCTGCCTTTCTCCAATTATAGATTCTATGGGATTTATCGTTAGTGCAGCTGTTACTGCCTCGTTTATAATTCGATCTCTTCTTGTGATTCCTTTTATTTTTCTAAAGAATCTCATTTCAGTGGCGATTATTCTACTTAGGTTTTGATTCACTGCCATATATTATTAATGACCTAACCACTTCTTTGTGCACTTGTGTTTTTATATCATATGGAATCTCTTTTTCCCTAGAAATGTAGGCCTCAGGGTGTTAAATAGTCTCCCAGCTTTTGGATTCTATGTTTTATTTGTTCGACAATTTTTCCTGATTCTTCTATGGATGTGCCTAGATAGTTGTACCTTCTTACCTGTTTTGGTTTTTGCTCTACTATTTATATCTTGTGTCTTTTTATCTCCTCATGGTTTTACTTTTTTCGTTGTTGATTTCCATACTTATTTTCCTTAGTTTTTATTAGTATGTATCTAGATTATGTTGTAGTCTGTCTTCGGATTCGGCAATCAGTATCATATAATTTGCGAATAGGACTTCTAGTAGTGTTACGTCATTAATTTTCCATTTTCCTATTATTAAGTTTTTACACTTTTTCTTTACACCTTTTTATGGTGTCATCTATGGAAAATAGTGAAGGACTCAGCAGACATTCTTGTTTGGGTACAATTTTTGTTCTGAATTTTGTAGATTCCATATTATGTGTTACTTTGTTTATGTTGTTTCTATATAGGGCTTTTATAATCGCCATCATGTCTTCTGGACCCCCCTTTTCCTTGAATTACACTAAATATCGTTTCTTCTTATTTGAAAGCCTTTTACAAATACATGACTCCTATTTGCCTCAGTATAAATATTAGGTCTTATGTGCTCCTTCCCTTCCTAAATGTATGTTGAGATTCTTCCAACGTTGACTCTATAATTCTAGTAAAGATTTACTAGGTATGCTAGTCACTGCGATACCTCTGTTATTTGCGCAATTTCGCAATTTTTTGTAAATTGGCATAATAATTATGTCTCTTCTGCAATGCAAAGGGTATTTTGCACAAATTAAACTCCATAATTTACAAATTTCATTACTGTTTTTGAAAGGACTGTATAGATTGTGTTTTACACAAACATTATTGATATTTTTTCACTTAGTCACTGTCTGTATCATTACTCAACTTATACACGTTATGTTTGAATTTTGTAAAAATTACGGTTCGTGTAAATATCCCAATTCTCAAGTAAATTATACGAAAACAGTTTGTAGTTGGTAATAAAAATCGATTGCAGCATGTACCTGATGGCAAAGGAAAGAAACAGTTATATTCAATAATGGCTTAATATCATAACTAGTCTATTTCTGAGCTTTTCAAAAGCAATTTAAAAAAATCGCAAGCTATTAGACCATTATTTCTGATTAACCTAAACCATAAGCGTTTCAATAAGAGTTTTTTGATTAAAATTTTTTCAATGTAAAGACTCGTCTAAGTACAATAATGCGAATAAAATTTTTCTTAAAAGAATTAATAACACCTGAATGAGATAATTAAACAATTTTCTGTTTGTTATTAACTTTTCGATAAATAAGAAAGAAATTTGCAATTATATTGTTCATAATTAATTCTGATAAACAATAATTGCAGAATACTCAGTCACTTTTCTGTAAATTACGTGATTACAAATGATGTTTTTTATTGAAAGATATGTCTACAATGCGATTTAGATAAAAATATTTCTAGAAAATAGCAATCTAATAGTTGTTGATGCAGGAAAATTAGTACATAATTTTTTGATTAATTAGACAGTACGCCTTTCGAATAGATATTGCTATAAAATATATGCTTTTGACAATAATATTATGTTTGTCATTTGAAATTCATTCTATTTATTTTGATGATCGGTAAAGCACTAATTGAGTAATCAAATAAATGTTTGATTCTTCAACTTCTAACTTTTTCACTCGTTCCCACAAAACCTCAGACCTAAATTTTCGTAATAATTCCCTCTAAATTTTTAAGTCGGCGTTGTAGCATTCTCTTTTTACGAGCGTACCAAGTTAGCATCCTAGTATCATCACTGATAATCACGTCTTTATTTCGCTTGATGATTCCTTTTCTCAATTTTCTGTAACTCATCTTTCATTTCTTTGACCTATAACGTTTCCTATGTACTCTTGTTTAGTGACTATACTTTAGAATGTTACTACATATTTGCACTATTTTTGTATCAAACATTTGAATTGTTCTTTCTTACAAGTTTTCATTTAATATTGCTTGTTCTACTTTACGTACGCTGCATCGCTTAATGATTTACATATTTACATTTATTGGTACTAAGTATATCAGATTATTCGTTAATTGATTCACCATCTCTGGGTTGACTATTAACGCATGTAATCCTAGAGGTCCTGTTGTTTCAGGAAGGTTTCTTGATTCTTTAAGGTAGTCGTTCGATAGTCGCTGCAGAGACATGCTGCAGCTGCAGGCGGCCGGGGCAAGAGGCAGAGACACTACTGTTCTAATGAATTCTAATGATACACTGTTCGATGCACGCTGCAGCAGCAACTAGCCTACTAGGTGTCTCGCCCTGTCTCTGCTGCTTGGGCGCGCATCTGCGTCCGGACCAGTGTGGAGGCACGAGGCAGTCGTTCTGCAGCAAGCGTTCTGTATTGTTGTGTTATTATCAAACAACAGATAAAATAGTGAACAATGGATAAAATAGTGAAAAATACGCTAACGCAATCAAAGTCGTCACTATTTTCAAGGGAAGAAGATGATCTACTTATAGATTTAGTTGAGCCAACTTTATACGACCTTAAACTAGAAAGTTACAAAGATATTGTAAAGAAGGAAAGTATTTGAAAAGAAATAGGAGCAATATTAAAAAGACAAGGTATGTACTTTTATTTTAAATAATTTATAAATCAAAATGCATATTATAATTATAAATTAATTTTTATCAATTTATTTCTCTTACAATTTAATTATGAATTATAATAAACATATAGACACGGTACATAACATACAAAATTATTATATTTTAAATCCTTCTACAAAGATAAATCTGAAATGACTCGTATGGAAAAACTAACACCGTATCGATGTGCATAGTCTTTTCTATCGAAGATATGTTGCTCTTGCCAGGACAATTTTCCGTGTTCGCTTAAGAAGTATTCTGTAAACTGACTTCTGACCCATAAACCCGGTCGTTTAGCGTACCCACCAGAATGGTTCAAAGGAGCCATATTTAATTTGGGTGGATTTTCTTTTTCGTTGTACTGAAATCCGCCACTATTATTGTTTTGTAAATACTCGTTACGTAAAAAGTTATGTAAGCAGCATGCTGCCATTATCAAATCGTTGCAAGTTTCAGGTTTAATTGTTATAGGTGTATAAAAGACTCTGAAAACTTGGCTTAATAAACCAAATGCATTTTCCGAAACTCTGCGAGCGCGACAAATGCAAAGTTGTATATTTCTTTCTTATTGTCGTGTTTTGCCATTTTTCGAGGATACGGCTTCATCATGTAGGAATCAATTCCAAATACTTCATCACGAATTAAAAAAAGTGGTCCATAAATATTAGTCTCTGGGAGACATTTTTCTTCAGGTATATTGAAATTGTTCGATTCTATTCAATAGCATATAGCGGATCTTCTAAATATATTACAGTCTCCTTCTTTTCCGTACGAACCAATATCAACTGCAATAAATTTGCAGTCTGCATCTACAACGGCTAAAAGCACAATTGAAAAATATTCCTTATAATTAAAATATAATGAACCACTGTTTTCTGGCGATTTAACTCGAATGTGTTGCCCATCTATTGCTCCCACACAGTTCGGTACATCCCATTTATTCCAAAATGTTGCGGAAACTCTATAAAAATCCTGTTCAGATAATGTTGGCATTGCAACTGATATAAGGTTTTTGCATATTGCTTTTAAAACTTCTCTCACGATCTTTGAAATATAACAGTTAGATATACGATATGCAACAGATAAAGACACAAAAGATTCTCCAGTTGCCATAAATCTAAAAAAAATAATAAGTTAATTTCCATTTCAGGGGACGATTGTCAAAAAAGATGGAAGTGCATTAAAGACTCCTACAACAGATATAAACGGAAAAGACATGCAGGCACATGAAGTGCTGCTAAATCTAAAAATTCCAAATGGGAGGTGTATGCTAGACTAAGTTTTTTAGAAACATCTTCTCATAAAGACACTATGTCAAATGTATCTGCCGTTTCACATGATGACGACAACCATGGGAATAATGACAACGAAACCAATATTACTATCAATGATGACGATGCTGATGTGGTGATGTAGATACTGATGACAATGAAATCCAATAGACGATTGTGAACGAATCTCAGAATGAAACAACAGTTTTACAAGAAAACAAAAATACCTCGAAACAAGTCCCAACTCGAAAGCGGAAACGGTAGACCAAAGAAGATGAATTCCTACAGTATTTAAAAGAAAGGGATACCCAAAGACAAACAATTATTAAAAATATGAGTAATAAAGAAAATAATGATAAAAATTAAGATGAAAATGGCATAAATTCCTTTGGAGAACATATTAAAGCTGTACTCAAAAAGTTACCTCCAATTTTAATGATTAAAGCTAAAACACAAATATTGAACACTCTGAGTAAGTATGAACTTATGTCAATGACCCCTTCGGACGCAATCCGTCCACAAAGTTCAGTATCCGACTTCGGTTATTCAGTATCTTCCCCAATAGAGGCATCAATTTCAACACCATCGACAAACGAACATACCTACACAGATATCTCAATGTGGCACATGAACTGAAATATTTACTAAATGTATCATTTTTTATGTTATTTATTTTGACTTACCTTAAAGTAATAAAGAGTTTTTCTTCAGTTCTGATTTTCGTTCTCAATTTTTTTGGCTGCATATCGTTTTCAAATAAACTTAAAACAAAATAAAATTGTGTTTTATTCAGTCTGCAATATTTTCTGAATAAATCTTCATCGCCTTGTAGGTGCTGTAAAATTAACAGTTTAAAATAACCTTCTGAATTTCGTTTTTTTAATAAAGAGTGTATTTGCGCTCTCTTGCTTTTCCTATATAAATAGTATAATATTAAATCCTGATCTTCCTCTTCCCCTAATAAAATTCGTTTGATAATTCTATTCGTATTGGCAGACATTCTACATCATTCTTTCTTAACAGCAAAATAAGTACTGATCTGTTATTCTGTCGCATGCTACGAACGAGCCCTCTAGGCTCTAGGTTTCTCCTGTCCTATCTCGGTCGCTTCCCTCTTGCCTCGGCCGCCTGCAGCTGCAGCATGTCTCTGCAGCGACTATCGAACGACTACCTTTAGCTCATCAGAGTAGGTACGCGAATGCAATTGGAGAGCTCGATATTTCCTTCAGTACCCAGGACTATTCCTTGATGAGTATTACTATAGTTCGCCTTTTTGTTAAAATTATTATTCATTCCAAAGATTGATTCATTATATTCATGTAGTAAATCCAGTGTACCGTGAGGTAAATGGTAAATATTATTGAAATATTACTTTTTTAAATGAAACTAACTGTTTCTAAATAAATACACAATCAAATTTTCATTATGTTGTGGAATTATTTAGAGTTTCATTTAGAAAAGTGATACGAGTAGATTTCATTATTGAAATACATCATACATATGACAGTATAAAGGAATTTATCAGATTGGTTCACGTTTCTAGCACACGAGTGAGAAAATATTCTCACATGTTGCACACTATACTTTTTCTACAACGGTACAAATTTAAAGAATAGAAGTGAATAGTTGTGTAGAAAAAGTCTAGGCATCGCGGCTCCCCCGCCGGAAAGTGTCTAGGCATCGAAGAACCCTCGTTGAAAATACTTTTAGGCATCGAGAATCCTCCTACTGGATTCTCCGTATAAATGTATGTAGTGTGGGCAAAGTGCCGTGAGAATAGTATATTCTATATAAAGGGTGGAATAACCAAAATTATACACGAGTAGGCGAGGGAAACGATTCTACGAGCGTAGAATTTTGAATTGTACCCGTGTTATAGACTATACTTTTTCTACGACTATCAAATAGAAACAAAAAACATATATTGAAGTGCTAACTCCTTAATTTCTGGAGGAGTTGTGGTGAAATCATTACTGCTGTCAGTATCAAACACTAAAAAGGAATAAATTCATGTAATAACTATTATTTAGATAAAATTATAAAAATTTACTTACTTTTTATGAAGTATTAATCAATTTTAATTTAAAAAAATAGATAATTAAACAATTTTGACCATCGAAATTTTTGACAGTTGACAATTGTTGTTCTTATTTTTTCTTAAAAGTGTCACAAAATACACTGCTGCACTTCTGGCTCTAACAATTAATACTCAATGACCATATTAGTCATTTTATGTTCACTTTAGAGGATTTTTTCTGCATTTAGATATTTCTGCATTACTTCTACTCTATGTAGTGCATCTGATGTAGAAAACGGAACACGCTTATTTTCTCTGTCTGTCAAATTAACGGTGACATTTAGGGGGCGCCACAAGTATTCATTCCATACCAAAGACGAGAATGAGTATTCTTGCCTTAGGGCTAGAATGAAGCTATTCCATATTCAAAAACTACGTCGGAATATGGAAATTCCATAATAGTCGTAGAAAAATAATATTTCTCACAGTATGAGAGCAATATATGGTTTTTAAATTGAGTAAGCTATGAGAAAATGTAGAAAAAGTTAGTTTTAATCTTTAAAACCGTTTATTTTTTATACTCTTTGTCTTATGTCGCTAATAACATCAGGGATTGAAGGGATTGAGATATATAAAAAAAATGTACTCCTTTGTTTTGCCAAGACTTCGGTATGACTGATCAATCTGTCGACTGCTTGATTATTTTAAAGAAGGCTAGATATATACTAAAATATTTTCACGTACTTTTCATGAATAATTATCCAATAATAGATTTAAAAATCGATGGGTTTTTTCATCTTTTCATTTTAGTATCAGTTAAAGAATATCAGATCGTTCAAGGCCTTGAGCATCCATATATTTATCCTTATGTTATGGAGATGAACAAAGTATTTATTAACATTTCATAATTATAGTATACACTATTTATCTTGAATATCTTATAATTTACGTTTTGTAATTACCTAGTTATTTTCTTATTTTATAGAATGTCTTGTTCTTCACAGTTTATATTGAAAATGAGTTTGTTTTTAATTGATAATGATTATAAATTGAAAATTTAATCGACATTCCTTTATTAATAATTCACCTCTTTCGTTTAGCATATACATATCATATATTTTTTCAGCAGGAATAGGGAAATGTGTAACTATGACGGATATTAATTATTAGACAGTGATTAATTTGTAATTAAATAGTAAAGTGGTACAATAACTTCATAAAGACATAACAAGACAAGTAAATCAGCGAAGTGCACATTTTTCTGTATTCTGTGGGTACTTTGAAAAGCGTGGAAAGGAAAGAATGCTTCAAAATTTCATGTTTGCTCATATGTATTATTCTTCATTACGAGTATTCCACAAAAATCAATTCAATCACTTATTAAAAGTTTTAACTAATCCGTGTATGGATGTATCTTGCCACATTTATTGAGTTCTCGTACGGTTACCTTTTACTTTACGCTATAATACTAAAAAAACATTGAATCTCTGTTGCGTAAATATGAGCTGCAAAGGGCAACAAAGTAGTTCATTCAATTACTTCTGGGGAAAAGGGAGAAACCATTACAATTATAGCTTGCTGTAACGCGGAAGGCAACTTCTTACCACTTTTCTGTATCTTCAAGGGTGTTAACAAAAAATCTGAATTTGAAAATGAACTGCCTTCGGGGTCTTCGTGGTATTGAATCGCTAATCAGCCTATGTGAATAATATTTTTCTATACTGGCTCAAAAATCATTTTACCCCGCGCAAACCATTAGGACACACACTACTGTCTCTTGATGGCCATGCTTCTCAGATGAGTGGAGAATGTCTAGAGTTTGCCACGGCAAACAATATCTCTTTGTTTTGTTTTCCAAGTCATACCACACATTATCTCCAACCTCTGGAGCCACTTAAAGCATATTTTTATCAAGCTTGCAACCAGTGGATTAAAACTCATCCATAAAGGAAAATAACGCGTCTGCAGTTTACTTGAAAGCGCATGGTCCCGTGCTGCCCCGGCTGGTACCAGTGTTAACGGTTTTCGAGCCTCGGGTGCGTATCCTTTTAATCCACATGCCATTCCTGAGCACGCTTACATGACTCTTTATCAAAACCAGATAAATATACAAAACAATAATGACCATCAGCTAGAAAATAATAATGACCAGCCAGAAAATATTAATGACCAGCCAAATGCTGAAATTACCGACGAAACTGAAAAGGACGAAATTTTTCAAAAACAGCAGCCTTCTACAGGTCTGGGAAGTTAGCCCCCAAAGTTTTCACGATTTAACTAACTTTAGTGTCATCGGTTAGTGCATCGTTAGTGCCTCTTAGTGCTTCTGTAAATTTCGTTAGTGCTTCCGTGGTTTGGTAGATATTGAATGGTCATTTATTTCAAGGTCAGCCCCAAAAGTTTCTAGAATTAATTCCAAATTAGTGACACTCGTTAGTGCTTCAATTATTTTCGTTTGTGCTTTATTGGTTTTCGAGATATTTGACTTTATATTTTCAAGGTTAGCCCCAAAAGTATTTACTATTAATTCCAATTTAGTGTCATTCTTTAGTGCCTCATTAGTGCACTTTAGTGCTTCAATAATTTTCACTAGTACTTTATTGGTTATCGATGTATTTGACTTTATATTTTCAAGGTCAGCCCCTAAAGTGTTTACGATTAATTTCAATTTGATGTCATTCAATAGTGCTTCATTAGTGCACTTTAGTGCCTCAATTATTTTCGTTAGTGCTTTATTGGTTTACCAGATATTTGAGTTTATATTTTCAAGATCAGCCCCCAAAGTGTTTACGATTAATTCCAAATTAGTGTCATTCGTTAGTGTTTCGTTAGTGCACTTTAGTGCTTCAATAATATTTGCTAGTACTTTATTGGTTTATGAGATATTTCATGTTCTTTTTATGAGGTCAGCCCCCAAAGTATTCACGATTCTATTAAATTTAGTGTCATTCGTTAGTGCTTAGTTAGTGCACTTAAGTGCTTCAATAATTTTCGCTAGTACTTTATTGGTTTTCGAGATATTTCATGTTCTTTTTTTGAGGTCAGCCCCCAAAGTATTCACGATTCGATTAAATTCACTGTCATTCGTTAGTGCTTCGTTAGTGCTCTTTAGTGCTTCAATAATTATCTCTATTACTTTATTGGTTTTCCAGATATTTCGTATTTTTTTTTTGAGGTCAGCCCCCAAAGTATTTACGATTCGATAAAATTAAGTATCATTAGTTAGTGCTCCGTTAGTGCTTCAGTAATTTTCGTTAGTACTATCTTGATTTTCGAGATATCCGATATTAATTTATTGGCACTTCCGCGAAGTTTGCCCCCAAAATATTCATGATTTAGTTAGTGTTATTCGTTAGTGCTTCTTAGTGCTTCCATAAATTTCGTTAGTGCGTTCATTGTTTTCTAGTTATTTGCTATTTTTTATTTTAATATCAGCTTCTAAAATTGTTTACGGTTGATTCCAAATTAGTATCATGCATTCGTTAGTGCTATTTAGTTCTTCAATAATTATATTCCTAAGTGCTTTGTTGATTTAAAAATATTTGCTTTTTAGCAAATCCTCGAGTTTTCCTGGATCGAATATGTTTAATGCCATTAATTTCGTTTGTACAAGGTGTCCTGTTTTTGTGTATTTTCATGTACCAGCTTCCTTATTATAAAAAATAAAAAGATGGGGTTCGCGGCTTACTGCTTTATTTTCTATGAAACTTACATTGCTGCTAACTAAATTTTCAATAGTCCTCTCAGTTTATGACTTACAGGGCAATTTTGAAAATTTGTCATTTGTGACGCAATCCTGTATTTCCGAATATTTCTACCAAAACAAAGCATCAATATCGTATACAGGGTATTTTTTTACATCGGTAGAAATGTAGCAGTCTTTAAATAAATATTACTCGTTTTTTCAAAATGGACCTCCCGGTATATTATTATGTTAGTTGACAGATAATTTAACCTGTTTAAATATGCAATTTTACAGGGTTGACATTATGTGTGGAAACGGTCTTATACCTCGGAACTCGCTTTGAAAAATTACAAAATTTACTACTTGGAGGTTGTTGGGGATGCCCGAATCAATGGCAATATTTGCAATGTACCAAGTTAACCGCTTCTGAGCGGCTATATACTTTAGTTATAGAATTAATATATTTATCTTGTTAGTATGTCAGTATTATTCTTCCAATAGAAGGCAACTTCCGTTAAACTTCGGTGAGGGGTTCGATCCGTCGGATTGTTAAAATGTCGTTCGTTTAATAAACCAATCCATTCTATTCGACTTAACCCGTGCACTGGAAATAACTGGAACTGAAATAATCTCCAAATATATTTTTTCTAAATAAATATTTTGTCTGCATTTTTATTTGGATGTGTGTACCTGTGACTATAAATGAAACATTATCAATGTCCTTGTTAATTGGTTGTTTTTTGGTTATTTGTTTATAGGTATAAAAGGAAAATGGAGGTTTCGTATTCAAGTCATACCAAACTTGAGTGATATCGGGAGCCAAAAAAGTAAAAATTTCTTAATCGAAAGAACAATCTAATATTTTCATTTTCTTCCATTGTTATAAATCGTTTTACCAAAATGCATCGTATATTGAAATATTTTAGTATCCGCCACTATAGAACTTGAGAAATAATAAAGCTAGGTAGCTAAAAGGACTTACAGGACTTTGATTTATGAGTCGATCCTTTCGTGTTCTTCTTGACATCCCAAAAATAATGGCTAACTGTTAACGGTAAAATTGATTTACTTATAAATTGAAATATTGATATATGCATTATATTAAGTTATATGCTATTTTTGTCTTTTGGCATCATAGCGATGTAAATAGTTCAAATTAATGAAAAAAGTTGAGGTACGAACGAAATTAATTGCTCTAAACATATTCGATCCTGGAAAACTCAGGGATTTACTGAAAAAAAAACAAATATTTTTAAACCAACAAAGAATTTTGGAATATAATTATTGAAGTACTGAATAGCACTAACGAATGCATAACCTAATTCGGAATCATCCGTAAACAATTATAGAAGCTGATATCATAATAAATAATATCCAATAACTAGAATACCAAAAAAACACTAACGAAATTTATGGAAGCAACAAGAAGCACTAACGAATCCCTAACGAATGATACTAACTTTAACTAAATCGTGATCATTTTGGGGGCTTCACTTCACGGAAGTGCCAACAAATTAATATCAAATATATCGAAAAAGAAGATAGCACTAATGAAAATTATTAAAGCACTAAAGAGTACTAACGAAGCACTAACGAATCACACTAAATTTAATCGAATCGTGAGTACTTTGGGAGCTGACCTCAAAAAAAGAACATGAAATATCTCGAAAACCAATAAAGTACCAGCGAAAATTATTGAAGCACTAAAGGGCACTAACGAATGACACTAATTTGGAATTAATCGTAAACACTTTGGGGACTGACCTTGAAAATACAAACTCAAATATCTCGAAAACCAATGAAGCACTAACGAAGATAATTGAAGCACTAAAGTGCACTAATGAATGACACCAAATTGAAATTATTCATAAGCACTTTGGGGGCTGACCTTGAAAATATAAAGTGAAATATATCGATAACCAATAAAGTACTAGCGAAACTTATTGAAGTACTAAAGTGCACTAACGACGCACTAGAGAATGACACTACATTGGAAATAATCGTAAATACTTTGGGGGCTGACCTTGAAAATATAAAGTCAAATATCTCGAAAACCAATAAAGCACTAACGAAAATAATTGAAGCACTAAAGTGCACTAACGAAGCACTAACGAATCACACAAATTTGGAATTAATTCTAAAAACTTTGGGGTTGACCTTGAAATAAATGGCTATTCAATATCTACCAAACCACTTAAATCGCGAAAACTTTGGGGGCTAACTTCACGGACCTGCCTTTTACATCTGAAAAGAGGCCAGATCCTTCTACTTCACGCAAATTTAGTATTACTCCAGCAAAGCTTGTTCATGAAGCCGAAAAGGAGCCAGAACCTTCTACTTCGCATGATTGTGGTGTTACTCCAGCAAAGCTTCTTAACGAAATTGCTTCAGTACCTACCTATAATTTCAAAAAATGCTAAAAAACGCCCCTCATTTAACAACTCCAAATTTCATTTAACATAAAGTTCAAAACAAACGAAAAAATAAAATTTGAAAGACGGAACAAAATAGCACCGAACCCCAAAAAGTTTCAGAGGAAGACGCAAGCATTGTCGTCTTTCTCAAGTTCATGTGAAGAGTGAATTTCAACGCATTCGACCAATGAAGAAAGTGAAATTAATGAAAACGAATGCGTTGAATGTTTTGAATTGTACGAAGCTACCATGTTCAAAGTTGACTGAATTAAATGCCAATCCTTGTGGAAGATATTTAAGGAAGGTTACTGATATGAAAAAAACAATCTGAAGCAGTTTTCTATAAGTTTTATGTCCCACACTACTTGCGACAACTCCTCCATATCATGTGGGAAAAACTTTTTTTTAATATATTTTTTTCCATAGTATTTTCAGAATATTACTTCAGTTCTTTATACTTTTGTAAATAAATAGTTTGTCAACGTACTCCTCTTTATTTTGTTTTATTAATAGTATATTACGTAACGTGTGTTGTAAGAAGTATTTTACGCACGAACGGAAAAGTAATTCCGTGAGTGCGTAAAATGCGTTACAACACGAGTTACGTACTATACTTTACCTACGACCCACTTGAACTTGTGTTCATAATCTTATTAAGGTATTTAAAGTACAAGTAAAAACGTACATCCTCGATGCCCAGCCAAGCATCTTAGAAGTTCACCCTCGATGCCCAGCCAACTTTCGTAAAAGTCCGTCCTAAGTAGTGTTTATTTTTATTAAAAATGTATGTAGAATTACCGGAATTGCATAAAGTAGCGTATACATTTCTCGACTAAAGTGACATTAATCCCTTAGGTGGATTACTTCCCTCAGGAATCAAACACCACCCGCGGGATTAAATGGGCCACTTTAGTCGCTTGGTGTATAATATACTATTGTTTACTAATATGAGATACATTCAGACAGCTAAAAGATGCGGATTGAATGAAACGGAACCAATTATCATATAATTCTAAATAACTCTTAGTATTAAATGCAATCTCATACCTAATAAATGTTATCTACTATTTATATATAGAATAAAATTCAACATCAAATATCTGAGTAATACATTTTGATTAAAAGGGCTACGTCTATTGACAGTTGCTAAGTGGTTGCTATGGAAGCCGTGCGATTTACTTTACAGCCGTGCGTTTTGTTTTACCGTGGGTAATAGACGTCTTACAATGATTGCCGACTGTGTATTTTTGACTACTTACAGGGGTGGTCGTAAGTAAACAATATTATAATGAAGTATATTTTATACGCGAATTATAAAATGGTTATTTGTAAAACAAGTGTCACAATGACTCATTTTGTAGCACGAGTGAAGTTTGTTCAACGAACCGCGAAGCGGTGAGTTGCGCAAATCACGAGTACTACAGAAAGTCATTGTGATATAAGTTTTACACAACATTTTTTATAATTCGCATTTATTTAATTTTTTAAGTAAAATATAATTACATGTAATCCCTGTTTTTAACTAGGAGGAGTGGTTTGAATTTAAGTTGGCAATTCTGTAGATTCCTGATTGGTCAGACCACTGATGGTTTTATTTAGCACGT
The DNA here is from genome assembly GCA_963921935.1 of Galeruca laticollis. Lineage (NCBI taxonomy): Eukaryota > Metazoa > Arthropoda > Insecta > Coleoptera > Chrysomelidae > Galeruca > Galeruca laticollis. The sequence goes on from OY998180.1 coordinate 150,663,152, forward strand.
TTGACTTTTGACATATTATGACCAAATAATTGTGTAAATTATAAACAAACTTTCATTTAAGCAAACAGAGGATGATTATTTGTTTAAAAAAGAGCTTCATCGCAGGGGCGTAGTTACCGCCGTATCTGCCGTATCAATTATACTGGGCCACGGGGGCCCCCAACGTGCGTAAGCAAAAATTAATAAAAACTTAACAAATTTTTTTTTTCAGAAATGACGAAAGTCAAAAAAGCAATTCTTATGAAAGTTATGTAGTTTTATGGTGATGGTTCGATCACTACCCATATCCTACCATTTATTTAGATAAGCCCACCAAATAATTCTTTAAAATGGTACAATAAATAATTTTGGTATATACAGGGTGCTTCTAAATTCATACGAGAAAATTCAGGAGGTGATTGCTCGTATGAAATTAAGAGGGGTCTTTCCTACAACAAAATTCAAAATTTCCTCAGCCCAACCCTTTCCGAAATATCACCCTTAAAAGGTGGTGACTAAAAATGAGTTTTTATTTTTTTTCTAAAATTTCAGTAAAGCTAGAAACTTGAAATTCTGTCATTTTCGTTCACTCGCAAAGGTCTAATCACGGGTATTTTTTCAATATTCCTGTTACATTATACGGGCGTGAAATTAACAACCTTTACTTTAATTTTTTTTCGAGATGAAGTTTTATAAAATAATATTATTTCACCTCCTTATAATGTAACAGGAATATTGAAAATATACCCGTGGTTAGTCCTTTGCGAGTGCACGAAAATTACAGAATTCCAAGTTTCTAGCTTTACTGAAATTTTAGAAAAAAAATAAAAACTCAATTTTAGTCACTACTTTTTAAGGGTGATATCTCGGAACGGGGTGGGCTGAGGAAATTTTGTTATAGGAAAGACCCATCTTAATTTCATACGAGCAATCACCTCCTGAATTTTGTCGCATGGATTTAGAAGCACCCTGTATAAACAAAGCAGATTAAAGATTTATTGATAATTATTAATTAAATAGAACATATTAATGGGAGTCGAAAAATAATGTATGCAACTTTCATGTAATGGCCATTAATACACTCGTATGTTATATACGAAACTAGCCACAACATGCTCGTGTTACATACAATAACCAACTATATGACACTAAAAATTATTAAAAAAGAAATTTCATTGTGACACTGTAACAATGTTATAATGAACTCTCTTTTATTCGCTAATTATAAAAAAATTATTTCAATCTTCACGTATCTCCGTAATTTTCCTAATATGGCTAAATGGACTAATAAAATTGTATATGAACGTAATTGTTTGAATACCTATTTGATGCTTAGTATTTTTATGATGATTGAGGAAGCACTATAAAAATGGTTAAAAATTGATTAAAGAGAAACAAAGTTGTATTATTGCACTGATATATTTAATTTTATTAACCTCCATTATTTATTATCAGTACCATTATGTATTTTATTATCAGTACCTTCACATAAAATCTTATCGAAACGTAAATTTATTTTTAATTCTAGGCAGTCTGCTACAAAACAGTGTCAATTTGCTTCATAAATAACTTTTTAGGTCAGAGTTGTTGTATTGAAGAAGGATTTTGGATGAATAGATACATACTTCGCCTATTTTGCGACTTACTTACATGTGGTAACAAGAAAATGTTAATTTACATTCAATCGGATTTTATAGTTATAATTTAAAAATATTTGAATACACTCAGAAAAGTTTTCTATGTTGGACATAAAATCATGTCAACAGTATTTTTTGTCATTTCAGATGAATTAAATATACTATAGAGTTCGAGTGTATACTTCAACGAGTGTGCATTTCTTTGAATCTCCGATTTTTATTTGTGAAATAGTCCCTTCATAAATAATAATTCGAGTTTGTACCTATAACTTTTTATATTCATCAGACGTTATCACTTTTTTAGAAGGAAGGCTATTAGGTAGTGAAAAACAAATTAGATATTGTTAAATACACCATAAAACTCGTCTACCAGTGACGTAGATAATTTACTATGGTGTTTGTATTCCAAGAATCAATAACATAAATTCGTATCTACCAAGTCATCTGATTTTGACAAGATCAGCCTTACATATTTTCACAACAGTTTAACAACACAACTACAGCAGGTACTTTATATGCTTCTGCAGTAAAATCGATGTCGAAGCCCACTTTTCTTAAAAAAAAACAATCCATAGTTATGCATGCATAATATTATGTAAAATTATCTCTGTATCTGTAAGAATTTGAAGGGTGGGTAACCCCACAGCACTTAGGTCACAATTGGCCCATTGTGAATCCTTCTGAGGTTCAGACTTCCTTCTAGCTCGTCATCCAGCCTCGTTTGAAGTAGACGATAACGTCGCCTGAAGTAAGCTCCCTCATACTAGCGTGTATTAGCCTGTGGTCGCCGAATACAGAAAATCTAAATTGAGAAAGTGTCGGACATTTGCAAATGATGTGTTCGACAGTCTCATCGTCTTGTTCATATCCTCTACAAAGTGGAGTGTCAGACAGCAAGCCTGCAGTCTTCTTCGTCATCCCATCTACCCTTAAACTCATTAAGGTTTTTGTTACAGGCTTCGATTAGGGCTTTGTGACATTCCAATACTAGGCCTTATGTAATACGTTGTCTGTTCAGGGCTAGTAGTGTTTGTTTACTATCCATGATGATGTAAATATCATTACCTTTGGTGTTCCTTTTGGCAATCTTTTTTGCAGCGATGCAGATAGCAGTGAGCTTTGTTTGAGCAATACTTTCGTTGCAACCCATTGCCAATTTTATGTTTAAATTCAGGGGTCTGGGAAAATTCCCCATCTTGAGCCTACATTGATTGTAGACCCATCTGAGAAGATGCGGATTGCGCTTTCTTCTAACGGGTGTAGTGCGTTTTTTAATGATTACTTTGTAGAGCCCGTGGAAGGCATATCGTGGTGGAATCGAGTCCGTATTGGCCTGCAGCAGTGGGACATCTCTGAGGGCCTCACGCCACAAGTTTCGTTTGAATTTACCGGATCCTACATCATGTTATATACCGGTAGAGCGTAGAAGTGTTATGGTCATCAAAACAACCTCCTTGATGTGTATGTGAAGGGAAGTGAGACCAAGTATCACTTCCATAGCTCTCGTGGGTGTGGTTTTCATGCCTCCTGTTGTGTTGAGGCATGAATTTGATCCAGTTTTCGGACAACTGTCAGCTGGTATGCTTTAACTCCCCAGACAATCGCGCCGTACGTTAGCATAGGTCTAATGATGGTAATGTAGATCCAGGCAGTGCCCCTAGACGACATTCCCCAGGTACGGCCGATGGTTCTGCGACACTGTTCATAAGAAATATATGCTTTCAACTCTGCTTTATAGATGAGAGTTGCATGTTAACTTACTGTCTAAGGTGATCCCTAAATATTTCACTTCAGAAGAAAACATAAGTTTGGTATTTAGGAGATTTGTGGCTTGATGTTTTACAAGCTTCCTTTTTTTCGTGAAAAGAACCATATCCGTATTTTTCGAATTTATTGACAGTGAATGGTCTTTGCACCATTGTTCTATGATATTGAGGACCTCTTGCATTAGAGCGTGGAGTATCTCCTCGAATCTTTCTGTTAGCATAATCACTAGGTTATCTGCATAAGCTGTTGTGTAGAAGTTGCCATCGTTGAGGCGGCTGACCAAGGAGACTGAGACAATGTTCCACAGTGGTGGCGAAAGTATCCCTCCTTATAGACAACCTTTTACAACCAAGCCTCTGATGGTTATATTGTCTGCGCTGATTTTTATTGCTCTTTTGGAGAGCATGTTATATATCCAGCCATTTATGGTTTGGGGGATATTCTTGTTGGCAAGTGCGTTTGTTATTATAGAAAAAGTGGTTTTGTCAAATGCATCTTTTATGTCTATGAATACACCCAGGTGGACTCTTTATTTTCCAGCGATATCTCGATGCGTCCGCCACGAGATGAAGAGCCGGAAGAGCCCTGGAATGTATGCATGTTGATTTGGATGAAGTGTATTTTGTGTTATCACAACATATCTTATATATCGTTCGCACAGCCTCTCCAAGGTCTTCATTGAAAACGATGTGAAGCTAATGGGTCGATATGCTTTTGGAATGGAATTGTCCATTCTTCCTGGTTTTGGTATAAATGCAACTTTAATTTCTCTCCAACATTTTGGAATATAAATCGGTGTCAAGCATCCAGGCCCCACTGGATGTGAACTGGATAAATGCCGTCCGTTCCTGGAGATTTAAAGGGAGAGAAGCTACGCGACGATCTGTCGCGGTATACGCCAGTCATCGTCCGTCGGGTAGTGATTCTCCTCTTCCTTCTAGATTGCCGTGTTTGCGGTTCTAGAGTCAGGGAAGTGAGTTGACATTAATAGTTGAAGGCTTTCCTTCAGGTTGGCAGTTTTTGTGCCATCGTCTTGTGTTAGTATACCGATATGATGGTAGGGATCTTTGGACAGGGCTTTTTGGAGTCTAGCTGCTTGGGAAAAATCTTCAATTTCCTCGCAGTGTATTCTCCATACTTCTCTTTGTTTTTGTCCAATCACTGTTTTATAATCCTTGAGGTAAGACTTGTATGCGTTCTAATCCTCTCCGAGTCTGATTATTTTTGCCTCCTGAGCTGATCAATCTCATGGCACCACAATGGAGTGGAGGCTCCATTAAGATCTACCCACCTGAGTGGGCAAGACATCTTATATGCATTGATTATGAAGTTTTGAATGGTTTCAGAAACATTTTCCAAATCTTCTTTATTGTTAGGCAACACGTCCTCGACTCCTCGCAAAGCCCCTTTCAAACAGACATATTTTGTCCGGTCCGTTTACTTGTGGTCGCGAGTTAGTATGGAGGTTGTGAGCACCTGTTTTATTTCAAATTTTATAAAGCGGTGATCCGACATTGAAATTTCATCGGATACATCCCAGCCGGAGATTATATTCGAAATTTTTATAGTAGATAAGGTAATATCTATTCGCGTTTGACTTCGAGAGTTGATGTAAAGTTATTTGTTTACGTCAAAGCGAAGGTGACGTAATCACTCCCGACCATATTTTCTTTTCTTCCCGAATATCTATAACATATTATATATTTATCTTGACATTTTGAAGTTGTTCATACACTTAACCTTATTAGTAGATAACATCAACTTCTAGACCCACCCACAGAAAAAAAACATCTCCCCATGTATTCTACATGAGCTTGTGAATACTGCACTACAAAACTGAGGTGTCAAACTTACTTTCACAGTTTCATATTTGGGGCAGGTATTCCCAGATATGTATTGTGTTCCAGAATGCAGGTATATGTTGACTCAATAGTTGAAATACATGAGTCTTCAATACTTCCTTTTTGTGGAAATGAGAAAATAATTTGTTTATGTACAGATAAGATGCAATGCTCATATGCAATCAGTCTGGTCATATTGTGTGTAACTATCACAAACCTCCTTGCAATTCTACTCCTTCAGAACTCTTTTGCCATCCCGTAAATAACAAGTCCCAATCTGATATCCAGAATCACACACCTTCCAGTCTAATATATACAGACGAAACGCTTTCTTCTTTGAATCGATGTTGCGTATTCGGGCACACCAGATTTCATTTTACCTAAATTCTTGTTTTCAAATCCAAACGTATAGATGAAATTTTCATAAGATAATAATATTTTTATTGCTTCTAATTGATACAAATCAATATAGCAAGAATTCCGGTACAGTGTCTTTAAATAAATACATACTACATGCAGCAAAGTTACAATAAAAATAAACAATAAATGAAAAAATACAATCAGCTAGCTACTCGTTTATAATAAATCAACGAATTTTGAGTGCACTAATGAAATAATTTGACATTTGTTTAATATCCACCAAAGAAGCAGTATTCAATAAGGCAATAAAATCATCTAAATTCTGCTGATTTTTAATAATTTGCGTTCTAATACAATCATATATCCTACATAGAAGCACAATATGTTCAAGTGTTTCATTTTGACGAGAGTTGCACACAGTACAAACTTCTTCTTGATTAATGGTATAAATACTTCCCTGACAAAATATTCGAACTAATTTCATCGGCAGTTTACTAGATAAATAATTTGCAGAGCTGTTAAATGTTTATAGATTACACAGCAATTACTATCAGTTAGGCGCTGTTGTTTAAACTTAACAAGAATTGCATCATAGTGGCTTTTTAGTAAACCAAAAGAGAGGTTATTCCACATGTCGGTTAAACTGATGTGTAAAAATCTGTTTTATTTGTAGAGCCCAGTTATAGCGAGGGTTGTCAAAGGCCTGCAACTCTAGAAGCTTGAGAAAGACAACTTTTGGCAACCTAGTGTTTGCAAAGGCAAGATTTTTAATAATCAGTTGAGGCACAATTTAAACACCGTATATTCAAGCTTAATAACGCCCACCTCAAGACGTACTAAATAATCAGGAGTGTTTAGCGGTAATAGGAGCAATTTATGGAAAAAACCAACTTGTGTTTTTTCAACAATGTTAAGATACCGGAGGCCCCAAACAGGGACCGATTTGGCAAGTGTATTAATTACAATGGAATGATACAAGGTTATACGCGATTGCCAGGAAGTCAAATGCGCGTTTCAAGTCAATAAAAGCGGCAAATACTCTTCTGTCTTTGCGATGTAGGTAAGTAGAAATGGTACTGTACAAGACAAAAATGTTGTCCATGCAGCTTCTGTTTTTTCTGAAACCCACTTGAGCTTCTGGGAGAATATTATTACTATTAACCCAAGAGTTAAATCTCTACAACATGATCATACTAAAAAAATTAATTACAGTGTTGATGTAGGCGATGCCCCTATAATTACTGGGATCATCGGTGGGACCTTTCTTGTGTACCACTGAGAGCGACACTGTAGACTATTCAGCTGGAAAAGTTTCATCTTCGAAAACCTTGATAAATAAACTACATAAATAAAAATAGGTAAAAAAACTTTTAAAGTTAAACGGTTTTATGTTAAACATACATTGCAATGTTTAAGATAAATGTACTAAAAACCAAAAAATAATAAAATAGATACAGTCGTGGGAATTATAAACATATGCATAGACTAGACTAAAATAAAACCGTGGGGCACGTCAATTGTCTACAAATTATCGACTTAATGTGCGATAGAAGAACAGTATACGCTTATAAGTAACATTACAAAACAAAAATTTTAATCAACGATTATCGACTTAATGTGCGATAGAAGAACAGTATACGCTTATAAGTAACATTACAAAACAAAAATTTTAATCAACGATTGTAGACAATTGACGTGCCCCATGGTTTTATTTTAGTCTAGTCTATGCATATGTTTATAATTCCCACGACTGTATCTATTTTATTATTTTTTAGTTTTTAGTACATTTATCTTAAACATTGCAATGTATGTTTAACATAAAACCGTTTAACTTAAAAAGTTTTTTTACCTATTTTTATTTTTTGGTTTTTAGTTTTTGTTTCGCATTCTGTTTAATTCATTTAGTGCTTCATTATTGCAAGATTTCTTGCCCGTTAGTTTATTGCAGTCCAACTCCTCTATACGTAGTCCCTGCAAAGATCTTACTCTACTAAGAGCCCCGTAGGCTTGACCTTCTTCAAACAGTTTCGCACCTAAATATACGACTGCGTGATCCACAGTGCTGCCCTGCATTTTATGTATTGTAGAAGCCCATGATAGTATTAAAGGCAACATTCTTCTTTCAGCCGTCCCGTAATTGTACTTAGCTGGAAACTGTATGGCTTTCGGGTGTATAAGATGTACTCCGTCTCTTGCGAAATCAATTCGGACGGAAGGTACATCTGTTGCATACATCTGAGTTCGACGAAATTGAGGCCAAACGCCACACAGTCCTCAACACGATACAAAATCTTGACTTTGGTGGTGGATTCAGGCTGGATTAATCAGATACCTAAATTACAGATTCAATTTCTAAATTTAAATCTTATTATTATACGCCATTTAGTGGCTGCGCCCATCTTAAATATTGAGGTTGTATAGTGCACTGTATTCTTCTTGTCAAGCCCTTTTATTTGTTGATACCCATATTGGTGGGATTGATAAAAAATTGTTATCAGCCATTTGGTAGCGGCGGCCATCTTAGATTCCAATTTTGCATGGTAAATTGTATTCTACTTGTTGAGACCTTTCATTTGATACCCATGTTGATGGGATTGATAAAACCTACGTTATCCGCCATTTTGTAGAGACCGTTATCTTGGATTTTAATTTTATATAGTATATTGTATTCTACTGGTTGAGCACTTTCATTTGATACCCATATTGATGGGATTGCTAAAACCTACGTTATCCGCCATTTTGTAGGGGCCGCCATCTTGGATTTAAATTTTTTATAGTATATTGTATTCTGCTTGTTGAGCCCTTTCATTTGATACCCATGTTGATGGGATTGATAAAACCTACGTTATCCGCCATTTTGTAGCGGCCGCCATTTTGGATTTCAATTTTCTATAGTATATTGTATTCTGCTTGTTGAGCCCTTTCATTCGATACCCATATTGATGGGATTATTAAAACATAAATTATCCGCCATTTTGTAGCGGCGGCCATCTGGAATTTATAATGATAATGAATAAACATAATTGTATTGTCACCAAAATCCAAAGTGTATACAAAATTTCAGATTAATCGGTTGACATGAAGAGGGTGAAATTTGAATTACTAAATTTGACCCAAGAATAAATAATAAAACAAACGGGGTGAGCTAAATAAAACCGTTTAAAAAGACAACAGTTTTGGGGGAAATATTTAAAAAACTCAAAGGGAATTCCATCTAATCCCGGGGCTGTGTTTCTTTTGCAACTGCACCGCAAAAACTTCAGATTGGGATAGATTTCCGTGTCTAGAAAGGGATACCTAGCGTCCATCTGTAAATATTGAAAATTACATTTCCCTGTGGCAAGGGTATTGAAATAAGTTTCCCAGGTTTCAAGAGATACATTTGAGATAATCTTATTGGGGCGAAATTTTTTTGAAGCCCTTCAAAATGTGGACTGTCATTTGAATTGCTGAGCAATTGAACCATATTATTTACAAAGGCAATTTTTTTTGCTGCACATGCGCTTTTAAAAGACTTTTTGATAATAGGTAGTAATTTTTGACTTCTTCATTGAAGTTATGAGTTTTACAAAGTTCAAGTTTTGACTTCACTGACTTTTTTAAGTTAATGCACTCTAAGTGAAACCAAGGTTTGTTATTATAAGTAAATAGTTTTGTTTAAAGTACACGTTTTTTCTTCATACCGCAGCTATCAGAGTCAAGGTAGATTGAATCACGCATAGCGTGGTAACTCTCTGTATTACCATTGGACAACATTACTAAGGAAGAGTTAGCCAAAATATGCTGATACCTATCTAGCTGTAAATCATCCCAAATTAATTTAGTTAATGGGGACTGTTTATTGCTCATGTATGTGTCAGGTGTGATAAAGTTTCGTGTTATTTCAGTCATTATTGGGAAGTGATATGAAGTTACTGGTTGTTATTTAGCACTGTAACATTTTCAATTAATGAAAGAGAATAATTAGAGCACCAAACTTCGTCGAAACCTGCGATTTTGTTAGAACTTGATGAATATGGGATAATCATTTTGTAAACATTCGCAAAAGATCGAAAAACTAAATTTCATTACTAATTTTCTTCGCATATATTCAGTGATCTTTTATTGTATTGCTCTTATAACTTTTGGACGGTAGTGTATATTTGAGTTTGAAGTAGGCTATCAAAGAGGAATGAACGCGTCGGTACACATCATGGTGTTACCTCGAGTATTAAATGTTCAAGTTATTTTTAATTCCGCGATTAATCGAAGCAAAATACAATAAGCCTTCGGGTATTTTGGTTATTAATTTCCGCATCACTGAGAAATCAATACTGCATGATAATCTAAACAATACTTGTATTAGCTATTCTAATAGGCTTCGTACTAAATATCTACTTGCCATTTTATCATCGACCACACATGATAAATACAGTCGTTGAGAGTTTTTTATCACTTTTTATCTTCTTATATATTTTTTTAATATAACAGAAGTAACTTGTAACTTATATTCTCAATGAAATTTTGTTAGCCAATTTATTGTCGTTTGCTCCTATTTTTTTTTGTTAAATACATGTAGATTTTATATTGTCCTATATGATACTTGTAGTGGGATATTCTTTCGTGTAAAATCAAAGAGACTATTCCAGTTTTTATAGAGATATTAGTTTTCTTCTTTTTTATATTTTCCATTAAAATTTATCGCACAATCCCAAGATGGTGATGTTATAATAAGATCTCCATAACAAATAATCACATCAATTACTCATCTAAATGGCGTTAAAATAATATATAGCTTATAAAGGACACCAACTATATGACAGGCTAACAAATGTATCGGTTAACATAGTAAACGTATCCATTATAATTAAATAAAATTATGTAGCTATTAAATTGTCTGAATGGGCATTTTGAAATTATTTACAGTTGTTATGTACTCCGTGTGTATACCTTTGCTGGATTTTGTTTTAAAAAATGTATTAGTGGTTTTTTATTTTCAAGGATTGATAATTATTAAAGTAGAAATATAAAGATTTTGTGCAGACAAAAAAGTGAAGTTAATAATAGTTAGTGCTTTTAAATGAAACTCAAGGTCTCTAGTTAATTCCACAATATAATACAAGTTATTGAAAATTATAAAAAATTGACAATTGTTTCGATAAATCAATATCATCGTCAGAATGACAGAAGTTACATTTCATTTGATGTCTACCTGATGTTTAATCATTTTTGGTTGGTCCAAGAAGTGATTGACTTAATATATGTTAATAGAAAAAAGAAGAAGATGTGATATTACAAATATTGAAGCTTAGATATTATTAGCCCTATGGTGATATCCTGGATATCATTTTTCCAATTAAGATCAGTATAACTGTGCAATGATATAGAAAACCAGGAAAACTATATCTGCTGATCTTTACAATTATCACTTAAGAAGATCTCCATAACAAATAATCACATCAATTACTCATCTAAATGGCGTTAAAATAATATATAGCTTATAAAGGACACCAACTATATGACAGGCTAACAAATGTATCGGTTAACATAGTAAACGTATCCATTATAATTAAATAAAATTATGTAGCTATTAAATTGTCTGAATGGGCATTTTGAAATTATTTACAGTTGTTATGTACTCCGTGTGTATACCTTTGCTGGATTTTGTTTTAAAAAATGTATTAGTGGTTTTTTATTTTCAAGGATTGATAATTATTAAAGTAGAAATATAAAGATTTTGTGCAGACAAAAAAGTGAAGTTAATAATAGTTAGTGTTTTTAAATGAAACTCAAGGTCTCTAGTTAATTCCACAATATAATACAAGTTATTGAAAATTATAAAAAATTGACAATTGTTTCGATAAATCAATATCATCGTCAGAATGACAGAAGTTACATTTCATTTGATGTCTACCTGATGTTTAATCATTTTTGGTTGGTCCAAGAAGTGATTGACTTAATATATGTTAATAGAAAAAAGAAGAAGATGTGATATTACAAATATTGAAGCTTAGATATTATTAGCCCTATGGTGATATCCTGGATATCATTTTTCCAATTAAGATCAGTATAACTGTGCAATGATATAGAAAACCAGGAAAACTATATCTGCTGATCTTTACAATTATCACTTAAGAAGACAGTTCATTAGTGGAGAATTCCCTAGATTTAACTGTTCATTGACAACCTCATATTGTGGGTTTCTTAAATGTCTTCTAATTTCCAGTTCTTCAAGGAAATCCAGTTCTTGTTTCTTTTCACAAATATGCAGTACTTCTAGTTATGTGTTAGGCGTCAATGAATGATTGGTGTCAAGTAGATGTTTTGCGTAGTGGGATTTATCTGGTTGTTTTAATCTGTATGCTCGTAAGTGCTCACTGTATCGTATTTCAAAATTCCTAAGGGTCTGACCCAAATAGACAGCATTACATTCTGGACATTTGAGTTTATATACACCTGACTTCTTTAATAGTGGTATTTTTGTTTTTACATTTAACAATTTTGTACTAACGTTACTTTCTGTTTTAAAAGAAATTGTTGTATTCGTTGCTGAAGATATTATCTTTGAAATATTATTAGAAATATTTCCTGCATATATGATGGTTTTATAAGTTTTAATTTCATCAGCTTGTTTAGGATATATTAGTTGTAATGTCACTTTTTCCTCTTTTTTACTAATTAGCTTATTTATCATATCTAATGGATAACCGTTAGATGTTGCTATTTGTCTAATTGTATTAATCTCTCTATCAAAATTACATTTGTTCATAGGAACTGAAAAAGCTCTATGTATCATTGAATTATATGCTGCTAGTCTGTGTGACACAGGGTGGTTAGAATTGAATGGAGGTGTTACATCAGTTTGTGTTGGTTTTCGGTAAATTGAATAATCAAGTACATTATTAACTCTTTGAATTTTTAAATCAAGAAAATTGATTGGGCTATTTTCTTCAATTTCTAATGTAAATTTAATTTTCGGGTGTAAATTATTGATGTGGTTGAAAAATACATCTAATTGTCGTTCACTACCCATAAAACAAGCTAATATGTCATCTACATATCTATACCAAAATAAAATATTTTTCGAAATATTACGTTCAAAGATCTTTCTTTCTAAATTGTCCATAAAAATGTTTGCTAAAATAGGTGATATAGGGCTTCCCATTGGTAAACCTCCATTTTGAATATATATCTTATTGTCAAAAGTGAAATAATTCTGATTAATGCATACATCAAATAAATTAAGTATATCTGATATTATTCCTGGATTAATATTTTTATCTTCTAGTAATTTTCTTACAAGTATTAGACATTCTTTAGGAGGAATTTTAGTAAACATGTTAGTTACATCGAACGATATGAGTTTATAGTTATCTTGTAAGTGGATTGCTTTCAACTTTTTGATTAGTTCTATTGAATTTCTAATTGAGTACTGAGATTCATATCTGTAAGTATTGAGTATATTGTTGAGCTTCTTTGCCAATATATTATTAGGAGCATTAACATAAGAGACTACAGGTCTAATTGGTTTCGTTATTTTATGTAATTTAACTGTTCCATATAATTGTGGACAATGAGGATTCTTATGTATGATAGACCTCTTTTCGTAATCATTTAAAAGATAATTTGAATTATTAACAATATCCCTTACATTATTAGAAAACTTCTTTGTTGGGTCTGCTTTAAGAACTTTTACATCGCTGGATTCTATAAAGTTATATACTTTGGAATTGTAATTTTCAGTCGTCAAAATGACAGTAGCGTTCCCGTTATCAGATTTTGTAACTGTTAGGTTATTATTCTCTATCTTCTTTTTTATTGCGTTTAAAACTGAAATGTCATTTTTTGTTTGACGTTTAACTTTTGAAGGTTCAATATTTTTGATTAAATTGGCAATTTTTAATTTCTCATAAAGAAAATTATTTGAATTAGATTTTAAAGCTATTTCTGACTCTGTAGCTATAATTTGTTTAATATTATTCGTAAATTTAGGTGGTATGCTGTACTTTAAACCTTTATTTAAAAATTCTATATCACTATTTGTAAAATTAGTGTCTGAAAGGTTTTCAAATCGTGGTGCAAAGTGTGTTGGTATGTAGGTACTTACAGTTTCATGATGTTTTAAGTATTGAATTTTATGTTGTGTGTGTTCAAGATTCTGTAGCTTCTTTTCTTGTTTCTTAAATTTCATATGCTTCATCGTGCTGACATTTTCTCTAATTTTGTCATCCAAACAGTCAAATTCTACTGGATGTAATTGGAATGTGAGTTCTGAATGTACAACTTTTATGTAGTTGTCTAAGGAAACAATTGTCAATTTTTTAGAATTTTCAATAACTTGTATTATATTGTGGAATTAACTAGAGACCTTGAGTTTCATTTAAAAACACTAATATGAGCATATTCCACGAAGTAAGTGTCGAGACAGTCAATTTCATTAATAATAGTTCATTTCCGATAATTGTATTTATTTATCAATTAGTTTTAAAAATATAATAAATATTACCATCGCTTTCGTTTCACACTTATGCGTATAAATTTCAAGATAGTACAATGAAAAATGGCGGATGAGATAAGTGAAGTAATAAATTTCAAATAAGATCACCACTAACAGATGATATCTAAAACGTTCTGCAGAATTACCTTGTGTATATTACGTATACTTTTTTAATTGCTAAGAGTGGATTACTTCTAGCCTGTAGATATGGGAAAAATTGCTAATAAATCATGTGAAGAGGAATTAAGTTTTTATCCAAAATGATCTTAATTCTCATATACATTAGTTTATTTACCGGAGGCTCTCCGTACACTTTATAATAACAGTATAATACTCGTTATGAAAAAATAAAAACATACATTCAAGGTCGAATTTTACGCAAGTAGGGTTTGAAAATAAAGATACAGAACAGAAATGGGTCAAATTAATGCTAAAATGATCAACCCAATCTTTTATCAAATATTTTCATATATTTTTGTCTCTATTTTCAACAATTTGATTTAAGCATATCCCTTTTTTCCTATATCTCTTGTGCTCCCTCTTGGCCTACAGCTGGTTTTTTTTATATTTTTATAGCAACAGCTACTAGAAGTTCGCTATTGAACAAGCTTTTAATGATTCTTACAGATATCGTTTCTAAATATTGTTCATTCAAAGCTCAATTTTCAGTCGAAAAATAAATGGAATTAATTAACACCATTCAAGATATAAAACTACCTCATACTTCTAAATTCATATCGCTCGATGTAACAAATTTATTACCTAGTAAACCACCTAAAGAACCTATAACTCTTGTTCTTCCTCACGTACAATAATGTTAATCCCATAATTCACTCTGATATCATAACTTTATTAAAAGTGTGTTCAAATCAAAATTATTTTCATTTCAATGGAGAGGTTTATAGCAGTAAAGATGGTTTGATTATGGGCAAGCCACTCAGCCCCCTACTAGCAGACATTTTCATGGATAACAAAAATAATTCATAAACATAAACAAATTCTTACAATTTCAAATGTAAATAAGAAACATGATTTTTCTACATTTCATAAAACGTCACATACTCGTACATTATAGTTCATGATTGTTCGGTCCGCCCATTCAGTCATAAATTAGCAGCTTTCAATAGTATGATACACATATTTTTAACAGTCCCATTAAATACTAATAATTACAACAAAGAACTGAATATCATAAAACAAATAGCAGTTAATAATAATTACGATCCAAATTTAATTAGAATTGTCTAAGTATTGTGTACACACTAGATATAAATTGAGTGAATGAAAAGACGAGTAATGAGTGTGTATTTTATTAAAAATCCAGCTAAGCGCTTTCAGCCATTAGGCCATTCTCAAAGCTGCCGTCAAGAAAAAACATACTACAGGTGTCTCAAAAAACATCAAACCCTGTAACTGCTACGTACAATCAAATAAAATGTTTGATGTTACATCATTAATTAATTAAAATGAGTTAAAATTACCCTATAATGAGGGTGTACAATTATAATTCACATGATAAAACGTCCAATTTAAAAATATCAACTCAGTTGAGTTGACAGCTTTGAGCATTGCCGAAAAGCTGAAAGCACTTAGCTGGATTTTTAATAAAATACACATTCAGTACTTGTCTTTTCATTGACTCAATCCAAATTTAATTGACAATATCATAAATATAAAGATAATAAAACCTACTTTAGAAGTATTTCCTCCTGATAGAAATAAAAATAAATAATTTAAAAGCTTAACATATTTTGGAACACCATCATTTTTAGAAACTTTAGACATGAATATTTGATTTAAAACTGATAACAATTTATCCAAACTCATTAAAAATAACAAATCTAAATCTTCCAAATTAAACAAATCATGAGTTTATAAATTAAAATGTGGTAATAACAACTGTGATAAAATTTATATCGGTAGAACTTTTAGAAATTTTAAAACTAGAATTTCGGAACAAAAACGTTGCTATGACAACTAAAAATTAGATTCTAACTATTCAAATCATTTATTAGAAAACCAACACACTTTCTACCCAAATTTTGAAATTTTACATGTAGAAGGTAAATCCTTTAGTTTAAATCTTTTAGAAGCTCTTGAGATAAATAAAAACAAATATTCAGGTAACCTTCTTAACGACCAAATAGATATTAATCACTCTCCTTTATAAAACTTTTTTACCTAGAAGATAGCTTAGTAATGTTTGTAGTGATTGAATTTCCAGGTAATTTTTTTCAATACCTTTGTTAATATTAGTATAATAGTTTTGAGAAAGCTACTGTGTTAGCGAAACGCGTCACAAGTTTAAATTGAATGTTAGTTCAAATATAATGAAGTTTTAAACAAATTAAATTGTTTTATTTCATCGTTTAGTATGGATCTTCATCAAGCAAAAGCTTCATCTATTCAATTTTTTAGAGAGAAAGCATTTATTCATGTTCTGAATTTTTATTTAGATGTGTTTTTGTGTTTTGTCAATATCATGAGACGAAATCTCGGTCGATCAAATAATCGAATTCAAAATTTTAAGAAACGGGCGGAGTACTCAGGTAGTCTTCATTGGTAATAAATGCCGTAGATGCACTCAAATGATTTTGTATGCACTTTCTCGATCAACAAGCTCTTACAAGTATAAATATTAGGGTTTATTAATCCTAACATCTTCTGTTATAAGATTTGGTGGAAATCTGAATTATACACATAAATTTGAGCTAAATGAGAGTGTAGCGATCGGGTATACAACTTTGATATTTACACACCGTTAAGGAAGCACCAGAAATTTAAAAAGACCGTTCAAAAGGTTGGTACATCACATTCAAAAGCGGTCGATATGAAGTGGAATATTTGCCTCTCGTTTACATTTTACATTGTTGATTAGAAAATATTTATAAGGTGACCAACTAGTATAAATTACAACATACACGTTTTTGAACATTTTTAAAGATACCAAGGCCTCTTGCTACATATTGATAACATTAACGGTTTAAGAAACAATTTTATGTCGCACTGCACACCTATCGGCGCATTCACATTTTTTTTGAATAAATCGGTGCAAACTAAATTTATAGAAATAAACTTTTACATTGTTAATACTTCTTTTACTATTTACTAATGATGATGTATAAAAAAGTTTACTGAAAGTGAAAACAATTAATTTAAGAAAAGTAAAAATACGAGAATAACAACAAACAACCATCAATTCGATATAATGAAATGTTACATTTTCAAATAATTAGTTATCAGTAATTTACAGCCAATAGAATAAAACAATACGCTTTTAATGTGATTCGTTTTTGTAAAATTTTAATTAAAAATGCATTATTCTAAGTAGGCGGCTGTCATTCCACTTTAAAATCATTTTTAAATATTAGTAATCTGTCTACACTTGTCAGGGTAAGACATTGTCACATTATTTATTCAAATTAAAAAATTGAAGAATTTATGTTTAATTAGTGTGCGGATATGCAAATGATGTTTGGAATGGCAGACGGAAATTCTATTCTCGCTAAAAGACCTTATTCGGAACGATATCCAAATCGAAGGTTATCTAACAGGAAAATTTGAACGCGTAGTTCGGAGTTTAAGTGAGAGGAACAGGTACGTTTAGCTTAATGCAGTAATTTTATAAACCGGGTTTTACAATGAATAATTACGTTGTAGGATCATTTTTACAGAAGAAAGGTGGCGAAGGGAGTATAAGAAACGTGCGTAGGTACTCCAATAATTGAATAAAACATACTAGATGCTTGTGATAATGTACCTACAACCATTTTAACCAAACTTTCCACACAATTTAATATTTGAAAATCAAGCGCACATAGAATACTTTAGGAGCAACTACTGCATCCATTTCATGTACAAAAAGTTCATGCTATGTCACCAGATGACTAGGCTTAATTATGCGAACTGGTTTTTATGAAAAAAATGGGAAGACCGACATTTAATTGAAAATGAACTATTTACAGATGATGCAGGTTTTACCAGTGATGGCTTAATTAATTCCCATAATCTACATCTGTGGGATGATGAAAATCCTCACGATATAGTAAAGACTAAACACCAACAAAGGTTTATGGTCAACGTATGAGCAGGTATTATAGGTATCCGCTTAATTGGTCCGTATATCCTTAACGATCGTTTAAACGGACAGTCTTATTTATAATTTTTGCAGGATATTTTGCCAATTTGATTAGAGGATGTACCTTTACAAAAGCACCAATGTATGTGGTTTATGCACGATGGAGTACCCCCTCACTTCAGTCGTGAAGTACGTGCCCGTCTAAACAATATTTTTCGAGATAGGTAAATTGGAAGGGGTGGACCATTTATATGGCCAGAGCGTTCGCCAAATATCAACCCATGCGATTTTCATCTGTGGGGTTGTCTTAAAAATTTAGTCTGCAGTACGCTCTTTGATTTATTCTACACAGTAGTGGATCGCCGTCAATTACGGCTGGAAACTTGTTTCATCTTTTGTTAGTCTTACAGGGTCA
Organism: Galeruca laticollis; assembly: GCA_963921935.1. Taxonomy (NCBI): domain Eukaryota; kingdom Metazoa; phylum Arthropoda; class Insecta; order Coleoptera; family Chrysomelidae; genus Galeruca; species Galeruca laticollis. The sequence goes on from OY998180.1 coordinate 150,681,705, forward strand.
GCTATCCCTTGTTTTAGCCCCACTACTCCTGCTCCTACGCCTTCCGACGTCGTTGAGTTGTCTGTGTACCATGTAGCTTCCGCCTGTATAGATACACCTCCTTTCGAGTCTACCCTATCTGGTATAGTTACTTTGAATTTATTATTAAAGCTATATTGTGTGTCCATTGCATCAATGGGTTGCCTCATTATATTGGCCGCATTCAGCTTCGCGAATAGCTTCCGATAATCCGCACTATGCTTCTGGCTTATATGCTGTTGAATATGTAACATCTGTGCATTACAGATCTGGCCAAGCCTTGTACGAACATGTGTACAGGCAGTAGATTCGGCAAGACTTCCATAGCAGCTGTGGGAGTAGTTCTTATGGCCCCCGTAATACATATGCAAGCTAGTCTTTGTGTGTTACTTAGTAGCATTATAGTCTCCCTTTGCTGCGTCATTATCTACCACACCACCTACCCATAGCTTACCATTGACCTAACTATGCTTATGTATATACATAGGGTCATTCTGGGATTGAGTCCCCAGTTCTTACCACACATTCTTCTACATCTGCCCAACGACATAGCAGCGTGTTGCGTGGTTTTCAATAAGTGAGTATTCCATGTTAGCCTATGATCAAAATATACCCCAAGGTATTTTATTTCTTTGGCAATTACAATCTCCGTTCCGCCTACTACTGATGGTTTTATACCTGGAAGTGCCGTTTGTTTGGTGAAGTTGACCACATGCGTTTTCTGAGCATTGACTGTAAGTCGCTCTTCTTTACACCAGTTGTCAACAATATTTATGACTGCCTGCATTCTTCCAGACACCACCCTAGCAAATTTTCCTCTGACAACAATTGCTATGTCGGCTGCGTATCCTAGGCAGTAAAAGTCCGCCGTGAATAATTTTATGAGGAGATCGTCAACTAAGGTTGCCCAAAGTAACGGTCATAGATCTCCCCCCTGTGGGCAACCTTCACCGGCTCTTGCTTTGATGGTGGCTTGACCCAGAGTGGATTCTACTATCCTATTTTCCAAGTTAGCTTCTATCCATCTATATATTACAGTAGGTGTGCCTCGTCTACTCATTGCGTTGATCAATGAGCTGGTAGTGATATTATTGAATGCTTCCTCGCTATCCAGGAAAGTGGCCATTGCCATATCCTTGTCTTCTATTGACTTTGAAACTAGCCTGTTTAGATCGTCCAGCGCGGAATCTGTAGATCCGACTGATTGGTAAGCATACTGACGGTTACTTAGCGGGTTAGCTTAGTACCTCGTCTCTAATATACCTATACAGAAGCCTTTCTAGTATTTTAAGAAGAAAGCATGATATGCTTATTGGTCTATAATACTTAGGTGTTACGTCTAACACGTTCCCTACCTTGGGCAAGTATATAACCTTGACCTTTTGCCATATTCTTGGTGTAATCCCCCATGTCAAATATACTATAAGGATCTCACATAGGTGTGTTAGTATTACCTCAATCCCCATCTGCAATAGTATGGGGTAGATACCATCTGTCCCGGGGGGCTTGTATGGCTCAAATTTATTTATAGCTCATCTAATCCTGCTTGGCTCCACCTCAGTGGCTATCTTCCAAACCAGAATACTTGGCCTATTCAGAATATTTCTGCTAGTACTAAATTAAATATATTGTTCTGACAATATTAAGAGATGGTTCTCTAAAAAAACACATACTATAATCCCGATAAGCCCGGTACAAGTAAATATTATTCAATATATTTAATCCATCACACCTCACCTATTGCTCAGTACCACTCACTATTGATATTACTACCCAAAAATGCTCTAGTTATAAGCAAATATAATTAGATATAACTAAACATTCTGGTATCACAAGGTGTTCCAACTAAAATTTGAGATCATTGAGAAAACTCGCTACTGTATCTGGTGTGTCAAGAAGTAGTGTTCAGCGGATAATCAAAAAACATAAATTTCATCCGTACAAGATGATAATGGTTCATGAATTGAACGAAGATGATCGAGATCGACGTTTACAGTTTTGTGAAAATTCCCCTCAGCGGTTGAATGATGACGAAGGTTTACTTTACGTCATTTATTTCTCCGATAAAAGTACGTTTACGTTGAATGGTGAAGTCAACAGGCATAATTGTATTGGAGTGATACCAACCCACATATTTTCAGAGAAGGTCATACAAAAACGCCACAAAAATTGAATGTTTGGACGGGCACTTTTTATTGATGGGAATTTAAGAAGACCTCATTGATTCTTTAATAACCCAAACACTGTAAAATGATCTCCATGAAAACCAGGATGGAGCGTCTCTACACTATGATGTACGTGTTTGCAACTCGTTTTCCCGGACAATGGCTAGGCTGTAGAGAATCTATCGAATGGCTAGCTAGGTTGTCCGATTTAACTCCTATAGATTTTTTGTGGGGCTACGTAATGTCCAAAGTTTATGCTACACCACCTGACTCTCTCCAAGAGGCGGGCACTTTGAGCAGTATTAAATTGTTTTATTAGAACTACTGTTGTTTTATTTCACAATAATCTAAGCAGTTTTCTCAAAAAAGAGTAGTTTAAAATAAAAATAAAACTTACCTTAGCATCCCTTACTATTTAAGGTTTTTCAAGGGGTTGTTTTGGATGCTAAAGGGATCAAAAAAGAAGTTTGAAACTACTATAAAAATTGAGCTACAAATAGGTTAAAATTAACCTGTTTTGGCCTTTTTCCCAAATCAGAACATAACTCGAGATATTGGGGTGTAAATTTTACTTGGGACACCCTATATAAGCTCTATATACGATCCTACGATTTTATGATTTTGCTATGGTCAATATAAAACTTAAAATTATTTCAATATTTCCTTTAAACACATAAAAAATATTATCTTCTTGTTGTTCATTATAATCATCACTTATAAAAACTATAAGATGCCTACAAAACAATACCTAAGTCTTATAATAATCGATTTTATCTCTTAACTAGATACATGGAGATATTATATAATTTCGTCCTTGGTACATGAATTGAAATGCCCAGTTTGACTTGTAAGTAGGTACAACTGTCTTCGATAAAACTACACAGTACTTAGCTTTGATTTATTATATATCTTTTTATATTGACATTTAGTATCTCAAATCGGCAACTAAATATTTCCAACGACGTACATGAGAGGTGCACAACCAAGAACACATGGTTGTGACAGATCTGTGGCACATTAATTTATTAAACTTGTTACATTTTTTCGCCCATACTAATTATATAATTTGATAAGAAAAATCATCAAACATTAATAGGCGTCTTCCAATAAATATTTGTCTTCAAATATTGATAATGAATTGAATTACCACTAGTATAAGCGAATTTCGCTAAATAACGGGGTTTTCCATATATTTTTACTTTTCCACCCAACCCAATCTAATATGCGAGAAAAGTATTGGTTTACCCCGAAAAAAGTAGGAATTTTGGATTTTCTTTGAGTTATTTTTTCGTTTTTCCCTAAGAAAAACACAAATAAACGGTTTTTAGAAAAAAAATCCTGTGTGTATGTCGTCGTTGTCGTCGGCCACTTTTCGTAACATGTCTTGTTAGCACGATACCGCCTCCGGAGTGTATACAAGCGACCAATTTTATGCTAAAATATTGTTCAGGGCGTGTCACAGATACGGAAAAGTTAGTTTTAGTCTTTAGAATTACTTTACTATTATAGAATAAATAGAAATAAATATTTTTCTACTTTTTTAAATGAAACTAACTGTTTCTAGATAATTCCACAATATACTGACAAACATTCTAAGAAATTGACAATTGTTTCGCCATTGCTATTATCGTCAGAATGACAGAAGTTGCATTGCATGTGATGCCTACCTGAGTAATACTTATTTTTGGCTAGACCATTAAGTTACCTACCTTGTGATTTACTTAATATATGAATAGAGATAAGAAGAAGATATGATATTACAAATATCAAAGCTTAGATATTATTAGCCGTATGGGGATATCCCGAATATCTTTTACCATTTAAGATCAGTATAACTGTGCAATGACATACAAAACCAGGAAAACTATATCTGCCAATCTTTACAATTATTACTAAGAAAGCAGTTTAAAAGTGCAGAACTCCCTAGATGTATCTGTTTATTGACGACTTCATATTGAGGGTCTCTTAAGTGTCTTATAATTTCTTCTTCAAGGAAATCCAGTTCTTGTTTCTTATCACTAATATGTAGAACTTCTAGTTCTGTGTTAGGTGTCAAATGTTTGGTGTCACGTAGATGTTTCGCATAGTGGGATTTTTCTGGTTATTGTAATCTGTATGCTCGTAAGTGTTCATTGTATCTGATTTCAAAATTTCTAATGGTTTGACCCAAATAGACAGTATTACATTATTGACCTTTGAGTTCATCAGACTTCTTTGATGGGGATATTTTTGTTTTTACATTTAACAATTTTGTAATCACATTACTTTCTGTTTTAAAGAAAATTGTTGTCTTTGTTGGTAAAGATATTATCTTTGAAATATTATTAGAAATATTACGGTCATTTGGGGTGGAATTGATCAAAAATAAGCTAGTTTTTTATATTCTGCGCTCGTTATTAGAAAAAATAGGTCAAAAAAGATGTAGATATCTAGCAGATGTTGATAGGAATGGAATTGTAAAATATCACGAACATCAACTTTGAAATATAAAAATGATACTGAAATAAAGTTGTGAACAATCTCATACACGTCTTGGGGTGAGATTGTTCACACACACTATATTGCACAGGCTGCAAGCAGGCTAGACTATAGATGATCAATCCCAACCACGCTGCTCTACGTCAAGTACTTTCGAAGCTATAGCTGTTTATACTGTGGGGTGTGAAATTGTTCAGTGAGGGTGAGATTGATCATGAGAATTATTTATCATACATTACCCTTTTTCACCAAATTAAGATAGATTTATCATTGTTATGAAACCTTTTATTACATTATAAAAATGAAAATACATAAACTTAAAAAAAAACTGTTTCTCCTGTATTTCAAAAGAAAACTGAACTTGTAAACCTAATTGAAAATCACGAATTCATCTCAAAAACGTCAATTACTTTTTCGAAGAAGTACTTGTCAGTACCATCAAGTTGTTTTATTGTCGGATTTGGTAAAGTTGCTAACATATCAGATACATCTGACATGAATTCGTCACCGTCTTCAACTGCAAAAATCTTCTTGGATGTGTCCAAAGACTTCATACCCAATAAATCAATTTCCTTTCTTCCTTCTTCCCTCTCATCTGCTGTACAATAGCTGTGTACCGATAGATAGTTTTTTTCCTTGATCCACCGTAAACCTTAACCAATACAAATTTTCCTGCCGTAACTTCATTGTCATCTGGTTCGAAATACTCTGTTCCTGCTCGCACCACGTCATCACTCTCATCTTCAAGGGGTTCGTTGTCGGAGTTGCCATTGGTTAATGGATCATCTATGAATCACCAGAATCTGCATCAGTATTTGCTGTAACGCTTTTGCCAGTTTGTACAGATAGTTTTTGTCTTCTAATATTCCTTCTTGATGGTCCTGCTGTAAAACGTTGCTGCTGCAAGTAATTCACAAGAATGTTATTCACAGAGCCATCAGTATCATTGCCAATATCTTCAGTTGGGATTTTCTGCAAGACTCGTTAGGGATTAAAAGGTACAATTCCTGTCGCTTTAAGTGAAGCTATCAGATCTTTTTTTATAGCATTTTCCAATTTGTTATTCATTTCAAGAAGAGTGGAAGCCAGTAAATAGGGAAAATCTTTTTTGTCAATAGAAGTTTGTTGTGAATGGGTTTTCTTCCAATTCAGTAACACCGACCTCCAAGCCATTTTAAATGGGCGGAAAAATCCAACATCAAGAGGTTGGGTAAGGGATGTCGAATTTTTTGGAAGGCAAACAAAGGCAATGCCATTTTCTTGGCATTGTTTTAAGACAGCGTCATTGAAATAGGACGAGAGGTTATCGACCAACAGCACTTTTCGACCTGGCAAACGTTTCGCGTGAGGTAAGAATGTCAACTAAAACCAATCGGGGTAAGTCTGGGCATCCATCCAACCATGGTGGGTACGATTGTAACGAGAACCTGAACTACGACACCTGTCCTTGCAACAAGGCTCTCCTTTTGGACCCAATTCTATCCATTGCTGCCATATTTTCTCTGCCTTGTAGGTGACGTAAGGAGGCAATAGTACTCCAGAGGCTGAACCGCACATCATAATTGATATTGATGTCTTGGTAAAGTTGCATATTCGCTCTGGATATTTGGTTCCACGACGAAACAACATTTTTTGCTTGCCAGTGTCATCTTGCATATTTTTTTCATCGTAGTTAAACAGGTTACAGGCTGGTACATTTTGTAGCGTTTCCCTCAGATTATTAAAGTATTCTACCATGATATCTCTTGAAATATTAGCTCGAGCTCTTTTAATATTCGCCGACACTTTTTGACTGATCTCTCCTTTGTGTCTTTCTTACAAAGAATGGGCCCAATCTATCCCAGGCATATTTGATTTAAACTTGCTGATATTACGACCTTGGCTATCTAAGTAATTTTTTGCCAAGTATCGTAAGTAGATAAGTGTAAGAGGGAATCCCCGGTCTCCACAGCAGTTTGCTGCCCTTATAAATGCTTTTTCTTCATTGAGTGTAAAAACTGTTTGACCTCCACTTTTCTTAATACGGCTGCCAATGTACTTATTGCGTAGCGTGCCAAATGGAATTTTATATTCAGCGGAAGCACGACGAATAGACCAATTTTTTGAAGTGACAATTGAAGGTTGGCGTCTGGATAATCCATGTACGAACGTGCCCCTAACTTTCTCTGGTACTTTCTAGGCATCGCTGAAACAAACAAAAGATATAAGACGAATGAAGTAAATTTGAAGTTACAAAAAATAAATAGTTATATTATATTATGTGAAGTGAAATTGATCAACGAGAATGATAAATCTCACCCCATATACATGATCAATCCGACCTCTCATAATAAAATGGCAAATATTATGAAATTGGTTGAGCCGACTGTTAACATCAAAACACACGAAGGTTACAAAGCATAAATACACATGTATATTTATTGGAAATTAGCAAAAACTAGTTGAATTCTGACTTACCGGACAAATTTCGGAACGTTCACTTTCACAGAAAAACAATAACTATTAATGAATTGCAGTTTTCTCACTATACAAACAGCCGTTATAGTTCACTTGCACATATTGCCGTATGCCATCTTTGTACTGTCAATATTGGTCGAAAGTAGCGTGTTCGCACGGTTGATTTAGGCGCTAAATTCAAATATGTAAACGGATGATTTAGTGAACAATCCCGCCCCGGATGATCAATTTCACCCCAAATGGCGGTACCTGCATATGTGATGGTTTTTTAATTTTTTATTTCTTTAGTTTGTTTACGAAATACTAGTTGGAATGCCACTTTTTCCTCTTTTTTATGAAGTACTTAATTTATCATATGTAATGGATAACCGTATTTGCTTAATTGTATTAATTTCTCTATCAAAATTATATTTGTTCGTAGGAACTAAAAATGCTCTATGTATCATTGAATTATATGCTGCTAATTGATGTGAGATGGGATGATTGGAATTATATGGAATACTTACATCAGTGTGTTGTACACAAGTACATTATTAACTCTTTGAATTGTTAAATCAAGAAAATTGATGAGTTATTTCCTTCAACTTCTAATGTAAATTTAATTTTTGGATGTAAATTATCAATATGGTTGAAAAATGCATCTAATTATCGTTCACTACCTATAAAACAAGCTAATATGTCATCTACATATCTATACCAAAATATAATATTTTTTTAAATGTTCCATTCAAAGATTTTTCTTTCTAAACTGTCCATAAAAATGTTTACTAAAACTGGTGATATAGGGCTTCCCATTGGTAAGCCTTCATTTTGAATATATACCTTATTGTCAAAAGTGAAATAATTCTGATTAACCATGCATCAAATAACTTAAGTATCTCTAATATTATTCCTGGATTAATATTTTTATCTTCTAGTAATTTTCTTACAAGTGTTCTTTTGGAGAAACTTTAGTGAACATATTGGTAACATCAAATGAAATGAGTTTGAAGTTATCTTGTAAGTTGAATGTTTATTATTGTTTGATTAGTTATACTGAATTTTTAATTGAGTATTTAGATATATATCCGTAATTATTAAGTATATTGTTAAGTTTTTTTGCTAATATATTATTAGGCGTATTAACATAAGAGACTTCAGGTCTAATTGGTTTCGATTATGTAATTTAACAGTTCCATATAATTGTGAAGACTGATAATTTTCCTTTATTATGTATTTCTTTTCATAATCACTTGAAAGATAATTTGAATTATTAACAATCTCTCTTACATTATTAGAAACCTTTTTTATTGGGCACGCTCTAAGAATTTGTACGTCGCTAGATTCTATAAAGTTATTTATTTTTGACTTATAATCTTCAGTATTTAATATAACAGTGGCATTCCCTTTGTCAGATTTTATGATTGGTAGGTTATTATTTTCTACTTTCTTTTTGATTGAATTAAAAACTGAAATGTCATTTTTTGTTTCACGTTTAACCTATGACGGATCAATATTTTTGATTAAATTGGCAATTTATAATTTCGTATAAAGAAAATTATTTGAATTAGATTTTAAAGCAATTTCTGATTCTGTAGCTAATATTTGTTTAATATTATTCGTAAATTTTGGTGGTATGCTGTACTCTAAACCTTTATTTAAGAAGCCTATTTCACTATTTGTAAAATTAGTGTTTGAAATGTTTTCAAAGCTTGGTGCAAAGTGTGTTGGTATGTAAGTACTTACAGTTTCATGCATGATTTTTAGTGTATTGAATTCTATGTTATGTTTGTTCAAGTTTTTTTTTTTAGTTTTTATTCTTGTTTCTTAAATTTCTCGTGCTTCATCGTACTGACACTTTCTCTGATTTTGTCATCTAAACAGTGAAATTCTACTGAATGTAGTTTGAACGTGAGTTCAGAATGTACAACTTTTATGTAGGTGTATAAGGAGTCCCTTATTTTAAAAAATGTTTTACATTCTTCTTGGTCTAGCCAAAAAAAAAATATTAATCGGGTAGGCATCACATGAAATGTAACTTATGTCGTTCTGTTATTCTGACGATGATAGTAATATCTAAACAATTGTTCATTTCTTTTCTCAATATATTGTGGAATTATCTAGAAACAGTTAGTTTCATTCGAAAAAGTAATATGAGTAGATTCCACAGAGTGAGGCTAGCATGTCTTCGCATTGTAGTAAAATTCCGATATTTATGAATGCGTATTTATAGAAGATGTTAATGACCATGCTTAAAACTTATACATTGAGGAGTAATTACGAAATGAAGAGTTTAAATGAGCATAGGTCCGCATGTGTTTGGTTTTTGAGATACATATTTTAATTTCAATATTTTCAACCATTTTTTTGTGAAGAATGAAATTTTATTATAAAATGACTCATATCAAAATGTATTAAAAAAATGTTTCATTCATAAGATATTTGTCCAAAGAAGCCCAAATATATCGATCTAAATTTATAAAAGTGAGTAACGGCTCTAGAAATTTAATTTGGATTTTATATATATATATATATATATATATATATATATATATATATATATATATATATATATATACATATATATATAGTGATAGGATCGTGAAGTCATGAAATGTGTAAACAAATTGAGAGAATGGAATGATATTGAGAATAAATTACTCGGATGTCGAAAAGCACAATAATGAAATATTTTCTAAACAGTATCACAAAATTTGAATGAGATATGTACGATTTTTTACTCTTGAAATCCCAGTAATCTTAATTGCACAATAAGTTGTATTGTTATGGGGCAAATAGGCGTTGACAACGTAAGTAATGAGAACTAAGCATATTCGAACACAGATTAGAATCGATTAATTTCCAACTCTTTGAATTCAAGTATACCGTCAATATTCGTATGTCATTATCATTTGTGTTTATATTATAATAACCGATTTTGTGCTTTTGCGATTTATTTAAAATCACTAAAACCCCTTGTTGACTAACTAAAAAGTTGCTATTTCGTCATTTAACTGATAAAACAAATCATGGAAGTCGGATTTGTGAAAGCAGATACCAGAAATCTGTCAAGAATCAACACATTTATGGTCGGTAAATTATTTGCGCTAAATCTAGATTTCTGTTCTGCAGCGCTGATGAATGTTAACGCATCTATGTAAGTTCATTTACATTGTATATTATAGTGTGATAAAAGACTCAAATATGTCGTTTAAAATATGCTATAGATTGCTGAGGAGAGTGGTTTGATGACTAGCACCTGGACCTAACTGATTATTTCCGATGTTTTAGTACATTATCTCATCATAATCACAATTGGCTACAGTCCAACTTTTCAACACACAAACCTTCCAATGAATTAACCCTAGTGAGTTCTTGTCTGTCTTCAAATAATTCTGAGCCTAAATACACAGTTCTCGGAGCACTTAAACCTTTTACCTTAATTGGGATGGTGGTGTACCGTTAACGATCTATTATTTTTAGCGACTCTAACGCCACACAGTCCTCGACAAGATATGAAATTTTGACTTGGATGGGAGATCTAAGTCTTGGTTCTGATTAGATGTCTAGTTTCAGTTTTAATCTTTTGATTATGTAAACTCTATGATCCGATACGCACTGTGTTGTATTTGTAAAGCCCTTTCATTTGATACACATATTGAGGGGGCCATATTGGATTTGGTTTTTTTCATAGTATACTGCATTCTGCTAGTCAAGCTCTTTCATTTGATACCCTATTGGCGGGTTGTGCAAAAAATATGTAGTCCGTCATTTTGTGTTGTCGGCTATCATGGATTTACATTGATACTGAATTCACTACCAAGTGGAAGTCTGTAGTAGTTCTTGATGTGTGGTATTATGTGGCTTCACCATCGACCCGTTGGGTGAAAATGATTCGAAAAATTAATTAAATATAAAACTTAATTCTATATAAAAGATTCATTTACACTTAAACAATTTCTAAACACTGTTGAAATACCAAATAATTACTCCTAGGTATAGCATTATAGCATTATTCTGTAGACGTAGTCTCAATGTATAGCAGAATTCCAAATGAACTAATAATCCACATATTAAAACATAAATGGAAATCATTAAAAGAACGTACAACTCTCATATATGAAGAGTTCATAGATGGAATAATGCTAATCCAAAACAATAATTTTTCTCAATGTGTACTCTATGGGTTCCCCAATTTCATCAACAGTCGCACAAATTGTATTAATCATATACATTTCAATAAATTATTTTTAAAAAGATACGTTGATGATTGCTTAGCTGCCGTACCATCCAATCATATAAATTATATACTGACTGCGTTCAATAATTTTCATCCGAAGCACCAATTCACAATAGACTACAGAACAAAACTATTCCATACATTTTCTGGACATGACACTTATTAAAACTACAGAAAATAAAATTACAACAAAATATTTTATCAACGAAATATCATCAGGGCGCTACTTAAATTACCACTTCCATCATCCTAATTCACAAAAAAAACATCGTAATCATAGGATTAGTAGATAGAGCCATTATTACATTTATATCACCTGAATATCGTCCAGAAATTTTATCTCAAACAAAAACAATATTACAAAACAATCACTATCCTCCCAAACATATTGACAGTATTAATAAACCATACACAAATACAATCAACACAAACCAATACACTAGCTCCTCTTACATACATTGTAATGCCATACACAAATAACTCTCAGAAAAACTAAACTATATATTATCTAAACATAACATAAAGGTTTGTCATAAGGCGCAAAATACTTTATCACCATTGCTCTCCAAATTAAAAAGTCAAATAAAATTTTCAAAAATATCAAGCATCATAAATTCTATACCATGTTTAGACGGTTCCAAAAAGTATATAAGTATAACAACCCAACATCTTGAAAATAGACTTAATGGCCATAAATATACAAAAAATGCCCACACTGCGCTGCATACATATAGACACATGAAAAACATAAATGTGAGTTTAATAATACTAAAATATGAAACCAAGATTCCAATTACAAAAACTAACATTAAAAGAAATGATACATATAAAAAAGAGACCAATGCAGTTAACCATAAACAAGATATTTAAAACCCAGGCTAAATATACTATAATTTATTATAATAATATTGACGTTATGATTGTCCCTTGTATATTGAAAGACGTTGTTTCTATGGTAGGTATTTTGATTTTATTATTTGTGAACATTATTACATTATTTTATCAGTTACTTGTTTTGGTCAGCTCTGTGTATATAAATAGTTTCAACAGTTATCATGGTAGACTACAATTTACCATTGATCTAGAAAAAATGACCAAATAAGCTTTTTAGACCTTACGCTCTGTCATAAAGAAACCATAAAAACAAAATGGCACACAAAAGATACCTGGTCTTCCCGATATTTAAACTTCAAATAACAACACCCTCTAGCACAAAAAAATCTGTTATCATAGGACTTGCAGATCGGTCAATAAATCTGTCCGATCCCGAATTCAGAGAGAATGCAATAATAAAAGCTGATGATGCCCTTATACTCAACAACTATCCTACAAGTTTAATAAACAAGATATTTAAAAAACGATTACATGTATTTTATAACCATAATAATACAAATACTAAGATAATAAAACAAACCAATTTCTTACTTAACCACATATACCAAACTTATCAGATATTTTCACACCACAACATATATGTTGCTCATAAAGGATACAACTTACTAAAAACCAATCACACCTATTTAAGAACTTCAATCCCAAAGGAAAAAGAATACCAATATAATCTATGAAATACCGTGTAAAAACTGTGAAGGTATCTATATCGGACAAACAAGTCAGTATTTAAAAAACAGAATAAATAGTCACAAGTATGACAAACGAAACAAAACGGCACTCACTAATCATATTTCAGAAAAACAACACGAATGTGCATTCGAAAATACAAAAATTCTTCGAAATGAAAACCACACAAAAAAACGCAAAATACTAGAAATGATAGAAATCCAAAAAAATACAGTTCTGTAAATTTAAAGACTGACACTAAAATTTATAATGATATTATAAAAACTTAGAAATATAGGAAAATACACAACACACTTCAAATATATTAAATTTATTACCACTCCCTATAAATATAAAATTCATTCCAATACCTCAGTCAAAATAAAAAAGACAAATTAAAAACCTCGTTTCGCCTGCTTTCATTATATAGAATAGATCTTCAGTTTTATCGATGTCTGTCTTGTTTTTAAAATGTTCGTTTTGGTTAGGTGTGCGTTTTATTCTATTTTGTGATATGTCATAAATATCTATAAAATATGTTAATTGATCCAATGAACATTCTGTTAAAAGTAAGATTTATTTTTTTTCTTTTAAAATTCTTATTGTAACATGTACCATTTCGTTTAGTTAAACAAATTTTACTTCTGATGAAAGTCATGGTCAGACCGAAACGTTAAAAATATGAATATATTAAATACAAGTTAAATTTCTTACTAATGGTCCTTAAACTCAAGAATACAAAGTAAACTATATATATAGTTAAAGATTATGGAAACAAATAAATTCCGAAAGTTTGGACAAAGAGTATAAAGAGTTCTCTTTTTAATTTGCTGCTTCCCTATTATTCCTGTCTTCATATATATATATATATATATATATATATATATATATATATATATATATATATATATATTTATATATCTTCCGATTGAAGGCACACATGTTGCGGTTGGTTTTCTTGTTGAAAATTCGTTGTTTTGTGTTTTCCCATATTTCGATCAACAGCCTTGGTTATGTGGACGGCTGATGAGCCAGAAACGTGCATGTCTGCGTTTCGGTAGTCCTTTTTCTCTCTGGGCGAATTACCCAAGAATCTCTTAGTTGTTTATAAAACCCTTACAAATCAAAATTTATAAAAATCGTGAAAGCCTTTTCTGAAATAATTGAGGCGTTCAATACTTAAAACTCATTATGTGTTATTAGTAAACATAATTGATGAAACACACTGTTTAATATCTTCAAATGCAAATGTACTGATTTATTTAATAAAAAAACGAATTTCCAAAAAAAAATGTTGCTTTTGCAGAATTTGTTCACCACTTGTTTATAACGAATAGGTTTGCACCCAAAGATGCCTATGATCGATCAGGGAAGTCTCCAAAGCTCATAAAATTACATTTTGTAAGAAGATAATTTTTAAGGGCTCACCTTGGAACCGCAGTAGCGGCCAGTGCCAAAAAAATGGGCTCCAGAGATTTTCGTTAACTTTCGAATGGTCCATATTATATAGCATAAGACATCCCACTCCGATTTATGGCTGTCCGACGGATGTAAATATATCCCACGATTCTATAACTTATATTTCATATCAAGCTATATATCAAATCATATTGCTATCGGAATCAAAGGTGTGTACTAAATTTCAGATTAATCTGATAGCAGTAAGGGTGTTAAATTTCTATTACTAAATTTTACCCAAAAACATCAACACAAACTGGGAAAGCTAAATAAAATCGTTTACAAATACCAAACAAAAATAATTATGCCCTAGTTAAATTGAGTTCCAGTAGACTTACGGTTTAAGAATTTTATATGCCCATAATTTATTCAGCAACATATTGATCAGACATTTTGCGTCTCGTATGATTTCATCAATGGAAATTTTTATCTCAGAATATATATATTTTTAATTAAGTTTTTTAAAAGAGCTATTTTCCAAATGAGTCTTAAATGTTTCAATGTTATTAAAAGTAATATTCTTCATGAAACATATCCAAACTGAAATAGAGAGTAAAAATGTCACAATTAAAATTCTATTAACTTTGTACGAGTAGATCACTAGTTTTATTTTGTAAGAAAGATGTAATATCAAACATCTAATGTATGTGTATCACTAGCTATCGAAAAATTCACTGCACGCTCTCAATAGATGAAATATCTCGAAATGGATTTCACAAGAAATCTTGAATTCACCATTGAATTTTCAATGTTCAAAGTAAGTTATTTTGGGAGCTTCATCCATCGTGCGGCCCTGGACAAAATACAAAATGATGAAGCATTTTTAGGATTTCACAGATTGCGACAGATCAGATAAAGACTAATCAACAGAATAACAGTAATCTTTTCAGCACTACTATCAATTCCCTTGTGTAAGGTGTCTATTTGATATTTTACTTAATCATTTTTTGCAATCAATAAAGTTCTAAGATTTATAAACAAGGGAATTTACGTCATGAAATCATGTTCCTTTAGTTATTTAACCAAAGCTGTGCTTAGAATGAAGTAACAATCAAAAATTTTTTTTACCTCAATCAAGTAGAAAGAAAAAATTGTTTCTATATAATAAGAACCCAGGTGACTAAATTTGATCAATTGCAATTACTGAGCGGAATAACTGCGTACCTTGGTTACAATTAAATGAATAATCAATGAAATATTAGATTTAATAATTTAATATAATCCCCAAACAACGACGCTTACGCGACAATGAAATTTTAAGAAATCATGCTCCATAATATACCAACTGAAAGAAGGTAACATACATTTTTAATAGATTTGAAATGTTGAGAATGCGTTTTTCAGCAATACTGGAACTTCAACAATCCCGGTAGAATGCTTTTGTTTGTGAGCAGATATATTTATTTCCAAATGTATTCTGAACACACGGTTCACAAATAAATGTAGTTGGCACAGTAGAGTTATATCGTATTTCAGAAGAATGGACGGTATTTGGTCAGAAATTTGATTGTTCATTGAAAATTTCAGTAATATTCTTTTTTATTATGTTTCAAGTAGTAAAACTGAAGTAGTCAGTCAAAATACAAATGATTATAATCAGCTTTTGCTGAGAAAATAAGTGAAAACGTCATGGGTAATTTTAAGAATTGTTTAATGAAATTTCAGTTCCCTAATTACTGCAAGTATTCGCTAATGTATTAACACTAAATTTCCTTGGGTTACTGTGCTGACTGAGAATTGGTATCTCTGCGGGATTATATATTTAGATTAGAGAGGGATGCTGTAGCAAGTTCAGCAATTCTTGCATTCTCTATTAAAAAACTACTAAATTAGAGTAGTCATTGATTCTACGACCGTGCCTTTTTATCCACTTTCCCGCACTAGTGCAGGAAAGTAAAATATATCAATTTAACGTTATTATATGTACATTTCATTGATTTTACCTATATATTACTGTTCAAACTAAGGTAGGTTTTAATATTCAATCTAGACTATTTTTTTTGTTTTCGCAATTTTTACTTCACTTTATGTACATGTAATATAAGTATAATTGTATTTGAGTGATTTTGACGTTTCGAGTGGATCGAGTGGATCTACCCTAGTCCAAAGAACCTATTTTAAAAAAATGTCGGTTGGTCTGTAAGTCTGTCAACACGATAAATCAAAAACGCGACCGAAGCTTTTAATGAAATTTTATATGTAAGTTCAGAACGTAAAAACTGAGGTCAAGTTAGTAAATGAGCACAACCTGATTTTCCAGAAAATCCTATTTTTATAAATTTTTCCACCCGAAATGAGTTTTTACGAGCACTGACAAATTTATTGGAGCCCTCGTATCAAAAACCCCCATGCACAGTTTTATCGAAATCGGGATAAAATTTTTTTTTGGGATTTTCAATCCATAGGCGAGACCCTTCGGAATCGTAATTTTTTTAAAAAAAGTTGAATTTTGTAGTTTTATACCTCGGTTTGTATTATTGATGGGATGTTGCTGTATTTTCAATATAATAGTATGAACATTCTTATTTCGATTTTCACCAATTTCCGCCTTTCCATTGCTTAGGCGTAGTTACTACAATTTTTTTAAGGTAATTTTTCACATTAATTTCAACTACAGCGTTAATCCCGAATATTGTCTACAAATATGGAATGGAAGAATTCAAATATGGTTAGAAATTGTGATACAAATTTTTATGGAAGCATGTTAAAAAAATTTCAAAAATTTTGTGGTTCTGACCGAAAAACTTTGGTTTACAGTGAATGTATGGAAAAAAATATGCAGAACCATGTATTTTATTAAAAAAGAGTCAATTTATTTCTTCACTTGGGATACTTTTATATATCTACCCTAAACATTTCTCAAAATCAATCTACACAACAATCAAACTAAGCTGACTCAAGTGGTTTGGTGTGGTAACCAAAGATTTGCTATGACAACTAAGGTGTCATCAAGACGTCAAAGTTTCAAGTCGAAGCGTTGTCGACGTGAGGGATCAATATTTTAATGGATTCGTCAGGCGAAGGAGCTCCCAGAAGCAATTTTAAAGGCCGCAGGTGAGGTAAATTCAGACCTGTTACATAGTAAATCACGAGAAAGATGTGAACAGCAAGACAACCAATTTTTAAACTGGTGTAAGGAAAATCGAGTGAATAGCTTTAGAGAAGAGGTTCTTTTGGCGTATTTTTCCGAGCTGAGTAAGGTACTGAAATCCAATACCCTATGGTCGCGTTACTCGATGGTGAAATGTTAGTTTAAAATAAAACCAAACCTGGAGATAAGCAAGTTTCATAAGTTGACATCGTGCCTAAAAAAGCAAAATAACGGTTTTCGACCACATAAAACACAGATTTTTACCAACTAAGACATATCCAAGTTTATGCTAGCCCCTGATGAGATATATCTTATGATTGAAGTAGCTTTTTGCTCTAGCCGGTGCTTTCGCAGAGCGGAGTTTATGAAAATCACGCTTGACGATATTCAAGATAAAGGAAACCTATTTATTATGAAAATTTCCGATTCGAGAAAGCACTTCAACATCCTTTGTTATATCTGAAGGCATAAATAATGGACCCTTTTTGAAACTTTATAGAAATTCTGAAATTTTACGGCCTCCATCAAGCACCGACGTTTTTTATCAATTATAAAAAAGGCAAATGTTCTGTTCAGTGCGTTGGTGTGAACACACTTGGTAAAATCTCACATTAACACATAAAATAAATGTTTCTCTTGATTTTTGTTGCCCCAAAAATCGAGAAAAAAATAGAAATTTAATTGAAAATTTGTTAAAAAGTTCTGCAGATAAAAAAGTCATACCAATTTTTGCATTTATGTCGCTGCTTTTAAAAAGAATTTGTTGTAACTAAAGGTGGCAACATTGCTCAATATTTCAGTAACTGCTTTATGTGTCTAGGATAACCTATTTAATAGTTTTGTCCTTTTTCGAATTCGCTGTAGTATTTGCAGTAAATAATGTCAAACTTGTTTTATTTATTATCAGTAGCGAGTAAAAATTTAGTTCTTTCGTTTTTACGTGTTTTTAAGACTTTAAGTAACTTTTGAGTTAATTAATTTAATGTTTTTGGATTATCACGGCTCGTCCGAAAAACAGTCGAAATTACCAAGGCCATGTATCCTCAATACCATACCCACTTTTTGTAATTCATTCATTTTGTTACTACTGGCGTTTAGGATTGTTGGCCGCAAAAATAAACGTGTTTATGATTGAATAGCCCTCTTTATTGTATATTATTAGTCTAAGAGTAAAATTCCGGCAGATATCGCTACTTAGTCTTGCCTAACCCAGAACTTTACAAGGGTCACAGTTTTAGACGATCCTTGGCAACGTGTGGCATGTACTGACAACTTGCAACCGATGCCGTCTCTGTCATCTTCATGCACTTTGCAATCTACGAGTGTTACCAGCCAGTTACCACCAACTAACTACTCCGGACCGGCTACTCTGACTCATTGCAACAAATTGTGTTTTTAACATTAACATCAATAAGAATTAGTGGATTTTCATTGAAAGTTTTGAAATAAAATATATATTTTCAATATGCTTTTTGAATCTTCATGCGGTAGTAGAAAAAATAATGTTCCTAATTCATGAATAAAGTAAACTCCACTTCGCGTGGTTCGGGTCAACGGGAAGTCACGTGCGAGAAAGTATCACTTTCCGCACTTGATATGAAAATAATTATTTTTTGACTCTATATTTCACTCGCATCTAACGTGTTGTTTATTAGCAGCAACAATGCATGAAAAATATCGATGAGATATTTAATTAACATAGTTACGTCACAATTATTTAGACCCCATAGCGATTTTGATGATTTTTTTGGGGCCTTTTTGGAATCGCAATCTATGATATCTACAAGTATCTATGAATATATTTTTAAATTGGCTGCGTGTTAAAATAAGTCTCATTTTTTATTAGTAAATTAAAATATGCATATTTCATCGAAGCGGTCATAGTTCATTGTAAGAATGCTTGATGATATTACATTTGACCGAATAAGTTATAAGGAGATTTCGAATATAAATACGATTTATACAGATATGTAGTGACTGGCTGTAACGTCGGACCATTTGAAATGTAACTAAAATAGACGAAGCGAGCTGTTATAAAAGTAGTTTTATTTACTCTTCCAAAAAAAAGACGAGCTTATACAGAACAGCCACTCTAAAATAATAATTATAAGCTTTGTGAGGATTAAATCAACTGTAATCTTAAATTATAGATACCGTTAATGTCAGATAAAAAACGAATAAATTCATAATTATTTTCAACTCTGTTTATACTGAACTAGCATTTTTAATAGATAGTTTCAGTATATAGTTCAAATTAGGATTAAAATTATACAGTGTGTATATAAACTATGCAACGCACTACGAATCTCACAAGCTAAACACAGTTTGAGTAATCCAATAATTACTTACTTTTCAAGATATATATTTATGAAGTGCTAAGGGAATGGCAGGCTAATTGTTGGACAATGTCCACGGGAATACCTATGTACTCTTCTGTTTGCAGGTGATCAAGTGGTGATAGCAGCTGACGAGCACGACATGCATTATATGCTGAGAATATTGATGAAAAATGGGGTTTGAGAATAAACTTTGACAAAACTAAAGATAGGTACTGCTGAACCACTTGATATCAATGGCAACATCGTGAGCACATGTTCAGAGTTTAAATACCCCTTGGCTCAATGTAATACAAGATAATACAGGATAGAAAAGCTGTCGAGAAACTTAATTACGTGTTGTGGTCAAAAAAAATTAACACAAACACCAATATACATACACACACACACACACACACACACATATATATATATATATATATATATATATATATATATATATAATATTGAAAAGTTTATTTTCTTGGGTTCCTAGGTTACACATAAAACAAGATAAGTTTTCTGTGAATGATAGACAAGATATTAAAAACTTAAGTCAAATTTATTATAAGCTAATCAACTAATTTCATTTTCAACCTACCTCGTATAGTATCGTTCCGTTGATATTCTAAGGCGAGTACATCAATTTTAATGCTATGTTTTTCTAATGTTTTTAAGAAACCTACAAATGTTATGTTTTTATCTACCTGCTGATATTTTAATCGTCTCTTATTTTTACAATGGTATTGTTTTTGAAAATGCTTCCAAAGAAGAAGCGAAACGTTAAAATTATATATATCCATTTTTCACAGAAAAATGTGAAACATAATCGTTTTTAGTTATTTCAAACAACCTAGGAACCCAAGAAAATAAACTTTTCAATATTATAAATAAATGGTTGAAGAAATTAAATGAATTATATATATATATATATATATATATATATATATATATATATATATATATATATATATATATATATGTTCATATAATGATAATATAATAATATTAAGCTGTACATTTCCGAAGAAATTGAAGCTGTTCATGAGAGCCCAATTATCCGTTCATCGTGGTGGATTAAATCACATTGTCTTCATTTTTTATCCCTTTTATACGTCCTGGTTTGTTTTTGCTTTTGTAACAACTTTTCTCCATTCTGTTCTACTGGTTTGGTTTTGCTTTTGTAACAACTTTTCTCCATTCTGTTCTATTTTCTATGTCCGGTCTCCAGATTTTTACTTTTCTTGACGTCTGATTCAACTTGCTCTTTCCACCTTAACTTTGGTCGTTTTTTCGGTCTTGTATTAAATGGTATCCAATCAGTTCTTTTTCTTGGTGGTGCCGTTTTTCTTTCCTGTATATGTGCCCATACAATCTAATTCTTTGTGCTTTATGAAATTTTACTATGTTTTCTCTATATAATATGTCTTCAATTTCCTGGTTCATTAGTGGTCTCATTTCGTCATTTTGTTCTCTTTTGGATCCCATAATTGTTCTGATAATTCGTCTTTCAAAAATTCTCAACTTCTCCTCTTCCTTCTGTACTAAACTCAATGATTCTGTGGCGTAGGTTACGAGCAGTCGTATCATTGTTTTATATCTGTATTCTTGTGTTTTAGCTTAATTTCTTGTTAGCATACATAGCCTTATACCCTTGTTGTATTCGGTGCTGAATGTGAAATCGTTTATTTCGTCAGTGTACTATAAATCCCAAGTACTTATATTCTTCGACTTCTTCGAATGTATAGTTGTCGATTCTTAGTTCTGTCACAGTTTAAAGCTTACAGAAGCAGTTATTTCACTCGTTGTCGGCGCCTTTGATCTGTATGTTCCAATTTTTCCACTGCGCAGCCTGAAATTGTTTCCTAGGCGCATGGAGGTGGAACCAACTGATGGAATTATAATTTGAATCTTCAATTTATTTCCTAGGACTGGATGTGACTGAGAGTAAAGATTGGAACAGTAAAATCGGCTGAAAGCAATAATAAACTGTGGTTCTGTCAAACTTTTATGTTTTCGGCTGCAATACATGTTTTTTGTTTCTATTTCGTTTATTTCTAATTCTTTTTCTTTTGGACTTCTGTTCTATTATTTTAAATGTACTTTCCAATTCTTCTCGTATTCTTGCTATATCATCTGCGTATGCTATTATTTGTTGCTTATTGTGCGATCTTGTTTTGTTTGCTTAATAATACTATCTAATATTATGACGAAGATAATGCTTATAATGCGTCTCCTTGTCCCACTCCTTTTTCTATTTAAATTTCTTCTGTTGGGCCTTGACTGAGTAGTATTGTAGCTTTTGATTCATTCATCGTCATGACTATTAGTTGTATCAGTTTTTCAGATGTATTTATTTCTTATATATCTTCTAACATTCTTGTTCTTATCATTTTGTCGAATGCTTGCTTAGAATAAAGGAATAAGTTGTGTAGGTTTATATCATATTCATAGCACTTCTGTGTTATTTGTCTTATTCTATGTATAGTGTCTATTATTGACTAGTTTTATCTCTATCCTAATTGGTAGTCTCCCAATATCATTTCAGCGTGCATTGTAAGTTTGCTTCTTATTATCATCGTTAGGATTTACAAGTGTTATTGCTCTGTAGTTCATGCATTTGGATAGGATTTCTTTTAACCCTATATTTTCTATGAGTTTGTGTATTCTTATCTGTAATTCTTTCCCTCCGTGCTTAATTAATTAAGGTGTTTATCGTGTCGCTTCCTACTGCTTTCTTATTTTTAAACTTTGGTGTATGTTCTTGTACCTCTTCCAGACTTGGTTTCTTTTCTAGATTGTTTAGTTGGTCTTCAACAACTATATTATCGTTTTCTTCTTTGTAAATTCTGTTGAAATATATTCTCTATTCATTCTCCTCTATTTCATCTGTAGTTTTATTGCTATTTTTTTTTCTTTTTCAGGTATTGATACAGTATATTGAGTTGTTGTTTTTATTTTCATTCTAAATTTTTCTAGAGTATTTTCTATCCATCTTGTTTTCTTTATTTGACATAACTTGTTTGCTTCTTTTCTTATGTCTTGGTATTCTTTTTTATCTTGTTCGGAGCCATTCTTTCCCAGCATTGTTACTTTTCCGCACAACCTATCTAATATGCGAGAAAACCGAAAAAAAATCCTGTGTGTATGTCGTCGTCGTTGTCGTCGGCCACTTTTCGTTACATGTCTTGTTAGCACGATACAGCCTCCGGAGTGCCCTCTAGATACTGGACGCCCAACTTCGTCTACTGTGATAATTTGGTTTGATAGTGTTCTGTACCCCGGTCGCCAATGATTTGTGGTAATTATGTGTGGAGGGTGTTAACGTTTATTTTCGATGACAGTGTCGTTACAAATTGACAATTGACAATGGTTTCGATATTACTTTCATCGTCAGAATGACAGAAGCTGCATTTCATGTGACGATTACCTGAGTAATAATAGTTTTTCTGGTTTTCTATATCATTGCATAGTTATACTGATCTTAAATAGGAAAAAGATATTCAGGATATCGCCATAGGGCTAATAACATCTAAGCTTTAATATTTGTAATATCATATCTTCTTCTTTTTTCTATTCATATATATTAAGCCAATCACAAGGTAGGTCAGTTCTTGGTCTAGGCAAAAATAATTATTAAACTCCTGTCATTAAACAAATGGGTATTAAATAGTAGGTTAGGTTGAAAATCAAATTAATAATCTTCCATTATCTAGGTAAAAATGGTTGTTACTACTTGCCTCTGTTACAACTATCCCCTCTCTCCCTACATAACCAACATTTTGTTACTGTATTTTATGGGGTGGCAAATATATCTTTATGTTTTCATGCTTTACTCGTCCACTATATGTACGAACTTTTAATAATTTTATGTGAATGTGATTTGAGGCTTATTCAAAATATATATTTCTATGTATTGTGGAATTATTTAGAAACAGTTAGTTTAATTTAAAAAAGGGAAAAGAGAGAGAGAGAGATGTTCGGTGCTTTTTATATTTGGGCTTGCTTAGGTTTTGGATTGGGTTTGGGTTTTTACAGAAAGTGGCCCCATATATGGGATAAATTTCCTCTGCAGGGCTGTGGTTGGGTGTTTTTGATTGGGGTTTTCGTTTTGTGCGGTACTCGTGTGGAAGGCTGAGAGAGTTGTTTGACTAAAAGGACGATTGTTTTTCGATGGCAGTTTGTTAGGACTGTCTGGGAAGAAAATGCGGCGTGTGGGTTAAAAGAGACCAGGAAGCGTTGTGTGAAAAAAACTTGTGTAGAATAGAAGTGATTTAAAAGTGGCTAGAATTGGTTTTGGTTTTGAGTGAGAAGTTGAGAAGGTTTCGAAGGAGGCTGAGGCGAGATTGTAGGTGGCGGAAAAGAGGTTTGAGTGCATTGAGGAGAAGTGAGATTGTGGTTATTTGTTGATTCGGCTTGATGGTTTGTTTCTGCAGTAATGATCATCAAGTAAATGGAGCGGGTACAGCTGCGGCTGTATTATACCCTGCCGTTGGCCATTTGGTTGATAAACGAGTTTACCAGGTAACAGGGAATTCGCAGAAAACCTGTAACACCGACGGGTTGAGTGTGTGGTATAGTCAAATTATTTATACCCGCAGATAAGAAGACAGAAGGTGATATTTTTATTTTTTAGATGTTCTCTCTCTTTGATTTTGTAAGTCAATACTATACTGTTTATCTTTAAATTCTCCCCCTTTTATGTTTAGGCAACTTTATTCGTTTTCTAAACTTGATTTATATTGAAATTGACTGTCTCGACCTTTACTTCGTGGAATATGCTCATATTAGTGTTTTTAAATGAAACTCACAATATGAAGTTGTCAATGAACAGTTAAATCTAGGGAGTTCTCCACTAATAAACTGTCTTCTTAAGAGATAATTGTAAAGATCAGCAGATATAGTTTTCCTGGTTTTCTATATCATTGCACAGTTATACTGATCTTAATTGGAAAAATTATATCCAGGATATCACCATAGGGCTAATAATATCTAAGCTTCAATATTTGTAATATCACATCTTCTTCTGTTTTCTATAAACATATATTAAGCCAATCACAAGTTAGGATACTTCTTGGTCTAGCCAAAAATAACTACTAAACATCAGGTAGGCATAAAATGAAATGTAACTTCTGTCATTCTGACGATGATATTGATTTATCGAAACAATTGTCAATTTTTTAGAATTTTCAATAACTTTTATTATATTGTGGAATTAACTAGAGATCGTGAGTTTCATTTAAAAACACCATTGATTTATATTATTTTTTTGATATCTTCATAATTGGAAAATGCGATTCATATCATTATGTATTTAGTTCCTAGTTCTTAGTACTGTTTCTGAAATGATTTTTATAGACAGATATGTATAATATTCATCACCGAAGATTTCCATAAACCATAATTATTAAATTCTCTTTAAAGTAAGGTAATGTTCGATACTTACGTGTAAACAAAATTATAATTCTTGATGCATAGAGTTATGTGGATTTGCTACATCTGAGCAATCCATCTTTGATTTTTGCGTGATTGAAGATCTAGTGGATTCTTGCCAATTACAAGTCAAAGAGAAGACTAATAAGAATGTTGTGTAGCCGGCCACTTCAATTTTATACTCGTTTAAATATGGATTTCGCGATTATACACTATAATTACTACAATTATGTAATGAACTATGTTGGCAAGAACTCATTTTTGTTTGAATAAAAGGGCATACGTACATGTGGGAAACTTCAATTATACAGTGTGTCTCGCTGTCAAAAGTAATTCAATTTTTGTTGTATGTTATAGTGTTTATAAGGTGATTATATAGTAGAAATGCTATAATTACGCCGTAAACTATGAGAATGAAATTATTTTCTGTGGATACATTCAATCTGTACGTGTATACAAAGGTACAGGGTCGGATTTAAGGGGGCAGGCTGGGCAGCTGCCCGGGGCCCCCACACATATAAGAATTACAACAGCTGCCGCCGAATGTTGTTTTGCTACGATAGCATTTTTTAATTTCATAGATGAACTTTATGGGTTTTTTACTTCCTCTATATATAGATACAGCTTGTTAACAGAATATTTAAAATCTACTTCTGTAAACGACAGCGACGCTGACTGGGGGAAAAATATTATTGTTCCTAAAAGAGTAAATACTACTCGATGATCATCTAGATGTGATGCTTGTAAAGCTTATAAAGTCAAGGGTTACAATCGCATTAAAGAAACATTGTCCATAATTCCAGAAGATGGTGACCAACAATTTAAAACCCGTAGCGATGCAAATGGTTTGTATAACCGAATGGGTTTACTGGAAACTGGAATATTTGCTAACAGCATAAGTCACATTTCTTCAAGATCTAAATATTGACCTTAATTCAGGAGTGTCAGCACCCGCATCTCTCAAAGAATTTATTAAGTCCAAACGTGACAACTTCGAAATGTATGAAATGCGGGGTGAGAAGATAAGCGGAACCAAAGATTATTCCACGCATAGGACGCGACAACGAAGTATTCGGCTTACTCCACTGATTTATGGAAAAGCTCCAGAGGCTGAAATGAAACCAGAGAAATTTAGCACTCAAAATTTTATTCCGATTATGCATCGATTCACTACCTCTTTAAGTCAGAGGCTTTCCGCATATGAAGCCATTCATTCTGCTTTTGTATTTCTATATCATTTGGAAAATTTAACTTCCAACGGAATTACAACTCACTCACTAAAACTTGCTAGAATGTATAACAATGATTTAGATGAGATCCTAGGTGTCGAATTAGTACAATTTGTTGATTTTTCCAATACATCTGACGTGAATATCGGCTAATCAAAAGTAAAGAACTTCAAATGTACCGGCTGCTAAAAGAAAAGTGGATGATGTGTTTCCAAACGTTGAGGTGACACTTCGTCTATATTAGTTCTGATGCTAACTAGCTGCACTGGGGAGAGACTGTTCTCAAAACTGAAGTAAATTAAAACACAATGTTTTAAGCAACTAGATACATCTGACATGATCAATGAATTTTCAGTAATAAAATCTAGAAAAGTACCAGAAATTTAAACACATAATCATACTAAACTTGATCATTTAACCTACAAATCTTAATTTGCATATTTTACTTTGTATTCGAGCAAATAACTGTTATATATTTTGTATTACATATTTTCACATGCATATTATGTATTCATAAAAGTGAAGTGGAATTTTTCGTTTTTTTTCGAATAGTAGATAGAACAAAATAATTCTGCCCAAAGGCCTCCACAGACCTAAATCCAGCCCTGTAAAAGTAGCAATATGAACAACACATTACGGAGATTTAAATGTTTTCGGATATATTGTTGTATTCATGGAACTTGTCAAAAGCAGGACACAATTTGGAAGAAGTATTCTTGTTGAAATAACTTTCTTCAAAACTTTGAATTTGGTCGTACACTGAATTTTAATTAA
The DNA here is from genome assembly GCA_963921935.1 of Galeruca laticollis. Lineage (NCBI taxonomy): Eukaryota > Metazoa > Arthropoda > Insecta > Coleoptera > Chrysomelidae > Galeruca > Galeruca laticollis. Next base: position 150,708,902 of record OY998180.1, read on the forward strand.
GTTTCCTACCAGAAACGAAACGTCAGTTCCAAAAGACGTAATGTTTTAATTATCTATAATTAATAATCCAACATCCATGAAATTTAATAGTGGAAAACCATATTTTGTAAAAATCTGTTGAGCGTATTTGATACTGATTGAGAATGAACCATTCTCGATTGGCATTTTATGTAAAATAACCATTAAACTTTGTCCAAATTATTTACTCTTTAATTACTTTTCAAGTTCAAAACAAAAGTCGGATAAAACTTTTTTGTTATATTACAGGATAGGGAAATTTATAAAATATTACATTTCGTTTCGTGTTAATACGTTCATGAAAATATCACCGCGCAGTTCGTTATAACATTTTTATTACATAGCAAACAAATTTTCAAAAAATTATTAAAGAAACCATAAACTTAAATCTGTGACTAAATTAACGAGAAGAAAATGATACAGTACAATATGAAAAAATTACAGCTTGGAAGACCACGCTGATACAAAATCCTAGAAATAATCATCAAATTGTATAATCACAGATCAAAGATGTTCTAATAGGAAAACCGAAAATATGGCAAAATATCCTCAACATAAAACCTTACTCGACACATTGGCCATTACATTTCAAACTTTTCAACTTGCTGTAAAAAACCACACCAAAATTTAAGAAAATCCACAACACAAGTCTCACGAATAAGTTGGTGATTAGGCTCGATTTAATGAAGAAGAGGCTCGAGTCTTTCCTGAGAATCTATCCAAAGTGAACACGAGACAATTTAGATTCCGATATCAATGTACAACAGCTTGTTTTGAATCGGTGGTTATTCTAAAAAACGAAATTAGCACAAATAATAATGAATGAAATCACTAGTCACCAAAATAATATAAGAACTTTCGTACACCCAATCATTCTAAAGTCAATATGAACCTATGGAATCGAATTCTGTGGTTATACAATACTTGTAAATATAAGCATTTTAAGAAGATATCAATCTAAAAACCTCCGAATAATAGTAAATTGATGATGGATACTCGGCACTAAACCTCGCCGACGGGGAACCTGATAGGGAAAATGACTGCATCAATAAAATGAAGGAAACTTGGCAGGTAAAAGTGTTACATGGCAGATATTACAACTCACTGCACCAGGAAGATGCAGATTTCAGAGCAACGAATACTTACCTCATGACGGGGTACTTGTATGCGGAAACCGAAGGCGCACTCCATGCAATCCAGGACCAAGTGGTGGCAACGCGTTATCATTAAAATGGACATCCCAAACCCCCGCTGTAGACTCTGTAATAAGGAACAGGAGACGATCCAGCACATAATATCAGCCTGCACCCAATTAGCCCCCACCGCTTACCTGAGTAGACACAACAATATGGGAAAGGAACTACATCTCGCTGTGACCCAAAGATTAAATCTAAAAACAGGAAAAACACCAGGGTACAAACAACAAACAAACAACCGTTAAGTCTAGTTGAAAATGAGCACTATAAAGTCTATTGGGATACTTTGATAAGAACCGACCGAGAAGTTTAACACAACAAACCGGACATGATCGTGCTAGATAAAAACAGCAAATCTGCGATTATTATTGATTTTTCGGTCCCACTGGACGAAAATCTGGGGAAAGCTTACAAAGACAAGATAATGCGATATCGTCCGCTAGCAGATGAGGTAAGAGATTTGTGGAATTTAAGAAAGGTAGAGATCAAACCAATCATAATTTCTGCAAATGGCTCAGTGCACGTTAAAGTAACTAAACACCTGGAAGAGCTAAGCATATCTCGACATATCTGTGGTTTGATGCAAAAAGCAGTAATTCTGGGAACAACTGCAATTGTCCGAAGAACACTAACCTCCTAATTAAGTAGGTTTATACCTTGATGCAACTGCGTCCGGTAGAAACTGCTACCACCAACCACGTACAAGTGTGAAAAAAAAAATAATAATAATGCACAATAGACCGGATATAACATTACAAATCAACAAAATCACCTACATTATTGATATTGCTGTTCCATCTGACAATAATATAAACAACAAATACAGAGAAAAGAAAGATAAATACCAGCAGTTAGCCATAGAACTAGAACGAATATGGAAACAGAAACAAGTAATTGTAATACCTTTTATAATATCTGTTACAGGAATTACCCCAAAAACATTCATCACACACCTCACGCAGTTAAATCTTCCAAATTACACCCACACCCAGATACAAAAAGCAGTCATCCTACACACATGCAATATCATCAGATCATTTCTAAGCCAAAGATAGAGTAAAAGTAGACTTGAGTGCAAATTCCGTCTGTTATTTACAAGAAACCACAATTGTGGGAAATAGACACGAATAACAATACGATACGATACGATTTATTGACCAGTTTAAATACAAAAGCATTTGTGTAGTCCAAATACTAAATTACTAAGAAAATAGAAAATTTACACAAAGTTAAACCAATATTTACATCAAATTAGATTTCTGAAGTAACATATATGTAAAAATGAATTAGTAAGGCTAATAATTGAACGACATGTAGTCCCGAACTGCGTAAAAACAATTTTGTAGTAAAAATTGTTTTGAAAATTCATAGAACTGATTCTGGCTCATATGCTTCACATTCTTATGAGCATGCAAATCTAGAAACTTATTATACAATTTAACATCTAGTTTGTTGTATTGTGTTTGATGCAGTGTAGAAAAAGGCACAATGAGTCACTCTGCACCTCTAGTGGTATAACAGTGAACACCAGAATGAGTTGCCATATCTAGTACACCCTTATGAATACAAAGAAGTATCTCAAACATGTACATGCAAGGCAATGGCAGAATCCCGTAATCCGCGAAAAGTCTACTGCAATGTACTCGGCTTTTTGCATTGTGAATAATACGCAAAGCAGTCTTCTGAAGAGTGAAGACTCTTTGTACTCTGCTAGAGTTACCCCATAGAGAGATACCATAAGCCAGATGACTGTGGATCAACGCAAAGTAAATCGTACGCATAACAAAATTACTACCAATAGATGAGCGTAATTGTCCCTGCGTAGTGTAGCTGGTGTAGAAAAGGGTTCACGCCTATTTTCTCTTGCTGTCAATTGAACCGTCACATTTAGAGGGCGCCACAAGTATTCATTACATACCAAGGGCGAGAATGAATATTATTGCCCTAGGGTTAGAATGAAGCTATTCCATAATCAAAAACAACGTGCGAATATAGAAATTCTATAAAAGTCGTAGAAAAAAATAATTTTCCTTCATGACAATGTACGGAAAAGAATTGTATAATTAACCAACTGCCATTAAAAAATTGAAATGAACGTACAAATGGATGGATTTTATTTATCAAAATTTGCGAGTCCTACAAAAGATGCAGCATTTTTTAATAAAAAAATTTCAGAATGTGACTTCAGTTTAAATTTACCCGAAAGATCACACAAAAACAAACAGCATCCTTTTATTTTAAATTGCGAATTATGCCAATGTAATAAAGATTTCTCATTCTATCCATACACCTATAGTTATATAACCGAAATGTTTTTTTCATCTTAAATTGTCTTCTCATCTCATCTAATGTTGAACGATATTTATAACTGTAATTTATGCAGCGTTCACCCTATAACAGATTTTCTCATTTCAATCTGAAGATTTCTTATTGGTCCAATATCGGAATGGAACAACGATTATAGTAGTTATTAGGTTGCCTTGAAAATCGAATTGTAACAATCTCGGCAAAAGGTATGTACATTAACGACTAATATCCGTGTATTTATCTTAATAAGAGTTTTTTAAGTATAAGTTTCAAACGCCATGGGTGTTCCAAGTATTCATTTATCTAGTTGCAGAATCACCAGGTCTGACTAATATCTGCGCCAATTCTACGTTATGATTTTAATAAATCCAACTTGTTTAACTGATTAACATTAATAACGGTTTACGGCTGAAGTGATTTTTCATGGAACCTTTTAGTTGCCTTTTAATATGTATCCACATGTAGGTATACGATAAGTTTGAAATATTTTCAAAAATCATACAAAAAAGAATATATAATTTCATAGCAAAATGGGCTAGATTTGTGATTTGCTCCTTTGAGAAATGGTGTAAATGGTGAATGCAAAACTATACTTAGTTAGATTCAAACTTCTTGTTAAGAAATGAATGCTTACATCAATAACATGATTTTTCTAAATAGTTGTTTTGTTTACACATTACCTACTTCGGCACAATGTTTTTAGACTCGTGTGACTTTTTTTAAATAGTCTTATTTGTTAATCGTGTTTAGACAAAGACTACAACAAATCGCATTTTTTGTGTGATAATGTACTATTATCAGGTTTGTTCCAGCTTGTGACTTTTATATCGCAATTTGACGGTCACGAAACTGTTAGTACAAGAATCGAGTAAGGTGTTTGGAAGAGTTGGCACGAATTTTGGACTATTTGCTGGTCAGTCGTTTAATTCCACAGAACTTACGATGATGTGTTCTATGTTTCATTCCTGTTTTCTATGGTCATTCTCTATATATATGCAGAATAGTTACTCTAAAAAAACTCACATTCTACCGACGAAATCCCTTATGTCCTAAATACCTACCTCAATAAATTGCATTCTTCACTTAATTTCCATTCACCATTAGGTCAACATCATCTGAGCCATTTGATTCCAAATGACTAATTCCCTTATCATATATTTTAAAAGTTTAGTTAGTAATACAAATACAAACAAAACCCAATCCTCAAGGAACGCAATCACAGAAGCAATTGAAGGTTTATCGACAGTTTAGATAAATAATGTACTTGTTTAGTTTTTAATAAGAGTTTTCAAAATTGGAATGTTTATCATTTTTGTCAAAATAGTGAAAATGACACATGGGTCGTTGGGTACGTCAATGGTTTAAATATTGATATTCTTGCTTTACATTGTTTTTATAATTTTTATATCACATTTGCAAAGGACAAATGAATACGATAGGGGAACTCAAAGAACGTGAAATTAGTGGATTCATATATCGAAGCGAAGTTTTGTTTAATTGTGTTTTTGAAAATTAAATACCATGGTTTATTCCATTGCAGATAGGGTAGATATAATTTCGCTTTATTTGATGAACAAATGCGTGCAAATGTAACGGCTCAGTTATTTAATGAAAATTATCAGGATAAACAGGTCAATAGGAAGTATGTTCTAGAGTTAGTGAAAAAAAATCAAGATACTGGAAATGTAGTTAATGAAGTTGCAGTTTTGGGACATGTTCATCTAGATCCTACGTTAAGTACCAGACAGTTAACGTCTGTGTCTGGGATCAATCGAACTAGCATTCGAACCATTTTGAAGAAGAACATCCGTCTAAAATATTTTGCGAAATAATGAGTGAGCGAACGATCCAGTTTCTTTTTAATATCTGTTTCTCCGATGAATGCAGCTTTTTTATGAACGAGACTGTAAATCGTCATAATTGCCGCCATTGGTGTGATTCAAATCCAAGAATTTTCCAGGCGGTGCGCATACACACATTGAAAATGACCAACCGTATGATTTGACAGTTCGTTGGATTGGAACGTAGTTTTATTTGATACGCAGAATCTTGACGATGCATTGCGCTATAATTTCTTGAATTGGAACAAACCTTTGTATGCTGTATTATAATATATAAACTGCTGTTAGTGTTAGTTCTACATACATATTTTAATCGTTTTCCAGACCATATGAACAAGTAGGGAAGAGCCACAGTGTGGGGTATGCGGTATACGTACATTTCAATTACCAAATTGGTCTAATATAATCAATACATTAACAAGACAATGAAACAAACAATATCTATCCAACAAAAATAATAAGAAATGCAAATGAAGCATATAACCACAGATTAAGCATTTATAATTAACCTCACAACAACTCGATGGATGAAAATGACAGTAACAAGATTTTTAAAAATGTCAGCTGTCAGAAGAAGTCAAAATAAATCCTTATGAATAGAAACTAATAAATGTTATTTGTCGCTATCTCTTTTCAACATTATGAGGTCATAATAATTGTCTTTAAATGTATATGAATAGAGGGCATTAAGAAGAAGAAACACAACACAATTCAATAAATAAAGGTCTGAAAACAATTTTTTCTCCGTTGGGGGAGTTTTAAACTATGCTGATTCCGAATCCGTTTATACATAAGCTTTAGCTTTTACCATTGGTCCGCTGATACTTAATACGGACGGGCACCAGAAGACGTCAATTTTTTCGTCTGCTTTTAATTATTTTCCGTTATTTATTTTTCAAATAAGTACCACATGCCTTATTTATTTTACAATTTATTGATGTCCTCTTTTCAATAATAGTGTTCTTTTTTACCAAATACGTTATTGATTTTATTTTGCATTTCTCCCTCTATCTACTAATCTGAATTGTCATTGAACATTTTAGCCTCTAAGATCTTTACGTGTCTGATATACATTCTAATTTTCCTTATGAAAGTGATTTTCTTCAAGCTTTCAATTTTTCCTACTGTCAAGGCTCTTAGCAGAATATTATCACTGCAGTTTACTATTTTTACTTTTAAAAATTCTTGTTCTTAAAGTAAGGTTACTCACACAGTTAAAATTGCTTGAGTTAACCTTTCTCAATATAAAATACGTATAATTGATAATTAAAATATAAATAAGTTAATAAAAAAATTCTAAAGTGACTTAGGTTAAAAGTATTATTTGTTCAATATTTATTGCATTTAAAAATACTATAATTAAAATAATTGACATTTAAAAATATATCCTTAGTATTTAGTTTATTTCTTTAAGGTCACTGAATAATAATACGCAATCTTCCAAATAATTATTTTTTACGATATAGTTAATAAGCATTTGCTTAAAGATAATATCACCTTTTGTAATTGAAACCTAGTGAAGTGATGAACAATCGTAACTTAATAGATAGGCATATCGATTCTTTTGAATTCTTGATTAGTATGTTCGAAAGGTTCAATATGTGTGTGTCTACGACTCAACACCATTGAGAAGAAACGAGGCTCGTAATTAACGTAGAAAATACACTCGTTGAGAACTATGTTCATCTATTTTTTTAAATTGTTTTCTCTATAAGACTGTTTTTTTGTCTTACTACTAAACAACAGTTTAATATTGTGCATCAGATTATGGTAAAATATATTAAGTCTTATAAAAATTGCATAAATCCCAAATATTTATTACTCTCCTGAATGTGCACCACGACCTCTTACCATTTGACCTTTTAGCTTTCTTAGACTATTAACTTAGATAAACGCTTTGTTTCTCTGAATTCCAATGTATACTTATATTCAGAATATACCAAACACAATCCGCTCGCGACATGATATATCGTGGCATTTCTTCACTTAGAACTGTGATATTTAATTCAGACTTCCAACATATATGCCGTCAGATACAACAACGAAGTATATACATGTATTGTATTTATCTTGAATATAGCCTTATATAATTTTTTAGATATTAGAAAATATTTTACAGAATTTTACCTTTTCAATATTTATGTCTGTACACTGAAATACATGCAACCAGTTAGTGACCGAAAATTAATCAGTATCGGCTTGATTTATAAATTTCCAGTTAATCGTATTGGTTTTAGTGTAAACCAACAGGCCAGTATAATTAACACAAGCTGGGAAGCGCCACGGCGTGGCGCATACGAAAAGTTCTAAATAGTAATTTCAGTTTACTGAACAATAAAATTACCGAATTTGTCTAATCATTAATACATTAACAAAACGATGAAATATAAACACTCTCTAACAAACAATAGTATATTGTGCAATAAGTGGGGAAAGTTAAAGTTTAAACGAGTGTCGCAAACATACGAGTGAGAAAAGTATTTTTCCCACATGTTACACACTATACTTTTTCTACAACTGCACAAATTTAAAGAATACAAGTAAATAGTTTTGTAGAAAAAGTTTAGGCATCGAGGATCCCCTGCTGAAAGCGGCTAGGCATCGAGGATACCCCGCTGAAAGCGGCTAGGCATTGAGCATCCCCTACTGGATTCTCCATATAAATGTATGTAGTGTGGGCAAAGTGCCGTGAGAAATTATATTTCTCACAGTATGAGGTTTTGAAATTAAGTTAGCTACGAGAAATACGCTACTTTTCGTAGCAGTCGTTGAAAAAAAATTCGGCTGAATATGTCAGAGACAAGATTTCTTAAAATGTATGTTGTCTAAAGAAGTCAAAGTAAATCCTTATGTATAGAACATAATTAATGTTGTTTGTCGCTAACTCTTTTAAATATTATGTCATAATAAATGTCTTTAAATGTATTTGAAAAGAGGCCATTAATAACCTAACCTAAAAAAATCCAGTGACAAATAACCTGATGTTGACATCTTACCTTTTATGACATAGACAGAGAAATGGACTGAGCGATATTCTCACAAAAGTGACCACTCTCTAATGGGAGACAAAGCGACTAAGCTGCGAATACCTGCCAATACAACGTATGTAAATGCTCTGGCAAAAATTCCATGAAGACAAAATACTGTCGAAAGTAATTTCCTAAAATTTTATGACTGATACAACTAAAATAAATCTTATTTCTTACCCTCCTTAAAATTTTAGGGTAGTCTACCCCGGCCACACAGGGCTGCCAGAAGTGGTGCTTCATTTCTAGTAGGTATAGAGGATTTACTGTAGAAAGTTTCGTGACTTTTGAAATGACCACCTAAAATTTGTCACTGGCTCTTCCTCTATATTATTTGTAATAAAATAGAAAAATACGATATGTTTAGTTACTTACTACTTACGGTAAAGGGAGGAGAGATGGACCACCATTTATATAAGTCAAGATAATTTCTTTATTAATCAAAGTATAAATCTGGTAATTGGTACATACAATAACTACACTTTGGTACTCTTTTTAGAAGAAATAAAAAGTGAAAAATATTTATATTTATAATAAAAACATCAAATGCTCAGACTTGTCAACGGTCTATCTTTCCTACTCTAGGGAGGTGAGATGGACCTTATTAGGTAGGAGAGATGGACCTCGTTAGTTTTCCTTTTTTTAAAGCTACGTTTAGACCACAGTTCTGGCTAAGCTTAACAAAGCTTGTGCAATTCTCGTGCAATCAGCGCTTTCAAAAAATGCATTGTAACCATTCCTCTTTCTTTGTGGTTAAACGATAATCTTCTTTACAGCTAACACACTCATTTTCTAAATCGCTAAAACTTGCATCCGCACTATCATAATCTTTCAATATAACATCGCCAGCTTTCTCTTCAGAAGATGAATATTCACTTAAATTATTATTTCTTAATCTTTTTCAATTTACCGCTCTTACTGCCAAATTTGGGACGGCTTTTTTTCAATTGTGCTCATTTTTTTGCTTTAATAAATTCAGATGAGGTACTATCTCGTGATATTTTTATAAGAACTCTTTTTACAGCCATAGGTACGATGTTTACGGGGAAACTTCATTTAGAGCTTTTCTAGGAGTAATCTCTTCAGTAGCTGTTGATTTGTTAGGATTTGTTTTTTGATTTTGAATACCAGAGGAACCTGGTTGGGGAGAATTAGGTCTTGCTTGAACTGTTCTATTCTACAATGGATTTTCTACAGAGCAAACAAGATTTTGGGTAAAAAATGCATAATCGAGTCTTATTAAGGAATTATGTTGTAAGTATATATGTTCTTTTCTTCTGCAAACTCCAATAAATCTAGTTTCGTCGTATGGGAGATACGTCCGTTTAATATTAATAATACCTTACCGTGAGGGTTTTTTGGAAGAAATGGAGTCTTCAGCAAATCCATAAATATTTCACTATTAACATAAGTTGATTTTTCTGACATTTTAACTTGTGAATCTGGTGGCATACTATCAAGCTATTCATGTTTTCTATTTTCCCCTGAACATACAATAAGGGGGTATACAACTCCCTTTTGCATTACAGCATGCTATAACGGTTAAAGTTTCTCCTTTTTCATCAGGGTTTATACTCGGAACACTTTTAGAGCCTTTTTCGGCTTGCTCAGCTCTAGTGTTAAGTTGTAAACTTGTCTCTTCAACGTCCACAAAATGGGTTTCAACAATATCTCATGACACCTTGAATATATTCAAAGTTATGATCAAGTTTTTCTTTTTAATAACTCTCTCTCTCTAAGTGTCCGACTGTTTCACTTAATATTTTTATTTCGTCCCTCATTTTCTGATCTTTGTGTTTTATTTCTAGTAACTGCATATTCGTTTCTCCATTTTCTCTTCTTGATTGTTTTATTTCTTCCATCATATCATCATATTTTGATATCAGTTCATGTATTATTTTGATCATAGTTGTTTCAGTATCCACTCTCCGTTTATCCTCTTTCTGTTTCTTGCTTCTTCCGAAACTTTCATCAATTTTTTTCTCTTTTTCTTATACTCCTCATCGGTATCTGACCTGATATCTTGATACATTTTCTTTATTTCCTCAACGTTCACGAAATCCGTAGTTTGTTTACCAAGAGCCTACTACAATTCGCCCTTTCCCTACTCTGAGCTAACTGATTTCTTTTCTGTGTGTTCAAATTTAGTTTCTAATTTTATTTAAAGCCGACCCTATGTCTTTTCCAAATTTCTATCGATTGATTTTGTAGCAGTTCTTTTTTGCTGTAGTATGAATGGTAACAACTCGTCTATAGAATGTTTGTTATCAGATGTTACCTATATCCAAAATATAAATTTTTTGTTATTGTTGAATGTTCTAAGTTAATCGTACAGTACATTTTTTATCGCCTTTTCTAAACTTAGTCCGGGTAAAACATTTTTTTAAATAATTCACTTTGTAAATATGCTTGTTAGGTGCTTTTATGTCTAAATACGCTAATCCTACTTTGTTTGTGTCGCCTTCATTAGTACACTCACTTCATCACTTGTTTATCACTTTTTCTAAAACACTCGCAATCTCCCAAATTTTGAGTTCAATTGTAGAGTAACTATATTCACCTTTCTTAACCAGTTAGGTATTTTCATGTAAATAAATTCGTTTTACTTTTAATAATAAATTGATTAAAGTGATTCAAAATGCGATAATAATTATTTAGAACCGACTTATAAATACTACAGGCAAAATTGGTTATTATATTAAATTGACGTAATAAACAAAACACTCATATTAAGTACTTTTTGAACATTCTATATTCGTAGTTACAGTATACTATGCAGAATAGCGGTGTGTCTTTTTAAACCGCCATATATGTAAAGAGAGATGACTATAAGTAAATGGTATTCCCGTTAGACGAAGGTAAATTTATTAGTTAAAGCAAAAGTCTTAGGTAGAAACTTCAAATTAAAATGCCAATACATAAGCTTCTCAAAAATCATGAGTTATTACATGTTCGTGTAACAAAATATACTCAATTAAATTTGTTTGATTGTTATCGGCCAAGAGAAAACAAAGAAGGAAGTATTTGTATAATCTACGTTGTGCTAGGTAGATAATTTTGCACAATATAATTGTCAAAATTTTGAAATCTCGAAGGGGAAACCGTGTGTTTTCTGCGAAAGGTGATTTCGTATGAAAAAACAAATAGGGATGCTTAGGTTTCTTGGAGTTGTTTGAGAAAAAAAACTGAAAAATGTCGAGGACAATATCATCATGGAGAAGAACGGAATAATTGGAGAAGCGGATCATCTGTGTAAGCGTAGTGTTGCAGCGACAGTATCCTTAGTTTTAAAGAAGTGAGATTGATGGCAGAGTCGACAATGTACTGTATGCCCAGATGGATGAAGAAGTTATTTATTGGAGAAATGTTCTGAGGGTTGTTGCCGTAGTGAAACGACTGTGTTCAAGAGAACCCGCTTTCAGAGGAAAAAATGAAAAGTTTGGCGATCCGCATTATGGAAATTATTGTATGATTTTGGAACTGTTAGCTGAATTCGATCCTTTTTAGCCAGCCATATTGAACGATTTGGGAATCAAGGATCTGAAGGTATCAGTTACTTATCAAAGACCATTTGCCTTGAAGGGTCAAACAATCTTAAAACAGATTGGAGACGATATAAGAAGGGCGAAATACTTTTCTTTGATCATCAGTAGGACATAAAGCTGACGAAATATTTTCAGCCATTATTTCGGAGCCCAAAACACTGGGCGTAAATTTTGAAGACTGTCGTGGTCAATCATATGATAATGCTGCAAATAAGTCTGGTGTGTACAATAGCTTACAGGCAAAAATTCAAAGCGCAGCAACTTTTGCTTTTTTCGTTCCTTGGTCTGCCCAGTCTGTAAATTTAGTTGCAGCAGATGCTGCTGAATCTTGCACGGAAGCTTGTGGCTTCTTCATGTTACTTCAAGAAATCCGTATTTTTTGTTCGACATAACGCTGGTAAAAATTTTTGACTGAAATCGGAATAGGAAAATCGTTAAAGAAAGTAAATCTGACACGTTTGTCAGCTAGAGAGAACGTATGCAGAAGTTTGAGAGATTCCTGTCACGAAGTTCTTGAGACTTTGGAATCAATCTGGGATTATTGTACCGAAAAGCCTGTTACGAGGCGAGGCGACGGGAATACTTTTGAATTTAACGGCAGTAATAGTTGTTGTATGGAATATTTTTTGGAAGGAACATACAAAGTGAATGTTCAAATTGAGGGCTTCTACCGTAGATTTTATCACTGTAGCTGATCTTTAAGAATCCCTTTGAAATTTTTACGTAGATGAACGAGAAAATTTTAAGTATTACGAAGAAACAAGATAATCGAAAAGGAAAAATAATTATGATAAAACTCCCGATGAAGAAATGAGAACGACTCCAGGTGATTCGTTCAGGATTAACACATTTCTCGCCCCCATTGATATACTCGTATCTGAATTAAAAAAACGACAGGAGGCTCATAACATGTTCAATGAAAAGTTTTCATCTTTGATTAAAATGAGTAAATTGTCATCACCAACCGTTACAGAAATAGCTCTTTTCTTAGAAAAATTGTTTTATAATAATTTAGAGACTCACTTATTACAAGAATGCATACATTTTCAGTCTCACCTTTCTTCTGAACGAGTTTTGGTTAAACCGGGTTCTGGATAATAGAAAAGTCTATCTTCGTTCCTGCGAAAACAGAATTTGCAAAGCGCTTAGGCAAAGTTTGATATAGCAGTTCGCATGGCTCCATGTACACCAGCGACAAATTGTTCTGGTGAAAGAAGCTTCTCTTGCTAAGATCTACTTTAAGCCAAGAAAAACTAAACGCTTTAGCTCTTTTGTGCATTGGGTCAGAGCTAATGAACAAGATATTCTACGATGATATAATTGCTGATTCTGGGAATAGGAAATCATGCAAAAAGGTACAGGTCAAACGTTCATAACTATATAAATTGAATTTCATCGTCATCATCAGCCGGATTGTTATTAGATCATTAAATATGTTGTTTTTAAACTGTAAGTAAGTACAATAAAAATTATTTAATCAAATTTATTGAATGTAAATTACTGCGTAAGTAGAATTAGGGCATATCTTACCTCGCCTTATTAGTAGTACAGGAGTGAGCTCTTATTAGTTCAGAGCTATACCCAAAAACGATTTCTTATACAATCTTAACTAAATCGTTGGGTTATGAAAATCATCCATGAACTGGCACATCGATCTTCTAGGCCACAATCATACTATTTACGACAAAAAGGTAATGTAATTGGGATGACCGATAATGCACAAATCATAACCATTGCGAAAACATTTTTGAAGAATGTGATTTCGAATTAGGGTATCAAATTGTAGAGGTTGGTAGGGACGGCAAAATTTGAATAGCCTACTAACAGCAAATATGTAAATTCTCCACTGTTGGAAACCATCTGATGTAAAACTGGATTTTGAACCAGGCAATATTTAGTGCATCAGAAATTATTTTTCCAGAAGCTAAATTTTCTGGCTGTAACTTTCATTTTAACCAATATGGAAAATATTGCCTGTGGAAGATATCAATGACGGCAGGCTATGCATTCAAGAAACGTCTCCAATTTCCGAAAAAGTGTTGAAGTTCTACTATTATTTTGTTATGCAATGGTTAGAAAGTAGACACATTACCAAGGAAATGTGGAACTGCCATCAGGAAAGACATCGCAGTAACAACGCTTTAGAAGGTTGGAATCGTCGTTTAAATACACTGATAAGATCAGATTCCAGTGTATTCTAATTTGTGAAGTGCCTACTTAAAGAAGCAGAGAATTCTAATTACACTTATAATAGATTTAACCTCAATTTTAGAAGGAAAACGGCGCAACAAAGCCTACGTCACTCTTGATGAAAAAACTTCTAAAACATTAAAGAAATATAACGATACAGAGGACTTGAGATAGGTAGCTACAAATTTCTATTATAATAATCGTAAAGCGCAAATTAGTCGAACGCAGACCGGCCGCATTCTTCCAGAATATTGCCACATATCTTTCGCATATCGATTGTTAGAGTAACTGGTCTTTCAATCTCATATTTTTGTACTTCAGAGTGATCTATCTCAATGTATCAGGTTGCTGTTCCCAAAAATGCTCACTTTTATAACCACTTTTAGTATAGTATTGTCAAAAAGTCTTATTATTCATCATAACATATATTCAGATTTATGACTGAAATACTACTTATAATGTTACATAAGGGTGGACTAGCGTGTGAATCATAGAACTATAGAGGGTTAGCATTAGATACCTGCACTGGAAAAGTCTTGACCAGTATACTTTACAACAGACTCACACAATGGTCTGAGATGTGTAACGTTTTGCCTGAAGCCCAGACGGATTTTCATTCTGGACGAGGGTACATAGATAATGTTTACACTTTTAATTCCTTTGTCAACTTACATATCAGGCCTCAAGAAACGGAAATTATTTGCTATTTTCGTAGACTTGAAATGGGCATTTGATTCCATCCACAAGCAAATCCTATGGGTAAAACTTTTAGGTTTATCATCAAAAATTTTGCGTGTCATAAAACACTTATATGATAATGCCACTATTAAAATAAAAAACCGCTGATGGATTTACCAAAGCACTCTACGTAACTACGGGAATATTACAGGGCGAATATTTGAGCCCACTTCTATTTTCATTCTTCATCGCCGATATTGAAGACTTTCCATAAGAATAGGGCTCTAGGTATAAACATTGATGATAATAATGAAATACTAACTCTTTTGTATGCATACGATATTGTAATATTGGCATTTTCTGAAGTTGGCGCGAGAACAAATTACAAATTCTTGAAGAATACAGCGGTAAAAATAATTTAACGGTTAACACTAGAAAAATTAAGATCATGTCTTTTTCTAGAGGTGGATTTCAACAAAAATGTAATACATTTTATTTTGATTTCTATGACAAATAATTATAATTATCTTGGAGAACTATTTATATCATCTGGCGTATTTTGTGAGATGTCAAAAACAATAGAAAATTAGACAAGGCAAGCGATAAGCCCAGTGTTATCTTTAATGGCAAAAATGAAAATAGATAATTTGTCGCCTCGGATAAAACTATTTGAATGTCTTATCGCTAGTATTATGTACAATGCATTGCCTATTTTGGGATTAAGGTATCCAGATATTATAGAGCGTGTTCAGGTATCTTTTTCAAAAAAAGTTTATATGGTTCCCGTTTAATACTCCTGCCTATGCTCTACGACTTGATGCAGGTCTGGTAAAATTGTGGTATAATTTCTTCAAGATAACATTAAATTGGATTATTAAGATACTTTTAATGGATGAATGCACATATCCTAAGTTATGTTTCAAACGGCAGTTGAAATTATTGCCTATATGTGATGAGAAATTTAATTGGCAAAGCAAGTAAAGTCGTATTTTGATTTTATTGATAAATGGTTAATAAAAAGTCAATGCTCTCACGGTATTATCAAAAGCAACATTTATTAGATGTTTCTCAAAAAGAAAACAGCTCATTTATTACATTATAAAAATCACTTTCTAGCTGTTCGTAACCTTATTTAATCCAATAGCCAATAATGGCAAGTTACAAAAATGTTATTAGTTGCAAATATAAATAAAAAATATCAACTCGTTGAAATGAATAATAATAATTTATAGATACATACCATCAATTATTTAATCTATTTAACTAAAATATATACAGGGTGATATCTGCATATCACACCTCCCCTGTAAAGAGAAAAATCAAATTTTCTTGAAATTTGTATTTTTCCCCATTTACAGCTCTTGAAGGTAGAATGGTTTTACCCTTAAAGTAATAATATACAATAGAGAGGGCTATTCATTCATAAACACGTTTAGTTTTGCGGCAAACGCCAGTAATGTAATAATGCATGAATTACAAAAAGTGGGGATGGTTTCTGACAAACTTGGTGTGATAAGTGATAAGAAAAAATGTTCATAGTTTATGTTCGCCCTATATTTAATAAAAATATCTCTTCCAATTACACCGTCAATTGCACTTGAGAATTTATTTAACACCAAAAATTCACGATTCAGCTTATACCTACTGTGCGGTTTAAGATTAATATTACAAGTTCTTACTGCATATGCTGATCCTGCAATACCATTTATTTTTACTGTTCTATTTTTATTTATAATAATTTAATTTTTTTATAATACTTTCATTTTCTACCCATCTACTAAAAATTACACTCAGTGACGCACTTGTGTCTATTAAAAATCTTAATTCTTTTTTAAAATAAAATTCAAACCATTCATATTAAATAAAAATTCCAGTTTAGTGCTTTCGAAAAAACTACATATTTCCCCGATTTTGTAATTGTTGATTATCAGTTTGTACATCGTTATTTGTCATATAGTAGCCATTATGTTGAGGATTTTGTCTGCTAGCCCTAAAGACTTGCGCTCCTCTGTTTTCTCTACTCGAATTATTACTATTATAATTATGACCTCTATTTTTATTATTTTAATTGTCAAAATTATTATTTCTATGCCCATTATTTCTAGAATCAAAGTGATAACTATTGTTATGATTCCTAAAATTATTCCTGCCTCGGTGGTTAAAAGTATTACCTCGTCTAATATCAATTGAATTACCTCGCATGTGCAACACTTGTGAAGGATTTGTTTTCCTAATTGTTTCTTCATCCCTAGCTCCTACTATAGCATTCGCTAAACTACCATAATTCCTAGCCCTTATAATTGTTTCAATCTGCTCATCTTTAAGCCCATTAGTAAACACATTGATAGCTATTTTCTTATTTACAACTGTTAGAGACCTTTCTAAAACATTATTATCTTATGCTTGAGCTATGGATAAAATTATCATTAGGTCTTCGATTTTTTTTCCGAATGTTTCTATAGATTTATTATTTTGTCTTAAATTATGCAACTCTACAGATACTGACTTTCTAGTAATTAACCTATCTTTAATATCCTTAATAAGTTCTGCATTAGAAGCATAATTTTGATTTAACCTAAGCTTTGGACTTTGAGACAATCGTGCTTTCAAAACATATTTACTTAACGCCTTTTTACTATTGTCATCTAAGAAACTATCATATAATCCAATTGCATCGATAAGAATTTTTATGCATGACTCGGTATCGTCCATTAGTGAAATTAAACCAGAGGCTGTTTTCAAATTAAATATTTCAGCAATTTTTTCTTTTTGCTGTATCACTGAACCACTATTTTGAATTTCAGTTAATCTAACATCTAAAATTTCCCCAATCTGACTAATTAATTTAACTGAACCATCTACGACAACTTTCACTTTATCTATTATTTTTATATCATAATTACTTTCGTTAAATTTGGTTCTAACCAAAGTAAATTCAGTTTCTATTTCACTTAACTTAACTAATGATTCGTTAGTTTTTTCTAAATTATTACGCCTATCTATAGGATCTTTATTAAGATTCCTCAAAAAGTCATTAAAATCTTCATAAATTTCTTTAAATGATTCTACTGACATTTATATGCAAATTTAACCCTACGTACACAAAGGTAAAGTAAATATTACTTACATACATTGATTATTACACATTATAAAATAAAAAAAAAATGTTTCTTCTAACTTATATATTTTTGCCCCATTCCATGTGTAGAATTTTATTATATTATTACTTAATAGATATACCGTCAATCAATCTACTCATGTACATAATTCCATTTTTTCCCAATTTTCCATGGGTAGGTATACTAAATATTAATTATTATTCTTTCTTTTTTGCATAAAATACCTCTCTTGGACAACTTCCTGGGATCCAGAAATTTCTCGTTTAATTTTTAATACTATGGCTTTTCCGCAGCGTTTATATGTAACTCCCCCAATAACAATGATTACCAATGCCAATGCTACCGCTCCCATAACTTCATAGATCGAAACATCACTATTGCTCCTTGAACCAGAAACGCCACCAGTATTTCCGGCTTGTGTAACAATCACCTCCTCTTTGGACTGATTAGACCCAGCTATATTAACTTATCGTATCTTCTTAAATTATTGTGATGTTCATCTAGGTACACTAAAGTTGGCTATCTTAAAATATATCCATATCCATCATTCAATTATAATGATTAGTTCTTGAGTGGCAGGATCGCCATGTGATATTCTTCTATTAAATGGTAAAAGACAGGTCTTTAAAAATTATAGTTAGCGGAACAAAATAACCATTCAGCTTTAGATGTTATTTTATTGTCCTACTTCTAAAACCCCAATAATGGCAAGTTAGAAAAATGTTATTATTTGCAAATATAAACTCCTTGAAATGAATAATAATACTTTATACATACATATCATCAATAACTTAACCTACTTAACTAAAATATACACAGGGTGATATTTGCATATCACATCTCCATCACTTCTTCAAATTCATATCTTCCAATTTTCCAATTTTTGTGTTGACAATTCTCTTTGAGTCTTAATAATTTGGTTTTATGTGAATTTATCACTAGTCAAATTTTCATTCCTTCCCTTGTTATCTCTTCGAAGATTTCTTCCATTGTCATTCTGTTCTTAGCATTAGTGCTACGTCGTTGGCATACGTTATTGTTTGTCTTTCTCTAGTTCTTAAATTTCGATTACATATTTTTTCAATGTATATTCTATTACCAAATTGAATAGTGTTGCCGACAGAGAGCCTCCCTGCTTGACTGCTGATTATATGTAAACTTCTCTGTTTTTCCTCTTTGTGTTATGACTTCTGCCACGCTCTGGTCTATGTCATTTTTATTCATCTGATTAGTTTATTATTCACTCTTATTTCATTCAGCGTTTTCAGTAACTGATTCATTTTTGGTAGTCAAATGCTCTTTAGAAGTTAATATGTCTATGTTATATTTGATGTACTTTTCCAAAATTTGTATCAGTATCTGTGTCGCATCTGTAGTTGACCTTCCCTTTGCAAATCCGTACTGATATTCTCCTCCTCTGTAATTTGCGTCATACAGTCTTCTTTTTATAATTGTTGTTGTTATCTTATATGCTGCATTCAGTAGCGTAATTCCTCTTAAGTTTTCACAAGATCGTTGGTCTCCTTTCTTATGTACTGTTACTATTTGTCCCACATTCCATTCTTCTGGCATCTCTCCTTCTTCCCATATGTAATATATCAATTGGTATAATTTTTCTATCAGTTTAGTCCTTCTGTATTTGATAAGTTCCATGTAGATTCCGTCGCATCCTGGTGCCTTTCCGTTCTTACTTCTGTTAATTATCTCTCTTATTTCTCCCTTAGTTGGACACTCAATTACCTCTCGATTGTTCTTTTCTCCTATAGCAACTTCTGCTTCTGTTCCTAAAGCATTCCAACCATGTCTCCTTATATTCCGTATCTTCATTTACTATTTTCCCCACTTTGTTTTTTATTCCTGTTGTTTGGTTTTATAGGTTCGGGTCTGTGCATTTATTTTTTGATAAAAAGCTTTTTAGTTGCTCGCATAACTTGCCCTTTCTATTTCACTAAATCTCTTTTCAATTGTTGTTCTCTTATCATGTTTTATTACGATCTTTGTTTCTATTTTAGTTTTTAATGAGCTTCTCTTTCTTAATTTCTGTTCGTTCTTTTCCATTTTAACCATATATCTTTTTTCTTTTCTATCATCTCTTTCCATTTTTCATCGACCCATTCCTTCTTTTCTCTGTTTACCACCGTTCCTATTTTTTTGTATGAATCTGTATTTACATATTAAAGAAATATACATTTTTTAAATAAGCCTATAGATTCATAGCCTCAATTTAGGTCTACTATATGCCGAAAAGAATAAGTATTTTAGTATAATTGTACATTAATTGTTAGGAGAAAAAAACCTATTATCTCCAAATCACGTATTTATTTACCAGTGAGAAATCACATTAGCCTACAAATTATGTGCCATTAATACAATGAACTCTCGCCCCACTCTGTCCTATAATTAGTTCAGAATCATTTGGCGTCAGTGAGGTTTGAGGTTAGATGAGTTTGCAACTTTGAACTTGTAAAAAAATGAGTTTAATAATATAAACGAATGAATTGTTAAATTCATGGAGATTACAAGAATTTAGTGAACTCTTTGAAGGTAAGCAAATAACTGTGTGTTAGAAAATCACTTAAAGAAAGGTTTTTTAACAATATCTTCCTCTGTAATGTTAGCCTTTGTGATATATTTTCCTCTCCTAGTTTCTGATTTAATTGATTACGGAGATAACTGGCAGTTATATTTAAAACTTTATGAAATAATTGAAATATGTTTTAACAGATATATACATCCAAATGAAGTACAGTATTTAAAATATTTAATAAAGGAGCCAAAATATCACTTTTTGATTCACTATTCTACAAGTATTGAGAATATAGGTCCTCTTAGATATGTTTTGTCTATTAGGTTTGAAGCAATTCATAAATATGGAAAAAGCAATGCTCATGTTGTGACATCGAGAATTAATATTATTTATACTTTGGCTCTTAGATGCCAGTTAAAACTGTGTTTTTTGAAGTTAACTGGTATAAGTTCAATGGTGTATCTACGTTTTCGTAAACAATCTGTTATTTTTATTGGAGAGAATAGAAACAAAAAAATTGAGTTTGGCATCAAAAAAAAATTTGTGCACAAAAAATAAAAATGATGTCTGTTTTCTTTGCCAAATTATAACCGATTTAGAGTTAGATGTTAATTTAAAATCGTTAATAAAATATAATTTAAGATTTTATTGAAATGATATTCATATCGAAAAAATGCCACTTTTACAAACGATTATACTCCATAAATTAGGAAATATGTCTATGCTATATCTATATTAATGTTTAATATTTTTTAAACACACAAAAATGCAATCACTTTTGGGAATTTTATTTTAGACATTTATCTCCTCCATCAGAATTATTTTAATTTGAAAATATGATTTTTTTTTAATTTAAAAAATGTATTTGGTTTTAATTTAAAAAAACTATGGTTTTCATTTTAAAAATATATTGTTTCATTTTAAAAGTGTATGGTTTCCATTTTAAAAATGTATTGTTTCCATTTTAAAAATGTATGGTTTTCATTTTAAAAATGTCTAGTTTTCATTTCAATAGTTCAAAATATTGAGCAGTACTAGTTTTTTAATACCGATCCTGCTTTTCTACTAAACGGTTTTGTGCATAGATAAATTAAAATGAAATCTGATATATTACTTTGTAAGAGAAAATAGTTCTTATTTAAAGGAAACCATTAATTTTTATTAGTTAAACATATTTGTCATAAAAATACTATAATTTTAAACCGTGTCCAGTCTGTCGATCGATAAAGTCCATCGACCAACTCGAGCGACAATGTTGACTTTCGTTTTGTATGTGTGGACTAGTCGTTCGACACATCGTTAAGTTGTGAATTTAATATTATCTAGTTTTTATTTAATTTTTAAACGAGTGACTCAATATACTACAGTAACGGCAGCTGCAATTATTATCATTGAAGTTGTTGGACGCCATCAATATCGTCGTCGCCGCCTAGGAAGATTTCGGTTAAGACCTAGCCTTGTCCGAGGCAGAAAAAATGTGGCATGGAGAAATTTATGAAGGAATTATTGCTTGATTAGGTTGATGAGTTTAACCTGAAATACAGATGTGACGTGGGCTTTTGAAACTTTTTTCCAATGAATTATTTCTAACCTGAGATGATTAGCTGTAGCTAAACAGTCGATAAACATTCTTCAACACGTCCACATTGCTTTTGCCGATTCGATTCCCTTTGATCCGTACTGACTTGATTCGGATTGCGCTCGACATGATTCAATAAAGTCCATCGACACGTACACACTGTTAGACATTCGACATCAACACGCTTCAACAAAGTTAGCAACAGATGCACACTGTTCAACATTGTCGTTGCCATTCTACATAGTATGAACACTGCTTTAAGCCGTATCTAGCCTATGACTAGACTATGTTGAATGGTGTCGATCGACAATGTTGACTAGTGTGTATTTTGTTGAACTATGTTGAAGGAAAGTGGTGTCGATCGACTCGATCCATCAATAATGTCGAACAGTGTGTACGTGTCGAATCGACAACTGCAGTGTGTATTCATTCGAAAAATGTTTCAATCTGTATTTTAGGTTCTGCTCATTAACCTCATAAAGCAATAAATCCTTTATAAAATCCTCCGTAGGTACTATATTTTTTCTGTCTCGGAATAAGCTTAGCCTTATCTAAAATATTCTTGGGCAGCCACGACGATCTTGCTAGCTTCCAACAACTCCAATGATAAAATAATTGGAGCAGCCGCTACTGCAGTATCATCTGAGTCACTCATTTCAAAAATATAAATAAAAACTAGATAATATTGAATCAACAATTTAATGATGTGTCCTCGACTTGTCCACACATACAAAACGAAAGTCAACTTTGTCGATCAACGTAGATAAAAATTGTATTTGTGAAAAATATATTTTCCTAAATAACCCAATTATTTAAACAACCATGTGGAAGTTACGCCCTCTATTTAATACACAGTGAACTTTTAAAATATTTCTAAATATTTTGAAACATTTCAAAAGTTCAGGATACTAAGTAGTGTGGGTAACTTCCATACACAATTCCATGAATAATTAGGTTTTTTAGGAAAATATATTTTTTTACCACATAGCAATATAGCTTTTATGACAAATATGCTTAGTTTTTGTAAAAATTCATACTTTTCCTAAGGAAGGAATATTCCTTTCTAACAAAGAAACATATCATTTGTTTAAGTATGATACTTTTTCATTCGATAAATATTGAGAAACATTTTTTTATAACAAAGAAATATAATTTGCTGAGACGATAAATTTTTTACAAATAAAAAATATATCATTAACCCAGACAATATATTTTGTTATGGTAATTTGACCAGAGAATATATGTTTTAATTATTGAAAAATATAGTTTGTCTGTAAAAATAAGTATTTGTTATTGGAAATCTATTTTATTTTAATTTTCTCAAAAAACTATCCAATCCATTTCTCTCTAAGCTTCTCGAAATCTATAACCTAATCTGGAATACTAATCAGTTCCCTGACGCATGGC
Source organism: Galeruca laticollis (assembly GCA_963921935.1). Lineage (NCBI taxonomy): Eukaryota > Metazoa > Arthropoda > Insecta > Coleoptera > Chrysomelidae > Galeruca > Galeruca laticollis. The sequence continues at coordinate 150,732,335 of OY998180.1, forward strand.
GCAAATCCATAATTATTCCAATAAAAAAAGCGGAGCAATCCACCTTATCGCCCAATTCCTTCCGACCGATTTCACTCACTTGCACTACCTGCAAACTCCTGGAGAAAATGATCAATAGAAGACTACTTTGGTTTCATGAAAAGTACAAAATCATTCCTAATGCCCAATCCGGCTTCCGGCGTCATCGATCCACTCGCGATAACCTTGTTCTTCTCCAAACACATATCTCTTCAGCAATAAACAATCACCAGGACGTCGTTGCAACCATCTTTGATATTGAAGGTGCTTTTGACTCGATATCTAGAACGGCAATACTAAATAAACTTTCCCAATATAATCTTCATGGCAACATTCTATCGTTCATTCATAATTTCCTAACTTGTAGAACCTTCAGGGTTTCCGCTAATGGCAAACTCTCCTTGTCTCACCCACAAAATGCTGCTGTCCCTCAAGGATCAGTATTAAGTTCTACTCTATTCATCCTCACAATAAACGAGCTCTGTTGCAAGTTTCCTGCTCCCATAAAATATGTCCAATATGCTGATGACCTAATTGTTTATTGTCATGGTAAATCGATCTCATCCACTTGCAAACTCCTTCAAACCGCAGTAAACCTTCAACAGGATAGATCTTCTTACCTGGGATTATCCTTATCTCCAAGTAAATCCAAACTAATCAAGTTTTCATGAAGAAGATCTTCTCCTCTACCTCACATTTTATTTAATAATTCACCCTTACCCACTGTAAATCAATGTAAAATTCTCGGAATAACCTTCGACTCTCGACTTAACTGGAAACACCATATCCATGAACTCAAAGGCATCTGTCTAAAGAGATTAAACATAATAAAAACGCTGAATCACTTTCACTGGGGTTCCGACGAAATCGTATTATTAAGAGTTTTACAGAGCTCTCATCCGTTCGAAGCTTGACTATGGTTGCTTTATTTACATGTCAGCCCCCAAATCTGTCACAGATTTGCTGAACTCTGTTCACAATAGCGCTCTCCGTCTCTGCCTTGGTGCCTTCCGCTCTAGCCCTGCTGATAGTCTCCATATTGAAGCTAATGAATCACCCCTCCCCTTAAGACGACAATCCCTACTTCTTTCTTATGCTGCCTCAGTTTCCTCCAATCCATTCAATCCTGTTCACTCACTTTTCACTTCAACGACTAATCTCCCTACTAACCCTCGAACAATTATCAAATCTCTTCCCCAATTGCTCACTCCTTTAGTCAAAGATACTGACCTCTCTCTGACATCCCCGCTCCCACTACCTTCTTCTCCTCCTTGAACCAAAATTATTCCTATAATCGATACCTCACTCACCATTTTTAATAAACATGAGTCGCCCACTGCACTTGTAAAGAAAGCATTCCTTGAATTATTACAAAAAAAATCTTACGATTTAACATTTTACACTGATGCTTCAAAAACTGACTCCGGAGTTGGTTGTGCAGTTACCTTGAAACATGAACTCATAGGCTCCTTTACTTTACCTTCAGTGGTAGCGTCCATACAGGTGAGCTTCATAGCATTCTTCAGGCTTTTAAATATATCTCCCTCCCCCACAAAAATATTGCAATATGCACTGATTCCCTTTCATCCATTTTATCAATTAAAGCAATCTTCACTGACCACCCAATTGTCCAGAGCATACATGATATATATCAAACTCTCGTTGCTCATGATATAACAGTCTCTCTCATCTGGCTACCATCATACATTGGAATTGCTGGTAACGGAACTGCCGATCGCCACGCGAAAGAAGCTGCCTCTAGCGACAATCCAAAACACATAGTCCAACTCGCAAGCGACCTCAAGTTCCATTTCAAAATAGTCACGCAAGAATCTTGGCGACATCTGTGGCGCAACAGTACGACAGCACTTCACGATATTCATTCATCTACTTCTCCTCTCTCCCTTAGCTTTTTAACAAGGAGAGAGGCCGCTATAATCAGAAGAATTCGAAACAGCCACACCAAACTCACACACGGTCATCTGATGTCTTCAGGAAATCGTCCTGTTTGCCATAGCTGTAATACTATACTGACCGTCAAGCACATACTTACTGACTGCAATAGTTATTTGTATACTAAGGCCGCAAAATTCTTTTTCGCGTTCCGAGAGAGAGATTATCGCCGAGGCCGCTCCGGCCGAGGCAAGATAATCTCGAGGTCGCGAAAACATTTCGCGGCCATAGTATACACAATATTTTTCGTGCAAGCGTGAAAATTACATAATTTCAATAAACATTATGTCTCTTTAGAAAAGTCAGCGTTTCAACGCGAATAGAGAAAATTACACGTCAATATCACAATGTTTCTATGGAGATGAAATATTTAGCAATACAAATAAATTTGACATTTCTCGTGAAGTCGTGAAGATGTCCGATAGCGATAGTGATATTTCAGTTACTTGCACTCCTCCTGAGCTGAGAGATCTCATAGACTCAGCACTTTCTGATTTGATACCCGAAAAATCTAAACGGAAATATGAAAAATGTTACAGCAACTTCAAAGATTGGTGTGTCAACCAAAATGTCAAGACGGTGTCAGAAAACATATTATTAGGATATTTGATGCAGCGATCAAAAGTTGTGAAGAGTTCAACTTTATGGAGCATTTATTCTATGTTAAAGACTATGCTTAACGTACGAGATGGAATTGACGTAAAGAAGTTTTTAAAATTGGTACCGTTCCTCAAGAAAAAGTCAGTTGGTTATCGAGCAAAGAAATCAAAAGTTTTTACGCACGAGCAAATTGATTCATTCCTCAAACAAGCTAGTGATGCAAATCATCTACTGTGGAAGGTATATAAATATGGAAAAAAAGTGAAGTATGATGTTTTATTCATAATAATTATTATTATAGGTAGTTTTGATAATGGGAATATCAGGAGCATTGCGACGAGATGAATTAGTGAGAATGACCCTCGAAGATATTCAGGAAGACAAAACTGTATTGATAGTAACTGTTCCTGATACTAAAACTGATCAAAAGCGTGTTTTTACCATTACTAATCAAGATTATATAAGAATTTACTATAAATATGTAACTCTTCGACCAAAACATACTGCTATTCGTCGTCTATTTCTGAGATATGAAAATGGAAAGTGCTCGGCACAGGTTGTTGGAGTGCATACGATTGGAAAAATACCTAATATGATTGCAAAATATCTCGGCTTACCAAAAACTATTTCCAAATTCACAACAGAAACATACTTTATTTTTGATATATATTAACATTGATTGTACTGTTTATATTATTACTGATATTCATCCCTGAAGATGAAGAAACTAAATCTATTGTTTCTGAACAATCATTATTTACATTAGACAAAAACGTATTATTTTCTTTGGACATTAACATTTTGTGATTGACTACATTTGAACTAGATGGTTCGAAATACATTGTTATTGTCATATTTCAGAAATGTTAAATGCTGTAGTGGCGTTCAGTTTGCCGGCAGTCACTATGGGAACGGCCGTAAAAATGTTTGTCGGCCGTCACTCTGGGTAACGGCCGCAAAATGATATTTTGCGGCTGCAAAATGCTTGTTTTGCGTCCGGCGGCTGCAAAATGCTTGTTTTGCGTCCGGTTGCACGAAAACAATTTTCCGCTACATATAAACGATTCGACCTAAGGCCTAACCTCAAGGAAATGCTCCACTGTCCCACCGAGATCAAGAAAGTCTTACAGTTTCTGAAAGCTACGCATCTCTACCATAAAATCTAATTTAAAAATTAGTAATAGTTGTTATTCAGTATCATGTAAATATTTGTAATTATTTTTCTGTGCCAATGACCTGCGCTGTCGAGGCACGTTAAGCTAAAATAAAAAAATTTAAATGCTTTCAAAGATTAATATAAATATTTTGTCATTATACATTAATAAATAATATTACAGACAAATATGATAAATTTGTACAACAAGAAATATATGTTCGATAGATAATTAATTTTATTCATGACAATGAATATGTAAGCAATATTACTTTCGGAACTTGAAATGAATACTTTCTTAACGACAAATTAAATATTAGCTGGGCTATAGAGAAAATCATATTTATTCGACATAATAAGATTTTAATTGTCACAAATAAATACTTTTCTCGATGAACGCAAAACGAAAGCGATAATAGCAAGGTTGAGATATCTTCAACATGACCTGAGAAGATAAAAGTGAAGCAGCCTAAATAGTAAAACATGTCAAAAGAAAAGGAACATCGTTCAAATTAACTATCACTAGGAACGCCCACCAATTCCAATATAGTGCGAAAAATGTTACAGTTGCCAGTTGCCATTCATCATTTTTGCTAGTCGAAAATATGCAGAATCCAAGAAGTTAAATATGAGGAACAAAGGAAAGTAGAGCCACGCAGGGTTATATCTACTCTAAAGGAATAAGGATGATTATTGTATTCGAAGGTAGTTGAATCTTTTTTTTATTTATTAGTATGTTGTAGTCTATAAACAAGAACTATTCGGATATAATAGTATATTATAACAACGAGAAGATAATAATGGCTAATTATTAAAGAAGGTGTGTTTATGTCACAGGCCGAAGGCGAGTGACATAAATCACTTGCTTTAATAATAGCCATTATATGCGAGTAAAACACTATACACATCTAATCATTCCTTCATTTTTATATCGTGAAATTATATAACAATATAGTATTTTGAACATGTTAGTATAACAAACCAAACTTTGTAACTAATAGGAAATGCCAAATTTCAGTTTTATTATCCGTCAATTGCAATCCCGGGATCACCATTTATATCAAAGTGAAATTTTCATATGGGCGTGCAAATATACGAATTTTAAAGTACGACATTAGTTGCTTCACGTATGAATGATGACGCCTCGTAAGTAATGATCATTAATCACAATATTTAATTACTGCTTGACAATATGCATATATATTTTTTTTATAAAATTATTTAATAGTAAAGTTAAAAAAATATAATTAGATAGAATTTTTATTTAATATAGTTATAATAAAGATATTCGCAGCTACAGGAAGCTAAAGGAATAAAATAGAGAATAACTTTTATTCATTGTGATATCGTGTCAGAAATAATGTGACAGATATAAAAAAAACAGAATGCATGTAAACAAGCCTTTAGAATTAAGTTAAGAAGTCAGGAAACGGAGTTTGTTAAAACAGAGTCTAGTGACTCCATATTTTTTGAAGGATAAGAATGAATTGAGTTTTCAAAAAAGAAAAAGGGATTTAAACCCATTTAAGATTGCTCAAACATTGAAATATTAATAGAATTGAATATATTCAGAGAATATAACGATGGATAAATTATTATAAAACATATATATATATATATATATATATATATATATATATAAATGGAAATGAAATAATACTGGAATAATGGAAATGTCTTATATAAATAACATGAATAAAAATTGAAAACTACTACACAAATACAAACCATATTAAGAAGATTTCAAACGAAGGCGAAAATAATTTGAACAGGTCTAGTTAATTTTGAAATTTTGAATTTATATATAGCATTGAAAATTCTTCATATTTCAAGACATTGAATGTTATGTAAATTGTGTTATTAATATATATTTTTTATAAGGTGAATTTAGGATAAAAATTATACTTCAAACAAAGATCTTTGTTGATGAATATAAAGAAAAGCAGTCCCTGTATAAGATAAAAAATAGAAAGGAAAAACGGTAAGAAATTTTGATATATTTATAAATTTATGAATGATTTGATAAGAAATATAAAAATTAAATAATTTTGATTACATGATAAAAATTTCTTTACTAAGATTTTGAACTAGAATTTATAAATTCTTTTGTAAATATGAAAACTATTTGTTAAAAAATCAATCTATTAATATTTCAATATATATAGTAAAATTGAGATACATGTACTTTAATTTTAGCTAGATAAAATAAAAATATAAATATACAGGAACTCAATGCCTTGAGATAGAGTTAAAATAAATAATATATATAAAGATATATTACATAAATGATTTTTTATATGGCTGGCGCACAACAACATATGTAATTATGAATTAAATAGTTATGATTAAATAGTAAAATCACAACAATTTATATAAATAAAAATAAAATCGTAACAATATATACATATATATTAATATATATATATATATATATATATATATATATATATATATATATATATATATATATATATATATATTTATAAAGGAGGATAGTCTTTGCCGACAATATTGGGGAATTGCAGCAAAAAAAGGAGGAGTGGACTCTTATCGGAAAAATTCCAAGCTTTCGGGGATGGTTATCCTCATTATAAGGGAAAACAACAAATGAATCGATTGAGAGGATCAATATGTGGAAATTAAATTAAACGTTCCATTGTGGTAGAATTAATTATAGTACGAATACTCAACATTGTGGACTAGTTAGGGAAGGAATGTCCCACAATTAATCACAATCATGGGCAAGAATGTCGAAATATAACACCATTTCATTTCAAACACACGAAGTGCTTAACTGTTGTTAGACGATACGGAAATGATATCGTTTTCCCTCTAAAACGGATGGACAAGTGATCGACAGACAGTGTTACCCACTGCCGAGAAAATGACCGGAAATCGGATTGTGTACTCATTAAATTATGTCCTCTGTTGTATTACCAACATAATACAACTAGAGTATGGATAAGTGGAGGGGATATTATTCATATATAGGAAAAGAAGAAGAAAATGAACCCACTGATTAGGTATATTAAGGTATTTGCACATTGTAAACAAATATTAAAAATATCCAAATATATTTAATAAAAATATGTGAATATATATATATATATATATATATATATATATATAATATAATAAAATATATATATAATAAACTTGGAAGTATTTACCCAGTCCAATACAACCAACTGTGTAAAGAGGAATTAAATTAATGTTAAAAGAATGGTATTATCTGAAGCAACATGATTATTGTTTAGATTAGGAGCTTTGTGGATGAAGTTCAAAGACAATAAAAATGAATAAATCTAACTTAAGTGGTTTTCTTATTAATACAGTTATTAAATTGTGAAATAAATGTCATTTCCAAGAAAGATCTCTGAGTTCGGTTTGATTCAGTCGCCAACACATTCACAGCCTCATAATTCATATAATGATCTACTGTATTAAGGTGATCATAGTATATGTTTATATATATATATATATATATATATATATATATATATATATATATATATATATGTACATATATATATATATATATATATATATATATATATATATATATATATATGTACATATATATATACATATAAAATAAATTGAAATTTCATAAAATATGAGGTGTTTATATGAAATATAAATTTCGGTTTTCTACTAAACACCTACGTTTGAATCAAAGTATTAATAATTTCGACATATCATCCTGACCGTTCTTCGAAGATGACAACAACTACTTTCCTGGGTAATATCACGCAGAATATTGAATTACATCTCCTTCGAAGAACGTGACGTCGATCGACCTTTTTGTCGATACAAACATCTGTGATGTTTCGCTACTGAAAGGAGCAGGACATAGTATGCTGACCGGTTTCGACCTTCTTGGGTCTCTTCAAGAGCGTCGATCTTCGAAGGGGAAGGAATTCAACATTCTGCGTAGTATTAGTCAGGAGAGTAGTTGTTGTCCTCTTGGAAGCACGGTCAGATTGATATGTCGAAATTATTAATATTTTGATTTAAACGTAGGTGTGTAGTAGGAAAACGAAATTCATATTTCCCACACACACACACGTATATATATATATATATATATATATATATATATATCATTATAATTGACGCACATATAAAGTATAAAATATTATGGAATAGTAGTTGACAAAGACATTCCAACCAGAGGATTAGACAAAAACCTGCTCATTTGTCTTTTCAGTTGAAGGTTTACTGAACCCAAGTATAAGTTAACCTTTTAACCATTCATAATATGTATTTTAATAAGATGCAATTTATATTTATCATTTATATTTTTTATTTTCAAAATATTGTATTGATTAAAAAAATATTTCCTCTTAATGATTCCCGATATCAGATACTTTGTGTAATTTTTTTCTGAATCTTATTAAATCGATTGTGAGAATCAAGCATATTTTAAATTGCTTTATAATAATAGGTACCCGATCTCGTCCACCTTTTACTCAATCAAAATCCGGTGAAATTTCAGTGAACGTATATTCCATAGCATATCGCATCGCTTGGAAGAATTCGTAATAAAAGAGGTGGAGCCTAATGTTTATGATACAAGCGAAATAATTGCGTAAAGAGTTAATTATAATACGCATCAGTAACGCAAAGCCGAATCCAAGAGCATACGACGGTACTTCTCGATCGCTTCTAATGGTAATTGAAATGAAAGCATAGTAGTGGGCGCACGTAGTGACCTAGTGTGCGCAGTGCGCTATGCGCTGTTACGGATCTTAGAAGCGGGGGAGTAACAAAGCGGTGAACAATCGGGCATGTGCTGCACCATCATCGGCTCCACGTCGGCTCGCCGGCTCGGCCTCCTGCCTTGCGGCTGCTAATGTCGTATGGTTACGCGGAAAAGTCATGCACAGGACCGCACTCACTTTTCTTTTCAAGGATTCCCAACAACATACGTTTTAATTTGGATTACGTGCAAAATTTGTTAATCATAAAGTAACATTTTATGTTTACTGAATTTTGGCACAAACAATAACCTAAAGGACGGAATATCAAAGGTAGTACTGAAAAGATTAAAGAAAAAATATAGAACGTAAAAGCATGAATTATATAAATATGTAATAATAAACATGAAACCCAAAACAGTCTCAGATCAGGATACAGTTTGAAAAACGTTTTAACATGAGAAATCCAAGAAAGCAATTCCTGATATACATAATAAAGAAATGAACCTAGGTTTTATTGACATCGAATAAGCATTTGACACATCCCTCAGACAATAGATCTGAAAAAAGAGGCCATTGCTTTTCATAATATTTATGAATAAAATAATAAAGTCTAATAATAAATACAAGAAATTATAAATTCTCACAATGAACGAAATGTTTATTTTCTGAAGACAAAAAATATAGAAGAAAACGAAATGAACATTAATTCTGTAACGGTCTTTCGTCATTACGTGTCAGTTAACGCGTACTTTCAGGTAACAGGTTGCCTCGGGCGCCATTTTTCATCGTGGTATGCCCCACTTGTTCCGGGCAGCGTCAGTGAAGAATAAAATAATCCAGGGGTCATTTATGGTGGTGACGAAAGCGCTGCGTCCAGTCGGGCAGATTTTACTTGCCTTCCTGGGTTTGAAACCTGGGTATTTGCTGTTCAAATTCCTTACCTTACTCGGAGTTTATCAACATATGGAGTTGAGAAAGAGTAACCCTTAATTAAAGTTAAAACGCCAATTAAATACAATGAGCTTTATTCTACACCAAACAACGGTACAAAAAAAAATAAATCGGCAGAAGAATCAAAACATCAATTGTTTCGATCTTTTCTTGCCCCAAACATTGAGTCACATCTAAGCTCACATGCGGACACTTCCACTGCTTTGCGATATTTATAAAGTCTCTTTAGTTGCAGGAAAAATGAAATTAGAAGTTTAATTGAAAGTGTGTTAAAAAGTTATGCAAATAAAAAGTCATACTAATTTATGCATTTGATTCGCTATTTTTAAAATTAATTAATAATACTTGAACTTTATTTAATAAAGGCATATTCTAATATAAATTTTAAACAAGTATGTGTTGTATCCTTAGATACCTTTGTGGTTATAACTAAAAGTGGCAACATTGCTCAAAATTTCAGTACCCGTTTAATGTGTCAATAATAAACTATTTAGTAGTTTTGTCCTTCTTTAATTACCATATAAAGAGAGATGCGAATATCGTCAGACTGTGATCGACGATCATTTCGAATACGTCGTAGTATTGTAGTAAATAATGTCAAACGTGGTTTGTTTATACGAGCGCCATCACGACTAGAGAGTAAACATTTAGTTCTTTCGTTTTGATCTGTTTTTCAAAACTTTTAGTGACTGTATAAACTTTTAAGTTAATTAATTCAATGTTTTTGGATTATCATGGTTCGTTGGTGCCAAGTTTGTCAGAAAAACAGCCGAAATTACCAAGGCCATGTATCTACAATACATTCCCCACTTTTTGTTTCATTATATAACTGCTGGCGTTTAGAATTGTTGGCCGCCAAAATAAACGTGTTTATGAATGAATAGCCCTCTCTATGTTTATTATTACTCTAAGATTGTTCACTATTAGTCGAAAGCTCTAAAATTACCATAAGCGGGTTTCAACGGAATCTACAGGATAACTACGAAAGCGGGGTATAAACGGTTGTCATGCGGATATCAACGGTTAAAATTCAAAAGCGGTGCGCAAACGGAAGCAGGTGCGTTAAAAGCGGAATCTCTACGGAATGCAAAGGACTCTGAAACTTACCCAACTTCGGATCGGTCGTGTCGGAGCTACGTCACTAAAACGACTATTTTTGAACATCTGCACTAATGACGGTTGTTTTGGAACTGACTGCTCTTTTAAAATTGATTCTATTAGGTACCTCCTGTTAAGTACACATCGATGTATGTATCACTATTATTTAATAATAATGGTGTTAACATATGTGTATTATATTAATAGAAAGTGCTTTCGTCTGGCGAAACAAAGCAAACAATACAGGCGAAACTAAGGGGATCATCAGATAGATATATTTCACTGAGGTGGCTCGTGGCCTATTCAACTGCCACTTTTTCACACCTATTGTGGTCCTCTAAATCCAGATTTAATTCTCCAGCCTTACTATATTTATGAAGTCTGTCAGCTTAGAGACGGAAACTTTCATGTAGTTCGTTGCCAGTAGCTTTAACATGCCTAGTACCGAAAACCGCACGTTTGTTAAACTGTCGCAATGACAGAATGTGCTCCGAAGTTTTTTCCCTTGATCGACAGAATATACATAAGGACTGTTCTGTCAACCCCATCAATTTTAGATGCCTATTAGGTTTACAATTCCCTGTTAACAAACCCACAACAGTGTTGACTGCTTTTCTGTGTTTACTTATCAGATCTGCCGTGAATTTTGGCGAATGTTATAATATAAACTGTTTCGATTTTGGACTGGTGAATTCCTCAACTATAACCTAAAGTTAAACACCACCCACTTTTTGTGGCCGCTTTTGTTACTGATTTTGAAGAAGAGTTCCTGTCCAACGAATGGAATTCAGGCATTTCGTCTGCCTTTTCCTTGCCCTAATGACCCTCGTGTCCCGGTACCCAGGCCACCGTGACTTTACTAAGGTCACCCAGCGTGCTTAGAGCACACACCCAATCCTATACTAGCTTAGAATTGACCTCTATAGAATTGAGTGCCTTTAGCGCTGTCTGTGAAGATAGAAATTAAACGATATGTTCTCTCTTACCTTTTGATTTCTTCCACACAGTAATGGATCGCCGTTGTTTCCACCAGGAAAATTGTGGCATCCTTAGTTAGGCTTACTAAGAAAGCAATCCTGCTCCCACGCTTTCCGATTTCTTTGAGCCATCCATGTACCATGTAACTTCCGCCTGTATGGGTACATCCCCCTGCTAGTCTACCCTACCTGGTATTGGGAATTCAAAATAACGGATACTCCCCCTGGAGTAAATTTTTGAAACTGTACATTGTTGATTTTGGAAAATATTGACCGTTATGATGTTTTGGCCATTGTTTCCATAAAAATCATACTTATTGTAATTCTGAAGTGCTTGGTGGAGATTCTCTTGACTAATACATATGATACAGTGAAAAATTAGTGGTTTTAGTACTTAAAATCATTATAGTTGTGTTCCGCAATTGATTATTCTGCAAAACGATCTCGTTGTAAATACATTTGCTTTCATTGGCTTCGACGAGAACATGAACGAAAAGCTCTTATTCAGAATAATCTAGGATTGAAAGAGTCTATACATAGACGACGGGCTTGGATAAATGCTCTTACAATTGAAAAATCTGTGTTTAAATATATGAAAGTATGTTCACTCCATTTCATCAAAAAAGACTATTTCCATGCTAGTAAGTTTAATTAAAATTAAAATTTTTACTGTTCACCATTCATTATATCATGGTTTTAGGGATTTAGCTGAAAACATTTAGCGATAAAACTCAAAATATCTACAACTTCAAGTGTGTACAAATAACAATGTACATATGTCAAGTTTAAACTTTCGCCACTCTGGCGCTAGCATCTAATTTTGAACTCCCAATAGTTATTTGGAATTTGTTGTGTGTGTTGTGACTGTTGCATCAATGGCTTGCCCCATTACATTGTCCGCTTCCAGCTCAGCGATTAGCTTCTAATAATCCGCACTACGTGTCTACTATGTGCTGTTGATTATGTATTAATTTGTGAATTACAGATCTGGTCTAGATTAGTCCCCAGTCTTTACCACACAGTCTACTGCAATAGCAGCTTTTTGCGTGGTTATCAATATGTGAGTATGCCATGTAAGCCTACGATCGAAATGTACCCCAAGGTATTTTATTTCTTTGGCAAATGCAGTCTCCGTTACGCCTATCGTTAGTGGTTTTATACCTGGCAGTGCCGTTTCATAAATTCAATAACATTTGCAAGAGGAACTATTTAGGATTTCTAAACAAAAAAGAAAATCTGAATACAAAATCCACAAGATACTAAACAGTATACATACTATTGCCGAACGTGGGTATTTAACTAGATAAAAATTGAAAAATAAACTACAAAGAATATATGTGAAGTATTTAGTCCATTTTTGATAATTTAGAAGACTACATAAATACTAGATTTTTCTCAGTCCATAGTGATATTCAGATATTTAGAGGTGAATTTAATCCTAAATTTCAAATAAGAGTGTTTTCTTTAATAAAAATGGATGCACTTCATATTAATAGATCAATTTGCAAGACATGTTTTTTCTTGATTGTAACTTTCGAACATGTTTTTTCTTGATTGTAACTTTCGATTTACTTACTATGTTGATTAGCCGATGAAGAATATGTCGCCATGTTTAATAAGTATAAGCCTGTACATATTGATGGGAATATCTAAAGTAGAATTGAATATCATAAGTTACATCTGACGCGATAGAAGCAGTTTTTTAAATGAAGCTAAGCTTTTATTCACGATATATTATTTTCTAAATATTCCTTATATGAATATCAGATATAAACTACTAATATCAGTTCACACCTATTCACCTTTAATTATGTAATAATGTAATGTTTAATCTATTATATCAAGGTAATTCTCAATTTATGATTTCATGTTTATTATTTATAATGATAATATTGGAATTTTCTATGATGTTACAATAATAAACTTCAAAATTATGTAATGTTAATTAAGAAGAGTTTTAGTTACAAGTTTGTTGGAGATGTTACGCGCGACATCAATACACAATCAGAACAGTAACCCCTAGTGAAATTCAAGATCGTCGCTTTATTAGAGAGCTATCAATACTTGATCAGAGCAGTAACCTCACTGTAAAGCGAGAATGGCAATAAATGATGGGTTTTCATTAATTGATATCAGGTAATATACTAAGCCTGTATTCCGAAATATATATATCAGTATACTGGCCAGTGATAATGGCGTCATGAATCCGACGCCATATTGTACTCGTGAGAAAAATAATGTAGGTAGTGACTATTTTGACGGACGTGTATCTATGACATTTTTGTCAACATTTTTATGTAAGTAGCATTAATTATTTAAATTAATGGCATCTCAACAAAGGAAACAAATACTTCTGATAGATGAAGGAAATAATAAGTCAAGTCAACGTGCTGGCCAGTATATTTAGGAACGAATCAACGGTGGCGTCGATTCGGAATACAGGCTAAGGTCCCGTTCGTGACTAAGAGGTTTTAATACTGTTTATGCGAATTTTCAAAAGTGGGGAGATTTAATACAAGAGATATAGACACTCGATCAAAAATTACATTCACTTTTAAAATAATAAGAATCATAAGTAAAACAGAATAAAACCGACCGAAAACAGTTTAGAGCACGACAGTGAGACGGAAAAGTAATAGAAAATGAGAGTCTAGAGGTCTCATAATTGTAAAAAAACAACAATGCTCTTATATATATATATATATATATATATATATATATATATATATTCTTGAGAACAGAAATTATGAACAGCTATTACACATATATTGAGAGGAATTCAACGAACATTTAAACAAAATCAATAGGAACGCTTTATAAAATTCTGTGGTTAGCAGAAAAATGTCTAGGTAGAAATATAAAGTCATATCAAAAGCACCAGTATATCTGATTATGACTACTAGTAAACATTTTTTAAACAACTACAGCTCAAAATAAATAACAATGATTCTAATAAGAATGACATCTATCATGAATAATGGACAACAACAAAGAATGTATAAGAAATGGTAAAAATTGGAAACTATCAAAGAATTACATTATTTGTAATGTAATGGAAATCACTGAACATTTTGACTAATTTTGATTGCATAAGACAGACAGAATTTATTTCAACTGTTGTAAAAGGTAAAGATAAAAAGGCATTTATGCCACATTCGATTCTATTGGAAGTGTCTTAAAATTGCAGCCGATAATTTATCAACAGATTGCATAGTGCCCATTGAATAAAACTATCAAAATTGGAAATCCACCTTTAAAGGAAATGTGATCGAGAAAGTTATAGGGTAAAGTAGGGTATGTTGGTGACATAGGTAAATTGGCGATAGTTTTTTAAGAATTTTTCAACAACTTGTCTATTCACGGAGAATTCTCGAATCGTGTCGGTCAGTTCTGTCTAATTTCCCCTTCATGCTGCATGGTCTCCGGCGCGTCACGCCTCATTTGTTTACGTTTAGGAAACCTAACCTTTCTTGCCGGCAAATAAAGTCGTTAAATTGACAATGTTTGTGATATAAATTGATTTTATTTGTAATAGGCGAAATATTAAAATGTGCAACTTTGTTTCTGTATTATCCTATAGAGAATATACTACTTTTCAATGTGGTACAATCATATTGAACTTAAAACATTATTTGCTTTTGATACGGCTTAAATTATTTGGCCATTTTGCATGCAAAACTGCGAGTTTAGGACAGATATTTTAAAATAAACTTGTTATTAGTCTTTTTAGTGCACTTTTAAAGGATTTAAGCGTTTTAGACAATAGTAAGTTTAGTATAGTTTAAAAAAATATGATTGTATCTTCATTTCAGGGTATTGCCAACATACCTAATCACCAAATTACTATTATCATACTAAAAAAATTCCGAAAGGAAACTACAGAAATTATGAAAAGCAAGATATGGTTCGAGCAGCACAAATGGTCCATGAAGAGGGTGTGTCTATAAACAATGCATCGAAGGACATGAAGATTGCTCGGACATCTGTTAAAAGATATTTAAGTAAGACTAAAATGCAGAAGGTAATCCACGATTTACCAAAGTTGGAAAGGCCCTTTGCTCTACCGGCAGACCTAGAAGTCCGTATATGTCATTATATTATAAACATGCAAGAATTAGGGTTTGGTCTTACAGTCCAGAATATTAGAAAACTGGCGTTTTCGGTTGCAAAATCGGTTGGTCGTGAAAGCTTTTTTATGGAGGTTAATAAAATAGCTAGCAAGTGGTGGTAGACAAAAAAGATATGGGCTAATATTACGTGTTCCAGAAAACTGCTGCATATTGAGCCTCCATGGCAACTCCAATTTTGCTTGCTGATTTCTATACATAATTAGAAGCTCTTGTTCCGAAAATAGACAATAAAGATACACCAGGCAGAATTTGGAACTGTGATAAAATGGGGTAGTCTTTTGTAGTAAAACACAATAAAGTTGTGACGGCCTTAGGCAAGTGTTATGTTTACAAAAGGACTTACGCAGACAGAGGGAAACAACTACAGTTCTTGGTTGTATTTGTGACAATGGCTCCTTTATACCACCGCTAGTAATTTTCAAAGGTGTGCGTTGGAATCCCCATCTGGCATGTGGAGCCATCCCTAACTCATTTTTTATTAAATCCGTACCAAAAGAAAGACCCGTAATCCCTTTAATGGACTCACGCTTCACATTTGTCTATGGCTGTTTTAGAACTAGCAAAGCAAAATAATATTCATCTCTTCACCTTTCCAGCACACACAAGCCATCTTCTTCAGCTACTTGATGTAGGCGTTTATCGTCCTTAAAATCCACTTGGACCAGCTGTTTAAGTGATTATGTGAGAGAAAAAAAATGGTGAAAAACCCAGCCGTCATAATTTCAACGAAATTTTTTCTGTAGTAATGATTAAAGCCCGATTTAGCCTCGTTAATATTGAATACGCTTTCCAGAATAGTGGAATCCGTCCTTTGAATAAAGATGCTATCTCGCATGAAGTTATAGACCCATCAAAGCTAACGGATACTGTTTTTGATGATCAATCAGTCGATATAAGTGGTAATATTGTTCCTTCTGACCACCCTTTGAAAGAATCCACCATTGACAATTTATTTTTCCTGCCTTCTGCAAATTCAGCGAGAAAAGTAAAATCACGGACTTAAACCAGATACTCCAGTGCAAAATTGCTAATTGATCCTAACTACCAACACATCTACAACCAGAACCTTCAGAGTAGTAAGCTCTAGAGCTTGTACCACGAAAAAATGTGCTTCGAAAGGAAAGTCCAAAACAAAGGGCAAGAAAAAAGACGACGGAATCAGCTACCGTGAAGATGAAAAAGCCAAAAATTATGCGTTATGGGTTCAGGGACTCTTTTGCTGCATCCCGTATCACACAAACTGTCAAACGAGACCTGACGATGAAGAGGTCTTTATGTGCAACGGTTATGATGAGCATGCTTAAAATGACTCGGAATAATAATTTTTGTGGTTTTGAATAAGTAAAATATTTGTTTTGTAAAGTTCTTACAAGTTTCTAATCATTATCATTTTAAGTGCTACTAGTCCCATACATCACCAAAATACCTCTCCACTATCACCAAATAAACTTACCTATAACCAAATTACTTACCCAAATGGTATTTTTTCAAATGTCTTTTTTCTGTCGAAATTGACATAATTTTTGCGTTTTTTGTAAATGAGCTATTGATTGTATCATTGACAATTTGGATAGGTAGGTCAAAAAAATTATATATCTTTTAGGAATTCAAATTACTCATGTTTAATTAAAAAGATCATCAAACCTTACTTTACCCTACTTAAGTCTTGCTTATTCATCTAAAAATAGAAATTTCTGGGAAAAAATTCATTATTAAAATGGTCAACTGATCTATGTCTGTCTAGACCTCAGATTAACACATAAAATTGATATTTTTGATTTGATTTTTGATGCCCCAAATATCAATTAACATTCTAAGTTCACTTGCGGAGACTTTCATCGCTTTGTCATATTTACAAATTCTCTTTATTTGCAGGAAAAATGAAATTAGAAATTTAATTATGGAATTTTTTAAAAAGTTATACAAATAAAAAAAGTAACAGCTTTTAAAATTAATTAAAAATAGTTGAATTTTATTTAATAACGGCATATTCTACATACATTTTAAACAAGTATTTGTTGTAACTAAAAGTGGCAACATTGCTCGAAATTTCAGTATCTTCTTTATATGTCTAAGGTGACCTATTTAGTAGTTGTGTCCTTGTGTAATTACCATATAAAAACATATGCAAATGTCAGAAAGTACCCGACGATAATTTCGAATTCACTGTGGTATGGTAGTAAATAATGTCAAACGTCTTTTGTTCATACGACCGCCATTGCGAGTAACAAGTAAAAATTTAGTTCTTTCTTTTTTATGTGGTTTTTAAGACATTTAGTGACAAAATAAACTTTTAAGTTAGTTAATTAATGTTTTTGGGTTATCATGGTTCTTCAGTGCCAAGTTTTTCAGAGAAACAGCCGAAATCATCAAGGCCGTGTATCCACAATACCATCCGCACTTTTTGTAATTCATTAATTATTTTACTACTGGCGTTTAGGATTGTTCACCGCAGAAATAAACGTGTTTTTTAATGAATAGCCCTCTTTTTTGTATAGTATTACTCTAAGGTCTAGACTGTTCTTTAGAACAAATAGTAAGCAGTCATTGCATTGAAGTCTTATTAACAGAAGAATATTATAGAGGAAATAAAGAAGTAGGCTAGATAGAACAAGAAAGTACCTAATTTTTTATCTGTACCTGTTTCTGAAATTCAAACGGCTGTTAGATTCACGAGGATAGTCAGACGAAAATATTGGTTACAAAGTACTACTACTTACAAAGTACTAATAGGTACCATGTTGGTATTTGCATAAGTAGATTCTCTCGAAAATATGAAGAAATATCAATAAAAGCAATATTATACTACCTTTTGAAGGAAAGTTAAAAACAAAAAGTGTTATAATCAAAACACGAAGAGATGACTACAAGTCTTAAACATGTTACAGTGAAAGAAACACCAGAATTCAATGCAATACTCCTTTCAATTTTATGCAATGTTTTATTAAAAGTAGGTAGGTACCAAACAATCCAAATGATAAAACTGAGTATGTTCATAAAATTGTTTTTCTTCATATCTCCACTAGTAATTTTTTTCCTGAATTTTCTATGTAATAAGCCATTACTTGACACATTTCTGGTCCGGTCCTGCGGTTTGGGTCCATACCGCCGTGGATGCTGATCTGAGCACTGAACGGTGACTCGCTTACGCTATTTCCTTACCTAGTTTGCATTCAAGATGCTTGAAATGATATTTATATCAAGAACTCGCACTATTGGCCTCTCATACAGACTTCAGTTAAGCGCCACATATACATAAAAAGCAAAAAAAAAATATTGTTGTCTGACCTCACCGACTTTCGACTAATCGTCGATTTATACACCTACATTGCCTTTATTGGAAATTGGATTATTGTGGTTTTTTTATTACATAACATTGAATGGCTTAGAAACTTTCAAATGAGAAAATACTGAAACCATAAATAATACAACAATATACTTAATTGACAACAATCGTTTTTTGCGAATACAATGCCATCCTTGGTGGATTTATTGAAAATATTATATAATTGTCAAAGTATACAGACAATGAGACAATGTTGGTATTATGGAGTTTTCGAGCAGTTTTTATGTTTCGAGAGAATAATTAAATATTGTTTAAAATATGCGAGTCAACTTCACATTTAAGCAGATAAATCAGAGCAGCAGCAACTCTATATATTTTGATAAAGCACATTCACATGAAATTATTGAAATTTGGTACATACAGTGGACGCGTAAAGTATGGTAACATGAAGATGTATTTATCACCCCGTAATATACAGTCACAAAATATTGGTTATGTCGGGAGCGAGGGGATAGTTGTAACTTGGGCAAATAATAACAATGATTTTTTAGCTAGATAATAGAAGAATACTCATTTGATTTTCAACCTAACCTACTATTAAATACCCATTCTATCATATGAGCTTGATCAGTATCCCGCGGGATAGCGTAGTAGGCGATGTTGAGCAGGCGCTCCGATAAGAGAAATCTCGTCTCGAAGGAAATTTCTCGTCTCGACTCGATCATCGAGACGGGAAATTAACAAACTCTCGTCTCGAGGATTTTTTAATACAATTTCTCGATCTCGATTCGAGATTCTCCAAAAAAAAAACTCAATGTTATTAAAAAATATTATACATATGAATATATAACAGAAGTCTGCAGTGCACCAAAATACAGAGCTATATGCTAAGTAAACTGTGTAACGTGTGCAACAAAAATCTGCCCAAAAATAAAAAATATTGTTCCAAAATGTGAAAACTAATCGAATCGTTTAATTTTATATTTTATCCAAAAATTTACCTAATTACGAAAGTTCAAAATTGTTTCTTCGTTCGTGAAGGCGCAGCAGGCTGAATTTTTTTTCTAGAAACATTCGTCCAATGAAAATTTTCTTTCGTTGACATTACGCAAGTTATTTTAACTCAATAGTTGGATCTCGGTACTGCATTGTGAAATAACTACCACCGATGCGACAACCACCTGGCCCGAAAGTAGTCAGCTGCAGAGGGATAGTTTGTTTCTCTTATGTGCCGAGTCCGTCAGTCCATGCTAACTACGTATTTATATTATTTGAAAGAAAATATATACTAAGGGACCTTCGAATCAAACAAGTATTGCCAATGACCTATTAAGTGACAAAAGTGAACAGGACAATCCGTTTAGCGATAGTAGAAGCCAATTTAATGTTAGTAGCAATGATTCGATTAGTGGCTGTAGTGATAACGCTAATTCATTACCAAATCAGAAAAACAGAAAGAAATTGACAAAAGCCAGCCATCTACCTCCCGAGAAGGTAAAGTGATACAATCTTCCAAAGATCAAATGGCATCAACACTATCAGCAGATTCAAGTTTCGAGGTTTCTAAAAAATAAGTGGAAGTGGACCTGGAAAGTACTTTGCATTAACGAAGTACCCTTGTAAAAATTCTAAAAATTTGAGAATTGTTTCGATATTACTATGATAGCATCGTCAGAAGCTACATTTCGCGTGATGGCTATCTGATGTTTAATAATTATTTTTGGCTAGACCAAGAAGTGACCTACCTTGTGATTGACTTCATATATGTGAATAGAGAAAAGAATATGATATGATATTAAAAATATTAAATCTTAGATATTATTAGCCCTATGGGGATATCTTGGATATCTTTTTCCCATTTAAGATCAGTATAACTGTTCAACGATATAAAAAACCAGGAAAACTATATATGCTGATCTTTACAATTATTACTTAAGAAGATAGTTTAAAAGTGGATTTATCTGTTCATTGACGACTTCATATCGTGTCTTCTAATTTCTAACTTTTCAAGGAAATCCAGTTCTTGTTTCTTATCATAAATATGTAGTACTTCTAGTATACTTCGATTATGTTAACTGTAATTTTACATCAAATAAGGAATATACTTTTTTATAGCAATTATTTCAAAAAACCTTGCAGTGGGGTAAGTTGTAACAAGTTAAAATTTGCGCCTTTTTGATTTATTATTTCTATGAAATTACGTGGGAGAACTTCCTCAAAAGGAAGTCTTTATAACGAAATAAAACAACATTTATGTTACATTCTGAAATGCCTTTTAACTTCTTGCCAATGCTAATGCAATGTCTAAAAAATAACATCTTATCAATGATCTAAATGCAACATATCAAAAACAATACAGTGTATTCTCTTAGATATTGTATGGACATTACTTAAACCTCTAAATAAACATACCTTAAACATTCTAGATGACATCCTATAGATGTTTCAGTGCCTAATCAGCAAATACAGGGTGAACAACTAAGAACGCCGGCTGTCGGCCATATTTCAAAAAATAATCATGGTACAACTTTAAAAAATACCTTCAGGAATATGACCCTGAAAAATCGCTGGAAAATATTTTTGAGTTCCTAAAATATCTGCTATGGGGTGGAATGAACACTTAAACACATAATACTGTAATTATTTCCAAAAAAGACATACTAAAGGTATCCTAGAAATACAATTTTTGATATATTGATGAGATTATGAAAAAATGTAGCTAGGGAATTTTTGTCCTTATTCTTCAAATAAGGGGTGGGGGAAGGTTCAACCTAAAAAACAAATGTAACACTTTTTTGTTTTTTAATCGATATCAATGTTTTTGGCGTCATTTAAAAGAGTTTTTCCTCTTTAATAAGATATGCTTAACAAAAATAACAAAATTGAACAATTTTGTCAACGCTATGTGAAAAAGACAATTTTTCCATTTTCTCGGAAATTTCAAATGTAATGGGACATTTTTCAAATTCGGATGAAAAGGGATTTACGTTATCACATATAAAAATTGAAAAAATGCTTCAATTTACATTTGAAGTTTCCGAGTGAATACAAAATTATCTAATTTTGTTATCCATCTTATTAAACAGAAAAACTCTTTTAAATGCAGCTAAAATCATTAATATCGGTTAAAAACCGAAAAAGTTATACATTTGTTCATAAGTTTGAACCTCCCCACCCATTATTTGAAGAATAATGGCAAAAAATATTCTTATTTAAATTTATTCATAATCTCTTCAAGATTTTAAAAATTGTATTTTTAGGACACCTTTAGTATGTTTTTTTGGAGTTTTATGTTTCCGAGTGTTCATTCCACCCCTAGCGGATATTTTAGAGACTGCAAAGTATTTTCCAGCAATTTTTCAGTATCACTTACCTAAAGGTAATTTTTTTGAAAGTTGTACCATGATTCTTTTCTAAGATGTGGCCTACAGTCGTTCTTAATTGTTCACCCTGTACATTTAAAATAAAATAGCAAAAAAAGCAATTAAGGATTTAAAACGTTTATTCACTTTTAATCAACAGCACAGTACAAAATTAGAAAAAAAATATCTTGGCCAGGAATCCAACCTAAAAAAAAATAAAATTGTGTAAGCATATTACATAACAAGCGTGGAAAGTGGGAACTATTGAAAGCATTCAGTGAAAGCAAGGAATAAAAAAGGGTATATTAATCTGTAGTTGCCATAATGTAACATACTTTGAAACTGAATTAATAAAGTTTAACGGATACACATACATTACAGCTAGATTACAGAAAATTTATTAGAATAGTTTTTTAATGATATTAAAACTAATAAAAATTTCACACCATAAAGATTTGATGAAACATTACGTTAAATCAACAAATCCAATCTGATTAAAGAAAATTCTATCGTTTACTTACGATTACTTTTTCTTACGCAAGAGTAGCTGTTTCGAGTGCCTCAACCATTCCATAACGTACACTTCAAAATCCCTATCTGTGAAACATTTAAAGGTGTTCTGAACAGCAGCTAATAAAACAATTACTTTAGATCAAATTGTGCTCGTGGAGACCTTTGATCGATCATCATAAACTACATCAAACTGGATTTTCAACCAATTGACTGGGACCCATTTTCCACAAGATACATGCGGGGCTCTTCAAAGGAATAACAACATATTTTATTTCGAGAAGTGACTTTTCATGATTTACCTTCTATTACATGCCTCACTCCGTTTCGCAGGTAAATTCAGGTGTGCCATGAAAATTCATAATTCTTTTCTGTATAAAATAATATACTATTCTTATCTTGTTATTTTTATCCTAGAATATATTGTATATTAACATCGTGAAATTGTACCTTAATGAAAACTAAGCATTATTAATACACTGTATACAAAAAAACTACTTATGAAGAAGAGATGTGAACAAATTATCAAGTTAAATGAGTTTATAATTAATTGTATCCAATAGTGTTTCTACAATAATAAATAATTGAATTCTGTTTGTTGACTGGAGCATTCAGTGCCATAAGTTACATATCCTTCAACTTGATTAATATACGTACCATTGTAAGGGACAGCTTTTTATTGTATTCAGTGTATTTTCAAATGAAAATAAGCTTTTTAACAGAAATTTCTGTTTAAATCTTAAACAGTCTCTAATTGTTCACAAGAATTATTAGTATTAATGTTAAAATTTTCTAAACCTGCAATACTATAGCTATGACTTCTACTACAAAAACTAGAACTAGAGATACTCGATTCAATATTTTCTGTACTGTTTAATACAATGTCTGTATCAGACTATCTGAAATAGTTATTCCCCTTTCTTTACATAATTACCAACTATTTGTTTTCTATTTTATTTATGTAAGTAGCTTCTGAAACATCTTGAACATTGAAAATATTTTCCTATAGATTCAAATCTCTGCCAACATATGAGCACGTTTTATTATTAATAATAATATCTTCCCTATTGCAATATTAGGTTTCTTGTAGGGTATAATGCATATCTAGGATTTAAAATATTGTGAATAGTTTTTAAAAATATACTTACTAACTAAAATATTTTAAAAGTTGAAAACACCCTTATTTTGTAAACTCTATTATATAATGTTAGTGTACAATTCCGCCACCTGGAATTTCAATGTACAATAGCCGATTGAAGTCTTGAATGAGTATTAAGTTTTAATAATTATAATTTTGGAATAGGTACTTACCGATAACAGCTGTTGTTCGTTCATTATAACAAGAATTATAACTAAGCATAGAAACTGAAGCTAAGTAGGAACTAACGAAAACGAAGACCACTTTATTCAAGTACTTGCAAAAAATGTGCTTCCTGCAAATAAAATATAACACAAAACTGAAAACTATCCGCCATTTCATGCTTGTCATTTGTTTCCACAGATAATGTTCGTTCGTCAGTTCCTCTTCTGTTTTCTTCTTTTTTTATGTTACTGTGATGTTTAATATGTGATATTACTGAGAGTTTTAAGACCTAACATCATAAAGACGTAATCACACGAACTTACTAAAAATTATTTCGAATGATGTGATAGTAACTGCAACATGTGATCATCTTAGAAACATGTTAATTTGTAATATTACAGTCACGTTCTGTATGTGATATTAGTGAGAAGTATACAAATTAACATGGTATGAATGTTTCCTATTGGAAGTTGCTAAAAAGAAGTTCATAGGATGTGTATGTACCTGCGAGTATTATTGTGTACATCAAAAGTATGTTTTATTTACATGATATGGATGTTAATATAGTTGGTAATAAAATGAAGACATCTAGGAGATATCTTATTAACGTTTTAAATAAACATCACAAAAAGTCTCTTAAAATAACATAAAAAAAGACTTGTTATGTTTCTTGTTTAGGGGGTAGCTTTTGATTCAGCGCACACATCCCGAAAATGACCTTCGGCGTTAAATTAAAATTATTTATAATAAAGATAGAGATCCGGAAGTCAAGAGTTTTTCTCGAAAATTTCCTCTTCTTTTAGAATATTTCTTTTTTAATTTCTTAAATGTTATTAGTTCATGAGATATAGACGAAAAACAGAATGCCTTTTTTTCTTTTCTTAATTTGTTTATAACTTTTGCAAGTTATTATGTGCTAATACATGCTTTAGAAAAATCCAATGAGCTACCACACTTATTTTTAGGAGCTTATCTCTTTTCACGAAGTTAAGCTTGTCCACTAGACTAGTACATGTGACGTCGAAAATATAAAATTTAAAAACGCCAGTCCATCTAATATACATAACCAAAATTTTGTTACTGTATTTTACGAAGATATCTTCATGTTTCCATATTTTGCGCGCGAACCGTATAGAATTTACACAAGGAATATTATTTGATCTAAAAAGCATGGGATAGAAAAGGTTGAAGGAAATCGTTGAAAAGGGATCCGAAACACAACCATGTCTTATATCTGCAAATCATGCAAATTTCTCAATTTCCTACGGGAAGAGTACATTCAAAAGAGGACATGAACATTAGAAAGACAAATTTTAGTATATGCCCAACCGTTAGGATTTTCTTAATGATAAAGCTCATGTTTAATGAATTTGTTTTCTAGGTTATACGCTACTTACGTTATGTTTTCATCAGAAATATCATTTTTTATTAATCATTTCTTACTCATACCTAATATTGTACACGTATAAAAAATCTAAGCTCTAATAATAATTTATAGTTTTATAACTTATTTATATGCAAATAAATATACCTACTAAGAATATTATTTAAAATACTTTCTTAGCTATTTTTTTACTAAGAAGTGCAGGCTCCCACAATATCTATTTAAAGAGCTATACGTCATAAGTCCTGGTGACCGTCACAGAAGGCGGTATTTCATATCTCCTTCATTATCTAGGAATCTTATTGTTTCTAGATAATTTATATCGTTCATAACTAATAATTATCAAGGGCGTGCATATATTTGAGAAAAAGTGTGAAATCAAATATAAAAATTGATTAGTTATAGTTAGTTAATAATATTACTAATTTTGAATTTTAGGCTTATTTCAGAACGAAATAGGGCTAATGTAGAGAAGAGCATGACGCGACTTCTGAAAAATTTCAATGCAGTTTTTCGTGTTGGTGTTCCTAGATGCCAAAATCACCCTCCGTTCCAAAGGTTATATATATATGTATATATGTATATATTATATATATATATATTATATATATGTATATATATATATATATATATATATATATATATATATATATATATATATATATATATATATATATATCTATATACAGGGTGTCCCGGGACTAATGGGAAAAGTCAGGAGCGTATAATCTGAGCCAAAATAATGTTAGTACTTCATATAAACTTTTTCTATGGAGGCCCTCGTTTTCGAGTTATAGGCCTCCAAAGTATTAATTTTGAATTTGGTTTTTATTTTTATTTTTTGTACTAGTTATTTGATCTTTATCAAATTTACGGCAAAGCTATAATGTACGTGTATGTTTATTTTGGAAAGGTAAACAGATTTACAGTACTGCCTTGAAGCCAGGGACGGACTACTCGCAATGGTTAGTGATCCAAAAAATTTGCAGGGATGGCACACCCTGTATGAAATCATCGAAATTGACTTCCCCACACATTAAGCTAACGAAAAGGTACTCTTGTTAGAATTCGATAAAATAAGCCGTTTGGATAATATTTACAGTTTTATTAATGCACTACGTACAAATCTACCTGACTAACTTATTAATACGATGTCCAGGATTTACTTCCTTTTAATCAAAATTACGAACATAACATTATTAAACTATTAAGAAAACCTCAAAAAACACAAGTTATAAAACATTAGACTAATACTAATTCCAAAACAACAACAAAAACTAACGTTATTCTAATAAATGTTCAATATGAGCTCCTCCCACTTCCACGCACATTCTAAGTCTACGAAGGTTGTTTCTTTGCACTTGAATGAGCAATCCCACATTATTTCTAATAACATTGCAGTGTAACACAATTCTGTCTATTAAATCTTGTCTTGTTTGCACAGGTGTTGCGTATACCTTACTTTTGAGATAACCCTAGAGAAAGAAATCCATAGGATTAACGTCTCCTGATCGCGGTGGCCATTGAAAAGGGCCTCCACGGCCAATCCATCTATTAGGAAACCTTATGTGTAAATGCTGTCGTATATCTAAACTGAAATGAGGAGGGGCCCCATCATGCATGAACCATAAATTCCTACGAGTTTGTAGTAGCACATCATCAAACAGCTTCCATAACTAATTTTGCAAAAACTCCAAATATCTCTGACCAGTCAAAGTACCGTCAATAAAGTATATGGCTCTATCAAATGATTGCCAACTATTCCTGTCCAAATATTAACCATGAATCTATGCTGGCTCCTAGTTTGGATAATGCCATGTGGATTCACATCATCCCATAAATGCATATTATGAGAATTTATGATTCCATCTCTGGTGAAACTGGATTAGTTCGTAAAGAGAACGTTACTAATAAATGTATTGTCTGCTTGTTTTTGTCGCAGAAACCACTGGCTATACTCAAGCCGTGCAGGATAATCAGCCACTGTCATACTGTGTACTTTTTTCATGTGAAAAGGATATAATAGCTGTTCTTTTAGGACGCGATGAACAACTAATTTCGAGACGTTATGTTCTCTGAATACTTTTAGAAAACTCGTTGATGGTTCATTATCAACTGCATTTAACAAGTCTTGTTCAACTGCCACAGTACGTATGCTTCGTACTGGACCTTCTCCACTTTTTTTTGGCAAAAATATTCCTAAAATTAAAAATTTTGTTTTGTATACATAGAAAATTACATTTACTTATTCATACCTGTTTCTCGTAACCTGAGATCAATACACTCAAACATTCGTCTGTCTGGCAATGCTCTGTTTGCAAAATGTTCTTCATAAAGCCTTCTGGCCTCTAAACAGTTTCGAGAAGCCAGTCCATACATTAGATGCATATCTGCGTACTCGATAAAATCGAATTTTGCCATTGTAACTGTTAAATTAAGGACTTATGAATTATTGACAAGTACTGACTACGAACTATTCTACACAACGTTTGACAACTAATCCTATGGTAACTTGATAAACGGTAAAAACACTTATAAAAAGTTTTTACCAAGTTTCGAATTAATAAGTCGTTAATGTTTTTCATCTCCTGCTATTATTTTTTTGTAGTACTGTAGGTAAATCTTGGACATCTATTAATAAGTTACGTTTTACCTCGTTGTGTACTTATAAAAATGGTGAATGCGTAAATTGGTACGTAGTGCATGAATAAAACTGAAAATATTAGCCAAACGGCTTATTTTATCGAATTCCAACAAGAGTATTTTTTCGTTAGCTTAATGTGTGGGGAAGTGAATTTCGATAATTTCATACAGGGTGTGCCATCCCTGCAAATTTTTTGGATCACTAACCATTGCAAGTAGTTCGTCCCTGGCTTCAATGCACTACTGTAAATCTGTTTACCTTACCAAAATAAACATACACATACATTATATCTTTGCCGTAAATTTTATAAAGATCAAATAACTAGTACAAAAATAAAAAATAAAAACCGAATTCAAAATTAAAACTTTGGAGGCCTATAACTCGAAAACGAGGGCCTGCATAGAAAAAGTTTATATGAAGTACTAACATTATTTTAGCTCATATTATACGCTCCCGACTTTTTTCCCATTAGTCCCGGGACACCCTGTATATATATATATATATATATATATATATTGGAGGAATGTTCTTGAACCATTATTATATTATTTTTTGAAGTATTTTTCTTGGGAAAGGTTCAGATTAAAACTCTTGTATGTTAACTTGACGTTTCGCCCTAAATATAAGGCTTCCTCAAAAGTTTTTATTATAAATTGAAAATATAAAATATATATCTATATATCTAGCCAACTGTATTTCTAATATCACTGGTAAAAATGAATATAACATCAAAGATTCTTTAAGTTTTAAACAATTCATTGACAGTATAAAAATACCAAACAATTATAAATTAGTATCGTTAGATGTTATATCATTATACACAAATATACCTGTAGAATTTGATTTAGAAGTAATTAAAGAAAAATCGAATCTTCTAAGATCACATACGTCTCTTTCTTGTGAAGAATTTATTAATGGAATAAAAATGATATTAAATAACAACTATTTTCAATATAAAGACAATTTTTACCAACAAATTGATGGTTGTGCAATGGGTTCACCAATTTTCTCATGTATAGCACAATTAGTTATGGAATTTTTGGAAAAACATGTTTTAAAAAACTCTTCTACAGATTTAATTTTCTTTAAACGTTACGTAGATGACTGTATATTAGCTATACCAGAAAATCAAATACCCAAAATATCACATGAATTCAATAACTTTAATTCCAAACTTCAATTCACACATGAAATAGAGATAAATGGTTGCATTAATTTTTTAGATTTAACACTAATTACAAACAATAATAATAACAACATCAAAACGAACATACATGGTCAGGTAGATATTTAAATTTTAATTCATATCACTCTAAAATATCAAAGGAGAAGCGTAGTCATTGGATTAATAGATCGAGCCATAAAACTAACTTCTTCTGATTATCGTCCAGAAATTTTAAAGAAAATGGAAGAAATACTCATAGAAAATGGTTATTCTCAAAACTTTATTAGAAACATTCAAATACAACGAACATTAAAATATTACAATGCCTCGAAATTTAAAACCAAAATAAATACCCCACAAAAATATGTAGCATTACCTTATACAAATGAATTATCAGAGAAATTGAAATATATACTTAAAAAACAAAATATTCAAGTATGTCATAAATCACACTACCGTACATCAACTGCCTTCACACCTTTAAAAAGCAGAAACCCAATTAAAAAACAATCTAATTTAATATATTCTATTCCTTGTCTTAATTGTCCAAAAAAATATATCGGAATGACCAACCAATACTTAAACAATCGAATAAATGGTCATAAATTAACAAAAAATGCTTCAACTGCATTTCATAAACATGAAACAAATGAAAAACATGAGTTTGTTTTTCAAAACACAAAAACTATTTATAAAGACCAAAACATAACTAAACTCAAAATTAAAGAAATGATTGCAATAAAAAATGAACCTGAAGCACTGAATGATAAGAAAGACATAGACAAATTAAGCAAAATTTATCATAACCTTTTATATATATCCTCATAATTATAAAAAATAAAATAAACCAATAATATAATTAATATATATCCATTAACATTTTCAAACACTCTCTAAATTTAAATATTAGAAATACACATTGCATTAAAGATAGTTGTCAAGGTACGTACTCTTTTGAAAATTCATAACTACGTTTATTCTATTTGTCACCTTTAATGTCAATTTAGTATTGTCACTGTTTTACAAATTATGTATTTTATATTTTGAATTTATAATAAAACTTTTGAGAAAGCCTCATATTTAGGGCAAAACGTCAAGTTAACATACAAGAGTTTTAATCTGAACCTTTCCCAAGAAAAATACTTGAAAAATATATATATATATATATATATATATATATATATATATATATATATATTATATATATATATATATATATATATATATACGAGTTTTTTACGGATCGAAACCAAACTCGCTACAAAAATCGGTTAGGCCAAAATCCTGGACGAGTTCGTTAATTAGGCCCAGTAAAAACAAAATGGCGGCCTGCCAAAATTGAAAAAAAATCGTATTTCCTTTGTTTTTCATTTGACGCAAAAAAGTTACTAAGCTTTTTCATAGACCTTAACACGTTCTACAACTTTTGTATTTATAATTTTTCTCTAAATTGTATGTTAAAACATTTATTTAAGAAAATTCACAAATTTACCAGAATTTTTTTTTATTTTTTGTTTTTGATTAGATGCCAAAATGTTACATTGGTTTTTTGTCCACCTCAAAACATTCTATTACTTATGTATCTAATTTTTTATTTTGGGTTTTGTGCAAAAATGTTACTTAAATAAGCCTGTCCAATTGGTCCTGTGCCATCGGGATTTTTTTATTCGTATAAACGATTTGAATTATTAATCTTAGCAAAATTTTGCAATCGGCGAAAATGAAGCTATTAATAAAAATTTGTAAATTATGTATTGAACGTTTTTTCCAGTTGAGCTACTAATGAACTTAATGATGTTGTTTTCACATCACTACAGAAAAAGATATGCATAATTTTTAACTTCATTTCAAATTTGTCTTCTGATACAAACCCAAATAAACTGTTTTAAAGATTAAAACTAACTTTTCCGTACTTAGGCACACCGGATACTGTATCGTGCTAACAAACCGAAATTTCTCCAAAAATGACCAAATATGTGGTACATCTGGATTTATAGGACCCGTTGGACTGGCTCTAGTAAGCTGAAGATATATAGACGTCCTGAACAATATACATAAAATTGGTCACTTATATTCACTCCAGAGGCTCTATCGTGCTAGCAAACTGAAATTTTTCAAAAAATGTATATGTACACTCCAGAGGCTTTATTTTGCTAACACACCGAAATTCCTCAAAAAATTACCAAAAATGTATAGTATATCTGAATTTATAGGAGCCGTTACTGGCTCTGGTGAGCTGAAAATCAATGGGTGCATCTGTAAGATGCCTTGAACAGTATTTAATCATAAAATTGGTAACTTGAATGCACTCGCGGGCTGTATAGTAGATATTTCCTCTTTTACTGATGCAGATTTTGTTGTTGACATTGATGTTGTCGACAATATGACTAATTCATTATCCAAAGCTTTATCTTGGAGATTTGTTACAAGATACGAATGATGCTCATTATCAAGTAGTAAATAAGGTTTTATTGAATTGGTAGAGGAATCTTTAGTTATTTTAATTAACTCTTCTCCATTAATAGCTGCTTTAGCTAAAGACGACAGGACGCTATAGTGATGAGAATGATTAGAAATTTTTTTATTCTTTGTTTACAATCCAATTTTTTAAGCTGAGATTTTGATAATTTATTTTTCCAAAACGGATTGGGAGCTATAAATAAATAATTTAACAGTTCTAATATAGTTCGGTCTATGTGTTAATATTTTATAAAACAATGTTATTGAACATATGAGAGCCATTTACTATTGCAGCACTTGTTTGAGCCACCCTGACATGTTTTGAAGAAAACTGTATTATATTCAATACGACCAGTTAAATCACCATTATTTGATTGTTCTTCTTTAAAATAGTGTACTTTAACTTTTGCCCCTTCATCTCCTCGCCAAGCTAGTTCATATTCAACTTATTAAAAGTGCTATGGATGGGACTATTTTTATCCCCTATTAATGCCCTTTTAATAATTTCACTTCTAGTCATTGCTATTGAACTATTTTTACGTTTTTCTACATCAAGTTCTTTCGCTCAGAATTACGTGCATCTCGGGATTTCATAAATGCCAAATCAGTGAAGGGTTGAAAGTAACATTAATTTATTCGAAATACATGCTTTGCAACATTTTCGCTGATGTGTTACACATTGTTTTCACCATGTATTCTTTCTATTCTTCCCCATTCTGTTTCTTCATATTAAAACCCCAGTCCATCAATATTCCTGCCACATTTACACTGACTGCTCGGTTACCAAATTGAAGTTTCGTTGTTTACAAAATTCGCTAAATTGATACCAAAAGGAGGTTTTTGTATTTTCTGGTGAAGCGCACGATATTCTCGTTTGCGAGAGTCTCGTCTCGCTTTCGAGACGAGACTCGAGACGATACTTTAAATTTTCCTTGCGAGACAAAATAGGACTTTTAAAAAGTCTCGTCTCAAATCTTGCACGAGAGTCTCGTAGTATCGCAGATAAAAATGCCAAATATTAATTATATATTCTAATGATCGCGAATGTTACTCACACATATTTTTTAAAGCCGCATTATAGCGAGAAGCCTGTGTTTACAATAGCTGTTAGATTAGATTAAAAACGTCTTTATTTATAGATTTTATTTCCCAAATTGACAGTAGTTTAAAAAATAAAATACGTACAAGGTATGTGCCTATGGACTGGCTATTTTTGAAACTACCATGTTTCCTGTGAGTTTTCATGGCTCCTTGCTTGCAAGCATTATCCATATGTTTCTGCTATTTAAATAACTTTGCCCCTAGTATATAGTTATGACTCCTAGCAACTTTCGGCTTGATTTTCCCCAAAAAACAGCTGAAAAACAGGGTTTCGAAATGATACGGAGTAGTAGATGTCGAGAGAGCAGCATGACAAACGTTGGTTTTGGTGTTGTATAATTTGCCAACTATTTGAAGTATTATAACAAAGTTTGGACTGTGCTGCTTTTACTCCCTGTGTGAATCGTGTGGCTTTGGAAATGAACAACCAAGTTATGTAATTAATGATCCATACAGAAGCCTACACCCACTATCTCGGATGCCCTCTGCGTGATTTACGGCTTTGACCTTAGTCCGAAGGTCTTGTGGCAGACAGTAGTTATAAAAGTTTGCTGAAATTTTATTGATCAAGTCTTTGATATATTGAGTATATTGGTTTTTTCACGTAACCAGGAGGTTCTTGGAAGTTTGGGATATACCGTATTATGCTTTTTTGCCATTCGGAGAAACTTATTTTGTATCACCTGCAGGGAGCTGAAATTACGTTTAGTGCCTGTGTAGTATATTGGTACTGCGTATATCATTATGGGTCGTATGATTTGTTTGTATATTAGAATTTTGTTTTGGCTTGTGAGGTTACTGTGTCTGCATATTATGAGTGGGTATAGTCTGCCCAATGCAATCTTGGCTTTTTGTATTTGTTGTGTGAGTTTGCATTGGTGTTACCTTGCATAGTGTACCTCGGATATTTTAGGTTAGTCTTTGGAGCAATGTAGTGTCCATCAACACAGAGCTGAGATTGCAACGGATCAGCCTTCCTAAATATTCTTCTGAGTAATAAATATTCTGTTTTGGAAGCGTTGGTGTTAATCAGTGTTTGCACAGTATCTAATGCATGCTCCGGTTTCTTTGCTGATGCTACAAAACACGTGTCGTTGGGAGGTTCTAGATGAATATGGAGTATAGCAAAGGTGATAATATCGAACCTTGAGGTACTCCAGCTTTAATTGAGAATGGTCCTGCTGTGTGATCATACATTTTTGCGTAGAATTTTCTATTTGTAAGATATAAATTTATTATTTTTGTTAGATAGTTTGGTACTTTTAATTTAGTTAGCTCGTAAATTAGTCCCTCGAGCCATACGGAGTCAAAAGCCTTTTGGATATATCTATTGTGACCATAATAGATTTATTTTTATTCTGGAATCCCTCCCGAATAGAATTCATGACTCTTATGATTTGGGCCATAGTACTGTGTCCGTTTTGCTCAGGGGGAATGATGTTATTTTTGGTTACAAAAGATTGCAGTCTTCTTAATATTATTCTGTCTATCACCTTTGCTATGTCATTTAGTAGTGATATTGGTCTGTAGCTATCCACATATGATTGTTCGTTTGCTTTGACGATGGGTATAATGTTGTAAATCTTCAGAATATCGGGGTAATGTCCAGTTTTGATAATGTGTTAGTACGTTAACCGAACGATTGTTTTTTCGGAAGATTTTTTATTAATATATTATGAATACCATATAATCCGGGAGCTGTTTTATTTTTTAATTGTTGTATCGTGTTGTATATTTCTGTACATGTTAGGTAATTTGTATTTAGTGTGCTTGTCGAGTGTAAGTATTGTTGAACTGTTTGTGTTATGTTGTGATGGTGGTGTTGTGTATGGGGTGTGTTGTTTGTAAAATTGTTTTGGAAGTACTCTCCGAATTTTTTTGCGATCTCCGTCATATTGATTATTGTTTGTCCGTTTTCGACAATATTTGTTATATCTTTGTATTGATCTCGAAACCGTGTAGTAATTTTCCAAAGCGAATTGTCCTCCGGATTATTTAAGAATCTTGACCAGTCGTCGTTTTTATGCTCTTTTATTAAGTTATTAATTGTGTGTTGGTAATGTCTTATTAATCTGTGGTCATGTTCTTGTCGTGATTGTTCCCATGTTTTGCGGCTTTTGTTTTTCTCGAGTATTATTTGTGTGCTATGGTCAGGAGAGTATTATGAGATTGCACTCTCGGTTTTATTGTGGTTGAGCAGTTTCTAGCTGAAATGATTAATTTTTGAAAGTTTTCTATTATTTTTATTAAGTGGTTTGTGTTTTCGATTTTGTCTGTTATAGTTAGATTTTCAGTAGTAATATCCCTAGGGTTTTCATAATACCGAGATAAAATTGTTATAGAGAATGCTGAAAGCGTGTTGCTTGTTAATAGCCGAATGCCGCAGGCCGAGGGCTATTATCCTTGAGCAACATGCTTGAAGGATTCTCCTAGACAAAATTTTGAGTATTTATCAAGGCCCGAGGAGTATTCGATAAGATAATGTTTTACTTTGTAGATATCAAAAAATTGATTGTCAATCTGACGTTTAATAATGTTCAATATACAAAATTTATTAGCTTTAATCAAACAAATATTATTCATTTTTATTTAAAACTGCAGTTGCGAAAAGTACAATTGGTAAATGTTAAATTGGAAGAAGAGTTTGCTGAAGTTGACGGATTGTTAATTTCCACTGTTGAAGAAATTCCTCGCATGGTGTTAATTATTTCACCATGGCGTTCTTTTTATTAATTGCTTTTAGGAATTCCTTTATTTGCCAAATGGCTAACTGCAGTTGATCTGTTCGAATGATTGGATATCTTTTTACACTTAGTGTCCAAACCAATAGCTTGCGCGGATGATTTGGTCCACATATTAATTGTGTTCTTGCCTACCGGTATATTGTCAAACCATGTGTAACTTTCGAATTTCCAGAAACGATTTGGTCCCAAGAATAGGCGACTGGAAGTAATATTTTCCCCCCTTTTGAACAATAATTTATGGAATAACCGAACAGGGCATGCACTTTCGTTTGCAATATTTGGAACAAGCCACTTACTATTTGTACAATTTTTCGATCCTCCTTGGCATGTTTTACTGAATATTGGATTGTATTCAACTCTGTTGGTTGGCGTTCCATCATTATTATTCTCAATCGTGAAATAATCTATAAGGCAATCATCAGCTGCAATATGGTAAAATTTGTTTTGTAAACCTCCTGGTGTACATTCATCCCATAATTTAATGATTCTAGCCAAATCACTTCAACTCAAATTTGATGAACTGCACTTTCGTTTGTTTGGATCCTGCTGTAATCTTTTACGTTTTACATTTCTTGCATCTCGGGAATTTTTTAATATTACACTGGTAAACGGGTCGAATACAATTTTGAAGTAATTGAAGTATTTTTCCTGGAGTAGCTTACTCGTGGTATTCCAAATTGTTTTAACAGTTGTTTCTTTATATTCCGTTCCGTCAGCTTTTCGCATATTTCCCGCATAATCTTTCAATATATTAGCCAAATTATGCTAACTCGTTTCAGTATTCAGTTCGTATTCTCTAGTCGCACCAAACTCGAGAAATATTTTCCATACATATTTTTTTGATTTGATTGTATTTTTTGGTATATTATTAGATATAATTTCATTAATTGAATCGTTAGATTCAATACCAAATCTTCGCGACTTTTTTAAACCAGTTGTCAGTTTGACGTTTAATTAATTTTTAATAAAAAAAAACCCATACTGAAAACACCACTTGTAGGGTATTATAGCTGTAATCCAGAGGTGATTGGATGAAGTTTGACAAATTACTTAAAATTAAGTAATTTGATTGGTTACTATATTCAGTAAAAAATTATCATTTATATGTTTTCTAAATTTTATCCAACTAGTGGTGCTGTAATCGTATAAACTATTTTCTGGTTTTTGTACGCGATGGGAAAATTTGAGGAGAATCAGGACGGGATCATGGACGGAGTTGAAATCTGTTAGGGTTTTTATTTTTGTTAAGTTATTGATATTCTTGCCTATTGCTATGTCTAGGGTGTTAGAAGAGTGGTTCGTAAATGGGAAGTGTGTAGGAGTGTCAGTATGGAATATGTTATAATCCGAATTATCGCAGAATTTCAGTAGAGTACTTTCGTTTGTGTTAGGATGTTTTGAGTAGTGATACCACTAAGGATGTTTACAGTTGAGATCGCCTACTATGTATACTTTGTTATGATTATTCATTATATTAAAAAAGTCTTCCTTTCTTAACCTATTACCAGGAAGGTTGTATGTGCCAACAATTTTTATTTTATTATCAAAAAGTATTGCGATATGCTCAATTGATGAATTATTGTATTGCAGGGGTTTGAAGTGTATGCCTTTTTTGATTTATAATGCGATACCGCCTCCTTAGACATCGTCGAGGCGGTCTTGTCTGAAAAGACAATATTAGGAGTTTCTGAAGTAAATTTTTTTGTTAGGTTTAAGGATCGTCTCGATTAGAAAGAATATGTTTGGTTTATGAATGTCGAGAGAGTGTCGGATTAAATGGAGTTTATCAAATACACCTTGCACATTGCCAAAAATTATTTTGAGGTTGTATCGTTTCTGAAATCCTATTTTACCACCTACCTGCCTAAATATAGTTGTCTATATTAGCAACAAAGCTATTGTATATACTAAGATTGTCGATTTTGTTTGTTGCTTGCTTCATCAGGTCCGGAACAGTTCTCGATAGTTCGTCTAGGTCATTTCATCGTCTGAGTTAGAGTGAGTGTCGTCTAGTTTTCGGAATGTCAGATGCGTCGGACAACGAGTTGTATGTGTTTGAAACAGTTGTATTTTGCTGTTTTTGTGTGGTTCGTTTCAAAATATTGTTAAGCGTAACGAATTTTTCAGTTTTTCGATCCCTGGAGGAGTGACATCAGCTACTTCCATCTGTTCGTTATGTGGGATGGTGGTTATCGCATCATAGTGTACTTTTTTATTTTCAATTCTATTGAGTTCGTTTGAATATGTGAAATGTTGGCGCTTGGACACGGTTCGTCGTATTCAATACTTTGACTCGTTTCCCAGTCACCTTTTTGTGTATTGGTTTTAAGAACGGAAAGTTTTGTTTTTCTTTTTTCCTTTTGTGATGGTTATTGAACCAGAGGGTCACTAATAAACTTAGTAAGGTTAATCAGTAAGAGTGAACCACGATTCTTTAGGGCATACGTTTATTTGGGTAATTAATAAAACACGTTCAGAATAGAACGCTAATAAATTGTAAAACAATCAACCCGGACAAGGTTAATATTTTTCATTGTACACGGTGTTAACGGACTGAAAAATATCGATTCAGCATGTAGAAATAGTTTAATTCTGTATAATAAACATTAGTTGTATTTCTTACTCGTAAGTGTAACTCTGGTCATCGACAACGGTGGTCATGGTTAATTGTTATTAATTATGTTAGGTATAATATATTCCAGTGAGTTTTTGAACATATGGTATTATTTAATTCCCACATATTGGAGGTAAGTGTTGCCCTAATTAATGGTCTGGAATATAAAATGTTTTAGTATTTGGTACGCTTACCTCTAATCATCACACTTTATTTTAAGTATTTTGTTTTTGTACGTACCATTAATTTTTGATTTTCTGGGGGATGTTTTGACAGACACACTCATGAAAGGAAAAAGCTAGATTTTTGCCGCCAGATAATTCAAAAGTTGGTTGAAGATCTGCTTTGAATATCTATTATGCGTGTTGTTAATTAAGTAGAAGCATTGGTCACATATACTTTTTAGTTTTGTCTAATATAATTGTACAACACAAAAAGATATATTCAAACAATAAATGTTGTTTCAAACCAAATATTGTGTTTTTATCCTTTTTTTTCATTTCTGTTTAGTAATTAATATGTCTACGGCACTGTAAAATCTCATAACTTAGAAATTCTAATATATATGAGTTTGATATAAACGATTGAGTGAAATCATCTTTAAACAATTTATGTGAAAATTTCGATTAATTTTGGCGTGATAGCAATTAATCTCAAGAAAAACCGTAGATAATTTTGTATTGAAACGGTTTAAAAGGGGTAATTGTGGTACACCACAAGAAGTACCGCCAGTAAATTGACATTCATATTAACAACATTTTATGAGTATTTTCTTGTTCGACTCAGTGCAGTATTAGCCCATCAGTGACAATGTAAAGATAAGTTAATTTTATAAAGTACAAATGTCTTGATGTTCACTGGTCACAACATTATTTAAATAAAATACTTATGAATTTAGTTTATATTAACAACATTTATCCCTATACTATTTGAAGCTACCGTACTCAAATGAACTGAACTGTCTTGATAACGTTGCGCTATTAATGTTGACAATGTGACGTTCCAGACTTGACTCCAACATTCTAGATTGCTCTAGTCTAGACTATGCAATGACACGTCTAAAGGTGCATCCACACTGATGGGCTGCACCGTGCTAATCATTAAATTTTTAGTCGGGGGAGGGGGACACTAAACTGCGCACGAACGTGTAGATGTCGGTACATCAAAGAAATGTGCTCGACGAACGTTGTTCAGTTTGCACCTCTATTTGTTTTGGCGAACATTCCTTTAATTCGGGCACACTTTTTCAGTGTATTGATTACTTGTTAAAAACTGTTTAAAATTATTAAAAGTTGAAAAATATAGGTGACTGGGGCCACGAAAAAATATTAAAACTTATCGGTATATATGAAATAAAACCCTAATTATGGGATTCCACAAATGGAAATTATCATATGCGAAATAAAAAGCATGATGCAGGATCGAAATCGCAAGCGAATTGGAATCTGATATTGATGTGGTAAAGGGAAAGATTAATTCTTTGTTACCTTCGTTTCGAAGAGAAAAACTGCGAATGAAGAAGTCTTTAAAAATATGAACAGGTAATTTAAATATGTTTTTTTTTAATTTACATTTTGTTTGTTATTTTATGTTATTATTAAATAAAAAAATATTACTACAAATACCTTTAATTTTTGATTTATCTTTTAGGAACAAAGCAAGTTTACGTTAGCAATGGTTTGCATTTCCAGCTTTTACATTTTTAATGGAGAAAGACAAAGTCAAAGAAACAACTGATACCGAGGATGTAAGTATTTAATCATTTAGTCTTTCTGAATTCATACAGCTATTAGACATAATCGTTCTGACAGGGCACTCTTTCTTCATGCAACATATATTCAGCAATTTCGTTTCGAATTTCTTAGGCAGAAAGTGAATATTTCCTAGTAACTTTATTTAGGGGGACGAAAGACTCTGTTGAAGTAAGTTTTTATCTCAAAGTTCCTTTATTGGGTTGAAGTCATAAAGGGTTTACTTAAAATCCCAAATACTGCTAATAGAATACCGAAAACATTCTCAACTACTCTACGTGTCCTAGAAAGTCTGTAATTAAAAACTCTTTCTGCGGAACCTTTTTGATCATAACGTTTCATGCAGAGCAAATGCATTGTCCCCAGTATTACGTGTGGTATATATTTTTATCTTCCTGTACGGGGTGCTCGTTTTATATATGTCAAACTTCCAGCCTCAGTTTTCTTCCATATAGTGGTATTTTTAAAGGCTCGACCATCCGAAATTCGGCCTTGACAACCGACATTAATATATACAAAATTATAGTCCGCATCAACTAAGACGAATAATACTATGCCAAAGAAGAAAGATTTGCAGTTGAAATATTCGCTTCAGGTGCCTACTGGAGTCTGTACCACGACAAGCTTCCCATCTATTGCCCCTACGCAGTGTGGGAAATTCCAGTGTAATTCAAAACTATCAGAAATTATTAACCACTGGTCTGTACTAGTCGGAAGCTGAAACAAATTAATAAAAAGTTATCATTATACATTTTGGAACATTTCCGAATTGGAAATATTATTAACGAAAAAGTTATATTCATTTGCAATAAAAAATGTATTTAAAAGGAGCATGTATAACGATCTTTTGTTTTTTTAAGGTTTTAAGGATACAAGTGATCATGATGTCGCTTTAAGTGATCTGAAGCAGAAGTAAATTCCGTTCCGAGTGAGGAATCACAGGTGAAAGAGACACCGTCAGCATCACCTATTAAATCGAACTCACATCACAGCCAGGAACTTCCTGCAAACGGAAACTTTTTTTGTCTCCAAATAGAATACAAGCCCCCAAAAGAAGTCATTTGAAGAAAATTCTAAAGTGGCGTATGCATATATGACGTACTAAGAAAATGAATGTACAACTTTTGGACAACATAT
Organism: Galeruca laticollis; assembly: GCA_963921935.1. Lineage (NCBI taxonomy): Eukaryota > Metazoa > Arthropoda > Insecta > Coleoptera > Chrysomelidae > Galeruca > Galeruca laticollis. The sequence continues at coordinate 150,773,379 of OY998180.1, forward strand.
AGCCACAAAACTCGCAAGATTTGAAGATCCAGTGCGATCTGTAGTTATTCACAAAATAAACAATATAATATTTGATGCCAAATTAGGAAAGTACAACAACTACATAAACAATATTGAAGTTATTGAGCCCTCGATGACACAGTCAGCTTTTCATGCCTCTAATTCCAACTACTCTCCTAATTCCTACAATTCACATATTATCTTACCGCCACTACGGCCTCCTAGCTCCAACTATAATCATAGTTTTCAGGGCTCCAATTATTCTTGTAGCTCCTACCGTTCACAGACAATTTCTACCTCTTAGGTCTCAAATTCTAATCATCCTAATAGTCCCCACAATCCACAACTAGGTACCCTAGGATAGAGTCAACAAGATCAGACTTCACAAAATAATTTGAATCATTCACAAACACTGTTTAGGTTATTTGATCCCAGTAACACTGATGAATAACTATTGAAACTTATTTTATACTAAGATACTGTAATACTTAAATTTTGAAGTAAAAAATACTCATCTGAATGTGTTCTTTTAATCCATCCATATTAGCTTTGCAATTTTCAGTTATTATGGTTGATATACAATGATTAGAAATCTCAAAAGTGTACATCAAGCTGGTGTATGAATCTCCAGTTATCAAAAATTGGAGAGTTACATCTAAACTTTCGTTAACTGGAATAGACTCTCTAAAATTAGTCTTTTTTTCTCTACTTCTGGACCACTTAGGCTAGCAATAAACTCGAAATATGTTGAGGACAGGCGACACATTTTTTAAACTGGCATGTGTCTTGAATAACTAGATCATTTAGCAAATCACTTCCACTCTATTTGCTCCTACTCTTAAATAATTGTGTCATACAATAACGGCGTTTTCTTGCCAATTTCCATTTTGGCTTTTTTGATAAACCAGCAATTACAATAAATGCAGCACAAGCAATATCAACAGATTCGTCATCCATTATGATACAAAAATGTATTAAAAGTCCTTCACAAACACAAACGAGCCGCTAAATGCTGCAGCAGTTTGGGTGTTTTACAAGCAAATTGTTTGGTATCGTTCGCGAACGTTTTGTGCGACGCGGCGCAGCGCATTATTGTGGACGCTCATTGAGACAGGCAATGTAAACAATGAGTGGGGCCTGACTGGCTTGGACGCTTCGCACGACATTGTTATATATATATAAGTTCATCTTCATTGTCTTATGAATAATGAAAATAAAGAGATAAGAAAAACTGAAAAAAATCAAGAAGAGCAGGATATGACCGAAGAATGAGAGCAGGTTGAACAAATAACGAGAATCAAATTAATGTAATGAAAAGTGCAATAGAAGATATTGCTAAAACTTGAAACAAATAATGGTAGAGAAGCAGAGGACGTAAGTAAGTATGAGATGCAAAAAACGATGAAATAGAGAAAATATAAAAAAGAGGCATAATCTGTAATCAAGTGAATACTTTTTCTTCGCATCTCATTCTAAACTACTTTTTGTGAAAGAATGATTGAAATAAAGTTATTTTCAACTATTAAGTCCGATACTGACCAGAACAAATCACAAAATGTGGTACAGCGACTTCGGTGTAAAACCTATAACCAAGAATTATGTTCATTCAAACATACGCCGACAATCATACTTTTTATGTTGTTATTTTAATTTATACAATATGCATACTATGTAAACACGTTAGGCCAATAACACAAATCTTGTTTCTCCTTTTTTATGTAGCACATAAACAGACTAGTTTGTTGACAGAATTATAATTCTAGCACTATACTATAATTAACTATATTAAGTCTTTATTCCGAATAAGCAGATTATAATAGTTTTACAAGAATGTTTGAAGTCTCAAATGTACAATACATTTGGAAGTTCACATGCAGCAGACTTGATGATTATAGTTCCGGAGCATTATAAACTTGAGGAGTGAGGAATATGACGCGAAACCCAATAGAGGAAACCAAAAAATGATTCTTTCCCACTGAAGACGCAGTGCTAGAATTTTTTTTCAGAATGGATGAACATCATTCACCAAAACGGTAATTTGTTTTCTTCTTGGGCTGGAACAGAATTTACAGTGGTCGTTGACCAAAATGAAACTGCAATTACATAATTTCTAAATGTTTCGGGACCTCACTCATATCATTTGTGAACCAATAGTACCCCTAAATTGGAAAAGTATACTAACGGGAAAGTCATACAAGCACAAGGAAAAATATTAGTATCAATCTCGTAAACTTCACCTGTAAAAGTAAATATTGAGAAGAAAATAAATACTCCTTCAAAACAAAGTATTGAGGAACATGGTGAATGCACCTTGGTAGAGTAGTTGGATTATCTCGTGAACAGTGACCTTGACCGTTCCTGCGTGAAGCCTAAGTGGAAATTCGCTTAGAAATCTATAAGTGGAACCCAAAAATATTGCCTTAGGTCTAGGTACTTCAGTGTTTTAATTGAAAGTATAAAATGGGTAGCGTGTTTCAACTCATTTGCTTAACTCCATTTACAGTATAATTATTACGGAAGTAAAAAACAAACAACCTTTGTGGCTTTGAAAGTTATTACAAAGAGTATTCATTAGATTCTAAGGAAATACTGAAAAACGTTGATTTTTATTCTAAGGGGGGCACATTTTTAACATAAAAACATCTGTAACTTGTGAACCCCCTCCCTTCCACTTCCCCAACCACTTATTTTTAAATAGGGAATATATCATCTGTAGCACATCATTAGAAAGTCCTCTAAATGGAGTAATCAGACATAACGATCGTCAAAGATTTTTTTTCGATATTTAGAATCACCGTTTTGGAAGTATTCAAAAAATATCTTATTTTTTTAACTAACAACAATATTAAATAAACTGTCTTAGTATCAAATTACTAATTTTTTGCCAAATTTATTTTAATTTACTTATGAAATGACAGAAAAAATAACACATCACCACACATAACTATATACGTTGCGTTTCATGTAGTTGCACTTTAAATTAATTAAGAATATTTTGGCAAAGGCCAATATATCGAAAAAAAAACGTTAACGATCATTATGTCGGAATACTCCATCTAATTGTGTTTCCAATGACGTGTTACACATGGTATATTTCCTATTTAAAAATAAGTGGTAGGGGGGGTTGTGGAAGGGAGGGGGTTGACAATTGACAGATGTCTGTATCGTAAAAAATGTGTCCCCCCAGAACAAATTCGTAGTGTTTCAGAATTTCCTTAAAATCCAATGAATACGGCCAAATATCGGGGTGGACTGATTTCTGTGGACCAGTCTGTATACCTGATCAATAAAAATTCATAACAAAGTTATCATATCACATATTATAATTTCAGTGAAAAAATGAATAGGTACATAAAGAAAGAAAAAACACACAAGGCTTTAAAATCTGTCCATATAATTTTTACGGGTTTTGACAAAAAAATCAGAACTAAGAATTACCAAACAGTTTTCTTGACAAATTTAATAAGCACAAAAATTAAAGTAAGAAAATAAATTACATATACAGGATAATTCCAGAATATCATGAAAATAGCCAAACACGACAGTTTGTATTAATGGTTGACAACTCAAATATTCATTTTCAGGATCCTCTTCATCTGAAAATAAAAAGGAATCACGTTCACTGTCGTCATAAAGTGAAATTACGAAATCTTCCACTTCATCCAGTATATAATCTTTTTGCATATATTCTTTTTCGACAACGTGAGCACACATTTTTCCCATTGTTCCTTCCCAATTTGGTTAAATTTGTCGGTAAATTTCAACACGTAATCAAGTTTAAACGTCTTATTACATGCAGCGACGTGATTATTTAGCAGTGGCCATGTTTTTTCTATAGGATTGAGCTCAGTATGATATGGTGGTAAACGTAGAGCTGGAATGTTTTGCTAAAATTTTATCAATGGTACACTGTTTTTGTGAACTCGCATGTTTCATTGAATTTTTGCATTCAGTTCAGCCTTTGCTTCCTTTTCATCGAATTTAAATTATTATGATTCATTTCATCATGAAAGTCGCCTGTTTTAAGACCCGATTTAAATATGGTTAGACCTCCGGGCACAAAACCTGATACGGCCTCGGCGTATAAAATTATAAGTCGTTGTCCTTTGGACACAGGTGACTTTGGACAATTAGTTGCTACATTATGTGAACTATGAATATATGTTTCATCGCAATATAAAATCTCCCGCCCTTATTTTTTAATTTTTTCTTTATCGACTCGTTTGGATTTGATATTTAATTTTCAGTAGTAATAACCCAAGGACATTGATAATTGTTCGAAAAAATTTTATAACAGATTTCGAAAGCTTGTTGCTTGGAAACAGACCGACGCCGCAGGCGGAGGTCTGTTGCCTAGCAAGCTTCAGAAAGTTGTTATATAATTTTTGAGCATTTATCAATGTTCGAGGGTTATTCGGATAGAAATTTTTTTGCTAATTATAGAAAATAAGTACAGAGCTTCTATTATTTCATTAATGTTCTCGTCAGTATTATGACCAAATCGTGACATTTTGAAATATTAAATATTTGAAACGTCAAAATCGAAATAAATAATCAAATTGTATCCATAGCAACGTGATAGAGTGAAAACAGCCCATGGGATCTGTTTTCAGTATAATGTTGTTCTGATTGGTTGTGTTCAATCAAATGACCTCAAATTGACTGATTTCATTGGATTTTTACTAGAGCAAAAAGTTTTCAGGCTAATACCTTTCGGTTGTCTTTAATCGTTGGTTGGGTAAAGTATGCAACCAAAATAACAATAATATATAGACATACATTACTAAATTTATAAGTCTGTAATAATCGTAAGCATCTCTTCACTATAAGCAATATCGTTTATATCGAACACTAAATATTAAAACGCGTTGCTCTTAACATAAACATAGAAAATGACAAGTTCACTAACGATTCAATCATTTAATTGTTCAATACGATGAATGAAAATAAAATGACAATGTTTTCAGTATAAAGTGTAGATCTCACGGAGTCGTATATTGGTCGTTTGCGCAGGGTGGGAGTTCACGAGATAGTCCAACTGCTCCGAAACAGTAGACTCCATAAGCACAGATAACCCACAGATATATGAGACACTGATTGTGGCGCCATCTAAGGAGCCTGTCGACTAAACAATTGAGTGATGTTAAAAAGATTTCTGTAATTTTATGTTTTGCCAGTATATTTAAATTTACTGTGTTTTAATTATTTTATTTCAAAATAACCATTTATAGTCCATCATTTGACATTTCATTCAATTTAACTCCATTAACTCAATAATGATTAGATGTTGAGTTAAATTAAATGAAATATCAAATGATGGACCATAAATGGTTAATTAAATTGGAAACATAAAACAGTAATTATATAAACAGTTATTTATTTTGGTATAAAAATACACAACAAATAATTTTTCACAAAGTACTTTTCTTAACAAACAGAATGACAATAAATAAACTATAATGTAAAAACAATGCAATAATTAAGAAATAATTTGAGTAATATACATTCTAGATTGGAGTATTATTAGATTTTTAAATGATGTTAAATCAAGATAAAAGTAGAAAATTATTTATGATAAGTTTATATTAATTAAAATTTATTTATTACTATACTCCTATAAACACACAGAGCTGGACAAACTACTGGAGTATAACTGCTACTTACTTGATCAAAAAAAGTGTTAGCAATGAGTAGTTAACTACTATTTTTGGCAACTTTCTGTGAAAGAAAACATTTGAGTATAATTACTGTGAATGTTAGAAGAAAAGTAATTGAAATACTTTTCAAAGAAAAGTTGTTAAATATTGCCCAGCTCTGTAAATACAAGGTGGTAAGTAATTACATATAAGAGTGCTAAACAGCACTTGTGACTGTAGAAAATTTAAAATAATATATCTAACATTTCATTTCCACTTAAAACACATCTTTATTCATTTACTGGAAGTATTAAATATGTTTATATCACAAGCTTAAACCTAGTATATTGCATATTTCTACATTTAATAGCATTCCGTTCTTATGAAACCATCGAATAAGGCAGTTTAAGTTACTCTGCAGCTCCTGGCAGTCTATTATTGTTAAAATGTTTCTTAAGGGCTCTTAAAAATCCCACCATCTCGTGAAAGTCCTTTCTCGTTTCTGGTTGAGGTTCTACAAGTAAACACACAAAATAACAACAATAAATAAGTGTAAACACATAAATATGTTTGAAAATTTATATCAACAAAAGAAAACAAATTGCGCTTACTATTGAAATAATAAGTTTACACATGTTTTTATACTAAGCCAAAAAAATATCAAAAAATGTTTGAATGTTTAAATTTTTTTGGTTTTTTTGAATTCCTTTTTCTGGAGTTTTCGATTTTTTTCGGAATTCTTGATTCTTTTTTGGTATCTAACTATTTTTTGATTTATTGTTTTTTTTTATTTTTTGTCTCAAAACTTAGATGTAATGCCTCAACAAAAGTTAATACTCACTTTAATTTCCCATAAATTGTCATACCATGGGCTAAATATGAAAATCGGCAAGGGGTCAATACCTTCCATTCCATAGCTGGTGCAGGGAATAGCTATAACATAAAATAAAACCTAGATTATTATTTTTTTAATGGGTACATTTTAAAATGGAATTGTCTGAGTGTACACACTAGATATGAATTGATTGAATGAAAAGACTAGTACTGAGTGTGTCATTTTATTAAAATTCCAGCTAAGTGCTTTCAGCCATTGGGCCATTTTCAAAGCTGTCGACAAGAGAAAAACATACAACAGACGTCAAAAAATATCAAACCCTGTAACTGCTACATACAATGAAATAATGTTACATCATTATTTAAGTAAAATTTGTTAAAATTACCCTATAAAGAGGGTGTACACACATATCATTTAGTTGATAATTTCAAATTAGACGTTTCGTTATGTGAATTACAATTGTACACCCTCTTTATAGGGTAATTTTAACAAATTTTACTTAAATAATGATGTAACATCTAACATTTTATTTCATTGTATGTAGCAGTTACAGGGTTTGATGTTTTTTGACACCTGTTGTATGTTTTTCTCTTGACGACAGCTTTGAGAATGGTGTTGTATGTTTTTCTCTTGACGACAGCTTTGAAAATGGCCTAATGGCTGAAAGCGCTTAACTGGAATTTTAATAAAATTATACACTCAGTACTCTTCTTTTCATTCACTCAATTTACATTTTAAAATGTCCAAAATTATACCATGCTATATTGAATACAATAAAACTTACTACTTTACTTTATGTCATACCGGTGACGTAGGACATACCAATTGGTTAACCAAAGCGGGCCGAAATCGCTTTATCTTATATTGTATATGAGTTTCTAGTTAATAGTATAAATTGCCCATTTTTATCAGTGTAAAATTTTTGATATTAATTTGTTTAGCTGAGGTTTTTCAAAAACACATTTCTGGGTTAATAAGCCTTGACACTCTAAATTAACAATAAATGAAGGTGTTTTATAATCTATAAAATGAAAACACTGTCGTGATTTTATCTCAACCATTTGTTATTCTCATGAACGTACATTATTTGTAAGACGTAGGCGATATAAAATACTCGATAGGCTTAAATTGACATCCAATTTTAACAATGTTGTTACTGAACGTGCCGCGTAATAGGCATGCTGAAATTTTAAAAAGAGATGAGATAAAGAATTTGCAAACAAACAAGATGAGCACAATATCTAGTTATAGATTTCTAATGTGGCAAGATTAAATTTTGCCTTTTAAATCAGATAATCATTGGAGATATCGAATTTTGACTGATGGTTGTTGTGCATATTTCTTAAAATCCTTTATCAATATTCTTAACAAATAATGACTTCCATTTAAGAAGCAAATGTGAATTTATTGTTCTTTTGGTAAAATAATGAATGAACTAATATTGTAAATTTTATATTTGTAGAGAATACGTGGGTGTTGAAATAATAATATCATCGGTGTAATTTGCGAAATACCTATCTTCACAATGCATAACTTTTCACGAGAGCAATAAAACTATTTTTAAAATTTATATAGTTTGTTATTAAAACTAAAATAGTTTCATTATACGACTTACGATATTTAGACACAAAGTACACATGACGCAATTGAAAAATTATAGACTAAGATATAAAAAAATGGTGTTACATCAATTTCCAACAAAATGAACAGTTTGTTTTTGGACATACGTACTTTTCATCGAAAGAGCAAGAAATTAAACTTTTCAACAATTTGGAAGGTTATCATAAAAACTGTGATAATCTGGTTCCAAACTACGCTAAAGTTGTTGTATTTTTCTTTTTTATCTTTTGGTGTGCAAGGAAACAATCGACTCAAAAGGCATGCTTTCAGTTCTCTGATTAAATCTTATAGCTCATTCCAAATTTGAATGTCTTAGTTTATAAAATACCCCGTATTTGGTATACTTAAGGGCTTTTATATCTGTCACCACGAGGTCGCCTGTTTTCTGTTCCGGCCAAATTGAGGAAAAGAATTTTTCTGACTGCTCAATATTTTTGAAAAATGTATGTTTTGAGTGTTCTATAGAATAGAGGGCTTTTTCACATGCCATTTTGCAAATGTTTACATAGTCGACTGGGATATAAATGTATTTTTTTGTTAATTTCCATTCATTGCATAAGCGCATGCTATCAGATTCAATTTGTGTATGTCCCTTATAGAGATACTTTTGAACCATTGTCATGTCTTTTGAATCGCTAAATTAAATGATGCATTAGACAATATTGCGTTCCGATTTTGATAACTGCATCCATCGCTATAAAGAATGTACTGAACATTGTTGTCAGATGGGTGAGAATCAATAAATTTCAAAAGAAAATAAATATACCTAATCGAAGAAAACTCATTACACGTTAAATTGCCCTCCGATTAGTTGCATATATAACAATATCCCTCGAGCCTTTTCACGTCATAGACGGTAAAGGTATGTACTGCCAGTTTAGTTTTGTAATATAGAGATGATACATTTGATGTTGGTGATAATAAAACGGACTGTAGATCCATTGTAAATACTTCATTTAAAACAATGTGATCATTATAGTCAATTGCGGACAAGTTGTGTGTCAAACGTAACACAAACATCGCATTTGTCTTTCTTGGGTCTTTGAAGTGAGAAATTAATTTCTTCCAATCTCGTTCAAAATGTGACACGTAAAAGTGGCTTTACATTATTTTGCTTGCAAGACTCATTCTGGTACTCTTTGAATAGCTATGCTTTAGACTCCCATATAGGTTCTAAATATAATTTAGAAGAACTAGCGCGGCAATAGTGGGACTCAAGTTTTGGCAGGATCCGAAAAAACGCATTTAAATTTTCTATTTCAACATCTTTGCGGTGTTCCATCTCCTCTAATTTTCTCCTGAGAACAGAAGAGCGCATCTATTGTTTTACAGCAACCTCACCAATACCTACTGTAACATTTTCTTGCAAACCCGAATTTGAGTACCACCATTTTTTAAATAAAATATCTGTAGATGTTGACCTCCTAGATAGTTGTTCAGTGTCTCTCTTTCTGGATGCAGGTTTCACGTTTGCAACTATTCGTACCAAAGTTTTCTTATCCGCCCATATCAACTTTCAAAATGTCTCAAATATTGCATTTCCATCATCTTCTGTTATGGATTTACATTGAAGTTGGCAGTTCGCATTCTCACTTAGTCTGCAATAGCACGGGGGTTTGAGTTCTTTTCTACTTTTTTTATGTCATATTTCCATGTGTATCCATTCCGCGATTTTTATTTCCTTTCCATCTCGTAACATCCTTTTCACTCCCCAGTATGCTGCGTTTACCTCTTGTAGTGGCTCCCTCGATATCATAATCTTTATTGTCGCTTTCAATGGCATTTTAATTCTCTCCATGGTTGCCTTCAGTTTCCGCATTATTATTATCCAGACTTTCAGTTGCCGAGTAATCACTATCAGCATCTTCTATCATCACGTGAATACTTTCTGAAGAATCTCTGACTTTGTTGATATTTCTTCCTGTTTATCATCCGAATCTGCAACACCTGGTAAGACCCCTTCTATTGCTTTATCAACAAAAATGAAATCTTCATTTGTAGCACTTGTGATTTATTTCATGAAGATGACGTATCTCCATGAAATAAATCACTATAGGGACTAGCGAAAATTACGTATCCTCACCTTATGATTTACAACATAAAATTAATTTTTTTGCCAAATTTTGAGGGTTATCAATCATGGACAGACGAGTATTTATAGTCTACTTACCCATTTTAAAACTGAAAACCTATATTCGATCACAACAATACTCTCTAATTCACAAATAAAGTCGACCACGCGTATACAACAGACCAACTGTAACGTGAAAACGCTGAGATACGACATTTGGTGATCACAAAATGGCACAATGAAGTTAGGAACTATTCCGAATGTAGTTTAGTGCGAAACAAATTTATATGGAGTTAGACAATTTTCCAACATGTTCGTTGATTTTTTCCCAACTGATGGAACCAAAAAGCCATTTTAAGCAAATATTGGAGTTACGCTTTTTGCTAATTACATCGACGGTATGTAGTTATCAGATTTGAATTGAACCAGTATTCCTTTTAGCACGGATCGACTCTTTTCAATTTTAGACAGATGTTGGAAAACTTTTACTACTAATTTTGCTCCATGTATTGTATTTCTTGTTTTTTCTAATCGATGAAATCTATATGCATTTATAATAAACACCAATATGAAAGGTGCTTTTTTTGCTGCTAATATATTTGATACGATAAGAAGTTTCGGTTAGTAACAAAATTTTCCTAAATATCTAGATTTTACAACCGCATCTAGAGAGGTAATACCATATTGTAGATTGTGTCACTTTAGACTAGATTTAGCCGAGTATCATCGTTCTTATTACATAACATCAGGTCCTCCTAACTATTTTGCTACGAAATTATAATTATCACTTTTAACATATCAATCACTTATTTCTTTAGATAAAATGTTATACAGAAGATTTACTCAAGTTGAAGATTTGATGTATTGAAATAATTTAAACAAAAAAGTTATGAACTATCAAAAATGGCTCCAGCTAATCATATCTAGCTAGCAGTTTGTTTTTAAACGAAAAAATTCTTTCATAACAAGTTTTGACTACTTTCTGTTCTCTAACCACAAAAGTTATTAGCCTAACAGTCATCAAATGTCGTCAAACAAATCATCTCATCTCAGTTGAAATACTGAAGGTAATTGAAATAGAAAAAAGTTAATTCCTCTGTTATTAATGATGGACATAAATATCTCGAGGCCAACGCTTTAAAAAACGAAATAGATGGTAGAGAATATGTAAATATGTTTATGAGAATGTATCATTTTTGAAATTGATCCACCAATTTGACAATATCTATTCATTTATTATATTTCAAATGATTTTTTTCCCAGAAAAATCTGTTATTGTTTTGTATGGTCCTGTTTTGTGTATTTTCTATATATTACGAAATGAAAATAAAAACTCGTTTTTCTAGAAATTTTCCAGTGAAAAAGCTCAATCTATAGAGCCAAATAGAACACAAATGAACCTGGCTAAGATGATAATAGAAATATTTAAACGAAAAATGTGGTATTTATTATAAATGCATGTTATTTGATATAGATGGAAGGCAGATAGCAGTAAAAAAGAAGTCATGAAATTGACAAACAAAATAGTTGCATAAAACATTAATACCCGATTTCACCAACTAATTCCTAAAGTTGGGCAATTCCTAAACCAGATTTAGGAATTCGTAAATGACATATGCGTTTCACCGTTACATAAGTGATATAAGAGTTGTAGGAAATACCTAACATTAGGACAGCTGACAACCCTCGCCTAAATCCCTAAAGTTTTTAGGTGATACTTAACCTTATAAGTTCGTTTGTAGTCGTTGTTGAAAGGTTAAATATCTTTTGTTTTATTTATATTAACGCACGGTGAAACGCATATTTCATTTAGGAATTCCTAAATCCGGTTTAGGTATTACCTAACGTTAGGAACTGGTTGGTGAAATCGAGCATCATAAGAGTTACGTTTTCAAAGATTCTGAAAAAAAAATTTCAAATAGAATATCAAATCCGGAAAGATAAGTATTGAAACTGCATTGACAAACAAGGAGGATATTGTGAATCGAATCAAGTAACAAAAAATTAAGTGGTTCCAATCCAATAGTAGTCAAACCATTGATCGATACTAAGTTGCCCATTCATTTTCCAGGAAATGAATACACGTTATTGTGTGAATATGAACTTCTTTATATTGACATAGGAAAGAATCAATAAAAATGGGATACTTTTTATGATGTAATTTTAGTTCAATTCTGATTCGTTTACGCGTGGGAGGCGAGTAATATTGAAGAAATTTGTTTTTCGATAATTCTTAGCAACTTTTGAGGTTTCAAAGATTGTTTTGTTTTCTACAAATGAATGGGATCAATTTTTATATCAAGTATGACCCGAAAATAAGACACATCACCTATTTCTTCTTGTTTATACTCTAGAGAATTTCTCGAAAGCTATTTCAACTATTTACTTTTAATAGCAAATATATATTGTGCTGGTCATCTTGGAGAACCTCATCAAAATGATTTCTAAATCCATACGATGTCAATTCCAGTGTTATTAATGTTTAGTGTGGTAATTCGGCAAATAATTGAAAGCTCAAAGGAAAGCTGTCTTTATAATTTTCAATAGTCATTTAAAAGAAGCAAGATTATTGGATTAGATTATTAACGGAATTACTCGCCTTCCAGTTCCAGAGGTCTGATGAATTCCAGTATTTGGGATGGCTTCAAGGAGGTTAGATCATCACTCCTACAAGTTTTTTGTCCGAAGTATTTTTTGCGTTGGCCTGCAATGACGAGTTATTCTCGAATTAGGTGATCTCGAGTTTATTCCTCCTCCTCACAGAATCTGCACTCATAAGATTCTGCTAGACCTATTCTCATTAGGTGCTTCCTTAGGCGGCAGTAGCCTGTAAGGAAGCCGTTTAGGAGATGTAGGTGTATTTTTACTGAGATCTAGATATTTTTTGGAACTATCGGTGTCAAAGCTCCGCAAGAACTTTTTGGAGTAATCCAGCCTGGGAAGGAACCTCATGGTCTGAACCTTCCATATATATTCTAAGAATGGCCTCTTGGGCTGATTTTTCTATGACCAGATGTAGAGGTGTGAGATCTGTAATGATCTCCTGAGCTCGAATTGGGTATGTTCTCTTAGCTACAATGATGCACACACAGGCAAGCCTTTAAACTTTGTCGAGGTTCTTCTTCGTGCTGTTCTGACTTGCTTTGGCATGTCAGTCTATAGCCGCATACGTGATTGTTGGTCTCACAATCATGGCGTACACCAATCCCAGTATTTTAAGGTTACAGCCCCAAGTCTTACCAGCTAGACTTCTACACGCCATCAATGTCTTTGTTGCTTTACTAGCAGTTATTTCAACATGCTTATTCCAGGGTTATCCCTAGATATTTAACAGATTTTCATTCTATGATTTCCCCGTTTAGAGATAGCGATTTCATAGGTGGAATTTTTCATTTCCGGGTAAATGGAATTATTGTGGTCTTGTTTGGGTTAATATTTAGCCCCTTTGACAGACACCATTGTTCAATAATTCTGAGGCCCTTCTGTAATAAATCACATAAGGCGTTCTCGAACTTCCCTCTGACTATTAGGACTATGTCATCAGCATAGCCCATACATTCGAAGTCAAGCTGCATTAGTCTGTAGAACAGCTCATCTAATACTAGGCTCCATAGAAGGGGATATATTACTCCCCCTTGATGTGTCCAGCGAGTGGCTTTAACAGAGGGGGTTTGATTTGATACCTGTGTATCAGCTATCCTCGTTGTCAACAACTCATACATCCATTTTACAATGGTTTCATTTACTCCTCGCCTTTTTAGTGCTTCTTTCACAGACATATAAGTTGTGTTTTCAAAGGCTCCAGATATATCCAGAAATGCCCACATTGCGATTTTGTTGTTGCTTAGATTTCTTTGGATGACTCGGTCAGCTGATACACAGCAGTTTCCATTGTCCATTGATCGACCAGATCTGTAAGCATGCTAACATTTATGAAGCGGTGTATTCTCCATATTCTATGTTCTTATGTAGTTATCCACAACTTTCTCCACGTTTTGAGTAGAAACGATGTTAGGCAGATGGGTCGAACAGATCGGGGATCAGTCCGGTCTTTTTTCCCTACTTTTGGCATGATTGTAACCCTTGCCCTTCGCCATTTTACAGGCATTAGACTCACTGCTAGACTGCTTCTTGTAATCTTCAGAATGTGAGGAATGATCTCTTTTATTCCTTTCTGCAGGAGTGCTGGAAATATTCCATCCACTCCTGGCGATTCGTTCGCTTGAAATGTACTTATTGCCTATTCTAACCGCTGTCTGGTAAATAAAATATTTCCTTAGTAATGTTATTACAACAACTTATTATTATGTATTATGATAATAAGGTTAACCTAATTTTCGCACCCTCATCAGCCTTACTACATTTAAATGTACACTGTGTGAGTATTAAAAAGTTATTTACCTGAAGAAGTGCTACGGGTTCGTCTCTACAAATACAACCTAAATCAGAAGCAAACAAAAAAGAAAGGTGGTATTGAATAGTTTATTGTTTGATTTAATATGGTTTCTTGTAATTCACATATTATATCATTGCATAAATAGTTAACAATTATGGAGTTTTTCCTTTAGTACTAAAAGGTGTACACAATTTAAATTTGGTAAGCGGATCTTTGTTATAATATACTATACTATAACTTTAATAATAACTGAATAGCTACAATTACTTATTGAGAATCTGTTATCCGCAACATTTTTTGAAAAGCACCTCTATTCTCAATACTCCATATACCTGGGTTACAATACACTAAGCCTAAGTTACCTCGATAATAACCATAACTACAAATATTTATTGAAGAGTATCTCTACTCTAGGCATTCCATATAGCCGCACATATAGGTTAGTTAGTTGTAAGAAAAAAAGCCTAAAAAATTATAGAATTTAAAACTAGATGCAAAAAAATTAAAAAAATAACATGCAATAAGCAACTTAATTAACTTACCAAAGGGGGTATGTGGCTTTTAGGTGAAATAAATTAAACAATTAAAGATCCCCTTAGGGCTTATTCCCAATTCTCTTGAAAAAAATACGAATAAGTTTAATTTACTCTTTTCCTCTTTTATTTTAGGCTATTTTGTATCCGAAATTGCTTCGAAAAATTAAAACCCATGTGGTTGAAAAAGCAGTCGTTTCAAAAAAAAGTTTTAAAAAAAATGACAAGGTACAAGTGAAGGTTTCTAAACCAGAGATTGTACATTTATGTTATTAAGCCAGGTAAGGCTAAGTAACCTATAATGGAGTGTGAATTAGTGAGCCACAAGGTTGAGTGCCATTTTACTTAATAATCAAAGATAATTCAATGAAGAAGAAGAACATTAGATTGTGAAGAATAAAGGTTATTCTTTACTTTGAAATATTTATGATTTTGTTTTACCAAGTGTGAATCAATATAGACAAATTAAAAGTTATATACTTTTCCCCATTTTCAAAGGTAAGCTTTTGGTTATTTATAGCGAATAGTTTTCATAACTGATTCCAAACCGTAACAATGTCCCAATCCGCGTTGCGGGATTTTTTGGTGAAATTCAATACTATTTCAGTACTGGTTGTAAGTTCACTACTTGGAAAGTGGGTTCTGAGAAAAATAATCTGTCGTTCCTCTTCACCTTCCGTGTATGATCCGTGTGATTTTCTCAGCTACATGGTGGGGTTGGTTCCCCCGTTTGCCATGATCTTTTAGAATCTGGTCGCTTTGTGAGTGGAAGTGATTTTTTCACAAAAGGCCTCTTGGCATTCTTGATCTCTTCATTATACTGAGTAAGCTTCTCAGTGCACTCCTGCCAATTACTTCCTTGTTTGGCTCTATTGAAGAACCAACGGACGTCTTTTCTGAGGTTTGACATGTTCTCATTCCATTAAGAAGCACCCTTGCCTGATCAAACTTTTGACAGTGGGCAGTTGGAGTGAATTATTGCCTCACTGATTTGTTCCACTCTTTGTTCCAGATCGTACTGCTGGTGATGTGCCCCATATACTTCGACCTGTTCCAAATTTCCCTTCAGATTGGTCTTGCACAGAAACTAATCCGTCTTTCTAGGATTTCGTATTTAAGGAATCGACGTGGTATCTGCCTCTGTCCTAAATTCAATGATCCTATGGTCTGAAATTGTTGACTCGTCCATCACCCTCCAGGATTTTACGTTGTTCTTCGCAGCAACATTAACCATTGTTATATCCAGGACATTTTCTCTTGCTGTCGTAACAAAAGTGGGGCTGTCCCCACGTTTAAGGTCTCAAGGTTATTTGCACGCGAAGTTTTCACATGCCAAACCCTTGATTTGGCCTTGTTTTGTTAATCCATGGTTCTTGGATCGGTACAATTCTCATTTGCAGTTTAGCGAACAAGCTTTCATTCACGACTGAATTTCCCTTCGCGTTATGCAGATGTACTTGCGTTACCTTCGTGAAGATGAGGGTGAATTATTGTGTGTGAGAGAGGCCGATTTTTATTAGCCCAAGGTCAATCATTCCCTGTTTCCATTTTTTCCGGAATTTACGGATATGGAGCGTTTCTCCATGTCCTTCGGATACTCCGCAGGATTCTCTTTCTTTCCCAGCCCCGAGGCAGGGATACGCGCCCAAAACGTAAGTTCAGCGCGTAACCCCCTACCTTTCTAAGCCTCCCTCTAGATTTGTGATCAATGCTAATCGAGAGGAATCTTTCCCTTCTTTGTGGAGTTCAGGTGCCTCAGCTCCAGTAGTGAGTTTAGAGCTCTGAACATAGACAAGTGTAAGGATGTTCTCCGTTTTCATGTCAATGCGTCATGGGAACAACACCGTAATGGTGACGAGCTTTGGGATGTCGTCTCTACACTGAGCCTTCCTCAGAGGATGAAAATTTTCCGTTAAGAGTACACATTTTTCCGTTTCTCTTGCTGCAATACCCCAATATTCACCAGTTTTATTCCTAACAGTCAGCAAAGACTATCTTCCTTTTACTTACAGACATGGGGTTTTATCATGACATCTTCACCCACTACGGAGAAGCAGCTGTTAACAGATATAAATCATGGTCTAAAAATATATATATATATATATATATATATATATATATATATATATATATATGTTTTTAAATGAAACTCAAGGTCTCTAGTTAATTCCACAATATAATACAAGTTATTGAAAATTCTAAAAAATTGACAATTGTTTCGATAAATCAATATCAGTCAATTTCATATATATATATATATATATATATATATATATATATATATATATATATATATATATATATATACGTGGCAGGCATCACCCATTAAAAAAATGTCTTGATAGATTTCTTTATTTTTTATAAAGATACATGAAAACTAAGTAAATAGTATCGTACTCGTTTCGTAATAATTAATCTACAATTTAGTTCAACTATTTAATTGGAAATAGCAATAAGTAAAACGCAAAATCCGTACAACAGCATATATACTGTAGTACAGATTTTGCGTTTTACTTCCGGCTATTTACCTACAGACTACATTTCAGATGGATAGTCTTTTTCATTAACTTAATTGAAGTATTCTTATGAAAATGCACGTGTATGTAATGAGATCTACTTAGGCATATGTTACTTCGAAATGTGGCTTACAAGGGGTTTGGATTGTGCTGTTTTTGACGTCACAGGATTTGCCTTATTGTCCTCAATTACTCACCGTCAAAAATGTACAAGTACTTAATAAAAATTATAAATAATATAAAGTCTAAAAATGGGTATTATGAATCATCAACTGGATTATGCCCTTTTGTTTGACGTACCACATAATTTTGAGATATTTTCATCGGCTATATCTCTCAATACGTTTGAGTAGTGTATAATAAAAGCTGTTAAAAAATAAATGATGTTTTATTGATCCAGTCAATTATGCAAATTTTATTAGGTGTTAGTTATTTTTTATTTATTTTCCGACTAACATATTTGGACAGATAGATATCTACCGGAATTAGTAAGTTAAGGCCCCAGCTAAGTATATACCCACCAGGCGATAGAACAGTTGTATCATAAATAAAATTGGTGTGACAATCACGTCGTGGATAAAGGTAGCTAGTGGTCTTGTAAAGTTGGTACCCAGTACAGGAAAGTCGGTATCATAATTAATCAAGTTGGCTGAAGAAGTGAAGAAGTGATAACTATAAAACCGGGTGGGTAGTTTACATTTACATATAACGATACATAAGTAGTATTCTACAAATAAATAAACGCTGCTGGGATACGGATAGAACTATATACAGAGACGGATTTTATTAACATTAATATTTTTTATTAGGTTTGGTTCTTTTGCTTTTCCTATTTATTATTAGTATGCTCCACAGGCCTGTGTACTAAACAGTTTACTCTTTTAAATCCTTTGTTTCCAATTGTCCATTCTTTCCTTTTCACAGCTTTACTTTCCAATTCTGAATGTTATTATTTTTTACGTATTCCATAACACATTTATACCATTTCAGTTCTAAAAGTTGTTTCTGTCACTATTTTCATTCAAATTTCATTCTTTATAATATGATTCTTGTATGGACGTGGAAATAGGTAAAGAGAAAAAATGTTTTTGGAATATATTTCTATTATATAACGTTTCTATTCTTAGAGCAAAAAATAGTTTGATGAAAAAATTAGCTCCTCAAAGAATTTGAGAACAGAAAAAAACAATGAATTAACTAATTGAAATGGTAACGAAGATTTGTTACGCCTTGAATTTATTTGGAAAAAGGAATAGACCAAACATAACATAGATAGGGACTCAAAATTAGTATAAAACATAAAGAAAAATGAAACGGTTTTAAAGATTAAAACTAACTTTTCCGCATCTGTTAGACACCTTGAACAATATCCAATGACAAAATTGGTCACTTCTATACATTCCGGAGGCTGTATCGTGCTAACGACCCGAAATTTCTCCAAAAATGAAACTTTAAGTACAATAACACCCGTTCTACTGGCTTTGAGCTAAAAATCAGTAGAGTTCATCTATGAGACACCCTAAACAATATCCAATCATAAATTTGGTCACTTCGATACACTCCGGTGGCTGTATCGTGCTAACAAATCGAAATTTCTCCAAAAATGTGATACTTCAAGTACCATAGCATCCGTTGTACTTGCTGTGGTAAGCTGAAAATCAATAGAGTTCATCTATGAGATGTCCTTAACAATATTCAATTATAAAATCGGCGACTTACTGCACTCCGGCTCTGTATCGTGCTAATAAGATATGTTACGAAAAGTGGCCGACGACTACAACGACAACATACACATAGGATTTTTCTTCAAAAAACCGTATTTTCGTGTTTTTTTTGCTGCCAAATGAAAAAAATATTCTAAATTCCAACATTTTTTTAGAATAAACCAATACTTTTCTCGCATATAGGCTTGTGCGGAAAAGTAATATAATATAAACTCGACAAAATTAAGAATACTTTCAATAAAAAAGTGGACGATAAGAAATTGTTAAGAAATCATCACTTTTACACAGAACTTAGTGCTTTAAAATAAGAAGTGTAATCACTTGTAGATCAAGATTGTGTATACCTATAATAAAATGAACAAGAAAGTTTAGATGCATTTAATGATGTTTTAGGTAGGTATGTAAAAAACATTACTCCAATTTAAAGTCATGTATTGAGAGGTGCGATCCGTTCCTGATAATGTGTTTATTTAAAGAAGTATAAACAGATTGGTATTGTGGCTTTTCGTGACTGGGTAGCCCGTTAAGCTAGGTGTTCGTATTTGTAACGGTAGGCTGTGTTTGTGTTGGTGAACATGTGGCCAATCCTTAATAAATCCCCTTGTTAATTACTGAAACCGTGTATCTTAACTTAACATGTAGGTAATTATGTTCTACCTATGCCATGATGTTCCTAGCTTTCAGTTTTAAGGACGATACTGTTTGCGGCCGACGGAGACCGTAAAAAACCACCGCTGAACACGTTTTTCACAACCTATCTCAGTTTCAAGCTCTAAGTGACCTATAAATTTACTGTACATTATAAATTAACCAGCTCAGAGTGCACCACTTGTCTTCGCATTTTATACTTTTTACTCTCTTTTTCTTGAGGTCCTTGAAGCACTCTTCGGGCACACCAACGAGGAAGGAACATTTTAATTACTGTGTGTTCTCGATTTTATAAACACTTGTTTGTGTCACGATTTTTACCGCCTTAAATAAGATGTTAAAATTACCTAATTATGAAATATATTCACAATGAAGACGGTATTATTCTTTATATATTTGACATTGTGAAATCAGTATTCCATTTGAAATGAAAACATGCCTTTGAAATTGTGTCGGTTGCTTTAAAAATCTAGAAGGACATTTAATTAGAAATGTGTGTCAAATAATGAAATTCAGTACGTCTACTCTGTTTTATCAAACTTAGGTAGAAAAATAGCTCACGGTAAAGGAAGAACCTAAAATGTCTTGAGAGTCATCGATATGAATAAATAAAGATAGACAGGTAGATTGGAACCTTATTAAACATAAAACAGTCAAAGTTGTTCAGGAAGTTGTGAGAAATACAAATAAAAAGAGAGCATATCTGATAATTTGCTTTTATTTAAGAACAATGAATTAGTTATTGGAATAATACTAGGATAAGGACTATCAAAAACGTTGACACATTCAATACCAATGACGATAGACCTAACAGCTGTAAAAAATTTCCAATTAATGAGATATACTAAAATTAGAAAAAAAACAAAGAAATATGGATCTGAATTTACTGATTGAATACAAAAGCTGAAATGAATAAAAAGAAATGAAAATAAAAACTGTAAATTAAGTGATTAGTTGAAAATAATTTGATAATCTTCATAAATCACGATTTTTTAATACAGGTACCAAGGAAAATATCCACTAATCATGTTACCTAATTAATTTTTAATGAAAACATTAATTGTGTATTTAAATTACACCGACTAATATACTTCAAATTTATTCAATTTTATAGGTTCATAATTTATCTTAACTCCCAGTTAGCCATTACGTTTTATTCTCAGTTGCATTATTTGTGAGAACAGT
This sequence comes from Galeruca laticollis, assembly GCA_963921935.1. Classification (NCBI taxonomy): domain Eukaryota; kingdom Metazoa; phylum Arthropoda; class Insecta; order Coleoptera; family Chrysomelidae; genus Galeruca; species Galeruca laticollis. The sequence goes on from OY998180.1 coordinate 150,794,543, forward strand.
GGGAGAACATCTGAACTGGTTTTATCTTGCCGAACATAATAAATTAATAAAACTCATATTAGTACATGATTATTTATGATAAATTACCACTACGTCTATATCTCGAACCCTGGTAACTGATATGAAATCCATAATTTTGATTCTATACAGTCACGACATACTGATTTCCTCAATGCGTTTAGTGAATCACCGTATAATGATGGTTTTTCGTGTTCACAGTGTAATAGACTACAACACATATGAGTATATACAGAGTGGAAAGTTTAACTGGGACAAATTATGTAACTTAATAAACAAGAGTTCGTCGCAAAACTCCTGAAAGACGACAATTTTAATTTTCTATGAGGTATCAACCTCTAACTGCTCCAACCTACTCAAGGGAAGCTTGGTTATTTTTTTATTTTAACGCTTTTTCCATTGCAAATACAAGCAATGTGTCAAAAAATAACGAAATGTTTACTGGAACTACTTCAATGCGCAAATGTTCAAATTGCCCTATTAATACACGGAAATTATCGAAATTTACGCGGAATAGAAGAAAAAAATTGCAATAATAAATCATAAACTGTAGGGTTAAACGAAAATGAAAATGTTGTTATATTCAGTACGGTAGATAATTGAATACAACGCAAACCGATATTTCAAATCAAAGGTAGCTAATAAAAAACTTTACCATACAATTCCTTGCTTTACCTTTTATCAACAATTCGCCAACCAAGTACGACACTATACATATACTGTTCTCAAAAACGCAGCTGAGGACACAAAATTACTCAACCAAAAACATGCTTCGTTACATTTGACCAGCCTCTGAATTGGAAGACTAGAGATATAGTAGCATCCGAGAAAAATAATCCCTCAGAGAATCTAACAAACGTTGTAGTGATAGTGGGCGATTTCCACCTGTTAATGTGCTGTTCGGATAATTTTATAATGGGAAACAGTGGATATTCGGAATAATGGGCAACAGTTTACGCACCTGCATCGGTTCCACAGATGATTTCAGGTCATGCTTATGTTAGCGCAGTTCGGGCTCATGTTTTAACCTATTTGGCACTGTCAACAATCATTCGTCAGGAAATATCATTCCAAGACTCAGATAAAAATTATTTAGCTGGTCTCTTGGAGCAAACACCGACATTCGATGTTGTTGATAGCGATGACATAAAACTACTAAGCTCCAACATCAGTTTATAGAGAATTTGAATCAACTTTGGGAGAGAGATAAAACTTCTCAACTTTGCTTGCAGTATTTGGAATTCAATAGCTATACACTTCAGTCAGGTAGAACGTATGGAAAACTGGGATCTACATTTGAATTGCCTCTAGGCCATGTTACCGATCTTTCATGCCAGTGGACACTTTTTATATGCAAAATCTGTATGTCCAAGACATGATAACCCTTCAAGATGAGATGACAGAAAATGAATACGAAAATAAACTGTTTTAAAGATTAAAACTAGCTTTTCCGCATCTGTGAGTTGTCCTGAACAATATTCTATCATAAAATTGTCACTTGTATACACTTCAGGGGATGTATCGTGCTAACAAACCGAAATTTCTTCCAAAATAACCAAAAATGTCGTATATCTGGATATATAGAACGCGCTGTACTCGCTCTAGTTAGCTGAAAATCAATAGGGTACATCTGTGAGTTACCCTAGACAACACAAAGTCATAAAATTGGTCAGTTGTATACACTCCGGAGGCTGTATCTTGTTAACAACCCGATATTTCTCCAAAAAGGACCAAAAATGTGTCACTTCAGGTACTATAGCTCCCGTTGTACTAGCTCTGGTGAGCTAAAAATCAATAAGGTTCATCTATAAGATGCCCTGAACAATATTCAATCATAAAATTGGCCACTTGTATACACTCTGGAGGATGTATCGTGCTAACGAACAGAAAATTCTCCAAAAATGACAACAAATTGGTACTTCAAGTACCATAGCACTCGTTGTACTGGATTTAGTGAGCTGAATATCAATAGGGTTTATCTTTGAGACATCCTGAATAATATCCAATCATAAAATTGGTCACTTGTTTATACTACGGAGGCTGTATTGTGCTAACAAACTCAAATTTCTCCAAAAATGACAAAAATGTGTACTTAGCACATGTTATACGGGCTCTGGTGAGCCGAAAATCAAAAGGGTTTATCTGTGAGTTGTTCTGAATAATATTCAGTTATAAAATTGGCGACTTGTTGCACTTGGGAGGCTGTATCGTGCTAAGGAACTGAAATTTCTCAAAAAATGACAAAAATGTCGCACTTCAAGTACTACAGCTCCCGTTGTACTGGATTAAGTAGCTGAAAATCATTAGAGTTCATTTGTAAAATATCCTGAATAATATTCAATTATAAAATTGGTGACTTTTTACACTGCGGAGGCTGTATCATGCTAACAAGACATGTAACGAAAAGTGGCCGACGACGACGACGATATACACACAGAATTCAAAATTTTTTTGGAGTAAACCAATACTTTTCTCGCATATTAGATAGGTTGGGCGGAAAAGCAATATATAGGATTTCTGTTTCCTTGACTCAGGTGCTCAAGTGAGTATCTCAGGAACTAATTTAAGAGATATTCTTCTCAAAGATGAAGTTCCCTACAATACAAAGTCCATGGTTATGACATTGGCTGATTGTAAAACTACTATAGCCAATGCCCTATTTTTCGAGGTCTCTGTTGTACTCGAAGATCAAGAACATCACTTAACCTTGTGTGCCGTACCCGAACACGTGCAAAGCAGGACACTCCTGGGCGCTGAATTTCCTAAAACAGCAAACATCATCCTAGATATGCTTCGAGATTGCTGGTATTACAGCGATGATATATCTATACACTATCCGTTCTGTGGCAACAACCCTATATCTGATGAAACGTCAAATTTGGTTCGACTTGCTAGAATTGAACTAAACGAATATGAAGAAATTTCTCTTGAATCAAAAGACAAGGTACTCCTCAATAATATGCTATCTAATAATGAAGATGATGTCTGTACCAGCAAAGAGTTAGGGTGATCATCAGATCACCCTAGCTGATGATAATCCAATAGCGGTTCCTTCCTATCGAATGTTCGAGGTTAAAAAGGAGAAAATGACAAGAGAGTTGCTACTTGAAGGCACCATAGGAGATTGGCAATCCCCCTATACTTCGCCGGTAGTGTTAGTTCCGAAGAATGATGGTGGAATTTGTTTAACGGTTGACTACCGCAAGTTGAATACCATCACTAAAGCATATGCTATCCTTAGCCAAAAATCGACAACCTACTACACTCTACAAAGGAAACTCGCTACACGTCAACTGTCGATTTGAAAGCAGGCTATCACCAAGTGTCTGTTAAGTTTGAAGAAAGAGACAAAACGGCATTCATTTGTTCCTTCGATCTTTTGGGTTGCGAAATGCGCCCTCTACATTTCAGCGACTTACTGTTACGTTCCGCTCGGGCTTATCCAACGTCAATATAGTGGCGTACTCAGATGATCTCATCATCCTATCCCCGACATTTTCTGAGCATGTCAATGACCTCGAACAAGTATTTTTTCATTTAAGAACATTGAAGCTCCGTCTGAATCGGCTGAAATGCAACATCTGTTGTGAATCGGTCCTCTATCTTGGTCATATTATTACTTCTTCTGGTATTCAACTCGATCCCGATAAAGTGTCCTCTATAATCAACAGGCCCGCTCCTAAAAACGTGAAAGAGCAATTAGTCAAAAACTATCTAGCAGGTTTGATAAGATATGGGTTTGTTATTTTGGCTTATCAAATAGTTATATAAGTGTAATTATATTAACGTAGTTACAAAATGTTGGGAATACTATTACTTTTCCGCCCAACCCTTTCTCAGATGCGAGAAAAGTATTGGTTTACGCCAAAAAAAGTTAGAATTTTCGTTTTTTTTAGTTATTTTTTCGTTTTACAGCCAGTAAAACACAAAAAACTGGTCGCCGACCATTTTTTGTAACATGTAGCACGATACAGCCTCAGGGTATCTCAAAGATGAGCCCCATTTATTTTCAGCTCAACAGAGCTCCTACCACTAGACCTATAAATACATATATACTACATTTTTGGGAAACTTTCGGTTTATTAGCAGAGTACAGCCTCCGAAGTATCTACAAGTGACCAATTATATGATTGGATATTGTTCAAGGCGTCTCACAGATTAACCCCACTGATTTTCAAATCTCCAGATCGACTACAATGGGTCCCATAAATTCAGATATTCTACATTTTTGATCTATTTTGCAGAAATTTCGGTTTCTTAGCAGGATACAGCCTCTGGAGTGCATAAGTGCGGAAAAGTTACTTTTATTCTTTAAAACCGTTTATTTTAAATTATGATTACTCGTAGCTATTCATATATTCTTTAAGAAAAACTAAAAAAATGAGTTAAAAGTGTTTAAAATACACTCCCACGAGAGAAATTCTTTACATAACAAAGTATGACCATTCATTTTTACCATTACCACAAAGGCGATACGTGATTAATCTCGACAATTACAACCCAAAACCCTTATACAGAGAACTTCGACAAAGAAAAATGTGACTTAGAAGAACGAAACTATAGCAAGTGGTAATAAAAGAGTCAAAGTTACTGAAGCAAAAATTAAAAAAAAAGTACAAATAAAAAAACTGAAATCGCAACTGAAAAGTGAAAAGAACAAGAAGAATAAAATCGGGATTAATGATACTATTACAAATTGTAATATAAACAAATTAACGGAATCAGGTAACTCAAGTTTTTTACCCTCCTGTGAAATTTAGGTTTTGTGTCTTACGTACACATAGAATTAAAGTAACGACATATACGTATTGGAAAGGTAGTTTTTCAACTCCTCTTCAAGTTGTTATCATAAGAATTCGGTTGTACATTTTAACAAATATTACATAAATAGCGTTGTTTTAGTTTATATTTATTAATGAAACAATGAATTTCGATAATGGTAAGTACCGAGAAGAAGCTGAAAGAACATGGGAGATACAAAAGACAATCAGCTGAAAATTATGAAGGATTAAATCGGGTAATATTGTTTTTGTTATAGATATATCAAATTTTATACTGATAACACAAATAGGGATCTGAAAAATGTTTAATTTTCACCGGTAAACTATTTTTTCTAAACCTCAAATAACTCGTTTTCAGTATGCATAATACATAATAGAGAATTCGCGAGTACTGAAGTCCATTCCAGAAAATGCGCTTGAAAATATTGTGATGAATGGATGATTCGTTGGCGTACGTGTAGTATCTTCGGAAGAGGCATATTTTGAAAGGCATACAATAAATTTGAATACATATATTCAGTATAATTTTATTTTAAATTACACAGGTGAAGGAAAATCATTGAAACTTGCTCTTGATTTCGTGAGGATTTTTTTATTGTGAACAAAAATATCATTTTACAGATATATTTCAATTATATGAATGAAATAAGCAAAATTGTATCCAATTTTAAATTCGAAATGGAGGAGCTAAGAAAAAATATTAATATTTCTTTAGTGGAAAAGATTGCCATAAATTGAATATTGATACGTAACGAATTGTCATGAACTTTATATAAATAAGTAAATTGTCTTCTACTGAAAATTGACCATAACATATTACTGTTTCTTTTCTTTTTAATTTTCTCTTTAGATATAGCTATTTATCAAGTCACCACAAAATTATAACCGATAACATCATGACTTTCAGAAATATTTCATTTTTATTCTATATTAAATTATTAGCGAATATGAGACTTAATAACCTAAGCTCATTCAAGCTCTGCTTCTTATTGTCAATATTGACGGACATTAAACACATCAATTATGTATATTATTTTCTGTTAAAAACCATGTATTCCAACACAATGATACTCTTAGCTATCTACTATTCTCATTTAAGGGGAATACATTTTCACGGAAAATCTCAAAACGAACTTTGCTTCTTGAAGATTCCTAGTTTCTTTTATATTTTCATCTTACACTAAAAGAGCTCTAATTGAATTATATATTTGTCACAAACTAATTCTAATACTTGTTATTCAATAATAACCTTAGGAGGTTCACGAAGTTCATTTATAAATAAAACAACGCACATAATATTATGAGCTGATAATGCGAAAAAGTGTTTTGAGTTTTTTATTTTGATATAAGGCGTGATGATCTCAGCTCTAACAAAATTAATTTGACATGCGGAATGATTCGAGTAGGATTTATCTGAAAACTCCGAAACAAAAAAAAATCAGCCTCAAGCAATGCATACTTAGTCTCAGCGGTTGAGTCTGACATAATGAGGATAATTGTGTTTGTCGTTTTACGCTTTGAACTGCATTTTCTTGTTGTAGGAAATGCTTCGGATAAGGGGCATATATATTCCTGCGGCTTATAATTTTGTGATGTATGGTGTTGCTTTCTATGTAAACTCTTCTCTTTCCAACCATTACTCGTGGTTGCTGGTAATAAACAATGAATAAAGGAAATTTATTACATTTGTGAATGTGTATTGTTTCATATAAGCGTACCAGGATAAGATTTGTATATTCATTGAAAGTGGCCACTATCAATACTAATAAATAATGTTAAATTCAATACCATTTCAAAATATGTATACCAGTTCATAGGGCCAACGGCAAATTAAGTATGTATTTGAAAATTCCTCAGGACTCCGCTAAACTTGGTGGAATAATCTATTTGGTCATAGATTCATTTTTCATGAAATAATGATTTAAAGCATTCGTCCAAATTGTGTCAGGACTAAGAGATATTGCAAATATTATTATATGGCCATATCAATTACCTGAATTTTCTTCCATTGTGTTTAAGTTGAGTTGAATACGATAAAACGATAAAAAATCTATCTACGAGTTCTGAGCATTTGTGCCGACTATTAGCTAGCGGACAAGTTGTTATGAAAAGTTAACTGATAGAGAGCGTAGAATATGCGATAATAAAAATAGAAGAAATTCAAAATTATACATTAATTTCTCATTTGGTTTAGGCGAGTTTCACGTCGACAGAAATAAATTATTGAGGCTTCTAAACTTTTGGACCGTAGTTAGTGGGTGTTCTAGAATATAACATAGTATGCTCAAATCATTGAATTTATAAATATTGTATGTCAAAGATAATTGACTTGACTTGAAGCCTTAAAATATATTAAAAACACGGAAATGAAAAATTCGTGGATTATACTTTCAGATTCTAAGAGTGCTGTAGAAACCATAAAACATACAACTCCTAAAAATAATATATATTATATTATGGCCAACATTTTGAAGCATATAAAAGAATTTCAAATCCTTGATATTAAAATTATCTTTGGATGGATTAAAGCTCACTGTGGTTTAATTAACAATGAAATTGTAGATCAAATTGCAAAGGCAGGTGTAGTGGATGGCAACGTAACTGAATATAAAGGTACAACAGAAGATATTTGCACATTTTCGAAAATAATCAGTAAAAGAGCTTGGGTTCAGGAATATCATGATTCCACAAAAGGTTTTGCATACAAAAGCATACAGCCAATTATTCCACTCAAACCCTGGTTTAGCGGTTTAGCGGTTTCGAAAAATGTTATTTCTGCAATATGTAGGCTTAGACTTAAGCATGTGCTAATCCCACAATATTTATTTAAATTAAAACTTAAAGACTTATTGTGAATGTGGTGAATTGGATACGGCCGAGCACATGATTTTAAATTGTAACAGAATACATGATAAGGTTTTAATATTTAATGCATCTCTTTATCAAATAAATAAATTAAGAAAGCCATATAATCTATCACAATTATTACAAACGCGTGATTTACATATTTATCTTAATCTATTTCATCACATTCGTAATATAGGTCTCAAATTATAGTTGTAATAATTAATAATTAAGTTAGTATTTAGTAATTACCTTCAAAGACTATCCAAGTGCTAACCTACTTTGACCGCGATCCTCTGGTTTGTCTGAAATCGCTTATATCGATACGTAAGCGTAATGTGTCCCTGTGTTATTCTCAAAAGAAAAAAAAAGAAAAAAAAGGAAAATAAAAAAAATAAAAAATAAAGAAGAGAAAAAAATAATAATAAAAAAAATAAAAAAAGGAGAGAAAAGAAAAAAAATGTACATTAGTTTTAGACATTATAATTTCAAACATGAATTTTGTAAATATACATAAATTTCAAATGATGTAAACATAATGTTCCCTTAAATGAAAAATTCCAATAATAATGAAATATCTCTAAAACATATGTTGTTTGGCGAATGGGTAAGCTTAAGTTTCCCGCAGTCATCCATTTTGATCACACACACACAAGATAATTGACAGTGTATATATATGTATATATATATATGTATATATATATATATATATATATATATATATATATATATATTTATTTATTTATATGATAGGGAATTTATGTAGTTGATTGTATTGTTTTACCTAAGTACATATCAATTGTTCTTTTTGTTTATATACAATAATTATTGAAATGTATGTAAGTTCTTCCGTTCGTTATGTCATTAAATTAACTAAAAACGATCAAATTTCTAATTGTATAATCACTATAAAAGGTGAGGAACCATTAAAGATATTTAACAGGTTATGTGTCCAGAGCTCAAACTCGTTTCTACGGATAAGAACAGTCATGAAAATCATGCACAAAGTGACAGTGAAATTATTTTATTGACAACTGAAACTTGTAATTCAAGCATGATCTTGGATGAAAAATCTTTTATCTATGACAGCGGTCCTTCAAATCATTTTTTCAAGGGAGAATTAAAACGTTTCATGAAGAACATCACAAAATTAGAAAGCACAGTGAAAATTGTTCAAGCGGATGGCCGGCTTTTGACTGCAAACGAATAAGGTGATTTGAGCTTTCATTTCAAAGGAAGAACATTCATAAATGAGGCATTGATTGTACCAGGAATGAAACATAATTTGCATTCTCCATCAAAAATTGCTAGCCTTGAGACAAAAATACTTACAGATAAATCAGGTACTACAGTTTACTTTAAAAATAATCCTGTTTTGTTTTTCAAACCCCATAATGGTCTTAATTATTTTGAAACAGACAAATTTAATGAAAAGTGCTGAGTAACTATAAAGGAGAGTTGAGGCATAAGAAAATGGGTCATATTTCAAATGATGGACTCTCACAATTGAGTTTACTTAACCCGACCAAATTATGTGAATTATGTGCTGAAGGAAAGGCAAAAAGGAGACCATTTCATGAAAACAACAAGCGTGCAACAGAAATAGGTAGTCTTATTTTTAGTGATTTAGTTGGTCTCCATAGACAAATCAAATAAGAGACGGTTTGATGTATAGGCGGTATGTGGCACAAGGTTTCAGCGCAACTGATCCGCGCATGGAGTATCTGCAATCGCAAACTACAAGACTGTTTTACATAAACAAAATAGAATAAAATAGTTCAAAATATATTAAATTACAATACATTTTAACTTATCGTCTTCAATGTCGATAAATATTATAAAATATCCTAGTATATTAACTTTTATTAAAAATGAAGTTATACAAAATCAATCCTACATTGGTTGGTATGAAACTGGCTTGTGTTTGTCAAATTCGAAGTGACAGTGTCAAAAATAACAATCGCGAAAAATATGGCGTTACAAGGTACAAGGGTGAGTACGATTAGTTATTTTTTAATTTATTTAGGGTTTAGTTCTAATAAAGTAAATAAAAATAAGTTTACCTTTCAAATTATATCATTAGGTAGAATTCGTCATAGTTGTGTAAATATATTACCAAAGATCGAGTTAAAACTAAAGATTTGAAATTAATTATTGTTGAGGTAATTTCAGCACTACAAGATGTAGGATTAAATGTAATGGCAACTGTTTGCGATCTAGGTAATACAAATCGAGAAGACAATTAAGTAGACATTGGAAAAACCTGGTCCTTATTTTTTTGTGAATGAAAAGAAAATAATACTTTTATATGACCCTCCTTGTCTTTTGAAATGTTGGAGAAATGCTTTATTTAATTATGATATTTATTTTGATAACCATAAATGTGCAAAGCTACAACATATTAAATGCTTTTTATATTGATGAATCAAAAAAATTTCAGGCTTTGCACAAAATTAAAGAACCTTTTTTTGATCATCGTAGAAACAGTGAAATTAAAATTAAAGTTTCAATTGCTGCAAAAATAATGAGCTGCTACCGTTGAAATATTATAGAGAAAACTGAACTCTTTGCAAAATGTTATATAAATTTTGATTAGTTCACTTGTCGAGAATATAAATCATACATATTTTCTCAACTCATAAAAGTTTGTGTCCCTTTATTAATTGAAAAATATTATAATGATGATAAGAGGTCTTATTAATAAGAATATTTTTTTTATTTCAGACCTGTTCTAGTCTTCATGGAAATGGGAAATCTAGTTAACTCCTTTTTATTAAAATAGTTGTTGTTTTGGTTGTCAATGATTTTAAAATGTCTTATTGTGCAATTTGATGTGGTATTGGATGAACTTACTTGAATACAATGTAATTTTGTGATTAATAATAATAATATGTAACTGTTTGATAAATTTCTTCATGATTTGTGATACCAATATTTTTCTAGTCAGGATAGAATATTTATGTTGAACTGTTTTAACAGAAAGATTATAAAATAATAATTTAACTAACGTACAATTTTAAGTGATATAGTAATCTAACTGATAAATGAAACATATTTTTTTTGTATTTTGTGCTATTGTTTACTAAAAATCCTAAGATACAATAAGAATTTCCAAGTTAATAATGTATATAGAATAACATGTATAATGAACGAATATTTTAGTAATTGGTTTTTATATTATGTGTTGATTGATAAAATTTATAAATGTGTGCTTTTTTCTTATTTACCTAAATTATTTGTCTCAAAATTGTTTATTATCATTTTTTCATCACAAAAATGCAATATAATTTTATTTTTTGTAATAAAATAATTATATAATAAACAATTTTAAGACTAATTGTAAAATTTACCTACCCATAATCCTAACTACCAAATTTAAATATCCCGCCTGAAATAATTACTTTTGACACCCGCAAGTGGTGCGCTTCGATCAACGCGATGCCAACTGTTTATACAGGAGCGAACATTCTCTTAATATATTACTTTCTCTATGTTGGTCCCATCACACCGAGTACACTCAATGCGGAGATATATTTTCAAGACGATTAGATTAGATTAGATTAAAAATGTTCTTTATTAGATATTTTTTGACTCCCTGCTTACAATATACTAAAAATACAGTATATAAAAAAACAAATATACAATGTGCCGATGGTCTGGCGATTTTTAGCATAAATGTGTTTGTCTGTCGTCTATACTGGCTCCTTGCTTCGAAAGCATTATCCAGGTGTTTGCGCTGTTTGTATTACTTTGTCCCTAACATCTACAATCTACAATGGAGACTGAATAAATTGCTGCTGGATTTGCTGGTCAAGAGCTAGTGAATCTTTGAGGTCTGTTAAGTAATCTGAGCCAAGTGAATAGGGCAAGTAGTGAAGTGATAAGTGAAAATGTATTTAAATCAGTTAAAAATGTGCTAAATGAGAAAACACAAGAGCTTGATAAAATGAAAGCAGTTCTTAAAATAGATAATGCTAGTGCAATATCTTTGGCAAATACTTTTTCAAATACAAAAGGAGGAAAACATATAGAAATTAAATTTCATTTCATCAAACATCTGTGCCTAAATAATGTTTTCTGAATTGTATATATTAGATCTAAGAATAATATTGCTGATCCCTTTACCAAAGCTCTAGAAGCAGAAAAAATTAAATCGTTTAGAAGTTATCTGCTTATTAACTGATTTTACATATTTGTGATTAATATTTAAATTTTTTATATTTTATCAACTATTTAGTGTAAATGTTTGTCAATATTCAATTAGATGTATTTTTTTCCTTGGTGGACTAACAAGTCAGTATTTAGTTTGCAATTTATGTATGTGATTTACTTTCCTTGCATTGTAACCAATGTTAACGATAGTGTGTATGTATAGGTTATCTAATATGTCATAACTACATCTAATTGAAAATGGTATCAAAGATAATTCACAGTATATATATATATATATATATATATATATATATATATATATATATATATATAATAAGAAATTTATGTAGTTGATTGTATTGAATTGGTATGGCTTCTTTCACCTAACTACATATCACTTGTTTTTTTTGTTTATATATAATAATTATTGAAATGTATGTAAATTGTTCTGTTCGTTATGTCATTAAATTAACTAAAAACAATTAAATGTGTAATTGTGTAAGTGAAATCAGAAAATTTCATATAGCCCCTGTAAAGACATGCTTCGGTAAATTCGTTATCCACGACGATCTTCAGGCTTGATCAAAATCAATTAAGTTGTCAATAAAATCAACAAACATTATCACGGTTAGAGTGTCGGTTGGTCTTTTCGTTTTACCGCGAAATAAAATTTTAGGCGAAAAATTTAATTTAATTAAAAGAATATTTGGGATCCAAAAACTGGACAGTTTTTGGAATGATTGATTTCTGAGTTTTCATGCCGGGAATAATCAAATTAACTTTAATTGATTTTCTTAAGTTAAAGTTCTCGAGTTTCAGGTCACAATTTTTGAGAAAAATGACGAGTCACAATGATGAGAAAATATTTTCGAAGCTTACGCGTATTATACCTTGTTCAGAAATGGTCCATTAATAAACTATTAATATAAACATTTCTTTAAGTAATTTTATATCATTGAGAGCATTTGTCTACAGTTTTACTCAAATAGTATTTCAGTAATCTCATTATGTTTTCATTAGAAATAATGAAGATAGAGAAAAATCAAAAAATTATGTCTGCTCTACGCAAAAGGTCAGTTGAGTTGCCCCCTCCCCCCATAGATACTTTCAACAAAAACTTATATTGTTGTAATGCACTCCTAATGCACCAATATGCACCATTAATGATTTCCTTTGCACCACGTTCTCCGAGAGGCTACAGCTGTTTGTTTATATGGGGAAAGGGGGCACATAAACGCCCCCCCCCCCCAATCGGAATCATCAATTTCTGTACTTTGCATCATCAAGCTCTTGTAATGCACCATAATGCTCCATCAAAAAAATCCTTAGCACCCCTCCCCTCAGTTAGTAGTATCGCTTTATTCAAAGTAAAGTTACCCCCCCCCCCAATGACAATTTGTAAAAAAGATATACTGCAGTCGAATCCACTTCTAATGCACTCATATGCACCACCAAGAAAAACAAAATCCCTCCTTCCCCTACTTAGGTAAACCTCAATATATAAAGTATCATTGCCCCCCCTTCCAATGATAATATTCAAAAAAAATAAATGGCATCAGAAGCCACTTGAAATGCACTCCTATGCACCACTAACAAAAACAAAATCCCTTCTCCCCCTGATTAGTTAAAGCTCCTTTTACATAGTAAATTTCCCCCCCCCCCCCCAACGACAATTTCCGAAAAAAGTATAGGATAGTGGAGTACACTCTTAATGCCCTCATTTGCACTACCAACAAAATCAAAATTACCCCTTTCTCTAAGTTCGTTAAACCTTATTATATAAAGTAAAGTTTGCCGCCCCCCCAATGACAATTCCAGAAAAAAAAATATGGCAGCGGTATCCACTTCTTATGCACTATTTTGCACCACCAACAAAAACAAAATATTGTATTCCCCAAATATAAGAAGTATATTCCTTCCCCCCCTTCAGCCAAAAAAACTGGAAATTTGCTAATATTGTGGTAAACCTTCGAGAAACAGAGCCCGGAAAGTTATCTAGAGGTCAGGAAGTGTTCGTTCATGGATCGTTTGAAAAAAATCCTTGTTAAGTGAGTAGTTTTCGTATGCTAACAGGAAAAATGTAAACCTAATATGCGCGTAAAGTGACCTTTCGCACTTCTTCAGTGAAGTATTACTGAAATGTCAGAAATCAGAATTCAATTGAACTCTTTATAAATATCCAAAATTTTTTTAAATCGTATGGTGGGGAGGATCTCATGTTGTATATGCTTGTATATATGTATTGTTCTCGCAGTTCCCAATGACGCCGTACCTGATGAGAGGAATAAACAAACAACTAAGTATATAAAAGAAATAGTTATAACTTTTTATTGAAATATGTTCTCCATAAATAAGTAACAAAAACAAAACATTTTGCAAAAATATCAAGTATTTACACTTAAAGTATTTAGTACAGGTTATCTATATCAGTCGGAGGGTAAATCGCTGATCCGATAGTTCAAAAATAATTTAGCGAACAGATTAAATTTTGCGGACCCTGAAGTCAGCGGTTGATATGTAAAACTTCTTAATATTAGAGAGCCTCACGTTCAGTTGATGAGCTTAAAAAATAACGATAATTTAAAAAAAGCAAGAAAGTAGACACAATGAGAAGCAGTAAAAAGCACTACCTGAATACTAAAGATCTTGACCTTGATGATAAATTCTCTTTGACGCCTTCAAAGCGTTAACAAAACTTTTCATTGAGAGGCACTAAGAAAGCATTAACGCCTAAGAAAAAATATCTGTAAAACTAAATAAGTATAAACGAAATTATTAGATGCAGCAAAAAGGTATTAACAAGACAATAACCCCGGTGAAATTTTGTTTAAGAAATTTAAGACGTTAGCCGATGGACCCTAAATAATCTACGCATAATAAAGGGCACGAATTGGTTCTCATAAACGAAAGCACAGAATATAGCAAACTCCTCACACTCGATATCTTATTTAAGAACTTTCTGCAATACTTTAATGTTTGTCGATTGAACTACAAACATTTGAAAAATAAAATTTTTTAAATTTTACATTTGCAACCTTGTGGAAAATATATAGCAGGTAGTGACTTAATTTGATATGCGACTAAATGTAAATGCTGTATAGTATTACTTGTATTCTTATTTCTTGATAAATTGAACATTTTCCGCTTTTTTATGACTATCATAATACATTTCCAGCATATTGTTGGGCCTATGTGCGACGGCAACGAAGTGACTAAGAGCTAAATCATGTCTTCTATATGCAACACATTCCCTCAATATGTATTGAACGTCACCCACGTGAATCTTTTTTGGCATTAGCTCTAATTTGCACACGATCTCACACATTTTAGTGCTTATTCATGTCAGTTCCACAAAAAAGAATTCTGGATTTAAATAGAGACTCTTTCGTAAGTACCCCTCATTATTGTGACATTGGAAAAAGTAGTTCGGCAGAAAATGTTATTTGATCTGCGCCTCTAAATTAGAAATTTTCTGTATTTTCCACGTCCAAAAATGGAGCAGGCTCAATATTTTCATATGCACATTCGTTACAGTAGCTACTACGTTTTAGTCCTGAATAAAAGTCCACTATTTTAATCAAAATATCTGATATCTGAATTTGTACACAACTGAGATAACATCTTTTGGATTTTCATTATATTCAAAAACTTTATAACATAACTCATCTCGAATCCTGTAAATTTTTTTACCCCCTCGTTCACAATACTACTTACAATTGCTGCCAGTTCGCTTTTATTTATGGCAAATGAGGTTAATAAAAAAAAATTGACTATCGCAGGAACCATTTGGAGTATTTGAACTACCGAATCAAATTCATAAGTGTTGGATAGTGTAACATAGCTTCTATTGATTTTTATAGGTTTGGGGCTTTCTAGGTTGCCATTTCGCATTAGACCAACCTGCTTGCACTTTTTTGTTCGAACGCCGTCGATAAAAACTCTGCTACTGGTTCCAAGTAGCTTGTCCATTTTCTCTTCTTAGATGCCATATTTTTCCAATTTTCAATCTGATTTTGCCCCAGATAACCTGTACTAAATACTTTAAGTGTAAATACTTGATATTTTTGCAAAATTTTTTGCTTTTGTTACTTATTTTTGGAGAATTAATTTCAATAAAAAGGTAGTAAATATTTCTTTTATATACCCAGAATATTTTGTTTTTGTTGGTAGGTCATAAGGATGCATTAAGAGTGGACTTCACTAACCTATATTTTCTTCGGAAATTGTCATTAAGGGGGTCAATTTTATATAATGAGGTTTAAATAAGTAGGTGGAGGGGTAATTCTGTTTTTGTTGGTGGTGCATAATAGTGCATTCGGAAATTGTCCTTGGGGAGGAGGGCAACTTTACTATGTATAATGAGGTTCAACTGATTAGGAGAGAAGAGATTTTGTTTTTGTTGGTGGGGCATAGGACTGCATTTGAAGTGGGGCAAAGAAAATCATTCATGGAGCATATTGGTGCATTAGGAGTGCATTACGACCATATTTATTTGTGTTGAAAATATCTATTGGGGGGCAACTTAACTGAAAAAATATTCATGAAATTGCAAAGAAGACTAAGCTTTCGCAAAAAACTGAAAAAAAGATCGGCAACCTGAAGAAAATACTCAATTTCCAGTTCAGAATGTTAGTAACTTTTCTATAATTGTTCGGAAAAATGTTTATATTAAATCCAAAAAAAATCTATTTCACTCAAGACAAACCATATCAAAGCTGTTGAATAGAAGTATAAAAAAAATAATAAAAATTAGTAGATACCAAATATGTGAGTTTATTTGGATTTATTTTAGTTCATATTGCTTAATTTTGCGTTTGGGTATTGTATAATAAGTTATTTGTACAATTTTGTAGACGTCTCTTGCTCCTCAATGGATGCAATATCTGATAGATAGCCAACGTGATTTATTCTAGTTCTGAAGTTTACATAGTTTGAAGATCACGTTCTTGCTTGAATGTTGAATAATCTGATTAAGATCTAAGATATAAGCAAAATGGTGAAGCTACTTACTTATCAGAAATCTAGTTTTCACTAACTATTGATCATAATAGTAATGTTAATTAACAATGGCAAAATACAGATTAATTGCCGAATAAGGCCTTTGGGTTACTTTATTTTATTAAGTGGATCTTGATGAAGCATTATAACCTCTTTTCTTGATAGTCTATTAATATCTAGTCTATCTAATTTCATTATATTTTGTAATGATTAGGTACTATCAATTCAGTACCAGTTTATAAAAAACGTCACTGTAAATTGATTTCTAAAGACAACACAAAACATTAGTCAAGGCACATTGCCTGTTAAGATTAGGTCGCGGTAGGTTAACTTTTGTCTCCGGTGTGGTCTTCTATCCTCTAATCAAGCAACACTATTATCAAATTAGTTCGATAAAATCAAAACCCTGCTATTTTAGAATTCCTCTAATCATTGTTCCGTCGTGACTATGCGAATTGTTGTTAATAACTATTGCGATGGCAGATAATACTTTCTAAGCAGTGAAATATATTTAGGTGAATTTCCAATTTTGGCAATAGAAAAGATACTTGCAAAGTATGTAATTCTGATTAATCATTCAAATCTCCTTAGTAAGCCTTAAGCTCATTGATTCAGAATACAATGTCACGAATACATAAAAAAGTAAGTTGAGAAAAATAAACACGTTAATAAAAACTAAACTTACATTCATCTGAGAGTTTCGTAATTTTGGATAGCTATTTCGATTACCAGAAGTGCTTCAAATAAAAACAAAGAAAGTCTCAAATGATTTGGGTGGATCATAATAACCTTAGATTAAATAAAAAATTACAGAGGAAATCATTAGTAGTTCACTGCAATTGAACTAATAATGATTCCATACAAAATGCAGTCGGAAGCTAGATAACATAAAAAGTATTAGTTTTTTCAACGTTTGACTACCTTACAATAGAATGGCGTGAAATGCAATAATGAAATTCCTAAATAAAACTGAAAAATTTCAACACCTGATGTTTCACAAAGCGGTATGGTTTAACAACTAATATCAATGGAATTTTTCTATTCACATTTTTGGTTTTTTGTTATCAAAAAAGTTTATAATTTCACTGCACGAGCCAATAAACTCTTACTTATTTTATTTATTTCCTGTAGAAAATTTCAAAGCCACGGGTAATATAGAAGCCAGAAACTTCATCATACAGAGCATTATACCATGAAAGTGGTTATTACATTAAAAAACCGAAGTATTTACAATGCCTAAATCGAATTATATGGCCTTATATAAAATGAATTAACTACATAAATTTTTCTTAGCAATCGGTTACTTAGTTACCATTCATATTTATTGTGAACCGTTATGGACACCGACACGATTCACCTAAAAAAAGCTTTGTTTCTCGGTATAATTCAGTAAATTTATAAAATAATTAAAAATTTACTGTGAGAAATAGTTTGTGATTATAACAAAAAATATGTATCATATTGATTAGGTTGAATATTCTACACAACTATTGAAGTGGAAATTTTTATAGCCGCGTTGAGCTATTTTTTGTAGGGGACAAGCTTATAGGTTCGCGTTACCGATGACCTCGACATGCTCATAACGTATTGCGCTTAGTGTTGGCGATATATCGGTAACCGCCATATATCACCGTGGAATGGAAAATTCTTGGCGTTACCGGTGATTCACTTCTTACAGATGCGGTATACGATGTTTTAGATAATCATTCTTTGAATTGATTAATTGTAGAATCACTGTGCAGTACCATAGTGAGTACTCAATTTATTTATATGTTTGTGTAGAATAATAAATGATATAAGCAAAGCATTTATTTCTAACATTGTTATTGTTATTTGTTTTGAAAAAGTTAATATTATTTATTTTTCTAATATTTGATATCTGCAAAATTGAAAATTATTTTACTGAGGCAAGGGGCGATTAATCGATAACAACAGTAAAATGCAATTACAAAATCGATTATCTTATGTATATAATAATAATATTTTTGAAGCGGAATATTATAGTTTTTACCCAGGAGACGTAAAAGATTATTGTCTTTATTTTCATTTTTTAATGGCAGAAAAAAAGAAAAGGTCTCCGAATTTTACTCCAGCCAAGAAAAGAGTATTATTAAGCATAGGAAGCAAGTATAAAAATATTTTTGATAATAAAAAAATCAACTCCATGTTTAATGAAAAAAAAGTGGAGCTTGGGACATAATAGCCCGTGAATTTAATTCAAATTGCCCCGCTGGACACTTCAGGGATGTTGCAAGTTTAAAATTTGTCTCCAAGAAAAACATTAAAAACTAATTCGAGTGGAAAGCAATTTAACAAGCAAAGAAGAAGACCTACTACAATTGTTAAAACTTCAACATCTTGAACATTGTCTGAAAAATACCATACACTTGTAGACAAAAGACTCCTAAAAGCAGATTTAGGATTAAAAAAATTACAAAAAAAGGTAGAAACTCAAGAAGTAGAATCAACTCTCAAGTTGCAGGCTGCTAAGCTTGATGCTGAAATAAAAAAAGGATTAATTACGATTGCTCCAGGAAAATAATACTCAAGTTTTATAAACTTCACTTTAATTCAATTTATTTCCAACTTTGTATGTATTGTATATGCAGGTTATATTCCATATATGAACTGTTTTTCTTGTACCTATTGAACATATATACAGTTGAGTTATTGGATGTTTACCAGTGCATCATTAATATCTGATAACATAACCGACAAATGTCAAATTATTTTGTTCTGTTCTTCGCTTTTAATAGAAAGAGATGCCACTTAATAATTATGTCGGTTATGTCAGCAGATATTAATGACGCACAGGTGAAGATCCAATAATTCAACTGTATGTAGTTTCTTTTCAGTATTGATATTATATTTTAATAATATATTAATAAGTTTCCTAAACACTTTTATTGCACATAACCAAAACACAAAACACGTTTGTTTAGTTTGATACAACAAAATAATGAAACAATTAAATTTGCCCTAACGTATATTGGAAAAATAATTTCCAATTAATGCATTTTGAATTAAATTAATTTTATTGGGATACAGTTCTGGTATTATTTGTTGCTTAACAATTAAATTATTTAATTGCTCAGCCATATCTTCTAGTACAGGTAATTTTTCATAATTTATTTGTCTAGCTTTGTTAAGCAATATTGCTGTAGCAACAATTCCTGCCATAAGCTAGATTTGGAAAACGTCTCTTCCAAACTCCAATGAACCTTTCTATTGCATTTCTTGTCCTAATATGGGCTAGATTATGATTTAACTCTCCTCTTGTTTGTGGATTACCAACTTAAAAAGTTAAAAAATATGGCTTTAATGCATATCCCGAGTCTCCTGAAATAAAAATATAAGTGGAAAAAAGTTCTAATTGCTAATTATATTGCCTTATGTTGAAAATAAATGTATAAAAATTTGCATATTGCCTTATGTTGAAAATAAATGTATAAAAATTTGCATATCTTTACATCAATGAATTGAACAAAACTAGTAGAATTTTATTTCAATGATTTACCTAATAAGAGACAATATGGAAATCCACCTCCCTCAAATCAAGCTCTTGTAGCACTATTAACAAATATTGTGGAGTCGTGAATAGACCCTGGCCAATGTGCAACCAAGTTTTGAATATTCAAATCAGCACGGCCCAATACCTGAATATTCAGTGAAAAAAACTGCTTCCTATTTCTAAAGTTTTCACTTTTATTTCCACCTAGAATTATAAATTCAGACAAAAGATTAAGAGGACCACAGCTATTATATAGATTAGAAACAACTTATTTTAGTTACTACAAGCAAAGAATATTTAGTAAAGTAGGAGATATTTGTTGTTAACATGGTGAGTGAATTTTGATAACAGTGCCATCAACAACACCCACTACTCTTGGAAATTGGGCAATCTCAAAAAAAGTATTTGGTTATAAAATAATTTATTCTTGTTGTGGCATATTTATGTAATTAGGGCCCAGACTGGCAATTGCATCTGAAACTTTAGCAGCTATTCTTGAAGTTATTGCTACATCCATTCCCATAAAATCTACAATAGAACTGAGATATCCAGCAGTTGCATAGAATCTTAAACAACGCAGTAGTTGATTTATGGGTTCTACTGAGTTATTTCTGAAAATTAAATATGCAGATAGTGTATTTGAACTCAAAGTTATATCAATGCAAACAACATATACTAACCTATCATCAGGATATTCTAGCTGATCCTCGATTTGTTCCAAAATATTTATAACTGTTTGTTTACACAAACAAAAACGTTTAAAAATAAACGGTTTTAGATATTAAAACTAACTTTTCTGCATATGTGAGACGCCCTGAACAATATCCTATTATAAAATTGGTCACTTGTATACACTTCGGAGACTGTATGGTGCTAACAAAGCGAAATTTCTCCAAAAATGACCAACATTGTAGTATTTCTGGATTTATTGGACTGGTTGTACTGGCTCTGATGTGATGAAAATCAATAGGGTTCATATGTAAAACACCCTTAACAATGCCCAATCATAATATTGGTCACTTGTATACACTTTGGAGGCTGTAACCGAACTTTCTCAAAAAAAAAATGTGGTACTTCAAGTACCATAGTACCCGTTGTACTAGCTCTGGTAAGCTGATAATCAATGGGGTTCATATGTGAAACCCTCTTAATAATACCCAATCATAAAATTGTTCACTTATATACACTCCGGAGGATTTATGGTGCTAACAAACCGAACTTTATCCAAAAAAGCCAAAAATGTGCTACTTCAAGAACCATAGCTCCCGGTTCACTGGCTCTGGTGAGCTGAAAATTAATAGAGTTCATCTGTGAGATGTCTTGGACAATATTCAATAATAAAACTGGTGACTTGTTACACTGCGGAGGCTGTATCGTGCTAACAAACCGAAATTTCTTCAAAAAAGACAAAAATTTGTTTCTTCAAGTACCATAGAACCCGTTGTACTGGTTCTGGTGAGCTGAAAATCAAAAGGGTTTATCTATGAGATGTCCTGAACAATATTCAGTTATAAAATTGGTGACTTGTGGCACTCCGAAGGCTGTATTGTGCCAACGAGACATGTTACGAAAAGTGTCCGACGACAATGACGACGATGACATACATACAGGATTATTTATCTAAAAACCCATTTTTCGCATCTTCCTCACTGAATAACGAAAAAATAACCCCAAAATTCTAAATTTTTTTGAGTTAAACCAATACTATGCTCGCATATTAGATAGGGTTGGATGGAAAAGTAAAAGTTACGATCATTTACTACTTAATTTCTTAAGGAAAGTAACAAAACCAAATATGGTCACAAATGTAATGCTCTTTGAGTGAATTTACAAACTAAACCTGAAGAAGTCTCTTTAATTCCGAGCTGGAATGACAAAGATAATCAATAACTGTGTCTGGACCTATTGAGTTGAAAATATCAGCTTCTCAGTGCATTAACAGTAAAGATTCTAAATTTTCGTTTGTCAAAGATGATCTCAATCTGGTTTTGATAAGTTTCAATTTAGAAAATGCAAGAGACTGATGGTTAGAAGAAATTTGTAAACTTTTGAAAGTTCTGGGTATTATAAACAGTACATATTATATTCTAATATAATTATATAGACACTTGATACAACTATTGTATGATGTCGATGCTTTGTACTGGATCTCGTGGTCGTAATCATCATCATCGTCTTGATCAGCGTTATCATCAGTGTATCTTCATACTCATAGTCGACGTTCATACATACATTTCAAATTGAGACAGCTTTGGCAGACGTCTCGTTCCACAACCCCATGCGCGTGGAAAACAATTTCAGGTTGCCCAGTGGAAAAATTGGAACATAAAGATCAAAGGTGCCGACAACGGGTGCCCCAACTGCTTCTATAAGCTTCAAACTGTGGTTTGGGTATTTACAGAAAGGGCCCAGATATAGGAGGGGACGGGTTGGGTGTTTTGTTTGTTTTGATGGGGTTTTTTCATTTAGTGCGGCGCTGATGTGAAGGGTTGAGTATGTGATTAGAAGAAAGGTCGAATTTTGATGCTAAGTATTCAGAAAGTGACTGGGAGGAAGGTGTAGAATGTTTTATAAGTGACTAGGAAGCTGTGTATTAAAAACTGTTTAGAATGGGATGATTTAAAAATGACTGGATCGATTATTAAAAAGTGACTGGAATTGCAGTTATGTAGAGAATTTTAGAATTTAAGACGAAAAGATAGGTGGTGGAAGGTGGCTTGAGTGCATCGAGGAGAAGCGAGATTGTAGTTGTTTGGTTGAAGGTTTGGTGGTTTAGTTGAAATATAATGATAATTATCAAGTAAATGGAATTCGGATACGGGTACGGCTGTATATTCCCTGCCATCAGCCATTTGACTTGTAAACTAGTTTACCAGGTTACAGGGAAACCGCAGAAAACCTGTAACACCGACGATTGTATAACTTGCGTCTACAATGTAATAGTCGGCCAATAATGGAGATTTACTTTTGCAAGTAACCACTGGACACTTATTTAACTTATTAGTATGTTTATTGCATGATCAACGTCTTTTGATGTGAAGCAAAAATCATGAATTGAGTCATATTTCATATCTAAAGCTAAAAATTGAATACATAATACAGCCTACGTATCCATATAATACAAAATTGAGGTCAATGGCAATAATTAAGACATTTTTCAAATCGATATCTATTTTAATTCTTTGATGAAATACACTTTCTAATTTCTGACTAGGCCCAACGAATCTTATACCGCACTAAAAATGTTCGAACCATTTGTTTTTTCTTCAAAGAACATTAATAATAACATTAATCATAGTTACAGATTAACGGTTATGTAATATAAAATAGGCCAACCTATTGTTTGAATTGAGAAAGCTCCGAATGGTATCACGATATAGTTTAAAAACCTAAAAGAAAGAAATGATCAATATACCTATATAGCTAACTTTATTCTCTAATTGCACGGAGATTATTGGAGTATCAGAATATTTAGATGTAAATAATTGAATGTTGCTTCACAAATTTTTTAAAATGATAAAATTGATATTGGTATTTGTAGTAAGTTTTTCTTCTCCGATTTTATGTGGGTGAGCCGAGAAACAATCATTGTCAATTAAGAACTTTGATACTTAAACGGTGTAGTTGACTTATTTTTCATTAAATCGGGATCTTTTTTCTTGGTTTGAATTTAAATACCTCAGTTTGATGTATCTTTATAGCATTTAAGGAAAATTAAATGCACCTTATTCACTAATCTGGCTTTAAGGAAGGTTATCTAATATACATAATATGCGTTTTAAATAATTTCAATTGTGTTTTAATTTCCTACTTCAATTTACATTTTTTATTGCACTCATTATTTTGAGTTTTCCAAAATATACTTGAAATACTTTTCTTGAAAAAATCTTCAAATCACATTATAATTTGGGAAACGTAACGTAACGTGATTGTATTAGCAAATCCGGTTAATCCTTGTGAACCTCTGTATAATGCAGTGATTTATTTTATTCAATTTACTAACAAAATGTTAGAAACTATGAGTTGAAATAGTAGAAATGATTTATAACTTTTTATGTTTTGTACATTTATTGGAGCAAAAATGATCTATTGGAATACGTTCTATAATTAATGATTGTTTTTATTTGCTGATACTTACGTCATTCGATTCTTAGAAAAATGCATTGAGCGGCGATCAATGGTAAATAACCATTTACAATTCTAATGAAAATCCACCATTGTAAGTCTCAGTACCCTGCCTATCACAATTTAGTATCTTTCTAATTAAGATTTGCAAAAGGAGAGACACTTCTATAGCTTGAGAAAGTACACAGTTAGAAGTAAGGAATAATGCAGACTCATGTTTTACATCTCGGGAATAAATTGTAACAATTAAACAATCTGAAAAATCAGGATTTTAATTTGTTTATAAATCCCTATTATAGGCAGATTTGGTAGGATAAGCCGAAATATATTGAACTGAGCTTAAAAAAATATTTGACGATATTCTAAGCAAAAGTGGCAGCAAGAGCTTAAGAGAATAAACTTTTGTTCCATGCAAGCTAACTCCAAACTTGTAGGAGCTTTCTTGGAAACCCTACAAGCATTGGATAGTCAACATTAATTAGATATTAACGCAAACAGATTGGACAATAGAGAAGCAGATTCACTGGTACAAGAAAGAGACACTGTGTGTCTCATTTTGTCCACGAATTTTCTGTCATATAACAAAAGATCTGCCAACAAGTACACAGCAGTACGTCGATAGAAAGATCATTTCGACAGAAATGTTGAATGTGTGACTGGTCGAAGAGTTCATTGAAGAACCATCGCAAGAATTTGTGGAAAAAGGCAATAATCAGGATAATTGCTGAGCTCGTCACAGAATATCGTAGTCTCTATAAGTACATAAACACATGGGACTGGCAAATACACACACACACACACACACACACACACACTCACACACATATGTACATATATATGGATTCAGTCAATGAAATGAGGAAAACTCAACATAATATTGAATATTTTCATAACTTATACTACTCGAAGATTTGAACTGTAGAGTAGGGAAAAAAGACCGAGATAAAATATTTGGACAATATGAATAGGAAATCGTTAATAACAATGGACAAAGACTAATTGAACTATGCAACCAAAACGAACTAAAAATTCTAAACGGTTTTTGTCAGCATAAGTCAATACACAAGTACACATGGATTCAACAAACGAGGAACCTAAAATCAGTAATAGATTATACGATAATAAAACAGAAAACACAGTTAAAACCACAAGATGAACGTACTCCCAGCGGTCCAACATGCGACAGTGATCACTACCTACTACTATGCACAAAAATTATGTTTCCAGGAAGAAACACGATGTCAAGAACACAACATCAACCTAAAAACACTAGTGAACTCGAATAACGAAGATACAATATTAAAAGTTAGGAAAATCGAAGCGTGAAATTATTATAAAAGAGTAGACTCAAGGATAAATTGAAAAATCAAGTGGTTAACAATGTTGATCAATATTACGAAAATATTAAGAATAGTATTCATGAAAGCTTAGGACTCTATAAACAAATGAAGAAAAAAATACCATATTGGTGGGATGAAGAGATTGAGGAAGACATAAAAGAGAAGAAGAGAAAACATCACAAATATCTAAGCTCAAAGAAAATAGAAGACAAAATTGAGTACAAAGCAGCCCAAGCAACAGTTAGAAAAAAATATGCCAAGAAAATGAAACCTGGGGAAGGAACTTTCAAAGAATCAATACGTATTTATAAGTAGCAGCTCGGAAAGTTGGAGAATGATAAAAAATCTACGAAATAATAAACGAGAAGAAATAATATCTACCATTAAACCACAAGATTGGGAAGAGTATTTTAAATTTTTATTAGATGAAAAACGCGAAGAATTTGAAGACCAAGACCATCAAATCGATAATACTCAATATATTAATATACAGGGATCCCCAGTAAGATAAAAGATGGAAGAAATAAAGAAAATATGTAAAGAATTGAAAAATGTTAAGGCGCCAGGACCAGGAGATGATGCGGGAGAACTCTTAAAATACGGCACGAAAAAACTCTTTGAGCAGCTTACGATATTATTTCAGAAATGTGTTAGTCTAGCCGAAACTCCAGAAGAATGAAAAATCTCGTATACGACAACGATACATAAGAAGGGAGATAAAGCCAAAGGTGAGAATTACCGAGGCATAACGGTCATAAGCCCAGTAAGTAGAGTGTATGGAAAAGTTCTAAAAATCGAATAGAATAAGAATACAAGGATAAGGAAGCAGAAGGGCAGGCTGGCTTCCGAGCAGGGAGATCTACAATAGACCATATATTCACTCTTACTCAAGTAATAGCGAAAAAGATTGCAAGAAACCAAGAGGTACATCTACTTTTTGTAGATCTCAAAAAGCATACGACAGTGTCCCGATGGTAAAGCTTTGGCAAACTCTTCAAGATACTAATATCAATTATGAAATCATTAAACCTGTTAAAAGTACGTATAATAATTCAATATCGAAAATCAAAGTAGGAACACAAGTAACAGCCGGATTCAATATATCAAAGGGGCTAATACAAGGGCGTTGTTTATCTCCAACTCTCTTCAAAATATATCTCGAAGGAGCGCTAAAAACTGAAAAGGAAAATCTAAAAATATGGGCATATCTCTAGTTGACTTTGTCCTTAATGTTTCACATACGACCAGGTATTGATAGCTGAAGATTATGATGACTTAAATTATATGACCCGAAAACTGATCGAGGAATACAGAAAATGAAGTTTAGAAACAAATATACAAAAAACAGAATATATGCCAATACAAGGACAACAGGAAGAACTCGTACTGGAGGATGGAAATATTATTAAAACAAGCAGCGACTATCAATATTTAGGACTAAAAATTTCACGGATCGGAACGCTTGATGCTGTAATTAAAGAGAGAAACTGTTTAGGAAGAAGAGCCATTGCCTCACTCAACAGCGTCCTATGGAGTATAAATATTATCAAAGTAAACAAGAAACGAATCTATAACACAAATGTAAAAAGTATAATAACTTAGGGTTCGGAAGTATGGCCCCTAAAAATCACAACTGAAAAAACTCTACTAGCAATAAAAATGGATTTCTGGCAACGACCAGCTGGAAGGTCTAGGAGAGAACGAATATCTAAGAGAAATTATGGGTATAACACACACCATTACTGAGGAAATTGGGAGTAAACAATTAGTGTGGTCCGGACGTGTACAACGAATGGATGAACAGATAATCCCAAAATAGGTTCTAAACTGGTAACCTAGAGTTGGAAGAAAACCTGCAGGCCAAGAAAAAGCTCAAGGAAAGGTACAGGAAATCAGAGATAGGGAGCCTGAGGACGATCTTTGGAATGATAGGGATTAAAGGAGACGAACGTTTTAAACCGATATATATATATATATATATATATATATATATATAATCACACAACGCTTAAATTGTTAACTAGGACTTATATTACCAAGTCAAATACATCTACAATGTTACAGATACTATAAATGAAGAAGTTACTTTTGTTCCGTTCCATATTTGGATTGTTCATTTTATTAGAACTTCTGAGTTTAGCTGTCAAAACCAATTTTGTAAGGAAAATCTATCTACTAGCACCAAATCTATTTTGAATGATCCTGTATACGTGGATTTCAAGCTGTCTGTTATTAAAAAATGAAGACAAAACGTCCAATTAAATTGATGCAAACATACGTGAACATGTAAAATTTCTTTCAAATATGATAATTATATCACACCAGATGCTTTTCAAAGGAAGTGTTGATACTATAGCTTGATGATGGATGGCACAACATGTCTATTATATCAAGAGAGACACCATTAGTACTCAAGCCAGCTACGTTGATACATTTTGGCTTCATTTTGTTGTTTACATGAAAAGATAACATTTACGTTTCAGTAGTTGCTACAGTTTTAGACTTCTGAGCACGAGTCGAGAAGTCTTATATTCTGGTTTCTGGTGTCCGCCCGTCCATTTTAAGCACCAGCGGACGAACAGTAAAAGCTAGAGCTTCGGTATAAACGGATTTGGAATCGACATGGTCTGAAACCTCTTCAATGGAGGAAAAATTTATTTATTTATTGAATTGTTTAGTTTAAATCATAAAACATAGACATATATAAATTAGCTGAGCGATCCATATTCAATTGTGCAATGAAAACAGAACGAAAAGTACGAGATAGACAAACCGTTGTATTGGCAGGTATTGGCAGCGTAGTCGCTTTGTTTCTCTCTAGAGAGTGGTCACTTTTATGAGAATATCACTCAGTCCTTTTCTATATGTCTATGTTATCTCATAAAAGGTGATATGTCAACACGAGGTTATTTGTCACTGGTTTTGTTAGGTTAGTTTTGGTTGTCACACCTACTTCTTCTTATTAATGCCCTCTTTCCAAATGCATTTAAGGACAGTTTTGACCTCATAATATTAAAAAGAGATAGCGACAATAGTACATTACACAACAAGTTTAGAAAAGTAAAATTTTACTAAACGAGCAAGCGAAGCGAGAGAGTAACTTAAAAAGTAAACTATTTTTCATTCGAAGTGTGAATACTATTTTTTCGCATTTTGTATTAGTGTTTGTGTAACAGCTGTTGTTCCCGTGTACTGTTACTTTGGGTGATTTACTATGTTCTTTTATATTTATAGTGGCACATTATTCAAATAAGCCATATTGGTCTAGGTAGTGGCAATGGGGACGATTTCATACCACTTTATTAATTGATTTTGAATGTAGTTAAATGGCATATTATTATACAACATACGAAAAACAACATTAATTGAGCTCTATACATAAGGATTTATTTAGACCTCTTCTGACAGCTGTCATTTTTAAAAATCTTGTCATTGAAATTTTCAACCAACATTTTTGTTGGATAGAGAGTGATTATGTTTCATTGTTTTGCTACTGTATTCATTTTTAGACAAACTCGATCATGTAAATGTTCATTAAACTGAAATTACTGTTTAGAAGTCTTCGTATACGCCACACCGTGGCGTTTCTCAACATGTTTTATGTTTACCCTTTCTGTTCAATTCAAATGTCAATATCCAAAATATTTGTAGCTGCATACCACTCCAAGACAGTTTATGAAACAACGCTTAATATTAAAAAGAGTGTCTGTTTATGCCAATAATCTTGCCATTTGTGACAAATGTACCAATGTTAAAAACATTTAGAGCGCATAATTTGAGAAAAAGAAAAAAGTTTATCTGTCTCCTGAATACTTTTCAAAATATTAACAATAATTACATTAATAATTTTCTCTTCAGGTTCGATGCCAATAAATCAACAAAAGGAGCCAGCAAATTGAGAAGGGATCTAATTAATGCAGAAATAGCAAATTTACGTGAATTATTACCATTGCCTCCATCAACGAGGCAAAGACTTTCTCAACTACAGCTTATGGCACTTGTGTGTGTTTACGTCAGAAAAGCTAATTATTTTCAACAAGGTACGTATAGTTTGTACGCTTCACTCCAGTGGTGGAACTACATATTTTTCTCACCTTACTTCTTTCCTCAAATTTAAATTTTCTAAAATAATTTTTTAACAAGTTAACAAAGTAATTTAGCAATATTTCAGATAGTATATTTATATGAAGTTTTTCATGGAAATAAATTTGTACAGGATTATTGGTTATAATTTGACCACCCCTTTATTTCTCTTATGCGTACAGATATAAAAAAAAAGTTTTATATAAAAGTTGTAGGAGTATAAGGAGTATAAATGAATTTTAATAAAATGTACTTTGCACACCAATAGCGTTTTTGAATTACGGGGTATAATATAAAAATATTTTTTTTTAAATAGAACGCCTTGTATATTTTACATATTCGGATAGGGCTTTTTTTTCTCATAATAAAAATATATACTTTTATAGGTCTAGCTTTTATACTTTCCAAAATAATTGACAGTAAACTCCTAAAGTATTTAAGTTAGTATTTAGCTAAGAAAAGTAGTTGGGTATGCATGGCTTACTGCACTTGTTGATATTATCTGTCAAATCAAATAACTTCTAAAGTAATAGACAGTAAATGTTTAAAAATTAGGCGACTGGGTGTGACATTAACAAAGAACATAAAAAACAATACAGTGTTTATTACGAGATACAATACAATAGCAAACAACATAAAAAGCAATACAGTGTTTATTACAAAATAGAAACCGATTTGATATTTTCATAAATTTTAAGCAAACTAAAGTAAGTGCTCTAAAAAACCACCATTAGTTTCAATACAAAAGTTCATAGCTTCTCCTTAAATTTTCTATACAGTTTAAAATTTTATTACAATTTCGATGGTTAAGAAGTTCAATTTCAGCTGCAATTTTCTCTCTAATTATTACAATACTGTTACTGGTATCGGAATAAACTTTTTCTTTTAAATAGCCCCATAAAGAGCATCTACAGGCGTTAAATCATGACTATTTGGCGGCCATTGAATCGTGCCACCATTACCTATCCAAGTTTCGAACTCATTATTTAAGTGTTCTTGCACTTCTCTTATATTATGCGGAGGAGCTCCGTCTTCTTGCCATATTATGACATTAAACGCATCTTCTGGAAATTCCTGAAGTAATTCGTCAACTTGCGGCAGAATGTCATCGAAATGATTGACCCGTTAAAGTGAAATGAATATTGGCCCAACTACTTTACCCCGAAAAATTCCACACCAGACATAAACAGATTTTCGACCTGATTTTTTAATTTGTTTAATTTTGTATTTTCTAAAACTTTTTCGTTCCCACGAACATCTATTTTTTCTGTTAAACAGACCTGATAAACTTGATTCATCCGTGTAAATAATGTGTTTAAAGTAATTTTCGTTGACGTCTAAATTTCTTATCATTTATTGGCAGAATTCCAATCGTTTTCGCTTATGTTCTTCACATAGTTCCTGTACTGGTAAAATTTTGTAAGGACGATAGTTATTATTTTTTAGTGTTTTTTGAACTTTATAGTAACTTGTCTGTAATTCCCCGGAAGCTTTTTTTATACTACTCTGTCCATTCTCTAAAATAAAAATAATTGATATTTTGATGTGTCTTATTCTAAGAATATATTTTTAGGTAATTTAATATTAATTGAATAAAAGTAATATTTTACCTTCAATTTGTAACAGTATATTCAACTGTTCTTCTTCATTTACAATGGCAATACGTTTCTTTCTCAAAAAGTTATGATAGACATTGACGTGATGGTAAATATTTACAAATGTGTTTAGACTAGGACATCGTCGATTTGGATACAACTGTAGATATTCTCGTCTTGCAGCACGTTTATTATTGTTATTTTTGACATATACAGAAAATATTTCTACTTTTTCAGAAGCCGTGTAATCCATTTTTGAAAAATATAGCTAGCAATTAGTTGTATTTGTTACGTTAGTTTATAATTTTGATAGATAACATCAACAATATTGCAGTAAGACATGCATAGCCAACTACGTTTTTTAGCTAGATACTTACTTAAATATTTTAGGAATTTACTGTCCATTATTTTGGAAAGTATAAAAGCTAGACCTATGAAAGTATATATTTTTGTTATAAGAAAAAAAGCCCTCTCCGAATATGTCATAATATACAGGGTGTTCTATTTAAAAATATATATTCTTATTTTATACCCCCTAATGCAAAAACGCTACTGGTGTACAAAGTATATTTTATTAAAATTCATTTATACTCCTACAACTTTTATTTGAAACTGTTTTTTGTATCTGTATGCATAAGAGATTTAAAGGGGTGGTCAAATTATAACCAATAACCCTATACAAAGCAGGGGACTAAATATTAAGAATGAAGTGATGTAAATATCAGTATTCTTAATAAAGAATCACGATTAATTTCATTATCTCTATTTGTTTTACTTTCAGAAAATCAGTTCCGATGTGTATAAATTTTTTAGGGTGAAGTAGGGAGAAAATATATTGAAAAATTAAAAAAGAAATTAAGACGAAACGAATAATTACAAAAACCAATAAATAAATGTAGGTATCAGTTTTAAAAAAGAAATGTATACTTAGAATAAATAGAAGATATATTTTGGAATCTTGGGAAAAACTAGTTTAGTAAATCGTTAAATCTCCTACAAAAATGGTTACGATTAATCGGCACCAGTTAGGTTTAGTCGCGTGGGATCAATCGTTCAAAAATGGATATTTTAAAACTAACCATTTTTTGGCGCTCTCCCCCTTCTACCTTCCTAGCTCCACGTCTTACGGACATACTAGTGTCCAGTGTCGGGCACAAAATACGACGGGTCCGTTTTCTGTGGTGTCGTGTTAGCTATTATACAGGAAACAATATTACATATTTTGTGCATTTTTGACTCCACGCGACTAATTGCGTAACAGTTGTATTTCGGGCGGATTATTGGTATTTGGCAAGGTAAGTGTCCAATTATTTGTTTATTTCTATAATGTATGGTATTTCTTTTTTGGAAACAGCTGTTCATTGACATTATTGTTTGTAACAATTATAGATACATTTTTTTTCAAATTGATTCATTTTTTTTGTGATAAAACAATAATAAAATAATAATTTTAGGATGTCTTTATCGGATTCAAAAAGACCCCTAACTATAGCAGAATTACAGGCAATTATAGATAATTTGAACGACGACGAAGATGATCTGGTTCCTGTTGAAGTCTGTAGTGATGACACTGATACAGATCAACCTGATGAATGCAGTGAGCATCATTCTGACACAGTCCAAAATGCTAGTGAAGATAGCATTGAGGAGGAAAGTGAAGAAGAACAGGTACAATCAGTAAACTACTTTTACACCAGAGATCAAAACGTAAAGTGGAGAAAAACAACTCCACCGATGAATGTTAGAACCAGAAGACATAACATTGTTTTTTGCTTACCAGTTACAAGACAAAGTGCAAAAAATTCATCCACCCCACTCGAAACATTTTCTTTAGTTTGTGATGAAAAATGTTTGAATTTACTTGTAAAATATACAAATATGTATATTGCGAATGTGCGAGGAAATTTTGCAAGAGAAAGAGACGCCAAAGATGTAACACATGAAGAAATAAGCGCATTTATAGGTCTGCTTATTTTTAGTGGCGTTTTGAAGTCTTCACATCTAAATTTTGAGGAGTTGTGGGCAACATATGGCACAGGATGTGAAATGTTTCCCCTAACAATGTCGTCTAGAAGATTTCTTTTCCTATTGAGATGTCTAAGATTTGACGACCTCGCAACTCGAGATGAAAGAAAACACACAGATAAGCTCGATGCCGTTAGAGAGTTTATTGATATTTTGGCAGAAAATTTCTCTTATTCTTATTCAACAGGAGCATATGTTACAATCGACGAACAACTGATTTCCTTTCGTGGTCGCTGCAGCTTTAGACAATATATGCCAAACAAACCAGGCAAATATGACATTAAAGTGTTTGCTATGGTAGATGCCAGGACATTTTATTTGAAATCCTTCGAAACATATGCAGGGACTCATCCAGAAGGTCCGTATAGAACCAGTAATTCGCCGTCGGACATTGTAAAACGTCTGGTTCAACCAATAAAAAATACCAATCGTAATGTGACTACCGATAATTGGTATACAAGCATACCTCTTGTGAGGTCATTACTCACAGATATAAGTTGACGATGGTTGGTACCTTGCGTAAAAATAAAAAGGAGATTCCGAAAGAGTTTCTTCCTAACAGAGCGAGGCCAGAAAAAAGTAGTCTTTTTGGTTTTACGGAAGATATGACAATAGTTTGTTATGTACCTAAAAAATCAGAGTGTCATTTTAGTGTCAAGCATGCACCATGATGATGAAATTGATGACGCCACTGGAGCTTTGCGGAAACCAGAACTAATCACATTTTATAACTGTACACAAAGGCGGGGGTGGATGTTTGTGATCAACTTTGCCTAACATATAATGTAGGAAGGCGAACAAACAGGTGGACAATGGCAGTATTTTTCCATCTTCTAAATGTTGCTGCTCACAATGCTCCGGTTATATATAAAATGAAAAAGGAAAACACAATGAACATTAAAAGCAGGGTATTTCTGAAGCAAGTTGCAATGGAATTAGTAAAAAATCATCAAATATCTCGCTCCTCGTCTCAGTATCTCCCAAAAAATGTACGTAAGCGAATTCGCATTCAACAATATATACCTGACAATGTTTTGCAACAACCAAATGTACCTGGACCTTCACGGGGAAAGTGCCCAAGGTGTCCAAGAAAAAATAACAACAAACATTCAGTTAAATGCAATAACTGTTCTAATTTTATTTGAAAAACTCACATCATGTCAATTTTATGTACTGACTGTGTTGACATTGATTAACTTGTTATAAATATGATAATTTTGTATTCTATGGATGTGTTTTATTTGTTTTAACGCAGGCGTAGTGTTTTATTAAAAAAAAATAATTAGACTTGTTAATGCCTAAAAGAATCACCGGGGCCATGATGACCCCACGCGACCAGCTACGTGATTTTCTTTCACGCGACTGACTAAGGGTTAAGTGATAATTCCGACTTTTCAATGCTATCTAAAATTATAATTATCGAAATTGTATTTTCTGCGTATACATGTAACAACCTAAATGATTTTGGTAAGCCACTGTTAATAATTGTCAATAGTAAATCTTTACACGTCCGTGCCCCGTACGTGTACATGTATATAATCAACAATATATACCAACGCTTACTATTTTCCATTAATAGTTAAGTTATTGAAGTTATAACTGCATAAATCTAGATAAATATTCAAATTATCCATAAAACCTGTTTATAATCTTCGTTAAACAAAGTGTCGTGAAATGAAGTTGCGTATTTATTATCTAGATAAGATTTATTGGCGAACTTGAGTGTCCTAGTGAGATATAAATAATAATATTTAAATGGTTTTGCTTCTAAATATTACTACTTATAATATTATAAAACAGTTTGTTCATCAATACGTCGGATAATCACATAATATTTTACAAATGAATGATGGTTGTTTTCATATATTATTACATATCTTTTCTGCTGATGAGAGTTTTAGTTCTGGAACAAAAACTCGTTCATGGCAGGAAATTTTATAAACGTACATATGTATATCCTTGGAAAACACAAGTTCTCCAGTTTAACTGTGCGTAATAAGCGATGTATTGAGTCATTTATGTCATTAATGCCGACCAAACAGGCAAAATTGATAATTTTTATTAAGAGGAAACTTGTCAACTCCATGGTAAAGCTACGTCAAAAGGTATTAGGTAATAATATAGATAGCTGAACAGAGCTACAAGATATGCCATATACAGTGGAAATATGCACAAATAATGATGTTAGCCAAACTCAGTCCCTTCCTTTTCCTTATCTATACTGCCGCTAACAACATATTGATTGCCATTTTCGTACATGGAATAGAATTAAATATACAATTATGCTCGTCAACTCAACATAATCTCAAGCATTTCAGAAATGAAAATGCAAACAGTAATCACAGTACAAACGAATGAGATATTATGGTACTCGCACACTTGTACACTTTTTGTATCGCGCAATCTGAAAAATGGCGCCATTCTTACATTGCAAGGTGAGACTATCATTGCAACTTTAAAATTTGTGCAACAATCAAAACTTTACTACATTTTCAACTTGCGTACACCTGTTAAATTGTAGTGCATGAACGGCCAAAAGGAATAGTATTACGCAACCTACAAATGGATCGATAAGTTGGTTAAACGATCTGTCACATTATTATTTCTAGTGCAACTTTGATGTGTTCAAGTTTGTGTATGTATGTGCGCACAGTTTTTCCAATTTAAAAAGAGTTTGTAGTTGAATAAAAATCAAATTCGGACACTATTACTATATTTACACAGAATTATCACACTTATTATCAATTGTACAATGTTTCTTTACGGTTGAGAATATGTGCTACGTAATACTTACTCATTTACTAATCGGGATATCCAGAGAAATAATTGCGAAATATTCTCTAGATTGTGTAGCTCAAATAGTGAAACTCACGATATATATACACAGAGAGAGAGAGAGAGAGAGAGAGAGAGAGAGAGAGAGAGAAGCGTAATAATAAAATAAATTACAAGAGTTCTTCAGTAAACTACTGAGATACAACTTGAGCGTAACTCAAAGCTGGAGCTCAACCGATTCACTTAAAGAGACATTCACGACTGATGTTTAAAAATGATACCTTCTTGCAAGAAAGATCGTATGCCACCAATAAAACTCTTAATTCCATAAATGATCACACGTGCAAATCTCACAATACAAAGAGATATTTGTTTTTCTACGTTTAGTAGTTTATGGAATATTTTATGAGAAGAAACGCGTCAGGATATATTTCGAACGTGGCCAATAAACCTTAAATATTATGGTAGGACCCTACAAAGGATAACAATGGTTCACGCCGCGCGGACAATAGTTTTTATAATACAAAAGAGGGTTGTGAATTTCGTCGCAGCACAAAAGGTTGCAAATTCAATACAACAGGGAATTTATCACAGGGAAAAATGTATTTTGGAACTACGCTCTTTATACGAGTAAATTCTAGTAATAATAATACATATAGAAAATTATGGATCTCAAGAAAATCAAGTGGAAGTCCGAGGACAGTTTCCATTTAATAAGATCAATAGAGGATAATCAGTGCTTATAGAATGTGAAATTGGCTGACTTTAAAGATCGCTTAAAAAGAGGGAAGGCAATATACAACATTGCTGTTTAGCAAAAAAGTTCTACTGAGGAAGTAAAAAAGGATATTCATAGTTTATGAACAGAGTACACGAACGAGCGTTCTAAAATGAAAAAGATGTAAAGCGGAGTATATTTAATCCTTATAAGACTAAATGGGAGTTTTACAGCGCTTTACGCTTTATGTTTCAACAAATGAAACAATGATTGAATCCATGGTAAGTATACAAATTTGTTGGGTTTCATAGCACTATATTCAACCAATATACTTATTTACGTTTTCATAGAAAATATTGATATATGTTTTATATATTTATCTTTTAAATATTAAATTTGACTTACTCTCATGCAATATTTCATAATAAAATCTCCAAAATGTTTTCAAAATTGAGAAAAGATGAGCACCAGCACTTTTTAGTGATTCTAGAAATTTGTTACAAATTCGTGGTTACATATAGGGGTTGAGACCTATTTGTTGTACTTAATACTTTAATACTAAGCTAATATTGATACACTTTCAATTTTGCTGTATTTAATTGTAGTTTACTTGCCATGAAACTTCTCTTTCCCTACAAAAATAATTTTTAAACTTCTAGGATATACCTCTTGGTATCCTTTCTAAAGGTGCGAAATGCTGACTGTTGTCTTAGTTTTGCCAATTACTTGTGATTGTATCATCTTCATTCTCCACGTCAAAATTACCTTGAGGTGCATACATTTTTGATGATTCTTTACGTAACATTATAAAACTATGCAGGGTAGCAATTGCACATTCGATTATTTTCATCTTTTTTGGACACATTTCCACACGTTTTCTATAATCCTTCTCGCACGTATCAAACAATAATTAAATATCCTTTCTCGAATTCGTTGATTTTCAGAAGCAAACGGTTTCATAATATGTGGTTGTAATGCAAACGCACCATCTGCTACGATAACAAATGGTACTGGAGTATTTCTTACCGGTAAAGGTCGTACATTTCGGATACATTAGCCGGTTGATTTTTTTTTAATAAATAATCAAAATTGTTACTGGAAGAAATTTTTGTGAAAAGCTTCGTCGCCATTCCTTAATTCTTTTACCCAAGTATTTTCTGCTCCATATCGGATATGGCTTTTCATCCCTTCACGAACCAAAATTCTAGGGTTAATTTTTCGTCTTATATTTTGTCGTCTTCGCAGCAATATAAGGGCTACGGCAGCAGCAGCTTTTCTTTGTTCATCAAAATACACTATCAAAATACAACAGACTACATCAAAAGTATACTTATATACATAAAAAAATTATAGTATAAGTATAGAGAGCCACTTTTTAATAGATAGTTATTATTTTATGACAATAAAAAGTGGGTAACGTGTTAGTAGCTCTGTAATTTTAAAAAGTGTCTGCCATTTTAAAGTTGAGCAGTTCATTTATATCGGAATTTCAAGAGGAATTTTGCTACTGAGTGAACAAATCTAGCAATTTTGGAATGGCGCCATAAAAATGTACAAATGTACGTGTACCTTTAGAAACGTCCCATATTGCAAGGTTATGCAAGCAACTTCTTAATTTATCTAAAGTTCGATAGAAATAACAATGAATAACATTATCTCCAAGCCTCTTATAAACGGAATTTTTTATTTTGCCATTCAATTAACAATTTATTTCATAGAAATAGATGAATAGACAGAAATTTAATGACTTGTAGCCACTGCTCGTCTCCTATTATATATCACTACATTAAACAAACAACTGTTAACTAGTGGTGAAATGGAAATAATAAGAAAATTATATGAAAAGAATCAAATTTGAGTTTAACTTAAAGTTTATTATGAAAATGGTCATGCCACATTTAAATTTGACCTCTGTAAAACCGGAACTTAGTGAACTGCAATTAACTGTTAAAAACGATTGTGAACTGTCTCACGTATAAAGGCGTACGAATTTTGCTACAAGAACCCAGAATATTTTAATATGTTCTGCTTACTAGTTAGTGAAAATATTTCGAATTTGGACAATTTTCAATTAATTTTATTGACTCTGTTCCTACTTACGGTTTCCTGTTTTCATAAAAAACTCTCTATATCTTATACATTTCTATCGGTTCTGAAATCAATCATTTGTAGCAAAATCAGGAAATTTTTTTTTCATGTTACAACGAAATCATAGTAGAGAAAATTGGGAACTCATACAGAAAATAATGAAATTCCTTCAAAATAAAACTGATAAAATGTGAATTTTGAGTGGAACGCATTCATAAGATTAGCAAAAACCGAACGTAAT
This sequence comes from Galeruca laticollis, assembly GCA_963921935.1. Taxonomy (NCBI): domain Eukaryota; kingdom Metazoa; phylum Arthropoda; class Insecta; order Coleoptera; family Chrysomelidae; genus Galeruca; species Galeruca laticollis. The sequence goes on from OY998180.1 coordinate 150,833,837, forward strand.
TCCGACGATTCTATCAACAGTAATAAACACAAAAAATGGAGAGGAGCTAAGTGCAGGAAACTTTGAGACCTGTAGTAAGAAATAATGACTGTTAATTAAAAATCAAAGATCCCCATTATAAAGTATGAGAGTCACCATTTCTGAATCAGATATTAAAGACTATTCTAAAAGCATATAGTTTCTATGTAGTTTATTTCTTTTGGTTGTTTGTATAATTTAATATAACTTTCATCGTAAATATTGCTTTGGGCTATTTTTAAACTCATTCAAGCCAATCCTGATAAACTGAAAACTGAATACACGTACATCTGCGAATCTTCAGAAGTCAAATGATTTATTCCCTTGTCTGATTGAAACGTGCAAGCAGAAGGTAGAACATACTAAACCAAAATAAATGAAAAATGTACTTAAAGATAGAATGTCTGAATAAATCGGTTACGACATTGATTAAAGGTGTCTTATTAATTTTTCAAACGAGGAAGTTCCGTTCATAACATCAGAAGAAAATTAATGAAGCTCTTTGAATTATCTTCGGAATCGCCACAAAATGAATCCAATATATAGAAGTTTTACAGTGTAACACTTGTATTTTTGTATATGTATGTATAGTCAGTGAATCCTTCTACCATTTGATGGTGTGGAGTGTGATGCGCTTATTCATGTTCTAATTTCTTCCATTCCCGTCTGTTTTGTTCCAATTCCGCTGCTTGTTTCCAGTTTATATCTCTTTTATTTAGTATTTCTCCTATAATTTTGTCCCGAATGTTTCTTGGTCTGCCCCTTTTCTTGTTCTTTTGTATTTTCGCCCTCCAAACTCTTTTTGCTGATCTTCTTCGTTTATTCTCTGCAAATGTCCCCACCAATTTAGTTGCCTCTCTTCTATAAATTCCAGTGTGGATTGTATCTCTACATCTTTTCTTACATCTATATTTCTCAGCCTCTCTCTCTTGGTGAATCCTAAATCTCTACTAAGATATTTCATTTCTGTTGCTTGTATTTTACTTTTTTGTTGTTCTATTAAGACTCAAGATTCACATCCAAATGTTAGTATTGGTCCATATATCGCTTTGAAAACCTTTATTTTTGTTTGCTTTGAAATTTCTCTTTTTTCTCTTTTATTTATAAATTTTGTGTTCATTGCGTAGTAAAGTTTATTCGTTTTCTGAATTCTATTGTTGATATCGGCATCTTGTGTCCCTCTTTCATCTACTGTTACCCCTAGATATTGGAAATTATTTACTTGTTCCATTTTTTCTCCATCGTGGCTGTTTAATTTTTCTCTGTGCTCTCCTGTCATCTTTACCATTATTTTACTTTAGTTTATTTTCATTCAATTTTCCTTCTTTACTGTGTTACATACGTTTATGCTTATTTGCAAGTCTTTTTCACTTCCAGCCAGTAACACAACGTCATCTGCGAATGCCCCTTCAGTTATATTCACTTTTTGTAATTGTAATTGTCCTACACAATAATTTTTTGTTAGCGGTTTACATTTCTTTATGATGTCATCCATGAATATTAAAATAGTAACGGACTTAAGCTGTCCCCTTGTCTTAGCCCTGTGCTTGTAGTGAATGTTTGTGATATTATGTTGTTTTTTATAATTGCGTTTTCATTGTTCTTATACATTTTTTGTGTTAATCTTAAAATTTCACTACTTATTCCTCTGTCCGAAAGTATTTTCCCTACTTTATGTTTTGGAATTGCATCAAGGTCCAAAAATGCCATAACATTTTTCCTTTTTTCTTCAATTGCTTTTTCAGTTATCTATTTCATTGTAAATACATGGTCCTGTGTACTGCTGCCATTTCTGAATCCGCTCTGTATTTCTTCCAGTGTTCTCTCGACCTTTTTTCAATGATCTTTTCCAGTATTTTCATGGCTGTACTTAGTAATGTGATACCTCGGTATTTGTTGTAGTCCTTGTTTTCTCCTTTTTTGAGTATGGGTACTATTAGTGCTTTCTCCAAATCTTTTGGTAAGGTCTCTTCTTCCCATACTATGTTGTAAATATGCAACAATGTACCTCCTCCTTTCTGTCCCATGTTTTTATCATTCCTGTAGTAATTTTGTCGGACTCTGGCGCTTTTCCATGTTTTAGTTCCTTGATAAGTTTTTCCAGCTCTGCTTTATCTGTTGTTTTGTTAATGTCGGTTTCAACTCCGTCATTGTCCTCTATGTGTTCCTCCAGTTCGTGCGGGCAGTTAAGAAGATCCTAGTAATATTCTCTCCATCTCTCCATAATTTCCCTTTCTTCTGTTAATATTTCCACATTTACGCTTTTTATAAATTGCATTTCCTGTTCGTAATGACTTTAGCATTCGGTAAAATAGCCTCTGATTCCCTGATTCTCCATCATTTTTAGAGGCTGTTATTAATTCCTTTGCTCTTTTCCTTTCTGTTTTGTAGTTTTCTCCTGTTCTGTTCGTTAGGTATTTTATTAAACCTTATTACCTAGAAAATAGCTTGGGAATGTTTGTAGTGAATGAATTTCCAGGTAATTTCTTTCAATACCATTGTTAACGTTAGTTAATAGAATTCTGTATTTATGCACTGTATATATTAAGACATTTTTACATTATACCTTCATTCGTTATGAAAAAGCTACTGTGTTAGTGAAACGCGTCAACAAGTTTAAATTGAACATTAGTTCAAATAAATGAACATTTAAACAAAATATATTGTTTTATTTCATCGTTCAGTATGGATCTTCATCAAGTAAAAGCCTCATCTATTCAAACTGTAATTGTCTATATTTTTTCGTATCACGTAAAAGCCTTTCTTATTGAGTTGTCAAATATTGTAAAAATTCAGGTCAATTAAAAGTGATGTTCATTTAAGGGGCGCCAGTACCTGCTATTAAATCTGTCGATTTTATTTCTTAGACCACCTCAGTTAAATGACAGAAGCGTGCTACTAATCGAGCATATAATGTCGTTAAAACAACAATAACAATAAAAAAGACCAGAAAATGTTCGAAAAACGAATATAAATTAGCCCATTTAAAACTGTTGAATAATTTACTTGAGAGCATCTTCTATTCATGTATTTTAAAAAAGTGTAATAGGCACAAACCGACTAATATGGTAATTGATTTAATTAAGAATTGGTTTTTAATTCAAGCAAAGCGCAATAAATATAACTAGAAGCATCAATAGTTTTCTCACGATGCGTTAAACGGTACAGAATGTCAGGGAAAAAAGGACACGTTTTTTGTGAACAATCGAAGAATGTATGACAATGAATAGCATTAAATCACGCATATATTCGGATGGCGGATTCAAAGTTCTGAAATTACCCATTGTTTATTGAAATTGAACTTTGGAATATTAAGTCAATCAATGTCGTTTTCGAGTCTAGTGACAAAATCCCCCATTGATTGGCCTGTCAATTAACTCTCCAGTCGACATGTATACGTGCCTGCAAACGCTTCTTATCTGATCCGTCCGTCACTGTTAAAGACGGTGAAAAGTTTATGGATTCCTGAAGAATATGTCTAACTGACGTCATCTATCCGCAATTCTCAATTGGCCTTCTTTCATCTCCCCTTTGCATTTAAATTGAATGTCCATTTCAGGCTCTTTCGCCTTCTCGTTATTGTACTCTCTTCACTATATTTGAAGCATAATTATTAAATAACTGACATATTTTCAACGCGGATCACTAATGGAAATTTATAAACACGTACACGTTCGCTTTTGAAATTTACGCAAAAATCGAGTAGTTTCCCTTTATTTCAGCATATATCGTTTTCTTCCTATAACAGTAAATCATATCAAGATCGTCAAATATGATATGAAACCGTTCATATACAGGCTCTGTCTCATTCAAAATAAAAGATTTGTACATTCATTTCATCAGTGGCGCAGCCAGGGGAGGGCCCGGGCCCACTCCGAGATTGTTTACATGCAAACGAATGTAACTTTATATTCTTAGTAGATACAGGTATTGTAAAGTTTCTTCTTCTTCTCCTTCAAGTGCCGTCTTCGTTCCGAAGGCTGGCAATCATCAAGGCTATTCGTATTTTGGATACCGCTGCTCTAAAAAGGTGAATATTGGTGGCGTTGAACCATTCGCGAAGATTTTTTAACCAGGAATGTCTTCTCCTTCCTATTGATCTTCTTCCACTTATTTTTCCTTGCACAACGAGCTGGAGCAGTTGATATTTGTCCCCCCTCATAACGTAACCCAGGTAGAGCAGCTTCCTTTTTTTTAATAGTTAGGACAATTTCCTTGTCTTGTTTTATCCTTCTTAACACTTCGGCATTAGTGACTTTCTGTACCCATGAGATTCTCCAAATCCTGCGATACACCCAGAACTCAAATGCCTCTACTTTCTTTACATCGTTCTTCTTTAATGTCCATGATTCCATGCCATAGTACAGCACTGACTGACAGAACATAGCATCTCATAAGACGCAATTTGAGTTCCAAGCTGAGATCTCGACTGCAGAATACTCGTTTCATCCTCGTGAAAGTACTCCGCGCTTATTCAATTCGGATTTTTATTTCCTGAGGGCAGTCCGCATTTTCATTGAAAAGAGTTCCCAGATAATTGTATTTTCTCACTCTTTCAATTGGTTGGTTATGTATTAATATATCTCCGATGTTTTGGACCGATTTTGTTATAACCATAAATTTGGTTTTGTTTGTGTTTAGTGACAGTCCATATATATATAAAGTTTCTACAGTTCGTTAAAATTACTTCTGCTACTGACGCTTCTATAGCCGCTAGTACTTTTGATACTTTAGAAAAACTGAATATCAACTGCAGGTATCTTTGTGGATAGAGATACGATGGAGCCACTTTCCTGCATCTTCCTCACACAATTTAAACTAATGTTTATTTTTGGCGTCCGATATGTGACTGAAATACGTAATTGCCTAGGTACCATTGAAGGGTACCATTGAAGGGCTTACATGTTCCTGAACACTACATCAACAAATCGACTTATTATGTCCCGTAACAAAACGAAATTGTGTTCTACACGATGCGTCGCAAGACACGATGCAGTTTTAGTGTTCGTGGAACTGTATAAACCGTTGGCGGCCGCTTTGAAGGCAATAGAGGGTTGGACCGAGCGCAAAACTGCCACAGAGGCATCTCGATTACTGGCCAGCATTAGAAGTTCCAAATTTGTGATCGTACTAATGTACTGCTACTTTGCTAATTAAAATGAAAGTGTCGATTTTTTAAAAATATTTAGTTAGATCCTCCTCCCCCTTCCCGACCAAAATTTCTGTCTGTATCATTGCATTTACATTATAATGATGAGCAGTAAATGTAACAATCACACCAAAATAACGAATTAAATCATAAGAAACATACGAGGTTTTAGTGTAAAAAGATCTCTATTGCAATAGTCCATAAAATCCCTAATTCCAAGTTATGATAAGCCGATGGTCTGGCAATTCTTGCATCCCTTGTGTACGTCTGGTGATAGTGATAACTTGGCTCCTCGCACTTGCATTATCCAATTATTGTAGTTGTAGACAGTTACTTTGTCCCTTGTATAGATATATGGCTCCATTGGTTTTTAGACTGGTAAATCTCTGAAAATCAAACTGAAGAACAGGGTTTCAAGTTCGGGTTAGTTGAGACGGCAACATGGCAGATGTTGATAGTGATAGATTTTTCTTATTGCTGGGTAATGATGTGAGTTTTAGATTAGGAGTAGGAGTAAATGAGTTAACCTCTAATTAGATATATTTGGTTGATGGAAATAAACAACTAATTATGTTAATAACGAACCATGGAGAAGCCCACTATCACGGGTATTTTCTTCGCGACTGGCGGCGAGATTATCGCGAAGATATTTGGAGAGACAATGATTGTAAACATTGGGTGGAAGTACACTGAATTGGTTAAAAGTAACATTGCTGCAATATATGAAAGAAGAGCCAAACAAACTTTTTTTAAGGGACGTCTGAACGATTCCGAATTCCAATAGTTCGTAGTTAAGAAAGCATCTACAAGAAGAAGTAAGTCGAACGTAAGTCATGATATACCAAAATTGTACAATGATGCTTTGCCAATTGAAAAACGTAAAATGACCTGATTCCGTAAATTTTGCGAATCTGACGCCATTAAGTCTGCTTACCACGGATTTTGTAAGGCTCTGAAAACTACCAATGAAGCTGAATATCGACCTGATTCAGAAGAGGACTGACTTTGTGAATTAGTTACAATACAAAAAAAATTAAAGAGTAAAAGAACATGGATGTCTAAAATGTTCTTTTCTGTTGAGCTTTTCAAATCTTAAAAAATTATTAGTGTCCATGGCGACGATTCATGAAATACCTTCTATTGTAAATAGGACTAAGTAATTAACCTCTAATCCTTCCATTAGCTGCATTCAAACAGGTACACTTCTTACAATGTCAGTTTAAAAAATTTGATTTTACCTGGGCACTGCGAAATTTCGTTAATAAGTGAACGTGCTAAATAAGAATTCTTCAAATCGTTGGTCGACTATGTAGTCCGCAGATGTTCTTTGAAATAAGTGTTGAATATCGGTTGTAGAAATTTTGTATGAACAATAGCACGCCGTTTAGCATTAGAAACACTTCGACAAATTTTAGTAGAATGTGGTTTTAAGTATAAAAAATTAGATAGCCGGATGTGTATTATAGAATCGCCCCGTATTGTGGTCAGAAACAGATTTTGAGTTATAGAGAAAGTAATAGAAATATAGTTTATTTAGATGAAACGTGGTTCGACACTCACTATGTCGTTCAACGCGGTTGGGGAGACAATTCACAAAATTGCGCCGTGCTCGAAGGGAAAACAAGTAATAATTTTGCTCGCTGGTAATGAAAACATCTTTATATCAAATGCTTTAGTTCTTTCTGCAAAAAATATCAACAAAGCTCTGCTTGATAAATAATTTTTGATAATATATCTGATATAAAAATAAAATTGATACGCCATTGGGCGGTTTGCTATAAATATATTATGGTTTTTCTTATACATTGTTAAACTGGCTTTGGAAGAACTCTACATTGGGTGTTTATTATCTATTATCAAAAACATTCAACTAAAGATAGATGAACCATGTCATTCAGGAATCCATACTAAACACGATCAATCGTTAGATTTGGGGAAAAAGTCATTTATACTTCTTTGGCAACGCTGCACTAGGTTCCACCACAATATTTTCTCGCTTGCTCGGCCATGAATCTTTGGTTGCCATGAGCGGCTCGTTATTAATATGTAACGGTGAATTAATATCAGGAATTTGGAATTTAAGGTATGGAGAAGTATATTGTTCATCGGGTAAAATATTTAAATAAAAGTTGTACAATATTGTATTGATAGAGATAAATAGGTTCAAATATATATTGAGACAGTCCAATAATTTGAAAAACATTGCAAAGATCTTTCTCATGCTCATAATTACTAACAATATCCAAGTTAAAATCACCAAGTAGACTGATATATTTAGTTGAAAAAAAGTCAGTAAATTGAAAACGAAAGTCTATAGACGTAAATTAAAATACTATTCTCGTTTACCAACTCAACAGCGCAAATTTTTGCATGATTAATCAGAAACATTTTGCAAGTTTATTTAGAAAAATTAGAACATTTTACAGTTTTCCGATTGATGTTGGTGTTGCCAAATATCGCAACACCTCCGTGCTCACCTTTAGGGTGACAGTAAGACGAAAACAGTGAAAAATCATTTATATTAATTGCTGATGCGCTAGCCAGTGCTCGGATATACAAAAAATATCAAACCTTTCTACATCTAGTAAGAAATTTATTTCAACTACTTTATTATTCCAACTTTCAGCATTAATATGTAGCACCGAGAACATATAGAATAGAATAGAATAGAATAGAATAGAATAGAACAGAATAGAATAGAATAGAATAGAATAGAATAGAATAGAATAGAATAGAATAGAATAGAATAGAATAGAATAGAATAGAATAGAATAGAATAGAATAGAATAGAATAAAATAGAATAGAATAGAATAGAATAGAATAGAATAGAATAGAATAGAATAGAATAGAATAGAATAGAATAGAATAGAATAGAATAGAATAGAATAGAATAGAATAGAATAGAATAGAATAGAATAGAATAGAATAGAATAGAATAGAATAGAATAGAATAGAATTTATTGATCTCACAATATCAAATAATGACATAAGACAGGTCAAATATGAACCAATTAAAATGGAAAAGTCTAGCTAATTTCTATATGCTCGTAAGGTAGAGAGTAATCTGATTTATATCTTGTCATGAGCATAAATATAACTATTCCGTAAATAATCGCTTTTATTCCTATGCACTAATATGATTAAATCCAATATATAAAGGCCGTACATAGATAAAGTTCTCAAATTGATAAAAACAAGTGTATATTTTTCAACAAAAATTGAAATGTTTCTACTGTGTTGCAGATTTTTTCATATTTTATTAGGGGGAATAATACATTCCTACCTTTTATTGATGTTATTTATTTTATTTCTACAGTATGTGTACGCCCATGAGCAAAAGCAAACTGGCGTCTTATCTATATATATATATATATATATATATATATATATATATATATATATATATATATATATATATATATATATTGTAATGTTTTTTCTAATTTATTTAAACAATAAACGGGTGGGATAAATTTTAAACACACGGTATGGCTACTTACTAATTTATTTAAACACTAACTCACTAACACTTAATTTATATATACTTAACTAATCACTAAAATTTAATTTATATGCTCACAAACTTGATTATATTAGCACTTTACTGTTCGGTGTATTTTTGTTTATTTCTCGAGATCACTTTATCAACTAACTCCTCCGCTGATCGGTCCTTATTTATATTAATGCCCTTTTTACCAGAAAATTCCGGACTGCGGGTTACACACACAAAGACAATTGGTTCTGGCCTTTTTCAGATAAGGCTGGTCACAAAAACAATGTCTAGATAAGATAATCACAATTGTAAACAATTCATTCCTGCGCGTCCGCCATAATTTTAACTTTCATACCTGGCTTAGGCAGAGTCGGATTCAGGGACTATACCAGTGTGCTGTTTCGTAACAATATATATATATATATATATATATATATATATATATAGATTATTTTCTGAGTCAAGGATAATAGCATTTTCGTACTGTACTCTGTGATCATTCTTGTTTACATGTATACTAAGGCTAGTGGCCTGTGGTTAGTTTTTACAATCGCTTTTATGTAAAGCTAATCTCTTCGATAATTTTTGGCCAGTGTGCCCTATGTGAATGTGGGTTGTTATACATAGGGCACACTGGCCAAAAATTATCGAAGAGATTAGCTTTGCATAAAAGCGATTGTAAAAACAAACCACAGGCCACTAGCCTTAGTATACATGTAAACCAGAATGATCACAGAGTACAGTACGAAAATGCTATTATCCTTGACTCAGAAAATTAGTGAATGCAGAAATACTCTCAACCATAAAAAAGACGTAGATGGCTCAAGTTTAATGTATACATACTTATTACAGCAACAACTTACTAAGAAAAATAAGTTGACCAGAAATACTTAACCATTGAATTCAATTTAAATGTATATAGTGTAGAAGAAATACTGGGAGTTGGCATAATTACACCAAAACTACTCCAAATTTAAAAAAAATGACATCAATCAATTTTTGACATGTGTAGTTCTGCTCTCTCCATTTCCTTATTAGTAGTAGTTGCAGAGAAACAGTTTAATGTTAATCTTTATCCATCATCTTTGGTGAGGTAGATTTTTAATATTGTTGACAGTAGATTACTTGTATTTTTGATTTTAAACATGTCCATATACATATTTTACTATTTTCATATTAGTTTTTTTAAAGTCAGTTTTAATACTTCCAAATGTGAGGTTAGGTCTCCATACACCTTTGTTAGTCATGTGGTCGCTAGATTTTTAGAGCTTTAATGCTGATTCTGGTGAGTGTAATAATAACTAACTCATACGTATTTGTAATGGAGTGTTCTCCATATATTTTTTAGTTTAATCCTGATGAAGTTTGTAATCACAAACGAAAGCTTGACTTGGAATAAAGGCATTTACTTAAGAAGCTAACTAAGAACTTTCATTGCTTCCTCCTTGGTTCTTTTGGGGTTTCCCACCGTTATATTTGTAATATAGTTACCAGTACCCCGTTACTGTCCTCCTGTTTTATATATATATATATATATATATATATATATATATATATATATATATATATTCACTAACCTGTGTTTGTACCGGTAATATCCACTTTACACTTTGTTATTAGACTTTTCTTCACTAAGTACCTTATAAACAACTCTACATCAGAAAAAAATTAAAAACTTCACGAAAAACAGCATAAAACATTCCGCCAGAAACTCCAAGCGCCTGTAAACTGTATTGGCAACACGGTCGATAAATATTGAATGAAATAGCGTACGTTATGTTGATAAGAGAATAGCAGGTTTGTCACGTTGACGATAATTTTTTCGTGATAAATCTATAAATTCGATTAATTTTGTACTATCAAATAATAATATATGCATTCAATAGAAGGCGGAATATGTCTTATTGCGTTATGAACAATTTAACTTTTAAATTATACACTAATTAGGGAATTTTGGGATTTTTTTTCCGTGTTAATAAACACACGTTTCAACATACTTCTTTTTAAATCAGCTTAATGAATTCATCAAAATCAATGAGTCACATTTTTTTTGTCACAAATGAACATCCCAGATTCATGTTAAATTAAGTGCAAAAATGCATGAAATGTCGGACTGGATTAAATGCAGTAAGACAACTTAATTACTAACATTACTTGAAATTTTCTTGCGTGCCATGCTTCATAATTGTGGGTATTAAGAGATAAATAATGTGATATTTTAATGACAGGTCTAAGTTAGTATTTTAAGGATTGTAGTACATAGTAATCCCGTCGGAAATTCGATGGGATAAAGAATAATAGATAAATGATCCATGAATATTATGTAGTTGGAGGATATTAGTCTAAAATCGAAGAGAATGGGAAAAGTTTCTAAAAACTTATAAGGTGATGCTTTATTAGTTATGAGCCGAGCCTGTTCAAGTTATACACTCTGTTGGTGACACATTTTTTTGTGAATGGGATACCTTGCTTTCAGTATATACAGTTCGGTATTTCTTAAACGCAAGTAGTTTATTTTCAAAAAATAAAAAACTGTTCGCCAGTGTAATTATTTCTTTAAGTGATATATGGTAATTAGTTACTAATGATTATAATAAAGTACCCATAATCTGCACTCTCTAGCGTTATATAATATAAATTTTCCATTAATGAGTAACAGATAAGGTCGAAGATGAATGTTCTACTCGATGAAAAACTGTCGGCCTCGTGAGAAATAATCTGAGAGTATGTACATTCTAAGGCTTAATAATTAATTTTATAGTATTTATACTCTACGATCTCTACGCGAAATATATGTATACACCCTACATAGTATCCAGCGTTTTAACTGAATGCATTTTAACATATTAAATATATCTCTTCTGTTATCTTTACTTAATTCAAACAACGTAGAAACAACTCCTTTACTAAATTGTTTGCAGTGATTAGTGATCGTTCTAGCACCGTATCCACTTACAATAAATCGAGAACAAAGTCGTCTTTAAATAGCGATGTGGTTATTTTGATGTTATTGGTTTTCAGAGTTGCAACCTGTGAAGATAGCTCTAGATTGATACCAGTATATATGTAGTATTATTCTCATTAATAATCAGTGCGACATTGTATATAAGTATTAGCAAATCAACCAATATAATATGATAGGTTTTCAAAAATTTCATATGAAGTATTAGTCTTATTGGGAAATAGCTCTTTTAATCAACATCTTAGATGTAGAAGCAACACTTCTCCAAAATAAATAGTACCTTCTTCATCTGTATTGTTTTGAAGAACTTGGGAACAATTTCGAAATTTTAAATTTGAAGGAAACTGGTACAATATTTCAATTACAGGAATCATACTCTATAAATGGAGAAATATGAAATAAGAGGTACATTATTCCCATATTTGATCGAACAATAGTTGAATAGGTGAGAATAAGAGCAGTACAAGTCAAAAATTTGACATTTCCATCTGTTATAGTCATTTTGTTTTAAATTTGAAGCTGCATCGAATGATTATAAGAGCTACACTAGTATCACTGTCTTGAGCATCTAAATATTTCATAAAACTATCTGTTAGCAAACCGATTCTATCGAGTATTATTCAGACTCCTCGAATGAATTAGATTCCGAAAACTGCGAAGATACTGAAAATAAATATTGTATAACCTACGCAATTTCAGTCTTCTCTCGAGAAGTTTGATTCAACTCCGCGAACCTCAATTCCAAGTTGCTCTTCTAAAACCACCCAAAATAATGCGGTTATCTGAAATCAGCATACACTCCTTTGATGGTTCCAACCCCCTGGAATTCGCATGTTTTTATGATTTGTTTAATGCTTTAAATATTAACAACGGTCAAATCTCTAGTGATAGCCAAAAACTCTTCTACATCAAACGCTTTTTAAAGGGAGATGCTTTAAAAATCATCGACAATATTCAGGTATGGGACGCAAACTTTAACACAGCTATTAAATTGATAAATAAGATGTATACAAATAAAATTTGCATTCGGCTTTTCATCATGTACTTGAGAAAGAGTCTTTAAGTTTGTGCCAGCACACCATAAAACTAATTCAGTATTGTACTGCGTATACGCTGTGGCAGTTTAGTGTTCTAGCGCCTAGTTTTAAAAACTAGTAGTTACGCTGAACTGATCTAGAACAGTTCCATCAATTCTTGCTCTTGCGCAGGTATTTCAAATTCCCTCTTATTTCATGCTAGCGCAGTGCATATTTCAGCTTCGTTTTGAGTTTATTTATAATAAATCAAAATCAGTACATTAACGACAAATTCATACGAACGCATACGACCTTTTATATTATGTTCTGTGATTATATGTAAATATAAGGTAAATGAGTAAGTTTTTTTCACTTTCGTATATTTACTTCAAATATAATCAATTATAAAAAGGTTTGGTACTTCATTAATGTTAGAATTTTTCAATATTGTGTAAGTTTCTGTTGAGTTCTAGTGCTCTAAGTTCTAGAGAAATGCCATCTGACGATGATGAGCAGCTTTTGAATCTATTGATTATTAATATGCAATGAATCAACGGTCATAAAATGAAGGTTACGTCGAATAAACTGCTACACAATAAACCGATGAAGTTTTTAAAAAACACTTGTGAGTCACCTATAGTTTTCAACAATTTGGTGGAGAAATATAACAACAGTGAATACATTTATGCTGATGCCAACGGTGGAAATGGAAAGCAAACATATGAGCAACACGTGTTGGTGTTTTTATGGTTTGCTGGTCATGAAACAGTATCTTTTCGAGACGTTGCTGATTGTTTTAATATTACAATGAATTCCATAATTTTGAAATTCAATCGTTGCTTAAACACTAATAATTTTCCGTACGTGTCTCGCTCCCAGAAAATGTACTATTCGTGCAAAAGAGCATCGCACTTTCTTACATCTGGAACTCTCACGTACTGATGTACATCAAGTTGTCAATACACTACCTCCGGCCGATAGCCCTCAACCTATCTCTCCTAATACATCTTCCATTGATCGTAATTCACAACTTTCAGTAGGCATGTCCACTATTTCGACCATCTCGTTGACCGCTCTCTCGTCCAAAAATTCTCATGTTTTATTAGCTACTGCGCAGGCCTATGTCAAGCCAAAGATAGGACAGCCATTTTCTATTAGAATTCTTTTAGACAATGGCAGTCAAACTTCATTCGTTGCTCATTCTCTAGCTGCAAAATTAGGCTACAAAATATATCTCTCCAGGTTTCCGGTATTTTAGAGCGCAGCACCACGTTAACCGATATGATCGATATCATCTTGTTTTCAGAAGTCGCATTAAACAAAAAATTCTAAGTTTCGTGCGCAATTTTACCTAAAATTACTCACCGTCTGTCTCAGGTATCTCTTAATGTTGAAATATTAAAGATTCGTGCACAGCTATTGTCAAAATTACGTAGATATGTTGCTCGGTTGCGACATTTATTATGTATGCAATCCTTAAAAATGGTATCAAATACTGGACTTCCATCGCTCATTAACACCCATTTAGGCTGGGTGTTATCTGGAAATATCTCACAAAATTGTATCAAGGAAAGTTCTCTTACACCTATACACTCTCATTCTTTTTAGGGTAATAGTTTTTCAGCAACTGAAAACAATTCAGTCTCTCATAATAATGACTCGGATCTTAACCTATTGCTTGAGAAGTGGTAGTCTCAGGAAGATGTTGATTCGAGCACCGCCCTTCGCTGTTTATCGGCTGAAGAAGAAAAGGCCGAAGAAATATTCTCGTCCACCACCAAAATTTTAGACAACGGACGATATCAAATAAACATCCCATTCGTAGAAGCCAATGCTCACAGAAAACTTGGAGATTCTCTTTTAACAGTAAAACGTAGATTCGAATCAATCGAAGGGAAATTTACTCACAACCCAGCTCTTTTCTCTGAATACAAACAATTTATTGATGAATATATTTATCTCGGACATGGCAAATTTGTTTCTTTATCTCTCACCAACACCTACAAGGAAAATGAGCTCCAGGTGCAGCACGAATTATTCGTCATATTTTGTCGTTTTCGCTCGTCTAGATACGTATTGAGAGAGAATATACAAAAAATGTAGAGACAGATCTCTTCAAACCCTGATCAAAATTTTTTACAAAATATATTATGGAGACATTCTCCCAGTGATTATTTTTCATGCATCGAATTAATTTGTGTATCGTTCTGACAAAAGTGAGCTCCCTATCTCGCATGTCGAATACTTCAAGATATTGCACAACCAAATACCGATTTATCTCTCGCTTCAGAAGCATTATTACATCAGACGTATGTGGATGACATACTGTCAGATCCTAACTCCCTGTCTGAACTGAAACTACTGCAATCCGAATTAACCAAGTGTCTTAGCGCATCAGATTTCACGCTACACATATGTAACAATTTCTAAAGATAGCTATTCCCTCGTTATTGATGCAATATAGTTTTACTTAGAAAAGCAAATATCTCTTCGTGCTGTAAGATCTGCACGTGTTTTATTGATGACATACGATGTTTCATGCAACAAGATATCAATTTTAACCACCAGTCGTGAATGCTTCAAATACATCGGTTCAACTCCAGCTTTGAGTTGCGCTCAAGTTGTATATCAGTAGTCTGCTGAAGTAACTCTTGTACTACTTGCCTTATAACAGAATCATATTTAAACTTTACTTAGTTTTAAGAATTCTTTGTACCACAATACTAAATCATTCCGTCATTTATACAAATTGTTTTCAAAAATACGTCCTTCGTTTATATTTAAGTTTATCTGTGTCTCAATATAAGTTTAACTTTTTATATTCAATATTGAAATAAAAATTCGGCATATTCCGTTGCTTGCATCTCATCCCACGTCACTGACCATCATAATAACTTTATTTTTAATCTATGGACAAGATCTGCAAAAAGGGTTTAAACTCTCCTTCATACGGGGTGAAGCTACCTGCCCTACAGAGAAATAGAACAAATTTAATGTTCAAGATAATATTTTAATATTTCTCAGATGATTTCAACCAGTATTGGTTTTTAAAAGGTCTAAAAAATTTATTACTCCGTGGTATTTATGAATAAACTTTACTTTGGTATCTATCTCCATTTTCTTGTTGGTCATTGTTCTCAAATTTAATTAGTCTATTGGGTCTCTTGTCTCCATTTTTTCAATACATAATATTCTCGCCTCCGTTTTATTTTCTAGATTCACATTTACTTTTTTAACTGCTGATTATCACAAAATGTGCTGTTCATATATGTTATTCCTGTTTATTCCATACGCATTCTTTGTGGCTATTAATAACATTTAAAAAAATAGGCAGTTATAAGGACTGCCGACAGAAGTGAATACTCAAAATAATGTAATAACGGTTGTCTTTTTTAAATTTTCAAATCAATTATAATCTGATTATATGTCAAAACTTTTTTATAAAGTTCTAATAGTGAAATTAAGGCCCAGTTTCACCACCTTCTGATCAGTGTCGAATAGCTTATTCACAACTTTTGTTTTTGTCACTTGACATAAAGTCAGAAAGGGCGAAACTTACGTTCAAGCTATCCGACTCTTATCAGAAGGTGGTAAAACTGGCCCAAAATCATATACGTTCATAAATCATCATTTTGAAGAAAATAATAATACATGTATTTTATTTCTGATAATTTTAAGCCAAGAACTTTGAGAATTTAAACTTATAAAATTTCATGGAATTTTCAATTTTGCAGATATCAAATATTAGAAAAATAAATAATATTAAATTTTTGGAAGCATATAAGTATTAGTAACAATGTTGGAAATCGATTCGACAATAAATTCTTTGCTTTTATCATTTATTACTTTTCCACCCAATCCTGTCTAATATGCGAGAAAAGTATGAGTTCACCCCAAAGAAGTTGGAGCTTTGGATTTTTTGAGTTATTTTTCGTTTTTCAGTAAAAAAAACACGAAAAAAGGTTTTGAGAACAAAAACCTGTAATGAAATTAACTGTCTCGATCCTTCCTTCGTGGAATCTACTCATATTAGTGTTTTAAATGAAACTCACTGTTTCTAGCTAATTCCACAATATAATAAAAATTGTTTAAAATTCTAAAAAATTGACAATTGTTTCGATAAATCAATATCATCGTCAGAATGGCAGAAGTTACATTTCATTTGATGCCTACCTGATGTTTAGTAGTTATTTTTGGCTAGACCAAGAAGTGACCTAACTTGTGATTGACTTAATATCTGTTAATAGAAAAAAGAAGTTGTGATATTACAAATATTGAAGCTTAGATATTATTAGCCCTATTGTGATATCCTGGATATCATTTTTCCATTTAAGATCAGTATAACTGTGCAATGATATAAAAAACCAGGAAAACTATATCTGCTGATCTTTACAATTATCACTTAAGAAGACAGTTTATTAGTGGAGAACTCCCTAGATTTATATGTTCATTGACAACTTCATATTGTGGCTTTCTTAAATGTCTTCTAATTTCCAATTCTTCAAAGAAATCCAGTTCTTGTTTCTATTCACAAATATGCAGCACTTCTAGTTCTGTGTTAGGTGTCAATGAATGATTGGTGTCAAGTAGATGTATTGCGTAGTGGGATTTATCTGGTTGTTTTAATCTGTATGCTCGTAAGTGTTCACTATATCGGATTTCAAAATTTCTAAGGGTATGACCCAAATAGACAGCATTACATTCTGGACATTTGAGTTTATATATACAAAATTGTTAAATGTAAAAACAACAAAAATACCACCATTAAAGAAATCAGGTATATATAAACTCAAATGTCCAGAATGTAATGTTGTCTATTTGGGTCATACCCTTAGAAATTTTGAAATCCGATATAGCGAACACTTACGAGCATACAGATTAAAACAACCAGATAAATCCCACTACGCAAAACATCTACTTGACACCAATCATTCATTGACACCTAACACAGAACTAGAAGTGCTGCATATTTGTGAATAGAAACAAGAACTGGATTTCCTTGAAGAATTGGAAATTAGAAGACATTTGAGAAAGCCACAATATGAAGTTGTCAATGAACATATAAATCTAGGGAGTTCTCCACTAATAAACTGTCTTTTTTAAGTGATAATTGTAAAGATCAGCAGATATAGTTTTCCTGGTTTTCTATATCATTGCACAGTTATACTGATCTTAATTGGAAAAATGATATCCAGGATATCACCATAGGGCTAATAATATCTAAGCTTCAATATTTGTAATATCACATCTTCTTCTTTTTTCTATTAACATATATTAAGTCAATCACAAGTTAGGTCACTTCTTGGTCTAGCCAAAAATAACTACTAAACATCAGGTAGGCATCAAATGAAATGTAACTTCTGTCATTCTGACGATGATATTGATTTATCGAAACAATTGTCAATTTTCTAGAATTTTCGAATTTTTTTATTATATTGTGGAATTAGCTAGAAACAGTGAGTTCCAATTAAAACACTATTACAAAAACCTATGTATATGTCGTCGTCGTCGTCGGCTCGTTTTAGTAACATGCCTTGTTAGCACGATACAGCTTCCGGAGTGCAACAATTATTGAATATTGTTCAGGGGATCTCACATATGAACCCTATTGATTTTAAGCTTATCAGAGCCAGTACAACGAATCCTATAAATCCAGATATACTTAATTTCTGGAGAAATTTCGGGTTGTTAGCACGATACTTCTTCCGAAGTGTATACAAGTGACCAATTTTATCATTGGATATTGTTCAGAGCGTCGCACAGATGAACTCTATTAATTTTTAGCTCATCCGAGCCTGTACAGCGGGTCCTATATATCCAGATATACTCAATTTTTGGTCATTTTTGGAGAAATTTCCGTTTGTTAACACGATACAGCCGCCAAAGTGTATACAACTGACCAATTTTATGACAGGATAATGTTCAGAGTGTCTCACAACTGCAAAAAAGTTAGTTTTAATCTTTAAAATTGTTTATTTTTCTACAAAAATATATTGAGTACTCGCTATTGTACTGCACAGTGATGCTACAATTAATCAATTCCAATAATAATTATCGAAAACAGCTATCACTGCGTCTGCAAGAAGTGAATTACCGGCGGCGCCAGTGATTTTCCATTCACTGGTGAAATATTGTGATTACCGATATATCGCCCAACAATAAGCGCAATACGGGACAGGCATGTCGAGGTCATCGGTAACGCGAACTTACAAGCTTTTCCTCTTCCAAAAATCGCTCAATGCGGCTAAAGAAGTTTTCACTTCAAAAAATATATTAATATATTTCCTTATTCTATTACTATCTGGCAGAATATTACATTCATTTTAAGTTTGTTTTATGCAATTTTTTATAATGTTTTTTCATAAAACAATCAAATTCTATCCCGCTGTGTTATTTTTTTACTTTGTTCTATATATATTGGTATATTTTCTGTGTATTACTTCAGTAAAATGAAGAGATCATAAATCAAATGAAGAGTTTATTTTACAGTTTTATGTTTGTCTTCGCTTAGTACGTTAGGCACTATACCGTGTAATGATAATTACCAGAATAATTACGTACTAGCTATGCATATCATATACAGCAGTTATTAAAATAGAAGCAAGCATTGTGACACTTCTTAGTTCGACTAGGTAAAGACTTGTTTCCGGAAAAGAGTTTATGATCTATTTAAGCAATTACAAATATGAAGCTTGACAATGTAATTAGTGTTGGAATGTAATTAGTGTTGGTAGTTCCCAAAAAGAAAATTATAATTTCCAATGAAGTATTCCATACTTTGTACCGTTTAATACTTATTTATAATATTGTGGAGCCGTTTCACACTAATTATATGATACTCTAACTTATATATTCATAAAAAGTTGTTTTGATAAATTGTCAATTTTTAATTAAGTTTTCAGAATGTTAGTGTACACGCACGACGTAAACCCTTAGATATTTGTAGAAATACGTGATCATTAAAAAGAGGTAATTCAATTTGAAAAATAAGAAATTTTACACATACGAAAGTCTAATGGCGCTTACCTGAATTGCTGGTTCTTCGTTTTATTTGGAAACTCCTACTCCGTCTTCTTTGGTATGTGATTCTTCCTTCTACACGTCACCCAAGCTGATTGTGAATGCTTATGTAACGTTTTGAAAATTATATGAAAAATCTAGCGCGTAAATCACTAGGAAAAATTAATTTTTAACGAAATTGTATCGTTCTAGTTTAACGGTTTCCTTCGACACTCCTCTACGCACATGTCTCGCGAAGTTTCTTTGCTGCTACTACGGCAGGTTAACCAACTGGAATATTCTACGCTTTTTGAAATTATGAAAAAAATATTGAAAAACTATTGAAAATTGTAATCTAGAAATATAGAAAAATAAACGTACGTGCGTAGACATTTCCGCCCACTTAAAATACCCCGTGTTTTACAAAAACAAAATTGAGAAAACATAAAGGCTTCTGAAGATAAATCAGATGTAAGATCGAGGTAATCTGCCTTTGTACTAGTACAAACAAAGACACAGCAATAGCACTTTAAACTTTTTGCACCTCTATAACCAGAAGCTAAAGTATAAAAAGGTCCGCAAAAAGCGATTGCAGTACGTAAAAAGCTTTTCAACTGCGAAACTCTGTGTAAAGGTAAATCGGACTATGGTCGAACATAAGCTTTCGGATTTAGACGAAAGCACATTTAGCAATAAGTTAAATTATGTTCAATTGCTCTTCTGCTATTCAATATATTTGAAGTATCAAAGAACGAAGTATTTTGAATGCAGGATGAAAAACTTTGTTATATGTATACTTAATCACAAGGGTGGTAAATCTGCGTGATTTAGGTGAAAGATGTTTTTCATCGTAGGTTAACTGAGATTATTTGAGGCGTCCGCCCACTCGGACGAAACCACTTGAATCCAGAAACAAAGAAAGTTTTCGTTAAGGTTTAGGAAGAACTCGATTATGTTGTAATTTATCGATAATATCAAAAAACATTCTTGGTAATGAACATGTTTTATAAGTTCACAAAGCGCGTTCTCCATTTCAGCAAGTGTAGGATATACCGAAGTACAAGTAACTCGATTTGATATAGGAAGAAATCTAACCGAGTAAAGAGATAATTCTTTGAATTTACTAAGAATTGTATCTAAGTTATTTTCTATAACGACAGTGTTAAAAACAATTTGCGTTCCTCTTATAAAATTTTCAGTTTACTGTCCTCGCTTGGATCAATTAGTTCGATCGGACATTCTGATGCAGGCAATTGTAAAAAAGGTGGCGAATTCCACCAAATCTCACAAAAGAAAAGCTTCTTAGGCGTAACTCCTCTACTACCCACGCCCTCTTGAGTTAAGTTCCGAACGAATGTGATGCCATTTTTAGGAACGTAAATTTTCCTGTATATGGTTAACTCTGTTGGCAACAAAACCTTCCAACGATGTGGTGAAGAAGTTATCCAATATAAAACTACCTGAGAATCTGACCAAGCAAATATTTGGTCAAAAGTAAGAAAATTTGGGAAGGTAATTTTTACTAACTGAATTGAATTGAGACTATTTTTAGTGATGCAACTCTTGATTTGGCTGTGATAAAGGAAATGAAAATTCCTTCAGGGGTTGTAAATCTAAAAAATATCATTGCAAAATAACCAATTAAATTTGCATAGCAAAACCCATGTAATTGTCAATTATTGAAATTATCTGGAACCACTCGTCTTGGCAACTGAAGCGTACAAAGCTCAGGAAGTTCTAATCTAAATTGATTCCAAGCATCAACAATAGGTCAGGCGGACTGTCCCAACCTAAATCCTTACAGGTCCACAAGCGCTGCATAATATGTTTCACCATTAGTATAACTGGGCTTAAGAGACCTTGTGGATCGAATAAGCGTGAAATTTGACTAAGAATGTTTCTTTTTGTGCAAGGTCTATTGTCAAGTAAAACATCATATGAAAATTTGTCACTACTAGGGTTCCACTGCAGCCCTAGCATTTTATGTAAATATGATCATACTTATCGAAACTGAAAGATATTTGGCGATTGCATTCTGGATTGCTAAAAAGAATTTCTGAACAATTATTGGCCCATTTTCGGAGATCTAACCCTGCTGATTTTAGTAAATTGATTAATTCTTGTTGTAAAGTCCAGAATTTGGGGTGACCTAGGAAATTTTTCCCTTTCCTGGTTAGCAAGCTCATCTAATGTGCGAATGCATAAGTACGGTGAAGAAGATAGGCCGTAGGTAATAGTGTTCAATCTGTAAGTCTGTTAAGGTTGACTAGAATCAAAACGCCGAAATATTATTTGAAAGTCCCTGTCTTCAGGGCGCAATAGAATATTTCGAAAACACTGTTTTATGTCGCTAATGAAAACCAGATCATAAAACCGACAAAATCAGTAATAATGAGCGAGCTGATATCCTTTTGCAACTAAGATCCAGCTAAAATGGTTGAATTAAGGGAAATTGAATTGCTACCCCTTGCAGCCCCTCGAAAACAACTCGCAATTTAGTTGGCACTGCGTCATTTTTTATAACGTAATGGTGTGGTAAATACCAGGAACGTTAAGTAATAGAAAACTCATTTAATATCAAACTCATGTAGTCTTGCGTGATCTCTGAGTAGTCCTTGTATAAGTAATTATTTTTTTTAAACTATTTTCCAGTGATGGAAACCTATGAAAGGCCATTGAAAAGAAATTTCCCAAGTTTGGGTTTTGAATTTTGAAAGGAAGTGCAAGAATGTAACGTCCTGTGGAATCACGAGACACTGTTTCTTGAAAATATTGCTCAAACTTAATTTCATGAGGTGAGAGCTGAGCCTTGTAAGGAATATTTTATAACTGCCAGAATTTTTCTAACACTTATCTAGGTTAGAATCACTTGAAATACAACTTTTAAAGAAGGAATTTGTCTTGGTTTGTAAACTACAATTTTCAACATTACATAACAAAATATATCCGAATATAGTCTCCAAAGCAGTAGATTGCCCTGGACCCCCAGAAATTCTACCCTCCTTAATGGTTTGGACGAAAATATCTGCACCTAGCAACAACACAATAGAATTACGTTCATAGAAACTTGGATCAGCTATCTGTAATTTTGTAATATGATCTCAAGATTTTACCTGAAGATGGGAAGTTTGAGTAAACGTTGAGCCTCGGGGCTTTATTGTACACCTCGAAATTCCCTTTGAAACAGCAGTGGATATTTGATTTAGTCCAGAAACAGAAATAGAAAAAGTTGATCTAGGAATACTAAGCTTCTGAATCATTTTCTCTGAAATGAAATTGGCCTCACTGGTGCTATCAATTACTGCCCGAATAGGCTGAAAATTAGCTCTTCAATCTTGAATTTCTACCATAGCGATAACTAGTAACGTAGATTTTTGATGAGCCATTGTATTTAACGTAGTAGTCATACCACTAACACTAGGACCAAGGTTAATTTGGGGTATAGAAAATGAAGGTATGCTAGAAGAAGGAAAGGTATTCTTACGAATTAATGTATGGTGAGCTTGACCGCAGTATGCAGCTCTGCAAAGGTAAGTGTAAAGGCAAGTTTATAATGAATGCGGAAAAAACAGTCTAAACATAAATTGTTATCATTAACAAAATTATAACGATCCGTAACATTTTTTGCCTGAAAAGTACGACATTTTGCAAGCATGTGAGATTGCTTGCACAGAAAACACTTAAATTTTGAATTACCAGAATTACAATTCTGTGTACTTGGAAAATTATTTTGGGTAATGAAGGAATTGGATTGTGGTTTCTGTGTCTGACTATTAACTGTGGAAGAAACTATTAATTTAACTTGGGAAAAAACTGTACTGATTCAAGTGCCTTGCAGTGATCTTGTAGAAAGTTAAATAATTCCCTGTAAGTTGGAAATGGGACTAAATTGGGTTTCAAATTCCGTTCTTAAAGAAATTGGAATTTTAAGGAAGAGTAATTGGAATAAAATGAACAATCAATGTTCAACAGGAAACTTTAAATGAAATTAACTGTCTCGACCCTTACTCTACTCATATTACTGTTTCAAATGAAACTTACTGTTTCTAGATAATTCCAAAATATACTGAAAAACATTTAAAAGTTCTAAGAAACAATAAATTGTCAAATTTCTTTGAGTTTTTAACAATTTTTGAGTATATTGTGGAATTATCTAGAAACATTTAAAACAGTAAGTAAAATTTAAAATATCTACGTATGATGTTGATTCAGAAAATGTATGGTTACTCCTTCGAAGACTAATTTTTATGGTAAATATTGTACATTGAATTTAAGGCATTGGTCAAACGCTTACTTTGCTACCGATCTGTAGGGGCTTTTATAGCTATATCGTAGTTATCCGCTACCAATGGTATCGATTTCATAAAAATTTTAACTTCCTCATCAAGATAAGTACTTAAACGATGAACTTTTTCAATATTTTACACATCTGTTTTATTATGAATTAAGCTTTTGTATAAATCCTAGAATGTTCGCCATTCACGTAAGTTACCATTAAACTTTTTTGTGGCAATAATGAATCTGGTTGAAACATCTTGAAAAAAATAGCTTTTGATTCACTGTAAAAGGTAGAACACGATTTAAGAATATTGAAGGAATTCATTGTTATGAAAAAATGTCATGATAAAGACCATGCGATTTTTCTCTAGTTAGGAAGACAAAAAGCACCACATTTCTTCAAATAATTGAAGTTTGTAATCAATAAACGTTTTATTGAATATTTTATGTTGAATGCAGAATATAAAATTAATCTTATGACAATTCAATAACTTACTATGCAACAAATCGTTGTATAAAAGTTTTATTTTCTGTTTTGTCTCCAACCATCATGAACGTTTCTTCCTAAGAAAATCATATGAATCAGATTTTTTGCTTCGCAATTTTCATGTATTTTGGTACATAAGTAATTAAAAATTAATAATTTTTGATCCCGTAAGTGAACATTTACTTCTATTTACCACCTATATTCAGTTCAGGGTTTTTACTTTCGTATCAATAAGGTGCATCTAACATTAATATGTTAATTCATATTCCTAAGGCAGTAAAGGTAATGTTTAATGCACATTTAATGTAAAAGATTTCTTTTTAATTATACAGGTTGCAAATGATTTTATTTTGTTGCAGCTTTCAAATGCCATGATGTAGGATTACACCAAACGCCAACACCTAATATTGGATTCTCTAAGGTATGTCGACTTTGTAATTCTCACATGATGTCACATCCTACATTTATGCATATCACATTAAACAAGAAACAATTCAGCAACACAACGATTTTGCTTGTCTGTCAGATAGAGAAAGAGTAGAATATTTTTAAAAAATTTCAAATAACATACAATAAAAAAGTTTTAATGAAAGTGGAAGACATAATTTAGGTTTGGATATAAGAAATTATTGGATGTTTGATATTTGTACTTTTAAAGAACTTGCAATATTGTTGTAAATTATACTTAATTTCACCTAGCGCACGAGAGATATTTGCCGTTAATTTTTAATGAAATTTACAGCAGATTATCATATCTTGGAAAAAAATTTGATAACTACTTTTTCTCGATTATTATTTGTTTAAAATAAATCTGAAAAAACAACATAACACATTATTTCACCAAAAATATTGTAGAATTCGCTATGAAAAACGATTTTTAAAGTAGAAATGCAACACTCAGATATTTGCCGGATTTAAATAGGGAACTCCTCCACTCCAACCCAACTCTTTAAAATTTCTTTAGAATACCCCCTGAAGGGACGGTCACGTGACGTAATATGAACAAACAAGCTAGATAGAGTACATTACACAACAACTTGTGTAAAAATACGATAAACGAGGATTGCAAGTAGGTATGTGGTCACTGCAAAAAACAATAGAAATACTTCAGGCTACAAGTATGGATATTACAGATTCAAAGCCTATGGAAGTGAAGTATACAGGACTTTTACTTTGTGATGTAAATTGACCGTTATTGCGAGAAAAGAAAAATGTTATACACATTTTCTAAAATAAAAAAACTGTGTTCCTTTATTAACTAGTAACTCTTGTACTATTCGTGCTTTTATTAGAAAGTAAAAGAGCGAGGATGATGTACTAGTGACAGGAAATAAACAAGAACGAATTGGATAGAACATATTCGAAACTACAATTCAAGATATAGTGTCATTTTTCTTATAGATAAGAAGCTAGTCTTTCCTTCCATCAAAAGTTCACATTTCTACTATTGATATTGTTTTCCATATTTTTTCGATATGTCTTATATTTACCAACAACAACAAGCATTCCTAAACTCCGAGGATTTTAACTATAATATTAAAAAACCAAGTTATGTAATCCTCATATCGTATACAAAACCAATAAATATAGAAAACAAAAACTTCTATTGTTGTTAATAGAAAAACAAGTTGTTATATTCTGAACAATAAAGTAATTAAAATATACTACTTCCTTATACACTGTCAGTTACGACTATGAAAATGTAGATTTAAATGTATTTATTAGGTTAGTAGTTGGATGTAGTTTCCTCTGAAAAATTATCCAAATCATGGGTACGAGAAACAACATAGGTAAGTCATTAAATAAATATGCAGATATGTCGTCTCCCCCTACCAAATGGCATCATTAGTAACAAGAGCTTTAAACCCTACGAGATTTGCAGATGCATTTTTAATATTACTATATACGTCTTACTTATGTGAAATAACGTATTAGACCTTTTCCTGTGTCACATCAGTCTTCTTCTTCGAATGCCGTCCCCATTTAACGGAGATTGGCGACCACTTTCTTAAAAGCATCTCTGTCCTTAGCAATATGAAAAACTTCCTCAACGCCCATGTCTGTCCATTCTCTGATATTCCTCAGCCATGATTTCTTCTTTCTCCCTATACCCTTCTTCCCTTCAAGTCTGCCCTGCATAATCACTTGTAACAGAGAGTATTTATCATGTCGTAATACGTGACCGAGATATGCTGTCTTACGTATTTTTATTATTTTTAGTAGTTTTCGTTCACGACCAATTCTATGTAGTATTTCCTCGTTAGTAATTCGGCTGTCCATGGTACTCTCAGCATACGTCTGTAAATCCACATTTCGAAGGCTTCGATTCTTTTAGTTATTTGTGCCTTTAACGTCCATGTTTCCACACCATATAATAGCTGGGACCAAACATAGCACTCCATAAATCTCAACCGGAGTATTAAATTCAAATTTTTATTGCAAAACATGAATTTAAATTTTAGAAATGCCGATCTTGCCATTTCAATCCTTACACGGATTTCCTGGTCCTGATTTAGGTCTGAGGTAATGAAAGCACCCAAGTATTTAAACTTTTCTACACTTTCTATTGCTTGATCGTTTATTATTAATTGATCATTATGTGCGGTTGTTTTGGAGATTATCATGAGTTTTGTTTTTTTTGTGTTAATATCTATTCCCATTTGCTGACATTCCATATTAACAGCATTTATAAGTATCTGCAGGTCCTCCAGACTCTCTGCCAAGATCACCGTGTCGTCAGCGTATCTTATCGTGCTTATTACTTCGCCGCCGATTTTAACCCCTTCGCTTCTTCCCCATAAGGCTTTCTCAAAGATAACCTGAGAGTACACGTTAAACAGTGTTGGTGAGAGAATTCATCCCTGTCTAACACCTCGTGCAATCGAAATATCATTAGTTTCTGTATTATTGATTCTCACTGTAGCTGACTGATTCCAGTACAGGCTCTTTATTATTTCGATGTCTTTTTTGTCTAAATTGATGTTTTTAAGTTCTTCTATTAGTTTTGTGTGTTGTACTCGGTCAAAGGCCTTTTGGAAATCTATAAAGCTTGAATATACGTAAAAGGACTGTTAAGGCAAATAATGCCTCTCTTGTTCCCATGCCCCTACGAAATCCAAACTGAGTTTTATACAATTTTTCTTCACATTTCTTATATATTCTGTTTTATATAATTTTTAGTGAGTGTCTCATAAGGCTTATTAACCGATAGTCATCGCATGATTTGGGGTTGTTCTTCTTTGGCAGGGGAATAAATGTGGACTTGGGCCATTCCGTAGGTATTTTACTTTGACTGTATATCTGATTTAGAATAACTGTAAACTTTTTCACTATATCGGTATCTAATGCTTTTAGTAGTTCTGTAGGGATTTCGTCTGGACCAGGAGTTTTCTTACTCTTAGCCGTTTGTATGGCCTGCTCGACCTCTGACTCCAAAATTTCAAGGCACTCGTCCTCGTCTAGCATCTCTTGTCCATATTCCCTTGCATCGCTGAAAAGAGCTTGAATGTATTGTTCCCATACCTTCTTTATTTGTTCATCCTCCGTTTCTAATTGACCCTGGTTATTCCTAGTGACGTAGGGTGTGTTTAGTGTTGCCCGTTATGTCTTTTAGTTTTTTATAAAGGTTTGCTGTATCGTGTTTATTATTTAGCTCTTCCAATTCTTTACAGCTTTCTTTCATTC
Source organism: Galeruca laticollis (assembly GCA_963921935.1). NCBI lineage: Eukaryota > Metazoa > Arthropoda > Insecta > Coleoptera > Chrysomelidae > Galeruca > Galeruca laticollis. The sequence continues at coordinate 150,861,924 of OY998180.1, forward strand.
AGTTCTCTTTGGTTCTGTCGATTTTGTATTTTATTTTGTTCTTCAGTTCTTTATACTTTTGCTTGTTGTCACATCAGTGCTGCACTAAATTGTACTACGTAGCCAGATCTATGCGTATACTGTCACCCCGTAAGATCCAGTAACAAAATTTTGGTTATGTATAATAGATAGATCAGTGATTTTATATTTTCGACGTTGCCTATTCTTTGTTGGCTCATTCTCATCATATGTCCATACCAATTCAACTGTTTCTTTTTTATTTTACTAATTAATGATGTTTGCCCTGTCATTTCCCTTATCTGTTCGATTCTGATTCTTTTCAATTAGGTTTTTCTTCCTCTTTTTCTCAAATGTTTCGTTTCAATGGCTTCCATTTTAGTTTCGTGCTTTTTATTAGTTATCCAATTCTCATTATGTATTATTTTCTTTGTTTCTATAACTATCTGTTTGTGGCCGATTTATTTATTGTTGATTTATTAGCTCTATTTGTTAATTCTGCGTCTATTTTCCCGTCTTCTGTGATGATTGTGTTTGGATATTTATATGCCGATACTCTTTCTATTATGTTGTCATTGCATTAGATTTCTTTACTTTTTTGGTTCTCTTTATTTCTTTCGTTTATTATGATAAGTTTCGTCTTGTTTATGTTTATTTCCATTTTCATTCCTTCAACCTCCATATTTCACATACATATTTACTAATTTCTGCATTTTATTCCTTAAATTTACGATCAATACTATGCCATCTGCATATAACAAATTACTGAGACTAACTGGTTCTAAATTTTTGTATCCTATTATTGTATCTAGTTGTGTTTCCTTTTCTTTAACTCTTTTAATTATCTTATCCATCACCCAAATAAATACTATCGGGCTTAAACTGTCTCCTTGATTTATGTCTTTTTTTATTTGAAATTCTTCTGAATTGCTTCCTCCTATGTGTATCTTATATTTTACTGTTTGGTGGGTGCTTTTTATTACTTTTACCAGTGTTATTGGTATTTCCATTTCTTCCAAGCGTTTACAAATTTTCCCTGCATCTATGGTGCCAAAAGCGGCCCTCAGATCTATATATGTCAAACATAGTTCTTCTCCCTCTTGTATTTTCCGTTCTATCAGTCTTCTAAGTACATCTATATTATCGCTTGTTTGTAGGTCCGGGCGAAAAGCTGCTTGGTCTTCTTCTAACCGATGTTCCACATATTCCATATTCTCTCAATATTGTTTCTGGTATTCTGGTAGACACTTTAAATGAAGTTTGAGCTAAACATATTAGTCTGTAATTTTCGTAACATGTTTGCTGTCCTTTTTCTATATGGGTAACATTATATTTTTCTCCCACTGTTTCGGAATCTTTTGTGTTTTCCATGCTTCTTTACATATTTCGAATAGCCATTCCTTTCCTTCTTTACCCATCCATTTTGTTATTCCTGATGTTATTTTATCCTCTCCGCAAGCTTTTCTCGTTATTATTCTATTTATTGCGTTTTCAACTTTCTCTTTGGTTATTTCTTCGATTTCCTCCGATTCCTCTTTTTCTATGTTATTTTTTGGTGTAGTACCGTCATACTTCTTTGCGTAATATTGTTTCCATGTTTCTAGAACGTCTCCTATTTCTGTCTTCATCTGGTTGTGTTTATCTTCTATTGTAATTATTTTCATTCTTTTCGTTCCTTTTAATCTCTTTATTCGTGTCCAAAATCTACTGTTATCTATTTTTTGGGTTTCATGTATTTCTTTTCCAAATTTTTCCCAACTTTCCGATTTGGCTCTTTCGACTCCTTCTCTTGCTTTATTTCTTTTCCTGTGATGTTCTTTATCTTCTTGTGTTTTACTTTGTATGTATTTTATATATGCTATTTTCTTTATCATGTGTCGTACTTCTTTGTTCCACCAATCCTTTCTTCTGAGGTGCTTATTATATTACTGTTTTAAATGGAACTAACTGTTTCTAGATAATTCCACAATATACTGATAAAATGTTAAAAATTCTTAGAAATTTGACAATTGTTTCGATACTAAATATCATCGTCAGAATGACAGAAGTTACATTTCATTTGATGCCTACCTGATGTTTAATAATTGTATCTGGCTAGATCAAGGAGGATTGATTTAATATATATTAATAGAAAAAAGAAGAAGATATGATATTACAAATATCAAAGCTTCATATCTTCTTCTTTTTTCTATTAATATATGTTAAGTCAATCACAAGGTAGGTCACTTCTTGGTCTAGCCAAATATAATTATTAAACATCAGGTAGGCATCAAATGCAATGTAATTTCTGTCATTCTGACGATGATATTTAGTATCGAAACAATTGTCAAATTTCTTAGAATTTTTAACATTTTATCAACATATTGTGGAATTATCTAGAAACAGTTAGTTTCATTTAAAACAGTATATGAGTAGATTCCACAAACTAAGGTTCGAGACAGTGAATTGGCTTATTATATGTTGTTTTACCACATACTTCTTCTGCCGTCTTACTTAGTCCTTCATTGAAGTCGTCCCATTTCTCCTCAAATGTCCTTTCTTTTCTTTCGTTCTTCAGTTTTGAGAATTCCAAATTTGTTTTTTTAGTTTATAAATTTTTGTTTAGTTCATAATAGGTTGTTATCTTACTGTATGTTTTTCTTCTTCGCTTTTTATTATTTTAAACTTACATTATGCAACTAACAATCTATGGTTTGATCCTATTTCCGCTTATTTTCTTGGTCTCGTCCTACTCTAGCATTCCAGACTCCCATTATGTCATCATTTTTTCCCATGTATTCATCAAATATATTTTGCATATTTCAGTAAAATTCTAATACTTCCTCCTCTGGTGTTCCTTCTTCTAGGCTGTAGATTTTGTATTATTTTTATAACTATTCCTGTTAATTTTATTACTATCGCTACTATTCTTGAATTAATTGCTTGACATTTTATTACATTGCTATTTATTTGTTTATTTACAATTATGCCCATTCCATCTTTTGCCCCATTTTCTTAATCTGTCTCCTGAATAATATAATGCTTGCTCATTTGTATTTGTTTTGTTCCCTTTCCCTTTTTTGATTCACTGAACTCCCAGTATTTGTACCATATTGTACTCCATTTCTTCAACTATCTCTATTTCCTTTCCAGCTATCGTATTTATATTCCTTGTGCCTATTGCCAGTCATTCGTCATTTTCCTCCTCTTTTTTCATCAGTTGCTTATTGTTTTTTATTTATCCTTCCGTATTAGTCTTTTCGTTATTACGCAGTTCGTTTGTTATCCCAGTTAATTCTCCCTTTTTCGACTATTGTCAGCCTAATTTTTTTTGACTGTTTAGATTTTCATTTAGAATTTCATTATAATTACTAGTGTCTTTATTATTACCGTTACTTATTCTACGATCATTTCTTTTATTGTGATCATTACTGTCACCCTTATTATTGATATCGCTATTAGTGCTGTTATTATTATAGGGCCTCCGCGTTGTCTTCGAGGCTTTCGTGAGTTTCTCGACATTACAGTTCCAAATCGTTGGATTGGAAGAAGAGGAATTATGGAATGGCCAGCAAGATCTTTGGTTTTGATACCTATCGATTATTTTTTATGGAGCTATTTAAAACGCAAAAAGTGTATGTGAATAGGCCACAGGCTATCCATGGAGTGGAAGGCAGAATTACAGAGAAGAGAACACTAATTTTTCCGGAAACGATTAGAAAGTTATTGGATGAATGTTCGTCAAGAATGGATTTCTGATTCCAAAGACAAGGAGGCTATATTGAACATCACCTTCAATTTAATCTTTAGGTGTTGCTTTCTGTTTATAAAATGTTTTTGCTAATTTCTCCACATTAATGATCCATATTGGACATTAACTGCTGCATCGGCTATAAAAAGTTGCATCAGGCTATATAAAGCTCTAACTGAATATTGTAAAATATAGGGGTTGTCCTCTGAAAATAAACATATCGTTCATATATCTCAAAAACTGTACATTTGGTAAAGTCAAAAATATAGAATTTAAAATCGCTGGTCCATCTAATATACAGTTGAATTATTGATCTTTACCCGTGCGTCAGTAATATCTGATTACATAACCAACAAATTTCAAATTATTTTGTTCTGTTCTTCACTATTAATAGAAAGAGATGCCACTTAATAATTATGTCGGTTATGTTATCAGATATTATTGACGCACGGGTAAAGATCCAATAATTCAACTGTACGTAACGAAAACTTTGTTACTGTATATTACAGGGTGATAAATATATCTTCATGTTTCCATACTTTACTCGCGCACTATATAGACCAGTATCGAGATCAATTTATCAGTATTTAAAGGTTGGAAAATACATTGTATAGTATTGCCACAATAAAGTGCTAAAAGTGATATTTCATTTTGTGAGAAGGGAAGTTTGGGCCACGACGCCGGAGGCGGAGTGTTCCATCCCTTCAAACAAAATAAAATCACTTTTAGCAGGTATATCATACACTATTTTTTCTAAAAACGTCAATAAAAGTCCAAATTAACGCATACTTTACATTAATTAATTGATAAAATAATAGACTCGAGATTATCAGTTTTGAATCCAATTTGATCTAATCTACTCATGAAACAAATTGCCAAGGTAAACAAAAACCGAATTTGTTGATATACAGGGTGTCCCGGGACTAATGAGAAAAAAGTCAGGAGCGTATAATCTGAGCCTAAATAATGTTAATACTTCATATAAACTTTTTCCATGCAGGCCCTCGTTTCCGAGTTATAGGCCTCCAAAGTATTAATTTTGAATTCGGTTTTTATTTTTATTTTTTGTACTAGTTATTTGATCTATATAAAATTCACGGCAAAGCTATAATGTACATGTATATTTATTTAGGAAAGGTTAACAGATTTACAGTAGTGCCGTGAAGCCAGGGACGGACTACTCGCAATGGTTAGTGATTTAAAAAATTTGCAGGGATGGCACACCCTATATGAAATTATCGAAATTGACTTCCCCACACATTAAGCTAACGAAAAGGTACTCTTGTTGGAATTCTATAAAATAAGACGTTTGGCTAATATTTACAGTTTTATGAGTGCACTACGTACCAATTTACGCATTCACCATTTTTATAAGTACACAACGAGGTAAAAATAACTTATTAATACGATGTCCAAGATTTACCTACAGTACTACAAAAAAATAATTTAAAGATAGTAGAAGATAAATAACATTAACGACTTATTAATTCGAAAGTTGGTAAAAACTATTTAAAACTGTTTTTTACCGTTTATTAAGTACATAAAAATTCGTTCAATAATTCGTAAGTCCTCAATTTAACCGTTATAATGGCAGAATTCACTTTTATTGAGTACGCAGATATGCATTCAATGTATGGACTGGCTTCTGGAAACTGTTTAGAGGCCAGAATGCTTTACGCAGAACATTTTGCAAACATAGCATTGCCAGACAGACGAATGTTTGAGCATATTGATCTCAGGTTACGAAAAACCTGTATGAATAAGTAAATGTAATTTTCCATGTATAGAAAATAAAAATTTAAATTTCAGGAAGTTTTTTGCCAAAAAAAGTTGGAGAACGTCCAGTACGAAGCGTACGTACTGTGGCAGTTGAACAAGACTTGTTAAATGCAGTTGATAATGAACTATCAACGAGTTTACGAAAATTATTAACAGAACATAACGTCTCGAAATCAGTTGTTCATAGCGTCCTAAAAGAACAGCTATTATATCCTTTTTACATGAAAAAAGTACACAGTATGACAGTGGCTGGTTATCCTGCACGACTTGACTATAGCCAGTGGTTTCTGCGACAACAACAAGCAGATAATACATTTATTAGTAACGTTCTATTTACGGACGAATCCGGTTTCACCAGAGATGGAGTCATTAATTCTCATAATATGCATTTATGGGATGATGTGAATCCACATGGCATTATCCAAACTAGAAACCAGCGTAGATTCATGATTAATGTTTGGGCAGGAATAGTTGGCAATCATTTGATAGGGCCATACTTTATTGACAGTACTTTGACCGGTCAGAGATATTTGGAGTTTTTTCAAAATGAGTTATGGAACCTGTTTGATGATGTGCCACTACAAGGAATTTATGGTTCATGCATGATGGGGCCCCTCCTCATTTCAGTTTAGATGTACGACAGCATTTACACGCATGGTTTCCTAATAGATGGATTTGTCGTGGAGGCCCTTTTCAATGGCCACTGCGATCAGGAGACGTTAATACTATGGATTTCTTTCTCTGTGGTTATCTCAAAAGTAAGGTATACGCAACACCTGTGCGAACAGGGCAATATTTAATAGATACAATTGTGTTACACTGCAATGTTATTAAAAATAATATGTGATTGCTCTTTCAAGTGCAAAGAAACAACCTGTTTTATAACTTGTGTTTTTTGAGGTTTTCTTAATGGTTTAATAATGTTGTGTTCGTAATTTTGATTAAAAGCAACTAATTACGATGTTTGCGTACCTATTTAATTCCCATTGAATAAGTTCTTAATGTTTTTATCATCTGCCATCATCAAATTATTTTTTTGTAGTACTGTAGTTAAATCTTGGACATCGTATTAATAAGTTAGTTAGGTTAATTGGTACGTAGTGCATAAATAAAACTGTAAATATTAGCCAAACGGCTTATTTTATCGAATTCCAACAAGAGTACCTTTTCGTTAGCTTAATGTGTGTGGAAGTCAATTTCGATAATTTCATATAAGGTGTGCCATCCCTGCAAATTTTTTAAATCACTAACCATTGCGAGTAGTCCGTCCCTGGCTTCAAGGCACTACTGTAAATCTGTTTACCTTTTCAAAATAAACATACACGTACATTATAGCTTTGCCGTAAATTTTATAAAGATCAAATGACTAGTATAAAAAATAAAAATAAAAACCAAATTCAAAATTAAAACTTTGGAGGCCTATAACTCGAAGACGAGGGCCTGCGTAGAAAAAGTTTATATGAAATACTAAAATTATTTTGGCTCAGATTATACGCTCCTGACTTTTTTCCATTAGTACCGGGACACCCTGTATATAAAATAGTCTTTACTTACATATTCCGTGTCCCTTTACAACTGTTAGAAAATTACATAAATATGTATACCGATGTTCTGGTCAATATTCATCCTGCTGTGTAAGTCTTCTGTGAATTCATGGCTCCTTACATAAAGCATTGTCCATTTAATATCACTGTCTACAACAACTTTGTCCCTAGAATAGTTTGTGACTCTCAGAATATTTCGGCTGAGCTTTCCCTGAAAAGTAGCTAAAAACAGGGTTTCAAAAATAAGGTTTTTAGATTTTAAGGCGGCAACATGGCTGACGTTGATTTTAATTTATTTAATTGTTTGGAATTGTTTCGCACGTTATGCGATGATATAGGTTTGGAGTTAATCAGTCTAGTTATGTAATTAACGATCCATGCAGAAGCCTACACCCTCTATCTCGGATGTCTCCTGCGAGATTTGCGTCTATGAGATTTGTTGATTTGTCTAACTAACTAACTAACGTCAATAAATCATATTCTTTCTCGTTCCTTCGTTTTTCGATGGAATGTAATCAATAAATTGAATTTCTACCACCGGAAACTAAAGAAGCTGCCAATAAAGCTGCTTTTGAATTATTATCTGGTAAGTCAAAGCGACAATACGGATTTTCATACGATCGTTTCTTGAAATTGTGAAATTATGAAAAAGTGCTTCCTGCAAAAGAAAAGTCCAAAATATGGAAATCGTCTACGCTTTGGTCGAATTACTCTATGTTAAAGTCGATGATGAACATAAATAATCATGACACAAGCAGATATTACAAGCTGTGTCTTTTTTGAAGCGAAAGGGTGAAGGATATCGACCGAAAAAGTCAAGAGTATTGACAAGGGAACAAATCGACAAATTTCTCGCAGAAGCCCCATATGAAATATATGTAACGCAGAAAGTTGCTGCGATTTTTAGTGTTTTTGGAGTCTCCCGTCGAGAGGAACTGTGCGATTTGACATTCAATAATATCCAGGATTTCGGAACTGCACTAGTTGTGCATATACCAGACACAAAACCTAATGTGCAACGCACCTTTGTTGTAAGTGGTACATTGTATATGAATTACTATAAAAAATACATATCCCATCGTCCAGCAATATTAATCATTCAAGAGTTTTTATAAAATGCATTAAAAATAAATGTGCCAGGACTCCAGTTGGAATCAATACATTTGATAAGATGCCTGCCAAAATTGCTGAATTTCTAAATTTGCCTGTTCCCCATCTTTATACTGGACACTGTTTCCAACGTTCCTCAGCTAGTTTTTTGGCGGACTCTGGTGCTAATCTTACTACAATTGAAAGATACGGTGGGTGGAAGGCCAGTACAGTAGCAGAGGGTTATATAGAAGACTCGCTACAAAGGAAATAGAACATTGCGGATAAAATTTTGTCCAAAACTATGGCGGATAACATTGCTCTTTGCCCTGGTACAAGCTTCACCAAAATAAATTCTGTTACATCTACCAATGAGAAATCACTTTTAGCACTAGAGCCAAAAGTATTTTATTTTTAACACCAGTGTCATAAAATGGGATTTTACACACAGCATGCATCAAAAATGATACTTTTACTGACGTTTCTAGAAAAAAAATTGTAAATTATCTTAAATTAAAAGATATTTTGACCCCTACTTGGAAAGGTAAAAATAAATACATAATCGCTTAAATATCATAATACCTTTCAAGAGATGGGTAGAAATACCTCACAATTTAAGACACTGGTAGAAAATGTATGTGTCAAGTGAAGTAAGAAAATTCTGAAAAAGCTCAATGGCAGTCATTATGTATATAACATTTCTACAGCTCATAAAAAATGAATATGGGCGTGAAACTAAATAACAACAATCAATGTTATGGGATTTTCGGTATGAATCTAAGCCAACCAAAGCGTTCACAGAACGTTTCGTGATTTATAAGTTAACACTATGTGGTATACATTCATTTGTTAATTAACAATGTAAGTAAGCACAACAACATGTTGAATTTATAACCGGTAACTTTCGAAATAAAATTTATTATAAATTTTTTAATTTTCCGAAACGGCCGTTGAGGCAATTAAGTCAAAGATACCTCGTTTTAAGAGAAAAATATATTTTAAAATTATGAAGATATAAAAGACCAATATTATTTCAGTACTTATGTGTACATCTACGAAAAATAAATTTCCTCGGTCTACAGACAAGGCAACCAAATCTCAAATTTTATATCGTTTGAGTGAAACTAAAGAATACATTTTAGTTTCATTTGAGAAAGATAAAAAGGTTAGGTCTTTTGGGAGCTTCAGCGTAGGAAATCATGTTATCTATTATTAGAATTGAAAGGAAACAACTTGTATAATTATCACTTCAATTTTGTCCATGTCTTGAACGCCGCTTATATACCAAGAATACTTTCTTCACACATAAAGCAACCATACCTGGCATTTTCCATTGTAAAATGGTCATTACTAAGAAGTACAAAATCTGCAAGCTAATAAGATATACATAAAAGTAATGTCACTTCTCATTAGTAGTTGAATAATTTTAATGGCACACTCCCCAACGAAGTACTGAAGTAGTCATTTTGAATGATGCATTCAATTTAACTCATTAGAATTTTTCTTCGTAGGTAGTAGCTTATAAGTTTCCTGCTGTTTCTGATATCAAATAAAATATTTGGAAACCATTCCCTGTTCTTTCTAGTTACTTTTTATGAGAATTTTTTATCTTCAAACAACTATAACATCAAGAAAATTTCTCAAATCTTTTCAATATATGCTACCTTTTATTCTTTCTACGTTGGCGAGACAAGCTATAATTTCAAGTTAAGCTTATATGTAGTAGCTGTATACTAGGTATGTCGAGAGAGCCCGTCGACTCTATATGAAAATATTTCTCTATTGGAAGCCTTTCCAAATCTTTCAGTTCTCCTCAACTTTCAAATAAAATCATAATAACAAAATATTTGATAAGTGTGTTCTACTGAAAAATTGTAAATTAAGGTAGCTTTATACATTTACTAAGTAAGACATGAACTTGCTTAATAACATGGGTTTAGTTTATTACATGAATATTGTGTATTCACTCTTGTTCTATTCCTTATTCGCTTATCGATTTTCATTATTGCTCCGTATCAATTATCCACGGATATTTATTTGTATTCATCACGTTAGATTGTGTGTTGATAGAAATCTTAGATTGAATTGGATGCAGACAGCGACATATATTACAGCATCAATAGCGAAAAAAATTGAATAATGTAATAAGGATTATAATTCAAGACTTACCTTAGATATCTCATATAAAACTAGTATGGTATTCTGACATTACATCTTGGCGAGGCGTGATGAAAATAGATTTAGTATTCAAAGTTGGAATTGTACAACTAATACTTATTATATCTACAGCATAGTTCGAAGAGAAAGTAGACGTGAACTACAGTTCCATAGGTTGATATTACAAGATAAGTCGCATCATCCATTTTGTTTTCTCCACAATTTTTTCAGCTTATTACGGTGTCATACGTTCCATGGTTTATAGCTACCACCAGCAAATGTAAAAATAGGATAAAATAGTTATTTATGCAACAAGTGCAAAAAGTGAGTGTTTTTTGCACGCGACGTGAAACACGCCGAGTGCAAAAAACACGTTTTGCACGAGTTGCATACAATATATAACTGGAAAATTAGAACCATGTCAGAATATATTTTAACCGTTCTTCTTTTTTTTGTATCTTTATGGCCTCCACCTTGTCAGTACTTAATCATAGCTGGTTTTCGCTTTGACCATTTAAATTTTAAATAATCAAAGATTTTTGCAATAATTGTAACTCGTTGAGACTAAGTAGTAAGATATACATATATTATTGCTGTATTAGGGCAGGATAAGACACTTTTTCTGGATTTTTATTTTATTTAAATGTTTATGTTTGTCATACATCATCACAAAACTGACAAGAATGACAGATGAGTGCAACAAAAATTTTGTTGCACTAGTGCAAAAAAGAAGCACTTTTTCCATTAAATGTGTTTCACAAAAATGTTGTTTTTTGCATGAATGTAGAAAAATATTTTTTGAAATAAGTAACCATTAAGAAAATAAACTGGTTGGAGACTAGTGCAATATTTTAGAGGATATGGGATTTTTTTTTCTTTTTAAATGAATCTGTAACACCTGAACATTGACAATGGATAATTATGGTTTATTGATTTTTTACCAAATGCAAACAATTAGTTTCCAAACTAAGTGATTTATAATGGCTAATAGGTAGGAAATCTCAATTACCTGTAAAAACAAATGTAGCGTAAAGAAATCTGATCTACCAGAAAAATTGCAAGACAAATCCGAATTTTAAACTTTATAAAAAAATAATTTTAAGCCGTAATTCTAGGTAGAATATTTTATTTAACAAAAGAAATTTCACTAATGTGTAAATCTAAGCTATTTTAATCTTAATTTATTTTAAAAGCAATATTAAGTTATTGGCGGCTAGTTATCAGCGGGTGCACATTGAAGATTATATTTTACCTTGGAGATAGGAAAAAGTAATAATATAAACATGGTAATTAAAACTATGACAGAAATCAAAAATCTAAACAGTCCTTTGTATTCTAGGACAAATGCTAACGCCAGTTCCTCAGCAACACAATAGCCACACGGAACTACTATCCGAATAAAATTTGTCAGTGTCTTTAGGACTGCTCAAGATACGTACATTCAAAATCAGCTGTATACATACAGGGTGGGACACTATGAATGAACTATTCTCTGGCGTCTTAACGGCAAATAAAATTACAAAAAATTAGACGTAGAATTAAGTAGATTACTTAGGACTATAATTTGAAAATACTTTGGAATATACAGGGTGCTCCAAAAAAGCGTGCCGTATCAAAGTTAGGTTCCTTTAAATGGAACACCCAGTATTTTATCACATTTTTCAATAGTACTATTAAAAATAATGTAAGTTCATTAACATTTCCCTATACCTATCTAGTTCAGTTTCCAGGATAAATCGATTTTACATAATTTGTAGACCCTCCGAAAAAATACAATAACTTCAAAATCAAAACGAATAACCACATTTGCTTTACATTATCTCTCTAAAAGCTTTTAACATTCTGTTTCCATTATTTACTGGTATGCTATAATATACAGGGTGTTTTTAATATGACAGTATAACACTAACCATTTATTACATAAATTTCTGGCTTAATTTAAATGGAACACCCTGTATCTGTTGGGTCTGTTCAACGTGGTAATTTATTACCTTTCAGTTGGTATTAGGGTTGCCTATATCTAACTCTGATAGTTTTCGAGAAATTTTAAATTTGTTTTTTAATATTCAATTATTTGCTGACATCTAGTTACCTATGACATGATGATACTCCGATGGAAAGATTTAAAACAATTTAAAATTTGTTATTTTGACTATAAGTGCTTTGTTGTATGATTTATTATTGATAAATTAAAGGTCTCTTAAATCAGAATTTTATTAAGGGTACACAATCATTAACTTTGCATTAAGATTAGTAAAAATTCAAAGAAAGTATTCAAAAGCATGCCTATCGTGTTAGATACAAGCTTGAACTCTTTTAAAAAATTTATTGTTTATTTTTTTTTAATATGTCTGATATTATTCTTTAAAAAGCTCGCATTATCCTATTCTTTATGTCCTCTGAAGTGGGTGGCTGTGTACTGTATTTGGTTTTTAATATTATTCACTTATCTGGCATCTAGTTACCTATGAAATGTCATTCAAATAGATATTATTTTAATACCATTCCATGTGTCAAATAAATTTATAAATTTTTATAGTGTGTATTTGTGTATTGTATTTGTATAGTGTTGATGTATTATTAAGTTTTAATAATTGGCATAGTTATTAATCCCTGGTTAAACATGAAAAAGTACTCTAACGAAGAAAGAATAGATATGATCTTAATTATTGGTGAGTGTCAGGAGAACTGTTTTTAGCAAGTAGATTATATGCTCAAAAGTATCCAAATAGGGATCATCCTAACAGAAATGTTTTCAAAAGACTACTGCAAGTATTCAAAACTACTGGAAGCGTGCAATATACAAAAAATTCTAGACGAAAATCTGCAATTACAGACGATTCAGAATTTGGAGTGATCGGTGCGCTTGTTGAGAATCCACATACTAGTTAAAGATGTATTAGTGAGCAAGTAGGTATAAGCAAGAGAAGTATCGCTAGGATAATTAAAAAACACAAATTTCATCCCTACCATATTCAAATGCACCAGCAACTATTTGATAGGGACTTTGAAAATCGTATTGAGATTTGTTTATGGGTTATGGACTAAGTGGCAGGGTCTGAAGATTTTTTTGATTTTGTTATGTTTGCGGATGAAGCTACGTTACATAAAAACGGTTTAGTAAACATACATAATTTTCATTACTATAACGACGAAAATCCGCATTACTTCCGAAGTGCTGATCATCAACATCGTTGGTCATTAAATGTATGTGCAGGAATCGTTGGATCCCACATAATAGGGCCTTATTTTTTTAATGGAACGCTAACTGGAAGAAAATTTCGTAAATTTTTACGTAACAAACTACCCGAACTTTTAGATGACGTTCCACTAGCTATAAGACAAAAAAGTGGCTGCAGTTAGATGGTGCGTCTGTTCATTACAGTGTAATTGTCCGGCGTTACCGAAACAATATTTTTCCACAAAAATGGATTGAGCGAGGGGGCCCTTATCTTTGGTCGGCAAGATCCCCATGCTTGACGCCATTAGACTATTTTCTTTGGGGTTACATAAAAAGTATTGTCTACAATACAGAGCCAACCACTCCTGAGAAGGATAGGATAAGGAGATCGTTTCAAACAGTAACACCAGAAATGTTAAAAAAAGTGAGCAATAACTTTTTTAAAAGTCAATTGCTTGAGAAAAAGACATTCAGTTATACAATTAGCTAATGCAACATACTCAGCCTCTGAATTTGATAAAGCTACAACAGGCTGTTTCTTTGATTTCCAAAAAATAGCATTGTTATTGAGTAAAATAAATCCAATAATACTTTCCTTAATATTATGAGCAAAATCAAAATCAACAAAAGCACTATCAGTTTTAGTATATTTTGAAACATAATTTTCGGTTTCCTTCAGAAACCTACCTTAGAAATTTTTTTAAATGTTTCCAATGATTTTGATTAAAACAATTTTGAAACTGGTTGCAATAAGTAACTGCAAAGCAAATGTCAGGTCTCGTACCCAACATAACATACATAAGTGAACCTATAAGTAAGAATTTCATTGTGTCATTAGATTTAATTTTGGCAGAATTGGTACTCTTAGCCCTTACAATCATTAATTTGAAATTGAACTAAAATTTTGCTAATTATGTTTTTTGTGAAAGTTTTATTCCATTATTTGTTTTTTGAATGTCAATTTCTTGAAATACATTTTTTATTTTTATTTGAAAGATATTTCATCTGAAATTCTAAATTTAACTGTTCTTTAAGTTAATTTACTTCATTTATACAATTAGAAATAATTGTAAGATCATCAACCCAGATTAATAAATAAGGATTATTCTTTATGTATAAGCTGAGGACCTATAATAATTTTTCGCACATAAAAACATATGTAAGCGGTCGTACCAACATTAAGGACTCTGTTTGAGATCATACAGGGCATTTTTCAACCAACGCACATAACCCTCTTCTATATGTTCTAAACCTAGTGGAGGATACATATAAACCGGATTTTTTATTTCTCCATTGCGGAATGCAGATTTAATATCTATTTGATGAATTATAGAATCCTTTTCTAGTGCCAAGACTAAAAGCACTCATAATGTTATCATTCTGGCTACAGGAGTATAAATTTCTTCATCAACAGGTATTTCTTGCTGAAAACATCTAGCTACAAGTCTAGCCTTTTTACTTCCTTCTCTTTTGTTGTAAACACCCACTTGGAATCAATAACATATGTATTGTCGGGATTTCGATAAATTCCCATGTTTTATTTCTTTCTAATGTTGTTAGTTCTTCCTTAATAGGCTCTGACAATTCTTTGTCTTTCCGAGCATCGTAAAAATCATTAGGAACGTCAATTGGCAAAACTGCTGATAAAGCTGCCATAAAGTTCATATCAAAATCTTTATATCTATTTGCTAAATTTATTTCTCTTCCACTTCGAGTTATCCTATCATTTTCATGTTCTTTTCCACTTGTATTTAATTCTAGTATCCTATCGACTTCATCTCTATTCATATCTACATGAATAACATTATTCTTCTGATAAAATTTATCTTCCTTGAAGATTACATCTCGAAATACAATTACCTTCTGGTTTCCTATATGCCATAGCCTATAACCTGTATGTGTATAACCTACCATTATGCATCTATCTGCTTATGCATCAAACTTGTTTCTAAATTGCTTCGGTACATAGGAATAGGCAGTAGATTCCAATAGTTTTATATTTTTCATGTCCCATTCCAAATTTCATCTGGGGTAGAATTTTCTACAACAGAACGGAGATTCCGATTTAATGTATATGCAGCTACTCTTACTGTTTCGTTCCAAAAAGATTTTGGCTTATTAGAATCAAGTGACATTGTCCTTACCTTATCAATTATACTTCGATTAAATATTTCTGCCTTGCCGTTTTGTTCAGGTGTGTATGGTGCAGTGAAATCAATATATGTCCCATTACAGAAATCTTTCATTTGACTTGAAATATACTCCCCTCCATTATCGCACGTAAGAAATGTTTATATTAAATTTTGATTGAACTAAGTTTACATACTCTTTCAAACACTTAAATAGCCCACTTTTATTATTTATAATATACACAACAATAAAATTTGAAAATATCGATAAAACTCCCAAAGTATTTACCCCCATCATGAGCTGTAGGAGTTATTGGTCCTGTCACGTCAGTATGTATAATTTCAAGTAACCGTTTAGCTCTCGTTCTTTAATTGAAACTTGATCTATTATTAATTAATTAATATATTAATTTTTACACCAATGCATGATTCACAAAACTCTATTTTCCCCAAATTTATATTTTCTAAACCAGATACCATATTATTTTTAACTAACTTTTCCAAATTTGAATAACAGATGTGTCCTAATTTTTATGCCACAATTTTGTAATTTGGTTTTCAGATTCTACGTTCAAACATTCATGCTTACTAATGGTAAAAGTAATTTCATATAAAGACTTTCTATGTCCTAAACCTATTAGATAATCATTTCTTTACAAACGTACTTTGCCATTATTAAATATTACCTTAATATTTGCCATTTCTAGGTTTTTGACAGACAAAATTTTTTTTCTTATCTTTGGTACATAAAATACATTTTCCATCGTACATTTAAAATCCTTCCCGGAAAAGCCAAAAACAACATTTGTGTCATCTTGTTTCATTACTCTGGGTCGGAACGTTCCGACAGGAGGGCTATATGCGCCTACGTGTCGATGTTGGTTGTTGTCTCGAAAATTCGAGATCTTCCATATTGATGACACAAATGTTGCGTTTGGCTTTTTTGTTGAAATCCGTTGTATTTTCTCATGTTACATTCAACAGCTTTGCTCCCAGGTTTTACACCCTTATTTGGTTGTACCGTACTGAGGACGGCTAATGAGCCAGAAACATGCATGTCTGCGGTTACCACTCTCTTCAGTAGTCCCTTTTTCTTTCTCTGCGTGCTTAACCCATTAATCTCTCTCTCATATATATATATATATATATATATATATATATATAAAAGGTGTGACATGCAGAATCTGTAAAATCTTCAAACCCCACGGCATTCGAACAATCTTCAAACCCCAACAAAAAATCTCCCACCTAATCAGATCTGTCAAGGATAAAATTCCCAATGAACAGCATGGAGTATATGAAATCCCCTGCTTAGATTGTCCTCGCTCCTACATAGGTCAGACCAACCGACGTATCTCGGTTAGAGCAAAAGAGCACTCATTGTCTGTCAGAAATTCCGATCCTTCTTCCACCTTGGCCCAACATCGTGTCCAAACAGGGCACACAATCAATTTCGATAAAACCATAACTATCGCCCCAACTCGCTCCTTTACGTCCCGAATAATTCGAGAAGCTATCGAAATAGAGAAACGTCCAAACTGTTTAAATACCAGGGACGATAGCCAGAGATTGCCATCAACCTGGAAACATCTTCTCCACCCGCCCCATTCCGATACCACCTCACCCCTGTATATATATATATATATATATATATATATATATATATATATATATATGTACAATATAAGTTGGAATCGTATGGAAAACTTTTTTATTATTAATTTTAGGAAAAAAAGTTATTTTCATAACAAGTTCTGCATTATCTAAAACCTAAAATGCAGTCATCAAATATCAATTATTTTAGTCGTATAAGAGGTTTGTCAAAAATTATGATTTTTACTCAAGAGTAAAGTACCTTTAAATTTGAGAATATCGAAAAATGTTAATAAAAAAGTTTATCAGAATTAAAAATTGCGTTTAAATATGTAATTACATTCATTCATTCAATTATTTTTAAAACGTGTGTCTACAATAATGCAAATTTAACTGTAGTTACATGTAATCTATGATGCACTGACAAACAAATAATTTGTTGATAGAAGGAAATGTTGACAGTAAATTTCAAACCGCGTTAGAATTTTTAAGACACATAAAAATGGCATCGTAATTGGTTGAACTGATGAAGAGAAAATATAAATTGTTTTGATTGTGGGAGATTACTATAAAACGCATAGAGAAGCAGCAAATATTTTCAATAATAGATATCCCAATAAAAATATAACCCAGTCAACTGTAACGAAAATTGTAAATAAATTTAGAAGAACTGGAAGTATTAAAAATAATTTTAATGGAAAACGTCGAAAACTGGTTGCTGATGAGAATACGCAGTTTGATGTAATGCTGTCTGTTGTAGCAAATCCAAAATTGTCATTGCGCACAAGAAAATAAAAGTGCACAAAATGTAAGTAAAAATACAGTGGCAAAATTTTTAAAACTAAATAAATACAAACCATACAAACCAAAAATCGTACACACATTAGAAGAAAGGGATTATGATAGGCGCTTTGATTTTTGCTCTCTCATCCAAGGAGAGCTAGAGGAGGACCCTTATTTTACGAGGCATATAATTTTTTCCGATGTGGCGACATTTGCGTCAAATGGAACTGTCTCGTTGCAACATTGTCGCTGGTGGTCTGAAGAAAATCCCAATTTTGAATTAAAGTCTCATGACCAATATTCGTTTAGACGAACGTGTGGTGTGGCATTTATAATAACCAATTAATAGGACCTTTTTTCGCAAATCTATGAATGCCGCACGTTATTTACAGTTTTTACAAACTAATATCAATGAATTCATGGACGAACTACCCTTAATAGAACGTCAATGTATATGGTACCAACAAGACGGTGCCCGCATGCCACAGTACAATAAATGTTAGGAACTGTCTTGAAAATGTGTTTAATGGAAAAGTTATTCACAGATATTCTGATCTCTTTTGGCCTGCCTGATCCCCTGACCTAACCCCCCTTGATTACTTTTTATGGTGTTACCTGAAACAAAAAGTTTACCAGAAACCGTTTCAAGATATTGACCACTTGAAGAAGGTAATTTTAGAAACGTGTAAAGAAATTTCTCCACAAATGATAAGGAATGTATTACGTGAATTTTCCAATAGAACGATTACGTGTATTGAACGAGAGGGTGGATATGTGGAACAATTAGTATGAGTGAAAACTAAATTTGTTTGTTTCTAATATTAATATGATGTTGGTTTTATAACTTAGTATTTTATTATTTGCAAAATAAACGAATATGTACTTATTACGCGTTTCAATTGCAAAATTATTAGAAAACATCGAAAAACTAAAAGATTATCATGTGTTTCGTAATCACAAGAGATAAATGTTCATTCAAAATAGAAATATTAGTAATAAATAAAATAACCTGAAGTTTTAATTTAAATGGATGTACTTGCATATTGAAACGTAGTTTTTAATTCTGATCAACTTTTTTTAGTAACATTTTTCGATATTGTCAAATTTAAAGGTGCTTTACTCTTGAGTAAAACTCTTTTTTTGACAGACCTCGTATACGACTAAAAAATTTGATATTTGATGACTGCATTTTGGGTTTTAGATAATGCAGAACTTTTTATGAAGAATAACTTTTTTTCCTAAAATTCATAATAAAAAAGTTTTCCAACTTAGGGGGACATTTTGTATATATATATATATATATATATATATATATATATATATATATATATATATTTTGAAAATTCGAGTTTTTTTCTTGGACCTTAAAGTTTATATTTTTTTTTCATTTATATTTCTTGGGCACCAAAAATGCCCAAGAAATATAAATGAAAATATATATATATATATATATATATATATATATATATATATATATATATATATGTCACTTGTCATAAGGTAACATCAACATAGATCCAGCTTCATTTCAACAAGTACCAGTTATTTTTGTGAAAACATCTTTAATGTAAGTTGTAAGGTTGTAAGTTCTGATAAAATACAAATATAAATTTTAAATTATTTTAGATATTTTTGGTTCAGTCACAAAAATAAAAAGTCAATTATTCAGTAGTAGTTTTGTTTACAGAGCTAATTCCAAGCTATCACAACTTATTTTTGGATAAAAGGTAAATATTAGGTACTACAAAACAATCAGTACACATCGTAATTTTCTTATTTAGATCCTGTACGTTTATGCATTTTTCAATAAGCCACGACCGTACTAAAATATAACGTTTTCAATTAAAATTAAGAAATAACTTGCATATTAATCACTGTTAAACAAATACTAATCATTCACGATTTCAATTGAAAAAATTGTCCATCAAAGAATAGAATACGAGCTATTCGAGTAATTATAGTAATTTCTGAATTTGACTAGTACAGGACCAATATCATCCTTATTTGGAAAGCAATAACATCATTAACTATTCCTAATAACTCTGATTTTCCACGTCACCTTCAACAAATGACGAGCATGAATCAGTTTGTAAACGATGCAGAGTTGGGCGCCGCTACTTCGATTCTCGTTTGTGTGATAAGTAGTTAACCGTTCTCAAAACGCTATCGTTAGTTCAATTTAATGTACTTCTGTTATGGCCAAGTTTGGACGAAGGCAATTTACCTGGAATTACTTCAATAGGACAAGAAAGTATTCTAAATTTGTGTTTAGAATAGATCTACTTTTCTTGAGAATTATGATTAAACAATAAATATTCTCAATAATATCCCAGAAATGTTTAGTTATGAATAGATATCGTTTAATTCCGATATGGGTAATTTCACTTGATTCGTGCGATAATCTAATGGATAAGGACATTCACTTAACTAGTGATGGAGTATCTTTAAAATGCGAAAATGTGCAATGGTGGCTGACGACATGATATATATATATATATATATATATATATATATATATGGTGGCCGGACGAAAGCGAAGCAGATCAATTATCAGAAACTGCGTCAACGTTTTAAAAAAACGCGGAGACCCATCGATTTTTCTGGTATTTTTGACTTCGCTACTTTCACCCCCTGGCGTGGATAAACATCGCCTCAAAATATTGAAATGGCATTAGGGGTAGAATAAGGTATCGTTTTAACGCCCTTTCAATTATGTTTACAACGTTGTTTGAATCTTAAAATTCGGCCTGATACTTTTAAATAAATTTTAAAATTGAATTTATTTACTTGTTCAGTTTTTAACAACAGTTTTTAAAATTGGAATTTCTTTCATTTTATTGAAAACGACACATGGGTTTTTGAGTAGCCAATGGTTTAAATGTTGATTTTCTTGCATGGTTTATTCCATTGCGGATAGGGTAGATATCATTTCGCTTTATTTTATGATCAATAAGTGTGCAAATGTAACGGCTCTGTTATTTAATGAAAAATATCAAGATAAACAAGTATGGTCTAGAGTTAGTGAAAAAATTTCAAGAGACTGGAAATGTAGCTAATAGACCACCTGTAGTTAATGAACCTAGTGAAGCTGCAGTTTTGTGACATGTTCATGTAGATCCTACGATAAGTACAAGGTAATTAGCATATGTGTCTGGGATCAATCGAACTAGCGTTCAATCCATTTTGAAGAAGAACAAATTCCATCCGAATAAAATACATTTAGTGCAGGAACTTGATTACGATGATTAGGACGGCCGTTTGCAATTTTGCGAAATAATGAGTGAGTGAGCAGCGAACGCCCCTACTGTTTCTTTTTAATATATGTTTCTCCGATGAATGCAGCTTCTTCATGAACGGTACTGTAACTCGTCATAATTGCCGCTACTGGTCTGATTCAAACCTAAGAATTTTCCAGGCGGTGCATACATAGCAACTTCAAAAACTAAATGTATGGGCTGGCATTTTCGGTGCCCGGCTGGTGGGTCCATATTTTTTACCTGTTAATTTGACTTGCGAAATGTATTTGCAGTAACTGGAAGATACTATTCACCCTACCTAGACCGATTGGACTGACGTACAGTATTTAGACCAACATTTTATACGGCACTGGATTGGGAGAAGAGGTAGCATTTAAAGACCTCCACGAACACCAAATTTGTCGCCCCTTGATTTTTTTGTGGGGATACCTAAGAAGTAAAATCTACAAAACACAACCAGCTTCTTTAGACGATTGGCGATTGGCGTCAAAGAATTGTCGAATCACACCAAAAATTCTTCGGAATGTGCGAGACCGTTTCGAACAAAATCTTTATCATTGTATGGACGCGAGTGGCCATCAATTTGAACATTTAATTCAACTAAGAAGTATGTAGACAACTAAACATAATTTAAACTTTAAAATCTAATTTATTAAAAAGTATTAGGCCTAATTCAAAAATTTGTTGTATAGAGAATTGAAATGACACCTTATATTAGATTAGATTTGTTTGAACGGAGATGGTGCTGAAGTGTCCTCTACTACTGGTGAAAGTAGCGAAGTCAAAAGTACCGGAAAAAAGTATCCCTCATCGATCAAAAATCGAAGGGTCTCTGCGTTATTTTAAAACGTTAATTTAGTTCCTGATAATGGCTCAGTTTCGTTATATATATGCATATATATATATATATATATATATAATCAAATTTCATAAAATACGAGATGTTTTTATAACGATATATAGATTTCGGTTGTCTACTATACACCTACGTTTGATACGAAGTATCAGTCTTCGAAGGGGATGTAATTAGCCAGTAAAGTAGTTGTTGTTTTCTTCGAGGAACGGTCTGACTGTTATTTCGAAATTATTGATATTTCGAATCAAGCGTAGGTGTATCGTAGAAAACCGCAACCATATAATCATTATAGAAAAACCTCGTATTTTCTGAAATTTTATTTCATTTCATACGACTTCTACGGTCGAATAATTTCTCTGAGGTGGTGGTTCACAATTGGAAGTGGAGATGGCGCCATTTAGCTACTTCTGGTAAGGGTTTAACCTCACGGACCAAATACAATTGTTAAAAGGTGTAATCTTCAGTTTGGATTAGAGACTCCGAACAAGAAGACAACACAGCGCTCTTGAAGAGACCCAAGAAGGTTGAAGCCGGTCAACGTACTATGCCTTTCTTCTTACTATTGTGAATCAACACAAATGTCTGTATCGATAAAAAAGTCGATCGACGTCACGTTCTTCGCAGGGGATGCAATTCAATATTCTGCGAGGTATTAGCCAGGAAAGCAGTCCTCGGTACGGTAAAACCAAGTAAGGTTGTAAAACTTGGGAGCAATGCTGTTGATCGAAACATGGGAAAACACAAAACAACGGATTTCAACAGGAAAACTAAGCGCAATATTTGTGCTTTCATTTGGAAGATCCCGATTTTTCGATACAACAACCAACATCGACACGGATGCACATATAGCCTTCCTGTCTGAAACTTCCGACCCAGAGTAAACAACAAACAAGATGTACGAATATCGCGTGATATGTAAAAAACAAACAACAAAGAGATTCTTGGGTAATTCTCGCAGAAAGAAATACGGCTACTGAAACGGAATGGTAAACGTAGACATGCAAGTTTTTGGCTCACTAGCCGTCCTCAGTATTGTATAACTAGGTAAGGTTGTAAAACTTGCGAGCAAAGCTGTTGATCGAAACATTGGAAAACACATATGGTTTTCCTGTTGAAATCCGTTGTTTTGTGTTTTCCCATGTTTCGATCAATAGCTTTACTCCCAAGTTTTTCAACCTTACTTGGTTATACCGTACTGAGGATGGCTAATGAGTCATAAACATGCATGTCTGCGGTTACCACCGCGTTTTGAATATTTTCAATTTTCAATATATAGCCTTTTTATTTACATAATTTACATTATATGTTTAGTTTAATTCTAAAGTTAATTTTGATATTTGACTTTAAAGCCTTGTGATTGCTAATTGTTTGAAATTTTGAATTCTTCTCTATTAAACATATCGTAACCAACAAGAAGGTTGGAGGGGGGCCAACGAAACAGATTTGGTTTCGAAGTCTTGCATGAAGATGTTGGCAATAGCAGGAGAGATTTGAGATCCCATTGGGGCACCTTTTATTTGTCAATAGAAACAATTTTGGTACTAACATACAATGTTGTATGAGAGCCCGGATATCATGAGAAATGTTGTGTTTGTTTTGCAAGATGGAGAAGGTTTCATCGATAGGGATGTTGGTGAATAGCGATACTATGTTGAAACTGATCAAAATATCAGAATTAGTGATGTTGAGTTGTTTGATACGATTGATAAAATGATAGGAATTTTCCACATAGGATACGACTTTTTCAACTATAGGTTGAAGAATAGCTGAGAGGTAGCTCGCTAAACGTTGGGTTGAACAATTTTATGCACTTACAATGTGTCTGAGAGAATCAGGTTTGTGAATTTTAGAAAGTACATAGATTTTTGGAATACGAGATCTTTCTTTAGGGAGGAGTAGACGTTTGATGTATAGGGAAAGGTCTGATTTGTTAATTTGGACTTTGGAGGTTTTTTTGAGATATGTGGTGGGGGCTCGTTTGAATCTTTTTTGTAGTCATATATGTTGAGCAAGGAGTGCATTTTATTGAAGTAATCGGAACAATTTAGGATGGCGGTTACGTTGTCTTTATCGGCTGGAAGAGTGACTAGATGTTTGATTTGGTTTAATTATTTTAGAGTGTGTCGCTCTATGGACCGAATATTTGAGGGGGGGGGCAGTTTGGATACAGAAAGAATTCTGGCAACTTCACTGATGTGTTCAGCTTGGTTTGGGGGTACAATGGAGATGGCTTCTTCGGTTTAGGTGAAGATACTTTCTACTGGAATAGTTTTGGGAGTGACAGAGAAATTAAACCCTTTAGGCAGAGCTGAGTGAGCAGCATCTGAGATCGAAAAATCGGACAAGTTCTTAAGGACGTTTGAAGTGGTGGTGCTCGGGAGTGTCGGAGTCTGTGTTTGAATAAGGTGTGAAAGTTTACGCTTTTGAATTAAAGTTTTTTTGGGTAGAAGTGTAGAGGGCTTTGTTATGAGAAAGGCGGTCGAAAGTGCTTCAGAGAGTTGGATGAAGGTATACTTGGAATAACTTGGAATTGGTGATTTGTAAATTGCACCTAGTGGTCTGAATAGAGTTTCTGAGAAGGGCAAATCCTGTTTTTTGAGAATTCTGGAAGAGGACGGATATTTGATACAATGTTTTAATTGGAGACATTTTGGGATGACGCTGTGGCCCCGAAAGGATTTTAAGAAGACACGGTCATAGAGTAAACGGGATTTTCGATCTAGAAGAGTGGAATAGAGTTTGGTAAAAGGAAACAGTTTCTCCCCATAGAGGCGAATGAAATGTTTGGATAGGTTTCCGCGGCCAGAAATATGAAATTTACTATGTTCATGGGATGAACCGCGTTTAGAGTTTGGAACTCGGCTTCCATTTTGAGGCTATTTTCAAGAGGTTTTCTGACAACGAGGCATCAATCTGCCTACTCCTCGTGTCAGCGTCTTATGAGGTGTCAGGGTCTCAATCTGCCTACTCCCTTATCTCAAAAGACTGGTCTTAGAAGGTGTCAGAGTCTCAATCTACCTACTCTCTGATCTTAAAAGACAGCTTGACGGTTGGTGAAGTGTATTTCTATCCTGTTCAGTGGCGGAGTGACGGCGCGTCATTTTGCTATTGGTTGGTTTAGTTGGGATGGGTTCATTGGGCGCGACGTTTGATGATGGCGGGTCCTGTTGCGTGATGATAGGAAGAAGCGTTTTCCAGATAGAATTTAATTGTCTACTGTTATCTCTGATGTTCAATGATTGTGGTCTTTTTTTCTATTTCGATAGCTTCTCTTATGAACTTGGAGGTTTGTGAACGGTCTGGGGCGATAGTTTTTGTATTATCGAAAGCTATGAAATGCCCGGTTTAAATATGTGCTGAGCTAGTGCGGAATTGGTCTCCCGATTTATAACTGAAAGTGAATGCTGGTATACTCTGAAATGGATTTGATTTCCAAGCAAATACATGGCACGACCAACAGTCAAGCCGTCTTTTTAGATCTGACAGTAGGCAGATTAAGACTCTGACACCTTCTAAGACCAGTCTTTTGAGATCAGAGAGTAGGCAGATTGAGGCCCTGACACCTCCACAGACGCTGACATGAGTAGTAGGCAGATTGAGGCCTCGTTGTCAGAAAATCTCTTGAAAATGGCTTCAAAGTAGAAGCCGATACGTTGAGTTCCAAACTCGAAACGCGGTTCAACACATATCTCTGATCGCAGAAACCTATCCAAACATATATATATATATATATATATATATATATATATATATATATATATATATATATATATATATATAAAGAAGATTTAGGAATATCGCGTTACATGTTAACAATAAATATATTCATGGGTGATTCACGCAAAAAAGGGTTACTGAAACAGAGTGGTAACCGCGGACATGCATGTTTCTGGCTCATTTGCTGTCATCAGCACGGTATAACCAAATAAGGATGTGAAATTTGGGAGCGAAGATGTTAATCGAAACATGGGAAAACACAAAACAACGGATTTCAGCAGGGAAACCAAACCCTCATTTGTGCCTTCAATTGGAAGATCCCGAGTTTTCAGGACAACAAACAAGATCGACACGGAGGCGCATATAGCCCCCTCCCCCCCCCGCCATGTACCTTCCGACCCATAGTAAATAACAAAGAATATGTAGGAATATCGCGTGACATGTTAACAACAACAATAAAGATATTCATGGGTAATTCACGCAAAAAAAGTGCTACTAAAACAGAGTGGTAACCGCGGACATGGATGTTTCTGGCTCATTTGCTGTCATCAGCACGGTATAACCAAATAAGGATGTGAACTTTGGGAGCGAGGATGTTAATCGAAACATGGGAAAACACAAAACAACGGATCTCAGCAGGGAAACCAAACGCTCATTTGTGCCTTCAATTGGAAGATCCCGAGTTTTCAGGACAACAACCAAGATCGACATGGAGGCTCATATAGCCCCCCCGCCATGAACCTTCCGACCCATAGTAAATAACAAAGAAGATGTAGGAATATCGCGTGACATGTTAACAACAACAATAACGATATTCATGGGTAATTCACGCGAAAAAAGGGCTACTGAAACAGAGTGGTAACCGCGGACATGCATGTTTCTGGCTCATTTGCTGTCATCAGCACGGTATAACCAAATAATGATGTGAAATTTGGGAGCGAAGATGGTTATCGAAACATGGGAAAACACAAAACAACGGATTTTTTTGCGTGAATTACCCATGAATATCTTTATTGTTGTTATATATAAATAATTTGATAAAATACTGCATCATTTTGAGCTTCAGACTTCAAGTTACGCCGGCTCTCATGCGCGGCTTGTTCCGAAAATGAATGAAACCGTCTCAATCCGAAGGTTTCTATATC
Source organism: Galeruca laticollis (assembly GCA_963921935.1). Lineage (NCBI taxonomy): Eukaryota > Metazoa > Arthropoda > Insecta > Coleoptera > Chrysomelidae > Galeruca > Galeruca laticollis. The sequence continues at coordinate 150,888,881 of OY998180.1, forward strand.
CAAATTTGAAATTTTTCAACGTTTTATGTGGATATAAATGAAGTGGATTAGTGAATCTACAATATCATAATGTTATGTTGATTTCTTGTTTATGAAACGTATTTAAAATAATAATAAGAATTTATTATGAAAATTTCTGTAATTAAAAACAGGAAATAGTAAATGAGGACTTACAAAAGCACTTATTACAATTGTTGAAAACGTTCTCAACTAATATCTTGGCGGGAAATTTCTTTTTCACGCGTGATTTATAGGTTCATTTCAATACAGTTTGTAGATCCTACATTTGTGTATTGACGTTTATTTAATTTCATATACCTTAAATTAGTAACATCCTAGAAAAAATCTATGGAATAAGGTCCGGTGGGCACGGTCAGCATTCAGTTGTTTCACATTTATCGCTGGTTAAAATAATCGCATAGTTTTGAATAATATTATCTAAATTATCTTGGGCGTTATTGAATTATTTGGTTAATTTTATTCATTATCTCGCGACGCAATAAATTTAAATTACTTTCACAGTCCAAATATCCATTCTGAACGATGGGTTTAGTTCTGCAACTACTGCAACAGCCAAAGTAATGAGTTTTAGAAATGATATTGTTACGAAATCGCAGACAGGTGTAGTTCCCGAAGCCGGCCCTGCTTAATCGAACATTATCGAAAGTTCAAATTTTGGCGAATGCGCAAGGATTTCCATGAAGGGCGTTGTTTGTGATTGTTTCTATTGGGACACTTCTAAGAACGGCGGTTGTTTTTTTTTATTGGAAACCGATTCCTAGAAATTCTAGAACCGAATTTTCGAGAAAGGGGTTTTAATATATAAGCAAAGTACCTGCGGTCTATAAGTCAGTTTACAATTTAATCTAATAGTGAGCAGAACAGTGAACATAAATAGTGAACTGTGTATTTAATATTAATTAGTTGAATAGTTAAGTGTGTCAATAAATTAAGTATAAGTGAATATACAGTGCATCAAAAAATATTTAAATAAATAAGAAAAACAATACAATATTTACCATCAACATTTACTAATATTCCATCTAATGTACACTCCTAGATATAAAAAAATCTTATAACATATCAAACTTTTGACAAAAATCTGAACTAAAAGCTTTCTACATTAAATGCAGAGCTGAGCACTTAATCTCTTTCCCATCTCTAAATGAATGTAAATAAAAAGTAAAGTTTTTATGCACTGTGAAATATTACGATTAACGTTCACTATAATCTACTGACAGCATAAAATTGCTAGCGCATATATCTACTTGTCTGACAGCTGCCAGAATAAACAACTATTTTTTCATGAGGCTATATGTGTGAAATAGGTATTTGTTATCGTTTGGTAATTGAATCACCGAATTTACAGGAGAAATTTTCAGTTTTAGCACTAGTTCATTGGCAAATTATAGGATGTCAAAATTATGATTGATTGATTTCAGATACTTAAAAGGAAAATAGCCTAATGAGTTATGTATTAATGGTAGAATAATGCAAATTAACTACTTCAACATGGGAGGTTCTAGAAATGTTTTAATGGCAACAGCAGCGCTAATTTCGTAAACAAAAAAATAATTGCTTCACACGCGAAGCAAAAAATTTAATAACTACATAATGCTATTACTAAGTTTGTTTTTTCTGAGATATTAAAATGTTATTTTTATTTTTAATTTTTTAACGCTACAAATCAAAGAAGACTGCTACATTAGATAAAAATAAGAAAAAATATGTTTCTTTGTAATTATTCCATAGTGTACCTTATGTTATGAGTCCTCTCTTGAATATTCTTTTATACACATTGAGTTAAGTATTATTGAATGGTTCGAGAAGTAACAATTTTTCAGATTTCAATATTTTTCTGTTGTTCCTGTCTTAGGCTCATCTATTTATAATTGTTCGTATGCTAGTTAGTGCAGTATGCAGAAGCTTTTTCCCTTTTCTGCTTAGATTTAAATTCAAAATAAAAAACCATTGTTTGCTTGGTTTGGAATCTATGGACTAACTGATGAGTCTAGACAGTATTGAAAGTCTAAAAAGTCACTTTGTATCCATATTTCGTCATAACAAGCAGGTTTCCAGTCCCATGTACTATTTATGTATGACAAAAATCCTCTAATATTTTGGTTCCATTCCAACGGGCATGCTTACCTACTGGTAAACTGAGAACTGACACTTATAATGTGCAATTTTTTTTCAATTTAATACAATTTAATTTTCTCAAAAAATCTACTCCAGGTTTTTCTGGTCATAATCATTTGCGCGTATTGAATAACCGCTTCCTTGGGAAAGTAACCACAAGCAGTGTTCAAAGATTTTAACCTCCAACATCGAATATCGGCAATGCATGCTTACAATCTAGGCTAAAAGTAGTGATTAGCGGCATTATAATACGAGGTATATATGTAAATGTGTGACAAAAATATTTTCCTAAAAAGTGGGTACAGGATCAAAAAAAGTTCTTTTGTAAACGAGAGAATACGAATATTTTTACCGTATCAAGAGTGACTGACTCGACTTTGCCCTATTCTCTTTTCCTATTTTTATAATTATACGTTGGACGGCAGACACTTCACTTTTGCCTTATGTTACCATATGGTCACAGTAGATAACGCCCAAATTTAAAATCTCAAAGTTTATATTAGAGTAAGTCATCTCCTTAGACATAATAACTAGTTTTTTTAAGTTAAAAAAAATCGAAATTCGGGCAGAAATGGATTATGTACACATCAGTGTATTACTATTATTAAATACTAATGCGGCCTGACAGAAAGTAATCTAATTTACCGTTAATTTATTTTAAAGATACGAAGGTACATATCGGTGATAGTGCTTTTCGCCTGGCGGGAACTCGGTAACTTCCCACTTCGTGAAAAAAATGTATATCATATATATGTTTAAACAGACCCCTCAATCTCCCCAAAAAACTAAATATCTTGCCTGATTACAAAAAAACCGTCTAGACGCCTATCCATTTTATGGTATAACCCGTTATTAGGGATAGGTTACAAATCTTTGGAAAAATAAAAATGCATCAAAGCAATACAAAATTACAAGGGTTCCACTTGGTTTTATTGTCGGCGTTGCTCCCAGGCGGGTATTCTAAGTGCTAGAGGATGCGTTGCCATCCACAGGCGATGTATATTGGATGCTGGTTGGAACGGGGGCAACTGCAAAGATGACGAGGACTGGGACTGCAGCTTTCGGCACTCCTAGCGCAGCCCATAGTTAGGCAATTCTATCTCCTACATAAGAGATCACTGCTCCGGTGTCGATTATGGCTTCAGCGGGCACGATGATCGAAACATTGGGGGCGGGGGCCCACAAGGGCTGAGGTATCACAGGGTTTGTTTGTAGACGGAGTAACGGGGAATGCGACTTTTTGGGAGTGGAATGGAGGTTTGACGAAGTTACAGAGGATTAAGTTTCACGGGCGTAGCTGTTTGACGGGGCTATGGAAGGGGTTGAGTGGTTGCGGTGGTGGGAGCAGTGTGGAGCACTGGGAACAGAACTGCTCCTTGGGGCACACTCTTGTCTCGATTAGTATAATATCGTTTTATATTTGCCTATGCCAGTCATTGTTTTAATCTGACCTAATCTTTAATAAAGTTTACAGATTGAATTTTAGATATTTGTTTTTTATCAATAAATAAAAGAAGAGATGTACAAACTACAGAGGCTTCGGCGTCATTGAATCTCCACACTGCTATTCGTGAAGACAGTAACATTCACCACGCAAAATTTATTATCAAACTAACAATGATCTATAAATATCCAAATAACTCAAGAAACCTCAAAGAGAGGATTATTCGCAAGATTTTTCAACAAACTTGTAGAGTAAATAATACTATCACTAGTCAATAAAGATAATATGTCTAGCAAAAATAGATAAATATGATAAAAAAATTATGATAGTGGTTTATCAGTTTTTATACAATGAAGGAAGTTAGATGTGTTGTTGTAGGTGATTACTGTATTGGAAAAAGAACTCTGGTGTATTTTTATAAAACTGGCAAATTTCATGAATATGTACGATACGCCACTATGTCATATCCCAGTGATCGAGAACAGATTGTGGTCAATGATGAATTTATTACGTTTATAACACATCCAATTAGTTGTTGTGAGGAATATGAAAAAATACGTTTTGCATTTTGCCAGCTAGCAGACGTTGTTATTTTTGGATTCTCACTTATAGATGTCTCTAGTTTAGAGAACTTGATTAAAAAGTGGATCCCGGAATTGAAAAAACTTTGTACAAAAGTTCCGTTGATGTTAGTTGGAATGAAAGCAGATTTGACAGATGATTCCAACCTTATTCATGGAGAGAATACTTCACCAGTTGCCTATGAACAAGGTTCCACAGTAGCAAAAGAAATTGGTGCAGTAAAATATATGGAGTGCTCTTCTTTAAATGGAATCGGTGTTCTAGAAGTATTTGAAGAAGCAGCAAAAGTTGGTTATACGTTTCAGGAAGAGAAAAGAATTAAAATAAAGAGACTGAAATGTGTTCTTTTGTGATTTGAATATTGGAATATTTTAATTTCACCAAAAGCTTCAATTAAATTTATATTCACTGGAATTCGTTTTTTAAATTAAACTAACAGTTTCTAAATAATTCCACAATATATAGAATTGAATTTTTTAGAATGTTTACCATTTTTTTCCATATATTGTGGATTGGCTATAAAATTAGCCGAATTTACAATTTGCTGCCATAGTTCCTGACGAGTGTTTAGCTCTTGTGAATATACTAACGAAAAAATTCACTACCTCTGCCAATCCATCGATGAGGAAATTGGTCCTCACCCGCAATTCTATTTTTTTTATTTACTTAAAAAGAATATCATCTACGAGCAAGTTATGCATACATTTGGCATATAATTTATATATAATCTTCCATTTGCATCATCAATAATAATTTTCCATGCATTTATTAAAAAGATATTTAGTTCTAAAAAATAAAAGTTGCTACTTCTTAAAAAATATATGTAAAGTTGAACGCTTGGCTTGTGTTGTTTCTATATGTCGATAAACAAAACAACTGTCGCACCGGTGATTTATTTTTTGCGGATGTGGTGATTGGTAATTCAGTTTCGCCCGCCCTGAATCTCGAATCGAGGTGCTGTTCTTGACATAGTTCGCACCGTCACGGTACGCAAGCCTGTGAATGTTCTATTTAGGAATACTTCTTAAAGTGTGTATACATTAGCGCTCTGCACCGCTAAAACGCGGCTAGCGCGCACCTATTCGGCAAAGTTGGTACGTGTTTTCAAGATGCACGCGCTCCGCGCACAAACGGCGAACCTCGATCCATCTCTTGTCGGTTGTCGTTTTTCGCGCGCTTTCGTTTTATTTTTAGGAAAATAGTTCAGTAATTGAGTGGTCAGAAGAATCTTTGATTTAGCTTATCGATGTCTATCGAGGCTAATCTTTGTTGTGAGACCCACGACACTGACTGTAGATGCCTGGAGGGCAATAGCAGCAGATAGGGGGGTATCTGCTGATATATGTTGAAGAAGATTAATTCTTTGCTTTCTTCCCATCGCGACGGCGCGAGAAATGTTAAGTAAAAAACAGCCAGAGTACAGGAAGAACTAAGTTATATGTACAGAACAGATAACTCTTATATTTATTAAATGACAGGATTGAACTGAATGCTTAATGCGTGTTTGCAGGTTTCCTATGGATCGTGGGAGGTTTGCTAACACAAATACAATGAGCATCGAATGCACGGAGCACGCGCCGCACGTTCGCGGCGCAGCGCGCTAATGTATACGCACTTCTTAAAATTATATTCTCGAGCACCGTTCCCAAGATTATACGAATGGTGCATTATCATGTGACAATTCGGCATTAGTTGACGTTACAAATGTCATTTTTGATAATTTTTCATTTGATTATAATATGGAATGTGAACAATATCGCTTTAACTGTTTAAATAATGTAAATTAGTACAGTGTGAGTATTAAAATGTTATTTACATGGTTCGTATGGGTTCATCACTACAAGTCCAAACTGATTAAGGGGAAAAATATGTGGTAGTAAATAGATTATATGCAGTTTAATGGTATGCGTACAAATTTGTAACGTTATTTTAAAGTGGCTTCTTGCAACTCGTAAGCAATTCACTTGTATTCTGGTATCGATAGTCAACAATTTATGGTGTACCTACACAATTTATATTCAGTAAGTAGATCTTAGGTTCTAATAAGCTAGGTTTAAAATACCTTAAAATTTTCATTGAAAGTTTGTTACAGGTAGAAATATTTATGAGTACCTCTATTCTAATAAATATAACTCTATAAACATTAATTATTCTTTTATGCTTTAGGTGGATACAACACTATGAAGATCTTAATGATATTCTTTGCAAGGGATAAGTGAGGAAACAGTGAATTTCATATGAAAAGCAGAAGGTAACAGATACAATAGGTGTTGTATATGATATTAAATTAGTAGAAGGAGCTCAAGTTATGAGTGTATCACGTAGAAGAAAACATTTATATTAATGGAACCTTTAAAAACAGAATTAAATAGATTATTGAAAAAGTTACAGAATCAACTGAATTCGTAAACGCTTTAGTTATAGTGAAGAAAGTAAACCATGAAAGTATGAGTTTGTTTAGACCCAAAATACGGAATGATAATATAAAACGGGAATATTTTAAGTTACTGACATTTGTAGAAATAGCTGAAAAAGTAAAAAGTGTTAAACTTTTTAGTATATCATCAAATTAGGTTGTATTTTATTAAATTAGGTTAACAGAAAATGGTAGTAAATAATGTACTTTTGCAAGGTACTGTTTTTAAAAATTACCATAGGGTTTAAAAACAAGTACGGAAGTTTCCCAAGAACATTTAAAACGATATTTGAAAGAATTGATGGATGTGAAGTGTACACGAGGGATTTGTTAATATTTGGATCAGACTAAAAAGAGTGTGATAGTAGACTTAAAGAAGTATTAGACAAAGCAAAAGAATATTATATAAAATTTAACTTTAAAAATTGTAAGTTTGCAGTTGAAGTAAAATACTTGGGCAATATTTTTTCAGATTCACAAAAAATACAGTCAATGTTATATATGGAAAATCCAAATAATGTGAATTTTTTTTGTAAACGAAGAAATAATCTTTCTAATGTGGGGATGCAGCCAATTGAAACAAAACCTGTAGGTATGCAATTAAGGGAAATTCACGGTAGTAGTAGAAACGATCACATATCATTGGCTCTTAAGATTACAAAGAATGTGGCTTCAAATACAAAAGTATAATTTGCTAGTAAGGTATGAGATAGGCAAAGAAATGTTCTTGTCAGACGCATTGTCTATAAATTTCATAAAAACAGATTATTTTGTTGAGTTCGCTCCAGAATTAATTAAATAGATTATTATATCATTGAACATCAGGCCTTGAAACAAAATTAAAATTAGATGCATCTAAGTATTGAAATTATATATTGAATTCAAATAACAACGAAATATAAGTATAATCATCGAACAATTAAACTAGTGGAAGAAATTTTCAAAAAAATCGGGTATTTGACATTTACCGAGGAGTTGAGTGACAATAAAAAATTTGAAATTAAAAAAAAAATTACAAACTTTTGAAATTAGATATTAGGCGGTTATTTAGTTTATAGGTTATTCTAATTTTAATCTAGTCGTAAAAGATACGATTTCATTATTTGTATTAAGAAGGAAAGTAAAATTTGGAATTTGTTGATTTGGGTAATTATAGATAATCGTTAAACTTATTTTCATTGGAAATTATTTAAATCATTTCAGAAACGTTGATAGAAATTAAACATATTTAATTTAATAGAAATTTTTATTTGGACTGTGAAATTTAGTGGATCATTGGTGACAGACAAGTCATTTATTAATATTAAGTGTCAGAAAGCAATTAAGTGGTATTTCCGATTTAAATATACGTTCAAAGGAGATAATACAGAACAAAATTAATCATCTAAATATTGAATTCAGAAAATAATTTAAAATTTATAAAAAAAAATTATATTAGAACGAACTGAACCCACCTGAGAATAGAGTTAAATAATTCAAGGTGAAATAAACTCATCTTTCGATATTTAAAAACAATTTTTTTATTCTGCTAGCTGGGAATTTTGACAACTACTGTCAACTTTTGAAATAGATAACTAGATAACATACGGTGCTTAAGCAGTGTGTACAATATTGTTGCTGCAACCAGGGACTGTACTATATATATATATATATATATATATATATATATATATATATATAACCAATGAAAAGATGAAAGAATAACGCGTGGAAAATAGAACAAAGACATAATTAGCGGGCATATTACGCAAAAGAGGTTACAGAGAATGAGTGGTAACCGTAGACATGCATGTTTCTGGCTCATTAGCCTTCATCGGTACGGTATAACCAAGAAAAGGTGTACAACTTGGGAGCAAGGATGTTAATTGAAACATGAGAAAACACAAACAACGGATTTCAACAAGATAACCAAACGCACATTTGTGCCTTCAAATGGAAGATCCCGAGTTTTCAGAACAACAACCAACAGAGACACGGAGGCGTCTATAGCTCTCCTGTCTGAACCTTCCGACCCTGGAAATAAACAAATAACCAATGAAAAGATGAAAGAATAACGCGTGGAAAATAGAACAAAGACATAATTAGCGGGCATATCACGCAAAAGAGGTTACAGAGAATGAGTGGTAACCGTAGACATGCATGTTTCTGGCTCATTAGCCTTCATCGGTACGGCATAACCAAGAAAAGGTGTACAACTTGGGAGCAAGGATGTTAATTGAAACATGAGAAAACACAAACAACGGATTTCAACAAGATAACCGTGATATGCCCGCTAATTATGTCTTTGTTCTATTTTCCACGCGTTATTCTTTCATCTTTTCATTGGTTATTTGTTTATTTCCAGGGTCGGAAGGTTCAGACAGGAGAGCTATAGACGCCTCCGTGTCTCTGTTGGTTGTTGTCCTGAAAACTCGGGATCTTCCATTTGAAGGCACAAATGTGCGTTTGGTTATCTTGTTGAAATCCGTTGTTTGTGTTTTCTCATGTTTCAATTAACATCCTTGCTCCCAAGTTGTACACCTTTTCTTGGTTATGCCGTACCGATGAAGGCTAATGAGCCAGAAACATGCATGTCTACGGTTACCACTCATTCTCTGTAACCTCTTTTGCGTGATATGCCCGCTAATTATGTCTTTGTTTATATATATATATATATATATATATATATATATATATATATATGTTACGGTTAAAGTATTTACTTGGCTAGTATATAAACTAGTTGGATAGTATACAAACTATCCTGCCTGGTTATTTTGATGAAAAATAATATATTCACTAAAATAGCTATCAGTAATGGCTGGTTTGTATACTATCTAGCTAGTTTATAAACTATACAAAATTCATCGCTAAAACTCAAACCACAAGGAAATTACACAAATTAGCTAGCATTTATGGCTAGTTTGTAAACTATCCACATTAGTTGGATAAAGTGTGAACCTGATATTGGTAGTAATACATAATAACCAACGAGTTGGTTAGTATGTAAACTAACCAACGCGAGTTGGTTATTATGTAAACCAACCAATTTTCTTTGGGTAATTAGTGGGATTATGTTTCGTCAAGTGTTGTGTGTTGTGACGGTGTACAGTTGTGTCTCGTGAAATTTGTTTAAGAATAAGTATCGGGTTATTAAAAATGAATCAACAGCAACAATCTGAAAACCTATTATTAGACGTTTACGACCAAAAGTCGCAAAATTCAAAATTAATGAATGATAGCGATTATAGTGAACTTTTGCAACGTATCAAGAGAATACGCGAAACTGGACCTGACAGTAGTAACAAGAGTGATTATCATGTGATAAATACTTATGATTTACAAAGAATCGAATCATCTTATGTAATTCTACATAGAGGATCTGGAAAGATTATTTTACGTTTGAGTGAATGTCATGACGCGATTAAAGCTGCCCATCAGGGAACTGGGCATGGAGGGCGACAAGCAACAACAAAATTATTAAACGAAAAGTATCACAACTTAACACAGAAAATGGTAAAATTGTTCATTGAAACTTGTGAAAATTGTCAGCTTAAACGGAACAAAACTAAAAAGGGAATTGTTAAACCAATTGTTTCAAATCATTTGAATTCTCGATGCCAAATCGATCTCATCGACTTACAAACTAGACCAGATGATGACTACAAATTTATATTTGTCTACCAAGACCACCTAACCAAATACGTCAGGTTGAGAGCGCTAAAAACAAAGAAAGCTAAAGAAGTAGCTGAGCAGCTATTAGAAGTATTTGCAGACTTGGGAAGCCCTTGCGTGTTACAGAGCGACAATGGCCGAGCATTTGCAAACCAGGTGGGTATTAGGGTAAAAGGCATGCTAGAAAGGACATGGCACTTTTTATGGGCATTTTGGCCCTCTGTATTTTTGATATATTGTAGCTGACATCAAAAGATTATTTTCCTTTGCGCTAAAGTCCTAGATCTACTGGGTGTACCGGAAAAATGGGCCCTAATTGAGATTTTGAACTTTACATGTATTTTGAAGTGCCATGTCCTTTATTTCAAATTCCCTAAATGTGGTTTATATGGATGAAATGGAGCAAAATCAATACATTTTGATTTTTTTAGGTGATTGAGGAATTAGTCGGAATGTGGCCTGACTGCCATATTGTGCATGGTAAACCGAGACATTCACAATCACAAGTTTCAGTGGAGAGGGCGAACCAAGATATAGAGAACAAGTTAGCGTCGTGGATGAAAGATAATAACTCGACAAAATGGAGCGAAAGTTTAAAAATTGTTCAATTTCAAAATAATCGGTGAGTAGGCTAGTATTTTGAAATTTAAGAAAAGAAACTGTATTTTTCTAATTCATTTGCCAGTTGTGAAAACGGCGCAGCGTCATAATTTTGTATCTGTTTTGTTTGCGTAAGTATAGGTGAATGCAACAGCGACTCTGTATTTGTATAAGTTGCGTTTTACCTCTGTTCATTGTTTTTTTGTAGCTGCTTTCATTCTGGTATTGGACGCAGTCCTTATGAAGCTTTATATGGTGTAAAGTGTAGAGATGGTTTAAATAACCTCCCTGTTTCTATCACAAACATTAAATGCATACGTACAGAAGAAGAACTGGAAACATTATTATCTTATAGTAATGACACCGAGGATAAAGTGGAAGAAGATTCACATCCTAATTTTGTACCCGATGAAAAATCTACCGTCACTGAAGAGGAAATGGCCGCCCAACTATTATCTGGTACGTATCTATATAAAGTATTTCCACATTATTTCACAATGCAACCTAATCTCTTTTAGATTCAATTGAAAATGCTACGCTGGTTCTGCTGCCCGATAATACTCATAGCACAGTTGTATTCGCAGATAATACTGAAACCCCAATTTTACTCGAAGTTAATACTGAAACCCCAGTTTTACCCGAAAATAATACTGAAACACCAGTTTCGCTCGAAGTTAACAATAAAACCTCAGTTTTATTTAAAGAACAAGCAATAGAATTGCTCCCTACTGAAACAACAGAAAATGCTCTCAATGAATCATTACCACAAAAATGCTTATTATGTTCTGAAGAAAACGTATGTGACCATTGTCAGAATAAAAACAATATTAAAGCGATAAGGAATTCATGCCAGGAAAGTCTAAAAAGGCAAGCACAATAAATGCTACAAACTTCTCGCAAGAAATTTAAACCAGGAACTGTCGACATGTCCGTGATAGTACCCATTCCAGATGTAGATCGAAGTCGGTCAGATCATAGAAATATATTGGGCGTCATAATGAGTATAGAAGATGAATTTTACCGAATTGGAACTGTTCACGGTGTCCTTAAACAGCTCTATTCCCGCAACGAATTTGAAATATGTAAGCAACAATTTTTGAAGTTGGAAAATGTCAAAACGGACACCGAAACAACATTACGAAGCGCTGCCGGAAAATTTTCAGTATCGGGTTCAACCCAAGGATATGTGCGATGTCACTGCAAGAAGAGTTGTGCTAATAAAAAGTGTAAATGTCTTGCGTCTGAATATACGTGTAATAGTAAGTGCCACAACAGTGCAACTTGCTTCAACAAGTAATACTGTTCTTTGTTTGGTGGTTTTAATGTCCTGACATATTTTATTGTTAATATTTTGTCACCTGGTATTAAATGAGTTATATTTCTTTTACTTTTTCTAAAGTAATAATAAGTACCTGTAACAATATTACATTGTACCAATAAAGAAACCATTTTTGACTAAGGATTTTATTATCCTAACCTAAATTAACCCAAGATAATTTATTAGTTTGTTGAGTAATACATAATAACCAACTACAAACTAGCCAAAAATGCTAGCTAATTTGTGTAATTTCCTTGTGGTTTGTGTTTTAGCGATAAATTTTGTATAGTTTATAAACTAGCTGGATAGTATACAAACCAGCCATTACTCGTAGCTATTTTAGTGAAAATATGATTTTTAATCAAAATAACCAGTCACTTAGATAGTTTGTATACTATCCAACTAGTTTATATACTAGCCAAGTATATATATATATATATATATATATATATATATATATATATATGTATGTATATATATATATGTATATATATATGTATGTATATATATTTAGGTACGAGTTTAACCATAAATAATAGAGATCATTCAAAAACTAGAATCAAATTAGAGGAAAGAGCAGGCAAACAAAAATAATTTTATGATCATAATAAAAGGGAGTTGATACAGTTACATCGGTAAGATGTAGTAGTATTAAATAAACAGTTTTCAAGATTAAAACTAACTTTTCCGCATTTGTGAGATGCCCTGAACAATATTCTATTGTCACTTGTATACACTTAGGGAGATGTATAGTGCTAACAAACCGAAATTTCTTCCAAAATAACTAAAAATGTAGTATATCTTTATTCATAGGACTCGCTCTAGTCAGCTTAAAATCAATAGGGTACATCTGTGAGAGACCTTGAAAAATATGCAATTATAAAATTTGTCACTTGTATACACTCCGGAGGCTGTATCGTGCTAGCAACCCGAAATTTCTCCAAAAAGGACCAAAAATATGGCACCCGTTGTACTAGCTCTGGTGAGCTAAAAATCAATAAGGTTCATCCATAAGACGCACTGAACAATATTCAATCATAAAAGTGGTCACATGTATACACTCTGGAGGCTGTATCGTTCTAACAAACGGAAAATTCTCAAATAATGACAAAAATTTGGCACTTCAAGCACCATATCAATCGTTGTACTGGGTTTAGTGAGCACCCTTACACCAAAAATTGGGCCAAAGACTTATAATTTTTTTTTTCTTGCCAAATGATTTTTTAGATCAACTTAAAATTAGTTGGAAGATAACTATGTATATATAAAAATTTTATCTGAATAAATTTCAGTCAATAAATTGAGAATTATTTGGATCTTATGTTTGTAAATATCAATTGAAAATAGAAAAGTTTGATAAATTTAATAAACGACATAGTATTTTACGTGATTTCAAAAAAAATTTTGATTTGGATTTCATTACTTTAATTGCTTATTAAATGGAAACTTTATTCATTCTAGAGTCACTTGAGATGTGTACATGGCGCAAAGTTTTACTGACATCCGTAGATGGCAGTTTTGGTAGTATTAATTATTCATGTTCATTTAACCTTGTGGGATGGTACGTTTTGAAAACTGCTTTCTAATCGCATCCAGCAGAGAAGAGAACAACTAATACAATGAAAAAATATATAACTAGTATTCATTGTTGATATTTCTTAGGTTTCGTATTGTTTGAAATAAACTACCAGCTGTTTCATGTTATACAAGTTGATAAATATATTTTGATCAACACATTGAGAAATTAAAAGCTGTTTGTTCAAAATTATATTGTTGAATCATTTATAGTAAATAGAAAAATGTTAGTTTAACTGATGTAACAGAGGTGTTTATATCACTCACATTTAATTTCACTTCTATAAATGATTTCACATCTAATTTTTGGTTATGTAACACAGATTACTAATGGTGAATTTGAGCGAATTTCAATTTATTTATCTAATTATTCGGAAGATAACAAAAATTCTATATTTCAAATGAAGATTATTAAAAAAGTTATGTATATTTATAAGTACAGAGTAATTTAATTAGTTATAATTTGACCACCCCTTTATTTCTCTTATGCATACAAACACAAAAAAGTTTTATATAAAAGTTGTAGGAGTATAAATTAATTTTAATAAAATATACTTTGCACACCAGTAGCGTTTTTTCCTTACGGGGTAAAATATAATATGCCCTGTATATTATGACATATTCAGATAGGGCCTTTTTTATCGTAACAAAAAATATACTTTTATAGATATAGCTTTTATACTTTCCAAAGTAATGGACAGTAAATTTCTAAAAAAATAGGTGACTGGATGTGACAATAAAAATAAACGGTTTTAAAAATTAAAACTAACTTTTCCGCACTTCGGACGCTGTATCGGGCAAACATATCGAAATTTCTTCAAAAATTACCAAAAATGTGGTTTATCTGGATTGATCGGACCCGTTCTACTGACTCTGCTGGGCTGAGAATTAATAGAATTCATCTGTGAGACGCCCTGAATAATATCCAATCATAAAAGTGGTCACTTGTATACACTCCAGAGGCTGTATGGTGCTAACACACCGAAATTTCTCTAAAAATGTAGTATATATGGATTTATAGAACCCGTTGTACTGGCTCTGGTAAGCTGAAAATCGATAGAGTGCATCTGTAAGACGCCCTGAATAATATTGTTACGAAACAGCAAACTGGTATAGTCCCTAAATCCTACTCTGTCTAAGCCACGTATGAAAGTTAAAATTATGGCGGACGCGCAGGGTTTCTTAGAATTGTTTACGAATTGTGACTATCTTATATTATCATTGTGTTTGTGACCAGTCTTATCTAGAAAATGCCAGAAAGCCAATTGTTTTTGAGTAAACCGCAATCTAGAATTATCTAGTGAAAAAGGCATTATTATATAAGGGATCGACCAGGAAGAGTTCAGTGGAGTTGATAATTTGACATCGTGAGATAAACAAGTAAATAACTGTTTATATAAATTAGTTTAAGCGAATATACTGTGTATATAATTAAGTGATTAGTTGAGTATATATAAATTAAGTGTTCGTGATTAGTTTAGTGTTTAAATAAATTAGTAAGTAGCCATACAGTGTGTTTAAAGTTTATCCTTTACTGTTTAAATAAATTAGAAAAACATTACATTGGTGTCAGGTGTGGGGTAATATAATTGAATTGCTACGTAAAAATGGCCAAGAGACTATGTGATCTCAAAGTGGCGGAACTAAGAGCAGAATTGGAAGATCGTGAGTTGGAAACGTCCGGTAAGAAAAGTGAATTAGTAGAAAGACTTAAAGTGGAACTGGAAAATGACGGCTTTGATCCAGAAACAGTTTTATTTAATGACGAGGCTTCCATCTTAATCTCGTCAATTTCTGCTAACATGGACGAGAAGATTTCTGCAATGGAAGAGAACATGGACGAGAAGATTTCTGATATGGAAGGGAAACTTTCAACGAATGTGAAAAACGATATTTTTGCCATGGAAGAAAAGATTTCCACGAATGTGAAAAGCGATATTTCGGCTATAGAGAACGGTATTTCTACTTTGAAGATCGATATATCTGCCGATATCTTATTAATGAAAAACGACATTGCCGCTGACATTGAAAATGAAATTTCGTCTCTAAAATCTGAAATCGAGAATGAGATGTCAACGATTGACTAGAAAATCGACAATAAGATTACAACGATGGACGAGAAGATTGAGAAGAACATTACAACGATGGACGAGAAAATCAAGGAGTTAGTGCTATCACATCGGCAGAGATAGCCCCACCAGTGCCCCACTGACCATTTCTGAACTGTTTTTTAGTTTCACCCTCCCTTCCCGTCCTTGCGGCTCAGTTACTCCACCAACGACAAGGTCTTACAGCTCCTAGGAGTAGTTATTATTATTATTATTATTATTATTATTATTATTATTATTATTATTATTATTATTATTATTATTTCAATCTTCTCAGGCTTCATTCCTGGTGTTTGCATTTAGCGAGGTACGGGTGGGTTACCAAGCACTCTCGTCTATTCTTGACTCATGAATTTTCGAACAATTCTTGTTGTATTCAGTACAACTGCTTTCTGCATGGGCCTGTACAAATTGGCATTTAATGCCAGTGTTTTGAGGCTTCTATGTAGTTCCTTTGGGATCACACCAGTGGCGGACAAGACAACGGGAACAATGGTCACTTTGTTGAGACTCCACAGGTATTTGATTTCATCGGCGAGGTCAGTGTACTTTCTTTTCTTTTCTTCGATACTGGTTATAATATTGTGGGTGTTAGGGACCGCTATGTCTATGATGTATGCCTCCTTCTGTCTGTCATCTCTTACAACTATGTCTGGTTTGTTGCAGGGGATCCTCCTGTCTGTTATAATGGATCGATCGTAGTAAACTGTAATATGATCTTTCTGTACTACTGCAGCTGGTTGATATGCGTAGTACGGTGTTTTATTGCTGCTTTCTATTATTCCCCAATTGTGGCATATTTCTTGGTGGATGATAGCAGTGACTTGATTATGGCGGTGTAAGTAATCATTCTGTGATAACATGCTGCATGCTGCCGTGATGTGTTGGATGGTTTCTGGCTTCTCCTTGCATTTCCTACATCTGTCATCTGTCACACTTGGTTCTTTGGCAATGTATTTCTGGTAATTCTTTGTGTGTATCACCTGATCCTGTATGGCTATAAGGAAGCCCTCCGTTTCTGGGATCAGTTCGCCTGTCCTAAACCATTCGTTCGACGCTTGCTTGTCGACATAGGGTAGGTCGAGGTCATACGGGTGTCGCCCATGAAGGGCCTTGCCTTTCCATTCATTCCTCTTCTCCTCTATACTAATCATGAGTTCATTGCCTTGTACTTCTTCATTGGATAGGTTTAGTGGTGTATATCCTCTATCTGTCATGCATGCAAGTTGGTGTAGCGATGATGTTTCTTTTCTTTTGTGGAAGTATGATCTCATCATTTTGATCTGGTTGTTGTGCAGGTTTTTGATGTCCATTAAACCTTGGCCTCCTTCTTTCCTTGGAAGTGTCATTCTTATTGTACTGGATTTGGGGTGGTGTTTTCTGTGCTCTGTTAGTGTTGTTCTTGTTTTTCTTATTATTATTATTATTATTATTTTTATTATTATGTTGTGAAGTGTGTAGGTGAAAAATGGTTAAAAACCAATAAAGCAATTAAATTTAAAATTTCAAACACAAAATATTCTGACTTTCCTTAAAAAATTTGAGGTACAGATCAAAATCTAAAGTACCGAATAGAATAATCATCTTCATATATTTTGAAATGATATGAAAATTCAAAAATCACCAAGACTATTTGATTCTAAATCTAGCTATACTTTATATGACGAGATTCTAATAGAAAATTGATAATTGTTTCGATATAAAGGTACAGAGAATCTTGAGAAGTTTGTGCAAGTAGGCTGTCCTATATACTCACAGATTATTAAAAACTTAGTCTAGTTGGGAAAATCATTTATTTCTCTATCAAACTTATCTTACTTGTGATATATCTAATTCTTATTGATGCCGCTATAGTGCTTTTTTGATATAGGTAAATCAATCAATTTCAAAATTCTCTAAAAAATTAAATGCCGTAATATGAATTTTTTCTTCAAGATTTTTAGTGACGTATAAACTTACCCATGGCCCTTTAAAATGTTTAGAATAGTGGTATGTTATATACCCAATGCGAGAGACATTGTTCTTGTACTAACGTGGGGATAAACTTTCACCTATACTACTAAGTCATATTGTCTTCCATTGTTCTAGTCGAGATATCGAAAGCTGCCAGTATTACGAAAATTTCGCATTAAACTCAAATTACACTGCTTCTATAAGTATAATTTTAATATTTGTTGACAAGTTGATTTTAAGCAGTCGTTTTTCCTCCATGACCAACATATTCTGACTATCGTGCACTACTTGTATACCTATTATATGCATTGATGATTATTATACCCCTACACGCTTTTGATTTTTTTTAACTAAAAATACTTTTATTTTATAAACATGATAAAATTATGAAGTATTATCATTGGATCTTGAGAAAAGACCAATATATAAGAATCAATAAATGTGTAAAAGCGTATTTTTAAAAAAATTTGATAACTTTATTCCCTTTCTTCGATATTTTATGCTAAGAATAAAATATTCCACCAAAAACATTTCAATGTAAAATATTGCTAAGACGAAACTATATGGCTCGCACTGCCACAAAGTTATCAGATCTCATATAGAGCCAAGCTTCTAACTCTACACACCCTAATTTCACAAACTCGATTTCCTGAAACTGGAAAGATTAGAATGCAAATTGAAAATTAAGTGGTAGACGCAAGAAAACCTTGGCAAAGTAAATTAAGAATTGGAAAACCTGTGATTATATCCTAAGAAGTATGTTATAATTAAACTCATTTCGAGCACTTGCTTTAGTTTGCTTACATATTATGAAAATATCAAATCCATTTCTACTTCGTAATAACCACTGTATTGCTTTTTAAGTTATTAATTTTCCACCAACCCTATCTATGATGCGAGAAAAGTATTGGTTTACCCCAAAAAAGTTGGAATTTACGATTCATTTTGACTATTTTCACGTTTTTCAGCGAGAACAGCACGAAAAAAGGGTTAGTACAAAAAAATCCTGTGTGTATGTTGTTGTCGTCGGCCACTTTTTGTAATTATGTCTTGTTAGTACGATACAGTCTCCGGAGTGCATAAAGTCATCAATTTTACAATTGTGTATTGTTCAGGGAATCTCACAGATGAACCCTATTGATTTTCAGGTCACCAGAGCATATAAATCCAGATATACTACATTTTTGGCAATTTTTGGAAAAATTTCAGTTTGTTAGCACGGTACAAGAGTGTCTCACAGATAAACCCTATCAATTTTCAGCTCACTAGAGCCAGTAAAATTGGACCTATAAATCCAGATGTAATACATTTTTGGTCATTTTTGGAAAAATTTCAGTTTGTTAGCTCAGTAGAGCCTCCGAGGTATATACAACTAACAAATTTTATGGATGTATATTGTTCAGGGTGTCTCACAGATAAACCCTATTTATTTTCAACTCATCAGAGACAGTGCAATGGGTCACATAAATCCAGATATTCTACATTTTTGGAGAAATTTCGGTTGGTTAGCAGAATGCCTCTGGAGTTTATAATTAAGTGCGGAAAATTTAGTTTTAATCTTCAAAACCGTTTATTTTCATTTGTATTTAACTATTTATTCCGTACAGAACATTTAGATGTTTATATCAAACTAGTTTCCCTGTAATATCTAAATCTCTGTTTTAAAAGAGGTGTCTTCGATATATTCTTTTCTGTTCTAAGAGTAAATCAACTATAAAATGTAACCGATAAATTGAAGTCAAAGAAACAGACAATCAGATTACGAAGTATCATTTTCATATGTTTTGTAATTACTGAGAAAATCAATTTATGAGAGCAAAATGATCAATTCGTCGCCTTAACTCTCTCAACATGAGATGAGCTTGCTCCAGCAGTGGGGACACTATGCGTTGTTGTGTGTGAGTAACTTACTAATATGTGATTTATTATTTATGAATAACGAGGAGTCCCTAATATCAATTATCAGTTTGCGTTGCGGAAGTCTCATACAAACTTCCATCCCCTAGCTGGGGTTGGGGAATAAATGTTCCAAGTTTTAGAATTTTCTTGTTGTTTTAATACTAATACAGGCTTACATACCTAATTTAAGCTTGCTAGGTCTACAGAAAGTAGCCTAAGAATTTGAATGATCAGCAGTGAGTGAGTCAGTGACGAAATCGGAGTTTTATAGATATAAATAAAATCTAAAGTATAATAGTAATTGGAACTTTTTATGTCCCGAGCATTTTGTTTATCCGGTATAATCCAACCCAAGTTATGAGGGTTCAAAAAATGACGAAGCGCTTCGAGAAAAGTTAGGTAGTGCCCTCACGCTTCGCTTGGCTCGTCTTGGCGGGGACACCAACGTACCCCCAAATAGAGATACGGCTTTCACTAGCCTATTTAAGTTTCATTTCACTACATTTTTTGAAAAAAAAAAACAATTTTTGCATTTAATTTTTTGAAAAATTATGAAATTTTTATTTATATGAATCATTGCTTATGAAAATAAACTCGTCAGGTCCTGTGTAAAAATATATTCGGATAAAATATAACTGACTGGTACAAATCTAATATTTATCAGACCTGACAATTCACCACTTACCTTTAAATAATAAGTAATAACTACCAGACTTAACGTTCTTCTAACATACTAGTTAGTGTCCTAACTTTAACACTTTCCCTTGTTAATGCGTGTTAAGCCTAGTTTTGAATTCAGGATTTGCAACATTTGCCTTAATAAATAATGCTTTTGTCATTAAGTGAGTCAATTGTTCCTCAATTGAAATCTGCTTTATGTCTAAGACTCCTTCGATTACTTTGTCTCTAACGAAGAAATGTTTCGTCGTTATGTTCTAGTTCTCCTATGAAGCCTTCTATAATTCGTTTATTAGTACTTGGAGAGTAGACAATACCAAGCTCCTGAGTACCTGCTATGTATGTAAAAACCCTCTTAATTCGGGTTACGTCTTCAATAGTAGGGTTCTCTAAACTTCTTGATAAAAATCCAACAGCATATGCAAGATATGGCCCAGTTCCTTGCTTCAAATACATGAGAGCTCCTACTACCTATCTCTAAGGAAATTTTTTCTTTTGTTCTACTTCTTTGCCGGATTTAAAAGATTCTGTAACTTTTAAAATTGGAGTTGTTACTGATTTACAATCTAAAAATGTTCTAAAATTTAGAAATCATAAGCTCTTTGCGTCATCTCAATTGAACCATCAGATCTTCTATTAATTTCTATCCCTAAAAAATATTGCCATTTTTTACTTGTAATTTTGAATTACTTCTGTAGTTCTTCTAGAAATTTATCCAAATCGCCTTGGTTACTAGCTGCTGTCAAACCATCGTCTACATAAAGAACCAATATCAATTTAGTTTCATTTCTCTCTCGTGTGTAGAGACAAGGATCAACACTGCTAACTGTAAACCCTAAATTTATTAAAAAACTTCCAAAACGTATATTCCAACAACGTGGAGCTTGCTTTAGTCTATGAACGTCCTTCTTGAGTTTGCATACTTTATTACTATCCTTTTTATAACCTAATGGCTGCTCCATGTAAATATTTTCTTCAAGCTCTCCATATAAAAATGTTGTGAAGACATCAAACTGTGCTAGATTTAAGTTCTCGCTCGCAGCAATAATTAAGATGGATCTTACTTTACTGAGCCTTGCCGCAGGAGTAAATTTTTGATTATAGTCAACTCCATATTGTTGATTAACACCTTTAATGAGTAATCTGGCATTGCATCTTTCCATACTACCATCTTGATTCGTTTTTACTCGAAAAAACCATGTACAAGGTAAAGCTCGGGCTCCTTCAGGTAAAGTCGTAAGCTCCCACGTTTGGTTTTCCATCAGAGATGTATATTCACTCTGCATTGCATCTTGCCACTGCTTTTTCTGTTAATTAGGAGCTGCTTCCTCATAAGTTTCAGATGTGTCGAGTCCATAATCCTGGACTTTTTAATTTTAATCTGTCTCTAAGATACTAACAGCATGAATCCTTACTCTGTTGATTTGCTTCTTGTTCTTCTTCTTCAATATTCTCATACTCTTCTCCATCAAATGCTTTCATTAAAGTCTGGATTATCTTCAAATCTGTCATTAAACTCTTCTTCATTGGTACTTCTTTTTGAATGTCTTTTAATGATAACTTGATGCACTTTTCTGAATCTGGATTTTCCAATAAATTTTCAAGTCTGGGACAAGGGCGTTCAAATTTTTCATCGAACTAAACATCTCTAGATAGAATTATATTATGACTTTCTTTTAT
The DNA here is from genome assembly GCA_963921935.1 of Galeruca laticollis. Lineage (NCBI taxonomy): Eukaryota > Metazoa > Arthropoda > Insecta > Coleoptera > Chrysomelidae > Galeruca > Galeruca laticollis. Next base: position 150,910,927 of record OY998180.1, read on the forward strand.
CCAAATTCTATATCTCTCGTCACCATCATAACCTAGTAGACATCTCTTTATATCTTTCTTGTCAATTTTTCTCTTTTTTTGTTTCGGAATGTGAACTTAACAAGTCGATCCTATTTTTCTTGAATACATTATTCTAGGCTTTTTACCTGACCACAACTCATATGGATTAACTTGTGCTACAGGCGACTTAGCTGTTCTATTAAGAGTATAAATGGATGCGTTCACATGTTCAGCCCAAATAGCCTCTGGGAGCTTGATTTCGGAATTAGAGTATTTCAAAGTTCTTGCCATGTCCATAACTGTACGGTTTTAGCTTCCGCCTTCTTGCCCTGGACAAAACGGTGCCGTTTAAAAATGAAACTTCTCGAACGGATTTATTGTCAAATTCTCCACCATTATTTTTGAAGCGTTTTACAAACTAATAAAAGGTCTGGAATTTCTGGAAGGCTTCTTGCTTTGAGACCAAAATTTATTTCAAACCATAGACTTTTTAGCTTAGCAATGTGAGTTGGAACATCCTCTTTTGAAGTGCAGTTGAAGGCAAAGAAATCTGTACAAATTTTTAAATAATTGATCTTCTGATGTTGCTTCGAACTGCAATTTAAGTGCGTTTTTTGGTACCTTGAAAAAATTTTAAGAAATTTTTTATTTTTCACATTTGTTAAAAAATTTAGATTGATTTTTTGTTTATGTAGTACATCGAACAATAAAACATTTACACATTTATAGCTCTTTTTATTAGTTAGGCATATTAGACACACGAGCACGGTATTACCCAGAGCATGCGCGGCATTACCCTTTATACGGGGAATACCGCGCTTTACTACTATCTCATAAATTTATTGTTCAAATCAAAAATATTATTAATAATAAGATTTTGAGTAATTCCTTAAGTTACTAACTCAAATCAGTCTACGTGAGGGAAAAATGAAATTTATTTATTGAATATTAATCAAATTGTGACCATTCTTTCTTAGGCGCGCGGTATTCCCCCAACTTCCCCTAATACACACTCTTAACGATATCTTTTGGATATAACTTTTGAATATTTTATCTGCTTACTTTTTATTAAACTAATCTTACAACATGACTTGTACTATGCCTGGACTCATAACCTATTGAAGTGAATCGTTCCTTGTGGAAATAAACTCGTCTGGTATTGGGTTAAAATATATTCGGATAAAATATAACTGACTGGTACAAATCTTCTCATTCAGCATTTATATTTATATAATAAGTAATAACTACCAGACTTCACGTTCTTTTAACATACTAGTTAGTGTCCAAACTTTAACAATTTTCGATTATTATATCAAAAAATGCGGTCTAGTGGCTTCAATAAGAATTAGATATATCACAGGTAAGATGGGTTTGATGGAGAAATAAACGATTTTTCCAACGATACCAAGACTAAAGCTTAGCTTTAAAAAACATACATTTTTTTGGTACATTCACTACATGGAGTTCAGTGAAAAAAGTTTTGGTGGTTACGCCCCCTGACGACCATCTTGGAAATCTAAAAATATTTTCCACACCATTATTTTGGCCACTTTAGCAATAAAATTTTTTACCACGAATAGTTTACGAGATACAGCACTTTGCATTCTACAAAGTTACAACTCGGTACAAAGTTACAATAAAATCATATTTCGCGGGACTGATTAGTTGGGGATTGGGCGTTTTCTAAGCGTCGACCAATTAAGCAACAGTCAGTAATTGATTAAATTCTTTACAACTCGTCGACACTAATTATTATTATTTCCGCTGAGAAGTAAGACGGATAAGTTACCAGACGACAATCTGCTAACACCTATAGACTTATGACATCTCTTATTAAGAATTCTGAACTTATCTTTATTTTATTTGTTAAGAATTTTATTGCAGTTTCTGTCTAGCTTTTGTTGTGAAACCATATTGTGATTGAAAATATATTTTTTTAGTAACGGTATTAAAATTTATAAATATTTTTCTGGAGCCGTCAGTAGGATTTGCGCAGTCGTGAAAATACTGTAGAAAGTCAATTTTGTCGTAAAACGTGAAATTTCGGGAGGTTTCAACGTCTTTTTCGCGAATCGGTCGAATCTACCTTTGAGGACTTTGCGGTAACCTTTTTGTGGGATACCAGCTACCAACAATTTAATTTCTGGCTTTAAATTGATGTTTGCTATAATTCATGTTCATATCGTAAAATCAAAGCACTTAGAATTTTACTATATATTTAATGTTATTCAAAAGAATATAGTGTTCTCTCCCACTTACCGTTACTTGGCACTTAATATCGAAGATATCTAGTCAGAGAAAGAATAAGACCCAAAAGTTAAGGATATCTACTACTGTATAGAAGAATTAATTCCTGCTGGCACCTGCACGTTGCAACTGATAATCGGCCAGTCGCCAACTGGAAGAGGCCAGTCGCCAACTGGAAGAGGCCAGTCGCCAACTGGAAGTTATGCGACCAAAATAGATAATCAAAATTCAATATATAATCAAGTTACAACCATCTTTCTACAATCCCTGTCGAACTCATAGAATATTTAAAGTACATACACCCTCCTTAATAAATATTCCAAAAAATTTTGAATTATCAATCAACTCAAATATTCACTCAAGAAAGAAATTCAAAAAGAAAAATACCTAATCTTACAAATATAGTAATTGAGAATTCAAAGATATTATCAAGCTTCAAACCTTACAGAAATGAAACTGGACGATTTATAATGAAATTAACAGAATAATTCTATTATTTTTTGATCTTAGGGAAAGAGGAGTTACGAGAGGACAATATGTTAACACCTCTTACTAAGAATTGTAAACTTATCTTTATATTATTTGTTAACAATTGTATTGCAGATTTTCAGTGTCTGTCTAGCTTTTGTTCTGTAAACATATTTTAATTGAAAATATATATTTTTAATAACGGTCTTAAAATTTATAAGTCCAACTCACTGTGTAAAAAATATTGATGCAATGAAAGATACTTTAGGGTTATATCATATTGAGATTATGAACACAATATTTCTAGAATCATCAACGACGATTTCGCTTAGAAACGACAGAAAGAGTTCCTTGGAAAATTGGTAATACGAAGAGCAGATCCGCAGTAAAAAATGAACATATAAATATTCAGTATTAAGAATAAAATGACAAAGTACAGAAGTAATTGGGAGAATTGATAATAATGAATAAGAATGCAGTTACCAGTAATAGGAGGATACTTGCTATGTACTAATCTCGAACGAAGTTGTTTTTCTTTTCTAATTATAAAATACTATGATAAAAATTTGAGGAAATTTGTCAATGCAACACGGAATATGTATTATTTATTCGAATTTATTGTATTGAATTCAAAGTAGCTCCTTTCGAACTTATAGACAGATGCCAACTAATAATCAAAATCGTTTTTAACTCATTATCAGGAATAATACGTATTGTTCGTTATGAATATTCATTTTCCCCTCAGAGATCTATGGCTCTTTTAAAATTAGGTACATATTGAAGTGATAAGTGATACGATAATAATTTTATCTTTATTGTAAATATTATAATACTTTGTAGCTTCAGTTAAACCTTTATTTGCAAGCGGAAGTGAATTTGTTAATTACCAATAACGATCTTCAGCCGCGAAGCTTTGAAGGGAGATATTAATATCTGAATAGAAGAGTAACCTTATAAACACTAGTTGAAGTACGAATAACCGAAGTAACTAATTAGTCGTAGTCAAAATATTGTTTTCATGTTATAAGAAAAATTCCTACCACCTTGTATATTATATATTTTCTCATAGCAAAAACAATATTTAATATAAACGATATCAAATGTGGGTAATCAACACCGACTAAGTTGAAAACAAGATAAAACAATTTTGTGTGTATGATGTAAGATAAAGACCAAATTAGTTTTACTTAAAAGCCACTTTCATTCCGTACGAAATAAAAAACACATAAGTCACTGTTCCAAATTATTTTAATAGCAGTTGAAGCCCGTTAAACTTCAGCCATAAATTTTAAAAAACAAGTAGGTAGGTATATCTCTACTGAAAATGTATTCCGTCTAATGTGATAATGATGATGTGATAATAATGTGATGACTCCAAATAACTCTTACTCGTTGAATTTAACTATTCAGAGCCAATGTAATAAATGACACAGTTTCTGACTTAAAGTAAGTACCTACCTTAAAAAAGCTTAGTAATCCTCGAGATTTTTGATAATTTCGAGTGCTCACGTTGACTTATACTTTAACTAAATAGTTTAGATTTGTTATATCTGTCCCCAAAGGCGTTTGAGATATACATATTATTTTTAATGGAGTATCTACTTGCAACTCGTTATAAATTCCTTTCCGGTGAACGATAAAATACAGAAATTAACCAATTTACAATTTTTAAACAGATAAATAACAATAAATACGAACACAAAACAGTAATAAATGTTGATATATAGCGTGATTCAGAAACGTTCTAATTTAGAGTAATTATAAAAAGTGTTTTAAAATGAAAACAGGGTTATACATATTTCCAATCCTTTACGATGGTAAATATGATAATTATGGATGTTCAAAAAATGTTTATAATTTTCCGAAGAATAAACTTTTATTATACAACTTAACGTTTCTTAATACGTGCATGTGGAGAGATATGGAACATCTTTCACCCAGAAATTTCAATGATATAATACATTTTCGAGCATTGATCTCGTTTATCAGATTGGTTTGATTTCATATTGTGTCGAGCAGTTTTTCTTACTACAAAAGATAGTCTTTCGTATATGCCCAATAACTGAACTAAAAGGTATTATTTCAATAAGCAAGAGATATGGTAGTGATACGTCGTCTTCAGAACATGAAATCTGCCTACTTCTGCATCTGTTATTGGGTAGGTTGATTGGCATTCTCCAGTAAAGTAACTAGTCTCCAAAGTGTTCATATTATTATTTATGAAAGTGTTGATCAGTCACAAATGATATTTATTTAGTTGTCGGTGAGTAGCTTTAATCCCTTTAACAAGGAATATAGTACTGTTTCTAGATTAGAGTATTGGAACTACTTCTTATCTTGTCTTCTAGTTTTCTAAAAATGTATTGTGAGAATGTTCTGTTTTTAATATTCCATCCCTACTGGAATATGGAACAAGAATTTGTTTCATGCTGGTTCTTCTATTTAGTGTGTCACCGATGCGGATCTTTCAATGATTTCTAATGTAACGGCATGTGAGTAACCTAATCCCAGAACACAGTGAATTGATGTGCACCCGCATAATAGGAACTGATTGATGGCCGTACATACGCTTTTTAAAACCTACATTGGGTACCTACGATAATTTTGACTACAATTCTATTAAGAAATGAAGAAAATACTGGACCCTATTCCAAATATGAAAACAAAAATTTCTGGCGTAAGTGAACTAGTAATAATTGAAAAGCTAAAAAGAAGATATTCTGTAACCAAATAAATTAAAAAAGAGAAAAATGCCTATTTATTTCAAATCAACGTACTCGAGTGATGCTTACTAATTTTGTATTGGTTTATTTTCCGGCTGGTTCTAGTAGCAGCTTCATTATTTCGGAGTACCTAAGTGGTAATCCGTCCTCGATATGCAAATTTGGTATTAACCCGTGTGAAAAAACCCAGATGAATAAGTTCTTCCTAAAAAATGAATATATGAAAGGGTATATAGCAAAATAAAAACAAATACCATGCAGGAATGGTTCAATAATGTGTTGCAAACACGCAACTAGGTAATTGTTTCATTTAAGAACCGAACCCATGGATTTCCCACGATGGGCTTTAGACGCATTGCGGCGGACAAACAGCAATTACTCTAACCGCTGAATACATAATTCAAGTAGAAGGAGGTTATAACAATTTACGTTAAGACATAACAAATTCTATTAATTCCTAGCTGAGTCATCTATCGATTTCAAACTATTTTCTGATAGATTAGCGCAGTTTTTATATAGAGGAAAAATTTATAGGTAGTCATTTACATACAATTTCTATATAGACTGTCGGAAATAAGAACCGATATTGAACATATTTTTATTTGTGATAATTATTGATCATAATTTCAAAAGAGTTATAAGTATTAGTATCTAATTTTGAAAATTCAGTCACAGCTAATCATAACCATAATTTATCAAAACTGATTTTAGAGAGCAGGAATTTTTTTCTATTATTGAAAATGGTTTAAATATAATATAAATAAATAAATTTTACTTGGAAGAATAATCGTAGATTCATGGACATAGTAGCTTTAGCCGAAAAAGTAGAGATGCTTGAATTAGCAAAGAGACACAGAGAGAGAGAGAATTAGAATTTTCAGATAAAGCTAACGGTATAAAAACATTTCTTACATAACAAAATATATAAAATAACAATTGAAAATGACAAAACATAAATTGACTATTTAAAATAGAAATATACAAATATTTGAACACTGAAAACGGATATACAAATACCAGTGTAGGAGTTCGGTCCTGGCATCTATCACTGATACAGATAAATTGTCAGCTCTTAACAAATCAATATTTAAACAGTGGTCTATCGTGTTTTAAAACCTATACTACATTTAATATACAACATATTAGTGTACCTAACCATATATGTAAGTACGTTTTTCGATATCTAAACGTAAACATCAATTTGAATCACTTAACCTGCAAGTTTCTTTTGGAACTATCTCCAACAAAAAAGAGTCAAACCTCTACTCTTATCAGTACCGATATGTTCGACGAAACTCGAAGAACAGGTCCGTATTCAGGTTCATGAGTGAAAATTCGTACAAAAATATGAATATGTCAACACTATCTGCTGGGACTTCTGACTACAGGGGTTCTCAGAATAACACCTTAAAAACTTACTCAGATGTAACTTCTCAACAACACTTCCCAAAGAAAGAACAAGCAATAATCTTTCCTGCTATAGAAAACGCAACACTCCAAGATTACCTTATACCTCTAGGAACAATGATTGAACCCAAAAATATATTATTCACTTCAAGACTATCGAACAAAAGAATTTGCATGTATCTTACTAGTCCTAGCATAGTAGAAAAGTTCATTACTAATCACGAACGAAAGATCAAAATTAACAATGAAATTGTACAGGCCCGTAAATATGTAACACCCTCAGAAAGGCTTGTACTTTCTACCGTTTGTCCTACAATACCACACGCTATATTAGTGAATGAATTAAGCAAACTGGGTATTATCACTCTTTCTACGATGTCATTTGTTAGAATCAGCTCAAATCTCCCCGAATTTAATCACATTTACAGCTTCAGACGTCAAATTTTCATAACTCCACCAGCACACACACTTCCAGAATCCTTTTTGATAAATTATGAGGATACAACTTACATAATTTTCCTCTCCCAAGACTCACTCTGCTTTTCTTGTAAAAAGCCAGGTCACACCGCAGCAAATTGCGAAACAGCATCACACTCTCCACCTCCCACTACTAGTACCCCTACCGCTCCACTTGAGACCACTTCCCACAACGAACAACCAATAAACATAAATACTGAAACACCTACATCCTCCGAGCAAAATTCTACAATAGAAACGGACACTGACAATCAAAAATTAACAAAACGTACTTTTAAGGAAATAGAGACACCTTCTCCTCAACCAGAAGAAGAAACAAACGAAGCCAAGAAAGACCCTTTCACTAAACCGCAACCAAAAGCAAACATAAAGTAAATCAAAACAAACAACAAAAAAGATCTTCCAATCGAAGTTGTTATGGAGCCAGTTAGAAAAATTATCAACGAACACAATCCACCCTTTATTCTCAACTACACCCAAATATCAGATCTTTTCGTAAACGTTTACGGATCAGCCGACCCAGTAAGCATCATTCAAGACTACACAACCGACCTCACAGCACTAATATATATGTTAACCAAAATTTATCCGCATTTTACCCACCGGGCTATCAAAAGAAGATGTACAAAAATTAAGAAAAAACTTTTAATACACCTGCAATTAACCTATGCAGATACAGAACAGGAGAGCGATTGTTCACAAACGTCAACCTATTAAAATACTTATCCATTTTCAATTCTTTCTCATCTATTTTACAATGGAACCAAAATGGTTTCATTGATAAACTTCCAATACTACAAAAGATCATAAACGAATTTAAATCTGACATAATTTGTTTGCAAGAAACCAACCTAAAACATAGCAATGTCCAAACATTAAATCAATTTCAAAATTTTTATAAATATCGAGATACTGCTCAAAAAGCGAGTGGAGGAGTAGCAATCCTCACTAAAAATAATATCGACGCCGTGGAAATTCCCCTAAATCGTAATCTTGAAGCCATTGCTATTAAGATCCATGACAAACAAGACTTACATATCTGCAACCTATATCTTCCTCCAGGATCGCAAATAAACCAGCAGGACTTATGCAATTTGATACAACAAATCCCCTATCCTAGAATCATAATAGGAGATTTCAACGCTCACAACTTTCTTTGGGGCTCAACATCTCAAAACACAAAGGGCCACCTTGTAGAACAAATATTAGACGACTTTAACCTTTCTGTTCTCAACGACGGCAGAGCCACAAGATTTAATATACAGACCGGTGAATCCTCATGTATTGACCTTACAATCTGCGATCCAACCCTAACTCCTTCGTTAACATGGGATAGACTAGATTATACCTACAGTAGTGACCATTACCCCATTATTATATACAACAATACAAAGAATAATACCAAACAAAGCTTCCATCCTAAATGGAAACTTAAAACTGCTGACTGGCAACTCTACTCCACTGTCATTGAAGAAAAAATTGAATCTTGTGCTATCCTACCTAATATAGACGAATCGTTAGAACAATTTATGGAAACCATAAAACATGCAGCAAATATATCAATTGGAAAAACATCTTACATCAAACAGCACAAACCGGTCCCATGGTGGAATAACGATTGCGAAGCAGCTCTAAGAGCCAGCAAAAAAGCTTTTAATAGATATAAACGATATAAGACTCCGGAAAACAAACTTCAATTTTTAAACTTACGTGCAAAATCAAGGCACATTATCAAAAGTGCAAAGCGCAAATCTTGGACTGAGTATGTCTCATCATTAAACCCAGATACACCAATGACATAGGTCTGGCAGAAGGTACGCAAAATATCTGGCATTAATTCAAGTAATAATATAAAAATACTCAACATGGGAGGAACTATATTGACAACTGATTTAACTATTGCAGATGCGCTTGCTGTAACGTACGGAAACCGTTCCAGTGATTGCAATTATACGAAAACTTTTTTAGCTCACAAAACACTAGAAGAACAAAATCGCCTGGAAGTGACTACAGAAAATGACGATCCTATAAATGTACCGCTCACCATGTCAGAATATGAAGACGCCTTATCCAACCTTAAAGATACTTGTCCGGGTCCTGACCAAATTCCATCTACCTTTTTAAAACATCTTCCTTCCAATGCCCACGAACATCTCTTAAATCTCTACAATGTGATTTGGTTGCAACACACCTTTCCAAAGGCATGGCGAGAATCCCTAATAATACCTATTCTAAAGCCCCGAAGCCAAAAATCAAATCCTCAATCATATCGACCAATTTCTCTTACTTCAGTGATTTCTAAGCTACTAGAAAAAATCATTAACAGAAGACTATTGTGGACATTAGAGCAACATAATTTAATAATACCTGAACAAAGTGGCTTCAGACAAGAAAGATCAACTACCGACAATATTATAGACCTGGAAAGTAACATCAATGAGGCATTTCCACAAAAACAAAAATGTTTAGCAGTCTTCTTCGATATCAACAAAGCATTCGATACTGCCTGGCATGATTACATTATCAAAAAACTTCTGAGCTGGAATATAACAGGTAACTGTCTACACTTTATCCAAAACTTTTTAAAAGAACGAAATTTTAGAATATTAGCAAACGGAACCACTTCAGATTTAAAACAAACAAAAAATGGCATTCCACAAGGATCCGTAAATAGCCCCACCCTTTTTATCATAGCAATGAATGATATCATACAGGCATTAAAACCACCAATGAAAGCTCGTTTGTGTGCGGATGACTTAGTTATCTATTGCAAAAGCAAAAACGTGAACAATTTAAAATCTCTTTCGCAAGAATTCATATCTCATCTAGAGGAATGGTCGGAGAAAACAGGCTTCATGTTTTCTACTAGCAAAACTCGCTTTATGTTATTCTCCAAAAAGAAAACAGTAAACATCCCAGATATTCATTTATATGGACAGAACATAAAAGCCGAAAAGTCACTAAACTTTTTGGGTACAACCTTTGATGAAACGCTCAATTGGAATACACACATTAATAACTTAATATCTACGTGTCAAAAGAGACTTAACCTCCTGAAAACACTATGCAATAAAAACTGGGGCGCTGATCCAGACACTCTTCTAACATTATACAGGACGTTAATCAGATCGAAATTGGATTATGCAGCAGTCGTATACTCGTCAGCCAACAAACGAACCCTAAAACGGTTAGATATAATACAAAATACGGCTTTACGGATAATAACGGGAGCCTTTCGTACATCTCCAGTTGTAAGCTTATACGCTGAAATTAATGAACCTTCCTTAGAAGATAGGCGCATGTACTTGAGCCTGACATATGCAGCTAAAACGATATACAATCCGTTCAGCCCTACAAGGCATAACTGCTCTCCTCAAAAACTCCCCAATTCTTTCACAATTAAACCTCATGCTCCCAAACCCTTTTATGCTAGAATAAAAATGTACCTTGAAAAACTAAGCTTCTCCTTTCCCAAATGTTTCCCTCGACTGACTACATCTACTCCCCCTTGGCAAATCAAAAAACCAAAATGTATAACCACTCTTACCTCTCTAGATAAATATTCGACTCCCAATTTCAGTATTAGATCGACCTTCAAAACAATACTAGAAGATTATACAGACTATCACCAAATCTATACCGATGCTTCGAAAACTGCAGCTGGCATTGGAGCCGCGGTGGTAACTACAAACTCAACTCATAAGTTCACATTTCCAGATACATATTCCATCTTCTCAGCCGAATTATATGCCCTATATGAAGCCTTAGCTAATATCAATTCATCTTCAAACACTCAAAACCATATTATTCTCACAGACTCCCTCAGCTCAATAAAATCCATACAAAAAATATTCACAAATCACTCCCTTGTGTTAAAAATTAAAGAAGAACTCAAAATAGCTCAACAAAACAATAAAGATATCATCTTTATGTGGATCCCATCACACGTAGGAATAGATGGCAACGAGGAAGCTGATCAAAGAGCAAAAGACGCCACAACCAACGAAGATGCTCGAGTAGTGCAGTTTTCAGTAAGTGCGGATATTAAATGTATAATTCAATCTAAAGTGAACAGTGTTTGTGAAGCTAAGTGGAAAACAGCGGGAACCAAACTTAACGAGGTAAAAAAGTCTACTAAACCGTGGTCGGTCCTACCAAAAAATCGTCGCGATCAAGTGCTACTAACACGGCTACGTTTAGGTCATACCCGGCTAACTCATAGCTATCTATTCGACAATGGTCCCGAACCAAAATGTAATTATTGTGACTCAAAACTGACTATTAAGCACCTACTTGTTGAATGTCCTCAACTAACACAACAGCGACAACTGGCACAACTCTCCAATAATGGATTATCCGACGTATTAGGAACAAACTACAATTTACATAACCTAAAGACATTTCTTAAATTAATAAATGTTGTAAATTCTTTATAAAATACCAAATGTAAATAACTATATATGTATACACCAAATATCGCTAATGACCCCTCGAGGTTGATGCGCTATAAAAAAAAAATACCAGTGTATAAAGTAACACGACCATGTGCGTGTGTGTGTGTTTTATATAGAGGTAGGATAATACTTTTACACATCATCACGACCTGTTGTTTGGTGTGGGTATGTTATTCAGCATTGGTAGATATACGTCTGTACTTCAGGCAGAAACAATTACCGCTATAACATGTACTGATGAAAACATCAGAAGAGGTTATACCGGACAAAGAATAAAAATATATACTGACGGCCAGTCAATGTTAAAAGCTATCAGTAATCCAACCACGAAATCTAGACTGGTTAAAAACTGCAGAGAGTTCCTCAACAAGCTGGCAAGAGTCAACACAGTGTCCCTAGTATGGGTGCCGGGGCGTGAAGGGGTTGCAGGTAATGAACTGGCGGACCATCTAGCTAAACAAGGCTCTAAAGGAGACTTCATAGGTCCGGAACCGTTCTGTGGAAACATTTATACAAAATGGGAAAAATCAGTGAACCTATCTGTAGGAAATGCGAACTAAGGGATGAAACACATATTCATATACTCTGCTTATGCAAGAACTTACAAGGACTCGGGAAGAAGCATTTTGGAAAGGAAACAATAACTCAATCAGACCTCAAAATCCCGCCAAATAAGCTAGTGGCCTATATCGAGGACACGAAACGTTTGAAGTAAAAGTAGATAATATTGGGAACGGTACAATGACTTAGGTCAAGTGCCAGGCGGTTGAGCACAATCCAAACGAATGAATGAGACACTGTGCGGAAAGCAATATTTACTCTCAAGGCACTTCTTCAATATATTGATGTGACTTTTCTCCTTCATTCTTGGACTCCGAGGGCGTCAGCTCAAACGGAAATTCCAAAGGACTGACATCACTAGTGATGACAACAGTGATCTTCTGCTCTATTTTGGGCCTCCAACATTAGGCATCAACCGTAGTATGTTGGCTCTCACTACAGATGCCTTGGAACTTACAAGATCTACCGGCTGTGTGTGTGTGTGTTAGGAGGATGGCATTAGCTATTGCAAATGAAAATGAAAAAAAATTGATTGATTGATATATACATTTCACAATACACAACAATTTTTGTGTTTTGTGATGTTTGTGTCAAGACAAATGAAATTTATTAATGCCAAAGAGAAGAAATAAAATCTCCAATTTAATTGTAACCAAAGAACTTGAAATTGAATCAATATCATAATACCTAGCACGGAAATTGAGATGGTTTGAGCATAAAGTGAGGATGAAGGAAGATGGACAGAGGAAGCGTATGTAGGGAACCAAATAAAAAAGGTGATATTCTCAAGAAAATATGAAATAATGTTATACAACTTTTTTAATGGAAGGGAATAAAATTTGAAAGAAGCAGCACATTTTAAAAGACATAAGATTCATCTTTGTATGACTAACATATGCAGCCTTACATCTAGAAAAGGTTTTCCATGATGTATTCATGCTATCCCTCCATGTCATCTATAACTGGCACTCAGCTACTCCTAGCGTATTTTGAAACGGCACAAGTTGAAAAGCTGAAAATTGTCATTTGATAAAATTGCATCGTTTTTTTTGCGTGGATTTCAATATTATGACCTGTTAATAACTTTTATTGAAAAGAACGAATGAAATATACTTTTAAATGCTGAAAATTATTTTCATAAACACATTTAATAAACGCAATGTCATTGTCATTATCAAAAATCATTAACAACGATTGAATGAAAATGCTACATAACATTTAGAAAATTCAAATTTTAACGTTTGAGGTGGGATAAAAAAATGTTGACGTCAAGATTTATGAGAATTATTTTTGACATCTCGTCCTAGTTTTACTTCATTCACGCCTTTTTTATCGCATACGATTTACAGTTATTAACAGATCATAATATTAAAATGCATGCAAAGAAAACGATGCTATTTTATCAAATGACAATTTTTAGTTTTCCAACTTTTGTGTAGTGTCAAAATAAATCAAAATACACTAGGAGTAGCTGAGTGCCAGTTAAGGATGACATAGTAGAGATAACATGAATACATAATCTTTTCTAGATGTAAGGCTGCATATTTTAGTCATCCTAATATAAATTTTATGTGTTTTAAAATGTGCTGCTTCTTTGAAATTTTATTCCCCGTCCTTCAAAAATGTTGTATCGCATTATTTCATATTTTCTTGAGCATCTTACCCCTCGCTTTTTGTTTGATTTTGCTTCTTGCAAATGCTTCCTTTGCCCATCTTTCTTCATCCTCAATTTAATTGGTAATTTTAGGTCTTATCTTCGGCTTTTATATATTTCATTTGTCCTGACAGGAACAACATAAAACACAAAAATTGTTGTGCCTTGCGAAAAGTAAATGTTAATCAATCAAAGTTTTTTTAATTTTTTGTTGATAAGTCAAGGGAAAAAATAACGCGTTATTCGTTTAATAATCTAAAAAAGGCCGGCCGCACAAAGAAAGAACACAACTGTTTTAGTCAAAAACGTTTTTGTCTAAACCTGTTCCATGTTGTTGTTTCTGCAAATTAAATGAGCTGAAGCATACTGGTCAGTCGCGCGGCTTAAAGCACGTTTTGGCTCGTTTAGTAATCCTTGTTTTGTGTTAAAACTTCATGCACAGAAAATGTTTTCAGTTTATTATTTGATGGCTGCATGTACGTAGTGAATTTATAATAAATACGTGGTGATGCAAGAAATATTGTAGGGGTTCTTTTTTTATTTATTGGATGTACCCACAATTGTTTGTTGCTGTTTCATCCTGGAGTAATAACAAGTACCAGAGATTAGTGCAAACTCAACTGATTCATTGTTCTTATCATCGTTCGACACCTTGACTGATTGTTGGAACACATTATTTCTCTTTAAAACATAATTTTTCTTGCAGAAACAAAAACGTTTTCGTCTGGTGCAAAAACGTTTTAACTAAAACAGTTTTGCTCTTCTGTGTGCAGCCAGCATAAGTCTTTAATATTTATGAATCTTAAATATTTTTATAGTGTTATACTGTGACAAATTTGAAAAGTACAACTTGTTGTTTAATGTTCACTATTTCATCAAATAATAATAAATCTCCATTTCAAATAACCACATTCAGAAAACAAAATATATTTATTTCTTCTACCGGCTCAAACCGTGTATTCATAAATTGTATTCCATGTTCTGTGTGAACTACTGCATATTAAATCTTGATATTGGATTCAAATTACATGCACATACATGCATTTACTGCGAATTCTTGCATTTATTGCAGCAGAATCACGGTCAGGATTTACTGAAAAACTTTCAAGCTTGTTTTATTGACCGATGTGGACATTATGTTAAAGGTATCATGTATAATATCTGTTTAAACTAGTTGGGTTTGTTTATCGAAGAATAGGAACTGTTAACATATCAAAGACGTACTAATAGAAGTCAATTAAATAGGAGAATCCCATTTTGTGAGAAAACCGTGGGTCACTTATTTGAATATCTCAATTTTATCCTCATTTTCTGTAATTGGTCGATATTTATCACAAATTAGAATAATTGAATATATATGGTGAATCAGATGTGAGCTGCAGCGCCATCGAATTTTCGTAAACGAAACACCCCAGATTCTAAATCTGGGATGTTATTACGTGTGCTGCTTAGATACATAATCATAATAGGGTAAAGTTCCAATCCTTATTACCACTGTTATACTTTAGAAAAATTATCCTAATTTATTTGTGTTGTTCTGTCTATTAGTTCAATTTGACAGCTGTTTTTTTGTATGAAATTCCTTTGGATAGAGGTTAGAATATAATATTCAATTATCCACAAAATTTATTATCTTTCAATCACACATTGCGTTTAGTGATTTAAATTTACAGAATTTTTATAGAAAAATTGGATTGCCAAAATAACAAATTCATATATGTTTTTACAACCATTCTAATGACCACCAAAAACTTTTATGTTACTTTTTAATTATGAATGCATTAAAAAAACTCCTCTCTCTGAGCGTTTCTAGAGGCTATTGTAGAGAGTAGCATGACGCGAAAAATGTCAATGCAGTTTTTCGTTTTGGTGTTCCTAGATGCCAAAATCACCCTCCGTTCCAATATATATATATATATATATATATATATATATATATATATATATATATATATGTATGTGTTATAACGGAATTTGTAAGCACGATAGAGGGCGTATTTTTTGACGGATCACAACCAAACTCGCTATAAAAATCGGTTAGGCTAAAATCTTGGACGAGTTCGTTAATGAGCCAAATCGGCCCCGTAAAAACAAAATGGCGGTCTGTCAAAGTTAAAAAAAATCGTATTTCCTTTGTTTTTCATTTGACGCAAAAAACTTACTTTTTCACAGACCTTCACACGTTCTACAACATTTTTCTCTAAATCGTACATTAAAACATTTATTTAAGAAAATTCACAAATTTACCAGAAATTTTTTTTTGTTTTTGATTTGATGCCAGAATGTTACTTTGGTTTTTTGTACATCTCAAAACATTGTATTACTTTTGTATCTAATTTTTTATTTTGGGTTTTATGCAAAACATGTTACTGAAATAAGCCTGTCCAATTGGTCCTGTGCCATTGGGATTTTCATTTTCTGGCAAACCATAAAAATTTGACATTTCGGATAATCTCAAAATTATTTAATAACATTTTCAATTAACAAATATTTTATTTCAATTATATTATCTCTACCAAATTATGTCTGAAATTTCTATATTCCATTACAATGATTTCAGTTAACCTGATTGCCGACTACAAATATAATCAACACTTCATAAATACCTATGAATAATTTATATAAATCTCTCATTTCTAATTAAAAGTAAACGATTAAAAATAACATTTAAACATGTCTAAAACATCCTCTCTTCCAAAGTATACTAGACACTGGCATACCATTTCAATCCCCCTCATTAAAATTTTAATAAGTTTAAACAAATATTGTCTACTTACCAATTTTTTCAAATTCTATTTGCAATATAATTCTAATTTTGTAATTTCTCTGTCTTTATTGAAAATTTACAATTTCCTTTATCACTAAATTTTCCTTTTCTTCTTTCTTCGATTACAAAATACAAAATAAAATTTCACTAACGTTCATACTTATTTCAGATTTACTTTTTTTGTATTATATTTTTCCTTTTCCGCCCAACCTATCTAATATGCGAGAAAAGTATTGGTTTACCCCAAAAAATGTTATAATTTTGAAAAAAAAATTTTAGTTATTTTCACGTTTTCCATCAACAACAACACGAAAAAACAGTTTTTAGAAAAAAAATCCTGTGTGTATGTCGTCGTCGGCCACTTTTCCTTACATGTCTTGTTAGCACGATACAGCCTCCGGAGTGCAATAAGTCACCAATTTTATGATTGAATATTGTTAAGAACATGTCACAAATGAACCCTATTGATTTTCAGCTCACCAGAGCCAGTACAACGGATGCTGTGGTACTTGAAGTACGACATTTTGTCATTATTTGAGAAATTTCAGTTTGTTAGCACGATACAGCCACAACACAGTTCAACAAGTCACCAATTTTATGATTGAATATTATTCAGGATATCTCACAGATGAACCCTATTGATTTTCAACTCACCAGAACTAATACACCAGGTACTACAGTACTTCAAGTACGATATTTTTGTCATTTTTAGAGAAGTTTCAGTTTTTTAGCACGATACAGCCTCCGGAGTATGTACAAGTGACCAATTTTATGATTGGATATTACTCAGAGTGTCTCAAAGATGAACCCTATTGATATTCAGCTCACTAAAGCCAGTACAACGGGTACTATGGTACTTGACGTACCAAAATTTCTGTCGTTTTTTGAGAATTTTCAGTTTGTTGGCATGATACAGCCTCCAGAGTGTATACGATTGATCAATTTTATGATTGATTATTGTTCAAGGTGTCTCACAGATGTACCCTATTGATTTTCAGTTGACTAGAGAGAGTACAGCGGGTTCTATAAATCCAGATATCCTACATTTTTGGTTATTTTTGGAGAAATTTCGGTTTATTAGCACGATACATACCCCGAAGTGTATAAAAGTAACAATTTTATGATAGAATATTGTTCAGGGTCACAGATGCAGAAAAGTTAGTTTTAATCTTTAAAACCGTTTATTTTCTAAAAACGTCAACGTCAGTACAAGTATAATTCTTAACGCATGCTGTCAGTGTCTAAAATACCATTTTATGACACTGGTGTTAAAAGTAAAATACTTTTAGCACTAGTGCTAAAAGTGATTTATTTTTATGAGAAAATATCAAAACATAATTCAAAATGAAGTGTTTATTCAATTAAACGCATAATTAGTGAAACTACAATTATAATAAGAAACTCCATGGCCTGTCTCATTGGTAGATGTAACAGAATTTATTTTGGTGAAGCTTGTATTAGGGCAGAGAGCAATGTTATCCGCCGAAGTTTTGGACAAAATTTGATCCGCAACGTTCTGTTTCCTTTGTAGCGAATTTTCTATATAACCCTCTGCTACTATACTGGACTTCCATTCACCGTGTCTTTTAATTGTAGTAAGATTAGCACCAGAGTTTGCCAACAAACTAGCTGAGGAACGTCGGAAACAATGTCCAGTATAAAGATGGGGATCAAGCAAATTTAGAAATTCAGGAATTTTGGTAAGCATTTTACCAAATGTATTGATTCCAACTGGAGTCCTGGCACATTTATTTTTAATGAATTTTATAAAAACTCTGGAATGATTAATATCCGCTGGACGAAGGGCTATGTACTTTTTATAGTAGTTCATATACAATGTACCACTTACAACAAAGGTGCGTTGCACATTAGTTTTTGTGTCTGGTATAGGCACAACTAGTGAAGTTCCAGAATCCTCGATATTATTTAATGTCAAATCGCACAGTTCCCCTCGACGATAGGCTCCAAAAATACAAAAAATACTTTCTGCGTTAGATATATTTCATCCGAGGCTTCTGCGAGAAATTTGTCGATTTGTTCACTTGTCAATACGTTTGACCTTTTCGGTCGATATCCTTCATCCTTTCGCTTCAAAACAGCCACAAGCTTGTAATATCTGCTCATGATTATTTATATTCATCATAGGTTTTAACATAGAGTAATTCGACCAAAGCGTTGACGATTTCCATATTTTGGACTTTTTTCTTCAAAGTACGCAAGAAGCAGTTTTTCACTGGCCTCCTTGCCACTGACATTTTTCTGATCACACCATATCAAGAAACGATCGAAAATATAACGCGTACTGTCGCTTTGACTTACTAGGCCATAATTCAAAAGCAGCTTTATTAGCAGCTTCTTCAATTTCCGGTGGTAGAAACTCATTTTCTTGATCACTTTCCATCGAAAAACGACAAAACGAGAAATAATAATTCGTGATTTATTGACGTTAGTTGTCAACAAAGACAAATCAACAAATTCGGTTTTTGTTTACCTTGGTAACTTGTTTCATGAATAGATTAGAGGAAATTGGATTCAAAACTGATAATCTCAAGGCTATTATTTTATTAATTAATTAATGTAAAATATGCGTTAATTTGAACTTTTACTGACGTTTTTAGAGAAAATAGTGTATGATATACCTGCTAAAAGTGGTTTTATTTTGTTTGAAGGGATGAAACACTCCGCCTCCGGCGTCGTGTCCGAAACTTTCTTCTCAAAATATAATATCACTTTTAGCACTTATATCATAAATAACTATTTAATAAATTTATATGTCATATAATTTCATTTATTTAATGTCATCTTTAAGAATCTCATTTATCGCCTTTATTTTTTCAATATTCTTTTTTTATCTTTTGGCATATCAGTTCAATATTAAACATTGTAAGATGATTCACTAGAAAATTTTACAATAAAAATTATTTCTTCAGACTTTGTCTATTATACATAGAATAGCCACCCTCCTTTGGCGTGGCAAATAAATTATTCATACTTCTATAGTGTTTTAAAAAATGGATAAGAGAAAACACGTTACGATACAATATTAATGTATGATATATATCGATCTTGTATAAGTTCCAGTCATTAAAAACGGCAAAAATAATTGAAAGCTTCATGCAACTAGTTACCGTAGTTACATTACTATTACAAAATGAACGTTTTCTTAAATATGCGTTAATCATTAATCATTGTACAGTTTAGGTTTTTTTAACATCGTTTTGTAATTTATATTCTGAGCAGTAAGAATTGTATTTCAATATGTGCCATTATAATTGCTATCCATTATGTAGCTAAAGTGTATTTTCCTTTAGCACCATTTATTTTGGAAACGTTTGTTATTTATACAGGAGGTCGATAATTGCAAAACTAGTAAAAAATCAGATATATATTTTTTACATAACACTTACTATGAGATTTGCGGAAAATGTACATGGCCATCGATTTATTTAGATTTTCAATAATAAAATCCGTTAAAAATGAATGTCAGGTTTAGATATATGCCAATATATTTGGTTATTCACGTATTTGGTAAAATTTTGAGTGAAAGTGTATCAGAAATAATGACAGGAATCCTTGAGTGACACTGTTTGGACATAAAACTTAGCACTTGTAACTTCCATAAAACAGAAAATATACCTGGTTGTAGCCGTGGGAATAAGAATTTTTTTATATACCATATTTCCTGAAACTTTGTCTACAACACAAATATAATATATAAGTAGGGCGTTTAATTAATCCAAGTCTTATATTATATTTTTTCATCGACACAAGAGAGTTTTAATTGTTAAAATTGAAGAAAAATAAGCTAAGGAAAATGTTGGTTGGAGAAGTATTCGAAAAACTCTATAGAATATATTGGTTTCAAATACTGAACAAAGATGATTCAGATTGCAGGAGCCACAGCTAAGTGAAAGAATTTTGTAGATATACAAAGCGAGTTCTGGAACACTACTTCGTAAAATATATAAATTATTGTCACCTGCGTATGATTTCTATCTATCACGAAAGCTAGCGTGGTGACGTCACGCCGAGAACGCTATCTAGAATATCATACCTCCGCGAACACATCAACTAGGTTATGTCTCAACCAAAAAACTGTCACTCAAACTGTGACACTCTGACAAACATATATTGTTCCTTCAAATCGAAAAGATCCTTTTGAATTAGTACTTGAAAAGTATCTATACATAAAATATATTTTGTTGTTGTTCCGAGTATGAACTGTTTTAATAATTATTACTTCACTTTACACGTAAGTATAAAAAATTAGTTAATTAATAACATATACCAACATGTCCATATTTCAGCCATGAAAAAGTAAATAAAATTATTCGAAACGTTGGGTAGTAAATAAGAATTGAATTCAGCTCTACTTACGACGGAAGATATTGAGAGATTTTTGATTTATCGACCGTCAAGAATACCCTTTTGGTTAGGTTAGGGTTATGTTGCACGCAAAAAGAAAAAGGGGGCTACTGAAAAGAGTGGTAACCGCAGACAAGCATGTTTCTGGATCATTAGCCGTCCTCAATACGGTATAACCAAGTAAAGGTGTGAAACTTGGGAGCACAGGTGTTAAATGAAACATGAAGAAATTCAACAGATTTCAACAGGATAGCCAAACACAACAATTGTGTCAGTAATATTGGAAGATCTCCAATATTCGAGATAACAACCAACATCGACACGGAGGCGCATATAACACTCCCCTCTGAAACTTCCGACCCAGAGTAATGAAACAACAACAAGATGTACGAATAATGCGTGACATATGAACAACAAGCAACAAAGAGATTAGTGGGTATTGCACGCAAAAAGAAAAACAAAAAGAAAAAGGGGGCTACTGAAAAGAGTGGTAACCACAGACATGCATGTTTCTGGCTCATTAGCCGTCCTCAGTACAGTATAACCAAGTATGGGTGTGAAACCTGGGAGCAAAGGTGTTGAATGAATCATGAGAAAATACAACAGATTTCATATCATCACTCACCAGGTGGCGCTGCAGCATATCAAATTCTACACCGTTCAACTGATCACTCTTAAAATTGACAAATATATGTATTTTTCTATGCAGAATTTATATTTGCTATCCATTTTCTTATAACTTCCCACCAGGAGGCGCTGCAGCATATCAACGTCTATATCGTTTAGTTTTCCACGAGCCCAGAAGTTTGTGCCATAAGGCGAGTGCTGAAAATCAAGGAAGCTATAGAAGTGCTTTGCGTACGAGTTGTACACAATATTTTTTCTACGACCACGTTTATTGACGAAAGAAAAAAGTAGCTCATATAGACACTTCATTTAAATTTTGAACAAAAAGAATTTTAAAAATTGATATTGAATATAGAAAAATCAGTTAAACCTAGGTATAGCTAATAATGATATTTCAACAATTTTGAATTGTTAAGCCTGGTCTATCTTTTTTGATAATATGTTTTAATTAATTGTATAATATTAGTGTTGGTCAACGAAATTCATTATAAATATAAGTTTAGATTGTCCAGAAGGATTTTGACATTGACATTTCCTTTCCACCAGGTGGCGCTGCATCTTATCAACTTCTATATGGTTCTTTTTCCACGAGTGGTAAGGCGAGTGCTGCAAATCAAGCGAGCGGTAATGGTGCTTTGCGTACAAGTTGTACACAATATTTTTTCTACGGGCACGTTTATTATTGAAAGCAAAAAGTAACTTAAATAGGTGTTTTATTCAAACTTTGAATATAAATAATTTAAATATTGAATATAGAAAAATTAGTTAAACGTAAGTACAGTTAAATTTGAGCAATTTGGAGTTGTTATGCCTGGGCTATATTTTTTTGATAATAAATTGTAAATAATTATAATTGTATTAGTGTCTGTCAACGAAATTCCCTATAAAGATATGGTATATTTTTTTATTCACCGGTAGATCCACCGATCGACCAACTGCCTTTTTATATTCATTGGAGGATTTCAGATTGAAGAAATGACGCGACTATTTATTACAGGGAGATCTGGATGCTAAAATAACTACAACACTTTTCAAAGTATTTTCATTCATTCCGCCATTTTTTGCTAATAACAGCAATCAACTTAAAAACCAATTGTCATTTGTCAGATATAATTATATAAATAACAACAACTGCGTTTTTTTATGTACCACTGGTGACTCTAACATGTCAGTGCAGCTGCGACTGACGTTAGTCGTCGTGCTTATAAAGTTGGATTGTTAAAAAAAATTTGACTTTGACATCCACATTTCCGTGGGGAAAAGTGCAATAGCGTGTAAACAGTGACCAGTGTTTGGCAGGACAACGTTTGCCAGGTGCCTCTAGCATATAATAACTATCAGATTTGTTAAATTCCAAATAAAGTTATTATTATGGTGTCATAAAACAAAAATCTCATAATCTTCACATTTTTCGATCAGGAAAATGTTTCTGTACAATAATATTTAACACTAAACATTGATAGATGATATTATTCAGTTACACACACAAAATATTGAAAAATAAATAGATTACTTATTTGGAATTGAAATTTTCATGTTTTGAGACAAAATTGTAAATATAGAAACATTTACATTTGAATTTGAACTATGTCCACACATTGACGCCTTGTATGTTCATTTTAAATACATTTATGGTTTTACAGTCATATAACAAGGTTTCATACTTTAGAACTACTTGGTGAATTTCAATTAAAAATTTGAGTTTACGACCCCTACTTGAAACAACTTTTGGACTATCTTTAATATAAAAAATAACATCCAATTAAAATCTCTTTCGGTATATTCATATCATTTGAGATAGTCATAAGGATCCACCTAGACTCACTGGCTCTGTATTAAGTACGTTTTTGTGGCCACACTATCGGATCATAGATGAGATTTCCACTCCCAATTAATTAACATAATTATACATCACGTTAGATCAGAGATCGGACTTGTTATGGGCCATAATATTGAAGTTCAAAGCAGTGGCGGGCTGAAGCTCTATAAAATATGAGAGCAATTAACAAAAATATTTTTTGATATCTACAGTATTAAAATTTATAAGAAGCATATCTAATAATTTCAAGTACTGGTGTATTTGACGATTAAATAATTCTACATTCTAGTGCAAACCATTTTTTTATTAAATCGACAAAACTAAAACTTTAGACATTCAGCTTGATCTAAGTGTCATCCGTGTCTAGATAGATTTATTTAGCTTGAGAATAGAGATAAATAATTTACCACTGAAACAACTTATTTGGCATTAGAAATGTAGAAACAAATGTTTCGGCATTATGTAAGATATATTGACCAAATACAAGATTGTAAGTTCTGTCTGCACAACTATGAGATATGAAATGTGTACGACGAAATGAAAACTTTGAATCACAGGTAACGGCAGTTGCCGAGTGACGCATGGACACCGCCACAAAAACCACCAATCCGGAAAAGCCCAATACAAACTATCTACGGTATGTAAATGTCAAACCATGAAAAGTCACTCTATATATAGTCATTTTTATCCATACACAATGTAAATTTTCAAATTGCCAAAAAAATAGGTACGTGTCCATCGATGAATTCTGTCAGTTGACTAGGGGCGCTGAGGTGATACAGAAAAATTTTCAGCCTCCTAGCTGTACTCGAAGCTGAGGTACAGGTACCCTCTTTTTAGGCAGTTTGTCGGTATATATATATATATATATATATATATATATATATATATATATATATATATATATATATATATATATGTATATATATGTATATATATATATATATTAACATAGAGTAAAACAACACCCTGTATACCGAACATAAAATAAAAAAAAACTACTTATTTCAAGAAATAAAAATTTTTGAAATTTCATTTTTTTTAAAAGATTATCTAAAAAAGGAGACAATCTGTACCATGTACTATTCAATAGAGAAAGCATCTAACTGTATAATTTAAAATAAGATTTAAAAAAAAAACATTTGTGAAATGAATTAACAAAATCTCTATAAACCTACAAGACGGAATATTAGAACGTTGTTACATATACAAATGGAAATGATAATCCTTTATTTTTATTGTCAAGGTAAATAAATAGTGAGATTCTTTTTAAAATGAATATTAGGGTTTGAAGGACATGTAAATAAGATTTTATAAATATTTAAAAACATAACGATATAAGAAGTAAACTGAAAAACATTAATTCTATGGAATGTGACATTTATTGAACGGTTTGACGTTATGAACACATATTTTGTAAATTTGAAAATGTCATTTTGTAAACTAAATGAAATATAATTTAAGAGACACAATATGAGTTAAAATCATTAAAGAACCTTAAAACAAAGCGTTTTCAAATGATAGATGGACAATTCACTATTTGAAATGAAATCTATAAAGAAAAGTTTTAATAACCAAATCTGATTGGTGGAATGTATTCAACAAACTTTTAATCTGCGACAAGTAGTTGTTAATAATAAAAAAATTGAAGGAGAAAAAGTTTGTTGATTATACAGACTATTGACTAGGTAAAACTTTTTTTGGGTGGTAGAAAATTTGAGAAGCAGCAAAATTTTGGGAATTAAGAAAACTTTTCAAAAAAATAACATATTTGGCATCAAAATTCAGAAAAGAGAGATACATTGTACTTATGATATGGTAGATTATATATTTAAACAAGCAGATGTAGAAACTAAGAAACAATTTGAAAGCTTTTGATTATGTAATTGGACTGAAATGTATTGATGTGGACAGGACATAGCATTGATTCCTGATTTTGTGTAAGCTGGACCAGTGATGTGACAATTTCCAGAAGGTAACCTAAAATAAAGTAAAGGATAATTGAAGTGAATTACTATACAGGAATAAGGTATTTAGACTATTTTCATTATACATAAAAAAAGGTTGAATAAAACTTACCAATTTAGTGAAAAAAATTGAACTTTGGTATTAAACAAACATTTACAACCATTGTGTTTCGCCATTTTGATATAATAATCGTTTATATAGAAGTTTCAGTATTATAAGATTTGTATTAAATGTTGCCTATTTTAGATTTGTATATAGAGATAATTTTTTTATGGTGAGAACGTGATTTTGTTTGAATGAGTGGTCATAATAGATAGTAGGTTTTTTATTAATTTGTGTCTTGTAAAAGAACAATGTATTTGTCTATTCAAACATTAAATAACGTTCTTTCTAGTTTGAAGAACATTGTAAAATTGTTTTTGATACATTTTATTTCTTTGTGGTGATGGCTCCATCTAGTTTGAACCGTTGGTAGTTTAAACTGACATCTGTGAATAGTAAAAAGGTTCAACTTGAAACACAGGACCGTCTTAAGAATTTATTACGTATTATTAAACAAGCAAGTACATTTTTATTAACAAAATTTTTAAGAAGACAGAGATATTTAATCAAATCTAGGCGCTCATATTATAAATTGAATTTTTGTTTCTCTATACCTGAACCCTACTCTGAGGTTAAAGAGTTTCTCATGTTTTAAAATATAACCATTTTAGTAATAAAATTTTAAATTTTTTTACAATATACCGGGCAAATCAAAACTAAATATAAACTAAACTAATAATAACTATAAATCATTATTTCTCTCCCCGTTCTATCCAGTTTAACATGTCGGCCCAACGTAGGGCAAATTAGGGAAAGTATATTTGTTTTGAAACATTTAAATTACACACCTTACATATCAGTTTAATATATATATATATATATATATTGTAATATTTTTAATCATTTAAATATTTAATATTCTTTAATTGTAATTGCCCTATGTTGTGGGGACAACTTATAATATGTTGTCGCAGCGACAATTATTGTACATGCAACTTAAGTAAGTATTCTATTTCAATTTTGACAGTGGTTGTCAAAAAAATATGCCCGGCGCCAATAAATATCAATCTAAAGATGAATCTATATACAATCGACCTATTACTCCTATCTCAGGGTGAGATCAAAGTTGTTCAAAATTAATTCTTCAAATTTATTTGTTTTTTAAACGTATTTACAAATTAAATGTTTCACTATTATTAAACTCTCAAATAACTGTTAATTCAATATAATAAAAGGCCCTTTAAATTATTTTATGACATTGACTATTTTACTGTCACTAAAAAAGTCAACCAAATGTCACTGATTAAATTGAAAATTCTATGAATGTAAAATGATAAGTTCAAATAGATTGGTGACTAAATGAATACTACCGTGAGTTAGAATCAAAATTATATATTATACTATCAGATACGCAAATTCAACAAAATTATTATTCCCAAAAAATACCATAAAAGAACAACAGTTGTAATCTCTACAAAAACTTTAAATTATAATACAACTATGCTGAAATTTAACCTAATTAATTATTATTATCAAAACGTTCAACTTGTGTAATTTACACTTGACGTGTATCAATGGCAAAAAACGAAATTTCTGCTCAAATTGTCTATTCACTTGATGTTAAAACTGATATATGTATCGATAATTTTGGTATATTTCAAAATTTCTTATATAGATGCATCTAAATTTTCAACTGTATTTAAAAAGGCCTGATATTTCTCGAGAAATAAATTAAAAACTGGAGTGGACTCACCAAATGGATCAGGAAAACTCGTACTAATTCTAAACGTATTTAGAATTCTGCAAACTTTCTAAATATATACAATTTAGAAAACTGGAACCACATACACTTTTTACGATGTAATTCTTACCTGAATTATACACGCACTGGCTTTATCATATGGGTTATTTATCTGATTGTATGATATACAATTTATACAATCTACCAAAAAACTGAGACAACTCTAATTCTGATGTTGTCTCTTCAAAGGATAAAAAACTACTGACTAAATTTTAATCAAATAAATAATCCTCCTTTACGTTGGTTACCGATTTTTCTTGTTTTTAAAATATTTTCTCCAAATCCTATTATGTTCTATCTATCATTAGATATATTCTACACAAATATCATCGAAATTATGAAATCTCATGTTTGATATTTCTACTGAATGTTTCAAAATTTAATAATTTACATATAGTACAGTGTGTATCGAAAGTATGGCAGCTAAAATTAAATAAATTTTCTTATGTTTTACTTATTCTTTAAATTTCAAATAGAGGATCTGTATTAATATATATATATATATATATATATATATATATATATATATATATATTTGAAAATGAATATAATTTCATAAAATACGAGGTGCTATATGAAATATAAATTTCGATTTTCTACTACATCTGTTTTAGTCGAAATTTCAATAATTTCGACTTATTGGCCTGACCGTTCTTCGAAGGGCAAAACAACTACATTCCTGGCTAATACCACGCACAATATTGAATTACATCCCCTTCGAAAACTGTGACGTCGATCGGCCATTTTGCCTATACGGACATCTGTGGTGATTCGCAACTGATAGCGGAAGAGCATAGTACACTTACGCGTTTCGACCTTCTTGGGTCTCTTCAAGAGTGCCGTAATGCCTTCCAGTTCAGAATCTCTAATCCGAACTGAAGATTACACCCTCCGACAACCTCTTTTGGTTCGTGTAGTTACACAAGCGAGGTGCTATATGAAATTTATATTTCATATAGCACCTCGTATTTTATGAAATTATATTCATTTTTATTTAATACGACTAATACGGTCGAATTTATCTGAGGTGTTGGTTCGCAACTGAAAGTGAAGATGGCGCCAACTGACTACTTCTCGCTTGTGTAACTACACGAACCAAGAGAGGTTGTCGGAGGGTGGATTCTTCAGTTTGGATTAGAGATTCTGAACTGGAAGGCATTACGGCACGCTTGAAGAGACCCAAGAAGGTCGGAACGCGTAAGTGTACTATGCTCTTCCGCTATCAGTTGCGAATCACCACAGATGTCCGTATCGGCAAAATGGCCGATCGACGTCACAGTTTTCGAAGGGGATGTAATTCAATATTCTGCGTGGTATTAGCCAGGAATGTAGTTGTTTTGCCCTTCGAAGAACGGTCAGGCCAATAAGTCGAAATTATTGAAACTTCGACTAAAACAGGTGTAGTAGAAAATCGAAATTTATATTTCATATAGCACCTCGTATTTTATGAAATTATATTCATTTTTATTTAATACGACTAATACGGTCGCATTTATCTGAGGTGTTGGTTCGCAACTGAAAGTGAAGATGGCGCCAACTGACTACTTCTCGCTTGTGTAACTACACGAACCAAGAGAGGTTGTCGGAGGGTGTAATCTTCAGTTCGGATTAGAGATTATGAACTGGAAGGCATTACGGCACTCTTGAAGAGACCCAAGAAGGTCGAAACGCGTAAGTGTACTATGCTCTTCCGCTATCAGTTGCGAATCACCACAGATGTCCGTATCGGCAAAATGGTCGATCGACGTCACAGTTTTCGAAGGGGATGTAATTCAATATTCTGCGTGGTATTAGCCAGGTATGTAGTTGTTTTGCCCCCAGGTGTAGTAGAAAATCGAAATTATATATATATATATATATATATATATATATATATATATATATATATCTATTTATATATATATATATATATATATATATATATATATATATTTGTGGCAACTTTGTAATAGCTCTAAAGAACTTTCAAAATAAAATACAAAGAAAGGACCCCATCCGAATTACACTATCAAAACACATAACAAAAGAAGGAACCCATCCGATTTAGACTATTAAAACACATTAGAAAGAAAGGGCCCCATCCGAATTATACTATCGAAACGCATTACAAACAAAGGTCACATATTTGTTTCGTTTGAGTTGTCAGAAATACAAAGCAAACAAAAAGCTTGTCTTATCTATACTACAATAAGACCAGTTGAAAAAAAAATGCATTAAATTGAAACTGGGAAGAAGACAAACAAACACTAACATTATTTACACAAGGCTGAACGCATGTACACAAATTATTTGAAACTTTCAAATTAATAAGGAATAAAGTGTGAATATGTAGCCATAGCTTACCTTAATTTTAAAAAGAATGTAGGTAGATATCGTATGATCTGATATCACATCTTTTGTAAGGGGTGTACTTGCTTCACCTATTTTTACCTCGTCAAGAGGTTTTTGGACTGATACTGTTTATAATAATTAGAACGCGAAACCGCGGAATTATTTCCTTTGGTAATTTATGTTTGACCCATCTCTAGACCTTCATGATTATTTAGACGTTACTGTCATCATAGATGATTGAATACCAATTAGTCTGTCGATATCTTATATATGGAGAAAGTAAATTGAAATATCCAGAATTTCACAGATATGTTACCAAACATCCTACATGTAATTTTTTGAATAAATTTAGTAATAATCAATATTTAATTATGCTTAAGAAAGATAAGTGAGAATTTAAATTGCTGTACTAGATTGACGTTTCATTAACACCAAAACAACTTCAAAGTGAGAAGATAATTTTTTCCCAATTTCGCGTCAATAAAAATGGAAAGGCAGAAAAGGAAATTATTGTAGAGGTCATAAATATTGAAATTGTCCAATATTCTGACTTAGTGTCAGTAACTTTCTTCTCAGAGGACTTTTAGTTGAAACCGTGAAGATGATTTATTATTTTCAATAGAATAATTTAGACGTGGTGAAAAAATTCTATTTAACTACATGTTAATCTACAGTTTAATGAAGAGAGATGGTGAAATGTTAGTAGAACGTAAATAAAAATCCAGTGTATCCGTTCAGATTATGCCCACTTCAGATTAAAATAAACGGTTTTAAAAATTAAAACTAACTTTTCCGCACTTATATACTCCGGAAGCTGCATCGTGCTAACAAACCGAAATTTCTCCAAAAATGTGGTATATCTGGATTTATAGAACACTTTGTACTGGTTCTGGTAAGCTAAAAATCAATAGAGTTAATCTGTCAGCCGCCCTAAACAATATCCAATCATAAAATTGGTCCCTTTTATTATACACTCCAGAGGCTGTATCGTGCTAACAAACCGAAATTTCTCCTGAAATGACCATAAATGTTTATCTGGATTTATAAAGGGTTCATCTTTGAGATGTCTGAATAATACCCAATCAATACTAACAAGGCATCTTACAAAAAGTGACCGATGACAGAAACACAGCATTTTTTTCTAAAAACCCTTTTTTCGCGGATTCCTCACTGAAAAACGTAAATAATAACTAAATAAAAAATTTCAACTTTTTTTGGGGTATACCAATACTTTTCACGCATCGTAGATAGGGTTGGCGGGAAAGTAAAAATGTTGATTGATCGACGTGACAACTTTAGTTCAAACGATTTACACTGGCAATTAGTACTTGTCACGTAAGCTATTTCTCTATTTCAGTCAATTCAACCGTGCTCCAATTCCTTTTTTTCCAAAAGGCTGCCTAATTTAATTTTGTATGACCTTTAAATAAATATACGAGAACAGAACCAATTTGGGTATGCTGTGAAGCAGGACATAGTCTAATCAATTTGAGTAAATAGTTATTCTTGAATTTTTCTAATACGAAGCAACTATTCCTCAAGTTATATACTTCGTTACATCCATTAAGCTTCTTCGCAAAACATACTCATGAAATTAACTCATTTTGATATTTTCAAGCTTATATTACTCAAGATTTTCATCGAATTCATTTGAGCAGGATCATTAATATTATTCTCATGCCTGAATTGTATGAATTCGAATATATTGGTACTAGAATTGCTATATTTAAGTAGTTGGCTGGTGTTCTAGCACTATTTGACAGATTCTGTGAATTACTACGTTTGGTTTCATTGTGTCCTAAAACAACTGGCTTAAAATGACGAAATTTCAAGCAACAAAAGCTAGAACTTCATTAGAGATACTGTATATACTTACACTATATATGATAAAAATGTGATATATTCCAGTTGGATGCAATATTTTCTAAAACAAACCGGTTTTTACTGAATAAAGTATCATTTTTACCAGAGCTACTTATAAACACGTCATTCTGTTAAGCTCTGCCAGTCGTATTGATCACCTTGATTGATGCACTGTAAGTTACCTATTTCATTAAAGAAATTAACTGTCTCGACCCTTACTTCGTGGAATCTACTCATATTACTGTTTTAAATGAAACTTACTGTTTCTGTATAATTCCACAATATATTAAAATATATTGTGAAATTATATAGAAACAGTAAGTTTCGTTTGAAACAGTAATATTTCATTAATGTTTGTATTTTGAGTTTAAGTACTATTTTCAACTAATTTAGGATGTATATTACTTCCATGACCATATTGTTACGAAACAGCACACTGGTATAGTCCCTAAATCCGACTCTGTCTAAGCCAGGTATGAAAGTTAAAATTATGGCGGACGCGCAGGTTTTCCTAGAATTGTTTACGAATAGTGACTATCTTATCTATATTGTTTTTGTGACCAGTCTTATCTAGAAAATGCCAGAAAGCCAATTGTTATTGTGTAAGCCGCAGTCCGGAATTTTCTAGTAAAAAAGGTTTTAATATATAAGGGACCGATCAGGAAGAGTTAGTTAGTTGATAATTTGACAGCGTGAGATAAACAAGTAAATAAGTGAATATAAATTAATGAACTGACTAGTGTAGTGTTTAAATAAATTAGTGTGTTTAAAATTT
The DNA here is from genome assembly GCA_963921935.1 of Galeruca laticollis. Classification (NCBI taxonomy): domain Eukaryota; kingdom Metazoa; phylum Arthropoda; class Insecta; order Coleoptera; family Chrysomelidae; genus Galeruca; species Galeruca laticollis. The sequence goes on from OY998180.1 coordinate 150,943,276, forward strand.
ATCCCACCCGTTTATTGTTTAAATAAATAAGAAAAGCATTACATTGGTGTCAGAAGTGGGATAATATAAATAAATTGCTACGTAAAAATGGCCAAGAGATTATGTGATCTAAAAGTGGCGGAAATAACAGCAGAATTGGGAGGTCGTGAGTTGGAAACGTCCGGTAAGAAAAGTGAATTAGTAGAAAGACTTAAAGTGGCACTGGAAAATCACGGCTTTGATCCAGAAACAGTTTTATTCAATGACGAGGCTTCCACCTTAATCTCGTCAATTTCTGCTAATATTTCTGCTAACATGGACGAGAAGATCTCTGCCATGGAAGAGAACATGGACGAGAAGATTTCTGCTATGAAGAACGATATTTCTGGCATGGAAGAGAAGATTTCTACGAATGTGAAAAGCGATATTTCGGCTATAAAGAACGATATTGCTGATATGAAAAAGATATATCTGCCGATATCTTATTAATGAAAAACGACATTGCCGCTGTCGTTGAAAATGAAATTTCGTCTCTAAAATCTGAAATTGAGAATAAGATGACAGCGATGGACGAGAAAATCAGGGAGTTAGAAAGAAAGATGACAAATACAAGAACTCAAGTCACGTCAGCGGAAGAAAAGAAGACCGAGCAAGCAAAACCTTGCAAACCAAAAACACACCCTAAGTTAGAAGACATTGGTAGGAAAAATGTGGACCAATTATGTGAAACAGTTTGAAGCAGCCGCTAGTGTGAATAATTAGTCCGACAAGGAGAAAGCAGTGAACTTAACTATCGCGCTTCGGGGAGATGCCTTAGATGTACTTCAGACGATACCTCTGGAATAAACGGATTACTTCGAGTAGCTGAAGAAGAGGTTGGACATGCGATATGGTTACGAACATCTAGAACATTTGTACCAATCCCATCTGAAGAACCGAAGGCAGACACGTGACGAAGCACTTCAAGAATATGAAGTGAATATTGCCCGACTCGTTCGATTTGCTTATCCATCAGCAGCAGAGAACATGATGGAATGTCTGGGCATACAGTCGTTTATTGATGGCTTACGTGTCCCCGATATGCAGATGACGCTTCGTTTAGCCCATCCTAAAACATTAGTTGGCGCATTGACAGCTGCTCTTGAATATGAAGCAGCAACGAAGGCTTCAGGGTACAACAAAGCTAGGACCATCCAAGAAGAAGGCGACGAGGACAAGTTTGACCAGATCGTCAGCTTGATCAAAAGTATGACGGACAAGAGGCCGAGAAAGATCAGATGCTGGAATTGTGGCGAGCTAGGGCATGTACGTAGTTCGTGTAAGCGCCCCAAGACTCCTGCAAACCAAGAACCCTAGTCACAAGAAAACTAGAACGGGTCGGCTACGAGGGGGCAGCACCGACCCATGATCGTTCCAAAGACCCTCTCATACTGATAGCTTCGCTCAGATGTCGCAACGACATTGTATATGTAAATGGAAAGAGATATACTCTGCTAGTAGACACTGGAGCAACTAGAACCATTACACGACCAGAAATAATAAACCTCAAGAAGAAGCTTCTACCAACGAGACTGCGACTGTGGACCGCCACAGGTGAGAGTGCCAACGTTCACGGTGAGACACAAATCCAATTGGGAATTGGCGCAGAAAAGTTCACGCATACGGTAATCGTATCTGACATTAAAGAAGACGTGATTCTGGGAATGGACGTAATGAATGTACATGGTTTCCAATTAGACTTTAGAAACAGAACCATTAAAGTGGGTTCCGAGGAGGTATTTCTTCATCCATATGCAGGCAGCGCGGTATTGGCAGCTGTACAGGAAGATACCGTTCTACCTGCACGAAGCGAAACCATGATAGTAGCACGGCTACAGGGAATCATGGAGGAAGGTACACCTGTTATGATGGAGCCAAGGAACCACGAAAAAGAAGTTTGCAAAGGAGTACTAATTGGAAAAGGGTTGGTTACGTCGGCGAAAGAGATCCCAGTACGTGTGATAAACGTGAACGATTACCCAATTAACATCAAGAAGGAAACCAAGATTGGATCCTGCGTACCAGTGACGTCTATAGTTCGTCAAACAACGACAACTGACAATCCTAATGCCAGATTCGAACAAATGTTATCAGTAGCTGGCCAATCTTTGAATTGAGCTGAAAAGAAGAGAATGAGAGACTTTCTCTTGCAGTATCGAGACTTATTCGTACCAAAAGGAGGAAAGACTGGTAGAACATCAGCCGTCAAACACATAATCGATACTGGTAATGCTAAGCCAATTAGGCAATCAGCTCGAAGACTTCCACGGGCGAAGAGGGAGGAAGCTGAAAGAATAATTCGAGAGATGGCAGAAGAAAAAGTAATAGAACCATCTACTAATCCATGGGTGTCTCCAGTAGTGCTCGTGAAGAAAAAGGATGGAACTACGAGATTCTGCGTGGATTATCGTCAGCTTAACAACGTGACGAAGAAAGACAGCTATCCTCTGCCTCGAATTGACGATACGCTAGACACTTTGGCCGGCAGCAAACTGTTTTCCACCTTGGACCTGAAGTCTGGTTATTGGCAAGTGGAAATGGACCCAGAAGATAAAGAGAAGACTGCTTTTACCACCGGATCTGGATTATGGCAATTCAACGTCATGCCATTCGGGCTCTGTAATGCGCCAACGACATTTGAAAGACTCATGGAAAATGTCTTGAGAGGGTTATCTTGGAAGACATGCCTGGTCTATTTGGACGACATCGTAGTACTGGGAAAGACATTTGACGAACACTTGAAGAATTTGGAAGACGTATTCAAGCGACTGCAAGCTGCCCAGCTCATGTTAAACCCGAATAAATGTCAGATGTTCCAAAACAGAGTCAACTATCTAGGTCATATAGTGAGCAATGAAGGAGTGGTGGTGGATCCAGAGAAAATTGCTTCCATTCGGCAATGGCCGCAACCAACCAACAAACACCAAATTAGGAGTTTCCTTGGACTTTGCACATATTATAGAAGATTTATCAGGAAGTTTGGAGATATTGCCAAGCCTCTAATTCGACTTACAGAAGAAGCAAGAGCTTTCCAATGGGACGAAGTTTGAAACCTTGAAGAGGCATTTAACCTCGGCGCCGATATTAGGGTATCGATTACCAGAGGGAGAACTTATTCTGGACACTGACGCAAGCAACTTAGGAATTGGAGGAGTGCTCCCACAGATCCAAGGAGGGCAAGAAAAAGTGCTGGGATATTTCAGTAAAGTCCTCTCCAAACCAGAACGAAACTACTGCGTCACAAGAAGGGAACTTTTGGCGGTAGTGAAGTCCGTGGAACACTTACACCAGTATCTTTATGGTAGGAAGTTCTTAATCCGGACTGATCATGCAGCACTCAAGTGGTTGATGCAGTTCCAGAATCCCGAGGGCCAAATAGCTAGATGGATTGAACGACTCCAAGAGTACGATTTCAACATCGAACATCGAGCCGGTGTGAGTCACCGAAATGCCGACTCCCTGTCCAGACGGCCGTGCCCAACAGACCGCTCCAACTACAACAAGGCGGAATCTATGGAAGCTGCAGTTTCAAGAACTACTGTAGTCAATGAAGAATGGTCACCCACCAGGATCAGAAAAGATCAGGAGAATGATCCTTGCCTAAAAAAGATTCGGCAGTGGAAGGAAGAAAATCGGCGACCTACCTGGCAAGAAGTGTCAAGATTTTCACCGAAACTCAAGGCGTATTGCGCTCAGTGGGACTCCCTTGTCGTGGAAGAAGGGCTGTTGAGAAGAGTTCTTGAAAACGATTATGGAACCGAGATGAGGAGACAGCTAGTTATCCCTAGAACGAGAGTAGCTGAGGTACTGAAGAAGTTACACGACGTCTATCGGGAGGTCATCTGGGAGTGAAGAAAACCCTCCAGCGAATCCGTGAGAGGTTTTATTGGATGAACAGCTCCGATGATGTGAAGGACTGGTGTAAGAAATGTACGACTTGAGCTACGAGTAATGGATCACATCGCAAGAGAAAGGCACCTATGAAACAGTATAATATTGGAAGCCCTTTCGAAAGGATTGCTTTAGATATCGCTGGACCATTTCCGACGACAGAAAATGGTGGCAAATACATACTGGTTGTAATGGATTATTTCACAAAGTGGGTGGAAATTTACGTTATCCCGAACCAAGAGGCCACAACTGTCGCAGATGTATTGGTGAAAGAGTTTATTAGCCGATATGGAGTGCCCTTGGAAGTCCACAGCGACCAGGGAAGAAATTTTGAGAGCCATCTATTCCAGTAAATTTGCTACAAGCTGGGAATGAAGAAGACCAGGACGACAGCATTACATCCACAGTCAGATGGAATGGTCGAGAGAATGAACAGGACTACTGGGAAATACCTGTCCAAAGTAGTTTCCAGCCATCAGAGAGATTGGGACCAATATATTCCCATATTCGCATTGGCTTATCGATATGCCGTCAATGAGTCGACGGATGAAACACCTACGAAAATCATGTTTGGACGTGAAATGAGGCTTCCTTGTGACCTGGAATTTGGCTGTCGGCCTGGAGAAGATCTAGCAGGCGAAGACTACGTGATCCAATTGAGAAGAAGGCTGGACGATATTCATAAATTAGTTCGAACAAATCTTCAAGTTGCCAGCGACAGAATGAAAAGTCGGTACGACACGCAGGCCACAGTAGGCGGTTTTAAAGAAGGGAACAAAATATGGTTACACAACTCGATGAGGAGAAAAGGATTTTCTCCAAATTTACAAAAATCCTGGGAAGGTCCATACTTAATCAAGAAAAGGATCAATGATGTTATATATCGCATAAGCAAGATCCCCAACGGAAAACCAAAAGTAGTTCACCAAAATCGACTAGCGCCATTCGAAGGAGACCATGACCTAGAGAAAAGAGTAAACCATATTCGAGATGTATCTGACCCTATCTTCGATGAATTTATGGGCGCGTATGGAGGTACCGGGAAAGCTAGATATGGAGTCACTTCAGAACAACGACAAGATTTGTTCACTCTCCCGGAAGATTATTCACTGGCATACAACATCCCCGCCCGTCTCAAGAACGCACGAGGGTTGGCATCCGCGATGTGTGGGACGCACTTCGAAACCTACGAGACCATGTGTTGGAATCCAGCGAGAAGAAACTGGCTATGTCTAAGATAACGAGTAACCAGTTAGTTTGACGAATCATCAGGAACATGGTAGAGATTATCTTTCAAGATACCTTCTCCAGATATTAATTTGCAGCTACAACCCCCGTTATCAGTATCCGATGAAGACGATGCCCTGCTATGTCCATAAGATCGGAAAGTGTAGAAATGGGGCCAGTTGCCGATTCAAACATCCAGTCTCGGCTACACAAAAGTTCCAGGAGGAACTTGCATTTAAGAAGGGGGTAATGTTACGAAACAGCACACTGGTATAGTCCCTAAATCCGACTCTGTCTAAGCCAGGTATGAAAGTTAAAATTATGGCGGACGCGCAGGTTTTCCTAGAATTGTTTACGAATAGTGACTATCTTATCTACATTGATTTTGGACCAGTCTTATCTGGAAAATGCCAGAAAGCCAATTGTTTTTGTGTAAGCCGCAGTCCGGAATTTTCTAGTAAAAAAGGCTTTAATATATAAGGGACCGATCAAGAAGAGTTAGTTAGTTGATAATTTGACATCGTGAGATAAACAAGTAAATAAGTGAATATAAATTAATGAACTGTTTATATAAATTAGTTTAAGTAAATATACTGTGTATATAAGTAGTGAATAGTGTAGTGTTTAAATAAATTAGTAAGTAGCCATACCGTGTGTTTAAAATTTATCCCACCCGATTATTGTTTAAATAAATAAGAAAAAAATTACAATATTTTGAATATGATGTGACCAATTGTGACATTTTGTACGTAAATTGTACAAGACCCAACACCAAGTACAGTAATTTGCAACAAATGTAGCGTAAAATGTAATTATGCTAATTACTCGTGCAAATCTCATCTTTGATCCATTCCACGGAACGTTTAATATAGAGTAGAGGTCATTAATTGCGTGATCTGTGCTCTGAGTGGTGTGCGGTCAATTTCTTTGATATTACCTGCCACAAAGCAAATAATGGATTTATTTTGAATTCGAAAAGAAGACATACAATTACAGTGAATAGTGGAAAACTCGAGTGAGGATTTTAAAGTTTTTGAAATACAATTGAATGACTTTAACGTGAAATAACCAGTTTGGGTATTTTGTTCTGTTAATGTTAATAAATTATTGTAAACTAACAATTGTTATTTATAAGTGACTCTAAAAAGAATATCCAAAAGTAAAAATACATTCTTACGATGTAGTAGGTATATTGATATAATTGAAAACGTACACACTGTGTAAATTAAAGATTTTTGTGACGGCCTGTTTCATGAAAAGGATTTAATCGTCTACAAAAAATCATATATTTGGGCCTTGTAGCCAGACTGATATCTAAAAAGCTGGTCAGGAACTACTGAATGTACTTTTTTGGAGAAAAGATCAGGTACTACGATAATTGGTTCTCAGCTTAAATTATAAACTATAAACTTTTTGAGGGCTTATCTGATTGGTACTACATATTCGTAGCTATCGAAGAAACAATCAAATAACGTTTATTATTGACAAAAACTCTGTATATTTATTCCAGTAAATACATTATAACCAAAAACATTCAACTAGTATAACTTTTTCTGTAGATTATTATTTTTTTAAACCAAAGTGAACATTAGACAGGATTCTGTATATATTTACGAACATATAATTTACATTTTTTTTGCAAATGTTGCAGAAGAATAATGATTATCGATTGCATCAGACATATTTGTTTATGTCGACTTTACCGTTAGTAGCAATAGATCCAAATTGTAAACAAGATGCTCTTTATAAGAATAGAACAAGCGATGACATTAAAACTGACAATTACTAGTATTTTTGTATTGATATCATTATGGTGTACCATACGATTCTCAGGAATTTAGATACAACAGCCGTTGCAAAAAAATTAATTTTGAACATGAAAACATAAATATACAGCTGTTATAGTGAGAAGGGTGTTCAAATGAATATCGTACAAAAATAAACATTTTATATCACTGTCATAAGTGAAACCAGTTAATTTGGCTCAAATATTATTTCCGTTTGATTTGGCAGATGGTGGTTAACAAAAGTCTACCATTAAAAAATGTTATATTTATTAAATGTTATACAATTTCTATTATAAAGATGCTAAGTTAAGTATGTTTCATTTGGGCAATTATTTACAGTTAGTTTTCCGTTGTCAACATGGTTAAAAATTTAACGGATTCGCTCTATGTCACGTTATTGATACCGGATTGGTTGAATGTGGTGAAACCACGAAAATACTTTAAACGGGAAATAAAACTCATATATTTTGGTATCATTTGTGTATTTATTTTAAGTTCATTCCATTTTTTTAACACTGTTTATATATTCGATTTATAGCGAAATTCGTAAGATAGATAGGTACAGGTTTATTGACTAGTTTTACATGTCGTCATATGCTTAAATTCTGTATGTGACAATGTTACGTCTAATACGATAAAAAATTGTATACATTATAAAATCCATATTCAAGAAGGAAAATATTTGGAAAGTTGTCTGAAGCAGGAAGATAATTGATGTACAAAAGAAACAAGAGCGAGCCCAGAACAAAAGCCTGCGGTACCCCAGAGTGATAGGCAAGTCCATCAGAGTTTAAAACGTTAAAACCAATATACTGCGACTTTTCTGCTAAGTATGAAGTGAAAAAACTCCTAACGCGTTAGTCTGATCGACTACACCAATTCAATTTACATAAGCGGATTGTTGGCCTCATCCGGAGGCCAAATATATACAACGTACTGCTGTCATCTCATACTGAGATCAATTATGTATGTCAAATGTTCCTTTAGTAGTAGAAACATGAAGAAAGTAATATACTAAACTCATTACAAACCAAAAAGGTGAATTATGTTGACCTTGTTCCTGTTTTTTTCGTAGTTGTAGAGTTATCCAATATAAAAACCAGAAATACATTCAACATGAATATATATATATATATACAGGGTGTCCTGCATAAGAACCGACAGCGAGCAGAGGTGTATAGGGGAGCCCAAACCTCTATACCAAGTAGTATCCCTGAGGAGTTATAGGACCTCAAAGTAGGGCCCAAAATTTCGAAAAAAATTAATTTCTTTGCAACACTTTAACTTAAAAATACCAAATTTAGTACACTGTTAAGGGCATTAAGTAATGATAAGTAGAAGGCGATCGAACCATTTTGGGGGGTTAATTAGGGGTGACCTAACCTTAAAAGTTCATAGAAGTTTTTTATCTGTCAGTTGTTTTGAAAATTTTTATTTTCATACAATGGATACGTTAATTCTAAAAATCTCTTTATTCATGTAATTTTGCATAAAACTTTGTCATTTTCATGAAAAAGTCGAATAACTATTAGACGTTATTTACTCCATCCATATCATGAATTTTATTTCAGCTTTAACAAATTAATAGATACATTTCAATAAGAACAATTTAATGTAAAAACAAATTAATAATATTGTAGAAACAACATGAACATTTTAATTTAAAGACATTGCTGAGAATGATCACCATTTTCTCTTAGATACAAAATTATTCTTCGCCGAAAATTGAAGTCGACTCTGACCAGTAGCTGATGATAATTTTTTATTATATTGCACTTGTCTGCAATGCGATTCCACAAACAACTGTAGAAGAATAAACATACTCCTTTAACGCCCTCCAAAGAAAATAATCACATTTATTGAGGTCTGGTGAGCAGAGAGGACAATTATTTCCTCTTCCAATCCACTTATTTTGGTTATTGGCGGCTTAAAAAATCTCTTACACTGACACTAAAATGAGGTGGTGCTCCATCATACATAAACCAATGTTCCAATTTCAATCACAATGGCAAATCGTCAAATAAATCTGGAAGACTATTTTGGAGAAACTAAGAGAAAATAAGTTTCGCCAGTTAGCCGGTTTGGTAAAATAACTGGTCCAATGAAATAATGATCGATAAGGCTGACCCAAAAATTAATCTTACACTCGCGTTGGAAAGGTCGAGGAGTTATTACAAGAGGGTTTTCATCTGAATACTCATGATAGTCATGCATATTTGTAATACCCCTAAAGCAAGCCTCATCAGTAAAAAGAATTTTCTTTTGAAAGTGACTATCCTGTCGCAAAATAAATCTACAGAAGTTAACTCGCTGAACCAAGTCTTGAGGAAACAACTCTTACACTTTTTGGGCATGACATGGATGGAGTAAATTACGTCTCATAGTTCGGTGTACAGATGATCTTGATATGCAAATCTGTCTAGATAAAGTTGTAGTGCTAATATGCCGTTGGTCGTCAATGGTATCCAAAATAATTTCTTCATCTCGCACACACATCTGTTTTCGATTAATACTATAAAGGTCATCGCTCACTAAACTGTACCGTGCCATGACCGTAAGCGGAGCCGGAGCCGATTCGGTATCCCTCGCTCATTACAACGTGTGGACATCGTGCGGACGCCTACACCTCTGTACCAGTTTTATCAATTCCGATTTGGAAACTGTGTGATTGAAAATGGTTATTAGTAAATATAACAATAGAGAATTAATTATGATTGCCCTTCTGATAGATGAGGAATAAAAACTGAAAGAAAAAAGCATTCATCTAGATGGTTTTGGATTAGGAATATTTTGAAAACACGAATATCTGAAGGCGAATACTAGACATTATATCGACAACTCGTTGATAATGAAGAAAAGTTCTATCTTCCGCATGACTTTATTCCATTTAATAAAATATTGGTAAAAATAAAAAAGTCAATCACGAAACAAAAAAGTGTTATTAAGGGAGTCTAAAACCCACAGAAAAGTTAGTTGTATATCTTCGGTAAGTAAAACGCGCACTGCTGGCAGCACAAATCGGTCTTATAACGTTGCGTGCCAAGTACGGAGCATTCTGTCACCTGCAAAATATTCTCCAAAAGATACTGGATCGGTTCGGTCATGGCAAAGTACGGTCCCAGTAGTATACAGAACGATGTAGTGGGCAACGTCTCATAAAATTCTGTACAAACAATACTTTTTTGCATGTGTCGGTACCGTTTTGGTCATGGCACGGTACGGTATAGTGAGCGAAGACCTTTAAACTTTCCTGTTTCTCGAGCCCGTTTTTCAACATTAGAAAATGTTTCTCTGTGAGGAACTACGCGATTAGGAAACCTCCTCCGATATTCTTCCACGCTTCTTCTACAGTTTCCTTCACAAAAACCTAACACCAATAATATATCCACTTGCTCGCAAAATGAAAATTTGCCACTTGTTTAAAAAAATTATAACAATTTACTTACTACAAGAACTGAATTGCAAATTGTCTAATTTGATGTATAAATTCATAGCCAATTGACATTTTTATAACTTTTTAAATAACATTGTTGAAAACATGTCTTTGGCTATTCGACCTTTCTTTGAAAATGACAAAGTTTTATGCAAAATTTCAAGAGTAAAAAAAGCTTTAGAACTAAATTATCCATGGTATAAAAATTTTCAAATCAACTGACAGATAAAAAATTTCTGTGAAATTTTAAAGTAAGGTCACCCGTAATTAACCCCCCAGAATGGTTCGATCGCCTTCTACTTACCATAACTCAATACCCTTAACAGTCTCATACAGTGTACCAATTGGTATTTTTTAATTGAAGGGTTGCGCATAAATTAATTTTTTTCGAAATTTTGAGCCCTACTTTGAGGCCCTATAACTCCTCAGGGACGCCACTTGGTATAGAGGTAAATTGACTCCAATCGTCATATTTTGGGCGCTCCCCTATATGCCTCTTCGCTGTGTCGGTTATTATGGGGGACACCCTATAATATATATATATATATATATATAATATATATATATATATATATATATATATATATATATATATATATATATATATATATATAGAGGTATTACATTACTGAATACTGCTTATAAAATACTATCAGCTACAATAAACAGAAGGCTTAGAGACACTACAGGAAATACTATAGGACGATATCAGTGTGGATTCGTAAAAGGAAGATCAGCGGTGGATGCCATATATACACTGAAGCAGATAATGGAAAAAGCATATGAACATCAAATAGAACTGGAAATGTTATTTGTAGACTTTCGGCAAGCTTTCGATTCAATACATAGAGGCAAACTATTGTCTGCTTTGAAAGAACTAGGCATTAATGATAAATTAAGAAGGTTAATCAAGATGACTATGGAAAACTCAAGGGCTACGATAAAAACACAAGGAGGAGAAACTGATGAAATATACATAAATAAGGGTGCAAGACAAGGTGATTCGCTATCTGCAACATTATTTAACCTAACACTTGAATATGCAATGAGACGAATACAAAAAAGCAATCTCAGGATGAGCGGAAGACAGATAATTGCCTATGCGGACGATATAGTAATCATATCAAAGACAAGAGAGATTCTGGAAAACACAATAAGGGAAATCACAAGTGAAGGAAGTAGGATGGGATTAGAAATAAATGCAGATAAAACAAAAATAATGATTTTTGGTAAAATAAATCAAACCAGTGCAACAAAGATTGGAGATTTCGAATTTTGAGAAATTCAAATATTTAGGTGTCACAGTAACAAACACTGGAAACAGGAAAAAGGAAATAGAAGAAAAAATCATTAATGCAAATAGGGCTTACCATGCCAATAAAAAACTTTTGAAAAGCAAATTACTCTCAAGACAAACCAAAATCAATATTTATAAAAGGCTAATAAGACCCGTCCTGTTGTATGCTGCTGAAACAATGACACTGACTAAAAAGGAAGAAGAAGACTTGAGAATAATAGAAAGAAAGATGATGAGAACAATATTGGGACCAATCAAATTGAGAGATAACGAGTACAGACAAAGAATGAACTATGAAATTGAGCAAGAACTGGAAGGAGAGGACATAGTAAGGAAAATAAAAAGGCAAAGAATGAAATGGCTGGTACACATGACACATATATAGAACAGAAGAACAAGACATAACACTACAAATGACACAATGGGATCCTGGGGGAAGAAAACGTAGGGGTAGACCTAGAATAAAATGGCTGGAACAGGTGAAGGAAGATATGACGAGAGCCGAAATTGGAGGATAGAAGGACAAAGTTCGGGATAGGAAACTATGGAGAGCATTGACAGAGAAACTCTAAAAGGAAAAACGGGGATTGATCCACCCCAAAAAAATGGATCTAGAAAGCGTGAAGCGGCGAAACCCCAGCAGGGGTATCAAGCCATATATATATATATATATATATATATATATATATATATATATATATATATTATAGGGTGTCCCCCATAATAACCGACACAGCGAAGAGGCATATAAATATATATAAATATACATATATATATGTAAGTTGGCGGCATATGGGAAACTTTTTTATTATTAATTTTACGAAAAAAAGTTATTCCTTATAAAAAGTTCTGCATGGTCCAAAACCTAAAATTCAATCATCAGATGTTAAATTTTTTTAGTCGTATACGAGGTTTGTCAAAAAATGGGATTTTTGCTCTAGAGTAAAGTACCTTTCTTTTTGACAATATCGAAAATTGTTACAAAGAAATGATGTTTAGAATTAAAAATAGCTTTCAAATATTCAACATTATTTACATTAAAAAAATATTTTTTCTACATTTTCTCTGTGATTACGTTGGAAATTTAAGTTTGCACATTATTGTATTGCATTTATTAATTATAAATTTGATTAAACAATTCTAAATAAACTTTTAAAAACAATTATCTCTTACTTTTCATCGAACACTGATAACCTTTAAGTTACTTAATGACTAGTTTGTAACATTCTAACGATGCATTTAAATGAATAACAAGTTCTATGCATAATTCACTTTATTACAATAAATACTAATGAATAATCACTATCTTCAATTTACTAATGCCTCCACATATCTTCCATTTCTGTTTATACATGTACCAGGTCTATTACAAAATTCTCTTAAGACATTTCTAACCATACGGGGAGTGATATTACGAACCGCTTCTGCAATTATGCCATCTTGAAATGGTTTTTGAAGGTAATCTTTTTGCTTTAAGTAATCCCACAAGAAAAATCGAGTGGGGTTAAATCTGGAGACCGCGGAGGCCAAGGAATTTCCGAAAAACGATGAAAAACCCTTTCATTCAAAATATTGTGAATGTATCGACGTACATCTAATCTGCTGTGACATGGGACACCATCCTGCTGGAACCATATCTGCTGACGTTCAAGTAAGGGAAGGTTGTCAAGAAAATAATTCATTTCATTGTTTAAAAAGCACAAATAACGATCAGCATTCAAGGTTTCTCGGATAAAAAAGGTCCAATTATTTGATTTTTATACATTCCAAACCACACATTTGTTTTGAACGAATATTGGTCCCGAGTTTTCAACGTAAATTGTGGATTTGTATCACTCCACCAACGACAGTTTTGGCTAAAAACTGTCTCATTTGATGATAACGTTGCTTCATCCGTAAAAATAATACACCTTGACATAAATGGGTTATCTACTAAGATTCCCTGTATGTCACAACAGAATTCAAATCGTCTATCATTATCTCCTGGTCTTGTATGAATTTTTTGAGGTATGTAAGGGTGATATTTGTATTTATTTAGAATATTTGAAACTGTACTTTTCTATATCCATTGGCAATGATTATGCCCTTTCTCGCAAAGGATATTTAGGATGCTCAGTTGCAGAGATCATTACTTGCAACGCAACGTCATTATTTTCTACCATGCTTTCGCGTTTTTTGCTAAATTTATTATGTACATCTCCATAAATAAGTCTTAAATTTATTTAATATTTACCTAAGAGTTTCATTGTGGATATTTTGATCTAGATGTCGGAAATTAAAAATGTCTGCTGTTTCTCGAAATATTTTATACTTATCACCCACTATTAGCACAATCTCCATTTTCTCTTCCAGACTTAATGTTGGTGGCATGTCTAACTTTTCATAAACAAATACGTCTGTCAAACATAGAACAGTACAATACGGATCTCTAAAAACTATGAAAAACACTGTTAGACTGCCTAAAAAAGTGTTTATAGCCACTTTTTGAAATACGATTGTTGTCGTTTTTTCGAATGTTCGATATTTAGACAGTTCGCAAAGCCTACTTTAATTATCAGTTGTAAAAAATGCTAGTGCATACCAGATTAATTATGCATGCAAACTTGAATTTCCAACGTAATCGCAGAGAAAATGTAGAAAAAATATTTTTTCAATGTAAATAAACAATGTTGAATATTTGAAAGCTATTTTTAATACTAAACATCTTTTCTTTGTAACAATTTTCGATATTGTCAAGAAGAAAGGTACTTTACTCTAGAGCAAAAATCACATTTTTTGACAAACCTCCTATACGACTGAAAAAATTTAATATCTCATGATTGAATTTTAGGTTTAGGACCCCGCAGAACTTTTTATAAAGAATAACTTTTTTTCGTAAGATTAATAATAAAAAAGTTTCCCATATGCCGCCAACCTACGTGGACACACTGTATATATATATATATATACAGTATACTGTACTGTATACTGTATATATATATATATATATATAAAGAATATGTAGGAATATCGCGTGATATGTTGTCCCGAAAACTCGGGATCTTCCAATTGAAGACACAAATGAGCGTTTGGTTTCCCTGTTGAAATCCGTTGTATTGTGTTTTCCTATGTTTCGATTAACATCTTTGCTCCCAAATTTCACATCCTTATTTGGTTATACCGTGCTGAAGACGGCAAATGAGCCAGAAACATGCATGTCCGCGGTTACCACTCTGTTTCAGTAGCCCTTTTCTTTCTGCCTGAATTACCCATGAATCTCTTTGTTATATATATATATATATATATATATATATATATATATATAGGAATATTATTTTTATTGGGTATGTGGCAATAAATACCAAAGTGTATCTTTTAAATCTTTATTTTCCGAGCTTTCGAATACTATCTATTCATTTTCAGGGACTAAAATTAAAAGTTATGGTCACAATTTGAAAATAAATATTATATATATAAAACTTACATAATTAAATGAGATAAAATTGTAAAATAAATGTATATAATCAATTATTGTAAACATTTTTCAAAAATTAATTAACTTCCAAAAACAATATATATATATATATATGGCTTGATACCCCTGCTGGGGTTTCGCCGCTTCACGCTTTCTAGATCCATTTTTTTGGGGTGGATCAATCCCCGTTTTTCCTTTTAGAGTTTCTCTGTCGATGCTCTCCATAGTTTCCTATCCCGAACTTTGTCCTTCTATCCTCCAATTCCGGCTCTCGTCATATCTTCCTTCACCTGTTCCAGCCATTTTATTCTATGTCTACCCCTACGTTTTCTTCCCCCAGGATCCCATTGTGTCATTTGTAGTGTTATGTCTTGTTCTTCTGTTCTATATATGTGTCATGTGTCCCAGCCATTTCATTCTTTGCCTTTTTATTTTCCTTACTATGTCCTCTCCTTCCAGTTCTTGCTCAATTTCATAGTTCATTCTTTGTCTGTACTCGTTATCTCTCAATTTGATTGGTCCGAATATTGTTCTCATCATCTTTCTTTCTATTATTCTCAAGTCTTCTTCTTCCTTTTTAGTCAGTGTCATTGTTTCAACAGCATACAACAGGACGGGTCTTATTAGCCTTCTATAAATATTGATTTTGGTTTGTCTTGAGTAATTTGCTTTTCAAAAGTTTTTTATTGGCATGGTAAGCCCTATTTGCATTAATTATTTTTTCTTCTATTTCCCTTTTCCTGTTTCCAGTGTTTGTTACTGTGACACTTAAATATTTGAATTTCTCAAAATTCGAAATCTCCGATCTTTGTTGAACTGGTTTGATTTATTTTACCAAAAATCATTATTTTTGTTTTATCTGCATTTATTTCTAATCCCATCCTACTTCTTTCACTTGTGATTTCCCTTATTGTGTTTTCCAGATTCTCTCTTGTCTTTGATATGATTACTATATCGTCCGCATAGGCAATTATCTGTCTTCCGCTCATCCTGAGATTGCTTTTTTGTATTCGTCTCATTGCATATTCAAGTGTTAGGTTAAATAATGTTGCAGATAGCGAATCACCTTGTCTTGCACCCTTATTTATGCATATTTCATCAGTTTCTCCTCCTTGTGTTTTTATCGTAGCCCTTGAGTTTTCCATAGTCATCTTGATTAACCTTCTTAATCTATCACTAATGCCTATTTCTTTCAAAGCAGACAAAAGTTTGCCTCTATGTATTGAATCTAAAGCTTGCCGAAAGTCTACAAATAACATTTCCAGTTCTATTTGATGTTCATATGCTTTTTCCATTATCTGCTTCAGTGTATATATGGCATCCACCGCTGATCTTCCTTTTACGAATCCACACTGATATCGTCCTATAGTATTTCCTGTAGTGTCTCTAAGCCTTCTGTTTATTGTAGCTGATAGTATTTTATAAGCAGTATTTAGTAATGTAATACCTCTATAGTTTTGGCATTCATGCTGGTCACCTTTTTTGTGGATTGTAATTATCTGGCCTATTTCCCATTCTATAGGCATTTTTTCTTCTCTCCATATTTTTATTATAAGTTGGTATACTATATCATGAAGCTTCTCACCTCCGTACTTGATCAGTTCCATATTTATGTTATCTTTTCCAGGAGCTTTTCCGTTTCGGCTGTTGTTAATAATCTCCATAATCTCTGCTCTTGTAGGTTCTTCCAATATTTTTTCTTGTGATATTTCTTCAATGTCTTCTTCAATATCTAAATCTTCTACTAGTAAAGTCCTAAAGTGATCTATCCATATTTGTTCCAAAAACAATATAGTGACATTGTTAAGCTACTACGAATTTTGTTAATTTATCTTATATGACGATTAATTTTATTATAGGTTTTTATAATTGGAATTTAAATTTTTTGAATGTAGTTTTTCAAACTCAAAAAGGTATGCATAGATTATGGTAAGATTATTCAAGTCTGTTTTCTTATTTATACAATCATCATCTTGATTGACATATGACGTTTCTAAAAACATACGCTTTTTATAATTTTCTTCTGTTGTCAATACTTTAACAGTAAAATCAAAGATAAGACACCTAGTAACAAACTGACTAATATAGTTTACCAAATTCCTTGTAATAAAAAGTACTATGATCAGTCCAAGAGGTCACTTTCCAAACGAATTACCTCTCACAAAGGTCCCAGCAAATTATACCCTGACAGATGTGCACTTGCTGAACACGTATTTTATATAAAGGCCATACAATGAACTATCAATCTGCTAAAGTATTGACAACAGTAGAAAATTATAAAATGCGTCTGTTTTTAGAAAAGTCATACATCAAATCAAGATGATGATTGTATAAATAAAAAAACAGACCTGAATAATCTTAGCGTAATCTATGCATACGTTTTAGAATTTGAAAGACAACATTAAAAAAATTTAAATTCCACTTATAAAAGCCTATAATAAAATTAATCATAACAACATAGTAAGATAAATTAACAAAATTCGTAGTAACTTAACAGCGTTATTTAATGTCTTTATATTGTTTATTGATTTTTGGAAAATGTTTAGAATGATTTATTATATACACCATAACTTTTAATTTTTAATTTCAGTCCTTGAAAATGGATACTTTGTATTCGAAAGCTCGGAAAATAAAAATTTAAAAGAGTACACTTTGGTATTTATTGCCACATACCCACATACCCAATAAAAATAATCCTAGTTATAAAGCTGGCAAATAATTAATCTCAAATTATATATATATATATATATATATATATATATATATATATGTATATATGTATATATACATTTATATATATATATATATATATATATATAAAATATAAATTTCGGCTGTCAACTAACACCAACGTTTTAGTCAAAATATTAATAATTTCGACATAGTAGTCAGACCGTTTTTCGAAGAGGACAATAACTACTTTCCTGGCTAATACCACGCAGAATATTGAATTATATCCCTTTCGAAGAACGTGACGTCGATCGACACTTTTGTCTATACAGACATCTGTGATGATTGGCAACTGAATGGATAAGGGCATAGTAGGCTGACCGGTTTCGACCTTCTTGTGTCTCTTCAAGGGCACCGTAATGCCTTCTAGTTCGGAGTCTCTAAACCAAACTGAATATTGCACCTTTCGACAACCTCTATTTGGTTCGTGTGGTTACACACTTATGAGAAGTAGTCAGCTGGCGATATCTTCACTTCCAATTGCTATCTACCACCTCAGATAATTGTTCGACAGTAGAAGTGGTATAAAACAAATGAATGGAAATTTCTTAAAATGTGTATTTTATGAAATTTTAATTCGTTTTATTTCATATGATTTCTACGGTCGAACAATTATGTGAGGTGGTGGTTCGGAATTTGGTAATGAAGACGGCGCTAACTGACTACTTCTCGTAAGTGTGTAACCACACGAACCAAATAGAGATTGTCGGAAGGAGGAATCTATAGTTTAGATTAGAGACTCTGAACTAGAAGGCATTACGGCCTTCTTGGAGAGACCCAAGAAGGTCGAAACCGCTCGGCGTACTATGCCCTTCTCCTTTCAGTTGCGAATCACCACAGATGACTGTATCGACAAAAGTGTCGTCGACCTCACGTCCTTCGAAGGGGATGTAATTCAATATTCTGCCTGGTATTAGCCAGAAAAGTAGTTTCGAAGAACGGTCAGACTAATATGTCGAAATTATTAATATTTTGACTTAAACGTGGATATTAGTAGAAAACCGATATTTATATTTCATATAGACACACCTATTAAATTATTTTGAAGATTCGGGAACGTTATTCATTGTGAAACTTGAGCAAACAAAGAATGTTAACAGGAGATTTGTAGTAACTGAAGAATATATTAAATATTACCGAATGTACATAGCCCTTCGTGCAGCAGCAAATGATCGCCTCCTGTTTTATGCATATTGCAATGGAAAATATATCAATGAGGTTATGGGTAAAAATCAGATTTATAAGGTACCTGAAGCAGTAGCTAATTTTCTTCAACTTGAAAATGCTAACTTATATAGGTACAGGTCATTCATTTCGAAGATCATCTGCTACACTTTTAGTTGAATCTGGTGGAGACTTAATGATACTAAAGAAACATGGCGTTTGGAAGTCATCAACGGTCGCTGAAGGGTATGATGATAAATCGGTACCACACAGAACAGAAATAGCTAATAAAGTGTTTAGAGCATGTGGCAGTGCTGAAATAACACCCGATTTTCTACCAGGTATATTAACGGCAGTTGTGTCAATGGCAGAAAAAATATTATTTAAATACAAGAAAATTCTACTGTTCTACCGAATAGTTCAAGGAACATGTCAGTTATGCAATGCACATTTAATAATAATTGTACTTTTAATATAAGGGAAATGTTATTTTTGTATAATAAAATTAAATATCTACCTTTACTTATGTGTACTCACTTTTTCTCGGGGAAAAAAGTAATTTTATAAAAAGTGATATTTTGTTACCTGTCAACAGAAATTCCAGTTACAGAAAAAAATGTTTCAACAATTTCCAAAGTTTTTCAAATTTCCAAGTTTCACGCTCTATCCAATTTATTTTATCTTTTTTCAAAAAACTCCTTAACTACTCAATAATTTGTTCTTTGCTTAGATACGGATACCTTATATCTTGATTTTATATATTTTTAAAAATGTCATAATTCTTTTGATTGTCACTGTCAAGTTAACGTTAACATTTCTTTTGACTGTCACTATCAACTTAATTCTTTCACTCGCGACACTCGACTCTTAATAATCTAATACTTCTTATGAATATTAACAAATCTACACTCTAAATACTCCAATTATAGCAATAACAATACTGAATTCACCTAAATATCTTTGTCCTTATTACAAAACATAACATTATACATATAATTGCACAGCTAAAAAAATATATATTCTAGTAGGTGGATGAAGATAAATGTTGGTTTTGTTGCTCACAAATGAATTCAGCCATTCAGAGTGAATTTTTTGAAAAAAAAAACATTTGAGATGTATCAGAAAATTATGTTACAACTTGGAGTTTATCGGTGAAATAAATGCATCATAACTTTTGTTTTACCCTGTATTCATAGAATAAACCGATATGTGAATGTCCTTCACACATCCTACGCAAGGACACATTTCTGCGGATATAGGATCATAGTGTTCATATGCATATGTTAATCACCATCAAAATCGATACAGTTATTCATGTATCTGGAGTGGCTTAGCACCACACATTGCCATATTTAATGACAGGCTAGAGTCAGATGAAGAGCGGTAGATATAGCGGGCGGGTCCGTGGGAAAGTAGCTGTGTACCCCTCGGCTTGAGGTCACGCGTTGACCCCGCTGAAGCGCCCCCTACCCCGCGCCATTCACGATACAGATCCACCCATGTGCCCTGAACTAGCACTTTCTGGGCGCTCTCTAGAGCTGGCGATAACAGTCCCTCGCTTCACATTACCGTTCCGAATACAGAAACTTATTTATTCTGTACTGATTATTGAATATTCAAATAAACTAATATATTTATTCTTAGGAGAAAATGAAAAATATGTGAATGCTTAAATTTAAAACAACATTTTGATATTTTATGAAATATTATTTTTAATGACGTCTTATTATTTCAACCTTATTATAATATAACATATACAGGGTTGGGATAATGTATGGGACCAAGTAAATAATTTTAAAACGTAAAGGACGATATTAATGAAACTTTGCAGGCAAGTTCAATAACGCATGACGCATCTGATGCCATATTTTTTGTTACTGTATTTCCTGTTTCACCGGAAACACCCTCAACATTTTTAATTTAAATAGTACACCCTGTATATTTTTGCAGATTTTAAAATACCTTGTTATTTCGTACATACTAAGTTTAGTGGAAATAATTTGTAAAAACGAGAAATAAATGACTTTACCGTTAAAATAGGTAATTTAATTATTTACTTTCTATATTACTATTTACTATACTAATAAATGACTTTACAGTTAAAAATAGGTAAATTTATTATTTACTATCTAGTAGGTAACTATCAGACTAATTGGCAGAAATAAATTATTGTACGTTAAGAATAGTTCATTTAAGTGACAAAGATCGTATTGAAATGTTAATGATGATCGGTTATGGTGATCGTAATAGAACTCATGAATAAGTGTATATTTTTAATGATTTGCATCCTGATAGAAATCCCATATCACGTTCAACGGTTACTAGAACAATACGTTTCAATACAACTCGGATGATCAAAAATTTACCAAAAACTGGAAGACCGCGGACCGCAACAAACGAGGTTATTAGACAGAGCATTGCAATTGATTTAGAGGAATCACCTCAAACTTTTACAACAAATTTGGCACTAAACCATGGTATAAGTCGATGTTCTGTAGGGAAAATATTGAAAATTGAAAAGTATCATTCGTTTAAAATACAATTGGTACAAGAATTGATTTTGACCGATGGTTGGAATTTTTCAAACGACTGGACATTTGTAAAACAGACGAATATTTTGCAGCTAATCTAATGCCTTCAGATGAGGCAAATTGTTTAAATGGAACAGTTAACCACCATAACTCAAGATATTGTTCAAACGAAAAGCCTCATCGGATTCATGAAGCACATACCCAGCCAGCATCCACAAGACCTGAATGTTGGGATGGGAATTGTTGAAAATGGGCTTATAGTCCTATTTTTTATACACAGAAACTTAAATGGTGATAAGTATTAAGATTTAGTGAATAACCAAATTATTCCTGCACCTCCCCACTATGATCGAAGGGTTAGGGATTTCTTGGATGCGAATTTTCCAAATCGATTGGTTGGACGTAGAGGATTCATAGAGTTGCCTTTTCGTTCTCCGGACCTTAACTCGTTAGATTTTTTCTTTGGGGTTATCTAAAATCACGTGTTTACGTTACACGACATACATACATGCGATAAGCGAGAGAAATTATGAAAGGTGAGGTATTTTTGATAGTGTATCTGTGGAGGTTTGGGAAGTACTCACTAAAACGCGGTTTATTATGTCAACCAATTTATTAACAGGTTTTACCAGCGTCAATGAACAAAACATCAAAAATATTTACAATTTGGGTACATGCATAACCTGGTACCGCAAACAAAATTAATATATACATAAAAACAATAAAACAAATTATCACTAAACACTACACGGTAATTGTTCGAAAAATAAATAGTCTCCAAGAAACAACAAACATACATCTCAAAATCATATACACACCCAAACGATAAATGTCGCAGAGTTTGCGAACTAAAAAATTAAATTATTAACGAAATTATTTTCCGTTTATTCAAAAAAGAAAATGTAGAATATTATATTATTAAATTACTTGGAAACAAAAAACACATAGGCTTTGTGAAAGTTATGTCAATATCGGGAAAATAATTTAATCTAGATTTGACGTGCACGCCGAATTTTCTAACGATTATTCTATAAAACCGTATAGAACTAGTTCTGACCGTATGGTTCTTTCGCTAAAGAAATAGCGTGACACTAGATTAATCTTTCCACCATCGACTAAGAACGGGTGCGATTACTCCAGGTAGGAGAGATACTAAATAATCATTTACGATACCTGAGTCCAATTGTTTTCATCCAATCACCACATTACTACTCAGGTGAAGATACTGCCGGAGGCGTGGTTTCTCGGTTAGGTCGATTTGAAAATATAGGATAGTAGGTACTTGTGATAAGTAATCTACCCTCACCGCGTGATGGAACAGATCACAGACACTCGGAAATCTTCGGTAATTTAATGTCGGTTATAAACACAATAAATACATACTTCGGTAATTTTAATTGGTCGACTGAGCACAGGAAATACCGATACTTTAGTACGATACGATACGATAACTTAATTTTGATAACTAAGAAAATCCCCACCGCTTCGGTGAAGTAATCTTCGTAGACTCAATCTCGATAGCGGCAGTAAATAATGATACGATAATTCACGCTGACAGTACAAGAACTTTTTCAACTACTTGCGTTGAGAATCGGTCGCTGACTGACTCTCGTGACGAGATTTTTGGGGATCGGTAGCCTTTTCTTTTGTAAATTCTTTCCGAAAAATAACTGTAACATTAGTTTTAAAAAGCCATATAACAGCCATATAAAAAGAATCGGGCAGTGAATGCACAAATTACGCTGTCTACCCAGAATTTCATAAAAGGTACCTTTCTTTTCCGAAAGTGATACTAAAACTATTGTGTACTCATCGTACCTTTTTGAAGTACATCCAATCGTCACTTCGTTCAATTGAAAATCCCGATTGAGTCGTAATAAACCTTTTTCGGCGTTCAAAGATGTATTATACTCCGGTAATTTTATGTTTATTGGTCGTATGACACAGTTCGAAGAAAATATTGTTACGCCAGGGTCGCACTGGGATATAAATTATTCGATTTCGTAGGGCGACATATAAAAAAATAAAAACGTCACATAATCAGGAGGTGAACGAAGAGCATTTTGAATATTTTAAGTGATGTCGTATAAAGTATTATTCTCTACACGTTAGTTTAAATAAATTTACCTATTCTTTCACTGTAAATTCATTTATTATTCGTTTTTACATTTTTGTTTTCACCAAACTAAGTATTTACGAATTCGAAATAACAAGGTCTTTTAAAATTTAAATTAATATGTAACAAAAATATGGCATCAGATGCGTTGTACATTATACTTGCATGCGAAATTTCATAAATATCGTTCTTCTCGTTTTAAAGATATTGACTTGATTCCATACTTGATCCCAACACTGTAATATAACTAACCTTAAGTGTATAGTTATAAACCTGTCACGCTACGACAGCGATATGAATGAACTGAACTGAACTGAGCTACCCAGTCTATATTTTTCTCATTGTGATTGTTTACTTAGCTAATAAGTGACTATTTGAATTTATATACTCTTTGAAATACTAGGATACCTTTGTTACACATTGTCAGCAAATTTTGCACTTTTTACAAAAAAGATAAAATTGGAATTTTTGTCAAAATTTGAGATATTTTTATCCATTACTATTGTTTTTTGGTATCTACCATCAGTTTTACTGTTAGATTCGTCTGCGGAACCTACAATTTCAAAAACAGTCGAAGGAATTAAGTTGTCTCTATAAATATTCTTATCACTACTCCCCATTTGTGTGACGATTTGATTCTACCAAGGTTTTTGCCTGAACCCTTTTTCTTTTCTTTCCTCATCCATCTAACTCAAATTCTCTAATTCCTGTGAAAGCTTTGGTAAATTCAGCCCAATTCTCTCTATCCCTCCACTTCCATCTGACTTGCTTTAACCGTATAATTTCTTCTGATCTTGCAGCTGGAGCAACTCTTTTTTGTCATAGAATGGGTCTTTTCGAAGAATTTGGCTCATCACATCTATAAGATTTGTCAGCAATGCGTTTCAAAGTTTTGGGACGCCCTCAATCTCCTACTATAGCTCTTTACCACGTATGTATCTCCATGATACGGAAATTGAGATTATGTATTATTGGTTATAACAGCAGGAAAATTGAAAAATAATAGTATCTGATAAAATGGATGAATAACATTATTGTAGTTAAAGTAAAGAAAATACGATTTATAAAATCGTCCGCAACAGAGTTTAAATACACGGCTGTGATCAGAAGTACTCAAGTATTTCTGACAACCACGAGTCTAGGTATAATATTGAATTAATTTAGTCCGTAAATCATGTTGATTCGTTATGAAAAGCTGTTCTGAAAAATCGAATGATTGTATACTTATGTACGTTCTTAAGAAGCTATACTTCTTTGGCGGAACTCTTAAAATTTCATCCCGTGTCCAGTATCTACTCTATTTGTTTGTAAAAAAATATATCAAACAAGTTTTGAGTAGATATTCAAAGGGTCAAAAATAAAAATGCTAAAATATGGTTACGGTCTAACAAGGGAGAATAGGATTATTTTAATTGATTTAGGATTTTAGTTCTAATAAAGTAAATAAAAGTAAATGTCACCAGGTATATCTCATCATAGTTGTATTGAAAAAAATTGTAATTGTAAATATTTTTAGCCACATCGCAATTTGTAGTTTAAGATCATAAGTTGTGTGATGATGTTGAAGCTATGTGATAATGATGCATTTGCAAGTACATTACGCAAAAGACTTAAATTTGCTTTACCTTTTCAGACACCACCAAAAGTAATTGAACATAGTAATAAAACCCAACCTTTTTAAAGTACAGTATTGTCTGTAACTACAACACAAATTGTGAAGCAGATGACTGAAGTTTATTAGATAACTTAAATTCTTTTTTAAATTTTCAAAATGAACCAAAACCATTCACTTCCGTAGGTGTAGGTCTAATTGCAAAAGCCACTATCAATAGATTTATAGTATATTTTACAGAATTACCCACAAAGTACCATTTAACGATCTGTACTTTCTCTGCGGGTGTTTCAGCGGTAATTTAACTTTTGAATGTTTTCGCAACCACGGCCGGCAAATAATGACTCATAGACACTATATACCGTCATACCTCTTTTAAACACAGCCAGTTTTATGCAGCACTTTTGAGATGAGTGGGGTGATATAAGCAAAAACTTCAGGATAATATAGTATGCTGACGATATGGTAATCACACTGGAAAGAAAAGATCTGCAAAACATGGCTGAAGAAATGAATAATTATCTTATCAAATTCCATCGGTGGTCTACAAAACATAACTTCCAAACATCCACTGACAAATGTGCTGAAATAATTTTCAGAAATAATAGAAAACATTTGGCAAAATGTGAAAATATTAAAATTAACAGTAAGGAAATTGATGTCAGGGACAACATTAAATATTTACGAGTAATAGTGAATAAGCATCTAAATTGGAGACCATATATTCAACACATTGAAAACAAAGTTAAGGAGGGGTTATATATCATAACAGCAGTTTATGGAACGTACTGGGGAGCAGATCCAGTTACATTATTACTAACTATTATATAAAGGATTAATCAGATCACATCTAGACTATGCTTCTACTGTACTTAAGCCATGCAATAAAAAATACTTGAATAAATTAGATCAAAATCAATATGAGGAATTAAGAATCATAACGGGTACTATGAAATCTACTCCTGCTAATAGTTTTTTAGCAGAATGTGGAGAAATGATGTTAGAATATCGAAGAAAATTATTAAGTACTAAATTCTACTTGAAAATCTACACAGAAACTAAAAACAACCCTCTAGAAGAATTAATCGATAAACTATGGAAAAAGTGCAGAGAAAAGTCAGGCTACTGGAAAAATAAAGAATGACCATACCTAACGTACGTAAATTTTCTATTCATATCAGTTTTTCTGATTTTATTAATGTTTCTATTAAATGTTTATGTTTTATTTCTCTGGGGTGGGTAGTAATAGTTACATTGACACAGTTTATTTTAGTAAGTATTTTCAACTAATACTATGAATATTTAGTTTTAATTAAAGGTTGTGTTAACACATCATCTAATATTTTTGATTATCCAATATTTTTCACCTGTTTCAGACGTTTGTAATTCTATCACATCTCTGAATTCTAATATTTATATCAGTTCACTTATTCAACTGTATTTATTCCAAATAACGCAAAACATTGGATTTTTCACTTAAAAATATATTGCTTCAACTATACAAGAATCTTTTCCGAATAGAAAATTTGTGTAAGATTTTCATTTGATTCTTTCTGGATTAGAAGGATAAGTTAGTTATAATTTATGATTCAGATCAATTTTAACTAATATAAGTCACTAGAGAGAAATTAAAACTATTTACTGTTATAAAGTAACGTGCTAATTTTGAATACCCATCTCTATTATTAGTAAATTCTGTTGCTTGAGATGCTCAGTGCTCTCTGCTCTGTGTGCTAGTCCAGCGCCAATGCTCTTTGATAAAGATGGTCCAGCAATTTACTTGACCTCTGCTCAGGGACGGACTGAATATCGTTTTATTTAATAAAACCGTTAATTTTAAAAACTGTGATGTAAACTAGTTGCGAAATATATTTGATGATGATCCAAAAATATTAAATTTAAAATAAAAAGTATGAAATAGTTCTTCCACCTTCAACAGCTGACAATATAATAAATAGTATATTCTATATCAAAGGTGGAATAGGCAAAATTCAATACGAGTAGAAAAGTTTGTTTCACGGGACGTAGGCGAAGGAAACAGTTCCAACTTCAGGTGTCTTCAACTTTCGTGAAATGAAGTATACTTGGTTATCTAGCTCGAGTCGGAACCTCTAATAATGAGCGTAATTTCAAGATTTTTAGGAAAAGTCGTTCTCATGCATCTGCATGAAATTGGAGCGAAGATGTGGTCATTAACCGGCGTTTTTCGCGTACTAGATCTTTAATCTCTCAGCATTCTCCGCCAACCATTTATTAAAAAGCTTTCTATTTTTCAAAGGATTAGTGGAGTCCAGTTGCTCTAACTATAAGATATATATATATATATATATATATATATATATATATATATATATATATATATATATAGAGGGGGAATTATCGGGTATGCGGTCAGTGAAATGAAATGAAACTATTATCCTATGCTCAATATTTCGCCACCGTTTGGTAGCTTCATCAGGAGATACTACAAAATTTATTTAATAAACAATTGCACACAATAACAAATGGTTAACTTACAGATTTTAGAGTCTGGAATTTAGTGACGTCTAGACATTAAAAGGTTTAGGACAAGACTAATTAAAATAATTTTAAAAAACCAATAAGGTATAGATATAAAAATGTTTACAAGAAACTGATAAGAAACACACTAAAACAAATTACAGGGTGATAAGACAAATCAATTTCTAAAATGATTTTAAAAGTTGACAATAAATATTACTAAGTCCATTAGTGTCTGCTTTGAGGTTTATCGCGTTAGGGTTCCTAGCAATATGATACATCTCATAAAACAATCGATGTTTGTATCGGTCCGCATGTTGCAGTATCTTAGCACTATTGTAGTCGAACGTATGTCCTGTTTTTAAAAAATGGTCCACAACTGCACAATTATTTTTGCCAGTACGACAATCACTCTTGTGCTGGGTAATGCGCTGCTTAAGCCATTGTGAGGTTTGACCAACATAACATCCCTGACACTGTGAGCAATTCATTTTGTAAATAACATTTGTGTTGTATAAAGTAGGTGTTGGGTCTTTTACTTTAGAAAAAAGGTTAGAATTGGTTATTAAATTATATTTAACAATCTTAATATTGGTTAAATTTTTAAACAGAGGTAAAATTAAATGAGTTAGATTAGTAATGTACGGAAACTTATAATATTTTATGGTTTGCTCACTATGTTCGTCAACTTGACCGTCATAAAAGTCGGTGTTATATATTAATTTCTTTAAAATGCCTGTTGGGTAACCATTGTTCTTAAATATATCAAACAATATTTTTAAGTTTTTTGATACGAATGCTTCATCACTGATTTGCAATATTCTATTTCTCATCATTATTACGGAATTATGTTTTTGGCTTTTTGGGTGATTAGAGTAATAATTTAAAAATCTGCCTGACGCAGTTGGCTTTTGATACCAATCAAGAAAAATTACATTACTATCCGATCTTAAAACTTTGGTATCCAAAAAAGGTATTCCAGCGTCAATTTCATGTTCAATTGTAAATTGCAAATGACGATCAAAAGAATTGAACAACTCGAGAACGACGTCGGTCTTATCTACTGGTACAGCGCAAATTATGTCGTCAACGTATTTGTATAAAAATGTCATTTCAATATATATATATATATATATATATATATATATATATATATATATATATATATATATATATATATATATATATATATATATTGAAGTGATATCCTAAGTAGGGGGATAAATTAAACTCTCAATTATTAAAAAAAAATGGACTCTCAATAGTAAAACATCATGATTCATATATGAAGATAACAGTATATTTGAATTATTTTGTCCGTATTATCTCGAATGATGATCAATAAAACATTATATCTTACCTAGAGAAAATTGCCTCGTATCTGAATATAATTTAAAATTATACGAACCAGTCGGAAAGACTAAAATCTAAAAATGGAAACTGAAACAACGGAAACTGACTTGAGCGGCGGGAGATGTAGATTCTTGACAAAATTTTTAAAATCAAAATTGATTCAAGTTGAAAAGAAGATCTGAAATGCATTGAAAACTTCTTATCGAACATGGTTTGTACCTATTGGAAGCACAGTTGGTACAAAAGATAAAATATCGATGATAGCCTTAAATGAAGAAACGACTGGAAAAAATTGAATGTTCCACTTACTTGGAAATTATTGACCGTGGTAGTATTCTATCATATTACGTGGTTCAATCCATTAGCTAGTATTAGAGGAGCAGGACTAATGCGGCCATGGCTAGATGGTAAAGTTCGACCCGATTACTGAATATATTTATCACTGCAGTATCCATACTTTAAATAAACCTGTACCTGTAACTGTGATTTATGGAGAAATGTCGGGAGTGAGCAAGAACTCCAGAGACAACGCGAATTGGAAGCTGAAACTTCTCAAGAATCCGACGAATGCGAAAGCGACCAAGACTGGGAAATTTGGATCGAACGTCGACGGAATTAGTACCTGTGATCAGGAACAATACGTCCGAAGGTTTATTTATTTCATGTTGAAACAATGTCTAGATAAGATAGTTACAAAAAATCTTAAACAGTTCTAAGAAACCCCTGCGCATCCGCCAAAATTATAACTTTCATATATGGCTTAGACAGAGTCGGATTCAGGGACTACACTAGTGTGCTGTTTCGTAACAATATAATAAAGTAAATTGAAATCGATAATTGGAAAAGAGTTTTGAAGTTTAAGAAAAAATATATAAAGGAGATGGAAATCTAAAACTAAAAAGAGTGAGAAGTTTTGAAAGAAAAACCAGAGAACATTGACATCGAAACTAAAAAGTATTAAACTGAGAAGAGTAGAATATATATATATATATATATATATATATACAGTATTTGAAATATTATCTTCCTACAAGTTCCCAACATAAATTGTCATCATAATATTTAGTTAAGATATGAAACAAAATTTGTGAGTGTTTTAAAAAATTAAACGCTGATCAAGAAAGAAAGTAATTTGAGAAGAAAAGTAAATCAACGTTTGTTATGACGATACACAACGCTAGAGGAACACTGCATTGTGAAAATTGTATGCACAGTTAGATGTTTGGTACATGTTTTGAAAATTCCTATGGGAAAACGATCACACACCAAATGAGTATCCTAGGAAAATAAAATAAAATACATAAACGATTCCTATATGAGTTTTCACGTCATAGATAAATCATCCATTTCTTTGAATATACATATTTGGAATTAATTTTCGTCTAATCAATGAATTCTCGTTTATCTAGACTAACAAAATCTTCAGATTTTTGGGATGATCTCCCATAGGAGTGAGGAAATAAGTTTTTTATTCCAGTTACAAACCATTTGTAAAATAAAAAGTTTTGCAAGAATAGATAATAAAAAACCATTTTAAAGACAAGCTAATATTTGAGCTGTATTAAAACAAATAAAATAATGTTATCGCTGACAATGATATAATTATTTTTTTGTTGAATTATTTGGCTTCAAAAGAATTGTCTCGCGAAATGTTCATAAAAGTAGGCACTAATTAATTTCATCGGACAGTGATTGGTTGATGAGTAAGAACTAGTTGAGGTAGTTATTTGTTCCCAAATAATTTAATAAAAAACAAGTATATAATTGTCAGCGATGACTTGAGCTTATTTATTCGTTTTAGTATAGCTTAAATAAGAGCTTATCCTTTAAAAGTTTTTTATTATTTATTTTCTGCTTTACAATTATTATCCTTAAGTATGATCATTTCCAATAGAGCATCGTTATTACAAGTTCTTTTCCTTGTATGTTGTGGGCTATCTGCTAACGACACCCATCTCACCAAATCATGTAATCATGAACCGTTGTCAACAGATTCTCGGTAACTTCACTACAGAGTAACCTACCATATTGAATTCGGAATAATTTTACTCGTCAGACCCAATCACCTAGTAATTGCAATTGAAGTTTGGTATAAGTTGTGTGACTCCCATCGAAAAGGGCTCTTAGTTTGGCAAATTATGTTGGATTAATGAAAATCTATACCGTTGTAAACTGATGATCTTTCAATGTGTCACTGGAATAAATATCTTACCAAACGCCATATAACTGAAAATTATTCGTGATTTGGAATTTTATCGACTTTCATCGTTTCCATTATGTGAACGGCATACCCACTTTTGAACGTCCTCTTGCCACAATGTAATAAAAATTCTACATAATGATACGGAAAGTAAAGGACTATAACATTGCCAAATCTCGTGGCCTGAATTATAGGACTTTCTTTGATTTGTTGTCAGTAACTCCTAAATAGTACACTACCGAAAAATAGCATTAAATTATTCGTTAACTGAGGATAACTCATTAATTTATTCAAAGTGGTTTGGTCGAAAACCACGGTCAGAAAACAACGTTTTATTAGAACTTTGTGAAAAAGAGAAATATAGTACTATATATGAGTCTGCAGTTTGGAAATGAATACTCTAAGAGAAAAACTCGTGAAGAGCACCGAACTCTATACCAATTTATTTTTTTTAAGTTGATCAAGTATGAAAATTTCTTATAAAAAGTAAAAAAGGCATTGGTGTCATATGGCTGTATATGTAATTTTTTGTTTCAGAAAATAATATATTGATAGTCAGAATTTGTTTATAACTTGATGAAGAATGAAATTATTGATATTTTTTTGTAACTCTATTGGGAAATGCCAGTTATGATTTTTAAGTAGAAAAAACTCTTAACTAATCACTTAAATGGTGGAAACATAAAAAATCTAATAAAAACAAATAAAAAATAAAAATTGTTTCTTCAAGTTATCATATAAACAAAAATATGTTGAATGAAA
Source organism: Galeruca laticollis (assembly GCA_963921935.1). NCBI lineage: Eukaryota > Metazoa > Arthropoda > Insecta > Coleoptera > Chrysomelidae > Galeruca > Galeruca laticollis. Next base: position 150,975,350 of record OY998180.1, read on the forward strand.
TAAAAAAGTAGTTCATTTGCCAAATAATGTATAAACAAATGACGTGAAAAAAATCACGAAGTTATTTAATGCAATGCAAAAACAACAATAAAATATACTAACAATTGAAAATTTCTTTTTGACAACTTTAAATAATGATAACAATCAAAATAAACAATTTTAAAAATTTTTAGTAAGAAGCGAATTATTTGCCGTAGCGGTCGTGCGGAGCTGTATTTTCAGTTGAATTAAAATTATAAATAATGGTGATACAGTTGCGGGAGATGGGACTTTTCAATTAGAAAATTTTCCCTTCTTCAAGAATGTTTTTGGATTTTTTTTAACAATCGATAGTTTCTGAATTATTAGCATACAACTAAATGTTTTTTTTCTTCTCAATTTTTTGCCTGCTGTAAAATCATTTTAATGCATGTTTCTAGACATAATTTCCAATCTAATGAGCTATCGCTCGTATTTTTAGGAGTTTTATCAAGAATTTACACCAATGTAAACTTGTGAACTACACTAAATATCACTCAGTTGAATGAATTATTTACAATCATTCACTTCATTCATCCCATTCATGAGGAATCCGTAATCCGCACATTTGGTAACCCAGAAAAATTCAATTACTACACCTAAAAGCCCTAGGTACCAATGTTTAATAGAATAGGCCGTTATCACAAAACTTGATCGCCATCTTGATGACCTCTTCTGGAATCATTGAACTTCGCCAAAAAAAATTTGTTTACAAAAATCCTCAGATACCAATAATTCTGAGTAGTACCCATATGTAGTAGTGTTATATCAGAAAGTTAATCTTGACAAGCTTTTGAATCTGTTATTATCTGAACAGGATAACTTATGTCAGATCTACAGTAATAGATCATTCTCATTGCATTTTAATGTAGAATTATATGTATTTATTTTTTTATTATCCATTCATTTGTGATTGCATCATGTTATTCATGATCCCCGACCCTAAAAACTCTGAATACCAATTTCCTAGAGAGTCGAATGCACTGAAACGGGAAAATAATTCCTTCGGATGTGTGAAGTAGGTTATTGTAATACATATTAACAAATTCAAGATCATTCCAAATAAGCATATTGCGCGGCAGGCTTTTAAATCTGTTAATCACAGAATAACTAACGTTACAAATCTGGAGAAATTATCCTTCATTTTGTGCTTAATATTGACAAAACCTTTGAATGAACTTTTGAATTTTGAGAATCAATTTATAATTTTTTATCTCAAAAATTCTCAAATTCCGATTTTGAATAAAATTGCAAAAGAGACGTGATCTCCAATCCCAAAACTCAAATGGTAGCTAGTAAAATCATAGTAACTCATTACTGACTATTGTTAGGAGTAACTTATTCGTTTTTAGAAGATATGAGTCGATTTGTATGTTAAACTTAAGTTTAACGTTTTAGTTTTTCTCTGGCAATCTTGTATACAGTGATAAATGATTATCCGCAGCTTAAGAAAATCACGAAAATTACGATAAAATGTGCAATTACATTTCGCAAGCATCATTTAGAACGAATACTATGAAATAAATCACTTTCTCATACGATTTATTGTATATAACATACTATTCCTTCCGTGCGAATCTTAAATATATCATTTCGAATGATCTCAAAATAATACGTTAATTAGGAGGATAAAAGGAGCCCATAAACACAATACGATTTCAAAACAGTAGCCTAACATGAGCTCACACATGTCTGTTTTAATGAAACCGTTCATCTCGGCCTTTAACCATTTCCTCACGACTCACGAATTACATTAGGAAGAGAATCAATCTTCCCTGAGGCATCCTTAACAATATTAAATTACAGGGTGAGTTGCGAAATCATATATTTCGATATGACGGGCCGATCCAAAAAGCCACAATTTTTTTTATTAAGTACAAATTGTTTACTGAATTTTTTGTTTTTTAATAGTTTTTCCTTTTTTCCATAATTGAAAAATACGTTTTTTAGTTAGAACACTACAAATACCTACTAGTGAAAATAAGATAACTACATTTACAAACCATAGTTATAATATTAATCACAGGGCTTCGCGAACAAAAACAAATTTATATGTTTTCGTTTGGAAAATCAAACGACAAGCAGTGAACCAACAATACTACGGAATACTTTGGTAACACCCTGATCATAAAATTTTTGTTCCATTCATTATACAGCGTAGCTTGAACATAATTACCTTGCTTTAAGCTGCGTTGTTTGAGTAAATCTGCTGTAGAAATGTATGATTTGATTGTGTTTCCAGTGTTTTGCATGATTCGAAGAAATTTCATATTAATGCATCTATAACTAGGGCTAGTATGTTGTGATTAATTTCAGGGAGATTGTTATTCATGTTACTTCTATGATATTTATTAATAACATTTATCATTTATCGGCACCTCCACCATATTTTAAAGTGTATACTCATTTTAATCAATCAATCAATTCAACAAGGTTTTAGAACTAAAATTTAGTTATCCATTAGTTTTATATTAGTAGTTTGAACATGTTATGTATTGAAATAACGTAGGAAATGTAAAACAACAAATTACATATTATAGGAATAAGTGGAACAAAGAAAAAATAATCACACATTATATTACTCCGGAGTAAAACAGAAGGAGTAGAAATAATTTTAACAGAGGAACTGAACAAATAGATAATACATTGACTGTCTCGACCCTTACTTCGTGGAATATGCTCATATTAGTGTTTTTAAATGAAACTCAAGGTCTCTAGTTAATTCCACAATATAATACAAGTTATTGAAAATTCTAAAAAATTGACAATTGTTTCGATAAATCAATATCATCGTCAGAATGACAGAAGTTACATTTCATTTTATGCCTACCTAATGTTTAGTAGTTATTTTTGGCTAGACCAAGAAGTAACCTAACTTGTGATTGGCTTAATATATGTTTATAGAAAAAAGAAGAAGATGTGATATTACAAATATTGAAGCTTAGATATTATTAGCCCTATGGTGATATCCTGGATATCATTTTTTCAATTAAGATCAGTATAACTGTGCAATGATATAGAAAACCAGGAAAACTATATCTGCTGATCTTTACAATGATCACTTAAGAAGACAGTTTATTAGTGGAGAATTCCCTAGATTTAACTGTTCATTGACAACTTCATATTGTGGGTTTCTTAAATGTCTTCTAATTTCCAGTTCTTCAAGGAAATCCAGTTCTTGTTTCTTTTCACAAATATGCAGTACTTCTAGTTCTGTGTTAGGTGTCAATGAATGATTGGTGTCAAGTAGATGTTTTGCGTAGTGGGATTTATCTGGTTGTTTTAATCTGTATGCTCGTAAGTGCTCACTGTATCGTATTTCAAAATTCCTAAGAGTCTGACCCAAATAGACAGTATTATATTCTGGATATTTGAGTTTATATATACCTTACTTCTTTAATAGTGGTATTTTTGTTTTTACATTTAACAATTTTGTACTAACGTTACTTTCTGTTTTAAAAGAAATTGTTGTATTCGTTGCTGAAGATATTATCTTTGAAATATTATTAGAAATATTTCCTGCATATGTGATGGTTTTATAAGTTTTAATTTCATCAGCTTGTTTAGGATATATTAGTTGTAATGCCACTTTTTCCTCTTTTTTAGTAATAAGCTTATTTATCAAATCTAATGGATAACCGTTAGATGTTGCTATTTGTCTAATTGTATTAATCTCTCTATCAAAATTACATTTGATCATATGAACTGAAAAAGCTCTATGTATCATTGAATTATATGCTGCTAGTCTGTGTGACACAGGGTGGTTAGAATTGAATGGAATTGTTACAACAGTTTGTGTTGGTTTTCGGTAAATTGAATAATCAAGTACATTATTAACTCTTTGAATTTTTAAATCAAGAAAATTGATTGAGCTATTTTCTTCAATTTCTAATGTAAATTTAATTTTCGGGTGTAAATTATTGATGTGGTTGAAAAATACATCTAAGTGTCGTTCACTACTCATAAAACAAGCTAATATGTCATCTACATATCTATACCAAAATAAAATATTTTTCGAAATATTACTTTCAAAGATCTTTCTCTCTAAATTGTCCATAAAAATGTTTGCTAACATAGGTGATATAGGGCTTCCCATTGGTAAACCTTTATTTTGAATATATATCTTACTGTCAAAAGTGAAATAATTCTGATTAATGCATACATCAAATAAATTAAGTATATCCTAAAGAATGTCTAATACTTGTAAGAAAATTACTAGATGATAAAAATATTAATCGAGGAATAATATCAGATATACTTAATTTATTTGATGTATGCATTAATCAGAATTATTTCACTTTTGACAATAAGATATATATTCAAAATGAAGGTTTAGCAATGGGAAGCCCTATATCACCTATTTTAGCAAACATTTTTATGGACAATTTAGAAAGAAAGATCTTTGAAAGTAATATTTCGAAAAATATTTTATTTTGGTATAGATATGTAGATGACATATTAGCTTGTTTTATGGGTAGTGAACGACAATTAGATGTATTTTTCAACCACATCAATAATTTACACCCGAAAATTAAATTTACATTAGAAATTGAAGAAAATAGCTCAATCAATTTTCTTGATTTAAAAATTCAAAGAGTTAATAATGTACTTGATTATTCAATTTACCGAAAACCAACACAGACTGATGTGACAATTCCAATCAATTCTAACCACCCTGTGTCACACAGACTAGCAGCATATAATTCAATGATACATAGAGCTTTTTCAGTTCCTATGAACAAATGTAATTTTGAACAACAAGAAAATATTCCGAGGAAGTAAGTAAAAAGATATAAAGTCAATAAAAAATGAAAATAACGAACTGGAGACTGAAATAAATCAAATACTAGAAACTTGGAAAGAACATTACGAAGACAAAGTTAGTAATAGGTCGAAGAAGAAAACATCAAATATAGTTAAAGAGGACTGGAATGAACACCAATACCAGGAAATCCAAAGAAATCCAAAGAGAAGAAATAGAAGTGGCTATAAATAAACTTAAAATAAGAAAAGCTAGTGAGGAGAATGAAGTAGCTCCAGAGTTGATAAAATGGTTAGAAGAAAAAGGAAAAGAATTGCTATGTCTCATATGCAGAGAAGCATGCGCAAAGACTGAGAAAACAACCTTATATTGCCCATACATAAAAAGGGGACCAGACAATGTGGAATAATTATAGACCAAAATGCTTAGCCCAAACCAGCTTTAAAGTTTATACAAGAATCATAGAGACCCGATTAAGACGATACGTAGAAGCAAGTGGAACAAGCAGCTTTTAGACCAGGACGACTAGCAATTGAAAATATATACATTTTAAGAAGGCTTGGAAGAGTTTTTGGTAAAAAAGGTATAAACAAGGTGATAGATTAAGCCCACTGCCGTTTGTCATTGCTATGGACAAAATGGTCAAGGAAATAAAAAGACACGGAGGAAATCTAGACAGGATAATAGGTTACAGAAACATGGTGCCGGTCAAATTAAGTAATTTACTGTATGCATACGATATTGTACTTATAGCAAAATCAAAAAACATAATGCAGAAACTTATACTTATTGGCAAGAGAAATAGAAAATATGAAAATTACAGTATATAAACGTTATGATAGTAAATGATAGTAAATAAAAAATTGCGAGACTGGAGTACTAACAAGGAAATGAAACGTAATCACACAACATTAGAAATAGTAATTTTCTAGGAAGCATTGTAACAGAACTTAATTATAGGGCACATTAATCAACAAGATTATACTATTCTTGAAATCGAACATAAACACATTGATATGGACACAAAATTACAGTACCAACTATAACTTAAGCTAGCGAAAACTTGGTACTGCAGAAGATGCGAGAAACAAAATTAAATGCAATGAAAATCTAACATTTAAAGATAATAGAAGGTTAAATAAAATGGGTTAAAGTAAGGAACGAAGAGATCAGAACCATAATTAGTCTAGTACCAATAATAACAATTATTTAAAAGAAGCAATTAAAATGGCTTGGCCACCTAGTACGAATGAAGCAAGACAGAATAGAGAGAAAGTTTCTGGATATAGGAAAATCAAGAATAAGATAAAGAGAAAGACCCAGGAGGAAAAGGATAGAGCAGATTGAATAAATTAAGGAAAACATTAGGAGAGATGAGGGCATTTGCCAAGGACAGAAAACAATGGAAAAAATGGGTACAGGAAGAACTCCAACCCGACGCCTGAAATAGGCAAAAGGATATGAGAAAGAAAGAAAGATTTCTTTCGATTAACTTGCACAATGCATAATATACTATTGAAGGAACAAGAACATAATTATTTGACATACCCTCGAAAATATGAAGTAGTAAGTAGTAAATGACAATTAAGATTTTTGGATCAACCTTCACATTATAACACCCTATATTGCTAAAGATTGTATATAATTTACTGCATAATAGATCAACTTATATTTAGGTTATAGTAGCCATTAAATTAACAACTAATATTGCAAATTTTCAAAAGAATACGATTACCTAACACATATTTTGGTTTTAGCCGGAGTCCAATTATAAATAAGTGATACATTATCAAATACTATTAATCTGGATTATCACCTTTTATGTTATGAATCCCATCTATTTCATCGCTTACAGATAATAAGAGATAAACTATATTAAGATTTGAGAATAATGTGATTGAAAGCCTCATAATTTTGATGTACGTTTCAGTTATTATCGCAAACAATTTATGTCTTAGTTAGGCAATTAACATTGTCGTAAACGTTGAAATAACAAATACAAACGTGCTGAGAAATTCTGTGCAGATTTGAAGGCGTGATCAATTTAATTATAGTTATTCTGCGGCAGTGGCGGAAACTATAGGCGTAAACGGATAGTGAAGGAAAAGGGGTAACTAATTAATATCTCACAAGTGAGATATTTTTAAAATAATTGACTCGAACGGTCAGTAGATTACCTTGTTTAGATCTTCCGTTAAATTACGAAAGTTATGTGGTGGGCACTTTATTAAATGAAATAACAAGAAATATCAGCTAACGAGAAAAACTACCAGTGATACTTAACACGATTCAAATACACAAATTATTATCGTTCATCCATGTATGCAAAAGAGGGACCTACGGAATACGATACGCACATTTAATGAATACTAACATTACAAGTTACATTCTCGAACGTTGTAATATATCAACAGCCTCGACTCTATAATATTCAAAATTTCAATTGAAAAAAATGATGGTAGGAGGACTTAAAACATGCTTTGCTGGTATTTATATATATCAAAATCGTTCGACTCTATAAAATTCAAAGTTTCACTCAAAAAAATTGATGGTTCGAGGACTTAAAGCTGGTTTTGCTGGCACTTATTCACAGCTTACGTCAAATAGACTTACATTTATAAGTTAATAAAATACCAGGTGCGTGTTAATTGGTATATTGAAGCATGTTACTGATTAACTAACCAACTAATATATTTTCTTGTACCCTATTAGATGTTCTTATCGTTTTCTGTGTAAAAAACTTACAGATTTGCATCTAAGCCAGTTTCCAAATATTCAGCTATGCTTTTTTTGTTACAAACTGTACTTAATAGATATATTAATTAACATTCACATTGAGAGATATAAACTTTTTAAATTTCGTTTTCGTGTTAAAGTACCATGTTAAACTTTTGCATATAAAATTATTTAAGCACTTAAAGAACGGAGTCAATTTCAATATTATAAATTGTACACCATTTGTAAGTGGCTAATTTACGATGTGATACATAACAAACAACTCTACTATGAGAAAACTAGATGAAATATATAACTTTCTGTAAGAAGGTCAATGGCTTGATTGCACGTTTTTTCCACTCCTCATTATTCATTACTTTTATTCGCTAGTTCTCTATTCCTAGTTTCCCTTTGCATACATTCTATCCTGGGTCTGTATCTCTTTCTTCTTCCAACAATCATATTAATTTTTTCCCAAACCTTCTCCCACTTTTTCCTGCATATATTTTGATTAAAGCTTTACTCTCGAATATTCTTAATTTCTGTTATTGCTTAAATAAACAAGGCTTCCAAGTTTGTTCTGTATAATATTTTCTTCATATTACTAGAGACAGTTTCTGATAAACAGTATATGGAACAGACCCATACATTATCTTTTCTGCCATTTTCAGGTATTGTTACAATGTCATTTGTAAGGCAGCAAATTACTAAGCGTGAATACATGAATTTTACATTAAATTATTTTAATTCTAAAAATGAACCGCCACTGTATATAACCAATTAAAGACATTAGTACTATTTTTGATTTATTAGTACTTAAAGTTGCAGTAAATTTCATACCTAATTGTGAACACGTGTAGAAATATAAGGACTAATCTATCACAATTAATTTCATTCGTAGAATAGTTGATTTATTTTTATTATCAGTGTTTTTAATTACACGACAAGAATACGATTTTACAATGCATTATGATTAATTTCTTATTAACACCTCCTTTCCTGTCACAATTAACGTTCATATTTTCTGTAGGCGTCATATAATACGCCAATTTCTAATATATAGTACAACTATCGAAATTTTGATAGAAAGTGTGAGTAAAATATATTCCTGTTCCACAGAGTATGATTATCATACTTACAAGGTAACGGAAACATTCCCAAATTATATTCGAAGATCATATATTGCTCACGAGTTGTCGGACATTTCACTCGTAAATTCTAGTGAATTTTCTGTTACTCATAATCTTCGTTTCTGAAATTTTTAAATTATTCCTATTTCTTTTCAATCTACAACAAAAAACTTTCCAGTTGAATATTCCATATGATTCTCTTAATCCAACAATCTGAGTAGTTCCACTCTTACATTATACTCTCATTAAACCATGTAAGTCGTGAGGAAAGATATTATTAACCGTGAAAAACTAATTCTTGTTCATTGATTCTACAAAAGAAATTCATGAATGAAGGCAATATAAAATTCGTGATATCAAATCATGTGGATAGTGTAGTAAACCTTCGAGTTCGTTCAACTTTGGAAACTTTACCTGAGAAAAGAATGCTTTATAATTAGCTACGTTTCTCTGAATACTAGTTTCGTATGTTTTAATATATTTTTTTGCTTACAGGTGAATACCTAATATATCATTTCCATAATAAACAGCAAATATTGCCAAAACAAGTAGTCTACTGATTATTTTCAGTTTGGATTATACATTTTATATTATGAAAGTTCTCAATCAAAAGTTTCAATTTTATTCCTATCTGTCTGTTGGCTGATACAGTACTTGCGTAGGGTTCACACAGTTTTTCTAGAAGTTTAGTCTCAAGTCCATGATTTTTAAAGTGAAACTTTTTATGGGAGTTGCAGCGTGACAGTAAACTCGCAGAGCTAATAAATCTGTTAAACTACTTGTCCTTTTCTTATTATTATCTACTTTAAGTGAGTGAGAGAGACGCAATGCTATTTTCCTCTTCTGTTACCCCACTCGACTCTTCACTGACTTCATCACTGTGCCAGTTAACAGAGTATCAACGCTAGACACTGTCTATTTTGGAAATAATAGTTTTATTTTGTTGATGTTAGCATTTTTTTGTACATTAATTGACAGTTTTTGCGTAACATAAAAATTTCACTTCTAATGCTGTTAGTTTTCGCCTGAAGCATAAATTTTTTGGTATTATTTTTATCCTAACATCTATTATTAAAGGGCGGTTATTCACCAAAAACAAAATGCATTTAAGTCAAGACACAAGAAAATAGTGAACAATTCCAATGAAATACGTAATTATAATGAAGTTATACTATGTAAAATGTTATTTCCCAATTTGCGAAAGGCAGGATAGAACAAAATACAAATGCATCTACAGTACGTATAAATTCATTATTAGCTAAATAAACAGTAAGATGTATCTAAATTTTCTGCAAAATCAATCAATTCCTGATTTAACATAGCTTTTCCCTGATATCCAAATTGACAAAAATTTAGACCGCAGAATCTGGTTTCTACCCAAATAGCATTTTTGGTCGTAATAGCCTAACTGTCACTAGAAAAGTGATAATTAAAATATTAACCACTACCAAAGGGAACGTATTGAGATCGTTTAAAATACGTACTAAATACCAAAATGGGGAATAATTTATGAGTTATTTTTACGTTGTTCAAACGTAATTGCGTTATGTCTCAAAGCTTTACTATTACTATATAGGAACGTATTTACTACGTTAAAAAGTAGTAACAATTATTTTACAAAAAAATAATATTTGATATATTTTTCTCTTTCTAGTATGCCTCAAACACTTATAAACGAATAACAGATGATTGGTAACATACAGTAGAGTTCTAAACAAAATATTCGAATGGAATCAGTCAAGATGAAATTATGTTTTCTTGTCTCTGGAAATGTTTTGAATTAAAACAAAACCCAGTTTATTGATGAATGTATATCTTGTACCTAGAAAAATAACAACGCGCTCCGGAAAGAACGAAGATTATTTAAAAAAATATGTTTTCTAAAAAATCAATTTTTAGTAATTGAGCATTATGGGACACGCATTTCTTCTCAAATGATTTAAACGGATTAGATATACTAAATATCCATTTTATATGTTACATATAGACGATACATAGATTTGTTGTATATATTATTTTAAAATTGAGTTTTATAAGGGTGTCCATATTGTTAGCTCAATGAATGAACCAATTCACATTTAGTTACATTAAAGTGAAAATTACTATAAGTGTTCGTAGACTATTCCAGAGTGACGTAGTTGACTGGCGGCTATTTTGCTTGAGTGGCAAACATTGAGCTGTCATCAGTTTTTATTAGTGAAAACAGCGACTTTTTATTTATGTTTTTTTCGAAAATGCCATCGTTTTGCTGAGTAATAGAGTATTCCATGAGAGCTGAGAGGGACAGTGTAAGGTTTTTAGAATACCAACTGACCTAAAAGACCGGGGAGAAATAATAAACGTCTTGTCAAAGGAATGTCGAGAATTGTGGATTGGATCTTTAAAACGAGGGCGTTTATCAAAAATATTCCTAAAAAACACTTGAATATGTTCCAAACACTTCATAACAGGTAAAGTAATTTTTATTTTATAATGAAAAAAGCTACATATTAAATAAACCAAAAATAAGTAATTGTTTGTCAACAATAAATAGGTTAATGAACAATAAAAATACTAGTATGCAATTTATATTTAAATAAAATTGCTAGGTACACATATTTATTTAAAGAAAAGGAGAGACGAACATTTTATATATCTTACCTTGCACACAACAACAGAAACCTCTTTATTAATCTTTTTGACTAAAATACTTAAAACAGCACCATTTCCAGCAAATTTGTAGGCTTGCAGACTTCTCATGAGCTTAAATTGTTATCCAGTATAAAAACTAAGGGATAAGGATAAATAATTCATTAAATCCACAATTGTTATGTTTCAACATGTAGTCACAAGAAGCAAGTTCATATGGATCTATGTTGTTAATTACAAGAATTTTTTGATCATATCGCGACTTAATATCATCTTTTAAAATATTATAATACCAAAAACTCGGCATTTTGAACATATTTTCATTGAAAACAAATGCAAATAATCGATTTGTTTGCCCCTCAAGCAAGACGATTGACCTGTCAAAGTCACGTGACTTGGGATGGTGTATGGTATATTTTCCTCACAGTTAGTTGCGGAACCAACATCTTTAAAGATATGCCAACTTGAGAAAGTAATTAATATGCGTGGTTACCATAAGGTTTCGTATGTCTACTGCACGGTCCCAAATACTACTGCATACACATTTTTACTACTTCGTAGTAACAATTACCAATCACGTGATTCAAACCTTGGCTGTTTATTTGTGGTTATTACATGAAATGTGTGGTGAGTAGACAGTTTTTAATGCCGTGGTACCAAAACTCTCCACTTCCCATTTTTATAATATTTACTGCAGAAGGAGTTTTAAATAGAGTTCTGCTGTCTGTTGGTATTTGGGTTACACCTTTTCCAAAGTCAGTTTATAAAAGATGATTTTACCAGTGCATTGCGATATTTACTTAATAAGCGCTTTAACTGTATACCGATAAATTTACCAATATATATCGGTGGCCCCTTTTTACAAGCTACGGGTAGCACAACTTATTTTTGAATATCAACATCGCTAATAAGAATTCTTCAAATCGTCGGTCAACTATGTATTCGGCACGTGTTCTTTGAATTGGAATATTGATCGTACAAACTTTATTTAAAAGAATATGATATTTTAAGGTTTTTTTAAAGAACATTAGTACACGTAGTTATCTAAATAATTTCGTAGTACTCTTCAGGAAATCTTTATTGAATGTGGTTCAAATATTTCATATACATATATTTGATTTGTAATATTTGTAAAATGGCTTTCTAAAGACCGTTTGAGGTAAATGCGGAATATAACGAATTGCTTATTAACGTCGATTCACATTAATGATGAAATTCCTGCTAAAAATGTAATGTAAGTTATAATATCCAAATTAATAACAATGAAAATGTGAAACAATTTTGGAAATTTAAAAATCGAGATTTGCATATTCACGTTCAGCAAGTAATTTTAAAAATGTATTCATGCTTAAAAGCTAAAAATGTCAATTCAACTCCAGATGAAATAATTAAAATAATATGCAAATAACTTATTCCACATTTTATTTAGTAATTAAACGAGGCGTTGTGATTGAATACGATAAAAAACGAGAACGTATCGTCAGCCGTCGAATAGATGATTCATCTAAAGATGTGATTCGACGGTCGGTTTACAATACGTACAAACAAAATCAAGTCCCAACATTAGAAATTAAATTCAAGAAACTGCTAGGTTTTAACGAATTTAAATATAAATCATTATGAACATAGATTTTAATAGAATGTGGTTTTAACTATAAAAAATTAGATAGCCGAATGTGTATTGTGGTACTTCGTCAAAATTATTTAATACAGATTTCAAGTTATAGAGGAAGTAATAGAAATATAGTTTATTTAGATGAAACTCACGATGTCGTTCAACGCAGTAGGGCAGACAATTCACAAAATTGTGTCTTAAACGCGCCGTGTTCGAGGGGAAAACGAGTAATAATTTTGCACGCTGGGAATGAAAACGGCTTGTCGTTACTTTTTTCAGCAAGAAATATCAACAAAGGTCTGCTTGATAAATAAATAATTTTTGAATATATCTGATTTAAAAATGAAATTGATATGCTACTGGTCGGTTCCTTTTAAATATTTTATCGGCTTTTATTATATATTTTTAAACTGACTTTGGAAGAATATTCGCCATTTTCTTTTAAAATTTGAAAGATGTCACTGATTGAGCTGTGAGATATTCGATGACATAAAGACCACTCTACGAATTGTTGCGATAAACAAAATTTTTATTCCAGCTCAAGTTGGGGATTTTCAGAATCACTTGTACTTTCATCCAGAAAGTTGTCTTCTTCCTAATCTGTAAATTTTTAAAGATCGCTGATATTATTGATTAAATCATTATTTTGCACTACTGTTTCTGTAGATTTACAACTTTGGAATGGGGATTTCACATTTTTCAAAATATCACCAATACGTTGTCGCATTTGTTATTCCCATTACTTAATTCTAATTTTAATTTTTTGTAAAAAGTTGAAGAATGTTTATATCGTTTACTTTTAAATGCGGACATTTTGAAACGAAATGATAAATATTTTATCCTCTTCATGGTCGAAATCACAATAAAGTATTTTTTCAGGGTTTCTGTGACTTCACAGTGATTGGAGGAAGTAACGTTACTTTAAAATGAATTTCAAAGTCAGGACTAGACTGGAACCCTGTATGGCACTAAATTGTGACTAAAGAATCCGTTACATATAAAGTAGAAGTTATGGTAGTAAATACTCACGAAAAATATATAGAAGCTGTAGTTACTATACAGTAATTTTTAAGTAATTTTCCATAGTACAAGTTACATTAACAGTTTACCTTGAAATAGATATAACTACAGAGTAATATTTAGTAGTATTGGCATAGTAAGAGGTCCTAAATAATGAACTATGTAGTCAAGGAACTGCGAAGTACTATCTTATTTTAAAATTTTCGTATAAATTACTTTTTAAAGTACACTTCAAAATAAAACTTACTGCTAAGTAAAGTATTTAGTAGTTATTACGAAGCGAATACTTAAAAATAGTTGCAGAAACAGTTGCAATAACATTAATGATAGTTGGGTACACGATGGCACACCGCTACATTTCACCATAGCTTTGCGCCAGTTCTTAGACAAAAAATTTCCAAATCGATTGATCGGAAGAAGGGAACAGCGGAATGGCCAGCTAGATCATCCGATCTTATCCCATTAAACAACTTTGTATGAGTTTATTTAAAATCTAAAGTCTACATTAACAAACATGACAAAATCCGTGACTAAATGCCCGAATTAGGTAGGAAATCCAGAACGTAACTCCCGCTGTGCTACAAAATGTTAAAGACGAGTTAATTACCAGGTTTAGTCAAAGTTTAGTGGTCAATTGAGAAAATTTTTAGCATTAACTGTAAATTTTGTTTGGTTTATTTTTGCTAGAGTGTACGTTTATTCTTCATCAATTATTTTGTAAATCATAAATTGGCATAAACAACTTTTGAGTTTTGGTTAGATAATCATAGATTATTCTTTTAAAAAATAGTATATTGAAAATAAAAATCGACCTGTTTCGTGATTTCTGCATCTTACTGTTTATTTATCTAATAATGAAGTTATGTCCTACTTTATGGACGCTCTGTACAGTAATTGAAAGTTGCAGTTTTGTCTGCAGTAAAAAATCCTGCACAGTGCGGAAAGTAACTAGATATTTGAATATTGGAAAGTCGAACATTTTGAAAACTGAAATACCAGGCTGACAAAGTACTTCTCATCCATAAATTGAAGACGACCTTGAGCGAATACCAAGTTTATGATGGATCATAGTAATGGAAATAACGATTTTAGTGATTTTATTTCCAATCGATTCAAACTAATCGGAAAAATAAGAAAACCGTATGAATAATAATGATATAATCTCTAGTCCGACTTAGAAATAATGTGATAAGATAAAATGTAATATTTGCAACAAACATGACAATAAAGGCAAAAAACGAGAAGTCATCACAAACAGTAATAACTCGAATCATTCAAGTCAACAATAGTATATTGTATAACAGGTGTTGAAAATGAAATATTTCACACGAATTTGCAGAATTGAGCCACGAGCCGATAGCTAAAAAGTAGAATTTGTACACTCTATCAAAAACCTGAAATGTTTTAATGTTCTCTATGCTATACAGTCAATGTTGAGTAGGTGCGTTGAGAATATTGTATGTTATCATGGAACAACATCATTTAAATTTATACGAAATTCTCGAAGGTGACATGCGGCAAATAGACGTAGCTGAGCGCATGGCAGTATCGCAAAGTGTCATAAGTCGATTATGGCGGCGTTTTCGTGACTCTGGAAGTCCAGCCGAGCAACATCCATGATGTTGGACCCGCTATAATACAAGGTCAGAATAGATTTTTAGTGTTAACAACTAGAAGGCAGCTTTCTACTACAGCCCCTGAATTGGCTAGAGGCTTACAGCGGGTGCCCGGTGTAACCATAGGTCGAGATAGGTACGAAATCGTTTACAGGAAGCCAATCTTCATAGTCGAAGACCACTTAAATTCCAACTCTCTCCAGAGGCAATCGCGCCAGAAGACTAGAGTGGTGGCAAGAACATCAAAACTAGGATGCAAATGATTGGGCAACAGTTTTATTCACCGACGAATCAAGATTTGGATTTCATCCAGATTCTCGACGGGTAAGAGTTTGGAGACGTGCTGGAAATCTGGAACGTATGAGGCATGTTCAAGCAGTTCACATATACAAAGGTGGTACGATAATGGTGTGGGGCAGATTCATGATTGACGGCAGAACCGACCTCGTATTTCCAAATGGCTTCCTAACGGCTCAATAGTACATTGTCAATCTTCTTCCACCCATAGTGCGTCCATTTGCTGACGCTGTTAGCCAAAATTTCCATCTTATGAGCGACAATGCTCGTCCACACGTTGCACGTATTGTAACAAATTGGGTGATCAACGAAGGAATTGATGTGTTACCACGACCATCACAATCCCTGGACCTTCATCCTATTGAGCATATATGGGACATGCTTCAACGCAGAATTACGCCACATATGGCCAACATTCATACAGCATTTCGTTTCAGAGAGATTCCGAATGGGCGAATATTCCTCAAGCCGACATTAATAAAGTCATTTTCACTATGCACGATAGATGTGAGGGGGTAATAAACCAACGCAGAGGTCATACCGTGAATTGTTCTTTTTATTTTGCATTCTGACAATTTTTTGTAATTTTATTATATAGTGATATTCACAAAACGTTTGTACTTGCGGCTTCGTTGATCGTTTCGAAATATAAACACATTTTTTCGTATAATAAACCCTTACGACTACTACACGTTTTTTCATTTACCTTAGGTACTTCCTTACTGCAAAATAATAAAATATTTGATTAATAAAAATATCCCTAAACTTCATTGTCCTTTATGTGAACAACTTGTATTAATAATGTCAGTTATTATAAACAAATCCAAAATTCTACAAACTAATTAATGAAATATTCACAGGAGTACTGAAGTGAGAAACATATTCAAATTTCAATAATACATAACTCAGCAATATATTTTTTGTCAAAAGGATAGAGTTTTTTTATTGTTCTACTCACATTTGCAGCACACTGTATAACACCTAAAGAATGCATTGAAAATGAATGAAAGGAACAGACGATTTCAAGAACGAATTGCTTACTTGGAATTTACGTAATAATTGTTTATAGAAAATGTAAAGTTTTTGTAGCATACTGTACACTGGAGTATTGCGAAAGTGATGTGTGTATTATATACAAGACTATTCATTACACTGTAATTATGGCGTCCTTGTAGTTCCTATTTTAAGGTGAAACAAATCAAGAAGTATGTTCCTATTTAATTAGATTGTGTCTTAAATAGCATATAGAAGACATGACATGGGATAGGTTAGATAAAATTAGAAACATTAAACCCAAGAAAACATCAATTCAAAGACGAATTGTTAACTTTTGTAAGAACTGGGTATCTATTGGAATTAAATGTGAAAAATAAGATGAATGAAGATTGATATGAGCTGTTCCAAATCTTGCGACAGTTATGTGCATCTAGCATTTATCTAAATAGGTTACCATTAATTGAAATATGTTAGTAGTTTTGAGGACGAAAACATTTTGATATTTCTTCGTTTCATTTTTTCAGAGCTTATCCAGCTATTTATTTTCTTATCAATAACCGTTATGTTCAGAATTATTACCTCCATTTTCGTTGGCGCGTATGTAATATTTGATTTGGTAATTCCTACGTAATTCCATTATGTGGTTGTTACCAGTAATTACATCAGCCCCATTTTCTTTAAATTAAGTACTGTAGGAACCAGATTTATAAGAAGATGATTTTAGACATAACAAAACCGAGACCATTAGCAATTTTGTATTTATGATTGTAATGGACTTCTTGTGAATTGAAAGTTATCAGCAAAAACACAACAAGTGCCCTATAGCACTTTCACGATCTTATTTTGGACTTTCCCATCTCTTCATTCTCTTATCCCTTTTAGACCTTTAGTAAAGTTATCTAGTCACTATAGTTTCAGTCTCTCTACCTCATATCACCATAGATCTTTAATGGTCCTGTTAATCATTCTTTAGTTGCTCGGCTAGGTAGTTTATTGCCTTTGTGACGCTCCTTTGACTGAATAACACGTTTTGAAGCTTACTTATTTTTATTGTTTATATTATTATTAATTTCCTAAACGATTGTCATTATTATAATGATGTAAAGGTTTTCTGATTAAATACAGGAAATAACTCCACCAAATATTTCAATATTTAATATTAAAAGTTCCGCTTTTAACCTTGACTTCCATCAAGCTCCAAGATTTAGTTGATCTTATTTCAACAAATGGTTAGTATTTTGGATTCTATTAATACCTTGATGTTCTGCGAGACATAACTGCGGTACAATGTTAGACTGCGAATTAGTTCATCTTTACCAGTCATCCATACTAGTATGACTTTTCAATACATTAGGTGTTATCTGACTATTGGACATAATGCGGTTCCGGGCATTTGCAATGGTTTCCTGAGGTCAAAATGTGATTTATGTCAAGTTAAATGAGACTAGTAATTATCACCAAATCGTCTTAATTCAAAACGTTATATCCTTTAAAGAAATTACCAATCGTTCAAGAAAAACCAATAATAGTTATTAAATCAATAAAGTAAAAATAATATTTGAGAGACTTTACTTGATTCAACTTGGAGGAGAATATAGTAGGTAATAATTGGAAATAAAATAATGCAAATTGGTTGATTACCGATATTATGTTGAGATTACTATAAATGTTTCATGTTCTTCGACATATTTATATATACTGGAGATAGGAGTTTCTTGATATTGAAGCTAAATTTAAAAAAAATTGAGCTACGTAATAGTGTTAAAATAAACATGGTAGTATCATGAATTGTAATAAAAACAAGTTTAGAATTACGTATTTTACTGAATGAAATACTATTTACAAAAAATTGTTAGAATTTGAGATTTAGCTGTACAATTGTTGTCAAACTAAAATCTAAAATAAACTACATTTATCTATCCATATACCAGGTGGCGCATTAGAAACAGTCCCCCTCAAATATTGTTGGCGGAGGAGGTTTTTGCGGGGGGACAACTTTTGATAGTTAACTTATGGTTGTACGGTCATCCCCCTAAAAGGGGTGACTACCCCTTCGAGAATTTTTAATGGCATGAGTGGCACATCATTTGAAAGCTATTTCGATTCTCTTTAAAGACATGCTAACATTTTTGTGTTAAGGTTTAAAATTAATGACAAAAACCAGCTGGAAGTGTGTTTGAAAGAAATAAAAAAAAAGTTGTCAGAAAAGTTTTAATCAAAGTAAGTGTTCAAATTGTGATCCGTTCACTTCCAAACAATAATACAACCTTTGTTCAATACTGTTCCGAACATTTTGTAGCATAACAGGAGTTATTTCACCACATGTCACAGTTATCTGGTGGCGAAGATTTTCTGAAGAGTTCGGTTGCGATTTGTAAACAACACCTTTTAAATAACCCCATAAGAAAATGTTCAACGGTGATAGATCAGGTGATCTTGGGGGCCATTCAATGGAAACTCTTCTACCAATCCAATGTGCGGGAAAATGTTGATCTAAAAAGTCACGTACAGGAGCTGCATAGTGTGATGGAGTGCCATCCTGTTGAAAAAAAAATCATTTTCTGGGTTCTGATCATCGTTTTCCATTATCTCCACAATTTGAAGGTAGATGAGGTCTTCGAGCAAATTAAGATAAGATTCACCCGTCAAGTTATTAGTAGGAAAAACGGACCAACAATATTATTTCCAAGAACCCTAGCCCACACATTCAATTGTTGTGGAACCTGTGTATGTTGTTCTCTAATAATTGCAGGATTTGCATCACTCCAGTATCTACAATTATGTCTGTTCACGTGGCCATTAAGAAAGAACGTGCATTTGTCAGAAAAGAATATCGAATATAAAAAGTGGGGGTTGTCCACCTGTCTTCTAGTCATCTCCTCACAAAATTGGATACGGCGATCTGGATGGTCTTCGTTGAGCTCTTGCACGAGATGAATACTGTAGGGATGGAATTTATGGTGTTTCAAGACACTCTGAATGCTTCTACGTGGAATTCCTGTAGCTGCTGCTATTTGTCTCGTGCTTGAAGTGGGATCCAATACAACATGTCCCAAAAGTGCAACCTATGTAGCCTCGTTAGTAACAGGATGTTGTTTTTTATATTTTCTGTTTTCCGTGAACTTAGATATTAAATTTATAACATAGGGATGTCTTACATTCTTCCCGGGATGACGTTCATTAAAAACTCTTGCAGCTGCCCGTGCAGACTCGTTGTTTCTAAAATAGTGTGCAACAATTTCAGCTTTCTCTGCAGTGTAGTCCTAGAAGCCGCACTGTATAATAGATCAAATAGATTATTCAAATTTTGGCCAACGCTCAACATTTCTGGGAAGGACGTTTTTTTTGGTGGTTTATATTGGGACGCTAATTCTAGAAATCGAATTTTCTGGAAAGGGATTTTAGTTTATCAGGCGAGTACCAGCGAACAGTTAGTCAGTTCTAATTTTAATTTAAAGGCGCGCAGACGGTGAACATAAATTAGTTGAATTTAAGTGCGCAAATAAATTAAGTTTAATTAAATATTCCGTGTGTATAAATATATCCAACCCATCAGGATAAACTATCTTTAAATAAATAAGAAAAACATTACAATATGTGTACAAATTGATGTGGTATTGTTAATGAGAATATCGTCGTACGTTTTAAACTGAAATATTCAACAACGATAAATTGATATAATTTGAATTTGACATTAGACAGAAAATAGACGAATACGAAGAGTAGTGAAATTCATATACTTGCAGGAAAAATTTGAAAAATTCATAAACAATGTGATAAATTCTCCTGGTCCTCACAAATGGAATCAGAACTGAGGTCTGGATACAAGTATCTGCAAGTAACTCAACGAGAAGTATATCGAATATCTGGATAAAATTCTAAGATTATATGGAGATCCATAATACCAGATGTAGATTAGATTAGATTAGTTTAGATTTTAACGGGGTTACAATGCACTGAAACCTAAGGTTTATTGTACCCCCCCTATCAGAGCTGTTTTCGCTACTACTACAGCTCGCTTTCCAGTTCCAGGGTTCTAATGAACTCTAGTATTCGGAACGGCTTCAACGAGGTTATATCCTCAATCTTACAAGTTTCTTGTCCGAAGCATTTCTTGCGTTGGCTTGCAATGGCGAGGCATTCAAGAACTAGGTGATCCGGAGTTTCATCCTCCTCTCCATAGAATCTACACTCGTCAGTTTCTGCTAGACCTATTCTCATTAGGTGCTTCCTAAGGCGGCAGTGTCCTGTAAGAAAGCCCGTGAGGAGATTTAGCTTATTTTTACTGAGGTCCGAATATTTTTTGGATCTAGCAGTGTCAAAGTTCCGCAGGAACTTTTTGGAATGTTCCAACCCAGGAAGGCACCGCCAGAGTACTTCTCTTTCGGTTTCCTCCTTCTTTCGAAACTCTTTCTTATAGGAGCATTTGCCTTTTCATTTGTTTTTCCACTAAGGCATTTCACTTAGAACTCATTAGCTTTCCGACGCGTGAAGCATTTTTGGCAGGACTACGAAGATTTGCATCCATGCGAGGCAAACCTACCCACATATATTCTGACAATGGATCAAATATGGTTGGCGTGCAACGGTAATTAAAACTATTGTAGAATTATTAGCGAAATTCTGAGGACGAGATTGTCAGTCCAGGTAGAAGTCACATTAAATGCATGTCCTTTGTATGCCTTACCTTCATACCCAACGATTATTTTCCTCTAACCCATTCACTATTTTTAATGTACCATCCAATGACAACAGTTTCTGGTCTATTGTTGGAGGATGTGAGGATTAATCAATTATCATGATATCAAATGCTTCAGCGAATGTTGCAAGGTTTCTGGATGAAATGACCAACACTTTATTTAAACCAACTTGTTACTCGCCACTCACAATTGGCGGCAGAAGTACTGTTTCTGAAGATCCCCCGCGTCTCATCTTGCTGTCGGTGCACATATGCACACTTTAAATAGTTATGGAGAGTGGAAGTCTAATATCTTAGCTAAAGGATACGTAAAAACATCTATAAAGTATAAGAGAATAATAGCTAGTAAAATTATGGGAAAGCACATTACTATCATTGAAATTTCTGTTGAAAGTATTGTTACAGCTGGACCTGTTGCGTCTACACCTGCAGGACTTATTAAATATATGGGAAAACAATATACTCCCACTGAAATTTTGTTAATAATGTTTATAAGTACAATTTTAGTTTTGTTGGTTTGATGTTGGCTACTTTCTAATGAAAAAAATTTGAAAAAAATATCTTCCCTAAATTTGTACTCACATTTTTTAAATAGGTTACCTGATTTAATTTGGAAGTAGTGATATATTGGGAGTTTCAGAACTTTACCATATATACGCCCTACATTCGGACTTGTTGAAATATCGGGTTTTGATTTTAGGGATGTGCTTCTTTTTTCGTTATCTTTAACGCTCGGGAAGGAGCCTAACGATAATTAGTATCTAGTAGCCAGGCCCAAATACTCCAGCGCCTGCTCCAGTAGTGGTTTTTGAACCATCCGTATTCCATCTAATGGTGTTTTCTTTGAGAGTTTGGGTGGTGTATTCCCTTTCCAAGTCTCTCCTCGTATGTAGCATCGTAGTGAGATTCTTATCGATACTTACTTTCCTGATCATTTCGTCACTGGGAAGATTCGCTGATGAGATGTATTTTGTTAGAGAGGACCAGGCTCCCTGATTTTTAATACTCTCATTGCCTGAACATTCCTAACATATTCTAAAAATTGCCTCTTGTGCACATCTTTCTATCACCAGATGTAGAGGTGTGAGATCTGTAATGATCTCAAGTGCCCTAGTTGGACACGTTCTCATAGCTCCAGTGATGCACACACTGGCAAGCCTTTGAACTTTGTCGAGGGTCTTCCTCGTGCTGTACTGACTTGCTTTTGTATGCCAAACTATTGCCCCATACGTAATTGCTGGTCTCACAATCATGGCGTACATCCATCGCAGTATTTTTGGGTAATACCAGATGTAAGATACGTATTAGAAGACTACTTTACAATGAGTGAAAGCGAATAATCACTGAGTGGAGGCCACAAATAAACGGATAAACAAAGAATAGATATGGTAAAATTAATAGTTGATTACAATTCTACAAGGATGCAGTACCTCCACTCAAGGAGCAATGAATATATGGATCGGAATAGAAAGTATATTAACTGATTTTTATCCGTGGGTAATGTTGAAGCATATATTCGTTTATTACGAAGGAAGTGTATTCGAGTTTTAGTGAATGTAAAATTCGAAAATAAACTTTCTTCCCTATCATTGGAAATTATTACTGACATAACGGCTAGGACCGTTCCATTTTCCATATGCTAAATGCATATCAAATAGGCACAAATAGTATATGTGGTGTAGCTTGACATAAAATAATGAATCATATTTTAAAACAATTTCAGCATAATAAAATTGAAACACAGATAACAGCTTAAGTAAAAGAATGTATAAATATGTGTGAAAGTTTATCCGATTGAAATATTATATGAAAAGTCAGTCAAATGATTGCCTCATACAAATATTTACAAGTCTAAATTCACTTATTCCTTAGAGAAAGAATCCTATTAAAGATACATGTGTCACGTGTGACCATTATCAGATAAAAATACGTGATGCAGCGATACTGATCGGTTTCTAACACGAATTTAACAGACATTTAAAAGAAACTGCTGTAAGATGTACGAAACCAAGTGAAAAGACAAGATCAATTGATAAGATCCTACTCCGAAAATTATAATTATAGAAATTTATGTAAATTTTAAAACATAACCCAACTTTCTATTTTTAGAAATTTTGACATACGCGATGTTTACAAAACTGCAGGCAGCACATCTATATAATAATTGTTGATTAATAATATTAGTATACCTGGAAAACCTTTTTTGCTTTGAGCACCAAACGTCTGAAATGGTGAGAGAGGCCAAGAAGATTTCAAAGAATGAACCTCCAGAAATCAAAGCTAACGGCAGGTATCTTAAGCAGTAGTCGAACCAATACTGAGGTGTTTCTGGATGTGAAAGCAGCGGATAAGAGGCGACCTAGAAATAGAACTTATACTAGGTAGTATATAATCACAACAATCACAATTTAGATGATTGGGTCAGTTGGCAAGGATGAAAAACTATATATAAGTTTAAATAATATGGGGAGCGAGTTAATTGCGAAGAAAGGTGGAGGACATGGAATCATGAGATTCTAGAGAGCCTATTACCTATTAGGGAAATATACCTGGGACAAGGACAAACATAGTAGCAAAAAACAAATAAAAATGGGCTACTTTTACCGTCTACAAAACCAGACATATTGGGGTAACGGCAAGGCAAGGTTATCAAAGAAAACTCTTCTTACTGATTTTCCAAGGTTTCGGATAGTTTTATCTCCATTTTCAAGGATTAGTAAATTGATATTGATATAATTGTTATGATAAATATACTTATATTTGAACTTTCTAAAAGTATTGTTAATCATATGTCACTTAAAAAGTTCAAATATCAGTGTATTTACAAATTTATTAGATACTAGGTAGTATATAATAACAACAATTAGAATTTAGATGATTCGGTCAGTTGGCAAGAATGAAAAACTATAAATAAGTTTAAATAATATGGGGAGCGAGTTAATTGCGATGAAAGGTGGAGGACATGGAATCATGAGATTCTAGAGAGCCTACCTATTAGAGAAATATAACTGGGACAAGGACTAACATAGTAGCAAAAACATATAAAAATGGGATACTTTTACCATGTTTCATTCAACACCTTTGCTCCCATGTTTTACATCTTTTCTTGGTTGTACCGTACCGATGACAGCTAATGAGCCAGAAACATGCATGTCTGCGGTTACCACTCTTTTCAGTAGCCCCTTCTTCTATTTGCGTGCAATACCCACCAATCTATTCGTTGTTTATTATATATATATATATATATATATATATATATATATATATATATCTTTATATAAATCTATATCACATCTGTCAGGATATAATATATATATATATATATATATATATATATATATAATATAATCTACTATCACTTTTACGAGAGGCGATTCGATTGGTTAGCGATCTTTTGCTGTGACATAATCTGTCAGGATATAATCTACTGCCTCTCATAAAAGTGGCAGTAGATTATATCCTGACAGATGTGCTTTAGCTGAACACGTGTTTAATGAAGGCCATTCTATGGATTATCAATCTGCCAAAGTTTTCACGATAGAAAGTAATTATAGAAAACGTCTTTTTTTGGAAACGGTGTATATTGCAGAACAAAATAATTGCATAAATAAATATAGAAACACTTAAATAACCTTAGTGTTATCTATGCCTCTCATTTATGATTTTAAATAAGATTAATCATTAATTTTATAAAAAATAAATCAAAATTATAGTAGTTCAAGATCAAATAGTTTGTTTGATGTCACATTGTTTTTTGAGTTTTTCGTTGATTGATGTTTAAAAAATTTATTATAAAAATTTACAACTTTACCAAAATTCTCGATAGATTTTATGTAAGTATTTATCATTTTATTTTATTGTTAATAATGATAACATTGACTAATATTTTTTTGCTCTTGACAATGAATAAAAATTATTCGAAAGCTCGGGAATAAATATCTGAAAAGTTTACTCTTGTGTTTAATTGCCACCCCCCCCCCAAATATCCGTCACTAATTGGCAAATCTTTCTTCGAATTGTATATATATATATATACATATATATAATATATACATATAAATATAATATATATATATATATATATATATATATATATATATATACCAAACAACTTAGTAGGGATGCGGTCAGAAGAGGGCTGAATCAGAAGACCACCTTTTTGACTAATTAAGCTTTCGAAAATGTTTATTTTCATCATCAAAACATCTACAATGAGTGACAAATATTATTAATGACTCATAAACCATTATAACAAACGATTTGACTTACCAAAGTGAGTTGAAAAAGAAAGACATCGTAAAAAAAACTCACACTCAACAAACTCACTTTGGTAAGTCAAATCGTTTGTTATAATGTTATGAGTCATTAATAATATTTATCACTCATTGTAGATGTTCTGATGATGAAAATAAACATTTTCGAAAGCTTAACTAGTCAAAAAGGAGTCTTCTGATTCAGCCCTCTTCTGACCGCATCCCTACTAAGTTGTTTGGTTTTTTCTTCACGGTCACTACCCGAGGTTATCTTATATATATATATATATATATATATATATATATATATATATATATTTATATATATATATATATATATATTTATATAAAACCAGACATATTGGGGTAACGGCAAGTTTATTAAAGAAAACTCTTCTTACTGATTTTCCAAGGTTTCGGAAATTTTAATTTCCATTTTTCCACTTTTTGTGTGTACTTTATAATCTACAATTTGTTATTCTCCGCGGCACTGTGTGAAAATGCAATGATTTTCATTTGATTATGACTTCAGTTGAGAACCTCATTGATGAGTGCATTATACATCCAAGAGTAAGCTCGTTATATGATTTTGACATATAAATATGGTGTGTAAAACGTTCTGAGTGCGCGATAGGCGTTACCGAAATAAACGCCCACAATGTTTTAAGATAACAGTTCTTCCCTGTTTTAGTAAAGCATTCCATCAACGATGGTACTTGGAGTACGCCCCTCTTAACTTATTTATACACTGAACAAAAGGACCTCTAAACAGGTTATTAACTGATGGTCATAAATCTAGAAAATGTTAATTAAGCAATGAATTAACTCGCAAGTATAAGGAGAATGGAACGATAAATCGTCACACTTGCTACACTATTGGTCTGATTCAAATCAAAAAATATTCCACAGGATATGTACTTACCACTATACCTTACTAAAATTAGAAGTCAGGATTCTACTATTTTGATAACTGGTGGAATGATGTGCTTATTTTGTATCCATTATTTATTATGCAAATATGAAAGCACACTTTCAATTTGATATTGGTAAAAATCATTAACAGTATAATGAAAATCACTCAATATCATCCCTAATGTTATAAATAAAACTTACTGTTTCTAAATAGTTCTACTGGAAACAGTTAGTTTCATTTATAATATTAACATGAGTAGATACCACAAAGTAAGGGTTCAAACAGTCGATATCAGCCATGTATTACTCCTTATGTACGAAATAAAGTAACAAAGCGATTACTCGTCGTGTGTCTGTTTCTTCTTCCTCTACTTATTCCTTCCTGATGGATTATCCATCTGCTCGTATTCGGTTGATTTACATTATTTATTCTGCTTGTGATTTCTGCGCCTTATTTTCTCTCTGTCGATAATATTTTAAGATGGCGATGCTTTTCTCTTCTCCCTCTGTATGTGTGTTGTCATTTTTCTCATTTATTGCTTCCGAATGATTTCTCTTCAAATAATGTATTATCAACTTTTCACTGACCTATCGCTACAAAATCCAAAATAGTTCAAACAACTCTGTGAATCGTATCAGAAGCAGTTCTTAGATCTATAAATCTCCATCATCGCTCATTATTCATTTTCTTCTTCTAAATACCATTTATGTTTCATTCGTTTTTTATGAAGCTTGAGTATACGTTAAAGTCTCCTTCTGCTTTATTATATATACAATAAGCTTATTACCAATTTTCTGAATATTCATACTTCTCTTATTTCCAACAATTGTCGTTTTCTTTCTATTCCTAGTTTCACAGAAAAGCATTAGAGTTACCCTGTATGTAGTATTCATACCGGTTCATAACATTTATAGAGAAAAATTCCAGAATGAATGCAAGAATTTTAATTGATTCAATGTGAATATACATATTTAATATCTTTTATATAAATAGGCATAGCGAATTTTCAAAAGTGATCATTTTATTTGACACCGTACGAGTAACTGCCAGATTTTGAAGAATAGTTTGGTGTCAAGGGTATTTTGTAGTATGTAACCATTCATTATAACGAAGCTTCAAATGTTTTTATTCAAATATTGCACACATCATTCACTCAGTTGAATTAAAGGAATTTGTTTCGCCTGTCTTTCTGAACAGAATATGAAGACGAGAAAAAAATTAAAATATTTCTTAATGTAATTAAATTCTAATAAATAGACCTTCACCAATGTAAAAATTTCATATCTATACCACAGCGGTATATTTTCTTAATTGAAAGCTCTGTAAAAAAATTACAAATTTATACTTAGCGTACCGGTTTCGATTGAAAGCCTTAATCAGTGTTCACCTGCACAAGGACACATGCATAAAAAATCATTAATTAACTTTATATTTAATTAAAAGATGAGATATTGTACTATTTACAAAAATCACAATGTTGTGTAGAATGAGCGCAGGTTTTCTTCTATAATCTTCTGTTTTCAATTATTTATAATTTGCCAGTTATTTTCCATGTGCTGCTCACATTACGTCAGTTTATTATTCGTACGGTAATTTAATTTTAATTTGAGTACTATTGATTCGACTATATGCTAAACAACTCAATTCTCGATGGTTTTACAAAAAAAAATAATACAAAAGTTTTAATTGAAAATGTAGCCATTACATCTTTTATCAAGTACTCTGTACATACTGAATTGAATTCCGGTGTTCCAATTTATGAATACCTAAATTTTGGAATTCGTTGGTTTTTCTTATTAAACCGTTCTAGGCTATTTGTGGATCGTTTAACATTGATTTATAATGTTAGTTCTTTTCAAAGGTACCTATCATCTACATAAACTGTTTTTCGCTTGTTGAGATACCACAAATGGAGAAATATGTTAATTAGTAATCGCAAAATTAATTGGTGAATGGTACGTATGATGGTTTTATTATGGTTATTTGCAGTTATTTTTATTTATTTTCCAGATCATAATATAAATATAACTTAATCCCTTATTATAAATAATAATAAAGAAGTGTTTTTGTGGTTTTCAAACATTTTCATCGTGATAAATAATTTTGGAAGATTTTTAGATTTCCGATCATGTAACTAACACAATTAATATGAATTATGTCGTCTAAATTCTATAGTATCGTGATGATTATTAACCCCTAAAGTCAGAAATGATTCTTACGAACTGATCTGAACTCACACTTGTCAATATTGACACACCTCGAACATTCGTTTATCTTTTATAATATTGTTCATAAACATAACACACTTCACGACATAATTCAACTACTCGTAAAAACGTATTTAAAAACAATATACAAATTTGTTTACTATAAATTAAATCTAAACGACATTACCATTGTATTATATTCTGTTTATCGTAACTAATGAATCACAATGTATATTATTGGCTAATAATTTATAGGTCATGTATCAGTATATTTTATGTGTGAGTAAAATACAGTGATATTGTCAAGATGGTTTATTTTCGCCCTCTAATTGAGATTGGGGTAAGTCCGCATTTATATTAAACTATGGAATCATCGTAAAACTTATGGTCCTTATCCGTCTTAACAACTATCTACATCGATACAGCACATGGCGATCCTGCAAACTAAAGGTTTTTATTGACCCCGTGGACAAACGAATTTTGTTAGTACATGTCATTGGTTGGTTACCAAAAATGGGTGGTAAAGCAACGAAACAAGAACTCACTGGGGCAGTTAACAATAACTTTATAGTGCAAGAAGAAGCAATTAACATACAACATACAGTTTCACTGTACGTAATAGCAGTAATTAAGTTCATCTTGTCCATCTGGAAAACACATAGAAGGCAGCTCAAGAGGAGCATCACGAGAAACATCGGGACGCAGCAAACAGGAACCTTAAGAGAGTAGAAATTGTATGTATAATCTAATTTTATGAACAAACATTTTTTTTCGGAAATGTACCTGTGATTAATATAGTCGTCTTCATTAATATAACTAATGTCCATAACTTCGGAGCAATTCGAGGATAGGTTAAATATAAAATCAAAGCAAATAAGCAAAGTGAAAGGCTTTTGAAATAGGACATATCTAAAAATCCGAATATCCACATAGACATAATTAATAATTTAGTGGTTCTTTACAATAATTTTATTAAGTTAGTTAGTAAAAATTGGAGTAATTTAGATAAAACACAGCAAAGTGTTTGTCAAAAATATTTCGAAAAAATCAAAGATAAAACATCTAGGTCGTTCGAAGCGTTAATTTGTCATATTCAAATACCTACAATAATTTTTCAAGAAATTATCTCTGAGATATTAGAAACAATAAGCAAAAGCGAGAAAAACGCGTTAACTGTGAGTGATTTTTTTTAATTTTGCGAGCAAGGTGCTACCGAATTAATTTAGTGGTAAAGTAAGTAAGCTGCAATCATTTCTAACGAGAATAATACAACAGACAAGGCCAGAAGTCTGATCACAACAGAACCTACCGTATTAGAAATCATAGAGGCACTACAAAAAAGAATCCAAAGAGACAGCCCAAGTCTAATGTTAGCCAAATCAAATAAGTTACGGCAAAACAAAAAGGAACTCACAAGCTACGCCACAGAAGTGGAAAAATTTGCAGGAAACTACAATTAGCATATATAGCAGAAGGAATGTCG
Source organism: Galeruca laticollis (assembly GCA_963921935.1). Taxonomy (NCBI): domain Eukaryota; kingdom Metazoa; phylum Arthropoda; class Insecta; order Coleoptera; family Chrysomelidae; genus Galeruca; species Galeruca laticollis. Next base: position 151,005,702 of record OY998180.1, read on the forward strand.
GCCGAATTAGCAAAGAAGTACACTACTGAGGCGACAGTAAAATCGCTAACATCTAACGCAGCGTCGGACTAGATTGCTAGTCAGAAACAGGAAAAAGTTTTACACTTCAGGAGAAGTTACGACAATTTTCAGCAGAAGAATAGATTCAACCCGAATAGAAGTTACGAGAATGTGCGCGTAAACTATAATAGGCGACATTCGGAATACCAAGCAAAGCACAAAAATTATATAAATTATCAGAGAAACCAAAATAATGAGAGCAATTACAGGGAATATGACAACAATAATCGTCATAGAAACGCAAGAATATGTGGCAGTAGGAATGAGAACGCCGAGATGGAGGATAAATTGATGATATGTATCGACAAATAGCACAGGGAGGAAAACTATCAATTAAGGATGGAAAAGATTGACTTAAGGGGAAAAACAGAATAATAGCAAGAAAAGATAGCCCAGACGAAGAAAAATTTTAGAAAGAATTTGATAATACATGGAATAGAAGAAAGCAATGAAGAAGATGAGGTACAACAAGAAAACAAATTAAAAGAAGTAATGAGGAAGGTCAATAACACAGTAGACGTTAAAGCCGATATTATGAAATGTAGGAGAATATAAAATGAAAACAGTCCTAATAGAGATGAAAGACTTGAACAAAAAAGTAGAAACCTTGAAAGGAACGAATAAATGAAAAGGAACAAAGATATATATATATATATATATATATATATATAAGCAAAAGGTGATGATTGTCAGGTATGCGGTCAGTATAAGAAATAAAACTATATTCTCATTCTCAATATTTCGCTATTGTTCAATAGCATCATCAGGAGACACTACAATAATTAAAATATAAATACAATGACAAAGATAGGAACACAAATACTTACAGATGTTAAGAGTCAGTAAAAGTTGATGTACACCACATTAAGGTACTGACTAGACTAATTGCTAATGATTAATTTGTAAAAATGGTTGTGGTGTGAATTGATAAAAACAAGAAACAATTTGAGTTAAAAACAAAACAACAAAATAAATAATCTGAAACGTATGAATAAATAGTACGGTCGATAATTACCACAGAATAATCATTTGTTTTGATTTTCTGATTTAAAAATATATATATATATATATATATACATATATATATATATATATATATATATATATATATATATATATATATATATATATATATATATATTAATGAAGAGTACCCTAAAGAGATACAGGAACAAAGAAAACGCTAATACAGTATATGATGCAGGCGAGAGAGAGAGACAACACATCACGTATAAATGACAAAGCACACAGTCTAAAAGAGCTATACATACATCATATGCATTTGCGAAGTAACAAGAATGGTGGAGCAAAAAGAAGAAATATAGAAGATTCTAGAAATATACCACAACGATCCTATGTTTGGATGTCATGTAGAAAATAATAAATTGCTGAAGAAACTAAGAGCGAATTTTGAACCGCGTGGCTATCTGATATGATTTTGATAGACCTGTTCACCGGATGCCTGGTACACAGCTCTCTAGCGTCCAGCTCAATTGCTATCATCTCTGCTTGGAAGATAGTGATGAACTTGCCAAGGTTTAATGAAATTTTAACTATTGGGTTAGTTCCATAAACTCCTGCTCCTACACCGTTTTCAGTTTTGGAGCCGTCCGTGAACAGCACATAGTCTGAGTGTGAAAATAAATTGTCACTTATGCGCCAATCATCTCTCTCGGGAAAGAGGACGTTGTAGGCTTTTACTATGTGCAGCTGGGGAGCTACCGAGTCTGGCTTCATTCCGAGTATGTGGCGATTACTAATTTCACTCAACAGACCCGTGTGATCTCTTTGTAGCTCCGTATTGCCATGACTTCCTGACGTTATAAATATGTAGCTGACCATCCTAGCTTCCCTATCTAGCTCTATATGCATAGGGGTTATGTTTAGAATTATCTCCATGACAAGTGTCGGTGTCGTCGACATAGCTCCCGTAATGGCCATGTACGCGAGGCACTGTATACCAGACAGCCTCATTATGGACGTCCGTTGCAATCCTTTTTGCCACCAGACGACCGAGCCATACAGTACTATTGGTTTAATAACCGTTTGATATATCCAGTATATCATCTTGGGGCTTGTGCCTCAGGATTTGCCACATATTCTTCTGAGGTTCCAGAGAGATAGTCTGGCTATGTTGATTTTGTTTTTCAGATGGTAGTTAAAGGTTAATTTTTTATCCAGGATAATACCCAAATATTTGACCTCCTCCTCAAACTGGATTGGCACTTCAGATACTAAGGGTATCAGTAGTTTATCTAGTTTTCTTCTTAGTGTCAATGGAATGATTACAGTTTTGCTATGGTTCACAGACATCTGTTCCCTGTCGCACCGTCTGCTTATCGCGTTTAGGATTTGTTGAAGGATGTTAGAAATAACTTCCTCATCCTTCCCCCTAACTGGGATATCTAGGTCTTTCGCATAGCATTCGATCTCCACCCTCTGCTTAGAGAGTGTATTCAGCAGGTCGTCTACCAGAATCGTCCAGAGAAGGAGTGAGAGAACACCTCCTTGAGGACATCCTTTGGCAGGCCTAAATCTGACCGTTTCTCCTTGCAGTGGTGCTGAAATGTTGCGGTGGGTAAACATGTATTTGATCCAATTCCAAATTAGATTTTCTATCGCTCTCCTCTGAAGAGCCGTGAATGGAGACTGTGGGAGGGCATTATTGAACGCACCCCGAAGGCATCCAGCGCAATATCTTTGTTTTTAAGAGAATTATCGATTTTGCGTACAAAGTTGATTAGAGCAAGGTCTGTCGACTTGCCTGCTTGGTAAGCATATTGGTGGGGATTTAACGGAAGATTCCGTAGGGATCCCTCCATAATGTGCTTATCTAGGATCATCTTTAAGGTTTTTAGGAGGAATTATGTTAGGCAGATGGGACGGTAGGCATTGGGCACATAGGTATCCACTCTACCTGCTATCTGAATGAAGATAACCTTCCCCATTGACCACCCTAGTGAAATATAGTTCCAGCCTAGACTTTCTCTGTATATTCTTACCTAAACCGGCACCAGGATGTCTAGGCCTTTTTGGAGAAGGGCGGAGAAGATTCCATCCTCTCCCGGTAATATAAAGGGCGAAAAGGAGTTTACCGCCCATATAACTATGTTGGGAGAGACAATTTTTGATGCGAGTCTCCATGCCGATGAGCAGGCCGTGTGGGGGCGAGCGGGCACTGCGGCTTATCTCCAGAATCTGACTATCTGGGAAGTGGTTCTGTAGTATAATATCTAACGTTTACTTTAAAAGTCCGTATGAGTATTGTCAGGTCTTTTCAGTGACCCCACTTAACGTCCCGGATCTCTCGAGATAATCTGCAACTTTGTGGAATCTACTCATGTTAATCAATGAAACCAACTATTTCTAAATAATTCCACTATATAATGACAAAATTATAAAAATTCTGAAAAATTTGACAATTGTTTCGTTATCTTTAAATTCTGACGCTGATATTTTAAAATATCGAAAAACAAATTTTTTAAAATTTTTGGAATTTTATCATTATATTTAGAAAGTTAGTTTCATTTATAACGGTATTCTTTGGATTTCGATAATTTAGTTCACTGGATATTGTTTCAAACATTTTACACTATGGCATATATTAACATGTTAACATCCCTTAGTGGTCTTGATAGAGCTCAAAAAAATTGCTAAAAGTGCTTTAGTTTATGATCAAATAAAGAATGTGATATTTGCTTTTAAAACATGAATCCAGAAAATGGATTTACTTCATCATTTTTAGTCGTAGAAATTTATATTTGCAGCTAAGCAATTCAAACTAATGGTTTACCCTTCAGAATATTTACTATTACTACTAAAGTAGCCGCTGCAGAATACCATTTTGGGATAATATCCTAAAATTATTCACTTTGGTGATAACAGTAAACACCTTTGGCCTTTTTGATGTTCAGAGTTTATAATAACATCATATTTCTTAGACATTTTTATTACCATAATATGTACAATACATGAGTATGCTTCTTCTAGTTTACGTGAGAGTCTTAAAGAAGCTACTTAAAATATTCAAGAGAAACTTTTACTGATTTTAATGATAAGTGTACTTAAACTGACTGTATCAGCATAAGATTTCTTTATGTTGACTCCAAATGATGTAGTACTATCTAATTGGCTTTTGAAACCTGTCTTACTAAAATTATATTCGTCTGACGTGTATGCACAGAAAAAATAATCATTGATTTGCGAGTTTTATTTTGGAGTTGATGCGTCGATCTGTTTTTATTTTAAACAGATATTATTATAACGCATACAGAGTGTTTTTAAGCGCATGTTAATAGATTCCGCAAATTCCACATTTTAACTTGAAAATTAATAAAATTGATTTATTATTAATAAATAAACTCAAAATTCTAAATCAGGAATGAAGGATTTATCATGGATTTCTCTCCAATATTGTCGGTCAGAGTTCTTTGATAGTGTAAAATTTTGTAAATTAGAACAGTTATCTATAACTTCCGTTTGGTCATCAACCTTTGGAAAGTGATCACCATCAGTATGAACAACTTGGATGTTGGGCGTATGTATGGATAAACTTCTACAAAAAGCCAAAATATAGAAACATTGTACACAGTTATACTTAAATTATAGAGCAGCATAATGTAAAGATACGGAAAGTGATAGGGAGCTACTGCTGAACGTCACTTTCTGTGCAACCTAGTATACTATATATTTTCTCTCTTACAAAACTTACAAAAATACTAGTGCTTTTTAGAGTTTCTTGTTAGTCTCATCAACAATGACTTTGAAGATGCAGATCCATTTTCTCTATTTATTATTTGTTTATTATACAAAATCCTTCGGGATATACCCAATTTACAGAATAAGGTTAGTAATATTTAGATATATAACATACAACAATATATAAGAAAACATTACAACCGTGTATACTCAAATTAGATCATAAGATAGCACAAATTGAACTAGCGCCGGTAAAGAGATTGGCATACAAAGAATGTTTCGTCCAATCTACGCCACTCAAAAAACAATACCAATCAAAATGTCGATTGAAAAAAATTATAAAAAACTGTTTTCTATGTAAAATACATTGATTCAGGTATCTAAAAAACAATGTCTAATTGACGATTGGCTGCAGTTTAAAATATGAACAGAATTTTCGATATTGGAAAAATTTTTAATTAGAAAGTGTAGTGATGACGATTTGTATGTTCGTTGATGAAAAAGTTGATTATAGCGGGAATTGAACCTAGGAACATGATAATCTAATATGGTAACTAGATCATCGCAATCTAATTTTTGGTGTACAATGTTATGTAAAAATAAAACTGAGTACACTGACCGTCTTCTCAGCAGTAGACTGTGTGCACCAAATCCATCATAAAAGTACTGTTGTGGGATATTCCGCGCTGGATATAAACAATCCAGAATGAATCATGTTGACTTAAAGAAACACCTCTGGATACGTTCAATTATAGAAATATGTATATTATAAAAAGGATTCCATATAACACTGGCATACTCCAGTTTGGTCCGTATAAATACAGAAAACAATAAATTCATTGTAGTAAAATATTTAACTAGTCTCATGTTTCTAATTGTAACAGTGATTTTATGAATATGCGCAGTGAAAGTTAGTTTAGAATCATAATAAACACCAATATCCTTAATTAGGTCAGGTTGTACCAATACAGAGTTATTTAAATTATATTGAAACATAATGCTAAAGTCCTTCCTACAAAAAGACATGACACTGCACTTACTGACATTTAGATACAACTCATTTTATACACACCAGTCATTTAGAAATTCGACATTATTTTGGATTTTAATGCAATCATGTATAGAGTAGATTCTGTGAATTAACTTTAGATTGTCAGCACATAACAGAGCTTTTATGTCAATTTTTGATATAATGTTATTAATATATAGAATTAAAAGTAGTGGCCTTAAGACAGAGCCCCGAGTACTCCAGAGGTGTGATGAAAAACCGTTGATTTATAACCAAGAAATTTCACAAATGGCGGTTGATCCGATAGATATGATTTATGGAGATTCATCAGTGTTGAATGAAATCCTAGTGTGTCTAGTTTCACTTGTAAAATATTGTTAGTGATTCTATGAAAAGCCTTGGAGAAGTCAGTATAGAATACATCTACTTGACTTCTTTCATCCAATGTCTCTGCAATAAATTGCGTTTTGCAGAATAAATTGGTGATAGTTAATCTACCTGACATAAAGCCATGTTGGTTTGGTGAGATATGTTTAAAGTCACTTTCGCACTAGTAATGTACAATATTTTTACTACGACCACCTATTTTATTTTAAACAATATGTAAATATCAGATCGTGTATATTGAGTTGCCTGACTAATGTTACGTTTTATTTGTGACAGTATATGTTTGAATATTGTTTCTTTCATAGTGAAATATAGAAATAACGATAAATAATGTTTATTTGAAAAAATGACAATAAGTTAGTACTTATTAGATATTTTACAGGGCGAGCATGCAAGTTTCAAGGCGACGCTGAAAGTGGAGCCCTGTAAATACACTTTCCGAGTGTGGCGCGTACAATATTTTTTGTGCAGCCACCAATAATTTGACAATAATATAGGAACAGAATATTTATTGCCTTGCCAAGTTTCATAAATGCCCGTCCTCGATGCCCAGCGAAGCTTCATAAAAGTCCGTACTCGATGCCAAGCCACTTTCAATAAATTTTCATCCTCGATGCCTATCTGGTATTTTGTCTTTAATGAACATTTTGACATAAGAGCTCGGGAAAGTAGGTACTTTGCCGAACAGTTCTGTCACTTTACCGAGCAGTTAAGTCAATTTTCCGATCAAGATTGGCAACGACGCACTTTCCGAGTTAATAAATGATCGGAAAAACGCATTTTCTAAAGTGGCAGCATGAAAAATTTACTTTCCGCACTTTCTATGTGAGTAGAGAGTGCGATATGTGTTATTTTCCTATGCGGCCGTAGGAAAATAACTACTTCAAACACCTCACAAAAATTATTCAGAATGGTTATTGGCGGATAATTGAATATATCAATCTTATTATCTTTTTTGAAAATAGGAAATATATATGAGGCGTTACAGTTTTATATGGAAAATTAGAATTTATTAAAATCAGGTTGAAAATAGTAGTTAATGGCAGAGCCATGACTTGGCGGCAATCTTTAATCAGGAAGGCAGGTATACCGTCTATTCCGGCAGTGGTTTTTGGTTTTTTAAGGCGGACAAAACTGGTAATATTTATAACTTCATTGTTATTCCGCTCATTTTGAGAAATATTACCATTGGAAATCATATAGTCGCTTGAGAAAAACATGCCAAACCTGAGCGTTGTCTAGTTTTACATTGTTAAAGAGTATGGTATTCGGGATTGACGATGATACACCTTTTTTACTGTTAGTAAAGTTCCAGAGTGATTTAGGCTAAAGCAAAATGTTTTCTTCAGATTTTCTAATAAAATGTTGTTCAAGATTGGGAATTCTTGATTTGTATATATTACGGTATTTGTTAAAATGTGTTAAGGTATTTGTAGATATGAAACCCTTTTTGTATCCGTTCACTATTGTAGTACATTCAAAGCGTAAATTTATTTTAGTTTCGTAGGATTGTTAAATATTTAGAAAATATCACGTTTCAGACTATCATTTTATTGGGGTTAATAGAGTTGTAACGTCGTAAAATCAGATTGTTTAGACCCAACGAAATATCACATTGTAAAATTCGTAAAAGACTTATTGTCAAATTGTATTTGAAATTCTAAGGGTTAAACAAGACTGAATCTTGTAATAATGGATCGGTGTCGGAATGTTTGTAATAAACATTTGAACAACCTTTCAGAGTAAAAGGTTACAATAGGATGGCATCACCTCTGACGTTCAATAGTAATTGAAATACCTATTGGAGGCGTCCATTGTTGATTCTTGTCAATGGTTCCGGCAAGTCAAATAATACTGACCAATAGAAAAGGTTTATTTCTTTTTAGTCACACCAACCTACGTGTAAACACGCCCCTTTGAAGATTTCTATTTAACACGTCTTACAAAGTGAAGAAATCAGCACATCAGTCAATTACGAAGCAGTCATCATTACATGATGAAGTTGTCATTATTCAAATTCAAACAGTTCATCACTAAACTATCAAGTTGAAACACATCGTTTCAGAGATACTAAGTCTAACATATCGTGACTCAGTTGCTAATCGAGTCAAGAGTGTACTCAAGTTCAAGCGTATTGCCTCTCAATTAGTATTCGAGTCCAGAGTGTACTCAAGTTCAATCATACCGCTTCTTAATTAATATTCGAGTCCAGTGTGTACTCAAAGCCAAGCAAATCGTTCTTAGTACTATTCAGTTAACACCAAAGTAGATATATACAGTCGCTACTATTGGTCACCTCATCAAGTCGAAACATAACGTTTTTCCGAATCATTAAGTTCTTGTTTAGGTACCTTCCGATCTGAAATCCATCGAAGTTCAAACATTCATCAATTTTTACACCTCATTGTACATCTGTATATAATAAACTATTAATTTGGACATTAACGTTGTCAGATTAAGATTATTAATATAGTTGAATGTCTGTGGCAGTTGACGAAGTTCAATTAAATTATAATCAAAAACAAATGTTCGTATGCTGTTTAATTTTTAATTTTACTTTGGATCTACATCTTGAAAAGTTATGAAAGTCCTGACCGTTTCAAGTGAGTTTATATTTTTTAAATAACTTATTTTTAATTTTAAGGTGTTTATTAATATCGTAGTTCTACAAATGGGGATATTTTTTTAATAAATCTGTTTTGGGAACAAATCTCTCAAATAATTATTGAGTTTTGCGTATAGGAGATTTACGCTGGCTTCAACATTAGCGCATTAGTTTAAGCACTGTTTCACTTCCGTTTAAAAAGCCAAATCTTACTCGAACTCAAGTACTCCGGCATCTCTATCTGTTAGAATGACGTTTAGAAAAGGACCCCTCATTAGCCTTTGAGTATTCTCAATTTATGAAAGATAATATTTTAGCTGGTCATATGGAACCAGTTGATTCTCCTCGCTATTTTGAAAATATTTAGTATATTCCACATCATGCTGTTTGTAACCCTAATAGTTCAACCACAGAATTACGAATAGTTTTAGATAGTTCCGCGTCTTCTCCTCAAGGGCATTTTTTGAATAACGCGTTACTTACTGGCCGGAAGTTGCAAGCCGACATTTTTGTTCTATTACTGCATTTTCGCTTCTTTAAGTGTGTGTTTACTGCTGATATAAAACAAATGTATAGATAAATTCTCATAAACAAATTCGAAGGTGACTATCATCGGATTGTATATGATTTCTCTCCCTCTGGACATATCCAGGATTTTCGGTTACTTACAGTTACTTATGGCCTTTCCTCTGCTCCATTGTTAACTATACGTATACTACTGCAATTGACCGATGATGAATAATTTAAATTTCATCGTGAAGCTGAAGCTATTCGAAGCAGCATATATGTAGACGATTTAATTTGTGGGAGTAATTCGGGCACGAGCTTCAACATCAAATAATTTCATTATTAGTCAAAGGCCAATTTCAGCTGAGAAAGTGGGTGTTAAGCATTTAGAAAATTTTGATCTATCTGAATGTCAAGAAAACTTTTGACTCTCACAGCATTGGAATAAAGATCTTAGGGTGGTATCCCAACATTCATTACTTTTCCAATCAAGTCTCAACTCATGATAATTCTTGTACAAAAAGAAATATTTTATCCGAAATTGCTGGGATATACGATCCTCTAGGCTTTATTACTCCGGTTACCATCTTTTCTAAACATCTTATACAAATTCTCTGGGGTCTAGGCTTTGATTGGGATGACGTACCTCCCTTGAATATTCAGGAAAATGGAATCTTTATCAATCACAGTTTTCGCTTCTTAGTAACATAAAATTATTTCGCCTAATGATACATGTAATTATGTCTCTTGCGAATTACATGACTTCTCTGATATTTCAGAAAAGGGTTATGTCGCAGTAATTTTTTTGCGCTTTATACTTCCCGGTAACTCTATTATCGTCGATTTTATTATTGGTAAATCTAAGGTGGCTCCAATCAAAACGATATCAATCGCTCGCTTAGACTTGTGTGCTACTGTCCTCCCTTCTAAATTCATGAACATTGTGATCCATAATATTTCGAATTAGGTTCAGATTAGTAAGATCACCGCTTGTACTGTTTCTATGATCACTCTATCTTAGATAAAATCGTTCCCGTGTCGCTGGAAAACATTTATCGCAAATCGCGTGAGTTACATTCAGGAACGAATTTCTCTTGATCTTTGATTTTACATAAACTCTTCTGAAAATCCTGCTGATTGTGCAAGTCGGGGGTTACTCACTTTATATTTTGCAAGTACCTCATTGTGGCTCAACGGACCTTCGTGGTTTCATCTCCCTGACTCTTTTTGGCCTTTCTAAAGTATTGTTACTTCTGTTCCAAAAGAAATTCTTGTCGAACAAAAGAAAGTTGCTCGTCTAATTACACCTCAAATAGAACTGTTGAATGATCTTTTAATAGATTCTCCTCCCTTCCAAAAATCCAAAGAAGCATTGCCTATTGTCAAAGGCTTATTCACAATATAAGAAACAAAAATAATAAATCCTCAAGCTCGTTCACTTCCATGGAGTTACACAGTGCTCTGTTATTATTGGTAGATCACGTTCAATTTCAAGTATTTTCTTATGAAATTTCTCAATTATATCATAAACACCATTTCAAAACCTTCAAGAAAACTTAATCCTTTTTTCAAGGAGGGTATTCTTAGTGTGGGTGGTCGTTTGCACTTTTCTGGTATTTCTTATGAAAGTAAACATCCTATTCTCTTACCTTAAAGTCACCGGTTGACTGACCTCATAATAGAAAAAAAAACTCACTGCAAATATTTACGCATTGGAACTCAAAACACTTCACTTCTTATTGTGTCAAAATTTTTGGATTTTGTCTGCCCGGCATGTCATAAGACGCGTGTTATCTAAATGTTTGAAACGTTTTAGAATAAATCCTAAGCCTCTTCAAACCATCATGGGAGATTTGCCTTTTTTCGGATAAATGAAATAGAGCCTTTCCAGAATGTTTCAGTCGACTATGGTGGCCCTTATAATATATGTCTCAGTAAGCATAGAGGTGTTAAATCACAAAAATCTTATATATGCCTATTTGTTTGTTTCGCAACTCCTACGGTTGACATAGAACTTGCTTCTAATCTCAGGAAGTTATAAAACGGGTCTCGCCGAATGGTATACGCTTTTAGTACAGATTGAAGCAATACTTAGTTCTCGCCCCTTATATGCTCAAAGCTCATACCCCAATGATGTTTCGGTCTTAACGCCTGGTCATTTTTGAACCCTTGTTCCGCTCACCTCTGTGCCCGACTCTGATTTAACTTCTGTCAAACTCGACACGTTGACACGTTGGCAATTAATCCAACGTTTTCAAGAAGATATTTGAAAGCATTGACATCGTGAGTATCTTGACACGCTCCAACAACGTCAAAAGTGGCTTTCGAATAGTAGATTCTTAGAGGAGGGAGATCTAATAGTGATTAAGGATGATCAAAGCCCCCCGTTATATTGGAAATTGGGAAGAATACAAAACCTTCACCCTGGACATGATTCCGTTACACGAGTAGCTACTATTTGTACTTCGCAGGGAATAGTACAGCGACCATTGGTAAACATTTGTACCCTACCTAAAATTTAAGTTTTTTCTCTTTATTTTTATTTTTATTTACATTTCGCTTTAAATCTAAACTACATTTCTATTTATTTTATTTTCTCCCTTTATTACCCTAAAATACATTTCTTATATGTATTTTGCTGGGCGGTATGTTAACGCTTCACGGTCAATTTAATTCATTTTATTCAATTTACCTTGATTTTTTTCAAATACGCTACGCTCATGACCAAAAGGTGCATATTAGGTAAAAATGCGCGTATCGTCAATTGGGTGAATTGCCTCGAACCTCGACACCGACATTCGATTAGAGACTTTGAATTGAGTCCTCAGTGTGAAAAAACTTGAAAATGTATTAATTTTACTCTCTGTGAATTGTGCTGTTTTTAACCTGGCAATAACCACGAAAATTATAGTTCATCTCATACCGGGAATAAAAGGGTGGATTGAAGAAATGGAAGAAAGCCGGAAAATCGATGAAACTATCAACGTAAGAGGTTTTAGCCCAATTGACGGTTTTACCTACTTAACTTTTTTTTCACAGACAATTCGCCCATTTTTCTCCTCAAAATATATAATTAATGCATGAGTTTACGCTAGTCCAATCAATATCTAGTATAGATTGGTACAAAGCTGGGAATTTTCATACAAAAGATTTCAATATAGAACCTAAAACATATTGCTTGTTAACTTGAAATACGGTATCCGCCAAAATAAACAGTACCGAAACAGAGAGTGCTGTGGAGTTGTTTATGTAATATGGATTTGTCATATTCGACTTAATTGTCATTAGTTGATATATTAATAGTACGCTGCAGTTAAATTTGATTTAAAAATGGTTCTAACAACGGGAGAAAAAGTTTTTTTGGTAGAGCATTATTTTCGTTCATACGGAACAGGTCGTAATGATGCTTAGAACAGGTGTCAATAAAATATCAACAAAAATTTAATAAAGCAGCTCCTAGTAAAAGTGTGATGTTAGCTGTTGTTGAAAAATTTCGTCTCACTGGTAGTGTATTGTGTCAACGTAAAGGTTTTTCAGGTCGCCGAAAAACAGTATGCACTAACGAAAATGAAGGACGTGTTTTTAACCAAGTTGTGCAATCTCCTCAAAGAAGTCTTGTAAGAACTGCATGTAAACTCAACATTAGTGAAACGTCTTTACGTCGCATGTTCAAATCAATTGGTGGTTATCCATACCGTATTCAAGTTGGACAACGACTAAATGCTGCGGACAAACGTGCAAGAGAAATTTACTGTGGTCGCATGTTGAGTTTAATTTACGAAGATCCCGAATTTTTGAAAAACATATGGTTTTCAGACGAGAGTCACGTTCATCTTAGCGGCTATATAAATCGACAAACAACCAGATTCCTTGGATTTGAACGTCCTGATGTCATTGTAGAGAAACCACTCCACAGTCTTCGAGTTACCGTTTGGTGCGCGGTATCTGGTCATGGAATGATTGGTCCTTATTTCGTTGAAGATGATAATCAGAATCCACTTACTGTCAACCAAGAGCGTTATAGAGAGAAAATTATTATACCTTTTGTGAGAGATCTAAATAACTTTTGCCGTGCACGAAATCTACAGTTTCGCACACAATGGTTCCAACAAGATGGTGCAACGAGCCATACAGCTGTGCGCACCTTAGACTTACTCCGTCATCATTTCGATAATAGAATAATTTCTCGGGGAACAGACTTCGAATATCCTTCTCATTCACCTGATCTGACGCCACCTGACGCATACATTTGGGGAATAATGAAGGACAAAATATTTCACTCGGAAAATCCGCCGGCGAATATTGCCGAACTACGAGAAAGAATACAAAATATTTTTCGGCAGTTACATCAACCACTCTTTATAAATATGTTTATTGACTTACAAAATCGATATGAAGCTTGTTTGCGTCGAAATGGTGAACATTTTGAACACTTACATTACAGAAATTAAAAATTAATTTTTATTTTCGGTACTGTTTATTTTGGCGGATACTGTATCTTAAGAATTGAACAAGACTAATTGAAGACTTGTTGGATAAGAAAAACACTGGAGGAAGTCCAAAAACCATTCATGTGTGTGATAAAAGAAAGATGAGCAAATTCTGTTGATTCAACTATCTTTTGGTTTTAGTAAAAGTATCATAGAGTCAAATAATTTCCTCACATTTAAATCTCTTTGTTGATTCATCTGGACACTCACTCTATTTTTAATACATTTGTTAACGTAATATATTGCACAGATACAATATTAGAAACAAGTACCTACCACATCCAAAATATTTTTAATTATCTCCTAGCGCTGTTCTCGTAAAATATAACATGAGCATGCTACATGTTTTCTGAATATCAACAAAAAAGCTTTTCTATTTACCGCTAGTCTGTGGGATGCTGAGATAAATTGAGATCAACTACAAGAAGTTCTCACTCGTTGTTAAACTGAATTCCAAATAAATTAAGATTGATGGTGATCGACTATATTTAAAAACGAAAACCATGTACAGTGAATGTTTGTTCCGGGTAAGACAATCTCAGAGCGTTGAACAAGGCTTGTAGAAAGGTCACCTTATCTTAGAAGGAGATATAAATACCTTGACATTCATCAAATTCTAAAATATTTATTTAATATGCTAATTTTGAATGAAATCTCAATTATTGATTATAGTTGGTCGCCTCCTCCGCTTGTATTGTCATATTAATGTTATAAATAGAAAAGTTTTTTATGTTATGGTTCATATGGAACCATTAGTCGTTAGAAACACTAGTTTGTAAACGGTTTCGTTTGATTAATATGCTATGGATGCATGTGTGGTAACAATGTGATGTGAAATATATGATTATTATCTATTTATATAAACAATAGGTATGTCGACCGTGTAAATAACTTATTTATAAACAGAAATTACAGCAAATGGAAATGATAATTTTTTCCACCATCTCCAACTCACAAGTACAACCCTTTCTATTGGGAGCGGGGAGCCTTGTGCTAGCGGTTGTTATCCTATTGTCAGAAATCGATTGAATGACAGAAAAATTTTGAATGTACTAATATGAAATATAAGTTTCCATTTGATGTCTATACATATTCAATTAACAGTAAAATATATTTTTGTCGCATTTTTGAAAATTCTTAACATCTGAATTGTGTTTAATCAAATAAAAACCGAATATATTGAGCAAGATATGCATATGTGTCGTGTCAATATTTTTTTAAGTAGCCATTTATTTTATTTTCATTGTTGATTTTTCTTTGTAGTTATCACGTTATTTACCCACTCTTAGAACTCATAATATGTTTCATCCGTGCATTTAGATAACTTATACTCATTTTAACATACAACGTCTGTAAATTCTATACAAACATTATATTCAATATGATGTTTAGTACAAATTGTAAATTTGTAGTTTTCGTTGGCATCGAGAATATTTAAGTAATTCTACAATATTCCATGTTTCGCTTATGCGAATTAGTATTATGAGTTTTGGTGAAATGGAGTGTGCGTCCACCAAAATTTAAAAAAAAACGAAAAAGACAAAAAATCTAAAATAATATTGAATTAAATCAGTGGTTACGACTGTAATAGAACTATTCAGCTATTGCAGTCATATGCTTCTCCTTTTCTCTTCAATTTGACCAATCCGTCTTGTTTCTATATTATGCTTTCCATTTTCAAGTATGTTTCTTCTATAATTATGACGTCATCTCCTTATCACATTTTACTCTCTTTCTTCTTTTCCATCTATGGTTTCTATGATTGTATCTAAGTATTTTGTCTTTTATCTTGTTATCTGGAGTCCTCCCATCCAACCAAATAGTTTTTCAGTTAAAAATTCTTTGGAATTTATTAGTAAAGTAAAGGATATAGTAATTAAGGATGGGTAAATTTTAATCTCGTTCATTATTTCCCAGAGTGTACCGATTCAGCAGACCTTGCAATACCTTGAGAACTCTAATAATTTTGGTGCTGATATAACAGCAGAACATTTACGTTTTGCAGTATTGTGCATAGAACAAAATTACTTTCTGTATAAAAACCAATTTTATAAATAATATAGTCAATTGCAGATAAGAGGAATGTTACAAACAATTATTTTGCAACGTTGCTATTTTGTGCACAAAATGGTGGAATTAACAACAAATTGCAAACAATGGAGCAAAATCTGGTGAAAATAACAGATGAGGTAACGAAAATAAAAGATGAAAATATCACTCTGAAACAAAAAATTACACAAACAAATCTAAATGCTGGAAAAGCGAGGTAATAAGGAAAAACTTGGTAATACATGGAATGGAAGATGACGAAAACCAACAAATAGAAAAGACTGAACAGAAAGTCACTGAGATAATAACAAATATGGGGTTTGAAATAACTGGAGATGACATTAATGAGGCCAGAAGAATTGGAAGATATGAATCAGGAAATATAAGACCAATACAGTTAAAACTAATAAAGGGAACTAAGAAAATCCCAATGGCCCAAGACCAATTGGACGACTTATTTCAGTAAAGTTTTTGCATTAGATTCAAAACAAAAAAAAACAAATTTTAAATTTTCTCAAGTAAATGTTTCCATGTACGTTTTAGATCAAAAACAAAAGAAATACGATTTTTTTTCAATTTTGACATGCCGTCATTTTGTTTCTACTGGGCCGATTTGGCCCGTTAACGAAGTCGTCCAAGATTTTGACCGAAGCAATTTTTGTAGCGAGTTCGATCCTTAAAAAAATGCGCCCTCTATCGTGCTTACAAATTCCGTTAAAACATATACATATATATATATATATATATATATATATATATATATATATATATATATACACGAAAGACCGAATGGTAAGAGCCACTATCGTACTAAACACTAGCTATGAACGACACAAAATGATTTAAAAAAACCGAACGAAGACATGGACACGCCCAAGAGATGAACGGAAATTCGAGGAACACCTCAGCAAAATACTCCAAGATAAACCCTTATCCAATGATATTAACATCTTGAATGATGCAATAGTGGAAGCAATAACAGACGCCCAAAAGAAATGTTGCCCAACAAGCCCGAAGGAAGAAAAAAACAGCCTGGAAACGCACCACAAAATGGAACGGAGAAGAACACTGAAAAGTGAGGAAAACGCTAGCCAAGATAAAATAAATAGACTAAACAAGGAAGTAGCAAAGGCAATCAGGAAATACTTAAGAAAGTACAAAGAAGAGAAAATCATTGGAACTATCGAGGAGAATAAAAGCATGAAGGTAATGAGACGCAAACTAACAAGTGGGAAGAGAGAAATTATCAAACTCAAGAACAAGGATGGAAATATCACGTCGAACAGAGAACATTTGCTACAAATTGTGAAAACATTTTATGGCATTTTATACGCTAAACAAACCACTCTAAATCCAGAGGAATATCTGCGGAGAGGGGTTCAAAGTCAGGGCTCCGAGGATATTCCGGAGATTTCTGTGGATGAAATTAATATGGCTTTGAAAAAGATGAAGAATAATAGAGCTCCAGGGGAAGACGGTGTCGTCACTGAAGCGTTAAAGATGGGAGGACCAGTATTAATGTCCATGATTCAAAAACTCTTTTATCTATGCCTGTGGAATCAGAATATCCCAATAAAATGGAACAATTCAATAACCATACTTCTGCACAAGAAGGGAGATATAACGGACCTGGCAACATACAGACCAATTAGTCTCCTTAACCATCTTTATAAACTCTACACCAGAATTATAACAAGTAGATTGGAGGCAAAGCTGGATTTCTATCAGCCACGAGAGCAAGCTGGTTTCCGCTCGAAGTACGGTACAAACGACCACCTACAGTGCTTGGAAACCTTGATAGAAAAAACCATTGAATATAACCGCCCTCTAGCATTGATATTTGTCGATTTTAAAAATGCTTTTGATACAGGAGAATTAGCAGCCATATTAAGAGCACTGCCAGATTGTAGAGTCGACCACCGATATTGCGACATAATTAAAAATATATATGAAAATGCCACAACAACTGTAAATCTTCACTCTACAACCAACAAGATAAAGATGGTAAGGGGAGTTAGGCAAGGCGACACTATATCGCCAAAGCTGTTTATTACTGTGCTCGAATATGCATTTAAAAGATTGGCATGGCAACAAAAAGGAATACTCATCGATGGAGAGAGACTCAATCACCTACGCTTCGCGGATGACATCGTTATTTTGTCGGACTATCTGGAAGAGGCCAAAGACATGCTCCAAGAACTCAACGATACCATACAAGAGATTGGGCTGACAAATTTTGAAAAGACCAAAATAATGACTAACATGGTTCCCAGTGACCAAATACAAATTAATAACAACAAAGTAGAATTGGTCGACAAATATATATATATATATATATATATATATATATATATATATATATATATATATTTGGGTCATGAGATTAAAATAACCAGAGACAACCAAACCTGCGAACTAAACAGGTGAATTACCCTGGGATGGGCAGCGTACGGAAAAATGAAGGACATCCTTAAAGGAAATATCCCAATTCGTTTGAAACGAAAAGCATTTAACCAATGCATATTACCGGTTCTGACCTATGGCGCAGAGACACTAACTTTAACGAAGAAAACCGCAGAAAAACTAAGAGTAACACAAAGGCGAATGGAGAGATCGATGCTTGGCCTGACCCTGAGGGATCGAGTGAGAAATGAAGAGATACGCCGACGTACTGGAGTGGATGATATTATACAACGAATCACTACACGGAAATGGAAATGGGCTGGGCACATTGCTAGAATGGACGACGGGCGATGGACCAAAAAATTGTTGGAATGGAGACCAAGAGCTGATAAGCATAGCCGAGGCAGACCTCCCACTCGATGGACGGATGACCTAAAGAGGATAGCGACAAATTGGATTGCAACAGCCAGGGACAGAGAGAACTGGAGACGTTTGGAGGAGGCCTATGTCCAATAATGGACGTGAAATGGGCTGTATGATGATGATGATGATGATATATAAATATATATATATATATACAGGGTGTTCATTTCAGGACTTCCCACCCTAATTTTCTCGAAATGTGTGTATTTTTGAAAAAAATCCTGGGACACGTCAACAAATATATCGAAGGGGACAACTTTTTATCATAAAGGCAACGCGCCCCCTTTCACCCCCCGCCAGGGGGAGTTGCCAACTTCAAAATCTTAAATAGGAAGGGGTATCGAGTTATACCTCATTTTAAAGGTCTTTTCAATCTCTACACGTCGGCTTTTTTTCTTAAATTGATCGATTCGTTGTCGAGATATTTAGGAAAATCTATTTGCTGCTTCGTACCATTAAAACAAAAACTGCAACTGTTTATTCTCATTCCTTTTATCAAAACTAAATTACAATATTGTACACAGATTTTCAATTTAATAATTGCTCCAAATGTTGCCCATTGTTGGCCAAACAATGGTATAACCGCTATTCAAATTCGTGACGCACATTTTCAAACACTTCTGTTCGAATTGCTCGACATTCTGCAGTAATCCTTTGTCGAAGGTCTCCTATATTTTGTGGCGAGGGTGTGTAAACAACTGATTTTGAATGTCCCCATAGAAAAAAATCACATGATGCTAGATCTGGGGACCTAGCTGGCCACTCTATAGGTCCTCTTCGCCCTATCCATTTACCGGGAAATACATTGTTTAACCATTGACGGACCGGAAGCACATAATGGGGGGGAGCTCCATCTTGCTGAAATCATAACTCATTTTCGTCAAGAAAGTTGTTGTCATCTCTATCCAGTTGATTTTCAATTGCTTCGGTAATTAACGGATTGATCGTATTTTCTAGCATATTCAAGTACATCTCACCATTTAGATTTCCATTTATAAACAATGGACCAATTACTTGATTTCCTAGTATACCGGCCCATACATTAACTTTTTGGGGATGCTGGGTATGCCCTTCAACAAATACATGGTCATTTTCATTGCTCCAATATCTGCAATTATGTTTGTTGACAAAACCATTTAAATAAAAAGTACACTCATCAGTGAAGCAGATAGTTTTTAAAAATTCGTTATTAATATTAATAATTGTAGTCATTTGTTCACAAAACTCAATTCTTCTGTCGAAATCGTCTTCACTTAACTCTTGACATACTTTCATTTTATAGGGATGGAATTTATTAATTTTTGTAATTTTGTGGACAGAGCCTAAGGAAATTCCAGTTGCAGCAGAAATGGTACGTAACGAAGTATTAGGATTCATACCAAAATAACCTATCACTTTAATTTGAGTGGCTTCATTCAAAACTCTTGGCTGATCATGTTTTAAATTTGCAACAGATCCTGTTTGAGTAAATTTGGCGATTAGATTCAGGACATACCTATGAGAGGTATTCTTATCTGGGTGCCTTTCGTTAAATATTGCAGCAGTTCGTCGAGCACATTGGTTTTCGGCGCCGTAAATTAACACTATTTCAACTTTTTCAGCTAAAGTGTAAACCATTTTTAATAAATTGCTTTTTCACACAGCTGGTAAGTTTGGTGAACAATTCATGTCTTTTATTTTCTCTATCAAAAACATTTTTTTGCATTTTTTTATACAAAAAAGTTGAAAGGAATAACAAAACAAACAATTGCAGTTTTTATTTTAATGGTACGAAGCAGCAAACAGATTTTCCTAAATATTTCGTCAACGAATCGATCAATTAAAAAAAAACCGACGTGTAGAGATTAAAAGGACCTTTAAAATGAGGTATTACTCGATACCCCTTCCCCCTTAACATTTTGAAGTTGGCAACTCTCCCTGGCGGGGGGTGAAAGGGGGCGCGTTGCCTTTATGATAAAAAGTTGTCCTCGTCGATATATTTGTTGACGTGTCCCAGGATTTTTTTTAAATACACACATTTCGAGAAAATTAGGGTGGGAAGTCCTGAAATGAACACCCTGTATATATATATATATATATATATATATATATATATATATATGTTTGTGTACGTGAAGTTAGTGTATAAATTAATTTTAAATGTGACGTTTACACTATGTGGATATAAAAGTTTTCGTTCCTTATAACTGTAAGTAGAATTTTATTTATTTGAATTTTAACTGTGTGATTAGGAATAATTAATGAGCTGTGTGTTGTCAATATGAATTTCTATTGTAGTGTTTTTTTAAAAAGGCTAAAAAATCAGCCGAAACGTATATATATATATATATATATATATATATAAATATAAAAATTTACTCTCTACAATAGTCATATTTCATTCTGAAATAAGTCTAAAAGCAGTGATTCTAAAATCAACAAAAAACCTTAGAGGCACTATATGGATAAATGACGACTGCTCAAAAGAGGTACTAGAACAAAGGAAATTATTAACACCAAAATTAAAGGAGGCCAGAAAACGACAAAGCATATAGCCTAGCTAGAAGAACTAGTATATATCCCTATGAATTATTACATGAAAAATAAAACCGATAATAAAAGGAAAATCGGCCTGGAATAGTACCTAGGCGCGAGAGTGCTAGTTTTCCGGGCCGACAGAAGAAATGGACACTTCTGGAGGAGCAGAAAACCACTTTTGCGACGTGGAGCACAATAATATTTATCCTTCATATAGGATGATTACATTCTGAAATGACAACAAGAAAGGTGGGAAATATTTTTGACTGTACCGTTTAATGTTATGAGATTAACGAGTCATCAAAAATGGCAAATGATTTGTTGAAAATAACATTTTCGCTGTAGCTTGCAATGCAATGAGCACCAATCCATAGAATGTTTATATTTTCCTTTTGACTTTTCAGGTAGCAAATTTAGCCGTATCTTGCATTTTGTGTAATCCCTTCCGGTGTAGAATAATGGCCGTCGGATTCGTCCATGTTATGTAACACATTGTTTTCCTTAGAGTAATAATAAACATAGAGAGGGCTATTCATTCATAAACACGTTTATTTTTGCGCCAGTAGTGAAATAACGAATGAATTACAAAAAGTGGAGATGGTATTGTAGACACATGGCCTTGGTAATTACGGCTGTTTTTCTGACAAACTTGGCACCGACGAACCATGATAATCCAAATACATTAAATTAACTTAAAAGCTAATACAATCACAATAGAAATAATAAATGCAATTCAATAAGAAATACAAAATTAATAATAAAGAAAAAATCAATGAGACGGTTGAGGCTGGTGGAGTGTGCAGTTTGTTAATATCGGGTTCCAATTTCGTTAACATCAATCGCAGATCGCCACGTTCAGTGATGTGTAGTCTGTTCCTCTTCTTTGAGAGCAAATCAGTTACTGCACTGAATGCACGCTCAGCCATATAGGACGAAGGAAATGCAATTAACAACTTCTGTCCACACTCCAGGATAGAGAACTGGTATTGGTTTTTGAAGCCAGAACTCTTAATATCCACGTTTGAATTTTACTTTCAGTTCTTCGTTAGTTGTGAGTTCTAATAGCTCCTTTTCCAAATTTGATGAGCCTTCAGTATATGTGTTTGCGAAAGGATCTATAACCCAACTTGGTATTTCCATGTTTAAAATATCTTGGAAACGCTCTGTAAAATCAACATGAAGAACTTCCAAGTGGTGGCAGTAAGTAAGTAAATCTTCCGGTTTTGCAGACACTGTTGATAATGTGGGAAACTGGTTGTACTCACCTCTACCAAGATTTCTTTTAAATATAAGAAGTTTTCCTGCAAAAGCAGCTATGACGTTTTTAGTTTTAATTAAATTTAAATCATCACCTTGCAATTGTAGATTAACTTGATTAAATACTTTAAATAGGTCCGTGCAATAAGCGATGTCATTTTTTGACGTAATCAGGTTTTCGCGCAATTGTTCGTTTTCTTCAAGAAATTCCAACACTGAGTGAAATAGATTGAAAAAACGATTCAGACAAACACCTTTAGAGAGCCAACGTACTACTGTGTGCAGCAGCAAGCGATTGTAGTCTTCATCATTTTCATTGCAAAGCTTATGAAACAAACGGTCATTCAATGAATTGCTTCTAATGATATTGATTGCTTTAATAACGTTATTGAGGAACGCATGCAGACGTTCATTTAATTTTTTTGCAGCCAAATGCTGACGGCGAATAATACAATGTACAGCGAGTACATTTGGCACTGCTTTTCTCAAATGTGCTATAAAACCCTTATGACACCCGGTCATTGCTGGAGCACCATCAGTAGCAGCAGACAAAATATTACTAATAGGAATTTCTTTCTCTTGAAAAAATTCTTGCATGATATTAAATATAGAACGTTATATGAGGCTCGTAGCTCATCATCGTCTCGTTTAGAAGACGATGCAAAAAGGTTTGATATAGTTGACTGTTTTAAATATTGTTTTTCGAGTTCTTGAAAATAGAATATATCTTTGTTCTTCTTATCAGGATGCATTTTATGTAAATGCTCTTGTAGCCTAGAAGGTTTCATAGCTTCATTTGAAAAAACTTTTCGGCAAATTAAACACATAGGTAATAATTTGTTTGTAGAAGATACCGCAAATCCATATTTTAAATATTCAATACTGTATTGCCGGCATTTTTAATTTAGAAGTAGATTCAGCCATTTTCATACAAAAGTTAAATTCTCAATAGATTTATAGATAGTAATGTTTATAAAATGACACACCACTCACGATTATTTACTACGGCAGAGCTTATGATT
Organism: Galeruca laticollis; assembly: GCA_963921935.1. Taxonomy (NCBI): domain Eukaryota; kingdom Metazoa; phylum Arthropoda; class Insecta; order Coleoptera; family Chrysomelidae; genus Galeruca; species Galeruca laticollis. The sequence continues at coordinate 151,029,129 of OY998180.1, forward strand.
CACGACTATATATCGCGGCCAAGCACATACAACTAACTAACAAAAAATTCGTAGAGCTATTGCTTTTATACGTTTCATTTCGTGCATGATTCAACTTGTCTGTGTGCGAACATGTCGAAACATGTTATTTTGTATGAACATCGCGCGGTCGCTTATCAACGTGCGAGGACAAGTCATATACTTCTATTCTGAACTAAAAGAAATTATTATAATTATTAGTATTATTATTAATGCTTATTAACCCTTATTAAATCATTTTTGTTTCACTATTCCTCTTGACTGCTTATTATTTACTTCTGAATCCGCTACCGCCCCCCTAAAAGGCTGCAGCGCCCACAGGGCTGTTGGGAACCAATGCCCTAGAGGGAAATTCATAATAAAGAAATTAACAATTACAATTATCCGAAGAACCTTGTAAGCTGTCATTACAGTTCAGCATTCTTAATTTAACATATTAGTAATCATACCTAACAATTTAGCATGCGCACAAGTTATATCATCTTGTGAGGTTAGAAGTTGTATTTATTATTAATTTTATCCACTACTCTCTCTGATTTGATGGCTTTGACAATTCTACATTGACAGCGTCAACACTATCAATTGCATGTGAAATCACGGAGATAATAGTAGCATATGGGTCCAATGTAAATGATTTAGTAGCAGAAAAACGCTTTTTCTGAGGAAATATTCAAGGAATATATGATGGGCTAAACATTCTGTAATTATTGTGGGAGATTTAAATGCTAGGATAGGAAACATCACGAAAGAAACAAAAGGAGTAATGGGAAGCTTCGGCGTAACAACAAAGAATAGAAATGGATCTCAACTAATAGAGTTCTGTATACTAAATGGATTAGTAATACACAACTCATTCTTCCAACATAAAGAGAGTCTCACAAATACTCAAGAAAGAACCAGGAAGAGATGAGGAATCAATCATAGATTATATTATAATTCAAAAAACGGTAAAAGATGTAAGAGTTAGTAGAGCATAATTAGGAACAGACCACTACTTGGTTGCAGAAACTATAAAGCAAAAATTTCTGAAAAGCATACCGACGAAATTAAAAATCTACATAAAGAGAAGATTGTCATAAAAACATAGAAATTACAAAAAAAACTAAGAGGAAATACAACAGCTAAAAAACAGAGAAGAAAAAATAACTATAAAAACGAAAAAATGACTATAAAAACAGAAGACTTACTAGCAAGATGGAAAGAACAATTTATTCCAAGCAGTACTAGGAACAAATGAGACACATAAAAAAGATGAAGCACAAACAGTAACCCAATCAACGACATGGATGACGGAATCTCGGCAGAGGAGGTAGAACAAGCAGCCCAAACATTAAAGAGTGGAAAGGCACCAGGAGTTGACAACAGAAATGTACAAGTGCATGGAATATAAACGACTTGAAATATTACACCAAATTATAGATACAGCATGGAAAAATAAAAAAGTACCAGAGAAATGGGCAAGTAGCTATACCCATATACAAAAAAGGCGACAGAACTGATTGTGGAAATTACGGAGAAATAACGCAAACCTGAAGTGCAAATAAAATATATAAAAGAACATTAGAGACAAGATTCAGAAACAAAATAGAAGGACAACTACATGAAACAAAGAGAGGATTTAGACCAGGGTACACTACTCTAGAGCATGTCTTTATCATTAGGAATTTAACAGAAAAATGCACACAATAAAGAAATATGTTTTATGTATCTCAAAAAACCATTTTACTCATTACCAAGACATCACATCTGAAGCGCACAGAGAAATCTTGAAGTTGGATAAAATATAATAAAAGTATTTGGAACTATTTCCCGCGATAAGAGCTGCATTGGCGTCTAAAATTAAGTATACATGCGGGACAATTCTAGATAAGTTTTAGTTTACCTTCGGTCTCTGAATACTATATAACTTGGTTATCGAAACGCGCGTAAGACGCGTGTGTTCAGTATGAATACCACTAATGGTTCCAGTAATTCCAACTTACTCAATGAAAATGATCCAATCCCCACATTTCAATCATTTTTAGTCTTCACTTTGTTCTTTGGTAATAACTAATTATTATGGAGAATGACATTTATGTCACATGTGAATCTGATAAAATCATTATACGGAGAGCATCGATATTTTTCGGAAGAACAGAGGTACATAATTTTCTTTCGCGAAAATCAGCATCTAAGTTTGAAGTCTGCAGACTCTGTAAATTCTGCCTCATTTCCAAACATCCAACGAAATTTTCCATGCATTGCTACTCGATAGTTATGATTACAAATCCTCATTTTTGATATAATCATTACTTTGTTGAATTTTTCGAGATGATATTTTAAATCAAACTCTATGAAAAAATGTCTGATTCAACAGGTACGAATGAGTTTTAGTAATGTGACGAATTTAAAAAAAAACAGAAATGTTTGTAACTATTTTTAATAACAATATCCGTGACGACTATTACTCATCATTATGACTGATATCACTGTAACTGAATATATTTCAGAATATACGCCTACATGGCAGGATTCATAATCATTGAATATTTGGAGAAATATAAATATATTGACTGAAATATAGTCGTTGTAGGAGCATACAATATTTCATGAAGCTACTAAATGTATTATTGTTACTAATAACAGTTTCTCAGTATATGTGAACTATTTATTTTTTGTTGTATGTGCTGGTACTTATGTACCTTGCACTTACATTTTCAAGCTCGATCAAAATAAAATCTACCCATTTTTTGTACTCACAATCAGAAAATTATCCATTTAAAAATATATTGAACATCACTTCACACGTCTTACATTTGATTGATGTACAAGGTGGATTCGTTTCATATATTGTGAAAGGTAATAGGTATAAATTGAAGACAGATTTGTTACGATGAATGCTTAAATCGGTCACGCGTAAATAGCAGTGTTTAACTGCTATTCTGTTCCTTTATTCAAATTACTTTAGAAGGGTAATCGAATTCGCTAAAATAACTTAGTTTTTGTTCAAAAATAACTAAAAAGTTCATTACAATTCGTCGAGGTATCAACCAGAATCAGATCATCCTTATCTTTATTTTCTATCCGTAGTAATATTAATAGTTAATAGAATCGAAATCGAGAGATATAACCGAAGCCTCTTCAAACTGGAAAAGTATTATTGCCCTTGACTAGTCAAAATCGACACACCCCGTATACGCCCAATCCGACAGTTTCATTTTTAAGCAAGCTAACTTTTTAATTTATTATTTATCTTATAAAAAAATTAAAGGTTCTCTCCACTTTTAAGATCGCTGAGTCCGATAGAAGATCATTAAAGAATATATTACATGCTGAGAGTGTACTTTACAACGAACGCGATGCTCGAGAAAAGAACTGCTTCACTAGCGATACACAAGCGTATCACTACTATTTTTAACAAGTTGAAGAAAAGCTACTATGTTCTCAAATTATTTTGCCAAATAATTTAATCACTTTGGTAAATAAGTTAATGGCTACGGTTATAACCAAACTAAAAATAAACGTTTTTAAAGATTTAAACTAACATTTCCGCAAGTATACACTCCAGAGGTTGTATCGTGCTAACAAACCAAAATTTATCCAAAAATGTATAATATCTGGATTTATCGGACCCATTCTCGCTCTGGTGAGCTGAAAATCAATAGGGTTCATCTGTGAGATGCACCGAATAATACCCAATCATAAAATTGGTGACTTGTATACACTTGTTCTTGCTGAACAGCGTAAAAAAACACACTACATAAATAAAAAATTCCAGCTTTTTTGGGACCAACCCATAATTTTCTCGCATCGTAGATATTTTTGGCGGAAAAGAAAAATTCCTTTCACTATTTGTTACGTTGAGAAGAATGAATTTATTACAGACAGGGTAAGAAAAAATTACATTTGGAATAGCATAATATAAGAAGATATTGAAATGGTGAAGATCATACATAAAAATAACAGAAAAATGTTCAGAACCGATATCCAATAAAAAAAGTATTTGAAAAGGAAATGAAACAGGGAAATCGCCCGAGTCCATCACTACTTTCCACAAACCTATATAACGTCATAAAAAAGAGTATAATAAAAAGATCATCAACCCATGAGATCCATCTAGAAGGAACCAATATAAAAATCTGAGAAAATACATGCAGAAATAACATTCAATTGATTCTCTTAGAATTTTTTTTTAAGAAAGAGATCTTCGTCGTTAAAATAAGATATAGGAAGTTGACAAGGAGAAGGCCAGTGATAAATAACCAAAGGGGAGACAGCAAATTAAGCTGGTCAGATCATATTCACAAAATGAAGAATAACAAAGCGATAAATGAAATCTAGAGTGCAGAGAAAGTATAAGATAGGAATACTAACCGTAAGATAGTAGACAATATAATGTATTTATATATGTATATATATATATATATATATATATATATATATATATATAAATATATATATATATATTTAGATATATATATATATATAAATAAATACATTATATTGTCTACTATCTTACGGTTAGTCTTCCTATCTTATACTTTATATATATATATATATATATATATATATATATATATATATTGAACTAATCCTATAAGATATTAAAACAATTTAACTGATGTCACCAGATACAAAGATAATATATCAATACGTATGTTGTATCAGTAGACACAACCGAGTTAAAAAATAAAAATTTCATCTAAACAGATTGAATGAATTGAGCTGCGATATTATTATATATTTAGGAAATCATTTACTAGATGAATTGAAGGATAATGAATAAACAATAATAAAAGTATTGTTTAAATAATTACAAAATTTTACCTCAATAAATAATCCAAGATCAAGTCAATGTCAACATTTATCGAAACATTCTGAACACTGCCATATCAATATACTGGTAATTAAAACGTATCATCACTTGAGATCTGAAATAAAATAAAATTCGTATCGGAGTCAATAATAGATTATCAATATTTATATACGATGATAAAAAAGACATAATCGGAAAAGAGCGTAAGAAATAATTAATACTTGGTTGACATACTAACTATATGTCAATGAAATATTAGATTTATGAAGCCTAACAAATGGAAGTAATACAAAAAATAGGGAATTTATTGCCAACTTAAATTTGTTAGTAATTAATAAAATATGTAACATTAAAAGCAAATTTTGAAATAACTGATAGTTTATATATAATTAAAAAAGCAACAATTAGAAAATTTAAAGCTGTACGATTGCATATATAATAGTAGATTTTTTAGGTTGTAAGTTTTATGTAATTAATGTATATAATAATACCCTAAAAATGGGAAAATAAATAAAACGATTCATTGTTACAAGTGGAAAGGACAATTTATGAAAAATTTAAGACTATAAACATATGTGTGCACAACTGTTAATATCCTCCAAGACTTTTAAAAGGACTATTTGTATATTTATAACTAAAAACTCCCAAACAAACAATTATTGTGTAATAAATCGTAACAAGGTGGCTTTGAATCTCGAGTGGAAAAAGTTTGTTGATTAAAAAACAAAAGGAAGTCTAGCGTCGGTGGTTGAAGAGACAACAGCATATAGCAAGTCCTCGACAAAAATTTTGAATAAAATTGAATAAAATTAAATATAGAGTATAAGAAATTGTCACTCCTATATCTTACGGTACATCAAATTCATTTAATTGAATGATCAGTACAGCTCCATCTCTTGCAGATCATTGATAATACAAATTCCTAGAATAATTACTGATAATGTATTGGAGTCATGAATGTATCCATTGCTTTCAATTTCTGACGAAAGTCAACTAGTTCCTTTTAGATGTTATATGATCGTATCTTCCCAATGAATAAATCAATGAGCTGAGAATAGATAATCAACGAAATTATGTATTATTAGCTGCCTTTAACGATATTTAGGTAAATCAAATAGATATATTAGATGTTTAAAAACATTCTCATTAGACTATTTTTATCTCTTGAACAAATCCCGCCCTTCTTAACATTTTTGAATAAAGTTGATGTTTATATTACTTTTTGGGAAATAACATTTTTTGAGGCTCCCAGTACATAAAATTTTCATCAATTTCACATGAAATGTGATTTCACGAATCACTGTAATTATTTATTTATATTTCTCCTAACATCTATTATTTCTTTCTACGATTCAGTTGCTTCCTTCGCCTCTGTACAAGTATAACTTCTTTAAAATTAAATTTATCTTGTGCGAATTAGCTAAAAAACGTGTTGGACGGTACGGCAGTGATGTGCCTCAGATTGAACTCCAAAGCAAACCGAAGTGAGCGCTTTTCTCTCATAGCTAATACTAAATTAAGATTTCCAATCAGTTTTTGGAATTTTATATTGTGTTCATTTTATATTTTATTGGTTCAAAAGGATATTTATGTGCTTTTAAAAAGGATGTATAGTTTGAATTCACCTTGCATTCATGCCTTCTGCAATACGGTGCTTAAATTACACTCTATGCACAGATAAGGCATATTAGTTTACACATTCTTGAAAGCCATTACATACAATCTTTACTTTTCATTAAAATTAACTTATTTAAAGATTACCTCTATTAGGACATGGATTGATCAGAGCCGTACTGTAAATGATATTTATCATATGTAAAAACGAAAAAAAAACATTTCATCCTAAAAATTATATTTTATTAATAAAATATTACATAAACTTTTTCAAAATATGTTAATACGTCCCCTGTCTAAGTTAATAACGTAAACAAAAAAACAATCTTTTTTGTATACAACTATTTAGTAATATCTTCTAACAAACTATATATATATATATATATATATATATATATATATATATATATATATATATATATATGTATGTATATATAGAGTGGGACACTGAAAACCGTCCACCCCAAATATTAGGTAGTATTCATTGGATTTTAGGGAAATGCTTTTTGTTCTAAGGGGGACACATTTTAACGATACAGACATCTGTCATTTGTCAACCTAAGCCCCTCATTTTTAAATAGGGAATATACCATGTGTAGCACATCATTAGAAAGGTCTTTATATGAGTATTGAGATATAATGATCGTCAACATTTTTATATCTACACCGACTTTGCAAAAAAAAGTCTTAACTAATTTGAAGTACAACACCTCTTAAAAATGAAACGCAACTACTAATTACATAAATTCGCTTTTCTTATTGCACACTTACCGTTTTAAAAACTAATGTCTGATTACTCCATCTAAATGCTACACATGGTATATTCCCTATTTCAAAATAAGGGGTTGCGGAAGTGGAAGGGTAGTGGTTGACAAATGATAGAAATCTGTATAGTAAAAATGTATCAATATGTCCCCCTTAGAACAAAAATTGACCTGTTTCAGCATTTCCTTAAAATCTAATGAATACTATATATGTATATATATATATATATATATATATATATATATAAATATATATATTTACCGTTTTAAAAACTAATGTCTGATTACTCCATCTAAATGCTACACATGGTATATTCCCTATTTCAAAATAAGGGGTTGCGGAAGTGGAAGGGTAGTGGTTGACAAATGATAGATATCTGTATAGTAAAAATATATCAATGTGTCCCCCTTAGAACAAAAATTGACCTGTTTCAGCATTTCCTTAAAATCTAATGAATACTATATATGTATATATATATATATATATATATATATATATATATATATATATATATATATATAATATATATATATAATATATATATAATATATATAATATATATATATATATACTTGGATTAAGAATTTATCTAACATTCCTATTCCGGAGGATGTGCTGAAGTTCTTGGCATTGGGGTCAGTACTGAACCTGTATGTATGAAAAATATATTGGCAGATGTTGATTTCATTACCTCCAATATAACAAATCCTGTCATACGAAGTTCCACCATAGCACGTTCAACTAATGTCATAAGCAATTATGTTCAGGCTTGCAGGCATTCTTCTTCATTATTTCAAAACTTAAATTCAAAAACAATTCCTCAAACATAATCCTGGTGTTATCGTCACTAGATCTGACAAAGGCAATGCCACTGTTATTTTAAACAGACTTTTCTTCGGAATTAATAAATGACTCTAGTTCATATACTTTTGTCCAATAGATGAAAACAAGAAAAGAAACTCACTCCTTATACAGGTATAGTACCAAAATTTTATGCTCTACCTAAAATACGCCAGCCCGTTTTATCAATGAGACCTGTTATTGCTTCTAATGACAATCCATTAGAACCAGTAACTTATTTTCTTATAGATACATTGACAAGAACCTATGATTGTGATAATCGCTATTATATTAAAGATTATTTTGATCTTTTCTTAAAATTTAATTAAATGCAGCTTCCTGGCAACTATGTTTTGGCTAGTTTGGCCGTAGTATTACTTTTTAGCAATGTTTACCTTGCATAAAAACTGAAATCAAATAAAAAACTTCTGTATCATTATGAGGATAATTTGATTGGTCTGGTAACTTTTATTTTTAATAATATGCAGTATGGGTGCAAAATTAAGCCCTATTGTGGCTAACTACGTTATGGATGATGTATTGGACAATGTCCTGCCTTTCATTGTCTTCTTCATTAAAAAATATGTGGATGACATCATCCTAGTCCTTCCTCAATCAGAGATAATGGACACTTTATTTGCATTCAATAGGTTTGATCCGTTTATACAAATTACCATCGCAAAAGACGACGATGACAATAGCGCTCCTTTATTGGACAACTAGACTCACTCGTACCCCTAACAATATAATTTTGGTGGACTGGTACAGAAAACCCAGAGTTCATTGTCATACAAAAATTCTGTTTCTTGGCAATGTTCCTAGTGATAATTTTGAATTTTCATGACCTTTCAATCTTCATTGGTATTTTGATCACTGAACCGAAGTGTGATCATATGTGCCCAGCGCTCAGATAACACTTGGAAATCTCTTAGTAGCTTTGAATAAGTAGATAATTATAATTGGATTAGTTTTTCAACTATATACTTTTTAATATCGAAGGTGAGTTTAAAACAGAATGATTTCACGTTTAATAATAATAAAACAATTCTTAATAATATATATGAGAGTGTTATTTGCTAAAAAAATCTGTTGATTAAATAATGCATGTAACATATAATATATAAGTATGTCACTATTAATCAAAATTGTTAACTCAAAAGATTATTCACTGTGAAGGTATTGGATAGTCAAGTTGCAGATATTCGAGGTGTTTATGTTGATATCCAGAGAAGTACTGCGAATGTTCCACGTATGAATAACAATTTTAGTTAAAAGAAATATAACTTTAAGAACAAAATCTTTTAATACTTTGAAATTATTATTGTCTGACAATGACAGTTGTTTGACAAATAAAACCTATAATATATGCTCTACAATGGTACAATAGTTTCTGAATAACTCTAATCTATTTGAATATTTGCCAAAATTTATGAGAATGACATAAGTTATATCTACACATTTACTAAATGCTTAATAATTAGGATTATGATCCAAACGTTACTTTTATGTCTAGTACCATCCGAGAGGTAGGCTTCCTTATTGAACCTCCCCGCCACCTGATGGGAAGTTAGAACAAATACGATGGCAAATACAAATTCTCCGTCAACAATATATACTTAATATGCGAATTTTCAGGGTGATCGGTTGAACGGTGTAGAATTTGACATGCTGCAGTGTCACCTGGTCAGGAGTTACAAGAAAAAATATATATACATGATGATCGGTTGAACGGTATTCGAGTGAAAAGGACTGCCGACTGCCAACAGAAGTGAAAATTCAAAACAATGGAATAACTCTGTTCTTTTTTACATTTTGAAATCAATTATAGTCTGATTATATGTTAATACTTTTTTATAAAGTTCTAATAGTGAATTATCATTTTGAAAAAAATAACAAGAGATGTATTTTAGTTCTGACAATTTAAGCCAATAAATTTGCTGTAGAATTTTCAATTTTGCAGGTATGAAATTTTAGAAAAATAAATTAAATGAAATATTTCAAACCAAATATCAATAACAATGTTGGAAATATCCGTCAATAAATGCTTTGCTCTTATCATCTATTTATCTACACATATTGAGTACTCACTATAGTACTGCACAGTAATTCTACAATTAATCAATTCGAATAATGATTATCGAAAACACAGTTAAAACAATGCATAGTATACATGAAATAAACTTATCATTGGTCAACATATCTTCACTTACTGCTATTACAGAATGTCTGTAACGCGCAGTCACAAAATTTTACTCACCCAAGAATTCAATCAGAGAATATACAATCTATTAGTGTCACGAGCATGTCGATGCCATCGGTCATGCGAACCCATAAGCTTTCCCCCTACCAAAAATCGCTCAACGCGGCTAAAGGTTTCATTTTAAAAATTAATTAATTATATTCTGTAACTCGCCCATTTATTGAGCTTAAACAACCACAAATCAGGGGTAATGTGATACAAACGAATGCATATATCTATATGACTTTCCTTACTATTGCCCCTGGGGTACTCTTGTGAAGGTTGGCCTGAAAATCTAACATGTGGTAAATCTTCCCTGGAGTCCGGACAATAACTCTTCATCGAAATCGGTCGAACAATTTATGAATGCATAAAGGGCAATATATACAGGCAGAGGCTAATTTATATATATCCCGATATCCTAAGTAGGGGGGATAAAAAAGAAACTTCTAATTATTATGAAAATTTGGATTGTAAATAGTTTAAGTTAAGTTTAGATATAAAATAGGTATAAAGAGTAATATATAAGAATATTATGGTAAAAAGAAGGAAGCGTGCAGCAGAATCAAGCAAAGACTAAATAAAAAGGCATAATTATAGCTTAACGGGATCCTGAAATAAACCAGACATTGGTTTGATTATCTAGCACAGACGAAAGAAATAATTGGTTCTAATTGTCAACTTAAGAGACCAATAAATGAATTTTAAAAAAAGGTTCAATATTCATAAATTTTAGACATAGATGTACATACATAATTTCACTATGATAATTTTCTTAAAGTACTCCTAGTGGAAGGACTCTTCATCTAAAACAAAGAAGAAGTTATATTAATCCTGGGAGCAAAGTTGTTGACTGAAACAGGACAGCCAAACGCAACATTTGTGTCATCAATATTGGAAGATCTCTAATATTCTAGACAACAACCAACACATCTCTTTGTTGCTTGTTGTTCATATGTCACGAATTAGTCGTACATCTTGTTGTTGTTTCATTACTCTGTACTATTGTACCATTGTACAGCGTATATTATAGGTTTTAATTGTCTACAATACATCCTCAATTAGTACAACAACAAAATTGTTATTCATACGTAGAACATTCGCAGTACTTCTCTGGATATCAACATAAACACATCGAATATCTGCAACTTGAGTATCTAATACCGTCCCAGTGAATAATCTTTTGAGTGAATAATTTTGATTAATAGTGACATAAATATTATATGTTACATGCATTTTTTAATCAACAGATAGCTTTTTAGCAAAGAATACTCTCATGTATATTATTAAGAATTGTTTTATAATCATTTAACGTGAAATCATTCTGTTTTAAACTTACCTTCGTTATTACAAAGTATATAGTTGAAAAATGTATCGAATTATAATTGTCTACTTATTCAAAGCTACTAAGAGATTTCCAAGTGTTACCTGAGCGTTGCGCACATATCATCACACTTTGGTTCAGTGATCGAAATACCAATGAAGAATGATAGGGCATGAACATTCAACATTATCACTACGAACATTGTCAATAAACAAATTCGTGTCCCTAATCATTCCATGCTCCTCCTACCATTTACTATGTTTCTAATTGAAGCAACAATAAAATTTGTGTATGACACTGTGGCCGGCAATATATTTGTAGGGTAAAATTTAAACAGGGTTATATCGGATGAATATATAAATACAAGATTTAAAGTTTAATTATACCATATTTTGGACATCTCCTATATACGGAAGTCGAAATCATGGTTGAAATAATTTTAGGACAAATATATAAAAATCTAGAGTTGCATTTATTTTGTGTTAAGAATCTTCGCTCGTGTAGGTAGCATTAAATATTCTTGTAAACGCATTAAAGTCAGATAGGAGATGAACAAAATTTATTGATGCGATGAAATCTATTGTGTAGTGAGTCTAAACGAGAACAAAAACTGTAATGTTTTCTCATTCGAATAAAAGGAAATTATGTTAAAATAAACAAGAGGTAGTTGTATAAAGTAAAATACGGCTTATCAAATATCGAAATAAGCATTGTAGAGAACACGATTCTCAGGATCGGAGCGTGCTATGGTTTAACCTAGAAAATAGATTTTTGTTCGATTGCGAATATTGTGAAATATGTCAAAGCAAACATCTTCAAGAAGATTAACATAATTTACGCCCGTGGTATCTAATAAACTCTGAGACCCTGTGTACAGATATTAGGTCTCTTTTACTTCAAGTATATTTTTAGATGCGTCAATATATTGTTTATCAAATTTATGTTAAGGCTCCAAAACTCAATAATGATTTAAACAATGCAATAAACTGACTTACAATCTTATGTTAGGTTTGGATTTTAACGATTGTATGTATTAAAATTACAACAATGTTTATACTCATCACAACGATTTTTTTATAGTTTGGTCCAATCATTTTCATAAATTTTCAAAGCTTGTTTTCACAAAATTTGCTTGTTTCGAATATTACTGAACGCAGTAGTTTTTTACAATCTCAAAACTAACATCAACTTTGGGTATTTTCATAATTAAAAAGCTGGCTGAATTTTTGAACAACTTTCCATACTTTCCTATGCCATTGATTAACAGAAACGTTGTCATAATCAATTCTGCAATTCTAGGTTCTATTGATTTCTCAAATTTTATTCATTCTCTTTAATAAGATTAAAAAATCAAATACATTATTCATCTATGTTTTTGATAAGGAACAAATACAAAATGTATATTTTGAAGTCAGCCTAACTAGATCAAAATATTCTCAAAAACAGATCCAGTGAATTTTCAAAAAATTTACTCAATTTTAGAATTAGATGAGAATTGCGATTAATAATATCGAAAATTGTCTTGAGATATGAGAAAGTTGGAATTGGAAGGGCCAAAGTAAAAATTCTGAAACACAAAATTGCTGTTCAGTTTCTGGAGACAAAAGTTGCGAAATTACGCTATTGACCAGAAAAATGAGTTTAATAGGAACGTAAATAATAACACTCCTTTCTACATAATCAACAAACTGTATGTAAGAACCAATTTGTTTATTGTAAACAAAACAAACGCATTTTAACATAAATTTAAGTTGCCCGTGTGATTATATAAAACTAGAACGGTTTTTAAATGACCTTTAACGGAACTATGAAGACAAACACCATCTAGAGCTGAATGGATATTATGATCAAATGATAATTTCCGTTTGTAGATTTCGCGTGGGGACATTTAGTATTCGTGGGAAATAGAACTGAATGAATAACGATGAGAATGAAGAGTGAGGTTAAAGGGTATATTTATGTGTATATTGTCAAACACAACAAACGAGTTATAAGAGAATCAATGATCAATAAATAATTAATCGTCAAAGAGTTCCACTTGATTGAAAATAGATTTTTAACGCTTATTGACCCCATTGATTTAGATAAACGGTTACTTTGTTCTAGAAAAAAATACCGTATAAAATTCCCGAAATGGGCTTCTAAAAAATATTTTCATTCTTAAATAGGTCATATCTTCACACCTTTATGTTCTTAAATAGCTACTAAAATTAAATGAATCATAATCATGGTTATTTGCAATAATTTTGTAGTGCTTGTCGGGAATGTGGTATAAATCAAGAATCATCTAAATCCGAAATGATATGTTGTATACATTACTATAATTTTCTGCTTGTTGGATACTCCTTTGCGCACAAGTTAAATGTATAGTAAGTTTTCTAAATATCGTGCTAAGTGCTCAGTGACTGATACTATTATGTATTTAAGTATTCATAATTTGTATATGTTTGGAACATTCGAAATATTTATTATTACTTAAAAAAATCTCTCTCAATATTAAAAATGTTCTTTATTAGATTGTTTGAATTCCCTGATTAGAATATTAAGAGAATTACAAAATACAAGTGTAAGCCGATGTTCTGGCGATTCATCAAAATATTGTGTGCTTCTGAGGTAGAGACATGGCTCCTCACTGGTTCAGCATATATATATATATATATATATATATATATATATATATATATATATATATATATATATATATGAACAAATGAACTAGGTTCACGGGTTGAACCGCATTGGAAATTTGAAATTTCTCGACGTTTCGGCTTCCACTTTGAAGCCATTATCAAGAGGGGTTAAGTTATTCGTTCATTAATCTAGGAAGTGATCTCATTTCGTAGTCTCAATCTGCCTACTGTCGGCTTCAAGCCAGTAGTGAGTGTTAGTGTTTTACGGTGATTTAACTGGTAAGCAATTTTTAATTTTCTTATCATTTTCATTTTATTTTATTTATTTATTAATTTTATTGTTATGTCCTTTTTCGGTGAAATTCCAGGAGTAGGCAGATTGAGGCCTTGGAATTAGCCGGAGGGGGTGATTCGTTGCGTAGAGTAGGCAGATTGAGACTACGGAATCCGATCACTTCCTTGATTAATGAACGAATAACCTAACCCACCCTCTTGATAATGGCTTCAAAGTGGAAGCTGAAACGTCGAGAAATTTCAAATTTCCAACGCAGTTCAAGCCGTGAACCTAGTTCTTTTGTTCATAATTCTAACCGCGGAAACCTTTCCGAACATTTATATATATATATATATATATATATATATATATATATATATATATATATATATATATATATATATATATATATATATATATACATATAATTGTATATTCGTTGTGGTTGTTAATATATTTATATTGATTTTTAAAATTATGAATTATAAAATTTTATATTATTATTATAATTTATCGATTTTTAATAACGCCTAACGTTGGTTGCGTCAATATTGTACACACGGCTTAAAGCGACATATGTTATCTATTTCAAAAATTGACAGTTGTTGTCAAAAATTCCCGGCTATAAAATTTTTATTTTATTGAAAGATAAATTTAATGTACAATTTCTAATTACTCTTATCTCAGGGTTGGGTTCATTGCGCTATCAAAAAAATAAATTCTTCAAGATTTCCAAGTTTTGTCCAAACTAAATATTTATTATTATACTTGTTTCTGATTCCTAACCAGTAATATAATGTAACTGTTGATTCTAAATTGTACAAGGCTATTTAATTTCTTTCTGACATCCACTAAATTTCAATGAAATTATCTGTCGCTAAAATTCAACCAAATGTCACCTTCAAACATAAATAAAAAATTTATATTGCGTAAAATGAATTTAATTTTAATCAAACTTCTTCAAATAATTATAAATGAGTTCACAGTAAGTTAAAATAAAAATACTAATTACCAAATCGTAAAAACAAATCTCAGTTTTTCCTTATTTTTAACAAATAACTAAAAACCTTATCTACCAAATACAAATTAAGATTAAATAAATTATAAACTAGAATATCTAATATCTATTTACTGAATTGTTCAAATTATTTTTTAATTGTCACCTGAATTAGCAAGTGTCAAATGCTAGTTCAAAATAATTCTATATTTTCCTCTAAATTATTTGTTTGATACGTATACTTTTGGTTCTTTTTATTATTTTGAAATCAAATATATAAATTTATGTCGAGATGCATCTATTATTTAATTTTGTTTAAAGGCCTTACGTTTTCGATGAAATAATGCATTATTTTAAATTTTGACTGGACTCACCAAAGAATTTGGAATTTGGACCGGAACACAGCTTGTATAGTTCGTATTTATTCTAAATATAATTTAGAATTCAGGATCTTCCACTGGATTTTAATGAAGCACACACGCACTGAATTTAGAATTAGTTGCCGAATACAAATTTCTACTATTATTTACAATATTCAAATTTTAATAAACTAATTTACAATATTTGGAGACTTCTTAAAATATATGTTCTCCGTTCGAATATACAAATTAAACTGATTATTTTTTATTAAATAACCACATTACACTGTGGTTACAAACTTTCTACTTTAAAAAAAAAACTAAACTTGTTATCACCCTGCTAAAGGTAGATTTGGATTCTTTTATTCAACAGTAAAATGCCTACAGTGACATCTGTTTTTAATTTTAAATATATTTTCCAATTGTGACATGTAAATGTCATCAGATATTAAATAGTGTCAAATCTTCTATACTGGGTTGTTCGAAAGTATTGTATGTGAAAATATAAAAATGAAATTCTTTAAAATTTGAAATAGAGGAACTGTATTAATATATATATATATATATATATATATATATATATATATATATATATATGTATGTATATATATATATATTTCTAATTCGAAGAAAGATATTTGCTAACTTATTTGTAACGGATATTTTGGTGGGGATGTGGCAATAAAACACCACAGTAAACTCTTTTAGATATTTATTCCCGAGCTTTCGAATAACTTTTATTCATTATCAAGGGCTGAAAATTATTGGTCAATATTATTATTAATTAAAATAAAATAAAATAAAATGATAAATACTTTCATAAAATCTATCGAGAATTTTGGTAAAGTTGTAAATTTTTATAACAAATTCTTTTAATTTATGTTCAAGTCTTTGATAGTTGGTATATCGGCTTTGTCATGTAACCATGAGTTTTTGGGTAGTTTAGGATAACGGGTATATTTAATCACCATCCGCAAACACTTATTCTGTATTAGCTGCAGGGAGTAGTTGTGTTTTGTACCTGTGTAGTAGGCTGGAGGCTGCGTATGTGAGTATAGGTCTAATGATGTGTTTGTATGTGAGTATTTTGTTTTGGCATGATAGATTGCTGTGTCTACATTTGAGTGGGTACAATCTACCCACTGCAATATTGGCTTTATATACGTGTTGAATAATACGCGCATTTACATTGGTAAAGTTGGTGGAAAAAGAGTAGAGTTACAAGTCATACTGACGCAGAACACAATTTACGTTTGAAATAAGATCCTACTACCTATCTCAATAATTTTATGCACTTTAATTTCAATGGTGCTCTCGTTCACTTGGATTCTTCTGAGTCAGAATATTTTAATAGTGCGGTGATTTTCGATTCGTTTTAGTCAATGTTTTTTGTAGATTCTAGTTATATGAGGTATTTAATATATTTAGTAATTGTAACTATTGTCAGTTTAATTTAGTAGATTTTTGTAGACAATAATTTGTGAAAATATTTTGTGTAGGCAGTGGATTAATTTACTTTACAGTAAGGTATGTATGAATTAGTTTTCGATAAAATCAAATTTGATTTATAGTCGAGTGGCACTACTTTGCGCAGAAAATCGAATTTTTAACCATTATTTCAGTTGTTACTTTATCGAATGTTTTAAAAATTGAGTATATGAATTTGTGAATTTGAATAAAAAAGATAATGGGAGAGTATTTATTTTAATTTCTATATTCACTTTCGATTTTTAAAATGTTTGTTCATTGATTCTTGAAATCCTTTGTTTCAGACAAAATCTGGAAACATGAATGGCTCCAATAAAATAATTCATAGTCAGGCTCGACAAATCATATGCAGTGTATATCAATTTATGAAATTAGAAAAAGAACAGGATGCCCTTTTTTTACTGGCAAAATAGATTCGTTTAGAAGATTGGTTAAAAGGATGGGATTCAGATGGAAGAAACTAAAGATAACAGGAAAGTTTTAATGGAGAAATGCGACATAATAGCAAAAAGAATTGAATATTTAAGAAAGTTGAGAAAATACAAACAAGAGGGACAGCCAATTATATATATATACTAATGAAACCTACATTCACAGTTCGCATACGGTACCAAAAACATGGGACGATGGCAAAAATAAATGCTTAAAAGTGCGTGTATCTAAAGGTCAAAATCTTATTATCTTATATGCTGGATGTGAAGCAGGATTCATACTTCAGGCGCTTACAATTTTTAAGTCGGGAATGAAAACCGGAGACTATCACGACGACATGAACAATACAAATTTTGTCAAGTGGTTGAAAGAAAAATTCATTCCCAATGCTCCAAAAAATGCGTATTTGTATTAGATAATTCCTCTTATCACAATGCACTGTTAGAACATATTCCAAATTTTTCATGTAAAAAAGATGCAATGCAGAAGTGGCTTACTGAAAGAAATATTTTTATAAGTTAAAAGCAACTAAAGCTGAACTATATACAATTATAATATTGCGGGTTTTAAAACATATATAATAGATAAAATTTTAGCAGAGCATGACATTTTAACGTTACGTTTACCACCATATCATCCGGAGCTAAGCCCGATAGAAAAACTATGGGCGTTGGTGAAGAACGAAGTAGCTGCTTGTAACGTAACTTTTGAATTAAATGATGTGTGGTAATTAACAGAAAAAACATTTTGTGGTGTGACTGTAGAACATTGAAAAAATATTTGCCTGAATGTGACAAAAGTTGAAAACGAATACATTGAAAGAGAGCATATTATGGACAACGTAGCGGATTTAATAATAAACTTAGGAAAGGATAGTAGTAACAGCGAAAGTGAATTTTCAGACAATGAAGCCAACGACGATGACACTTAGCTGGCTGGCCCATCGTGTAGCCTGTTATTTTTTTACTTTAATTTTAACTTCAATCATATAACTTTTCAGTATTAAATGACAGTTAATTAATTATTATTAATATTTTTTATTCTCTATAACAACAAACTCGTTTTGTTGAGAATGTATCAGAGATATTACCAAGAAGTTTAGATCATTTAGTTAGTCCCATAAAAATTTATAATAATACAATATTCTATAAGAAAAAATTGAGATTTACTTATTGATGAAAGGCTGTATTGGAGTAATAATAGTAAATAAATAAGATATCTTCACACACTAGTGCGTAAAGTATTTTTTTAGCACTAGTGCGTGAAATTGATTTTATATTTCCTACACTAATGGACAACACCTACAGTAAGTAGAAGAATAATGTGCAAAAAATATCTGTAAAGGGCTTTTTTGGAATCATGTGATTGTCGTGCTCGGGTTCAGTTCATGTGAAAATATGCATATTGGTCTAAAAATTTAATTTCAATTTAAATTACCAATTCTAATTATGAACTGAAGATTAACTTTTTATTTTTTTACTATTTATTTTAGATATAGTGTAATATTAGCTTATTGCCGCCGTAACAAGCTTTAATGCTTTTTGGGTAATATCTAAATTCTATTCTTTAAATAAAATTATAATGTAATTTTTAACCTACTTCTCCTCGGCTATAATATGCAAAACCCATTTTATGGTACCATCAAACGGACTTTTGGTCTCACTTTAATAATTCTGTGCATCGTTGCCGTTTAGTTCTGTGCAACTATATTTTCAAAGTCATAGCTCTACTCGATTACCACTACCTCTATTTCCTTGCACGGTATACCCTAAATATTGCTGCTATAAGTATTGCTGGGCGTAATGAAATGTACGTCTATATAGAGCTGTGATTGCAAACAGTTGTTTTTTCTAGATATTCTCCTGAGTAGTAAATACTCTATTTTGGATGAGTTTATAGCTAGTTTTTGTTCATGTAAATAGGGTATTATTTTCGGGTTTATGTGTGTTTGTGTGACTTCTAATGCGTAGTCTGAATTCATTGCAGTTGCTACAAAACAAGTGTCGTCGTGAACTACTGTACTATGGCCATTTCTGAATCCGTATTGCTCAGGGGATATGTTTATCTATGAAGCTTTAGAGTATTTTCAAAATTATTTTATATATCACCTTTGAATTTTCTTCGACTTCCTTTTCTCGTACCCAGGAAAGGTTTGCAGGCTTATGTAATTGAGCTTTGATGGTGGTGATTTTGTGGCTGTTTACCGGCGATTTCCGGCTCTCATCCGCGTCGTCAGATGTATTATCGTGGCTTCTTGACCCTATAGTGTCTTCCTCCATTTGTATTCTGTTATGTTTAGTATTTATTATTGATGTATCCAGAGTCGAGTTGTTATTGTTGCTATTGCCACGGAAAGCGGGGATGGATAGTTCTAAATTAAACGATTTAGAGTTTTTTATGTCGCTGTCTAGTATGTCATTTTTGTTTTCAGTGTTTTAATTTTGTCTCCTATATACTTGTTTTTGGAATGTTCGAGACACTTAATTTCCTGTCCAATACACGTTTCTTCACTTATACTATTACCATATCATTACTAAACAAATACGTAACGATGTAGTAACAAATACGTCGCAATAAGTATTACTTACGTTGACATGTAGCGAAGATGCTCGTTGTCTTCCGGAATATTCTTCTCGTTTTCACTAATGTCCGATATATTATGCATCTCCCTTGTTTGACAACAAGTTGTTTTAGAGACTACATATTTTATAAGTTATTGTAACTGGCTATAATTAAATAAACACAATAGCTCTGGAAATTGGAACGTCAATCAATATACATTTGATAATTACAATTTACTACCCAATATAAATCGACAAAGATTTAATTTTTACATTTGATGCCTCTTTCTCATCCCAGCGTCGGACTTGGAGCCACAACCATCTACCTCTTGACTATTATTATTTATAACATATAATTTTATTACATATAGCGCACGTTTCGTTTTCGTTTTTCGTTATCAACTTACTTAACTTAATTGTTACTTATTTGTGCGAAAAAAAGGTATCACAGACAAAAAACTTTTACCAATTGTTAGCCGGTAACAATTTATTACTAGTCCTTTATCCACTAATTTCCTCATTTCATTTACAAAAGGCATAATATATTTTTCTAATGGAGATTTGCATGTACCACTATAAATACATGCGACCATTGGTTTTGAATGAGATACTTCAAATATTCTAAATAAAATAGGCCAGAATACTAGTGGAGAACTCTTGAATGGAGGTCAACCATCGATATTGATAATTAATGAAATAGATGTGTCTTCTACAATGTTACTAATTATTTTTAGCAACTCATTTTTTATTCCCGGATACCATATTTCACCATTTTCTAATTGATTGTGCACTGGGTTCTTCAGAGTTTTTAGCATAGTTCGACCACCTTGGGCAAGCTAAATCCTTGTGTTAATAAATTCAACAGTTCATTTGTTGCTTCATGTGTAATTTTATATTTAAGACACCACTTTTGTACCTTTTTACGGAATTCAATTTCGTGAGATAATTTTCTTTCAAAATCCTCTTCTTCTCTTAAATCTTCGTCATCACTTCCTTTCCTGATATATTCAGTATATATGTAATTATTATCCCCTTAATCCAATTGTCACACAGTGGAACTTTTAGTAACCACTATAATTTTATCAAACTCAGCATTCTCCCCTCCACTATTTACTCAGTCGTTTTCATCATTCTCTAAGTTTTCTATAAAAAGTTCAAGAATGACTAAACTTTTGGCATTACAACACTACACCATCATGTCGACCATATATTAAAGGAGAAGTAATTAAATAACTTTAGCATAATAATGCCCTTAAAGTAATTTCACAGAGTTTTGTTAACTTTCCAGTAAATGAATGTATGTAATACTCGTAAACTTGACTACAAAGTAAATTTCAAAGAATATAATCTACCAAGTTACGTAGAGTTTAACTATGTAAAATTTGAAGTCAAAAATACTAGTGAGTAACACGTTAAATTTACCTTAATACCTACTTCAAACTCTGATGACTATGAAGGTATAAGGTGATGTAACATATTAGTTTATCTTACTTTATAAATTTACTTGGATTTACTTCAAAGTCATGATCCAAGTAGCAGGAACGTCTGCAAGACTAAAAGTATAGCGTTTTTGTAAACTTAACTCTAAAGTGGGTTTATTCATTGTTATTTCGTTCTCGTTACCAATTTGCTGTAACTATGTACTAAAACTGTGTAACCGTAACCATAGGTGCAAGTTGGGTATAGTACATAGAAATACCGTAGTATTGTCATGAATGAGAGTTGAGAGTAGTCTGTGGCGAATACGTAACATAGCTTTTGAGTTTCACCTCTCAAAGTTTGTTTGAATAAAGCATATTTTTCATTTTTTTTCCATATTTTTCACAAACTAAAAAGTTTTTGTGTGAAATGAAAAAAGTATCAATAAAATTGGGAGTATTCTTCTGTCAAGGAAATATATGAAGAATAAAACATAAGTTCACACCAGGTATTTCGTTATTAAATAGTCTCAAATATTTGGTAAATGATAGCCAAATTACTACTACTACTAATAAAGTCAGCCGAACCTCGGCTGGGCAATCTCAAGCCAAGGTTCCGGCATTGAGGTCACTGGCGGGCCCGTTGTGCCATTCCTGCTACGCATGAGGCCAAGTCCTTCACCGAAGGACTCAATCCTTATTAGTGGGTGCCTGCATGTATCCCCAGGGGCCATAACAGGGGCTCCGAAGATTCGCCTGCGTAATACAGCCCAATGTGGACACTCATGGAGGACATGGACCGACGTTTCGTCAGCTAAGCCACAACCCCTACATTTAGGGCTTTCCTCTAAACCTAAATTATGGAGATATTTCTTCAGACAGCAGTGTCCTGTTAAGAGTCCTGCTATCTTTCTTAACCTACTCCTTGGTAGTTCTACAGCTGCCCTAGCATGTCCATCAGTCCATCCTCTCAGTAGGAGCTTGGACTTCCTTAGACCCTGTTGAGCATTCCAGTGAGCGAGGTGTTGATTTCCTAACCAGTTCCTCGCTTCCCTATTGATTGCTTGTTTTGTAAGGCCCAGGGTCAGGCCCGAGCCGCTGAAGGGAGCTGCCGCCCCCTCCGCAGCCAGTGGATCCGCCCTTTCATTACCTTCAAAACCAGAATGGGCCGGAATCCATTCTAGCCACACTAGCCAAATTACATCTCTTAATATTTTATAAATTTTTCACATCGTGATAAAATCAAATCAGAAATGTTTGTGAAAGTAAAATTACAACATAACGAATAATTGTATATTGAATTATATTTATAGATAGATCGGGTAACAAAATTATCTTGATTTCTATTAAATTCACTTTGAACGCATATTCAAATAATGAGATCCGAACGGTAATGTAATGCCACAGCAAATTACTGGTATGATTTATTTTAATCATTTCTTAAACTAGCTGTTCTCTGAAATTTCATATTATCAGACATGTATTGTATAACTATTATAAAGTTATCAGCAGACTATTGGCAATCAAGAATAAATTGACAGCATCATAATAGCAACAACATAAAATGATATTCTATTAATGATATTTCATTTATTCAACAAGAAACTGTTAATGACGGGAAAAACGAAGAACGTTGATCACTTGATATACTCGTATCAACAGAAATCGATTAAAGCTATGTTAAAATCTACACTGTGAACCAAATTTATTTGGAGCCCAATTTGGTAATACAGGTTGCAAATTTTGATGAAATTGTCAGTGAATATTTTCATAATTGTGGAGAAAATATCCAAAAATGTATAAAAAGAGGTCAAACAAGAAACAATACTTTAACAAATGACAATTGATGTGGCAATAGTAAATTTTTGGAATTTTTTTTTAACGTTTAGCTAAAAATGTTAAATGCTTACAAAAGCAAAATCTCATTAATCTTTTTGATTCGTGTATTATTCAAGGTCGTCTATGAGTTATTGTGAATAATTTGCTTAACAGAAATTTCCAGCTCACAATTTGATGAAAAATTATGTTTAGAAAAAATACGTAATTTGTTACCTGTTGATTCTTGGCTGGTGCGCCATTGAAAAACAATATTGTTTAAAGAAGACAAACTGCTACAATCACTTCTATTGTTTATCTAATTTAAAGTTTAACAACTAACTTCATTTGTTTTATTACCATAAATGTTGAAATATTGATAAAGTTTTCATGAATATGTAATAGCTTTTCTACTTTCAAGGTAGCGATAAATTTTAATAACAAAATCCAATAAAATAATTCACATAGCAGAACATGTTCACAGAAGCAAATATACGCTATGGTCTTTATACAGTATTATTTAATGTTTAGAAACCAGGATGTGTCACCACGATGAAATAGAATGAAAACTGATAATTTATTCCAATACAAATTAGAGGATAATAAATAGCAACTGAGAGATTATTGATTGTGCTGAAAAGTAATGTGTTTAAAGATCTCTGTAAAATTAATTGTTTTCCGCTATATATTTTCATTGGATTTTATGGAACGTAATAATACTGAAATATTGAGCCTGTTTGAAGAAAATTAATTCGCTGTCTGTATTAATGAACAATAGGCCTTGTAAGAACCGACTGCTCATATTGAACTATTACAGAATAAACAGAAAGACGTAATTTGACAGCACACATAATTGATCAGCCTATTGCACTTCTCACCCAGCAGACCATAACCATTTAGCAGAAAATTGAAAAGTTCACAAATTAAAGAATATACAAATTATAGCAATAATAGTTAGTGCAAATAAGTAAAAAACGTTAGAGCTAAATAATTTCACCCGCATAAACGGTAATCTATAACAATCAGTTCAGTGCTATCTATACCTATCGAAAGGTGACAACCATAGTATTTGATATAGGTCTTTGAACTGTTATGAAATTGGATGAATGGGTCACCAAGTCACCGCATTCTATTCTAATTGAATACGAATGGTTAGTATATCTGAAAAATGTCTCGTACAACAAAAGCTCAATAAAGCCATGAATGCCTATATGAACATTATTAATTTGATTTGCATTTCTACGAGGTGGTACCGAATAGAAATTTATAAAACCCTTAAATGTCCAGTTTGCCACGAGCTCACTAGGTCATCCTTTCACATAATTGTTTTATAATCTCACTTTATTTGCAATCTGTATAAGCAAATGAATTGAAACATACACTGAGTTGATTATTGGGAGTTCGACATGCTAAATTTCAAATTGTTAAAAGTCTATAATCTATTGTTACTTTATAGTTCGATTAGGGTAATACAAACTCGGCACATGTCTCAGGTATACGAAATAAAAATAGTCAAGCTCGGCATAGATATTAAACGATTCACTTTTAAAATGTTTAAACTCGGCACATGAATAATAATACCTCCCTAAAATTATGACGTTTCTTAGTGGCTATATTTTCAAATTTATGAATTTCGTTAACACTGTTGCATTTAATATAGATTTTAGTTTGTACTTTAAGAAGTGCGTCTACAAAAATATATAAAGAAGGATGCGTTTGGTACATGAATGCATTAAAATGGGAATTAAACGATTCGCAAGCATTGGTTGTTTCATTTAATGCAGCAGAGGCGTGGTGGAAATTTCGAATTATCTGTCAAATCATTTTCGAGATGGTAATCAGAAAATCTTCTTTCATCTACTGGCTTAACTTCGTAGGGCTCAAAAAAATAAAAAGCGTCAACATCCTTTGATTCCAAAAATAAAAGACTAAAACAATAATGGAGTCACTTTGCAATCTCAGAATTATTGTCTTGGTATTCTTCTGATAAACTCAGATTTTGAATTTTTCTGTACCATGCTTGAGTTAAGTGGAATCGACACCCAATAATTTTAGCATTTGGAAACATTTCTAGCACTGCATTATGAATAGATATCCCAAAATCTACTACTATTTCTTCTGGTACTAATTTGATTTTTATATAATCACAATATTTTTTCACGTTAGTTTAATAAACAAAAAACAAAAAACTATTGATATATAATTGCCCTTAAAAAAACCATGTATCGTGAAAATTTGTGTGAAATATTTTCTGCAGTAAGTAAATGTACCGTCCATATAAATAATTTTTTATTCTTATAAAAACTTTAAATTACTCTACAGCTAAATATCACTAAATTTTCGGATAAATCATTAACAATTAGGAATTCTTAATTTCTGTTGATTTTTGGTCAAAGCTTCATTAACCTCCTATAGTGATTTTGTCAAAGCGGGTAGCAATTTTCTACGTGCAGTGTAAATGTTTCTTCTACCAAATTGTAGATCACTTATTGTCAAACTGTTTAAAGACACATCACTTTTAGCTAGCTCCATTTTAATCATTTTGTAAGATTTTTCTGTTATATCACTTTCGGCTTTTCTCTTCAAACAATGACTTAAAACTTGTCTTGATTATGATTTACACTCAGGTTTGATATAATTCGACTTTTTGACTTTTGAGTATGAAAATTTGCTTCACATTTATCTTTGATGCATCTCCACTTAGTTTCTGCGTAAGCTAATTTCCGGTTGTGTTATTTAAACTTATAGTTGTCGTAAACTAAGAGAAATTTTCTTCTTTGACTGAACATTTCACTTAAATCCGAATAATTACTATGATTTATTTTCGCCATTTTTACACTTTTTCACAATTATCAGTGCATAAACCATCAACTTTACACTAGAAATGACTATGTACTTATGAAAACTGATATATGTACAAAACAAAATATTGAAGACCCTTATATTATTAACTGATATAGGGGTTAGGTTCCTATTACGGAGGTTAGGTACCTGTAACCACTTTATGCCAAGTTTGCAAATGGAAAAATATAAGTTAAAATTCATTAGGATTAAAAGGTTAGTATGTGCAGAGTTTGATGCCGCCCGTTCCATAAGGTTTTACCCATAATATTCGAATAGTTAGGAAGCCGTTGGGACATTTATAGAATTGATTTTTCGTTTGGAGATCTCGTTTAATATTTTTCAGCCAAATTAATAGATGATATTTGGAATTGATTTTCCTTTGTTTTTGATGACAAGTTCACGAATAACTTCTATTTTCGCAAACTAAAAAAAGTCCTGTATATTTATGTATTTTGGGTAATTGCGGCGGATTTACCAGCATGCTGAGGCCTAGGGCGGCAGATTTTAGGAGGCGGCAAATTTGGCCCAAATTGTGTTTTGTTTCACAGAAATAAAAAAACCGTGTCTGTAATTATGTACTTACGTAAGAAATTAAACTTCTTTGGTGTTAAGGAAAACTCTTGGAAAAAATCACTCCCAAAAGTTTTTCGTAAGAGAATTTCAAATATTTCGATGGAATTAAGCGTATTGAAGCAATATACAACAGAGATCGGAAAAAGACAACCGAAAAGAAAAAAATGGATGAAATATCCGATGATGGAATAATGACTGCGTTTCTCGTCCTCATAGATAGACTCGTGTCTGAGATAGAAAAGCAGCAGGAGGCTTTCACCAGATTTAACGATTCTAACGACAATGAGTGAGTTGTCAGCATCGATCCTGACAGAAAAAGCCATTTCCTTGGAAAAAATGTACTCTAACGATTTAGAAGCTAACTCAATTCAGGAATTCTATGCCAGTTTTCTTCTGAAAGAATTTTGATAAAACCAAATTATGTATCATTAAAAAGTCTGTTTCCGTTACAGCAAAACAGAATTTGGAGGACGTTTATCCAAACTTGGATATAGCTATGGCTCTATATATGTACATCAACGACAAATTGTTCGGGTGAGAGAAGCTTTTCTTGCTTAAATCGGGCGAAAAACTGTCTAAGAACTACTTTAAGTCAAGAAAAGCTAAACACCTTAGCTCAGTGGTTTCCAACCTGTGGGGCGCGAGACTGGTGCAAGGGGGGCATGCAGCTGTTTCCAAAATATCATTTTCGAATACAAACCAAAAAAGTCGAATAGATGTCAAAAAATTATTATTTCTTATAATAAATAATTATTTTTTTATATATATTTATACATAATATTGTATATTATTTTGTAGCCCATTAAAAAATTTTAATATCAGTTGAGTATTTATGAAATTAGATTGTTAGAACAATAAAGGGGGCGCAACAATTTTGTTAGAGCGGGGCGCAGGTACAAAAAGGTTGGAAACCACTGCCTTAGCTCTTTTGCGCATAGAGTCAGAGCTATTGATAATTTCATAGACGATATAATGGATAATTTTGTGTTTTTAGAATCTCGCAAAAAGGTAATGTGAAAGTTTCATAACTTAATTCACTTCATTGTCATCATTAACCGGAACTTTGACAGATTATAGACCATTTCAACGAAAGACATGTTGTGGTTGCGGCGATCGTTGTCCACCTATCGGTTAATATAGGAACTAATAGAAGCTGACTGTAATTTTAAAAGGAAACTGTAACTTAGATTTTTAACAGCTGTGCCTAAGTTTACGGCAACGGTATATTTCTTCTCTTTTTAGGGGCTCGTTAATTTTAGTTTTCTACCAGTTCTGTGCTTATATATTATTTTATCTATGATTTTAACCATTGAGCATTGTTTGGTCTGTTGTGTTTTTGATACCAGTGTTTAGTTTTTGTCAAGAATTGTATTGCTTGCTTTTGTGTATATTTTATTATTTTATTGCTGTTTACTATTTAGTATATTTTTTCAAGCAAAAACAGCTCAAGAAGAAATATACCGTTGCCCTAATCTTAGACACACCTGTCAAAGCTCTAAGTTACAGTTTCCTTTTAATTACAGTTAACTTCTATTAGTTCCTTTATAAACCGATAGGTGGACAACGGTCGCTACAACCACAACATGTCTTCCATTGAAACCGTCTATTTAATAAAGATATTGTTTTTAAACTGTAAATGCAATAAAAAATGAACGGTTTTAAAAATTAAAACTTTTCCGCATCTGTGAGACCCCTGAACAATATCCTATCATAAAATTGTCAATTGTATACACTTCGGAGGCTGTATCGTGCTAACAAACCGAAATTACTCCAAAAATGGTGAAAAATGTAGTATATCTGCATGTATAGGACCCGTTGTATTCGCTCTGGTGGGCTGAAAATCAATAGGGGTCATCTGCGAGACACCTTAAAAAATCTCCTATTATAAAATTGGTCACTTATATATACTTCGGAGGCTGTATTGTGCCAACCCGAAATTTCTCCAAAAATGACAAAAATGTATAGTACTAAAGCACCCGTTGTACAGGTTCTAGTGAGCTGAAAATCAATAGAGTTCATATGTGAGACGCCCCGAACAATATTCAATCATAAAATTGGTCACTTGTATACACTCCGAAGGCTGTATCGTGCTAACAAGACACAGGATTAATTTTCGTGTTGTTCTTGCTGAAAAACGAAAAAATGATTTTACAAAATTCCAACTTTTTTGGGGTGAACCAATACTTTTCTCGCATCGTAGTCCAGAAAGTAATATTTAACAATGTTTGCCGAATGTACATTAATTTGTGTAAGCTGTGCGCATGTTGTATACATATTTTTAAGACATACCTTACCCCACCTTATAATTAATACATGATTGCGTTTTTTTTAGCTCAGATGTATACACAAAAACTATTTCTTATGTAATTTTCACTAAATCTAGGAAATTACACAATGATCCCCTAGTTCACAATCATACTAATATAGGGAAAATCTGATTAACGAGGACGGTAGAGCACACAGGCGGCAAATTTGTAAATCCGCCACTGCGGTAATTATATGTGATAACAAATTAATATTTGGCACTCAGATGACAGATTGATTAGATGAAAAAGTTATAAGCTCATTCCCCATTTTATACTATGTGTTCAAAGTTGAATTATTAAAATAGTTGGAGCTTCAAAGAAATAAGTATAATTATTAAGAAATTGACTGTCTCGACCCTTACTTCGTGGAATATGCTCATATTAGTGTTTTTAAATGAAACTCAAGGTCTCTAGTTAATTCCACAATATAATACAAGTTATTGAAAATTCTAAAAAATTGACAATTGTTTCGATAAATCAATATCATCGTCAGAATGACAGAAGTTACATTTCATTTTATGCCTACCTGATGTTTAGTAGTTATATTTTTGGCTAGACCAAGAAGTAACCTAACTTGTGATTGGCTTAATATATGTTTATAGAAAAAAGAAGAAGATGTGATATTACAAATATAACTACTAAACATCAGGTAGGCATAAAATGAAATGTAACTTCTGTCATTCTGACGATGATATTGATTTATCGAAAAAATTGTAAATTTTTTAGAATTTTCAATAACTTGTATTATATTGTGGAATTAACTAGAGACCTTGAGTTTCATTTAAAAACACTAATAATTATTAAGTTTTATCACTTTCGAAATAACACTTTTATTTCCAGTCAGTGACATATTTTTTTATCTTCCACGCGAAATCTTAAAATCAAGAGTAATTATATGATTTCATAAATTATTAAAACTGTCAGTACAGCTGAAATATCATTTGATAGTTTTGTCCAAATTTTGTTTATCTAATTTGTTCCTTCCTATTTTGAATTAAAATGTATGTGAAATATTAACAGTCACTAATTAAATTTCTATAATCGTAGATGTTTTCTAGGTTGTATTGCATTTTCTAAATGTTTAAGCATTCACGTTTAATTTGATACATAAATAAAGGAAGTAATTGCGTGAATATATCTTGACATCTTTTTGTCTGTCCCGGTATAAACAGATTAAGATCATTGTGGCCATTTATGTTGAATTATTTAACGTTTTGACGAAATATCACGAGAACAGATGAAATTCAGGATAAAAATAACTGTAAAAGATTACCATACCATTGGGCATCTCAAAAAAATGTGAACATTAATAACATTTCAAACCAGTCAGTTTGACGGTTCTTTTATATTCAAATTTCTTTATATCAGAAGATTAACCAGAATATAATAGGTAAATGCGTCCGAAGAGATAAAATCATGGATAACAATACAGGAAATAAGGTTATGTTGACACTTTATTTAAGTCAGTCCAATTTTAAAATCAACAGACATGGGCGGGCTTTGCGTTTACAATTAGATTCTTATCTCTATTAAAAATCAACACATTAAGGAAAACAATTTAGATATTCAAACTGTTCTGCAATTTATATGAGAAATACATTTTCATTTATAATGATAGGGAGTTTGCTCAGAATTTGAAAGCATTTCTGGATTATTACTGTTTTAAATGAGACTTACTGTTTCTAGATAATTCCACAAACAAAACAATTGTCAAATTTCTTAGAATGTTTAACATTTGTTTCAATATATTGTGGAATTATCTAGAAACAGTAGGTTTAATTCAAAATAGTAATATGAGTAGATTCCACGAAGTAAGGATCGAGACAGTTAATTTCATTTCTGGATTAACTTAGGTACATCCATATATAGTTCCTCGAAGAAAATGGTAGAATATGGTAGATATGGCTATTGTTAATGGTGAGTTCATGAAAAACAACCCAATAGCACGGAAAGTGAGTAGAAAAACTACTAAACTGGAAATTATAGAGGAAGCATACCAACTTCCAAAATACTTACTGCTTCTTCAAATAAATCAACACGGAATTAATTTGCGCTTTTACAATGCACTTGACGAGACAAATAAAAAAATGACCCTATGTATAACAAGGAAAGGTTTACTTCTGTTCAGCTTAGAAATGCTAAACGTGGAAGCATAATACTTTGTAATTTATGCGTTTCTTCATTCAATTGCAAATTAAGAAAGATGGATGTATATTGATATAAGTTTACACCAGTCACGCTTTCTGGGGAAAAACTCAGTCAATGTCTATCGAGTCATATAGCAAAAGAACTACTTGTTTATACTCCAGAAAACGGTCAAAATTTTGTTTTGAAAAATTATCCATTTTCTAAAAAGAGTGTTGTTAGAAATAATCAATTTACAAATAACCATGAGGAATAATCATATGTTTGAGAATAGAGATAGGATTAGAAATGACGTCATTAGAGAGACAAGTAAACAGGAACCGATAACTCGTCAAATAAAAAAGAGACAACTTAGCTGGTATGGTCATATGGTGAGAATGGAACCAAATAGATTAACTAGGAAAATAATGGAGATTGGAGAACCGATCAAAAAACAAAGGGGTAGGCCTAGAAGAAAATGGTTAGACCAAATACGAGAGATAGATTTAGAAAGAGGAAAGACCATAGCGGTAATGAAAAATCTAGCAAGAGACAGAAAGACATGGAAGAAATGGGTACAGGTCACGGAATCCACATCTGAAAGGGCAAAAGGATTTAGAAAAGAAGAAGATGAAGAGAAAAGACAATTACTAGAGATTTTAATAACTAACATGCTACGAAGTAGTAATTTGAATTTTGGAAAGAGAAACAAGTAGATCCAAACATTATCAGTCCATCTTTTATAAATTCTATATCCATATTTTCATCTTTTGTGAATACTTGAAATATTTGTAATTATTTTCCTTTTATAAGCATTACAATATCTGTGAATTATTTTAAAATAAATGTCTAGATTCACATTCTAAAGATCCCAGGTTCATACAAATATTCCTAGATAAACCTTTTCAAATTTTGTTAGGTATGACTGGTTTCTTAAATAAAGTACGAGACATTCTTTATATTGGGATGAGTTGATAAGTACATTTCTTAAATTCTTCTTGATATACAGTCACTCTGTCACTATCACTTAATTTTTACCAAAACATTGAAAACAAGGCATTGTTTTTTTCTGACTTCTTCGCTTTTAAGTTTAATTGATCTAATTTAATGCAACAGCTTCAGCTGGTTAGAGACTGCTAAATAGCAGGCCGTTGTTTTTGTAGTAGCGTTATTAAAAATAGTCCGTAAATTAAAACTGTTTTCTATAAAACAAATTTGTATTTAACCTTCAATAATAGTAAAAACTTACCAATAGAAAGTATCTTAGAAACGAATGAGATATTATTGGAAAAACTATAATTACCAGAAAGAAGTTTCTGTTATGCTACAAATCAGGACGATCCCTACACGTTTGTGTATAATTAATCAGTCCAAAATCCTCTTAACTAGGTAAAAATAGGTTACGCAAGTACACCCCTTACAAAAGATGTGATATCATATCATACGATGTATAGGGAGACACAACTACTATATCTACTTATAATATTTTTAAAATAGAGATAAGCTATGGCTACATATTCACATTTGATTCCTAATTAATTTGAAGTTTCAAATTATCGATGTACTCGCGTTCAGTCCAGTTTAAATATTGTTAGTGTTTGTTTAAAGCTGATTTTTTTCATTATTCTCTCAATTTTACCACAAATTATAAAAATTTCAGTACATATTTTAGACAGACGTGCAAATTAGGTTCCATTCAGTTCATACTACCAAAAATATATATGATTACAATGTATAGAAAATGCTTCATTCAATTAATACTTCCAAAATACAATACAAAGAAAGGCAGTATTCTGTTGAGTTCTGCGAAAATTTCAAAGCGATTTGTATCCCTATCAAGCCCAGTCAGGTTAGTACGACAGCGAGGGGTAGAAATTGTCCACGGAGCTGGATGCTCGATAGTGGATGGAAACATTGTTGGGAGCTCTAAATTAAATTTTTGAAAAAATTCTCTAACTCTGGCGTAAAATGGCTTAGATAGATGCGGTTTTTTATCAAAAGATCCCTATATCTGTTGTTGAATGTGTTACTGTAAACTGGTTTTCAGCATTAGTGGATATAGCAACCGCGTAATTCAAACTCAATATAGAGCGTCTGTAGCTTAATGATGGTTCACCAAGAAGACTTTGGATGCTGGTATAAGGGGATGTTTTAAACGAGCCTGAAGCTATTCTTAATGCTGTATTATGGATAACATCAAGTTTGCGAAGTACAGTTTTTCTGGCAGATGCATAAGCTATGGAGCCGTAATCTATTTTTGACCTGATGAGCATTTTATATATAAGCAGTAGCGTTGCTTGGTCTAATCCCCAATTTATATTTCCTAGGCTTTTCATTTCATCTATGTGATCTTTCCAGGTAAGCTTATGGTCGAAGATCATTCATAGAAATTTTGCTGATGATTTAAAGTAAATATTTTGGTTATAAAGTTTCAATTTTGGAGTAGTATATGAACGTTTCCCGCTAAATACCACACCTGTTGTTTTGGTAACAGAAAACCTGAAGCCGGATTGACGTGACCATAGTTCCAAATTTGTGATGAATTGTTGCATAAATAGAGATATTGTATTTATATTTTTTCCCGTTATGTAAACCACTAGGTCATCTGCGAAAACTTTCAGTGGTTTTTTTGAATTGTTAAGAATGTTGTTAATGGCAATAACTGAGTTCCATTTGCTTGGCGGTAATCATCAGATAGTTCGTCATCAACCCGAACTGTGAATGTTCTGTTGGCAAGAAAGCTGTTGATAAAAGCTAGGCAATTTCCTGTGATATTCCATCTTTGTAGTTGCATCAGGATGTTTGGTGTCCAGCAGGTATCAAATGCTTTTGAGATATCAAAGAAAATGGCTACGCATACCTGTTTGGTGGCAAAAGCCTCATTGATCTCACTTTCCAAATCCACAATATTGTTTAGAGTTGAGCGGTTTTGTCTAAATCCAGTTTGTTCTTTAATTAGAAGGTTAGTAGTTTCGAGATGCCACATGAGTCTTTGGTTGACAATTTTCTCTAGCAATTTTCCCATTGAGCAAGTTAGAGATATTGGTCTGTACTATTTGGCTTCTTGTTTGGGTTTTTTACATTTCAAAAATGGTAGAATAATAGCTTCAGACCATAAAGAAGGAAAGACTTTGTCTTCCCATTCCTTGTTGAAAAGTTTCAGTAGATGCCGTCTTGCTGAAGGTGGTAGATATTTGAGAATTATGACTGAAATATTGTCTGGACTTGGACTCGAATTATTCATTTCGTCTAAGGAGCTGTCAAGTTCTTCTATGGTGATAGGAAGATTTAAAGGGTTATCTAGTGTATCTTCAAAACTGATGGGAGTTTGTTCGAGTTGTGCCTTGTAATTGAGAAAGTCGCTTGTGAAATTTGAAGTTGACGATTGTTCTTGATAGGATTGGCCCAAAATATTGGCTATATCTATTGTGGATGAGTAGTAATGATCATTTTGTTTAATGCTACGAATAGTGCGTTTTGACCTATGTCCATTCATTGTTCAGACTTGGCTTATTGTAGTGGAAGAGTTTATTCCAGAAACATATTCCTGCCATGATTTTTTCTTGGATTGTTTGATTACAAGTTGTGCATTTGCCTTGTATTTCTTTAGCTCTACGCGATTTTTGAGAGTTTTGTGTTTCCTGTACTTGTTCAACGCTGCTTTTGCTTCCCTGATAGCTTTTTAGCACTCTTGATTCCACCAGGGGACTGGAGTATGACCTTTTATGTCTTTTGTTTGGCCAATGTGCTGGCTGGTACTATCCAAGATGATTTCATTGAAGTTCAATACACATTTCTGGATATCGTTGGTAATGTCGCAGCTATCCATATGTAGTTCAATCTGATTTCTGAACGATGTCCAATCTGCAGATTCAATTCTCCATTTAGGCGAGTATTTTGGTGAAAATTTTCCTGGAGAGGTACGATTCTCGATAAAAATTGGAAAGTGATCCCTTCCATAGGAGTACGAGAGACCCTCCCATGATAGATTGGCAGATAGTGCTGGGTCGCAGAGGCTTAAATCGATAGCAGAGGTTTCTCCGGTAGATATGTTAAACCAAGTATGGCTTCCATCGTTGAGAAAACTCAGTGAAATGTCGGCAATGAGTTTCTCTAGTGAGTGTCCTCTTGGGTTTGTCGATTTATATAAACAGGCTTGGAGGCAAGTACATCAATTACATGAAACTTTCAAATTAATAAGGAGTAAAGTGTGAATATGTAGCCATAGTTTAACTTCATTTTAAAAAGATTATAACTAAATATAGTACTTATGTCATACTATACATCGTATGATTCAATATCACATCATTTGTAAGGAGTTTACTTGCGTCACTTATCTTTACCTCGTCAAGAAGTTTTTGTACAGCTTTTAAATTCTATTCTCATATATTTAAGAAAAGGAATATAGAATTTTTCAATAATTTGTTAGATGCATGCAGTATTTAAGGAATTTTTTTTTTCGTAAAAACATTTTGATCTGGGTCAGAAACCATATAAATTGGAAAAAACTTTAAAAACCGAAAAAAAATCAAACGCTGGATCACTTATTTTGACTATAAAACCAAACAAGGGTATACCAAATATGTCAAATATTATATACAGTTGAAAAAGTCTTGAATAGAGGTAAAAAAAAATTTAGGGTATTTTTTCTCTATCTGAGTTCAAAAACAATATAAATTGGAACACACTTAACATACCCATATTTTCGAAATTTTAGATGGCTATTAGGACCTCATAAGGATTTTTCAAGGATCGTGGTATGATGCGACCGTAATAACGTTCCGAGCTCTATCATCCTGCAAAGTTTCTTCAAAATCGTTAGAGCCATTATACAAAGATGCCACAAATATATATACCGACAAACTGCCTAAAACGAGATATCTCAGCTTTGAGTACAGCTAGGAGGTTGAAAATTTTACTGTAGCATCACCTCAGCGCCCCGAGTCAACTGACAGAATTTCATCGTCATCGGTAGACACGTTAATATTTTTTCGGCCATTTGAAAATTGATATTCGGTATGAAAAAAAAATTACTGTATAAAGAGTGACTTTTCTTGGTTTGACATTTACATGCCCTAGAGAGTTTGTATTGAACTTTTTTGGTATGGTGGGTTTGTGGGGGTGTACTTGCGCCACTCGGCAACTGCCGTTGCCTGTGAATTATCGATAGCCAAAGAAACACTAGCGAATGACAGTTTCTCATATGTTAATTGTATAAAGTCACCCATAACAAATTCTGCCGTGTAAAAATTCGGACTTCCGATTTATATACATCTATAAGAATCTAATAATCAGTTACTTTAAAAAGGATATATATCACCGAATTTGCAATTTAACATAATATAACGATGTCTTATGGATAA
This sequence comes from Galeruca laticollis, assembly GCA_963921935.1. Lineage (NCBI taxonomy): Eukaryota > Metazoa > Arthropoda > Insecta > Coleoptera > Chrysomelidae > Galeruca > Galeruca laticollis. Next base: position 151,065,908 of record OY998180.1, read on the forward strand.
TGGGCAGTCATATTTGGTTTTTAGTCTGAAATTGGCTTGTGATAATAAGCGTCTCACCTATAGTTTTGTTTCGAAATAATTTTGACACTAAATTGAAGCTACAAACACACCACTCCATTTTGTTATTTTCTAACAATCAAATTCATGTAGGACAGGTGAATATAAATCCATATTGTGTTTCGCCAATTTTTTCTTCTAATTCTTGTCTTCGCCTATTTCCTATTATTCGAATGAACACCTTGGTAGGTATGCATCCTTCTCAAGAAGATGTTAAATTAATGAAAGCTTTGTTTCATTTATTGGTACTGTATTAATCTATACATTTCTTGATTCTTTATATAAAGGTCTCATTCTTAATACACGCCCTTTTATATTGAAGTAACGTGCGCTTATAGATACTTTTGATTTTGAATAATTGATATTATATGGAGATATTGGAAGAGAGTTTTGAACTAACCAAAAAATAATGAGTCAGAACTCAATCTCACTAAAACATCCTATAAAGGTATGGAATGATATAAAAGTATCTCAATATGGTATTATGGCACAAACATATCTTATCCCTCAAAGATGATATTAAAAAGGATATTGAAGTGATGAAGAAGTGCTTTATTACTTTTCCTCCCAACCTTGTCAAATATGGGAGAAAAGTATTGGTTTGCCCCAAAAAAGTTGGAATTTTGATTTTCAGCTCACCAGAGCCAGTACAACGGGTGATTTGGTACTTGCAGTAACACATTTTTGGAGAAATTTCGGTTTGTTAACACGATACAGCCTCTGGAGTTTATACAAGTGACCAATTTTTTGATTGGATATTGTTCAGGGCATCTCACAGATGAGCCCTATTCAAATTCAGCTCACTAGAGCCAGTACAACAGGTGCTATGATACTTGATGTACCACAAATTTCGGTGATATGGTACTTGAAGTACCAAACTTTCGTCATTTTTAGAGAATTTTCAGTTTGTTAGCACGATGCAGCCTCCGGAATGTATGCAAGTAACCAATTTTATAATTGGATATTGTTCAGGTCATCTTATAGATGAGCCCTATTGATTTTCAGCTCACTAGAGCTAGTACAACGGGGGCTATGGTACTTACAGTACCTCAATTTTGGTCATTTTTGTAGAAAGTTCGGGTTGTTAACCCGATACAGCCTCCGTAGTGTATGAAAGTGCCCAATTTTATGATTGGATATTATTCGGGATGTCTCACAGATGAACTCTATTCAGTTTTATCTCACAAGAGTCAGTAGAACTGGTCCTATAAATCCAGATATACTACATTTTTGATCATTTTTGGAGATATTTCGGTTTGTTAGCACGATATAGCCTCCGAAGTGTATACAAGTGACCAATTTTATGATAGGATTATTGTTCAGGCGTCTTACAGATGCGGAAAGTTAGTTTTAATCTTTAAAGCCGTTTATTTTCAAATAAAACACAGCTGTACCAATTAATATACATAGGTCTGTATTACTTTGTATGTGAGACAAAAAAAACGGCTTTGTTGTCTTAATATAGCTCATAACATTTATATAAGTACTCGCACACTTTTTCATTAATCTTTAACTATTTACAAACAACAGACATTTGTTTTTATTTTTTGCTTAATTATATTTAACATTTCATTTTATTCTTGATGTTCAATGTTTTTGTTTCAGGCGTTAAGCGGTTTTCTAATGATGATGACACAAAATGGAAAATTACTGTACATATCAGATAATGCTGCAGAGTACCTGGGCCATTCCATGGTGAGTGTTTTACAGGTGAGCGAACTTTTTGAGCTTTCTAAGCTTAAGAGTGAGCTTAATTTATCAAAATCATATTTTATTATCCCTAATTTATGAATGGAATTTCTTATGTACCTTCAACTAAATGGGTCCATTATAAGAGGCAAGGTAGGCAATAAATCATTGTAGGAATGACTTTCCGAAAATCTGCGTACGGGGTGAATCAAAAACGTTATTTATAATAGGATTGAATCATTTTGATGTGAATAGGTATGATGTAGAAAAGAATATGGATAAAATTTTGAAATTAAATTCAGTTTATCATAACAATTATTGTAGATATTAGTAAGTAATTGATTCAGTTTTGGGTTTCATTCTCCATGTAGATAATTGAACGTAATTTGTAATATTTCTCTCCTTTATTTGCTGTTGCAATAATTAATAGTGAAACCAATTTTTTACGAAGCACTGGTTACAAAGAAAACGTTTTATTTTTAGTTTGCCTTTATAGCAACCAATACGGTTTAATTATCGGTCCAATTAGTACCTACAAGACTATTTGATAATGCAATCAACGAAAAACATATAATCTAACCATGACTCATTGACGAATTTAATAAAATTGGAAGTTAACAACCGTATCCTTCAACATTTTCATTTGGTAACACTTTTGTATACATTACACTTCACAGTTGATTAGGTGGTTATAGTTCATAACTTCAAATATATTTAGAGATGCCCTAGAATGCCAGCACAATATTACTTGTGAGAAATACACTTAAATGAGAATCAATATATAAAGAGGTCATTAATTTAAAAGTTATAGGTCTTTACAATTGTGGAAGGGAGTCTCATATGGATAACTAAAACATTTCATATTAACCTACTTAAAATACAAGTAAATATCTTAGCTCTTGCAAGTTTATATTTTCATGAAGACAAACGAAAAGTTAATTTGGGTGTATTTTGTTGTGTGCTCTATTTCGTTAAGTTAATATTTTTATCAAATATTTAAACTCGAGAACAAAAATTATTTTAAAGTGTGTTATTTTTCCTAAACCAAGGTATAGGAAAAATACCGGTATTTGATGATATCCTAGTACAGTAAAACTTATTTCACGAAAACCTCGGACTCAGACAGTTTTTAGGTCACCGAACACTTCATATGTGGGTAACTGGGCTAAGACACCCCCGAACAACGGACCGTCTTCACAACGACTCCGAACAAAATCTACCTTAATTTTTTCTATGAAATTCTTGTAATTCTACATGCCAACAACGGGCAATAAAGGCGAATAAAATTGGGGCTCGGGAACTCGGAAATTCCAAACAACTTATTGTAGCCATAAAATAAGTAGGTATAACGAGTTTAATTTGGAGAAACCTATTATAGAATTCATTCATCCTTTGCACACATTAAGTGTAACAATGTCTTCGACTAAGAGAACATTTTTAAGTTTGGAAGAAACAATATCTGTGATAGATGAAAAAAATAATTATACTGTTCGAGTTTTGGCCGAAAAGTTTCAAATAGGAAAAAATCAAGTTAGTGACATTTTAAAGGAAAAGGCCGACTGAAAGTATTGTGTAGTGAAAACGGAAATATATAACAAAAAAAGAGAATTAAACCTGAAGGTGTTGCCATCGATTGGACAAATGGACAATAATTAAAGAAAAAGTTTTAGAGGCGGCGAAAGAACTTAATTTGAATTTTAAAGCTTCCAATGTTTAGCTCGACAAGTTTTGCTCAAAACATAATATTAAATTTGGAGCAATATTTGGAGAAGCTGTTAATCTTGACGACCTTTCAGATGGACAAAGAAAACTACCAAATTTATTAAGTGGCTATTTACCTGAAGATATTTATAACGCTGACGAGACTGGTCTTTATTATTGCGCCTTACCAATTAAAGCTTTTACATTTCGTACCGAAAAGTACTCTGGGGTTAAATCTGCTAAGAAAAGACTGTCAGTATTATTATGTGCAAATCTAAATGGGGTAAAAGAAAAACCTTTGGTAATTGGTAAAGGTAAAAATCCTCGATGTTTTAAAGATTTTCATGTTGATAAACTCCAAGTCGACTGGTACTACATCAAAAAGGCCGGGATAACCAGAGATATCATGACAGATTGGATGCACAAATTTGACAGAAAAATGCAAACGTCAAAAAAGAAAAATTACCTTGTTCCTAGGCTGCACAACATCCCATTCAGATATTCAGCAATCCAACATATCGATAATATTTTTGCCATCTAATACTACAGCACATTGTCAACCATTAGCAAAGTAATAATCAAAAACTTTAAATTCCTGCATAGAGAGTTTTTGATGAGAAAAATCTCTATCAACGGCCGAGCTGGAGATGTCCATAACGATGGCTAACGCCATAATTTAGATAATGGTAGCATGGAAAAAAGTTTCAACCAAAACCATTGAAAAATGTTTCATTTGGTGCGGTTTTTAAGAAACGATAGTAATGGAGAAGAAATTGTGGAAAATTTTGAGCTACAGGATGTGGAAGACGATTTGCAATTGTCAACCTTTTGCGAAAGTAATAGAGTTGAAAAATTTTTGAACTACATGGAGATTGATGGATGGTTGTTAACTACACGTAAATAAATGAGCATTGTCGAGCACCGAGCTATGTTGAAATTAAGGTTTTTTGTATATATAACATCGTTTTAAATTGTTTTCTGATGTTAGTTGGTTACTCTTTTTATTTTTCTAATTTTATGTTTGTGTTTCCTTCTAACTGCAATAGTTTCCATTTCTCTATGGTTGTTAAAATTTGGCAGTGAATTTCTCATTAGTCAGAGGCATTTTCTTCTTCTTTTTCCTGCTGGTAACTACACTTGGAGGATAGGACTGTACACATTACACGTTGTTATTGATAATATTTTTCATGTGTTATTATTACTATAACATGATTTTCTCTATGTTTACTGAAAAATTTATTATGATTCTATGTGAACTGTATGATTATTAACATCGTTTCTCTACAATCTCAACGAGTTGTAACTTTAATCACTAGTTTCATATTATAACTTGATATAATACATTACTTTTGTAGCTTCTTGATAATTAACATAACCACGTTCGAAAGCTCGGATTAAATTACTCAGAAGAGTCCACTTGGTAAAACAAGAGTTTTATTGCTGCATAATCCAAATAAAATCCAACTATACTCATAGTAATATTTTTCGTTCAGTCGGCAAAACACCATATATATATATATATATATATATATATATATAATAATTTTCAAAAAAAAATTCCAATTCGCGCTTAAATTAACCAATAAATATCTAGAGAGGGAATAAAAAACTTTAGTCGCAAGGCCGTTTTCTAGAAAACGGGGGAGAGAACAAAATTTGCAATTTTGAGCTCTCCCGCGTACCCCAGAATTCCCCTTAAAAACAAATAACAAACAACTAGGGGTTGAGTACTTGGCAATTATTCAATGGCTATTCACAATCTTGAAAAATATATCAAATGCAATTTCGACTTGAAATAATTCATTACCTTCACAAAAAAATTGATCAGTAAAAATTTTCAAAAATTTCGAATTCGCGCGTAAAATATCAGTTGGTATGCATAATATTGGTGAAAGTGCAAAATTAAAGTAATCCAACAACTAATTTTTTAGAAAAAACCAGTTTGATAAGACGAAATAATTTTCAACAATTGATTCCAAAAATAAAAATATAGTACTTTATAATAACACAAAAGTAGATGGAGAGGAAATGTTGATGTTTTTCAAATACATAAGAATTTTTCATTGAACTCAACTACTAGTAAGTTTGCTTTAATTCTTAATCCCTAATATAATAACTAAAATGTAATAATTTTGTAGCCTTGATAAAGAAATTAAACAATTTCGAAATTTTGGCATAGTAAAAAAGTGTTTAACTTAGACTAGACGTAGACCCTACACTGGCTGTTTTCCCATGAGAATTGGTATTTTGGTTAACGTCTTATGCCTTGTAATATGTACCATTCGAAAGCTTGTGAAAATACCTGGAGATATTTTTATTTATTTTGGCCCTGGCCTCTACTATGGTTCCAGGACGGGTTTCTTCCCTGATCGATCGTAGGCATCTCTGAGAGCTTTATAAACAAGTGGTGAATAAAGTCTGCAAACGAATCATTGTTTTTTCAAATTCGTTTTTTAAATATTTTTTTATGAATAAATCAATACAGATAAGATATAATACAGGGTTTCATCAATGAGGAAGCTGCATATTTTTTTGTTATTTACTATTTAAATAGATCGCAATTTACTGATTAAAACAGCGTTTACGAAATAACAATCGATTTTAAAAAACGGAGATGTTTGTACTAAGCTCCACCCCTTAAAAACCCGCGACATTTCATGACTTCAGCTGCCGGACGCTCGCTTTCGTGCTTCACGAAGCCAATTCACTATAGTACACACTTGATATTTTTCGGTTAGACGCTTGCTTGCGTAGGTGTGTAATCTTTTGGGGATGTCTATATTGGCACATTTTACAGAAATTCCGGTTTCCTCAGTTTCATCATATCATAATAGATTATGGTGTAAGGTTTTTTGGTCATAATTATTATGTTCGGGTGTAATTATGCATTTCACTATACGCATATTTTCTTCTCTTCTTACTTGTACGTATCCTACCGCATTGTCACCATAATTTTCTCTGGCATATCTACAAGTAGTAATAATAAAATGTTTCACAAACAAATTTTGACACCATGCACGAAGATTCCACTAAACTATAACCTAATATAGTACAAGCTACTGGCTACAGTAATACTTATAATGATAACAAATATATGTAGGTACTCACACAAACAAAAATAAATACCATACAAGCTGCAGCATATGGTAACAATTTTGAATCAAATGTGTTATATTCAATACACGCTGCAATACAATTCTCTCGGCTCAAACATACGCGTCCTGCAGCTGACGTCACGGAAAGGACACACCCATTTAAGCGGATCTGCACGGCGCACTTATTGGAATTTTTTATTACTCACTTATAATAATCATTATTGTTTTCAAATTATTCGCAGAGGCATTCACTTTAAGCTGACTACGATTTAACAAGTTTTGAAAGATATTCATGATCTATGCAACTTCCTAATTATATTTACTAATAAGACATAATGAGTTTTAAGTATGGAAAGCCTCAATTATTTCGGATACGGCTTTCACGATTTTAGTCACGATTAGTCAAAAAATATCTGATGTAATTCTAATTTTTTAGTCAGAAATTGTCAAATATAATATTCAAACAAAAAACAAACCAAAATTGGTGATTTTTTTAAGAAGTAATACCTACCTTTTTACATTAGTATTTTATTTGTGTATATGCATACACGAAAATGTGTAATTAAATACCTACCAATTAGGAACCTTTTTCTATTTGAACTGATTTAAGGACAACTCTACACAACGTTGGTGTGCGTTATGGAGAATTTTCGCTATACTTACCGGCTTACAGATTTACTTAGCTCGGTTACGACAATTATAAACTTAGCGCTGTTAATTTTCTTATACTCTAGTTTTGAGTAGAAAATCTTGTCGTTTAGTTTTGGTGAGGGATTTCGAAGTTAACTTTTGGTTCAAATGAACTTCTAGAGGTGTAGCTTCAGTTTGCACTGCTGAATGTGTGGTATTTATGGCGATCTGTTAACGGGTGTTACTTTCTAATAATTATTTTGTTTAGCTATAGGAAACAAAATTGCTGTGTGGTTTTTTCAAAGTGATAATCAACATTTTGTCGTTGCATCAACCGTATACCGGAAGAGCCCTTTCCTTATAGAGCACTTTTCTTTATAAGTTTATAGTTGGACAGCGGGATTTCGACTTATTTGAGTGTGATTTCAAAACAAAGAAACTGTCATTAGGTTCCGTTTACAGAGCAATCGTCAGCACTATACTTTATATATTAAAAAATGTTTGCTTTGCTTTTTATTACGATTGTCAAAATTCAACGACGAAAATAATATAGTATAGCGAACAAGACAGAAAAATGTCCAAGAATAAACATTTCAGAAAGAATCCAATAATGAAGGATATTCATTATGTATAGAGTATTATCAGGAGAATCAAATAAGAGACTGGATACTTGTTTTTACCAGATAATCACTATATCTAGTCATGAATCATTTTAACTATAAAACAACTTCGCGTAATTATGTCAATCCATCGTCTAATCTGCGAATTTTTATTTTTTCAATAATAATTATTTTTTTACTCTTTGCTTCTGTCATCTTCATAATCTACCATTTGCCTATTATAACAGGGAAACAGACAACAACCGCATTATGTCACCGTTTTATTCCACTGAATATAACGGAAAAATGATAAACAAACATTCGTAAGATAATAAAAATGTCAAGAACTGTGGGTGAACAAAATGATAGATTTAATCAAAATTTGACGATCGGTCATTCTACTTATAGTCTGGTTCAATACAGATAAATAATCTTTATAATTTGATTGCCCTGTATAAAACATCTCTTGTCGGTAGGGAACCTTATGGTCTAAGTGACAAGCAATGTTCCGGATTAAATCTGTGACTTTAAGACCGGCCGATTCTATGTCATCAACATGAGTGACGGTGCATTTTTCGTCTTATAAATTCGTCCAGCATCCCACCAACATTCATCCATATTCCAACCGAACTGATACATATTTCAACTTTAATTCTTCATTATTAAGACGTTTGAAAATGAAACATTATTGCGATAAATTATCTTGATAATTGACTCAAACGATATGATATTAATATGGTAATGTGAATTAACTTTTCGATTTTAGCAAGTATTCTTTGTGTTTGTGTTTTAATTGCAGTTAAATAGTGCTGTTATAGAATATTGGGTATGTAAAGAAATAAATTAATTTTGTAAAGTAAGTAAATGTAAAGACTGGGATAGATGTAAAAAAATTAGGAATACAACTTTTTGATATGAGTTACGAACAGGGGTTTTGCACAAATTCATGTAGTCATTTAAAATATTTTTCCACTACATAACTACATATTTATTATAAAACAAAGTCCTCCGCCACGTCGGTGTATCTGCTCGCGATAAACTATTGAACTGATTTTCATGCGGTTTTCACCAAAAGATAGAGTGATTCATGAGGAAGGTTTAGGTATAATTTTCTCAAGGTTATGTGTAAATTGATTGAAATATAACGATCATTGTTGGAAGTGTCGGAAAAAGTCAAGCCACCTCCTGTGAACGAAAACGCTGCCTAATCTCTTTGAGATATAACAAAACAATGCATAGTCGGATATTCCTCTTTTATTGATCTACAAAAAAGTCCGTGATGGCATAAATCTATCTTTTAAGGATAGCTTAATATACCCATTCTATCTTCGAAAAAAATTGTCACGTACAATGCGGTAATTGGAAAGCTATTTAGACAGAATAAGTATTAATCCTGATTAACTTCAATACGTCAGCATTTGGCGCACATCATAATAATCTTTTACACCGTACATTTTAAATGAAACTCTTAGGACTCATCGCAAAAAATTATCGCGCATGAAAATAATAAGCGCGTTTCTCACACTGATGACGGGACTCGCTTGATGCGATCACCCCCGCGCCCAACGTGCGAAGCCGGAGCGGGTCGCTAATTGTTATATAAAAATAAACATGTGTAACTATCGTCTTAGTTGAATAATTGAAGACCCAAAACTGCAATATTCATGTGATTGAAAATTTAAGGACCTAATGAATTATTCGTTTAGAGGAAAAATGTGATACTGTTTATTTTTTATCCTATTAGAAAAATAAAGCTACATTATTCTATAAGTTAATACACCTGAAGAAAATGCTTCTAATTTTTTTTGTAGTATAGTATAATAGTATTCTTTCTCATTCCTAATTATATTCTCTCTAAATGATCATTTATTTAGTTCAAATGCTTAATCTTAATACCAATATTAATAACTGTATTCTAATTACTCTTAAAAAGTTCAAAATAGGAGCTGTGAGAATTAACAAAAAATTTTGTGCATTTTGCCGTATATTTGTTATTTTATGTACAACGAAAGTAAAATATTTTCTTCGCACCACAAACGTCAACGTGACAGAACGAGTCTTTTACGTAAGACTATAAGAAGCCAATATGTCGTGCTTTGAGATTGAATCTACCGTTTCAAATGATCATGAACGGTCATGTTCGATAAATTTAATCTGTAAAGAGTTGTTCTTCGCTGGTTTTCATCAATTAATGTTTTCTCTTCATCAACTTCAATTGACTTCCTAAAGTATGGTGTGAACTATTGTACACACAGCCGTTCTGTCGATATATCTTCTTTAAATAGATTGGATAATTTTTACCTTTTTGATAGTAACGTACTTCAATATTCTGAAAAAGCTGCCTTTGACTTGCAATGTTCAAAAGAGCACCAACTAAAAACTACTGCGAAAAATCAGTCAGTGTGAAATGAGTATAAAGTTGGCTGAAAAAAAAATCTGCTGTGGAAAAACGAAATTACTTCCTCGATAGTTGTGATTTACAAACAACTAAATTTTTCACGGACTTTTTCTTCATCAACCTATTTCTATAATCTGTTTTTAAACTAGGAGGAGCATTTTATGCAACCTTAGTCACACCACTAGAAATCACTAAAAAAGTTACTAGACTGGGAGCTAGGGTTTGACGAGACTCTCGAAATTCGAGATTTCTCGTCTCGTCCCGATTTCGAGACGAGATCGAGAGGAAACTGAATTTTTTTTCGAGACGAAATCGAGAATTACAGCAATTTTTTTCGAGACTTCTTGATCTCGAAAAATGTGAATGCTGCAATAAATCACAACTCTTGATTGGTCATAGAAGTGAAAATAAAAACTATGTTAGGAAATAATTTTAATTTTCCTATTTTAAACATAAGAAAGTTAGCAAGGCATACAAAGATGACAAATCAAATAACAAAGGTTAAATAAATGTTTTCATATTCTCAAAAAAGAGACCCTTAAACAGTTATAAACAAAAAATAGCTTTAAACACTTAAAAATAAAAAAAATTACAGACAAGAAAAATATAGGTAACATGATGTTTCAATATAAAAAATGTTTCTCAACAGATAACAAAACTATTGTTGATACAATCGTACTGAATATATCTTTGTAACACAACCAGGAATTCAAACACAGTGAAAATTGAGCCGATTTTCCAGTTAATCGGCTTCGTTCGTTTCTAATGGTCACTGTTGCTCTTGAAAACAGCGTATCTGCAGGTACTAAAGTAGCTTGTATACTTAAAATATCACGAGCCTTACTTGCTAAGTTCCGATATATGGCCTCATTTTTTCTTCACCACTCTCTCCTTAAAATTAATCCGATGATATTTTAAAAACTTTTAAAAAATTAAAAATTCGGCTTACTTCCCAATTTTGAGACGAAATAGGATAATCCATTAAGTCGTCATTATTTTCACACAAAATATTTAGAGGCTTTTTCATTATTAGGGCCCAGTTTATCATATTTAATGTTAAATTCCATCTCTTTTTAACGTCAATTACTGGCATCAACATCGTTAAGTCTACAGACTTACTATAGTTTATAAATTTAACTTTAATCTGCCCCGATCTTTTGATTTTAAGAGAGAATTCTAATATTATATACTCACGATCCTATTATTGACTTAAACTAATTTGCATAATGTCAACGAAAGAAAATTTTCAATAGACGAAGGTTTCGAGCAAAAAAAGTCAGCGTGTTTGCAAGTAGGTACATTCTTCACGAACGAAGACACAATTTTGAACTTTCGTAACTAGGTAAACTTTAAATGCGTGGATAAAAGATTAAATTAAAAGATAAAGTATTCGTTTAATTTTCACATTTTGGAACAATATTTTTTTTTATTTTTGGGCTGATTTTTGTTAAACGTGTTACACAATTTACTTGAACATATAACTCTGTATTTGGTTGCACTGCCGACTTCTCATATACACCTATATATATATATATATATATATATTTATTTATTTTATTTATTTATTTATTAGCAGTAGATACAAATTTACAGTCTAATAGGGTGATACTTAGGAATACAATCTACAATAAATGCTAGAATCTCTAGTTACAATAATACTCTCTTTGGTTAATGATTAGTAAGGTAATTTTTACTTCACTCTTATAAACTTAATCTTAATAAGCTATCATCACAGTCCTGCTATGGTTTTAAGTGCACAATGGTATTTATAATACTGTGTGTGCACTCATTCATCTATTTTACAGTTACTTTTGAGGTTTTGTATGTTAGTTAACAAGTAATTGCATTGTATCACATTTTGCCAGCTTATAAAATTATTATCAATATATTATTAGAATTAATTCTATTATTGCATTATTTTGTAACTTGATTTCCTTTCTTGTATGCGATTATATTACATAGTTTATTTTATATTTGCTTTCGACAATCCATTCTGTTAAGGTTTTTTTAATTCTGTAATAGTCCTTTAGCTTAAAGCGGTCAGGTAAGTCATTGTAAATTTTCGGACCCACACAGTAAATGTGCTTTTGACATGATTTGTGTTTAGGGTTTTGTAGCTCAACCATACCTCTCGTGACATTTCTTGTATTTTGGCAATGTTTTAAGTTTACTTTGTAGTCGTTATTTTTTATCATGAATCTTATGACTGATTTCAGATGGAGTTGTTCTATGTTTAGAATCTTACTTTCATTGTATACCCTATCACTAGGATATCTTCTTTTTTTGAAAAGCATAATTTTTATGATCCATTTTTGGGTTACCTGTAATTTTGTTAAGATTATTGAGCCAGCAGCTCCCCACACTACCAAGCCATAGTTCAATAGTGACTCTGCCACAGCAAGATAAATTGTTTTTAGAGTTTTGAAAGGTACCATATTCCTTAGTTCATAAAATTTATAAATTAGTTTTCTGAGTTTAGTTGTTACATACTCCACATGCTCTTTCCAAGTGAGCTTTTCATCTAAAATAACTCCTAGATATTTTAGACTGGTTTTTCTTTTTATGGTCATACCACATTTACATTGATGATTCCGTTTGCATTTTGATTCATGTATTTTGATCGATTCAAAGTTTGGTAAATTTCTTGCGGCTAGTGCAAATGCCACAAAGTTTGTTTTTTCCACATTAAGCGAGAGTAAGCTATCATCTAACCAGTTTTTTTAATTTCTGAAGAGTGTTTTCTGCTTTTGCTTATTAGGACACTAGTATCGTCGGCGAAGCAATAGATTTTGATATTTTCATCGTCAAATAGGTCCATTATGCCATTGATGTAGATATTGAACAGCAAGGTTGAGAGAACTGTACCCTGTGGAACACCAAAGTTTACTTGTAATGCATCACTCTCATGTCCGGATACCAATGTGGTTTGGTTACGGTTAGTGAGGTATGACCTGATAAGGTTATTTGGGATTCCTCTGATTCCAGCATTTTCTAAACGTTTTAATAAAGTTTGGTGTTCCACAGTGTCAAAGGCTTTCCTGAGATCCAGGAAGATGCCCATTACTTTTTTTCCCCTGTCTAAGTTTTTTAGAATCCCTTCAGTTACCTTTACAAGTGCTTTATCAGTGTTTGAGTTTCTCCTAAAAGCAAACTGGTTTGCATTAAGTAGGTGGTGTTTTTCCAAAAAAGTGATTAATTTGCTTTTGAGGCATTTTTCGATAATTTTACTTATGGTACTTGTTAGTGCTATTGGTCTATAATTGTTCATTGATTTTTTATCACCTTGTTTGTATAAAGGTATGATTGTAGTGATTTTTAATATGTTGGGAAAGATACCTGAGCTAAAAACCAGATTTGTTATATGCTTTAGTGGTATACTGAGATTATCTTTGTATTTTTTAATTATATTTGATGAAATGGCGTCCTCCCCTCCCTTAATGTCATTCTTTAGGTTGTTTATTTCTCTAATTATGTCTTCACTTGACACAGGACTCAAAAAGAACGATGTAGCACTTCTTTTTTCCTTCATAGCCCTATTTTGTGTGCATCTAGTAATCTTGTTTGCCAAATGTTTTCCAATGTTACAAAAGTATGAGTTGAACTCATTTGCCATCAGATTTTTGTCTGTTATTTCAGTATTTTTTTGGTTAGTAATGCATTTTATTTCTGACTCACAGACCTGGTCATTGGTGGCCTCTCTGATCACTTTCCATAGTTTTTTTGGGTCAATTATGTTTTTTTGGGTCTTAGATTTGTAATAAGCATACTTTGCGTTTTTTATTAGTTTACTTAGCATTTTTCTATATTCTTGATACCTATTCAAGATAGTGTGGTTGCGAGGGTTTAGGGTACAATTCTTTTTAAGGCTGTTTCTATATCTAATTGATGTCAAGAGCCCACCAGTGATCCAAGGTTTCAATTTCATTTTTTTGTTTGTTATTGATTTTGTAATTGTTGCTTCTTTTATTATATTTTTTAATTTATTCGTAAACATGGTTGTGCATATTTCTACATTATTTTCTAGGAGAACATCGTCCCATCCCTCAGCATCCAGTTTCCTTGTTAGATTTTGATAATTTAATGTTTTGAAAGTGTTAATTTCATTTTTATTTACAGAACATGTTTTTAACTGGAGGCTGAGCAAAATGGGGTGGTGATCTGTAAGATCACTTTCCAAGATTAAAGCCCTAGTATTGTTAAAAATGTTACTTTTACATTTGATAAAAAAGTGGTCCAAGCAGGTACCTCCACTTTCACTTTCTCTTGTTGGTTTGTTTATTGCGCTCATAAAGCCATATCCCTGTAATACTGTCAGGTAATTGTTCGTTGTGTCAGAATCTTTGGATAGCAGATCAATATTAATGTCACCGGCAAACACATACACTTTGCTTTGATCCGTAGCTTCTCGTTGTAGTACTCTTTCCAAGTTTTCGATGAGTCCTTTTTTTGACATGGCAAAACACCTGTATGTGGCTAGTATATCTACAGTTTTCTGGTTTTTTAGTAAAGTAACCTTGATAATTTTCAGGTTATTTTCTTGGATTATCCGATCCTCCTCGTGAAATTCATTTTTGACAAGGATTATGCATCCATCACATCTATTTAGATTGCTTTCATTAAAAAACAATTTATATCCCGGTATATTGAAATCACTTTTGCACTGCACATTGTGGGTTTCAGACATCACTATCACATCAAATGATTTACCCAGTGATTCAAGATACACTACAAATTGATCGAAATTTTGGTATATACTACGTATGTTGACGTGGATAATGTTGATGTCCCTATTACTATTGTCGAAATAGTTTATTTGTCTATGTTTTCACATACATGTGTTTCTATGGTCATATAATCGTCCAAGATATTATTTAGTTCCTTAAGTTAATATTTTTTTAAGTTACATATATTTATGTGTAATACAAAGTTTTTATTGGTATTTCTCGAGATCCGCTTCACATCTTATTTTTATTGCCTGTTCGTTTTCATTGATTCTAAGGAAAATCGTTCCATTTACATAAAAAGCTGCCTTATAATTCTTCTGTTTTCTCAGATCACGTGTCGCTTTGAAAAGGACCCTTTTGGCCAAAGACATGTCTTCATTGAAGTAAATTTTTTTGTCATCCCCATCTAAGCCACATTTCTTAGAAGTTATACCTTTCATGTCTTTTATTCTCTTTAGTGCATCCTTCTTTGCCTGTTCGTTATTCATTTTCACCAGGATTGGTCCCTCACCACTCTTGTTGACCCTGAAACTTTCCAATATTTCATTGTTCACAGTTTGTAATTGCATGCTTGTTAAAATTTTTTTAATAGTGACCACTGTGTCTAGATTGGGTTGATTTGGGACCCCTGCAACTATCAGGTTCTTTGATTTTTCTGTGGCTTCAAGCGCCTCCATTCTTACTTCTAACGTTTGCATTCTCATCTTCAGGTTTTCATTTTCCTTCTTTAGAGTTTTATTGTCCTCCAGCACGATTTCAAAGACTCGTTTTTGTTCCTCAAACGACTCTGACATGAACTGAATTGAGTGACCAAGTTCATTAATTTTTTTTTCTATTTTCTGCTCCACTGGGTTTAGAAATCGTATGAAAGATTCTTTAATGATTTCTTTCAGCCGATTTTCATCCATATCTAGAAAATTGTCTGATTTTTCACTGTTTTTTCGTGTCGAATTTGTTGTTCTAACCTCACTTTTGTCTGTTTCACAACAGATGAATTTTTCGCTTTTACTTTGGATTTCTACTCTGGTTGAATAGCTACTATGGTAGCATGCCTTACAATTATCACACTGAATGTATTCATTCACTTTCTTTTTGCAATATTTGCACTTAATTTCACTATTTATCTTTGGCGGAATTTTTGTGCGTCAGTCATTCCTAACCTCAAATAATATATATAAGTATTAGTTTAATTTTCACATTTTGGAACAATATTTTTGGGCTGATTTTTGTTAAACGTGTTACACAATCTACTTAACATATAACTCTGTATTTGGTTGCACTGCCGACTTCTCATATACATATATATGTATATATATATATAATATTTTTTAATAACATTGAAGTTTTTGTTCTCGAGACTATCGAAATTTCGAGAATCTCGAATCGAAACATTGCTTTCAAGAAAAATCATGAGACGAGAGTTTGTTAATTTTGCGTCTCGATGATCGAGACGAGACGAGAAATTTACTTCGTCTCGTGAAACCCTACTGGGAGCGATGACATAAAATACTAGCCATAATAAAATTATACGGACGGCATAGTAACTGTTGTCAGAGGAAAATTTGCAGGGATAGTGTCTGGAAGAATGCGGGCAGCCCTAAATATCGTTGACAACTGCTGTAAACAAGAGAAACTTACTGTCAATGCTCAGAAAATACATGTGGTCAACTTTACTAAACAAACGGCACTACCAGGTCTAAAACCAGTGGTGCTAGGCGTAACGGATATTTCATTTGCCGAAGAAATAAAATACCTTGGGATACAATTCGATCATAAGCTCACATGGAATACTCGCATATTGAAAACCACGTAAAATGCTGCTATGTCATTGGGCAGAAGAATGTGTGGTAAAAACTAGGAACTTAATCCTAAAATGACTCTATGGTTATATACAAGCGTGGTTAGGCAAACGGTGACCTACGGGTCGGTGGTGTGAACAAAGACGCAGCAATGGGAGACTGTAAGTGTATTAAGTAACACAAAAAGTCTAGTCTGCCTGTGTGTCACGGGGGCCATAGGAACTACTCCCAGAGCTGCTATGGAAGTCTTGCTGAATCTACCACATCTACACATTTTTGTACAATTCAAGAACAGATCTGTATTGCCCAGATTAATACATAATCAACAGCACATAAGCCAGACACATAGTGCGGATGGTCGGAAGCTAATCGCGGAACTAAAAGCGGACAAGGTAATGGGGCAACCTATTGATGTAACAGTCACAAGCTTTAGTAACAAATTCAAAATAACAATACCAGGTAGAGTAGACTGGAAGGGAGGTATATCCATACAGACGGACGCTACATGTTACATGGACGTCTGAATGCGTAGGAGCAGGAGTAGTAGGGCTAAAACAAGGGATAGCTTTCCCAGTACGCCTAACTAAGGACGCCACAATTTTCCAGGCGGAAATGACACTACTATGTGAAAGAAATCAAAAGGCAGTTCAATTGTTATCATAACAGCAGCGCAGCGCTAAAGTCACTCGGATTGTGTATGTACTATAAATACTCTAGGTGACCGTAGGAAAGTTACGGTGGCCTAGGTACCGGGGCACGAAGGTCATAAAGGCATACGAAATGGCTGAGCAAGCTGCGTCAATGCCATTCGTTTGACCGGAACCCTTCTGCGATGTTGCAAAATCAGTAACAAAAGCGGCCACAAAACATGGGTGGAATATAACTCTAGGTTATAGTGGAGGTGTTCACCAGGCCAAAGATGAGCGAAACAGTTTATATCAGAACAGTTGCCAAAATTCACGGCAGACCTGACAAGTAAAGACAGGAAAATAGTCAAAATTGTTGTGGGTCTGTTAACAGGACATTGCAAGCTCAATAGGCATCTAAAATTGATGAGGTTGACAGAAGAGTATTTATGTAGCTTCTGTCGATCAGAGGAAGAAACTGCGGAGAGCACATTATATGTCACTGCGACAGTTTAACAAACGTGCGGTTCTCGGTACTAGGCATGTTAAAGCCACTGGCCAGGAAGTATATGAAAGATTCAGTCTCTAAGCTGACAAACTTCATAAGAAGAATAAGGCTGGAGAATGTAATATAGATTTAGAGGACCACAATAGATTTAAAAAGGCAGTGGAATAGGCCAAAAGCCATCTCAGTGAAGTATATATATATATATATATATATATATATATATATATATATATATATATATATTTAAAATTATTCGGTCTGGATGTAATGAACCACAAACTAAATAATAATTAAGCTAATAGACACATGGTAACCGGGCGCATGTATATTATTAATAAAAGGAATAAAACAATACAACGATTTGTAAAATTAAATCTAGAAATAATTCCAAGTGCGGCGACTACTTTTGTAAGAATGTTAATAACAGTTCTCAAATTTGCTGTCACATGAATCGAAGTTAGATTAGATTAGATTAGATTTTAACGGGGTTACTGTGCACTGAAACCAAAGGTTTATTGTGCCCCCCTATCAGAGCTGTTGTCGCTACTACTACAGCTCGCCTTTCAGTTCCAAGGTTCTAATGAACTCTAGTATTTGGGACGGCTTCAGCGAGGTGAATCGAAGTTATTAAGTTTCAAAAAGAAATAACAAAACGGACATTGTTTGTTTACTATTTACACAATTGTTCGATCATAAGACAAAGGTGTTGAGTAAATGCAGCTGTGGTCTGACCCAGATCCGTATACAAGGGGGGTTAACGGGTGTAGTCACCCCCTCCCGCAGGCAGACGATCGTCGTGACTCTGATTCACCTTAATATGTCTAATACTATATTTATTATATGTTTAGTTCTTAGAAGTAATAATTTATGTATTATGTAACATTAATATAAAGATTAGTTGCTATTAAAAATCAACACACTGTTTATACTATTTTTTTGAGAAAATTAAAATTTAAACCAACCACCTTCCCCCTCCAGGATCGAGAGCTATATACGCGCCTGATCTGACCAATCAGAAATCTACAGCCAACTTAAATTCAAATGACTCCTCCTAGTTTAAAAACAGTGTTTTGCTTTGATTCGACTTGAATCAGTTATTCCTCTTAAAATCATCCAACACTACACCGCTGATTACAAAAACGTGAAGCTAAAACTATGGTAAAAAACGTAAATGATAAGGTCACAATCAAAGATTATGCTTATTTATGAGTCATATTTGGATAGCATAAGAGTATTGGCCCAAATATAAAAAACCTACCAATAAGCCAATTATTAATGATACCGGTTATTATCTTATTATTCTTACTGACACAAAAGGTTATAGAAAATTTACTATTGGCATAGCTTATGTATGTTTATTATTATGCAATTAAATATACTTTCGTCAAGCTTATACAACAGTCACGATAAAAAAGAATGCGAAACATAATCGATTTCCAACTGTTGAGAATGTGACAGTACGTATAATCGTAGTATAGAAGCTTTGTATACATTGAATTATATTACAAAATAACGTCAGTGCTTCCTCCATAATTTATACTTTCAGATACCAGTAGATTTTAGTAATTGAATATCAATTGGAGGTGATAAATAGAGTCAATAATCTGTGTATTTTTGTCAATTATCTCAATGATGTATATGTTAAGAATAAAGGCCCTAGGTTTAATCTCTAAAGAATACCTAATATTGCGAAGTATTTTTCCAATATATTAGGCCGCTCGTCCTTTGGATGCATCTCCGTCCAAATTATCCTAAAAACTGCAAAAAATACCATTTGTTTCGGATCGGTCGCACGTTTTCTTCCGAATAATTTCGTGGGTAGTGTACGACCTTCAATAGGTTTTATTGTAATGGGATCATTCGCGCTTCGTCATTCTTTTTCAGACGAAAACAGTTAGGACGAAAACGCATTCAAAGAATGAGCGGCCTTAATGTATAATCGTTCAAATTTAAAAAATTCACTATTTTTATATGATGAGTCTAGTTATTAAAGCGGCTTCACTATTCCCTTAGATAAATTTTGTTAAATAGTGTTAATGAATTGTAAATCATGTATATCCCACTTGTAAATTTGATACCATAACTTCAAATGTTGTCGGTATAACCTCAGAGAAGATAATATTGCATCCCTAATTTTTCTGAATCTGACTTGCAAAAAATCTCGTAATTACAATTCGTATCTCTCAAATATATTTGGACTGAACGTATAGTTAATTTGCTTAATAAATATCATTAATTACAGGAGGACCTTTTAATTCATGGAGATAGTGTGTATGATATTATAGATAAGCAAGATCACCAAGCAATCCAATGTGAATTGGGACGGCCAGTAAATACAGGGTCCAACAATAATCCAAGTGATGAAATTCGGCTGTTTTTATGTAGAATGAATGTTTCTAGGAATGCTAGGCGACAAATGAGATTTGGCGACCAAAAGGCAAGTATGAAAAAACTATTTATTTCTGATAACACTACAAAATGAATGAAACCAGAAGTAATTTGTTTAACTGGTATATGGTGAAAACTAAAAGATACAATGTATCGGCAAATAAAGATAAATAAAAAATGATTGTTAATTCTGTGAACTATGGGATTATTTAACTTAGATGATTGCTTTCACAACAATTATTTAGTTTCGATTTCTAATAACGAGCTAGCAAATTACAATTTTTACTATACATGATTTCATGATGTCATTTTGTTTTGAAGGTTATTGCAGCTTCCCTCTAGAGCAGCACAAATTGTTACCATATTTTGTTGTTGATGAAATCCAAATGTGACCTCACTATTAATAGCTGCCTAAAGCATCATAACCAAAATATCGATATGGGAGTGCTTTTATTAACTTGGAAAAATGATTGCCTAACATAATTAATTTTATTCACAGCAGTACCAATGTCTCGTGCCGCTAGTCTTCGCGATAACGTTCATTTTATATTAAAATAATCAGCAATAAAGGAACTTTCGCTTTCCTCCGTATGGTATAAATAACCGATGGACCTTGTATGTTAAGCGGCTGATCCGGATCTGCCTTTCACTCTGTACTATTGTAACTTTGGCCCACCTAGTACACCAGTAGTGATTCCACCCACACCTCGGAATAGTTACCATAGACGATATCTTTCTAAATAGTAGACAGTGGTGTTACAGCACTACATATTTTATAGCAAAAATAAATTCTTCTGTAAACCGACATATCAAATAAAAAACCTTTGAGGTAAAAGATCTGATGACGAAACAAAACCGCGAGCCACAGAATTTCGTGATGGAATTCATTTAGACTTAGTTTTTAAACAAATAATTTGCATCGTTGTTGAAATTGCACAAATTTGTATTATTTTCTCAGATGAACTAAATATCCCTTTTTTGGTAGAAAGTCTAATCAAATTATATCAAAATCATTTTCGTCATAATAATTATTGTTTCATTGTAATAAGATATCAGTCCAAAAACCCCTTGACGAGGTAAAAATTGGTGACGCAAGTACACCCCTTTTAAAAGATGTGATATCAAATCATCCGATGTATGGGGTGACAAGTACTATATCTATTTATAATATAGGTAAGCTATGGCTACATATTCACACCTTATTAATTTGAATGTTTCAAATAATTGATATATTTGCGTTCAGCCCTGTTTAAATAATGTTAGTGTTTGTTTGTGTCCTTCCTAGTTCATTTTATGCAGTTTGTTTTTCAACCGGTATTATTTTAGTACAGATAAAAAAATATTTTTGTTTGTTTTGTAGTTCTGACAACTCAAGCGAAACAGATTTGGCCTTTACTTAGTAATGCGTATCGATAGTATAAATCGGATGAGGCCCTTTCTTTCTAATGTGTTTTTTTAGTATGAACCCTTTCTTTGTTATGTGTTTTGATAGTACATATAAATCGGATGGAGCCTTTCTTTGTATTATATTTTTGGTAGTATGAACTGAATGGATCCTAATTTGCACGTCAGTTTAAGATATATACAGAAATTTTAATGATTTTTGATAAAATTTAAAGAAAGAAAAACAGTCAGCTTGAAACAAACACTAACAATATTTAAACAGGGCTGAACGCAAGTACATCAATTATTTGAAATTATAAAATTAATAAAGAATAAAGTGTGACTATGTAGCCATAGCTTACCTTCATTTTAAAAAGATTATAAGTAGATATAGTACTTGTGTCACCCTATACATCGTATGATTTGATATCACATCTTTTATAAGGGGTGTACCTATTTTTACCCCGTCAAGAGGTTATTGAACTAATATCAGTACTATTTGTACAGCTTTTAAATTCTATTCTCATATACTAATCTGGGGTCAGAAATCGTAAAAATTGGAAAAACTTGAAGAAAACAAAAAAAAATCACACAATCACAAATAGTAAATTTAAAATTAAAGCGCAAAAGAATACCTACTAAACTTCATACATTATAAAGATTGATGGACGTCATAATTTTTTTATCTTTAAATCTAATTCAAGAAAGGAGATTTATTATATTAAAAGGTATAAATTATTAAATACAATTAAGGATTAATTTTAATCTTATACTTTTTAATTTATTAAATCTCCCTTCTTCAATTAGAATGAATGGTAAAAAAATTACGTGGATCAATCTTTATAATGTATAAAGTATTTACTTTTGTTTACGTAATTAAATTACGTAAACAGGACCGTTTCAGGACAGGACTACTCCAGTGTAACTGTACTGTCTCCCTCTTGTGTCACGGTTCGGCAGCACTTTAAGTGTACTTCCAGGACAAGTCTGAACAGGTACACTTAATTTCTCACGGCTAGTCACTTACCGTGCGACAGCCTTAACACTACAGTAATCCTGTCCTGACATCGTCCTTTTGTGTCTCGACCTTTATGTGAATATCCTTTCGGTTGCGGGAAAACAATAACAAACCGTCGTTAAGTTGGCTTCATTAATCCTCGTGTATAATGTGTTGCGATGCTAGGTCCATCTTTTTTATTCGTCTATGTAATGTGTATGCGTATGTGTATGTGAATTCGCCGTGTATTGTAATTTAAACCGTTTAATACGTTTTACATAACCTAGTTCTGTATTAGCAACGTTTATATACTTCTGAATAGAAATTAATCTTGCTTTTTTTGAATTAGTAGTATTCAAATTTCGAATACAACTTTTTTATTATTTTCGTTAGAAAATACTTTGACAAGTAGGTGGCCTTTCAAATACATTAGACTTGGATTTTTGCGCGCCATATACACTTCACTCTATTTTATCCATCGCATTATTTACATTTACTTTCTTTTATAACGTATTTTTATGCTTTTTTAGCTATCTAATGTGGAAATGAATAATCGGAGATTTTTTTATAATATCGATATTCAAGCCACCAATTTTTTTCATTTATTTTTCGTTTTATTTCTTTTTGCAAGCCAAAAAATCTATTCTTCTCACATTTTGTCCATGAAACGAAGAAATTTAAGTGAAATTTCTATATTTTTACAAAAAATCAATTTTTTCTCATATTTTGTTCTTGAAACGAACAAAATTTTTTCTTACATATGTTTATGAAAAGAATAAAATTAAGTAAAATTTAAATATTTTCATAAAAAATTAGTTTTTCACACGTTTTCTTCATGAAGGTAGTAAAATTTTGATATTTTTTGAAAAAATTAAATTTTTGATGGTGGCCACCATGGGCCTCTGAAATCACTCGAAAATCGATGATAGGCATGGTAAAAATAATTTCCTACCACTTATTTGCATTTAAAATAGCTTAAAAATGCATGAAAATGCATTAAAAATAAATATTAACGACCTATTCCACACAGATGGCCGATACACCTGTAATGTACACCAGAAACCCGGAATATTCTATCTAAGCCGTTGGAAAGATCTTGAATAGAGCTACAAAAAACATATCGGATGTTTTCTTTCTATCTGTGGGGAAAAACCATATTAATTGGAAAAACAAAGATTGAACAATTTATTTTGGCTATAACTCCAATCTCAAATATTACACACTGTTAGAAAAGTGTTTAATAATGGTACAAAAAATATGAAGGGTGATTTTTTCTCTCTCTCTCTCTCTCTCTCTCTCTCTCTCTCTCTGTGTGGTCAAAAACCGTATAAATTGGAAAAAACTTGAAAAAACTAAAAGAATCAAGGGGTGGACCATTTATTTCGGCTATACATAAGGGTATCCAAAATATTATATACCGTTGGAAAGGTCTTGAATAGAGCTACAAAAAACATATAGAGTGTTTTTTCTCTATCTGAGGCAAAAACGTATAAATTGTAAAAAACTTAAAATACCCATATTTCGAAATTATAGATGGCCATTACGACCCCTTAACAATTTTTTCAGGGATCGTGGTATGATATGATCGTAGTCACTTTTCGAGCTCTATCATTCTGCAAAGTTTCATCGAAATCATTAGAACCGTTACAAAGTTGCCACAAATATATGTACCGACCAACTATCTCAAACGAGGTACCTATATCTCAGCTTTGAGTACAGTTAGGAGGCTGAAACTTTTACTGTAGCATCACCTTAGCGCCCCAAGTCAACTGACAGGATTTCATCGTGATCGGTGAACTGTATATATAGAGTGACCTGTCATGGTTTGATTTACATGCCGTAGACAGTTTCTATTGGGCTTTTTCGATGTGGTGGTTTTTGTGGAGGTGGACTTGCGTCACTCGACAACTGCCGTTGCCTGTGATAAGGTTGGGAATAATATTGCACACTAATAAATTGAAGCTTAAACTTAACATATTATTAATTTGAGTAGTAATTTATTTTGAATTATTTATATTTGAGAACTATTTTAATCCCCAGTGTGTATAACAAAAGCAATTTTCTTTATAGGCCAGGCGGCAAGTAATGTAAACCGTAAAAAAATTTTGGCAAAGCTTTTATTGTTTTAAATGGTTTATTAGGGTGTGATTATCAAGAATCTAGATTTCCCCCACACCCTTAAGGCCTGCTTCGATCTCAGTGAGGCTACAAAGGTACATATTTTTGGTTTTTCGGTAATATATCGTTTTCTCTTTATCTTACGGCCAAATGGTCCTATATGAAATTAAAGGTGACAAAGTTCTGTACAAAATAGTTCCCACTCATTTTTTCATGGGACTTATAGCTTCGGAGTAGTAGCCTCGCGAAGTTGTGAGAGTTTTGACAAATGCAGTAAATATCGATTCTTGCTTACCGACTTTCACTCTTCTCTCGGACTGGTGACTGTTGACAATACAAACTAACACATATTACATAAGTTTTCATAAAAAGGTATAGAGCGTTTGTTAAAATTGCAAATAGTTTGATTTATTGTGGCTTTCATTGAATACATTTCTGCAGCGGGTCAGTGAAGTCAATCTAATCGTCTTCTTTTCGACAAAGTACGACGTTCTCGCGTAAAAGGTTCGTCCTCAGCTGGTATTTTACCAGAAGTCGATGGTTCAGCAGTGATTTCCTTCACATCAATCCTGCTCTCGTTGTCGATTAAAGATGCCTCACTCTCAGAATCAGTCATGTAAATGTCTTGTGCAGCTGAATGCCCGAACTGCACGTCGATCTCGTCATCAACGTCGAAATTATCTTCTTCCATATCGATATTTGTGGAAGACTGGCCCCGGCAACTTCCACACATTATCGAGCAACGCAGCCCAGTCTTCCTGCAGCTACAAGCTGCTTGACACCCTTGCTTGCACTTGCAGGATATCGTGTTGAGAAGCTCCTGCGGGGCAGCGTCTATTAACGTAGGAATAGGTGTCATTCCATTCCTCGTGCTTTTCCAGCCCCAATCTTGCGGACTCTTCTTGTTTCCGTACCACTTTTGAACCTGATGGTAGGTTCTGAAGGAAGGCTGTCGTGCTGCTGCTTCGATTGGTGGTAAAGATGCAAGATGGCAATCACTCTTAGAAATTGATTTCGTGAAGCACTGGAACCTGCAATCATTCAACGATGTGTCACAGCTCGCTGCATAGAGTGCTCTAATGACAGATTTTCCGGCTGCCTCAATTAGGTCTGGAGAAGCATTCCATATTCCAACGGTTCTTCGTACATTCATATTTTTTTGAAATAGCTTGACGAATTTCTGTTGCGTGAAGGAAGAGTATGTGCTGCGCAACTTCTTCTGAATGTTTGAACGACTTCGTCGAGTAAATTCTGCTCTCAATTTTTCCTTTCCCTGCTTTCATGAGATAAACCTTCGACAACGATGATGCGAGGCCTATTAGTAGTACGAAGAGGTCGACATCTTCACCCACGACCACTACGGAATCATAGTATGGCGATAATTCAATCGCGGTGTTAATTATAAGAGTATCAGCGTCTTCAGCGGCTTGCTTTACGAGAAATCCTGCAGCTCGAAGTTTGCCCTCCAGCATAGAAATGAGCCGAGTCTTATTCTGGTCGTTGCCAAGGAATTTCTCCTGTGACATGGTTGCTGTCATCGTTTCATCAAACATCACATTAGCAGCGACATGCCTCTGCGATCTACGGAGTCGTTCAGCAGCTTTTTAGTACTTTTGTTGTTAGTGTCATTCGGATAGCCGTCAATAACAACTACGCTGTTGGCCTTGTAGTACTTCTGTACGTACTGTACATACTTCACAAGAATATTGCAGAACGTCTCTTGTTAGTACCAGACCACACGATGGAGAAGGAATCCACCGTCTATAACATGTACCACGTTATCTGCATCGTTGCTGGAATGGAATATTATACAATGATGATTTATTTGTCTAGAGTAGATAAGGAGCTAGATCGAAGTGAAAATGTTGCTGCAAATCCTGTTCCGTTTTCTTGGAAATTGTAATTCTTTGAAAAATTAATGAAGGGTCAACAGGAATCACTTCATTTTGGATGTTTATTGAAGAGTTTACTGCTCTTAAAGGTATTACTCTCTTCTTTTGCAGACGACACAACACATACTTATTATCAATGATGAGTTTTAATTACTTATATATAGTCATAAAAGAAATAGAACAAATTCTCAACAGTCACCAGAACGAGATAAGAGTGGAATTTGGTAAGCAAGAATCGATATTTACTGTATTTGTCAAAACTCGCACAACTTCACGTGGCTACTACTCCGAAACTATAAGTCCAATGAAAAAATGATAGAGAACTATTTTGTACAGAATTTTTTCACCTTTAATTTCATATAGGACCACCATTTTGGCCGTACGATAATGAGAAAACGAGATATTACCGAAAAACCAAAAATGTGTACCTTTGTAGCCTCACGGAGATCGACGCGGGCCTTAAGGGTATGGGGAGAACCTAGATTCTTGATAATCACACCCCAATAAACCATTTAAAATAATAAAAGCTTTGCCAACATTTTTTTACGGTTCTGAACGATTTTATCTCCCTGCCGTCTGACCTATTATCTTTGTATGCCCCTTTTTCTTCTTTGGGGCAACACCTTTAGAAAACGATGTGTGCTGTAAGAAACTTTAGCTTAGTCTAAAATCTGTTATACAGGAAGCTTGCTTGGAGGAGGGTAGGAAGGTATAGTCGAAAGAGTGGGTCGTGAAGTTTTATGCCGCATTTTCAGTTACAATCATGGTGTAGAGGAAGGACTACGACGTTCACCTTCGCTGTAGTAATTGTAGCTTGCTCATCGCGATGCAAAGTGCATTTCATGTCCATTTCAATATTGCGCTCTGTGGTCGTATTCTAGGTCCGTAATCGATTGTTTCGCGAGTAAACAACGGGCGAGAAATTGGTAATGTGGATATGGATAAATCTTTCCACGAACAGTAAGGACACCGCGAAGCGTCGACTTGGTAAGGCAGTCTGTTTTGCAATCCTCTAGGCACTCTGCGCAAAATAATGCTGCTACTTCTTCTTCTTCTTGTTGCGCCCAGTACATGCACGCACGTTGGCGATCCTTTGTACCGGGTGGTCAGGTAAGAATACTGTATTTCGAAAACTATTCGTCGTAGAGACTTGCGATAAAAAATATATTACTAAAGTGGCTAAAAAAGTCTGAGGAAAATATTATCAGATTTTTAAGATGGTGGTCAGGAAACGTAACCGCCATATTAAACTTTTAAAATAATTTTTCAGTGAAATCCAGCTTGTAAATGCATCAAAAAAATATATGTTCTTAAAAGCTAAGCTTTATTCGAGTAAGTTTTGTTTAACACTTTTTGACGTATCTATTAAAATAAAGTGGTGGGGGTGATTCAATCTTTTTTCAAATAAACAGCTGTAACTCCCAAACGAATGAACGGATTTTAACAAACTTGGTCCCGTTGGAAAAAGCATTTATGGTTCCAACAAACCAATCTTATCTGTGATATGTCTAATTCTTAGTGATGCCGCTAGAGCGCGTTTTTTGATATAGTAGCTGAAAATTGCAAAATTCTCGAAAAAATTAAATGCAATAATAAGACTTGTCCAGCCCGAAATTTCACTTCTTCGTCGCAGTTCCATTTTGATAGGGAGTGGCATCCAGATACACAAAACGCTGAGCTGATCCAAATCCTAAATGTTACAATCCTAATTGTTACATTAATATATTGGCGTGCTATGTCCGTGATTTTTGTTTTGTTGTTATTGATCTTTAGCCCAAATCGTTTATCTATTTGATTAACTCTGTCTACAGTGTTTTGAAGGTTCTCAGGAGAATTCGCCAATATAGCGGTGTCATCCGCATACCTAACCTAAATCAAATGATCATTTTTTTTAGAACCTTCTAAATTTACTTGACGCTCTGCCTGTTAAGAGCAAGAAAGTTTTATGCGGCGACTTTAATATTGACTTTACTAATGATTGTGCCACTCAAAGGGCTTAAGTGAATATTTTTGAGTCGTTTGATCTAAATATGCACGTAGATTCACCAACTCGTACTACTAAAACAACTTCGTCAATTTTAGATTACATAGTTTCCGACTTTCTACTCCATGATGTGAATCACTTAGTAATTAACTCAGGTCTCTATGACCATGAAGCAGTTTTCGCCGAATTTCTATTACCTCGTAAATCT
Source organism: Galeruca laticollis (assembly GCA_963921935.1). Lineage (NCBI taxonomy): Eukaryota > Metazoa > Arthropoda > Insecta > Coleoptera > Chrysomelidae > Galeruca > Galeruca laticollis. The sequence continues at coordinate 151,094,704 of OY998180.1, forward strand.
CTAAAGAAAAACACTGGTGAAGATCTTCTCTCAACAAAATTTCACCAAATTTCATAATTTATGTTTAGCAATTAATTGGATTGATCTTTCTGAAGACATTGACTCTAAATCTTAATAAAATTATCAGATGCTTTAATACATCATTTCCTCTTCACTCTCGTAAAACTAAACATAATAAATCATGGTCTACGAAAGAAACACGTACTTCATCTAAGAATATGAGATCACTCATGTACATTAAAAAATTCACAGACAATCTTCACATACTCAATTATATCAATAACTATAAAATATTGTACCGTAAAACTATCAAAGATATTAAACAAAACTATTATTTATAACAATCGCATCTCAAGAGCTAAAAATTCCACGAGAGAAACTTGGTCTGTTATCAATGATTTAAGGAACAAAACTCGTTCCTCAAACTTTATTGAACTCGACCCAGACGAACTTAACAATTATTTCATAAACGTTAGTAAGAATATTAGCTCTAAAATATCTCCAAGTCGTGATGCTCTTTCTTTCCTCGTTCCTTCTAAAAGAATCACTGATAGTTTCTTTCTTAAACCAATAGATAAATTTGATCTAGTGCAAACCATACTCAGCATTCAAAACAAAAGTTCCTGTGGCATTGATGGGTTATCAGCTAAGATGTTTTTGAGTATTTCAGATGGAAAGCAAATGGAGAAGTTTCGAAAAATTTACCAGTTACCAGTGGTGTACCCCAGGGTTCAGTTTTAGGTCCAATTCTTTTCTTGGTATTCATTAACGATGTCACAGACTTACGAATTTATGGTAAATTCACTTTATTTGCCGTTAACACTAGTGTAACCTGGAGCAGTTCAGATATACCAACTTTAAATTCTACCATAGGCAAAGATCTCATTACTATTAAATCCTGGTCTGACTCGAACGGGCTTTGTTTTAACACTGAGAAAACTTTAGTTTTATCTTACAAAGGAGTTTTGCAACCTCTCAAACTTAACAATGACGTAATACGATCTTCAAATTCGATTAAGTTTATTGGTCTCCACATTAACAGTGCCCTTAAATGGTCTATACATATAGCCATTTTCGCGAAAAAATTATCCTCGGCTTGTTTTGCCATTAAATCTGTGTCTAAACAACTTGATTCTTGTACTGCTTTAACAACTTACTACTCTTTGTTCGAATCGCACCTTCGCTATGGTTTGCCTTTCTGGGGTCTTGTAGTTTGCACCTTTTCACATCTATTTTCAAACTACAAAAAAGAGCTATTCGTTATATTTATGGTTTGAGTCGTAGGACGCATTGCGAATTCTATCTAAAAGAATACACAATTTTAACTCTTCCTGCTCTATTCATTTTGGAATCCGTGTGTTTGGTTCGCAAACACTTTCACAATTTAACTGAGAGACCAATTCATAGTGACCCTACTAGAAGAAAAATTTCGATATCTACTTAACAATACCCACCTCTGATCTGGTAAAAAATTCTATCACCTTCAATGCCAAAAAACTAATCAATCAGCTACCTTTAGAATTAAAAGTGGCAAATACATTCAATAGGTTCCAGAGATTGACAACGGCGTTTCTGCTTATTATTCAGTGACATAATTCTGCAATCTACCCTAGACTTTTGAGTTACATCGGCGTAGTTCAATATTTGGTATGATGTACGATGGTAACATTGTATTATAACTATTAATTTAAATTGTATTTTATATATTATGTTGTATTGTTAGTATAGTCAGTATTTTTTATATCTTTATATTATTTTTATATACTTTTTTATATTTATCTATGTTTAAATTATTTCGCTTTGTCCATAAAATTATACAATTTTTCATGACAACAAAGCTTATCTCTCTCTCTCTCTCTCCCTAATATTGTCAATTGGAATTCCATTGATTTTGTTTCCTCAGCTCTGCTCTTCCAACGCCAACTGAAACATCTTTTCTACATATATGTTGAATAAGATTGGCGAGAAGATACATCCCTGACGGACTCCTTTGGAGCTACTGTTGTTGGTTTTTCTGCTCGGTATGTGAAGCGGATTTTCCATGAAGAACTGTAATCTCATCCGTACAAATTAGTTGTAGTGCAGGATATTAATAATTTGGTAAGCTAGAGAAACAATGATGTCACCTTTCTTCTGGATCCACAACTAGTACATGAACCATATATGTAAATGACCATTATAAAATTCGAAGGAGTAGTTGAAGACAATTTGCCAGGAATGTGACAATATACTATAGGGAAAATTTTTACTACGAAAGTTAAAGCTGTAAGAAAAAACAACGAATGATCACAGGGATACTTGCGGGTCCTCTCGTTTGGGACGAAACCAGATAGTCGGCTTGTACTTATCATCATATCTAATACACATATGCATAAATAAGCGAACCAAGCTGAGTATATTTAAGAATCAGCTGTAATAGTATCCACCTTTAATAGACATATCTATATGTATTCATAATTTTGTCGAATATATCGCTTAGGTATATCACAATTATAACTGAGGCAATAAACCACTCAGGCTACGCTATCATTAATATTTCATCCGCAGAGATACCTTTCATAGAAAGATACTTTATGGAACAATTAATGCTTGTTTATAATTAACGGTATTACCTTTTTGTACTTATATAATAAATATCGGCGACATTAACAGTTGATCATAATGTGTAAATGACACCGTTTGTATCTTGATTAAACTGACTCGGAATTAATACGAATGTTCTCAACACATATTTGCATCTACGTGTTGCGTTGAGAATTGTTTACACTGGCATGTTGGTGATAACGTATCAAAAAGTTATTATTCAATTATTATTGGTTTAAAATTCTATTCTACTATTTCAACAACACATTTTCGAAGATTTTTGTGACTGGTTATCGATTTGTTGTAATTGTTTGTTTCTATTATTTTATTTTTAACCCGAATTTAAACATTGGGACCATAACAACTTTCCGTTGGACACTAATTAGTTTTTAATAGCACTTGGAGAATGAGTAGGCGATCAACAGGAAATTTTTATTGGAAAATACACAAAATGATATTGCCAATGTTTCAGTAGAATTAGCGACTACTACGCTATACGCGTATGGATATTGAATTGAAGTATTTCGTGGTTAACACAATCTATATTATATTTATGTATTCCTCCACATAAAAAACAACATCTACATTAGTTTATCTTTCAAAACAGGACTTCAAGAAATAAATCTCGCATCAGACAGTGTTACTGTTAAAGTATCATACCTTACAGTATATTGTTAATAACCAAAAGGCGCGTATCTGCAGAAGACCATAGACCACTATTTCCAATAAGAGTTCCTATTGGGCTGGATCCAAATTGCAGATTCCGTGATCGTATACAAAAAATATTTGATCGGGAGGATCATAATTAAGATGGGGGCAGTGTAATTAATCAACGCCGTAACTGGTTCGAATTTACTGAAAATATCGAGCGGAGAAGAAAAAAATACTAGGGAAATCGAGTATTTTTGTTTGAGATAAGGAAAGATTTGAAAAAATTCGGCTGCTGCCTAAAAATTGTAACCGAAAGACCTGGAGTGAGTTAATAACAAGGTCGTGTCTTTAGTGATGTAAAAAGTATATACATAGTGTAAACCTTTAGAGAAATGTGGAAACAAATTGAACCCAGACTCTCGTTAAGAGATTGCTAATCGTACCATACTCATGATACAAACCTATCTTCAGTTCGAATTTATATCCTAGACGAAAACATTTACCTTACACCGACAATTAAAATAAAAGTTGATGGTTTGTGTTAGCTTTATCGAAGTTTCCATTGCGTTCAATGCTCGTTGATGCAAATAGCCATATGTACACATATTTTTCAATCAAAATGTTATTAAATATGAAATTAAGTGGGTTATTGTTCGAGCATACAAACTTATATGTGTCTGTGCCTGTGTATTGGTATTGTGTGTAATTTTATAAATATGTAATCAATTTTTTTCTAAAATTACCTAATAGGTATAATATTTTATTTTTCAAATCCTTTTTATTGTAAACTAAAGTACGGGCCTGACTAGACACAGTTTTACAATAGACTTTATTATTGCTACCGTTATTTATAACAAGAAGTCACCACATACGGTTGTTTCTACGAAAGTTGGTGCATACATTAAGGCTTTTGACAAGCAGTGCTACCTGGAAGATTCAATGCATGTAGGTGACAATGTGAGAATAGCCGTATGAGCGCTATCTCTATGCGATGGTTGTAAACATAAATTTAAATATATCAGTTCAACTAATGTCGAAATAGGATATTCGAAAATATATATAATTTGTTTTTGTTTTTTTATTTAAATAGTCTATCAGTATATTCACTACACTTAATTTATTTTCACCATCAGCGCTCTATTAAATTAAACTTAGAACTGACTTACTGGTCGCAGGTACTCGCCTTGTATACCAAATTCCTTTCCCAGGATTCGGTTCCCAATAAAACCAATCAACAACAACGTTGTAGAAATATTGCGCCTTCGCCAAAATTTGAATATTCGATTTGATCTATTAGACAGGGTCGGCTTCGAGGACTGCAGCAGAGTGCGATTTCATAACATTATAGAAATTTATATATCTCTATATACATATATATATATATATATATATATATATATATATATATATATGCAAGCAAAAGGCACAGTGAATGTAATGTGACGGTAGAGAATAAGTGAAAATTTGTTGAGAATTAGCGAACATTAAATACGGAAAGTGATAACACACAAAACAACCAGGAATAGAAAGACGTAAGTAAACTTGCATGAATTATAATTCTGAAAACAAAAAACAAGTAAATTGGGAAACAAATGAGCAATACTGAAATTTATCAATTTTAACAAGTAATAAATTATACATACAAAAACTGGTAACACGGAATACGATAAGAAATTCTATACAGTCAGAAAATCAATAGTACAGGAGCGTAATAAACAGAAATTATTCAAAAGAATAAAAGGAATCAATCACGGTAAAAAGTTAGCTCGCCTGCGGGTTAAGGGCGAACTTAGTAGCTCTGTAACAAAAACTGTTTACGAGACACTTGAAATCCGGTGCTGAAAAAGAAAGAATGGGGGATATGGATGAAATAAGAAGAATGTTTGAATGTCTGACTGATAGAATGGCAACCATCGAAAACAAACTAGAAAATAACATGGAAGAAATAAGAGAGCTGAAAGAGGAAAATAATTGGCTGAAACAAATGATAAAAACACAAGAAAGAAGAATCGAAATGGTGGAACGAGAGACAAAAAGAAACAATATAATCATACAGGGAATAGAAGATAGTGCAGAGGAACGATATGGAGACACAAAAATAAAAATCGAAGGAATTTTAAAAGAAGCAGGAATAGAAGTGAATTTAAAAAATGAAGTAAACGATCTACGAAGAATAGGAGAATTCAATAGTAGAACTAAGAGACCAATAATTATAAAGCTCAACCAATGGGAAAAGAAGCAGGAAATAATGAAAAAAAGAAAAACCTAAAAGGAACAAATATTTGGCTAAATTATTATTTTCCAAAAAGTGTACAGGAAGACCGGAAATACATGATGCAGTTTATGAGAAGAGCAAGGGAAAATGGAAGTAGAGCATACTTTAAATACGATAAATTGATAATAGATGGAAATGTTCATGATAGGTATAGTTTCCAGGAAAGCCAGAATATCATAGAAAAGACAGAGACAAATAAGCCTAAAAGAAAAGTAAACGTAAGATCACCGGAGGCAGGAGTAAGCGAGGAGAAAATAACCAAAATGCTTAGAAGAGAAGAAAAAAACTAGAAGAAGAGGAACAACTGGACGAAAAGGGCAATGAAGAGGAACAGAAACATAGAGAACTGAAGGAAGATAGGATTAGTTTTAGAATTAGAAGTAACTTTAAGATTAGTAATAGTAAATTAATGATAACAAATAGTAATAAAGGGATAAATGTAGATAATAGGATAAGGATAGATAAAGGAAATAATAAAAAAGAAGATAATGTAAGAACAAATGAAAAAGGTAGGGAGATATATAATAATAATTGTAAATATATGTTTGAAAAAAGGGTACAAGACAAAGGTGGGGAAAACACTAATGATAAAACAGGCGATAAAAAAAGTACATATAGATCAAAAAGGGAAAAGAAAAAAAAGTACGTAGGACTAAAGAAATTAAAACTAGTACTTGGAACGTGAGGACAATGCTAGAACCAGGAAAGATGGAGGAAATTGCATGGGAATTGGATAAATATGATATTGATGTGGCAGCGCTACAGGAAATAAGATGGAGGGGGAAAGGAAGTATTGAAAAAAAGAAATATCAATTATTTTACTCGGGAAGAGAACAGCAAGGACAATATGGAATAGCATTTATAGTGAGAGAAAAACTAAAAGGAAATGTAATGGAGTTTAGGCCAATCGATGAGAGAATGGCCTATATAAGAATTGAGGCGAGACCCTTCAATCTGTCAATAATAAATGTTTATGCACCCACAGAGGTGGCAGAAGATGACGAAAAAGAGGTTTTCTATGAAAAGGTAGAAGAAGAAATATCAAAAATACCAAAACAAGACACGATAATATTATTGGGAGACCTGAACGCGCAAATTGGAAAAGAAGAATATTACAGACAGATAAGCGGTATACACACATTACATGAAAAAACAAACAACAATGGACACAGAATTTGTAATCTGGCAGTAAAAATGAACATGATTATTTGCAGTACGATGTTCCAACACAGCAAATGGAATAAAGTTACGTGGAGATCACCTGATTGCAAAACATATACACAAATTGATCATATATTGATAACAAAAAGAAAACAGTCGTCAATGAAAGATGTCAGAACATATAGAGGGGCGTGTGCTGATACGGATCATTACATTGTTGCAGGCACTATGCTACAAAAGATAAAGATTAAAAATACAAATAAAATATGCAACAAAAAATGGAACATAAGAAAACTAGAACAGACAGAAACACAAAACGAGTACAGAGATAGTATAGAACAACAATTTATTAATGAGGCAGAAGAAATTGGTGGAATTCAAGCAGGATGGAAAAAAATAGAAAAATGTATAAATACAGCTGCAAACAAAAAAATAGGAACGGTGGTAAACAGAGAACAGAAGGAATGGCTTGATGAAAGATGCAAAGAAATGATTGAAATGAAAAAGAAGCATGGGTAAAATGGATAAGGATGAACGGAAATGAAGAAAGAGAAGCTTATGAGAAACTAAGAAAAGAAACAAAGAAAATAATAAAACAAGCTAAGAGAAAAACAATTGAAAACAGAATTAGTGAAATAGAAAGGGCAAGTTATGCAAGGAACACAAAAGCTTTTTATCAAAAAATAAATGCACAGACCCGAACATATAAAAACAAAGAAACAGGAATAAAAAACAAAGAGGGAAGAATAGTAAATGAAGATACGGAATATAAAGAGACATGGATGGAAGACTTTAGGGAATTACTAACAGAAACAGAAATAAGAGAGGAGTTTGATATAGCAGCAAAGAACAAACAAGATGGAATCGAGAGCCCAACGAAGGAAGAAATTAGAGAGATAATTAACAAGAGTAAGAACGGAAAAGCTCCAGGAAGCGACGGAATAAACATGGAACTTATCAAATACGGAGGGACTAAACTGTTAGAAAAATTATACCAATTGATATATAAAATATGGGAAGAAGAAGAGATGCCAGAGGAATGGAAGGTGGGACAGATATTAACAATACACAAGAAGGGAGACCAACAAGTTTGTAAAAACTTCAGAGGAATTACGCTACTAAATGCAGCATATAAGATAACAACAACAATTATAAAAAGAAGACTGCATGACGCAGGTTACAGAGGTGGAGAATATCAGTACGGATTTACAAAGGGAAAGTTAACTACAGATGCGACACATATACTGAAACAAATTTTGGAAAAGTCCAAGGAATATAACATAGACATTGAAATACTATTCATTGACTTCCAAAGAGCATTTAACTCAATAAAAAGGAATCAATTATTGAAAGCGCTGAATGAGATGGGAGTAAAAAATAAACTGATAAGATTAATAAAAATGACACTAGACCAACGTGTAGCAGAAGTAATAACACAAAGAGGGAAAAGACAGAAGTTTACATATAATAAAGGAGTTGAACAAGGAGACTCTCTGTCGGCAACACTATTCAATTTGGCACTAGAATATACGATGAAAAAAATATGTAAAGGAAATTTAAGGACCAGAGGAGGACAAATAATAGCATATGCCGACGACGTAGCACTAGTGACTAAAAACAGAATGGTAATGGAAGAAATGTTGGAGGAGATAATAAGGGAGGGAAAGAAAATTGGACTGGTGATAAATACACATAAAACAAAATTATTAAGACTCAAAAAGAATTGTGAGTACAAAAATGTGAAAACTGGAAGATATGAATTTGAAGAGGTTAAATATCTGGGAATAACAATAAGTAGTATGTTTGTCGATGATTTCTGTTACAATAAGTTTGAGAACTAGGCAATATTCGTCAACTTACTACGGAAAACAAATATTCATTTATTTACTAGTTCTTCATATACAGAGTGTTTATTTTGTTGCAATTTTGATATAAAAATGGCCATATCTTCTTAAATACCTTATATAGTTTGGTATAACTTCATATTGTAAGAACGAGGATCATAGGAAAAATCTAAATATGAGGAAATATACAGGGTGTCGCATTTAAAAAACATATATTTGCTTTATCACGCAGCTATGAGCCACTCTGCATATATCGCTATATTTTTCAGATAGGGAGCATATCTTGCCCCATAATTTTTGTTTATCACTTTTTTGCATAATTTCCATAATAACTGAGTTATCGACCGTTGTCACACTAAAAACTCACCCTGTATATAAGAGAAACGTTTAAAGTATCGAATATTTTTAGTAAAAATATAGGTCTATATATTAATCAAATTTATTAAGTTAAATGAAGATCTTAATAAGATAATTGCTAAATGAAAATAAATAAATTTCGAGATAACTCGAAAGTGTTGAAACATAAAATTCATAGATTTAAATTATACGATACATAACGAAGCGATATAAAGCATCGATATTGTTCTCTAAAAATCAACTGTTGCTCAATATATTTCTATACCTATATATTGACATATAACATGCTTTATAGTTCTTAAAATACAGACTAATAGGAGCTTTGGTACTCGTTCATTATATCTTTAATAACAAATTTCAGATCATTGTCTAGATTATGTATCTAAAGCTAACGGGTTCGTTGTTTATGTTGGTATTAATTAAATTTACAATGTCATCACATAGCGATCAACACATTTTAGATTATTACCATTTACAGATATGGTGATATTATTTTAATGAATTAAAATAAATGAAACTGAAGTCTTATTACATAACGGTACATTTTTAAAGTATTACTTTTCCGCCCAACCATATCTATATGGGAGAAAGATATTGGTTTACAGCAAAAAAATGTCGGTGTTTCAGGGAGAAAAACACGAAAGAGGCGTTTTTAGAAAAAAAACCCTGTATGTATGTCATCGTTGTCGTCGGCCAATTGTTAGCACGATACTGCCTGCCAAGTGCATAAAGTAACCAATGTAATGATTGGATATTTTTTAGGGCCTCTCACAGATGAACTTTATTGATCTTGAGCTCACCGGAGCCAGTACAACGAGTGTTATGGTACCTGAAGTACAACATTTTTGATAATTATTGGAGAAATTTCGGTTTGTTAGCACGATACAGGCTCCGAAGTGAATAAAAGTGACCAATTTTATGACTGAATGTTATTCAGGGCATGTCACAGATAAACCCTATTGATTTTTAGCTCACTGGAGCCAGTAGAACGGGTACTATGGTACCTGAAGGAAAACATGAAGTACAAGATTTTTGGCCATCTACGATGCGAGAAAAGTATTGGTTGGAATTTTCGATTCTTGTGAGTCATTTTTTCACTAAAAAAAACACGAAAAAGGGGTTTTTGAAAAAAATCCTGTGCATATGTCGTTGTTGTCGTCGGCCACTTTTCGTAACATGTATTGTTAGCACGATACAGCCTCCGGACTGCAACAAATCACAAATTTTTTAGTTGAATATTGTTCAGGGCATATCACAGATGAACCCTATTGATTTTCAGCTCACCAGAGCCAGTATAACTGGACCTATAAATCCAGATATACTACATTTTTTACCATTTTGGAGAAATTTCGGTTTGTTACAGCCTCTGGAGTGTATACTTAAGTGCAGAAAAGTTAGTTTTAACCTTTAAAACCGTTTATTTTTTAATAATATTTCTAAGCTATACTTTCTTTTGGAATGTATGCGTCAAGATTGATCATCTTAGACACTGAATAAAGGTATATTGATTGTCTGTCCAGATAAGATTATTTAATATGTTTTATTATAATTGCAGATTATTAAATTGCAAATAGCCAGATGTTAAAACATCTCAAATAAATGTATTTAAAGAAGTGTTTATTAAACTGAGATATTTAGTTACTTTGATATCAGGGTTCATATCAATACATCTGATTAATTTGAAATATGAGCAAAGCATTTATTTTGGTTCCGTTGGAAATAAAATTGACGTCAAACTGGAGAAAATAGTGTAGTGTAGAAATCTGTTCACTTTTTGTCAATTTTGTTGAGAAACCCTTCAATGTTTTTTATGTGTGATTTCGATGTTTGAATAATGGGCTGGAAATATTCTGCCAAAAACATTTCTAATAATTTATATTTTCAATATAACTTCAACAATTCAATAGGATATTGTTTGCTTAAAATCATTTGTTGTATTTATATTGAACGTTTACTTTGAAGAAGCAGTATTCACTCTTGAGATAAGCTAGTGATAAAATAAATAAGGTAAGGTGGGGTAAGTGTAAAATCGGGGTAAGAGCAATCACGATCTATAACTGACTACTTTTTGATAATTTCAGTTCTCATAGGGCATAGAACTTATTGTTTTACAACCACTGACTCTTGGCTAGAATGCAAACTTGATAGAGTTATTTGTCGACGATACTTCAACTGTCAAACGTCATCAGCCATATCTAGACGAGTTTAAGGATTTCTGTATGGCGTCATCAGCCAAGGACTGATTCCATAACCAGAATCACCTAATAACACCATATTATTCATGTCGACATAAATTGCAGAATTCTTTAGTATTATATTGCCTTGTACTGACCCAGGCCACTGGACGGGCATAGCCCAGTTGCGCCAATTTTAAAAAGGTACAAGAAATCGTATAACCCAATTGCGCCCGCAACCGACCAGCCCCTAAAATCACCATGACCCACTTGCGCGGGAATGCCGGTTTTACTTTTCAACTAAAATACTTCAAATAATCATTGACAAAGTATACAAAACATTTATTCAAAGTGTACAAGACATTTACCTAACCCAACCTAACCTAACCAAAATTGTCTTCATTCCTTCATCGGTGAATAACTTGGAAGTACAGTTTTTATTAGTTCACCTCCACTTTATACCAAGTTTTGTTACACTGCAATGTCGAAACTTAAAATTTTCGAAAACCACTAATTTCTTGCCTTTTTCACTATACATAAACTCCATTTTTATTGTGTCACAAGGAACTACAACACTGAAGATTTACATCAGTAATGAACAATTTTTGTAAATAATTCTCATTTTATGGTATTTGTAGGGTAGGGGGTGTTCCGATAATGAGCAGGGACAGGATGTCATTGATAACCTGCTGAGTCTATAGATTAGGCTTATTTTTACCATCGGCGCAACTGGGTTATCATAAATTGCCGACCCTTTTGAGACCCGGATTAGACCAGGTAGAATAGGCGCAATGGGGTTATACCCCACTGGACGTCTATGGAAGTGAATTCTTCTTTTCCATTACATGGTGCCTGTTCATTTATGGAAAGGTAACCTTTTCTGTTATAGTATTCGTCTCCATGCTCAGATGGTTTCGGAATTCTTATATGTGTACAATCTATAGCACCAAATGCACAAGGAAACTGATACTTAGCACTCCACTCTTGTTGTGCTTCATCGATGTTATTTAAAGGAAAACGTAACCAAATATGTGATTTTTTAATTATTTTAGTCAATACAATCTTCACAGTTTTACTCACTGTTGTTCGATTAACGCTTTCATCCCTTCCGACTCCAATTTAAAATCCAAGACCGCTTAAAAATCGAAGAAATATCTGCATATCAAGGAAACGTTCTTCTAACCACTCAACATTAATTCTAGAAAATCGATATAAATTATGATAGTCCTTATCCCGACACCCAGTTCGTTAAGAATAATATTTTCGACGTCTGATGTTCATAAATTGATCCATTACTAATCGTGTTCGACAGAAGTTCTACACAAGACTAATTTACTAAAATATTGTAGTAAATGCTGTATTTTATTCACATCTAAATAAGCATTTACTACAAAAAAAACAGAACATACTTAAAGCAAACATAATAAACTTATAAGTTTAAGCTAAGACTTATTATTATTCACAAAAATGTTAGCTTTTGCTACAAAAAAGGTAGTTAAAGTTCATACTACAATTATATTCACTCTGCCCATTTTTCTATTTATAAAGCTTAAAACAAAATAATTTATACTAAAAATGAGATCCATCCAAATATTAAAAATAAAATCATAAGAAAAACGAAATATCAAAATATAAATAAGAAAAATGCAAATATATAAGTAAACACCTTTAATGCTAAACACTCCTTACAAATTGATCCACACTAACGTGACACCATACACATAAACGACCCTATTCAATCGATTATACACATACACACCATTTCGAAGTGACTACTGACCCATTTTCACAACCATTTATGGTTTAGTTTATGGTTAGCGCTGATAAATGATACTGGGTGGTCTATTTATACATTCCTCGAGAATACACCGTTGAACAAGATCTTTTAGAATGAGATGAAACTGGAACGGCCATTAGTTGTAGTAACTTAACATCATCTACGTTTGGTTCGGTTCAGACCGTGGGATCTACTACAAGTAAATGAAATGTAAAAGTAAAACATTGTGAGGTTATAGGTATTCAAATTAAATATAAAATGAAGATAGTAACGTTTATATCCCGCGCAGTAACGTACTTATAAGAAAATGTCAACCAAATATAGCAAGCCGACGTCAGATCACACAACTTATTCAAGTATACGAGGTTTACATTTTTAAATGGATATTAAGAAGGATTTACTTATATTGTATGAAACTTATATACTTGTTCCACATATAACACTTAGATATTCATGTAAAATTCATATTTATTATAGCAGTCAACTACAATGATAATACAAACATATTTATTACCAAGTGGGAATTAAAGTGTACATATAAATTTGCAACAAATGAATGAAATATGAAATGAAATCAGGTTTATTTCAATTCGTGAAAGAGAAAATCATCAAAAACATTATTTAAATAAATAAGAAAAACGTTACAATATTATAAAATGTCAGTGATTGATGTTTGATGGTATAAATGAATCTACATTAGACACATAAATCCAGTGGCGGCTTGTGGCCAGTGGTTAATAATTCGTAATTTGAACAGGGACAACCTGCATAATATCTAATTTCCAAAAATACATTTTTCAATCCATTTACTAATGAAAACGTCTACGTTTGAAGTCGATCAAATGAACGGTTAGGTTAAATTTTAATTTTTAGATGGGAGTGTGTGTAGATGAGTGCCTTCGTCATATTCTTAGATAAACAATGGAATTATTGGAAAACTTTTGTTTACGGATGAAGCCGGTTTTACAAGAGACGTTGTGATTAATTCACATAAACATTTATGGGTGGGAGTGGTGGTTAATCATTTAGTAGGTACATATTTGAACGATAATACTTTGAATGGTCATAGACACTCAGAATTTTTAAGAAACAATTTTCCACCGCTTTTAGACGATGTTCCTCCAGAAAGTCGAAGAAACATGTGGAATCATAATTTTCCCAAATGAATGGATCAGAATTCAATGGCATGGTAAATTTTTTCTGAGGATACCTTAAAATATTGATATATTCAAGTACGGTGCATACAAGGGACGAAATGGTGGACAGAATAAAGTTTCATTGTGACGTTAAGTCATAATCCGAGAATGCTTTTCAATGCACAGAAAAATATCCTTCTTAGAGAAGTGCAAGGTGGTCAAATCAAAGATTTATTATAGCAGTTTTAGGTTTTGATTTCTATTTTATTCTCAAAGTATTTTCAAGAAGTAGTGATAAGCTGACAAATTGAAAATTCCATGATAGTTTTCTCCACAATTTTTGACATTGAGTTATCCAAGAATTCAAGTTCTCCATTCAAGATGTACAGATATCCCATTGAATTTGCCAAAAAATAATATGTTAAAGATAAAAAAATAAAACAAACATATTAGGTAATTAATTATACTTAAATGAAAAGGTGTGATGATAATTTCGGAAAAGCCGACATCATTCCGACCTTTTAGTTCACTCTTAAAAGAGAGGAGAAACATCGCTTGTAGACCAGTTTTTTCTTTTGATTTTCCTGAATCCCTTCACAATTTTTTCGTTGATTTCGTTGTAGTAGAAATAAAAAAGAAGTCATGAAGATATTGAATTTGGTTCAATACTAGAGGTTTTCTTAAATTTTCTTGCTGACACTATTTCGTTTCTCTGTCGAATTCCTTTTCCAAGTTCACGACACTTGTATGTACCTGGGTTTTGTGAATATCCAGCGTTATTTTGCTCATAATATTTCAGACTTTATTTTTCATATAATGGCTGTACTAACTTGCGTTTCATTTAAAGAGCATATTGTTATTACTTAATTCGGTGTTTTATAAAATGGTCGAGTAATATCATCTATGTCTTGCCCAAATTCTATTCTCTATGTTTGTTGTGTGATCGTCTATATTTTCAGAAATTCACGCGTGGACAAGAACGGTCAAAAGTATTTTGTCATAATAAACATAATACAAAAGTAACATTCATGAAACAAAAGTAACAGAATTAGGTTAGACAATCATCTTTTTCTTATTTGTTCACGGGAATATTTGTGCCTCTGTTCTAAAAGTCAACTTGTGGTGCGTTTGACTTATTTAACATTAACAATATTACTTTTCAGCCAACCCTATCTACGATGCGAGAAAAGTATTAGTTTATCCCAAGAAAAGTAGGATTTTTAATTTTTTTTAGTTATTCTTACATTTTTAGTGCGAAAAATAGTAAAAACGGGTTTTTAGAAAAAAAATCCAGTGTGTATATCGTCCACTTTTTGTAGCATGTATAGTTAGCACGATACAGCCTCCGGAGTGTATACAAGGCACCAATTTTATGATTTTCAACTCACCAGAGCCAGTACAACGGATGCTACGGTACCTGAAGTACCACATTTTTGTCATTTTTGGAGAAATTTCGGTTTGTTAGCACGATACAGCCTCCGGTGTGTATATAAGTGACCATGATTGGATATTGTCTCACAGATGAACACTATTGATTTTCAGCTTACCAGAGCTAGTGAAATGGGTCCTATAAATACAGATACACAACATTTTTGAGAAATTTCGGTTTGTTAGCCCGATACAGCTTGAGGAGTGTATATAAGTAACCGATTTTATGATTTTCAACCCACTAGACCCAGTATAACGGATGCTGCGGTACCGGAAGTACCACATTTTTATCATTTTTGGAGAAATTTCGGTTTGGTAGCATGATACAGAATCCGGTGTGTACACAAATGACCAATTTTATAATTGAATATTGCTCAGGGCGTCTCACAGATGAACCCTATTGATTTTCAGCTTACTAGAGCCAGTATAATGGGTCCTATAAATCTAGATATACTACATTTTCCGACATTCTTTGAGAAATTTCGGTTTTGTAACACGATACAGCATCCGTAGTGTATACAAGTGATCAATTTTATGATTGGATATTGTTCAGGACGTGTCACAGATAAACCCTATTGATTTTCAGCTCGCCAGTACAATGGGTCCTATAAATCCAGATATACCATATTTTTGGTCATTTTTTAGAACATTTTGGTGTGTTAGCAGGATACAGCCTCCGGAGTCTATGTGCGGAAAAGTTAGTTTTAATCTTTAAAACCGTTTATTTTAGTTATGATTTCAATGTGTTCTTTGTATATTTTTTGTATTAAATTTTGAAAAACATATTTTTACGTTCAAAATTCTGTATTTTATGTCTATAAGTGCTTCATCTTTCTCTAAAGTA
The DNA here is from genome assembly GCA_963921935.1 of Galeruca laticollis. Taxonomy (NCBI): domain Eukaryota; kingdom Metazoa; phylum Arthropoda; class Insecta; order Coleoptera; family Chrysomelidae; genus Galeruca; species Galeruca laticollis. The sequence continues at coordinate 151,110,934 of OY998180.1, forward strand.
CAAATTCAATAAATATTTTTAATGTTTTCCACGACAATTTACGATATATTTCGCTTTTTTAATTCTATATTTTTATTTCACATTTCCCCTGTATAGTCGTACGCTAAGATTATTTCACTATCTGCAACAGTATGGTCAAACAGTGGCGCTGTTGGCATTCCAATGAGAGAGTAATTTCCATAACTTTGTCGTCAGTCCGGATTCTGCATTCCCTATTGCCTATGCCCAATCGATTCCCGGTCTATTGATGTTTATTCTCCAGCAGTAGGCGTCATAACATACACTACTACTAGGTACTACCACGATTGCGCCTCCACTTACTTTACATATCACGTATATAATGATATACCGGGTGGTAGCATTCAAGATTAAGATTTGACGAACCAACATATATTTAAAGTTGGTTAAGTGTCTGATGTGTAACATCTAGAGGTACAGCGCAACTAGTATTGAGGGAAAACTGTTAGACCAAAATTCAAATAGAATGAGGACAAAAGGTATGAAATGATACTAGTAACAAATGTGTTTATACAGTACAATTTTTTTCAATTGTGGCCATAGGGAATTGCATGTTATAAATTCCACCCTATGTTAACTTATGTTTTCTTTCAGATGAGCGGCCGTTTTCAATTTTTAATAACAGTACAAGCCTACTTTACATTGCGCAATTGAATGAGAACAGGAACTTGTTTAATTTAATTATTACGTCATTAAAAGTTTTAAAAAAACCTAATTGATGAGTCCAAATTAAGTGGACTAAAATAAGAGAAATATTTGTCAAAACTGATAGATACCCGACTTTTAAGGTTACTGTAATGTTTAATTTTTAAACTGATCTGTGATACCATTAAATATCAAAGGAGTTTTCTTGTTGCTTATAATGGGCTAAGACAAGATGGCAGTCAATTACTTTCTATCATTGAGGTTTAAGATCATAAAATGCTTGTTATGTTGTAGAAATAGTTATTAATTAAAAACGATTCTAATGATTTCTAAACTGATTGGTTTTGTTGCAAAATTTTCATTTCTCGTGGGATTTCATTAACATTTTTTAGTCCTTATGATATTGGTGCTTTTTCACATACCTATAATTGATTTCAGACTGCAATAAAACATGGAAGATGTAAATTTTAATTTTATTGATGACTAAGAACAAAACTTTAAAAATGAACGGTGTTAAAGATTAAAATTAACTTATCCGCATATGTAACACGCCTTGGACAATATCTTACCATAAAATTGGTCACTTGTATACATTTCGGAGGCTGTATCGTGCTAACGAACCGAAGTTTCTCAGAAAATGTGGTACTTCGAGTACCATAGCACCCGTTGTACTGGCTCCAGTGTGCTGAAAATCAATAAGGTTCATCTATTAGACGCCCTGAACAATATCCAATCATAAAATTGGTTACTTGTATACACTCCGGAGACTGTATCGTGCTAACAAACCGAATTTTTTCCAAAAATGTGGTACTTTAAGTACCACAGCACACGTTGAACTAACTCTGACGAGCTGAAAATCAATAGAGTTCATCTGTGGTATGCCCTGAACAATATTCAATCATAAAATTTGTGATTTGTTGCAGTCCGGAGGCTGTATCGTGCTAACAACACATTTTACGAAAAGTGGCCGACGACAACGACGACATACACACAGGATTTTTTTTCTAAAAACCGTTTTTTCTTATTCATCTTGCTGAAAAAATTTTTGGGGTAAACCAATACTTTTCTCACATATTAGATAGTGTTGGCGGAAATGTAATAAAAGAATAACAAATAACATAACCATTTAAAGACTTATAAAAGAAATTGCTCAAAATGTTTTCCCTCTGCTACTAAACAGTGCGCCAAGCGACCTTGAAAAATTCTTCGAACGTTTTGCAAAATTCGAGGTGTAATGTGTAACATGCTTCAGTTATCCTTTCCTTAAGATGCAGTACTGATTCTGGTGGACCTCTTACCAGATCATAAATTTGTGATGTTTAATGTCCCCATGAAAAGAAATCAAGTGAAGAAAGATCAGGACTTATAGCAGGCTATTTGAAGGGCCCATGTTGTGTCCAAGTTCAACGTTACGCTACAAAACTGTTTTGTTAGCGTCAGACCCACATATGAAGATCGTTTAACTTTAGGAAATATTTTTACTTTCGAAAGTCGACGTCTCCGTGGGGACTTAATAATAACATTTCGCATTATGAAGTTTAATTTTCTTGCACTTGATAATACTGACACACGACTTCGCGGTCACTCTCTAAAACTGAAAAAAGATTCATTCTGCCCTAGAGCTAGACAAAACTTTTGATGTTTGGAAAGGTTATTATTGGACATTATTATTTCCCCGTTTGTTAACGTGTTTAAAAATAAGTTACATTTACATTTGTTTACCTAAAAGCTTCGTATTTTATCATTCTTGACTACTTGTTAAATTTTACTAGATTAAGCATATTTGTATGGCTACGAATTTTGGATTTTTGTTGGTTGTTTATGTGTTATGTAGTATAATTTTACTGTATCACTCTTTTCTGGGCTTTAGGTTTGATAGTGGTAGTGCAATATATAGTATTTCTCTGTTGTTGGTCATAATTGGGTTCGTTGAATCTTCTGCCCTTTTTCGATTTATAATAATAATAAAGTCATTATATCTCCTACAGAGTATGCCCTTGCGGAAATAATACATTCACATCAACAAGTCACCATTTACCAAAACAATTTTAAGCACATTTACAGTACCCTCCACAAATTCTCTTTTGTATCTGCTATCGACTGAAAAGAAATGCATTGAAATAGTTGATTTTTAAAAAAGAGAAAAAAGTCGGCTGACGTACCATGGAAATACAGTTGTTGTTCGATAAAATTTGTTTGGTTTGGGCCAGAAATTCGTTCACAATGATAACTTTGTGAGACGGTGCGTTATCGAACAGCTCAAATAATTTTATAAAATGGTACAAATGATTCATGAGACACAGGAATGTCCGCTGTTATTTTTCTCAGACTAGTCAATTTCCAGTCATTAGTCTTGGGGATTTTGTTCATAATTAGTTCAATATACAGGGTGTCCCATGAATTAGAGGCCAAAACTTGGGAATGGGTAGATGGTATGAAAATAATGTCTGCACTTTATATAACTTTTTTCCTGTTGAGTTATAGGGCTTAAAAGTTAGAAAGAAGTTAAAAATACATTTTTATTTATAACTCTAAAACTATGTTTCGGAAGTTTACGAAAAGTTGGTGAATTGTCATGCATAGCATTGCATTTATTTTGGGTATATCAGTAAGATTACTAGTGTTGCATAAACTCAGGATTGGACATGGCTCACTGGTTAAAAGGTCAGAACTTTTTCAGTGATTAAGTAACAAACTTTCACTACTGTCAGTTCATTTCCCAAATATTTTCCTACAAAAAAGGAGCTCTTTGACGAAATCGATAAAATTAGTGGTTTCCGAGAAATATGGCATTTTGTGAGAAACCTCAGAGCACACATTAAGCTTCCATCATTACTCAGGATATGTGCTTTTACGCAGTAGGCCGCTGTCATTATTTGTCATATGCCGCAATCATTCTGTAGGAAATGTTTATTGGAACAAATCAACTCATAATATTTTTTTCATAAAAACGGCTATTGAGAGTACCTAAGTATTTTCAAGAGTTACGTAGTAACTAAACACAAAAATTTAAAGTAAATGTTCAAAATGTACACCTCTACACATTCTTTAAGCCTACGAATAATGTTTCATTGTACTTGAAACAACATTTCTGGATTGTTCCTTATAGCATCGCAATGAATTCGATCCAAAAATTCATTCCATGTTAATACCGGTGTTACATAAACCCAACTTTTCAGGTAACCCTAGAAGAATGAGTCATTGAATTTAATTCCGAAGTACGCGGGGGCCATGCAATTGGACCTCCTCTTCCAATCCATTTTTGGATGTATGCAACGTTTAAGTGAGCAGGTGGAGCGCCATCATAGAAGTACCACATTCATATTAATTCTGGTTTGAAAGGTACTTTCTACAATAATAAATTGAGATTATTCTGAAAAAAGTCTAAATACGACTGCCCATTTAAAGTACCATTCATTATAAATGTACCAACTAAGTGGTTTCCAATTATCACAGCCCAAACATTTACAATAAACCTTTGTTAGTGCCTTGTGGATTTTCATCAGCCCACAAATGCAAATTATGAGAATTGATGACACCATCTCCCGTAAATCCAGCGAAATCGGTAAACAGTACTGATTTAATAAAATCTCTATTCTGCCTTTGTTTTTGTAAAAACCAGCGCGCTTATTAAAGACGTGCTGGATAGTCTGCTGGCTTATACTTTTTGAAAACGGTACGGATGTAAGAGTTGCTCTTGTAGTATTCCATGTACGGTGGTTTTTGAAACGTTATGTTGGGTCGCAAGTTTTCTAACACTTGATGTAGGGCTGTTATCTACGTCATCTAGGATAGCTTGCTCTAAAACAACAGTACGGACATTGCTTACGGACCCGTACCACATGAGTTTCGTGTAAGTGTACCTAACAATACAATTGATTACCTTTTAAAATGTATACTTTCTCTTAAATTTCTGTCAACACGTTCAAAAGTTTTTCTGTCTGTTAAAATTCTATTAGGGAAATGTTCAGAATAAAGTCTTCTAGCTTCGCCAGAATTTCCAGATGATTTCCCATACATTAAATGCATATCTGCATATTTATTGAACGTGTATTCTGCCATTTCAAGTATTACAGAAATAAATAAAATATTCTTATTAATCTCCGAGTATGATAAATAAGTTGACAGCTGCCTACTTGATAAAATTACAGTTCCAAATGAATGGTCGCGTTCATCCATACCAGTTAGAGATCGCTCCGAAAGTAGCGCTCAGTGAGCGCTCATCTCGCACGAATGAACCGACAATTTAAAATGACATCGATATATGTCTTTGCCATTCGTTTGTTTATGTTTATGTGTTCAAGAAATTTGGTTAGGTAGTTTTTTTATCTTTCGATTTTGTTCTACTGTTTACATCATTGTTTTTCAGAAATATTATTTTAATTGTTGATCTAAATCATAAGTATTCATCCATTTCCATTAATCCCGCTTCATCAACATATAACTGATGCACCCCTCAACTAATTTTATACTCATGACTCAAATTTAAACTATTTACCTAACAAATAAATTACACTACTCTACTTACAGTAATCTTAATATGGGTTCTCTACTATACAACACAAGATGATAGGTACTCAACTAGATTTATTAATACAAAATATTTCAAAAACTACAGGAAAACAATACAATAAATTAAAATATAACACAATGCAGTAATTTCAATATAACTATTTCTACACTACTTTTACTAAACTAAGACTATAATACACAATACTAAATATATTTAATATTAAATTCTACTTCAAACTACCCAATAACATTAAATAAATCAAAAATCAACTACTATACTCAAAACTTTCAAACAAAACACGTGGGTCACGTGGGGTGAGCGCTATGATCAGGAGCGGATCGTAAAATAAAAGTGATCTTTTAAATGGCGTCCGATCAGTGAGCGATCATAGTAAAATGAACCGTTCATGCACGCATCTCGGGATCGCTACCTGATCGATCAGGTATCGTGTGTGCGGATGAACGTGACCAATGGTTAATGCATAATATGACAAATAATTGACAGCGGTCTGCGTAAAAGCACATTTCTAAGTGATGATGGAAGCTGAATGTGTTCTCTGCGGGTTGGAAACCACTAATTTTATTAATTTCGACCAATAGCCCCTTTTTGTGGCAATATACTTGGGGAATGAACTGCCAATATTTGAAAGTTTGTTACTTCATTACTGTAAAAGTTCTGACCTTTTAACCAGTGAGCCAAGTCCAATCCTGACTTTCTGCAACACTGGTATTCTTAGTGATATTGCCAAAATAAATGCATTGACATGCTTGACAATCCATCAAATTTTCATAAACTTCCAAAACATAGTTTTAGAGTTATAAATAAAAATGTATTTTTAACTTCCAACTTTAAAGCCCTATAACTCAACAAAAGAGGTCCGTAGTAAAAAAAAGTTATATATAGTGCTGACATTATTTTCATACCATCTACCCATTCTCAAGTTTTGGCATCTCATTCCTAAGAGACCCTGTAAATTCATTCATTTAAAAATAATTATAAATAAATATAAAAATAGAATGTACTGTAAACGTTTTATCAATTTTTCAGGTAGTATTAGTTCAAGGAAGGTATCTCTCCTTTTTACCACTATGTAGCCGCAACGAACCAGTATTTTTAGCTACGTGTACCCCGGTTGCAATGCCTGAAACCAGAGAGTGTGTCGTTCAGGGTGCCACCAACGTATTTACATCCATTCATTCCATGGACATGCGGTTTATCCATATCGATACCAAGTAAGTCATTTATCTATATATGTAAGCATATCGGCTGATCGCAGTTCCGTATTTCGTTTTTTCATCTATTGTTTTAAACTACCAGTGCCGTAGGGATACTTTACATAAAAATGTACTTACATTCATATAATGCTTTTTACAAGTAATATCTACAGTTGAAATTAAGATCTGCAATAATGTGGTAAGGACTAACTTTTTAGAATGATATATTGAAATACAAATAAAAATCTCATAACAATTACTTTGTATCAGAATTGGTAAAATCAATTAATGACTGATATTAGATCACATATTTGTTTCATAAAGGATATAGCATCTCGCTTATTTCGGTCATGCTGCTTGATATAATCACATAGTTAAGCATGACTCAAAGGTTTTGAGAACGAAAATTAATATCAAACAATAAATTAAATTATTGCCAACAAAAAAATATAAATATTTAGACATTTTGAAAATATGGATAAAAGTCGTAAAATATGTGAAATTTACAACTTGACATTTCGTCACTCACGGTGAATGTATATGTTTTTTGTTTCACAATATCAGAATTCCAATAATTTTATGGAAACTTCCTAATTAATCAACGATTTAATTTGACTTCTTTGCTTTATAATTTGTCTGGTTGTTGATAATTTATTAGATCAGGCATCTTCGAAAGTTTTTCAACTTTTATTTCTTCCAGAAAATATCTCTTGACTTCAAATACTGTATTATGTTGGTAGGTATATTAAGGATACGTTTGTAAACTGGTTGGAAATAGCTTTCTAGATGTATATGTTCACTGAACACGTCATATTGTATAATTCTTCCAAAAAACGACGTTTGTTACTCGTAACATTGTAGAAACTCAAGTATTTTGTTTTGTGTTGTTGATTATTCTATATTAATAACATAATATTGCTATTGAGGATCTATAAGCTATTTTTAATATTTAATGAAATCAAGATGTCAACCTTGGCATGATACTGCCGTCCTAAAAGCAAATGCTGTATATACAGAGTCCGTCAAAGCGAGAAAATTGAGCTCAAAGTTTTTTCCACTGTCTTCGAACTGTTTTGACATTAAAACAGAAACAAATGTGACTTTTTATTTGGGATTGGTATAAAAACATAATGATATGGAAAAGATTTGAAAATTAACAAATTTTAATAAAAAAATCACATACGGCATTTTCAGTTAACTTTTTGTTACAGAATATTTTCACTTTTTAAATAAAAATAAATAGGAATTCATTGAGTAATAATAACAATGAAGTTAAATTATAGAAACGAACATTAAACACATTCATACATTCACATAACTCAATTCCTACCAACAAGTTGAACTTATTTCTTTCTGTATTATACATTATTTTTCAGTTGTTGTTAGTTTCTGGCAAATTCATCCAAAAACTCAACCGATTCTCGGGTATAATGACACTAAGATTTTTTTAAATTACGTCTTTTTTTGTGTTTGGAAAACCTCTAGGCTCAGTACGGCGTGGAACAGATGGGACAAAATACCCCACTTTTTCATAACTTTCTTACATAAAAAGTCCAATTTATTAAAATCATCTGTTAGCGATAATTTATAATATGAAAATAAATTTCCACGAGCTGCTTTAATCTGGACAATATCACATAAATACATTCTTTTTTCTTGTTTTTTCAGTTTTGCCTCGGATTTAAGATCTTTCCATTTGTAAAAGTCCTGATGGGATATTTCTTTCACTTTGGTATTTGATTTTTGTGCTTTTTGCACGGTCTCTACAGAATCATTGAAATTGTACGCCTTGCCTTATTTTCAGTGATAGTTCTACCTGATGGTGGAAGCTATCTGCTGACATGAATGTGAGTCCTGGTTCAACAAATTAACAAATACTTTGTTCGCGGATATTTCGGAAAAGTTAATTACCCATACTGTCTCATTTTAGCTGGAGCAGTTCTCTAGCCAAAGTATAATTTTAAGTGAATCTCTATATTTAAGGAAGAATGTATAAAAGCAGCTTCTTTATCCCTGCCCGACATAGCTTCATTCCACAGAACGGCTAACGCCTTATTTTGTGACTTAGCTCCTAATGGAACAAAGTTTTTAATAATGTTATTAGTATTTTTATGAATAAAACATTTTTAAACGTATCGACCCTAGATGACATGATCACCTTCTCCAAGGCTACAGAAAAACAAACAGTCCCAACTTCGAACTTAGTTTGGGCATGTTCTTGATATAACTCTCTAGAGTCTGGCTTGATCAATGTGCTTCTTCAAAGAAGTACATTTGTGCAGTATTTTTGCAAATTTTGTCAATAATTACCATCATGCACGTTGAATTATTCGCATTTTTCACACTCCTCATGTCCTATGGTTGCGAAAGAAATATTTTTGGCCTTAACGGGCAAACGGTAAGCTTCGTAGCTAACTTTCATGTCTGAATATTGTGATTTGAAGGTCTTGAGCATTATAGACATAGAAATGTCGCTGGGAAGATATCTTCGATTTGGTGCATGATCTCGCCTGATATATAAAAAAAACATGTAGTAACATAATGATATACATATATTATTTTGAAAACGTACCTATAGTTGAAACGACTCTATGTGAGCATCTACTAAATCATAATTTATTCTCTTCTTCGCGGACTGTGTTCGCTTATCTTCTGGGGGATATAGTTGGTACTTGGCAGTATTTTTCCATGTATCATTTCGAACTCGGTCCTTGGTTTTTTTGTAACCTAGTGTGGTGAGAAATAGAATCTTACACACTTCTACCATTTGACCATTTGCAGTTTTCAACTTATATTTACATGTGCTCTGTTTTCTTTCATTTTCAGTAGTACGACGTTTCACATCAACATGGTTGCAGGTATTGAAAATGAATGCTATCCTCTATTTGGTAGATAATTTCCAAATATTTGTTTTTAAAAATTTCCTTTGATCTTCTGCAATACTATTAAAACACTTACATTCAGACAGAACCTGGAGATTTTTGAGTAGTCATTCTTTTTTCCCAATAATTGCTCTCTGCTTCGAATATTTATCTATTTTTCTTCTTTTTCTTGGATTGCCACTTTTTATAATACCTTTTTCTATGCTTTCCCCTTTTTCAGTATTATCTGCTTCTTTTTCACTCTCCTCTGTATGTTTTTGTTCGCTTGCACCTTCCTTTGTATGTTCTGGTTCATTTTCACTGTCTTCTGTACATTCTGGTTCCCTTTCATATTCATCTATATATTCTGGTTCGATTTCACCTTCTTCTATATGTTTTGGTTCATTTATCATCATTTCAGTATATATTTTCTGGCATGGTGCACTAACTGAGATAAAGTCGCAGCATCTACGTTCGCATTTCTTTCTGGGCTAGGACAAATATTTAGGATGGGCATTTCGTGGTTCAAAACTTCTGAATGATCGTCTAATGGTATCAAATTAGTCAATTATGTGAAAACTTGTGGTTGAAACTTACAGTTGAATTATTGGATCTTTACCCGTGCGTCATTAATGTCTGATAACATAACCGACATAATTATTAAGTGGCATCTCTTTCTATTAATAGTGAGTAACAGACCAAAATAATTTGACATTTGTCGGTTATGTTATCAGATATTAATGACGCACGGGTAAAGATCCAATAATTCAACTGTATTTTCTGATGAAAAATCTAAAGATGCCAATAAACACCATCTTCAGTGATCACTTCGATATTCTGTATATCATCGGAACCCACCAAAGTATCGGTTGTTTGGGAACCATGGAAATATTTTTTTTCGATCTTCTAGACATTTTCCTAAAAATATTTTAGTTTAATGAATGCTCATTTACCTATCTTTTAAATACAAACATACCTTTAATATTGTAAAAATCTAGTTGAAATGATAACCAATAACACTCGTTTGACTCTTCAAAATCACTCTGAAAACTGAATCACAGCATGCTGTGACTGAATGCAAATCGCAATGCGGAATAGATTATGGCGCGTTTTTCAAGAACAAACGCCGCATCTGACTTGATCCAACTGGAAACGCCGTATATGCATAGAAGAGGAAGTAGATAAGGCTTTTTTGCTTAGTATTACGCACATACGACATATTTTGTTAGGACAGACATCTACATTTTCACATACGGATAAATGAAATGTTGAGTTATGGTAAGGTAAATTAGCCTACCACGAATCCAATAAGACACAAAACTCAAAAACAGATTTTTTTGTAGATACGGCATCTTTTCTTAGGACGGCAGTATATAGAATGTGTGTATTGATTGACATGATATTTGGCTTTGAATTATCGGTCTAATTATCATTTCGTGAAAACAACCAAATTTTTTAAATAGGGAATATTTGGTTTAGCATTTGTTGAATAACTAAAAACGTGATTTTGTGTTAAGAACGAAATCAAATGAAGAAAATACCTAGCAATAGTTTTCTTAATCCAAATACTAATAAGAACTAATAAGAAATTAAAGTAATTCGGTTTGTAAGGATACTAAATAATCTGTTCACAGTTTTGTTAAATACCTGACTATAAATTTAGTATGTTCATTAAAGTTTTAATTCGGCGTAAAAAGAGTGTGTTGTGAAGTTGTACGGCACTGGTAGGTGCGCTATGAGGTAGACTCCGGTGTGCTATGGGGCTTTGTTCGCTCGTGCTGTAAATCAAAGTCTGCTCGTGATGGCGGGGCGGTGCAGGTCATGGGGTCGCGGGAGAGCCGGTGACATCCAATGCCGTAAATCACGACAACTGTTACACTTGTGTTTCAGCGGCGAATTCTACCTGGGCTTTCCGCGCTCTGATCTGCAGGGGGTGTCCTGGTACCGGCTGCTGCACTGGGAATGCACGCGTGAGGCCCAAACCAAACATCGTCTCAGTAAGTATCTCAAAAATCGTGTAAATGCCCCCACTACACGTGGGAGGTATGTATTGTATAATATGTAAAAGTGGAGAGTAGTTGCTGGTTGATTTGTTTTTATGTTTTGTTATAATTGTTGATAAGAATTTTTAGACCGTATAGAAATTTATTGGAACGGTTGATTTTTTAAAATATATGCTCTTTTTTTGTTTCAGTAATATCATTTTATATTTGAGCAACAGAGACGGATTCGCCATGTAGTGGTAGTAGCAAATGCTCTTCCTCACAACAAATTATTTTTGAAATAAATTACCATTGCTTATTTTATTTAATTCATACTGAATGTTGTTCGATTGGTAATTTGATATGTCACACCTTCTGAACCAAATTATAATGCATACCTATTACTTCAAAAATAAATTTCTCCATTTCAGTATAAATATAGCAACATTTACTATAGACTTCTGCTAGCTCAATCCGCCTCTGTCAAGTAAACTTTCCACTTTTATGGTTTTTTCATTTGAGGATTGAGTAGATGAGAAAAAAATGTATGTCATAATATCATTTTCCAATTCACACAGCCTCACTATTGAGTTATAGGTAAAATACATAATATATTTTAACCTCATCAACTCAATCTATAATTTTTCGTATGAAGGCGTTTTTACTATGCATTTGAAAAGTATTTTGGTTTTAAAAGGTGTTGGCAAATATTCTTTGTGCAGATCTATTATACTTGAGAGAATGTACGATTTATAGAGACACCATTTTGTTATCGTCCTGAATACCCACCAATTTTTTAGTTATTTTTTCTGCACCTTGACGGCAACTCCTAGAAAGCGCATTTTATTTCTAAATGTTTCATTTGAGTCCAGTTGTGAATAATATAATTTTGCTATATAATATAAATTAAACTAAAATTTCATTCTAATCTACATTTACTAAATGAATGTAGAGAGTGTACCCTACTTTTTCGTTCAAGGGTGCACCGATGTCTTGCAGATCTACGGACTATTCCATACCTCTGAAACAATCGAGAATCCGGGGAATTGTGCGTATCCAAAATTGTTTTGAATTTTTGAGCATGAGAGTTAATTCTATGTAATTTTAACGTCCAAATACTTAAATATGAGGAAAAATATCTAGAGGTCGACTAGAAATAAGGGGCCATCCATAAATTACTTCACACGTCAAGAGGAGAAGGAGTCAACGAAATGTGACATCGTGTGACAGGGGGGTCAAAAACTTTGTATCGTCACATGTCCAAATTTAAAATAGTAAAACGCGAAATTTGTATGAAGAAAAAAGAAGTGCCTGATATGCAAGTAATAAATATATAAAGTAGTGGATCCAAAGTCGATGGACACAAAATGAATAAATTTTGTATTTTTTGATTACGTAATTAATCGTTTCTTTATTAGTCCTTTGTTATACGAAAGATTATTTAATGGACATAAAAAAAAATTGAAACTACTGTTTTATTTTAATTATTTCTAAATATAAAATTGAAAAATAAGTGACGACACACCAGGGGGAGGGGGTTTCAAAAATGTGACCACATGTGACAAGGGTTAAAAAATCGTAAAGTTTGTGTGTCGTAATTTATGAATGGACCCTAAATAGCTAGACGGAGTGGAGAATAACTAGCTAAAATTTGGAAAACAATAGATAAAAGAACATAGAAAGAAGTAATGAAAAAGACAAAACATTATGGTGTTCAATATGATTGTGAAAGTTAGCTCTACTGCCGGCCACTGCTATTATAAAAGTAAATCTATAACCCCTCTAGACGGTTTTTAAATCAGATCTATTGATTTCATACTAATATAAAGTATTTGAGGGACTTTCATCATTTACTTTGATCATAACAATTCTGCAAAATGGGGATATTTTATAAAAATATTACACAAGTTAAGCTATACTTCGTTAATCAGTGAAAAGCTAGATTATAGTCCTCCATATATTTATTTCTGCAATTCTTGAAAACGAAACCACAACATACTAATGAATTACTGATGTTAAATCCCAAAAAACAAATTTGAAATAAAAACAATAGATATCACCACAATCACCCTACCTCGTTTCTCAAAAATATGGTAAAGTATTAGAACAATCGCTGAACCTCTTCTAAAGGGGTGCTGTTTGCTGGGGACGCACTCCCAAAATCTATCGGTGATAGAATTATAAGTATGAACCGTAGATAATGAAATCTAGTCTTATATATATATATATTGGTAAAATTATAAGCCAGTTACATTAAAGAATACTAAATTGGAGAAAAAGAGCTTTACTTTAGGCACCTAGGCTATCTGGAAGTTCTTATTTGCAATCTATTCTCTCAGTCTGTCCGCGTCGACGATCTGTCGCAATATACGCCAGTCATCATCCGTCGGGTAGTGATTCTCCTGTTCCTCCCAGGTTGCCGTGTTTGCGGTTCTGGAGTCAGGAAAGTGAGTAGACAGTAATAGTTGAAGGCTTTTCTTCAGGTTGGCAGTTTTTGTGCCATCCTCTTTGGTTAGTATGCCGATATGACGGTAGTGATCTTTGGAAAGGGCTTTTTGGAGTCTAGCTGCGCGGAAGAAATCTTCTATTTCCTCGCAGTAGATTACCCATGCTTCTCTTTTTTTTTCTTAATTACTGTTTTATACTCCTTGAAGTGAGTGCGTTCCAATCATCTTTCAGTCTGGTACTTTTGCCTTGTTGAAAGATGTCCTCGCCGTCCTCCTGAACTGATCAATCTCATGGCACCACCATGGAGTGGAGGCTCCATTAACATCGACCCGCCTGAAGGTGCAAGACATCTTATAGGCATTGATTATGGAGTTTTGCATGGTTTCAGAATCATTCTCCAAATCTCCTTTATTGTTAGGCAACAGGTCCTCGACTCCTCGGGGAGCCCCTTTCAAACAGTGGATATATTGTGAGCGCCAATTTTATTTCAAATTTTATCCAGTGGTGAACCGACATTGAAATGTTGGATACATGCCAGCCGGAGATTAGATTCGAAATGTTTATTGTAAATAAGGTAATATCTATTCGCGTTTGACTTCGAGAGTTAAAAAAGTTGGTTCAGTACGTCTATTTAGAATACAGAGATTCTTGTTAGTTACGTAATCATAAAAAGACTTGCCTCTAGTGTTAATATCTTTGCTGCCCCAGCTAACATGGTGAGAGATTGAATCGGAGTCTATTACCAATTCAAGTTTCTGGGTGAGACAGTGTTCCACAAGGTCCTTCAGCTCCTTTATTGGTGGTGGTTTAGCTGCGTCTAAGGGGAGGTATGCGGATATTATAATTGTATTATTAGGGGAACTGTCTCCTTAAAAAATGTAGTAGCTATTAGAAAAAGGGAACAAAGGGAAACAAACTAAAGTTAAACCTGAAATAGAGAGCTTCTGTTTAATATATGATCGCCGATTTTGTGTTCCTTAGTTTGGGCATTTGTTGTGAGAATTTGGCAATGTCATTAGAAATACTGTCTTGTTATAAAAAAATGATTTCTGTATGTAGATGTTATCATCATTATATACATCTTAGACAACAGTTTATATCATTTTTCATCTATTAATGCGATTCAAATATTCCAAAGTATTCAAAAAATTGATTTTGATCAATTAATTTATTTTATATCTATAAAATTAATTTCTTTACAAAAACACTGAAAAGCTTGTAATGTATTTTTATAATGAAATTTCAGAAGCAGAAACCAATATCGATAAATAATTCTGAGTTAGATAGAAACACAAAGATAAAAACAAGTAGGCTGCTTACCACCAAATAAATGGACTCATAATATTTGTCAGAATTGAATTTAGGGCCCATTGTATGCTCGGCGTATATTCAGAAAATCACGAGCACGCTGAGTAGTACAGGGCTATTCCAATTCTATCAATACAATCTCGAAAATTGTCACAATAAACTGCAAATGATCGCTTGCTTGACAGTATTAATGTTAGTAGTGAAATATGTCGCTTTAAAACAAGAAAAAATAGTTACATAAATTCCATTTCGCTTGAAATAAAAAAAGAAAATACGGTGTGACAATTTAGAAACGTACAACTTAAACAAACGAAAGATGATATCAAAAAATGCATAAAACCGTTTCTAAGATAGAAAGAGGGTACTAAAATGACATAAAAGAGAACTCACCCCCATCAACCACCTAGGCACCACCTACCCCAACTAAACAAAAATTAAATAGCAAACCCCTATCTGTGATACATCATTAAAAGATTACAAAAAATGGTATCCAATAGTATAAATAATAATTGTACAGGGTGTATCAACAATTACCAAATTAATATCTAACAATTTTAAAAACAAACAAACCCCACTTGTGATACAATGTTAAAACGCTCTAAAGGCCAATAAAACCATATTTTCAATTGATAAGTGTCCGTAAGTTCTTTTTTTTTGGTTAAATAAAAACTTTAAGTTACCGTTTTTGCAAAACAAGTTGTAAACATCTGTTTTTTGGGTTCTCTAGCAGTCAATAATTTTTTGTTTATTTAAGACATTTAAATGTCATTAGTGTTCATCATTTGTATGAACAGTACTGTCATTCAGCTGTAATGGCACGATGGTTTACGGTATACCTGAACGTGTGGAGATAATTTTCATATTTGGCTCCCAGAACCAGTGTTATTTACGTACTGCTCAAATATTTAATGAGAGGCATCTGGACAAAAAGGCAAGTCACGTATATAACCGCGATTTACTTGAAAAGGTTAAAGAAACGGGATCAGTGCAAAATAAAAAGGGATGCCTCAAGATTACTGAATGAAACAAGCCAAATTGAGGTCCTTGGACAATTTGCAATAGCGCCTACTGCTAACACGTCAAGTATCTTCAATGACAGGACTATTGCGTGAGTCGGTTAGGAAGGTGTTAAAATTACATAAATTTCACCCGTACGAAACACAAATTCTTCAAGAACTATGCGATGATCATCCTGACCGACGAATTGTGTTTTGTGAACTCATAACTGAAAGAATTCGCGTTGAACGTAGACTATTAAAAATATTTGTTTCACTGTACTTTTACGCTGAATGGTAATGTTAATAAACAAAGCTGTCTGTATTTGAGTGATGCGAGCCTGCATCATCATACCAGACAATTTATGTGGCGACATTTATCTGGATATGCTGGAAAACATCATCGAACCTTTAATTGTGCAAGTTAAGATATTTTGTTCACGAAATATCTTTTTCAAAAGTTTAATTTTAATTTAAAAATACAACTTTATTGTTTCATAGTTACAAACAGAATGCCTTGATAAATGAGAGAACAATCCAAAGTTAGTTTATAATTAAACGCTGACAATATGATATATGATATGATATTATTAATATGCAAATTGGCTTCAAATAACTTGCACGAATTAGAAAATCAAAAGGACGACCAAGGCAAGCATAGCTCTAGACGAAGATTTGCTACACTTCCAATTAGATGGAGCATCTCCTCACTATGCAGCTGTAGTTAGGCACTAATTATGCGAACAAATTGTTTGTAAGGAGAGGTCCTATCGAGTGGCCACCGAGGTCATCAGACTAAACGCCACCTGATTTTTTTTATGGGGTTACCTCAAGTCAGTGGTTTATAAAACTCAACCTGCGTCACTTGGGGAATTGCAGAAAAGAATTACACAAAAACATCGCGCTATTACTAGAACAACATTTGTCAAAGTTCGTGCAGAATTTGAAAATAGGCTGTATTATTGTTTACAAAACAACGGAACCCACTTTGAACATTTACTGAATTGGCATTTTTAACAAATTTGTAGCTCAACAAAAGCTTTTAAGGCAAGGTTTTACAATTATTGATTCATCATGTACAGTTATTATTTATACCATTTAATAGCATTTTTATAGGCTTCTCAGTCATGTATCACAAGTAGTGGTTTGCTATTCAAACTTTTTTATTTGGGCTAGGTGGGTTCTAGGGAGTTGATGGGGTTGAGTGCGCTTTTATGTCATTTAGATCTCCCTTCATATCCTAGACACGGTTTTAGGTATTTTTTGATATCATCTTACGTTTTTGAGATAACCATTGTAAGTTTTTAAATTGTCACACCGTATATTTAGTTAAAACATGATATAAAGGTGTTCTAAAGGAATATTAGCCTAGTATTTTTAAGAAAAATGCAGTGTGTAGGTGTGGCTTTGAAAAATCACATTTCTCTTACAAAATGTTGTCTTTCAACTACGCTAAAACTATTTGATTAGTTTTGTTGCTAATTTAGATAACAATAAATAAAAACCAGCTATGTGGACTGTCCTCTTCGGTTTACGCTTACTTTGTAACTCGCCTCTCTACTCTACTAGTATTCAAACTGCAAGACAAACAATATTTGTTTCTCGCATTTTCGAAGAAGAAACAATGTCTGCATATGTCACCGAACATTGAAAGAATTCCAGAAACTTCGTGTTGACATAATCCATGTTTTTTAGCCACCACTTAAAGAACATTTCCACATTCGGAGACTAGCTACGACTTATTGAGTTGTGTTGAAGCTGCAGTAGTAAAAAAGCTAATTCAAACATAATGATCAAGTAGACACCATTTTTGTCTATAATTTATCAATATTACTCCTAAAGGCATTGTAAAGTTCCTTCACTTCTTAACCCTGCTTTCTTTTCATTTCAATTCATTCTACGAGTAGGCCATAGGTAATCCATATTTTCTGGTTTCGCTACTTTTAAATCTCATAGCTTTCCACCCTATTCTTATTATTGTTGTCTCAATCCGTCACCACAATCTCCTAGTTAATACGTTTGTCAATTAATGCCTTCCAATATCCCCTAAATGGGTTCATCTTTGACAAGAACTTTTATAAAATGTTTTCACCAGCCCATATAATTTCGTATTCCTAAACCCAAATTACCTGCATCATTCCAGTTTTTCCTATACGGACAAATTCGCTGATGACTCTGTATTGATTCAAATATCCTCATTGTCTACCTGTAACGTTGGCATTTTGACTAATTGTCTAATTTGGCAACAATCGCCTATTCCGTACTTGATCAACTCAGCATTTATGTTTTGTTCACCATTGTTTGTTTATTTTTCGAAGTAAAAATATTACATATACCTAATTACATGAGATAACTTTCTTAATGATTAACATGTGATATATTTATAAAATACTATAATTACCTATAATGAGTATTCTCCAATACCTATACAGAATGTTCTGTTCACAAGATAATTGAGAATGATCATGAGAGAAATGGGTGAAAGTTGTAAAGAGTATACGTGAGCAAAATATGTCATTTATATGAGTTTTGTTCTAATCAAATTTATCGGTGTTTACAAAAATTGCAGCTAATTAGTTTCTATTTGAATACGCTAAAAATAACAAAAATATTAATTTGAAGTCATTATAAATATGATCCATGAAATTTAAATGGTGAAGCATAAAATACAAACAATTTATACATGCTTAAAGACCAATTCCAAGTAGTCGTTTTAAAGTGTTAAATTGCTACATCTCATACACTGTCAGACAAGAGAGAAAATGAGTTGATTTTATAAACGCTTTCAAATAGAATAATTACCTTGCAAAATGGGATGCTTATATAGCACGCACATACATGTTGCAACACACTTCAAATGAAATATAGGAATAATACAGTGTCCATTTACAATATCGTGCTTTCAGATTTTACAGGAGAATGAAACAAAATGAATTTTTTTAAGGAAAAATAACTATTCAAAATTGTTTTTCTGTTTTTTTTACGTACAGTATCAGCCGGAATTCTACAATTATTACAACGTAGGCAAGATAAGAATCATGCGGGAAAATGCTGCCATTTCATGCCATAATATGTAAAACCTCAAAAAATAATTTATTTTTCTGATGATCCTGGTCAGTATATATTAGCTCAAGGTTATGGAATGAATGTAATATCAATGAATTTTAATACGTGTGTTTCATATATCATTACCGCAAGTCAAATGAATAAAATGTGCTAAAAATGAGTTTATTTAGTGTTTTATTTCCAAGGTAAACTTCATTATTTTTGGTGTATTTGTGAAGATTGAATACTTTCTTCTTTTTATGTCATGTAAAAATTTTCTGTTTGATATCTCCTTCAGCATAAAGCATACACTCTCATTTTAATAGATCTGCAATAAAAAAACGAGAAAATACTTTTTTCTTCCAATTAGATCAAAAGCAATTACACAAATTGTTTTCAAGATATCAAGATTGTCTAAATCATAAAAAAGTCTTCAATAAAACGTATATTTCATTATATTTTGCCTGTTATAATAATTATATATTAATTACAGTCACCCAATCGGAACAAGAACGTTCTTGCATCTTACTGGCTCAGTTTCAAAGACGTACAGGCGAATGGATTTGGATGCACTGCGTCCTACAAGTCAAGGAAAGCTCTGAAAGCAATCAGCAACCTGTAATTGTATGCACTAACCAAGTACTAAGTGAAGCGGAAGCAGCAGTTATGAGAACAAATAGTTGGCTTTATCATTATTACTCGGTACAAAACAAGCTGCAATATGGTCTCACTTACGACGTAGGTCAATCTTCACGATTGCTATACTATCCTGAGCACACGCCAGTTCCTGAATTTGCCACAGCACATGACACAACTGGCTACACACATATAACAGCAATGCCTAATACGTTACAAACACATTTAACGCATCATCCGGCAGCCACACATGCACATCACAACCAGCACCATCATCACCATCGACGAGCTGATTCAGAACCAGTAGACTATTCGTACAGTAAAAGAAAACCCAAAGAATTACAGAATTTACAATTAGAAGTTGCGGACCATGAGATTACCGACAGCGAAGGGGGTAGTAGTGGCCTCTTAGTGATATCACATTTGTCAGAAAGACCAAGAACCCTACTTAAAGTTGACCCTAGTGAATTAATGGATCAATGGAATCCTAGTCCTCCTTGGTCCGATACCTTACAAAAAGTACCAGATTTATGCCACCAAGAACTAAGTCCATACATAGGTAGCACTCCACCAACTCCTACAGCTACTCCAAGTAACCAAGCTAGTGCTTTCTCTTTTGACTGGATGCCAGAACAGTACGTACCTTCAATGGCATCAGTAGCATCGTTAGAAGATGGAGATAGGCCAATATATTGGCCAAGTGAACATAGACTGTTTCCTCTTCAGCCTCCACCAAAGAGGAGTCACGGTCCCGGAAGGTCAGAGTCCGGTGATAGGGACACGCCTTAACCTTGTGATAAATAGTAAAATTTTGCCTCGTGCAATGCAATTTAGAATTATTTTATTTATTTCTAGAATAGTTGAATTTGTAATTTTGTTTTTAATGTATTCAAATGATAGTTGTCCTGTTCCGTCCACTATTTGGTAGTACTTACTAATAATGTTTAAGTACAAATAATTAACAGGATCTCAATAGAATAAGTATAGAATGTGTGGCAATTGGATCGGCCTTACAATTTTTTTTAATTGATAACAATAAAATAAAACAACGGATATTCTGAAAAAATTATATATTTTATGC
This sequence comes from Galeruca laticollis, assembly GCA_963921935.1. NCBI lineage: Eukaryota > Metazoa > Arthropoda > Insecta > Coleoptera > Chrysomelidae > Galeruca > Galeruca laticollis. Next base: position 151,131,680 of record OY998180.1, read on the forward strand.
ACGCTGTATACATAAACCTGCACTATGTACAATAAAAATGTTAAGGAGTGACAGGGTAATAAATATATCTGTTTGAAATACCAACCCTGTATAAAAAAAGTAGAATAGATATATTTCAATTAATTTTATTATTCTTTGTATATTATTTTATTGTAATGTGAGACATAGAATAACAAAATGTTCTTGGAGTCCAATACTTGGATGTTTTCACGAGATATCTTGAAAATAAAAAAAAAAGATAATAAAATCAAATCTACTGAGATAGTTTTTGAATCGATATTTGAATGTAGTCGAAAAATTAAAATGGCCATAGGCTATAATATACTTCATATGCCAAAAAAGTTTGATAATATAACCAAAAGTTTGTAGGAATTTCCTTAGAAGAATTCAATATAAACATCTTGCATAAATTGGCTACTCATGTAAATTCAGTAGTCGCGACTTCGGTAATGTCAATATATTTATTTTTTTAAAAATCACTTTAGATGACTACCATTGAGGCGGTTCTAGACCTCTCGGCGCCCGGATGCGAAAAATATTTTTGCGCTCCCCACCACTAGGAAGTTACTAAAGTTCAATCGAAAGATGAGTCATCCCTATCTTCATTGAAATATCGTTCTTTTGATTGAATGACTGTTCAAATAAAGATGATTTTTTTTCAAATTATCATTAATTCATTCTTAAGAACTAAGGCTTTAGTATATCGCAATCCACTTTTCGAGGTCCGGCGCCCGGGTGGGTGCATCGCTCGCCCTGCACCCTAGCTAGAACCGCCTCTGACTATTTAATAATTAGCAATCTGTTACTATTGGAAGACGAGACGAAACAAAATCTGGTTAAAAAGGTAGGCACCCACACCAGTTATTATCAGTACACCAATACTCACTGGTGGTAGTAAACAGTGTGTTCAGTATGATATCACCAACGGTTCCAGAAAGTCCAACTTAGTTAAATAGGTAGGTCCACCCACAACATTGAAATAGTATTAAAATGTATGTATTCGCGGATAATAACTTATGAACGGGTAAACACAATTGATTGTTTTATAGAGGCAGTATACCAGTATCGACTATAAAGAAGAAATATCATAAAGTACTCGAGAAGCAATTAAAAAGTGATTTAAAAAAATTGTGTTAATTTATTCATTTGCGGTTTATCTATTTTTGATTTCATTTTAGTTTTTGCAATTATTGAATTTTGTTTTCAAGTGATCTAATGAAATTTTACTGTTAAATTTTCTAAATATGTAGTAAACAATATTAATAAGTAATATATTTACTTTGTCGTGTTCCCTACTGAAATGTTAGACATCTAAGTTGTTATAATGTGTCCAAGTAATATCCCCTAAAAGTTTGATTTTGTGTAGATCTTCATCTATTCTATTCGAGATCAACTAAGAATTTCACTTTTAAAATGCTTCAATATTTTTTTGTTGGCTTTTTTTAGTCTATATCATAGATATCTGCCTAAATTAATTAGACTTTGTACTTGTCATATATTTTTCTATCTGATTCAAGTTTATTTATTTAAATTCTAACTGTTACATATTTGATTTTTAAGATCATACTTATAGTACGGGAGCCCGTGTACAAAAAATTGTCGAATCGTACGACTCTTGAAAATTTTATGAGTGAAAGAGCACGTTATACAATGAAGGGAGAGCATAGTCCGCTGATCGGCGGACGGTGGAATCACCGTCCGCTAGTGGCCATTTTCATGAATAATCAGAACCATTGTACAAAACTTGAAATTTTAATGGATGCTAGTATCAATATTCAGGTTTACGAAAGATAATGGTCCCCTACATGAATTCCGGTGAAAAAGTCGTCTACTACTGCAATAAACTATAGCACCCACCCGGCAGCAGACGATCTTTTCACTGGAATTCGTGCAGCAAACTATGATTTTCGAAATCCTGAATCTGAATACTAGATCCACAAAAATTTCAAGTATCGTACAATGGTTCAAGATAAAATATTGTTAAAAATATGTTAGTATATATAAGTTAGCGTTCACCTGCTTTATCGTGGCAGTGGACGACCTTTCCACTGGAATTCATGCAGCGGAGTATGATTTTCGTAAACCTTAATATGAATACTAGCAACCACCAAAAATTTAAATGTAGAATGGTTCAAGACAAAATATTGTTAAAAATTTGCGTGCATTTTCTCCGAACTGAAAAAGAAAAAAAGAAGAAACTTACTATAATCATAGAGTTATTTCATTTTCAATTTTTTTATTCAATGTGCATTTTTATAAAATTATGTAATACAGTACGTTATAAGAATAAAAACAAGTTTTTTGAATATAAAATCAACATTGCAATATAGAAAACTGTGAAACAATTCATTCACTTTCCGTGGATGAATCATCATCCTCGTCTTCATCGGATTCGTTTTCTTCCAACTCACCAGGGAAAAGATCTGCATTTTTATTTTCGTTATCATCGCTATCTTGGGTAATGCATGTAAATGATCGCCTTCAACCCTGTTGCAAATATATTTTCTCATCTTTGATCTATCCATACTTAAGAGGATCCAATGGTATTTGTTGATACGCATTTTTCCAAATTGTAGTTATATAAACGGATCTTAAAATGTGTTGTAGCAATTCCGATTTTGACAGCGGTAGAAGAGACGCATCTAGATTTTATTCTGGTAAACGAAAATCTTGCTTATTTATGCACAATTTGTAGACCTTTTTAGGAAGGTAGCTACATGAGCATCATTAACGTTTGTAATATTTTCCAACCCAAACATCTAATAGATTTTTTTTTCTAAAATAATACAACGTCGCTAAAGTTTTCAGCTGGTAAATTGCTCATGTCCCCGAAAGCTTCGATGTACTGTTATTTTTTTTAAATGCTTGAAATGGCCTTGTCTTTCCTTTTCTAAAATAGCATGAAGTCACAACCTGTAGAGGCGTGGAAGCAGGTAGTACTTGGATCAAGTTTTCTCCGAACATTGTGTATATATAATTTGTAGCCTCTTATTCTTCTGGATGCTAATAAAAATTTGTGAGGCTACAAATCCGAAAGTTGAGTTCATACAGACGCGAATCGCGAATAACGTTTTGATTGGTCCATTTGAAATAAACAAGATTTTAAATATTTTGCGAAATCGCAAATTTTAAATTTAGGGGCGGGAAAATTGGATTGAGTTCAATATATTCGCGAGAATTGTTAAGACCCACTGTTTCATTATTGACTCTTGAAGCATCTTTTACACCATCTGTAATATATATGCATTGTATTAAAGTTGTTTTTTGATTATTGGATTCGGATTTAGTGTTTTAGTGTTTTAGTAATTTTTGGATTGTTTTGTCCAATATTATTATTATTATAATCGGTTTCTGAAATGGAAAACAGTGAGGTATTATTCAATGTTTATAAATAATCAATAACCTAAAAATAAAAGTAAATATCTCCAAAAATAACGCAACTATATGAAATAGCCCGAACTATCGAATTATTTTTCAGCGAACTAGCAAATCGCAATTCGCGCCTGTATGAACTCAACTGAAGGCAGCTTTTCATCCATAATACAAAATTCATCCCATAACAGAATAAGATCAAAAATTGAAAGACAAACCATAATTATTGTCCTTCTACACTTCACGTTACAAATACGCCTTCATAAAATATTTTTTTAATTAGGTTAACGTCATTCAAACGCGAACGCCTCCGCTACCATGTCGTGGAGAACTTACGATTTCATCGATCCATCTTGATAAAAATTCCAATGATGCAGCCTTGACATTCGAAAACTTAAGGTACCTATCATAAAAAATTCCAGTAAGAACTTATCTTATCATCAGTATATCCCATTCGTATAAAAAACAATAAAAGCTAGAACATGGAGACTATATACAAAATAATCTTTCTTACCTTGCCACCAGCAAAAGTTTTCACACTATAATTAACATAATTATTCAAACAAGGGAGAACAAAAGGCAACTAATCTACGAATCAAGAATTTTTGACTATCAGGCCTTTGACTTGTGAAAAACGTGCAGCTACTTCAACATTTCCCATGCAAGTGAGCTTGAAACGGCCGGAAATGAAAAATATCGACAGCTGATTTGAAATCAAGAGCTACCAGTAACAGCCAAACAAAATTCCCAACAAAAAATGACTAATTTTTATTATCGAAATCCCATATTATTCCAAAAATGCATCAAGGAACAAAGTTAACTCATTTAGACAACCAGCTATACACTGATGCATAATCAGTGGCATACTAGTCGTGGACAAAATTAACAGAATTGCTCTACTGTCAATAAAGACATAAAATAAAGTTATTATATTTTTATAATGCTACAAATTGGTGGATACAAATCTTTCTATGTTTCCCATGCCCATCTTCATCCTGGATGTTGTGCACGTTTCCGAGCATGAATATTGCAATATCGGTGTCTGAACACCTCACGACCACATTGGTTTTCTCTTCAAGCTAACAAACCTAAAGAAATATTTTCGTATCTGCCTCTTCATGGCTATGGCACAGGTCTTCTGCGATTTCGAACTGAACCTTATTATTTTCTACTCTATAACTGAATAATTCAAACTAAGTTCACAGTATGAGGTACAACACAAAATACTAAGCAAAGAATTGCGACTCTTTTTGCATTCCCCCACACTGCTCTTGTGCTCCGAGAAGTGAACTTTGCTCTTGAAAATAATATTAGTGCACTCAACTATACATTTTATATGGTTTAAAAAAAATTCATTACTGTAGTTTACATTTTTATAACATAGTGTGATCACAATTGCATGAAACGGCATTAAATAGTAAACAATTGGAAATTTTCAACATTTTATGATCGATCGCAGCTTTCAGTTCGGATGAAACGCGCGCATATTTTCAACAATATTTTGCCTAGAACCATGCTTTTGGTGGATGCTAGTATTCATATTCAGGATTACGAAAATCATAATCCGCTGCATCAATTCCGGTGGAAAGGTTGTCCGCTGCAGGGTGTGCACTAGCTCATAGGAGCTCGTGGACGCGCCACTTTATTGCAGCAGTGGACGGCTTTTCCATCGGAATTCATGTAGCGGACCATTATTTTCGAAAACCTAAACACTAGCATCCATTAAAATTTCAAGTTTCGTACCATGGATCTGATTTTTCATGAAAATGACCACTTTGGAACAGTAGCAGAGGGTGATTCCACCACCTACCGACCAGCGGATTATGCTCCACCTTCATTGTATAAGATGGTCTTTCACTCATAAAATTTTCATGAGTCGTACTATTGTCTTAGTTTTGTCAACTTTTCCACCACCACACCCACCCACAATCATGCAACCGACTGTCCATTCGTTATTCAGGTACATTAGTACTATCGATTTCAGGTAAAATCAAGAGTCGTACAGATTAGACAATTTTTTGTACACGGGCTACCGTACTATAAGTTTGATCTTAAAAATCCAATTGTAACAGTTAGAGCTTAAATAAAACTTGAATCAGATAGAAGAATAGATAGATAATTTCTTCTACGCAATAGATGTTTGATATACAAGAGAAATCAAAATAATACTAACAAAATGTATATGGTTAACCCTTTCACTGCTGAATTCTTAACAATAAATCGTGCCACCAGTGCGCAATTATTTAGCGCTTGCGAATAAATCCGTCTTGAGCAGCACGTGCACGAAAAACTATATTTTCAAACACGGTAATTGGTCACCAAACTGCTCCAAACGTATATATCCGCAAACGCCATAAAAACTCAGAAATAGAAAAATAACATTTATTATACTTATAACTTGAAAATATAAACATTATCAAGCATTCATCAGAAAACTAAAAAATGTTTACAGTGTGGTACCGATTTAAGCAGGGTACTATGCATAATGGAACATAACACTCTTGACACCTAAATCGGGTCACTCTTTTTTTTCGTTGCTACATACAACACATCTTTTTGAAGGTTTTGCCTTATAGGTTGAAGGCGGAATAATATCAGAAAAATGGCGGGCCGATAGTCTCATTGGATTGTCCTCGTTGTGTCTTCCTGGAAATAAAAATTACAAATGTAAAAAAATATGATAACCAAACAATAAATTTCACCTCCAGAACCTCTTCCGTGGACATTGTCATTATGGTAAGTCTCCAAAATCTGCCTAATAAGTTCAAGTTGGAAGTCTGCTAATGAAAGTTTTTCTTAGGTGGCTTCTTTGTATAAAACATGAGCATTTAAAACGCATAAATCTAGAAGATGGAAAAACACTTTTCGATACCATTTGGTACTTTTTCGTACAGTTTCTATAGAAGTCAGTAACATATCTGTCTTATCGACTGCCCCATATTTTTATTATAGTCAATTATACAGACTAGGGTTTATAAATCTGTTGTCCTGATGTCCGGTCTGTTTTACCAGTAGCATTCATATAGATACCCCACGAGTGGTAAAGAGCATATAAATTTGTCTCTTATCGTGCCACTTTATGCATAAAATGTGTTTTACATTTTTTAAGCACATTTCGCTCTTTTTTAATTTTTCTGTGAATTGAGGCATGCTTTCGCGATTTTTATTCACAGTTCCACATGCGTTCGTCTTATTCAAATTCAAAAAAGAATACAGATGTGGACTGGAATACCAGTTATCTACAAACAAAGTATGTCCTTTCCCCAAATAAGATTGAATCAATGTTTCAACAATACTTCCAGTAATACCCAATTCTTCATTTGTTGTTATTTCTGTTCAAGCAGTATATAATAAAATTCAAAATATAGCTACTGTTACAATCGCAAATAAGAAATAATTTTATTCCAAATCGACTTCTCTTGTTTGGAATATACTGTTTAAATCCCAATCAACATTTAAACAATAGAAGACTTTCATCGATGCAGAGGTTCTCAAATGGTACAAAATTTGTTTTAAAAATTGTTGTAGAATTTCTATTACTGGTCGAATTTTATAAAGTTTATCATTTCTGTTAATAGTCTCATTATCTGAGAAATGTAGCATGCGTAAAATGGCTAAAAATTTATCTCGTGGCATAATTTGCTGAAATATTGGCGTGTGTAAAAGAGGATCTTATTTGGACCAAAATTCGGAAAATGTCAATTTTTTATTTCTAGTCATGAGGCAGCTTACTGCAAAAAAGCAAAAAATGTCATTTTCGACAACAGAACGCTACCTTTTCAGCCTAGAGTGTGATTTTGTATTTGTATTAGTTTGTTCATAGTACTTGTTTGTTTCTGTGACTATATGTGCAAGAAAGTCAGTACTTACAAATTTTTGGAAGCGTTCCAAAATTGAGGATGTGTCACGAAGTCCAGTTATGCTATGTCCACTGTGTTGTGAAACAAACCCATGTTTTATTGGCACAAAGTTAATATTACTGTGCTACTCAAAAAAACTATCAATATCTTTTTCTGAATCTTCACTCTCACTATCACTGTCAGGTTTTGAGAATTTTGAGTGATTTGGCGTTTTAGGGCAAGGTCGTTTTGGTTTCACAGGCTTCTTTTTTGAGGTTGATGGTTGGTCTATAACCATTTTACTAATTTCACTTTCAGTCCCACTACTATTGGTATCAATTTCTTGTAAATTACTTTTTCGACTTCCGCTACTAAAACCGCAGTTTGAACACGGGTTTGACATGCACAAAATGACTCTTTAAACACTAGTGTTTAAAATGCGAAAAGTCACATCTCGTTTATCTTTTGTTCTTTAAACGTCAAATCAAGTGTATCTTTTGTATGTTAAATTTCATATTCCGTGATAATTTTGTTATTCTGCGTCATTTTATTTGTCAGTCAGCTGTCAGCCATCGTTCGTCATGTAATGAATATAATTCAAATATAATATAATTTTTTCCTTCCCGCGGGCGAAGAAAAAGTATAGTAAGCACCTCGTGTTCAAAACGTCTTTAGTCACTCGTTTCACAAGGAACTCGTTCCGCTTCGCTCCACTCGTGCCTAGTAAAACTCGTGACTAAAGTAACCTATTTGACACTTGTACTTAATATACTATTCTAATTCGTCGTTATCACTTTCCAACAAAAGTTTTTCTAATTCTGCTTCCGATAAATATTTGCCTGTCATGTTTAACATGTCAACACTCGTTACTACTTTATAAATACAAATAAATTATTTGTTGACTGCAAAAGCACGTGTACATATGATTTTACGGGCCCCCTGTGCTCAAGACGTGTGAAATGAAGTCACGTGATTTGATCTTCATTGGCCGAATCGTTGTCAGATGTTTGTTGTAAGCGTCATACGATAGCAGAAATAATCAATTTCAGCACATAACATAAAAATAAACGGTTACGTATATAAACGTCTCGCGCCCTGAGGGCACGAAAAAAATTTGCGAATATATCAGGCTTGAGCAGCGAAAGGGTTGAACGCAAATTTTTAAGTAAACTGAGAACTATTATAAATGTGCAACAAACATGTTCTATAACCAAATCTGCACTGCAATCATATGGAAATATGCTTTTAAAGACAATAGAAAAGTCTCGAAATAGTACAGTGTAGTATAGTGGCTTCATAACTCCACAATTTAAATATAGAACAAAATAGTCCCAATGTCTGCTTTTTTGGGAGAGACAAAAAAGCTCATATTACATATATTCTTATAATTCGAAAAATTAAGCATTGGTACATGGATAAAATAAGACTTAAAAAGTATAGGCTTTCGTTTGTAAATAGTTTCAAATGTTTTAAAGAAAATCTTCAATCTATATTTATACGTAACGCGACGATTTTAGTCAAAAACCAGATATCTGTCGAGAAAAATTATTTTTAAAACAAAATTATGATGAATATAAAGAATTCAGATTGATAAACAAATAAGGAGTTTGAATGAGAATTTAATTTTGGGAAGATCAGGGCATTATCCCTAAAAAACTGCTTTTATATATACTTACCATTTTTCTTTCCTGTTTAAATCAACAAATCCTACAATGTAGAACACTCTTTCTGTAATTTGTTAATTTTTTCGTAAATAATGAAATTATAATTGCATGGATATATCAACTTATGTAATTGCATGAAATCCAGATCTGGAATAATTTTTTTATTTACGATCTTATAAAAAGTAGCCGCTTTTTGCATCAATTTTCATTGCAAACGCGACTTTTTATAATACCAGTGTTTTTTATGTTTTTATGGCACAGAAATGATAAATTTAACATATGACAATATTATAGCCGCGGCCTCTTCGTCATCGAAAATAATGTTTTGAATGTCACTACTATATCTATCAAACATTTTTTCTTCAATTTATAACAGTATAACACTCGCAGATAACTTATTCCACAAGTAATAATGGCGACTAACGTTTGTGCAATTTATTTACTGTAACGTTTTTGTCAATTCAGTCGCGACAAAATATTTTTAGTTTTATTCATTATATAATTGTTCTTTGAAAATTGCCGCACGAAGATAAAATTTTCTAAGGCTCACACGTGTAAAAAGTTTCTTCATTGCACTCCTAACTTTTCGCTCGCTCATTTAAACATCGGCTCGTGCAATAAGGAGTCACTTTTTACACTTGTATCTTAAATAACTATTAGAACTTTTATATAATGTTTTAGATGCAATACTGTCACACAAATTAGTTGGCAGTAGCAAAATTTTAAAATATATCTATATTAATTTCATTAATGAAAAATAATCTCACAGAAAGTGTTTCAAATTGGAAATAAAGATGACATAATCTCTCAAATAGACATATTTTTGCATTCAAACATGCCCTATTACATTTACAGACAGCTAACTCAATTTCAAATAAATATATTCAACCGATTTGGAAGTTACTGAATAAAATACTCTTTTTTTAAGTTAACACCCAGCATTTCGAAAATTAAATAAGTTATCTATTTTTACTAGAGGTGCCCACGACAATCTTTTGGAAACACCCAGATATGTAAATTTCATCAAATTATCATGCATAACCGTTTGCTAATGCAGTAAATAAATAAATAACGAACGGAAATGTCCCCTCTTTAGAGTCGGAAAGATATTTTCAAAAATACGAACTTGTACCATTATTATTTGAACACACGGTATATAAAATCACAAAAATATTTTTGTTATTCCACTCTGTACAATCCATTCTCTACGTATTCTATAATTACCGCATATCTGAACTATAGGTCAAAAGTAAACCACACCTGTATTATTTCATTAATATATTCCTGTAGAGTTGCAGAAGGTCAACCGATGATAACAATAGAAAAATCAAAAGGAATAAGGTAAGTATTGTGTAATTTTTTTAAATATGGAGAAGTCAAATTATGTACCTTAAATCACAATAGTTACACGTAGATACGTCATCCATAAAACAAAGTAATATGTAATAGGCTATTCCATGTTATAAGAGCAGTAAACGGCTTTTACGAGGGGAGTTAAATAGTGTTCCACTGTCATCTAATTAAAGAAATAATAGAATTCGTTAATATGAAAATACGGGGGGAATAAAAGGATATAACCTGACGAGACAGTGTTTGAACCCTATAAAAATCACAATCACTTATGATGTCAATTATCTCTGTTCATACATTTAAAACAGTTTAGAAGTACATACACTCATATAAATTGATGATGAGATATTATACTACCACCTCCAATTGAAAATATATTATTTTACTATACGAAACATACGTAACAGAGTACCAGGGCACTACAAGAAACCATTGCACAATAAAATTAAATAAAACATTAAAATGTGTTGTTGAGTTACAGTAACTATATTTATCTTCATTTCTTGTACATTGAATGATTCTAGGGAATTAACTAAAATAATTTCGCACTAGATTAAGCAAAATGTAAGTTGGTGACTGAAAGATTCTTTACTAATTCCCTAAAATGAGGAATTAAAACCGGCTCTTACTAATGTTAATGAGTATTCATCCGGGGGTTCTTTATTCAGTGCGACTCAAAAATATTGAAACTTTGGTGTGAAATCAATGAATTCAATATATTTCATAATGTAATTGAGTATCTCTGTAAAATTTAATTTTAATTTGACGAAGTATCAATGTGAATTCTTTAATTCCTTAATTATTGTTATTAAATTCATTGTTTTTATTGCATAATTTATCCAAATATAGCTCAATGTTTTAGAATATACACGTATACAAAAAGTATTTTCCTATATTCAATGTATCAAGTTTACTAGCCAAATCTAAATTAATGTAGTAAGACAATCCCGAAATGTTGACTTAATAGGAAATTATTATGGCTAAACTAGATTTGATGGTAAACATGTCCTCTAAAGAGGGAGTATTAAAAAATTATTACTTACGTAAACATAAATGTGATATGATTTAAATCACTATAATGTTATTAAAAAGTATTCTTTATTATAATTTTGAAAATAAATGTTTATATACATTGCTGTATTATATTGTATTGTATATAAATTATACTATCGTTATCTTAGAAATAGCATAAGTTTTATATAAGTTTAAGATTAAGTTCCTGAAAATATGTAATAAATAAAATGTTTATACAACTTCACTTATAAAATAATCTGTTATTTTACAGTGTGAAAATGACTGATTTTCCACATGTATTATTTATTGCTTTGTTAATATATTTAGAAATACAAGAATAGAGTTTAGTTATATTATTGCAGGCATGTAAAATGTATCAGTATTATTATTATTTCCTATAAAATAATGAAATAAAAGTGTTTATTTATTTGTGAAGCATTTAATTTACCATTAAGTGATACAAAAATATATTATAAGAATATACATCTTGAAAATATGAAACTATACAAATTCTTTTTAAAGGCTGGGTGCACCTATATCACATTTAGTTTTTCCATCTTTTATCCTAAAAACGAAAAATGCAATATTTTTTACTCTAAAAAATTGCATATATATATATATATATATATATATATATATATATATATATATATATATATATATATATATATAGAACTGATTTATTACTAAAATATTGTTTGGATCATTGATAATGAAACCATGGTCACACTTCCCGGAATCCACCGAAATACAAGTCGAAGCAACGAGCGAAGTCAGAGAAGAACGGCAAGTTGCCCGCGGTCTGGCAACTCGTGATAGCTGGACTTGTTCAAAGTCCATAGTCACATATGGGTCTGAGACATGGGCTATTCAATCTTTCGATCCCTTCAAGGCGCCTGGAATGGACGGAATTTACCCTGTACATCTCCGAAAAAGCGCCTACGTCATAACTCCAAGACTTGTGAATCTGTCGAGACTAAGCCTAGCCACTGGAGTTATACCTACGGTGTGGGAAATCTCCAAGGTTGTATTCATACCAAAACCTGGAAGACCCTCTTACGATACTGCAAAGGCTCATCGTCCGATAAGTCTCTTGTCATTTCTTCTTAATGCATTAGAGAAGCTGATAGATAGGCATTTGAGGGTCACGGTGCTGGGTAACAAGCCGCTGCACCCTAATCAACATGCCTACCAAAGTGGCAAATCTTGCGAAACAGCCTTGCATAGCTTGGTGAGCAAGATAGAGCAAGCCATTACTTACCAAGAAGTTGCACTGGCTGTGTTCCTGGATATCGAAGGAGCATTTGACAATACGAGCACTCGCTCAATATTGTCAAAGCTGGAATCCAGAGGCACAGACAGGACAATTACCCGATGGGTAGAGAACATGCTAAGCAGCAGGAGAGCACAAGCATCCCTGTGTGGTGTCACAAGAGAGGTGAAGACAGAAAGAGGATGTCTACAGGGAGGCGTTCTGTCACCAAAGCTGTGGAATCTGGTAGTCGACGACCTTCTTGTCACACTAAACGAGCAGGGGTGGTATGCTCAAGGATATGCTGACGACATCATCATTCTAATACGGGGAAAACACGTAGGCATCTGCCTGGAACTAATGAAGGTGTATGGTGCGATCGCATGGTGACCTAAAGTTCAGCAAAGCACAGCCGCCAAAACGCTTTCTAAAGTGCAGCGAGCTGCGTGTCTGAGCATTACAGGCGCCATGAAGGGCACCCCAACCGCAGCATTGGAAATACTGCTAAACATCCCACCATTAGATCTTTATAAACAGGGGGAGGCTAAAATGGCTGCATACAGAATGCAGTGCAATGGCAACTGGTGCAAGCACCATGCTATGAAACATACTAAAATACACGAACCATGAGGTGCGACATCATCGAAATGCCACCTGACAGAATGCCCAAGGTCGTGGAAACTGAAATACCATATCGTGTCAACTTGAGTAGCAGATCCGAATGGGACCAGGGAGAACCTCAACACATGTTGAACAGTATCATCACCTAGTACACCGACGGATCAAAGACCCTAACGGGTACAGGAGCAGGCGTTTACGGCGTCAGACCCAGGCAAAGCATAAGTGTTTGCCTTGGCAAAATGACGACCGTATTTCAAGCAGAAATAGCTGCACTAATCGAATGCGGCAGAACATGCATAGACAGGAAATATAACAAAAAGACCATCTAGGTGAACACGGACAGTCGGGCGGCCCTTTTGTCCTTAGCAAGCCACAGCTATACGTCGAAGATAGTGTGGGACTGCCACAATACTTTGAAAACCTTGGCAGAAGACAATAGAGTAATTCTTACTTGGGTGCCAAGCCATACAGGGGTAGCTGGAAATGAGGGAGCTGATAAGTGTACCAAGAAAGGAGCTCATCTCAACCTCATGGGACCAGAGCCAGCATACGGCGTTTCATACAGCGCCGTACGAAAAAATGTTTCCAACTGGGTGCCGCTTGAACACCAAAAGCGCTGGAACAAAATCACGGGACATGCTCAGTCCAAAAGAATGCTAAAAGGACCATCGAGTTCCTATGCAGCAAATGATTTTAGACTGGGTAGGAAAGAACTGCGAAAAGTGGTAGGATTCATAACTGGCCACTGGATATTCAACGCACACCTAGTGAAAATGAGGATTGAAATAACAAATCCCCATTGCAGGATGTGTGGAGAAGCAGAGGAAACCGCAAAGCACGTGGTCTTCGATTGCCCTGCCCTGTGCTGAAGGCGATCCTCCTGTCTAGATATCTTCCTAGGCACAAATTAGGAGGGAATGCAGGAAAACATAGTCCGACGAATCTCAATGTTCGCTAAGAATTTAGGATGGGACTCTGCTTAATACCTGTGAGTGGGGGTGCACAATAAGCCAATTAATGGCTGAGCGGCAATCATTAGGGCACCTGAACCCTAACCCCCTCGTGACTAAAAAAAACCATGGTCTACAAAAACGGAATACTTTACATGAAAAATAAAATCGATTATTAAAGAGATCATCATAACAGTCTGTATAATCGTAACATAAAAAAATGTAACTTACTGTCGCTTGCAAAGCATTTTCAATCAAGAAATATTCAGGATTTTGTGGAGATACCTTTGACTTATAATTGATCAGAGCAAGCCTATCTTTTTGATTAACATAAGATTGAATAACAAACTCGTGGCAATTGAATTTTTCTGCCAAATATAGACTTCTATCAGAATCTGGTATATGAGGTAAGTATTGTTCCAGAACATCTTTGGGTGGGTTATGCCTGCTTAAGCCCCACACAAACGTTTCAGCAGGCATCACTGTTTTTAGAGAGTTTTTCTTCAACCAATTCTAAAAAAAAGGTTAATGAAAAAAATGTATACTTAAAATTCACTGTATGTTGGTTATATTGGCATATCCCAGATCCAAACTGTTGTCCTGTCTTTAAAAATTTTCTAATTAATATTACAGAATTGCATTAGCAATATAAAAATCAAATACAACATTTATACAGATGTGGGAAGTGAGAAAAAACTATTGATACATTTTAAAAGAGAATCACCTACATACTTCATTCATGCCTCCATGTGGCATAACCCAAGCAAATATTGATGTGAACGATTGTTCGGCAAATTTTATACAACAAATATCATAATGACGACTTTTAGATGGAGAGCTGGCTACGTAGAGGTAGGGATGACTAGGTGCAGTGCAAATTTTAGCATTTATAGGTTCGGGTGTTACCGACATAGCGTGAGACGGGTCGCCAGAAGGCATACCCTGCAAGAGTAACGCGAGGGTCAAATTTACAATTTTTTCACGTGAACTGACTCATAAGGTGCTAGGCTGAAAATTTGAAAAATAATCGGAAATGATACAAGTAGAAAAAAATTGCCAGAAGGCTATGTGGAAGATAAAGACCCGCCAGAAGCCGCCGATTTTGCAAAAACATTTTGCAAAAAAAGTTGCTCGGTGCAATTCTGGCAATTTCTATAGTTATTCTGTGATTCAAAACACGATTACCTGCAAAACGTCGGAAGGCTAGGTGGAAGAATAACAGAGATATTGGCGATACTATGTTCGTCGGCGGAGGAATTAATTAAAATAAAAAGAGGTCAAAATCGTAAGACTAAAAAAAAAACAAAATTGAAAATACAAAATAATGAAAATAAGCACATGGAATGTTAGGACAATGTTATTGGCAGGAAAAATGAAAGAAATAGGATCGGAATTGGGAAGGTATGGAATAAACATAGCTGCTTTGCAAGAAATTAGATGGAAGGGAAAAAGGGGAAATAGAAAGCAAAAACTTTAGTCTTAGATACTCAGCGAGCGAGAGGCAAGGACAATATGGAGTAGCTTTCATGATATTCGGAGACATAAAGCAAATTATACTAGAATTCCGACCAATAAGCGAAAGACTTGCATACTTGAGGATAGAAGCAAAACCGTCCAGTCTATCATTACTAAACGTATATGCACCGACGGAAACGGCAAGCATGGAAGAAAAAGATAGATGGTACGAAGAAATAGAGGATGAGATAGAAAAGGTTCCTAAGGAGGACACGATCATGGTACTAGGAGACTTCAATGCCCAAATAGGAAAAGAAAAACACATCGAGGTAGTAGCAGGAAAACATACAATACACGATAGAACTAATGACAAAGGACAGCGATTATGCAACTTAGCAACCAGAACGAACATGATCATAAGCAGACACAAACACAAAATAACATGGACATCACCAGATCAACAAACACATTCTCAAATAGATCACATACTCATAAATAAAAGAAGGCAGTCATCAATAAGAGATGTAAGATCTTATATAGGAGCTTGCGCAGACACAGACCATTATATGGTTATGTCAAAAATAAAACAAAAAACAAGATGTCGCCAAAACAGAAACAAAAAAATAAAATGGGACATTGGAAAATTAGCAGATTATCAAACAAAAATGAAATATGTAGAACAACTAAAAAATTACCTAACAGCAAATCACAGTAAAGAACATGATGATGCAAAGGAAGAATGGAGTAATATAAAAACAGGCATACAAGAGGCGGCAAAAGAAATAATAGGTAAAAAGAAAATAGAGAAGAAAAAAGAATGGTATAATAATGAGTCAAGAAATAGTGGAAAGAAAAACGGAAGCTAGATTGAAATTGATAAGAACAAGCAAACCAGAAGAAGAGAAAAATATACAACAATAAGGAAGAAGAGTAATAAAATAATCAGAAAGAGGAAAAGGCAATGGATGGACTTAAAAATACAGGAAATAGAGAACGAGAAATGGAATAGGAACTCAAAAGAAATTCATAATAAAAAAGAAGAAAATAAGAGGGCCTTTAAAAACGAATTAAAAGGGATAAAGGGAACAAGGAAAAATTGTGGAAGATGAAAAACAACACAAGGAAATATGGACGACATACTTTAAAGAATTACTAAATGAACAAATGACAGAAAATGAAAGAGAAGAAGAAGAAGAAACCATTATGGCATAAGAACCAACACTAGAGGAAGTAAAAGAGATTATAATGAGAGTTAACAACGGAAAGGCACCTGGAAAGGATGGAATTAAATTGGAATTAATTAAATACGGAGGAGAAATGCTGCACGAAAGAATACATATTATACTGATTGAAAAAATATGGAAAGAAGAAAATGCCTAGCGAGTGGGAAATTGGACAAGTTATAACAATACACAAAAAAGGAGACCAGCAAGAATTACAGAGGTATCACACTAATAAGTGTGCCCTATAAAATATTATCATCGATAATACAAAGACGACTAATAGCTGAAACTCATAATATTATAGGACAATATCAATGCGGATTCGTAAGAGGCAGAGCAACAACAGATGCAATACATAATATTAAGCAAATTATGGAAAAAGTAAACGACCATAAATATGAAATAAAAATGTTATCTTTAAACTTCGAGCAAGCCTTTGATTCGCTAAAGAGGAACGAAATAAAGATAGCTTTAAAAGAACAAGGAGTAAGTAAAAAAATAAGAAACTTAATAGAGATGACAATGAAACACTCAAAAGTTAGTATTTTGACAGAAAAAGAGGAAACTGAAGAATTCGAAATAAACAAAGGTGTAAGACAAGGAGATTCACTATCATCTACGCTCTTCAATTCGTTTTAAGAAAGATACAAAAAGGAAATCTGAGAACAACAGGAGGGCAAATAATTGCATATGCAGATAACATAGTAATAGTGACAAAAAGAATGAAAATCATGGAAGAAATGCTAAAAGAGATTGACGAAGAAGGGATGATGGGATTAAAAATTAATGAGAAGAAATCTAAAATAATGAGATTTGGGAAAGCAGGATACAGACATACAAAAGTTTAAATACCTAGAAGTAATGATAGCCAATAAAGGAGAAAGAAAGACGGATCGAAGAAAAAATAATAGCAGCATCTCGTGTGGTTACAAATAGAGGTTGCCGGTGAACGGAATCTTCAGTTCAGATTTAGAGACTCTGAACTAGAAGGCATTACGGCACTCTTGAAGAGACCCAAGAAGGTCGAAACCGGTCAGTGTAATGTACCCTTCTCCTTGCGGTTACGAATCACCACAGATGTCTGTTTAGACAAAAGGGTCGATCCACGTCGCGTTCTTCGAGGGGGATGTAATTCGATATTCTGCGTGGTATTAGCCAGGAAAGTAGTTGTTTTTCTCTTCGAAGAGCGGTCAGGTTAATATGTCGAAATTATTGAAATATTGACTAAAACGGAGGTGCAGTAGAAAACCGAAATTTATTTTTCATAGCCACACCTCGCATTTTATGAAATTTTAATTCATATATATATATATATATATATATGTATATATATATATATATATATATATATGTATATATATATATATATATATGCGAATATCGCGTGATATGTAAACAACAAAAGAAAGAGATTCTTGTTGGGTAATTCACGCAAAAAGAAAAAACAGAGTGGTAACCACAGACATGCATGTTTCTGGCTCATTTGCCGTCCTCAATACAGCATAACCAAATAAGGGTGTAAAACTTGGGAGCAAAGCTGTTGATCGAAACATGGGAAAACACAACACAACGGACTTCAACAGGGAAACCAAACAACGCACATTTGTGCCTTCAATTGGAAGATCTCGAGTTTTCGGGACAACAACCAACATCGACACGGAGGCGAATATAGTCCCCCTGCCTGAACCTTCCGACACATAGAAATCAACAAAGAAGATGTACGAATATCGCATAATATGTAAACACTAAAAACAAAGAGATTCTTGGGTAATTCACGCAAAAAGAAAGAGGGCTACTGAAACAGAGTGGTAACCGCATGCCGTTAATATATATATATATATATATATATATATATATATATATATATATATATATATATATATATATATATATATATATCGAAGTCACGGTTTTCGAAGGGGATGTAATTCAATATTCTGCGTGGTATTAGCCAATGTAGTTGTTTTTCCCTTGTCGAAATTATTGAAATTCCGACTAAAACAGGTGTAGTAGAAAATCGAAATTTATAATATATATATATATATATATATATATATATATATATATATATATAAAAAGATTGGAAGTCTTTGCTGACCAGTTAGGAAAAATTGGCAAAAATATTGGGGTAGCAGCAAATAAAAGTACACTCTTTATAATATTTCCAAGCTTTCGGAAACGTTTATTTCCATCATCAGGGAGCACTACAAAAAATCACAAAAACGGGGTTGTTTTGGCTTGGCGGATTGTGGTGTTGGTCGCATTTAGTTGTTGTAACGTTTTTGTGATTTTTTGTAGTGCTCCCTGATGATGGAAATAAACGTTTCCGAAAGCTTGGAAATATTATAAAGAGTGTACTTTCATTTGCTGCTACCCCAATATTTTTGCCAAAAATATATATATATATATATATATATATGTATGTTCTTTGGCGGCCCACTCGATTCATCAATTGTTGTTATATTGTATCTCATTAATTGCACTTCTGGCGATTTGTAAACAAAATTTATGATATTTCGTGACACCATTGGACAGTCAGAAGTCAATTAGGAAGACATACATATTTAACCTCCTAATTTTATTATTGATAAATAATGCCGATTTTTCTATCTTACAAATAGTGCCTTCTATATTATATCCATCGAACAAAGAAAGTTATCCAAACAACGATTGAAGCGTGATCAAAACGTGCCTTTGGGTCTATTGGCTAAAACAACCATACCTTCTTACGCTAGCCAATCGAATTTAACTGCAACCGGCGCGGTCGGTGAAATTCCTTTGGCAGATCACGCGAACTATCAGTGATAATGATTCCGCACTCCGTTGCTTGGATGGACAGACTGTAAGTGGCACAATGATGTGGGTATTGGAGTCATGGGATACGACAGCATTTTTTTTAGGTATCTGCCGCCTCCTTCATCGAAATACCGAACATCCGACAAAACACATTGCGTTGCATACGAACCTCGCGGATTTAATTATTACCGGTCATTTTTCCTGTTATTACGGTTCGCAAAATCCAAAATTTTATTTTGTTTTACGAACAAGCAATTTTTCATAGCACTATCGTAATTTTTCTTCAGTGAAGAGCCATACTTAATCTGGCTGAATTTATTGGAATATTCATTTTGTATTGCTCAGAAATGCAAATATATTTGACAATAAATACACGCTAACGGTTTGTACGCTTACTAGTCTCAAGCCAAACTACCGCTCACATTCGTTAACATGCGTCACTCTCCCTTCCAATACAAATACATATCCTATAATAAAGTTAGTGCGCACATTGAGCCACGTGGCGCAGTCAGCGTAGCACAGGGCAGAGCAGCACAGAGAAATCAACTGTGTGACACAGTTACCATCGCAGATTGGATAGCAGTTGCGTGAGTAAAGTGAGGTTCATAAAGTCGGGCGATAATAACTTATTGAAAATATTCTAATTATTTCGGATTGAGCTCAGCGTCCAATTCAGATCCTAATTATTTCGGATTGAGCTCAGAGTTCAATTCAGATGACGTGCTTTTGTCTTTATGGTTAGTGTATAAAAAGGTCAAAAGAATGAAGCTTTAGAAAAGCGAATACTTAAACTAAAGAGGAACCCATAGGGTATTTGCTTTAACAAGAGAGTTGCCTGATGATCGCTTGACTAACTATGTCCGTCTGAATAGAGATGAATGTATCCATAAATTTGGTTTTTAAATATTAAGAATGAATGGTGTTGTAGAATACAGGGTTCTCAAGAACTAGTCCAATCCATTTTTTTCAATGCACTCTATGGTAATACATTGTGCTTCACGTTTTCTGTGTCTCCTCCACAAGTGTCACATAGGCGAGTGGGGCGCAGATCTGCCCTGCGTTCCAATTTGCGCAGTTTCATTTAATCCCGTGATGTAACAAAAAACTGCCCTGCCCTGTGCTGCGTAAACTGAGTCGCCTGTCCCTCAATGTGCGCCCGGCGTAGAATATAAGACGAGATTAGATGAACAGAGAGAAGGAAAGAAAAAGATTGGAAAATTTCGAAGCGTAAATGAAAAATACATTATACAGCAATTTAGTCGTAATGGTATACTTAACATTCAAATATGATATAATATTTGTATTAGACAAATATTCAAACTTATTAAATTCAATTTGATAGATAAAAAACCAATCGTCATATTTTAGCATTAATAAAATTAGGACGTTATGAATGTATGTCTTCACAATTGACTTCTGGCTTTGTCAAATGTTGTCATGAAATATCTTAAATTATATTGTCAGAAGTGCACTTAATGTGATAGAATATACGAAAAATTGAGTGTGCCGCCGACGCTCATAGTATCGATAATAACTTTGTTATTCTTCCACTTGGTCTTCTGTCAGACCAGAGTAAGAAATTGTCAGACGTTCACCGAGTCACTTTTTTTGCAACATTAGCGCCTTCTGGTGGGTCTTTATCTTCCACGTAGTCATCTGGCAAGTTTTTCTCTACTTACTTGTATCATTTTCGAATATTCTGCAAATTGTCAGCATTGCACCTTATGAATTAGTTCACGTAAAAAAATTGCATATTTAACCTTCAACCTTCGCGTTATTCTTCCAGGGTGCCCTCTAACTTACGCTATGTAGCTATCAACTGAACCTGTAAATGCTAAAATTTGCACTGTACTCCTATGTAGCCAGCTCTTAGTGATAGTTTCAAATATGTGATTTTCTATATCATAATACTCAACAAACTATTCCCAGGTGTCTCTTCAAATATAATAAGATTCTACAAAAAATACTCGACAAGATGATAGAATTTACAAACATATAGGCAAATATAATGATATACATTATGTATCGTCAGAATCAGTTGTCTTTTTGGGTATTCTCCGAAACACTGCAGAAATAAAAACAGGTAAGGGTAAATATTTATGAGATAAAATATAAGCATAAGAAAATATGATAAATGTTGACTCACTGGCTTCATGAACAAATCAGATAACTGAGGCCACATTTTCATTGATGCTAAGACATTCATTATAGTCCATTCATAAGCAAAATCGTCAATACTTAAAATCCGCTTGTATTCCATAATAATATCTATAGCATTTTTACTCCTGCTCCATTCTTTTTTACATAAACTTGCCAGTTGTTCTATTGCTGAATTA
This sequence comes from Galeruca laticollis, assembly GCA_963921935.1. NCBI lineage: Eukaryota > Metazoa > Arthropoda > Insecta > Coleoptera > Chrysomelidae > Galeruca > Galeruca laticollis. The sequence continues at coordinate 151,153,552 of OY998180.1, forward strand.
CAGGTTTCCTTCTTCTCAATTTGATATCCTAAAAATGTTGATATGGCATATATTTTAATAGATAACAGTTATTTTTTTATCATGTGCATGGCAATGGAAAAGTCTCAATATACACTAGAAGATTAGCATATTCTCAACAAAGAAATAAGTTACGAATGGTTACATCACTCAAGCAATTGATAACTAGTTTATAAACAAAAACAGAAGTGATATGCTTAGATACCATCAGTAATGAGATATTAACATCAATGAATTCCATAGAGAATTAAAGAATTGAATAAATAACTACCAATATAAAAAAATTAGACAAGTTCAAATTAGGTGTAATTAAGATTATATTTACTCACTTAACAGTTGCATATTCGCATCTAATTCTAGTCTATCATCCAAATTATAGACTTTCTGCATATGTTCTGTGATAAATGTTTGTAATCTCTTCAACAAAATATCTTTGTTCTTAATATCACGCCCTATCAAGTAATACAATTGTTTCTAAAAAAATATTAGACACTGTCAATAGTAAGCTAATTACTAAATAATTAATGATCAAATTAATTGATTGAATTATTGGAAACTTTTCGAAATATATAGCGCTGAAATATAGACTAGTATTGTGCTAGTACCAAATTGTTGATGATACCATTGGCATAGTCAATGTCGATAAATAATTTTTAGAATAAACTTGCCATGATATATTTTTAACAAAATTCTTTTTTTTTATTGTTTAAAGTCGCATCCACCCAGAGGGTTATTAGCGACTGTACATAATACGAATAATGCGTGACATATGAACAACAAGTAACAAAGAGTATTGCACGCAAAAAGAAAAAGGGGGCAACTGAAAAGAGTGGTAAACATAGACATGCATGTTTCTAGATCATTAGCCATCCTCAGTACGGTATAACCAAGTAAGGGTGTGCAACCTGGGAGCAAAGTTGTTGACTGAAACATGAGAAAATACGAAAGATTTCAACAGGACAGCCAAACGTAACATTTGTGTTATCAATATTGGAAGATCTTGAATATTCGAGACAACAACCAACACCTACACGGAGGCGCATATCTTTTGTATTTTCTCATATATATATATATATATATATATATATATATATATTATATACATACACGATACAGTTATGTACAATTTACATTTCTAATTATTTCTTAGATATTGTCAAATAAGTTAATGGTTTCAAGGTATGCGCACAAGTTTTCAACGTTACACTGTCCCCCTAAGATCACTTTTTGGTTAGTTTCTGTGGACCACTGTGTTCTCGCAGGGTTGAATAACGGACACTCCACAAGAAAATGTTTTACCGATATATTTGGATACGATTCACATACAGGTTTTATTCTTGTGATGATTTTTTTTGGTCAATTATTTGTTCCAGTGTATTTCCAAATGGAGAGTTGGTTTTTGAGCCCCAAATATCATTATGGGCATTGAAGTCGCCAACTATAAGTCTTGAAACTGGGAGTTGAGTTAGTAAATCTTCAATCTCTTGCATATTGGGTAAAGTGTTTGGAGGACAATAAATATTACATAAAGATACTTTCGTTGATCCATCGATGCAAAGGGCGACAGCTTCGAGATTCGTTTTTTATTGTATGGTTACTGCGTCTATAGAATTTTTCACGTAAATAGCCACATAGCCACCCCTCCGCTTGCAATAGGCTGTTTTGTTCTATTTTTATAAAAGCAAGAGTAATGATTCATGTGATAGATCTTATAGAGAAACGTGTCTCTTTTGACAAATTATTGAAGGGGACCGTTCGGCTAGTAAAATTTTCAACATTTCTAAATGGACGTATAGCCCGTTTAAATTCCATTGTAATAGGTATCTGAAACTCTTGAGGTCGAGCACAGTGGTATTGATGATACAGGCGAATCGCTATCCTCTTGATTACTAAATTTTTGACATTTTTTTATCTGTGTAATTGATCAATGAGGCCATTAATATCTTCTGTATATAATTTGGCTATGCTTACTGGGTCCGGTGAACCATGCACATTTTAGAAAAAATCGCACAATTGTTGGTAGGTAAGCACATGTTTGTCTGTCGTTTCAAAAAATGTCTTTGTTAATTCCATTTGTTTTTCGATATTTACTGTAGTTTGTGTTTGAACTTTGATTTTTGCTTTTTTTGGGAGTTTTGTTATTTTGGGATCGGTGAAATTCATTTTGATGGTTTGTTCAACCGGAGAAGTAGTTTCAAACAGGGATCGTTTGGTTTTGTTAGAGGATAAGGAAGGAGCTGTGTTTAATAATAATAATGATTAGTGTACTTTATTGGGTCACCCAATGGCCGAGGTCCTTCAGCCTGTTACAATATATTACATGGTTGTTTGTATAATTATTAGATATTAGTATTGAATTTAAAATTATATGTAGAGGAAAAAAACAAAAAAAAGTTGGTATGTGGTCTTCTTATTCCTTAAATATTGAAATTTTGAATGTGCTCCCATATGGTATTGAGTGGGTATTTTCGGTGTGCAGAACCGGCTTGGTATCTCTAGGTTGTGTTCTTTATGTGCAAACTTTTCACAGAGGTTGTGTATGCGTTGATTTATGGGGACAATTCCTGTTATTTCATACAGTAGGTTATTGGGTGGTTTGTGCAGAGGATTTCTGGGGTGTCTTATCTTCGTTATGGTTCTCAAGGAAGTGGTTTCTGCAGTTTGAAGTGTCTTGACGGTAGGAGTCTTCGCAGTAAGGTATATTGGGGTGACAGTATTCTAGTATAGGTCGGCATATTGAACTATATATATATATATATATATATATATATATATATATATATATATATATATATATGCAGCTGTTTTCTTACTTATCCCTGAATTCTTGAATGTTAAACTCCTACGAAAGTGTTTGCTCCTACTGTTACATTTTCTCTTTATGTTGTTTAAAGTTCAATTTGTGGTCTATGTCTACCCCCAGATACCTCGCATAGTTTACGCAGTGAATGTCTTTGCCGTCTATATTTATTTTAGGTGAGTTTGGTGAATTATTGTGGTTAAATATTATATATTGTGACTTGTCTGGATTAACTTTTAACCTCCATTGGTTGAACCAGATCAGGGTCCTGTCTGACAATACTTGTAGATTTTCAACAGTTTTCGAGAGGGTTCTGTTGTGACTAGTCAAGGCCATGTCATCAGCAAACTGCAAAATGTAACGATTGTTATTGAAGTAGTCTTGTTGATGACTGTAGTTGTATATGTCGTGACAATAAACATTATATAGAAGAGGAGACAATGGCGATCCTTGTGGAACTCCTTGTTCGTTGTGGAATGTTGCCGATATTGGTCCTTGATTTTGACTTGCAGAGTTCTGTTCTCAAGATAGTCGTCTTTCAGGAGCAGAATCAAATATCGAGGGCATTTTAGTGTCATTAGTTTGTAGAGTAGTCCTTTGTGCCAAATACTATCAAATGCCTTGCTTATATGAAGAAATAGGGCTGCAGAGTGGTTTCCCATTAGTTGGTTAGCTTGGATGTTAAAATGGTTACTGGATTAATGGTAGAAGTTTCTGTGTCTGATTTCATTTTGTAACAGATATTTCATGATGTTTTCAAGTTGCTTTCTCAAAACTGAAAGAAGAGTCATAGGACGGTAGTTTTTTGCTTAAATGATGGTTCGTATTAGGTTTAGGAATGGTGATAATGGTTCCCTGCCTCCACTCACTAGGAGAGTAGTGATGCTTCAAACAGTACTCGTATATTTTGATGAGATATCTGTGTATCTTTTCACTCAGTTTTCGTAATAGATCTTTAGTAATGTGGTCATGTCCTGGAGCAGTACTCTTTCCTTTGCTTAATATTTCAAAATACACATCTATATTACTGTTGTGAGCTCCGTGTTCCACTTCAAAGTATTCATCATACCACTGTCCGATTTCATCATATATTTGTTGGTCGTATTGGGGTTCATGGTTTTCTCTGATTGTTTCCTTGTAGTTATTGTAGATTTTGATATTTCTTTGTAGTTTGTTAATTTTCTAATTTGTTGCCACTAATCTTTACCTTTGTTAGCGTTTATTTCAGTACACACTGTAGCCCATTTGTGTTCTTTGTATTGTCTAATTAGGGCTTGTACATTTTTGTTGTAATTGTTTAGTTGCGTTTTTGCCTCAACATTGGGATCTCTCAGATAATCCCTATACATTTTGCTTTTGTTTTTTATCATTTTGATAATGTATGGTGGTAGTTCGTGGATGTAGTGTTTTATTTTCAGGTCTGGGCTGTTTTCTATTGTGAGTGATGTTATTGTGGTGTTGAATTGTTCAATTTTTTGTCTATCAAACGGATCGTCCCCCATACGATCAATGTACTCCTCCAACCCTTCGTTAAGTTTATCTATATCACACTTCTTGATGTTCTTTTTTATTATTTCTTGCTCTAAGATTCGTCTTTGTAGGTTGATGGTTATTTCTATTGCATCATGTTCTATTCCTAAATCTGGAGGGGTTTCTACTGTTACTATATTATTTTTTATGTTTTTCGTGTATATTACATGATCGGGTGTAGAGTCTGGGTTATTGGCCATTCTAAAGGTTGGAGGAGTGGACGCCATTTCGAAAGGTGCATTATTGATAAAATCCTTTATTTGTCTGCTTTTATTCCGATTCACATTTAGATCTCCTACAATCACAGCATATTTGTATAGGGAGGCTTTGTTGAAAAGCGTTTGTTCGATGGATGCATTTGGGTGAATATATACAAGAAAAATGTATAGTTTATCTCCTAGAAATGGAATTGAAAAGTGAAGCACCTCATTAAGCGGGTTATTCATTTTGGGAGAGTTTTCTTTTAGCATTTTTAGTCCTGAATGCGCCTGTATCAAACTTCCACCATGCACACTAGTGTTTACTATGTTTCCATTTAGTTGTAGAATATTCCAGTTTCTGTAGTTTGTGTTACTATTTTCTTTTGTTTTTGTTTCCACAAGTAATGCACAGTTTATTTTATACTTCTCAATAATGTTGTTGATGAGGTGTTTTCTCGGTGAGTAACTGTTGAGATTGACTTACATGATTTTAAGTGTCGACGTGAACTTGAATATTATTATTCCTTTGGATAGGTTGAGCGGGCAAAGTCATCGAAGGTTGCTCCAAGTCGAACATCAAAATATAGTCTATTTCCCGAAAAATGCGCAACTGTATCTATGGAGTATTGGGCGACAAATTTTTTCCTTAGCTTTGCAATTATTTCATCTCTGTCGGTGCTATTCATTTTATTTAGTTTGTTGACATATGTGTCAATAATCATATCGTGAATTGTGACTGCTGAATGTATTTTGGAGTTTTTGGTTATTTTCGGGTCGATTTCGTGGGATTTCTTGTTGAGTGTCTTGATCTGATTATTAGGAATTCCTTCGATTGGCTTAGTTGGTCTACGAGGGCACTCCAAGGACCATGCTGAATGGTCTTCAGCTCCACATGATGCACATTTTGGTGGTAGATGACTGTTGCATTTGCTATAGTGGTGAGGACATTCACATTTGGTGCATTTTATAGGTGTTGTGCAGTGTTCACGTGCGTGAGTGAATGCTTGACAGCGAGAACATAGTTGTGGGATTGGTGCCAGTGGGTTGCTTGGATAAACCGGGTAGTATCTGTGTTTATAGAACATCCCCTCCACCAGCAACTTTTCTGATGTCTCCAAACAGGGTGTGATTACTATAATCATTAACAATGGTTTGTTTGTTGCTCTTAATATAATTCGTTTGCAATAACGATGTTCTATTTTGCATTTTGTTAAGTGTTCACTAATTTCATTTTCTGCCGAATCTATCACGATACTGTATGAAGCACCAGAGTCAGGTAAGTTCTTAGTGAGTGTTTGTGATGCTTGAGTTTCCTTATAATTTGATATTTTTTATCGGAAATTAGTTAGTGAAGAGTATCTGTTATAGTTGTTTTGTTTAGATTAGACTTGAGCAGAAAGTCCTGCTTTGTTGAAAGTAGTACATCCTCTGTGTTTGGATGAACTGTGTCCCATACGCCTGAGAATTTTTTGCATGTTAAGTCTTCAGGGGCCTTTATGTAGAATAAGTATTTAAATGGTTTGTTTGTGATCTCCCTCATTTTTGCAGAAAAATTTGGTCTGTATAGTGAGTTTGTGGGATTTGTTTCATTTGTTGCCTTGTTTTTGTCTTGCATTGTATTTTCCATTGAACTTTCTTCATGTATGTTTTTATTGATATTGCTTCTGCTAGGCTGATAATTTTTTGTGTGTATTTGGTGTTCAGCTTGTTTTGCTTGATTGTTGTTAGTAGGGAGGCCAAATATCACTCTGTGGATATCTTCAGCATCAGGAATAAATTGTTTTGGGTTATTCGATGTAGGGGAGTTACTTCACCTTTTCCTTTTGTGACGCACTTTTCTCCATGTTTCATTGTCCTATATTTCCATCTCTGAGTATTATCCATCACTGGAACAGCTCATGGTGATGTTTTGTCTCCTGGACTATTGTTAAAGTTCTCTAAATCATTAAATCACGTCTGCTCTCGTTGGTAGCTAGCAGGTTACTCTCTTGTTGTTACGCTAGTGGTAGAATTAAATGTCCCCAATAGTTGACACTTTTGAAATTAGTTATGTTTAATTGTTCCTAAGGTCAATCACCAGTTTTGTGAAAATTCACATAGTGATTGTCCTACTTTTTCACAACACACAGAAAAACTCCTATTTTGATTTAAAGTTAACGATCTATTCAGTACCGATAAGGAATGAGCTGTGTTTATTTTAGTAGAATGTGAACGTTGTGGTTCAGTTTTAGAAGTTGTGTCAGAAACAATTGAATTTTTATTGGTTTCTTCTAGAGATGTATCAGATATCAGGTGTGTCATAGATAGGTTTTCAGACTGCAGTATTGATGTTGGAGTAGAAGAAATAGGATAGAGTTGCTGCTGGTATATGTGTTCCCGAAACAGTTGATTGTTGTGGTGTTGTTACGGCTAGATGAGCAGGTGGTAAAGCTGTTAATGTGGTTGTTGCTAGGTTTGTTAGTGGTACTTGTGACTGTGTATTAGGGAGCATACATTCTGTTGCAACATCCCCTTTCTGCTTATAGTTATAGCATATATAGTCATCGAGGGAGAGAAAGAATCGATAAGAGGTGCCTTCATGATTCACAGTAATAAAATCGGGGATTTGTATCTGGTTCTGGTCTATAGGTGAAATATAAGTTTGCCTACGAAAACTTAGAATGTGCTTGAATTCTGGGTGTGAAGTTCCAAGGCGAAAAAACATATTCTACGACATTATTTTAACGCCAATTCGTGTTAATTCATTTTCTAATAGTATATTTGGTATACATGGACATACATTTGACAGTAGTAATCTTTCCGCAGCTGTTATTAATCGCCGAGCCTTAAACGTAATTTGTTCGAGATTTATTAAGCCATCATTGCTATTCATAAATAAATCAACCAAATATTAATTTGCCAAGTAAATGGAAATGGGGTTATTAAATATTCTGGAAGAAAAGATTATATTTTTTGGTTCAATGATATTCTCTAAAGAAATTAGGTATTCTTCCAATTTTATGTTATCAAGTGATTGAAAAACTATTGCTTGGAAATTTTGGTGAATTCGTTACTGTTTCATAAGATTTAATTTGAGGTTGAGTGCCTCCTCTATTAGGGACACTCTTATTCACCGATTCATCCATTTTGGTAATTGTATTTCATTGATGTTCTAACTACGGCCCTGTCTAATGTGTACAAATGTAAACTACTAATGAGTTTTTGATTATACTGGATTGCGAACGTCGATGTAGCTCTCTTTGTTAAAAAGTATGTCTATGCCGATTTGAATATAGAGAATTAATTAAAAAACTCACCGATTCCGTAGTAATACAGAAGATGCTTAGATCTTGAATACTAGACACTGTAACTAAATTATTTCGTACTAAATCTAACTAATTTTATGGATTATCGGAGCTGATATTAAACACAACGGGTGCTCAATTTGCCATGACTGAACTCAACAAAATTCTTTGGAATAAATAGTAGAAGTTACTTTAGAAGTTTGCATAATGAACTGTAAAGGCAATTCTCTAGGTTATGTAGTAATATTTGAAACTACCAATCTCGCTTTTGTAGTAGACAAACACACTTACCAAATCAGAACTTTGTCCTATTGCCCTGTAATATAGATGTAAATTAATACACAAAGTTTACTAGATATGGAGTTGTACTCACATGTATAAATCAGCTAACTCTTGATAGCTATTATTAACAATTAAATGGTGAACATAATGTTTAAAGGCAACCTTTTTCTTAACAAGTTGAATAAACAAATTTTGTTTTAAAGTAGATTTCAGAAAAATAATAACCTGAAATATTCTATAATTTTATTTAAATAAAGGATGTTTCCAACGTAATCTGAAATATTGTTGTGAGTCATTATTTAATTTCAAGACAAAAAGTTCTTATATAAACATGTGTGATAAGTCTTGTTATTAATTAGTTACAGGGAGTTGAAATTTTTGTTAAATGAGCTTTGACTGTTAGTGAATTTATTTTAAGCAATAGTAATGGAGACGAGGGCAGAGACAGCGACGACTAACCAGCTTTTAAGAATGAACGAGATTAAAACATGATGTTCAATTACAGACAAAACGCTTAGAGACGGAACAAGGAGCATTGATATCAGAATGACGTGCGATGTTTCAGATATACTAAGATGGGCTGGAACTAGAAGAAGAGCATGAAAATAATTGAATAGGATGTTCGACTTGGAGAAAAGACTACCAAAGTGCTTGTATCAGAGTTAGTCCAGTTCTGCTTCCGTTTGTATTTAGTTAACAATGATGCCTGCATCTATTGATACTGATATGCATTTTTTAGGTTAAGCCACTGTCCTTCTCCACATTTTGCAGTGATCAAATGGGAGTTTTTAAATAATGTTTTTCAGGATACTTACAAGGTTACACAAACTAAATACTCTGGAGTTTTGTTTGTGGGAATATTTGAAATTACTTGTTTACACAACCTGAACTTAGGTCTTCAAAATCACATAACAATTATATGAATTTGTAATTTTATTTGCAGCTCTCCTGCCTTTTCTGAAAATATTCGGCAATCTATTAGATGTCCAGCGGATACTCCTATTTTAGTTGGAGATGAACATTTTGAGCATCTGATCTGAAACGCACTCTTTTTTTATTTATGCCCCAATGCTATCACTTATATTTCTATTAGAATACTAAAAACATTGAACCCTGTACTTCTTTAACCACAAGACTTATCTCACATGTTTATGAGATCTTTCTTCTTAAAATTGAATGAACAGTTCGAATCAGTCTCTCAGCAAGTGCGTATCGATTGATATTTGTTGTAAACAAACCGGTTAGTGTAAAAACTATACTTATTAATTGAATATTAATAGAGGTGCGAAATAACCAAAAAATTTGTTGGTGAAAATACAAACAACTAAATTAAAATGACTAAAAACCCCCTAACGGAGGGGGATATTCAAATGAAATGGAATTGGATGGAAATAAACCAAACAACTCGGATAATCCTGGAAATTACTACAACATGGAAAAGAAAGAAATTATTCAATATCCTGAAAGCTCATCTCTACTCTGACAAGGTATATATATTGATTGAAAAAATAAACAGGGAAGAGGAAGGAATATATAAATGCATCCAATGAAGGTAGGCCACATTTTACATAAAAAACTAAAAATTCCAAATATCATCAGCATAGCAAGTGTAGGTAAAAATAGAGTAAGAATAGAATTGAAAACTATAAAAGATGCGAATAGATTAGTAACTGATGAAAGATTAATTGAGGAACAGTTAACAGCATTTATACCTAATAACTAGTTGCAACGAAAGGGAATAATAAGAAATGTTGACACAATATTCAAAGACGATTATCTTTTTGAAAACATAATTTCCCCTGTAACAATAACCGAAGTCAATAGATTCAAAAGAAAAATAGACATGGATAGTGAAACTGTTTTTGTACCTCGGCAAATGGTCCTATTAACATTTGAAGGGAACATGCTACCCAGTCATGTTTTCATCAATAGGGTAGCATGTGCAGTCGAACCATATGTACACAAAGTCATACGATGCTTTAAATGTTTAGAGCATGGTCATGTTGCAAAAATTGCTCTAAAGAAAAAGAAAACGAGCACAGTTGTAGGGATCCACAAGACAGTTTTTGTCTACACTGCATAAGCGATAAACACAAATCAATTTCCAAAGTATGCCCTAAATTTGTTGAGCAACATAAAATTAAAAACACATGGCAGAACAAAATTTAACATTTTTAGAAGCAAAAACTGGTCTCAAAAATTCCTACGCAAATATAATTACAAATAACAAGTATCTGATATTAGACACGGAAAACACCGAATCCTTTCCACTACTAACACTAAAAACAAACAGAAATCCTGGTAATACATATAGAATGAATATACCCATACAACCATCCACTTCCAACCAAACCAGAGCAATGCCATCCCCTTCTCAACAACACCCTGAGCCAACACCATCCAACAACAGAAAAAAAGTTTCCTCCCCTATACCAGAAGAACCCATGTTTCCTTTCCCATTCGGGCCCGAACGTCCCCTCCATCCTTTTGATAAATCAGCATATGAACAGAATGCCAATGAAATTGTAAAATTATTTTTTAATGTCTTTCAATGTGTATTAGATGATGTAAGCTCATTCGATGAATTAAAAAATGTAAATCCAACAATTGTAAAAAACAAAATTAGCAACATTTATTACAATGGCTAATAAGGTCAAAAGAAACTTTAAAATTTTGCAATGGAACGCTAAATCTGCAGTTTCAAATAAATTAAGTATGGTGACATGTTTGGATGAAAATGATATAGACATAGCACTTATATCTGAGACATGGTTTAAACCCAGCAGATAAATTTCGTTTAGGGGTTATGATATAATCCGGAGGGACAGGGTTGATGGATAGGCAGGTGTTGCAATCTTAAATAAAAATATTTACTCTTTTAAGGAAATCAACATTCAACAATATTTCTTACCTGGAATCTTAATTTGTGGTATTCAAATATTAAACTCTAACGTTGTAAATTTCAACCTTTTTTTACATTATTGCCCACTGGATATAAACACAAATTACACTGATTGGCAGAATGTGATTGGCTTACTGGATTCAAATAGTATAATAGGTGGAGATTTCAATGCACATCACGAGTTTTGGGGCTCTTATAAAAATAACCCCAAAGGTAATCAAATCAAAGAAGCTTTGGACGATAGTGATATTGTAATTTTAAATACTGGGCAATCCACGCGATTTACTAATAATAACAATCAATCTGCAATAGATCTCACGCTCTCCAAGCCTGATCTGGCGCTTAACTGCCAATGGTACACACTTGCAGACATTATGTGATCAGATCATTTCCCTATTATAATAGAAGTAAACAAAAACATTCACTTTTATGAAGATTATCCCCCAAAAACTAAATGGAACTTGCGTAAAGCCAACTGGAAATTATACCAGGACGCAGCTGATACTTTTTTACCCAAAACTGCCGAAGAATGCATACTATGGAAGAAAAATATGATCTTCTTATCCAAAGAATTAATATGACTGCCGACGTGGCAATCCCGGTTAACAAACCCTTCAAACACAAAAATAAAAAAAATTTACCTCCTTGGTGGGACCCTGAATGCGACGCCGCAATCACTCAACGTAAACAAAAATTAATGAATTATAAAAATCAATGTACCGTGAAGAATTACACACTATGCAAACAAGAAATAGCAGGAGTAAAAAACTATTAAGAGACAAAGCAAGGATAATTGGATGAAATGGTGCTCCAAACTTAATAAAAGCACATCCGTGACGGAACTCTGGAACCAAGCAAAAAGAATGTAAAGAAAAGTAAGTAGTGTGAAAAAAAATGAGAGTACTGCATGGCAGGAGGACTTCCTTAATAAAGTTGCACCACCTATGCCACTCGATGATGTCAGCCCCAATTTAGAGACACTCAAACAGTCCAAAAATAATCATTCCATTTTTTCAACACCTATTAACCTGAAGGAAATAGATTATGCACTTCAAAATAGGAAAAACACATCACAAAGTTACGACGAAATTCGATATCCCATGCTTCACCATCTATCTCTAAATGCCAAGCAAATTTTAAAACAAACATACTTTTGGCTGTCTGGCGAAAGTATCACTGAATGGAAAAAGATTGTAGTCATACCTATTTTAAAACATGGCAAAAATCCAGAGGATGCCGACTCTTATCGGCCCATATCGTTACTACCTTGTGTTTTAAATTTTTTCGAAAGAATGGTAAAAAATCGTCTAGAATGGTGGTTAAATCATATAAATGTCCTCCCTTCCACTCAATATGGATATAAAAAAAACTACGAAACTTATGACGCAGCGGCACATATTGTTACAGAAGTACAAGCATGTTTCGCAAAAGATGAATATCTTATCACACTATTCCTCGATATAAAATCCGCTTATGACTGTAGAATGGCAAATATTACGCGGAAAATTAATCGATCTGCAGGTACCTGTAGAAATAGCAAATATTATTTGCAAACTGTATGTAAATAGATCTGTAACAGTTCGACAACAGAATGGAACCCTGTTCAAAAGTCGAGTAGCTAACAGAGGTCTACCACAAGGCTCTGTATTAGCACCATCACTATTCAATATACACACTATAAACATTCACACGATTACACCCAACTCTAATATTATCCAGTATGCAGACGACTTTGCCATCTACATACATTCGAAAAGATTTGAACAGTGCTTAACTTTATTTAATACAGCTATAACACCACTCTTCAATTGTTTAGAGAAACATGGATATTTCTCCAGACAAATCACACTGTCTAATCTTTACTCGACATAACATTTTAAATACCCCCACAATAACATTGGGAAATATTCGCTTCCCTCTAGTTAACGAATTTAAATATCTTGGTACTACACTTCACAGAAAGTTGACATTTAAGACACACATAGAGGAAATTCTAGTAAAAGCAAGTAAAGGACTAAACTTTCTTAAATCTATAATGAAAACATGGTGGGGTGCAAACCCTCCAACTGCTCTAACTTTCTACAAGGCATACATAAGGTCAATTATAGACAATGGCTGCGCAAGCAAGAAGGAGCTACGGAAGCTGGATGTCGTACAAAATAAAGCTTTGAGGTTGTGCTTTGGAGCAATGAAATCAATCCCCATCGAACCACTTCAAGCAGAAACGTTAGAACCACCTAGAACTACGGAGACAAATGTTAGCAGAGAAAAACATCTTGAAATGTAAAACGAAAAATTCCCCATTAATAACTATGGTAACAGCTTTAAACATTCATGACCTGACATCTAAATATTGGAAACAAAAGCTCACCCCTTCTATGTGAAGCTTATAGAAACACAAGTGATTTCAATCCTACCAGCATTTCTGTAGATCTCGTGAAACTTCTACTAGATGTGACAATAAGAATCCCGGAATATTCAGAAGTTACAGCTCTAAACAATGCAGTAGTCAAACAAATCACAAGTACATATCAAAACTACACACCAATATATACTGATGCTTCAAAAAATAATCAAGAGACTGGTGCTGCAATTGTAATACCCTAACAGATACAACACTGTTACAAACTAGAAAAACACACATCCATTTTCAGTGCAGAATCTATAGCTATATTAAAAGCAATAAGAATATACAATTCAAAACAATATTGGAAAATCTTGAATTTTTACTGATTCACTTGCTGTTCTAAATAGTTTAAAATCGCACTTAGAAATAAATTCAAAGTATAATAATCCATATATGACAAAACTTAAATAAATGTGGCAGAACTTAATGAAAATCAACGAATGATTTTTTCTTGGGTCAAATCCCACACCGGAATTGTACATAATGAAAAAGTGGACAAACTGGCAAAACAGAGCATAATAACAGGTGAAGAAACGACCTGCTGGTTAACGATTTTGGCATCTAGAAACACCAAAACGAAAAACTGTATTGAAATTTTTCCGAAGTAGCGTCATGCTACTCTCTACAATAGCCCTATGTCATTCTGAAATAAGCCTAAAAATATATTCGACTGCCTTATGAGTTTTGTCACTGAGACAAATATTAAATTGTAGTCATTAGATAATCTTGCATACCTAAATGTCTATCCTACTTTATTATTTACCTCACTTACCGTGGTCTACCTTGTATTTGTTGTTTTAAAAAATGCCCTTACATACCCCTGGGCGAGAAGAGAGTGACCTTTGTAACTTAATCCTTTAGGTTAGGGGAAAAATATGTTTTTGGGATATTCTTGTTAGATAGGTATAATAGGCATCAACACATTGTCACATTTAATTAAAAAATTGTCTGCAGGTTTACATATTTAGATCAATTTTACATGATCATTCAAACATTTTACCTACTTAGTGTCTGGCTGCATTGGCTATGCCTTAAAGCCAAAAAAAAATTGAATGAATGCCCAAAATATTTTAGATTACTTTGGAAAGATTTTGTATATTAAATATGGAGTGTAGATATTTTATGTATGATTCTTACATTCAATATAACATTTCCATCCATTAAATCTAAGGCTGATTCTAGTAACAATAATTTGTCACTATACTTTTTGTAAACTTCTAAAGAATATGTTTGACCATTGAACATTTTTCTAATAACTTCTTCAACTGGAGGAACAACATATTCATGTGTTGATTTAATATCACCTAAAACTTGAACAAACAATAATGAGTATAGAAGTGATAAGTAGGTATACTCAATCTGTACACTATTATAAGCTCTATTATACAGATTGAGGAAATGCTTGTATTCAATTCAACAGTTAAAAAGTATGTATCACAATATCTAACAATTGTAGATAAATATAAAATATTGACATTATCATCTACAGCCAAAAGAAATGCATTTTGCCTGTATAACAATTTGCAGTGGCATAGCTAGGCGAGGGCGAAGTGGGCCCTCGCGAAACACAGCTGATTCTAGGCATTAGTGATTGGAAATACCAAAATACTATTCCTGAACATCATGAAAATGGCTATGCTCTGTAAGTACAGCTTCCGCAGAAAGAAGTTTTTCCAAGTGAAAAATTAATAAAAACTACTTAAGAAACAGTATGAAGCAGGACCAATTGTCTGGTTTAGCAATACTCTCAATTGAAGCAGATTTAGCTACACAAATCCTTACTAGCAGTAGAACTTTGCTTTTGTAAAAAATTAAATTACTCGTCACAGAATAAACGCTTTTCCAAATATATATGCTTTTCAATATTCTCCCACCACGCATTTATATTTTTTAACTATCATGAGTAGGTATGCTGTGTCAAAGCATATTTAGTAAGATAGATTTATTGTGTAGATCTTGGGAATGAAAGAAAAGGGGCTACTGATGCGACTTCGTCCATGTCTATATTAGCCAACGTTACACCACTGACAATTTAAATAAAAAAAACAACAAACTGAAAAAATATTGAATTTAAATAAGCTATGGTTCAAAATATCTCTTCGCGAATTCCTGAGTTGATTTTAAATATGATTTGTTACAATTCTAATGGAGCCTCAATAGAAAATATTTATTTTAAGAAGTTAAATATATTATGGAGCAATAATTGGTAAACAGGAGCAAAGGACTTAAAGATATATCCATAAGCTTACTCCCAAGTTTCTCCAAATTATTTTAAACTGCAATGTGTAATAACGTTATACAGTTTTTCTAAGAATGTAACATCTTCAGTGATAATCAACATGGTTACTTACAAAAAAATCAACACAAACAGCAATCTTTCAATATACACAGAGCATAATTGGTCTGATGGAAAAACGGCAGCTAGCTCTGGGTATGTTTCTTGATCTGTCAAAAGCATACGACTGTCTGGATCATAATATCTTGTTAATTAAATTAGAGAAATATGGAATAAGAGGAAATGCTCTGAAATGGTTTCATTCAAATTTAGCAAGCAGACGACAGTCAGTAATACTAAAGACTTGAAAAACTTCAAATCTGATATTATAACATCTATAGGTATACCGCAAGGAAGTGTAATGGGCCCTCTGTTATTCGTTATATTTATGAATGATTTATGCAAATCTAAATTAGCAGAGAATCAATTTATAACTATTTATGCTGATGACACAAGCCTTCTGGCAGGGGAGACACATATCGGGAGATGATGGTGAACTGCTCTAACATTTTTCAGAAAACAAAAAATTGGTTTAAAAAAAATAAGTTAGTATTGAACGAGTCTAAAACTAAAGTGATAATGCTTGCAAACTATCTAACAGCCAATGAAAAACCAAATGATATATCATTTACCAATATCACTTTTCAGTTATCCCATGACACCAAGTTTATGGGTGTTTACATTTATGAATGCGTGAACTGGTCACAATATATAGAGGAAATCTCTTCGAAGCTTGGAAAAGTGTCCTATGGACTAAGAATAATCTGTAAATATCTAGACAAGCAAGCAGCTTTATCTCATTATTTTGCAAATTTTGAATCGGTCATGAGATACAGAATATTTTTTGGGGATTCAATAAGAACACAAATAGAATATTTGTTATTCAAAAGAGAGTAATGAGAATAATCAATTGCAAACATTATAAGGAGTCTTGTAGAACAGTTTTTAAGAATAATAACATCATGACTGTTTATGCTCTGTACATTTTTGAATGTTTGATGTATTTGTTTAAAAATAGAGAACTTTTTAATCAAATGCCACAGAACACGAATATAACACCAGGAGGCATGACCTCATTTATCCATATCATACATTGAGGCTTACTGAAAAATCTTGGTATTATGTGGCAATGAAATTTTACAAGTTACCAGTACTTGTAAGACATTCGGCTAGTAGCAATCAATTTTCAAAAAACATCAAAAAGATACTTGTAGATCTAGAACCCTATTGTGGGGTGGTATTGAGGATGTTTTAAAACATCAGTTTTGAAATATCATTGTGTTTGACGTCATTTTATTACATGTTTTAATTGTTTTTGTACAAATAATTGTAACATTTTTTAAAATAAACATTATTATTATAATTAATATTCCCAAACATCAAACATATTTATGATATAGTTTTGACAATTAAGTACTCTACATTTACCTATACTTTTAACAAATTTTGTGTTGATGGATGGATTAAATTTTATATTATGAAAATTCTACTTACTCAGATCTAAAGAGTTTTTAGATATGAGAGAATGTATGGATATGAAGCTATTTTCTTCAGGAATTGTCGTGAATACATAGTCTGGTTGTGGTTTTTCCTATAAAATATAGGTACTAGATCAAAAACAATTTTTACAAGAAAATAAGCGTACTTCGTCTTCATCAAAATTAAAACCTGAAGAAGAGCTGGTGTTCCAAAAGTCTTCAGCACTTTTTGCTGTCATGTTATCAAATTTGCAACGAATTTTTAACAAAACTAAAATTTGTACTCTTCTCTTAACTCTTGTCAATGTCTACATTATCTAGGTTATGTTTACAGTATCTAGGATAGGGTCCGGTCGCATATTTTAAAACTTCAAATTCTTTCGAAACCAGTAGCTAAATGCCGCCCTGCTATTGGCTTGATTTCGACCAACGTAATTTCATAAAGGAATACGAGATATTAGCTTTGTTCGCGAGTTGGATTCCGAATCAGCAGAGGGATTACCAACACTCGATTCGAACCCACTCTTCGATTCGAAGCGAAGCTCGAACCGTAGACGATTCGATATAAAGAGTGAATTATGAACGTACTTCGAATTGCAATCGGATAATTTCGGTGTTTTACTAGAAAGGACTAGGGAGTTTTCGAAAAATTACTAGATTAATGACAAGTGGTATTTGTGACTGTGACAAATAACCACCGTATACTACTACTATGGAGGGTAGAACTTAAACTTGAAATTTTTCTCACTTACGGACTTTGTCAAAATTTCAAAGAAAACGCGACGATTCTTGATCTTGGGTCCCTCGTTTATATAATAAACGGGAAGACATGGAGACTTCGTTTTCGGTATAGGGCATATACGAAGCGTGAAATCTCAAAAAAATACGCAAAATAAAAAATTCCCTTTCGGGGGCGGTTTTTTTGGGGGGTGGCTACACTTGTTTTTGGAAAAAATGAAATTCCAACAACGTCATCTTTTTTCTTGAATTTTTTTATGTACGGCCCTAAATTTTCATAATTTTATCTTAAACTTGAAATTTTTCTCACGTATGGACTTTGTCAAAATTTCAAAGAAAACGCGACGATTCTAGATCTTGGGTCCCTCGTTTATATAAGAAACGGGAAGACATGGAGACTTCATTTTCGGTATTGGGCATATACGATGCGTGAAATCTCAAAAAAATACACAAAATAAAAAATTCCTTTTCGGGGGCGGTTTTTTTGGGGGGTGGCTACCCTTATTTTTGGAAAAAATGAAATTCCAACGACGTCATCGGTTTCCTTGAATTTTTTTATGTACGGCCCTAAATTTTCATTTTATCTTAAACTTGAAATTTTTCTCACTTACGGACTTTGTCAAAATTTCAAAGAAAACGCGACGATTCTTGATCTTGGGTCCCTCGTTTATATAAGAAACGGGAAGACATGGAGACTTCGTTTTCGGTATAGGGCATATACGAAGCCTGAAAACTCAAAAAAATACACAAAATAAAAAATTCCCTTTCGGGGGCGGTTTTTTTGGGGGGTGGCTACCCTTGTTTTTGGAAAAAATGAAATTCCAACAACGTCATCGGTTTCCTTGAATTTTTTTATGTACGACCCTAAATTTTCATAATTTTATCTTAAACTTGAAATTTTTCTCACTTATGGACTTTGTCAAAATTTCAAAGAAAACGCGACGATTCTTGATCTTGGGTCCCTCGTTTATATAATAAACGGGAAGACATGGAGACTTCGTTTTCGGTATAGGGCATATACGAAGCGTGAAATCTCAAAAAAATACACAAAATAAAAAATTCCCTTTCGGGGGCGGTTTTTTTGGGGGGTGGCTACCCTTGTTTTTGGAAAAAATGAAATTCCAACAACGTCATCGGTTTTCTTGAATTTTTTTATGTACGGCCCTAAATTTTCATAATTTTATCTTAAACTTGAAATTTTTCTCACGTATGGACTTTGTCAAAATTTCAAAGAAAACGCGACGATTCTAGATCTTGGGTCCCTCGTTTATATAAGAAACGGGAAGACATGGAGACTTCAATTTCGGTATTGGGCATATACGATGCGTGAAATCTCAAAAAAATACACAAAATAAGAAATTCCCTTTCGGGGGCGGTTTTTTTGGGGGGTGGCTACCCTTATTTTTGGAAAAAATGAAATTCCAACAACGTCATCGGTTTTCTTGAATTTTTTTATGTACGGCCCTAAATTTTCATAATTTTATCTTAAACTTGAAATTTTTCTCACGTATGGACTTTGTCAAAATTTCAAAGAAAACGCGACGATTCTAGATCTTGGGTCCCTCGTTTATATAAGAAACGGGAAGACATGGAGACCTCATTTTCGGGATAGGGCATATACGATGCGTGAAATCTAAAAAAAATACACAAAATAAAAAATTCCCTTTCGGGGGCGGTTTTTTGGGGGTTGGCTACCCTTATTTTTGGAAAAAATGAAATTCCAACGACGTCATCGGTTTCCTTGAATTTTTTTATGTACGGACCTAAATTTTCATCGGCCCTAAATTTTCATAATTTTATCTTAAACTTGAAATTTTTCTCAAGTCATCACCCCTTAGGGGGTGGGTGGGGGATAACTGATTTAGGTTAAAATGAAAGGTAATCAATCATCCATCAATACATTCCCGCGAAAAGTTTTTTTCTATCAAATAGGGAAGTATGCTAGACCCGAGAGCTCTACACCACTGAATAATCAATTTTTTGATAACACTTTTTCCGCATAACTTTATAAAAAAACAAGTTATCAAAATGAAATTTGGGGTGTATACGTAAAAACTTACGTAGAATTTGATTCCGAATTCAAAAATTTATTTTTACGACTATTTTACAAAGTCACCCCCACCCCCGCCCTTAGGGGGTGGGTGGGGGATGACTGATTTAGGTTAAAATGAAAGGTAATCATCCATCAATACATTCCAGTGAAAAGTTTTTTTCTATCAAATATGGAAGTATGCTAGACCCGAGAGCTCTACACCACTGAATAATCAATTTTTTGATAACATTTTTTCCGTATAACTTTATAAAAAAAACAATTTATCAAAGTGAAATTTGGGGTGTATACGTAAAAAATTACGTAGAATTTGATTCCGAATTCAAAAATTTATTTTTACGACTATTTTAGAAAGTCACCCCCACCCCCGCCCTTAGGGGGTGGTTGGGGGATGACTGATTTAGGTTAAAATGAAAGGTAATCATCCATTAATACATTCCCGTGAAAAAAAATTTTTGTCAGGTATGGAAGTATGCTAGACCCGAGAGCTGTACATCATCGATAATCAAATTTTTTATAACATTTTTTTCGCATAACTTTATAAAAAAACAAGTTATCCAAATGAAATTTTGGGTGTATACGTAAAAAATTGCGTAGAATTTGATTCCGAATTCAAAAATTTATTTTTACGACTATTTTACAAAGTCACCCCCACCCCCGCCCTTAGGGGGTGGGTGGGGGATGACTGATTTAGGTTAGAATGAAAGGTAATCATCCATCAATACATTCCCGTGAAAAAAAAAATTCTATAAGGTATGGAAGTATGCTAGACCCAAGAGCCCTACTCCAACCGAGACGCATCAGTTGCTTTATTTTTTAATTTTCGCCCACTTGGACAACTTTTCACTGAACAAAGCTTTCCCATTGTTTCTATTTTTTTTTCTCTTTGAATTTACAACAAATTCGTAATAATAATAATAATAAAAAATGTATCTACTAAAGTTTATAAAAATCGAATCACTATCCACGTTAGTTCAGCAGTTTTATAGGTTATATTTACTAATCAACATCAACACTTGACTACGTAAAACTCATTTTAACCTAAATCAGTCATCCCCCACCCACCCCCTAAGTGCGGGGGTGGGGGTGACTTTGTAAAATAGTCGTAAAAATAAATTTTTGAATTCGGAATCAAATTCTACGTAATTTTTTACGTATACACCCCAAATTTCATTTTGATAACTTGTTTTTTTATAAAGTTATGCGGAAAAAGTGTTATCAAAAAATTGATTATTCAGTGGCGTAGAGCTCTCGGGTCTAGCATACTTCCATATTTGATAGAAAAAAACTTTTCGCGAGAATGTATTGATGGATGATTACCTTTCATTTTAACCTAAATCAGTTATCCCCCACCCACCCCCTAAGGGGTGATGACTTGAGAAAAATTTCAAGTTTAGGATAAAATTATGAAAATTTAGGGCCGTACATAAAAAAATTCAAGGAAACCGATGACGTCGTTGGAATTTCATTTTTTCCAAAAATAAGGGTAGCCACCTCCCAAAAAAACCGCCCCCGAAAGGGAATTTCTTATTTTGTGTATTTTTTTGAGATTTCACGCATCGTATATGCCCAATCCCGAAATTGAAGTCTCCATGTCTTCCCGTTTCTTATATAAACGAGGGACCCAAGATCTAGAATCGTCGCGTTTTCTTTGAAATTTTGACAAAGTCCATACGTGAGAAAAATTTCAAGTTTAAGATAAAATTATGAAAATTTAGGGCCGTACATAAAAAAATTCAAGAAAACCGATGACGTTGTTGGAATTTCAAAAAAACCGCCCCCGAAAGGGAATTTTTTATTTTGTGTATTTTTTTGAGATTTCACGCTTCGTATATGCCCTATACCGAAAACGAAGTCTCCATGTCTTCCCGTTTCTTATATAAACGAGGGACCCAAGATCATGAATCGTCGCGTTTTCTTTGAAATTTTGACAAAGTCCATAAGTGAGAAAAATTTCAAGTTTAAGATAAAATTATGAAAATTTAGGGCCGTACATAAAAAAATTCAAGGAAACCGATGACGTTGTTGGAATTTCATTTTTTCCAAAAACAAGGGTAGCCACCCCCCAAAAAAACCGCCCCCGAAAGGGAATTTTTTATTTTGAGTATTTTTTTGAGATTTCACGCTTCGTGTATGCCCTATACCGAAAACGAAGTCTCCATGTCTTCCCGTTTCTTATATAAACGAGGGACCCAAGATCAAGAATCGTCGCGTTTTCTTTGAAATTTTGACAAAGTCCATACGTGAGAAAAATTTCAAGTTTAAGATAAAATTATGAAAATTTAGGGCCGTACATAAAAAAATTCAAGAAAACCGATGACGTTGTTGGAATTTCAAAAAAACCGCCCCCGAAAGGGAATTTTTTATTTTGTGTATTTTTTTGAAATTTCACGCTTCGTATATGCCCTATACCGAAAACGAAGTCTCCATGTCTTCCCGTTTCTTATATAAACGAGGGACCCAAGATCATGAATCGTCGCGTTTTCTTTGAAATTTTGACAAAGTCCATAAGTGAGAAAAATTTCAAGTTTAAGATAAAATTATGAAAATTTAGGGCCGTACATAAAAAAATTCAAGGAAACCGATGACGTTGTTGGAATTTCATTTTTTCCAAAAACAAGGGTAGCCACCCCCCAAAAAAACCGCCCCCGAAAGGGAATTTTTTATTTTGAGTATTTTTTTGAGATTTCACGCTTCGTGTATGCCCTATACCGAAAACGAAGTCTCCATGTCTTCCCGTTTCTTATATAAACGAGGGACCCAAGATCAAGAATCGTCGCGTTTTCTTTGAAATTTTGACAAAGTCCATACGTGAGAAAAATTTCAAGTTTAGGTTCTACCCTCCATAGTAGTAGTATACGGTGGTTATTTGTCACAGTCACAAATACCACTTGTCATTAATCTAGTAATTTTTCGAAAACTCCCTAGTCCTTTCTAGTACAACACCGAAATTATCCGATTGCAATTCGAAGTACGTTCATAATTCACTCTTTATATCGAATCGTCTACGGTTCGAGTTTCGCTTCGAATCGAAGAGTGGGTTCGAATCGAGTGTTGGTAATCCCTCTGCTGATTCGGAATCCAACTCGCGAACAAAGCTAATATCTCGTATTCCTTCATGAAATTACATTGGTCGAAATCAAGCCAATAGCAGGGCGGCATTTAGCTACTGGTTTCGAAAGAATTTGAAGTTTTAAAATATGCGACCGGACCCTATCCTAGATACTGTAAACATAACCTAGATAATGTAGACATTGACAAGAGTTAAGAGAAGAGTACAAATTTTAGTTTTGTTAAAAATTCGTTGCAAATTTGATAACATGACAGCAAAAAGTGCTGAAGACTTTTGGAACACCAGCTCTTCTTCAGGTTTTAATTTTGATGAAGACGAAGTACGCTTATTTTCTTGTAAAAATTGTTTTTGATCTAGTACCTATATTTTATAGGAAAAACCACAACCAGATTATGTATTCACGACAATTCCTGAAGAAAACAGCTTCATATCCATACATTCTCTCATATCTAAAAACTCTTTAGATCTGAGTAAGTAGAATTTTCATAATATAAAATTTAATAGAATGGTATTTGTCACCATCAACACAAAATCTGTTGAAAGTATAGGTAAATGTAGAGTACTTAATTGTCAAAACTATATCATAAATATGTTTGATGTTTGGGAATATTAATTATAATAATAATGTTTATTTTAAAAAATGTTACAATTATTTGTACAAAAACAATTAAAACATGTAATAAAATGACGTCAAACACAATGATATTTCAAAACTGATGTTTTAAAACATCCTCAATACCACCCCACAATAGGGTTCTAGATCTACAAGTATCTTTTTGATGTTTTTTGAAAATTGATTGCTACTAGCCGAATGTCTTACAAGTACTGGTAACTTGTTGTAAAATTTCATTGCCACATAATACCGAGATTTTTCAGTAAGCCTCAATGTATGATATGGATAAATGAGGTCATGCCTCCTGGTGTTATATTCGTGTTCTGTGGCATTTAGATTAAAAAGTTCTCTATTTTTAAACAAATACATCAAACAGTCATGATGTTATTATTCTTAAAAAATATTCTACAAGACTCCTTACAATGTTTGCAATTGATTATTCTCATTACTCTCTTTTGAATAACAAATATTCTATTTGTGTTCTTATTGAATCCCCAAAAAAATATTCTGTATCTCATGACCGATTCAAAATTTGCAAAATAATGAGATAAAGCTGCTTGCTTGTCTAGATATTTACAGATTATTCTTAGTCCATAGGACACTTTTCCAAGCTTCGAAGAGATTTCCTCTATATATTGTGACCAGTTCATCCATTCATAAATGTAAACACCCATAAACTTGGTGTCATGGGATAACTGAAAAGTGATATTGGTAAATGATATATCATTTGGTTTTTCATCGGCTGTTAGATAGTTTGCAAACATTATCACTTTAGTTTTAGACTCGTTCAATACTAACTTATTTTTTTTAAACCAATTTTTTGTTTTCTGAAAAATGTTAGAGCAGTTCACCATCATCTCCCGATATGTGTCTCCCCTGCCAGAAGGCTTGTGTCATCAGCATAAATAGTTATAAATTGATTCTCTGCTAATTTAGATTTGCATAAATCATTCATAAATATAACGAATAACAGAGGGCCCATTACACTTCCTTGCGGTATACCTATAAATGTTATAATATCAGATTTGAAGTTTTTCAAGTCTTTAGTATTACTGACTGTCGTCTGCTTGCTAAATTTGAATGAAACCATTTCAGAGCATTTCCTCTTATTCCATATTTCTCTAATTTAATTAACAAGATATTATGATCCAGACAGTCGTATGCTTTTGACAGATCAAGAAACATACCCAGAGCTAGCTGCCGTTTTTCCATCAGACCAATTATGCTCTGTGTATATTGAAAGATTGCTGTTTGTGTTGATTTTTTTGTAAGTAACCATGTTGATTATCACTGAAGATGTTACATTCTTAGAAAAACTGTATAACGTTATTACACATTACAGTTTCAAATAATTTGGAGAAACTTGGGAGTAAGCTTATGGATATATCTTTAAGTCCTTTGCTCCTGTTTACCAATTATTGCTCCATAATATATTTAACTTCTTAAAATAAATATTTTCTATTGAGGCTCCATTAGAATTGTAACAAATCATATTTAAAATCAACTCAGGAATTCGCGAAGAGATATTTTGAACCATAGCTTATTTGAATTCAATATTTTTTCAATTTGTTGTTTTTTTTATTTAAATTGTCAGTGGTGTAACGTTGGCTAATATAGACATGGACGAAGTCGCATCAGTGGCCCCTTTTCTTTCATTCCCAAGATCTACACAATAAATCTATCTTACTAAATATGATTTGACACAGCATACCTACTCATGATAGTGAAAAAATATAAATGCGTGGTGGGAGAATATTGAAAAGCATATATATTTGGAAAAGCGTTTATTCTGTGACGAGTAATTTAATTTTTTACAAAAGCAAAGTTCTACTGCTAGTAAGGATTTGTGTAGCTAAATCTGCTTCAATTGAGAGTATTGCTAAACCAGACAATTGGTCCTGCTTCATACTGTTTCTTAAGTAGTTTTTATTAATTTTTCACTTGGAAAAACTTCTTTCTGCGGAAGCTGTACTTACAGAGCATAGCCATTTTCATGGTGTTCAGGAATAGTATTTAGGTATTTCCAATCACTACTGCCCAGAATCAGCTGTGTTTCGCGAGGGCCCACTTCGCCCACGCCTAGCTATGCCACTGCAAATTGTTATACAGGCAAAATGTATTCCTTTTGGCTGTAGATGATAATGTCAATATTTTATATTTATCTACAATTGTTAGATATTGTGATACATACTTTTTAACTGTTGAATTGAATACAAGCATTTCCTCAATCTGTATAATAGAGCTTATAATAGTGTACAGATTGAGTATACCTACTTATCACTTCTATACTCATTATTGTTTGTTCAAGTTTTAGGTGATATTAAATCAACACATGAATATGTTGTTCCTCCAGTTGAAGAAGTTATTAGAAAAATGTTCAATGGTCAAACATATTCTTTAGAAGTTTACAAAAAGTATAGTGACAAATTATTGTTACTAGAATCAGCCTTAGATTTAATGGATGGAAATGTTATATTGAATGTAAGAATCATACATAAAATATCTACACTCCATATTTAATATACAAAATCTTTCCAAAGTAATCTAAAATATTTTGGGCATTCATTCAATTTTTTTTTGGCTTTAAGGCATAGCCAATGCAGCCAGACACTAAGTAGGTAAAATGTTTGAATGATCATGTAAAATTGATCTAAATATGTAAACCTGCAGACAATTTTATAATTAAATGTGACAATGTGTTGATGCCTATTATACCTATCTAACAAGAATATCCCAAAAACATACTTTTCCCCAAACCTAAAGGATTAAGTTACAAAGGTCACTCTCTTCTCGCCCAGGGGTATGTAAGGGCATTTTTTAAAACAACAAATACAAGGTAGACCACGGTAAGTGAGGTAAATAATAAAGTAGGATAAACATTTAGGTATGCAAGATTATCTAATGACTACAATTTAATATTTGTCTCAGTGACAAAACTCATAAGGCAGTCGAATATATTTTTAGGCTTATTTCAGAATGAAATAGGGCTATTGTAGAGAGTAGCATGACGCTACTTCGGAAAAATTTCAATACAGTTTTTCGTTTTGGTGTTTCTAGATGCCAAAATCGTTAACCAGCAGGTCGTTTCTTCACCTGTTATTATGCTCTGTTTTGCCAGTTCGTCCACTTTTTCTTATGTACAATTCCGGTGTGGGATTTGACCCAAGAAAAAATCATTCGTTGATTTTCATTAAGTTCTGCCACATTTATTTAAGTTTTGTCATATATGGATTATTATACTTTGAATTTATTTCTAAGTGCGATTTTAAACTATTTGGAACAGCAAGTGAATCAGTAAAAATTAAAGATTTTCCAATATTGTTTTGAATTGTATATTCTTATTGCTTTTAATATAGCTATAGATTCTGCACTGAAAATGGATGTGTGTTTTTCTAGTTTGTAACAGTGTTGTATCTGTTAACTGTTCCTCAATTAATCTTTCATCAGTTACTAATCTATTCGCATCTTTTATAGTTTTCAATTCTATTCTTACTGTATTTTTACGTACACTTGCTATGCTGATGATGTTTGGAATTTTTAGTTTTTTATGTAAAATGTGGCCTACCTTCATTGGATGCATTTATATATTCCTTCCTCTTCCCTGTTTATTTTTTCAATAAATATATATATACCTTGTCAGAGTAGAGATGAGCTTTCAGGATATTGAATAATTTCTTTCTTTTCCATGTTGTAGTAATTTCCAGGATTATCCTAGTTGTTTGGTTTATTTCCATCCAATTCCATTTCATTTGAATATCCCCCTCCGTTAGGGGGTTTTTAGTCATTTTAATTTAGTTGTTTGTATTTTCACCAACAAATTTTTTGGTTGTTTCGCACCTCTATTAATATTCAAATAATAAGTATAGTTTTTACACTAACCGGTTTGTTTACAACAAATATCTATCGATACGCACTTGCTGAGAGACTGATTCGAACTGTTCATTCAATTTTAAGAAGAAAGATCTCATAAACATGTGAGATAAGTCTTGTGGTTAAAGAAGTACAGGGTTCAATGTTTTTAGTATTCTAATAGAAATATAAGTGATAGCATTGGGGCATAAATAAAAAAAGAGTGCGTTTCAGATCAGATGCTCAAAATGTTCATCTCCAACTAAAATAGAAGTATCCGCTGGACATCTAATAGATTGCCGAATATTTTCAGAAAAGGCAGGAGAGCTGTAAATAAAATTACAAATTCATATAATTGTTATGTGATTTTGAAGACCTAAGTTCAGGTTGTGTAAACAAGTAATTTCAAATATCCCCACAAACAAAACGCCAGAGTATTTAGTTTGTGTAACCTTGTAAGTATCCTGAAAAACATTATTTAAAAATTCCCATATGATCACTGCAAAATGTGGAGAAGGACAGTGGCTTAACCTAAAAAATGAATATCAGTATCAATAGATGCAGGCATCATTGTTAACTAAATACAAACGGAAGCACAACTGGACTAACTCTGATACCAGCACTTTGGTAGTCTTTTCTCCAAGTCGAACATCCTATTCAATTATTTTCATGCTCTTCTAGTTCCAGCCCATCTTAGTATATCTGAAACATCGCACGTCATTCTGATATCAATGCTCCTTGTTCCGTCTCTAAGCGTTTTGTCTGTAATTGAACATCATGTTTTCATCTCGTTCATTCATAAAAGCTGGTTAGTCGTCGCTGTCTCTGCCCTCGTCTCCATTACTATTGCTTAAAATAAATTCACTAACAGTCAAAGCTCATTTAACAAAAAATTCAACTCCCTGTAACTAATTAATAACAAGACTTATCACACATGTTTATATAAGAACTTTTTGTCTTGAAATTAAATAATGACTCACAACAATATTTCAGATTACGTTGGAAACATCCTTTATTTAAATAAAATTATAGAATATTTCAGGTTATTATTTTTCTGAAATCTACTTTAAAACAAAATTTGTTTATTCAACTTGTTAAAAAAAAGGTTGCCTTTAAACATTATGTTCACCATTTAATTGTTAATAATAGCTATCAAGAGTTAGCTAATTTATACATGTGAGTACAACTCCATATCTAGTAAACTTTGTGTATTAGTTTACATCTATATTACAGGGCAATAGGACAAAGTTCTGATTTGGTAAGTGTGTTTGTCTACTATAAAAGCGAGATTGGTAGTTTCAAATATTACTACATAACCTAGAGAATTGCCTTTACAGTTCATTATGCAAACTTCTAAAGTAACTTCTACTATTTATTCCAAAGAATTTTGTTGAGTTCAGTCATGGCAAATTGAGCACCGGTTGTGTTTAATATCAGCTCCGATAATCCATAAAATTAGTTAGATTTAGTACGAAATAATTTAGTTACAGTGTCTAGTATTCAAGATCTAAGCATCTTCTGTATTACTATGGAATCGGTGAGTTTTTTAATTAATTCTCTATATTCAAATCGGCATAGACATACTTTTTAACAAAGAGAGCTACATCGACGTTCGCAATCCAGTATAATCAAAAACTCATTAGTAGTTTATATTTGTACACATTAGACAGGGCCGTAGTTAGAACATCAATGAAATACAATTACCAAAATGGATGAATCGGTGAATAAGAGTGTCCCTAATAGAGGAGGCACTCAACCTCAAATTAAATCTTATGAAACAGTAACGAATTCACCAAAATTTCCAAGCAATAGTTTTTCCATCACTTGATAACATAAAAATGGAAGAATACCTAATTTCTTTAGGGAATATCATTGAACCAAAAATTATAATCTTTTCTTCCAGAATATTTAATAACCCCATTTCCATTTACTTGGCAAATGAATATTTGGTTGATTTATTTATGAATAGCAATGATGGCTCAATAAATGTCGAACAAATTACGTTTAAGGCTCGGCGATTAATAACAGCTGCGGAAAGATTACTACTGTCAAATGTATGTCCATGTATACCAAATATACTATTAGAAAATGAATTAACACGAATTGGCGTTAAAATAATGTCGTAGAATCTGTTTTTTCGCCTTGGAACTTCACACCCAGAATTCAAGCACATTCTAAGTTTTCGTAGGCAAACTTATATTTCACCTATAGACCAGAACCAGATACAAATCCCCGATTTTATTACTGTGAATCATGAAGGCACCTCTTATCGATTCTTTCTCTCCCTCGATGACTATATATGCTATAACTATAAGCAGAAAGGGGATGTTGCAACAGAATGTATGCTCCCTAATACACAGTCACAAGTACCACTAACAAACCTAGCAACAACCACATTAACAGCTTTACCACCTGCTCATGTAGCTGTAACAACACCACAACAATCAACTGTTTCGGGAACACATATACCAGCAGCAACTCTATCCTATTTCTTCTACTCCAACATCAATACTGCAGTCTGAAAACCTATCTATGACACACCTGATATCTGATACATCTCTAGAAGAAACCAATAAAAATTCAATTATTTCTGACACAACTTCTAAAACTGAACCACAACGTTCACATTCTATTAAAATAAACACAGCTCATTCCTATTTTGGTAGCCGACGAGTAAACATCGCTTATCGGTACTGAATAGATCGTTAACTTTAAATCAAAATAGGAGTTTTTCTGTGTGTTGTGAAAAAGTAGGATAATCACTATGTGAATTTTCACAAAACTGGTGATTGACCTTAGGAACAATTAAACATAACTAATTTCAAAAGTGTCAACTATTGGGGACCTTTAATTCTACCACTAGCGTAACAACAAGAGAGTAACCTGCTAGCTACCAACGAGAGCAGACGTGATTTAATGATTTAGAGAACTTTAACAATAGTCCAGGAGACAAAACATCACCATGAGCTGTTCCAGTGATGGATAATACTCAGAGATGGAAATATAGGACAATGAAACATGGAGAAAAGTGCGTCACAAAAGGAAAAGGTGAAGTAACTCCCCTACATCGAATAACCCAAAACAATTTATTCCTGATGCTGAAGATATCCACAGAGTGATATTTGGCCTCCCTACTAACAGCAATCAAGCAAAACAAGCTGAACACCAAATACACACAAAAAATTATCAGCCTAGCAGAAGCAATATCAATAAAAACATACATGAAGAAAGTTCAATGGAAAATACAATGCAAGACAAAAACAAGGCAACAAATGAAACAAATCCCACAAACTCACTATACAGACCAAATTTTTCTGCAAAAATGAGGGAGATCACAAACAAACCATTTAAATACTTATTCTACATAAAGGCCCCTGAAGACTTAACATGCAAAACATTCTCAGGCGTATGGGACACAGTTCATCCAAACACAGAGGATGTACTACTTTCAACAAAGCAGGGCTTTCTGCTCAAGTCCAATCTAAACAAAACAACTATAACAGACACTCTTCACCAACTAATTTCCGATAAAAAATATCAAATTATAAGGAAACTCAAGCATCACAAACACTCACTAAGAACTTACCTGACTCTGGTGCTTCATATAGTATCGTGATAGATTCGGCAGAAAATGAAATTAGTGAACACTTAACAAAATGCAAAATAGAACATCGTTATTGCAAACGAATTATATTAAGAGCAACAAACAAACCATTGTTAATGATTATAGTAATCACACCCTGTTTGGAGACATCAGAAAAGTTGCTGGTGGAGGGGATGTTCTATAAACACAGATACTACCCGGTTTATCCAAGCAACCCACTGGCACCAATCCCACAACCATGTTCTCGCTGTCAAGCATTCACTCACGCACGTGAACACTGCACAACACCTATAAAATGCACCAAATGTGAATGTCCTCACCACTATAGCAAATGCAACAGTCATCTACCACCAAAATGTGCATCATGCGGAGCTGAAGACCATTCAGCATGGTCCTTGGAGTGCCCTCATAGACCAACTGAGCCAATCGAAGGAATTCCTAATAATCAGATCAAGACACTCAACAAGAAATCCCACGAAATCGACCCGAAAATAACCAAAAACTCCAAAATACATTCAGCAGTCACAATTCACGATATGATTATTGACACATATGTCAACAAACTAAATAAAATGAATAGCACAAACAGAGATGAAATAATTGCAAAGCTAAGGAAAAAATTTGTCGCCCAATACTCCATAGATACAGTTGCGCATTTCTCGGGAAATAGACTATATTTTGATGTTCGACTTGGAGCAACCTTCGATGACTTCTCCCGCTCAACCTATCCAAAGGAATAATAATATTCAAGTTCACGTCGACACTTAAAATCATGTAAGTCAATCTCAACAGTTACTCACCGAGAAAACACCTCATCAACAACATTATTGAGAAGCATGAAATAAACTGTGCATTACTTGTGGAAACAAAAACAAAAGAAAATAGTAACACAAACTACAGAAACTGGAATATTCTACAACTAAATGGAAACATAGTAAACACTAGTGTGCGTGGTGGAAGTTTGATACAGGCGCATTCAGGACTAAAAATGCTAAAAGAAAACTCTCCCAAAATGAATAACCCGCTTAATGAGGTGCTTCACTTTTCAATTCCATTTCTAGGAGACAAACTACACATTTTTCTTGTATATATTCACCCAAATGCATCCATCGAACAAACGCTTTTCAACAAAGCCTCCCTATACAAATATGCTGTGATTGTAGGAGATCTAAATGTGAATCGGAATAAAAGCAGACAAATAAAGGATTTTATCAATAATGCACCTTTCGAAATGGCGTCCACTCCTCCAACCTTTAGAATGGCCAATAACCCAGACTCTACACCAGATCGTGTAATATACACGAAAAACATAAAAAATAATATAGTAACAGTAGAAACCCCTCCAGATTTAGGAATAGAACATGATGCAATAGAAATAACCATCAACCTACAAAGACGAATCATAGAGCAAGAAATAATAAAAAAGAACATCAAGAACTGTGATATAGATAAACTTAACGAAGGGTTGGAGGAGTACATTGATCGTATGGGGGACGATCCGTTTGATAGACGAAAAATTGAACAATTCAACACCACAATAACATCACTCACAATAGAAAACAGCCCAGACCTGAAAATAAAACACTACATCCACGAACTACCACCATACATTATCAAAATGATAAAAAACAAAAGAAACATGTATAGGGATTATCTGAGAGATCCCAATGTTGAGGCAAAAACGCAACTAAACAATTACAACAAAAATGTACAAGCCCTAATTAGACAATACAAAGAACACAAATGGGCTACAGTGTGTACTGAAATAAACGCTAACAAAGGTAAAGATTAGTGGCAACAAATTAGAAAATTAACAAACTACAAAGAAATATCAAAATCTACAATAACTACAAGGAAACAATCAGAGAAAACCATGAACCCCAATACGACCAACAAATATATGATGAAATCGGACAGTGGTATGATGAATACTTTGAAGTGGAACACGGAGCTCACAACAGTAATATAGATGTGTATTTTGAAATATTAAGCAAAGGAAAGAGTACTGCTCCAGGACATGACCACATTACTAAAGATCTATTACGAAAACTGAGTGAAAAGATACACAGATATCTCATCAAAATATACGAGTACTGTTTGAAGCATCACTACTCTCCTAGTGAGTGGAGGCAGGGAACCATTATCACCATTCCTAAACCTAATACGAACCATCATTTAAGCAAAAAACTACCGTCCTATGACTCTTCTTTCAGTTTTGAGAAAGCAACTTGAAAACATCATGAAATATCTGTTACAAAATGAAATCAGACACAGAAACTTCTACCATTAATCCAGTAACCATTTTAACATCCATGCTAACCAACTAATGGGAAACCACTCTGCAGCCCTATTTCTTCATATAAGCAAGGCATTTGATAGTATTTGGCACAAAGGACTACTCTACAAACTAATGACACTAAAATGCCCTCGATATTTGATTCTGCTCCTGAAAGACTATCTTGAGAACAGAACTCTGCAAGTAAAAATCAAGGACCAATACTCGGCAACATTCCACAACGAACAAGGAGTTCCACAAGGATCGCCATTGTCTCCTCTTCTATATAATGTTTATTGTCACGACATATACAACTACAGTCATCAACAAGACTACTTCAATAACAATCGTTACATTTTGCAGTTTGCTGATGACATGGCCTTGACTAGTCACAACAGAACCCTCTCGAAAACTGTTGAAAATCTACAAGTATTGTCAGACAGGACCCTGATCTGGTTCAACAAATGGAGGTTAAAAGTTAATCCAGACAAGTCACAATATATAATATTTAACCACAATAATTCACCAAACTCACCTAAAATAAATATAGACGGCAAAGACATTCACTGCGTAACTATGCGAGGTATCTGGGGGTAGACATAGACCACAAATTTAACTTTAAACAACATAAAGAGGAAATGTAACAAGTAAAGGAGCAACACTGATTCTGGACCATTCCTTATGTAAATTAACATGGGAAATCGCCAAGGTCCATCGTGGTAATTTTTGACGCAATTCGATCTGCGCATGCGTCAATCATGAAGCGGACGTCATCAATAGAATCTCGAATGGCGGTAACCTAACATAGCAAACCCCACGAAATCTTGTGTATCGGAAACCCCACAAAAACGTACCGGAAGTCGGCGGCCATCTTGGATTTCACGCACCGTATGTGCCGTCGGGGGAGGGGGGCGGCCGTCCGTCAAATGGGCCAACCGTCGTATGCCCCATCTGTTCTATGTGTCGTACGGGCCTTCCGTCGTATGCCCCATCTGTTCTGTGCTTCATGATTTTTCTATACCCCATCTGTTCTGTGGCATCATGTACTCCATGATTTTTCTATGGTAGCATGTATATGGCGTGACGTAAGCAACGTTGCCATTAGGGCACTATAACACATATCTCTGCTATTATTGGTCAGATTGAAGCCAAATAAACACCATTGTAATGAAGATAATGACTAGAGGGTGTACAAAAATCATACCTGAAGACAATGACCAGAGGGTGTAAAAGAATTGAGAAAGAAGAAGAGATAAGCGATAAGTTTCGCAAATATACAAGGAGTATCAAAAGAGTCATCTGAAGAAGTGAACGACAATGACCAGAGGGTGCCGTTGACCATCGCCGTATGTGCCTTATGCGTCGTCGGGGGGTGGGGGGCGGCCGTCCATCAAATGTGTCAACCGTCAAATGTATCGTATGGGCCTTCTGTCGTACCATTAAAGCACTAGCATCTCTGATTGGCCGTATTGAAGTTGAATAAACGTGATAAGTGGAACATTTTTAGAGAATGTACAAAGATGTCGTAAGGGCACCAACATCTCTGATTAGTCAGATTGAAGTGAAATAAACAACATTATGAAGAAGAGTGGACAAGAGGTAAATATGTAAAGCCATAAGGGCACTCATACTGATGACGTCACCCATG
This sequence comes from Galeruca laticollis, assembly GCA_963921935.1. Lineage (NCBI taxonomy): Eukaryota > Metazoa > Arthropoda > Insecta > Coleoptera > Chrysomelidae > Galeruca > Galeruca laticollis. The sequence goes on from OY998180.1 coordinate 151,188,578, forward strand.
CTCAGTCACTCGATAATAGGGTATCAAAATAAAGAAAAATTGAATAAACATTTTATTGTATAATATAAAATTGAAAAGTATAATGAATGAAAATAATAACAATAATTTCTATTCTTATATAAATTTTTAAGGAATAATGACGTCAACATCTATATATGCATCAATGGAATAGTGGCCCCAGGGTAAAGTTTCATCGGATCCAGGAAGAATAAATCGTTTGTCATCAAAAGGACTTAACGCTATTTTATCTTGAACAATTGAATGTACTAGATGTTTCTCAGCACGAATTAGATTTTGGGTAACGGTTTTCTGTGTGAAGGTGTCGAGGCATTCTTCATAATCTTCAAATGTGATTACTGTCTTCACAACTGATGATTTTACCCCTTTAGCCTTCTTAGTTATTCCAACGTTTCGAATAAGGCAGTCTATTTCTTCTTTCTCGAATCCATCATTCGCAAGACGTTTTCGTTTTTCCGCTAGACCATCTTCAGAGGTAAGTAACCGCGTTGCATATAATTTAGATCGTAACCCAATATAATCGGTCATTATGATACCATTGTTCTCACCCTTCATCATTCCAAGAACCTTCTTATTAACTTGGGGAATCCCGTAAACGTTATCGAGAGGATAGTCTGAGGTGTCGAAATATTTATAGCAATCAATTTTCATTACTTCATAAGGATCTTGATCTCCAATCTCATATATAAGACTATCGGTATCGGTATACAGTACAGTACAGTTTTCACTAAAACGGTTCGCCATATACTCATAGTGAAAATCATAGATCGTAGTTTTAGCCAGATCTAAAATTGCCATTCCTACATATATCGGTTTATTTAGCCATATTTGCAGCTTTCGTAATTCGATGGCAACTAGGTTTTCGCTGAAAATCGTACTATTCTTAAACTCGGGCTTAGCTATGTACGATTCAGCACCATATCGACCACTCCAATGAGAAATTAGCTTTACATCAACACGTTTGCGCACGTTTTCCATGGTTTTACCTGCAACAATTAGAAAAAGTGATTAGTATAGAAATATTTATATAAAACTAGCAATACTCACCAAACACCGCATTGTTCATCAGTTTGAATAGGTTCTTCTCAAACTCATTCTTCGCAGCCTTACGTAACTCGGTGTTTAAGTCAATGTAGGGCTTTAACCAAGAACTCTGCTTGAATTTCAATACTCGATGTCTTTTTGTCAATACAAGCCCATTCTGTAACGCTTGCTTCAATGCTCGGTAATGTATAACGTATTTTGTTTTATTAGTTAGGGTACCCATCAACTTGGTCTCCTCATTCGATCTTGTAGCAGGCATCACGGTCTTAGGATTTAGGTGTTCAGGACAAAATGGAATATCCTTATGCAAATCATGTAAATGAGAAGGATACTCCAAATCAACTTCAAGCATGTACCCCTCAGAAGCATCGTCAGCAATTTGTGTAACGTCTATATTAGAGACACGCCACTCAAATCCTCCATATGGTAACGCTTGACTCATCGCCCATCCATACTAAAACATTAAAATTAATTGAAATAATTACCTAAAATGAAAAAAACTAAAAAACATACCTGATTATTGACATCATAGTACATTAAATATTTCGATGGATTTGAAGGATTATAAGTGGGCATATACTTATTGTTGGCTCGAGCACGACGTTTTCCGCAAACTTGACTAAGTCCACCGCGTATACCACGCTCAACAAACAAAAACATGTCTACATCAGTGAGAAGTTCCAATTCTTGTCCTGTATGTTTTAGCATAGCATCGAATGTATATCCTGGTAATGTATAATAATGCGCAGGATCGATGTTATACGTAGCAATACAACTGGAACGAAACTGCTCAAAAACGTCAGCAAGAAGAAGGATATCGGTCTTCATATACAACTCTACATATTCCCCTAAGGTTTGACATTGAAACGTATTCCAGACGCGTTGTGCTCTACTATAAAGTTTACGTGAGCAGGGTTTATCTTCGAGATTATTATAGAAAGATTCGATAGGAGGTAACCGTGTTTCTTCAAAGCGGTCGAAAGAATTGAAATAGTCATAAGGCATCACCCCCTTCTTAGTTAACATTGTGAATTCTTCCTTAGGAACACTACTAGAAAACTGTGATCCCAAATTAGGAAATTCGGTTAAATACGAGGAGAGTTTATCGAGAGATGATGCCATGAATCTGAAGCTATCGATAAATCTGAAACGGATTCGTGCATCTTCAACATGTTTTGTGAAGGAAATATATTTTTCTTTTGTAATAGGAAGCAAATCAATAGATCCAGTCATGCGGGTAGCAATGTCTTCGATGATGAAATTTGCATCATAACCAGATAAGTTGTGGAACACTACATTAACAGTAGGCGAATCCTGATAGTTAATATTGCACCCCTCATGTGCTGCACCTCTATAATTGTTTTCAGGAATAAGATGATCATGATCTCGGACTTTCTTATCGGTAGCGGAAAATGGCTTTTCACAAATATGACATTCGGTAGCAGCTTGAAACTGCCGTTCTTGACTAGGTGTCATATGAATTCCATAAGGACATAGGAACACCGTACTAATATCTTGAGCAAGCATATTCAGCTCATCAGCAAACCAGCGCATACAATCTTGACCCAAATAACTCTTATAAAAGGAAAGCGTATCATCATATGAGCACTTGAAGTAATACCCAACGGCTGCAGGGATATGCTGTTGTGGCTTCTTAGAATCCCCAGTCTGCTTCAAAACACTCTCGAGATCTGCATATACTATAAAAGGTGCCTTTACCTTATTCTTAAAGTTTTTGAATTTGAGAACGTTTTTCCCCTGTTCCGGCATCTTAACGGCGCAATCATTAATTTTCAAACAATCTACGGCGTGGGCACCCAACTTTTCCGCTGTAGTAAATGCCTGTAAACATCTTTCACATGGAAATCCCTTTCGTCCCTTACAACATTTAAGATGAACATCTAGTTTTTCATGGGATCTGAAATAGCGTAGGCAACCATCACAGAAGTATTTTTTATCACCTTCTTTACTAAGTTGTGAAGATAGAAGTCTCGATAGATTCTTTATCCAAACAAAGTGATATTTCGTTGGTGCTTCATCATATCTATCTTGTACCATCAACAAATTGACGTGATTATCCATCTTATTCCTTGTAAGGTAAGTTGGTAGAGTAATAAAGGACTTTTGATCTTTTTGCAGAATATAAACATTTATGGATATACCATTTTGCTTCTCAAAAGTAGGGATCTGCTTCATAGTCATAGGAAACTGAATGCCTTTTAGCTTTAATATTGTCGAATAGTGGGGGTATGATGAAATTCTATCAGAATGGATTCTAACAGGATACAGTGCTGACGTCACCGCCCAAGCAAAGCAAGAATCATCTTCATTATTGACGTTAATACATGCCTTCCTCTTTTTGATTTCTGTTGGTAAATCAATATACGAGGATCCCAGTTGTGGAGTATATTTATTGATATTAACACCTAAGTTCACCACCTTCTTCAATGCCCAACCACTATCGCGTTCTTGAAATTCATCTAGATCTCTAAGGATAGGGACAGCGACTTTAGCATCATACCAGTCATCAATGTTTGTATCTTTGTAAATTGGTGAATTAGTTGTCGTAAAATACTTGAACTCATTAAGAATCTGATCTCCTTTAACAATTTCAAATTCACCACCGAAAGCCACATTCACCTTAACAGCTACCTCTTTTTTTAATATAGTATGTATACGCCGTTTAAAGATGGCCTTACAATCTTTGAGAAATGCAATAGGATCCTTATGCTTCAGGTTTGAGATGCTACCAGTTCTGATGCGACTATTAAATGCTGCATCCAGATCATCCCATTTTACACGATGTTTTGCGGTCTCAGAATGAGATGATGGGTCTCCGCCATGTTTTTGAATATATTTAAATTGATTACGAAATGATTTTATTTGAGTTATACTAGTTAGGATATGTTGCTTTTCCCCAATATTCTTGGCACTCCGTAACGCATCATTTAGTTTCTTTATAGCTTTTCTACACTCCGTAAGCCCCTTCGACACTTGGTGTTCATTATAATTAGATGTTATAAGCCCGAACAGAGTAGCAACATATTTTACTAGATTCGCAAAGAGACTCATAATAAGGATGAAAGTTTTTTTCGTGAGCACTTTGAGCAAAGAACTGTATTCGAACGAGTATTATCGGGATGTGATGAGTAAGAAATAAACTCCTAGTCAGACGGAAGACTGAACGGCAATATTTTTTCTCAAAAAGACCTGTAAATGAAGAAATTTGTTTTTTCCATAAGAAAGCATGTAAAAGTGATGCATTTCAAGATATTTGAGCAATTCTACCACTTTTAACCACAATATTTGAGGGAAAATGATTCCACTTGATGAAGAAATAAAAACATATACTACAGTAACTTATAATCTGCCCCTACAAGACGAAAGTTAATTTTTGCAACGATTTGCTTACAAGAGAAATGGTAATTTATTTCAAGGAATTCACCTGTATACACTATTTACTCGTATTAAAGTTATGAATAAAATTTATTTTTATTGATAATATTATTTTTTATATATGAGATTATAGTGGGCCCTTAGATAACTTTTACCGCTGACAGAAAGATACTGTTTCACGCGTTGATATATTATTTCAAAAATTCTCCGAAAATATGTATTCTAACAAGATTTTCAAAAAACTAGGAGTACTTAAAATGTAAACTGGTTGATGTAAAACTGAGCTGTGAGTTTCGTGGTATGAAAAATCTCTGGAAATAATTATAAGCATGATAAATACATATAAATATGAAAAATATTGATTTTATTTCAACATAAAATATTTAAAAATTCACATAGAAGTAGCTAGGGATTGTTAAATGTTTGGAAAACAGATACGATATTCTAGAATTGCCTTTGGTCCACAAATGAAATAATAGTTTATAACATAGACGTAAAACTTACCCAAAAGGATGTTTATCACTACACAAAGTGGTATTACTTTTTCTCTCGGTGTTCAACTATCACAATATTTGTGAGGCAGAATATTTATACTAGTTTTGAAACCCCCCAACTCTCGCTGTTTTTCAACATGATAAGTGCGGTGGGTTGTTGTTTTTCGCGGAGCTTATTTTCAAAATATCCTAATTGTGTGAAGTAAATAGATTTTCGCTGAGTAGTAGCGAGCTTTTACTGAAAACACCCCGAATTTAAATAGGTAAGATATACATTTTCACGGTGTAGTAGCAAGAAAATGAGCGCTCTTGATATATATTACAAAAGGCGTTGTTTACTTAAATACAAAAATGGATTCATATTTGGGAAAAGACATTTTATTATTATTATTTAAAGTTGAAGATAATTTATATGTTTAGATAATTTAAACGCCTATCACAAAAGAATCATATTCTTACTCACACGATTATTTATTAATCTAGATAAATCTTTAATCTAAACAATATTGCATGAAAAAGCCATTTATTTCAATTGGTTTATTAATGAATACTGGTATTTCATTTGTTTTTCCCTTATTAATAATGTTTAGTTGGTACAGTCTTTTCCAGAGAGAATTGGTATTGTTATTAACAGAAAATTTATGTTTTGAAATGTTGTCTGATTTTACGATGAAAAAGTATACTGCAATCTTTTAAAATTGTGTTAAGCCCCCCCATGATATAAATTAACCGTTACCACAATTTGAATTCTACTTCCAACATTTTTTCCTTTATTACTCTATTTTCTCGTTAAAATCGGTTATAGCCTGCGTCTAGTTTTTGCAATTTGAATGCCTTTTATCACTACATTGTTTCAAGGATTTTTATATCATTGCGGTTAGATTTTGTTTTAGAATGTAAATTCACATAATACTCAGTTTTCATTTGAATATGGTACTAGCGACACCACCATAATTATTATTATAATGTGCTATAACACAATTCGGTTGACATTCTCGGTAGTGATTGAAATCTTATAATAACTAAAATTAGTTTTTGTTACGTTCCAGAAGTTTGTTGTTGTTGAGGAAAATACTGGTAAGTAGATGATATATATTAATGGTTTTCGATTATTTTATTAATGCTAGATATTTGAAAAAAAATGTTGGAAGTATATCATATGCTCCTATGGAATTATCGAAATATGCAAAGTAGTTGTTAGCATCAAGTTAATATAAACATATTTGAAAGCTATGATTTTTAAAGGAAAGTATTTCTGAAGGCATGTTTCTGTAAATGAAAAGTAAGAGTTAGGAAATCCACGTTATCTTTGTATGGGGATACAAAGAAAACAATATACTTACTCATCTTTTAGGCGATGACAAATGTTTTGTTACTTAGACATCTGTCTAAAGGTATGTTTCGGTAAATGAAAAGTTAGGGATGTTGGCGAAAAATAAAATTCATTACTAAGTATTACATTTTTATTGATATATATATTTATAATTTTGTGGAACAGAGTTTTTAATTGATTCAATAGCGCATCTTCAGGGCAAGGTGCTCCAAATAGACTCCAAGTAAATGGTTTCGCATCAACAACTTTACGGATATATTCGCCGTATTTGTAATATATGTCTTTGTAGAAAAAGTAAAAATGTGGAAATACGTCGTGCAAATATCCTCTATTAAGAGTATGTCCTTCTAGATTAAATTCAATGTAGGAATTGTTATTGTATACATTGTTAAAATGTGTTGTTTTTCATCAATTATTAGAAGAAGTAAAAATGTGGAAATACGTCGTGCAAATATCCTCTATTAAGAGTATGTCCTTCTAGATTAAATTCAATGTAGGAATTGTTATTGTATACATTGTTAAAATGTGTTGTTTTTCATCAATTATAAATGCAGCTAATATTTCTTAAAATTGAATAAGATTACAATTATACTCAATCAATACGACAATGAAATGCCGTTAACTAAAATATAGCAATAATGATTTATTTGCTACTACCCCGTATGGTGTTTACATAGGTATGCAAAATACTAAAACAATGTAGATAACGTCCAACATATGAATATTTGCCGTTTTACAATCTGAATTAAAAATGAAAGTAATTATTTTTCTAATTGATTTCAAAAATATGTATATTGAAAATTGCGAGATTCCTAGGAAGTATGGTGTTCGTAAATAATAAAATTGAATTCTCAAACCGCAAAAAATCAATAACAATTAGTCACTAGAAAAATCAATAACAAGATTAAATTTGTAACAAACAATAATCGTGGCTTGAGAAATGAAAAACAATTAACCACCAGAAAATCAATAACAAAATCAAATTTGTAACAAACAATAATCGCGGCTTGAGAAATGAAAAACAATCAACCACCAGAAAAACAATTGAGGTGTGTGAGAATCAGAAAAATGAGCTGAAAAACAACTTATTTCAACACGATATGCTTCGTAAGCGCACATACACATTCTAAACTGATTATATCTTTTCGATACTATTTGATATCTTTCTTTAAGTAATTTGTTCGTAATTCGTTTATGGATACTTCATGCTCATTGATTTTTCCCTGGAATTGTTGTTGTATGTCTTTTAAAAATATTTCCTTAAACCCTTGAACAAAAGATATGAATTCTTGTCTCATATAATCTTTGGTCACAGCAATCACATCATCAACGTACTTTTTAGTAGCCATATGCAGACCTGCTGTAGGCGGATTTCTCGAAATAAATGTATTAATGTCGCTGATTTTGTTTTGATGGGATACCAACTGTGTCTGTAATGTGGAGTTTATTGTTTTTTGAAGTGCTCCAAGTTCATTATGACACACTTGCATTTGTTCATCGACATAAAGTTTATTGGCAGCATCAGTATTTGTGGTTGGCATCTTTAAATTACAGATTTTCAAATTTTCAGCATCAATATTGCCGTCAGGAGTGTGTGGATATGCTACTTTAGGCATATACGGTGTAATAGGTCGCTCATTCCCATGACGACGACGGTGTCCAAACTTATCGACAGACATGATTGAAATGAATAATAGACTTTTTTTATTATTCTATTATATCAGCTTCCCTTAGTTCATTTATGATGGCAACTATTTCGTTGTCGTTGGATGTGTTGCCGGCCACCTTGGATGCAATCATCAATTTTAAACGTTCAACCAATTCATTTGGATCGTTCCAATGAATGTATTCCATCGGTTTTTCGTTGTATGACAAAAGTCCTTTTTCCCACATTAGTATATGATGGACATTGAATAGCTTGTAGTTTCTTTAATATTCGAGCTGATGGAGGCCGGATTATATTACTACTACTAATAGTTGATGGGGAGGGTTGATTTTGATCTAGCCGCAAAGAGAGGCTTAATAATGTTGTGATATTTATCTGTCCTGGAACTTCTCAGACGATTACGATGACACCAACCATATGCATCTTAATCAAAACAATACGACAAACACATGTATTTGAGTAATATTGAGGGGCTAGAAGATAATAATTTTCTTTCTGTAATTGTTTTCATAATTCGGGTAATTCTTTCAACAGCGTTTCTACATTTACATCTGCTAGTTCCACTTTATATGGTATACATACAGGGTTATCATATTTTTTCGTAATTCTTTCCATACTTCCCTCAAGAACTTGTCGAACACCTTTGACAATCTGATTGTCGTTGTGCAAGAAGAAGGGTAGCTTGGCTTTAACTACGTGTCACGAAGAAACATGGTCACCAAATTTCCCTCGAAGGTAACTGTTAAACGAGCTGAAGATGCGTTATTGAATCAATTAAAAACTCTGTTCCACAAAATTATAAATATATCAATAAAAATTTAATACGTGGTTATGAATCTTACTTTTTCATCTCAGTTTTTCCCCGAGTTATCAGTTATTATGGTTTTTGATATTTCACATTGCTGTTTTTTTCATCAATTATAAATGTAGCTAATATTTCTTAAAATTGAATAACATCACAATTATACCTCCCTATATATTAATTTTTATAACTACACCCTGTATAATGAATGTATTCTCTACATTCTTTTTCACTCCACCGTATATATAGTGAACATCAAATTCTGCTCATAAATATAATAACCATATATTTTATTCGTTATCAGTATGTAATTTTATTTGTGTTGATAAATTTAATATTGAAATCATTGATATTTCTACATAATGAAATTGTATGTGAGAACCTCCATGACGATAGTCAACGTATTATTTTATTAATGTGGTTTTGTATTATCATTGCACAAATTTCGAAAAATAGCGTATAATATTCCCAACTGTTAGTAACAACCATACCTTAGGATCTCATGCTCTCTGGATTGTTATATTGTTTATGTAAAAGTGAGCTAAATTTCGGGAAACGGTCTATAACTATCAAAATCATTTTAAATCTTTTATTATGGCTCGCATGCAGTCTAATTTCGGCTAGATCCATTTGCCATACGTCGTCAAGACCAATTCAATTAATTTATCACATATATTCTAAATTACAAGGTCAATTTTCTTTCGCTTATCTATTTGCGATCAAACCTCTCTCTCAGTAGATTATTCTTCTAAATTACATTATACGAGAAGATCGAAAATAATCTCGTCTACCCAATTTAAATTCTACATTATCTTTTTTAATCATGCTTCAATCGCATTTGTATTATACTACTTTTTATATGCATCAGAATGTCGTCCAAACATATATAAACTTATGTATAAATGAAATAGAAAGTACACATTTAAGAAGTGATTTAAGCTGTTTCTTCAAACTTTATATTGAAGACATTGAGTTTAATTCAACAAAATCACATATAAAATGGGGCATAAACGAAATAAAAAGTGTTTATTATCGATCATTAATAGAAATTACATGTTTAATGTGTAAATTTAAGCTGGTTCTACAAATATTGTATTTGAGACTTTCCTTAATCGGTGGCGAGATGTCAATGATTTTTTTGATAATCTACGTCATGTGTCCATTAAAGCATTGTTTATTCCAGAAACTAATGGAGCGAAAAATATTGCAAATATAATTTTCTAACTAGCATATAACAATGTGTATGTTAAAAGGAGTTTCTAATCATATTATCTTTCAAAAATAACATATAAATCTGAAAATTTGGTTTTCAATCTTACTTATATTGTGTATTATAGTAAGTAGTACCCTAGATTGTTCTTCATATTAAGCCGTCTAAAATGGTTACAAATCGTACAAAAATACGTTAGGTAATATCGAAACAATTGTCAATTTTTAGAATTTTTCAATATTTTTCGATAACTGCGGAGTTAACTAGAAACAGTAAGTTTCATTTAAAACACTAATATGAGTAGATTCCACAAAGTCAGGGTTGAGACAGATAATTTCATTAACATGTTAATGTCTTTACGTCACGTGTCCTTATGTTGAAATATTACTAAGAATTTCGTACCGGGTGGCTTGAAAGTAACATATAATATTTTATGCGTGACACGTCGCGTGCTACGTCAAACGCAACGTGTCATGTCAAATGTCACGTGGTGAACGTTACGTACAACGCCAAACGTCACGTGTCACGTCAAACGTCGCGTGCTACGCCAACGCAACGTGTCGCGTCAAATGTCACGTGGTGAACGCTACGTACAACGCCAAACGTCACGTGTCACGTCAAACGTCACGTTGTCACGTTAGTTATTTTAATTTGAATCAGTCCTAAGATGTAGGTTTTCAATGTATCATAACCTTTCTCTTATCTTCATATAATATCCCTATTCAATCGATCTATTTTCATCATAAATTCATTATACGAGGTGTGGTCAACAAAAGATGGGTCTCTATTGATTCCATTTATTTTGATTTGAATCTGAGATGTGGGTTTTCAGTGTGTATCATAAATTCGTTATACAGGGTGTGGTCAACAAAAAGATTGGTCTCTATTGATTCCATTTATTTTGATTTGAATCAATACATGGATTTCTCTTATCTTCACGTAACGTCCTTATTCAATCGATCTTATACGAAAACACTGATTGCATCACACTATATACATGGACAATGTAGGTTGGCAGTATTGACGAAAGATCGACTTTAATCCAGACAATAATAGCAGAGTGACCTTATGACGATGTTGGCGTCTTGTATACCGATCATCGTAGTAACATATTTATGACGGCGCCTCGTATATCGGTATATTATTGAAAAACTTATCGCTTATCTCTTCTTCTTTCCCATCAATCAACGACACCCTCTGGTCACTGTCTTCAGGTATGATTCTTGTAAACCCTCTGGTCATTGACTTCGTCATAATGGTGTTTATTTGACTCCAAACTGACTAATCAGAGATGCTTAGGCCCTTTTGGTATCGTAGACATCTTGTATACTGATCATCGTAGTAACATATTTATGACAGCGCCTCGTATATCGGTATATTATTGAAAAACTTATCTCTTCATCTCTTCTTCTTTCCCATTGATCAACGACACCCTCTGGTCACTGTCTTCAGGTATGATTCTTGTAAACCCCCCGGGTATTGACTTCATCATAATGGTGTTTATTTGACTTTAACAATGTGAAATATAAAAATCGCAATAACTGATCATCATAGTAACATTTTCATGACAACACCTCGTATATCGGTATATTATTGAAAAACTTATCGCTTATCTCTTCTTCTTTCCCATCAATCATCGACACCCTCTGGTCATTGCCTTCAGGTATGATTCTTGTAAACCCTCTGGTCATTGACTTCATCATAATGGTGTTTATTTGACTCCAAACTGACTAATCAGAGATGCTTGGGCCCTTTTGGCATCGTAGACATCTTGTTTACTGATCATCGTAGTAACATATTTATGACAACACCCCGTATATCGGTATATTGTTGAAAAACTTATCTCTTCATCTCTTCTTCTTTCCCATTGATCAACGACACCCTCTGGTCATCGTCTTCAGGCATGATTCTTGTAAATCCTCTGGTCATTGTCTTCAGGTATGATTCTTGTAAACCCTCTGGTCATTGACTTCATCATAATGGTGTTTATTTGACTCCAAACTGACCAATCGGAGATGCTTGTGTCCTTTTGGCATCGTAGATATCTTGTATACTGATCATCGTAGTAACATATTTATGACAACACCTCGTATATTGGTATATTATTGAAAAACTTATCGCTTATCTCTTCTTCTTTCCTATCAATCATCGACACCCTCTGGTCATTGTCTTCAGGTATGATTCTTGTAAACCCTCTGGTCATTGACTTCATCATAATGGTGTTTATTTGACTCCAAACTGACCAATCAGAGATGCTTGTGCCCTTTTGGCATCGTAGACATCTTGTATACTGATCATCGTAGTAACATATTTATGACAACACCCCGTATATTGGTATATTATTGAAAAACTTATCGCTTATCTCTTCTTCTTTCCCATCAATCATCGACACCCTCTGGTCATTGCCTTCAGGTATGATTCTTGTAAACCCTCTGGTCATTGACTTCATCATAATGGTGTTTATTTGACTCCAAACTGACCAATCGGAGATGCTTGTGTCCTTTTGGCATCGTAGATATCTTGTATACTGATCATCGTAGTAACATATTTATGACAACACCTCGTATATTGGTATATTATTGAAAAACTTATCGCTTATCTCTTCTTCTTTCCCATCAATCATCGACACCCTCTGGTCATTGTCTTCAGGTATGATTCTTGTAAACCCTCTGGTCATTGACTTCATCATAATGGTGTTTATTTGACTCCAAACTGACCAATCAGAGATGCTTGTGCCCTTTTGGCATCGTAGACATCTTGTATACTGATCATCGTAGTAACATATTTATGACAACACCCCGTATATTGGTATATTATTGAAAAACTTATCGCTTATCTCTTCTTCTTTCCCATCAATCATCGACACCCTCTGGTCATTGCCTTCAGGTATGATTCTTGTAAACCCTCTGGTCATTGACTTCATCATAATGGTGTTTATTTGACTCCAAACTGACTAATCAGAGATGCTTGGGCCCTTTTGGCATCGTAGACATCTTGTTTACTGATAATCGTAGTAACATATTTATGACAACACCCCGTATATCGGTATATTGTTGAAAAACTTATCTCTTCATCTCTTCTTCTTTCCCATTGATCAACGACACCCTCTGGTCATCGTCTTCAGGCATGATTCTTATAAATCCTCTGGTCATTGTCTTCAGGTATGATTCTTGTAAACCCTCTGGTCATTGACCTCACCCCAATGGTGTTTATTTGACTCCAAACTGACCAATCAGAGATGCTTGTGTCCTTTTGGCATCGTAGACATCTTGTATACTGATCATCGTAGTAACATATTTATGACAACACCTCGTATATCGGTATATTGTTGAAAAACTTATCGCTTATCTCTTCTTCTTTCCCATTGATCAACGACACCCTCTGGTCATCGTCTTCAGGCATGATTCTTGTAAATCCTCTGGTCATTGTCTTCAGGTATGATTCTTGTAGGCCCTCTAGTTATTGTCTTCATCACAATGGTGTTTATTTGGCTTCAATCTGACCAATAATAGCAGAGATATGTGTTATAGTGCCCTAATGGCAACGTTGCTTACGTCACGCCATATACATGCTACCATAGAAAAATCATGGAGTACATGATGCCACAGAACAGATGGGGTATAGAAAAATCATGAAGCACAGAACAGATGGGGCATACGACGGAAGGCCCGTACGACACATAGAACAGATGGGGCATACGACGGTTGGCCCATTTGACGGACGGCCGCCCCCCTCCCCCGACGGCACATACGGTGCGTGAAATCCAAGATGGCCGCCGACTTCCGGTACGTTTTTGTGGGGTTTCCGATACACAAGATTTCGTGGGGTTTGCTATGTTAGGTTACCGCCATTCGAGATTCTATTGATGACGTCCGCTTCATGATTGACGCATGCGCAGATCGAATTGCGTCAAAAATTACCACGATGGACCTTGGCGATTTCCCATGTTAATTTACATAAGGAATGGTCCAGAATCAGTGTTGCTCCTTTACTGTAACAGTAGGAGCAAACACTTTCGTAGGAGTTTAACATTCAAGAATTCAGGGATAAGTAAGAAAACAGCTGCATATATATATATATAGTTCAATATGCCGACACAGCCTTCAGCTGAGCTCAGACGTTATTTGTAACATTTTTGGTAGTGACATTGTAATTAATATTTTGAAAAGAGACCTTTGGTCCACAAAGACTAATTAAATCTTCAATCAGGGGATATTTGCTGACTTTTATTTTCTTATGATAATTTACCTATCAGTTTAACCTTTGGAGTGTGTAGTGAGTGTTGTTAACCCACTGAGGAGTTGTGGGCTAACTTAAGAAGTCTTGGGTGCTTGCCAAAACTTCTCTGGTGCCCTTTTGAATACTTAAAAATTTTTTTGAAGAATCCACCCCTTCTTCGACTCGAAGCTAGTCGACTGGCGAGCACGGGTTGTACCACGTGAGCTAACCCGCATACCTATAACGAGCACTGAGAGGGTTAGTAGGTTTTTCTCGTTATAACACATGGTAATTATTTGTTATGTTAAATATATTTACCATCAGGAGAAGCACCTAGAAAACCGTGTTGAACATCTACCCACAATCCTGAATCAACCACCACAACATTTTGTACTTGTTCAAAAATGCTTTTAGCCACTTTTTCCTTAAGAGTTCCATACTCCATTACCTCCGTCATACAATAAGTCTTTTTAATAACAGTTTTAACAATAGAATGACAAGGTGTATTTGTTTTTCTCTTAACAACCTGTCCAAAGATTTTATAAGAAATTTGGATGGTTATCCACTTTTTAGCTTGCCTTAGCCTATGCACCATAGGTAATAGTAATTGTTGAATAAAATTAATGAATGAAGTAGGTAACATTATATTTTAAAAATCTTTGAACCATAAATATTTTAAAACTTTGTCTAGCCAATAGTCGAAATTTCCTTGCAAATTGTTTGATTATATAAGCATTTCAAAAAATCAAAGAAAATAAGAAACCAAATTATTATTAAAGGATGACTTAGTAATAGTCTTAGTTGTTGATATTAAAAAACATTGTAAAACAAAGGACGACTAAAAAGTTAATTTTGTCTACTTGTTGCACTTCGGGGGCTGTATCGAGTTATACAGATAGGTTTTCTTTTCTAAAAACCATTTTTTTTGTGTTGTTCTTGCTGAAAAACGTAAAAACAACTCAAAAAAATCCAAAATTCCAACTTTTTTTGGGTAAACCTATACTTTTCTCGCATATTAGATGGGTTGGATGGAAAAGTAATAAAACCAATAATGTATTATACAAAAACAAAAAAATATTTACCATCAGGTGATCACACATATGTGTATCTGTCATGGAAAAAAGAGAATGAACCAACTATTTTTTTGTATAATGAAGGAAAAATGTTTCAGTTCCAATCTCCACAACACATATGATCAACCTTTGCAAACAAGGTAGAAGCAAACTTGTACATGTTGATTGTATGTTTGATTTTGTACTGTATATATCGATCTACCCACAATATATACATTATCATTTGTCATTACAGATCTTTCGCTTTAAATTTTTTATTAGTTGTTATAGTTGCTTTGTATGTTTTTTAAACGTTTGCTATTTTAAATTGAAATTCCTCACTGTACCTTACTTTCCTCTTGGAGGGGAACAGATTCTTCGATAACTCTAGCGTGATGTAGAATGGGCTGTGTACGGCCGACTACTTCAATTATTGCACTTTTTAACAAGTAGCAGAATCCCTCCAATAGTTTAATTGCGGGCGAAACAAAATAAACGAAGGACCAGCCATAAGGCAAATGAAACTCAAATTTGTGTAGAGGATTTACTTAATTGCTAAGATAAAACTACATCGATGCGGACATAAGATGGTAAGAAGTAAATAATTTATAAAGCACGTGGCAACATGGTAAGTATATCAACGTGTACCAGAAAATAATTCTTGTTAAACATTTAATTGTTTAAGTTACAATGTCTAGCAATATTTTTAGTTACCTGGCCATGTCACTGACTCTACACACTATAACTAATTACTAAATTAAATTACGATTACTATTACTAACATTTTACATTATAAGCACGAAACTATTTTGTTAGTTCCGTGACTAGGCACGTCTGACTTCTTTAAGCTCGAATAGCAGAGAGAGTCAAAAGTCAAAGTCGGGAAGTCGAGAAAGCTTTTGAGAGCGCACAGGCGCAGAACATTTTTGATGGCATAGGCTACAGTTAGAGACGGTACAAGGGGGTGTCGGCGAAGGCTATCATATTGTTTAAGTGATTTAAACATACTGGGGGAGGAGGAAAGAGTGGAAAATGTAACCAGGTTAGGTTCTTAGAGGAAGAACAGCCAATTTAACTATAGGACGGGTATAAACTCCATCACTGGTCTTAATTTTTGCCGCTCGTACTTTGCCATCTTTTCCAGGCAAAAGCTCTATCACACGAGCTAAAGGCCAGTTTAGAGGAGGTCGGTCTTCAGACAAGACAAGGACTAAGTCGTTAATGGCTAGGTCCTTTTGAACCTTCTGCCACTTAGGTCGGTGCTGTAATTGATGAAGATAGTCTGTAGACCAGCGCTTCCAAAAAGTTTGATAAATTTTTTCGCATTGCTTCCAAAAAGTCAAGCGATTAGAGGGGGTTTCTGCTATATCCTTTTCAGGAAATGAGGTTAAAGAACAACCAATAAGGAAATGTCCGGGAGTCAAAGGTAAAAAATCATTTGGACTATCAGATAAGGGATATAAGGGACGACTATTTAAAACAGCTTCAATCTGGGTTAAAATAGTGGCTGTTTCTTCGTACGTAAAAGTAGCAGAGCCTAAAAGTTTTATCATGTGGGATTTCGTGCTTTTCACAGCAGCTTCCCATAGACCACCCCAATGTGGTGACCTAGCGGGTATGAACTTCCACGAGATTTCGGTCAAAGATAGATAGGAACTTATGACGTTGAAAGTCTCATGGGATCGGAAAAATTCAGACAACTCTTTCAGTTGATTTCGAGCGCCAACGAAGTTAGATCCGTTGTCGCTGTATATCACTTGAGGATTACCCCTACGGCCAATAAACCGCTTGAGGGATGCAATAAAGGCGTCAGTAGTGAGGCTGGTAACAATTTCGATGTGTACAGCTTTCGTGACCATACAAACGAAAATCGCTATATATCCTTTCAAAACAGGTGATTTTCTCAATCGTGAAGATAATATAGATATAGGACCAGCGAAATCGACACCGACCTTTGCAAAGGCTCTAGCCGGAGACACTCTGTCAACCGGAAGAGGGGACATGAGTTGGGAGGAAAACTGAACGTTAAACCGATAACAGGTTACACATTTCGATAAGATACGTTTGATTAGACGGATGCCACCTAAAGGCCAATATCTCTGCCTTAGGTTGCCTAGAACGTTTTGAGGACCACTATGTCCAAGTCTAATATGCTCCTTTTCTATTAGGAGGTGGACCAGACTATCATTTGAAGGAAGAAGTATAGGAAATTTTTTGTCATAACTAAAATTTGCATGTTGCAACCTACCTCCAACCCGTAGGATTCGATCATCATCCAAAAATATGTTCAGGGGTAATAACAATTTGTCCTGTACAG
This sequence comes from Galeruca laticollis, assembly GCA_963921935.1. Lineage (NCBI taxonomy): Eukaryota > Metazoa > Arthropoda > Insecta > Coleoptera > Chrysomelidae > Galeruca > Galeruca laticollis. The sequence goes on from OY998180.1 coordinate 151,206,128, forward strand.
GTTTCTTTTGAAGCAGGCTGTCTATTTCCTTAGCGAAATACTCTTTTTGTATTTGTTTGATAATAAAATCATGTGATTGTTGAAGCTCTTTCACAGATAAAGGTCCTGCTAATCTAGAACTATTTTTCCGAGTGTTGTTCAAAAATCTGAAGAGATAAGCAAGACATCGTTGTAATTTAGTGAACTTCGGGATTTCTTGGAACCAATCTTTAAGAATATTATTAGTAGTTTTTAGATTAATCAGCGAAACCTTTTTTGTCTCAGGTAGAAAGTCAACAGGCGTAAAAGTATCGAGAGAGTCAAATTCTCGGGTTTCTTGCAAGAATGTAGGACCATGTAGCCAGAAAAGCCAGACATCTTTGGAAAATTTTCCTCTGGAAAGAATGTCGGCAGGGTTTTCATGTGAGCGGATATGTCTCCAGATAAATCTGATACTATTCTCTTGAATTTCGTGGACTCGTCGGGACACGAACATAGAGAACTCACCTGCCGAACGTTTCACCCAACTTAGTGCAACGAGAGAGTCAGACCAAAGATTTATTGAGTGAAATTTAAAATTTGCAGCAAAAATGTTCACTAATCGAGAAGTTAGTTTTGAGAGTAAGACCATAGCACTAAGCTCGAGCTTAGGGATTGTTAGTTTAGTTTTAAGAGGGTTTACTCTAGATTTGGAAGCAATTAATTGAGATGACAGCGTACCATCAGAATAGAAGGCTACTAAATAAACGCAACAGCCATACGCTACTTGACTAGCGTCACAAAATCCATGTAACGTAACATTTATAATTTGTTTGTTTTCGAGAAGATATCGAGGAATGGACAATTCAGAAATTTGAGACAAGGTGTCAACAAACGACTGCCACTGTTTTAAAATACAAGGATCCTGAATAGGAGTGTCCCATTCGAGCTTAAGTTGCCAAAGGGATTGCATAATCAGTTTACCAAATAGAATAAGAGGATTCACAAATCCGGCAGGGTCAAAAGTACTGCTAATAATCGATAAAATTATTCGTTTAGTCAAGTACGAGAAATTAGGTATAGATGAAGAACCAATCTGAAGCATATCTTTAGATGAATTCCATTTAAGGCCTAAAATTTTACAAGGGGAATTGTCTAAATTTAAATCCAATTCCACGTTGGTCTCCAGAGAAAGTGAATCAAGAAAATCAGGCGAATTTGATTGCCACTTGTGTAGGAAAAATCCATGTCTATTGAGAACGGTATTCAACTCAGAATAGAGTGTGTTTAAATGCTCCACATTCGAAACTCCGCTAAGGATATCATCCATATAAGTTTGAGAGAGAATAGCTGCTTGGGCTAGAGGATATGAAGGATTTTTATCAGCAATGTCCTTAAGAACTCTGGTAGCGAGGAAGGGGGAACAGTTTTGGCCAAAACTTAGTCTAGAAAGTTCGATTGATTCAAAGGCTGTCGTTGGAGTTTCACGCCAAAGCACATTTTGTAGGTGGCGCTGAGTAGGGTTAATTTCAATCATTCTATACATCATTTGTATATCTGCACAAAGCACAAAACGAAAAGAACGGAAACGACAAATAATATCAAATAGGTTATCTTGAACCTGATATCCTTTGAGGGTAATATCATTAAGAGATATTCCCGTTTCGGTGCGAGAAGAGTAATCAAATACTATACGACATTTTGATGAAACTGATGAATTACGAATTACCGCTCGATGGGGCACAAAATATTTGATCTCGTTAGATAAATAATCAAACAAGGACAAAGGTACCAATCTGGCATGACCAAGAGAGACATAATCAAATAAAACTTGTTTGTAGGTTTTAAAAAAATCATTATTATGGGAGAATTTATTTTCCAAGTGCGTAAAGCGCCTTTTAGCAATAGAAAAAGAATGACCTAATTTTTTGTTAGAATTATCTAAGATAGGCATATCAACTTGATATCTACCATTAGGTAAGATTTTAGTAGTTTCTAAGAATCTCCTTTCGGCAAGTTTATCACTAGATGAAGGTTCCTGATCTATCGGAACTTCCTCCATTTCCCAGAATTTTTCAACTAATTTAGTTAAATTGTTCTCCTCCGAGCAAACATCATCATTTACAGCTAGAAACGAGAGTACAAAATTGTTTCGATCGAGGTTCTTAACTTGGTTAGGGACAGGACCCGCGACTACATAACCTAAATGAGTACTAACCAAAGTTGGCATATTAGCTCCCAGACTAATGGTTTCATTTTTCAAAAGATTAAAATAAAGATCCGCCCCTACCAGAATCTGAATTTCTCCAGGTTGGTAGAACAGGGGGTCTGCTAACTCAATTTTTACATGTGAAGGTAACCTAATTTTATTAGGAGAAATAGAAAATTGTGGTAGTTTGTTAGTTATGTTGTCCATAACAGCGCAAGTTAAGTTGAACGTTTTAAACGGCTCTACCATTGAACTAAAAACTATATTCATGACATTAGTCGTGTGGTTACAGTTACCCTTACCGAGACCAGAAATACTTACACTATGAGGTCTAGTAGGTAAGTTTAAATTATCTGCATATGCTTTTTTAATGACACTGATTTGCGATGCAGAATCCAAAAGTAATCTTGCAGGTAAGATTTGACCATTTTTACAATGGACGTTCACCAAGGCAGTAGGTAACAAAACAATTTGGTTAGTAAACGCCGTAACCGATAGTGAAGTTTGCGAAGTACTATTTACATTTGCATCCGTGGTGGACAAATTGTTATTACCACTCGTAGTTGGATTCACAAAAGTATTAGAAACCGTCCGAGTGTTTGAATTTTGATCGAAATGCAATAGCGTGTGGTGTGTTTTCCCACAGCTTAAACATCTATGTAGCGATTTACAAGCCGAAACCAGATGCTGAGAACTAAGGCAATTTATACAGAGTTTACTAGATTTCGCAAATTTGTATCGGTCTGAAGAAGACAATGTACCAAATTTATTACATTTTGAAACTGCATGATTTCTCTCATTACAATAAACACAAGTGAATTTATTTACAGAAGCAGAGTTAGAAGAATTATTTACATTAAAGGAATTCGAGGGATAATTAGCCTTCTGTCCCAAACTATTGTACATACTAACTTTATTTCTATTTTCGGAAGTTTTGACTTCTTTTTTAGACACGGGCTCAAAAACGTTTACGTTTTCCAATACGGTGAAACGCTTTTTCAAAAAATCAAAAAAGGAAGAGATTGTAGATAAAGTGCCTGGCTCGCGCTCGCTCTCAAAAGCCTTGCGCGACTGGAAATCTAACTTTTGTTCCAACAAGAAGACAACGAGAGTTTCAAAATTCTCTTCGTCTTTAAGACCCAAATTTTTAATCAAATCAATTGTTTTCTTTGAGGAGATATAGAAATCCTTTAGTCCCGTAGCATTGCTCTTGGATAAAGGTTTTTGTTCAACAAATTCCGAGAAAAGTGTATGTATTAATTTAGATTTATCTTCATAGTTATTTCGCAGAATTTGCAAAGCGACATCTAGATTAGAATTCGTGACACTAAGACTGTCTATCAATTCTAGCGGTTGGCCTCTCAAAAGGCTTTTTAAATAGTAAAGCTTTTCACTTTTACTTTGTAATTTAGTATTGTTCAACACTAAAGCTGAAAACAAATCGAAAAATGATGCCCATTCTGATTGATTTCCGGTAAATGGTTTTATATTAATTTTAGGAAGAATTACATTTGCGTTTTCGGTTACTTCTACTTGGCATTTATTCTTTTTATCGATAGCGGAAGAAAGTTTAGCTATACATGCTTCGAAGCGATCAGCTACATCGTCCTCGGCGGCAGTAGCTTCGGCTATATTTTCCTCAGGAGGAGATAACGAGATTATATCAGACTGAACTACTTGATAAGCTTCATAATGACCAATGAGATTGTTTAGTTTAACTTGCAATAAATAGACCTCTACAGAGCTATCAATAGAAGCCGTGAAAGTTTCGATACGGGATAACTGTATTTTTAGACCCGTGCGTTTATTTTTTAATTGTGCTAAGTTTGCCATTTCGCTAAATTGATAGTCAATCCAAATGTACGACTACGAAAAATGTGAATTTATCAATATATGTTTCAATGATCAAAAATATGTGAAAAAATATCTCAAAGTACATGAAAATGTGTCAAAATCAGCGGAAAATGGTTATACAATAATACATAAAGACGCGACAAAGATTACCGAAAAATACATAGTATGAAAATAAAACAACAGGTCAGTAAATGAGCCAAAAGTTAGGAGACATAGCATAAATATCGAAAGATACCTCAATTTGTGTAAAAATACATTACACCTTCATTCTAATTTTCGAAACAATTCGCATATTCAGACATAAATGACAATAAAATCTATTAAATACAGTAAAAATGCGAACAAATATCAAATTCAATCGAAATTATAGGTACATGTATTATAAACTAAACGTTATTTCTTATTTTTCTAAAAATATTGTCGAGAAATTAAATCCTCAACCGCATTTTTCATTACTCAAGTAAAAATAAATTCAATTTTTAAATCAATAGTTTAAAAATAACAAATAAATATATGTTTCAAGAATCAATGGTAACGCTATGAACACTTCAAATATTTACAAAAAATTCCCGACAATGTTGAATTATTTGCCGGCACAAAAAACTCTTGTTTTCACAACACTCACTGGAAGGTTTTTTTTTGTTAGGCGTCAAGCTCCAAGCAGCCGTCGGCTAGCGATAAGAATATACAAAGTACATGTCTAGGAACGTTGCCAATTCTTCCGTCAAATGTTCATACCTCAGGATTTTCTGCTTCCTAACAATAATTTTCAATATTGTTGTGCTAGTTTCTTGACCAAATTTCGAAACAAATCAAAGGCAAATGTACAGGATCCAACACTTAATTTAAAGTTTTAAACTAGAAATTTTCTAGAGGGATAGAACTAAAAAATGTCATTTTGACAGACAGAATTTTATTAGGTGATGAGACGATACCAAACTAAATAACCGGCTCTATGGACCAAAAAACTATGGAGGGGAACAGATTCTTCGATAACTCTAGCGTGATGTAGAATGGGCTGTGTACGGCCGACTACTTCAATTATTGCACTTTTTAACAAGTAGCAGAATCCCTCCAATAGTTTAATTGCGGGCGAAACAAAATAAACGAAGGACCAGCCATAAGGCAAATGAAACTCAAATTTGTGTAGAGGATTTACTTAATTGCTAAGATAAAACTACATCGATGCGGACATAAGATGGTAAGAAGTAAATAATTTATAAAGCACGTGGCAACATGGTAAGTATATCAACGTGTACCAGAAAATAATTCTTGTTAAACATTTAATTGTTTAAGTTACAATGTCTAGCAATATTTTTAGTTACCTGGCCATGTCACTGACTCTACACACTATAACTAATTACTAAATTAAATTACGATTACTATTACTAACATTTTACATTATAAGCACGAAACTATTTTGTTAGTTCCGTGACTAGGCACGTCTGACTTCTTTAAGCTCGAATAGCAGAGAGAGTCAAAAGTCAAAGTCGGGAAGTCGAGAAAGCTTTTGAGAGCGCACAGGCGCAGAACATTTTTGATGGCATAGGCTACAGTTAGAGACGGTACAAGGGGGTGTCGGCGAAGGCTATCATATTGTTTAAGTGATTTAAACACCTCTTTCTATTAAATATAAAGCATTGTATTACAAGTAAATATTTCTTTGTATAATAAATTTGGAAACTCTTTGTTTATATTATTTGTTTCTAGATAAAATTGAATATATTTACAAATGTAGTTAAAAAAGAGCCTACATGTCAAATAACATTTGAAAGCAACCAACATAAACTCTGAAACTGATACAAATATGATTAGATTGAGGCAAAGTTGTGACACGACGTTCTGTGTTTTCAGACTAAATGGCCTATTTTAAATCATGTACATTTGCAACTTTTCTGCAGTTTAATTTTCTTAGCATGAAACAAACAAAAATTTATAATCATGAAAACATTTTATTATGTTGTTAATATAAATGGTACACATTTTGAAAGGTATGTATATTTTTCTTCCAATCCTAATTTCTAGCAATTCCCACAATGCTGTCACTTTGTATCCATATTATTAAATAGCACATGTCCTTTCATTGTTGTGATCCGCAGATCAACAGTGATTGAAATAAAACACTTGGATATCAATACTTCATTTATTCCCTGTAACTACTTAGTTTATGATGTTACACTCAATAAAGCTTGTCGAATAATAATCTTATACATTATTTATCTACATTATGTGTTTAAAAAATAGTTGCCACTCAAGAAGAAAATAAGTTTTGATATTTTGAAAGTAGCGAAATATGCAAAAATTGGCAGTTTGTATGAGAAAAAGTGAAACTAAAACTTATTTCCCCTTAAGTCTGAAATGCGTTCTAAGAAGTGAACTTGACTTAACAAAAAGTTACATTGTATATAAAATTGTAGTTAATATCATATTTAATTCGTGACATTAAAGGTAAAAACTAGATTGATAAGAATGAGTCTTAAATAACATGACTTTTACTCGAGACAGCAGTGGGCGAAAGTACTAATTTAAAGATATGAAAATATGATTAAGAGATATTAATTATTTAAATAGAATGCAATAGTAATTAACATTGAAAATATACATAGAATAATAGTAAGGTAATAGTAAAATAAAATATACGTAACCTCCTAGGTTACAACATTATGCAATATGTGATGCACCTTGTATCACGTGATAATAGTTATATTTTTCAATTATCACTATTATATATTCATCAAAACGAATTATGCAATTCTTGTCTTTTGAGAGCGGTTTTAATTTTTGTTCATTCAGATACTTCTAAGGTCACTTCACTTCAATTAAGCATTTTTCGCTTTTGGCTAACAAACCCATATTATCATTAAAACAGGATTTCAAGAGAATGTTGAAAGGTGGTTTGATGATACTAGAACAAACCATCAGTATTATTTATCTCATATTTTCACATTAATCAAATAATCCAGTAAACATAGCTTTTAAAATTAAAAAATACGGATTGCAGGATAATTTACATTATCATAACTATAATTTTTGATATCGGGTCGATACGATTACGTACTTTTTAACAATTTATTCCTTTCAAAAACATTTCTGAAACTCATAGTCAAAAATCTACACTCAAATGGAAATTATGTCAACAAATTTTGTTTGGATCCGTGTATATAATATTCTCTTATCTATGCACAGGTGTGCTGTGGTTTGGATGCAACATAAAAAACAGAGATAAGGTTTCTGTGCTCACAATAAGTTGAAATCAAAACATTCGAACAGAGATGCGTTTCTTTGAACCGTCAAGAGTGGAAAGACAGAGAGAGAAAATATGTTGAATAAGTAAAAGCCGATACAGTACTACTATCGACATCTATCGTAAATATTTTGAACCAAATAATTACTAAATTAGTAACTGGTATTGTGTAGGTTTTTAGGTTTATATACCTGTGAGGAGGCCCCTCTTAAGGTGATCTGAGATAAAGTGATGTGAGTAAGCACGAAAAAGAACGACATCTCAATTGAAGCGCGCGATCTGTCGATAGATTTAAACTATACGACAGATTCGTATCAGCATCTAATAATGTTAATTAATGTATCCATAATTTGTAACAAAAGAAAAATAGATTATGTGTATTTATTGTTTATATGTCAATGGGTAAAACCTTAGATAACCTTGGTTAAAACTACAAATAAACCAAGCAAATCAAAGATTTCTTCATCCCCTCCACTTTATTTCCGATTCAATTCCAACTGAGATCTCAGTCAAAAAGAACGCACCTATTTTTGCACTATTTTTACTCTGCGTAGTGCAGCTGGTGGAGAAAACGGGACACGCCTGTTTTCTCTTTCTGTCAAATGAACCGTCACATTTAGAGGGCGCCACAAGTATTCATTTCATACCAAGCACAGATAACCCACAGGTAGATGACACTGATTAGGGCGCTATCTAAAGAGCCTGTCGACTAAACAATTGAGTGATGTTGAAAATATTTCAATAACTCTAGGTTTTGGCGGTATATTCAAATTTACTGTATTTTAATTATTTTATTTCAAAATAGCCATTTGTAGTTCATCATTTGACATTTCATTCAATGTAACTTCATTAACTCAATAATGATTAGATGTTGAGTTAAATTAAATGAAATATCAAATAATGGACCATAACAGGTTAAACAGGAAAAATAAAACAATAATCATATAAACAGTTTATTTATTTTGGAATAAATATACAAAACAAATAATTTCTTTCACAAAGTACTGTTCTTAACAAACATAACGAGAATAAATAAACTATAATGTAAAAAAATGCAATAATTAATAAGAATAATATACATTCTAGATTGGAGTATCATTAGATTTTTAAATGATGTTGAATCAAGATAAAAGTAGAAAATTATTCATGATAAGTTTACATTAATTTATTTATTATTATACTCCTATAAACACACAGCGCTGGATCAACTACTGGAGAATAACTGCTAACTACTTAATCAAAAAAAGTGTTAGCAATGAGTAGTTAACTACTATTTTTGGCAACTTTCTGTGAAAGAAAATATTTGAGTATAATTACTGTGACTGTTAGAATAAAAGTAATTAAAATATTTTTAAAGGAAAAGTAGTAAAATAAAGCCCAGCTCTGTAAATACAAGTTGCCAAATAATTACATATAAGAGTATTTATCACTGCACAAAATTTGAAATAATATATCTAACATTTCATTTCCACTTAAAACACATATTTATTTAGTGTTTTTAAATGAAACTCACGGTCTCTAGTTAATTCCACAATATAATAAAAGTTATATTGCGGAATTAACTAGAGACCGTGAGTTTCATTTAAAAACACTAATATGAGCATATTCCACGAAGTAAGGGTCGAGACAGTTAATTTACATATTTATTTCTTTACTGGAAGTATTAAATAGGTCTATATCACAAGCTTAAACATAGTATATTGCATATTTGTATATTTCTACATTTAAATGCATTCGGTTTTTATGAAACCATCGCCTAAGGCAGTTTAAACTCTGGAGTTCCTGGCAGTCTATGATTGTTAAAATGTTTCTTAAGGGCTCTTCAAAATCCCACCGTCTCGTGGAAGTCCTTTCTCGTTTCTGGTTGAGCTTCTACAAGTAAACACACAAAATAACAACAATAAATAAGTAAACACACAAATATGTTTATATCAACAAAAGAAAACAAAATGCGTTTACTATTGAAATAATAAGTTTACACATGTTTTTGTACTAAGCCAAAAAAATATCAAATTTTTTTTGGTTTTTTTGAATTCCTGTTATTGGAGTTTTCGATTTTTTTAGGTATTCTTGGTTTTTTTGGTTTTTAAATATTTTTTGAATTTCTGAACTATTTTTTGATTTACTTTTTATTTTTTGTCTTTATTGGATTTTTGGTTACCGCTATACCAAATACTTAGACGTAATGGCTCAACAAAAGTTAATACTCACTTTCATTTCCCACAAATTGTCATATCATGGGCTATATATGAAAATCGGCAAGGGCTCAAACCTTCCATAGCTGGTGGAGGGAATAGCTTCCACATGTGGTAAAGGGGCAATGGCTCAACACCTTTACTGGTGGAGGGAATAGCTATAACATAAAATAAAACCCAGATTATTATTTTTTCAATGGGTACATTTTAAAATGTCCAAAATTATAGCATGCTATAATGAATACAATAAAACTTACCATCAATTTTTGTTCATTTCCTCTCATATGGGAAGTCAAATCAAACTGTTTTAATAACCTCCCTTCGTCTTTCTCAAATCTAGAGAAACACTGTTTTTGAAAAGGAAAGGGACATATTCACCATTGTTTCCTCGTTGACAAATTTAATGCGTTCCAGCCATATTAATTTTATATCTTCCTGGGTTGGAGGAGCAAAACTGTATAAAAAAATAGTTACCTTAGTAATGCAACATTTGTCAGTTTAGAGGCTCAACTTTACAATGACACCAATCGAGTTCGAGCTTCATATTTTTTTTACAGATAGGTCTTATTATAAAAACATTTTACACCAAGTCGCAAGTTATGCAAACAAATACTTTTCGAGATATGAATTTTCAAAATTATTAAAACTTATTTGAATTATCATGCACGCACATTTTCAATTTTTAAATGTCTCCAATCTGATTCGGGTCTCATATCATTTTTACAGACAGTTCTTATTATAGAAACGTTTTATACGAAGTCACAAGTTGAGAAAACAAATACTTTTCGAAATATGAATTTTAAAAATTATTATAAACATATATTTTCCATGTAAATACATTTATGAAAGTCAATGTCTAAACTCGACAACCGACAATGATATACTGCATTGTCGCCAACTGTTTGAAAACTTTTCCCCTAAAAAGAATTCACGTAATTTTCATTTTCAATATAATAAAACAATAAAACAATTTGACATATTTATCTAATAATATTGAATAATATAATTGTATTTATGATTAAATAAATGCATAATACTATTACAGTATAATAACTTTTGAATATAAGTAAATTTCGCTCATAGTTTTTCTCATAGTGAAAGTTTTACTCTGTCTAAGGTTTTTAGCCCCAAACTTCGAAGTTGATATCATTGTTTTACTAGCTATTCAATAAACAAATTAGCGCCATTCTATGAACAATATCCAGATTTTTTTCGTATTATAGTTGAGATTTTCGATTATAATTATTGAACTTTTATTGTTATGGCGAGTGTTGTGCAAGTGATAGACTCTAATAAGGAAATTTATGATTTTTTAGACATTTTTTATTATGAAAACAATAAGCCATTGACAAATTGGACAGAAAAATTACGCAATAGCTTGTATTATATATATTTTTTAATTATAATTAAATGTTACAGGATCTGTTCGATTTGCTCTGATTGTCTGTTCACCAGCTACTTAATACTATATATTATATAAAAATATCAGGTTCGGTTAGGTTGGATTTGGTTTGGTTAGGTTAAGTTGGGTTAGGTTAGGTTAGTTTAGGTTGGATTCCGTGCCGGGGGGAGTCGGATGGAGGAGGCTGGAAGTGATGCACCCCTAATCTTCCATACGAGTTTCCTAGGAGGGGTTACCCTTCCCGACACGGCGCGTCTCAATGGCTCATAGGGTGTCTCCACGATGTGTGGTCGATCGCGGTTCCTGTGCTCTTTAAGAGCTGTGAGGGAGGCACGACCGACCAACTTCGGGGATAGGTGATGAATAGGAATTATTCGTTTTGAATAATCGCCCGCGGATCAAAGGGGATAGAGGAGTAAACCTGACTAAAAATCATCGTCGCCGACCTCCCCGCCTCTGCTGATCATCTATCAGTCAAGGGGAGGTGAAGCCACCGTCAACAGGACTGTCATGTCCTCCCACCCTACTAAACCCTTCACTTTCTATCATAAAATGTTCTCTTCATCTTCTTTTTCTTTTCCTTTTCAAACAATATTATTACAGGCTCAATTTACTTCTGGACCTGCTGTCTTCTTTCTTCCTTTTCCTCCTGCCAACCATGTCTTTAAGCTTCTTCTTTCTTTCTTTCTTTCTTACCTCTTCTCTTTTCTTCGCCCTTTAAGGAAATATCTCTCATATCCCGGAGCATCATTTCAATCCCACGGCCACACACAGGGTAGGCAGCTGTGTGGGTCTACCCGTTGGCAAACCTGCGTCCGGAGGCAACCGTGAAAAAAGTCTGGAGGAGTAAACCTCGATAATAGAACCCGTAATCCTCGTTGTTAGCCACCGTGACCATGGATGAATGGCTGCACGAAACGCAGTCAGCCTGAGCGAGGTAAGGGCGCACTGCCTCGCCGGACACTCTTTCGACCCAACTCGTGGGATTTAAGATGAATAGGAAGAATAAAACAAGGCCAAAGGAAGTGGAGAAGAGGGAGAGGAGTGAGAAGGAGGAGGAAGAGACAAGGAAATACGAGGAAAGTCTACTGGAACAACAAAGAACCAAGAAAGCACTGGAAAGAAGCGGAAGCGAATCCGTAGGAAAGCAAGAAAAAGAGAAGGAGTTGGTAGTGAGGATTGAGCATTCGGAGGACGAAGTGAGGGCAGAGTACCAGAGGTATTTATATAGAGTCCAGAAGGAGGAGGAAAGAATAGAAAGGGTAGAGGTTGAAAGAAGAGAAAGGGAAGAGTTGGAAAAAAAGAAACTGAAAGAGAAGAGAGGGCAAGAAGAGAGAGAGAAGAGATAGAAAGAAATGTAAGAGAAGAGAAGGAGAAAAAGGAAAGAGAAGAGAGGGAAAAAGGGAGTATGAGAAGTGCATAAGCAGAGCTAAGGAAAAATATGAAATGAGTAATGGGGAGAAAGAAAGAAGAGAAAAAAGGGAGAAGATAAGAGGAACATTACTGGAGACGGAAAGTAATGTAAGAGCGGAGATTATAGGAGAGGAAAGTAAGAGGGGAAACAAAGAGGTAGATGTAGAAGAGAGGGAAAGGAAAGTAAGAAAAGGGGTGCTGGACCCAGTGAAAGTACTTGAAACCGAAAGAGAAGAAAGAATAAGGGCATTAGTGGGTAAGCAGTTCACACCCGTAGGAGAGGGGGGAAGTGAGGAGGAGGTAGATCAATTAGATGAAGAAGAAGAGTTGCTTAGGATAGGAAGACTGATAGAAATAGTGGAGGTAATAAGAGAAAGGGTAGAGGAGATGGAAGGGGAAAGTGTATGGATGATAGGAAGAGAAAGGGAAGAGACGGAGAGAGAAGGAGAAGAGCGGGAAAGAAGAGAGAGAAGATAGGGAGAGAAGCGAAAGAGAAGATAAGGAGAAAAGAGAAAGAGAAGAGAGGGAAAAAAGGGAGCGAGAGGACAGGGAAGATGTCAATATCATCATTATTGAAGACGAGGAGGTAGAGTTAGCTAGTAGCAAAAAAAGGAAAAACAGAGGAGATAGTCCAGAGGAAAAGCAGAAGGGGAAAAAAGAAAAAAAGGAGGAAGGACTTAAGGAAAGATTTGGGCGGAAGCTGCAGGAGATGGGATGGATTGAGGCACATCAAGACACGCTGGACATGGCGGACTTTAGGAGAATTTTAGCGGAGCTAAAAACAATTCATAGAGAGATGGAGGGACAGCAGAAGGCCCAGTGCAAAGAATGCAAGGAGATATGGGAGAAGGAGAGAGAAAGGGAGGCAACGGCGAAGATGAAAGAAGACCTCGATAAGGGAGGGGGAACGGGACGAAGAGGTGTTTGAGACAACAAAATGGGGAAAAGGTAATATTGAGGAGATACTCTTGGAAAAGGGTAACTGTGTGGTTATAAGTAAAGGAGAATTAGAGGGGGGGAATATAGGAGATAGCCCAGAGATATAATAGGGAGTTATGGGCCCTGATGGACAGTTGTGAGGAGGGGGGGGGGGTACGACGTTCTAGGGAACTACCAAAAGAGTAAGAGAGGCCAAACAACGTGGTTCAACTACGCGGTGAGAATGAGAGAAGATGAGGGGGATGGCTCATACGAGACAATTGTAAGTCTGACCGAAATGGTCAGGCAAAGGCAAGAAAAGGGAGAGGTGAAGGTCATAATAGGGGAGGGAATAGACAAAACTAAGGTAAGAAAAGCAGTAGAGTTTATAGGTAGGAAGGGAGAGATTATGTGGAAGATTGCAGTAGGAGCAGGGGAAAGGAGGATAGATAAGGAGGGAATAGAGAGGGTGACGATCCTTATAAAAACTGGGGATGAAACTAACGCCGAAGTTCTGAATAAGATGAAATCCCTAGTCAATGTGGAAGATATGGGGATTAAGGTGGAAAACGTGAAGAAAACCAAGGGCGGGGATATTATAGTGAATTTGAAAGGAAGAGGGCGGCTGAGAAGCTTAGAGGGGAACTAAGAGATAAGATGGGGGAGAAAATAGTTACTGTTAGAAAGAGGAATGAGGTCAACCTTGACAGCATGGATTTGGACACATCCGTATGAGCAGGAGCTTATAACGGCGGTATGCGGATGGACAGGGTTGGATAAGGAGGAACTCAAGGTAGGGAGTCTGAGGGATAAAAGGATAAAAATCCACTGGCAATTCTGCAGGATAAGGGGGAGGTTCACCCCTCTCCGATGTTACAGGTGCATGGAGTATGGACACAATACCTACTCCTGCAAAAAAAGGAGAGGGGAAAGGCGTGTTTTAACTGCCTCGAAGAGGGGCATAGCGCACGAGAGTGTAAAGGGGAAGCGGCGTGTTTGTCATACAAGAAGTAGGGACATAGGATGGATTCTATGGAGTGCCCGAAATACAGGGAGCTCGCCCTTGGCAGGAAACAAAGGAGGTAGATGTTCAAAAAGCCGGCACACATGACGATATGCCCGCTAAGGGCGGTACCGTGGGTGCTGGTGGGAGAAGGGTGGGGTTTTTAGCTGGCAGGTGCTCGACCATCTGGCCTGAGTGAATCCAGCACGCCTGGCACCTCTTCCCAGGCAGTCTTTGGAAGATTTCCCCACCCACCAAAAAAAGGTTAGGTTGGATTAGGTTGGGTTAGGTTAGGTTAGATTGTTGTTATGTGTAAGCTGATAGAAACGGATATTATTCTTAGATTTGTGTCAGGGGCTGGGAAGCGATGTTCGTAACCGTATTTCCACTTCCTTTTCACCAACCATGACCCCTTCCCCTTCTCCAAAAGAGAGACTGAGGGGCCTCCTCAGTCTCTCTTTTGGAGGGGGTCCTTTTCTATGCCTTCTCCCCCCTCCCCAAAAACTGGCCCAATATCATATCAAATTGGAACTCATTTTAGTGGAGTGACGTTACAATTTTAAAAAATTCATATCTACGAAAGGGAGGTCTCTTCTGCTCCCCCTTCGGGTGGGCCACTGACCTAGTTTTTGGGGAGGAAGGAAGAGGTCGTCCTTCCTCCCCAAAAACTAGGTCAGTGGCGTACACAATTCAAACTCATTTTAGTGGAGTGAGGTTACAATGTAAAAAATGCATATCTCTAGAGGGGGGTTTCCTGTGGTCACCCCTTTGGAGGGGGGCTCCTACCACGACTCAAAAGCTACTGACTGGAGTGGATACAGAAATTCCCTTCAACGGTACATTGAGGAAGGCTTCACTACAATAAACAGTTGTGATGGGATAGATACTGCGGCAGACAAGCTTCGGGAAGCAGTGATCTCCTCCTATCATGAAAACTGTCCACTCAAGACAAAAAGAGACAATCGCAACTCTACTTGGTGGAACAAAAGCCTAGATAAGCGAAGAAAGGAAGTTCAACGACTATTCAATCGATCTAAAGAGTCAGGCAACTGGGAACCTTATAGAACTGCTCTAACAACTTATAACAAAGAAATTAGAAAGGCGAAACGGGAGTCTTGGAAGAAGTTCTGTGAGAGTATATCCGACATACCTCGCAGTACTAGAATACACAAGATTCTCTCTAAAGAGCCGATTGCCGAGATAGGGTCGATGAAACGACCAGATGGCACTTTTACGACCTCTAGAAAAGAAACGTTAGAGCTTTTGATTTTAAACCACTTTCCCGGAAGTTTAACTCTGGATAACAACCGACCTCCCCACTTTGAGGGTGCAAGGCGGCCCAAAAAGAATGATTGGGAGGTCGCCAAGAACGTTATCACAGCACCGGCGATTGAAGGGACAATAAAATCATTTCAGCCCTTCAAATCTCCCGGTGAGGATGGCATCTTTCCAGCTCTGCTTCAAAACGGACTGGAATTACTTATACCCATCCTCATTAAATTGTATAGAGCTAGTCTGGCGTGGAATTATATACCACCCAGTTGGTTGACGGCTAGGGTAGTATATATATCGAAAGTGGGCCGCACAGACCCACACCCTAAATCTGTCAGACCAATTATCCTAACATCTTTCCTGCTTAAAGGACTTGAAAGAGTACTGGACTGCCATATCAGGCAGGTAGCTTTATACAGCTCCCCCTGAACATCCACCAGTACGCTTATCAAACAGGCAAATCAACAGATTTAGCATTACATAACCTTGTTGAGAAAATCACATAATCCCTTAACAATAAGGAGATTGCGGTGGCGATTTTTCTCGACATCGAAGGAGCATTCGACAATGCACTACCAGCTTCCATTGGTTCAGCTTTGACTGAAAAGGGCATTAAACCAACGATTACCAGCTGGATATATGCCATGCTCACTAATAGAACAGCCACTACATCTATTCAAGACGAGGCCATCAGCTTTAAGGTTTCCAGGGGCTGCCCGCAGGGTGGAGTGTTATATGCCCTTTTGTGGTCACTCCTGATGGATGACCTGCTTGGTACTCTCGTGGGTAGAGGGGTAGAACTGCAAGCGTATGCAGGCGACCTTGTCATTCTGGCAAGAACCAAGTCAGGACGGGTTGCACATAATACCCTCCAAAGGACTTTGGACGATGTCTACAGTTGGTGCCAGAGGGAACAGATGTCTGTTAACCCTGGCTAAACTGTAATAGTTCCCTTCACCAGGAGAAGGAATTTGGCGGACCTTCCGCCACTTTCCTATAATGGTGAGGTTATTCCATTTGCAGCGGAAGTAAAATATTTGGGGATCATCCTAGATAAAAAACTTACTTGGAACGCTCACTTGGAAAAAGTCATCCATAAGGCCAGACTTTCCTTGTGGACATGTCGCAGGATCTGCGGATAATCTTGGGGCTTGGGTCCCAAACAAATCCATTAGATATATGTGATGATTGTTAGACCAATGATCACATACGGAGCCATTGCTTGGTGGTCAAAATCTTTACAGAAAACGGCCCAAGCAAAGCTCTCTGGCATACAGAGACAGGCTAGTTTGGCTATAACTGGTGCTATCAGCACCACACCGTCAGCAGCCATGGAAGTCCTCCTGGACCTTCCTCCTCTCCACATACTTCTGGAAAAGGAGGCCAGATGGACAGCATATAGAATTGTGCATATTTCTAAATGCACGAAACAGGCTTATACAGAGCAAAGTAGAATGCTAGCGGCCACCGAAAGTCATAGTATTCTGGGAATGATCTCTGATATAATGCCCCCAACAGTAAACTATAATCTGCGTTATACCGTCCTATTTCCAAATAGAGATGAATGGGTCCTCCGCAAGGATGAACTCTCAAGAGCAGACATCTATTGGTACACTGATTGATCAAAGACACCCTCAGGCTCTGGTGCGGGTGTATACGGTCGAAGACCTAGGACAGAAATCTCAACATCTCTGGGATCCTATGCAACCGTATTTCAGGCGGAAATTTATGCCATTGCTTCATGTGTGGAGAGTTTGGGGCAATCCAACCTGACACACAGATCAATAAAAAATTTCACGGACAGCCAAGCGGCCTTGAAAGCACTTAGCTCGTACCGTGTAACGTCGAAATTGGTTCTAGACTGCCAAAAAAGACTCGCCTCAATAGGAGAACGCAACAGGGTATTGCTGATTTGGATCCCTGGCCACTCTGGTATGGATGGTAATGAGAGGGCTGACTCTCTTGCAAGAGAGGGTGCCGTTCATTTCTTTATCGGACCAGAACCTACAATTGGCATCGCAACAAGTGTTGTCAAACAAACACTAAATACCTGGACTGCAAGAAGAGTTTTAGACTTCTGGCATAATATACCAGGATTGGTTAATTCAAAGGCCTTCATACATACTTCGAATAATGTATCCAAACAAATGTTAGGCTATAATAGACACGATCTACGGTGCCTAACAGGCCTTCTAACAGGCCACTGTCGTTTGAATCATCATATGCTGAAACTTGGACTGTCGGACGATCCGATTTGCCGTCTTTGTTTGGAAGATGATGAAACAGCAGAGCATATAATTTGTGCCTGCCCCGCCGCGGCGCAAATCAGGTATCTGATGTTTGGCAGGGCCACTCTCTTGCCCTCGGACCTGAAATATCATTCACTGAACAAATTAATCGGCTTCGTCAAGAAGCTGAATTTGTTTGGTGAAATTTGAATAGGTATGAGCCACAATAGACTCTCGCGAGTCGCAGTGGAGGGCCTCATTGACCCACTCATTATAAACCTAACCTAACCCCCCGTCCCCTTTCCCCCCTCGCATTCGATTGGTGGCATTTTAAAGTTTAAACAGTTTAGTTAATGTAAGAAACAGCCATGATCTCTAACTTTTTTAATAAAACTTACCGGGTACACCACTTATTTTACACTCCTTCGCAATACACTTTGACATTGTCAATTAATAACAATAAAATAATAATAAAACAACGAAACAACACTATAGCAATTAAAAAATACAACAAAATACCGAAACCAAATAATCAACACTTGAACTAAGATACGATAACAGATAACCCGAAATGATCACGACAGGATAAACGAAAATCATTGGACGAGCAATATGACATCGCGCATACGCAATTATAAAAATGAATAAAAATTGATTACTAACAACGTTAGTTTCCGTTAATTTTTTGGAATTTTTTGAAATATACTGATTTTAGTTCCTCGACAGGCTCTATACATGGGGCGGTCTGCAGTGAAGATGGGAATGTAGAAATTCTATGAGCCGTAGAAAAAAAAACTTCTGTTGCAAAAGTGATCTGAGGGAATAGCTGAAAATTATTTATTGAATTGTAGATCCGTTGCGCAATTTGATATAAAGTGGAAACTCAAACTACAAAATGTACCTAATTAGAGAGCATTTCAAATACGATAATCAGACCACAAATAAATCTGCGTATTTTTTATTATACAAGTTTTAATCTATGATTTTAAATATGAAGTGAGGGAGAGTCGGAACTTTGTTAAGAAAAAGTAACGTTTACATTAGAGGGCGCTATTTAATTTCTTTAAAATCTAGTTCTCTTTTGAAAATATTGAATAGAAGTATTCGGTTTTGACAATAAATTATAAAAGTAGACAATACTAGCAACCGAATGTCGATATTTTGTTTGTATCCCGATATATCTTTAGAAACGTGTAAATGATGTGAATGTGTTCTCAAACTTCAATTACAGTGGTTAGCTCTAAGAAAAATACAGCCTTATTAGAAAAACCTTATATTGGCCAATGAGTAGTAATTTAAAATGTTACAGTACCTAAAATGTTACTGTCCTTGCTAGAGGAAATAGTGAATCTACTGTTTTGGATGTTTCAAGAAAACACTGTACAATCACAACCTCTTTATTTTCTCACACGTTTATAAATATTTTTGAAAACATCATGACACTCGTAATATGATCATCACAAAAAAAATAATTTCTCAAACGGTTAGTAGAAATTAAGTACATTTGAAAATTTATGAAGAACGTAGATGAAATTATGATCGTTTCACTGGAAGTCGTCTTCAATATCAGAATTTTCATATACTTTGTCTTCGTTGTGGCTGTACATCATGTCCGACTTCTCATTTTGATGGTGTTCTATGAGTTCAGCCAAAGATTGGAAGAAGTGATACGTACACGTTAACGTTCCATCGCCAATTTTTTTAAATCCTTTTCCTAAAAAATATCACCAGTTAAATACCATACCGAAGTTAAAAACACTGCAAAGTAGGGGAGAAGGGGGCACCTTTGAACTGGGGCACTTTTGAACAGGCCCTGTAATTTTTCAAGCATGCCGAGTTTTTAGTAAATACCATTTGGCAACACTGTCCATGTTCTTACAAACCTCTAGAAATAAATGTCGTGATCAGTTAGTTATTTGCGCCGGAACGCGACACATTGTTTTTTTACGCCGCTTATTTATAAGATATCACGTGGCAAGTTTTTGTTACTTTAATCTAGAGATTGTGTGTTTCCTCAATTTTTTTCTTCCATTACATATTCGATTGGCAAGATTTATTATATTGTTACTAATATTTAGGTAGGTACACTTAAAATATCAAAAATTTTTGTTTTTTGATTTGCTGCTAGGTGGGGCACAATTGAACAAGGCAGCAGGGGCACATTTGAACAATGTTCAAAGGTGCCCCGTTTCAACTGTTTGTAGTAAAAGAGCTAATAAATTTTGTTGTTACTTTTTTTCAGATTTCTACAATGGTAAGGACTTTTGTAAAAAAAGATCTATGCCAGAGTTCAGTGAAGACGATATGCAAAGGGCTATAGAAGCTTACAAGAAAAAGGAACTATCCCTAAGAAGAACTGCCCAAGTTTATAGTGTCATCCACACTGCACTTTTCTACCGCCTGAAAAAAAATGTAAACTGTGTTGAACCACAAGGGACTCGCGAACATTTCTCGTCTAAGCATAGCTTTAGACAGGTTTTTACGAACGAGCAAAAAGAACTTTTGGTTTCATATATTTTAAAGTATTCGCGTATGAACTACGGACTAACCTATAAAATCTTGCAAACTCTGGCTTACGGATATGCTTCCAGGCTTCAACGACAATTTCCAGATAAGTGGAATGAAAAAAACCAGCAGGTACAGACAGGGTAAAAGGATTCATGAAAAGGCATCAAAACCTTTCACTACGGAAACCAGAAAACACCAGTCTCTCAAGAAGTACGAGTTTCAACAAGACGAATGTAATGATGTTTTACAAAAACCTCCGCCGCGCTTTGGAGAAACGTCCTTTCAAACCCGAAAGAATATTTAATCTCGACGGAACAGGCGTGATAACGGTTGTGCAAGCGCCAAATGATATTGCAGCGAAAGGGGTGAAGCAGGTGGGACAGGCTATTTCTGGGTAGCGTGAAAGTATTGTCACTATGGTGGGAATAGAGAGTGCATCTGGAAATGCTGTAACGCCAGTTTTTATTTTTTCGCGTGCCAGATTTCATGAAACCTTTATGATAGGTGCTCCACCAGGCAGCTTAGGTCTGGTGAACAGTCCACGTAGTGGGTGGATGAACGCATCACTCTTTTTGAAAACTCTAGAGCATCTAGTCACGCATACGAGATGTTCCGTGCAAGATCCGATCTTACTTCTGATGGATAACCATGAAAGCCACTGTTCATTGGAGGCTGTAATCTATGCAAAGGAAAATTGAATCGTAATGGTAACCTTCCTATCTCATTGCACACACCGGCTGCAGCCCTTAGATGTATCGGTCATGGGACCGTTTAAGGCAAAATATAAAGTGGCTCAAAATCACTGGATGCTGTCACATCCAGGCAAAACGATAACTATCCACAATATTGCTCGTCTAGCTGGCAAGGCATTTGAAAACTCTTTCACATGAAACACATAATTGCTGGTTTTCAAAAACCAGGAATATATCCTTTTGACGGAACTGCGCTTAGCGATGAAGATTTCGATGCTTCAAATGTCACTGACAGGCCCAATGCATCAGCTCCAGTACCACAAGAGTCAGATCCAATAAGTCTGCCACCTGAAGAAATTCCATCATGCACCACCTTTCCTCAAACTGCACACAATTTATCGCTACCATCTGACAAAGGTAACAAAGAATGTTTTCAACACAAAGAAACATCCAGCGACAGTGATTCATTTTCTGTTCACGATTATTCGGACGGTCCATTGTCCGAAGGTTCTTTAGAAGAAGAGTGCCAAATTGGAATGAAAAATGAAGATTTGTCGGGTGGCGACTTCATTGTTGTAAAGTTTTGTACAAAAAAAAACAGTTGTGCACTTTGTTGCACAGATAATGGGAAAAAATTATAATGAATTGCAGGTTAAATATTTAAGACGAAAAGGTTTCAAATTTTATTTTCCTGTCATTGATGATATTTCTACGGTTGAAATTGAGGATGTGCTTCGAAAACTAACAGTTCCTTTAAACATTATTAAAGGTACTGAGAGGACGCAGTCTCTAACTTACTTCAATATCAACCAATCAATGTACAATTTCCGCCCCCCCCCATGAGGGGGCATCTTTCAACAATTACAACAACGTTTTTGAAAATTTCGTAAAATCGAATCATACTAGATTAAGCTATCATTATCTGTGAAAAAGCATTGATTAGACTTAAAATGATGCGTCTGTATATTGGTTACTGATTTATTGCTTCCAAAAACTACCACTCCAAACACAAACATGTTGAAGGGTGCCCCCCTCTCCCCTAGTTATTAAACAAACAAGGTCGCGTTATATGTTGATAGCATAGATACAGTTTGTTTTACTGCCGCCTCCTCTAACTAAAACTAATTTTTTGTGACAAAATAATTTCAATCTAGTAAGTTCATCTTTGGCATTTTCTTGACTTACTGATTTGTTATATTGACATAAATTTTAGTGTTTTTAAATGAAACTCAAGGTCTCTAGTTAATTCCACAATATAATACAAGTTATTGAAAATTCTAAAAAATTGACAATTGTTTCGATAAATGTCAATTTTTTAGAATTTTCAATAACTTTTATTATATTGTGGAATTAGCTAGAGACCTTGAGTTTCATTTAAAAACACTAATATGAGCATATTCCACGAAGTAAGGGTCGAGACAGTCAATGACATAAATTTTATTTTGTTGCCGAATATTGGCATTTAATCGAATGTTTACCTGAAGGAACACTATTGTTATTGATAATAACACTATGCTTGGACAAAGCTCCAATTAATCTTTTCAACATATCTTCTTGGTTTTCTTTATTAACGGGTTGAATTTTCAAAAAAAATTTCAATAGATACTCCATGAAAAAGCAATCCTCCTGAAAAAATCATATAACATATTTGATAAGGAAAAAGTTTATTTTTGGTCATAATAAATCAAATTAAACAATAAAATACTCTCACGTGTTTATTCAGGAAGTGTATTTAAGCTGAGAAAAAAAACAGGAGCCAACAAGATTTGGTAATACAGGTTTTCGTTTTACACTTATCTACCTATAACAGTAACTAAGACTAATTGATAATTCAGTAATAAATGCCCCTGCCGAGGTACATACAGTTTATTTTAGTTGTTTGCCACTGCTTTTGTAGCACGGCATATAAATTTTATAAAAATGAGTTCGAAATATTTAACAATTTTAAAATTCCAACTTTGCGGTTCTGTAATTCGTTAACGAGTGTATATATCAGGAAATGTTATTATTTTATAGTTATAGAATATAGATACCTCATAACAGAACTATTTTTTAAGAATATAACCAACGCCAGTTTTAGTTTATCAAATCTACTAATGTATAAAGTGTAAACTAGATCTTAATTATCCTTACCAACGAGAACTTTTGGATACACAATTCAGGTTCTTTATAATGTACAACAATACTCTCAAAATCTTTCATTTTTATTACCGGATCTTTCAATCCTTCTATCCAGTCAAAGAGCAATGCACCTAAAATAGTTAAATCTGTTTCCATATTTAATCTAGCCCATCCTAATTGCGAAGAATTTAGTTGATGTTGATATTCTTTAATTTTCTTCTTAGTAGCATTGTCTAAAGCATCGATATCAATGATTAACGCATTCACAACAAGGCTTATGTCTTGAACAGCTATCTCATCTTCAGTTTGCTCCTGAGCTAAAGATTTTTGGCTTTCTAATTCCTGGAAACATCTGTTTTCAAGAAGTAGTTCTTCGCTCATTTCCTCACCATCAAGTGCACTCAATTCTGAGAACGAATCTGTCACATCATCCATTTCTGATGGATTAGGACTATAAGGAGAAGTAATATCTCCAGTAGGGGATTGTACCAGCTCACTATTTAGAAATATTTCTAAAAAAAAATATAATAAAATGAATAAATGAAAGGTTAACGAGAATTATGTTGGACAAACAAATAAAATCGATGGGGGTTAATAACCAAAATTGTTCAATTCACGTTATAGAGTGACAGGAGGAAGTCTAGTCGACAAGTTGAAAATGGTACAAAATAGAGATACTGCTCTTAAAATTATGTGCGATAGCTCATTGGATTCGGAATGACGCCTAGAAAAATGTGCTAAAAGCGTGTATTAGCACATAAAAAATTGCAAAAGTTATAAACTTTTAAAGATGAAAAAAAATGGCATTTCGTTTTTTGCCAATATTTCGTAAACTATTAATATTTAGAAAATTTCAAAAAAAGATTCTGAAAGAGGAGGAAATTTCCAATAAAAACTCCTAACTCCCGGAACTCTATCTCCATTATTTATAATTTTAATTTAACGCTGAAAATAGGTCTGCGCGCGACATTTTTAGAGTGTCAAAAGCGAGTACGGCACATTAATTAATTTATTTAAGGTATTGAATATTTTTTTTTAATTTGAAAAAATTATGGTGTATTCTGAACACTATAAATAATTTATTCCCGTGAAAATTTTACTTAAAGTTAATTTTTCAACAAGTTAAACAATTGTAAACTAACAAAATTTTCTTGAACTTCAGTCTTAATTGTAAGTGAAAAAAATGTTTAAATAAAAGTTGTAAAAAATTTTCGCTTCGTAGAGCCTTTCTTACCCACATGCTTAACAAGATCGTGCCATAAAAGTTGAAAAAATATTTATACTTTGTTTATAATAATTAACAACATTACTTGGATTTTTCAGTTTTTGTTCGAATAAAAAAAATTATTATAAACAAAGTATAAATATTTTTTTTAACTTTTATTGCACGATCTTGTTAAGTATGTGAGAAAGGCTCTACGAAGCGAAAATTTTTTACAACTATTATTTAAACATTTTATTTCACTTACAATTAAGACTGAAGTTCAAGAAAATTTTGTTAGTTAACAATTGCTCAACTTGTTGAAAAATTAACTTTAAGTAAAATTTCCAACGGGAATAAATTATTAATAGTGTTCAGAATACACCATAATTTTTTCAAATTAAAAAAAAATATTCAATACCTTAAATAAATTAATCAATATGCCGTACTCGCTGTTGACGCCGCGCGCGCAATCTAAAAATGTCGCGCGCAGACCTATTTTCAGCGTTAAATTAAAATTATAAATAATGGAGATAGAGTTCCGGGAGTCAGGAGTTTTTTATTGGAAATTTCCTCCTCTTTCAGAATACTTTTTTGAAATGTCTTAAATATTAATAGTTTATGGAATATTGGCAAAAAACGAAATACCATTTTTTTTCTTCATCTTTAATTGTTTATAACTTTTGCAATTTTTTATGTGCTAATACACGCTTTTAGCACATTTTTCTAGGGGTCATTCCGAATCCAATGAGCTATCGCACATAATTTTAAGAGCAGTATCTCTATTTTGTACCATTTTCAACTTGTCGTCTAGACTATCTAGGTAAATTTACAAAAACATAAAATTTCATGTCTATCTTATTTGATTATTTGTTCTTATATTTGAAAAGGTTGGAGAAAATGTATGCCGATGAAGGTCATGTTGCGATCAGCGTGAATAAGACCACATTGTACTAGTATATTAAAGTATAAGTGGATAAAAATGTCTTTCAAACAAGCGCGATTTTTCGAGAACGACGGCGCAGCCGGAGTGTTCGATATAGAGCAAGTATTTGAAAGACCAGTTATCCACGAATACTTTACGCTATTTTTTTTATAGGTGCACTTTGAAATCATAAAATATTATTATTATATTATATTATTACTACATAAAAATGGAAGTCCGTCCTCGATGCCCAGCCAAGTTTCATAAAAATCCATCCTAGGTAGTATGTAGAATTACAGGAATTGCAAAAAATAGCGTATACACCTCTCGACTAAATCGACATTAATCTCTTAGGTGGATTACTTCCCGCGGGCTCCGCTGCGCTCCGTCCTCAGGAATCAAACACCACCCGCGGGATTAAATGGGTCACTTTAGCCCCTTAGTGTATGATATACTATTACACATTTGACGTTACAAGGTACTGCTGTCAGATTACTAATCAAAAAGTTGTCATTGAGACTTACGTTTCTCAAGTTGTTGTTGTTACCATGGCAACTTTAAAAAACGCGCGAGTTTGAAAGTTCGATTTAAACACTCTGACGAGTGATTTAAATAGGTAAAATGAGGCAGCAATAAAAAACAAGATTTTTATTGTATTGGTCAAGTGATCGACTATTTGAAGTATCTTTTATATAAAAAATATTTTTGTATTTAACTTACGATCTGAATTGGTACTAGATAAGCTGCTTATACTGTAAGTACTGCCATGCCTATTTAAGTTTCCACGTAGTTTTGCTGTCAGGAAATCTACTGTATATGGGACATTTGATGGAGAAAACTCATCTACCCAACAAGCGCAGAGTTTAAGTATTCGTTCGCAAATACAATGAACAATCTGAAAAACACACAAAATAAGATATATGCTATAGCAAGAAAATGATCAATTTCAATTATTTCAATATCAAACATAGTTCAAAATTGAGAAACGCATGCCCAAGAACTCCTAATGAGATATTTTACTTCAACTTCCTTCACTTACTCCTTTTTCTTTATTTTTTAAATCAAAGTTTCCAAATTGAGTTCTATACAAATGAAAACCTTTAAAACTACTCTCTCTCTCCTGCGAAATTTTCAAGTTTTATTGCCTTTACTTTATACCCTTATTCATAACTGTTTGTTCAGTAAACAAACACACGAAACAACATTTCTTGCCTTCTACTTTCGCAAAACTGACTTTTTTTTATGAAACTTGACAAGTCCAATCGGAGTATAAAACATAAGTTATTTCAAGTGATACTGAATGCGGTCCTGCCTAAACCAAAAACAAATTGTTTGACACCCACCCTCGTTACATGAAACGCGTGCATTTGTTTACGTGTATCATCATTGTAAGTTTAGTATAGGAAACAGAAAATTCAGCACCAAAGGTAACAAATTGTAACCGAATACCTTGTAATATTTTGTCGCATGCTACAAGCAATGGTAACCAGTTTTATACGATAACTGGCAAACTATTATTAGTCTTCGTTCACTTTGCGAAAGAATATGGAGGCTTTTGTGATTTGGCGAGCAGTGTATATCACAAAAACCAATGAACAAAACGTTCTCCCTCAATCTATGAATTCTCGGACAAGTGTATGGCGCCGAAAGAGAAATCTTCTCTACAGGAGTCTAGCACTTAAAAGTTCTAAAAATCCATCCATAAGAAAGAATTATAGAACTTTCTAAGACCAATTAAAATAACATAACAATCAACTCAATTAATTTGATGCTGGTCCACAATGATTGTCGTAAATAATCTACGTACCTCACACCAAGACTAAAATATATTTTATGGCTTTGGGATAAGAATAGAACCTTTAATCATGAGTAAAGTTACATCCCCTATTCAGAGACCACTCTAAGAAAAATGTTACAATGACACAACTTATCTTTACGACATCCGGATCTGAATTACAAATAGTCTTTCAGTAAATCACTGTCGTAAATGAACATCTAACAGTCTTTTCAACTTGTCCTAAAAAGACAAACTCTCCAGCAAACACATTCACTAGTGAAAAATATCTTGTCCTTAAACGGACGCACTTCACAGTGTAAGGAATATCTTCAAACAACTCATTGAGTTAATCTCTCCGGTCTATCTATCTATTGTATTACGACGCGAAATACAACGGTGCTTACTATGAGTGTTTGAGTTCAATAATAATCGGAGAGAAATACATATTTATCAATGCGTCTATCTGTAACAACTGTAACAATTATCTAACTATCAACTCACCGCGTCATTTGTTGTATCTTCCTTAATATCAGTTTTTTTGCAAGATTTGATTTACGTTTGTTAACATTGTCGTACTTTGAGTGTTTTTAATCAAACGTTACTTAAAATTACGACTAGACCTTCTTTACACAAACCTAATCGAAGTAAAACAAAAGAACAACCCTTTTGTGTAGCAGTGACCGACAAACATAACAGTCCACTCCACTAATCTAGTTCATCTACACCAGAGACGTTTGTGGCAAACTACATCCTGCTAGTTTGTTTAGTGGAAATAGATCTTGGACACCAAAAATCCCATAATTACATAGTGTTCTGGATAAATAGGGATTCTCAATAGTATCGCATATACATAGGGTTCATATTTAGGATTATAATAGCAATAATTCGAGTGAAAGAGGGTATTATGGAAAACTCTTCAATTTTCTGTTGATTTTTTAGAGTCTCGTTACTAGCTCTGTTCACGAACACTTCAAAGAACCATTTCATTATTGAATCACGCTGTAGGTAGATACAGACTGTCAGTATTATAACACATTGTCTGAGGCTTCATATTTACAGTCATGTGAATAATAAGAATGCAAGCTTAGGATGGTGCTATGGAATACCGTTTAATTTTCCTGTAGATATTTTATCAATCAAGCAATTTTTTAAGTCCAACTCTGGAGAGTCTACATCGCTACGAGAGTTTGTATTGCAAAATATCGTCGGCTTAATCTGCAAAACATCGTCGGCTTAATCTGCAAAACCCGTAAGTCCCTATTTTGCGCCATCTATTCGAAAAAATCAACCCGGGCGTAAAAGAAATGCTAGTAACTATAAACATTTACGCGCCTAAAATTTACAGTTATTGTTACCCCGTAAGTCCAGGTCCGTGAAGTTAGCCCCCAAAGTTTTCACGATTGAACTAAATTTAGTGGCATCGATTAGTGCATCGTTAGTGCTTCTATAAATTTCGTTAGTGCTTCCGTAGTTTGGTAGATATTAAATATTAATTTATTTCAGGTTAGCCCCGAAGTGTTTAGGATTAATTGCAAATTAGTGTCATTCGTTAATGCTTCGTTAGTGCACTTTAGTGCTTCAATTATTTTCGTTAGTGCTTCATTGGTTTTCGAGATATTTCATGTTCTTTATGAGGTCACCCCCAAAGTATTCATGATTCGATTAAATTTAGTGTCATTCGTTACAGCTCTTTAGCCCTTCAATAATTTTCATTAGAGCTATCTTGATTTTCGAGATATTTGATATTAATTTATTGGCATTTCCGTGAAGTCAGCACTCAAAATGTTGACGATTTAGTTTAAGTTGTCATTCGTTAGTGCTTCCATAAATAGCGCTTTCTTGGTTTTCTAGTTAACTGCTATTATGTAGTATAATATCAGCTTCTAAAATTGTTCTTCCAAATTAGTGTCATGCATTCGTTAGTACTATTTAGTACTTCAATAATAATATTCCTAAGTGTTTTGTTGCTTTAACAATATTTGTTTTTTCAGTAAATCCCTGAGATTTTCAGGATCGACTATGTTCAGTGCCAATAATTTAGTTTGTACAGGGTGTCCAGTTTTCGTGTGTTTTCATGTACAAGCTTCCTCATTATAAAAGATAGAAAGATGGAATTTGCGGCTTACTATTTTATTTTTTATGAAACTCACATTGCCGCTAACTAAATTTTTATAGGCCTTCCAGTTTCTGATTTTCAGGACGATTTTGAAAATTTGTGACACTACACTGTGTCTCGATTATTTTAGAACTTATCAATAAGATAAAGATAGGTTATTATAGAGTTTTTTATGTAGAATTCAGTAGTTTTTTTCTAAAATGTTTTGTTTTCGAGTTATAACCCAAACTTGTGCTTTTTTTTAAATGGGGCACTATATATATTATTTTTTTGTTTTATTCATATGTTTAAGAGCTTTTCAAAAATATATAATAGTCCATTCCTATTTATTTAATTATTTTTTCCATTTTTTTGACGGAATTTAATAAAATAATATATTTTTGTTTTATTGTTGGTTTAAGGTTATGTAATAGTATATAAATATAATGTTGAAAATTTTTTTGCGGTCATAGCCGTCTTACGAAAAATGATTAATTTTACAAAAAAGGTTAAAGTACCCTTTCTAAAAGAAATATAGATAGACTATTCATATTTTTGAAATGCTCTTAAAAAAGGAATGAGGCCTAGAAATAATATATAGGGTGTCCCATTTAAAAAAACAAAAGTTTGGGTTATATCTCAAAAACAAAACTTTTTAGGAAAAAAGTAACTACGCCACTGAATTCTACATAAAAAACTCTATATTAATCCGTTCTTATCTTATTGATAAGTTATCGAATAATCGGGATTCAGGATGACATCCCAAATGACAAATTTTCAAAATCGCCCTGTAAGTCAGAAACTGAGAGAGCTATGAAAATTTAGTTAGCGGCAATGTAAGTTTCATAAAAAATAAAACAGTAAGGCGCAAAATATTTATGACTTTTATAATAAGGAAGCTGGCACATGAAAACACACGAAATTTTGGAGGCTGATTTTAAAATAAATAATACTAAATAACTAGAAAACCAAGAAGGTACTAACGAAATTCAAGTAAGCAATAAGAAGCACTAAGGAATCACTGACGAATGCCACTAACTTCAACTAAATAGTGAACATTTTAGGTGCTAACTTCACGGAAGTGCCAACAAATTAATATCAAATACATCGGAAATCAATAAAGCACAAATGAAAATTATTGAAGCACTAAAGAGCACTAACGAATGCCATTAAATTTAATCGAATCGTGAATAATTTGGAGGCAGACCTCGAAAAAAGAACATGGAATATCTCGAATATCAATAAAGTACTAGCGAAAATTATTGAAGCACAAAAGTGCACTAACGAAGCACTAACCAATGACACTAATTTGGAATTCATCGTAAACACTTTGGGAGCTGACCCTGAAAATATAAAGTCCAAAATCTTTAAAACCAATAAAGCACTAACGAAATTAATTGAAGCACGAAAGTGCACTAACGAAGCACTAACCAATTACATCAGTTTAGAATTAATCCTAAACACTTTGGGGGCTGACCTTGAAATAAATTTATATACAATATATACCAAACCACGGAAGCACTAACAAAATTTATTCGAGAACTAAGAGACACTAGCGATGCACTAACCGATGACACTTAATTTAGTTAAATCATGAAAACTTTGGGGGCTAACTTCGCGGACGTCGTATGTCCACTCTATTTCAAACTAATACGCAAAACCAGTACCTAAGTCCAGTTTTAACATGGCCGGTACAGCATGCTAGTGCGACATGTGAGTGATTTCGAGCTATGAAATACTTTATCACTACTTCCTCTGCGTAAGATAATAGAAGGTAAGTAACTATAATGCGATTTAAACACGAATATTTTAGATTTAGTGAGTCTTACTTAATGTGCCATTTCTATGTGATCGTGGAGATAAGGGTTTTTCTTAATATACAGTAAACGAGAAAGTTGTTTTTTAAGAAAAGTTATGGACTTTTCTGTGTTAAAATAAAATAGTATAAAGTACATTTTTTTCCTACAGTTTTAGAAAATATGGCATTTTTTGAACAAGAACCGAGAAACTTGTGGCAATGGTACAAAACATTAATTCAGCATCTAACATAGAGAGAAATAATAAACGAAGCCAAAATTATTTCTCGAATGTTGATGAATCTACCAAGAATAAGGAAACAATTAAAGCGAACACCAAAGAAGAAAAAGAAAATTCTCTCCCAGAGTCGTTTGAACAGCAACTCGATTTTAATGAAAATTTAAATAATACATTCAGCGCTAATAATGACTACTTGCGGATACTCAATATTCCAGAAATAACCGATTCGCTATTTACTAGTACTCGGCCAGAAGATATCAATTCTAGTAGAGATGCGACAAGTTTTGATAATAAAAAATCTTTTCCCAATCAAACCAAAGCCAACAGTTTAGATAACGATGGTATTAATGAAACTAACGAGAAGAAAATTCAAGAAGTGAGATTAACTCAGGATAAAATTAGCTCGACTCTCAAATTCTCAGCTAGTTGCAACTTAACAGAAAATGGCGTATTGTTTGACTATGATCAGCAAAGTAAATCCGAGGGTAAACTAGACTGTTATGGTCAAACTTCCAATTTTGAATTGGAGCCTAACTCTGTCCCATGTACAAATAAAAATGTAGATCTCAATGAGGCTAATCTAATAAATGGAAAGAAACCAAATACACGCAATACTGTCATAGATTCTGATTTAGAATTAGAGCAAGAAACTAAATTAAATAATGTACCCGAAAATAGCAGTCCATGTAATTACCTGCTAGAACTGTTGTCGAATTCTGCTGAAACACATTTAATCCAGGACAATCACACGCTGAGTCATATGCCAAAGAAGTGGAAGACGAAATATTGGGTAATACTGAACTACTGATACCGATTATTCCCAACAAAACACAACAGTGAAAGCAACACAGAGGAATCAGAAACTGAGACTCCATACCAGAATTAGAATCAAGAGATGCAGAAGTGGGAGAAAACAGTGACAATGAGGGACACAGTATTTTAAATAAAAACGTTCGAAAATGGAATAGAATGGAAGAAGACAATTTGTTAACGAAGAAACCTGGAATGAGTACAAGAAGAAAAGAGAACATGGAAAGGGTGAATAATATTTTGGAAAGAAAAAAGTAGATGGTTAATGGTCATACAATATTAAAAAAGAAAAAAAGTTCAGCTGTAAAGTGTCGCTCATTTTCCGAATTGAAGAGAATATTTATTTTCACACGCTTTTGATCCAAGATGACTTGGGATGAGAGGAAAGTCTATGTATCGTTTTTGGTGGTCTCCAAAAGCATAAGTAGGCCTAAAAACCAAATACATGAAACTTCTCGAAGGACGCAATCGCTGGTTTATTACATGATGAGAAAAGACAAAATCATGTGGGTCTGCAAAAAATGTTTTCAAATGGCGCGAAAGAAAATATGATTTTATGTTGGCTTAAAAAACATAGAGATGATCTTGTTTGCAAGACAGAACTTCCAGAACTTCGAAAAAACGTAGGTAGACGGAGCACATTTCGAACACTTGCTATAAGAATCCATTGTTGATATTTGATTAATTAAATTTAAAAAAAAATTCAATAATTTTGGTATTTATTTAATTTATCCGTCAAAATTAATTTAAACCCAAACAAAATTAATATGGCTATCTAGCCAATGTCAATGCCTTTCAAACGAGATATCACTTGCCGTAAGGTCCTATTTAAAATTATTGGCCAGAGTGGCACTGTGACGTCATCTATTACTATTACGTCACCTGTTACCATTCGTAGAGAAGTTTACAACACTTTATTTTCACCCTCCAAATTTTATTAATGTAAGTGTAGCCGTTCAAAAGATATGAGGGGGAGGGGACTTTTGGATAGCACTGTATATATATATATATTTATATATATATATATATATATATATATATATATATATATATATATATATATATATATGTTCGGAAAGGTTTCCGCGGTTGGAGTTATGAAGAAATGAACTAGGTTCACGCGATGAACCTCGATGGAAATTTGTAATTTCTCGACGTTTCGTCTTCCACTTTGAAGCCATTATCAAGAGGAGGGGGTTAGGTTATACGTTCATTAATCTAGGAAATGATCCGATTCCGTAGTCTCAATCTGCCTACTCTGCGCAACGAATCACCCCCTTCGGCTAATTCCAAGGCCTCAATCTGCCTAGTCCTTGGAATTTCACCGAAAAGGACATAACAATGAAAATAAAATAAATAAAATGAAATAAAAATAATAATAAAAAATTGCTTACCAGTTAAAAAACCGTAAAACACTAACACTAACACTCACTACTGACTTGAAGCCGACTGACCGATAAGTTGTCTGGACCGTGTATTTATGGGGGACCTATTGGCGGGTATGGTCTTTTTGGCGCGCGCGGTGCGTGTGTTGCTGGCGGGAGTGGTAATCGATATGGGACGTTCGTTATCCCGCGATATTTTAGGAGGGGAATTGTTATTCTTGGCGCAGGCCATTGTGGAAGGCAGTGAAGTGGTATCGGAGTGGGGCGGGTGGAGAAGATGTTTCCAGGTTGACGGCAATCTCTGGCTGTCGTCCCTGGTATTTAAACAGTTTGAACGTTTTTCTATTTCGATGGTTTCTCGAATTATTCTGGACTTAAGGGAGCGAGTTGGAGCGATAGTTATGGTTTTATCGAAATTGATTGTGTGCCCTGTTTGGACACGATGTTGGGCCAAGGTGGACGAAGGATCGGAATTTCTGACAGACAATGAGTGTTCTTTTGCTCTAACGGAGATACGTCGGTTGGTCTGACCTATGTAGATGCGGGAACAATCTAAACAAGGGGTTTCATATACTCCATGCTGTTCATTGGGAATTTTATCCTTAACAGATCTGATTAGGTGGGAAATTTTCTGTTGGGGTTTGAAGATTGTTCGAATACCGTGGGTCGAAAGTGGAAGGTGATGGAGTGGGTGTTGAAAATTTCTGAATGCTCCTGTTGATTTGGGATTCTTTGTAACCATTTTGAATTAGAGTTTGTTTTAGAAAATTTATTTCTGATGGTCGATTGGATTCGTCAGACAGAGAGATGTATCGGGATACGAGTGTGTTGATGACAGAATTAAGTTGGGGCGGATGGTGATGGGAATGGGCATTGAGAAAACGGTTGGTGTGAGTGGGTTTGCGATAGATGGAGTGTGAGTAACCATTTGGTGAAAGTTTTTTAATCATGACATCAATAAATGGTAGATATGAGCTATCTTCCACTTCCATCGTGAATTGGATACAGGCATGTACGCTGTTCAGATAGAGTAAGAAGGAATTCAAAATCCAAACGACGAAAGTGTCATCAACATATCGTAACCAACAGCTTGGTCGGAGGGGAGAGGAAGAGATCCTAAAACATCGCGAGATAACGAACGTCCCATATCGATTACCACTCCCGCCAGCAACACACGCACCGTGCGCGCCAAAAAAACCTGCCAATAGGTCCCCCATAAATACACGGCCCAGACAACTTATCGGTGAGTCGACTTCAAGCCAGTAGTGAGTGTTAGTGTTAGTGTTTTACGGTGTTTTAACTGGTAAGCAATTTCTTATTATTATTTTTATTGTTATGTCCTTTTTCGGTTAAATTCCAAGGAGTAGGCAGATTGAGGCCTTGGAATTAGCCGAAGAGGGTGATTCGTTGCGTAGAGTAGGCAGATTGAGACTACGGAATCGGATCACTTCCTACATTAATGAACGAATAACATAACCCCCTTCTCTTGATAATGGTTTCAAAGTTGAACCCGAAACGACGAGAAATTACAAATTTCCATCGCGGTTCAACCGTTCATTTCTATATATATATATATATATATATATATATATATATATATATATATATATATATATATATATAACTCACGCAAAATAAAGGGCTACTGGAAAAGAGTGGTAACCGCGGACATGCATGTTTCTGGCTCATTTGCCTCTTCAGCATGGTATAACCAAATAAGGATGTGAAATTTGGAGCAAAGATGTTAATCGAAACATGGGAAAACACAAAACAACGGATTTCAGCAGGGAAACCAAACGCTCATTTGTGCCTTCAATTGGAAGATCCCGAGTTTTCAGGACAACAACCAAGATCGACACGGAGGCGCATATTGCCCCCCCGCCATGAACCTTCCGACCCATCGTAAATAACAAAGAAGATGTAGGAATATCGCGTGATATGTTAACAACAACAACAAAGAGATTCATGCGTAACTCTGTTTCAGTAGCCCTTTATTTTGCGTGAATTACCCATGAATCGCTTTGTTGTTGTTGTTAACATATCACGCGATATTCCTACATCTTTATATATATATATATATATATATATATATATATATATATATATATATATATATATGTATATATGTAATGAATTAAATACAGCAAGCAACGAAGTAGGCCTTAAAATAAATCTGAGTAAGACCAAGGTAATGTATAACGAACTAATAAACGCACAAGAAATAATAATTAATGACACTGCCCTCGAAATAGTAGAGGAATACATATACCTGGGTCAGGCTCTCTACTTCCAGAAATAAATAGAAGGACCAAATTAGCATGGAGAACATTTGGACAGAACTCTATCATCTTCCGTCTAGAATGCCACTCCGTTTGAAAAAGAAAGCGTTTGATCAGTGCGTACTACCAGTACTAACATACGGATGTGAAACCTGGACCCTGAAAACTGATATCATTAGAAAACTCCATGTAACACAGAGGTCTATGGAACGATGCATGCTTGGAATAACAAGGAGAGATAGAAAAGGGTTGAATGGATCAGACATAAAACCCAAGTGATAGATGTCATTAATAGAATCAGATCCCTAAAATAGCAATGGGCGGGGTATCTCGCTAGAAGAACAGACGATAGATGGACCACAAAGATAACGCAATGGTATCCCCGAGGCGTGAAAAGACCAAGAAGACGCCCCAACTTAAGATAGGACTACGATATAAAGAAACTCGCAGGATCAACTTGGGGCCGCATAGCTAGCAATAGACAACAATGGGCCCAAATGGAAATAGAATACATAAATATGTAAAGGGAGGCTACACCATAACTGGAAAATGGTTGAATGAGCTGCATAAGATGATGATGATATATATATATATATATATATATATATATATATATACATGTATTAAAATTTAAATACATGCTAGTAAATGTACGCAATCAAATGTGATAAATGGAGCAAATTATTGGGCGACATATTTTTTCATCATAAATATTTTGTACTACCGTATATTTATTTTTACTAGATCTATTGGTGATTTCAAAAGCATTCATACCAAGTAATTCTACACTAATACCCGTATTCAGAACACTCGATTGAAATATAACGGCACCGTTATATTTTAAAAGAGGCGTTAATTTCGACAGTTCTCTCTGTTAAACGCTTATAACCGATCCATCAATATAACAAGCTGTTATATGATAAAATGAACCCGTTTGATACTAAATGTTATTAAGAAACCAAATTTTTATTTAACGGTTCCGTTATACTTGACATAATGAAGCTAAAATATAATCAGTGCCAGTACCTATATTATCATAGATTAGTAATATTTACACTTAAAAATAATTTTTCTGAGTAGCAATTTAAAATTTGAATCCTGAAAAGTTTAGTAAATTGATGAAGTGCTCGTATTCTTTAACTCTAATTACCTAGTTAGTTATAGGTTATGTGTAGACAATAGGGTTCAAAACAAAATTTTTAAATGCTGTATGATTGACTAATAATTCCCTATCTCAATGTTACACACACAGAATTTTCTTAATATCCTAATCTCTCTCCTTAAATACTTACGATTCAACGATTTTTAAAAACAATTGTTTTTCTTGTTCAGTATAATTTTTCGTTTTATTTCGTTTACTAGCCATAACTATAAAATAACTTGATGTAAAACAACAACATACATATTTAATCAAAGTTACTGCGAACACACGTATATATTATATTATAATCCTCAAAAATTTTCAACTAACAAATAAGAAATCGAACGAAAACAAACGTCTTTTATAGCATAGATAACCTACGATTGACACTTACGTTACAGATTTAGGGCCGGTTTTACAAGAGTGACTTATACTAGATATAAATAACAGTATCGTTATTCTCGGAGTAAAGTTATGCTAGAATTTATTCCTGGTATAAAAGTAGTTGATTTTACAATATTTTTTTACTCCGGTATAGCAATTCTAGGAGTAACGAAAAAGTAGTTCATATAAATTGATATGTCCTGTCATGCACGTCATCTTTTTCTTCGTTTTAACCTGAAATCTTGAAATGAAATGTGTTTTTATTGGTTTTCAT
Source organism: Galeruca laticollis (assembly GCA_963921935.1). Lineage (NCBI taxonomy): Eukaryota > Metazoa > Arthropoda > Insecta > Coleoptera > Chrysomelidae > Galeruca > Galeruca laticollis. Next base: position 151,243,453 of record OY998180.1, read on the forward strand.
CATTTTTTTTTATTATTCGTTAATGTCGCTGTTCTGAGCGATGTTTTTTAAATTAATGTAAAATAGATTTGAGTGCTATTCTATTTGAATCTTCCTATGAAAAAGATACGGTTAGGCTAAGGAGAAAGCCAACAACTATTTATACGTCAAAGGTACTGAAATTCTTTTCAAATTATCAATTTTTTAATAATTCATTATTGTAGGATCAATTACTTTGAAACATTAGATGAAGATGATATTTGTGGGTTTTTCTACCAATTCCAAGAGTGTTTCCACTTCGGTAGCACTAAAATTGCTACAACGCGTTCTTTTATTGCTTTTATCAGACATAATTTACACGATTCACCACAATCAAAAATAAAATTGTGTGTCTACAAAGGACAATCTAGCGTAAATTAACTGTGTATGCGTATTCTAGTCTTTCCGAGAATTTTATTAAACGGCTTTATTTAGCTCACCCCGTTTGTTTTATTATTTATTCTTGGGTCAAATTTAGTAATTCAAATTTCACCCTCTTCCTGTCAACCGATTAATCTGAAATTTTGGACTTTGGATTTTGGTGACAATACAATTATGTTTATTCATTATCATTATAAATTCAAGATGGCCGCCGCTACAAAATGGCGGATAATTTATGTTTTATTAATCCCATCAATATGGGTATCAAATGAAAGGGCTCAACAAGCAGAATACAATATACTATAAAAAATTGAAATCCAAGATGGCGGCCGCTAGAAAATGGCGGATAACGTAGGTTTTATCAATCCCATCAACATGGGTATCAAATGAAAGGGCTCAACAAGCAGAATACAATATACTATAAAAAATTTAAATCCGAGATGGCGGCCGCTACAAAATGGCGGATAACGTAGGTTTTATCAATCCCATCAATATGGGTATCAAATGAAAGTGCTCAACCAGTAGAATACAATATACTATATAAAATTAAAATCCAAGATAACGGCCTCTACAAAATGGCGGATAACGTAGGTTTTATCAATCCCATCAACATGGGTATCAAATGAAAGGTCTCAACAAGTAGAATACAATTTACTATGCAAAATTGAAATCTAAGATGGCCGCCGCTACCAAATGGCTGATAACAATTTTTTATCAATCCCACCAATATGGGTATCAACAAATGAAAGGGCTTGACAAGAAGAATACAGTGCACTATACAACCTCAATATTTAAGATGGGCGCAGCCACTAAATGGCGTATAATAATAAGATTTAAATTTAGAAATTGAATCTGTAATTTAGGTATCTGATTAATCCAGCCTGAATCCACCACCCAAGTCAAGAATTTGTATCGTGTTGAGGACTGTGTGGCGTTTGGCCTCAATTTCGTCGAACTCAGATGTATGCAACAGATGTACCTTCCGTCCGAATTGATTTCGCAAGAGACGGAGTACATCTTATACACCCGAAGGCCATACAGTTTCCAGCTAAGTACAATTACGGGACGGCTGAAAGAAGAATGTTGCCTTTAATACTATCATGGGCTTCTACAATACATAAAATGCAGGGCAGCACTGTGGATCACGCAGTCGTATACTTAGGTGCGAAACTGTTTGAAGAAGGTCAAGCCTACGTGGCTCTTAGTAGAGTAAGATCTTTGCAGGGACTACGTATAGAGGAGTTGGACTGCAATAAACTAACGGGTAAGAAACCTTGCAATAATGAAGCACTAAATGAATTAAACAGAATGCGAAATAAAAACTAAAAACCAAAAAATAAAAATAGGTAAAAAAACTTTTTAAGTTAAACGGTTTTATGTTAAACATACATTGCAATGTTTAAGATAAATGTACTAAAAACCAAAAAATAATAAAATAGATACAGTCGTGGGAATTATAAACATATGCATAGACTAGACTAAAATAAAACCGTGGGGCACGTCAATTGTCTACAATCGTTGATTAAAATTTTTGTTTTGTAATGTTACTTATAAGCGTATACTGTTCTTCTATCGCACATTAAGTCGATAATCGTTGATTAAAATTTTTGTTTTGTAATGTTACTTATAAGCGTATACTGTTCTTCTATCGCACATTAAGTCGATAATTTGTAGACAATTGACGTGCCCCACGGTTTTATTTTAGTCTAGTCTATGCATATGTTTATAATTCCCACGACTGTATCTATTTTATTATTTTTTGGTTTTTAGTACATTTATCTTAAACATTGCAATGTATGTTTAACATAAAACCGTTTAACTTAAAAAGTTTTGTTACCTATTTTTTTTCCATTGTTAAATTTATACCTGGTTTGTAAAACGCTAAAATACGTCCTATACCGAGAGTAGGCTCACTCTTCGTTTATACCGCTATTGTAAAACCGACCCTTAGTTACCGACTCAACGTTGCCATAAAGTCTCCACCCGTTTTGTAACGGAGCCGTTATGTATTGTATGGTTAAGTTGTGAATACCAACTGATAACAAACGGAGCCGTTACCGTGACGGGACCGTTAATAAAACGTTACCGTTATTTGATATTTCTGAATACGGGTGTTAATCTAGCAGATATGGTTTATACGATGTCTCGAGCGTTTATCTAATTGTATTTAGTGATGAGGAATTTCCTTTGGTTAGTTTTAAATATTCTTTAGAATTTTTTCATTTTTAAGGAATTCCATTAAAACGTGAATTGTCTTATCCAGACGTTTTATCTTTTTTCCTTGCAAATAATAATATTTAAAAGTGTTTTATGCATACTTTCCAAATGCATATTAGTACTTGCTACTGATTTTGTTCAAAAACTATAAGCCCATTTGTAAAGTTATGTTTTTATGTCATTTTTAAGAATATTCAAAATGGCAACATTGGTGTGACGTCCTACGTTTAGCCGTTTCTCATATTTTGAGAATAGAGCTTTAGTGATCCATTGTTAATTTAACTTGTATTTAGGTAATTTCAATTAAAAGGAGAATCACAATGTTATTTTATTATAACCCTTAAATTAATTTATTACTCCGTTTCTGTAAGATTATTGGTATTTTTTATGTAATTGTAAGAAAATTCCTCATCACAAAAAATTTAAAAAGTAGTATAATTTTAAAATAAAGGTTTGGAGCTCTACATAGAACATAAGAAACATTTTTGGGTTAAATTAAAAAGAAAATGTTTCATGTAGCATTTTTACATCAAATAAAAAAAATTAGATACAAGTGATAGAATGTTTTGAAATGTACAAAAAACCAAAGTAACATTTTGGCATCAAATCAAAAAAATAAAAAAATTTCTGGTAAATTTGTGAATTTTCTTAAATAGATGTTTTAATGTACGTTTTAGAGAAAAATGTTAAGTACAAAAGTTGTAGAACGTATTAAGGTCTATGAATAATATCAGTAGCTTTTTTGCGAGTTTTTTTAAACTTTGACAGGTCGCCATTTTGTTTCTACTGGGTCGATTTGACTCATTAACGAATTCGTCCAAGATTTTGGCCCAACTGATTTTTTTAACGAGTTTGGTTTCAATCCGTCAAAAAATACGTCCTCTATCCTGCTTACAATTTCCGTTATAACACACACTTGGTTTCATGGGTGTTTCAAGCAAACAGAAAAAGGGCTACTAAACAGAGTGGACCTCCTGCCTGAACCTTCCGTCCCATAGTAAACAACAAAGAAGATGAAGGAATATCGCGTGATATGTAAACAACAACAACAAAGAGATTCATGGGTAATTCACGCAAAAAGAAAAAGGGCTACTGAAACAGAGTGGTAACCGCGGACATGCATATTTCTGGACTATATGCGCCTTCGTGTCGATCTTGGTTGTTGTCCCGAAAACTCGGGATCTTCCAATTGAAGGCACAAATGAGCGTTTGGTTTCCCTGTTGAAATCCGTTGTTTTGTGTTTTCCCATTTTCTCATGTTTCGATTAACATCTTTGTTCCCAAGTTTCAAATCATTATTTGGTTATACCGTGCTGAGGACGGCAAATGAGCCAGAAACATGCATGTCCGCGGTTACCACTCTGTTTCAGTAGCCCTTTTTCTTTTTGCGTGAATTACCCATGAATCTCTTTGTTGTTGTTGTTTACATATCACGCGATATTCCTTCATCTTCTTTATATATATATATATATATATATATATATATATTAAATTTAAATAATTGGTAAAATATTGGGGTAGCAGCAAATAAAAGTACACTCTTTATAATATTTCCAAGCTTTCGGAAACGTTTATTTCCATCATCAGGGAGCACTACAAAAGATCATAAAAATGTTACAGCAGCTAAATGCGACCAACACCACAATCCGCCGAGCCAAAACAACCTCCCCCTCCCCAAAAAGCAGCGAACTAGTCAAGAATGTTTCCAACCCAACAAAAAGCACTGATGGCGACACAAACATGAATTGTCAAAAAAGGTCAAATTGTGACAACATTTTACCCGACTGACTGAATAATCCTGTACGGAATTTATTATTTTTAATAACAAGACTACTGATACATTACATTGAAATTTTTAGTCAAAGAGTTTTGAAAACTATTATTAATTATGCAAAACAACTAGTGATTCAAGCACCACAAACTTTCATCTCTCACTTACGAGAGTGTATGCTACAGGAATCATCCAGCTTAAAGAAATATCTTATTTAATATATGTATGTGATAGAATTATTTCCTTTTAAACATTATCAAACTTAACAAAAATCATCAAATTGGGTATTATGGCACAACTCCAACCGTTCTATAACAAATTAAATCTATTTTAAGAAATTGCATACTTACATTATATTGAGATTAATCAAAATATGTAGTTGTTATAACGTTGTGACACAAAACACATGACAAAGTCGAAGTTACTAAAAAGCTTAAATAAATTGATATTACATTTTAAAATATTCTTTTCGTAAAATGAGATATTTCCCGCATAAACGGCAAATCCAACTATCAAGTTATTATACGAAACTAGTTATAATTTTTTTGTTGATGGTAGGTACACATTCCAATAAGACAAAAAACCACAACAGGGGGGGTGGAATAAATTGAATATTGTTATATAGATATTTTTATGATAAAATTGAAGAATTATGTAAATCCCGAATCATATTGAAATTTTGTTGTTTGACAACAGACAGTAAAAAAGAGTAAATTTCACTAAGATTTTTTATATCTGATTTTTTGTTGATAGTATTTGGCTCCTGTGCGATAAAAGTCATTTCCAAAAAGAGTCTCTTATGATAATTATTTTCCATTGTTAAAACCTTTACATCAGAATAATTCATATGATGGTCCTCTCCCTAAAAAATTTTAGTGAAATTTACTCTTTTTTACTGTCTGTTGACAAACAACAAAATTCCAATATGATTCGGGATTTACATAATTCTTCAATTTTATCATAAAAATATCTATATAGTCCAGGAGGAATCGGCGCATGAGTACCGAAAACTATTCCACCTCAATTTTTTTATGCGATCCTCTTTGAATTGCCCTACTGATGATATAAATGCATGTTGCCATGGGGCAACCTAGTGCCATATTGTTTAAACCGAAATTGTTTAAACAATTGGAAGGAATTGTTATTTTTCAACCGGACAAATTTTTTTTATATTATTTATTGAAATACAAATAAAAAAGGTCCTATGACTTTTCACGATAAAGTTAATATTTTTAAGGATATGAATTTTTAAAGGTTCGAAAAATCTCAAATTTGAGTACTTTTGACCCATGAAAAATATATTAAAAAAATGAATAATAATTTTTTTTTAATTCTTTATACAATAGTATATTCTTAATAGGGATTTCAGAAAATTTCATTGTTTATACTTGTTTTTTATTTGTTAATTTCGCGCGCTCACAAGTATGCGTCGCTACCTTTTAGTATCGCCGTCTCTCTCTAACTCATGCGCTGCATCGACCTCTCTGTGTCCTGAATCATTATTTATAATTTATCTAAGAAACCATTAACTTCATCAAGATTGGTAAAGAGAGCAATGTTATTAATAATTAAATTGTCTATAATTTATTTTTAACAAAAGTAATTTAAAATTACTTTTTTGTTATTATCATACTAATTTATGCATTTTTATCAACAATAATAAGATATAATGGTATTTGAAAAATTTTTGGATTCACAATTATATATAAATAATAAGCTTTAGCTCAAAACATACATTTGGATAAATGCATTGAATCCGGAATATAAAACATTAGATTTTACGAATTTCGGATACAAACTAGAGAATGATACTTTGCTAATACCTTTATTCATATTTTATTATATTTTGTTATTATATTTTTCATGGGTCAAAAGTACCCAAATTTGAGATTTTTCGAACCTTTAAAAATTCATATCTCTAAAAATATTAACTCTATCGTGAAAAGTCATAGGACCTTTTTTATTTGTATTTCAATAAAGAATACAAAAAAAATTTGTCCGGTTGAAAAATAACAATTTCTTCCAATTGTTTAAACAATATGGCACTAGGTTGCCCCATGGCAACATGCATTTATATCATCAGTAGGGCAATTCAAAGAGGATCGCATAAAAATATTGAGGTGGAATAGTTTTCGGTACTCATGCGCCGATTCCTCCTGGACTAATATAACAATATTCAATTTATTCCCCCACCTGTTGTGGTTTTTTGTCTTATTGGAATGTGTACCTACCATCAACAAAAAAATTATAACTAGTTTCGTATAATAACTTGATAGATGGATTTGCCGTTTGTGTGTGAAATGTCTCATTTTACGAAAAGAATATTTTAAAATGTAATATCAATTTATTTAAGCTTTTTAGTAACTTCGACTTTGTCATGTTTTTTGTGTCACAACGTTATAACAACTATTTTTATTAATCTCAATATAATGTAAGTATGCAATTTATTAAAATAGATGTAATTTGTTATAGAACGGTTGGAGTTGTGCCATAATACCCAATTTGATGATTTTTGTTAAGTTTGAAAATGTTTAAAAGGAAATAATTCTATCACATACATATATTAAATAAAATATTTCTTTAAGCTGGTTGATTCCTGTACACTTCTGTAAGTGAGAGATGAAAGTTTGTGCTGCTTGAATCACTAGTTGTTCTGCATAATTAATAATAGTTTTCAAAACTATTTGACTAAAAATTTCCATGTAATGTATCAGTAGTCTTGTTATTAAAAATAATAAATTCCGTACAGGAATATTCAGTATAATAGTCGGGTAAAATTTTATCACAATTTGACCTTTTTTGACAATGCATGTTTGTGTTGCCATCAGTGCTTTTTGTTGGGTTGGAACATTCTTGACTAGTTCGCTGCTTTTTCTGAGAGAGAGGGAGATTTTGCGATTGGTCGTGGTTGTTTTGGCACGGCGGATTGTGGTGTTGGTCGCATTTAGTTGTTGTAACGTTTTTATGATCTATTGTAGTGCTCCCTGATGATGGAAATAAACGTTTCCGAAAGCTTGGAAATATTACAAAGAGTGTACTTTTATTGCTGCTACCCCAATATTTTGCCAGTTTTTTCTAACTGCTCAGCAAAGACTTCCAATCTTTATATATATTATAGTATATCCGTTGTTAATATTTACATTGATTTTTAAAATTATGAATTTATAATTTATCGATTTTTAATAATGCCTAACGTTGGTTGCGTCAATATTGTACACACGGCTTAAAGCGACATATGTTATATATTTCAAAAAATTGACAGTTGTCAAAAATTCCCGGCTATAAAATTTTTATTTTATTGAAAGATTAATTTAATGTACAATTTCTAATTACACATATCTCAGGTTGGGTTCAATGCGCCATCAAAAAAATAAATTCTTTATGATTTCCAAGTTTTGTCCAAATTAAATATTAATTATAATTCTTGTTCCTGATTTCTATCCAGTAGTATAATGTAACTGTGGATTCTATATTATACAAGGCTATTTAATTTCTTTCTGACATCTACTAAATTTTAATGAAATTATCTGTCGCTAAAATTCAACAAGTGTCACCTTAAAAAATAAATCAAAATTTTTTATTGCATGAAATAAATTTAATTTTAATGAAACTTATTCTAATAATTATAAATGAATTCACAGTAAATTAAAATGAAAATACTAATTACCAAATCGTAAAAACAAATCTTAGTTTTCCTTTTTTTTAACAACTAACTAAAAACCTTATCTACCAAATACAAATTAAGATTAAATAAATTATAAACTAGAATATATAATATCTATTTACCGAATTGTTCAATTATTTTTTAATTGTCACCTGAATTGGCATGTGTCAAATAATAGTTCACAATACTTTTATATTTTCTTGTAAATTGTTTGTTTGATACGTATAATTATGGTTCATTTTATTATTTTGAAATCAAATTTATAAATTTCTATTGAGATGCATCTATTAGTTAATTTTGTTTAATGGCCTGACGTTTTCGATGAAATAATGCATTATTTTAAATTTTGACTGGGCTCACCAAAGAATTTGGAATTTGGACCGGAACACAGCTTGTATAACTCGTACTTATTCTAAATATAATTTAGAATTCAGGATCTTCCACTGGATTTTAATGAAGCACACACGCACAGAATTTAGAATTAGTTGTAGAATACAAATTTCTACTACTATTTACAATATTCAAATTTTAATAAACAAATTTACAATCTGTGGAGACTTCTTAAAATACATGTTCTCCGTTCGAATATACAAATTCAACTGATTATTTTTTTTAAATAAAACTTTCTATTTAAAAAAAAACTAAATTGTTATTTTACCCTGCTAAAGGTAGATTTGGATTCTTTTATTCAACAGTAAAATGTCTACAGTGACATCTGTTTTTAATTTTAAATATATTTTCCAATTGTGACATGTAAATGTCATTAGAAATTAAATAGTGTCAAATCTTATATACTGGGTTGTTCGCAAGTATTGTATATGAAAATATAAAAATGAAATTCTTCAATATTTGAAACAGAGGAACTGTATTAATATATATATATATATATATATATATATATATATATATATATATATGTGTGTGTGTGTGTGTGTGTGTAAGTGTGTGTTATAACGGAAATGATCGTTCTATGAATTGAAAGTGAAGATGGCGTCAGCTGACTGACTACTTCGCGCAAGTGTGTAACCACACGAGCCAAATAGAGGTTGTAGGAGAACGGAATCTTCAGTTCAGATTAGAGCCTCTGAACTAGAAGGCTTTAAGGCACTCTTGAAGAGACCCAAGAAGGTCGAAACCGGTCAGTATACTATGCCCTTCTCCTTGCGGTTGTGAATCACTACAGATGTCTGTGTCGACAAAAAGGGTCTTCTTCGAAGAGGATGTCATTCAATATTCTGCGTGGTATTAGCTAGGAAAGTAGTTGTTTTTCTCTTCGAAGAACGGTCAGGCTAATATTGAAATTTTGACTAAAATGGAGGTGCAGTAGAAAACCGAAATTTATTTTTCATATCGTATTTTATGAAATTTTAATTCATTTCATATATATATATATATATATATATATATATATATATATACATATATATATATATATATATACATATATATACAGGGGGTTGTTTTGGCATCAGTGAACACCAAAACGAAAAATTGCATTGAAATTTTTCCGAAGTCGCGTCATGCTACTCTCTACAATTGCCTTATTTAATTCTGAAATAAGCCTAAAAATCATACAATTTACTATGTATAATAAGATTGATTATAAAATTTAGTAAATTGAATCATCTTAACAGTTTCTTTTTCTTAAGTCAAATATTGGTAAGTACTTAAAATAATCATTTCGCCTATTCTATATTCCGTATTTAAATAAATCAATTACTAGAACCAACAACATCTATACGTTTAAAACTAACAAATCATATTCTCAAAATAATTATTTCCCCTATTCTTTTTTTTTTATATATCAATCGCATCAACCACGTAGGGTTATTAGCGAGTTAAAATGATGGAAGTTCACTTATTGTAGCTTGGTTATAGTCTCTATATTTTGCTACTTAATTTGCAGTCTTTTAGGTAGTTTAAAAGTTTTTTAGTTTCTTGCTTTTCTTGTAATAGTTTTTTTAGTGATAGTGGTAGTTGATTCTTTTTCCGTTCCTTGTCGTATTTCGCACATTCGATTACCAGGTGTTTCACGGTTAACTCACTGTTACACATTTCGCACATTGGTTTATTTTTTCCTGCTAGTAAGTAGTCGTGTGTGATGCGCGTATGACCGATTCGAATACGAGAAAGGATCACTTGTTCTCTTCTATTTATGTTTTTACAGTTCCAACCGCGAGTATTTGTAGTAACTTCATATGATTTGTGTTGGTTATGTCTTGCTTCTTCCTGCCATTTATCGTAGATTTTGCTCTTGTAGAACGCTTTCAAATCAGTATGTACGGTAAAATCGTTCCTTTCTGATTGTTGATTGGTGAATGCATTTTTTGCTATTTGATCTACTCTCTCATTCCCTTCTATTCCAGTATGGGATGGGACCCACATGAATTTAATATGTATGCTGCTGTTTCTGCAATTCTGTAGCTCTTTCTTGATCAGTATGGCTATAGGGTGATTAGAGTACAGTTGACGAAGTGCTGTTAGTGAACTTTGAGAGTCAGATATTAAAAGGACATTTTTATGCTTGATTTTCTGGATTTTCTTGAGTGCTTCTAAGATGGCGAATAATTCAGCTGAATGAATAGATGTGAAGGGTGGGAGTATGTAGGATTTCGAAAAGTCCTCGGAGTAGAAGGCAGCCCCAATTTCATCTTGGTTTTTTGAAGCATCTGTGTATACCTTATAAATGCTACCGTATTTATTTAAGGCTCTTAGGAATTCTTGTTTCATTCTGGCTGTTGGAGTCTCTGATTTATTAAGGTAGGCGAGGCTTAGGTCTAGGATAGGGAGTGTTATTGTCCATGGAGGAGGATAATTTATTGATGGGACGTCATAAATATTTGGGAAATGCGAATTTATTTTGTTTAAATATGTTTTGACTCTGTGATAGAAAGGAGGAGTAGTTGAGCTGGATAAAAATTTGGCTTTAAAACGATCAGATAAGACGTTGTGGGCTACTGGATTTCTTTTGTTTGATATTACAGAGACAGCATAAGAGATGCTTAGATATTCTCTTCTGTAAGAAAGCGGTAACTCTCCAGTCTCCCAATGTAAGCTTTGTATAGGACTTGTACGATGGGCACCCAAACAGATGCGAAGAGCTGTGTTTTGTATAACTTCCACTGACTGAAGAAGGCTTTTGTTGGCAGAGTTATAGGCAATCGCTGTATAGTCAAGTTTTGATCTAATCAATGATTTATAGATGTGCAGTAAACTTGAGTAGTCTGCGCCCCAGTTTTTGAATGCTAGTGATCTGAGTAAATTAATTCCAGGTTGGCATTTTTTCTTCAATGTCAGAATGTGTGATTTCCATGTCAGCTTTTGGTCGAGTATCATTCCTAGAAAACTTATTTCTCTCACATATTCTATTTTCTGTCCATAAAGGTACAAGTTTTCAAGTTGTGGTTGAGTCCTTTTCGAGAAACATAAAGCTTTGGTTTTTGTCGTGTTGAAACGCAGTCCACTTGTTTTTGACCAATCCTCTATTGTAGCTATTGTTTGTTCGATGGTTTTATGTATTGTAGTCATATTTTTCCCTAGTTTGCTATAATTCTTTATTTAAGTAAATCAATTAATAAAAACCCAACATCGAGTTTTATTGAAATAACCCTGTGTAGCTTCCATTGACTATATTAATTACTCTATCGTTAAGAAGTGCGTTCACTTCGATTAAAATGATGGTGTCTTTCGTGATATGCAAACCTTTAATTTACTTGAATGATTGCTCATTTACTAATATTAAGTAAATGTTTTTGTGTGAATAAACGATATTAATTTTAAAGACATTTAAATGTATAAAAAATAAAAATATTTGTATATATATATATATATATATATATAATGGCTATTACTCTATGCTAATAAAAAAACTTTCAATAGCGAGATTCATTCATAGAAGGAAAACATGCATTGTGTAATGAAAAAGTTCAAAGAAATCAATACTTGAAAATTATATAAACAACAGAGACGCGGCGAAAGAATAGAAAAATATTCAAAGAAATGGGTTTCCTTTATTTTAGGTTTACTATTTGACTGTATTAAAGTCTACTGATAGAGAGGAACTTTTTAATACCATACGGCACACTTTCTCTAGAACACAACTAAATCTCAAGAAAAGCCATGCTATCGCGTTAGAGACTACAAAAAAAATACATATAATATTGAATAAAAACTATATTTAATGGATACCTTTGGAATATATTTAAAATTTCTTTCATCATATCCATGTAATACCACTTTTTGTCTTCTTAAGAATCTATGGAGTGTAAATTCATTCATATGTTTGTCCTTACCTACGAGATTTCTACAAAATACAAAATCATTATTATCAATCAAAATTATATTCTAAAGTATAGTCAAAGTCAAGAGACACACATGTAAACAAATACACAGTGCGTGATAGCCACCTGCGACACGGAAACATAGGGGAAATATTCTCTAAATGATCAGGCAGCAATAGCAATAAAATATTTGGGTTGGATGGCTATTTCCGACAGAGCTGGCATTATATTATACTGCGTGCTGAATAAACCGATATTTCATGTTAAAAAGTGTTGTTGTATTTTATGTAGTTTGGATTTCCAAAGATTATTAATTATACCTAGCACAGACATAGTTGACGAATGCACGAAGGATCTAAAAAATTCCAATAAAAAGCACGGAATAAAGGAAAATTCAAGATTGGCTTAGGTATGTTGCCATACTTTTTGACAAAAATTTACTAAAAGCGGAACTTTTAGCTATTGTTAAGATCAAAATTACTTATTGATAAAATGACAGGGTCTTATTTTGGGCCTCCCGCGGTACCACGGCGACATAAAAATTCAAAGGTACAAAATCCAAAGAAGATTATTTTAAGGAAAATTACACCCTTTTAAATGACACCAAGTTTGTTAAAATCGATCATGCCTAAAAGTAATATTAATTTATTCAAAAAGCATTTGAATGAACCTATTTTAGTGTTTAGCACTTATGCCACGATACAAATACACATGGTATACTACGATTGAGGCCCAAAATTCGTTCGCTTTGCTCAAGTTGTTACATACATTCAAATGTCAGAATTTTGCGAGATACTGTGTTATATGTGTTGTTTATAAGCTAAAACTGAGATTTTTGTATAGTAAAATTATTTAGTTATTGTTATTTGTATTTATTTATTCACTTTGCCAAAGTGAAATAATGGTTTACCGGTAGATTAAAGTCTTTATAATATTTCATCATCATCAAGCCGTTCAATCCTTGCGCATTATGGCTAATGATAATGCATTGCAATTTAATCCACTTATTGAGGTGGATGATTCCTCGTCTCCATTTTTTTTCACAATTTTCTGTGGGTCTTGACTATTCTCGTTACCTATTGCCACCCTATTCTGTTTTAATTTCCAATTATTTATTTCTATGCTCTTTGTATCTTCTTCTATTGCATCTTTCCATATTTGTCTGGATCTTCCACTCTGTCTAGGCAAAATCGGGATCCACTTTATAATTTTCCTGATCATTTCCGATGATTTTCTTCTCATTATATGTTTTTGCCGTCTATTTCATCTTCTATTACTTTTGCTTACTGTTTACTTACTGTTCTATCTCTCGTAGTATCTGGTCCCAGAATTGTTCTCATTATTTTTCGCTATAATATATTTTGATCATTTTCCTCTTTGTTTGTTATTGTGCTTGTTTCCATTGCTGGTCTTATAAATATTTGCTTTTTTTATGTGAATATTTTACTTTTTAAAATTGCTCGATTCCGACCGTAGACTTGATTTCCCTTTAATATCTTGTCCCCCATTCGGTGGGTGACAGCCTCAAATGTGTGCTTCTTTCTTTCAAGATAGTTTGAGCGTTATTCTTCTTTTTATATATACAAATATGTTGTTTTGCCTTCTTTTATATTCAAACATAATTTTCGCGCTTAGCTGTATAGCCTATCTATATATGTTATTAATTGTTCTTCTGTATTTACTATTATCGTAAAATCGTCTGCATATGCCATAACTTGTGATTGATTTACCATTACATTGTTCTTGTTTAAATTTGCCCTTCTCAGTATGCCTTCCATCACTAAATTAAATATCGTGGAAGCCAGCGGATCTCCCCGTTTGACCCCTCTATTGATTTCTAATTGATATGTTATTATGTCCTGAAATTTGACTTTAGCTCTTGTGTTTGTTAAACTCATGTCAATCAGTGTTCTCAGTTTTTTGGCATCTTTAATATTTCTAGCTCGTTTACTATATGTTTTCTAATCAAACGCACTTTTAAAATTTACGAAGACTACAGCTGTATTTCTGTTAAATTCCCAGTTTTTTGCAGAATTTGTTCTAGGGTGTGCATTGCATTGATTATCGACTTTTCTGGCCTAAAGCCGTCTTCGTATAGTGCGACCAGAAATCTAAAAAGATCGTAAATCACCAACCACTTGAGTTATCAACAGGCGGTCAATTCTATGCAGAGTTGTACCTGCCCTAGCTATTAAATTTTGCTTTATAGGTAGGTATAATGATATTGGGTTAAGATAATTATTATGAAATATCGCTTCAATATAATTGAGAATTGTTATATGTATATATAATATATAACACAAAAACATTTATAACATCACGATAATGATTGCGATTATAGTTCATGAAGTTTATAATATTGAAGTTGTTTAGAATTAAATCTAATATACAGACACACTTGTGATGCTTCTGTTTTTTGCATATAAGTATATGTATATAAGTTAAAGGTATTTATAAGAAAAATTACTCACAAAGATCAGATTCACTTTCACTGTCGTCATCCAAATTGATAATAAACTTTTCTGTGGGAATTTTTTCTATATCCATATATGACTTTTACAACTTTTTAATATGGGAAACACATTTGGCCGAGCTGCTATCGGGAATATTTGCAGTTTCTGCTTGAATAAGAGCTACCACAGTTGAACCGAAAGTTGAACGTAAGGTTGGAGAAGTATTATTTCTTCGAACTGCTTAATTAAGCTGATGCCATATATGTTCAATTGGCTAAAACATACATTGATAAGGAGGAAGTCTGAGCATCGTATGTCCCAAGCTTTTAGCCAATGAATCACAAAAATATTTCTTTTTTAACGAATAACTGCGTAAAACTTCTATAACTGTTTTTTTGTACTTTTCCTCATAGTACACATCATTATTTAACATATATTCTTGTACAGTAGCTTTGGTGTCATTGGAACATGGTCCTTTATCTAGTCTTCGACTGTGGTAGATTATCCAAGATGATAATAATGTTGGGTGGAATATTTGCTATGAGTTTATTTTGGAACCAGTCTTCAAATAATTCGAGTGTAGTATCACCTTAATAATCAACTAAAGAGTACTCAATATTCTCTGCCGATAAAAACAACGCATTGGGTATAAAACTATTTTCGGTTCCTGCGTGAATTATCGTAATGCGTTATTAGACGGCGCATTAGTTTGGCACAAGCCAGATGAGTCTAGCCAACTTTTGTTTAGAAAATAGTGTGTGTCTTACCAAGTTTCATCCAAAAATGCATTACTGTTCTACCATATTCTCTAAATTTGTTTATTGCCAATAAATATTCAAATCTTCGTTTCTTAAGGCGCACAGATCCCATAATGATTTTTCTGTAAAAGGGACTTCCTTAAAGTCTGTTTGCAACACTGGATACCAGTTTCATTGAAATATCTAATGTAGGCACAAGTTTCCCTTTATACAAGGTATATATTGTTCTTCGAATTATATCTACATCACAGCTATCTAGTTTCCTTGAACCGCCAGAGTCTTTTTGTTTCTTTCTTTTTGAAATAGGGTTACTTACTATTTTAAAAACTGTAGGATACGGTGTTTTTGGTAAAGAAGCACTTCCTCCACAGCTTGATTCTTGGACATTCCACGGTCCAGAAGGGAAGTATAAACGTTTCATATAATTTATTCCCCAAGAGGGTGTAACATTTGTCGACTAGTGGTACTACGACAACCAGTTGAAGTACCAGCTTCAGAATGAGCCCATGGAAGCCACATTTATCACGACACGAAAATCGAATAGACATATTAAAATAGACATAACAGAATATTAGGTACGTAATGACTAAATGTTGTTCAACTTTTCCCCTTTTATTTGTGAAATTGGAAAGCGGTCAGTTCTCAAAACAGTCTTATTCTCTAAATCTGGTAGGTAATTTACTTTGTTAGGTACCGTAAATAGACCATTATAATATCTTTACTAGATCATTAATACTGAAAGTCTGGTGGCCACGTAAATAAATTTTATTATTTGCACATATTTAAACAAAAATAATACAGATCACTATTATTAAAATGCCTAACTATTTCATGAGATATTTTAATCCGGACCAGGGAATCTTTTACGGGACTCACACTTTTATTGTATGTTTATATTTCGAACAATAGGTAATTATGAGGGTCGTCAGCTAATATTGATTTACGACCTCCTTAGATTTCTGGTTTTACTTTATACTTTTAGACGTTTATTAATTAAATTGGCAAGTATCTTGTATCTTTATAATCGTTAATAATACATAATAAGATTTAGGAGTTCATCCTAAATAACGACTCATCTCTAATTTTGTCACAAGTAGCAGGGATGCACGATGGCCATGTAGCTATAATATACAGCACTAGGAATATTATTTGGTAACATGGAGTTTAACAGAGTCTATAAACGACAATGTGCTAGAAAGAAACAAGTATAAATTCAGTGTATTACTCTTTTTTTCTAACAGGATTTCATAACCAAGCAAAAGTGGAAAACGTGCAAAAGTACATAGCCGTAAGAGAACGACAATGTGTTACAAAACAAGTAAAAATTCAAAGTATGTATTAACAGGATATCAGAAACAGTTAAACGTCCGAACTATAGTTGGTCAGAAGTACCGCCCTCGAGAGGTGCACGCGCGATTCGTATTCGTAAATTCTAGTATCCTTATTTTAACTATAATCATCTACGCTGACTTTAGATTGTCTATATCACCATGCCATTCTCTAACAGACTGGTAATGCCATGTGCCACTCACATTTTCCCGTTGACTATAAGGCGATTATTGTTTTATGTTACAATTAAATGAGGAATGATTTCTGGTTTTATTAAAAAGGAATATCGTATGGGCACTTATACTTTCAACGTGTCGATTGAAAATGCAGGGAATAGATAAAAATAGAAGAATTACGGGTCTAGACGAAATCGTTTTATCAGGAGCGTAGGAATTACAGGCGGTTTACACTCATAACTATAGATACATTTTATTGAGACGTTACCGGTGGGGAAGAGATGCTTACGCTAATCGTTCAGAATTGAATATTTGCCATTTTATATATATGTACAGTATTTAATTATTGTGTTGCAATAATAAATTATTCTCCAAATATTGAGATAATAGGAAAATTTGACATAAAACATGCATAATAATTATTGGAGATATGAATGCGAAAATAGGAAAAGAAGACTACTTAAATAATGTTGCAGGGAAGTACACTATACATGAAAGATCTAACGATAATGGACGGCGACTATGTAATTTAGCTGAGGAGCTCAACATGTATATTAGCAGCACTAGTTTCAAGCATAAGAAAGAACATAAAATTACATGGATTGTACGTGGGACTACTACGGGGAACCAGATAGATCATGTTCTAATAGCAAAAATAAGATTAAAGATGATACAGGATGTAATATCATACAGAAGAACAAGTGTTGATACTGATCATCAATTAGTAATTGTCAAAATGCAAATGAGAATTTTAAGTATAGTAAATAGGACAATAAAATGTAGGAAATGGAACGTGCAGAAATTGAAAAGAAGTAAAAATTAATATTGGGAAGAAGTAAAGAAGCAACTACAAAAGAGCAAAGAACAAGATAATATCGATGAGCATTGGAGGGAAATTGAAAGAAGTATAATAACGGCAGCAGTGGAAGTGATTGGTACAAAAGATACAAGACAGAATAATGAATGGTTTGATCAAGAACGTAAAATAGAGATAAAAGAGAAACGAAGCCAGACAAAATTTTTATGATGAATACAGAAAAATAAGAAAAGAGAGCACAAAGTTGATAAAAACAAAAAGAATAAAATAGTTAAATGAAAGCATGGACATATAAGAGTACGACAATAAAAATAATGTAAAATTATATCAATATATAAAGAAACAAAACAGAAAACCAACTACAATAAATATCAAAGAAAAAGAGTTGAGTCAATATTTCATTAATTTATTAACGGAAGAAGATGGGGAGCATGAAGAAGATGATATGACTGATAATGATACAGGGATAGAATACGAAGAAAAACCGACCGAATTAGTATATTAAGTATTAAGAACGGTAAGGGTTGTTTACCGGTCGACAGCAACGTTTGGAGGATAAGTGTAGGGGCGCATGTTAGTTGCAGACGAGGTTTATGATCTAAAAAGGGTTTTATGAGGTTACCTAATCCTGTGGGTGAGCTGCAGACTGGCGGTGAGGGGTCTTACAATAACAAAATGTACGCAAAAATATTATTATGGCTAGCAGTTTGAATTTTATTTTATTTCAACAGTGACGACACATTTGTTAAGTACGTTATACAAAAAACTGAAGATGGAAGTGAAAGATATGATAAGTGAACGTGGAAATAGTCTAATTGTTATTGAAAATTTTAAATTTTATAAACATCGTGAATTAAAAAATGGTGAGACTTGTTGGTGTGTGAAAAGGACATGTAAAGCTAAAATATATACAATGGGCGTTGAAGAAGTGATGTCTGAAATATTAAATGCACATAATCATGAACAGGAAAGTGACAGTGCAATCAACAAACATTAAGTGATAAATTAAAAAGAACAGCAGACGATATGATCGCTGAAAGGCCATCTCAAATAATTCGTAGTGAACTTAAAATCTAATACTTTGTCAACTTTGGCAGAAAAAGATATAGAATATATTGAACGCAATACTTACAGACACGGAAATAAATCATTTCCAAAATTGCCTAAAAACGTTTCCGATGTGCACGATTTATTGGAATTTGTTCAAGTTATGACCGTTAAAGAAGAAGAATTTTTGATAATAAACTACAGGATTAAAAATATTATAGTATTTTCGAGCACTGAAAATCTAAGTGTAATGTGTTCTAGCTCAACAACAATATATATGGTTGGAACATTTGATTACTATGTAAAACATTTCTTACAAATGTTTAGTATTCATGCTCTTGCAAACAACATTTATATACCAGTGGCTTTTGTTTATTGACTAAGAAAAAAAAAGAAACGTATTCGACATTGTTTGATATGTTGAAATCCAAGTGCATCAGTAAAGGTCTTAATTTTAACCCAAATTTCATCACCGTGGATTTTGAAGTGTCTATCCATTCCAGTGTGAAAGAAACATTTCCCGACGTTTCAATAATCGGCTGCAGATTTCATCTTGCACAATCATGGTAAGAATTTACTCATATTTTGTGATGTAAAATAATGTGTAATGTGTAAAATAATTTGTGTGTAAAATAATAAAGGGAAATATATTTGTGTTTAGGTGGAGGAAAATTGAGAATCTTGGGTTAGCTACAGAATATAAAAATCCACAATCCGAGACAGGAAGATGGCTGCATTACTTATTTGGCCTGACTTTTTTCGATCCTTCAGAAGTGTGCGATTCATTTGTCTTCGACTTTATATCGGTACAACCAAGTGATAACATGCTGAATGATTTCGTGGATTATTTTGTGGACATCTATATTGAAGAAAATTCTTTATTTCCTCCACATATCTGGACAGAAAATGCAGCGTCACTCATACGAACAACAAATTGTTGCGAATCATTCCACTCAAAATTTGATAATTTGAATTCATCTCCGCTTCCGAATATAATTCAGTTTTTGGATGTGTTAATAGATATTCAGACTGATACGTACTTGAAAATTAATTCTTCACGATTAAATCAGCAACGTTACATTTGAAAGGATGTATTGGAAAGACAAAAATTTATTTCAAATAAAATTATTGATTACAGGATCAATAAAATTGCAAGGATTGACTTTGTTAAGTGTGTTTCGTATAAATATGTAGTATAAAATTATTTTATGTAGTTAAATGTAGGTACATGTAGACGAATATTTAGTTTATATAATATATATTCAAAATAATTTCGTTTTTTATTTTATTGATGAACAAAATGTTATATATAATAGGTAAAGACCGCGGTATGCAGTTAACTCATTTAACAGATAAACAGACATAACCATTTTCCTTCGTCTGCAATTGACCATCTTTTAATCCATGTGCCATGTCATATACCCCGTCTGCAGTTAACTTGCGCCGAAGTGTAGCGAAGCCTCCAATTTTGCTGGAGACCGGTAAAACCCTTAACGGTCGAGATCGTATTGAAATAAATTTCAAATAAAATAATTCAAATTTCTTCGAAATGAACGAAAAGTGAAAAGTGACAGATATTATTTATCAACAAACAAATGCATTTACTGTGATTATATTTTAAAGTCTATACTTTGAACTTGAATTTTCGATTGAGTGGGAGTGATACTGAAGTAGAAAAAGCGTGGCAAATAGGATGTGAAGCAATAATCCCAGAAGAATCCAGGAATCGCTATGAAAAAAATCTACAGAATGTTTAAGAATTATTGGTGTGAGGAGAAGAATGGTGCCAGTATTAATGAAAAAGTGTTGTTGGCATATTTTGTTCGGCGAAATGAGACATTGAAATCGCCTGGTAGTCTTAGGGCAGAATATTCTATGTTGAAAAGCACTATTTTTTTAAAGATGCTATCGATATTTCAACATTTCATACTTTGATTGCCTATCTAAAGAGGAAAAATGTTGGACATAGACATAACAAAGCTGCTGTGTTTACCAAAAATCAGATTAAAAGCTTTTTAAATGAAGCTCCCGATGACCCATTTCTAATCCTTAAGGTATCTATTTGATATTGTTACGAAACAGCACACTGGTATAGTTCCTGAATCCGACTCTGTCTAAGCCATGTATGAAAGTTAAAAGTATGGCGGATGCGCAGGGATTTCTTAGAACTGTTTACGATTGCGACTATCTTATCTAGACATTGCTTTTGTGACCAGTCTTATCTAGAAAAAGCCAGAAAGCCAATGTATTTGTGTAAGCCGCAATCTAGAATTATCTAGTAAAAAAGGACCGACCATGGAGAGTTAGTTAGTTGACAAAGTGATCTGGACAAATAAACAAGAGTACACTGAAATAGCGAACAGTAAAGTGTTGATATAAATTAATAATTGAGGTTGTGTGTATATAAATTAAGTATTAGTGAGTAGTTTAGTGTTTAAATAAATTCGTAAATAGCCATACCGTGTGTTTAAACTTTACCCCACCCGTAATAAAAAAGCTTTAATAAATAAGAAAAACATTACATTGGTGTCAGAAGTGGGATAATATGAATAAATAAGACGTAAACATGGCCAAGAGAATGAGTGACCTGGAAGGGACAGAGCTAAAGGCAGAATTGGAAAATCGTGAGTTGGAAACGACCGGTAAGAAAAGTGAGTTACTAGAAAGACTCAAAGTGGCACTGGTAAGTGATGGCTTCGATCCAGAAACATTATTATTCAAAGACGAGACTTCCACCTTACTCTCGTCAATTTCTGATATAAAGAACGATTTTTCTGCCATGGACGAGAAGATTTCAACCATGAAGAATGATATTTCTTCAGATATCTTATAATTGAAAAATGACATTGCTGCTGAAGTCGAGAATAAAATTTCGTCTCTAAAATCGGATATTGAGAATAAGTTGACAACGATTAACGAGAAAATAAAATCAGACATGGAGAATAAGATGACAACGATGGAAAATCAGATGGACGAGAAAATCAAAGAGTTAGAGACAAAGATTGCAGATTGCGGTATTAAAATTAGCCAATGTACCAATTGTACCTTTAATTTTAATGTTTCAAATTAGTGTTTTTGATTTTTTCGTCCTTTCTGTGATATTGTTTGTATGCTAATTTATTACTTTTTATATTCTTCTGTTCGGTTCTGTTCATTAAAAAATATAAATCATCTTATTTTTTTTGTTCCTTTTGTGTAATGAATGAGGACCACTTTAATGTATGTAGGAATAAGACGTCGGTAAGTAATTTACTTACCGACGTCTGTACGGTAAGTAAATCACTTACCGACGTGTTGGACTTAGAAACCAGTAAACACAACCTACCGTCCTGACAACCGATGCTGTAAATAAACAAAAAAAGATCGATCGCGCAAAAAGGATTGTAACGACATAATTAATAAACAACAAAGCAGGAGGGACAGACGAAATAATAAATGAGCTGATAAAATATGGAGGAGATGACCTAAGCAATAAAATATTTAAAATCATGGAAAGAGTATGGGAATCAGAAACAATGCCGAAAGAATGCTCTACTGGAATGATTATACCTATAATGAAGAAAGGAAATCCTAATATTTGTAGCAATTATGGAGAAATTCGTTTACACAACACCGTATATAAAATACTAACAACTATAAAATGTTATGAACACAATGTTGGAGTCCAAATGCTGAAACGGAGGACAATCATAAAGGATATGGAACAATAAATGTACCACAAAAGATCATACGGTTGGTGAAAATGACGATGAAAGATTCTAGGGCAAGAGTAATGACCAGGGAAGGTCCATCGAAGGATTTTGTAATAAATGCTGGAGTAAGGCAAGGGATGGGCTCCCAGCGATATTGTTTAACATAGCAGTGGATGGCATAATTAAGACTTGTAATATCAATGGCAGCATAATTAATAAATCAAAACAAATAATAGCATATACTGATGATTTAACCATAATAGCTATAGACCGAAGGAGTCTTGAAGAAACATTAGAGAAAATTGTAAAGGAGGCTGGAAAAAGAGGATTAAGAATAAATCAGGAGAAAACAAAATATGTGGAAATGCATAGAAAGAAGAAAGTCTACCAACCAGAAGCAGTAAAGTTAAATGAATTCAGTTTTGAAGTTGTTAACACCTTTAATTATCTGGGAACAATTATTAGTAACAAAAATGACACAAAAATTCAAGCAGGGTAGGGTATAGAGCATATATTAAATTTAAAAACATCATGCAGAGTAAGAGAATGAGCCGAGCAACAAAATTAAGAGTCTACAGGACGGCGATAAAACCGGTAGTTACTTATGCGGCAGAAACTATGAGACTGACAAATGAGGACGAAGAGCAACTAAGGATATATGAAAGAAGAATAATTAGAAAAATTTTTGGACCAGTCAAACTAGGGTATGACGAGTACGGAAGACTTATGAATTATGAAATTAGAAATATATTAGAAAATGAGGACATAGTAAACACAATTAAATCAAAAAGGATTCGTTGGTACGGACATGTTAAAAGAATGGAGGAAGGACTGGAGGTGAGGAGAATTACAGAATGAAGATCTAATGGGAAAGATTACCAGGAAGACCAAAAATTAGATGGGAAGATCAGGTAGTGAAAGATATAAAAATTTTGGGAGTACAAGGCGAGGAGAGACAGATGCAGGACACAAGGGAGTGGAGAACAATTGCTGAAACTGCAAAAACCTCTAATAAATTGTAGATAAACAGCAAGAAAAACGTGGGCTGACCCCCACAAGATACAGGGTCAAAAGAGCTCAAATTGAGCGGCTACAACTCCAACTGGAGTGTATAGCCTATATATATTATACTGGTTCAAAATGAGCACCTTGAATCTATTTTTTTGAATGCATTGACGTTGTGACGGAACTAATAAGGCTGCTGATATTCGGATTTACGTTTATAATAATTTATACTGTCCGTAATATTATTTGGCTTATCGATATATATCAGACCAACTTCAATCATAATGTTGGATGGAGAAATTGATTTGATACCATTCAATTACTTAATTTTGTATCCGAATGATAGTGTCTTTTCATTTTTGGGTTATGTGTAGTTCAGCCATTACAAACTTAATAGAATTATAAAAAATACTTGCTTACAATTTTTAACAATTTTTATTTAAAATGATTATCAACGTGAAGTACTGAGAAATATAAAAATACTTGGTAAATGTACAAGATGACCTTACTAGTGTTTTATTGTGACATTAAGTTCATAATTCTATAATATGTAATGTCAAAAGTTTAGGAACTGTCACATAGGAGAGAATTGTTTGGTTATATATCACAGTGACATAGATGTCAAAAAAGTCTATGGAAATGAATAATGCAACAAATCGAAAGAGAAGCAGAAATCACAGAACTTTATATTGATTGTGTCAGGAAATATATGAATTTTGTTGTTGAGTAAATAAAGCTATTATTTAGGAATTAGAAAATAGGAATAGAGGATAGTTTATGTAAAAGAATAATAATAATTTGGTAGAAAGAACATTTTAAAAGGACACAAACACAATTTAAAAAAAATTAACACTTAAGAATTAGAATCAGCACACATATGATTAGGGCATAGCAACAAAAAACAAGGGGAGTTTTGTTGATGAAGAAAATGAAGTAGGTATGACATATTGGAGAAATGATAAGAAATTTTAGATAAAAAACTATCAAAATTGTATAAAAGAGTCTTGAATGAACAGTAGAAGCGGCAAATAAAAATATATAAGAAGGAATACTATAAAGAAGCTACATATAAAAATATATAAAATAACAATTATTGGAGTCCCGGCAGTTCTGTATGATGTGATTTTGAAAGACAGCACTTCAAGAAGGAGTATTAGTGGGGTTGTGAGGACCAGGTTAGTTTTTTTTGTCTTTGTTGGTACCAACATTTATGTTAAAGATATAAAACAGATCTGATAAAAGTAATTACAAAAACATTAGTACTTACGCATTTCTATTTAACGTTTATAATTCATCACTTTGTTTCTTTGTTCCAATTTAGTACTTGCGCATTTCTATTTAACGTTTATAAATTTCGACTTTTATATTAGCATAAGACATTTCATCACTTTGTTTCTTTGTTCAAATTTATAATACATATTTTCTGACCAATACAAACTAATTCATATTAAATATTATTGAAATCATTGTTTTCTTAAATATCATTTCAACGGATACGACTTGACATCTGTTATTACTGTGAGATCTGGAATCGACTATTCTAATGAGAGATTTTAACCATAGGCGCACCAAATAATATAAAAAAAATATTAAAAATTGTTTGAATGAATAAAAGATAAAATATTGGAGATAAAGTGTAAAAATAACTGGAACCCAAAAAGTAGATAGAGTATCTCATTATCTCCGCATAAATAAATACATAAAATTTTTCGTTTTCTTTTAATGAGTTAGCCACACTAAAATTTAATAAATCAAAATAGTATTACAATAATATTAAAAATTCCTCTTATACACACAAATATTACAATATATATATATATATATATATATATATATATATATATATATATATATATATATATATATATATGAAGCAAAATGGTATTCTTGACGGAATCCCTAAGATATTGAGAGATTTTTGATTTATATATATATATAACAACAAAGAGATTCATGGGTAATTCACGCAAAATAAGGGCTACTGAAATAGAGTGGTAACCGTGGACATGCATGTTTCTGGCTCATTTTGCGTCTTCAGCACGGCATAACCAAATAAGGATGTGAAATTTGGGAGCAAAGATGTTAATCGAAACATGGGAAAACACAAAATAACGGACTTCAGCAGGCCAAACAAGTCAATATCTAGAAAATAGACTAAAAAGCCATAAGTATGATAAAAAAAATGCTACTGCCCTTACTAACCATGAAAGGAATAAAAACCATCAGTTTAATTATGCAGGGACGTAAGTCTTAAAAATGGAAAATAATTTGAAAAAAAGAGAGTTTTATGAAATGATAGCAATCCAAAAATCGACGTTCTGTATAAATGACAAAAAAGATGTAAATAAACTCAGCACTGCATATATCCCACTCCTATAAACAATACAATTAGTCTCACGTTAATACAGTTCAATGTCACTAACTATGTTAGTATATTTTTACCAATATAAATGTTTTGTTATTAAAGTATGTGTTCTTAATGAAAGAATTCTAATCCAATGATTTTAATGTGTTATAATGATGTGAACGTATTTTTGAGTTTGATTTTAATGAAAATTCACTGACTACACTTTGGGGTAAGTTTGTTTTTGTATTCCAATAGTTTCTTTACCATATGCATTCCGATTTATTTTAGTTTGATAAAGGTCTAAATTTAAGACTGAAACGTCACCATTGTTCGACAGAATTTTAGTAAAATGGCATTTTAATAATTCAATAATGTTTTATTTCACTGAAATCCAAGAAAGTATATAAAAAAATATACGTTTAGTCAAAGAACCTTAAAAAACTAGTAAAATATATATATATATATATATATATATATATATATATAACAACAAAGAGATTCATGGGTAATTCACGCAAAATAAGGGCTACTGAAATAGAGTGGTAACCGTGGACATGCATGTTTCTGGCTCATTTTGCCTCTTCAGCACGGCATAACCAAATAAGGATGTGAAATTTGGGAGCAAAGATGTTAATCGAAACATGGGAAAACACAAAATAACGGACTTCAGCAGGGAAACCAAACGCTCATTTGTGTCTTCAATTGGAAGATCCCGAGTTTTCAGGACAACAACCAACATCGACACGGAGGCGCATATAGCCCCCCCCCATGAACCTTCCGACCCATAGTAAATAACAAAGAAGACGTAGGAATATCGCGTGATATGTTAACAACAACAACAAAGAGATTCATGGGCAATTCACGCAAAATAAGGGCTACTGAAATAGAGTGGTAACCGTGGACATGCATGTTTCTGGCTCATTTTGCCTCTTCAGCACGGCATAACCAAATAAGGATGTGAAATTTGGGAGCAAAGATGTTAATCGAAACATGGGAAAACACAAAATAACGGACTTCAGCAGTATCGATGTTGGTTGTTGTCCTGAAAACTCGGGATCTTCCAATTGAAGACACAAATGAGCGTTTGGTTTCCCTGCTGAAGTTCGTTATTTTGTGTTTTCCCATGTTTCGATTAACATCTTTGCTCCCAAATTTCACATCCTTATTTGGTTATGCCGTGCTGAAGAGGCAAAATGAGCCAGAAACATGCATGTCCACGGTTACCACTCTATTTCAGTAGCCCTTATTTTGCGTGAATGAATCTCTTTGTTGTTGTTGTTAACATATCACGCGATATTCCTACGTCTTCTTTATATATATATATATATATATATATATATATATATATACTAAACGTATATTTTTTTATATACTTTCTTGGATTTCAGTCAAATAAAACATTATTGAATGATTAAAATGCCATTTTACTAAAATTCTGTCGAACAATGGTGACGTTTCAGTCTTAAATTTAGACCCTTATCAAACTAAAATAAATCGGAATGCATATGGTAAAGAAACTATTGGAATACAAAAACAAACTTACCCCAAAGTGTAGTCAGTGAATTTTCATTAAACTCAAATTCAAAAATACGTTCACATCATTATAACACATTAAAATCATTGGATTAGAATTCTTTCATTAAGAACACATACTTTAATAACAAAACATTTATATTGGTAAAAATATACTAACATAGTTAGTGACATTGAACTGTATTAACGTGAGACTAATTGTATTGTTTATAGGAGTGGGATATATGCAGTGCTGAGTTTATTCACATCTTTTTTGTCATTTATACAGAACGTCGATTTTTGGATTGCTATCATTTCATAAAACTCTCTATTTTTCAAATTATTTTCCATTTTTAAGACTTACGTCCCTGCATAATTAAACTGATGGTTTTTATTCCTTTCATGGTTAGTAAGGACAGTAGCATTTTTTTATCATACTTATGGCTTTTTAGTCTATTTTCTAGATATTGACTTGTTTGGCCGATATAAGTAGCATCACAGTTGTTACAGGGAATTTCATACACAATATTACTTTTCTTCACTGTCGGTGTTATAGATTTTAGTACAGAAAAATGTTTTGCCAAGACGTTATGCGGTTTATGACATATCTTTATGTTATGCTTCATAAACAAATGCTGGAATTGTTGTGACAATCCATTTATGAAAGGAAGAGAAATAAAGTGTTTATTGTTTTTTTAGATTAATATTTTCCTTTTTAGTTTCTGAACTGTTGTACAACTTATGTATCCTGTCTCTGAAAATTGTATCCATCAATTTCGCGGGATAATTATTGCACCTTAATGCCTTTTTGGCTTTGATAATGCTTGTTTGTCGAAACTCATCATCAGAGAGTTTGAAACAACATGACCAGATTGAAGTTTTGAAAGCTGATAAAACAAACAAAACTGTGTTAATGCAATCCAGAGAATACGACCTAAAAATGAAAGACATACTTAAGGATAAAAAAAACCTACCAGGAAATAAAATTAGATCCAACAAATCAACAACAAAAAAAGAACAATGAACTAATAGATTCATAAGAAAAAAGCTATATATATCTCCAGATGTTGCAAAAAAACTAAAAATTCGCAATGCATTGCCACCAAAAATTTATGGGTTGCCAAAATTACACAAGGAAAATGTACCCCTTAGACCAATAGTTTCATGTGTCCAATCACCTTTTACCCCCCTTTCTAAGTATCTATCCAACATATTAAAGAACATAACCAACAAGAACAGCCATTACATAAAAGACTGCTTCCATTTCAAAGAAAAAATAAAAAACTTACAGATCCCTGACAACTATTCACTCATTTCGTTATATGTTATCTCCTTATATACTAATATCTCAATTTCATTAGCCACAGAAATTATTAGAACTAAATGGAACGAAATAAAAAAATATACCGATATTCCCCAAAATGAATTTATATATGCTCTTGAACTAACACTTACTTTTTATACGAAAATCAGATGTACAAACAAATAGAAGGATGTGCCATGGGGTCATCAATCTCAAGTGTTATAGCGCAGATAGTTATGGAAGAACTTGAAGAACAAACAATAAAAAATCTCAATTTTGAAATTCCATTTTTTTATAGATATGTAGATGATTGCATAACGGCAATTCCTAGAAATGAGAAAGAAAATACGTTGAAACTATTTAACAGTTTTCACAAAAAATTGCAATTCACCATAGAACTTGAGGAACGTAATAAGATTAATTTTTTGGACACTACCTTACATCACATAAATAACAATATTAAAACAGAATGGTACACTAAAGCCACATGGTCATCGAGATATATTAATTTTAAATCAAACCACCCTTTATCCCAAAAAAAGTCTGTAATGATGGGCCTTGCAGATCGTGCTATCAAACTCTCTGATGATGAGTTTCGACAAACAAGCATTATCAAAGCCAAAAAGGCATTAAGGTGCAATAATTATCCAGCGAAATTGGTGGATATAATTTTCAGAGACAGGATACATAAGTTTTACAACAGTTCCGAAAATAAAAAGGAAAATATTAATATAAAAAACAATAAACACTTTATTTCTCTTCCCTTCATAAATGGATTGTATATATATATATATATATATATATATATATATATATATATAACCATTAAAATTGTTAGATTTTCAACCTATTTTTAGAATCTTTATAATGATTGGAGTGATATTTGAAAAACAATTTAGCAGTTTGTGCAACGATTTACTACAGAGGCGTTTTTCGATTGAGAAAGTCCATATGAACAATGTTAAAGGTAACAACAAAATAATTTATATATCTTTTACAAATAAACATACAAAGCTGAATCTTTGACTGAAGGATTGAGCATTTTTTGGCCGATATAAAGGGGTGAACAAAATTTCAAATTTCAAATGCTGTAATAAACAAATTTTCTGCTACTTCTCGATATGAATTACCCTAGTAATAGCATTTTACAATTTGCATTTTCTGGTGTAACTGCAGACTACTCATTTTAAGATTTACAAACATTCATTATTCAAAAGCCAACTCGGTCTGTAGACCGCTTGTCATTCATACGCTCGTAATAAAACGATTTCCTGGAGAACCGTAATTCTTCTATTTTTATGTATCGCCTCTCTTGAATTGAATTGAAAACAATAGAATTCAGTCCCCATTTAATTCTACCGTAAAACGATAATCGCATCATAATCAAAGGGAAAACGCATAAGGCTCAGTGTGTTAGAGAGAGGCATTGAGAGATAGACAATCCAAGTCTTAGCGTAGATTGTTACAGGTATTCTTTCGCATGTTATGATACACTGTTAAAGTAAATAGGTGATACTCTGAATATACTTGTTTCTTTCTAACCCATTTCCGCTTATGGACCTCCATGTCACTAAAGAATATTCCTAGTACTGTATATGTATCCTACATTTGTTTTTAAATAATATCGGATATGACTATTCCTCACACAGTATATAAACAAATTTGGAGGTGGTAAGATTATCACATGATAATCTGTATAATGTCCAAAATATCAATTTCTAATGTATTCTGTTGATAGACCATAAAATTCAGATGCTCTAATTTTTTACAAGGAGAAAATAACTTTGAAAAGTCTGTAATATATTGTGAATAATTATTCATGTTTTGTATTTGAATCATATAATTAAAAAAACTATGAAAAACCAACCATAATACTAATATACAATTTAGTTACTTACTTTATAAAATAAGTTATACTTTTAGGAAGAATAAATTGGGCAAAATGTCTTACACATATAATTTGACCCCTAGTTTGAACTGAACCAGGTCTTTTTAGTCTCACATATCTTATAGCATCGTTAGCTGAAACTCTCAAAGAATATACGAGGTAGCATGCAATTAGAACTCCAGTTCTTCCCAATCCTGAAAAAAAAAACAATTATTAACCGCGAGTATAACTATTTACTTTTGTAATTCAGGGCTTCAGAATTTGTTTAATACACAGTTGGGAAATAAAGATGAATATGAAATGTTTGTTAAGCAGCAACTCTGTTGGATATTCTGACATTAGCTCACAATAAAATTCTAATTTTTATAATGCTTTTACAATCTGTTTTGAAATAATATTCGATGAAGCACCACCATGTAATTAATAAATTCAGAAGTCGTTTCAATATTCATTTGTATCCAACATATCCATGAAGCGGAACTCAATAATTAGAATAAGGGATAAATCGATACGTTAACAAAAGATAATCGCCAGTATGTATAGCTTGTTACTGTCTATCAATTACACATACCTGCATGACAATGAATTGCCACCCGTCCTTCAGTCAATGCAAAGGCGAGAACTTTCACCATATTTATAAGACTAGTTAATGTTGCATCTCCATAATCTTTCCACGCAAAATTATAATAATATACTGTAAAAAAACATTTCAATTACACTGAGTGGAGTTTAAAAAAACATACAATCATTATTTACATGTTTTATGTTTATATCATTAAAGTAATAAACAATAATCCTGCTAATCCCTGTGCCTTCTGCACATGCTTACACACTGAATATCGTCAACCATCATTAGGTAAAATGATCAATTACAAATTTTTTAAAGTTATTGGAAACAAATAAAATGACAAATGACGCTCAAATTCCGCGTGAGTATAAAGGAGAGTTGTGCCAACTTAGCGACAGTCCCTTTAAAAGCGGACTCATAAAATTATCAATTCCCAGTAGCTCCTTGACTGTTTTTAAGTGGATATCTTATTAATTATGTTAAACGTAGCAATATGCAAAATACTTCTGTTTTTCATATACCTATAGCCAACCAATCTTCTTTTATTGGTTTGTATCTTCTGTATTTTAAATTAATCAAACATGAACCAGTAGTGTGTGGTACCTGTAAGTAAGGTTGTGTTATTAGTTGCTGTCCGAAAATAACTAATTAGTGAGTAAAATAACAAAAATAAATTATTATGAATTGCATAAATAGTAAGCTGAAATAAGATAGTAATGAGAACTATATAAATCAATGAAAAACGTATATGAATCAAAGTTGTTTTATAACAAATGAATGAATGTTAACCAAAATATTGAGAACACAACAGGTTATATAGATAAAAATAATTAATAGAAACAGTTGTCGATAACCTGAAATTATAGACGTCCACACACGATCACACGAATACCATGAGCGAAGTAGAACACACATTGGATACTCTTCTGAATGAAATAGTTAACACCAGAAAATAATTGCGACTTGCTATAGATGCTTCGGAAGTGAATATTTTGTTGAAGTTTGAATCCCTAAATGAGAAAATACGAAAATTAGAAAGCGAAAATTTGGAACTTCACCACAGAGTTGAATATTTGGAAAAAGTAAGCAAAAAGAATAATATAGTCATATTTGGGTTGAAAGACCAGATTGATGAAGTGACTCCAGCAAAAATATCTGAAACATTAGCTAATATCACAGGCGTTCAAATAACGTCTGAACATATTAATGATGCATACTCTCTAACTGTTTCTAAAATATCATGGGACTCGATAAGAAGTTGCGATGATCCAGATGATGCTACAGAGAAATTTATTTCAATAATTCAAGAAAATATTGATAAGTGCCTTTATTATAATAGACACAACCGGAAAAATACCAACATTGCGCCATGGGTAACAAATGCTCTACTGAGGTTCATAAATGAAAATAAACGTTTATTTCAGTTAACCAAAAAAAGTCCGAATGATCGTAATATAGTTTCACATTACAGACTATACAGTGCTAAAGTCCCCTCCCCCCTCGTATCTTTTGAACGGCTACACTTACATTAATAACATTTGGAGGGTGAAAATAAAGTGTTGTAAACTTCTCTACGAATGGTAACAGGTGACGTAATAGTAATAGATGACGTCACAGTGCCACTCCGGCTAATAATTTTAAATAGGACCTTATGGCTAGTGATATCTCGTTTGAAAGACATTGACATTGGCTACATAGCCATATTAATTTTGTTTGGGTTTAAATTAATTTTGACGGATAAATTAAATAAATACCAAAATTATTGAAATTATTTTTTTAAATTCAATTAATCAAATATCAACAATGAGTTCTTACAGCAAGTGTTCGAAATGTGCTCCGTCTACTTCCTGACAGTAATACATCGGCCGGCGAGGTCCTATAGAATGGCCAACTCGGTCACCAGATCTGACACCATTAGATTTTTTTCTATGGGGGTACTTGAAATCCAAGGTTTATACTACGGCACCAGATAGCATTGGCGTTTTGAAAGAAAGAATCACTGAAGAATGCAATGCTATTTCCGCTGACACATTCGAAAGAGTACGACAAGAGTTTACTAATAGGATGTATTACTGTCAGAAAGTAGACGGAGCACAATTGCTATAAGAATCCATTGTTGATATTTGATTAATTAAATTTCAAAAAAATCATTTCAATAATTTTGGTATTTATTTAATTTATCCGTCAAAATTAATTTAAACCCAAACAAAATTAATATGGCTATGTAGCCAATGTCAATGCCTTTCAAACGAGATATCACTTGGCATAAGGTCCTATTTAAAATTATTGGCCCGAGTGGAACTGTGACGTCATCTATTACTATTACGTAACCTGTTACCATTCGTAGAGAAGTTTACAACACTTTATTTTCACCCTCCAAATTTTATTAATGTAAGTGTAGTCTTTCAAAAGATACGAGGGGGGAGGGGACTTTTGAATAGCACTGTACAGAAATAAGTTAAATGCTCTAATTCAAACTACAAAAAAAAATTATTATATCACAAAAATTACCGAAAATTCCAATAATAACAACCAACTCTGGAATGTAGTGAAAGATATTTGTGGATCAAGCAATTCACGAGTTAACATAGAAAATATTAAAGATCAAAAAGGAAATATATTAACCCATCCTCTTCAAATAGCGAATGAATTTAACTTATTCTGAAGTAGGGAAACATTTGGCCGAAAAAATTGACAAAACCCGACAGCGGGTGTATGATAGAGTTTCTTTCCCAAATTCAATGTTTTTGCTACCAACAAATACATTTGAGGTGAAGTCCATTATAAATGAATTGAAAAAGAAAAAAGCAACTGGTATAGACGAAATTAGTGCTGAGTGTCTAAAGGCAATACAATCATGTATCATTGATCCGCTGCAACACATAATAAACAAGTGTATGAAGGTGGGAATATAGCCTAAAGCGTTCAAAAAATCTGTAATCACACCTATTTATAAAAACGGAGACAAATCCCTTCCTATTAACTATCGACCAATATCATTAGTACCACATATATCAAAATTTTTTTAAAGAATATTGAAAAAAAGATTGGATTCATACATAACCAGATATGGGTTGATATCGTCCCACCAGTTTGGATTTAAACAAAACAGTTCCGCACACAATGCTTTATTAAATTCAACAACCAAAATGTTTGATGCTCTAAATAGGAATAGAACGTGCCTATGTATTTTTATGCATTTAGCGAAGGCATTCAATACTGTCAGCCATAGTCTATTAAAAACTCTGGAGAACTACGGGATACGGGATACTTGTTTGAAGCTATTCAGGAGTAATCTCTCACATAGACAACAGGTCGTCAAAATCAATGGATTTATTAGTGAAGAACGCGATATAACATGCGGAGTACCACAGGGTACTATATTAGGCCCTATGTTATTCAATCTCTACATGAATGATCTATTTTATTCAAATAGCGCTGGTCATATAATTGGTTACGCGGATGATACTGCAATTGTTTATGACGACAGTAATTGGTATGATTTAAAGCTAAAAGTTGAATCTGACCTAAAGCTAATTAAGTCGTGGTTTGATAGTAAACTATTAACCATAAACTTTGAAAAAACTTTTTATATGCCTATTCTTAACTCCAACTAATAACCGATTTTACCCACTGAAAATATCACAGTTTGATCAGGATTTATTTATTGAACCAACAAACAAAATAAAATATTTTGGGGTTATATTGGATACAAATTTAAAATGGGATTGTCATATTAAATATATAATAAATAAGTTACAGTTTATTTTGCATAAATTTAGGCACTTGAAAAAGTATGTTTCTAGCCAACATCTCCGCAATTTATATTTTGTGATTGGTAGAAAGCCATCTTCGATATGGAATTCAGGTTTGGGGAAGTGCGTTGGAAACTCACCTGCAGCCATTAAATATAATCCAGAGGAGATTTCTAAAAATCATAATGTCTAAACCCAACCTTTATTCTTCAGATCTTTTGTATGCTGAAAGTAGAATATTGGATCTGAAACAACTATACTTTTTACGCGTTTCAGTGGAATATCATGGATCAAAGAATACATACAACGTACCAATCCATAATTACAATACTCGGAATAGACATTTCCATACAGTCCCTAGGATGATAAAAACGAGTTGTCAGAAAACATATTCTTTCTATTCCGTTAAGATTTACAACCGTATTCCAGATTATATTAAAAGCATTCAAAATATTCGATTATTTAAAAAAAAACATTTCATTTCAGAGCTGAAAAGAGAATGCTGCGATATAAAAATCATAACGTGAGAAGTACCTACACCTACGCATGGTTACATTGGCTGAAGGTTGGAGTTTTCGGTGTTCAATCACTTAAATAGTTTAATATACTACAGGTTTTTTTTCTGTAGTAGTCATTTTCTTTATTCCTTTAATTTTTCATATTATATTTTTTTAAATTCATATTTTGTTGTGATATTCCGATTGTGCTATGTATTATTTGTGATATTACTACTATCGTTATTGTTGTAAGTGTAACTAATTTTGTCGCTGTACTTAATTTAGATACCACTTACAAGCTGTTTTTTACAGCTTCTGTGTGGCATTGTGTTTATTTACGATTTTTGATCTACATTTGTTATACTTTGTAATTTCTAGTGAATAAACATATATTATTATTGTGAACCATATTGTTAGAATATGAGTGTCCAAATTTCAAACACACATTTTTTAATTATTAACGGACAGAAAGTATCTGTTACCGCTTATTTTTAAAGATGCTGAAATGGAAGGTGTTCTTTTTCTGCCTTAATATTATTTTTTTTTAATTTACAGTACCTATTTACACGATGCCTTTTCAATACAACACTCTTGAAAATGCACGCAAAAGAAAGAAATACACAGAAACGGTATTTCAAAATGCCATAGATGAAATTAGTGGAGGCGTTTCTATTAGAAAAATTGCAAACAAGTATGGCATAGATAGAAGTACATTGAGACGATATAAATTAGATGAAAATAACATTAATATATTCGAAGAAAAAACAGTCAATACAAAGCATCATAGGTATTTACAATGGCCGATGAAAAGCTCCTTGTTAATGCAGTTGGCATTTGAATTTGCGACAGTGAATTTAACGAAATTGCCTGACAGCTGGACAACGAATAATTCTGTTGGGACACATTGGTTTCAGGGTTTCAATTCCAGAAACCCAGAAATAAGTCTAAGAACACCCGAAGCCACCAGTTCTAACAAAAAAAAAATGGAAGATTTTTTCAAAAAATTCAAAAACAGTTCTCGAAAGATATAAGTTTGAAACTCACAATATGCATAATTGTGATTAAACTGGATGCACGACCATACAAAACTGTCCAAAAGTGATTAAAAAGTCTAAGCAAGTCGGACAAGTTACATCCGCGGAAAGAGGAACCATCGTAACCCTTTGTTTTCCAAATATTAGGTATCAAGACCATTTCGTATCTTAAGGACCAGAAGAGTCAACGGAGTTGCTTATTCAAGCGGTTGGATGACTACTAAGAGTTTCTTTAAATTACTTGGACATTTTGTAAAATATTCTCGTGCCTGCGAGTCGAATCGCGTGCTTGTAATACTGGATAACCATGAGATTGTTATAAATGTTATGAACATTTGTTATATTTTTACGTTTTCTTTGATGGCAATACTAAAAGCAAGTTAATTATTGTGTAATATTAGGTTATAAAACTATAGTTCAAGCTGAAAATGATTTTCATTTTCCCAAAAATAGTTAGGTCAACTCTCCCCATACACCTGTTCAAATGACCCTGCTAGTGGGAAGACTTGACACCTATCTAATTTTTTATAAAAACCCCAATAAAATGTTATCAGCGCATTATATTTATAATACAATTAAACACATATAGAGTGGGGCATCGCAAAAATGTTTAATCGATTCTCTAGGCCCTATGAACAAGTAACTATGATATTTTATGTTAAAAGTGGTTCAACTCTCC
The DNA here is from genome assembly GCA_963921935.1 of Galeruca laticollis. Taxonomy (NCBI): domain Eukaryota; kingdom Metazoa; phylum Arthropoda; class Insecta; order Coleoptera; family Chrysomelidae; genus Galeruca; species Galeruca laticollis. The sequence continues at coordinate 151,280,644 of OY998180.1, forward strand.
TGGACTTCCCCTACTATTTCAAACCAATTTCATAGTTATACTGGTCATATACTGGTTATACTGGTCATAAATCTAAACTCTAATGATGAGTATTTATAGGTGGTAACCATAGATATGTGGTAACCATAACAGTTTTCAAATACTGAATTAGAATTTTCATGAATAATGTAAAATTATTTAGAAACGAATAGTTTAAATTGAGAGTACCGTAGAAAACTTTTAATTATATCAGATTAATCAGGCCGATTCCTAGTATTTTTATATCATTGTGTGGGTCCAGTGACCTACCTACGTTATATAGGTACATAACAGATCTTTCTACGAAATGAAACTAAAGTGAATATTAATCTCTAATAATATTTTCTCCAAAGTCGAAACATAAAGTTTGGAAATTGCCATGACCTCCGCCTGTATTGATATAGGTCTTGCGGGGTCATAAATAGCATTGTTACAACTATTTTTTGGACGTGGGAAACATTTACAAAATAAAAAAAATTCTTCAATGAAAACGAAAGGAATTTTGTTCAATAAAGGAAACTATAGGTACAAAAATAAAACTCGTAACACCGATTTTTCATCATCAATATCATTATCACTAGTACCTACATCGATAATAATATCATCTATAACTTTATCAGCCACATTATTCACATCCCACATATTGTTTCCTTCGTTTTGAACATGAGAAATACACTTGCTCCAGCTTTCTGTTGTTACTCGTTCCAATGATTTCTTAAGAAGACGTTCCACATCGGCTAACTTAAACGTTCGATTTTCCCGTGCCACACCCCTTTAACTTGTGCCCAAATTAATTCAATTGGATTCAACTCACAATGATACGGGGGTAACCTTAATACAGTAATTCCATGGCTCCATGCTAATTCATCTACAGTTTCTTATATTTATAGGCACGTATCTTCACAATTGGAATCAATTCGTTCTTTACATTACTTTCATCGTAAGGGATGCTTTTATCTCGTAACCATTCGTTAATTTGAGCTTTTCTCCATGCCTGTTGTCGCGTTTTCTCGCAGTGCCGACTGTGGTAAGAAGCATTATCCATAACGACGGCAGATCCTGTTTCCAAATTTTCAGTAACGCGTCCAAACTATTTCTCGTACACCTCTGCGTTCATCTCTTCATGGTAGTATCCCGTTTTCTTGGACTTAAATATTAATTCACCATTCAACACAAATCCGCTATCACTTCTCATATGTGTAATGATCAATCTACGGCCTTTTCCAGATGGAATTTTTAAACCGGTTAATCAGCCTTCAATAGCTGCTTGCCATGCATTTTTCACATTTCCATGTTGCCATACTTTTTTCACCATTTGCCCATCGTTGACCCCTGATCATCCGTATAATAAATCTTTCTTCCTTGCTTCCGAAACTCGTTAATTTTCATTAGATACACTCTTCTCCACAATACTATTTCAGATTTTTCAATAAGAAGACTCTTTCTATTTATTTTCTCATAACTAAAATTCAAACCATGTAAGATTTTTCTCAACGTCTCCTTACCGTTTTAGAGATATCTCGTTTTCACTAACAGCTTCCAGCACTTTCTTTAATGTTGGTACTTCATTTTTCATAAAAAAATGTATAGACAGTTCTTCGTATAGCATATTTCGCATCGTCGTCGACTTCTATTTTTGTCCGACCGCTCTTCCTTTTTGGTGCCTGTACTTCTCCATGTACTTTCTATCAGATCCAAAGGTGGATGGAATATCAATCCAACAGCTTGTCATTTTAGGTCATCTTACAAGAGTTTGTTAATCAGATCAGAAGTTAGAAGTGGAGGCATTGTTAATTGTACACCTTTGGAACAAATTCCAATTTTAGTTGTGTCATGTAGACCAGCAACCAGCAACTAGAAGTATTTAAAGAATTCTTGAACAAAATCTGTATAGGTAAAAGTCCTTTGAATTATTAACTAGCACAGTTATTAACAAAGCTCTAACAATGGATTTTTCTGAAGGTTTGATTAAGCATGTGTTGGCAAATAATGTTAATTACATTTACTTTTTAATGGCCATATGCACAAAATACCTAAAAATCGGAATACACTTTATTGTTAAAAAGAAAAGTGAAATTCGAAACCATTTAACTGAAATGATTTTGTTCTCCGGACAATAGGAGATGAGAATATCATGTATTCATATTTTTATATTATTTGTTTAAGTTTTATTTGTAATGTACATATTTTAATAATAAATATTGTTTTGGTTTTAAAAATGTGTAAATTTATTTCTTGATAGAGGTTCTAATTTAACCTTTCAAGTATATATCTAATCAGAAATTTTTGATTACTTTAGACACAATATTTAATAGATTTTAGATAATACTCCAGCAAATAAAATATTTGAAAGTTCCTAATACTTTTATTTTCATCCTAATTTAGTTTCTGTTCACATTATTGTTCCGCCACTGATGTGACTGTTCAATCGGTTTGGTCCGAACTTTTTCCTCGTCCATTCGTCTTTCCTTGTCTAAGGAATGAATAAAAGCGAGACAGGCGTCTTTCGAGTCGCAATACAGGCATACATTGCCACTATTTGAAGAAAGTTCTGAAACATTGGAAATAGAAGTGCAATGTTTATTTCACAAAAATAACCTTTTTCTATGTGACTCATAAATCGTAGTATTACATACATAACTGAATTTTGAAAAATTCAAGAATATATGTTAAAATTATTAGTTCTAGAGTTTTTTAAAGTATTTACGAATTATACACATAGGTATAGAAATTTTAGAATTAAATATGACAACAACGCTTTCGTCTTTATGTGTACGTTACCAGGTCATTGCACTTTTCAAACTTTCTTTTTTAGTGTACTAGTTTTGTTCTCTCGAAACATTTTGTCTATACAAACTCCTCTAACACTTTCTAGATAACTGTATATTAAATATCTTCAAACAACTGGAGGTATCTATCCAGAATGTTTCTTATCTCAACTATTACATTGTGCCATAAGAATAAAGCTATTTCAATTTACCACAAATAGTTGTGAATTAAAAAGCCAACCGTATTTTTACACGTCACTCGACTACTATCAGATTCAAAAATGGTTCCCTAAAACATTTTTTATCACGGAAATATATAGAATGACCAACAATTCAATTAACGACTCATTTTTTCGTCATAAGATGTTTCGGAGTGGAACGGTAACTAGTAGTTTGTACGTGAAAAATTAAGAAAGTTGATAACAAGTTTATATTATACATTGTTTTGTGGAAATGAGAGACATCAAGTGAAAAACAGACCTAGACCTGATAGTGATGATACTATGGAACATAATGATAAAGACAATAGGACCGGTATACGAATCAATTTTTGACATAGGCTAATGACAGTACTAAGGGCAATAAAAAATAAACGGTTTTAAAGATTAAAACGAACTTTTCCGCACTTACACACTCACGAATCGTGTTAACAAATCGAAATTTCTCCAAAAATGTACTATATATGAATTTATAGGACCCGCTGCACTGGCTCTGGTGAGCTGAAAATTAATAGAATTCATCTGTGAGAAGCCCTGAACAATATCCAATGCAAAAATTTGTGATTTCTATACACTCCGGAGGCTATATCGTGCTAACAAACCAAAATTTATCCAAAAATGTGGTATATCTGGATTTATAGAACCCGTTGTACTGCCTCTGGAGAGCTCAAAACCAATGTGGTTCATCTCTGTGACGCCCTTGACAATATCCAATTATAAAATTGGCCACTTGTGTACACTCCGGAGGCTGTATCGTGCTAACAAACGGAAATTTCTCCAAAAATGACCAAAAATGTGGTATATCTGGATTTACAGGGCCCGTTGCAGTGGCTCTGGTGAGCTGAAAATGAATAGAGTACATCTGTGCGACGCCCCGAACAATATCCAATCATAAAATTGGTCACTAGTATACACTCCAGAGGCTGTATCGTGTTAACAAAACATGTTACAAAAAGTAACTGACGACGACATACACACAGGATTTTTTTTCTCAAAACCCATTTTTCGTGTTCTTCTCGCTGAAAAACGAAAATATAACTAAAAAAAACTTTTTTGGTGTAAACTAATACTTTTCTCGAAACTTGGCTATTTTCATTTATAAATATTACAATTATATACTCAGTGACATGTAAACACCAACTCCCAGGAAAAAATCGGTTGAAGCTCCACTATTTCTTACACATTCTCTAATGCATCTAGACATACTCATAATCATGTGATCAATATCTTCCTAGGAGACCTCATTCCATGCCACCTCTATCTCCTGTCGAAGAGTCATCAGAATGACACGTTCAGTTGGGGACAAATCCGGGGATCTTGGGGGCCAGGGTAGGAGATGAATTTGAGCCTGGAGGAAGTAGTCCAATGTTTCGCTATATGTGGCCGAGCGTTATCTTGCTAAAAAGTTGAATTTTAATGGGATCAGATCAGATAAGGTTTCAAAATTTCTTAAATGTATCGCTGTGCATTTATATTGTCCTTGATGAAGACTAAAGGTGACATTGAGCTACAAGCAATGGCATCCCATATCATGACTCCAACAATGCGATGTATATTCCACTCAACAAAAAATTGAGGGTTACAACGTTCGCCTCGTCTCCCTCTTGTAACGATCCGAAAAGTCACTATTAGATTTAGTAATTTAATTTTAAGTATGGTCATCGACTTGAAGGTCGTTAACAAGTTGTAGGAAGGTTATTGTACTAAACGGAATCACGACTGTTTGTAAATATAATAATAAACGCGATTCAACGATATAAATGATTTAAGTGTAGTAAGGTCGACGGAGATCATCGACTGTTTATGTTTAGTTTTTTAATAATATATATATATATATATATATATATATAACAAGATGTACGAATAGTGCGTGACATATGAACAATAAGCAACGAATAGATTAGTGGGTATTGCACGCAAATAGAAGAAGGGGCTACTGAAAAGAGTGGTAACCGCAGACATGCATGTTTCTGGCTCATTAGCCGTCATCGTTGCTTATTATATATATATATATATATATATATATATATATATATATAACATAAATTTCGATTTCGTACTACACCTGCCTTCAGTCGAAATTTCAATAACTTCGACGTATTGGCCTGACCGTTCTTCGAAGGAAAAAACAACTAAATTCCTGGCTAATACCACGCAAAATATTGAATTACATCCCCTTCGAAAACCGTGACGTCGATCAGCCATTTTGCCGATACGGACATTTGTGGTGATTCTGGTGATTCGCAACTGATAGCGGAATGGCATAGTACACTGACGCGTTTCGACCTTCTTGGGTCTCTCAAGAGTACCGTAATGCAATGCCTTCCAGTTCAGAATCTCTAATCCGAATTGAAGATACCGTCCTCCGACAACTTCACTTGGCTCGTGTAGTTACACACAAGCGAGAAGCAGTCAGCTGGCGCCATCTTCACTTTCAGTTGCGAACCAACACCTCAAATAAATGCGACCGTATTAGTCGTATGAAATAAAATGAATATAATTTTATATTCGTATTTTATGAATCATGGTATCACACCTATTCCTTTCTTTAGAATTGACACGTGAAATGATCTGAATTTATCTATATAATTAGTTGTCACTATTATTAACTATTTTCTGTTTCTGATATTGTAATGAAACGACAATGACATACACTCTAATTATATATTATCAAAAATATGGAATGAAAATGAGAAAATAAGTACATATATCAACACAAACAAAATTTAAATCTAATATGTTGAACAAATAACTATAAACTAATAAAATTTTGAAGTAGTATACCTTTATACTATTAAAATAAATTTAAATGGCCAAATCAGATTTTTTTAATTATTCAATTGGTTAACCAATAAAATTGCGCTACACTAACCTTGCACTACTGATAGCTTCTTCTGGCACCGACAATTAACAGTCTCCAACAACACAACTCTTCTATTAATGTGTCTACTGCATCTACTCCCTCTGGACACTTGACACAATTCCTCCAGGTAAGTTTTGAAATTATATTTCTTGTTATGCTTTAAAATATCTTATTTTCCTTTTTTTTATTTCAAATTCTGGTTCCATTAGTTTATAAATATTTTTTTAATGATACTTTTAGTTTATTTTATTATTCTAATGTCTTTAATTTCTATCTATTTTAATATATATCTTTTGTACCTTCAATTAGCTTCTAAATCTTCTCAACTTACTTCTTCAACTTTATTTAACTTTTTCTGTTACGTTTCTTGAGTTATACGTGGACTTCTCTTATATTTTATTATAATTTTAAATTTTCATTTATCTACGTCCTCTCTCCAAAATATCACACACCATACTCCTTTTTTCCAAAATCAACCACCCTCATTTTTCATGCCCGTTGCTATGGACTAAACTCATCATCTCACTAGATTTTTTTATAACAATTTACATATTAGAGGTTTTTATATTTAATTTCATGTATTTTTTATTTATATTCCGATATTTAATGTTCTTTTCTTTTTTAAAATAATTTAATCTACTTATTTAAAATCTCTACTTCTCTAAAACTATCGCTATTTATTAAAAAGAACCTCTTATTACGTATTACATTTTCCCCTCTTATTACGTATTACATTTTCATTCTGGAATAAACAAATCTACAATATAAAAATTTCCAAAATATATATAATTCTTTTCAAATTTTGTTAGAATTTTGTCACAATTATTGTTTCTCATAAACTTGGCCTGAAATTTATATTTACCAAAAATTCTTTATGTATTGTTTTCCATCATCGCTTCATACGCTTGTCAGTATTAGATAGTTCTATAACAAGGAACTTCTATTGCTGGCATTTCATGCTTTGAAAGTAAATTTGATATTGAAATCTTGTTGACATTTATCTGTGTCATTGTAATAATAAACATCAAAATAATAATTTTGCTTCTAATTCTTGTTCAATATGATATATTATAATAATCTAAATACATTTATTCATTCTTTTAGGTTTTTAGATAATCTTTATGAAGTATATGCCACATTTACAATTTATCATATTGTCGAGTGAAGATTTATAGTCTGATATTTTAATTGAGATGAACTGTTTACATGTTTGAAATCACGGTAAATATTTTGAATATTACTTTAGTATTTCAATATCTATGTTATAATAATGATATCATAGGCATACTTCCAATATTAAAACGGTTCTCTTACTCAGATATGATAAAAACAAATAATTCCACACGTTTTAGTGACTTACAATCCACTTCTTGTTTCAAAAAACCTGAAAACCTCTCACATCAACACTTTCAAATTCTTACAAATGTTGTGATAAGTTCAATATATATATATATATATATATATATATATATATATATATATATATATAAATATATAAATATATAATTATATATATATATATATATATATATATATACATATATGAATTCCTAACGTTGAAAAGGAGAGTTCATTGTTAACTAGTGTCATGTTAGTAATGCATTTTGTATAAGTTATCTGTGGTCAGTAATTTTGTTAAAAATAATATTCAATATATTATCCCAGTGATTTTTGATAAACTATGGTATTATTTATTCCTACCGATTAAGGGTAAGTGTTTTCTCATCGATAATGGTATAATGGACTGAGGACTTAACACGAGGAACACTTGCCGTTTTAATCACCACACTCTCACCCTCGCTCGACCATCATGCATATCTAGGTAGAACCGCGATTTATCACTGAAGTCGATAGTGTTCCATTCCTGATTCCACACTAGTCGTTCTTGGGACCACTGAAGTCGATTTCTTCGATCTTCCAGAGTTAAAGGTAACAACAACTGAGGTTGGTATGAAAAGAGTCCAAACCTTCTTGTCCATCAGGAAACACTATGTATTCCAAGAACTCATGTTCTGCAAACCATTGAGCTGCTATTGCCCTTGTCAATGAGAAAAGATCTCTTGTATGTATGCTTGATGGGGTTAAGATTCACTGATACCTAAAAGATCTATTTTGCCCCCCACCCTACTGAGATTCAGAGGACTATCTCTAAACTAGTAGTTCTTTTATTCATGATCCTCTGATACATTTTAGGACATCCGCCGGCTTCAGTTTGGGTAAATCTTCCTGTTCTATCCAGGTACCGAGCCCTGAGATTCTGTAGTGCCTAGCATTCACCAAGTATATGGATGGATGTTAGCTGAATCTGCAGTCGTCTCTTTCCACTAGTTTGAGTTTTTTAGGTGTCCATTCAGGCAACTGTTAAAACCTCTGTTGAAACTCTTAGTGCATTCTTCCGATCTCATCCGGTCATAGTTTCTCAGTAGTCTATTCGCTGGTCTTTGTCCTTTTATGTTGTTCCATTAGTCCAATCATTTCCTTGTTTCTTTTTTTTATTCCAATATTGTATCGGTGCTGATTCCATAAAAGGGTTCTGGTCCCCAGAAGGTTGCGTGTGCCCATTCTTTGCTTGTTCATCAGCTATCTCATTCTCTTCTTCTCCGGTATGGATAACTATGTTATTCCTGCCTAATTCATTGAGTATTCCTAAGCATTACCAAACCATTTTTGAACTGATTACAGAAGAGCTCAGCGCTTTAATGGCTGCCTAGCTATCCGACATGATTATTATTCTCTGCCTTCTATATTGTTTATCGATGATGAACTAGGCGCATCTCTCAATGACGTAAATATCTGCTCGTAATATGCTTGGAGCTCTTCCCAAGTTTTCAGAGTGTTTTGTTCTAGGCCCATACACGTCTTCTTTTATTTTTGACCCGTCTGTATACCATTTAATGGTATTCTCACCCTGTTTAGTAATGGTTTTTTGATCTCACTCCTTTTTATTACTTTATTTTATATTGAATTTCTTTAAGAAACTATATATTTTCATCATTTCATCCTATGGTATGTTCCAGGATTCCTGTTCTCCCTTCATTATAATATAATTCGTCATAAAAATTATCATTATCTACTGGAACTACGACTTCTGTTATATTTCAATTTCCAATTATTCAAATTACAGCCTTAACAAGTGCATGTATTTTTTCATGAAAATGTAACTACCTCGAATATTCGACAATTTACTGTAAACCTAAATATTATCTGGTTAACAGTAAATGCAATAACCAGGTTACATGATTATATCAAATAAATTGTTGGTACTTAAAAAATCCTTTTAGAAATGCGGTGAACTACATTAACACGCTATTGTCAGAATTCGCCGGCGCGCTGTGTAAATTGTAAGAAAAAATGTCTGGTATAAATTAAAACTGCCCTTTCAAACATTGATTTTTTTATCAAATAGGTCAACTATGCAACTGTAATTAATATGTTAATTCAATATTTAGTTACAATACATAATTTTTTTTTCATATAACAGTAAAATTGATAATTAGTGTGGGTAATTCAGCCTAATTTCAATTCTGGGAAAAGAGTATCCCTATTATATAAATCATCTTTGCTGCCTCTCTTTTTCGATGGACAGTAAATACATTTTTCTTAGTCGGTGAAATGATTGGCCTTATATGTTATCATAACTCCACTTCTAATTTATGAAATTGTTTTCCATAGTATATGAATGGCTGAAGTTCCATCGTTGAATGTGTTGAGGTACACGTATGATGATTTTATAAGCTAAAGAGGTCCTGCAGTGCGCGAGAAATGTCAAGAATTTGCACGAGAAGTAAATTCTTGTTAATTATGTCGATTGTGTTCAGCTCTTTTCTATTCTATCTTATAACCATTTTATGTTACGATTTTATTCTACAGGAAATTGTGTGATTTTATATATCAATTTGAATTTACTATGTATTTCGTTGGTTTGATTGGAGTTAACGTTACAGTTTGAAGTATCTAGTTTAATGCGTACATATCTTATTGTCCTCTACGCATTAAAACTTTTTCTAATTACTATATATTAAACGTAATAGCAAAAATTAATATTTAGTAATCCCGCCATTATGCTCTATGACTTCTCTTAATCTACTGGTCATCGATCTGTACAATGTGCAGCAATATTCTTCAGTTATTTCCTCCCAAGCATTATTTATAACTTCCAACAAACCTTCATGGCTTAAATGGTCAATCAAAGCAGCATCCTGTTAAGCAGTTGACTTTCTCGGATGTCCTGAGCCAGGAGTTCTATCAATTCTTCCCTCATATCGCCATCTTCTTGCAATACTTGAAACTGAGTTCTTGCTTACATTGTAAAATGCTCCAGTTTGCCTCACTGACCACCCATCGTCTATTTTTGCGATTATTCCAGCTTTCGTCACTGAATTTATATGCGACATGCAGCTAGAATTAGACAAAAATGTGCTATAAGAGTTGTCCCATTTTTTATTGGCCGCAACTGTACGGCATGGTCAACAAAAAATTAAGGGTTACGAGGCTACGACGTTCGCCTCGTCTCCTTCTCACCCTCGCTCGACCATCTGGCATGTCTAGGCAGAACCGGGATTCATCACTCAAGACGATAGTGTTCCATTCATGATTCCACACTAGTCATTCTTGGCACCTCTGAAGTCGATTTCATCGATGTTCCAGAGTTAAAGGTAACAACAACTGAGGTCTGTATAAAAAAAGGTCAAACCTTCTTATCCATCTATAAACACTTCATATTCCAAGGACCCTTCCATATTGCGCTTGTCGATGAGAAACGATCTCTTAGAGCTAATAACCTTAGACGACGATCTTGGCACTCTGTTGTCCTACTCACTCGTCCTGTGCCTCTGGCTCTTCATGTTCGGCCTTCTTGGTGCCTTGCCTGATAACATCTGATAACAGTACCCACACTCCTGTTTGTTCTATTACCAGCAATAACTCGACAGCCCAGCTTCCCTAAGACCAACAATTCGACCTCTCTTGTACTCAGTTAGCTTTAGTTCCCTATAATTTACATTTATTCGCACTCTAGGCATCATAAACACTTGTGAATTCTTGTAAGACAATGTTTGAAACCACTACACTCGAATAAATTCCATATTCTGATATCGGAATGAGCCGTTCCGTCCAGTACTTACAGCAAAACAATAATTGAATAAAAACAGCAATATTCAACTGAAATATTTTTTAAATAAAATAATATTTACTGGTTGTTCATATTTCTATGTCACCGAGTGTAATAATGATATACTAATCAAAGAATATCTGCAATTATACATTTTAGTGAGCATTTAATTTTCATGCACAACCATATTCGAAGTCCAATTTTCAAATGGAACTTCACTCTTAAATACAGCTGCGTGCCTGTTAATAAGTTTTTCGCGGCTGGAACAAGTCTATCAATACATTATTAATTAATAAATATACTAAAATATTTAGGTGCCCATAAAAGTTTCTGTATATTATTTTGAAAAATGACTACAAAAAATATAGGCCAGATTATATTGTAAATAATTCTCCACGTCAATAAATGCTGTTCGTAAGGTCAGGGTTATAGAAACTGCTGTCTAGTGTATCACTTGGAAGTGGTCTCAGCCAAAAAAGTATTTATTCTAATTCAGGATTTCTTTATATATATATATATACATATATATATATATATATATATATATATATATTATATGGGAGGAATTTTCTTGAATGAAGGTCTTTACTTTTTAATAATTTGTTTATTGTTTGACAAAAGACGCGTTTCGACTTGTTAAGTCATCTTCTGTTTCGGCTAGAATGTTACATTGTGATTGATACAACACATAAGTTAAAAAAAAGACGTTACACATGTTTTTGACACTGTTATTAAGGTAATTGTTTTATTATTTTACATACAAAAATTTGTAACGTCTTTTTTTTAACTTTAACTTTCTAGCCGAAACAGAAGATGACTTAACAAGTCGAAACGCGTCTTTTGGCAAACAATAAACAAATTATTAAAAAGTAAAGACCTTCATTCAAGAAAATTCCTCCCATATAATATATATATATATATATATATATATATATATATATATATATATATGTATATATTATATATTACCCCCAGATGGCGGAGTGCGTTAGAGCGCCGGAAATTGGGTTTTCTTGACCTGAAGGACGGGGGTTCGAATCTCACTCTAGTAAGGGCTTTTTCATAAATAAAAAGTTCCACTAAAAATCTGGGGGTACAGGGTCCGTCAGTAAATGGCGAAAACTGGCGGACGACATCCCTCGCCCCTTGCCAACCCGCATTGAGGCAGCGTGGTAAGGTACGCCTCACAACCCCAGCATGACAGACAAGGACAAGTTACGGCCCTCATTCTCCGTAAGCCCGAAGGGCCCTAGGAGGGGTAGATCCTGGGAACCAGCCACGAGGGCAGAGGGTGCTAAGAATCTGCGGAGTCTAAACCACTACCCATTAACTACATTACACCTAGCAGCTTATAACTGCCGTACACTCTCTAATCAAGCTAGGATTATGGAACTGGAAACAGAGGCAGCAAAAATAAAGTGGGATATCATGGGCATTAGCGAAGTAAGACGAAAAAATGAAGAACTCATAGAACTTGAATCAGGGAATCTTCTATACCACCAAGGAACACCAACAGGAAGAACAAGCGGAGTAGGATTCCTAATTAAGAAAACCTGGAAAAATAGAATCATAAGGATAACAAGCACCTCAGACAGAGTAGCCAGCATAACACTAAGACTCTCCAAAAGATATACTATCCAGATTATTCAGGTATACGCCCCAACAATCAGCCACAGTGACGACGAAATAGAAGAATTCTATAATGAAATAACCCAAGCGCTCAGCAATGACAATAGTCACTTCAAATACATAATGGGAGACTTTAATGCCAAAGTAGGACACAGGAAAGACCAAGAAAAAGGAATGGGGAAATATGGATTTGGAGAAAGGAGTGAAAGAGGAGAGAGATTAATACAGTTCGCACACTTTCAGAACATGTATGTGGCAAACTCCTTCTTCAAGAAGAACCCTAACAGGAAATGGACGTGGGAAGGCCCCGGTGCAACTATCAGAAACGAAATAGACTTTATCCTCACCAATGAAATTAACACAGTAAAAGATCTAAGCACGCTCAACAAGTTCACTACAGGAAGCGACCATCGACTAATTAGAGCTCGACTGGTCTTAGATATAAAACTAGAAAGGTCAAGACTAATCAAAACCAACACAACGAAAAACATAAACAACGATAGGCTGAGAGAGAACTCTCACCAATATGAAGCACTACTAGAAGAAAGACTACAAAAAGTGGAATATAACAACCCTGAACTGATGGACACAATTCGAAACTGCGCCGTAGAAGTGGGAGGTCTGCAACAACGAGGTGAACACAAAAAACTAACTCCGGAAACAAAAGCACTATTACAAAAACGAAGAGAAATGAAAAAGACAACAAACATTCAAAGAGTTGAATACACCGAACTGTGCAAGACGATACGAAAGAAAATCGCAGAAGATATCAGGAATTACAACGAGAAATTGGTACAAACAACAATAGAAAACCGTAAAAGCTACAAAAATGCAAAAAGGGCACTAATAATAGGGAAAAGACAGATAGTTGCATTAACTGATGGAAACACAAGAACCACAGACAGGAATGAAATAATAGACCTAGTAGCCAAATTCTATGGAGACCTATACAAGGTCCCTGAAAATTTGGAAGAAATAATAGAACACTCAGAAGATGCCATACCAGAAGTTTTGGTGGAGGAAGTAGAAATGGCACTGAAAAGCATGAAAAATGGCAAAGCAGCGGGAAATGACGGCATCACGACCGAAATACTCAAATATGCAGGAGCTAAAACATGGAAGTACCTTGCCAAACTATACACGAACTGTCTGATGTCCAGGAGCATACCTAAAGAGTGTAACAGCGCCCTCATAGTGTTGATCCACAAGAAAGGCAGCAAAGAAGACATTAAGAACTACAGACCAATAAGTCTACTACCAGTGACGTACAAGGTATTCACAAAGATCATTCACAACAGAATACAAAATACACTAGACTCGGCCCAACCACGAGAACAGGCTGGATTCCGCAAAGGCTTCAGTACAATAGATCACATCCAAACCCTCAAAGAGGTTGTCAGTCGAACCAAAGAATACAACCAACCACTAGCACTAGCCTTCATCGACTTTGAGAAAGCATTCGACTCTATATATCCCAGAGCAGTAATAATTGCCCTAACAGAACAAGGGGTCGACAAGCCATATATTGAGACCCTAGCAAATATATATAGGGAAGCCAAAGCGAGAGTTAGGATATATGAGGGCACACCAGAATTCCCCACCAACAGAGGAGTTAGACAAGGAGACGCAATATCACCAAAGTTATTTACAGCAACACTAGAAAGCATCTTCAGAAAACTGGGCTGGAACAACACAGGTCTGAATATAGATGGAGAATACTTGAACCATCTAAGATTCGCTGATGACATCATCCTGATAGCGAGTAACCCTGGCGAAATGCAACAACAAATAAATGAATTGAATGCAGCGAGCAACGAAGTAGGCCTCAAAATAAATCTGAGTAAGACCAAGATAATGTATAACGAACTGATAAACGCACAAGAAATAACAATTAATGACACTGCCCTGGAAATAGTAGAGGAATACATATACCTGGGTCAACTAATACACATATCAGGCTCTCTGCTTCCAGAAATAAACAGAAGAATCAAATTAGCATGGAGAACATTTGGACAGAACTCTATCATCTTCAAGTCTAGAATGTCACTCCGTTTGAAAAAGAAAGCGTTTGATCAGTGCGTACTACCAGTATTAACATACGACTGTGAAACCTGGACCCTGAAAACTGATATCATTAGAAAACTCCAGGTAACGCAGAGGTCTATGGAACTATGCATGCTTGGAATAACAAGGAGAGATAGAAAAAGGCTTGATTGGATCAGACAAAAGACCCAAGTGATAGATGTCATAAATAGAATCAGATCCCTGAAGTGGCAATGGGCGGGGCATCTCGCTAGAAGGACAGACGATAGATGGACCACAAAGATAACGCAATGGTATCCCCGAGGCGTGAAAAGACCAAGAAGACGCCCCAACTTAAGATAGGACTACGATATAAAGAAACTCGCAGGATCAACTTGGGGCCGCATAGCTAGCAATAGACAACAATGGGCCCACATGGAAGTGGAATATATAAATATGTAAAGGGAGGCTACACCATAACAAAATGGTTGAATAAGCTGCATATGATGATGATGATGATGATATATATATATATATATATATATATATATATATATATATATATATATATATATATATAAAGAAATCCTGAATTAGAATAAATACTTTTTTGGCTGAGACCACTTCCAAGTGATACACTAGACAGCAGTTTCTATAACCCTGACCTTACGAACAGCATTTATTGACGTGGAGAATTATTTACAATATAATCTGGCCTATATTTTTTGTAGTCATTTTTCAAAATAATATACAGAAACTTTTATGGGCACCTAAATATTTTAGTATATTTATTAATTAATAATGTATTGATAGACTTGTTCCAGCCGCGAAAAACTTATTAACAGGCACGCAGCTGTATTTAAGAGTGAAGTTCCATTTGAAAATTGGACTTCGAATATGGTTGTGCATGAAAATTAAATGCTCACTAAAATGTATAATTGCAGATATTCTTTGATTAGTATATCATTATTACACTCGGTGACATAGAAATATGAACAACCAGTAAATATTATTTTATTTAAAAAATATTTCAGTTGAAGATTGCTGTTTTTATTCAATTATTGTTTTGCTGTAAGTACTGGACGGAACGGCTCATTCCGATATCAGAATATGGAATTTATTCGAGTGTAGTGGTTTCAAACATTGTCTTACAAGAATTCACAAGTGTTTATGATGCCTAGAGTGCGAAGAAATGTAAATTATAGGGAACTAAAGCTAACTGAGTACAAGAGAGGTCGAATTGTTGGTCTTAGGGAAGCTGGGCTGTCGAGTTATTGCTGGTAGTAGAACAAACAGGAGTGTGGGTACTGTTATCAGATGTTATCAGGCAAGGCACCAAGAAGGCCGAACATGAAGAGCCAGAGGCACAGGACGAGTGAGTAGGACAACAGAGTGCCAAGATCGTCGTCTAAGGTTATTAGCTCTAAGAGATCGTTTCTCATCGACAAGCGCAATATGGAAGGGTCCTTGGAATATGAAGTGTTCATAGATGGATAAGAAGGTTTGACCTTTTTTTATACAGACCTCAGTTGTTGTTACCTTTAACTCTTGAACATCGATGAAATCGACTTCAGAGGTGCCAAGAATGACTAGTGTGGAATCATGAATGGAACACTATCGTCTTGAGTGATGAATCCCGGTTCTGCCTAGACATGCCAGATGGTCGAGCGAGGGTGAGAAGGAGACGAGGCGAACGTCGTAGCCTCGTAACCCTTAATTTTTTGTTGACCATGCCGTACAGTTGCGGCCAATAAAAAATGGGACAACTCTTATAGCACATTTTTGTCTAATTCTAGCTGCATGTCGCATATAAATTCAGTGACGAAAGCTGGAATAATCGCAAAAATAGACGATGGGTGGTCAGTGAGGCAAACTGGAGCATTTTACAATGTAAGCAAGAACTCAGTTTCAAGTATTGTAAGAAGATGGCGATATGAGGGAAGAATTGATAGAACTCCTGGCTCAGGACATCCGAGAAAGTCAACTGCTTAACAGGATGCTGCTTTGATTGACCATTTAAGCCATGAAGGTTTGTTGGAAGTTATAAATAATGCTTGGGAGGAAATAACTGAAGAATATTGCTGCACATTGTACAGATCGATGACCAGTAGATTAAGAGAAGTCATAGAGCATAATGGCGGGATTACTAAATATTAATTTTTGCTATTACGTTTAATATATAGTAATTAGAAAAAGTTTTAATGCGTAGAGGACAATAAGATATGTACGCATTAAACTAGATACTTCAAACTGTAACGTTAACTCCAATCAAACCAACGAAATACATAGTAAATTCAAATTGATATATAAAATCACACAATTTCCTGTAGAATAAAATCGTAACATAAAATGGTTATAAGATAGAATAGAAAAGAGCTGAACACAATCGACATAATTAACAAGAATTTACTTCTCGTGCAAATTCTTGACATTTCTCGCGCACTGCAGGACCTCTTTAGCTTATAAAATCATCATACGTGTACCTCAACACATTCAACGATGGAACTTCAGCCATTCATATACTATGGAAAACAATTTCATAAATTAGAAGTGGAGTTATGATAACATATAAGGCCAATCATTTCACCGACTAAGAAAAATGTATTTACTGTCCATCGAAAAAGAGAGGCAGCAAAGATGATTTATATAATAGGGATACTCTTTTCCCAGAATTGAAATTAGGCTGAATTACCCACACTAATTATCAATTTTACTGTTATATGAAAAAAAATTATGTATTGTAACTAAATATTGAATTAACATATTAATTACAGTTGCATAGTTGACCTATTTGATAAAAAATCAATGTTTGAAAGGGCAGTTTTAATTTATACCAGACATTTTTTCTTACAATTTACACAGCGCGCCGGCGAATTCTGACAATAGCGTGTTAATGTAGTTCACCGCATTTCTAAAAGGATTTTTTAAGTACCAACAATTTATTTGATATAATCATGTAACCTGGTTATTGCATTTACTGTTACCAGATAATATTTAGGTTTACAGTAAACTGTCGAATATTCGAGGTAGCTACATTTTCATGAAAAAATACATGCACTATAATATATATATATATATATATATATATATATATATATATATATATATATATATATATATATATTATATGTAAACGGAAAGTAGTCTCTTGTTGACTGGTTTTGAACAAAACTGTACCAATGGGTGCAAAAATAAGTCCTATTTTGGCTAATTATGCCATGGATGATGTGTTGGACAATGTCCTAAATGTCCTGCCTTTCAATGTCTTCTTCATTAAAAAATATGTGGATAACATCATCCTAGTTCTTCTTTAATAGACATGATCCGTTCATACAATTTACCATCGAAAAAGAGGACGATGACAATAGTGTTCCCTTTTTGGACACTAGACCCATTATTACCCTAACAATACAATTTTAGTGGACTGGTACAGAAAACCCATGAGTTCGGGTAGATATATGAATTACTGGTCCTACCATCGACAATTTATCAAGATTAACGTGATCAGGCAGATGAGAATCTCTGATCCATCTTTCCATAATAAAAATTCAAAAATTCTCCAAAACCTTTTTGAACCAAATTCATATCCTATATCTTTGCTAAAAAGGATTTTGTAAAGCGCACCACCTGTGGACCGATTGGCTAAAGACGTTGGTCCTGAAGGTTCAGTTGTTAGTAGTGTTGGTAATGTTATTAATAATTCTCAAAGTAATAATGATGTTTCTCATGTTGATATTTTGTTTGATTCTTTACCATTTGTTGCCGAAGTTACACCTAAACTCATAAGACTTTTCAAAACAATTGCAAATTTAAAAATTGCTCAAAAAATTGCTTTGACCATTAATTCATTGTTTTCTGTCGTCAACGACAAAACGCCATTAGACCATCAATCGAGAATAATCTATTGCATTCCTTGCACGAATTGTGACCGTGAATATATTGGTCAGACAGCCAGGTTCCTTAAAGACCGTTTAATATTACACTGGAGTGACTGTAGACCATAAAAGATGCGCACTCACTGAACTTGTGGTCAGGGAGGGTCATTCCGCAAAAATATTAGCTAAGGAAAGGAATGCTAGGAGGCGATTGTTCTTGAAAATGAATTTCATAGCACAATCTTCAAACTGTTTAAATAAAAAAACTTATTTGAATCATCTGAGTGAAATTTATTCATACCTTTTACTTTTAGACAGAAACCCAAGGGCTCTTAATACTAGTTCAGTTGTTATAACTTAAACTCATTAATAAAGAATTAAAGTCAATTATATAACTTCTATCTTATATATTTCTATCTTCATGAAGGTGAAAAGTGTTGAGTTTCCACTTTTAGAAATAATTTATTCTTTGAAGCAACTGTAATTGTTGGAATTTGTTTAACAATAACAGCGCAAATAACAGTACCACATTATTCTCCGTTTTACTCAGTTTTGACAACTGACAATGCACAGAACTAAATCTAACCTTTTCATATTTTCCACACTTTTTAACCTAACAAAAGCACATGCCTCGATCCTTCGGCATGAAAAATGTTAATTTTACATGATTTTTAATACATATTTTATTGGTAATATTATTATTATTGATTATTACTCATCTAATGTGTGGTGTTCCCACTTATGTGATTGTGTAGTTTGTCTTTCTTCATATCATCAGATTAGGACCGTTTTCACCAACAAGTAGCAGTATGTAAATTGTATATGAACAATACTTTCAGTACGCAAGCGAAATATTTTTTACACTGCAAATTCTTTTCTGAGTCGGATAAATCCTTTTTTGGTAAATCAGTGACATTTTCGTCTCCTGGTCCCTCTGACACATCAAGTCCGGATCCTCTTATTCAGAAGTTGAAAATTCACCAACTAAACCCTTTGCAAGCGAATTGAAAAAATATGCAAAACTTAGTAATTCCTCTTTTACGAAGGAGGAACAATTTCTTAATTTTGTACTAAAGGTGTTGAATATCTTCTTATTTTCACATTAAAAACAGTAAAATTCCATTCTTCATGTCGTCAAATCGGCTTGGATAAACAAACGCAATGCATCGAAATATGTTTTCATTTTTATTAAATCTACTTTCTATCACTGACAATAATTTGTCAAAGGTTGGACGAAAAACAGTGACACAGAATTTTTTCAAGGAATCAAGCGTGAAAAGCTCATCGTCTGCTAGCTCACCTTGCATTTTCTTTTCTTCCTCTTTATTTTTCCGGAAGCGAGGTCTCAACATTGATCATTGATCAAGTCTTCTTTCTACAATTTCAGTGAATTCTTCCGCTTTTTTGTAAATTTGGTCAAAATTGTCTGATATATGTTTAAACGATTCTTTTAGTGATATTATATGATTATATGACATAAAAACAGATACTTTCTGACATATACTTAATAAATTTTGTGATGGAATTCAATTATTTGAGACGCCACATATAACTAGGTTTATTTGGGCGTGACAATGTGTGAATATGGAGTTTGGAGAATCCTTCTTCAAATGAGCTTGAAGACCAACGTATTGCCCGATCATATTAGCTGCACCGTCGAATAAATCGGTAACGAAATCTTTCAAGCTTATAGATAATTTTCATAATGCTCCTTAACATTTCTGAAACACAGAGGCGTACCGAATATTTTTATAGTCCAACATTTTTATTCACACAACGGTGCGTTTTATTTTTATTCTTAGAAGGTTTGTCGTATTACGTGTAGTGTGAATCATTAACCGGTGGCCCGTAAAGGCTGGGACCCTAGCGGGTTTTGCTGACCCGCCAACCTGGCCAATCCGCCTCTGGAATACTGTACACTACGACAAATTTCAAATCTAAGATGGCCGACGGCGCAAAATGTCAGATTTCTTATTTGTTTCAATATTTCAAATGATACCCTCTTCCTTTTGACAGATTGATCTAATATTTGTATTCAGTATCATTGTAAATGTAAGATGGCTGCCACCACAGAATGGCAGATTCCATATTTTTTTACAACTACCTGAATATGGGTATCAAATGAAAGGGCTTGACTCATAGCATACTGTACACTACGACAAATCTAAAATGGCCGACGGCACAAAACTCCAGATTTCATATTTGTTTTAATATTTGAAATTTTATCCCTTTCCTGTTGACAGATTGATCTGATATTTGGTACACACCTTTAGTTCTGATGAGAATACAATTTAATATATTCCGTATCATTGTAAATCCAATATGGTCGCTGCCACAAAATGAGGGATTACATATTTTTTTCACAACTCCCTCAATATGAGTATAAAATGAAAGGTCTTGACTGGTAGAATACTGTACACTACGACAAATTTCAAGTCTAATATGGTCGATGGCACAAAATGCTAGATTTGATATTTGTTTCAATATGGGCAATGGGTATCAAATGAAAATGCTTTACAAGCAATGGAAAGAAACCTTGTAATAATTAAGAACTAAATGAACTAAATATAAGGAGAAAAATTAAGTAACAAATAATTCGGTAGGTCTTAAGTACCAGTCCACACACCACTTTCCTTATCATTCTAGAGCAGGGGTGCTCAAACGGTCGATCGCGAAAGCTTTTTGAGTCGATCTCGGGAAATATTGGCCGATATCGATCGATTCACAATTTTGTTTCATGACGACATGATTTAAGCTAAATCACATCTAAACCAGAATGACTCCCTTATAAATTTATTTATCATACCGAAATAACCTCCTGCTAGCGGCGAAGTGCGGATCTATTAAAAGAACGCGCGGCATTAGTCAAAAAAAAAATTATCAGATATCATGGAATGTATAGTTCACGAAAGAGATATAGTGCGAAATTTATTGTTTCGGCTTATCCTTTGATTTGAATACTGTCATAGTCCAGTCACTATTATAATTTAAAATGCTTATTAGACGATATATTCATTTAATATTATAACTTCAAAAATTGAATAGATGAGGTTTTTACTCGATGAAGATCCATACTGAACGATGAAATAAAACAATATAATTTGTTTAAATCTTCATTTATTTGAACTAGTTCAAATAAATGAAGATTTAAACAAATTATATTGTTTTATTTCATCGTTTATTATAACTTCAACTAACAATCGTTAAAATGTATTTAATAATTTTATAATTATTAAATACATCTTAAACATAACACCAGACAATTAACACTACCTTATATGGTTGTTATATCTTAAACATAACACCAGACAATTAACACTACCTTATATGTTGTTTTATTAACAAGAATTAGTAGTATCATTTTCAAATAACATATTATTTTCACCATATTTCACTGGACTATAAGCATATTTTGAGAGTTGTTTCAAAGCCGCACGTGTTAATAAGCGATAAGGACCGCTCAGTATTTAGTTGGTGCCCTAGCATCATTATAGAGTGTAGTCTGTAAGTAGTATTGGTGAAAATAAACAAAATATTAATACCTTTCAGAGTCTAGCTTCGCAGCATAACTTAAAGGAGATATGCCATTATATTTCTGCACTATATGTTTTGCGCGTGCTATACACACTTTTCCTTGCAGTTCAACGAATCCACTGATGTGACAGATATTGCTCAGCTTTGTATTTTAATTCGAATGGTATTTAATGACATGTCGGCTAAAGAAGAATTTCTAACAATGATTCCTCTGAAAAGAAAAACCCGTGGAGAAAATATATATGATGCTCTCTTACATTTTGTGACAAGCTAAGAGCAACCAATCTATAAACTAGTGTGCATTACAACAGATGGAGCACCAGTCATGATTGGAAATAAAAATGGTTTTTCCTTTGCATTATCCATCAACAAGTTTTGTGTTCCAAAGTTCTAAACATGGAGGAGGTTATGAACATCGCAATAAAAATTGTGAATTCCATCCGTACCCGAAGGCTCTTCAAATTGTAATTGGAAGAATGTGATTCTGCTGAACACACTAATTTAATTCTTCACTTGGTAATAAGATGGTTGAGTCACGGAAAATTCCTTGAAAAGTTTCAAGAATTGTTGCCCGAAATAATTGCTTCTCTTCACGAAGGAGATGATTCAGATGCTTAAAATAGAAAAATGGCTGATTTATCATTTTTGAGGGACGTCACAATGCATTTAAAAATCATTAGCTCGGAGTTGCAAGGTAAAGAAAAAACTGTTATTGAGATGATGAGCATAATAAACGCATTCAAAAGTAAATTGCAACTAATGATAGATCAACTGAAAAGGAAGGAGCTGAAACATTTTCCGTCTTTGATAGCAAGGATTCCTCAGTTGAATTTTGTATTTATGAGAGAGAATTAACACATACTTGTGGCACCTCCAGAGTGGATCGCTTCTAGTCGAACAATATTGAGGTAGATCGCCAGCAGTTCCAGTCTGAGCACCCATGATCTAGGGTATTGACCAGACAACAACAAAAAATCGTGGGGCGTATCGTAACCTGAGTAAATACGTAAATAGCATTTATAATATGAGCGGTTGACTGCTGTTGATAAAAATTTCACCCGCTCCACGATTATATTGTTGTGTCTGATCAATGCCCTAGATTGATGAGGAAAGTTGTGTGTTGACTGGTACCCAAGACCTACCGAATTATCTGTTAGCGTTTAGTATATTATCAATAAAACCGTTTAACTCAAAAATTTTTTTTTACTTATTTTACTATCTCTTCTGGCTCCTTCTTCGGCCACTCAATTTTCTTTCCAAATTATATATTTGCCACGTTTCGTTTTACATTGTAACTGTTCAGTTTTTGTATTCATTCATTCAATTCTTGCTTGGCCTTTCCCTTTCGTGTTTATTTTCATGCTTGTTCGTTTTTTATTTAGTACTCAGTATATTTTCTTCTGATGCCTCTAATACATTCTTTGATATTCTTCATATTGTCCCTATATCCTGCGTCTATAATTTTGTTGTGATAACGTATTCATAGAGCTTTTTACCATCTTCAGTGAGTTGGTTTATCATTAACTAACCGAACTGCTACAATTGCTACTTATCTTAAACCAAAATTTACATTATCTCGTAAAATTTCTAAAGATGATTATATAAACTGAAAAATAATTCCAGTCACGCATGTCATTTTATTGATTTTATTCTATTGAGGAAATGCGTGTCCTGGACGGAAAAGTACGATGAATGAACTAAAATATATAATTTAAGACACTAAAGGTCTGATTTTAATAGATATATTATTCATTTATTACAAGTTCCCCTAAAATTTACATAAATAATATACAATGAATGTAATTTATTTACATACAGTCAATTAGTGAAGAGATTGTCTAAGTTCTTTTTGTCGCCAAATTGGCACAACTGTGAGTTTCGCGAATTCGATGGATAAACATATCGAACAAAAAAGTCTGTCAAATTTTGTCTGTTTAAGTGTTAAAAATGTTATGTGAGGCTTAAGTTAGGTTAGGTTTATAATTAGTGGGTCAATAAGGCCCTCCACTGCGACTCGAAAGCGTCTATTGTGCCTCATTCATATTTCTCCAAACAAATGCAGCTTCTTAACGAAGCCGATTAATTTGTCGGTGAATATTTCAGGTCCGAGGGCGAGAGAGAGGCACTGCCAAACATCAGATACCTGACTCGAGCCGCGGCGGGGCAGGCACAAATTAAATGCTCTGCTGCTTCATCATCTTCCAAACAGAGACGGCAAGTCGGATCGTCCGACAATCCAAGTTTCAGCATATGATGATTAAAAGGCCTGTTAGGCACCGTAGGTCATGTCTATTATAGCCTAACATTTGTTTGGATACATTATTCGAAGAATGTATAAAAGCCTTTGAATGTACCAATCCTGGTATATTATACCAGAGGTCTAAAACTCTTCTTGCTGTCTAGGTATTTAGTGTTTATTTGGCCATACCTGTTGCGATGTCAATTGTAGGTTCTGGTCCGATAAAGACACGAGCGGCACCCACCCTTGCAAGAGAGTTCGCCTTCTCCTTACCATCCATACCAGAGTGGCTAGGGATCCAGACCAGCGATACCCTGTTGCGTTCTCCTATAGAGGCGAGTCTTTTTTGGCAGTCTAAAACCAATTTCGACGTTACACGGTAAGAGCTAAGTGCTTTCAAAGCCGCTTGGCTGTCCGTGAAAGTTTTTATTGATCTATGTATGTGGTTGGATTGCCCCAAACTTTCCACCCATGAGGCAATGGCGTAAATTTCCGCCTGAAATACGGTTACATAGGATCCTAGAGAGGTTGAAATTTCTGTCCTAGGTCTGGGCCCGTATACACCCGCACCAGAGCTTGAGGGTGTCTTTGAACCATCGGTGTACCAACAGATGTCTGCTCTTAAGAGTTCATCCTTGCGGAGGACCCATTCATCTCTATTTGGAAAAAGAACGGTATAAGGCAGATTGTAGTTTACTGTTGGGGGCATTATATCAGAGGTCATTTCCAGAACACTATTACTTTCGGTGTCCGTTAGCATTCTGCTTTGCTCTGTATAAGCCTGTTTTGTGCATGTGTGAGGCTTTATGAAGTCGTACAGTGCATTGAAAAAAGTTCGAGATGTGGTGAACGATTTGTCTCACTATAGGCGGCTATCAACGTCTTTCTACTACTTTCAAAGCATTCGAGGTCATAACACTCTTAACAGTAAAGTAGAAAGTTTATTTAACTCCGTATCTACATCTGAGTATGACTTTATATGCTTGTGTGAAACATAGTTAAACTCGAGTGTTAGCAGTTCTGAGCTATTTCCAAGCGAATATGTTGTATTTAGAAGTGACAGAAACTTTGCAGCTACAAATTGAAAAACTGGAGATGGTTAATAGCAGTGCGTAACAGTTTTGGTGTTTCTGAAATTAATATTGATATCCTTAAATCAAACATTTTCCATGTGGATATAGTAGGATGTAAGATAATAACAGGGAACTCTTTCTTTGTGTCCAATTTATTTTCCACTTGCTATGTCACTGGATGACTTTGAATCCTTTATGGACTTGTTTGAGACTTTCAATACCGTTTTTGGGACTTTATGATTTGTGGTGATTTGAACATCCTTACTTTTAATATTAATGTATTGGAAATTACTCCAAATCACAAGTTCTTAATAATTTTTCCTCCTATTTAATTTTCAAAATTATAACTTTGAGTTGAACCAAAACGCTAGGCTTCTTTACCTCATTTTATCTACCATTATCTGTACTGTAACTAGAGATTTACATTCGTTGGTTAATTAGGATATTGTTCATCATAGCGCATTAAGTATTGAATTTGAATAAACCACTGTAAATAAAAAGCAATTCGGCTACGAATAGCAACACAAGATTCAATTTTCGACGAGCTAATTTCCCCACTATTTACAAGGAATTTTTTGAAATCGATTGATCTCGTTTAAATTCTAATATTGATGTTAATGAAACTGTATGAGATTCGGAACTATATGGAAATCTACTCCTATATTTAAAACAAGTTCGCATAAATAACCTCCCTGGTTTACAAACGAAATAACAAATAATATTAGAGCTAAAGATGCGGCTAGGAAGAACTATAAAAAAATAGGTAAAAAAACTTTTTAAGTTAAACGGTTTTATGTTAAACATACATTGCAATGTTTAAGATAAATGTCCTAAAAACCAAAAAATAATAAAATAGATACAGTCGTGGGAATTATAAACATATGCATAGACTAGACTAAAATAAAACCGTGGGGCACGTCAATTGTCTACAATCGTTGATTAAAATTTTTGTTTTGTAATGTTACACTATAATTAGGCAGTTGTTCAACCGACAATTGACGTGCCCCACGGTTTTATTTTAGTCTAGTCTATGCATATGTTTATAATTCCCACGACTGTATCTATTTTATTATTTTTTGGTTTTTAGTACATTTATCTTAAACATTGCAATGTATGTTTAACATAAAACCGTTTAACTTAAAAAGTTTTTTTACCTATTTTTATTTTTTGGTTTTTAGTTTTTATTTCGCATTCTGTTTAATTCATTTAGTGCTTCGTTATTGCAAGGTTTCTTGCCCGTTAGTTTATTGCAGTCCAACTCTTTGGTAGCGGCGGCCATCTTAGATTTCAATTTTGCATAGTAAATTGTATTCTACTTGTTGAGACCTTTCATTTGATACCCATGTTGATGGGATTGATAAAACCTACGTTATCCGCCATTTTGTAGAGGCCGTTATCTTGGATTTTAATTTTATATAGTATATTGTATTCTACTGGTTGAGCACTTTCATTTGATACCCATGTTGATGGGATTGATAAAACCTACGTTATCCGCCATTTTGTAGCGGCCGCCATCTTGGATTTAAATTTTTTATAGTATATTGTATTCTGCTTGTTGAGCCCTTTCATTTGATACCCCTGGTGATGGGATTGGTAAAACCTACGTTATCCGCCATTTTGTAGCGGCCGCCATCTTGGATTACAATTTTTTATAGTATATTGTATTCTGCTTGTTGAGCCCTTTCATTTGATACCCATAATGATGGGATTAATAAAACATAAATTATCCGCCATTTTGTAGCGGCGGCCATCTTGAATTTATAATGATAATGAATAAACATAATTGCATTGTCACCAAAATCCAAAGTGTATACAAAATTTCAGATTAATCGGTTGACAGGAAGAGGGTGAAATTTGAATTACTAAATTTGACCCAAGAATAAATAAAACAAACGGGGTGAGCTAAATAAAACCGTTTAAAAATATCAGCGGTTAACCGGATTGATTAAACAGCAAATTCAAGAGCCGTATGCTGCCTACGTTCAAAATATCGAAGATGCTATTTACTCGGATCCATCGAAATTTTGGTCTTACATTAAGATAAAAAGGGGATAATCTAGAATTCCTGGGAATATGACACATGATTAAAATGTACTTAACAACCCTCAAGATATAGTCAATGGTTTTGCAACCTTTTTCTCTAATGTTTACTCTCATTCAAATCTTCAATTTCTTGAACATGATTTAGAAATTGTTGTTAATTCCTGTATATCTTTGGACAATATAGCTGAGACTGATATTATTAACGCTTCTAAAAAACTTAAAAACAAAATGACTTCAGTATAATGACAATATACCAAGTTTTCTCGTTAAATATTGCATTCGTGTCTTGGCCAAGCCTTTTGAATTTATTCATAACTTAATTTTAAAAAGAAGATGATGTCACAACTATCGGTAATTATAAACACATAGCTATTTTTTGTAATTTTGGAAAACTTTTTGAAGTCATTCCGTATGATGTTATCTATCCCTCTGTTAATAATATGATAAGTGAATATCAACATGGTTTTATGATAAAAAAATATACAATTACCAATTTAATTTGCTTCAACCAACCCGAAGTTTTGGATCAGGTGGGACAAGTGGATGTCATTTACACTGATTTTCAGAAAGCGTTCGATAAAGTTGATAATTTTTTACTACTATTCAAACTGAGAGCTATGGGTTTTGCATCCTATTTACTTTCAATTTTACAGAGATATCTTACCGGACGAACACAAGTTGATGAGTATGGCGGTTTTAGATCTCATCAATTTGTACCAACTTGAGGAATACCACAGGGGTCCAATTTGAGTCCATTACTGTTCCCAATTTTTATTAATGATTTATTGAACAAATTGAAATCTTATCCTCGCTGATGATTTAAAAATATATGCAGAAGCCTACACCCACTATCAAGGGTGTCTTCTGCGCGACTGGCGACTCTGAGCGTGTCACGAAGATTTTTGGGGAGACAATTGTTATAAAAATTCGTTGATATTTTAGTTATGAAGTCCTTGATAGTAGGTAGGTTAGCTTGTTCATGTAACCAGGTGTTTTTGGGTAGTCTTGGATAAGTTATTGACTGTTTTATTGCCATACGTAGACACTTATTTTGTACAACCTGCAGTGTGTAAAAATTATGTTTCGTGGCTGTGTAGTAAACTCGAGCGGCGTAGGTTAAGATTGGACGTATAATGTGTTTGTATATAGTGATTTTGTTTGTGGTTGAGACATTACTTTGCTTACAAATTAACGGATACAATTGGCTCATTGTAATTTTAGCTTTTCAAACCTGTTGCGCAATATGTGCATTGGCGTTTGTATTACCATGAACAGTATAACCCAAATATTTTATTGTATTACTAGCAGATAAGTATTGTCCATCGATACACAGCTGCAACTGCAATGAGTTTTGTCTTGCTCTCCTCCTGAGTAACAAGTACTCTGTTTTGGAGGTGTTAATTGTAAGTTTGTTATCTCTCATGCATGGTAAAATAAGCGTGTTGATGTGTGATTGAATGTTAAGTAGTGCAGTTTCTGATGTTGTAGCAGATGATACAATACAGGTGTCATCAGCGTACATGGCGGTAAGGATTTTCTGGGAGGTAGGGAGATCATAAGTAATTAATGAATACAGCAAAGGTGATAAAACTGATCCTTGGGGAACGCCGGCTTGGATCAGGAATGGCCCCGCCAGTCCTTCGTTCACCTTGGAGTAGAATTTACGATTTTCAATGTAGGATTTTATAATTTTAATTAAATAGTCTGGCAATTTAAGTTTTATTAGTTTATGTAATAACCCCTCGTGCCATACGGAGTCAAAGGCTTTCTGTATGTCTATGGTGACCATAACAGCTTTTTGTTTAGCAAAAAAGCCTTCTCTTATGAAGTTGAATACTCTAATGATTTGGGCTACCGTACTATGGCCGCCCCTGAAACCGTATTGCTCGAGAGGTATTATATTATTTTTGTCAAAATATAATTGAATTCTGTTAAGAATGATTTTGTCCATCGCCTTTGCTATATTATTTAACAAGGAAATGGGTCTATAACTATCTACATAACAATGTTGCTTATTAGCTTTGATGATGGGGATGACGTTGGCTGTTTTGAGCATATCCGGGTAGTTACCTGTTTTAATTATATAATTAGCTATATATGTTAGTTGCACTATCGCTTTTTTAGGTAAATTTTTGAGGAGGATGTTAGGTAGTAGAAAAGCTTACGATAAATTGGGTACCAGAAGAATTACAAAACGGAGGACGACAACGACAACAGGAGATTTCAAGTGCTGTAGATTATATCTTTAGACCTCCGCAAACAACAACAACAACATTAAACCGAATTCAACCTACAAGGCTTTCGCCATGATCAATATAACCAACACTAGCAGCATGTTCCATCGCATGAAAAATGAACTTAATAATATATTTTCAATGACTGTATGTATATTATTAGCATTCATATTCGTTTTATTATTTAAAATGTTACCAAAAATTGTTAAACGTAAATTTAAATCTTCATGTAATATATCAGCTGATGAGTAGATACTGGGTCTTTTAATACAAAAATTCCATTCACTTCAAAAATATTTTATTATTGATATAACAATTACGAAGGTAATGTAGTATTTAAAAACCATTGTCGGAGACGCTATATATTTCTTTGAGTGCAGGAGTATGGCCCCCCAGTGGTGTGGGAGGGATTTTAATCATGTTCAAACTTTTCAGTTGCCCATGATGTACCATCAAACTTGCAGACGTCAATAAGAATGGGAAACACACTAAAAATGTGGCATTTCTTTAGTAGAAATTCAGCTTTTTGCTGGCCCCGTACGTAAATAAAGTCAGCAGCATGCAACAGCTTAGTTTCCAATATATAATTTATTTTGGTATACTCGATGTCGCCTGAAGAGTATCGAATCCCAGGCACGTTCTTTTCCAGGTATAACACAGTTTTCTTATCACGCTAACTTAATGTATGAATCGATTGAGGCGGCAAAAACATGTAGTGACTTTGCTTAAAACCAATCTCGATGGTGAGTTCTTTGGGAACAAAGTGTCCATCTACGACTTATTCTTGGATGTCTACGAATGCTACTCTCATGATGATGATGATGACTGAAGTGTAATGCAGCAGCATGTTCTAATTTAAATTCTTGACAATTTCGGTGAGGGGGAAATACTCCATTACACAGTCCTGTATTATGACGTAATATACTTTGTTACTTTCGGGGAAACGAATGTTTGCTTCAATGTCAAGTTATACATTAACTGTAGATGCCTTCATGCTTTACACCGACACTGACAGTTTTGTTTACCAACTTACTGGTGACAATGCATACGGACAGTTAATTCATGCAAACATTGACCAATTTGATACATCAGACTTATCCTACTAACAATATACCTCGAGTTAATAAAGAAGTGCTTGGTTTGATGAAAGATGAGGCTAATAGATGGTCCTCCTCCTCCTCCTCCTCCTCCTCATCCTCCTCCTCCTCCTCCTCCTCCTCCTCCTCCAGTGGTGTGGCAGGAATCATGTTCAAATTTCCAGTTGCCCATGATGTGTATCATCAAACTAGTAGACGTCAACAATAATGGGAAAAACACGTGGCATTTCTTTAGTAGAAATTCAGCTTTTTGCTGTACGTAAATAAAGTCTGCAGCATAGTTTCCAATATATCATTTTTATTTTCGTATACTCGATGTCACCTGAAGAGTATCGAATGCCATGCTGTAATTTATCAGCTGATGAGTAAATACTAGGAGTTTTAATAAAAAAATCCAGTCACTTAAAAAATAATTTATTATTGAAATAATTGAGCTATCACTGAACATTGATAGAAAACGATTTTTTTGGAAATTAACCTGATGTTTTACTCTTAAAAAATACAATCATTGTTTCAATTAACAAAAATATTTAAGCAATATCCTAAAATTATATTGGAGTTGAAAAAAAATACACCATTTTTGTACTAAAAAAAAAAGATAAAAAGATAGATAAATTTTTTTTATTGTGCATAAGATACATCTTTTCACAAGGGTTCGGTACATACATTACATTTATTATATTGATCCATACGGCATTTTCAGTAATGATTTACAGTTATTTGAGTTAGAACATATATATTTGTTTTTAATTGCTATTATTATATTGTATATACATATTATAGTGTTATTATTTATTCTCCGCATGCGAAAGCTCTTAATTTTAAGATACTAATAACACTGTGGGCCAGCATAGAGAGTTCAGAGAGATTATGACATTCAAATAATGTACCAGATCATCAACATTATCCACACTATTAAAAAATCTATTTTGTCAAAGAGGGCTGTGAATGGAGCATTTGAAGAGGATATGCTCCAACGACTCTGGTGTATGTATATTACAAACGGAACAGATTTCCCCACAATCAATTATATAGAAGTTTCCTTTAAAGGAAAATTTCAGTATCTTTTTACTGGAAGTTCTGATTTGTGCGACAATTCTCGTTATGTATATAGATGCGGGTATTCGCAAATAATTTCTCTCGGAGTCACCAATTAATAGTTGAGAGTATATCAGAGAATAACTAGACGTAACCTTCCTATACATATCAATTTCGTAAAGTCATTTTTCAAAATTTTCTAGAATAACCCCATCTTTTTACCTGAATATGTATTTAAATAGTTTGTCCATAAATGTTCACACTCTGCAAAGGTAAAACATTCTTTAACTTGAGTGACCCAATTATATTTAGGGTTCTCCGTAGCTAATTGGAAAAGTTGCATATAACAGATTTTAGACATTCTAGAATTATGCATTGTTTTAAGTTTATTTAACCAACTTAAAGCATGTTTAAAAATAATTAGTGATAAATGGGGCGAATATGTCTCAAGGCGTACAATATAATCTGGAGTGTTCTGAGACAAATTCAACAGTTTTTAAAAAAATTTAACCTGAACCCGCTCAATAACATCAGTATAGCGTAGTCCCCATATGCCAATTCCAAAAGAAAGACAAGATAAAATGATAGAATTATACAATTTGATTCTGGAATCCCATGTATTAATTTTTGATCGGCACATAATATCCATAACTGCTCCAATGACAAGACAAGCTTTAATTTTAGTATTCTTAGCCATGGTACCGAATACACCTGTAGAAGAGAAATAGAAATTGCTTTACTATTTCTAACCTAAACACTTTGTAATAAAACTTTTGATTATCATTTTGTTTATGCCCTCCTTTTGCAAATATTAATACTTTCGTTTTATCAGTGTTAACTGTAAGTTTATTAGTAGAACAATAAGTATCAAGTATTCTCAGTTTGCGTTCTATGTCTATTGGGGAGTCCCCCATGATTACTATGTCATCTGCGCATTGAAGCATTAGCACATCATTCTTGCCATCAATATTAATTCCGCGTAAGTTACTTGAACGAAAGTAATCTTCAATATCCGAAATGAAAATGGAGAAAAGCAGTGGACTTAGCGGTTCACCTCAGCGATAGCATATTTTACTTTTCCGCCAACCTATCTAATATGCGAGAAAAGTATTGGTTTACCCACAAAAAAGTTGGAAATTTGAAATTTTTTTTGAGTTATTTTTACGTTATCCATCAACAACAACACGAAAAAACGGTTTTTAGAAAAAAAATCCTGTGTGTATGTCGTCGTCGTCGTCGTCGTTGTCGTCGGCCACTTTTCCTTGCAAGTCTTGTTAGCACGATACAGCCTCCGGAGTGCAATAAGTCACCAATTTTATGATGGAATATTGTTAAGGACATTTCACAGATGAACCCTATTGATTTTCAGCTCACCAGAGCCAGTACAACGGATGCTATGGTACTTGAAGTACGACATTTTGTCGTTTTTCGAGAAATTTCAGTTTGTTAGCACGATACAGCCTACGGAGTTCAACAAGTCACCAACTTTATGATTGAATATTATTCAGGGCATCTCACTGATGAACCCTATTCTAGATTCAGAAACTAGTCTATTTCAGCAAAAGATAATGGAGATGTGTTACATCAGTGAATGCAAAAATATACTCGATCACAAGAAAGCCGTAGATAGCTTAAGTTTAATGTATACATACCTATTAAACCAACAATTTACTAAACAAAAAAGTGGCCAGAAATATTCAACCATTGACATGATTAATTACAATAAATGAGTACTTTTAGAGTAGAGGACAGTCTGAGAGGTGGCAGAATTGCACCAGAACTATTCTAATTATACACTGACTTCAGTCAGTTTTTGTCATTCGTCGTTCTGCTTTCTCCAGTTCCTTGTCCTATCAGTAGTGACGGAAATTTGTTTAAATGCGAATCTTTATCCATCCACCGGGTTTAAGTAGATTTTAAATAATAATGTTATCTAGTCAGCAATTTTAGTGATTTTAAACAAGTATATGTACATATTTTCAAATTAGTTTTAAATTCAATTTTTAATGACTTCTGAAGGTGAGGTTATGTTAAAATCCACCTCTTTTGGTAATGTCGTCGCTAGATCTTTAGAGTTTTAATGCTGATTCTGGTGAGTTGTAATAATAATTAATTCGTACATACTTGTAATAGAGTGTTTTTTCCATATTTTTTGTAGTATATCCTGATGAAGATTGTAATCATAAACGAAAACTTGAATTTGGAATAAAGGTATTTACATAAGAAGCATCCGATATATACATTTTGTTTTAAAAGGCCTATACTGTTGCTTAATCGGCATCCGTGTAGATTAATATTTTGTCAGAAGTGGCATCCGGGCGATGTTGCCAATAGCAATACCATTTTTTTTGGTTTGTAACCAAATAGGTATAATATTTCATTTTAATCCGTAACTGGTATTATACATTTTCTAGAACGTCAGTAGTAAAATCTTAATATATTCTATAATATTAAAAGTAAAATATAGCAACGCATGTCAACAAACTAAACAGAACATAATTTGATTATTGTGTTGCTAAAGAGTAAAATGAAACATGTCTGTATTAAGTTCTACCTATTTTCCATTTAGGATAAAAAAATAATTATATTT
Organism: Galeruca laticollis; assembly: GCA_963921935.1. Classification (NCBI taxonomy): domain Eukaryota; kingdom Metazoa; phylum Arthropoda; class Insecta; order Coleoptera; family Chrysomelidae; genus Galeruca; species Galeruca laticollis. Next base: position 151,314,995 of record OY998180.1, read on the forward strand.
CTAATAAAAATTTTAATTAAAAAAAGTCGGCCCGTTAAGAGATTTTCCGCATTAAACACAGAATAAATAAGTTTTTTTTAAATTAGAATAAGAAAATTAAAAGTAGCTGGATTTGAAAAAACTACAAATTGAAATTGACTACAAATATTTTTTTCGTACTTTTTTCTAAAAGTACATTGAAAACAAATAAATTAATAAAAGTTCACCAAACTTACTCAATTTTTGATGATATTATAAAGCTTTTAGAAATGGTACCATATTTTTGAAATCTGTTTAAAAAAATCTGAAAAAATTCAAAGAATCGTTATTTCTAGAGAGTTATAGCATAAAGAATTCAGCAAAATCGACAGGGTTCAGTTTCAAAAGTGGTCGATTTCGCATGGAATGCCATTACAACAAAATTACAAAATGTTTTAAAACTTTTTTTCTAAAAGTAAATTTCAAATATTTTCCACTGTTATAAATTTTAAAAAGATCGCAAATAAAATTTTAAAAATTTCGTTCTCCATGAAAGATTAAAAATGTGTCAGCTTATTTTAATTTTAGTTTTACTATTAGCCGTAAAAGTTAAACCCTATAGAAATTAATGTAAACGTTTATACAGCTCGATATTCTTTACCCGCAGTTGTAAACTTAATATGGTTACTTTGAAAGTTAGTAAAATTGAGCTTAAGCCGTAACTTTTATTTTAAAATATAAATTATGAAACACCCAGAACATAAAATTCGTTAATCCACCAACAATTTTGTAACTACCTATTGTAAGAGAGATTATAAATATACTAAAAAGTTAAAAAAGGTATTGATTAGAATGATGATATAGAAAAAACCTAGTTTTATTTTAATATATCCTACCCTTTCCAATACTTATTAAGCACACGTGAGGCAAAACAGTACCTTAACCACACTTTGTTATTTTCATGTATAAACACCTAATTTTAACCGTATCGAAACCCAAAGATTAAAATTAATACATAAACTAAAATTAAAATAAACTGACTAAACCCACCCAATTCCCGTTTTAAGGGTGATAATCATTTGCAATTTTAATATTTATAATATTTATAAATACCTAGTTTTCCTTACTGTCATGATCATGAAATAGCTTTGACGCTAATTTCACCATTCTTGCAGGTTTTTAAAGGAAGAATTATTTTAAGGCTCCCAAAAAATTAACAAACAATAAGGACAAATTAAAAATCACCGGCAATGGAATTGTGAAAACCAATTTTTAATTATTGCCATTGTTGTTGCAATCAGTCACGAGTTGTTAACTCGTCTCAAACAATCAAACATCTGCTTTGACAACTCATCAGTAAATTCCCACTACATTTCTTTTAATATTAAAATAGTGAAGCTGAAATTATGTAAACACTTCATTCATTTCAAATTAAACTAGCTTAAGCTATTTTCATGCAATTAATGCACATGAAAAAATATTGACAGTGACATTTGCTGAATACAGGTTGTGAAAAGACAAAAATTATTCAGTGCTCTACTGAAATTTAAGTAACATTTTACGAATTAATCTTATAACTTTTTCCGAAAATCTGTCTATTTTAAGGAATGAAAAGTTAATCCCATGGTAAAAATTAAATGGTCTATCGAAACGTAACTAGCAAATTGTAGGTTGTAATTTAAAAAAAAAAATATGACTGTAAGAGCCAATGCTACTTTCAACACCATTAATAAGTGCATTAAATAAGAAAATCAACGTTTCCGGGCGATTTAAGAACATTTAAATAGGGAGTTTCTCAAAGTTTTTCATTGCTGCCATGGAAATTTTACACTGTTTTGAAGGAAACTACCTTATACAACATAAAAAATAATTATACCACCAAAATGAGAATCGTATTCTTCAACTATAGTAATTTTTAAAATTGGAGAGCATTAAAAGAATAAAAGCAAAGTGATACACATCATATAAGTGGATCATTTTGAAGCACGTTTGTTACAACTTACAACAAGAAAAAATAATCAGTTATTTCTATACTTTTGGGACACACTGTATTTAATAATTTTCATATATATATATTTATATATATACATATATATATCTATATATATATATATATATATATATATATATATATATATATATATATATATAGAAAGTCTTTACAAATATATATAAATTATCATTTTTAATGTTGGTCTTCAAACAAATTACACTAAATCTCGTCAATTAATTTTTCAAAATCATTATATTTTGGCGATAAGCTCATATCCACACTTAATCTCTTTAAGCTGTAGGTTAATTTATTTTTAAAATTTATTTGATATTAATTTAAAAAAAATTCATTACCTTAAAATTACCAGCGCAATGAATGATGTATCTTATCAGGAGCTTTATCAATTTAATTCAAATTAATAAAATAATTAAAAGTATCAATGGCATGTATTTATTTCTGACTATAACTAAGTATTTGAGCTTTAAATTTAAATTATGTAAAATTAAAAATAATAAAGACAACTTTAAAATATCTAAAATTAAAAAAATTAAATTTTTAAGAAATGTTTTAGGTATTACTAAACTACTTATTATTATTAACAATAATTTTTAGTTTTATATCAACGAAAGAATGTATTAAAAATATTGTATAAGTATTTTTAATTTTTCTGTTATATCTATAAAAAGATTTTATAAAATCAGTAAAAAATTCTTCAAACTTGATAAAATTAAAGTCTAGTTTATTGTTGATTAACCAGGTATAGTTTAAAATACGCGCCAAACGTAAGAGGTAAGCGCATCGGCTTCGAAACGAAACGCGATTCTATTATTCTTTTCCCTCGAAAATAAAACAAATGTAACGCAGAAATAAAAACAGGTTGACTAGCATTTCTCAGAATTCTCCATGCTTCAATCCCTCGCTATGTTGTCAGATTTGCCGGATGCCAGTTAAAGCGCAGCGACGAAAAATATACACGAAATCGACGACTGAGGCGCCTGGCGGTCGGACCCCTCAACTAAAATGAATATTCTTATACAAAAATAAGGCAAAATGGCATCCGGCTAAAAAATGGTTTTTCGGAATCGACGTCACGTATTAGCCGGAAAAGTAGTTGTTTTTCTCTTCGAAGAACGGTAAGACAAATATGTCGAAACTATTAAAATTTTGACTTAAGCGGAGGTATATAATAGAAAACCGAAATTTATCTTATATATATACAGGGTGCGCCATTAGTGTGACAAAGTTCGATATATCCGTTACTATAGAAGATATAGAATAAAGTTATATAGGAAAATTGTAGACATCTATACACTTCACAGCGTGAAACAAACATACCTTTTTTTGAATGAGACACCCTAAACATTATTTCAGATTCAGATTGGACCCACCTTCCCCCTACTTACAATGTACAGTTTCATATAAGTATATAGGGTATTTCAGAAGTTATACCCAATTGTACATGAAAATCGTTGTGAGTTCAACGCCTTGTATAGTCCAAAAGAAACAATTTGACACCAATATTTTGCAGACATAACATTTTGATATTGGTCAAAATGGTCAAATGGTTGTTGTCCTGAAAACTCGGGATCTTCCAATTGAGGCACAAATGAGCGTTTGGTTTCCCTCCTGAAATCCGTTGTTTTGTGTTTTCCCATGTTTCAATTAACATCTTAGCTCCCAAATTTCACTTCCCTATTTGGTTATACCGTGCTGAAGAGGCAAATGAGCCAGAAACATGCATGTCCGCGGTTACCACTCTGTTTCAGTAGTCCTTTATTTTGCGTGAATTACCCATAAATCTCTTTGTTGTTGTTATATATATATATATATATATATATATATATATATATATATATATATATATATATATATATATAAGGAAGATAGTCTTTGCTGACTGTTAGGAATAAAACTGGTGAATATTGGGGAAAGCAGCAAGAAGAAAACGGAAAACGTGTACTCTTAACGGAAAATTTTCAAGCTTTCGAGGATGATTGTCCTCATCATCAGGAATACTGAAATGGAAAAACAGCATTAAGATACTGTAGTTGATAAGTAATATATAATATAGAAGAAATCGCAACAGGTGCGAACTTACCTCCGAATTGAGGTTAGGATCCATTATGTTATATATAAATAAACTACGGACATTCAAGTATGAAACAGTTCACTAAAAAAGGTTTAAAATAGCACAATCACAATCAGATGACTAAAAAAGCCAACATCTAACACCATTTTGCAGACAAACGAAACACGAGTGCTTTTTTATTGTCAAAAGCCGGCAGGAAACTGATATCAAATTCTTCTAATTTGGAGGGATTGAATTGTCAGGCAATGATGCCAACCAATAGTTGAGTGGATGAACGTGACAACAAGTACCATAAGAGAATGGTCTCCGTTGTGAAAGTTCCTATTAAAGATGGAAAAGAAGAATGCAGAGGGGTTGAGAGATTGCATTCATAAGAAAGAAGAAGAGGAAATTGATATATCCCAATGGTAAGAGTTTTGTATAACAACAAAACATATACCTTGGAGGACAAAGTTAAAACACAACACCAGCCAAAAAAGACAAAATCAAAAGCAATTAAGTAATAATAATATTGTAATATAGTAATTATTAAAGTAAAAATAATAATAATTATGTAATATATATATATATATATATATATATATATATATATATATATATATGTATACTAAAAATGTGATAATGGGTGCATCTACCAACACCAATGCACCCAAAATAAAAGATGTTTTAAGAGATATGTTAGTTATCCGCAAAAAGGGTAGTGTCAATTGAGGGAATGTGATTGTCATTAGTGGAGAGAAGATTATAGTTGTAATCTAGGGATAACAAAAAGGAATAAATCTCACTCAAGTGGTCTGTGTCAGTCTTTTTGTTAATTACATTGTTAGATTGTGAAATAAAAGTCATTTCTAGGAATGATCTCTTAATTTTGTTAGACTCTGTCGCCAACACCCTTACAGCCTCAAAATTCATACGATGGTCAAGATAATGAACATGGTTTGCTAAAGCGCAACGCTCCGGATGTAATCTACAATCACTCTTATGTGAAACGATACGGTTAGAAAGTGATCTTAAAGTCTGTCCAATATACTGTTTATCACAGTCCCCACATGGAACGCTGTACACAACATTGGTAAGAGAGGTCAACGGACTTTTATCTTTAACTCTAGTAAAAATTGATCTAATTGTTAGAGCAGTTTTGTTAGCAATCTTGAAATTACCATATGCCCGGAACAATCTGGCAAGTCTCGGAGTAATGTCCTCAATGTATGGAAAGGAAGCGAAAATTGGAGGAGTAGGGGTCGTAACAGCGCCAACATGGACGATTTGCTGGATATTGTCATACCAGTACTTTCTTTCACTCCTTTGTTCATTACGAAGTATGTGGACGATATTATCGTGGCACTTCCTAGAGAGGGCCTAGATGAGATTCTTGAGACTTTTAACAGTTATGATCCTTATATACAGTTCACATTAGAAAAAGAAGACAACGAAAATTCCGTACCTTTCTTAGACACTAAGTTCATTCGTAAAAATAATACTATTATCATCGATTGGTACAGGAAACCTTGCAGCTCTGGTAGATACTTAAATTACCATTCTTACCACAAACATTCTATGAAAGTGAACTTGGTAAAACAAATGAAACTGAGAGTCCTTAGAATTTCAAACGATGTCTTCCACAATAAAAATCTTAACATTTTATTCAACCTTTTCTTGGATAACTCTTACCCAAGAACTTTACTTAATAAATTATTGTTCATCACATCTAATTCCATGGAACTGCTGACTGATGATAGTCATCCTAACTCGGCCCAAATGGATGTTGGCACTGTTACGACCCCTACTCCTCCAATTTTCGCTTCCTTTCCATACATTAAGGACATTACTCCGAGACTTGCCAGATTGTTCCGGGCATATGGTAATTTCAAGATTGCTAACAAAACTGCTCTAACAATTAGATCAATTTTTACTAGAGTTAAAGATAAAAGTCCGTTGACCTCTCTTACCAATGTTGTGTACAGCGTTCCATGTGGGGACTGTGATAAACAGTATATTGGACAGACTTTAAGATCACTTTCTAACCGTATTGTTTCACATAAGAGTGATTGTAGATTACATCCGGAGCGTTGCGCTTTAGCAAACCATGTTCATTATCTTGACCATCGTATGAATTTTGAGGCTGTAAGGGTGTTGGCGACAGAGTCTAACAAAATTAAGAGATCATTCCTAGAAATGGCTTTTATTTCACAATCTAACAATGTAATTAACAAAAATACTGACACAGACCACTTGAGTGAGATTTATTCCTTTTTGTTATCCCTAGATTACAACTATAACCTTCTCTCCACTAATGACAATCACATTCCCTCAATTGACACTACCCTTTTTGCGGATAACTAACGTATCTCTTAAAACATCTTTTATTTTGGGTGCATTGGTGTTGGTAGATGCACCCATTATCACATTTTTAGTATACATATATATATTACATAATTATTATTATTTTTACTTTAATAATTACTATATTACAATATTATTATTACTTAATTGCTTTTGATTTTGTCTTTTTTGGCTGGTGTTGTGTTTTAACTTTGTCCTCCAAGGTATATGTTTTGTTGTTATACAAAACTCTTACCATTGGGATATATCAATTTCCTCTTCTTCTTTCTTATGAATGCAATTTCTCAACCCCTCTGCATTCTTCTTTTCCATCTTTAATAGGAACTTTCACAACGGAGACCATTCTCTTATGGTACTTGTTGTCACGTTCATCCACTCAACTATTGGTTGGCATCATTGCCTGTCAATTCAATCCCTCCAAATTAGAAGAATTTGATATCAGTTTCCTGCCGGCTTTTGACAATAAAAAAGCACTCGTGTTTCGTTTGTCTGCAAAATGGTGTTAGATGTTGGCTTTTTTAGTCATCTGATTGTGATTGTGCTATTTTAAACCTTTTTTAGTGAACTGTTTCATACTTGAATGTCCGTAGTTTATTTATATATAACATAATGGATCCTAACCTCAATTCGGAGGTAAGTTCGCACCTGTTGCGATTTCTTCTATATTATATATTACTTATCAACTACAGTATCTTAATGCTGTTTTTCCATTTCAGTATTCCTGATGATGAGGACAATCATCCTCGAAAGCTTGAAAATTTTCCGTTAAGAGTACACGTTTTTCGTTTTCTTCTTGCTGCTTTCCCCAATATTCACCAGTTTTATATATATATATATATATATATATATACATATATATATATATATACATATAATATATATATATATATATATATATATATATATACATATAATATATATATATATATCCCGATTCTATAACTTAATGTTTCACGTCAAGAAATATATGTAGTTTAAGAGGTCATAGTAGGCTGCTGTCATAGGCGAAATGAGATTGTTTCCAAATGTCAAATAAGTAAGAAAGAAATAATTTATTTGAGCAATACACGTGATGAGGGCGACAAAAATAAAGCAGCTTTTGAGATTTTTTTATTTCATTTACCAATAACAACTCAGAAATCACAAAATAATGATTAATGAGTTTACCAACAAGTTAATTAAGAAGATATTAAACAGGTTATCAATAATGAATAGGATATCCATTGTTGGTTAAAACAATTTCACAACGACGCGGCATTGATGAAATTAAGGTTTGAACAGTATTAGCCAGCATAATAATCCAAATTTCATTAATTTGATTAATTAAAGACTGTTTATTTGGGAAGCTTGTCCCAAAGGTTTTCAATGGGGTTGAGGTCAGGTGATTGGGTTGGCTACTGAAGTACCTGGATGGTATTTTCCTGAAACCACTCCTGAACAAGGCGAGATTAATGTTTTGGGTCGTTGTCATGCTAGAATACAAATTGCAGAGGCATCTCCGGCTCAGCATATGGGCACATAATGTTTTGTAGTGTGTCCCTGTAAATGAAGTGATCCATAGTTCCGTCTATAAAATGTAGTGATTTTACTCCACTCTAGTGAAAACAACCCCATACAAGCATACTTCCTTGTCCGTGCTTTAATGTTGATTTAACATACTTTGGGCGAAATTTTGTATTTACCGGACGCCTAATACGCCTCATTCCATCAGAATTAAAAATTTTGTAACGACTGTCGTCGCTAAGCACTAATTTTTCCCAATCTTGAACTGTCCAGATTAAATAGCGTTGTGCAAATGCAAACCTCCCACGACGATTTCTTTCGGATACCAACGGTTTCATGGCTGGACGTCTACTATCAATTTTCGCCTCCACTATTCCTTGTTGAAGAGGCTACTAACTTCCAGTTCGGGAATTTCAGCATTTATCCTTGGTTCTGACAATCACGGATCTCTTTTAGAAATTCTTTTGATTCTCCTGTCCATCGAAAATGTAGTTTTCTTAGGCCTTCCCGATTTCGGCAGTTTTTCTACATGTCCTTTTTCATTATAACGTGAAATTATTTTTGATACGCTATATTTGAGCAAGCCAAACTGTCGTGAAATCGCCACTTTACGCTTTCCTTCTAAAAAGGCGTGTACTACTATTTCTTGTACCTCCGTACAGATTCGTTTTTTTTGGCATATTTATTTTTGCAAATTATAAGAACTATTAAACTTAATACATCTGCAAAATGTCATTCTTAAACTTACCTTTATCATAAACCTTTTCCTTTATAACAAATAAAGTAGCTTTACTTTTGTCGCTCTAATAAAGTGTAAAGTTGAAATTAATTATTACATATGAACTTATTTGAAAACACTCTGTCACCTATGGCAGTAGCCTATTATGATCTATTAAACTACATTTATTTTGATTTCCACGGTTGCTCACGTTATTATAAATATTTGATTTTAGTATAAGAGTTGCTTCACTTTTGTCCAATAGTGTATATGTTTTTAACTCTTTCCTTAGTCCTATCTTCCGCTAAAAGTACCAAAACCATAAATTAACATTTACTTTCCCAATTTATGAGTGATCAAAGATTTTACATAATTCTATTTATCTATAATTAATTTTTTTATGAAAACTAACTATAACTTTGCATACAATTTGCATCATACACAAATTAACAATCAATTTGCATTACATAGCTCCTGACATGAAGTCAAGAAACATTCAAAGTAATCATGCATGTTGTTTTGCCATATTACGAACACTAAATCAACAATTACTTGTGCTTAAAAAAACCTTGCACCCTACCGCATTGCGTCGGAATAGACTTATCTATAGAAATATCGCTGCTAAACGTTTGTAAAATAATGGATATATTAATATTTTATTTCCCAGTAAATATTTAGGTTTTATCGCGATACATTTCTCAATCACATGCGCAATAAGTTCATAATCATTGCTAATGCGCCGGTGATTAATTAATACATTAGTATTACAAGTAAAACCGTATCTTTGACGAGACTTTTATGTATGAACGTTAGGTTAGGGTATTTGTTGAATGACCAAACTTTGTTCGCGGATAATGTCTATAACGTATGCTTGACCGATACAGAGCAAAAAAACAAACTAACTAATACAAATACATGGAAATCTCACTGGCCGTTTATCGCCGACGGTAAAGGTGCAGTCGCTGGAATCCAGGAACTAGGCTGGCTATTTACACCACAGCAAGTAACGCTCAAACATACCGCTTGAGTCCACTGGTTTCAGAAGAAAACTTTGAACGTTGCTGATCCCCACGACAGAAAAAGTTAATAGTCAGAGTCCCTCTTCAGCTAATGTAGATTTTTAAAATAAGAAGATCATTGAAATCCTGTACCTCACTTGTAACATGTCGCTGAGACATGTTACTATTTTCATCAATTATTTTGGAGCGTTACTTATTCGTCGGCTACTCCCACCTCTAATTCCAAATCCATTTATTTCGAATATTAGGAACGTATCGTTGATAGTTTGTACTATCATTAAATGGCTATTTAAACTACGATTGACGTGGAACTCGGCCTCTTTTATTCATTTCGTCGCTGAAAAGTTAATCAGCATTCTCTGTTAAATATCAATTTGTGTGTGATTTTTAGTTTTCTTCGCTGCTCTGTAGCCTTAAGAACCGCTTTAAGGACCGTCTACCCTAAGGACCGTTTACCTCAAGGACCGCTTTAAGGACCGACCTAAGGACCGTTTACCTTAAGGACCGCTTTAGCCTGTACCGACCCTAAAGACCGTCTACAAGATCCACTCATCGGACCACATCTTTCAAGTCCCTACAACAACGGCTCAAGAACCCTCGACTACTGCTGCGAGCTGTACGTCCCGAGTCTTCCCAAGATAAGTCCTTAACTTATTTTTGATATATATAAAATATTGAGTTGGACATTTTTACTGTATAACTAATATTTATTCGTATTTGTATCGAGAATATACGGTTTTTGTAAATTTATTATTGTGTGTCAAATAAATCCATTTGTCCCGAAATTTTGTTTGTTGATTCACCTTATCCCAATTGAGGTAATAAAAAATAATGTGACTAAGGCCGAATTCACTACCTGAGCAGAGTCCCAAGGCCGGGTACTTAGGTTGTGACACACTCTTGTAGCCGGGTATAACATAATTACCTCTATTTTCAGCCTAGAAAAGAGAGAGCATCTCTCATAAGTATTTCATCAAATGTTTAAGGAAACATTATCAAAAGAAATTTCGGTTCTCAGCTCTTCCTTCAAATCTCTTCTCAAACTCCACTTCCTCGTACATTCCCTCTTGAGCATCCTTCGCGAAGCTCATTTAACGATTATTTGTCAAATTTAGGACTTATTTTTTTGAAATCATATTATCGTTCTCACGAAATAATGATGTCAATGATCACTCATCAATGGTTTCCGTCAGACTGGCTCCACTCTACTGGCAATCCCAAACACCAGAGTTTATAGTTACTGAACCCCAGTTACCCGCTTCATTACTTGCCTACAAGCCTTCCCCTTCCATCGCAATTCGCACTGGCCACTCGCCATACATTTATCAACTAGCCCTGTGTAGACTCGACTGGACAAGTTTAGTAGATACACGTTGGAAACTGGCAAGCAAATAACCACTTTTTAATGTAGACACCTACTAGCTTCTCAATTGAGATAGTGAACTCTCCCGGGTAGCTGCTTGTACAAGTAAATATACCAGTTACCTGTACTAGCAGTTACCCGGGAGAGTTCACTTTCTCAATTTAGAAGCTAGTAGTTCTCTACATTAAACAAGTTGGTAAGCGCCACGGTGTGACGTATACGAACACTTCTAAATAGTAATTTCAGTTTAATGCACATCTAAAATACCGAATTTGTCTAATAATTAATACAGTAACAAAACATTGAAAGATAAACACTATCTATCCAACAAAAATAATAAGAAATGCAAATGAAACATACAACCAAGATTAAGTATTTTGGATGAAAATGTCAGTATCAAGATTTTTTAAAGTGACAGGTGTCAGCGTGTCAGAAGAAGTTAAAATAAATCCATATGATTAGAACCTAATTCATGTTGTTTGGCGCTATCTCTTTTCAACATTATGAGGTCGTAAAAACTGTTTTATATACATTTGAAAAGAGGGCAATGATAAGAAGTAGGTGTTACAACCAAAACTAACCTAAAACCAATAAAAAGTAAACAGTGACAAATAACCCGATATTGACTTCTCATCTTTAATGACATAACATAGACATAGAAAAACGGCCTGAGAGATATTTTCACAAAAGTGGCAACACTCTACCAATACAACGGTTTGTCTCTCTCATACTTCTCGGTCTGTTTTCACTACACAACTGAATACGGATATATTTATATATGTCTATGTTTTTTTTATTTAAACGAAACAATTCAATAAATAAATACATGAATAAAGGTCAGAGATCAAATTTTTCATCCACTAAAGACGTTTCAGAGTATGTTGATTCAAAATCTGTTTATACCTAAGGTCTAGAACTGATCGTTCGTCCCCTGATGCTTAAAACGGACGGGCGGGCGGACACCAGAATCCAGAATATAAGACTTCAACTTCTCCGTCGACGTTGTCGACTCGTGTTTAGAAGCCTAAAAGTGGTTATTTTTTTGCCAGTTTGTAACAACTCCACTACTCCGCTCTCCATACTTTACTAAAATTGTACAGTCGCGTCTACACTTGTGGAAGGGAAAGGATAGTAGACAAGTAAATAGATTAGAGATTAGATTAGATGTTAAAGGGGTTACATTTCACTGCAACCTTAAAATTTATTGGGCCCCCCTAGTATACCTGTTCTCGCTACTAATACAGCTCGCCTTCCAGTTTCAGGGTTCTAATAAACTCTTGTATATGGGACGCATTCAAGGAGGTTAGATCTTCGCTCTTACAAGTTTCCTGTACGAAGCATTTTTTGCGTTGGCTTGCAAGGGCGAGGCTTCATAGAACTAGGTGATGCGGAGTTTCTTCCTCCTTCCCACAGAATCTGCACTCGTTAGTTTCTGCTATACCTATTCTCGTTAGGTGCTTCCTAAGGCGGCAGTGTCCTATAAGGAAGCCCGTGAGAAGATTAGCTTATTTTTACTGAGATACAAATACTTTTTAGATCTAGTGGTAACAAAGTTCCGCAGGAATTTTTTGTAGTGATCCAGCCTAGGAAGGCACCGCCAGAGTGTTTCTTTCGGTTTCCTCATTCTTCCGAAACTTTTTCTTAAAGGAGCATTTTCCTACAGCACAGAAATGTTCCGGCCCCGTAAAAAGCACTCATGCTCCTTCCCTGGCAAGTGTATTTGGCCTCTTCATTTCCTTCTATTCCGGAGTGGCCAGATTAGAAGAACCCAGATTTAAGAGACCTTGTTATTTTTGCAAATTTCATCAAGTTTTAGTTAATGACATGGGGGCTCAATGATTTGATAGCTGCTTGACTATCAGAATATATCCCTATGTCACATTTCTGATAGTGTCTTTCTAGGTTCATTTCCACGCATCTTTCGAGTGCAAACATTTCTGTCTGAAAGACGGTCGGACAGGAGGGGTTTTTTGAACCATCTTTGTACCATTTGATGTTGTTTCCTTTGAGAATTTGGGTGGTGTATTCCCTTTCCTAGTCATCCCTCTTACTTAGCATGGTAGTAAAGTTCTTTTCGATCCTTAGTTTCTCAATAATTTCATCACTGGGAAGATTCGCCGATGGGGTGTACTTTGTTAGAGAAGACCATGCTCCCTGATTTTTGATACTCTCATTGCCTGAACCTTCCCTCCATATTCTAAGATTTGCCTCTTGGGCTGATCATTCTATCACCAGATGTAGAGGTGCGAGGAGGTCTGTGATGATCTCAAGTGCACTAGTTGGGCAGGTTCTAATAGCTCCAGTGATACACACACGGGCAAGATTTTGAATTCTGTCGAGGGTCTTCCTCATGCTCTTCTGACCTGCTTTGGTATGCCAGACAATTGCCCCATACGTAATTGCTGGTCTCACAATCATGGCGTACATCCATCGCAGTATTTTAGGATTACAACCCCAAGTCTTACCAACTGGACTTCTACACGCCATCAAAGCTTTTATTGCGTTACTAGCAGTTACTTCAACATGCTTTTTACACAGAAATTTAGTGTCTAGGGTTATACCTAGATATTTAACTTCAGATTTTCATTCTACGATTTCCCCGTTTAATGATAGGGGCTTCATAGATGGAAGTGTTCTTTTCCGGGTAAATGGGCTTACTGTGGTATTGTTTAGTTTAATATTCAGCCCCACCGATAAGCACCATTGCTCAATAATTCTGAGGCCCTTTAGTAATGAATCATACAAGGTCCTCTCGAAGCAAATATATGGTCTAGCTATTGACTTTCCTATCCTCGCTAGTTGTACAAATGCTTGTACAAGTACTTATCTGATCTGTTCACATAGTGTTAGTTGCTGTCTTGCAAGTTACTTGTGCAAGTTACTAACTCATTTACCATACCAATGTAAACGCCGCTTTAGTGACTTGCACTAGTAACTTGCAAGACAGCATTTAACCCTATATGAACAGATCAGATAAGTACTTGTACGAGTCGCAAGGACAGAAAAGTTAATAGCTAGCCCATCTATTTACTTGCCTACTAGCTTTCCCCTTCCACCGCAATTCGCACTAGCCAGGCCAAACATGTTTTAATAAATGATCGCGATGAATTGCATTGAAAGCATTTTTAAAATCAATTTTCAGAAAAACTTTATTATTAACGTCTGGATGATTAGAGACGAAACGTCTAGCTGCATGTGCAACTGCTCCACAGCCACCTTTGGACCCGAAACCGAATTGTAATGGACGAAGTAAATATCCGAATTTGTCTCTGATGTTTGAACAAATTATTTCGCTTCTAAACGACGGTAAACTGTATCAATGGCAATTGGTCTGATACATTCTGCTTTTTTAGTTAAAGCGTATAGTGACGCTCCGAATAAAATAGGACGAATATTGATGTTTACTGTGTCATTTAAAATAAAATTACATAATTTACACAAAGATGATAAGAGATTTTTTCCTGAAGTGCCAGCACTGTAACTTATTAAATCTTGTAGATGTGAAGGTCTCAAAGAATTTAAACCACCAGCAGAACTTGTTTTAAAAGAGTTTACTGCGTTACTGACAAATTCTTCTGTTATAAGGATGGGAACAGGTTCCGAACTCAAAGTAGAGAACGTACTATTAAGTTTCTCTAAAGAATGTTTCGATTTTAATTCAGTTGAAGTGGCTGCACTGACATCAGCAAAACTGTCATCTGAAGCTAAGATTTTGATTGCAGATGTCAAGTCACCGTCAGAAACTTTATAAATGACATGTTTGATTTCACTACTATTTGATAAATTTATGTTTTTCCGAACTGAGAAATTTGTGTTTCGCTGATCAGAGAAATTTAAATGATGATCTGTATTATCAAAGGTTTTTAAATTCTCTTGATTATAGTAGAGACAGTACTTTTTTATTAGAAGTTTTAGAATGAAGACTTACAACATTGTATGGAAATAGCAATAGATTTTCCCAGGTAGGTAGGAATAGAATTTTGTCTTACGCATTCATCAATCAGACTAGAGAGCGTTGAGGCACAAAAAGCCCTTGAAGCTTTTGGGACTCTTCTGATGACTGATCGTTGGCTCTTCAATTTTGCTAAGTTTAGATGAAAATCCGTATCTTTTATTTCTTTATTGCTGAGACTTTCTTATTTAATAGAACTGGGTCTTGTTTTGGTGTGTTTTCAGGCCTCGCTACTTAAAAAAATTACCACAGATTTCACATTTTATGGTGACGACTGGTGTTGACATCAGGCTTCAAAATATGTAAAATTTAGTGAACGGCTACTCTATATTATAAAATTCTTTAAATTTGCTGTTTATTTCTACTTATAATGTGCGCTTGCAGAAACTTGTAAAAATTGTAAAAAAAAAAGATAACATGAATTTGAAAAGTTGTTGTGACTTTGACAATTCATTCAATAAAAATATAATTAATAATGTACTTAATATTGTATGTATTATAAATATTGAGGTAAATCAGGATGACGACGATCGTTTACTATACGAATGTAAACGCTGCTTTATATAAATTAAACGTGCCTTTAGAAGCGATTGGACAGGCAAGGACAAAAAAATCTCTGGTTCTGATCGCCCCTTACCAAACAGTAAACATATTACTTTTCCGATGCGAGGAAAGTATTATTTTACCCCAAAAAAAGTTGGTGTTTTTGATTTTTTTGAGTTATTTTTACGTTTTTCAATGAGAAAAACACGAGAAACGGGTTTTTATAAAAAAATCCTGTGTGTATGTAGTCGTCGTCTTTTTGTTGTCAGCACGATACAGCCTATAAAAGTGAGCAATTTTATGATTGGATATTGTTCAGGTTATCTCACAGATCAACCCTATTCATTTTCAGCTCACCAGAGCCAGTACAACGGGTGATATGGTACCTGAAGTACCACATTTTGGTAATTTTTGGAGAAATTTAGGTTGTTGGCACGATACAGCCTCCGGAGTTTATACAAGTAACCAATTTTATGATTGGATATTGTTCAAGACGTGTCATCATAGTCAGTAAAACGGGTCCTATAAATCCAGATATACCAAATTTTTCATCATTTTTGGAAAAATTTCGGTTTTTTAGTACTAGATAGCCTCTGGAGAGTATACAAGTGGCCAATTTTATTATTGGATATTGTTCAGGAAGTCTCACAGACGAACCCTATTTTGCAGGTTACCAGAGCCAGTACAACGGGTCTTATATATCCATATATACCACATTTTTGGAGAAATTTAGGTATGTTGGCATGATACACCCTCCGGAGTTTCAATCTTTAAAACCCTTTATTTTATAATGGAAAAGATATTCGGAGCTTCAGCTCTAGGGAACGTACATACACAAAGCAATAAAGTTAATACTACGAAATAATCTATAACTAATCCTAATTAAACTAGTTCAGTAATATTTGAAATTAAATTAATTAACAAATGGTCTCACGTCCACTGAAATTTCTAAGTCGATAATTTGAATAGAAATAATACTCTTATTCATATTATTTTTGAAAGAATTCTATCTATAGCACAATTAATCAAAATGTACCCATCCTTCAGAATCAATAAATCTCTTGAAATGTATTTCAGTAGATGATGTTAAATGAACTAGCGGGTATATTTGGATATACATGTAACTTTTTCGCCCAACCCAATCTAGTATGCGAGAATAGACTAGAAGTGAGCAAAGCATGTATTTTTCTCACGCGTCTAGAAATTGGCCCACGAGCGAATCGAGTGCACCAGCTGGACAAGTGAGAAAAAGACATGCTCACGTGTGCTAAATATGATTTTTTCCACAATCTTGGAATAAAATTTCCCCAAAAAAATAAAACATTGTACTTCATGTACATTAATGAAAAACTCAGAAATTTGTAACTCCACCAAAATTTATGACTCCTAATGAACATGGATTGACAATCATTTTACATTTTTGAAGTGAAAACTTCTTTAGCCACGCTGAGCAATTTTTGGTAGAAAAAAAACGTATACATTCGCGTTACCGATGACCTCTACATGTTCGTGACGTATTGCGAAATACGATTTGCCACTTCAAAACTCACTTTTTAAAAACACTTTTCATTTACAACTGTTACAAAACTACACAATAAAACTGGTAAAAATAATATAACTAAAACCAGACTGATTATAATAAAAATCGATCGTTTACTTTATACAAAAAATATTGCTTCGTCGGCGTCGGATATTTCATCGAATGTTCTTTGGATGTTAGCAAACTCAGCGTCCCGGTGTAATGGCTTCGTATACAGGAAGTTAGCGTAATGAAGTTCAATGTACTGTAACTTGCGCTTAGTGTTGGACGATATATTGTTAACCGCGATATTTCAAGGGAGAATGGAAAATCACTGGCGCTACCGATTATTCACTTCTTACAGATGTGATCTGTGTTTCCGATAATAATTATTTGAATTGTTTAATTGTAGAATCACTGTGCAGTACATTAGTGAGTACTCAATATATATGTGTGTAGAAAAATAAATGATACAAGCAAAGCATTTATTGTCGAATCGATTTCCAACATTGTATTGATATTTGCTTTGAAAAATTTAATATTATTTATATATCTAATATTTGATATCTGCAAAACTAAGAATTCTTTAGAAAATTTAAATTATCTAAATTATTAACTTAAATTGTCATATAAAAATACATGGCTTATTATTTTTTTCAAAATGATGATTTATAAACTTATATCATCTAATTTTACTATTGAAATTTTATAAAAAAGTATTGACAAATAATCAGACTATAATTGATTTAAAAATTTAAAAAAGAACACAGTTGTTCCATTGTTTTGAGTTTACACTTCTGTCGGGAGTCATATAACTGCCTTTTTTAATTTTTTTTCTTGGAGTGTTAGTCTTGATGGTATATTAGAAATTTCTCTTTCATTATCTACATAATTTGATTTTACCCCAATTATACTGTACCATGAAAACAGTATGCAACTAATTACACGATTGTGTATTTATTTTGCTCACTTGTAATGAAAGCTATTTACTTTGCTCACTTGTGAAGAAAGTTATTTACTTTTCGCACTTGTGATTCAATATCCTACTTTTCTCACTATTTTCAGTTTAGTAGATTTTGTAACGCGTCCAGAAATTGGCCAACTGGACAAGTGAGAAAAAACATGATCAAGTATGCTAAACAATCTGGAAATATAATTTTCCCAACAAATAGAAGACATTGTTCTTTGTTTATTAATGAAAAACTTAGAAATTTGCATCTCCACCAAAATTTATCACTCCTGATGTACATGGTTTAATAATCATAATTTGATTTTAGCCCAATTATATTGTAATAGGTAATCACCTGAAAACATTGTGCTCAGAGTATGCAACCAATTATACGCTTGTGTATTTATTTTGCTCAAGACTAATGAAAGCTATTTATTTTGCTCACTTGTGATTCAATATGCTACTTTGCTCACTATTTTCAGTTGAATAATAATGAAATTTGCTCACGATCGTGGAAAAAAGTATTGGTTTACCCCAAAAAAAAATTGAGTATTGGATTTTTTTGAGTCATTTTTACGTTTTTTAATGAGAAAAAAACGAAAAATGGGTTTTTAGAAAAATATCCTGTGTGTATGTAGTCGTCGTCGTTGTCGTCAGCCACTTTTTCTTGTTAGCACGATACAGCTTCCTGGTGTATACAAGTCACCAATTTTATGATTGGATATTTTCAGGGCGAATCACAAATGAACTCTATTAATTTTCAGCTCAGCTCACCATTTTTGTAATTTTTGGAGAAATTTCGGTTTGTTAGCCTCTGGAGTGTATAGAAGGGACCAATTTTATGATTGAATATTGATCAGGGCATCTCACATATGAAAAGTTAGTTTTAATCTTTAAAACCGTCAATTTTTTTTGTAACGGTTACTGTAATTCTGTTTTCAGAAACTATATTGGTAAGCAATTTTTTACACACGCACAGCGTGCTATTATTGTCAAAATGGGTATACAGTTATTATTTTTGGGTGATTTATGGCAATTAAAATGGTGAAAATAAAATATACTTACTATTTTGTTCCATAAAAACGTTAGGATCGTAAGAAAACCCTGATGATTCTAACGGTTGACCACAACTAGCATGTTCCTTTGGAGATTGTAGATTAACAATAGATTTGATTCCTAAACTATCAATCTATGATTAGTAGTTAAAATACAGGATATCAGATGGAAATTTGTTAGAATAATAATCAGGATGATATTTCTGAGCGTCCATAAAGTAGAGCATATATTCATTATTAGCTAATTAAACAGTAAGATGAGAAAGTCTCGAAACAGGTCGTTTTTTGATTTTAATTTTCATTTATTTAAGAATAATCTATGATACAGAGTGAAAAGCCTTTGAGTTATGACGACAGCAACAGTTTTTACTTTTCCTCCAACCCCACTCTACGATGCCAGAAAAGTGTTGGTTGGTGTTTTTGATTTTTTTTAGTTATTTATACATTTTTGAGCGAGAAAACCATGAAAAATGAGTATTTAATGTGTATATGTTGTCGTCGTCGGCGGCGTTGTCGTCGTCGGCGGCGTCGTCGTTGTCGTCGGCCAATTTTTGTAACATGTCTGGTTACCAGGATGCAGCTTCTGGAGTGCATAAAGTCACCAATTTTATGATTGGGTATCTCACAGATGAACCCTATTGATATTTAGCTCATCAGAGCCAGTACCACTGGTGCTATAGTACATAAGCACATTTTTGGTCAATTTTGGAGAAATTTCGGATTGTTAGCACGATACAGCCTCCGAGTGTATATAAATGACAAATTTTATGATTTAATATTGTTTCGGGGTTTCGCAGATGAACCCTATTGATTTTCAGCTCTCCAGAGCCAGTAAAACAGGTCCTATAAATCCATATATACTACATTTTCGGAGAAATTTCGCTTTTTAAACACGATACAGCCTTTGGAGTGTAGAGAAGTGACCAATTTTATGATTGGATATTGTTCAGGTCATCTCACAGATAACCTTTATTGATTTTCAGCCCTCCAGAGCCACTACAACAGGTCCTATAAATCCATATATACCACATTTTTGGAGAAATTTCGGTATATTAGCACGATACAGCCTCCGGAGTGCGGAGAAGTTAGTTTTAATCTTTAAAATCGTTTATTTTCAATGAAACATCTTTTCAATTTGCGGATTTCCCTTGCTGAACTGATTCCAAAAATGTATCACAAGTTTAATCAAATAGAGGGCGGACAGAAGTTGCTTATGCCAATTTATTATTTACAAAATAATTGATAAAAAATAAACGTAGACTGTAGCAAAAATAAACCAAAGAAAATTTATAGTAAATGTTCAAATTGTTCATCATTGACCACTAAACAATGACTAACCCTAGTCATAAATTTATCTCTAACATTTTGTAGCTTAGCGGGTGATACGATCTGCATTTCCTGCTTGATTCGGGCTTTTAGGACACGGATATTGTCAGGTCTGTTAGTGTAGGCTGTAGATATTAAAAAACCCCATAAAAATAAGTGATCTAGCTGGCCTTTCTACTGATCCCATTCTTCCTATTCATCAATTTGGAAATGTTCTGTCTAAAAACTGGCGCACAATTATAACGAAATGTGGCGGCGCGCAATTGTGCGCATATTCTGTGGTCTAAATTGTTGGCAATTGGCAAAAAATATGGACTAATAATTGTATTTCTCTCAATACTAGCCCATACGTTGATTTTTTGTGATCTCTGCGTACAGCATCCTTACATCCAATTTGCATTTTCATCAGATCAATATTGGGTGTTTTACCGGTTAACACGCCCGTTCAAGTAAATTATTATTCCCTTATCCAAAAATAAGACGTTATAAATGTTTAATATTTAATACTGAAGACTTTCCAATATCCAAAACCCTAGATAATATCCGCAATGTACAGTGTGGATCGTCTACTGTCGACAAAATTACATCTTCTTGAATATTTGCATAAAGTGTGGGTCTACCTTGCTTCGGTGCATCCCTAACGTGTCCTAATTATCTGCATTTCATTTCTATTCTTCTTACTGTAAAGTGACAGATACGTTCAAGATCTGCGCGTATTTCATAAAATAATATGCATACCTCTTGTTGAGTTCACATCCTATCGCCAACACCATCATTTCTATTCTCTCACTTTCGGTTAAAGGCATTTCCACAAAACAGTTTGTTCAATACATACAAATTCGCAAATTTATAAAAAGGGACATGTTTCATTTAAAAAAACTGTTACCGACGTCATCACTCAAAGATTATATTGTAGAGTATTCTTTTTAAAAATAGTAAATTCAAATCGAAAATCGACCTAATTCGGGATTTTTTCATCTTACTGTTTATTTAGCTAATAATAAATTTATGCGTTACATTATGCCCATTTTGGGCACTTTGGCGGGGTATCTACCTTATCTTTAAAGATAGAGGATTGCGGTTTTCGCGATAGTTTTCTACTTTTCTACGAAATTAAAAATAGAGCAAGCAGAATTTTGCTAGCCCCTTTGGCTTTTGAGATACAGGGTGGGATTAAAAAGTATAACTCATCAGGCACCCCTCGTATCACAGTTATCTTTAAACGTATCGAAGAAGTTGAAACTTGTTCTGATAGAGTTTTTTTTGGAGGATGCAGTAGTTAGATTTTTCCTAACATGTTTTGTTTTTTAGTTATGAAGCAAACATATGTTTTTTGAATCCTAACACCCTGTCTAAAATTTTCTGTAATCATTAGGCATGAAGTGGGCTTTACAAAAATATAAAATTGTACTAAATTATTTTTGGAAACATGCTCATAATTTAAGATTTTCTAAAATTTCCTTTTGTTTCGCAATTAATATGTAGTAGGATATGGCAAAAATTATTTGAAAACAAAATCTTTGTAAGTGTTTATTAAACTTATACTTTCAAACTCAATTCAGAAAATATTTTTTTTAATTCTCAATCCTTAATTATTATGATGAATAATAGAACCTTACTCAAAACAAATAACAATAAACAAAAAACATAAAACAAATAACAAACCTATTTAACTTAAAACTCAAGGTAGGAAGAAATAAAGATAAGCAGAATTTTTAAAATGACGGCCATTTTCCCGTATGCATAATTGGCACATTTTCGTTATCCTTCTAATAGCGTTAAAAAGAATCAATCACAAATTTTGGAAAGTTATAAATCGATTGCTGCACGAAGCTGCATACAGAATGATATCGTGTTTTATAGACTATATCTTGCATAAAACCCCATACAAAAATCCAAAATTGAAAAATCCGGAGGTCCATAGGTACCAATCCATCATTGAGGAAAGTTATCGTCTAAAATGGCCTCAAAAGAGCAGTTGTGGCTGGGGGCACAATCTTTTTGAAAATAAACGGACTTGTTAAGGACCAATGGAACATTTTCCATCAGTTCTGGAATAACCTCCTCAAGGATTTCTCGGCTCAGACGTGATGTAAGACCTCCTTCATAAATTCTGTAGACTATGCGTCTTCCAAAAATAAAACATGTGTCCCCAACTATCAAAAATTAAAAGTTGATATTCGGCGGACCAATGTCTTGTCAATTAAAAATTCCCACACTTGGAAAATGAAATTCATCGGACCAGATAACAAGACTTCCAAAATATTCATCGGTACGGATCTGTTTGTAAATACCATTGGCAAAATAGCATTCGGTACACGCCATCGCCAGGGTGTAAATGTTGAACTATTTTAAATTTATAGGGATAATACTTATATTTCCGCAAAATTCTCTGAGCATCAGACTTGGATACACCAGTTGCTTCCTCTATTTGCTTGCATGAAGATGAAGGCGTCGCTTCTACATAAGCCAATACGCTTATTTCTTTCCCATCTCTATCTTGTTTGGTATATGACTTAGGAGGGGGCTGGATAAATGATCCATATTCAAGTAAATTTGATTTGAGGCGGTCAAATATGTCTGGGAAAGGATGCCTTCTTTCTGGATGTCTAATATGAACAAATAAATAACCCCTAAGAAGTTATTGTAAACATAGATATCAAAATATGTTACCTTTGTAAATATAATTCCGAAGCTTCTTGGGGATTTTCATTAGATTGTATAAAATAAACCATCATTATCATACTCTTCATTATTTTCGTAATAGGCCAGTCATCTAGTACAAATAAAAATGCAAAAACTGCAAGAGCGCATAATATACGAATTTTCTATATATCGTTACGACCCTTAAGATTAATTTATGCCCAATTTTGCAACCCTCAAAACCCTGTGCTACTCCCGTGATACTCAAAAAAACTCAAAATTGAAGCTTTTATTTCAGTTTTTTTGAAAAAAAATTAATAAGGAAGTATTTTTCGGATATTTTTCTTCTTCACTTTTCTAAAACCCACTAAATTTTCTACAATTTAACCCGAACCCTGTAGGTCAATTTGTTGTGGAGATATAGCTAATCGAAATTCGGCAACTTTTTCTATAAAGTGAGAATTTATCATTACAATTTCTAGATAATTCCACAATATATTGAAAAAATGGTAAAAATTCTAAAAAATTTGACAATTGTTTCGATATAGCTATCTATCATCGTCATAATGACAGTAGTTACATTTCATGTGATGCCTACCTAATGTTTAATAATTTTTTTAAAACCGACCAGAAAATATACACATTCTGGACAATTTTTCTTCCAGAAAATAACGTTTTGCCGATCAAGACCGGAAAATGGACGTGAGGGACCAGCAAAAGCTTTTACCGGTCCCTGATTTTTCATTTTTCCAATCGCTCTTTTATAATACAATCTACCTTGATTTCGTTACTATGATAACAACGTTTCGATATAATGTCGAGTGATGACAGTCCGTTGATTTTTAATTTGTCGTCTATGTCAAACTTATTTCGTGAGTGCGCAAATTTAACAATAATATGAATTCAGATTTTGAATGATCCGACGCGGAAAATGAGATTCCAGAAGAAATTTTGGAAGCAGCGAGGAAATCGACTTACCAGTAAAATCAAAATTCCGTTACGAGAAGTCGTACGACGCATTTAAAAATTGGTGTCGAGAAAAAAAAAGTGAAAAATGTAAATGAAGAAGTCCTTTTAGCATATTTTGCTGAAAAGTCCCAAAAACTGGCTTCTCCGACATTACGGAGCTTATATTCAATGCTAAAATCTACTTTGGCCATAAAAGATAATGTGAACATTAATAATTTCTTCAAACTAATCGCTTTCATTAAAAAGAAGTCTATTGGTCATAAACCGAAGAAATCTAAAATTCTGTCAAGAGAACAAATTGAAACGTTTCTGAACAATGCTCCCAATAGCGAGTATCTTATGCTTAAGGTAAGTTAAAAACTCGTTACAATTTACAATGAACCTTAATTCTGTTTTAGGTGCTTTTGATTATAAGTACCGCAGGTGCATGTCGCCGCGAGGAACTCGTTAATATGGTACACGATGATATCGAAGATAAGGAAACAACGTTGATAGTTAAAATTACCATAACAAAGACAAATACTACCAGGACATTCATTGTAAATTCCGAAAGAGATTTGCAACTTTATAGGAATTATTTGCAATTGAGACCACCGCATACTAACCATAAACGGCTTTTTATTTTTTTTAAAGATGGGAAGTTCTCAACCCAAGTAGTAGGATTGCATTCTGTGGGAAAAGCCCCTAGGAAAATCGCCTCTTATCTTAAATTAGAAAATCCAAGCGAATTTACCGGCCACTGCTTTCGTTGAAGTTCAGCAACTTTACTAGTAGACGGAGGAGATGACATCATAAATTTAAAACGGCACGGAGGATGGAAATCCTCCACTGTAGCAGAAGGTTACATAGAGGATTCAGTAAAAAACAAAATTGATATAGCAAACAAAATCCATGCGGGATGTTGCAAAGACAATATACTGGAAACTAATTTTGTTACTACCACTACAAAAAATATAACAATGCCCAACATTTCAGACACATCTTCCTTCAGATTTTTAACGTTCACAAATGTACATTTAACATAAATATTAAAAAATAACGGATTTATGCAGTTGTATCCAGTATCTTTATTATTTTATCTGGTTTTAGTTTTGTTAATCACTTTGTTATAAAAAGTAAAATAAAGAATTGAATGTATATCGAAGTATATGTCTTAAAAAAATATTGTACGTCACGCAACCGGAAATTACTATTTTTCAGGTCTCTCCAAGCTTCCAGGACTTGCGTCCCCGTAATCTGATTGTCTCGATCTGAAAAACACGACTTTCCGGTCTTGTAACGTAAATTACTATATTTTCGGCTAGACCAAGAAATGATCTACCTAGGGATTGAATATGAATAGAAAAATGAAGAAGATATGATATTACAAATATTAAAGCTTAGATATTATTAGCCCTAGGGGGATATCCTGGATATCTTTTTCCCATTTAAGATCAGTATAACTGTGCAATGATTTAGAAAACCAGGAAAACTATAACTGCTGATCTTTACAATTATTACTTAAGAAGACAGTTTAAAAGTGGATAACTCCCTAGATTTATCTGTTCATTGACTAATTGATATTGTGGGTTTCTTAAGTGTCTTCTAATTTCTAATTCTTCAAAGAAATCTAGTTCTTGTTTCTTATCACAAACATGCAGTACTTCTAGTCGTATGTCAGGTGTCAATGAATGTTTGGTGTCAAGTAGATATTTTGCGTAGTGTGATTTATCTGGTTGTTTTAATCTGTATGCTCGTAAGTGTTCACTGTATCTGGTTTCAAAATTTCTAAGGGTTTGACCCAAATAGACAGCATTACGTTCTGGACATTTAAATTTATATACACCAGACTTCTTTAATGGGGATATTTTTGTTTTTACATTTAACAATTTTGTATTCACATTACTTTCTGTTTTAAAAGAAATTGTTGTATTTGTTGCTAAAGATATTATCTTTTAAATATTATTAGAAATATGTGATGGTTTTGTAATTTTTTATTTCTTTAGTTTGTTTAGGAAATATTAGTTGTAATGCCACTTTTTCCTCTTTTTTATTAAGTAATTTATTTATTATACGTAATGGATTACCGTTGGATCTTGTTATTAACATTATTATATTAATTTCTCTATCAAAACTATATGCTGCTTATTCATGTGACATGGAATGGTTGGAATTATATACAATAGTCACATCAGTGTGTGTTGGTTTTCTGTAAATTGAATAATCAAGTATATTATTAAATTTTTGAATTTTTAAGTCAAGAAAATAGATTCAATTATTTTCAACTTCTAATGTAAATTTAATTTTTGGGTGTAAATTATTAATACGGTTGAAAAATACATGTAATTGTCGTTCACTACTTATAAAATATGCTAATATGTCATCTACATATCTATATCAAAATAAGATATTTTTTGAAATGTTACATTCAAAGATTTTGCTTTCTAAACTGTCCATAAAAAGGGTTGCCAAAATTGGTGAAATATGATTTCCCATTGGTAAACCTTCATTTTGAATATATACATTATTGCCAAAAGTGAAATAATTCTGATTAATACATACATCAAATAAATTAAGCATATCTGATATTATTCCTGGATTAATATTTTTATCTTCTAGTCATTTTCTTACAGGTGTTAGACATTCTTTAGGAGGAAATGATTTTAGAGTTATTTTCTTGTAAGTTGAATGTTTTTAATTTTTAATTGAGCATTTAGATATATATCCGTAATTAATAAGTATATTGTTTTTTTGCTAATATATTATAATATATTATTAGGAGTATTAACAGACACTACAGGTCTAATTTGTTTCGATATTTTATGTAATTTAACGGTTCCATATAATTGTGGAGACTGAGGATTTTTATTTATGATGTATTTCTTTTCATAATGACTCAAAAGATATTTTGAATTATTAACAATCCTTCTTACAAACAAAAAAGTTTTCTAATAATGTTAGTGAAACGTAGAATTTGACGATGTAGTATACGAGAACCAGCCTCCATCTCCGAAGATTGTCGTGCCTCTACCCACCTACCCCACTGATCTGAAGTAGATGAGGCCAGGTGCTTCAAAAATGGCCAAGATGTAGAGTACGGGATTCATGACGTAAAGCAGTGTAAATACTATTTTATAAGTTATACTTATTTTACGAGTATGTTGTTTATTTTGTATCTATCCGTTTATTAGTTTTTATTTTCAATTTAAAAGTAACATTTACATTCAGATGATTTGTTTTTAAGAAGACTATGATGTCTACGGGCATCATTTTAAAAGCAGATTAAAGCTAATTAAATTCTCAAATTAAATTCCTTTTGTGTGACTCTTCTCCACAACCATTAGTTTGGCGGATACGTGTCTTGGAATTTGAGCGAATTTCGATTGGCTGTATCTCCACATGAAATCAACCTACAGGGTTCGGGTTAGGGCTAGGTTGTAGAAAATTTAGTTGGCTTTAAAAAAGTAAAGAGCACAAATATCCGAAATATACTTCCTTAATATATTTTTTTCATGAAAACTGAAATAATAGCAAAAATTTTGGTTTTTTGAGTACCACGGAAGTAGCACAATGTTTTGATTGGGCATAAATTAATCTTGAGGGTCCTAACGATATATAAAAAATTCGTAAATACATGCGCGTTTGCAATGTGGGATGTCTTGGATGACTGGCCCATAAACCGCCATTATTTAAAAATAAATTAAATATTTTATATTGTGAATTAGAAAACCAAAACAGCAGAAATATTACACTAATAATAAGAAACTGACAAGAACGCGTTGAAGTTTTTGACATTTTGCCTTTTGTTCCAAACCTATTAATTGCGACAAAAAAGAAAAAATTTTAAACTCTTAAATTCTGAACTTATTTAAAAAAATAACTGAGTGTAATGATATATTTTTGGGAAGCCCACTTCATGCCTAATGAATATAGAAAATAATATACAGGGTGTCCCAATTAAAAAACATGTTTGCTTCATAACCAAAAAACAAAAGGTGTTAGGAAAAAACTAACTACTTCACTGGATTCTACGAAAAAAATTCTATCAGATGAAGTTTTAACTTCTTCGATAAGTTTAAAGATAACTGAGAAACGAGAGGTGCCTGAAAAGTTGTACTTTCCAATTCCACCCTGTATCTCAAAAACCAAAAGGGCTATCAAAATTCTGCTTGCGCCATTTTTAATTTCATAAAAAAGTAGCAAACTAACTGCGAAAACCGCAATCCTCTATCTTTAAAGATAAGGGAGATAACTCGGAAAAGTGCCCAAAATGGGATACACTCTACCTACATAAGTACATTTTCAATACTCTTAATCTCACTGTATATCATATAATAGATTAAAGTTAATCTATGATAATATTTACAAAGCAATTATTAATACTAAATATATTCAAAGATAAATGAATTTATTTTAATATTAATGATTCATGATTTCAAATGATATGCTCCACAAAAGTTAAGGTAGATCATAAATTCCGAGATTGTGTTTTAAAAAATTACGATTTTTAGGTACCAAGTGTATATATGTTATGCATTGCATGTTTTTTCTTTTATATAAGCGTTTGTCTGTTCTTTTGTGCAATACGGTTGCACTAGTTTGCAGTTTGAAACAACAAAACCAAAAATTTGAGGCTGTATACCATTTTCATTTTTTTTTAAATTAGAGTTTATACGTTAATAACGAGTACGGTTTCCTAAAACATCAATCACAGCCAAACAACGCCTCTGTGCACTTTCAATAAGGTCGTTGAAATAACCTTGATCGATTTGTCTCCAAAGTCTGGATAAGATCTTTCTAAGTAATTGGAGTGTCTGTGTCTGTCACGTTTCCAGTTGCTCGATATCTACGGAAAACTGCGAAATGACACTTTCACTGACTTGGAACACTTCAACAACTTCTCTCTGACGACTACCCGCCTCAATCATTTTATTAATTAATTATACTAATAACCCGATTAGCTTCATCCGCAGTCAATTTGGGACTAGGCATTACTTAAAGCAAAAATCTAAATTTTAACACAGTTGAATAAAGTGGAACCAATAACTGATGTAAAATTCTTGAAACTACAAAACGAAAACCATTTGCCTTAAACTTATAAACTTGGAAACATAAAAACTGGTCAGATAAACAAGTACACATTCAATATATAAGTAGTACAGAGAAAACCTGGGTGAATAAAACAGTTAATAATTGTTCATAAATCCAATATTTATGCATTTCCCTAATTTTTGTGGAGCAAATTATTAAAAATTTAAACATATGATTGGTTATAAATAACGGACGGCTAATAGTAATAAAAACTTCCATTAAACAGCTTGAAATTAGTTTTTGACAATATTATTGATTTCTAGAAGTAGCTGAATAGGTATATACACATTAACTGATTTCAATCTCTTTATAATGGATATGTTCGGAATAAAATTATCCACACTTGATCAATGCCAAAGATATTAATAATGACAATGACCCTCAAATTTCGATATTAGCGGTTTGAAGCACAATACCCCAGGAAATGTTAGAAGCGCTATTATTCAGGCAAATTTTACAAATAAAGAAGATTAACAAAGATTTTAAAACGACATAAAAATCATTTAGAATAAATTACATTGCCAATAGAAGGATGTAAAATATTCCTGGTATAGTTCGTTCCAAGATATTTCGTCTTGACTTACTATCTGCAAACCGATAATAATTTCTGTAAGCTGTAAATTGCAAATAGTAAAATAAACAGTACTAGTGCCGTACTTCAAAAATAAATTTATTTCTTCTTTCTGTCGTATTTACAATTACATAGATAAAAACAAATATAATGGATTTGTATTATTTACAAAAATATTTATTAATGTCTATTGCATAATTATTTCAGTATCAGTGTCGTCATCATTTAGGTTAATAACCAAGGAGTTAACAGTAACATTTGCATTTACGTAAGAATCTTGAATTTTAATTACATATTTAATTGATTTCTTACAACTTTTAGTTGAAACATTAACTATCGTAATACTTGATGTGAAACATTGACTTATAGAATCGCGAGATATTTATACATATGTTAGTATAGATAATATTATCTACCTCGTATACGCAGAATTGAAAAGGCGTTGTATTTAGATGTATAATTTAGATAATAAATTATTACAGTCTCGCCTCATTGGAAAGTGAGTGAGAGATAATATAAACAAAATATCGAGTATCACTGAAAAGGTTGAGGGTAGATTGTATGATTTTATTTTAATAGAATGGACAGATGAGATTGAGACTACGGAATAGGATCAGTTCCTATATTAATGAACGAATAACCCCCCTCTCTTGATAATGGATCAATGTGGAAGCCAACACGTTGAGAAATTACAAATTTCCAACGCGGTTCAACCCGTCAACCTAGTTCATTCCTTCATACTCTAACCGCGGAAACCTTTCAGAACATTTCATATACCTCTACGGGGAGGATTTTCTTTCTCTAACCAAATCCTATAAGCAGACTCCTACGAAAATATCGAAAATCGACCATCACAAATCAATTTTCTAAGACAAACTTTGATTCAAAATGATAACAAAGAATCACAAATCAACAGGAGCATTCATAAATTTTCAGCTCCCACTCAATCACCTTCCACCAATACTTAGATAGCAAATTAAAAATATCCCGTCCTTACGTTAAAGGAGTGACAGACATAATCTGCAAAATCTTCAAACGGTATTCGAACAATCTTCATAACTCAACAGAACATTTCCCACCTAATCATATCTGTCAACACTAAAATTCCCAATGAATAGCATGGAGTACATGAAATCCCTTGCTTAGATTGTCCCCGCACCTACATAGGTCAGACTAACCGACGTATCTCCATTATAGCAAAGGAACACTCAATGTCTGTCAGAAATTCCGATCCTTCCACCTTGGCCCAACATCGTGTCCAAAAAGGACACACAATAAATTTCGATGAAACCATAACTATCGCCCCTACTCGCTCCTACAAGTCCAGAATGACTCGAAAAGCTATCGAGATATAAAAAGGTCCAAACTTTTTAAATACCAGTGACGACAACCAAAGATTATCATCAACCTGGAAACATCTTCTCCACCCGCC
The DNA here is from genome assembly GCA_963921935.1 of Galeruca laticollis. NCBI lineage: Eukaryota > Metazoa > Arthropoda > Insecta > Coleoptera > Chrysomelidae > Galeruca > Galeruca laticollis. The sequence goes on from OY998180.1 coordinate 151,346,010, forward strand.
CCATTCCGATACCAGCTCACCTCCTTGCACCATGGCCTGCGCCAAGAGTAAAAATTTATATATTATATATGACCCTTTGTCTGCTATATTTCCTCCGTTCAGCTATTTAATGTAATTTTCTTTTCAAAAATATGATTTACAGAGTATCAAACAAACATTAGTTTATTTGTCAGTTATTTATAATAGAGGGAGATCTTTTTTGCCATAGTGTACATTAATTGTGGGAATTTTATATTTAGTTTTAGATTATTTTAATTAATAATTGTTTTATGAATTTAAATTCTTCCTGAGAAACATACTATGTCTATCTAATAATTACTACGCATTCCCTATGCCTTATAATCGGTTTTATTAAATACTTCCTGAAAATAAACCATTTATTATACCTACTTATTACGCCACGTCCCATACAAATATCAATCTTAACCTTCCCTTATACATCAAAATTATCGATAGTAAAAAATTATCATATTACCCTTCTGTTTAAAAACAAAACCGTCGTATCCACAAAAAACACTACAAATCATGCAGATCGTCACGTAGGCACGTTTACCATCTCCTTCGATTCAACCCTCCTTCCTAAATTCTTTCTAGAAAATTCCACAGCCCATAAATAGCCATCATAACTACAAAACTGCCTCTTTCATCGTTAAACATCGTAAGAGCACGTAGCTCGCAACCAACTCTTACCGGTAAAATAAACCGGCTTTCATAATTATTATTTATAATGAGTACTCATTACACGTAAATTAAATTAAAAAATGTAGAATCAGAGACGTAAACTCTTAATCGCGACGCAACAATAAATAAAAATTTTATAATGAAAAGTGAATAATAAAAACAATGAAAAGTGTAAGCAAGTTTAATTAAACCACACCCTTTACTTATGCTAAATTTACAACATTAAGAAAATATAATAAATCTCTCGTCACATCAAATAATGTGACTGGTCCTTCGATAAACAAATCAATTCTACTGTCTTCCCAATCAAACAATAAAAAAAGTTGGAGTCTGTGAAACAATTGTTAATCAATATTTGGCATGCATTATATCTAATATGTATGTAATTTTATGTTTTGATAACTTATTTTATAGACTGATAAGTTTTTAGTATATTTGTAAAAATATGTTCATAAACAGAGAAACAATTCAAAATAAACAAATCTTAACATAAAATCATCCTGTACATCAAAACAGTTTCAATGTTGCCAACCGAAATTAATAATTATTTCATTTAGAAGGATTACTTGAGAAAAAAATATTCGAGTTGTTAAGGTTTGTTATATTTTGAAAAGTAGTAACACCTCCGAAGAGTGTGGTTTTAAAGTTCTCTGCGAAAATTATAATATTTGGCTTGAATTTTACTATAGAAGTGACTAATAAGTCTTGTAAAACATATGTTGTATGTTGGTGAAACTTTTTAATAATAAATTGGACCGAAGAAATATTTTTTAAGAATTGGAAAATGCAATTATTGAAAATTTGGGGTGCAGGTGTGCGCTGTAGCATTGGTTTTTGGTAAGAAGTCAACACATTTCAACAGGAAGATAATTGGAAGGCTTCGTAAAAGTTGTAATAATAAATATATTCGTCACATCAGCCAAAAATGAAAAAATCGTTTAGGTCTACATAAAAGCGATTGTAGGTTACATCCTGAAAGATGTGCATTGGCTGAACATGTATTTGATAGAGACCACTTTATGGATTTTGAATCTGTTAGTATATTAGACATATAACCAAAAACCAAAAAAAGACTTTTCTTACAAATGGCTGTGACCATAATAATCTCAGTGATATTTATTATTACTTACTTACGATTGGTCATAAAAATAACTAGATTTCAAATTCTTATTCGCAATCGAAAATTATATAAATAAAAGTTGTAATTACAAAAAATTTTATTTTAGATAATCTTATATATTAAAAAAAAATGTATGAAAACTGAAGTCTGGCCGTTCTATCCGGCCGATTTTCTTCATTTTTCCTAAATGAAAGGTATTTAGATACAGATATGTCATCAATCATCGAAATTTTTTTCGACTCCCACCTTACTCAAGATAAACTCACCCCTGTACATTTCTTATGGGACACATTCACTCAAGCAATTAGATTTCTCATAGCTCCTCTTCTAATGAATGGATCTTGATCTCAGAACACTCAGTGGATTAAGCTCTTTCTTTTGAGCTATTAACTGTTTAAATTCGTTGAGTTTGAGGAAAGTTATGTGTGCACAATCAACTTTACTTTCGATTTTTTCCAAATACTGCGGCCGACGCACAGCAAAGATTGACTGGAAGGAAGTACTGTAAAATGATGTTATGTAATAATTACACTCTATCATACATAGTCTATCCTAATGCTGCGGAACAGCATGGGTCCCTAATTATATATAAAAATAATTCGTATTAACCTTTTATTATAATTTTAAATATCTATGAACAAATGATTAACATGACATATTGTATAATAATTTGACATTGAGTTTGACATAATGAAAGAATTATTTTAATATCTATTAACCCTGTATTGTCATAATCTAATCTATATTCTTTTTTTGTTTCCAACAATTTTAGTAAAAAAAGAAAATGTTTATAACAATTTTTTATATATCCGTCGGACATCTCTAACTCGGTGTGGGTGACGTTTTATGCCTTGTAATATGGACCATTCTAAAGCTTGTGATAATCCCTAGAGCCCATTTTTTATTTTGATCCTGGCCTCTACTCCGGTCCTAAGGTGGGCAGCTCTTAAAGGTTTTTTATGGAAATTTTCAAATTTTTCGGAAAAATTTCACCCAATGGTTTGATCGGGAAGCCACATAATACCACACATCAAGCACTACTACCGAGTTCCACTTGGCAGTGTATTTCTTACCAACTCTGCCACACTTGCATTTAACGAAAAACATTCAACTAAAGAATCGACGAACCAAGTCATTCATAAATCCATAGAAAACGCAATCAATCGTTAGGTTTAGGGAGAAAGTAATTTTACATTATAATAATATCATTTATTGACGAATAAAAAATATGAAACGTATACAATAATGAAAAGTGTAAATGATAAATACTGGATAAGTGAGTGAACACTTGTTTCAAGATATAAATATAAATACAGTATTACTTAAGTATAAAAAATATTCAACATAATATCAGAATAACGAAATATGTAGCACACTTAAAAAAGATAAATAACATTAATTGTGCGTGACAAAACAATACAATAACAAAAAAAACTTTAAAAGTACAATCAATTTGAAGCACAGAAGCCATCACAGTATGTCTCTATTTCAAAAGAACTGCCACAAACAACACATTGTACAAATAAAAATGGTTATGACCATAACAACAATTAATCATTTCAACAACACTACAATAAAAACATTTAGAGAGCACTTGCAACCGTTTTGAAATGTAAAAATTATCAAAGCACGTTTGTTTCACAGACATGCTGTTACAAGTAACACACGGTATAAATAAAAATTATAATAAAAATAAAAACAGTGCGTAATGATGTAAGTAGATGTAAAATGTATGAAATGAATCAGATGGACATATCCAGTCGAACAATCCCATCCCACCCAGGTCTTGGTGTTTCGTGAATGAATCTTTTTACTTTACTTTTAAAAATCTTAAACTTGTTTATGTTTATTATGTGGTCAGGAATAGAATTGAACACCTTGGGTGCTAAGTAGAAGAATGATCGCTGACAAACCGACCTGACCATTTGGGGAATAACATAGTGGTGTCTTTGTCGGGTACCGTAATTATGCGTAGGTAAACGAGCATAATTTTTTTTTACATTTAAATATAACATTCAAACAATATAGTTGTCTCAAATCCAGTATCCCGCATTCCTCGTATAATCGATCTGTAGGATATCGGTGGGGTTTTCTTAAAATCAATTTCAGGAACCTTTTTTGGATAATCTCCAGTGGTTTTATGTGTGTTCTTAGGGCTCCAGCCCAACCTACCAAGCTGTAACGTAAGTGACTTTCCACTAAGGCAAAATATAATATTTTCATATGCTTGAATGTTAATATTTTGTTGAGGTACCTGAATTTATAGAGGATGCTCTGTAATTTCTTGATGACGTACCTGATGTGAACATCCCATTTCAGACTATTATCTATCATTACACCTAAGTATTTGATTATGTCTACAGGCAATATAGACATACTTCGATTTCGTAAAGTGATGATTTCAAGATGATCAAAATCCGGTCTGTATACATTATTGCAACTGATAGACAGATAATAAGTTGTCTCAAGGTTAACCGTCAATAGTTTATGCTCAAGCCAATTCGTTACGTTTGAAAAATCAGCCTGAGCTTTATCTCGAAGTGCCTCCCAATTTTCAGCATCGTATACTATTGCTGTGTCATCGGCAAATCCAATTATTTCACCACTGCTTTTCAACGAGAACATTCCGGTGTGGTCCCAGAACACTACCTTGAGGTACACCATACTCAACAGCTCCTTCCAGGCTGAAGATATTGTCCACCTTTACTATCTGCCGTCTATTGGTAATATAGCTTTTAAATAAGTTAAGGTTTACATTCCTTATACCAATGTCCTCTAATGCTTGCAGAAGCAGGTCGTGACTCACAGTATCGAAAGCTTTCGATAGGTCTATGAAAATACACAGACAAGACTTGCTCTCATTCAAGGCATTATTTAGTTTCATCATTAGGGCCAGAATTGCATCCTCTGTTGACGTGTTTTCTTTGAAGCCAAACTGCCTGTCAGACAAAATTTTATATTTTTCAAGGTAAGAAGTCAACCTGTTCTTTATTAGTTTCTCGAAAAAATTTTATAGTTGTGTTAATAATGATATGGGTCTGAAATTATTTATTTTTGTTTTATTCCCCTTTTTATGAGGTGGTGTTACAATGGAATTCTTGAAAACTGATGGCCATATACCACCGTCTATGCACTTATTGATTATGTGACATAATGGTTTTAGGTGACATAATGGTTTCATAATAAAATCACCAATAATTTTGAGAGTTTCAGCTCTAATTCCGTCAATCCCAACCGATTTTTTATCCTTCAAACCTTTCAAAATCGTTTTCAATTCGTTGTCGTTCGTAGGTAATAAGACAAACGAGTTTGCAGTAAGATGCCTATTCGGAGTATAACTCTGGTCTCTAGTAATTTTATCAACAAGGGTTTTTCCGGTATTTACAAATTTTTTATTAAATTCGTTGGCGATAAAAATTTTGTTGGTTATAATGAAACTTGTGTCAGTTTCGATGGAGCGTATTGGAGTTTTAGATTTTTTTCCTCTACTCAAGTCGCTTACCACCTCCCATAATTTTTTCGTGTTGGTGCCATTTTTTATTATAGTATTATTATAGTAATCAAACTTTGTTCTTTGTATCAACGAATTCAATTTATTCCTGTACTGTTTGTATTCATTTTTTAGTTCTACGTTTCCCATATACTTAAGGGTATTTTTGAACATTTTATTTTGTGTTTCTATTGATTTCCTGTCCTGTCCTGGCAGGCAAAAAGGCACAGTAAATGTAATGTGACGGTAGAGAATAATTGAAAATTTGTTGAGAATTAGCGAACAACAAATACGGAATGTGATAACATACAAAAGATAAAACAACCAGGAAGAGAAAGACGTAAGTAAACTTGCATGAATTATAATTCTGAAAACAAAATACAAGTAAATTTGGAAACGAATGAGCAATACTGAAATTTATCAATTTTAACAAGAAATAAATTATACGTACAAAAACTGGTAACACGGAATACGATAAGAAATTTTATACAGTCAGAAAATCAATAGTACAGGAGCGTAATAAACAGAAATTATTCAAAAGAATAAAAGGAATCAATCACGGTAAAAAGTTAGCTCGCCTACGGGTTAAGGGTGAACTCAGTAGCTCTGTAACAAAAACTGTTTGCGAGACACTTGAAATCCGGTGCTGAAAAAGAAAGAAATCGAAGGAATTTTAAAAGAAGCAGGAATAGAAGTGAACTTAAAAAACGAAGTAACCGATCTACGAAGATTAGGGGAATTCAATAGTAGAACTAAGAGACCAATTATAATAAAGCTCAACCAATGGGAAGAGAAGCAGAAAATGAAAAAAAAGAAGAACCTAAAAGGTACAAACATTTGGCTAAATGATGATTTGCCAAAAAGAGTACAGGAAGACCGGAAATACATGATGCAGTTTATAAAAAAGAGCAAGGGACGTATTCAGAAATAGTATCGTTATTCTTTAATAGATCTAAATTAATGTCTCCCGTGAAAATATTGAAGTTTTCGGTATTACTCTCATTCTCTTCCAAGTAATTTTGCAGACAGACAATAAACTCTTTAGGATCAGTGGATGGCGATCTGTACATGGCTGTGACAACTATATTATTTTGTTGATCTAAATTTATTTTGATATTCAGCACTTTAGTATTATTAATTAGTACAACTGAGTGCTCATATGAGAAATGAGATTTCAGATACACAACAACATTTTGATTTAGATCCCCTTTATTGTATATTAGATTATATCCATCGATCTCAAATATGGTTGCATCAGCAATCTGCCAAGTTTCTGTTAGAACTATACAATCTACATTTTTATCCAAAAGACTAAGAAATATTTTGAACTCATTAAGATTCGCACTAATTGAACGTATATTTTGATTCAACAACTTGAAATTATGATTACTTTCATTTATCATTAGCAAGTCTTTACACTCAATCACAGTGGTCAGTGTGAAGGTTTCTACATTATTGCTATCAAAATCGCGTATATATGGATCCATTTTCCGCATTCGTTCAACAGAAAATTAGATTTTTGGATTATTTGCGTTGGTAATAGATAATAGAAAGCTTTACGTCACTCGGTGAGTTTGTTACCGATAACGAATCAGAAATGTTTCAAGATGATGTATTTGAAAAAATTGGTCCAATATCTCACTTCGATGCACGCATCTTTTGAGAAGTATTTTCCCGAAGAACAGAAAACAAAAAGAAAACTGAATTCATGGATTCATAATCCTTTTTACCCAACTTGCAAAAGCCCGGAAGGATGTCAAACGAGTGAATATCTTTTAGAAATATCGTCAGATACAAGTACAAGGAGTCACTATTCAAAACAACGCCTTTCAACGATTTTTGGTACAGAATTCGTGATGAATATCCAATACTTGCCAAAATGGCTCTGAATATTCTTCTCTCGTTCCCAACAACATATTTGTGTGAAACAGGATTCTAAACCTATGCAGCCACGAAAACAAAATACCGCAATAGAATGGACGCCGAACCTGATATGAAACTTCAACTGTTCTGTATCAAACCTGACATCAACCAGTTGAAGAAAAAGAAAAAAGTGTCACACCTCCCATTAGATTTTTTTTCCTTTTTAATATCTTCTATTATTAATACTTGTTATATAGTAATTTACTAAGTAAAGTAACTGTTACATTGTACTTTTATTATGCTTTTTAAAAAAGAATCCATTTTCAAAAGCCATTCATTTATTGTAGGGTTCCTTCAAGAATTTCGCTTTCCAAAAGGGTTCCGTCACCAAAAAAGTTTGAGAACCGCTGCTTCAGTTGAATGTTTTTGCATTTAACATAGATGAAATATTTTCACTTCTTACTCTGTATTTTTAAATGATGCCAGAAATGTTCAATTGGATTGAATATCCAACAGTATGGAGGCTGTCGCAGTACTGTATGTCCCACAATTTTAGCTATCATACCACATATATATTCTTTTTCAATATCTGCTGCTAACGTCTCTAAAAGATCAGTTTTGCTGTAGCTTTCGTCAGAATAAATGACACGGCTCGACAAATATTCTTGAATTTCTTTTTTTTCATTATTTGCTATTTGGTGCTTTAATTACCTGTCGGCCGTGATAATGTGCGTTGTCCATTACAATAACAATACATGTTTTCCGGTATATTTGAAAGCAAATAATTTTGAAACCAATTTTCAAAAAGTTCAGCCGTGGTATCCCGATGGTAGTCCAAACTTGAATCTTTAATGTTTTTTGCTGATAATAGCAACGCATTTGGATCCAACAAGAATTGGTGGTACTTTTGTCAGACGTTCTTTAGACGAATCTACCCAACATTTATTTCGAATATCATGCGTATCCCCTCCACAGACTTGTACGGCCAAATTGGATATTAGTTCGTTGTTAATTAATCATTTTTTAACACAATCAATGGTAGGTATATTTTGTTCCCAGTATAACATGTATATCTTCCTTCGAATAATATCGTATACACAATTAATTATATTGGCATTAATTCCTTTTTTTTCGATTACGAATAGATTTCAGTACGATATATTTTACTATAGATATTGGTGTTTTTGTTAATTGACGCGTTTCTTCCATTGCGGCAGTTGTTCCCAAGCCTCGACAATTTCATGTTTCGTAAACATTTTTTATAATTAATTTTGCACCAGGAGTTATATGCACTTTTTTACGCAAGAGCGAAACATTGTTAATGTGTTTGCTTCAAATGATTGCAATATACCGCAAGCTAGAAATAAGACACATATTTGTAACAAAATGCAAAAATACATCCAGTAATAGTATCAGATTAATGACTTTTAAAAAAGAAGATTTTTCCGAGAAAATTGTTTGATAATGACCTGATTAAATACTGACATTAAATTCCTGCAGTAATAGTATCAGATTAACGACTTTTACAACAGGAGGTTTTTTCAAGAACAATTTTTGATAATGATCTGATTAGATACTAGCATGATTATGGAATCAAAATTTCTACGTAAAGATTATTTTAGGGCGTCTTAAGTACTTACCTGTACTAGCGGCTTGGGAATACCAACTACCTACTCAGAGATTATTATTACAGGTAAGTAGCCGATGGTTATTGGAGTCAAGACGAAATACCTTGGAACGAACTATAATTGCTTTACTATTATTTTGTTTAGGTACCTTGTATAATTTCACTCAAAGTAGTAGTAATGAGATTATCACTAGAACAATATTTCGTAACTATTAAATGGTACTACTTATTTTTGCTTAAGAATATTTTATCAGAGTCGATGTAATAAGAAAAGTAAAGAAAATCAATGAGATACCTTCTGAACTGCTGAATTATATTTTTCTGGACTATCACAATAGTGCTAGGTCGAGCCATCGCCAATATGTCGTCTGTAATCCTGCAAAAACATAAGAATCATCAACAATAGTCCAAACGACTAAGAATTTTATTATGTAAATTGTAGGGTGAAGTGATATTAAATATTGTGGCAAATATAGGAAGTTACTCAAACAATTGCACTTTAGGTATACGACACATTTCATAAAAAATGGCCCATTTGTGAATAAAAAATACAGACTCCCGCTTCATTATCTTATAAACAGGAAACTTACACTAAAACTGGTAACATACATATAAAAATGAAAGCGTTGTTGTCATATCTAATGCTAATTTTTTATATATTTGTGAATAATTCGGAAATACTTTAAAAAACTCTAGAACTAATAATTTTAACATGTATTCTTGAATTTTTCAAAATTCAGTTATATATGTACCTAATACTTCGATTTATGAGTCATATAGAAAAAGGTTATTTTTATGAAATAAACTTTCTAATGTTTAAGAATGTTCTTCAAATAGTGGCAACGTCTGCCTGAATTGCGACTCGAAAGACGCCTGTCCCGCTTTTGCTCATTCATTAGACAAGGAAAGACGAGTAACAAAATTCGGGCAAAACCGACTGAACAGTCACACCAGTGGCGGAACAATAATGTAAATAAAATAAACTAAATTAAGGTGGAAATAGGAGTATTAGGAATTTTCAAATATTCTATTTGTTGGAGTTGGATTGTATTAGGTAAAATCTATTAAATATTATATATTCTCATCTCCTATTGTGGGGAAAACAAAATCATTTTAGTTAAATGGTTTCTAATTGGCGTCTTTATTTCACTTCCACAGTCCATAATTGTTATTGAGGGGAGTAATGTCACTTGAATAATTTTGACGTTCTAAAATTTAGTTACAAATACCTAATTATGGCTAAGAGGTACGTTGATGATTCCGAAAAGAATAAGGCATACTGCAAAGAAAATACACAGCTCTATAACACCTCAACCAGTTAGTACATCAACAACATTTGCAACAAATATAAAAAGAAATAATAAACTTCCATAATTCAGTCCCACATATTCAGTTTACTGTTGTTCAAACTTTACAGCTAATTTTATTATTAAACAAATTTTTTATATCATTGTTATAGGTAACTCTTAAGACTTTTATCTTAGTATTTATTGTTATAGTCGTACATAAAGTATAGTATTCAACTTGCGGCAATGGTCATAACTCGATGAATTACTGCACTCGCCTGCGGCTTGTGCTGCAAACTTAATCTGCGTGAATTATGACCACATTACCGCTCGTTAAATAATATACTTTTTCAAATGAGTCGTAAATTGTGGTCATCCTTGCCTTTTCATCTTTATCAAATTGAGGAATACTATTTTTTATCAGACAAACGGGATCTGTTTTTGTTGGTCTACAGGTCTACAGTTTACAACTAAAAAAGGTGTACAATTACCAATGCCTCCACTTCGAACTTCTGATCTGATTAACAAACTCTTGTACGATGACCTAAACTGACAAGCTGTTGGATTGTTATCCCATCCACCTTTGGATCTGATAGAAAAAGAAAGTACATGGTACTGAATTCTATCTTGTAACTGGAACTAGCACGATGCGGTAGAAAACTGTGGCCTCAGTGTGGGACACGTGCGTCTGTTCTAAAGGGAAAATGTTCTCTCTCGCACTTACATTGCCTTACCGACTTCCTAGGTTTCTCTGACGTTTCTACGGTTAAATATACAGTTGTATTATCGGATCTTTACCCGTGCGTCATTAATACCTGATAACATAACCGACATAATTATTAACTGGCATCTCTTTCAGAACAAAATAATTTGACATTTGTCGGTTATGTTATCAGATATTAATGACGCACCGGTAAAGATCCAATAATTCAACTGTACATACACTTAGAAAGGGACATTAATGGTTAAGAAAATAATGATACATGTACGAATTTCGAGGACAATTTAATTAATGTATAAAAAATCCCATAAGCCACATGATTTTGTAATTATGACAGCGAAAAAAGTTTGCCTTAGCTTTTCCAGCGACAATAACGAAACCTAACTTTTGAAAACATGACAACCAGCATTGTAAACAAATTTTTGATGACGGTATGTCAATGTTTCTCAAACTTGCGTTTTCAGAAAAGTTTTCATTTGTGGAAATGTCGTGATTTGGAGAGTCTTCGAATGGAGAAATTGAAAAAGGCATCAATAATAATGTGCCTCGCAATACTGTGAATTCAACTAAATCAATTTGGCGACGATTTGCAACGTTTTGTTTGGAAAAAAAATATGAACTCATTGCAGAAACTTCCACTGAAGAGTTAGCTTCTATTTTATGTGACTGGACATTCAACATGAAGAAGAACAATGGAGAAGATTATAAAGAGAGTGCAGTCAAAATGATTTGAAACACTTCATCAAAAATGTTACAAAAGAAGTATTTTAAAGATTATAAAAGAATTTTTAATCCGTACACGGACATACAGTTTAAGAAAGCGAGAAATGCACGCGACACAAAACGCAAAACTTTACTAGCAATCTCAGAAAAAAGGAAGGTGGGTTCTAATGCTCTCACAAAACGAGAAATTTTTGAAATGGCACTGTCCTGGAGTGAAGAAGAACCTGTAGGCCTCCAAAGAAAATTTTATCACATTGCTGCATATGAATTGGCTTGGCGAGGTGGAGAAGAGAGACCGGAAGAGTTGAATATACCCCGGGGTTTACGAAGACAGCACAAGAGGGAAATCAGAAGTTGGCCGACAGTAAATGGTCGGTAGCAAACACTGCAGAAGATTGTGTATGTCCAGTAAGATTGTTTAAACAAATTATGGGAAGACGGGGAAACCATATCACATGTGAAAAGTTTTTTTAACTCCAAATCCTTTCTGGCAAAAAACAAATTCGAAAGGATGGTATAAGAATTCTCCTATTGGGATCAACTAAATATCTAAATGGACCAAATCTTCGGCGAAAAACTTTGGACTTGTTATCAAGCAGGTGAAAATTACGAACCATTCTAATCGAGCTGCCGCCGTAACTGAATTGTCCAGGAGTGGTATAGGTGAACAAAAACTTGTGAAAATTACGGGACATAACAACCCATCGCCATTAAAACCGTACCTTCAGTTAGATGAAGAACATCATAGAGAAATCATTCGTTCCATTCGTACTACCATCCAGGAAACAGTTACTACCACCGCTCAAAATACTAGCATGCAGCAAAATATTAACAAAAGACACGAAAGTTCTGAAAATCAAGCAATTTTTAATAATTGTGTTTTTTTATTGATGCCTCATATTATCTATTTAAAACACGCCTTACCGTGTTTAAATCGAACTTTCAAACAAGCGCGTTTTTTAAAGTCCCTATGGTAACAACAACTCGAGAAACATAAGTATCAATGATAACTTTTTTTATTAGTTTTTGAATTCTATATTTTAATTGTGAACCAATGTCTTATTTGGTTTTTTCTGCAAAATTTATTTATATATTCATATATACATTGTATCCTTTTGAATATAAATAAAGAAACTTTTTGATTATTGATCTGACAGCAGTACCTCGTAACGTCAAATAAAAATACTATTTAGGATGGACTTTCACGAAACTTGGATAGGCATCGAGGGCGGACTTTTATGAAATGAAACTTGGCTGGGCATCGAGAACGGACTTCCATTTTTTTGTAGTAATATTATAATAATAATATTTTATTATTTCAAAGTGCACCAATAAAAAAAATAGCGTAAAGTATTCGTGGATAACTGGTCTTTCAAACAGAAAGACCTCTTTATCCACTTATACTTTAATATACTATTTTAACAATTGTACTTTTCCGTTAAATTAAATAAACTAATTTACATCTCATTTTTTAATTTATTGATTTACATATTCATTAAATTGTCTCACAGAATTATACTCTAGCTTTTTTTGAGTCGAAGTAAACTTGACATTTACAATTCGAATTTTGTTGCCATTAGGTAATTCAATTCAAAAAACTGCCAGAAAAAATTACTCGTCCTACGGACTCGTAATTTTTTCGGAGGCAGTTTTTTTCGTTTAATTGCCAGGAAAAAAAATTCTTATTGATACATGTTTACTTCGACAAAAAGCTCTCGTGTAATTATAAGTGAAAAAATTATTTATTTCTGAACAAAAATAATGGCTTTTCTTACGAATTCCTTTAATTTAACAAACTTAATATTAAAATACCTAATTATACGTACACAATATAATAACTACCTAATATAAGGAATATTTTTCCTCCAGAAGGGTAGCTTAACTATTTATATGAAATGTCAAAGTTTATTGATGTAATGGTGCATTTATAATATAATAATTATTTCTTGTTTCTGAGTTATTAAACTGTATAAACTTTTCATTAGTCGCATTGGGAAAACTAATCCTTGCTTTTTTGTAGATGGACGAATTTTAGTATCAAATCTAGATTTGAAGGACATTTCATATCAACAATTATGGGATAAAATGCTAGTATAAATGAGTTTATAATACGCATTCATTTAATTCAATAAAATATGGATATATTTGTTAAAACAACACAATTCTCATTAAAGTTAGTTCTTTTTAAATCCAAAATCTGTTTTTAAATTGATAAAAAAGTTCCGTTTCATTTAATTTATGCGGGAGTGTATCTTTTTATCCCAACAATTGTAGCTTTTTTAGCATACGTTTCTATGCTAAATTCTGCATACGAATCAGCTACGAACTTAATAATTTGCAGTTTATGCAAATTTTGTAGGTTGTAGGCGCATCTATGAGTAATGCTAATTGATCCAGCTCGCTGTTTAATTCGACTGCGTCATTTTGGTTCTCATTAGTATTTCGTTTGGTCTCCCCAAAATGACACTGGTATTAAATCAAAATCATTATTGTAGAGACAATTTGCATTTAAACTAGGCTCTATACTATTTCTAAACAATAATTTTCGTATCGCCCATTTGAATTGCATACGTTAGGATTATTATTCCAACCAATTCACGACCTAATGCATGAAAAGTATAGCTCCAAAGGATCCTGTGTGCATTTATAGGTCAAAAAATATTTTCGCGGATCTTATTCTTTACATAACAACTGCAAAGCTAATTTTTCGAAGTTAACAATGTTACTGGGAATTCCAAGAGCAACTTTTTTTCTTGGATGTTTCAAAATAGAACAACTCCCGACTTTCAATTATTTAATATAGTTTGCTGTCTCTACAAAGATTTGCTTCCAGTAGTTTGTAGTTCTTTAAAGTGAATGGCGACTTATAAACTTTTCCGAATGGACTTCTAGAGTTCATGATATCGAAAATTCGATCAAAAACTTTTAAAAACTCAACCGTTGCTTCACGACCTTCATGGCCTGATGCTCTTAAGAAGTTGATCGCATTAGTAACACTGCTACTAATCACTTGCATGGTAAGGCGAACATTCATGTTTTTGTCTTTAAAATTAATACGTGCCCCTGATAGCGCATTGGCGAACTTTAGTTCCTCTGACTCTTGTAGTTCATGTAATTTTTTTATATATTTAAAATCAATTTTTCTCTGAAAGGAATTCAAGTCCGTTAATTCGGTAAGAGCATTTCTTAATAATTTAAGTAAATGATAGGGATCTAAGACAAAACCAATACCTTCATATACTTTGTAGTTACTATGTGAAGTATGTTTTTGTTGTGTACTGGACAATTTAAATGTAGGCTGCATTTCGTCTAGTAGATCTAGACGAAAACCTCATAATTGGAACGTTTTCATGTTTATAATGCACCCATCACAAGTTATAGACCGCACAATAATATTAATGTCTTTAAGCTTCTCTAAAGCGATCATTATAAATTCCTTTTGTAAAGACACGGTAATTTTAATGATGCAAAAATAAGAAATTGAGCATTTAAAATTAATTTTATAAGACACAATCTCGAATACTAGTAGTTCTGTAATTAATTCTTGACTGTCGACGGCAGCAACGCCACCCAAATCAACGTAGCCACAATGTTTAGCATGTCTTTTATCATACACAATTTGTGATCGACTCGCCATTGTATCAAAAATCAGAGCAACTTCATTTAAATAGTGGCACTGGGTGACTTGCTTCTTTAAAAATTGAAAAACCTCGTCAAGAAAACCTATTTCAAAATTATGGGATGACAACCATTTCCTCGGAGGATGTGGTAAACACAAAGTTTTTCTTATATAACTATATGCTTTGGGAGAATAAAAATATAATGTGAGATAAAACTCTTTCAACTGGTTAGAGTACAGATTGTGTGTTCTCTTTGAGTGGGAATTTTTCAATTCGTTTTAAAATGATTCCAAAGAAAAACCTTCAAAATATTTAATCAAAGTTTCCTTCATGTTGTTGTTTGTTTGTTATTTTTTTTAAGGTGGTTCACCAGTTCCTTCATTGTTTTCAGTGTTTTGGTTCTTGAATAGATGAGGCTTTTACTTGAAGATCCATACTGAACGATGAAATAAAGCAATTTAATTTGTTTAAAACATCATTATATTTGAACTAATGTTCAATTTAAACTAGTTGACGCGTTTCGCTAACACAGTAGCTTTCTCAAAACGAATGAAGGTTTAATGGAAAAATGTTTTAAAATATACAGTTCATAAATACAGAATTCTACTTATACTAATATTAACAAAGGTATTGAAAAAAAGTCCCTGGAAAATCATTCACTACGATTCCTAAGATATCTTCTAGATAAATGGTTTAATAAAGGAGAGTGATTGATATCTATTTGGTCGTTAAGAAGGTTACCTGAATATTTGTTCTTATTTATCTCAAGAGCTTCTAAAAGATTTACTTTATGCATGTAAAATTTCAAAATTTGGGTCGAAAATGTGTTGGTTTTCTAATAAATGATTTGAATAGTTGGAATCTAATTTTTTGTTGTCATAGCTACGTTTGTATTCCTAAATTCTAGTTTTAAAATTTCTAAAAGTTCTACTGATATAAATTTTATCACAGTTGTCATTACCACATGAACCACCTGAACATGACAGAAGAACGCATAGATCTTGGAGGAATGTTAAACGGAATTAGTTGTAAAATATCTGGTGCGTTAATTGTATTGTTAATAATACCATTGATGAAATTTGACGTCTATGCTCTAAAGACAAAATCTTAAATTCAGTTCTTAAACTAGTTGTCCGCACTGTATTATAACTAGGCCACTTTCGACGCTTTTTAAAGTACAAGTGTCGTAGTAATCTATTTTGTACTCTTTCAATTTCATTCAATGTTGTTTGGCGCTCACCAGACCAAATAATAGAAGCAAATTCTAATTTTGATCTAGCTAGGCTAAAATATAATGTTATGTATAATGTACACATATATTACTAAAAGAATAGCAGTTTTTTATTACAAATCTTAATGTTCGATTTGCTGATTTTACAAGAGTACTAATGTGATTTTGAAAAGAAAATATGTTATTGTAAGTTACCCCAAGATCTTTATTTTCGGTTTTCCTTTCAAGAGTATCTGAAAACATATTATAATCAAAAATAATTGGATTTTTCTGGCGAGTTACTGTCATTATTGCACACTTTATGATGTTGAAGTATAGTTTATTTTTGATACTCCATTCAAATATATTTTTTATGTCCTTTTGCAAAGAAATACAGTCTCTAACTGTATGTACATCTCTAAAAATTTTAAGGTCATCTGCATACAGTAAACAGTCAGAATGAGTAATTACTGATGGCAAATCGTTAAAAAATATTATAAACAACAGAGGTCCTAAATTACAACCCTGTGGTACCCCTGAGTTAGCATGAAAATGATTATGTTCATGATATAATATAAATAGGACTCAAGAATATATGAAGAAGCTCTTTTTAAACAAATAATTATCCTCTAATTGCTTAAATAAAAGTTTGTTTACAATTTACACAATTGTTCGAGCATAATATATGTTAAAAGTGCTGAGTAAAACCGGCTATGATCTGATCAATCAGAAATCAGAATTGTCAACTTAAATTCGAATCACTCCTCCTAATTTAAAAACAGGGATAATGTAATTCTATTTTATTTAAAAAATTCAATAAATGCGAATTATAAAAAATATTGTGTAAAACTTGTGTCACAATGACTCTCTGTAGTACTCGTGCTTTGCGCCACTCACCGTTTCGCGGTTCGTTGCGCAAAATGCACTCGTACTACAAAACGAGTCATTGTGACACTTGTTTTACAAATAACTATTATGATCCCGCAAAAATACATCCAAGTCTCTGTGCAAGACCGATATCGGTACAGGCGGAGGTTATTGCACTTTCCAAACTTTATGGTTTGACTTTACACAATACACTAGACAATTCAAATTTTTCAGTTCAGTTACTGTGGACTCCAGTAATTGGCTCCGTGTAGATATTGGAAGTTAGTGAGAGTTCTCATTCGTCAAAAATGGAGTTCCAGTCCACTAACTTTGTCTAGTTGGTAACACTAGCTTTATTTATGGGAAAATATTATCTCTCATATCAATATCTTTGAGGATAATGAAGATGATGCACACTAATCCATAATTCCAATCAAACTGGCTTTATGAACCGGTGTCTTGTGAATGTGAGCACACCTCACTTAGTGAACAAGTGATACTGAATGCTGAACGATAGTTGAATACTCTCATATCTTATAAAATCACTAATATTTCTTTCTTAAAAACAGTGTTGAGGAATGTACTGTAATAAATTTAAGCGGAATGTTTTTTGTAGAAAATCAATTTGATCATGACTTGATAGACATTGTGTATAAGTAATAAAATAGAAAAAGTGTATAATTCCCATGCTTCGAAAACCTAACATTAAAATAATTTCGCTATAAAAAGAGATCCAAATAGTACTTCATTATATATAATTTCATTTGAAAGTTTAGTTTCAATTATCAGTCTTCCGCAATTGACCTATGACTTTGCTTTCTTTTCATTCTATAATATACTAATATTTTTAAATATTTAAATTCTTTAGATGCAATTGGACAGATTACTCTGAAAGCTGAATGTAACTATACATGTATATTAAATAAAATTGATAAAATAATTTTCAGTGCTTAAATGTTGTGGTAAATATATAGAGTTAGTATGTCTGACAATTTGTAATTGTTCATTTACAATGTGATACAAGAACTTCTTCAATTAGTTTTGTGCTGTATTGTATGAAATTAACATTCAAAATACCAGTAATTTAAGTGGAAAAAGTTTTTTAATTGCTAAATCCCGAATGACAATTTTGTACAGAGTTACGTCAATGGATACTGTATATTAAGCAGTAATGTATTGTGTATAATCAGCATACTATAAAATATATCAATATAGTAGAATTCAAAATAAATCAGAATGTGTTTGTTAACTTTAGTTTAATAAATATCAAATTTGTGAGTAGTTCATTTTTAAAAAGGCGTTCTCGAATTTCGAAAACATCATTGGCGCAGTCGGTAGGATATTTCGGAAATGTAACGTATCGCACGGGAAATTGTTTGTTTCAATTCGAATCGTGTTGATAAACTGTATTCGAGTGCATATCAAAGCTGCAGATAGTTCGAGTGAACATCGAGCGACTCCAATAGTTCCAGTGAACGACACCAAAAAAAACGTCTGAAGAGCAAGACAGACAAAGACCATAAATTACCTGGGTTAAGAGCTAACGTAGTTCCAACCTTTAGGACCCTAGAATATGATAGCTTTACTTATAACGTAAGTGCTCATTACTATTTCCTTATTTTTCATAGTCATTGCTTATGTAGTTATATCAGTATATAAAAATAGTTAATATATTTTGATGAGTGAATCCGAACAAGAGAATATAAGTATATTAATTTGAAAATATTTTAAATTTACGACAAAGTGAAAACAATAAATTTGAAAATAATATAACAGAAAATAATTTGAAAATTTAGACGATAACTTATAAATGGCTAGAAAAGGTACAAACTACCAACTACTCAGCTTATATTTAGACTCAATTCTATATTTTGATGGAAACCCTCACACACTTAATATTTTTATAGGTAATTGTGACACATTATAAAATGATCTAGCGTGGTTCTAGCTAGCAAATTAATAGATTAAACGGTCTTAAAGGTAAATTGGAACAAAGTATATACCAAATATTTTAATTATTAATGTATGCCAACGTTTATTCATAAATGATTTGTCAATTGTTTATATTTTTATTGTATAGGTTCAATCCATAGGTATACATAACGTTCGAGTTTTGGGATAAATTACCAGATATACTACAGAAATAATTCTGTTCATGATATAGTATAAACAGAACGCAAGAATCTACGAAGAAGCTCTCTTTTAAGTAAATAATCATCCTCTATTTGCTTAAATTCTTGTTAATATATACGTTACAATATATATAAAAAAGGCTTAAATGGAAGTTTGTTTACAATTTACACAATTGTTAAAACATAATATATGTCTGACCAATCAGGACTCTACAGAATTGCCAACTTAAATTCAAATCACTCCTCCTAGTTTAAAAACAGGGATAATGTAATTATATTTTGTTTAAAAAATTCAATAAATGCGAATTATAAAAAATATTGTGTAAAATTTGACTTTTTGTAGTATTTGTGCTTTGCGCAACTCACCACTACACGGTTCGTTGCGCAAACTGCTTTAAAAACTGAATCGGTTATTAATAACCCTGGTGACACTTATGAAGAAATTTTAGAATTCTTACGTTAGTTTGAAAAAGAAAAAGCTTCTACGAGTGAACAAAACCAATCAATAGTAAATACCATCTCAGATATACAAACACAGACTCCTAATAATACCGCTGATATACCTACAAATACTAAAGACGAACTCAATACACCTGAACCTGACTTAACTCTCTACTCCCAAATCTAATTCCTCAACTGTTCATTCCACCACCAAACAAGCTATTCCTATAATAGACGAAATTATAAATAACAATGTTCACCAAATTTCAGTATACCCAAATTTATAGAAAAAAATAGATATTTCTCAAGAGACTTACGAAAAGTTAAAATTCCTGAAAACGACAATGAACGTTTCATATTTGAATATTTGGTAGAATACACAGATTTTAACAACACATTTTATATTTATTTTAACAAAGAGAGTTTGTATAACGGTTTCATTAGAGTGCATTGTGTATAATCTGCATATAGTGAAATATATAAATATTATAGAATTCAAAATAACTCAGAATGTATTTGTTAACTTTAGTTTAATAAAAATCTCATTTGTGTGTAGTTCGATTTTATAAAGGCATTCTCGAGCTCGAAAACATCATGAGCGTCGTCTACATGCAGATTGTTTGAAATACATCCAACATGTTTGGCCGATACGCCACTGGGCGAAATCGGCGAAAAAAGTGCATCTATTAAAACTACCTAAACTCCACAATATATTTCTAAGCAACAAATAATTTACCGGATGACGTAAATGTTTCCATGCATTCCCATGTTTCAATGTCATAAACCATTCATAAAAGTTCAAAAATACCTTTCGGCTAGATAATATTTAGAATATAATAAGCTTTATAAAAATTCGAATCCACAAATAAATATGCAATGCACCTTTTCGGAAAAACCCGTAATATAACAAGGGAATATATAAAAGGCAAAATTTACCTTCAATCTCTCTCATTTTTTCGGTTCACTGACCGCTCGTTTTACCTCGCCGAGGCTTCTAATTCCTCATGTTTAAATAAAAATATTTTTTCTTAGCAAGTGCGTATTGCAAACTCTAAAGTAAAAGTAATTATACAGTTGTTACGGAGTGTTGTATATTATGTAAATAAAACTGAGACGCCACAATTTCTGAGTTTTATTTGAAGTTAATGTTGACGAAGAACACAAGAAAAAACCAGCCCAATAAAGGAAACACAGCTCTTTTGAATGACTAGTAAAATAGTCACCCTGACGGAAGCGACGGGAATGTACTAAGTCCCCTCAAATCCGCACACAGATGAAAGACTAAATTTCAATTGCGGAAATCAATAAATTGATTTCGATTTTTACTAAATATATAATTTGTAAATTGAGAATGATAAGAGTTATTCACCCCGTCCTCTTACTAAAAAAAAGGTAATTGCTAGTTACTTCTAAGTTTAAGACAGGAATTGAGCTTATCGGAATAACAATTTAACCTTTCACATATTTTTAATAAAGTAGAAACGTGTTATGTTTCCAACAACAACATACGAGATTTCAAAATGATTTATCTTTTTGTAGGTTACTTAGGTATATAATTTTAAACCGAAACGTTTTGTGATGCAAATTGTGGTTTTACATATATATTCCTATTTATAGAAAACATGCGGCTAAAATAAAATACACCTCATAATTTACAACAATTGAAAACGATATTCAAATGGCATAAAAGTAGAAAACGAGATTTTTATCACTTAGAGCGTGGAATTAATTTTATTTTGGACTATGATATACGACATAAAAATCAAAATTTTAGTCCGGTAATTCAGACCATAGAATACGAATTACATTGAGCTCTAAATTGTTTACTCAAGTTCATTCAAGCTGCATATACAGAGTGTCTGAAGTAAAATGTTCACCCCCCCAGTATCTCGAGTAATATTTAAATTTGGAAAAAAACGCCAAAAGAGGTCCGTTCATTATTTTATTTTGAACTATTTTTTGAGAAAACTGCTTAAATTATTGTGAAGTTCTAAAAAAACAATTTAATTTTGACGAACGTACTGTTCAAAGTGCCCACCTCCAACTGCCAAGCAACGGTACAGCCTGTTCTCAAATGCGTCTCTAATTTTTCGCAACATTTATGGTGTAATTAAATGGCATTCTGTCACGATTATTTGTCGAAGGTCTTGAAGATTTAAAATGTGCCCCATTAACTTTAGACTTAAAGTAGCCCCACAAAAAATCCATAGGAGTTAAATCGGGTGACCTATCTGGCCATTCGATAGAACCTCTACCGCCTATCCATTGTCCGGGAAAACAAGCATCTAAAAAGTTGCGAACTCGTACATCATGGTGTGGAGGCACTCCATCCTATTGAAAAATAATGTGAGACACCTTGAACAATATTCAATCATAAAATTGATCGATCGTATACCTAAAATGACAAAAATTTGGTACTTGAAGTACCATAGCACCCGTTGTACTGGCTTTAGTGCGCTGATTATCAATAGGGTTCATCTTCGAGATGCTCCGAATAATATCCAATCATAAAATTGGTCACTTGTATATGCTCCGGAGGCTGTATCGCCTAACAAACTGAAACTTCCCAAATGACAAAAATATCGAACTTAAAGTACTGTAGCCCCTGTTGTATTGGCTCTGGTGAGCTGCATATCAATAGGGTTCATATGTGAAATGTCCTGAATAATATTCAATCATAAAATTGGCGACTTTTTGAACTCCGGAGGCTGTATCGTGCTAACAAACTGAAATTTCTCAAAAAATGACAAAATGTCGTACTTCAAGTACCATAGCACCCATTGTACTGGCTCTGGTAAGCTGAAAATCAATTGGGTTCATCTGTGACATGTTCTCAACAATATTTAATCATAAAATTGGTGACTTATTGCACTCCGGAGGCTGTATCGTGCTAACAAGACATGTAAGAAAAAGTGGCCGACGACAACGACGACGACGACATACACACAGGATTTTTGTTCTAAAAACCGTTTGTTCGTGTTGTTGTTGATGGAAAACGTAAAAATAACTCAAAAAAAATTTCAAAATTCCAACTTTTTTGGGGTAAACCAATAGTTTTCTCGCATATTAGATAGGTTGGGCGGAAAAGTAAAAAGTTGGTTTTCATGGATATTTACATCATCTTCCAGTGTTTGGGTTATTAAAGGATCAATAAGGTTTTTTTAACAAGTCCAAGTAAATGTTACCAGTCAAATTCCCATCAATAAAAAGTGGCCGTATAATGTGGACGCCCAAAATAACTGCCCAAACATTCAATTCTTGGGATGTTTGTGTGAGACCTTCTCTGAAAATGTGTGGGTTGGTATCACTCCAATAACGACAATTATGTCTGTTGACTTCACCTTTCAACGTAAACGTATTTTCATCGGAGAAACAAATGTTGTAAAGTAAACCATCATTCAAGCGCTGAGGGAAATTTTCGCAAAACTGTAAACGTCGATCCAGATCATCTTCGTTCAATTCTTCCATTAACATCTTGTACGGATGGAATTTTTATTTTTTGACAATCCGTTTAACACTACTTTTTGATACAACAGGTACATGAGCAATTTTTCTCAATGACTGCCTGTTATCCATTAGAATATTAGCAAGAACACCTACTTCACGATCATGTTTTTTGTTCGAAACAGAGTCAGTTTCTTTATTCAAATTTTTTAAATAAATGTAACATACTGACGAATAAGATGCTGTTCCACATGGTTTTGGTTAAAGAGTCTAGCAGCGACACTAGCACTCTCATTATCTTGATAGTAGTGTCTAATTCAACTCGTGCTTATGTACAATAAAACATTTTAAAAGTTGGAATTTTAATAATAACTGAGTTATTGATCAAAAAGAACTGTGAATAAGCATACGAATTTTACCTTTTATCAACTTCAACGAAAAATGTTTGTTATTTGAAAAACTAAAAACAACAATTAATGCATATAAGAACATGTTTTACTCCAACCATAACAAATTTTGAACGAGAATGTTCAGGATTGACAATTTCAAAAATCCCAATGATCCTGAAATAATTTCTTATTCTTCAAAAGCCATTCAAGGTTTTCAAGGGATGGTTTTGGGCGCTTGGGGTATGAAAAAATAAGTTTGAAACGATGTAAAAATTCAGCCCATTGTAGGTTAAAATTTTGACATTTTTTCAAAATTTAAACAAAACTCGAAATATTTGGTGGGTGCAAATTTTAGTTGGAACGCTCTGTATAGTAGTAACCATCAAAAGTTATCGAACCGGGAATATTACCTACACTATATATTATTAAAAAAATATTATTGATCATCACATAATCGCAAGAAGCATTATTAGTGGTGGCAGGGCCGTATCTAGACCAAAATTCCGGGGGGTCAGGTCAGTGACATTTGGAAAATTGAGAATTTGAAAAGGGATATAAAAATGGTTTTTAACGAAAAAAAAGCAGGTTCAACTCAGAAAATGTATTTAACGTTAAAATTTAAAAAATAATCATAACAATAAAGGAATATTTCTTTGCTTTTCCCTCGCAAAACGGTTTAACACCTCTGTGGTCTGAATTTTAATGTTTCTATGCACGCTTAAAAGGGCAAGACCTGTTAGCCGCTCTTAACCAGGGAGTTGAATTGCGCAAATAGTCTTTTAAACGTCGCTGCCTTTGAAATGATCTTTCTGTCGAAGCTGTAGATACAGATTTCCGTAGCAAGAATTTGTAGAAGCATATATTGGGAAACATAGATGGATTACATGTTGATAATGACTCTATAGCATTTTTTGGTCTTCCTGCTTGAGGCAACTCAGTCCATTTTTGTTTGCATATTTGTAATTCTGCAGAAAACGCAACGAGGTCCAAAAATCCATTTTTACTATCTGTGTAAGGCACATAGTTGGCACTAGACAATATAGTGATGAACGTGTTTTTTATGATTTGCAAAACTTTCAGATAGTTCTTCAATGAAATCATCAAAAAAAGGAATTGTAATTGTTATTAGAAAATAAAGTGGCTAGCATAATATTAGAACGATTATGCTGACGTGCAACTATTCTAGGGATTCTCATGCACTCATGGTCATCCACAGACTTTATAAGTGCTTCGAATTTTTCAAAAATATGTTTAAATTCCTGATCTATATTCACTCTCATATTCCTGATCTGACTAATAACAGTATTCACATGCTCAACAACACTAGCTGGATCAAAATACATTACCTGTAGTATTCTGCATGAAGGTAGAGTAAAAGCAAGTAAACTGGACGCTGTGAACATACTGATGATGAATTCACTAGTCATAATAGGTCGAAGGAAAAGCTTTCGAGGAAATTTCGATATCTTTTACCTGTTTTGGTTCTTCTAGTGTTTCAACAATTTGTTCAAAAGCTTCAGTAAACCTAATTAAACCATCATGATTTTCCACCCACCGAGTTTCACACATTTCGCGCACTTAGTACTTGAAACATGTTCTTTTATTTTATTTTTTAATATCTCAGTGCACATAGCTGATATTTTTATGAAATTTGCTATAGATTTAATCGTCCCAATGCAATTTCTAATGCTCTGAACGTTACTGGAATTGGCAAGAGCTAAGTTTAAAGAATGAGTACTACAGTGCACGTATATTGACGCTGGATATTCTTTTCTTTTATGATATCCTGAAAACCTTTAAAAGTGCCACTCATGGCAGCATCCCCATCATAACCCACTCCAACTATGTAAGTGCAATTTATTCCAAGTACTTGCAAACTTTCTAACATCACTGTCGCTAAATTCTTGCCAGTAGTTTTATGAACAGATACGAATTTGAAAAAGTCTTGTCGCAATATGCAGGATGAATTTTCATCTCCTTTATCAAAATCTATCTATCTTACACAAAGGGATAACTGCTCAGTACGAGAAATATCTGTTATTTCATCCATCATAAGAATAGATATTTTCATAAAACGCTGGAATACCTTTTGGCAAGAATCCGAATCTAAATTAAAACACTTAAAACCTAACTTCGGACCTTGGCATATATCAACTGGAAACAGAAGGAACCAGGTAATCATCACCCGACTACGTCTAGGACACACCAGATACACGCATGAGCACTTAATAACAAGGGAGGATCCTCCATTTTGCAATTTATGTGATGAAGAGGTGTACATCACCTACTAATCGATTGCCCTATGTATGATCTACTACGAAAGACCTACAAGATTCCACGAAATATTAAGGAAATCTTAGGTAATACCTCAGACCCACAAAGCTTTTCTGAAAAGTGCAAATATATTTCATAAGATAAAACCATTCTACCGTCACACAGTATACCTAAACTAAACGTTAACACCTGTTTTCTGTTGTTTATTCTATTAATTATGAATTATGTACCATATACCGCTAATGTATTTTTATTTGTTTCAATATCTACCATAAAACTGTTAATTTATTTTGTATTAAGAAATGTATGGACTATGTAAACCGCTAATGATCTTGTAGGTCGATGCGGATAAATAAATAAAAAAAAGAATAGATATTTTAACTACAATTTCATGTTGTATTATTTCGCCCTAAATTTTAATTATATTATTTTGAATTATTGGGCTAATGTACATTGCGTTTAACGACTGTCCTTGAATGTGTTCAATTAAATTTTTGTCACCACAAGAGAGGTGCGTACGTGGTAACGCTTTGAAATTTCCATCATTTTGGGTGAGCTAATCCAAAGTTATTGGCCCAAAATCGGAAGTTCGTCGTAAAGCTACCTCTTGACGTCCACACAAGATAATTGTCTCAATTATAGGTGCTAGCTTTCTTACATTTTCTGCAAGTTGTTTGGAACGGCTGGAATCGAGTTGCTTCATGATATCTGGCGTAGATATATTAAAAGTTGCAATAAAATTATCGTCAAAATGGAGTTATTTTTGTGATAGGCAGTTTGACTGTGTTGGAAGAAAACGTCGATAGCATTTTTCCACTTATTAAACGGTTTTGTAACTAATGCGTTTAGCATCTGATGACCTCCTTTTCCACTAAATTCGCGTGAAAAAACTGCACAATACTTACATACTACACCTTGATCACCTTTGGCGGTATAGCTGAGCCATTGAAAACGTTTTAGCTAGTTTAATTGAAATTTTAAGTTTCTTTTAATGGATATGGACCTTATATGTTTCATCTGGAACCCACACAGCCGTCAACAGTTTATACTGATACTAATTATGACATTCACGTGTCCAAAATAAACAGTGTTTGGGTAACAAACTCGTTCTTTTGCGGTATGGATACTTCCAATTCTTCTCAAGCAATACCTACCTCACGAACAATCTAACATAGCTCATGAACGAAGTATTTGAAGACAAAACACCCGAGGACTGGAATTTGGGAATCACTACCCCAATCTACTAAAAAGGGGATAACAGAGAATGCCGAAATTACATAGGCATCACAATGACTAGTACAGTGTCCAAAGTGTACGCCACAGAAAAGACTGGGGGAAAAAGTGGAACATACATTAGAAGAAACCCAGTTTGGATTCAGACCAAACAGAGGCACAACTGATATGATGATTAATTATGAGACAACTAGGAGAAAAAGCCACAAGAAAAGACCTGCTGCTTCATATACCTATCAAAAGCATTTGACCAGGCAAAAATAGGGGATTATGGAAAACTCTAAGTAATAGAAGAGTGTCTGGAACTATAATAAAAGCATATATGAATGTTTTATTAACCCTTTTTTGCACTTGGGATAATAAATGGAACGGAAGGTTGTAGTTTACTTAGCTCGAAGGACCTTTTAGTTATATGTACTTCACTGTAGTATACGTAGGATTATGGCGGTTTTTTAAATTAAACAATTACTTCACTTTCATTTAAATATATTGATCGACGATATAAATTGTTCTTTTGCTTGAACAATCAAGAATTTCACTGAGTTTTACACTTTTGGTTATTTATCACATTATGTTAATTGTAAACATGATTTACCGGTCTTAAGCCGGTGTGTTCTTATGAAAATAGTACCATTATGTATGATGTCTGACTGATTAAGACGAGGAACATAGGTTATTATTCCTATTTATAAATAGAAAAAGTGAGTGGTAAGTACACGTGTGGGTTGGTTCTTTGATGATGTAAGAGAAGGTTTGAAATTTTAAATGGAAAATTCCTAGAACAATAATCGTCTGTATTTTTTATGTGGTAGTAATCGTTGAAATGGAATTTTGTCGATGTGTGAGAAATTGAATGTTTGAGAAATATGATATATTTCTTCAAGTGGTCTGATCGTTAAAATGGAAGTTTGTCGATGTGAGAGAAATTAAATGTTTGAGAAATATGATATATTTCTTCATGTGGTCTGGGCAGGATATGAATTATGTTATACAGGGGAAAGTTGAAGTAAAGATTAAAGTTTATTAAATGATATATTTCTTTATATGGTTTGTGCAAGATATATGAATTATGTTATACAGGGGAAAGTTAAAACAAAAATCACAGGAGAATTTGGTTGTTAAATCAAATTAGTACATATTGGGGGCGCGGGAAGAAAGGAATAGAGGTGATGATGGCTTCTATCAGACATCGAATACTGTTGTAAATATGATTGTATAAGTAAATGTATAGGGGTTGTAAATAGTAACCTAATGTTGGTGTCAGAGTGTTGTAAGAACTCTGACGTCATGAGTGTAAACGAATGTTTAGGGTTGATGCTAGAGTGTTGTAAGGACTCTAACGTCATGAATGTAGCGAATGTTTGTAACGAATGGTAAGGTTTGATGTTAGAGTGTTGTAAGGACTTTAACATCATGAGTGTAACGAATGTTAAGGTTCGATGTTAGAGTGTTGTAAGGACTCTAAGATCACGAATGTGACGAATTTTAAGGGTTTGATGTTAGATTGTTGTAAGGACTCTAACATCATGAATGTAACGAATGAACAAGAGTTCTAGATGTATGCTAGTTCTTTTTTTTTAAGGGTACGATTGTATGCAGTGTACTCTAGAAATAAGCTAGAGTTGTAACGATAAGAATGTATGCAATATACTCTAGAAATGGACTACAGTTGTAAACGATAAGAAGGTATGCAATATACTCTAAAAATTGACTAGAGTTGTAAACGATGAGAAGATATGCAATATACTCTAGAAATGGACTAGAGTTGCAAACGATAAGAAGATATGCAATATACTCTAGAAATAGACTAGAGTTGTAAACGATAAGAAGGTATGCAATATACTCTAGAAATTGACTAGAGTTATAAACGATAAGAAGATATGCAATATACTCTAGAAATGGACTAGAGTTGTAAACGATAAGAAGATATGCAATATACTCTAGAAATGGACTAGAGTTGTAAACGATAAGAAGATATGCAATATACTCTAGAAATGGACTAGAGTTGTAAACGATAAGAAGGTATGCAATATACTATAGAAATTGACTAGAGTTATAAACGATAAGAAGATATGCAATATACTCTAGAAATGGACTAGAGTTGTAAACGATAAGAAGGTATGTATTATATTAGGAGAGAGAGTAAGTGAGTAAATATATGCTTATGTTGTAGAAGAGTAAGGTTTGGATTAAGTTTTATGAGAAAAAGAGATGAAGGAATGAGGGAGATAGGAAAGGGCCAAGCGGCAGTTTTTTCGGGCCTACTGGATTTATGTACCAGCGCAATTCGCCACCGACAGAGGCTTACCCGGTCCGATTGGGGCCTAGCGACTTACGTCACGCCCAGCGTCGACTCTAGATTAAAGCAATTGTGGTACCAGTTTGTTTAAGGAGTAACGGTCCAGGAACCTCGGGCATATGTAAACAAAAAGGGAGGCCAAGTTATGAAGGGATATGAAATTCCATGAGAGAGCATGGAAAGCTTATGTGGGCAATTTTCTGGTGCTTTGTTTTTAACATAATGAATAGTGCTGGGTAAGAAAGAGAACGTTTTTCTTCGGAGAACGTGAAAACTCCAGTGTAGCTTGCGCTACTCCCTTTCTACGCGGAGGAATGAATTGTATAGTGAGGGTGAGTGTAAGAATGTAATGTTTTAATGTTTGAAACAGCGATGTGTGATTCATTAATGAAATAACATCGTATAAGTACAAGTAATGTGACCACTAATATAAGAGTAAATGTGCGAGAGACCTTTTAACTTATAAGGTTGTTTGTATATAATTTGTTTTATGTAACAATGCTAAGAGTAAATGAAGTAAAATAACGAGAATGTTTAAGTCGATTCTAGTTCGACAAGTGTGGCACCAGTTTGTTTTACGAGTAACGGTCCAGGAACCTCGGACTTCCCAGTGTTTGGATATGGTACGAGAGATTGAGGCTGTAATGCATGTACAACGCAAGAGAGGGTATCACTAAGTGTGAGCAAGAGTATGGGTATAAGAGTGAGCTCAAGTCCAATACTTCACAAGTTTGAATGAAATTATAATTACAATTGTAAGTGAGTGCTACTACGAGTGTGAGTAGAATTGGAATAAGGTTGTGAATTCAATGAGTGTGTGCTCATGAGACTAGAGAAAGTGTGAGTGCGTGCAACAAGTGAGTAAGTGCAAATGAATGTAAATGCAAATGTAAGTACGAGTATGTACGAATAAATGTAAAAGTATTACGAATGTGAGCTTAAATGTGATTGCCAATATGAGTATTAGTATAAGTTTGATTAAGGTGCAATTGTAAGCGAGTGTAAGTAATAATTCATTTGTAAATGTGTAAGGTAGTGACCACGAGTGTATAAGTATGATGAGAGAGCTTTTTCTAACTCTTTTGAGATTGTTTTTGTATGTGTTTTCATTATTATAGATATTTGTCTTAAGGGGGCCCGGCTCTTTTGCGGGCAAGAATGAGTTTTTTAAAATGTTGTAATTAACGTAAAGGAGAGTTATTTCTGTTCTCGTCAAGAAGAGGGAGGGTAAGATGTATTAGTATATAATGTTAAATTCAAAGTGTCGGCAATGTAATTTTTTAAGTAACATATGAGTAAGGGGGATGACGTTTTCTTCTAAACGTCACCCAAGTGTTTATATTCTCCAACCAAGTATCTTTTTCATACGTATCTTCTTCTTCATCCAAGTATCTGCCTCTTCATCCAAGTATCTGCTTCTTCATCCAAGTATCCAAGTATCTTTTTCTTTATCCAAGTATCTTCTTCTTCCAAGCATCTTCTTCTTCATTCAAGTATCCAAGTATCTTCTTCTTCATCCAAGTATCTTCTTTTTCATCCAAGTATCTTCTTTTTCATCCAAGTATCCAAGTATCTTCTTCATTCTTTCAATACCTTTATCCAGGTATTCACATTAAAGTATTTTTTTTCATAACACCTTTATCCAGGTATTCACATCAAAGTATGTTTCATGTCAAAGTGTCTAAGTTTTTTAATCGTCCAGGGTTTTAAATGTTTAAGTATTTGTTCTTCAATGTCCAAGTCTATATGTCTAAGTTTTTCACAAAGTTTTTGTATGTTTTTCTTAAGTGTCAAGTATGTATGTTTAGGGGTTAGTTATTATCCTCTTCTTGAGGACGAAAGGTTTGGTTTTCTTGACGAGAAGGAGTTTAAGTAATGAAGAGTGATATCCTGCACTAAAAGAGCTTTGAGTAAGAAAGTGAATCGTTTATTCGAGGGTGAGTATTGGTTTGAGAATGATTTATGAGTTAAGAGTATTTCATTTGAGAGTAAGTTTTTATTTATAAGTTTTTTGTTATTTAAGAATGTAATTGAGGGTAAGTGTTTATTAAAAGTGGTTTGGTCACACCTGAAGAATGAGTGTGATGAGTAAGAGAGGGGTTATCCGTAAGGTATTGTGAATGAGTCTTGTCCAGAACAGTACGTTTTTTGACGAAAATATTCTGGAGATTGTTGCATTGGTTGTGAATGATTAGGGTTTATGTTCAAAGGTCTCAATGATGTGTTTTGTTTGTGGGTGTCAGGGAAGTGAAGTAAAGTGTGGTGCTTGTTTCTGCAAATGGCACAAACACCGGTAGACGAGCAATGGGTGAATGTGTGTCTGAAACCCAGACATGCTGTACACATTTTGTTATTTATTATATATTTTTTGCGGTCAAGTGTAGAGAGTGTTCTGAAGTGTGAGCAAGAATAAATTTTATGACCTGCTTTGTTACAGAATGAGCATGTTGAAATGTTGATGGGGTTAGAGTTATGAGTTGTACCACAACATAGCTGAGTAAAGGTGTCCCTTTCAAGTGAGTTGGGTAACGAGTGATTAGCGAGTGAATGTAGAGTTGAAGGTTGTGTTGCGAGAGAGTGTAGGTTGCATGGTTCATTTAATATGGAATGAAAGGAATGGGTCCTGGCGACGATCGGAGTATCATTTCTCTCGACAGATCTTGTGTCAGGGTTTTGTCTAGGGGGATAATTGTCTAAATGGAGTAACGTGTGATGTCTTTTTTGACATATGGAATATGATTTAACGGATCTACAGTTAGTAACTGTGTGTGTGTGGAACCTAGGCACCTGAAGCACAATTTGTTTTCTTTAATGTATTTGTTCCGATCAGGAACGGAAAGCATCCCGAATTGGGGGCATGTATAAATTGTGTGGCCTATTTCCTTACAAAATAAGCATGCTGGAGATGGGTAGGGGGAACTATGATATGCACTAGACGAGGATTGATTGCGTTGATCATTGTAGTGAGGTGAGTTTTGTTCGGAAAGCGAGTGTTGATTTGAAAGTAATGTTACTCTGTTGGTTGGTGTGGTCACATTAGAAGACTGATTACGATAATGATGGGATGTATCAGGTTTAGGATCTTGGGTTAACAAGTTTTCTAAGACCGTACATTTTTTCTCCAAGAAATCAAAAAAATTATCACTAGCAATCAAATTTTGATCAGTCTCTTTTTCTTCAAGAGATCTTTTTGTATTATAATCTAATTTTGTTTTTAATATATGAACGATTAAAGTATCAAATAACTCTTCCTTATTGATTTTTAGATTTAATAATGACTTTATGATAGATCTAGCTTCGGATGTGAATGTTCTTAATTGTTGAGCAGTACATTTTGATATGTTATTACAGGCTTTCAAACGGTTAAAATGGGCAGTAACAATCTGCCGTGTATTATTGTATTTAGAATTCAGTAAATCTAACGCTACATCAAAGTTGGCTTCATTTACCGGTAATTGAGAAAGTAAATTGAGCGGGTCACCTTTCAAGTATGATTTCAAATAGTAGAATTTTTCAGTTTTGGATGTAAGCCGGGTGTTATTCACTATTAGTGCGGTAAAAAGGTCTATAAAGGCAGTGTATTTAGTTCTATCTCCTGAAAAAATCGGTATTTCTATGGAAGGTAATCTAATGTGAGTTTCACTCTGAGAATGTACAGTTGATTGATTAATTTGATTAAATTTAGAGTTTAATTGTTCGAAAGCATTCTGTAGTTTGCAGTGTAGTGAATAATATCTTTCATCAATCTGGCTTCTATCGTCAAATTCTAATTCAGGATCTACGGCTATGGTTTCTATTTGGTTTTGAATCTCAGAATATTAGGAGTAATATTTCTCTAAGTTGTCTATTCGGGATTTGAAAGCATACTTGTCTGACTCGTCCAAATTGTTATGGAACCAGCTATAAATACGAGTAATTGCTGCTTTGCAACTAGCACGTTGTGTCTTTAACGAATCCATTTTGAGAATAATGTATTAATTATTTGACATAAATGGTTTACATGAAATGTAAATCAATGAGTCATTGACTGTTACGATGCAATTATTTAAATGGTACCTTGGGATAATAAATGGAACGGAAGGTTGTAGTTTACTTAGCTCGAAGGACCTTTTAGCTATATGTAGTTCACTGTAGTTTACGTAGGATTATGGCGGTTTTTTAAATTAAACAATTACTTCACTTTCATTTAAATATATTGATCGACGATATAAATTGTTCTTTTGCTTGAACAATCAAGAATTTCACTGAGTTTTACACTTTTGGTTATTTATCACATTATGTTAATTGTAAACATAATTTACCGGTCTTAAGCCGGTGTGTTCTTATGAAAATAGTACCATTATGTATGATGTCTGACTGATTAAGACGAGGAACATAGGTTATTATTCCTATTTATAGGTAGAAAAGGTGAGTGGGAAGTACACGTGTGGGTTGGTTCTTTGATGATGTGAGAGAAGGTTTGAAATTTTAAATGGAAAATTCCTAGAACAATAATCGTCTGTATTTTTTATGTGGTAGTAGTCGTTGAAATGGAATTTTGTCGATGTGTGAGAAATTAAATGTTCGAGAAATATGATATATTTTTTCATGTGGTCTGGGCAAGATATGAATTATGTTATACAGGGGAAAGTTGAAGTAAAGATTAAATTTTATTAAATGATATATATATGGTTTGTGCAATATATATGAATTATGTTATGCAGGGGAAAGTTAAAATAAAAATCACAGGAGAATTTGGTTGTTAAATCAAATTCGTACAATGAACATACTCATAATAATGTAAGAGTTAAGCAAGAGAAACCAGAAGAAATCAGAACCATTTGAAACCATATTAGGGGTAAAACTGGGATGTATCTTGAGCCCACTATTGTCCGCGTTTGTAATAGATAAAGCAATTGAAGAATCAAAGAAAAAAGTTAAGCTATATGAAGTAGGATATTGGAAAATGAAAAAGGAACTAATATCATAACTCTGGTATGCGGATGACATGGTGATTAAAGGTAAAACAACAAAAATTAGAAATAAAATCTGGAGATATTAAAAAAGGCACTACAAAAGATTGTTAAGAGGATAAACAAACAAAAACAAAGACAATGATAATAGAGAAGAAACGACAAGAGCATACAATATATACAGAAGAAGAGGACAATATAGAACAAGTCCAAAAGTTCAAATATTTGGGTTCAGTTATATAAGAAAATGGGAAATTAGATGAGGAAATACAGGGAAGAAGAACAGCATGAGAATGACATTTGTAGTTTTATGTCATTTACAAAAAGTTTTAATGCCAAGTTTATTTTAGAATATTTTATTATTTTTTAATTATAAAGTTCGTGGGTTCAGTCCCGTTTTCACTTCGTATAATAAGCTTTTGTATAACGATGGAGTATATGAAAAAAGAATAGTTTTTTATATTTTATTCAAGAAATTTGACTGACAGATAAGCAGAAATAGAAAATGGATGTGAATTGCGAATGATCTGAAACTGTTGTCGTGATTTGTAGTAAATCTAAAGACACTCTATTATTAAAAGGTATCGTATTGATTGAACTCGATAATTGGTCTTATGTTCCATTGAAAGACTTCAAAATTTAAATATTTCAAAATGTTAAGCGCGAATTTAAGAACTTTGAGTTATAGAAAATGGACATTCCGTTACGGTTTCAGGATAGTCGAAAATAAAACTATAAAATTATATTACATTGATTTATATCAAAAATTTGGCAAACGAATATTACCGCTGTCAACATTGACTGAATCTTTTCATAAAAGAAAGTGTTTGTTTTGTAAATTGATTAGATGAAATAAAATTGGTATGGAATGTACATTTATCAACGTGAAGCGGATGGTAGAATTTTTTTGGACTGCATAACTTCAACTTCTATATGATATAAGCCTTATATCAGCGCCAGTCACAGTGAAGTGTGGAATCTGTGGTAAATTTTTTAAGAAGCGAGGCCTAAAAACACATCAAATCAAGAGGCATGGTGGTCAAAATTTAAGTTCAATTACAATAGAAAGTTTTGGAAATAAGGATATAAAAGATACGAATTTTCATATAAAGTTGGCAAAATTGAAGAGCCAATGATCAGTAATCAGAAGAGTCCCAAAAGCTTCAAGGGCTCTTTGTGCCTCAACGCTATCTAATCTGATTGAAGGATGCGTAAGACAAAATTCTATTACTACTTGGGAAAATCTATTGCTTTTTCCATATAATGTTTTAAGTCTTCCTTCTAAAAATTCTAATATAATAGTATTCCTCTCCACTATAATCAAGAATAATTTAAAAACTTTTGAAAATATAGATCATCATTTAAATTTCTCTGATCAACAAAATAGAAATTTCTCAGTTCGGAAAAACATAAATTTATCAAAAAATAGTAAAATTAAAAATGTCATTAATAAAGTTTCTGACGGCGACTTGACATCTGCAATCAAAATCTTAGCTTCAGATGACAGTTTTGCTGATGTCAGTGCAGCCACTTTAACCGATTTAAAATCGAAACATCCTGTAGAGAAACTTAATAGTACGTTCTCTACTCTGAGTTCGGAGCCTATTCTTTTTCTTATAACAGAAGAATTTGTGAGTAGCGCAATAAACTCTTTTAAAACAAGTTCTGCTGGTGGGTTAGACTCTTTAAGACCTTCACATCTACAAGATTTAATAAGTTACAGTGCTGGCCCTTCAGGAAAAAACCTCTTATCATCTTTGTGTAAATTATGTAATTTAATTTTAAATGATACAGTAAACATCAATATTCGTCCTATTTTATTCGGAGCGTCACTATTAGCTTTAACTAAAAAAGCAGGAGGTATCAGACCAATTGCTATTGGTACAGTTTATCGTCGTTTAGTAGCGAAAATAATTTGTTCAAACATCAGAGACAAATTAGGATATTTACTTCGTCCATTACAATTTGGTTTCGGGTCGAAAGGTGGTTGTGAAGCAGTTGCACATGCAGCAAGACGTTACGTCTCTAATCATCCAGGCGTTAATAATAAAGTTTTTCTGAAAATTGATTTTAAAAATGCTTTCAATGCAATTCATCGCGATCATTTATTAAAACTTGTAGCAGATATTCTACCTGAAATTTTTCCTTTCATCAATCAATGTTATATTCATATCTTTTATTTGGCGAAAACATCATTCATTCGAAAAGAGGCGTCCAACAAGGGTACCCTTTGGCAACATTGACACAGAATTCAATGCTTGGTACCTTGATGATGGTTCTTTAGGTGGTAATACTAATTCCGTGTTCGAGTCTCTTGTCTATATTATAAACAATTCCAAGGATATTAGTCTTGAACTCAATTTCAGCAAATGCGAGTTATTTTTCTTAGAATCACCAAATAATCTAACCATAGATAAATTTAATTCTGTAGCACAAGGCATAACGATTACCAACAGACAAAATTTATTTCTATTAAGTGCTCCTGTATTAAACGAATCCTTTCTATCAGCTTTCAATGAAAAACTAACCTTTTTCAAAAAAATGTCATCTCGTTTATCCTGGTTAATGACACATATTGCTTATTACCTTCTCAAGAATTGCCTATTAATTCCAAAATTAACATATATCTTAAGATGTAGTCCGACCTGGTTACATAATGATATCTTAATCAATTTTGACAATACCATTCGTCATTCATTAGAGTCATTATTTAACATTAAATTAGAGGACATTTCTTGGAAACAAGCTTCACTACCTGTTTCATATGGTGGTTTAGGAATTCGCTCAATCGTTTCAGTAGCTCTTCCTTCTTTTTTGTCATCATTAAATAGTTCAATGGTCATTAAAGTCTAACAAAGTTGTACCCGATGAATATAAATCCTTGTAATGCGTATTGCCCAGGTAAGCCCAAAGGAGACAGAGTTCGATTAAATTAACTGATTTATTTCTAAAGATATTATTTACAAAGATAAAATTAAACTAAAATACAATATTCTATATATATATATATATATATATATATATATATATATATAAAGAAGATGTAGGAATATCGCGTGATATGTTAACAACAACAACAAAGAGAATCATGGGTAATTCACGCAAAGAAAAGGGCTACTGAAATAGAGTGGTTACCACTCTATTTCAGTAGCCCTTTTCTTTGCGTGAATTACCCATGATTCTCTTTGTTATATATATATATATATATATATATATATATATATATATATATATATATATATATATATATATATATATTACTTTGGTACGTAATTAT
Source organism: Galeruca laticollis (assembly GCA_963921935.1). Taxonomy (NCBI): domain Eukaryota; kingdom Metazoa; phylum Arthropoda; class Insecta; order Coleoptera; family Chrysomelidae; genus Galeruca; species Galeruca laticollis. The sequence continues at coordinate 151,383,659 of OY998180.1, forward strand.
ATTGAAAATCACGCTCCGACGGTCCGCACTCCTCTGTCGATCGATGTGTACTGACGATCTGAAAGTAGGTAGGTGTAACGATGCGAAACCTCAACTGTGATGTACGGGATTCTCTATGTCCTATGAAATGTTCAGACAGCCAAAGTTGAGAACAACCGATAGATCAATACTCTTTCGGTTATAGTATCAAGATGTGAGAGTATCGTTTATAGTTAGTCAATCCCCAACTTAACGACTCTCTCAGTTTTATAGGGATGTAGTTATTCTGGCGCGTCAATACCACACCAGAATTATACTAACACTTAGAGCGATCGTTTACAGTCGGTCAATACCCGGCTCAACGTTGCAAACCCTACGGAGATACTGCAGTTTTCGATGCGTCAATACCACACCGAAATTCTTCTAACAGTTTGAACAATCGTTCTCGTTTCCGTCAATACCAGAAACCAACGGCCGTTCAAGTGAATGATGTATAAAAGTCGGATCAATACTCCGTCTTAGTACAACACTCGGCGGTGAATAGTGTAAAGCGTTTAAGGTTAAAGTCAGTACCTTCGACCTACGCTTCGCACTGGAGGCGGCTGAACTTGTAGGAGCTGGTGTCCGTGAACCAAGTTGCCCTATCGTCTGTGGCTTTGCATTTTTATATACATCGTAGAGGTGGTGGTGGAAGTCTCCTTCCCTTCTACTGTCTATTCTTCGCGCGCATCTTGGCGTGGGGGACTTTGCTGTTCTGGTGGGGTACCGCGTCATCACGGTGTTAACTGGTTTATTGAATCGATATTTCTAGTAATGAATTTATATCATTACATCCTTTGAAAAATCCTGGGATATTCCTTTATTGAACATTGAAAAAGAAAATCTGCTTCAGAAAGCTATCAATTTACCAGACAAGGCTCGTTTGAATGCAGCAATTTCAAAGGAATCAGGAGCATGGTTGAACGCTATACCATCGGCCCCATTGGGTACGCTTTTAGTTGACGAAAGTTTTCGTATTTCTATTTGTCTCCGTTTAGGTTGTCAAATTTGTGTAAAACATCGCTGTCGTTGCGGAGCTGATGTTGATGAATATGGTAGATACGGCTAAGCTGCAAATTAAGTGCCAGCCGTTTTTCACGTCATTCTGCAGTAAATGACCTAATCAAACGAGGCCTGTCATCTGCAAATATGTTCGTTGGAACCGTTAGGTACTTGCCGCGCCGACGGTAAACGTCCAGATGGTATGACCCTCATTCCATGGCAACGCGGCAGACCTGTTATATGGGATTTCACTTGCACTGACACTTGGGCTCCGTCCCATATCCGATCCACATCTACTTCCGCAGGCGCTGCAGCTTTACAAGGCGAAACTTTTAAAATCAATAAGTACAAAAATTTGGAGAACATTTACATGTTTATTCCTGTAGCAATTGAAACATCTGGTGTTTTCGGTCATGAAGCTTTAAAATTCATTAAAGAAATCGGTAAAAAAATATCAGTAGAAACCAATGATTCAAGAGCAACTTTGTTCTTTATACAACAAATAAGTATTGCAATTCAAAGAGGAAACGCTTCATCTTTTCTCGATACGTTTCCCTGTTCTCAGCCTCTAGAAGAACTTTTTATGAAACCTAATCATAAGAAACCTAATTCTTCTACCACTCTCAAACATTATCACATTACAGACACTAAAACATGTGATCTTTCCTTTTTCCGAAATTCCTATTTAACATCTTCATTCTCTTCTTCAGATTGTGTGCCTTCTGATAGATAATACATGCGTTGACAATTTAATAAATTATGCCTCCAACAAGCTTTTGGGCCTCAGTGTACTAAAAAGTATAGATAACCACTAGCCAGATGAAGTCCCATTCATAGGAATACCGAAGAAGATGACTATGTTAGAGAATGATGCGATTCCTATACGCAATAAATTATCTTTGACCAAAACAAAATATAAAACTGATTTACCCCAAATAGAGTTGGAGACATGAAATAAAAAGGTAAACGACCAAATGGAAGTTATTTATACTAACAGTGTGGCATACTCTAACAATACTAATATAGACAAATTGTATGATGAAGATGATAACGGAAATCACACATCAGTAGTCGATTTGAATAAAAAGTTCAATGACAAACTCTCCAAAACAGTAAAAAATGGTACTAACCTCGCCAATAAGACAACTGTGGTTAGATCCAAAATATCTGATGTGACCAATAGAGTGAAACCAATAAGTACAAAATCTATATCAACCAGAGTTAAAAAATCTAGTAATAATTTTTCGGTGACCAATAAAAAATGTCATTGCCTCCAACAAGTGTCAAAATACCGCGATGTTTTGCAGTCAAATTCAAAATTGGAAGAGAATGAAGACGTAGAAAAAAATAATGGTTCAGAAGTCGATAGGGTCGTAGTAACTGAGGAATCAATAAACATCAATTCCCTTTCTAAAAATAATCCTAAAGTTAACAACTTCTCTTCATACATTTTATTTTCGATTAAAGATTATCACAAAGGGAATGATACTCAACAAGAGCAAAAGGACTCGTCTAAAAATGATGAAGATAACAAGGAATATATTAACAAAGTGAACCAGACCAATGATCTATCGACATTATCCAAACTTTCCAAATCCGTAATATCTACATCCAATTCAGTAGCAAGCAACATCAATTCAAATTCCTTATCACACCGATCAAGTGAGAAAGACAATAATTGAATCCGAGATTATTCGTACAATGATAGTAGTTGCGAAAGAGCTCTTAACAATATCTCCACAATCAGATCCATAAAGGGTATTCCCCAAGAATCTTTGAGTCTCAACGGCCTCAAAAATGTTGGTAACACATGTTTCATGAATAGTATTATCCAATGCCTATCAAACACAAGGTGGCTATTAGAATATCTAAAGAAAGACGCATACATAAGAGTTATTAACATAAACATATCTAGCATGAAAGGAGCACTAATTAAATCATTTGCTGAAGTTATTCAAGAGCTTTGGTCTGAAGACGGTTCAAACAGAGTGGTTAATACAGTATCATTGAAAAGTCAGATTCAGCGATTTAATTCAAGGTTCATGGGATACACTCAACATGATGCACAGGAGTTTCTTCGTTACCTATTAGCAGGAAGATGTCAACAAGGTATATGAAAAACCAAAGCCCATATTAACAGAAATTGATGACAAATTTAGTGATATCGAGAAAGCAAAAGAATTTTGGTTAAGATATGCGAGAATGGACAACTCCAAGATTGTGGATAACTTTGTCGGTCAATTAAAATCAACAATCAAGTGCACACACTGTCGTCACTGTTCAGTTACCTACGATCCCTTTTGGGATATATCCCTTTCGATACAACAAAGAACATGTCAATTACGACTTTCACAATGTTTAAATTTGTTTACTAGAGAAGAAACACTCGACGGTGTTGAGAAACCAACTTGTTCGAAATGTAAGGAACGAAGACGATGCATTAAATCATTCGCAATTCAAAAATTTCCGAAAATATTGGTTATTCACCTGAAGCGCTTTTCGCAAATAGAAAGATTCAGTGGAAAATTTAATGTTTCAATAGATTTTCCAATAGAAGGGCTTGATATGAGCCATTACGCGGCTGAAAATGTGGCACCTTGTATGTACAACCTCGACGCTATATCAAATCACTGTGGAACCACTTATAATGGTCACTACACAGCATTTTGCCGACATCCCTAGACGGGACAGTGGCACGAATATAACGATTCAAGAGTACTATTAATATCGTGGAAACCTTTAGTCAGTGGAGAAGCATATGTTCTCTTCTATGAACAAGATGACACAAAATCCCACCTTTAAGTTTAATAATTTTTTTATTAGTTTTTAAATTGTACATTTTCATTGTGAACCAATGTCAGATTTGTTTTTTTTTCTGCAAAATTTATTTATATATTCATATATACATTGTATCCTTTTAAATATAAATTTAAAAAATAAAAAAAAATTGAATACTATAAAAAATATATTCCTCGGAACAAGAGACGTATTCAAAGAAATTGAAAAACAATTTTATAAAAAAAGTAGTAATACCCATACTAACATATGGTGCAGAAATATGGACAATGACAGACACTAAAATAAAAACTAAATATGACGGAGATCACTTTTGATATCTGAATGCCCGAAGGATAGAAGCAAACCTGCGAAATGCGCCAACTGCAAGGGTGACCATCCGGCTAATGCCGAAATATGCCATGGATATATCAAGGTAATGGTTAGAGTTAAGTCGCTTTAAGAATGTAAATAACAAGCAACTAACCGCAACCTACATTCCTGCTCCCTTCCCTACTGTTAATCGCTGCACACAAAAAGCTCATTCTCTCAATCAAGAATTTCCCAGTCTCCAACCAAAACAATATCCAAACCAACGCTCAAAACTCTACCTCTAATCCTCGTACCAACCAACCCCCCAACACGGAAACCCGCAGCAGATATCAATCCCAGCCATCCGACGCAGCATAAGCAACGTATCCAAAATGAAAACAATTCCCGACCTCAACTCCGAACATGATCCTGTCCTCATAGAACTAAAATTAACACATAACATACACATTCACAAAAAAACCTACGACTACACAATCACTAGCTAGATAAAATACAGAAATGTAAACTTAACAATAACCGACAAAATAGAAAACACAAATTACCTAACAAACACGATTAAAAACCTACAAAACATTATCATCACTGCCAGAAATAACACAACATACCTTAAAGCGAAACCTCGGCGGGGTTGGTTGTAAGTTGTCCATTGCTTTGTAGTTGGTTTGCTTATTTGCTTGCATGCGATTGCTTGTCTGCTTGTGGGTAGCTTTCTACAATCCAATGGAGAAATGCAACCATCGAGTGTCTGCCTCCTTGTGGTACCGCCAGATACGTTAGCACTGTTGATCATCAGTGACAGCAGTGTTGACCAGCCAAATGACACTCCAACGAAACCCAAGCTAAGGTGTAAGGAACGTGCCGATGGCTGAATGGCCGCAGGGTGTGCGACCGTGAACGTCCTCCTGGGGGTACCAGACGACACCCCCTTGCATATAGCCTTTCCCTGGCATGCAGGGCTCTGCCACAAACGACAAACCTTTCCCTAGCGACTCGTGGGATCAAAATGGATCAACAACATAAACAAAAAAACAAAAACCGGAGGATGAGCGAGAACGCACACCTCCAACTCAAAAGTACTGTCGAGGTTAAAGAGTCTGCGGTGCTGAGGCAAAAATAAGGAGGAAAGTGTGGCAGCAGGCTGAAGTCTCTACAGACACCACCAGCGCCACTCGCCCCTCCCTATCTAAACCTGGCACCAGCAGCCAAAAATGCAAGGGCGCGATTAGAGTTCCTCCTCCAAAGGAGGTCCGGAACGCGTCGCCCCCCACAAAAATAAGCGCATCCTCTCCAACTCCTCAGAGGAAAACTCTTCCAGAGGAAAGAGGATACGGACGGATGCTAAAGCAAAGAGCTACAGCGAAGCAGCTACCAGCCATTTACGGGTAATAATTACCGATAATGGAGACCTTGTCAAAAGACAACTAATGGAGGCTTTGGACAAAACCCTTATGTCCGCCTCCGGCAGTCAGAAAAAGCCACCTACTTTTAGGTCATGATTGCACTCTGGCGAAATAATCAGAGTCACCTGCGATAACGACGAAACGCTAGAGTGGCTAAGGAACACGGTTTCACAACTGAAACCATGGAAGGAGGCTAAGCTCGACGTGGTGCACGTCGACAACCTCCCCCAGCTGACCAAAGCCACACTCTGGGCCCATAGCGAAGCTCACGCTGACCTGGGTGACACAGAGGGTGTGCTGCGCCGGCTGGACAAACAAAACACATACCTTCGGGTGGATGCATGGTTTTCCTTCCACCATTAATCGAAGGTCAACCCCAAAGGACACCTACTCCTCTTTGGTATAAGAGATGAGGAAATGGGAGTCCTTAAAAAACGATCAATGTGGATGAGCTACGCGTTCACCTCATTGATTGTCAAAACAAAGAGACTTGACCCGGAACGGAGGAGATCGAGCACGGATCCCCTCTCCCAACTGAGGAACCCCAAGGAGCTGTTGCTGCTGCGGAGACTGTCGAGCCATCTTCCAAGATGGCGACCGACAGTCTCCTGGCGGAACTAACAGCTCTAAGTCAAGATACAGGCGACGTCAACCCACCTCCAAGTGAGGAAGTGGTGATAGCCTAAAAAGGAATCATAACCCATCTCACCACCATCAAGCAGAGATGGACAATGAAAAGGTAAGATTTATTCAGTGGAACCTTCAACACAAAAAAGTGGCTTCGGCAACATTATGCCGCCACCTGGATGTGATGCAGGATACAATAGCACTTATCCAAGAGCCCTGGGTCTAAATAATCCAAAAGGTTTAATTTTGAGCTTCCCAAGCAATCAGCAACCTAGGACGGCCATATATATCCCTAGAAATTTCAAAACCTACCCGCTGACGCATTTTTCGTCCTCCGACATAACGGTAGTGAAGGTTGAATATGCACAGAAAGCTCAAAAGAAAGTGTTAATACTGGCATCCGCATACATCCCCTCAGACTCAGCTAAACCAACACCAACTAAGGAACTGGAGGACCTTGTGGAACACTGTCTCACCCAGAAGCTTGAATTGGTAATAGGCTGCGCTTCAAACTCTCACCATGTAAGCTGGGGCAACAAAGATATTAACACTAGAGGTAAGTCTTTTTATGATTACATAACTAACAAGAATCTCTGTATTATAAATAGAGGTACTGAACCAACTTTTATTAACTCTCGTAGTGAAACGCGAATAGATATTACCGTATCTACTATAAACACTTCGAATATAACCTCCGGCTGGCATGTATCTGACGATATTTCAATGTCGGACCACCGCTGGATAAAATTCGAAATAAAGCTGGCGCTCACAGCCTCTACAATGACTCGTGACCCCAGGAAAACGGACAGGACAAAATATGTCCTCTGTTTGAAATTGGATCTGCGAGGAGTCGAGGATGTGCTGCCTAACAAAAAAGGAGATTTGGAAACTTATTCTAAAACCATTCAAAACTTCATAATTAATGCCTATAAGATGTCTTGCCCACTCAGGTGGGTCGATCTTGATGGAGCCTCCACTCCGTGGTGGTGCCATGAGATTGACCAGCTCAGGGGGACGGCGAGCAAATCTTTTAATAAGGCTAAAATAACCAGACTCGAAGAGGATTGGAACTTATACAAGTCTCACCTCAAGGAGTATAAAAAGTCATTAGACAAAAACAAAGAGAAGCATGGAGAATCTATTGCGAGGAAATCGAGGATTTCCCCCAAGCAGCTAGACTCCAAAAACAGACTTAAAAAAGCATATATTTCTTATGAGCAGTGTCGTAGAACCATCGGCCGCATCTGGGGAATGTCACCTAGGGTTGCTGCCTGGATCTACACTGCCATCATCAGACCTATGCTAACGTACGGCGCGATTGCCTGGGGAGCTAAAACAAACCAGCTGACAGTCGTCCATAAAGTGGACCAAATCCAAAGAACAGCATGCCTCAACGCAACAGGAGGCATGAGAATCACACCAACAAGAGCTATGGAGGTAATCCTCGGTCTCACTCCCCTTGACATATACACCAAGGAGGTTGTTTTGATGACCATGACACGTCTACGCTCTACCGGTATACAACCTGATGTAGGATACGGTAAACTGAGACGTAACTTGTAGCATGAGGCCCTCAGGGAGGTCCCACTGCTGCAGGCCAATACGGACTCGATTCCACCGCGATATGCCTTCCACAGGCCCTACAAGGTAATCTTTAAAAACAACGCACAAGACCCATTGAAAGAAGGCGCAATCCGCGTCTTCACAGATGTAGGCTCAGGATGTGGAATTTTTTCCAGATCCCTGAATCTAAACATAAAATGGGCAATGGGCTGTAATGCAAGTATTGATCAAACAAAGCTCATTGCTATCTCCATCTTTGCAAAACAGATTACAAAAAGGAAAGGCACAAGTAATAATATATACATCCTTACGGACAGTAGACAAACACTACTAGCCCTGAACAGACCACGTATTACATCAGGCCTAGTACTAGAATGTCACATGGCCTTAATCGAAGCCTGTAACAACAACACGGTCACCTTAGGCTGGATTAAGGGCCATGAGAAATCGAAAGGAAACCGTATTGCAGATTCGCTAGCCAGGAAGGCAGCCTCCCACAAAATCTTGGGACCTGGCACTTTCATTGGTCTATCGGCGTCAGCGACGGCCGATCTATTAAAGGAACACTCCCTTAATAAGTTTAAGGGTAGATGGGACGACGCAGAAGTCCGCAGGCTTGCCAAGGAACTGCTACAATATCCGGACAGCAAAGTAGCCAAAAAATACGTGACTATGAACAGGCGGAACCTACGAACAGCCACGGGTATTCTGACTGGTCACTGCCACCTACGAAAACACCTCCACATACTGGGTCTGTCTAACACCCCACTTTGTACAGGATGTGAACAAGAAGGTGAGACTGTTGAACACATTATTTGCGAATGTCAGACACTCTCTCATTTTAGGTTTCATGTATTCGGCGAGCACAGGCTAACACATGCCAGTATGAGGGAACTTAATTCAGGCGACGTTATCGCCTACTTCGAAGAAGTAGGCTGGATGACGAGCTAGAAGGAAGTTTTGAGCCTCAGAAGGATGCACAATGGGCTGTGGGGTCACCCACCCTTCAAACTTTTTCAGATACAAATTAAACCGAAACCTCAATTCAACAACTCCTTACCAACTCCGTCACAAAAATCATTCACGATAAAAACAAAATACGCAGAAGATGCAATCAAGTAGATACGACAATGACAGACAATTACTCAAACATTACCTAAACACAATCAACGCATTAGTACACGAGTACAAAAACTACACATGGAAGCTGTTCTTCTAGAAACACAATCCTAATGCTAACTCCCTGTGGAAAATTTCTGGACACTTCAAAAATAAACAAAAATTGTCGCAAATGGTCAAACATTCACGGAGAAATCTAAAATCTCAGGGGCTTTTGGAGAGTATTTCCATAACAATCTCACAAATCACACACCAAACACGCAATACCATCATAACATAAGACAAATAGTTCAAGATCATTTACGCAATACTCAGACACACACGCGCGCACACACACACACACACACACACACTCCTTGACACACAATCTAGCTTCATTCCATGAAGTTTATGACACAATTCAAACCTTAAAAAATAAAACATCTCCGGGTAACGATGGTGTACCAAGCGTCCTGCTCAAACGTCTCTAAAAAAAGCGATAGTTCAATTAACTTATATAACCAATTACATTATCAAAACAGGAAACTATACTTATATGCTTGTAACCGTCTTAACTGTTCGGTTCAAAGTTTTCCAAAGTTTACTTGGATGGAACAAAGATGGCCTAGCGAAAAACCTTTATTCAGAACGGTAGTGGGCGATATACAGTTAAAAAGTATGCGCACGGCGCTCTTGTTTTGGTTGGAGAGCTAAGGGTCGTAGGTAGATATGATGGAAGTTAAACAAACTGGAAATTAATTATAGGGCGCCAGAAATTTTAATTTACAGGAAAAATTTCGAAAACTGCGATAAGAGAGAAATTATTAAAAATTAGGTATTTTCAGCAATGTGTCTGTGGAGTTTAGAGGTGTACTCACTAAAACGCATTTATTATAGTAACCAGTTTATTAACATCTTTGACTAACGTCAGTGAACAGAATAATAAACTTATAATAGGAATGCACGAATTACAGAGTACCAACAACAGATAGAAAAATAAGATACAAAATCTTACATACAATCTTGAAAAAAACTAAAATGTCTTGGGGTGTACGTATGTATGCTCTGTATATGCTAAATATAATATATATATATATATATATATATATATATATATATATATATATATATGTATATATATGTATATATATATATACATATATATAATATATATTGAACTGATATCGTAAAATAGGAAAATAACATAACGTATGTTGTATCAGTAGACACAACCTAGTGAGAAATCAGAAATTATTTAAAAAAATTGAATGAAATAAGCTATTGTATTCGTAAATATTATAGAAATCATGTGATCAGACGAATTTAAGGATATTAAATAAAAAAAAGGACTGTTTAAATAATTAAAGAATTATCTTCATAAATATAATCCAAGGTCAAGTCAATGTGAATATATAAGAACATTCTGAACATGGCTGTATGAATGCATAAGGAATTTAAAACTTATCTTGATATCTGAAATAAAACAGAATTAGTAACAGAATTAATAACAGATCATCAATATTTATATCTAATAATTGAAAATCATGATCAGGAGTGAACGTATAAAAGAATTAATATTCATTTGACATAAGGAACACACCCAAGCTTTACGTCAATTAAATCTTCGATTCATAAAGCCTAACAAAAAGGAAGTGACGTAAAAAAAGGAATTTACTGCCAACATAAATTTGTTGGTCACTAATAAAATATTAAATATAAAAATCAAATTTTGAAACAATTAATAGTTTATGAAAAAAATAGAAGATTTAAAGCTGAACCGTTGCATATACGATATTAGATTCTTTAGATTGTAAATTTTATGTAATTAGTAAATATAAGAACACCTCTAAGATGGGGAAAATTAATAAAATGAGTTATTGTAATAAGGTGAAAGGACAAATTATGAGAAATTTGAGATAATAACAATGTATGTGTATCGTTTTAAACATCCCCCAAGACTTTTTAAAGAACTATTTCATTATTCTCAATTGAAAAAGCCCAAACAAACAATTATTGAGTGAATAGTAGTAACAAGTTGGCTTTGAACTTCCTGTGTGGAAAAATTTGTTGATTTGAGAAACAATTGAAAGTCGAGCATGGGTTTGGTGAGAAGTAACAGCTTGTGTAGAGGTTTCCACAAAGTTTTTCAGAAATTGATAAAAAAATTAAGTATTTTACGAAAAGTTTATTAAATAAAGCAATCTGAAATCGTGTAAAGTAAAGTGAAAAAGTTTCAACGCCCAGAAAGGTGTATTTCTTGAAAAAAAGATATCCTCAAGAATTGTAGGGACTCCAGAAGCCAGCATCCGTATAGCTATACAGAAGAAAGGACTGAAGGTCTGTGCATTTTATATATTACATTTGATCCAAAGATAAACTACTGAGAAATAAATGATTTTTTTTTAAATAACTAACAAAATTCTAATCAAAAGGCCTAAGCATTTTAAGATGCTATATATATAAAATGTTCACTAAAGAATAAATAAGAACTATAATCTATATCTATAATAAAAAATGAAATTTTACTCACCTATAACATTTATCTTATCTCATTATTGTTCACGTAATATGTAAGTTTCATTCATTCTTCATTTTTCGTATTAATGCATGTATAAACTAATACATGAACTAATAATTATTACTATTTCCATTTCATATCTCTTATATTAATTCGTATATGCATTTGTATTTATTTTCTTGATTCGTAATTTGATAATTTCTATTTTATGTGTATATATAGCGTTTATGTGTCATTGACCGTGAGTGATACATTTTTACTTGCTACTGCATCAGCTGAAAGTGTACGTGAACTTTCATATGCGCAGACGCTGGCATTGTTTCCGGCGAATATATTTTCAGAACGCATGGTTTAATAATGGACAGTGGCGGTGCAAGTATTGTTATTGTATAATGGTCAATTAAAATTTAAATCAAATAATTTTCATTAAATAGATATATTGGTAGTATTTAGTATTTTTATTAACTATCCATAATAAATTCTAATTCAAGCTAGCGTATTTCAATCATTCATTCTTCATTAAATAAAGGTAATAGTGTAATATTTATGAAATATTCAATGCACATAATTGTCATAACAATTAATAATAAATTAACACGAAAAATAAAATAATTGTCTAATCAATTATAAATTGGCGTCCTGAACCCAAAGGGAGAAAGTCTACATGCCCCGGCTTTATTAAAATAAAACTATAAAATAAAGAAAATTATACAGAGTAGCCCAAGGTAAGTCATATACAAGTCATAATAAATAAATATAAACAAACATATTAAAAATTTTATAATAATTAAACAATTATAATATATATATATATATATATATATATATATATAAAACAAATTATCACTGAACACTACATAGCGAGTCATTCGGTAATTGTTCGAGGAATAAATAGTAAAAATAAGCTCCAATGAAGAAACAAATATTCAAATTAAAATTTATAGATATACAAACGATAAATGTCGCTGAGTTTGCGAACAAAACAAAAAAAATTAATTTATTAATGAAATTATTTTCCGTTCAAAAAAAATAGGTATGATAATAACACGTTAATGAATTACTTGAGAACAAAAAACACATAGGTGTTGTAGAAGTTACGTAAAGATAATGGGACGGAAAATAATTTTATATAGGATAAGCGTGCACGCCGAATTTCTTAATGATTATTCTATAAAACAGCATAGTACATAAATGTTCTCTAAAACAATGCCAATATTACTAATAAAAAAAACTAGTTGTCATAATAAAATAGTTCTGATACTATATTGTTCTTATTACGGTTGAGAAAAATTTACGTGAAACTAAATTCATCATATTCCATCGGTAAGGAACAGGTGCTATTTAACCCAGATAGGAGAGGTACAAAATAATCTTTAACGATAACTGATTAACGATACCTGGGCCCTGAAGTGGCAGACCAATCACAAGTCTGGTAATCGGCTTCGATGTTGGCACTTACTATTAACGTAGGAGGGCATGGTTTGTTGATTTAATTTCTTTATAAAATCTTGCAGTAAGTAATATACTCTCACCGCGTGATGGAACAAATCACAGACACTCGGTATTCTTCGGTAACTTTAATAATAATCACGGTAGTAAGCACAATAGACAGATACTTCGGTAATTTCAATTCGCCGATATTGGGCAATAAACCCAGACAATATCGATACTTCGGTACGGTACGACACGATGACTAACGTTGACACCCTAAGAAGTTTTCCAACTATCTTGTTTTAGGATTCTTCGACGACTTACTTAATCTCGGTAACGATAATAACGGCACGATAAATAGACTCTAAGAGAATTGCAACTGCATTTCTTGAGGATCCTTCGACGACTCACTTAATCTCGGTAACGATAATAACGGCACGATAAATAGAGTTGACACCCCAATAACTTTACAACTCGTTCGGTTAAGTCTTCGTCGCTGACTGAATTTCATCACGAGCTTTTGGTCAGAGGCAACCTTTTTTTTCAAGTTTTCTACGAAAGTTTTCGAGAAAGCTAGTTCTTAAAAAATATATATAACGAATGATTCCATAGAAAACGAATTGAGTTCATAAATTCACCAATTACGATGTTTCACTGGAATTTCGTAAAAAGTACCCTTTTGTCAGAGGCGATACGAAACCTATTGTATACTTTTCAGTTGAAAATTAAGGTTGGAGCGTAACGAACCCTTTCGACATCAAGGCATATTGTTTCTTAATTTTTTATGTTCATTGGTCCTACAGAGCGACGTTCTACTCAGTTTGGCGAAATTATTGTTACGCCAGGACAGTACTGAGATAGGGATAATTCGAAAATAATTACTCGATTTAGTAGGGCGAAACATAAGAAAAATAAAAACGTAACATGCTGAAGATTGTAAACATTATCCCGATTATCAAAGCCAATTAACAACCATATTATGTGGATAGCTACAGTCCTATCTCCTCACTAAACTACAAAGCAAACGTTATAGACAAAATTTCACAGACAAGCATAAGATAATACCTCCCGAGCAATACGGTTTCAGAGGAGGGCATAATACAATCGCACAAATTATAAGAGTCTTCAACCACATCAGATAGGGATTTCGGGATACAAACAAGTCCGTGATGTCATTACTGACATTCAAAAAGCCGTTGATTCCATATAGCACGAGGGACTTCTTTAAAAAATAATTAAAATAAAATTGCCTGATAAAAGTATGCACGTCTACATTACCAGCCGAAAATTTGTCAAAAATATTAATGAAGGCAATGCGGGACTATATCCCATACAAACCGGAGTTCCACAAGAGTCAGTTCTGTCACATTTGTCACATCAGCAAAAACATCAAACACTGCACTACACAACATACAAACACAGTCATCATACCATACCTAAGACAGAACAAACTAGCTATCAATGCGTCCAAGACAGAGTGCTTGTTACTCAAGAGACTTGCAAGAAAAAATAGCTCGTTTCAATCTCAGCCCTGTATCGATGGGCAAATTATTTCACCCAGTAGCACCTTTAAATATCTTGGATACACGGTACAAGGGAACACAAACCCTAATGCTATCTTCAGCAAACAAGTGCATAAAGCTAAGATTTCAATGAGTAAACTATACCCCATAATCTGCAAAAATAATTGTCTCTCAACGGTAAACAAACTCTTAATATACAAACAGATCATCAGACCAACACGCCGCCCCAGAATATTATAACGTTACCAAACAGGTAAGGTGGTGCAAAGCAAGTGTCTTTGTATGTTAATCAAATACACAACATACCCCAAACTTCTAAGCACCTCATGGTTACATGAACAAGCGGACATACCCACTATAAAGGACTTCATATAAACAATATCCAGTAACTTTTACAATCATTGTCTCCCCAAATATCTTCGCGATAATCTCAACGCGCTGAAGATACCCGTGATAAGTGGGTGCACGCTTCTGTATGATTCGTTATTCACATAATTGGTTGTTTATTTCCTACAACCAAATATAACCAAGTAGGAATTAACCTAGCTGTTCCTAATCTAAAACCCACAAAATTACCCAAATATAACAAAAATGTATCAATACCAACATCTACCATCTTGCCGTCTCTCGCCAACTAATCCTACGTTTGAATTTGAAACCCTGTTTTTCAGGGATTTATCAGTCGAAAAAGCCATGGAGCCATATTTCTATACAAGGGACACAGTAACATTCTACAACTATAATAATTAGATAATGTCAAATGCAAGAAGTCAAGTTATCATCGTCAAACGTACACAAGGGATGCAGAATTTCCAGACCATCGGCTTATCATGTATTATTCTAGCATAACTTGTAAATAGGGATTATCCAAACTATTACAATAAAGATTTTTTCAAACTAAAACGATGGATATGAGATTTGTAAGGAAAATAGAAAATAAGACCAGGAGAAATAAAATTAAGAATCCAACACAAAGACAAAAAAGTTAAGACCAATTGAAGACAGACAACTGAGATGATTCGGCCACCTTCAACGAATATCGGAAGGAAGAATAGGTATTTGAAGCTAGAACATACAAGAAGATGTCCAGAGGAAGACCAAGAAGAGCATGGATAGACGATGTGAAGGCGACATCAAGTAAGAGAAACTTAAAAGGTAACACAGGACAGAAATGAAAGGAGAGCTGGAGAAGAATACCAACATACTCAACTCCACTAAACAACCCATACCTGTAAGGGTACAGAGTATAAGGATTAAGTAAGTAAGCAACATTAACGGCAAAATTGTTAGAATGTGATTGGTTCAGTTGGTTTCTTAATAAAACAACCGTACGTTTGTGTTTGTATTATTGTTACGATTCATATCACTAATCCTAACCACATTTCATTCGTGACTTTCTCCTCGACGTTTTTTGTTTTAATAAGCAAATGAAGCAATAAATTAGTCGCCTACATCACGAACAAAAAAATTCAAGTTTAATAAGTAAAAAGAAAATTTCAGTAACGTTCCAAGTAGTAACAAAACTAATTTATGTAAAATCAATAAAACTGTTCGGAAAAACTGTCAGTACGAACGAGTGTAAACAATTTTGTTTGTATTTCGTTTACATTATGTGCTAGATATGAATTGAATATGTTTGAATCAGATTACCTAACGCGTTAATGGGTTGGGAACGTAATTTATTGAAGTATTTCGGATTATGAGTTTTGAAATTAAAATAAATTTTGAATAGCAAATTGAGACTTATCTACAATATAATAATAAGAATAATTAGAATTCGTAAAGTGAAGAATGTGTACGCACTTTTCTAATTCCAATGTAATTATACGTTGACAAAATGTTTTAAGAGCTCCATTGTTTTTTCAATCTATTATTAACTTTTGATAGTAGTGGTTCTTCTTATAATTAAATTGGATAAATTTGTGATATTTCAAGATATATGTAGCTCTCTCTTAGATAACGCGGGAACGAGAATTACCAGTGCCGATGGAATGTAACAGAGAATGTTTTATTGGTACCTCCATATTTCAACCCCGTATTGACTTAACAACTGTCGAAAATGTTAGGACCCCTTCCTTAAAAGCAAGTTGACTTTATTTGTTGTTTTTGTCATCGACTTTAATTTCCAGCTTCTTTCATCATCTGTCAAGACTGAAAAAAACAAGCAATAATTGTTTTGTCATCGACGAATGTAGCTCTTGCTCTTTCTTGTTTAATAATTACATGCATATTCGACGTACCAGGATGTTTTAAAGTTGATTTGGTTTTGAATGTTGTTACGAAATAGCACACGGGTGTAGTCCCTGAATCCGACTAACTAACCCATGTAGGTATGAAAGTTGAAATTTTTGCGAATGCGCCGGAATTTCATTAAACTGTTTACCACTATTTTTTGTGACTATTCTTATCTAGACATTTCCAATCTTATCTACACAATTCCAGGAAGGCGATTGTTTTTGTGTACGCCGGAATCTAGAATACCGCCTCCGGAGTTCAACAAGTTACCAATTTTATGATTGAATATTATTCAGGACATCTCACTGATGAACCCTATTGATTTTCAGCTCACCAGAGCCAGTACAACGGGTGCTTTGGTACTTGAAGTACGATAATTTTGTCATTTTTGGGTAAGTTTCAGTTTCAAAAGAATCAGCCCGAACCCACAATTTGTAAATACGCTTGGTTGGTTTATCAAGCATGTATTGCTTCAGGCAACTTCTACCTTTGAACGGTATCATTGATTCATCCACCGCTTGAAATTCAGAAGGTGCATAGCAGTTTTCATATGTTTCTGTTAATTTATGAAGAAGAGGTCTAATTTTATATAACTTATATATATATATATATATATATATATATATATATATATATATACTTATACATATATATATATATATATATATATATATATAGGATTATTTTTATTGGGTTTGTGGAAATGATACCAAGTGTACTCTTTCAAATATTTATTTTACGAGCTTTCGAATACAATCGTATTCATTTTTAAGTACTCAAAATTATAAAATATGTTCAAAAATTAAAATAAAGGGTATATAAAAATACTTACATTATTTAGCGAGATTGTAGGTAAAGTTGTAAAATATATGTATAATAAATAATTTCAAATATTATCCAAAAATTAATATAACACTTCAAAAAACAATATATGTATTAAATAATGTTGCCAAGTCAATATGAATTTTGTCGATTTGTATTACTTTGATATTAAAAATAATTTTATTATAGGTTTCTTATATGATTTGTACTTAAATTTTTAAATGTTGTTTTTCAAATTTTAATAAATATGCACACTAAGATTATTCAGGTCTGTTTTTTTATTTATACAATCAACATCTTGATTGATGTATGCTGTTTCTAAAAACAGATGTTTTTTATAATTCATTTCTGTAGTTAATACCTTAGCGGATTGATAGTTCATCCTTATTTGGTTATACCGTGCTGATGACGGCAAATGAGCCAGAAACATGCATGTCCGCGGTTACCACTCTGTTTCAGTAGCCCTTTTTCTTTTTGCGTGAATTACCCATGAATCTCTTTGTTGTTGTTGTTAACATATCACGCGATATTCCTACATCTTCTTTTTATATATATATATATATATATATATATATATATATATAGGTGGGGATAACGGGGATTTCAGTCCAAGGAATCAACGCCAAGATCTTTTATTTACAAAATGCCGCCAAGCTTTCGTGTCCTTTTGACACTTCTTCAGGGCACTATAATACATATACAAATATAAATATGATTTAAAAATAGAGAAATAAATATAAGTACTTACATGTAAAATATTTTAAGTAAATTCAATATAAATAATCATTAAAAAATTTGTAAATGTAAAAATAAATATAATTATAATATACTTGATGTCATATTTCACATAAGACAAATCGATACATAATTTGTTTGTTCGTTACTTAGTTATTTTAATTTTTTTAGGTTACTTTATAATTATTTAATGAAGTTTGAATTTGAGGTTAGATTATAACCTTATAAAATGACTTTGACAGATAATTTGTTATTGACGTTAATAGAAAAGGAAATAAGGTTAGATTATAACCTGTGAAAATGACTTTGACGAATAATTTCTTATATTTTGACTTTAATAGAAGTGAATTTAATTTTTATGAAATAATCATATAAATAATGAAAAATTATCTATTTTGTTCAATATTCAAAAGGTAGCTATAAATATTACTAAGATTTTCAATGTCACTTTTCTTATTCATACTATTATTTGCCTTGTTGATTTCAACCATTTCAAGAAAATATCTTTTAGACATATTTTGTTCAGTATGTAGAACTTTAGCTTCATTAAATAACATTTTATGGCCTGTTTCGATGGAATGCTGTGTTAATGCACATGATTTTTTGTTAAGTTTTATATCACTTTTATGAGATGTGATGCGATTAGTCAAATTTCTAGAGCTGGTACCGATGTAGTTAAGATCACAGTTATTGCATTTTATTTCATAGACTACATTTGATTTTTTTAAGTCAGGTGTAGAATCTTTCAATTTACTATTTAAATTTCCAATCGTTTTTATATTTTTCTGTGTTATCTTTATATTAGTTTCATTTTTGAAAACTTTTATTATGTTCTTTGATAAATTTTCAATATTTGGAATTGATAGGTAATTAATATTTTCTACATTTGTATTCCTATCTGTTTCATTGCTAGAGATATTATCATGAATAGGTCTATCAGAAATATTGTTGAAAAGAATTCTATTTAGAAGTGATTTAGGATAAGAATTTTCTAATAAGATATCACGTAAAATTCTTAAATTTTTTTGTTTTAAAGAAGGGTGAACTAGTTTTTCAATTCTATTTTTTAAACAAATAATGAGATTAATTTTCATTTTCTTTGTATGAAAAGAATGATAGTTTATATACCTTCCTGAATTTGTTGGTTTTATATACCAATCGGTAATCAAAGTGTTATCGTTTTTACGGATTATTTTAGTGTCTAGAAATGGAATGCTATTATTTTTTTCAAATTCAACTGTAAATTGTAAATTTTCATTATAACTATTTACTTTTTCTAATATTTCATCTGATTTATTAACTGGTATAGCACAAATTATGTCATCAACAAATTTTTTTAAAAATGGTATATTAAATGATAGTTTTGGGAGAATATCTTCAAGAAGATCATCCATTACATATTGTGCTATATTGGAGAAATAGTAGCTCCCATTGGTGTGCCAAGAATTTGTTTATAGTAACATCCTTGAAATTAAAAATAACTTGAGTTAAATATAAAGTCGATTATTGATAAGAATTTATTTTGTGGAATGTTACAATAATCTTTAATTTTATTCCATCTCTTGATGATACTATTCGTTACTAATTTTATAGGAATATTACTGAATAAGGATACAACATCTAGACTGATTAATATGTAATCTGGTGGAAGTTGTTTTTCATTTATGAATGAAGAAAAATCAAATGAATCTTTGATATAAAAATTATTTTCAAAGTTATATGCGTTGGTTAGAATATCGGTTATCATTTTTGCTATTTTACTGTTTGGTGCATTAATTGAAGAAATAATAGGTCTGAGTTTCATTGTGGGTTTGTGAATTTTAGGTATCCCCACCTATATAGCATTTTTCAGTCGTTATATAAAAAAAAATATATATATATATATATATATATATATATTTCTAATGATGAAGACAAGTAGTCTCAATAATATGGAAGTTTTTTTATTGCCATCAGAATATTTATACCGAGAAAAATCCTCATTTCCTCATTATTAGTCGGATTACCAAGGACTGCACCAACTGCTTTTTGTATACAGTATAAGTTTGTTACATATACAAGTTTATCAATCAAATATGTTGAAAATAGTGAAAAAAATATATCCAAAGGTTCCTCAGGATCTCTTATTTTTGGACAAGATAATTGTTCAAAATCGTCATTTTTCAAAACGTGTGGATACTGTATACCCCAATGAACGCCTTGTCTATAAAGTTGCACAGCAAGTGGCGTATCATCATCGCTGTCAAATCTCGGGGACGCTGGTCTACCATTATTATAGTTACCTGACGTGCCTGCTACTCTTCCGGTTCCTGAAGGTGGCGTATTTTTAGCATCATCATCACCGAGTTGATCCAAAGTGTTATGAGGTTCTTCAGTATCATCATTTATTTGCACTAAATATTTATTTTGATCCAACATGTATGTTCTAAAGATATCGTTGTTGCTCTCATTATTTTCGTCGTCGTCCTCTGATTCACGATCGGAGGGTATTTCTGCCATCATTTCATGTAATTTTGATAGTCTAATCTGCTCCTGTTCGTATAGCGGCAATATATATAAGATCGTTTTATTTCAACATTTTTATTTACAAAAATATGCAGATAGTATTTCTTCAACACACAAAATATTGATAATTGTTATAGCATACTGGTATCACGGCATAACCACCATGTATTTGCTGTTTTTCTAAGTTCACAAAAAAATATTTAATGAATTTATATATTTAAGCAATTAGTTATGCATTTTGTTTAGATATTGTCATAATCTTAACTCGATTTTTAGCCGATTTCATAAGGATTAACGATTGTAAAATTGTACGTCGAAGCGCGCATGCAGTACTGAGGAGGTTAGAGTAAATAACTGTGAACAGGTAACTGCGATTAACCAATAGCATAAGTTTTATTGAATTTCGCTAGAGGGGGCTTTCATTGTTATCAGGCTTTTACCGGTATACTGGATGGGTCAAAATAAATAATTTGTGTGGTTGCATCATATAACTATGCTGCAAAGGATTACGCTAGATGTATTTTGTATACCATATAGAGTTGAAGTTGTCTAACAATTTTTTTCAATGCCATATTTGTAACCTGTGTGATTCATTAAATTTTTGTCACCCCTCTTACCCCCCGCCCCACACTAATTATGTCTTAAGATTTCTGGTGATATCGTATAAAACAATTATATCTTCGAAAATGTGTAGAATTTTAGTTTACGTATTTAGTTTGTGTTTCCTAGCCACTTCTACTTTATATAAAATAATTTAAAGGAGTAAAAAGTATATCATTGTAGTTGTACGAAAACTTCCCAGTTCCACAAACCTTATTATTATTTGTGTTTATACACTGTGTAATACAATACTCACAAATTATATTCTACGAAAATCACACGACTATTATGAGAAATACTGTAATGACCCAGACAGAACTAATATTTTTCGAAGGCAGAAGTATATAAGATAAATTTTGTATGTATGTATCATATATACCATATTAGTTTATATTCTATAGCCATTAAATATTCTAGCCAGACTAATAATAACGAAATCTTTTTGTTGCACGCAACATTTCAACAGGTAATTTCAGCAAAATGTCGATTAGATAATGAAGTTTTAAAAATAACACATCCTTATGAATGTTTGATGTAAATGTTACATGATATATTGCTTAGTTACCTGTTAACCGCGCAAATATTAAATTTTCCATGCCATTTTTACTTTATACAGATCTGCGTTTAAAACAAGAGTCTTGGTTTTTCAATATGTACTTAATCATTTGATTAATTATAATGAAGAATCCAACACTTTTAAGTTCCTCAAGAATATTTTTAAAGAACACATAAGAACAGCTAATAGAAACAGAATAGATCAGATTAAATATTGGTTAAAATGTTAGAGGCAAGTCTAAAAATGTCAAATTATATATATATATATATATATATATATATATATATATATATATATATATATATATACAGTAGTAGGAAAGGAATATCGACCGTACTAAATATGAAAATAGAGTTAATCTGTACAGACCGCTTCCCGTTAGATTAATATATATATATATATATATATATATATATATATATATATATATACATATATATATATATATACATATATATATATATATATATATATATATATATATATATATATATATATATACATATATATATATATATATATATATATATGTGAATGTGAATTACCCATGAATCACTTTGTTGTTGTTGTTAACATATCACGCGATATTCCTACATCTTCTTTGTTATTTACTATGGGTCGGAAGGTTCATGGCGGGGGGGCTATATGCGCCTCCATGTCGATGTTGGTTGATGTCCTGAAAACTCGGGATCTTCCAATTGAAGACACAAATGAGCGTTTGGTTTCCCTGCTGAAATCCGTTATTTTGTGTTTTCCCATGTTTCGATTAACATCTTTGCTCCCAAATTTCTCATCCTTATTTGGTTATGCCGTGCTGAAGAGGCAAAATGAGCCAGAAACATGCATGTCCACGGTTACCACTCTATTTCAGTAGCCCTTTATTTTGCGTGAATTACCCATGAATCACTTTGTTGTTGTTGTTAACATATCACGCGATATTCCTACATCTTCTTTGTTATTTACTATGGGTCGGAAGGTTCATGGCGGGGGGGCTATATGCGCCTCCATGTCGATGTTGGTTGATGTCCTGAAAACTCGGGATCTTCCAATTGAAGACACAAATGAGCGTTTGGTTTCCCTGCTGAAATCCGTTATTTTGTGTTTTCCCATGTTTCGATTAACATCTTTGCTCCCAAATTTCTCATCCTTATTTGGTTATGCCGTGCTGAAGAGGCAAAATGAGCCAGAAACATGCATGTCCACGGTTACCACTCTATTTCAGTAGCCCTTTATTTTGCGTGAATTACCCATGAATCACTTTGTTGTTGTTGTTAACATATCACGCGATATTCCTACATCTTCTATATATATATATATATATATATATATATATATATATATATATATATTTGTAGCAATTCTTAAACCATTGTATATATTTATTATTTTGGATTTTTCTTTTGGGTATAGGTTTCAGTTTCACATGTACTACGAATAAAATCTCTGAATTAAGTTTTATAGTGGTACGTACCTCGATGTTTACATGTTTACGTTGAAATACTGAATGGAAAAGCAGAAGGCTTTATTATTGTTTTTATTTTTCTACTTAAAATATATGTTCAGGTTTTTGTTTGTTGGTTTTCAATTTTGTAAGAGTAAGGTGTATATCAATTAACAAAACAGAACAATACAAGGTGGTCACAAATAGAAATAATAGTTATTGGCTGTTTAAACTATTAAATTATGATAAATATGACTTAGATGATTCGTGTCTTGTTTATCATTAACTGTAAGATGTTCTTTTTTTATGTATATCATTTCCTTCATAAGCAATTTTTGGTAATTGCTCTCTTGCGTTAGAATTTCAGTGTTTGAGAAGTCAAATTCATGTTTTTCGCTGAATTCGTGCTTGTGTAAGGCTGTTGAGGCATTTTTAGTGTATTTATGACCGTTTAGCCTACTGTTGAGGTATTGTGTTGTCATGCCAATGTACTTTTTGGGGCAATTTAAGCACGATAATAAATGTTGTGAACAAGGATGATAATAAATGTTGTGCTTTGTGACATTATATATATATATATATATTTATATATATATATATATATATATATATATATATATATATATCCTTAGCAGTATTTTGCTTCCGATTCTTAAAGGTGATTATTAAAACTACCCAACGTTTCGAAAATGTTTATTTTCTTTATCAAGGGCTAAAATATAATTTTGGATAACTCACTGTTATAGTTAACAAAATTCGGTACTTACTGCAAGGTAAGTTATGACTTTAAAACTTTATAAACCATGAGTTAACATTAGGTATGTTATAATACATTATATTTTAATATTGAAAATCAAACAGAAATTTCAACGTACAAGAAAAACCAACTACTGTTTTTATCTAAATAAATTCGAATAAAAATAAGCGACCATCCAACAACTTTAAGTACAGGTGTTGAGTTGTGTCAATAAACGTTAAAAATGTTGTCATTTCAACTATTAAGATTTTGATGTGTTATTATTGATTTTTTAAAAAATTGACAAAAAATGTGACAAAAATTATGTCGAGAGATGCCTGTAAAAAATGTTTACCCAATCATCAAGAGTAATGCGGTATGTTATGTACAACTTGTCAATGTCGGCAGTCCGGCCTCAGAGGCTCTCGCCACTCATGGAGACAAACAGCATCCATCCACGAGCTGTGTTCCCACATATCAGAAGTTGGTGAGGTACTGGTCCTGACGTTGAGCACCTCTCACATTGCTCAACTCCAAAACTCATCATAATTTATAGCAGTTTATTCTCCCGATGGTTCAGTTTCTCATTAAAAATCCAGGGCAATATCTAGGTATACTCTCATTATGTCCCACACCACGCCCAGAACTTACAGATGTTATTATTTCCTTTTCACAAGACACCCTTCTTAGAAAAGTTAGCTTGTATAGTCGGTTGCTTTGTTGACTGTAATCAGGTACCGAAATCCAACATCTGTCACCTGTTCAGACAACGATTCCGAGGTGTCACAATCAAAATGTAGGTTGATAACTATGAGGCTCGCTATATTCAGCCGCTGACATAACTCTCACTCAGTCAGGACAGAATGGAACAGTTATGTCATCAATAATTGGTACTAGTTTTAATTCTGTGTTGTATCAAAAATTGTTGTATTGCAGCAAAGTAAAAAGTTATATGTCAGAATCGGAAGTTCCAGAGCACAGTAGATTTGAAGATATGCCCGATTTATCGAGTGTAAGTAAGTATGCATAAGTAAAAGTGATGTGTTGAGTATCTCCCTTTTTTTAAGAGAATTGCTGCCTAAGGAGGTTTCTAATATTTCCAAACAAGTTCTTTTATAGTAATATTGATTAGAATGTACTATTTCAATGTTGTTATAGTTTGAGCGATGCCCTGTTGAGATACTATGTTCTGCCAATCCACAAGACATTTTATTTAAGTTCATATCACTTTTATGTTGTGTTACCCTATCCCTGAGGACCCTTGAAGTTGGTCCATAACAAACTTTCTTACAATCTACACATGGAATTTTATAAACTACTCCAGCTTTTTTAAGTGTTTCATCTCTTTGTTTAGCCCTGGTGAAGATTTCACCCAATTTGAAGTTATATTTGTGAGTGAGATTCAACTGTACTTCATCCTTGAAAACGTTCAAAATTTTTGAGGAAATATCTTTAATGTAAGGTATTGTTACATACTTTTTATTTATTGCAGAGTTTTCTCCATTAACATTATCAATGTTAGTTGGGTTAATTTGACTTCTGGGCTCTTGCACCCTTGTACTGAATATTAGTTTTTTTAAAAATTTTGTTGGATATGAATTGGTTATAAAAATGTCATAAAGAAGTTTTAAATTTTTGTTCACCAGAGAAGGGTGACAGATTTTATGTATTCTGTTTTTCATTGTTAGAACCAGATTATTTTTTGTCATTTCTGTATGGTTAGACATATAATTAATGAATCTATTAAAACTCATTGGTTTTCTATACCAATCTAGGACAATTACATTTTCCTGTGTTCTAATCAGCTTCGTGTCAAGAAACGGGATGCTGTCGTCTACCTCTGTTTCTATAGTGAACTGAAGATGTATGAATTAAAAATATTTAAAATTAGTTCTGTGGAGTTTTGTGGCACCCCACAGATTATGTCATCTACACATTTTTTAATAAAAGATAATTGAAAATTCAGCTTTGGGATGCAAGAATCCAGAAGATCGTCCATTATATTTTGAGCAGCTATGGGAGAGATATCAGCCCCCATAGGTGTACCTAAAGTTTGTTTATAGTATTTGTTTTGAAATGCAAAATATGTAGTATCGAAAATGAAGTCAATCAGTTTCAAATTGTTGTGTAATTTTGAATAATATTCCATCTTTTTTCAAAACTAATTTTAAGTAACTCGACAGGTATATTGCTAAACAAAGAGACCACGTCCAGACTTATAACTCTGTGGTTTTCATGTAGTTTCTTATTATTGATAAATTCTGCAAAATCAAAAGAGTCTCTTATGTAATATTTATTTATTATCAGTATTGTAAGCTGATGTCAAGATATCTGTTACCAATTTAGAAATGTGACTGTTAGGTGAATTGATAGAAGATACAATGGGTCTCAAGGAGACGGTAGGTTTATGCATTTTTGGTAAACCACAGAATTTAGGTGATGTTTGATTATAAATTGTTAGCAATTTCGCTTGTTGTTCGTCAATGTAAGACTGAGATTTGAGTTTGGAAACTATTCTATTTGCTTTTTGCTGATAAGCAGAAGTAGGATACCTGGTCAACATTTTATAATTATTTGTATCATTCAAAATGTTGTTTGATAATGCTTCGTAATCCACCCTTTTCATGATAACTGTAACATTTCCCTTGTCAGACCTAGTGACCATTATGTCAGGATTTCGTTTTAATTTTTTTTTTGTTTTATCCCTCAGTATATGGAGATAATCATGAGTGGTTGGTTTTGAAAAATAGTTGGTTAAAATATTTGTTATTCTTTTTCTGTATATAATTCCAGACTCAGTATGAAAATATGCTATAATGTTCTCTATGTCCGACAGAAAATGTTTCAAATATTTCTTATCCAGTTTGGTTGAGTTTTGATTATATTTAAAAATGTGTTTTGAAGTGAATTTATTTTGTTAATATTGTTATTTTTAATTTTATTAAATTTTCTTTCATAATTGGTTTTTTGTCTGTTTTTGAATTGATTGAAAATATTAAATGGTAATCTAGATTTAACTCTGTTCATACACTGTGTCAGAGAACATTCCAGGTGTCTCAAATTTGTATGAGTGATCGAAATCTCAATATTCAAAATTTTGTTTTCTAACCTGTGATGAAAATTTCCGATTCTTTGTCCGGTGGTCCCCTCCTGTAAGTCAAAAAGTCCTATTACATTTTTAATTGTGATATGGTATGATGCCTTGTTTCGTACATCTAATTAAAAATATTTAAATATTTTTCTATTTCTCATGGAAGCTGTTTGTCTCCATGAGTGGTGAGAGCCTCTGAGGCTGGACTGCCGACATTGACGAGTTGTACATACATACCGCATTACTCTTGATGATTGGGTAAACATTTTCTACAGGCATCTCTCAACATAATTTTTGTCACATTTTTTGTCAATTTTTAAAAAAATCAATAATAACACACCTAAATCTTAATAGTTCAAATGACAACATTTTTAACGTTTATTGACACACCTCAACCCCTGTACTAAAAATTGTTGGATGGTCGCTTATTTTTATTCGATTTTGTCTAGATAAAAACAGTAGTTGGTTTTTCTTGAACGTTGAAATTTCTATTTGATTTTCAAAATTAAAATATAATGTATTATAACATACCTAATGTTAACTCATGGTTTATAAAGTTTTAAAGTTATAACTCACCTTGCAGTAAGTACCGAATTTTGTTAACTATAACAGTGAATTATCCAAAATTATATTTTAGCCCTAGATAAAGAAAATAAACATTTTCGAAGCGTTGGGTAGTAAAAAAGAGTTTTAGACGGAATCCCCAAGAATCACAAGTTTTGTTTTCTCACTATATATATATATATATATATATATATATATATATATATATATATATATATATATATATATATCACTAATCAAAATTGTGTAGATTGAAAATTATCATTGAATTTATGTTTTTAAAATGATCTTCAAACAAAATGATACTCAAAAATACAATGTGAAAACTGAAAACTACTTACCAATGGGAATAAATGCCCTGAATTGCCAAACTATCCGGTTTCCAATTTTCTGGGTTTTCATATTTGCAATTAACACCTCCACAAAATACACTACACTGAATTCCTTGAGGAGTTAATCTTCGAATGTGCTCTGAAAGTTTATTGTAATTTGCCCGGACTATTTCGGAGTTAGGAGATTTCAACTCCGCGAATTGATTCATAGTTCCGTGCGCTTCTTGCACATGGTGACAACTCAATTGTTACTTCAGAAATGGTTACAGTTAGTAGTTAGTTTACATGGTTTAATGGATAGCACGTTTTTCCGACATTTTTAGCGCATGCTTATTATTTATTTGATATAAGTATATCCGTTGAAAACCATAGAAATGGTCGCTAGGGAAAATAAATATGTAATTCAACGTCAATGTTTAATTGGGCCTACCCTACGATAAATTCACCTTGAGGCTAGTATTTCACTAACAACTTGCAATTAGAAATAGTTAATTAGTAAATTAGAATGCCATTAATATTGAACATCATAATATTATAATTCTAGTGCTGATTAAGGGGTTTTTAACACTATACAGAGTGTAGAAATAAATCATAGGTATTATCAATAACTACAAAAAGAATACCTAATTGGTTTTGCTATGAATTATATACAGCTGTTGACTATATAAACATTTATAAATTTTTCTTTTTAGTGTCGATGTAGTCAGCCGATTGTTAACGTAACACAAAGTATTTTCAGAAAGTACTTTATTATTTTTTTAAAATAAGTTCAAGTTTTCATTGCAAATGGAACGCTATTTTCGACATCGTTAGTAAAATAACGTTTCCTTCGAAGCATTCAACAAAGCAGAAATTTGAGTAAATGGAGTGTTTTTTTTATTTGAAAATAGTAACGGTTACACATCCAGAGTATCGAAAAAACAGCTTGTGAATAATGGTTTCGGGTTGAAGATTGTTAGTAGTATAAAATACGGAAAGCACTAGCAATATAGAGTTGGTTCTTTCATTCAGCAGCTTCATGCTTGAAAAGTCACTACTTGTTCTGACAAAAAGTTAATTGAGTTTTACCTTGTCAATCTGGGACGGTAGTCTAATGATCTAGCCAGCTGTTATCAGTGAATCTTGTCGCATCTCTCACCTTTGAAAATAACTGGTCTGAATGACTTATATGCTCCACAAATATATTTCCCTAATATAAAAAACATTATTACATCTACATACAAAAATTCTTATTTATGCAGAATGGAGTGTTGAGTTTTCTGATTAAAATGAAAATATATCTGCAAACAACTTTATGTGCACCATTTATAAAATAACAGTTCATAAACTAACTATATAGTATTGTTATGAAAGCCGGCCCTGTCTAATCGAACGTTATCGAAAGTTCATATTTTGGCGTAGGCGCACGGATTTCTATGCAGGGCGTTTTTTGTGATTGTTTTTATTGGGGCACTTCCAAGAAGGACGGTCGTTTTTTATTGGGAACCGAATTCTAGAACCAATTTTCCTGGAAGGGAATTTTAATATATAAGGAAAGTACCTAATAAGTATGTTTATACTTTAATCAAATAGTGAGCAGAACAGTGACAAGTGAAAAAATAGTGAACATTGTATTTAATATAAATTAGTTGAATAGTTAAGTGTGTAAATAAATTAATAGTAAGTAGGTATACTGTGTGTATAAATGTATCCCACCCGTCAGGGTAAACTAGCTTAAATAAATAAGAAAAACATTACATTGGTGTCAGGTGTAGATACGTAAAATGGCTAAGAGACTAAATGACCTGAAAGTAACAGAATCAGAACGGAATTGGAAAACCGTTAGTTGCAAACGTTCGGAAAGAATAGTGACTTAGTCGAAACACTCAAAGTGGCACTGAAAAGTGACGGCTTGGATCCAGAAACATTTTTATTCAAAGACGAGGTTTCCACCTTAAACTCGTCAATTTCTGCTATAAAGGACGATATTTCTGCTAATATGAAGAACGATATTTCTGCTATGAAGAATGATATTTCTGCTAATATGGACGAGAAGCTTTCGACTATGAAGAACGATATTTCTCCTAATATGGACGAGAACATTTCAACTATGAAGAAGAATATTACTGCTAACATGGATAAGATTTCTGCTGATATCGTATTATTAATGAAAAATGACATAGCCGCTGACGTCGAAAATAAAATTTCGTCTCTAAAATCGAATATTGAGAATAAGATAACAACGATGTACGAGAAAATAAAATAAGCCATAGAGTATAAGATGACAGCGATAGACGAGAAAATCAAGGAGTTAGGGAGAAATATGTGTGAACACAAGACACGCCAGCAGAAGAAACGAAGATCGAACACATAAAATCCTGCATGCGAGATATACATCCTAAGATAAGAATATATTGGCAGTTTTGCTCAAGACAAGGCTCCAACGTTCGACGGTAGCACGTCGTGGACCAATTATGTAAAACAGTTTTAAGTAGCCGGTAGAGTGCATAATTGGTCCGATAAGAAGAAGAACTTAATCATCGCGCTTCGGGGAAACGCCTTAGATATAAGATATGGTCACGAACATCTAGAACACTTGTACCAATCCCAGCTAATGAACCGAAGGCAGAAATGTGAAGAAACCATTCAAGAGTATGAAGTGGATATTGCCCGACTAGTTCGATTTGCTATCCATCAGCACCGAAGAACATGATGAGTTGTTTCGGCATCCAGGCCTTTATCGAGGGCTTACGTGACCACGATATGCAGAGGACGCTTCGTTTAGCCTATCCCAAAACATTGGTCGATGCATTGACTGCTGCTCTCGAATATGAAGCAGCCACTTAGGCTTCGGGGTATAACAAAGCTAGGACCATCCAAGAAGAAGGTGACGAAGATAGACTAGATCAGACTGTCAACTTGATGAAAAGTATGGTAGACAAGAAGTCGAAAAAGATCAGATGATGGAATTGTAGCGAGCTATGGCATGTACGCAATTCGTGTAAGCGCCCCAGAACTCCTGCAAACTACGAACCTCAGTCATAGGGAAACTAAAACGGGTCGGCTACGAGGAGGCAGTATCGACCCTCTCATACTGATAGCCTCTCTCAGATGTCGTAACGATAGTGTATATGTGGATGACGAAGTGAATGGCAAGAAATATACTCTTTTGGTAGACACTGGAGCAACTAGAACCATTATGGGGCCGGAGATAATAAACTCCAAGAAGAAGCTTCTACCAACGAGACTTCGACTGCGGACCGCCACAGGTGAGAGTGCCAACGTTCAGGGAAAGACACAAATCCAATTGGGAATTGGTGCAGAAAAGTTCACGCATACGGTAATCGTAGCTGACATTGAAGAATACATAATTCTGAGACTGGACGTAATGAATCTACATGGTTTCCTGTCAGACTTTGGAATAGGACCATTAAAATGGGTTCCAAAGAAGTATTCCTTTATCTATATAAAGGCAGCACGGTTTTGGCAGCTGTACAGGAAGATACCGATCTTCCTGCACGAAACGAAAATGATGGTAGCGCGGATACAGGGAATCATGGAGGAAGATACACCGGATATGATGGAGCCAAGGTACAACGACGAAGAGGTTGGCAGAGGAGTACAAATTGAAATAGGATTGGTTACGTCGGTGAAGGAGATCCCAGTACGTGTAAACCTGAACGATTACCCAATTACCATCAAGAAGGAAACCAGGATTGGATCCTGCGTACCAGTGACGTCTATAATTCGCCAAAAAACAACAACTGACAATTTCAATGACAGATTCGAACAGATGTTATAAATAGCTGGTCAATCCTTGAATCGAGCTGAGAAAAAGAAAATGAGAGAATTTCTCTTGCAGTATCGGGACCTATTCGTACCAAATAGTGGGAAGACTTATAGAACATCAGCCGTCAAAAACAAAATCGATACTGGTGATCCCAAGCCAATTAGACAATCATCTCGAAGGCTATTCCGAATGAAGAGAGAGTATGCTGAAAGAATAATTCGAGAGATGGAAGAAGAGAAAGTGATCGAACCATCTACTATCCCATGGGTGTCTCTAGTAGTGCTCGTCAAGGAAACAACGTGACAAGGAAAGACAGCTATCCTTTGCTTCGAATAGACGATACTTTGGCCGGCAGCAAACTCTTTTCCACCTTGGACCTGAAGTATGGTTATTGGCAAGTACAAATGGACCCAGACGACAAAGAGAAAACTGCTTTTACCACCGGATCTGGATTATGGCAATTCAACGTCATGCCATTCGGGCTCTGTAATGCGCCCGCAACATTTGAAAACTCATGGAAAATGTCTTGAGAGGGTTATCTTGGAAACCTGCCTAGGCCATTTGGACGACATTGTAATACTGGGGAAGATATTTGAGGAACACCTGAAAAATTTTAAAGATGTATTCAGACGACTTCAAGCTGCCCAGCTCATGTTAAACCCGAAGAAATATCAGCTATTCCAGAACCGAGTCAACTATCTGGATCATATAGTGAGCAATGAAGAAGTGGCGATGGATCCAGAGAAAATTGCTTCCATATTTCAGCAAAGTCCTCTTCAATCCAGAACGAAACTACTGCATCACGAGAAGAGAACTTTTGGCGGTAGTGAAGTCTGTGGAACACTTTTATCAGTATCCCTATGTAAGGAAGTTCTTAAGCCGGACTGACCATACAGCACTCAAGTTGTTGATGCAGTTCAAGAATTCCGAGAGCCAGATCACTAGATGGATTGAACGACTTCAAGAGTACGATATCAACAACGAGCTGGTATGAGTCACCGAAATGCCGACGCTGTATCTAGACGACCGTGCCCAGCATCCTACTGTAACAAGGCGGAATCTAAGGAAGCTGCAGATTCAAGAACTACAGTAGTCAATAAAGAATAGTCACCCACCAAGATCAGAGAAGATCAGGAGTATGACCCCGACCTAAAGGTGATCCGGCAATGGAAAGAAGAATATCGGCGATCTACCTGGCAAGATTTTCACCATTACTCAAGAAATATTGGGGTCAGCTGGACTCCCTTATCCTGGAAGAAGGCCTGTTGGGAAGAATCATTGAAAACGAGGATGGTTCTGAGAAGACAAGACTGCTAGTTATCCCGAGAAAGAGAGTAGTTGAGGTACTGAGGAAGTTACACGACAGTCCATCAGCAGGTCATCTGAGAGTGAAGCAAACCCTTCAGCGAGTCCTTGAAAGGTTTTATTGTATTAACAGCTCCGACGATGAACGCTGAACGATTTCCGACGACAGAAAATGGTGGTAAATACATTTTAGTTGTGATAGATTATATCACAAAGTGGGTGGAAATTTACGTGATCCCGAATCAAGAAGCCACAATTAACGTTTCAATGTCTCGAATGAGGTTTTTGATACAGTCTTTAGTTTTCACGTTCATTTGTGTTTGCGGACAAATGTAATTTTTTCCTATGCGAATGCAAGGGTCATCCATGTACTGGTGAATTTCTTCATTTAGAGCCAGAAAGGGTTTGCTGGGTATAATAATTGTATCACTTTTGGAAGGGATTGTATAAAGATGAAAGTATTTGAATATATCAGGATAGACAAGGGGAAATTCTGCAGCAAATATTATATTATCGGTCGTAAAGAAACAGGTTGCATGTATTATTGAATACCATAAATCAATATCTAAATCTAATATTCGTGTGTTTCCTGTGTTTCCATAATTATCCTTCAATTCTGATAGAATGTCTTTTAAATTTTGATGTGTCAATATATCTGGATGTAAAATACGTAATTTAGTGAACGTAATAGCGTTCTCAGGATTTTCAATAAGTGTATTGATAATATTGGCATTTAGAAATATTAGATCAAGAATACTGGAATATACAGTGAATTTGTAAAGTTCATTTGTGAGATTATCTAGATAATTCTAATAATCTATTATTCGCTTAACTACTAATTTTTGATTATTTACAATGAATATAAAGTTGTCGAATACTTATTTGTCAATGTTTTAGATAATGAGATTTGTCCATTTACCTCCCTGACTATTTTTTGTTGATTTTCTTTAATAAATTTAAAGCAATTTCAATTCTTTCTCCATCATTTGCGTCTAGTATTCCAAATAAATATTTAGATATGCTACCGCCTGCATTTATTAAACTACGCTTCTGTTTTCTAATTTTGAAAAAATTTATATTATCGATTTTTTTTGGTAACTCGTCAATTATAGAACTGAAGTGATCGAGTTTTGATTGTAAATTTGAATTATGCGAAGCTTTTTCGTGATGAATGGAATTATTTACATTATGAAACGTTATAATTAATTTTTCGATTTCTTCTTCAAGTGTTTTTAATTCTATATGTTGCAAGAAAATATGTTTACTAGTGAATATATTTGCAAGGCTAAGTTGAAAGGGAAGTATGCCAGGAGTGTGACTGATGTCAGCAACCTTGATTTCTTGGGCGCTAACTGTTGTCAACATCACTATTAGTTTCCACCATAGATATATAATACAAGTAGGTTAGGTTAGGTTAGGTATGTATTGTAATGTTTTTCTAATTTATTTAAACAATAAACGGATGGGATAAATTTTAAACACACGGTATGGCTACTTACTAATTTATTTAAACACTAACACTTAATTTATATATACTTAACTAATCACTTTAATCTAATTTATATGCACACAAACTTGATTATATTAGTACTTTACTGTTCGGTGTATTTCTGTTTATTTCTCGAAATCACTTTATCAACTAACTGGTCCGCTGATCGGTCCTTCTTATATACTAGTGCCTTTTGTACTAGACAATTCTGGGCTGCGGCTTACACAAAACAATTGGTTCTGGCCTTTTCTAGATAACTCTGGTCACAAAAACAATGTTTACATAAGATAAGTCGTAAACAGTTATAAAAAAACAGTGCGTATCCGCCATAATTTTAACTTTTATACCTGGCTTAGACAGAGTCGGTTTTAGGGACTATACCAGGGTGCTGTTTCGTAACATTACTCCCTCCTTAAATGGAAATTCCTCCTGGAACTTTTGTGTAGCCGAGACTGGATGTTTAAATCGGCAACTGGCCCCATTTCTACACTTTCCGATCTTATGGTAATAGCAGGGCACCGTCTTCATCGGATACTTATAACGGGGGTTGTAGCGGCAAATTAATATCTGGACACCGGTATCTTGAAAGATAATCTCTACCGTGTTCCTGATGATTCGCCAATCCAACTGGTTACTCGCTATCTTAGGCATAGTCAGTTTCTTCACGTTGGATTCCAACACATGGTCTCGGAGGTTTCGAAGTGCTTCCCACACATCGCGGTAGGTAGATCGATCTTGGAATTCATTTTTAGTTACCACGTAGAAGACGTACCGCGAATTATGTTTCAGTTTCAGTGTCTTGCCAGGGGCTGGAATCTGGTCTTCAAGTTTTTCTAATTGCCCGAAGTTCTTTCGAAAGACGGTTGCCAACCCTCGTGCGTTCTTGATACGGGCGGGGATGTTGTATGCCAGTGAATAATCTTCCGGGAGAGTGAACAGATCTTGTTGTTGTTGTTCCGAAGTGACTCCATATCTAGATTTCCCGGTACCTCTATACGTGCCCATAAATTCCTCGAACGTAGGGTCAGACACATCTCGAATAAGGTTTACTCCTTCCTCCAGATCATGGTCTCCTTCGAATGGCGCTAGTCGGTTTTGGTGAACTACTTTTGGTTTTCCGTTGGGGATCTTGCTTATGCGATATATAACATCATTGATCCTTTTCTTGATTAAGTATGGACCTTCCCAGGATTTTTGTAATTTTGGAGAAAATCCTTTTCTCCTCGCCGGGTTGTGTAACCATACTTTGTCCCCTTCTTTAAAACCGCCTTCTGTGGCCTGCGTGTCGTACCGACTTTTCATTCTGTCGCTGGCAACTTGAAGATTTGTTCGAACTAATTCATGAATATCGTCCAGCCTTCTTCTCAATTGGATCACGTAGTCTTCGCCTGCTATATCTTCTCCAGGCCGACAGCCAAATTCCAGGTCACAAGGAAGCCTAATTTCACGTCCAAACAGGATTTTCGCAGGTGTTTCACCAGTAGACTCATTGACGGCAGATCGATAAGCCAATGCGAATAGGGAAAGAGACTGGTCCCAATCTCTCTGATGGCTGGATACTACTTTGGACAGGTATTTTCCAATAGTCCTGTTCATTCTCTCGACTATTCTATCTGACTGTGGATGTAATGCTGTTGTCCTGGTCTTCTTCATTCCCAGCTTCTCGCAAATCTCCTGGAACAGATGGCTTTCAAAATTTCTTCCCTGGTCACTGTGGACATCCAAGGGCACTCCATATCGGCTGATAAATTCTTTCACCAATACATCTGCTACAGTTGTGGCCTCTTGGTTGGGAATAGTGTAAATTTCCACCCATTTTGTGAAATAATCCACTATAACCAGTATGTATTTGCTACCATTTTCTGTTGTCGGAAATGGTCCAGCGATGTCTAAAGCAATCCTTTCGAAAGGGCTTCCAACATTGTACTGTTACATGGGTGCCTTTCTCTTGCGATGTGGTCCATTACTCGTAGCACAAGTCGTACATTTCTTACACCAGTCCTTCACATCGTCGGAGCTGTTCATCCAATAAAACCTTTCAAGGACTCGCTGAAGAGTTTTCTTCACTCCCAGATGACCTCCCGATGGACTGTCGTGTAACTTCTTCAGTACCTCAGCTACTCTTGTTCTCGGGATAACTAGCTGTCTCCTCATCTCGGAACCATCATCGTTTTCAAGAACTCTTTTCAACAGCCCTTCTTCCAGGACAAGAGAGTCCCACTGAGCCCAATACGTTTCGGTGAAAACTTTGACACTTCTTGCCAGGTAGGTCGCCGATTTTCTTTTTTCCATTGCCGGATCATCTTCAGGTGAGGATCATTCTCCTGATCTTCTCTGATCCTGGTGGGTGACCATTCCTCGTTGACTACAGTGGTTCTTGAAACTGCAGCTTTCCTAGATTCCACCTTGTTGCAGTGGGAGCAGTCTGTTGGGCACGGCCGTCTGGACAGGGAGTCGGCATTTCGGTGACCAGCTCGATGTTCGATGTTGAAATCGTATTCTTGAAGTCGTTCAATCCATCTAGCGATCGGGCCCTCGGGATTCTTGAACTGCATCAACCACTTAAGTGCTGCATGATCAGTCCGGATTAAAAACTTCCTACCATAGAGATACTGGTAAAAGTGTTCCACGGACTTCACTACTGCCAAAAGTTCTCTTCTTGTGACGCAGTAGTTTCGTTCTGGTTTGGAGAGGACTTTACTGAAATATCCCAGTACTCTTTCTTACCCTCCTTGGATCTGTGAGAGCACTCCACCAATTCCTACGTTGCTTGCGTCAGTGTCAAGAATAAAGTCTCCCTCTGGTAATGGATATCCTAATATCGGCGCCGAGGTTAAATGCCTCTTCAAGGTTTCAAAAGCCGTTTGACAGTCTTCGTCCCATTGGAAAGCTCTTGCTTCTTCTGTGAGTCGCGTTAGAGGCTTGGTAATATCTCCAAACTTCCTGATAAATCTTCTATAATACGTGCAAAGTCCAAGGAAACTCCTAATTTGATGTTTGTCGGTTGGTTGCGGCCATTGCTGAATGGAAGCAATTTTCTCTGGATCCACCGCCACTCCTTCATTGCTCACTATATGACCTAGATAGTTGACTCGGTTTTGGAATAGCTGACATTTCTTCGGGTTTAACATGAGCTGGGCAGCTTGGAGTCGTTTGAATACGTCTTCCAAATTCCTCAGATGCTCGTCAAATGTCTTCCCCAGTACTACTATGTCGTCCAAATAGACCAGGCATGTCTTCCAAGACAACCCTCTCAAGACATTTTCCATAAGTCTTTCAAATGTCGCAGGCGCATTACAGAGCCCGAATGGCATGACGTTGAATTTCCATAATCCAGATCCGGTGGTAAAAGCAGTCTTCTCTTTACCTTCTGGGTCCATTTCCACTTGCCAATAACCAGACTTCAGGTCCAAGGTGGAAAACAGTTTGCTGCCGGCCAAGGTGTCTAGCGTATCGTCAATACGAGGCAGAGGATAGCTGTCTTTCTTCGTCACGTTGTTAAGCTGGCGATAATCCACGCAGAATCTCGTAGTTCCATCCTTTTTCTTAACGAGCACTACTGGAGACGCCCATGGACTAGTAGATGGTTCTATTACTTTTTCTTCTGCCATCTCTCGAATTATTCTTTCAGCGTCCTCTCTCTTCGCTCGTGGAAGTCTTCGAGCTGATTGTCTAATTGGCTTAGCATTACCCGTATCGATTTTGTGTTTGACGGTTGATGTTCTGCCAGTCTTTCCTCCTTTTGGTACGAATAAGTCTCGATACTGCAAGAGAAATTCTCTCATTCTCTTTTTCTCAGCTCGATCCAAAGATTGACCAGCTACTGATAACATCTGTTCGAATCTTCGAAGACAACCCTCTCAAGACATTTTCCATAAGTCTTTCAAATGTCGCAGGCGCATTACAGAGCCCGAATGGCATGACGTTGAATTGCCATAATCCAGATCCGGTGGTAGAAGCAGTCTTTTGTACTAGAGAATTCTGGGCTGCGGCTTACACAAAACAATTGGTTCTGGCCTTCTCTAGATAACTGTGGTCACAAAAACAATGTTTACATAAGATAAGTCGTAAACAGTTATAAAACAGTGCGTATCCGCCATAATTTTAACTTTTATACCTGGCTTAGGCAGAGTCGGTTTAAGGGACTATACCAGGGTGCTGTTTCGTAAAAGTATTATATATCTATGGTTTCCACATTATTTTGAGATTCTGCATTCTCCGGATTCTGAAAACATTGAGGTCTTATTAATTCTTTGATATGAACTTCTGATTTTTGGTGTTTTTTATCAACAATTTCTACCTTATTATTATACAACAACTTACTTATAGTATAAGGACCTATAGGGGAGAGTAGGGAGACTTGATCCCATTATTAGTATATTGAATCTAAATCGGACTATACAAGGTATTTCTAATTTTTCTGAAATTCACCACAATGTAATAACCTTAATATAAACATTAACACTCAAATTATCGTAAAAAATTGTTTGAGTACCAAGTGGAAAAATGTTTTTAATTATTTTCCCAATGGGATCAAGTGTCCCCCTCTCAGGGAGACTTGATCTTCCTATCTGGGAGAGTTGATCCCATTAGGATCATGTCTCCCTCTACTACTTTTGATTAGTAAAGTGCAATTAAATAAGGAAATTTATACAGATAAATAAAGTAATAATCTATGGGAGTATTTATATTTATTTAAATATTTGCAGTTTATCCAATACAAACATTAGGAAATCTTATTTTGAAGTTATAACGTCCACGTCTGACATCAGGTGCTGGCAAAACTCTTTTTACGTCATCTGTGGGCACAAGCCCCTCATCTTTAGTTACTGGGAAGTGAAAATGTGCCTCTTTCTTCCTGAAAAAGTTTACTAGTACCTCTGAAGCTGTTGATTGAACTTCGGTCACCTGCCCTACAAAATAAGTTGTTCCCTTCTTTCTGCTAAACTCAACGAATACAAAGTCCCCAATTTTAGGAGCGCATGCCTCGAAGATATCGTCCACCGCCACTTCGAAATTGTCAGTATCACTAGCTGGATCTAAAAATGGGTCGATATCATCTAAGCTATCGTCACTAGCCTTCCAAACCTTTTCATCTTCAGAACTCTCGCTTGTTGGTCGCTCTTTATCTTTCTTTGAATTGTTTTTATTTTTGGGACTTCATGGTTTTTGAAAAATTCTTTTTCACACCTGAAGCGCTGTTTTGACGCTCTGCTTGTTCTGCTTCTAATTCCTGTTTCTCAGGTGTGTCAGTCAAAATTCTACATCGACCTCATTTACGACCTGTCGCTTGCTTCGCAACCCTCGGTGGGGCCTTGGGAAATGGAAAAACTTCCATTGAGGACACCATTGTAGATACAGAAGGTTGAACTGGCGATTGATGACGATGGCCAGATGGTCCGGGCTGAGGACTAGGTAAACGAATTCTAGGCAATTCTGAAGCATCAGAATCTGGAGTTTCTCCCATAGGATTTATCCTATCGGTCACTAAACTTGAGCAGAACTCATCGTCTCTAAATATATTGGAATTGAATGGAAAAATTCCGGACACTCTGCATCCACTAATAATATTCGCTGGAGAAAAAGCTTTGGGGTAAGCTTCTCCAAGGAGGCCTGGAATGTCATATATTGTTATATTTTTTCCTCCATGACTGGTCATCCAATCAGATGCAGATGCAGATACGTTTCCAAAGGTTCGAAAATGGTTCGGTCCAGTGGCTGTAACTTGTGTGATGTATGCGGTGGCAACGTTAGAAGGATAAGACCATTGGCTCGGGCAAAATCGATAACTTCGAGGTTTACGTGGCTGTCATGGTTATCGAGAATAACTAATTGTTTGTTGTCCGAAGAGCAGTGGGAATATTTTTGAAAATGTTGCAGATATTTTCTTTTGTCATCCATCCAGATGGATGAGGATCTCCTGCGGAACCAGGTGGTACACCTTGTAGCATGCGATCTTGCCAGTTTACACGTGGAAAAATTAAGAAATGAGGAACATGATTTCCACAAACATTTACTGCACTACAAATTGTTATGAGCTGTCCTCTTTCACCCGACGTGAGTTTTGCTACTTGCTTAACACCCCTTTCACCAATAATTTTCCCTGGCTTGTGAACAGTTGTGACTCCTGTTCCATCAATATTCCAAATTTTTTCAGGAGAAAACTTATACTTTTCAAGCGTAGTTCGCAATTTTTCGAAAAAAGTGCTCACTGTAAATTTATTGAATGCGGAACTACGGGCTAGACTAGTGGGTTCAGGAGTTCTGAGAGATAATCGGCTGTGTCTCTCCATAAAACATTTTGCCCAATCCCTGCCTGCTATTTTTTTTATTCCCAAGATGAAGGAATATTTTTATTATTTGCTTTAGCGAACTCATAGGCAAGTTCGCGAAACTTTTTTAAATATAAACCATAATTTAAGCGAGATGCTTGAATAAGATATTCTGAAAGCTGCAGTTCTTCTTCACTTTTAAAAATTTGTGCTTTTTGAAACCCAGGCAAACGATCTTCTCTTCGTCTAATTATTCGCTTTAACGTCATTACATTGATGTTGAAATGTTTAGCAGTACCTTTAAAGGACCCCCCATTTTTCACTGCAGCAACAGCTGCAGCTATAATTTCAGAATCGTACTGAACACGCTTCTTTGCACCAACTTTAGGTTTGTAATTTTTTGGCATCTGAAATAAAATCGAATATATATATATATATATATATATATATATATATATAGTTTCAGTTTTATTAATTCAAATTTTGTCCATTTGTAGATGTTCTGATGAAGGAAATAAATTATTTCCGAAAGCTTAACTAGTCAAAAAATAGTTGTTTAATTAGCCCTATATTGACCGCATCCCAACTACTTTGTTTACAGTTTATATATATATATATATATATATATATATATATATATATATATATAATTACATAAGGGAGACTTGATCCCCCTGATTAAAACTCGATAAGGTAGACTTGATCATATCTTCCTTAACGCAATGGGATCAACTCTCCCGAGAACACACTAAATATTTAAAATGACAAGAAATCAAAACATAATCTAAATTACGCAGCACAAATTATCTAAAAATATTCGCCAGATACCACACAACGACACTAATATACTATAAACCAGATTTTGTTTATACGAGTACATAGTAGGTAAATAAACATTTAGTACTCACCATAAAATATTTTTAAACACAGTAAAATTAAAAAACTCTCATATAATCATAGCAAGCAATACCTGCATATTCGGATGAAGCTTGCTGACTAAAAGTGCGTGATACTCAACCAGTGTTGCCGACGAAACTTGGTACACGATATTTGGGCGGTAAATTCAAAGTTGGGATCAACTCTCCCTGGGGATCAAGTCTCCCTACTCTCTACACTTATTATTTTTCTTATTCCTATAATATGGGTTTTTCTTATAAACTACTTGATTAATCTTAAATTATAAGTTTTTATCGCCATCTGTGTTATGTTTCGTTAATATTTTTTGTTTATCAGTTTCTAATAGTTTACTGACATTTGTGTATACATGTTTCAATTTTTCTCTGTGCTTTTCTACATAACTCGAGAAAAGTTCTTTATTTTGAAATACTTCGTCAGGGTTACGTCAATTAGTGTCCAAATACTAATTCAAATGGCGTGTATCCCGTTGCGCTATGAATTGAACTATTATAGGCAAGAACAGCATAAATAATTAAATCGTTATCGTTGGGATATAGTCCCTTTAAAATGTGTAAATGTTCAATGAGAGTCGACTGGAATCTTTCTAATATTGAATAAGATTCATGGTGTCGTAAAATGTATTTTAATTTTATGTAAATTGGGAAGTTCTCGAACGGTATCGTTTTTGAACTCTGCACCGCTGTCTAACACAATTTTTTTAGGAATGCCAAAACTACAAAAGTGTTTAGTTAATACATCACAAATATTTGTCGCAGTTTTACCAGTGATTGGTATTGCTTGCGCAAATTTAGAAAATGGATCTACTAATGTTAAATATAGATTTTTATTGTAATGAAAAATATCAACATTTAAAATTTAAAATGGCTTTGATGCGGTTTCTGTTAGATTCAACGGGGCGTAAGGGGGTTTTCTAGAATATTTAGCCCGTTAACATATATCACAAGCATATATGAAGGTACTGATTGTCTTTTTCTTATTAACCCAGAAATAATATTGCTTTAAGTACTTTAGCATTTCTTCTACTCCACGATGATTAGTTTTTCCTTCATGTATATATTTTATTAGCATTATTTATTCGTCCGTGCCTTTAATCGTATTTATTAATCAAGTACACATAATTAATTTCAAATAATCCTTTCGAAAATTTTCGGAATAAATATGTACAAATTGTGCAGTGAATTTCCTATTATCAAAATAGATATGATAAGTTGAATCAGGTTTTAGGTAGTTTTTTAGAAAATCAATTATTATATCTGTATTATTTTCTGACGGAAATGTTACTGTTATTATATTTAGTTTATAATATTTCTCTGATTTAACGGTTAGTTTATTTCTATTGTTTTCGTAAACTATAATTTGATTATTTATTATTTCATCTAATATTGGTATGTCTTCGTTTGCAATGTCCTTTGAAAGAGAACGAGGAGTCTCATCGTACTCTGATTGGTTACTATAATTGTTAGTTAATTCTGTATGACTTGGGGGAACAATTTTGACATCTGATATGATATTTACTTTTGGAATATGTTGAGGTGCATTGATAGGACCGTGAACTGTCTGCCGAAAAGGTACGGACTAAAATATTTACAGGTCCATGTAATGGCAAGAAGTTCCTTTTCAATTGTACTGTAATTTGGTTCGCATTCGTTAAGTGTGCGTGACGCATAGGCCACAGGTTTGTCTTGTCCAACAGTGCCTTCCGATAAGACTGCTCCAAGTGCAACATTCGATGTGTCCGTTGTCAGTATGAACGGTTTGGCAAAATCAGGATACTGTAAAATTGGACTATTACATAAAATCTTTTTACAAGTGTTAAAGTTTTCTATGAATTTTTGATCATGAATAACTTTAGCATTTTTCTTAAGACAGAGTGTCATTGGCTATGTGATTTTCGCAAAGTCTTTTATGAATCTACGGTAATATCCGATTAAACATAAGAATGACTTAATTTCTTTTGTGTCTTGGGAATAGGAAAATTTTGAATGGCAAGTATTTTGTCTGGATTTGGTTTCAGTCCTTCGGTTGGAACTACGTGTCCCAAATAAGAGACTGATTTTTGTAAAAAGTCAGATTTATCTAAT
This sequence comes from Galeruca laticollis, assembly GCA_963921935.1. NCBI lineage: Eukaryota > Metazoa > Arthropoda > Insecta > Coleoptera > Chrysomelidae > Galeruca > Galeruca laticollis. The sequence continues at coordinate 151,427,398 of OY998180.1, forward strand.
TGTACCTAGAAATTTGCTTTTCATATGCGATCAAAAACGTTTTTCAATCTCTAAATGTGTACTTGTGTGGATGTGCTAAAAATAAGTATGTCGTCTAGATATATAACACAAATATCATTAATTAACCCTCTCAGAACATTATCCATAACTCTCTGAAATGTGGAGGGGGCATTTTTAAGACCGAAACCCATACGGGTAAATTCGTATCTTCCATTCAATGCTGTAAATGCCGTTTTTGGTATGTCTTCTTCTTCAATTTGTATCTGATGGTAGCCGGATGCTAAATCTAATGTAAAATAACTCGCCCTACCTAACTTATCTAATAAATCAACGACATTCGGAATGGGATATTTATCAGTTACTGTTTTTCATTTAATTTCCTATAATCTATAATTTTGTTCTCCAGTTTTAGAATTATATTTTGTGGGAACAACCCAAATGTTTGAAGTATACGGACTAACAGAATGTCTAATTATACCTTGATCTAACATTTTGTTTATATACCTATTGTTTGTGTATTTCGGGAAAACGATATGATTTGCAATATATCGTTTTATCATCTGTTAATTTAATTGTATGTTGGATTTTATTTGAAAAACTTAAAGGTATTTCCTGCGAATAAAAAATATCTATATACTCTAAACATAATTTAGATATTGCCTCTTTATCTTCAGATTTACAATGATTTAAATTTAATTTGGATAAATTTTCTTTCAAAATTCTATCAACGTTTTGATTCACACTGTATGATGGTTTGTTATTCGGCATATAATTTAATTCGTTTACATTTAATATCCCTACGTTAAAAGGAGCTGAAATTGTAATTTTATCTGGATTATCCGTAAAATTTGATATGGTGGTTGTCGCAAAGAGGTTTTTTATGTTTACAATACCAGTAGTGCGAGTTACAAGATTTTCAGTGAAGTTTATCTCTTCGAGTAATCCAATTCAATTTTCTTGATTTACGGGAAGTTTGACGACTTGCTCTGTATTTCCAGGAATTGTTATTGCATAATTTTCTGTTATTGTAATGTTCTTTGTTTTAGAATAATTGTTAAAAATTAAAGGCATTTTAATACGGGGTGTGATCAACAATTTCGAATCGATATTAATAATAGCTTGCAATTTTTTCAAAAGATCCATACCTAAAGACCTTGATAATTGTTATTAAAATTAAATATATAAAATTTATAGTTTCCCTTAATTTTAAAAATTTCAAATATCGGTATAATTACTACTTTTTCATGAAACGTTATATCATGGGACGTTTGTATTTGGAAATGTTCACGTTTTGTTAAATTTGGATAAAAATGTTTAACTATCTCAGGATTAATGAAGCGTCGTGAACTACCTGTGTCTATTAAAAATTGAGAGTCTAGTTGGGGTATATAAATATAGGGTAATTCAGTTTCAAATAAATGATTAATTTTAATCAAGTTTTTTGGTTTACTGGTGTCACCTTCTGAAAATTTACATCTCTTTGATTTTCGTTGTAAGGGTTAACAGATTCATTGATATGATTATATTCAACGCAATCGGATTCTTGATTATGAACTGGATAATTACAAGATGTATCTTCGACTGTATTTTTGGTATAATCGAGTGGGATTTCAAAATTTGACTCTACATTATTGTGATAAGTTACTATATTATATAGTTCTTAGTGTGTAAAATTTTTGGGGCCAGTGCTTTGGAAATAATTTCCATTGAAATTCTGTCTTTGAACAGTGGTGTTTCTAGAAGTGAACATGGGTTCAGGATTATTTCTCGGAGTGTGACCCGTAGGTTTAAACACATTGTTTTGAGGTCCAAAAACTTGTCGATTTGTGAAATATCTCGGTGCAGGTGCATTCTGCCTTTGATTAATATTAATGGGTTGCGAGGGGAAATTTCCATGTTCGTTATTTTGACCATAAAAATTATTATAATTTTGGAAGTTATTACTCGGATATTGAGTAGGTCTGGAATATTGATGGTTTTGATTATAAAATGTATTTCTGTTGACAAAAGTTGGTCTTGAATTTATGTTTTGAATATGACCGTGTTGTTTTTGACTAAGTATACAATTTTCTTCCTCTACCACGTATGACATAGCTAATTTGAGTGAGTCCTTAATCTAACTAAATCTTGTTAATCCGCGAATATAAAGTTTTAATGATAATTCATCATAATTTTGAATTGGAAATGTTCGTTCTTCCGCACTTAAATTCATTGACATTAACTTTGATGCAATCGAGCTTCTAGCTTTTTGTATCCTTTGTCCAAAATTAATATATGATTCATTCTTATATGGTTTCATAATTATTATATCTTGAACAAGACAGTCTAAGTTTCTCTAATCTCCAAAACTAAGTCTAAGTAAATTTTTTAAATCGTTCCAAATTCTAACTTCTGGTCTAGAGCCTACTAACATTAAAAGAAAACTATTTATATGATCATTTCGGTTCTGTAAATTCTTATATTGATTTATAAGACGATCACAATGTTCTAAAAATATTTCTAATGTGCCACTATCACCACTAAAATTAGGAATTGTGTCAATATATAATTTCATTAATTGATAGTTTCCAGGAGTATCGTTGATTGGAATTGTGTTGAGATTTAAAGATAAATTATTTATTATACTTATTAATTCGTCAACTTTGTAATTTCTTAACTTTAACTACTTTATACTTAACACTAACTTGAAAAAAGTATATTCTTTAATATTTCAAGATGAAAATAGTGAATTCCTATATGCTCTATTCATTCACAAACGATTCAAAAATTTGCCACAAGTATATTATATACATGAACAATAAAGGAAAGTAAAAAATATGACTCACCGATTTTCTGAAGTTTTCTTGAGCAGTGCTGGGACATATGCTCCGTCTAGACACTCACATGAAAGTCTTCAAGTTCTTTTCACAAGTTTTTTGTCCTTTCCTTAAAACAGCAGGTTGTGTTTCACTAAGAATTGAAATTCACGACGTTATAGCGTTATACACACGAAAAAAGACTCGAAACTATCCTACTAATGACTGCGCCAATTAACGTTTCGAATACGTACGAAAGGTTTTTAAAAACTTTATTTAAATTATAACATGTATCTTTACAACTAAGTGACAAATATTAGAATGAATTTATTATTGATAACATTTCGCTTTTATAGTCTTTTTATAAACTGCTGACACTGCAGAAAGGCTGATGCAATAGTGTTCCACTATTGTGCAACACGGGGTGGTTGTATACCATAACTCGCGGATGTATTGGTGAAAGAATTTATCAGCCGATATGGGGTGCCCTTGGAAGTCCACAGCGATTAGGGAAGAGAGCCAGGTAGTCTAGGAAATTTGTGACAAGCTGGCAATGAAGAAGACTAGGACAACAGCGTTGAATCCTTAGTCAGATGGAACGGTCAAGATAATTAACAGAACCTTTGGAAAATACCTGTCCAAAGTAGTTTACAGCCACCAGAATGATTGGGACCAGTATATCTCCCTATTTGCATTGGCTTATCGATCTGCCATCCACGAGTCCACCGGTGAAACAACAGCAAAAATCCTGTTTAGACGCGAAACAAGGCTACCTTGGGACCTAGAATTTGGTTGTCGACCGGGAGAATACATAGCGGGAGACGTTTACGTGATCTAATTGAGAAGAAATATGGACGATGTGCACTAATTGGTTCTAGATTAGATTAAATTTTAAGGTTTATTGTGACCCCCCCCCCATCAGAGCTGTTTTCGCTACTACTACAGCTCGCCTTCCAGATCCAGGGTTCTAATGAACTCTAGTATTTGGAACGGCTACAACGAGGTTATATCCACACTCTTACGAGTTTCTTGTCCAAAGCATTTCTTGCGTTGGCTTGCAATTCCAGAACTAGGTGATCCGGAGTTTTATCCTCCTCCCCACAGAATCTACACTCGTCAGTTTCTGCTAGACCTATTCTCATTAGGTGCTTCCTAAGGCGGCAGTGTCCTGTAAGAAAGCCCGTGAGGAGATGTAGCTTATCTTTACTGAGGTCCAAATATTTTTTGGATCTAGCATTATCAAAGTTCCGCAAGAACTTTTTGGAATGTTCCAACCCGGGAAGGCACCTCCAGAGTGCTTCTCTTTAGGTTTCCTCCTTCTTCCAAAACTCTTTCTTATAGGAGCATTTTCCTACACCACAGAAAGGCTCCGGGCCAATAAAGGGCGTTTGTGCTACTTTCCTGAGAAGTGTATTGGCCTCTTAATTTCCTGTGATTCCCGAGTGGCCAGGAACCCAGACTAAAGAGACCCTGTTATTCTTGCCTAATTCATCAAGTTTTATTCGGCACTCCCATGCCAACTTTGAGTCAATGGCATGGGAGCTCAATGCTTTGATAGCTGCTTGACTATCAGAATGGATCGATATGTCACATTTCTGATAGTTTCTTTCTAGGTTCATTTCCACGAATCCTTCAATCGCAATTATTACTGCCTGAAAGACGCTCGAGAAGAAGCCTAACGATAATGAGTATCTAGTGCCAGGCCCAAATACTCCAGCGCCTGCTCCAGTGGTGGTTTTTGAACCATCCGTATACCATCTAATGGTGTTTTCTTTGAGAGTTTGGGTGGTGTATTTCCTTTCCCAGTCTCTCCTCGTATTTAGCATCGTAGTGAAATTCTTTTCGATACTTACTTTCTTGATCATTTCAACACTGGGAAGATTCGCTGATGAGATGTATTTTGTTAGAGAGGACCAGGCTCACTGATTTTTAATACTCTAATTGCCTGAACCTTCCTTAGATATTCTAAGAATTGCCTCTTGGGCAGATATTTCTATCACCAGATGTAGGGGTGTGAGATCTGTAATGATCTCAAGTGCCCTAGTTGGACACGTTCTCATAGCTCCAGTGATGCACACACAGGCAAGCCTTTGAACTTTATCGAGGGTCTTCCTCGTGCTGTACTGACTTGCTTTTGTATGCCAAACTATTGCCCCATACATAATTGCTGGTCTCACAATCATGGCGTACATCCATCGCAGTATTTTTTGGTTACAGCCCCACCTCTTACCAGCTAGATTTCTGCACGCCATCAAAGCTCTTATTGCTTTACTAGCAGTTATTTCAACATGCTTTTTCCACAGAAGCTTACTATCTAGGGTTATCCCTAAATATTTTACTTCTGATTTCCATTCTATGATATCTCCGTTTAAGAATATGGGTTCCATGGCTGGAAGTGTTCTTTTCCGGGTAAATGGAATTACTATGGTCTTGTTTGGGTTAATGTTTAGCCCCACTGACAAGCACCATTGCTCAATGATTCTGAGGCCCTTTTGTAATAAATCACACAAGGTGCTCTCGAACTTGCCTCTATTAGAACTATATCATCAGCATAGCCCATGTATTCGAAGCCAAGCTCCGTTAGCCTGTAGAGCAACTCATCTACTACGAGGCTCCATAAAAGGGGAGATATTACTCCCCCTTGAGGTGTCCCCCGAGTGGCTTTAACTGAGGTGGTTTGATTCCCCACCTTTGCCTCAGCTATCCTCGTTGTAAACAACTCATACATCCATTTTACAATGGTTTCATTTACTCCTCGCCTTTTTAGAGCTTCTTTGACAGACACATGAGTTGTGTTGTCAAAGGCCCCAGAATATCCAGGAATGCGCACATTGCGATTTCTTTGTTGTTCAGAGTTCTCTGGATGACTTCGGTCAGCTGATATAGAGCCGCCTCAGTTGATCGACCCGCTCTGTAGGCATGCTGACATTTATAAAGTGGTATATTCTTCAGATTCTCTGTTCTTATGTAGTTGTCCACTACTTTCTCCATCGTTTTGAGTAGGAACGAAGTTAGACAGATGGGTCTAAAAGGTCGGGGATCAATTCCATCTTTTTTCCCTATTTTTGGTATGCAGGTTACCCTTGCTCTTCTCCTTTTTGTAGGTATTAGACCCACTGATAGACTGCATCTTTTAATCTTCTGCAGGCGAGGAAGAATCTCCTCTATCCCTTGCTGCAGGAGTGCTGGAAATATTCCATCCACTCCTGGTAGTTTATATGGTTGAAAGGTACTTATTGCCCATTCCAACCGTTGTTGGATATTTTCTTAGCAATGTCCCAATCTTTCTTGCGAGATTTTTTGATGTAATTCATTGCTATTTCAGTACTTGTTGCTGGTTCACTACCTGGAAAGTGGATTCTAAGAAGAAGAATCGATCTTTCTCTTCACCTTCCGTGTATGATCCGTCTGGCTTTTTCAGCGACATTGTGGGGTTAGTTCCCCCATTTGCCATGACCTTTTGTAGTCTGGCCGCTGTGTGAGTGGAAGTGATCTTTTCGCAAAAGGCTTGAAAATTAAACCTTTTGGCCTTCATAATCTCTTTATTGTACCGAGCAAGCTTCTCAGTGTACCTCTGCCAATTACCGTCACGTTTGGCTCTATTAAAAAGCCGACGGACCTCTTTTCTGAGGTTTGACAGGGTCTCATTCCACCAAGGAGCGTCCTTTTCTGAACGAGCTTTTGACAGTTGGCAACTGGAATGAAAAGCTTCCATTATTGCCTCACTTATCTGTTCCACTCTTTGTTCCAGGTCGTAGTGCGGGTGATTTACCCCATTCACTTTGACTTGTTCCAAATTGTCCTTCAGATTGGTTTTGTAAAGAGACCAATCAGGATTTCTAGGATTTCGGATTGTAGGAATCGAGGTGGTATTTCCCTCTATACTAAATTCGATGATCCTATGGTGGGAAAGTGATGGCTCGCTCATCACCCTCCAATCTTTTACATTTTTCCTAGAAGCAACATTAACAATTGTTACGTCTAGGACCTCTTCTCTTGCTCTCGTGGCAAAGGTGGGGGTTGTCCCCACATTTAAGGTCCCAAGGTTATTTGCTAAGAAATATTCTAATAAACAAACACTCACCTTGTGCGTTATTATTAGTGCTTCCCCACACGGTATTGTGTGCGTTGGCATCACAACCAATTATAATCTGCAGCCGTCTGCTATTGCAGTGTCTCACTAGCTCTTGTACTTCTTCTGGCGGTGTCATCGGCCCGTCTCCAGCGAAGTAGGCAGAGGCAATGACGATGTCTCGCTCGATACCCCCAATGTTGAGGTGAACCATGATTGGAACAAGGTCCCGTGACACGTATTCTGGAACACAAATATTTTATGCTATTTCTATGATTACACATGGACGCGAAGATACTTGCCTTTAATCATAAATCAATTTGGAACCCTTGCATGCCAAACCTTTGATTTAGCTTTCTTTGTTGAGCCATGGTTCTTGGATCAGTACAATATCCAGTTGTAGTCTAGCGAACAACCTTGCAATCACGGCTGAAGCTCCCTTCGCGTAATGCAGGTTAATCTGAGCTACATTCGTGAACGTGAATTATTATGGATGAAAGAGGCAGAGTTACTCAGCCTCTATTCATTCCCCTCCTTTGTCTCTCCCTGACCCTCCTCGACCACCATGGTAATATCTTCCTCGGAGTTCGAGCAGGTTTCTTGACCTCGAGTCAGCCTCTCGACCACCAGACTGCTCCGCCCAGTTTCCGCATCATCAGTCACCCCAGCAGAGCCGGAGGAAATCTCGGGTTGACCCAAGGTCAAACTTTCGCCTTTTTCTCCTTTTCCAGAGGATTCGGACGTGGAGGGTATCTCCATGTCCTTTGGATCCTCCGACGAGAGGAAGAATTTTCTTCAAAATTACAGAAACATTGGGAGTGTTCTTACTGAATCAAGAAGAGAATCAATGACGTCATCCATCGTATAAGCAAGATCCCCAATGAAAAACCGAATGTAGTCCACCAAAACCAACTATCGCCATTCGAAGGAGACCATGGCATAGAGGAAGAAGTGAACCATATCCGATATGAGCCCGACCTTCCCTTCGAAGAATTTATGGGCGTATATGTAGGTACCGGAAAAGCTAGATATGGAGTCACTACAGAACAACGACAAGATTTGTTCACGCTCCCGGAAAATTATTCACTGACACACAACATCCCCACCAGTATAAAAAACGCACAAGTATTGGCAATTGTCTTTCGAAAGAAGTTTGCGCAATTAGGAAAACTTGAAGATTATATTTCCCTGGCAAGACACTGAGACCCAATTAATTTCAAGAACGATTCAAGTACCAGGGATGTATGGTAAGCGCTACGAAACCTTCCAGATCACGTCTTGGCATTCAACGTGGAGAGACTGGTTATGCCTAAGATACAGAGCAGCTAGTTGGATGGGCGAGTCAGCAGGAGCATAATAGAGGTGATCTTCCAAGATAACGGTGACCACATACTAATTTGCAGCTATAGACCCCGTTATCAGTACCCGATGAAGACGGTGCCGTTATTTCCATTCCACCGGAAAGTGTGGATATGGGTCCAGTTGCCGATTTAAACATCCAGTACCGGTTACACAGAAGTCCCAGGACGAACATCCTATTAAGTGGGGGAAATGTTACGAAGTCGCACAATGATGTAGTCTCTAATGGAACATTATCGAAAGTTCATTCAAATTTCGGCGAAGGCATACGGATTTCTCAGAAGGACGTTTTATTGTGATTGTTTACCCCAAAAAAAGTTGAGTTGAGTTATTTTTACGTTTTTCATCAAGAACAATACGAAAAAACGGTTTTTAGAAAAAAAAATCCTGTGTGTATGTCGCCGTCGTCGGCCACTTTTCGTTACATGTCTTGTTACCACGATACAGCCTCCGGAGTGCAACAAGTCGCCAATTTTATGATTGGATATTATTCATGACATTTCACAGATGAACCCTATTGATATTCAGCTCACCAGAGCCCGTACAACAGGTACTATAGTACTTTAAGTACGGCATTTTTGTCATTTTTGGAGAAATTTCAGTTTGTTAGCACGATACAGCTTCCGGAGTATATACAAGTGACCAATTATATGATTGGATATTATTCAGGGCGTCTCAAAGATGAACCCTATTGATATTCAGCTCACTAAAACCAGTACAACGAATGCTATGATACTTGAAGTACCAAATTTTTGTCATTTTTGAAGAACTTTCAGTTTCTTAGCACGATACAGCGTCCAGAGTATATTCAAGTGACCAATTTTATGATTGAATATTGTTATAAATGAACTTTATTGATTTTTAGTTTACCAGACCTAGTACAACGGGCGTTATGGTACCTAAAGTGCCACATTATTGGTCCTTTTTGGAGAAATTTCGGGTTTTTAGCACGATACAGCCTCCGGAGTGTATACAGGTAACCAATTTCATAATTGGATATTTTTCAATGTGTCTCACAGATTACCCTATTGATTTCCAGCCGACTAGAGCGAGTACAGCGAGTCCTATAAATCCAGATATACTACATTTTTGGTTAATTTGGGAGAAATTTCGGTTTGTTAGCACGATACATCCCTCGAAGTGTATACAAGTGACAATTTTATGATAAAATATTATTCAGGGCATCTTACAGATGCGGAAAAGTTAGTTTTAATCTTTATAACCGTTTATTTTCTACTTGAATAACCGACATTATAATTTTTTTACTATATTCTTTTGATATTCTAATTCTACAAAAGAATGAAAATGTGATTTTTTATTTAAAAATAGCTATTGTTTATATAATTTTAAATGCAACCACACTAAAATTTACTAGTTATAATTTTTTTGGAGTATTTGAAATTCGCGTCAATTAGTGCTTACGCCGAGAAGTCTAGTAGTTGTCTATATCGCTATTATTGTCTAACAAAAGATGTAAATGATCTTTAACAGCTGGTAACCGCTATTTGCGGCCACTTTTTCATAGGTACAGGTAATTTAACGTTTACAGAAAAGAATTAGCTTTAATTTGATATATAATTGATGAATATACGTCACGAACTAATAAAAGTAACAAAATATTACCTGCTTACATCTGGGTGCGAAGAGGTTGCGCCTAGTGAGCAACGGCAATCATCACTTTTTAAGTTCTCTGCAGTTATGTCTAGAGTAATAACTGGTACATGAAATTGTTTCCAAAAAGTCAATTAATATTAATTTCATTAAAAATACTAGCGGGCATATTTTAATAGGCAACCTGGCCAAAACATGTCCCTTTCATAACAGAATGAAAAAATTTGATTTTGATTAACTTGATGACCGTAGGAATTTTTCAGCCGGTTTTCGAACTATTAGGATCTACCCAGTTTTATTTTTACTCAGTGTAAACTTTGATTCTTTAAACATTGTTTTGAAAAAAATCCCTAGCTAGTTTTATTTATAAGGGGCTCTGCATATTACATGTGACGATAGTAATTTAAAATCAAACATTGAGTGGTAAAACTTTCTTCAGTAAGAAAAGTTTGGGTGAATAAGAAATTCGTTATATTCCCGTAAAAGTTGTTAAGCAAGGAAATTAAAACAAATGATACTGACCCCCTCAGTGCCCAACTCAAAATAACAGCGAGTCTTACCTACTGCCAATAAGTAAATTTGCTCATTGCGTCAAAATGTGCCCTTTTATTAGATAATAGTATTACTATAATTACTGTATGTTCTCCGTATAATGTATACAAACCTTGTTTTCACATGGATATTAAACATCAATTCTTTGCAGAGGCGGGCCAAGATACAATTTGAGACATTTTTATTAGGTGATATTAATACCCTTTCATAGCTTTAATTGAATTTAATAATTTTATTTAATAATTTTAGATATGCGTCGTGTTATTAGTATTGACTATAAAATCTTAATAACTCAAATTACTCGTAAGCAACTTTGGAAATAAACGGAACAAATTAGAATCGAGCGTGAATGAACATTACCTGTCTTAATACGAATTCAAAAAGTTGAGAAGAATCCAAAATGATTAATAACTCATGATTGAATAATAGCTTTTTAGTACGAGTGAACAAAGTATGTCTTACTCACGCATCCAGAAATTGGCCACACGAGCGAGGTGCAAATTATCGGCTGCCGAGTTCGAGAGAGGTCGAATTGTTAGTCTTCGGAAAGCTGGGCTGCGGTTCCAAGAAATTGCTGGTAGAATAAACAGGAATGTGGATACTGTTGTCAGATGTTACCAGGCATAGTACCAAGAAGGCCGATCATGAAGAGTCAGAAGCACAGGACGTGTGACCAGGACCGATGGCGGTTTTAATGAAGGGGGCATGCCCCCTCCCCCGAGATACTGAAATCTCTTGAAAAATATACAGAAAAATATTTTTATACCGTTTCTCTTGGTCAGTAGAGGAAAACGTGTTATAAGCGTAAAAGTGTCATAAACGGAAAGTTTTAATAGTTGACTATAAAAATCATTAATAAACACATAGCACTGCTTACCGGCATAAATTGTGAATCTTGTATTTATAAATATCAGTCCAATACAAATTAAGGTTTGTTCGTCGTTTTGAAATTGTTTATAAAGTTAATGCACTATTATTTTTAGAATTTAGAAACCGTGAAATGCGTTTGATTTAAATTCGTGCTATTGTAATCCCGAAAAATATCTATTTTTTTTATTAAGTTAATTGATTTTCGCCCTGTTGATGCCATTAAGAGCACCTTTCCAAATGTGAAAATCACTTATTAAAAGTTTTTACGTTTACGAAATGTTTCGCATTTGACGTGAATTAATTCGGAAACGGGAAAGACAACTGAAGTGGAGAAGAACCAACAATACAAAATCTACTACATGAATTGTCTTTAGACCCAAACAATTGTGTAGGTATTGGCACTGAGAGTTGTACTGTTATGTTGTCTGAAGCAGCTAGTCTAGTATCTGAAATACAAAGGTCTTTATTTTCACTTCTGTTAATGTTGCTTGCATCAGAAATACATTACAACTAATGAAATCAGTAGTATCGTTTTTTAAGATGTCGGCCAAGAGGAGTCAAGTTTTAAAATTAAAACTAGGACATTAGTTAAGTAGTTTGTGTGAAACTAGATGGGTTCAGCGGCATGGAGGAGTGATTGAGTTTAGATCTCAGATTTGTCAGATAGTGGAAGCACTCACATTTATCCCATCACGGAAATATTCCAAGTCATTGTCAGTTGCGACAACTTTGCTTAACTCTTTGTGCACGGCCCAGTTTTTTACTTCAATACTGTCGTTGACTGACGTTCTAAAAATCACATTGTCTCTCAATTGACTTCTGCAAACACAATCACTTGATACTAACCATGCCTCTAATCTGTCACCAACACCATGAATACATTAAAAGAAACAAGGGCTAAATGTGATGAAATTTTTAACCAAATCTTTCTAGAAACTAGTGAGTTATAGAAAAGTTTGATGTAGATGTTGCCTAGACATTATTGAATGATTAGAATGTCATTTTAATAAAATTGTGTGCATCAATGGTGACGTTTCGGTCTTGAATTTAGACCTTTATCAAATTAAAATAAATCAAAATGCAAATGGTAAACAAACTATTGGAATACAAAACAAACTTACCCCAAAGTGTAGTCAGCGAATTTACATTGAACATTAAACACAATAATAGGTTCACATCATTACAACACATTTTCAAAATCATTGAGTTACAATCCTTTCATTAAGAAAACACACCTCAAAAACACAACATTCATATTGGTAAAAATATACTAGATACATACATCCTCACATAGTTAGTGACATTGAACAGTATTAATGTGAGACTAATTGTATTGTTTATAGGAGTGAGATATATGTGGTGTTGAGTTTATTTATATCTTTTTTGTCATTTATACAGAGCGTCGATTTTTGGATTGCTATCATTTCATAAAATTCTCTTTTTTTCAAATTATTTTCCATTTTTAAAAATCGTCCCTGCATAATTAAACTGATGGTCTTTATTCCTTTCATAGTTAGTAAGGGCAGAAGCATTTTTTTTATCATATTTATGACTTTTTAGTCTATTTTCTAGATATTAACTCGTTTGGCCGAAATAAGTAGCTCCACAGTTGTTACAGAGAGTTTCATATACAATATTAAGAGAAATAGCGTTTATTTCTTTTTATTAATATTTTCCTTTTAATTTTCTGAACTATTGTAAAACTTTTGTATCCTGTCTCTGAAAATTGTATCTACCAATTTCTTGGGATAATCATTCAACCTTAATGCCTCAATTCCTTCTCATTTTTAGGGATTGCCGTTATGCAATCATCTACATATCTATAAAAAAATGGAATTTCAAAATTGAGATTTTTTATTGTTTGATCTTCAAGTTCTTCCATAACTATCTGTGCTATAATACTAGAGATTGATGATCCCATGGCACATCCTTCTATTTGTTTGTACATCTGATTTTCGTATAAAAAGTAAGTGGAATTAAGTGTTAGTTCAAAGAGCATATACAAATTCATTTTGGGGAATATCGGAAACTTTGAGTTTAGGCTCAAATTTTGCAGTAGCCATAGATAAAGAAACAGACAGACATACCTGTTCACGACATTCTATGTAACATCGAAAATGGGATTAGAGATTTGAGAGGAAACGAAAAAAATAATATACGTCATAAAACTAGTAATATTTTACAAAATTCTAAAAACACAATAAAACCTCAAAATAACAAAAAAACTACTATCAATGAACGAAACTCTAGAAAAACAAAGAAATTTTTTAAACAACATGACCAGATTAAAGTTTTGAAAGCTAATAAAACAAACAAAACTGTTTTAATGCAATCCAGAGAATACGACCTAAAAATGAAGGACATACTTAAAGGATAAAAAACCCTACCAGCAAATAAAATTAGATCCACCAAATCAACACCAAAAAAGAACATTGAACTAATAGAGTCATGGGAAAAAAGCTATATATATATATATATATATATATATATATAGGTGGGGATAACGGGGATTTCAGTCCAAGGAATCAAGGCGAAGATCTTTTATTTACAAAATGCCGCCAAGCTTTCGTGTCCTTTTGACACTTCTTCAGGGCAATGTAAAATATTTTAAGTAAATTCAATATAAATAATCATTAAAAAATTTTTAAATGTAAAAATAAATATAATTATAATATACTTGATGTCATATTTCACATAAGCATTTTTCAGTCGTTATATAAAAAAAATTTTTTTTATATATATATATATATATATATTTAGTTAACATACAAGGTGGGCTCCTCCCATGTTAAATCTGAGGTATAAGTGAGCTCCGCGGTAAAATGGGCTCCGATATACGGAGTCCAGTTTACCAAGTCCTAAAAAAAGCGTCAGCTACCTTATATTTATGTCTAGATTGATTTGGCATAGTTTTTAGAAGGAGCTAATTTTGGCCGTTTTCGTGAATTTGTATATTTTTGTAGTGCGCGTGTATATTTCTAGATGGCGATATGTTGAAAACTTGATATACATTTTATGTCATATTTCTAGGTATAAGTAGGATCCGATAACTTTGGCACCACTGCAGTTGAGTACCCCATCACTGTAGCGGTCAGAGTGAGCTCCTTCTAGTATTATTCTACTAAATTGGTAAAGAATTACATCATCGGTTATTTCTTGTTACAGTTAAAGTATTATTCAAGAAAATCAAAGCGACGAGTCTATTTTTAAATATATATTTAGGAATGAGATACGTATACCATGCAAGGGCTTCCAAGTGATTTGACATTTTAAACGATTCGGTAACGGGAGCTTTGGAGTTGGCTGTTTTTTGTTTTAGATATGAGTGCAAATTATAATTACTTTAATTCATTTAGATAACATAACTCTGTCATTTTGAATCTTGAAAGTCATTTTAATAAAAATATTGAAAACATTTCAATTACATTGTAGATCTTATTGACTTGAGGCTATACCAATTTTTATTATATTGTAAATAGAAAGTATGAAATTAATAATCTACTTTTTCGGCTTATAATTTTACTGATTAGATACATAAGTTCTTCTTGAATTTAAAAATGGCTGAGTAATCACGACGTTTATTTCATTGGCTTTTTGTTCCTATTTAGGTTTGAGTTCAATTTGGCATATAGATTTTGGTTTGTTTTCCTTATGTTTATAGATTATATCTTCCGGCTTTAATTTTATGGCAAGATAGACTGAATGAATATAACCAAATTTTACGTTAATTACATATAGAGACAGACGATACCAAAGAAGAGGGCAATCACCTAAACTGAAACCTTCGGATATCCTAAAAATTTTCGAGGAAATACTCTAGTTTCTCAGACTTTCCTCAGGAACTAAGTAGAAAAACGGAGGTTTAATAGATCTCTTATGTCTCAGTGATTGTCACCCCAGTAAACATTCATACATACACGATACCAAAAATTATTTACTAAATATATCTAGTTTGCGTCCTAACTGAGCTAGATTTTTTTTCCAATTCTAGCTTTTATTTCTTGTACACTTACGATGTAAACATCAAAATTCTTTTACGCGATTTTCGTTTTTTTCATATAATTTTCATGCCAGCATTTTAAGTTGGCGTCCTGAAATTATGAGAATTTTAAGTGTTCATACACAACAAAAATTCAATTTGTTTATAAATACAATAACATACATTATACTTGTTCAGCCCCAGTATATTTTAAGAGCTAAAAACTTATCATGCTTAGCTACACTGATTCTTAAAATGGAAAATACTAAGAACAAATTATTAATTTCTGAAGGTTGGCATCCAAATTATAGCATGATCTTGATAAACACTCTTCTGTTTTTGTTGATTCGACATAATTTTGGGAATACTAATCCAATTAAAAATCGAGAGCTTCCGCTCGAGGGCTTTGATAAATTGACTATTAATAGAACATTCCATTGACCAATGAAATTTCATAAATTTTAAAACAAACCAATCGGAAATAATTAATAGCGACTATTGCACTTGAGCAAATATTAGCGACTACAGAAATAGTAACTTTCATTTGGAAACGTTGAATATAACTTCAAATTATTCTGACAATTTTGGCAGTAATTAAATTGTCATATCATAATAGAATTTGTCCACGGCTGTTTGATAATTGATAATGTTTACATTTTACGTGTGGAGCTTCCTAAGAATGATGACGTTCATTATTCACTAGTCAATAATAAGTATTGATAATCAACAAATCCCAGATAGGCCGTCGCAGGGCAAGTTCCCGCGATTACAATACAGCTGATAGCTAGTATTTTAATTATTATACTGAATTAAAATTACCAGAAAGTTTAATATGAAAAACGAATCAGACGCTGAAATGAATGTTACCCCGCCGAACATAAGGGAAGCAGTACAAATATGTAGACTCATTAGCTTGTACCCGCGACTTCGTCGACGTAGATCGTCAAATTAAATATTATGCTGATATGTAACTTATCATGCTGCAAAAAATTCATTGTTTGTTTTAAATTCAAACAAATTCAATATTTAATACGAAACAAAGTGGAATTTTATTATTATATATTATTGTGAATTTAAATAAATTTTTCCAATTATACATATCCACACATGTAGTAGTGTGTGCGCAACATAAATTTAGTTCAGCTCGTAAGTTTAATAGGGTGAATATAACATACCAAAGTCCCAAAAAATGGACGCCTCTTTGCATAAAACAGCGCGATATCTTTTCAGTTTTCAGTATATATAGCAGTTATTTCGGGCTCCAGTGGAGTACAAGCATGTACTGTACAAGGCACGTGGTTAGAAACAATTATTGTATAATGTTATCTGTATTGTGTGAGAATGTCCACGATGACATTTCGATTTTAGAGAATATTAAATTTGGCTTTAAATCGGGTTTCAGATTGTCAGTATTTTTACAAAGTTTAATTTATATGATAGTGTGTGATGACAAATAATGTTTATATTATCACTTTTAGAAAATAAGTCAATTTTTCTGAAACATTTTTACATTGTTTTCAAGCTAAACAAAAGCCATCATATAACACATCCACAATGTTTTTGAAAAAGTGTTATTTTTGTGGAAGATTAAAGTACCATATAAAATCTGCTATTACAAAGCTGGTCAGAATTAAAAACATTGATAAAATATCCAATAATATCCAATGGAAAACAAAATATTTTACTTCTTAAAACTTTTCCACATCGAGTCTACAACTAAGATAGGACGGCTGGCTGTATCTGAAGAACCGATAATCGTTGATAGAGAAATTACTGAAAATTGGATTTAAATTAAAGTATTATGTATTATGGAATATCAACAATACCTCTTTTGTTATCATCAATAAATTCTAAATTATTTTGAATAAAAAAGATTATAACCCGTTTATTTCAATAGAATTTGACAAAATTGGTTGATTTTATTACCAAATGAATAACAAATCGGATAGTTTCAAATCTCTTTACGGAGATCTCCAACAATTTCATCATTTCAGTTCAAAAGGTTTAACAACAAGGTATTTAATTTCTATAGTGATAAAGTGAAACAGAATTTTAATTTTTCTTAAGAGCACGAGATACTTTTAACAAATTATGTAGCATCTGTATATGCTTTTTATGGGGTGTTCCATTTAGAATTGTCCATATGGTAACTGGAGGTACCTATATCTCCTTACCGATACCCAGAAAGTTTTATTATAAATATTATAAAACGATTTAATCCCGTTGTTTTGACACCTTCCAATATTTTTGTGCGTACTTGGCAAACAATTGACATATGCATTTAGTGGTAACATATTTCCGCTATAACCAGGGGCGTCCAGTAGGATAGAATACAAATAATAGTTTTTAATGTATATCATCTTAGAGTGAAAATTTGATAAACATCAATATGAAAAGATCATTTGAGATGGAATCAACTTAAACTTATAAAGTTCATAACCAAATTAGCAAAATAGTGTTAATTAGTGCGAAATAAGAGATAAAATAAAATTAGGTATTATAAACATTCCATTTAATCTCGAATAACTTGAAAACTTCGTATTGTATCGCATAGAGACAGGAAGTTAATACTTACGTAGAAAGTAACGGAGTATCGAAAAAACATGCTGAAATCATTTTTACGATAGTGGCGTAGATTGTAGGGGGGAAAAGAAGTATTTATCCCTACCGCATACCTCTAGTGATAGAGGAAAATTATATTATACCGCTAATTGCAGTATGCCAATATATGAAAAGTGGAAGGTGTGAAAACAATGGACTACAATCATTTAAAATATTTATGATATAACACCCTAGATCTCAGTAAGAAGGAATACTTTACTGAAGTGTTCTCGAATCTTCATATTTTGTGCTAAGGTTTCTCCAGTTACTATATGGACAATTGTTAATGAACCACCCTGTATAAATATGACTGTTGTACAAGTGAAAAACACAATTTTTTACGATAACGTCAAAATTTTACTAAATTATGTTAAATTTGACGTTTTTACGTAGATGTTGGAGGTTCTGAATTTGCTTGTATTTAGTTTATGTAGCTTTAACTACCTAGAACGATCGGAATAACTAATTTAGTAAAAAAAATGAAAAACTGTTACCTGAACTTTTATTAGTGAGAATGATAAAAAGGTTTATGATAACTCTGAAAAATATGGTGGGTTGAGGGTTGATGTATGCGGTTGGAAAGGAATGAAAAATGGTATTCCTGCTATTTACAGTGAAAGGTAAAGTCGTACGAATAAATATCCAGTAGAATAACTGTAGATACTAAAAAAGTCCACAATTCTTCAGACACATGCTTAAATCTTGTACACTGTTTCATATCTCAAATGAAATTATTTTAGTGAAAACAATTAATAAGCTTGCGAGATATTTATTTTTTCTGGTCTGAAACACTTTGTTGAAGAAAATTGAACTGTGAAATATCATGGTACAGAGTAACCATAAACATCCGTCTTAAGCGCAACAAAGCGGTAAAATAAAAGGTACTTTGAAGATAGGGCGTAGAAAAATGACTATTAATATACAAATAATAATTATTTTTTATTGAATAATAAAGACAAAAAAATCTCGAAAACCATTACATTCAGGCATAGGAAAATGTTGAAAATATATGGTTGAAATCTAATATATGGTTGAAATCTAATATAGAATTAAGGCAACAAAAAAAATATGTTTGCCATTTAAAAAAACACAGTTATTACTATTATTCATTATCCCAAATTTACGTTAATTATTCTTCACCCTGTATAAAAAATTAAACACGTTTTTCTGGGATATTATTGAGTTACCTAACAGTGACCGATGTAGATGGTGGAAATTGAATAATTATAATTTATCATCAAATTTATAGTTTATAAATAACAGTCAAACGGGAATTTCCGTAATAAAATTATTATTATCTCGCCATGAGACTAAAGTATATTACTATGTCATAATAAGTTGCAATTTAAAAAGTTAAAAATATACTGGGTGTTTTATTTGGAATAACAAAGTAGACTGCAACATAAGTATGAGTATGTATCAAATAAATCATAATATATTAGGGGTAAGCTGTTTACTTAATAGCCGATAAATATTTGTTCATAACTATTATAGATGAGAATATTTTCATGATTCATACTTTTTTCATTAGTCGGGTTACAGTTTTTGAATTTACTTTTTATTCCGTATGCGATTACATCCTCTAGCGGTTACTTTCAATATACTTTTTTAATTTTGAAATGTAGAGTCATGGGTTATCTGTTTACAGAATACAGCAGGCATCTATTAAATTTGCACACCGACTAAAGTTGTGCAGATTAATTATGAGTAATTAATCTCGTGTACTGACAAGAAGTGTGAATATTAAAACAATCGTTGAAATTCATAAAATTTAAAAATGGAAACTCAATTGACAAAAAACATAAAATTGGTAGTTTTGACAAAAGTTTGATACTGTATTAATTTCATAAATGATTTAAATTGTCTAATTTCATAAAAGACATTGTTTGTTAGCACTGGACAATATCTCAGTAACACAGAAACATCTGGTTCTGAATATTAACCAACTGAGGAAAGTTTTTTTCTAATAATTCAAACAGAGAAAACAATCTTTTTGACTCATCAGAGCATATCACGATCTCACAAAATAAGGTGCCGTTGACAAGCTTTGCCGTTTTACAAAACATTTCCTTGGATTTCCACTACAATTCCAAAAATGAAGTCGTGACACGTGATTTAACACTGGGAGATTCTACGTTTTAAAAAAATAACGATTCACATATAGAACAGATGTCGTTTTCATTTGAACTTGATCCAGTATGTTCTTTCATATCCGAAAATAATTCATCACTTAAAAAGTAAAACATACAGCACTGGATAGTTCAACAGAAAAAAGAAACCTCTTGGTTCTGATTTATTTGATGTTCAAAGTTTTTTATTCTCAGACAAGGGTTCAAAACTACGAAAACACGCTTTGGATCAAATTCGACGCCATGGAGATTTTGTAACGATATAATTCCGATTAACGAAAATGTAAATTTTGCAAAGGGTATTATCCCAAAAAGTCTTCAAGGCGGCACGAAAAAAAATGCCCTTCGAATCCTGATCCCAAAAAACCTTTAAGATCACAAATCGAAGGTGAAACGGTTATGGCTGGTCCTTTATGCCTAAGACTGAGCGGAGTTCTAAACACGCTGCCAGATATTTCTCTCATTGCTAAAATAGACCTAACAATATGTACGATACAAGCCGTTATATTGGAAAGTAGCGGCTTATCGAAGGTACTATTTCGTTTTGGTAAGCCTTTTTATTATTAATATTTTGCAGGGCTGTTAATCCTTACCCATGCGGCATTAGTTTTAGACTGATTTTTGACCCAAAAATATGGATAGTTATAGGGTTAGTGAAAAAATATTTGAAATGAAATTCTTACTAGCTCTTATTTTTTGCTATTTTCTGCAACACTATTTCATACAGTGTGAGACAAAGAATAGAGGACGGTAAATATTCTGAAATTGCGATTATCTTATAAATGATCCTATACTTATTTTGAAATTTATTGCGCATCAACCTCTAGGGTTATCAGCGCCCAACAATAAATTCACATTTAAGTCATGTACATAATAGGATTTTCAAACTTTATACAGTAAGTTAACCGCTTTCAGGAATTAAAAGTAACAATTTTTCAACGTCACAGTTTTCTCCGATAATGTCTGATATTATTTGGTAAATTATACCGCGATCTTTGATGAGCAAAACGGGTACACCCCACTAACACATGCACTACGGACACTGGAACCTGACATGTTTCACATATGGGTGCCGCAGAATGAGTCATTAGGTGGCCGTGGGAGAAACGAGTGTGTCCAATTCTAAGTCGAGTTAATATTATTTGATCTCTTCTTTTGGCTGGAAGGAATTTCCAGGCAGCTACACTTTTTTTCACTATCCTCGATATTGATTGAGATCTAGACCAGCAGTTTTGCCAGTGACTGATGACTAACTGTTTAAAAAAGTTTTTACAGTCTGTCACTGTAGTTCTTGAAAGTAAAGTGCAATTTGGATCTTGAGCTGCATTTTTGGCCTCGAGATCTGCCTTTTCGTTTCCGATAATTCCTATGTGTGACGAAACCCATAAAAAACGAATATCCTTATGAGCTTCTTGTAGATTGAACAGCTCTCTTCTGATAATTTGTACTAATGGATTCGAGGAGTACATTTGGTGAATGCTCTCAACAGAGCTTAGACAGTCCGTAATGATCAAAAAATGACTTGGTTATTCAGAAATTTCGTCGGTATATTTCTGCATTTTTGTAATATAACTGTTAGTATTGTTACTTGTTAAATTCTTCTATTTTTGAGATATACATTTTTAAAGTTAGTGCCAATCAAGATTTTATTCACGTCAATAATTACGGTGTAATACAAAATAGATAATATACTTAACTTCTTGTATATTACACAACTGTATATATAAATGAAAAGAGGCAGTGGCTTTTTAATTTTTTTTATACTATATAAGTGATATTCAATGGCTATGTGTAAAGCAATTCTGCGGGGTTTTTCATTTACGATTTTAGCCACAATTCTTAAATATTTTAGTTTTTGACACAGGAGCAATTGTTCATGACTTTAAAAATGTATAGTTTAAAAACTGATCATAGGCAAATCTTGAGAATTCAACACTTCCATTGAGTACTAAAACTAATAACAAAAACTTACAGATATTAACCACCAGTCTTAGAATTAAGCTGAGCCTATCAGCAATTTAAGTAACTAGATCGAGTACAAATGCATATCAAGTTTTCAAAGAAAGATACCAGTCGCCACTTTCCATGAAAAGTGCAGGGTCCTTATTCAGATCAACTATTAATACAAAAAGAATTAGGTGTGCATAAAATGGGAAGGAGAAGGTAGCATATTCATGTAAATGCATGAATCAATGATGTGAATGTATATTTCCATAAAAATATATAATATAAGCTAGACTATTGAGCTTATTTTCGTCAACAGGTTTTTATATGATATGCAAATATTATAATTTATAGGTATCATTACTTTTTCACTCTCTCATGTTATAAACAATCTCAGTCTCTTTAATATAAGTTAATTGTGTTTAATTTATAATTTTTATTTCTCATAGTTGCTTCAAATTAACAATTGCAGTCTCAGATTAAAATTTCTTACGAAGAAAGCTGATTGCAATCGTTTTATAGAATGTCAATACCTAACTGGCAATTATACTTTTGATTGTATGTATTAACTGGTCGATAGTATATGTGGCATCGCCGCCAGGAGTCCCTATTACCTGAAATGTATCATATACGGAGCCTACCTTGCTTTTGAAGTATGGAAATATACACTAACGGAGCCTACCGTAACCGATACATATAACGGATCCCAATACGACGTCAACTTATATAGTGGTATACATGAAATATATGCTAGGAGCCCAAACTAGACTACAGGTATAACGGAGTTCACAATAGCCTGCAACAGTATATATATATATATATATATATATATATATATATATATATATATATATATATATATATATATATCTTCAGATGTTACAATGCATTGCCGCCAAAAATGTATGGGTTGCCAAAACTACACAAGGAAAATAGTATCATGTGTCCAATCTCCTTTTACAAATCACAATTCACCATAAAACTTGAGGAATGTAATAAGATTAATTTTTTGGACAATACCTTACATCACATAAATAACAATATCAAAACAGAATGGTACACTAAAGACACATGGTCATCAAGATATATCAATTTTAAATCAAACCACCCTTTATCCCAAAAAAAGTCAGTAATGATGGTTTATTTCTCTTAATATTGTATATGAAATTATCTGTAACCACTGTGAAGCTACTTATATCGGCCAAACGAGACAATATCTAGAAAATAGACTAAAAACCCATAAATATGATAAAAAAATGCTACTGCCCTTACTAACCATGAAATATGAATGTTGTGTTTTTGAGGTGTGTTTTCTTAATGAAAGGATTGTAACTAAATGATTTTAAAATGTGTTGTAATGATGTGAACGTATTATTGTGTTCAATGTTCAATGTAAATTCGCTGACTACACTTTGGGGTAAGTTTGTTTTGTATTCCAATAGTTTGTACAAATGGTAGAGTAAAACCAGGAAATGTTAGGTAATCCTTCATTTCTTATGTTAAATCAGATCTTAGTACAAATATATTTGTTCCCTGAGTGGGATTGACTGACACGGCAATGGTGGAATCGAATCAAGTTATTGATGGAAAACAAATACTTCATATTAATTCACATCAAACCCATATTACCCATGTAGCTAAAACTATAGAGTAAAATCTACTGCAGTATTTCTATATAATACCGAAATAAATAAAAGGCAACTGTATTACAAAACAACTTTATTAAATAAAAACAAAAATAAATATTCTCGATATATGTGAAAAAGTGAGATATAGTGAAATAAAACAAATTCAATCGACAATAGGTAATAGCGAAAAACGTATGAAATTAAGAATGTCCCGAATACAATTTATATGTGCAAATAGCATTAAAAATAAAACAAGGCTGCCACTCCTAAAAACCGATTATTTATGAATAAAAATTGTTACAATAAAGCTTGTAGAGTTGAAAAAATACTATTTTATTGTTTTATACATAGTTTTTGTAAAGTTAAAGCTAATATCAGCTTTTAATTGAGTTCGTCTTCTTACGAATGATTCATTTCCTAAAATTAATACAACATGAAAGTTTAAATGTTAAATATAATGTAGTGCTCCAGTCAGATTAACTATTTTTCAGCAGAACTTCTTTACAAGCATTCTATTGGTCTTGTTAAGTGTTCAACATATAGTAATTTGTTTTATTGAAATAAAAATATCAGTTAAACTAAAACTAAAGAGAAATAATTATTGATGTCTTAGAAATTGTAAATTCTGGTTTTATTCACTGGTTTAAAAAAATTACAAAAGTTTTAAGGTTTACATAGAAATATTTACTGCCGTCTACATGGAGAATAGTCCTTTTGTTATCATCATATTGGTCAATAGTAGTCAATTTTGAAAGAATTAACTGAAAATTGCAATCTAAGTTTCACACATACAGAAAAAGATTATATGTTTAACTATTAATTCAAAAAGAACTTCTGATGACAGGTTCCAGGAACTAACATCATATAAAATTTCAAAAATAAATAAACAGGAATTTAAAAATAAGCTTTGAGGAACAAAACCAACACACTTGTAAGTTACTAATATATGTAGTATACACATTTCTTTTTTCCTAAATATTATTGACAACATTTTAAAAAAAATGCTATTAAAATAAAAATCTAACAAAATGAGATATTCTGTAAAATAATTGTGTAACAATATTATGTTTACACATATAAAAAATGAGTTTTAAATTGTAAAAAAAAATTAGACAAGAAAAAAGTAGTGTGAATAAAAATAAAAAGCAATACCACAAAACGCATAAACGCAAAAATAACAAAAAAGCCATTCAATTTTTTCACGTACTTTTCTAACATAAGTATGTTGTACGTATTTTTTGGCTTACAAATTGTATAATATATATTTACTTAGACTAATGGACCACTGAACCATTAATAGTTTATAGTATCATTGAGAAAATAAAAATAGATAAAGCTTACATTCCAGCTATTTTCAATAAGGAAAATGTTCACAAAACCAAATGTATAATAGGTGATGTTTCAACCCTTTCTTTGTTATTTTTCTGTTATAAGTAGAACGAACCTCAAGTTACAATTCATTATATTTGCAGGATTATATTGTTTGATGGAAGGGATGTAAGAAGAAATTACTTTTCGACACACTCTGAAAATATAGATTTACTTAGAAAATTTGAATCACGAACAGATTTATAGTATTTTAGATTTTATGTACATGTCGTAACTTGTGAAGAATATCATAATTTGAATGGAGATACACTTGGTTTTGTTCTCACATTAGTAGATTAATTGAAAAAAATGTACACCTTTGCAGAACCATAACCACTTTTTGATCGCCATAAATACATAAAAAAGCAATTACTAATTTTTTACCTTGTATATTTACATATGTTTGTTTGTGTATCAGTCAGAATGAGAAAAATTACTGTCATTAAGTGCATATATACTCAAGCAATCAGTTTCTGGATACACCCTATAATTTTATCTATCAAATAAATGTAAAACGAAAAATACATATTCAATAACTTGTTGAAAGATTGCAAGAATATTTAACACACAACAAAATTAGACATAAATATTAATTTATTTGATAGTTACTCTTAAAAATCAAAATAATCTGCTTTGATAGGCCTAGAGGAGACTGGTTTTCAATCTAATCTGGAAAGGCATTGGATTATGTCAAGCAAAAAGACATTTGAGTTCTAGATAATAAAAATGTTTCTATTTCGATTAAAAGACAGATATGGCTTTGTAATAACATAAAGAAAGATACAATTTTTGATTAAATCAAAGCCTAAATTAATATTGAAATGAAAGCTTAACCACTGGTGTAGTTATATACAATTGATTGGTTTTACAACCGACTAAAATAGTACATAATTTTATTAGTATGTAATTGTTGAATCTTTATTTATTTGAGAGATATGACAGCCTTGATTTAGAATGTAACAACTTCGATATACAACCCACCATTGAGACAAACTGTAAATATAAATGTTATTTAGTCACACAAGGTGATGTTAGAAGAATTTACGAACTATTCTTTGGTTATTTAAAAGTAGTGAATGTGTAAAATATCACAAATTTTATAATCTAGAATTACTTTTAAAATGTGGGAACACCTGTATTTTCAATCTTAGTATCACTGGTAAACACAAAATTAATTCTCTAACAGACTCAGTCCTACAAGTTTTAAAATATTCAGACAGAAAACTAAGTTAAAAAGGAATGCATCTCATTATTTAAAACTATATCCTTTCTGATATTTGTAAAACCAAAATGAAGATTTAAAAAGTAATTAATAACATGTTTTTATAGAAATATTCGGCTCCATTTTGGCCTTTATCAAAATATTTTGATAAAGGCCTTAATTGAGCAGAAACATCAAAAGATAATTCTACAAAAAACGCGTTGTTTATTGAAATACATCAGAAATCGAGAAAAGTTAGTCAAGAAAAAAAATATTTAGAATATTTTTTATTCGACTTTTCTGACTCAAAGTATTTTATGTTGTTGATCTTTTCAAAAGAGATGTCTAGTGTGTTTGGTATGAAAATTATATCTAGTACCCTAAAATAATCTGTCTGAATTTTGGGAATTTCTTTAGAATAATTAAAATATGCTTTAACCTAATTAACAGTCTCCTAAATTAATACAATGAATATGCATATTCACAAATGTTACAATGATTGATTATAACTAAGAAATATCACAAGTATTATACATTTTCTGTTTTTATGTAATTGTAAGGAATTGAACATATTATAGAAAGCAAAGTCACAAAATATTTTTGTCTTAACCTAATTATGTTACTTTTTTAGCACTTGCTTCAAAACTTGTATTTTAAACAATATTTTTATCTTAGAGGTTTTCAAATTAAATATTTCAATCATATTATTTCTAACTTAATTTGTTACGTTTTTACTTAAGAAAAACAAAACTTATTGTATTTTGCGACTAAGTAGCTTTCCTTTCATGACACCATATTTGCTTAAAATACACCTTGCATTAACTGAAAAAATTGATTTATATGAGTAAACACACAGTCAGTAGACATAACCGTACTGTCAGCATTTACTTTACTGAGAAGTACAAGTTGTCTCTTAAAACAGTATATCGAAGTTACTTCTAAAAAAACTATGTTTTTCATTAACATTTGATTCTGGGCTTCACTTCCTGTGCTATACCGCCCCAAGTTAACTTAAAGACACGATTGCGCCATCTAATTTCGGGATGACACAGAGCTAAAAGGAACAGGTAAGGACCAGAACATTCACGGAACAGCCACCCAATAATGAAGTCGAATCTTTTGAAAGGTAAAGACCCATTCTAAAACAAAAATACAAAAATAATACACACATAATAAAATTCAGAATATTCGGAAATATGACGCAATTGTTTTAATTCTCCAAAGGTGTGTTTCTTACACGTTACGGCTAGGCTGTTGAAGTTCGTATTTTACAAAAGAAAGTGGAGATCACCTGAATCCGACGTTGTATATAATATACCTTATTTAAATTGCAATCGTATTGTTACGAAACTGCACACTGTAGTAGTCCATGAAGCCGACTCTGTTCTAGTTTGATATCTGATTGTTTGTTGAGAGCCGCAACCGAGAACTTTCAGGAATCCGATGGTTCGAGAAGGTGGTTTTAATATATGAGACTACCTACGAGCGGCGAGCCAGTCTACAATTTGATCTCGTGAAAAGAACAGTGAACAAGTGAATATAAAAGTGAGCAGTGAATTAGTGCACTTAATATAAATTAGAAATTATGTGTGTACATAAATTAAGTATAAGTGACTAGTTAAGTGTATAAATTAATTACGTAAGTAGATATACCGTGTGTATTAATTTATCCCACCCGTTGTGGTTTTAAATAAATAAGAAAAACATTACAGTATCATGTCCAGTCCGGCTACAAATTTTTGAATAGGAAAAACTCTACCTTACACTCATAATAGTGCAACTACATCGAACCGAAAGTGATGCAATCACTTTAAAATGCAAACAAAAAAGGAAAAGTCTATGTCCTATAAATTTTGCCATTCAGAATTAGTTTTGATGCATTTCAACAGCGTAGTTGATTTTTAAATTTCAAGAGTTGTATTGGTAATCATTGTCAAACTAATTATTAGCTTTATAGGGTTAATGTGGAGTAGAAGAAAGCTGAACAGTCATTATGTCAGACAGTCCAACAGACATCAAATCAAATATCAGTTATAAATTGGTTTGGAGATAATTAGAAAATATAAATGAACTAGAGAAAGAAAGTAACAATAAAGTAACCTTATTACTGATACCAGCTCACGCAGAAATAGAAAGAAACGTAAATAATTGCAAGCGAAATAGTGTTCAAGGAATTCAAAAGAAACATTGAAGAAATCAAAATCAACTACTAGTAAGGATGGCGACAGGCGAAAATCTGGGATAATAAAAACAACAGATCAAAAATACACACGGCAATAATTTTTACCTCCAATTCGAATAAGGCGTATGAAATGTGTCCGATTTTTCAAATTCCAATAAGTCATATACCACAGTTTACAATGTAGGTGTAGTGCTGCGTTTTTCATGTGTGTTGAAATGTGTTGTTTTTTACTTAAAAAGTTGAAGAAAAAGCAAAGTAAGTTATTTTATTCCCTTTTAGATAATAATGTTAAAGAAATAGAGTTACTGAATATGGATGTTATTAGAAATTGTACATAACTTTCACTATGTTTGTGGGTTGTTGGGATACGTCATATGAGAACTTATTTTAACTTATGCATTACAGCAATTTGCATTGATTTATAGAGAACTGTGCGGAATAATAATATTGTTACGAAATAGCACACTGGTGTAGTCACTGAATCAGACTCTGTCTAAGCCATGTATGAAAGTTTAAATTTTGGCGAATGCGCCGGGATTTCTTTTGAACTGTTTACCGCTGACTATTCTTATCTAGACATTTCCAGTCTTATCTACATAATTCCAGGGAGGCGGTTGTTTTTGTGTAAGCCGCAATCTAGAATTATCTAGAAAAAAGGCACTTATATATAAATAATAACGACCAGCAGGAGGAGGCAGTTGATAAATTGATCTCGTGAAATAAAGGAAACAAGTAAATATAAATTAAGTAGTGAAGTATTTATATGAAGTAATGTAAGTGAATATACTGTGTATATAACATAAATTAGTGACTAGTTTAGTGGATAAAGAAATTAAGTGAGTAGACATACCGTGTGTATAAATTTATCCCAACCGTCGTGATAAAAACTTAAATAAATAAGAAAAACATTACAATATACAATTTTCTACACTGTGTGTGGAAAATTATACTTTTCCGCACCCCGCGGGATTCTTTTTGATGTAATTTTCTTGGCGAATTGTATACAATTATCCGCTCCGAGATTTAGAGCTAACTTAGCCCTTTATTATAACGTACCTTGTATTTCACAACTAAATTAAAATAAAATTATAAAGATATTTGGCTTTTTTTGATAGCTATATTTTATTTAAGAAACTACGGGCAACATTCATAATGTAAATCCCAGTTTCAATTTATTTATACTTTGTACAGCAAGAATGGTTTCTTTAGCTCTGGAACACAGCAACAAACCACCACCTTTTGTTAATATCAATGATCTTCTTCCAAATGTACCAGTCACATTGGAGATAACAGAAAATTCTTTGTTACTTGTCCAAAGTTCAATTGATGATCCTATTATAGGTGGCCAATCTACTGCTCAATAATACAAATAGTTATGGGACTGGGGCAATTGAAGAAACTCGAAGCATTGAAAAGTATTTTTTACATTATAACGAATCCCATGCTCCATCACCTGTCAATTACATAAATTTGGCCATCTGTAAGCACTTATTCTCGCCTTTACTTACATATAAATTGTCAGTGGAAAATCATTAACCAAATTTGCAAGAAAGGGATTTAAAAAACAATAAAAAAATTATTTGCAAAATGAAGATCTGGGCAGACAAGAGCCATCAGTGGAAAATCATGATAAACAATCTTCGAAAGAAAAGGATTTAGAAGATAATAAAGAAAATGACCCGGACTATGAGGAAGAAGATGATTTAGTGAGTGAAGATGAACTTGAAAGTTTGCATAGTGAAGGAAACAGTGAACATGAAAATACTCCAAAAAAAGTATCTAACACTAGACGTTCAGACACAAAATATTACTAACAAAAAGAGAAGAAGAAAAGCAGCTCCGGAAATGTGGAAGAAAACCCAAAACAAGAAGAAGGAGAACAATACGTAGGATACACGAGATCCAAAAATGGTGTTGTAGAGCAATACACAATAAGAGGCAAAAAAGTTATGGGCTCTAAATGTGATTCAAACTTTTGTAAAAAGGCGAGTAATAAATAGAGGGGAAACGTTTATTTATTGCCAATATGGTAACATATATGAAAAAAAGCGATTTTGCGTAACTAACCCCTCCAGACCTAAAGGTCCATATGAATATTTCTTGAAACATGAAGATGGAAACATATATCAAGTGTGAAAAATAATTTTCTTGGAACTTTAGGCCTTAAAGAGAAAATGGTTCCCCACTGAGTGAATGAGGGGCAAGCCTATGGAATAATGCCAGAACAAATTCAAATAGGGAAAGTCAATTATTTCAATACATGAAAAAAAGAAAAGATCATCTTACTCATTTTTTTGAACAAATTCCGAAGAGTCAAAGAACGTCAAAGTTGTACTTAGAAGATAATCTCAAATCCAAATCTGAAGTATACAATATATATATATATATATATATATATATATATATATATATATATATATATATATATATATAACCAAAAATGTGAAGGTGATAATATCATGCAATTTTTTCCTTTACGAAAGAAATGGATTTACTTAATATCGCACTATTCAAACCAAGAAAAGACGAGTGCGATATTTGCATGGGTTACAAAACAAAGTAAGTCGAGGAACTTCAATACCAAAAACATTTGAAATCAAAAGACGATGCTCGCAATGAAAAACAAGATACGAAAAAAGCGCGAGATAACTGTATCCACTGTTTTACCACGGACGTCGAAGCCGTTAAATTATGCCCCAAACTGGAGGTTAGTTCAGGGTTTTACAAAACCAAGCTTCAAGTCCATAATGTTACTATGTATAACTTGGCAACCCATGAAAGCAAAAATTTTCTGTGGAATGAATCAGAAGGTGAACTCTGCTCATCCATTTTTACAACTTGTATTATAAAACATCTAACAGATGTTCTGACAAAAGAACAAACACCGATTGTTTTATACTCTGATTGCTGTGGATATCAAAATAAAAACATTTTGTCATAGGCATTGTCGTATGTGTTAGCTTCACAGTTTGACATTCAAATTGAACAAAAATTCCTCGAAAAGGGTCACACCCAAATGGAGTGTGACTCTACACACTCACTGATTGAGAAACGTTTGAAGGGAAGAGAAATATACCCTCCAACGGATTATATTAGATTCATTAAAGAAGCCAGAACAAAACCAAAACCCTTAGACGTTGAATATCTAAATCATACTTTTTTCTTGACTACGAGGACCGTAGTCATCACAGATATACTTCAATACGTCCTGGTAACAAAAAAATGATTAAAAAGTCTCTGATCTGAAGTGTATAAAATATGCACCCGATGGGAATATTTTTTACAAAAGCAGCTATACTGACTACCATAGAGACAAAAACTTATTGATGTTAATGCTACACTTAAACCACTTTATAAAGAACGTCTGAAGATAAAAAACAAAAATGGACTCATTTACAAGAACTCAAAAATGTACTGCCCTTGAAATACCCATTTCTTCTTTGATACTTTGCAATTTAAAGAAAACAATGCGCAAAACCTTGTTGAGCTACAAAGTTTTGAGCTGCGAAGTAAAAGTACTCCGAAATCTAAGAGTAAAAGTATTGATAAGAAGCAAATCTTAGATGCATTTAAAAAGAATAGGGATCCAACAAACAAAACTAATCCAGGGTTAAGGCTAAGGTCTATGGCTAAGAAAATTAAAAACGAAAGAAGTGATGTAGATTTAAATAATAGGATTATTTACTCTTATCTTATACCACTCTTATTGCTTTGATTACATATTATATATCTCTTATCTTTTATTTGCATTCATTTTAACTCAATAAAACTGTTTATTTTTACATTTTTGTCATTTGATTTTACTTACCTACTTGTAGGGTTTAGTACCTAAGAACAATGATGCAGGTGCAAGGCTCTGCACCTGGATCAGTGTCCTCAATAGTACTGTTCAAGATTAGAAAATCTTGAATTATATTGTTTACGATGCTTTAAAAATATGTAAGATATTTGTATGTTACTTCTTTTCGTCATTGTATATATTTAAAGCGTAAATTCATTTTAGTTGCTAGCGCTATAAAAATGTGTTAAATAATTGATAGACCTTTTGTATTGTTATGAATTCAAAGGGTAGTTACACTTTATTCGCAGCTTTTGTTAAATACCTTTAAAATCTCACGTTTTGTAATAATAATTGTAAATAGTTTTGTTGAAGCATTGAAATAATGTATTTTGAAAGTCGTCAGAGACATATTGTCGCATTGTGTTTGAAATCCTATAGTTAAAAATTTAGGAAAATGTCACGTTTCACAGTATTATCTATTGTATTGTAAAAATCCTAAAGTAAGACTATAATTGTAACTTATTGTCACTTTGTGCGTGAATTTTTATGGTCTATGATCGGAAGCTTCTAAGAAACGTTTGAATAACCTTTCTGACTAAAAAGGTTACAATTGCTATTGGAGTATTCAATAGAAATTGAAATATCTATTAGAGGCGTCCATTGTTGATTCTTGTCGATGAACCCGACGAGTCAAATGATACTGGCCAATAAGAAATGTTTATTTCCGTTTGGTCAACCCAATCCACGTGTAAACACGCCCCTTGCAGATTTCTATTCAACACGTATTACAACGTGAGGTAGTCAGTTTTTATACTCATCGAAACGAGTTCAACACTCACTAACAAAGTTAGTTTTTATACTCATCGAAAGGAGTTCAACACTCAATAACAAAGTTAGTTTTTAAACTCATCGAAACTAGTTCAACACTCAATAACAAAGTTAGTTTTTATACTCATCGAAAGGAGTTCAACACTCAATAACAAAGTTAGTTTTTAAACTCATCGAAACGAGTTCAACACTCACTAACAAAGTTAGTTTTTATACTCATCGAAAGGAGTTCAACACTCAATAACAAAGTTAGTTTTTATACTCATCGAAACGAGTTCAACACTCAATAACAAAGTTAGTTTTACACTCATCGAAGCGAGTTCAATACTCAATAACAAATTTAGTTCTACTACTCATCGAAGCGAGTTCAACACTCGAAATCAGTTCAATACTCAAGTTAGTTCATAACTCAGTTCAACACTCAATCGAGTTCATCGAGTCGTCGTTACATATCGAAGTAACTTCACTCAAAGTCAAACAGTCAGAGATACTAAGACTAACACATCGTTACTTAGTTTCTATACAAGCCAAGTGAATATTCATCAAATCGAAACATACAGTGCCTTCCGATCTGAAACCACCGTTCCGGTTCAACATTCATAACATTGTACCATTCTTGTAAATTTGTACATAATAAATTATTAATTTCGACATTAATTTTGTCAAATTAAGATTATTTATCTAGTTGAATGTCTACGCCAGTCGACGAAGTTCAGCTAGAAATATAATCAAAAACAAGTACCAACTTAATATTTTACTAATACAACCTATCCAACTTTAATGACAAATCGTAAACATCCAAACCAATTGTAATTTGACGTATCCAACAATAAAAGTTAATGACAATAAATCGTAAGCAACGTAATATCTAGATAAAATGAAAGATCTAAAATATCCTTTCAGCCAAGTGATGACCAAGATAATTATTAATAAACGTTTTATTAAATTAATATGTGAAATGAATCCATACAAATATAAAATACAAAGTATTTTTTGCCTCCTGTAAAATTTTCATGTTATGGGTTACGCGGTATTGGCACTAAGGTATCGATATAAAAAGTTTTGGTGGCGAGTTTTACATGTACACATTGAAACAATATCCAATACTTTTGTGATTATTGACAAGACGCATCGAGGGTTCTACAATGAAACGATATATGGAAGCTGGACGTAAATTTTCCATTCGATACTGTTGTATGGTTATGAAATGCTGCCATAATATTTATACCGAAATTAATTAATAGTCATAATTAATAAAAAATAAATAACATGTGTTCGAGAATATTCTAGGGTTGGGATTGAGAACTTAACGGGTTATGCACTACTAAGCAAGAATAATTACAAGATATGTTTTGTTTTTCAAATTAAACCTACTGAAATTGCGTTTCAATTTAAATAATTCAGCACATCCA
The DNA here is from genome assembly GCA_963921935.1 of Galeruca laticollis. Classification (NCBI taxonomy): domain Eukaryota; kingdom Metazoa; phylum Arthropoda; class Insecta; order Coleoptera; family Chrysomelidae; genus Galeruca; species Galeruca laticollis. Next base: position 151,461,710 of record OY998180.1, read on the forward strand.
TTTTTGAAAATGTTATCAACAATAATTTTTAATCTTCCTGTTACGTTATCTTGACTAAATGTGTGTATTATACGATAGTAGAACAACGAGATTTTATCAAAAGCCAACTGATAATATGTTGCCTTTTCGAAGAAAAAATCGTTAATTACATAAGTATTAACCTTCAGTGGTCTCGGTTAATTTATGTAATCAGTCAAGTTTATTATTGATATTTTAATAATCTTATATAAGCAGTGGCGTAACTAGGATGAAGTTCGGGGGGGGGGGGTTATGAACTACCGGGAGGTATGGGTACCGGATTTTTTTCAAATTGTATCCCATACAACTGCATTTTTGCTTTGTTTTTCTTAAAAAATTGTAGCCCCATTCCTAGCTTTTAGTACAGTTCAATCAGCTTGCTGTAATTATGTTTTAGAATTTTTTTTAATTTTCAAGGTTCTGAGGGAAGTTTAACTCCCTCATACCCCCCCCCCCGTAGTTACTCCACTGTGTATAAGAATAAAAATGATTAATGTATATTTATCCGAAATAAACAGCTACCATGAAATGATTATTTAAATACTACAATACTATTATAAATTGTGTGGTAATTATATTTGTCGATTATTTGTAGCATCCTTTTTTGATTATACATTTTTTTTATTTAATGAATGAGATCAATACACAATAACACCTTTACATTTTTTTAATATGTAAACACCAATGGAGAAAGAAATATACATAGAAAAAATTGAATTTATCAAGTATTATAAAAATTTTACTCACTTGTACTATCGACAACAACATCCAGTCACACAAGAACCATACTAATATATGAACTAAGTAAAAAACTAAAGGTTCCCACCGGAACAAAAAGCTTGCTGCCCAAGCGGCACAAGCGCCAATCACCATACATTCAGAGAGTGGTTCAAAAAGTATTACAGTAGGTAACATCGCCACCCGTAATTTGGCCCACCTGTAACAAAAAATGTTTTTATTGTTTTTTATTCAATAAATATTTTTATTATAACAAGATTTGTTTAAAAATTAGCTATTATTATCAAACCTAATTTATAATAATTTTTTTATAAAACAAATAAATAAAATCAAAAGTGATCCTGTTCTTTAGCGCGTTTCTATGGTAGCATCTGAGAAACATTTACATTTCTCCTCGTTAGTTATAATTTTTGTTGTCTTGACTATTTCTGTTTTTAATGCGTTTTATATTCGTTATCACATATTTACCATTTACATTTACGATTACAGTTCAAAATGTCTTTGTTCCAGAAATGATTTGAGAATTTTTGATAACGAATTTTATAAAAATTAGTCATTAACACGGCATCACCGAGGTATGACACACCCCACTCGTACTAAAAATCACTGAATATTTTCTTAAAATGCACATACGTATGTATGGTTGCCTATAGCCTCCCAAATATGTTTGATCTTGAATACACTGTTTCGATTTAGTGCTGGTTTGAAGTTCTTAGTAGTTAGACGTCTACATAAAGTGTTGTGGGGTTTATTACACCCCACCAGGGATTTACTGTTATAAAATGTCCTTTAAATGTAAATATAAGGTGTAGTTATAATATATTGTAATATTACGGTTGTTATATAATATATATATATATATATATATATATATATATATATATATATATATATATATATAACAAAGAAGATGTAGGAATATCGCGTGATATGTTAACAACAACAACAAAGAGATTCATGGGTAATTCACGCAAAATAAATGGCTACATATATATATATATATATATATATATATATAGGTGGGGATAACGGGGATTTCAGTCCAAGGAATCAACGCCAAGATCTTTTATTTACAAAATGCCGCCAAGCTTTCGTGTCCTTTTGACACTTCTTCAGGGCACTATAATACATATACAAATATAAATATGATTTAAAAATAGAGAAATAAATATAAGTACTTACATGTAAAATATTTTAAGTAAATTCAATATAAATAATCATTAAAAAATTTATATATATTTATAGTGCCCTGAAGAAGTGTCAAAAGGACACGAAAGCTTGACGGCATTTTGTAAATAAAAGATCTTGGCGTTGATTCCTTGGACTGAAATCCCCGTTATCCCCACCTATATAGCATTTTTCAGTCGTTATATAAAAAAAAATTTTTTTATATATATATATATATATATATATATATATATTACTTTTATGGCCGGTTGTTCTATGGAGGTTTAACTCGCTAATTACGTGAACCGGGTTCAATATGTAACTAGCGATTAGAGCATCATGCATTTTTCAAAGGAAAACTAATCAAGGATTACTTATTTCATTATTTTCATACACCAGAATTCGGATTATATTCGAACTCATTCGGACTGTTCCGCGCGGAAGGAAGGTGGAAGTGAAATTAACCTTACCTTTTCAATAGTTTGATGTTTGAATTTCTGATCATTCTGATTCTGATATCGTTCATAAAATGGATCCCACTATAAAGAAAAAGCGAACGGATTATTTCAACGAAGGCGAAGAAAAAATTCTCATTTCATTGTTAAAAAAAAATCAACATATTGTGGAGTCAAAGAAAACCGATGCAGTCACCAATTCGGAAAAACTTAAGATATGGTAAATCATATGGAATGAATATAACAATATCTGTTCTGGTTGCAAAACAGCCGAGACTCTCAGAACAAAATAGAACATTAAAAAAACAGAAATTCGCTACTGAAGAGACTTGTTGGACGTACTTACAGGAGGAGGTTCTCCACCACCAGATATAAAGGTGAATAATGTAGAATTCGAGTAACGAAGTATGACGGGGCATACTTTAACAGGATTCAAATCCAAATTTTATGATGATCGAACTGAAAATCCAGTAATCAAGGATGCTGAAAAAGAAACATCTCATGATGGAGATAGTGGGGAGCAAATAGTAATACAATAAGCGGTTTTATAGATCAAAACTAACTTTTCCGCATCTGTGAAACGCCCTGATCAAAATCCAATCATAAAATTGTCACTTGTATACACTTCACAGGCTGTGTCCTGCTAACAAACCGAAATTTCTCCAAAAATAACCAAAAATGTAGAATATCTGAATTTATAGGACCCGTTGTACTCGCTCTAGTGATCTGAAAATCAATAAGGTTCATGTGTGACACACACTGAAGAATATCACTTGTATACACTCTGGAGGCTGTATCGTGCTAACAACCCGAAATTTCTCCAAAAATTACCAGAAATGTGGCACTTCCAGTGCCATAGCACTCGTTGTACTAGCTCCAGTGAGATGAAAATCAATAGGGTTCGTGTATATGACGCCCTGAACAATATCCATTCATAAAATGGGTCACTTGTGTACACCACTCCCGAGGCTCTATCGTGTATGTTACGAAAAGTGGTCAACGACGACGACATACATATTAGATAGCATGGGCGGAAAAGTAATACGTCGATGAGGGTAAGTGAAAAAACCACCATCTTTTTATTTCAATAAATAGTTCAATATAGACCTATACTACTTTTCCGCCCAACCCTATCTAACATCGAGAAAAGTCTTGGTTTACCCCAAAAAGTTGGAATTTTTCCTTTTTCAGCAAGAAGAACGCGAAAAAGCGGTTTTTAGAAAAAAAATCCTGAATGTATATCGTCGGCCACTTTTCGTAAAAATTCTTGTTAGCACGATACAGCCTCAGGAGTGCAACAAGTCACCAATTTTATGATTGAACATTGTTCAGGACATCTCACAGATGAACTCTATTGATTTTCAGCTCACCAGATCCAGTACAGCGGGTGCTATGGTACTAGAAGTACAACATTTTTGCCATTTTTGTAAAAATTTAATTTTGTTAACGCGATACAGCCCCCGGAGTGAAACATGTTACCAATTCTATGATTGAATATTGTTCAGGACATCTCACAGATAAGCCATATTGATTTTCAGTTCCCCAGAGCCAGAATAACAGGTGCTATGGTACTTGTAGTACGACATTTTTGTCATTTTTGGAAAAGTTTCAATTTGTTAGCACGATACAGACTCCGGAGTGTATACAAGTGACCAATTTTAATGATTGGATATTGTTCAGGGCGTCTCACAGATGAACTCTATTGATTTTCAGCTCACTAGAGCCAGTACAACGGGTGCTATGGTACTTGAAGTACCAGATTTTTGTAATTTTTGGAGAATTTTCAATTTGTTAACACGATTCGGCCTCTGGAGTGTCTACAAATGACCAATTTTATGAATGGATATTGTTCCGGGCGTTTAATAAATGAAAACTATTGAATTTCAGCTCGCCAGAGTTAGTACAACGGGTGCTATGGTATTTAAAGTACCACATTATTGGTCCTTTTTGAAGAAATTTCGGGTTGTTAGCACGATACAGCTTCCGGAGTACATACAAGTGGCCAATTTTATGATTGGATATTGTTCAGGATGTCTCACAGTTGAACTCTATTGAGTTTCAGCTTACCAGAGCTAGTACAACGTGTCATATAAATCCAGATATACATTTTTGAAGAAATTTTGGGTTGTTAGCACGATACAGCTTCCGGAGTACATACAAGTGGCCAATTTTATGATTGGATATTGTTCAGGATGTCTCACAGTTGAACTCTATTGAGTTTCAGCTTACCAGAGCTAGTACAACGTGTCATATAAATCCAGATATACTACATTTTTGGAGAAATTTCGTTTCGTTAGTATACAGCCTCCGAATTGTATACAAGTGACCAATTTTATGGTAGGATTTTGTTCGGGGCGTGTTACATATGCGGAAAAGTTGATTTTAATCTTTCAAACCGTTTATTTCAGGTTGGTTTTCAGATTTGGTATCAGAAAATGAAATAGATTATGGCCATCAGAAACAGAAATGGTATTCTGAAAATTGTGAGTAGCGGTATTTTCTCTCAATTAGTTGATATTGATAAAAAACAGTATCAATAAGATGCTGTCATAATTTGTTTATGGTCCAGAAGCCCACTATATATTATATGCATAACTGTTGCCCAGTGATACAGTTTTCATGAAGATCATATTGTAAAACAAATTGCAATCAATACTTTTCTCCTTGTACAGTACTGATAAGATTTTTCAATTTCAGTCTAAAAACAATCCTCAAGAAGTGTTGCTGGACAAATATCAGTTCCTTCTCCAACTTCTCTTTATCTACATAATTGTTCGAAAACCAATGCTCCTAAGAAGCTGGCTGCTTCAGCTTCATTTATTGGTAAGATTGTGAGTGTAATATTTCAATTTTGTTTAAAGTTGTTGATGAATAATAGTATATTAAACAAAAAGTTGAGAAAAGCAAAGTTTTACTAAACGAATATAGCTTGAGTAACTCAAAGCTATATGAGTTTAGTAAAACTGCTTTTCGTACCAGGTTTGTTTGTACAATTTCACAGGTTTGTTTGTACAATTTCAACAGCATTTTCATTTTATATTTGGAAAATTTGAACTTGTTAGTTTAACTTCATCATAAAATAATATATTTTCTAATTATGACATTTTTAATAGCATTTCCAGAGAAAGAAAACCAAAAGTCAATAATCAATTACAGGAGCTAAACTGAAACGGCAAATATAAGAATTGAAGGTCCCGAAAAGAGATAGCACATCAACCATAAAAAAAAATTTCTACCTGGACTCTTTCCAAATCTGATTTTGTGAAATTACAAAAACAAGCATTTGAAGTTGAACATAAATTGAAACTACAGCATATAATTGAAAAGCACAAACTCTTTTTGGAACTACAGAGGGAAGAGTGGCAACTAAAGAGACCCCACAAGATAGAAATACACAAACAAATATTAGTAAATTAGAATCATTGCCCAGATGACTGTTATTCATGTTGCATGTTTCTTACTATATTTATCAGTGATTATAATTTTTTATTATGTATGTATTTTGGTTGATTTTTATTCGTTATTTTTTTTATTGAGAGTTTATCTTTTGTTTATGTTATGTTATATAAATATGCATATGTACCTGATGTTTGTATCAGTTGGTTACATCAAAGTATTTATCCAAGTCCCTTTTAAGTTAACACATGTACCTGGTGTTTGTATTTGTTAAATAATGCAAATTTTTATTTATATTATTTATTCCTTTATGATATATTCTATTCTATATTGGATTATTAAGTATGTGGTTTGGGTCATTATTTGGCGATTGAGCAATGGCATTCTCAATATTGTCCAGATCTTTATGATCAACTGTAGAGTATTTTCATCAATATCTGGAATAGGTGCATGCAATTGCAATATTGTGAAGCACTGCTGTGGCAATAACTATTGTTTCATTTTTATTCAATTTCACTCTCAGCTCCAATGCTAAGATAGGGAAACGACATTTCCATACTCCAAAACACCTTTCAAAGGTTCGGATTTGAGCTTCATTGAATATATGTTCTGTTGGGCCATGGTGTTGCGCCAAAGGAGTTATCAAGTATTTCTTTATGGAATAACCACTATCAACAACTAACAAATAATTTTCCATGCACTCCATTATCAAAGGAAATGGATAATTCCGAATAGCTGAAAATCGTGGAATCACGACTAGAACCTGGCCAACGACAAACTACATTTTGTAAGTTTAATGACGCGTCAAATACACCTTGAACATTCATAGAGAAATAGCCTTTGCGATTTCGAAAAATGTCTGCATAATTTCCTCCCGGTGATTATATTTTTATGTATGTGCGTGTGCAGTCAATAGCTCTCTTCTTCATTTACTGGCATCTTGATATAAATCCTATAGAGCATTGCTAGTGCCTCAGATACTCTATGGATGATCCTACAAGCTGTAGATTTATCAACACCTACAAAATCCCCAACAACTATCATCATGCTTCCCGTGGCATAAAACCGTAGAGTTAGTAGAACCATTTCATCTGGTGTCAGGGAATGATTACTATAATAAAAAACACTTTAAAATCTGTATAAACAATAGAAAACAGAACTTATATTACCGATTTGTGTGGTTCCTAATATCGTTTGATATTAGATGTATAATATGACGGGTCATTTCTCTTGGCAACCGAATTCTATTTAAAAAAATTTTTTCTGTCCATTCTTTCAAATGGTTCCGACGTTGTCTTAATACTGGTCTATTTCTTCTTGGGGCAATAATATAAATAATTTCCAAAAAAAACTTTATCGTCAGTTATGTCTTCCATAATTTATATAGTAAAAAGGTAATTTAAGATATTCAGATATCAAATAAAAAATAGAAATAACTTTTATCAACCAAAATGTCATAGAATTTATAGGTTTGAATCTGTCAAGTATCTCTTTAAACAACCGAATTTCTGAGATTAGTTTGAACCACTGTTAAACTATGTTTATTGCATGAACCTTTATTGAAAAACTGAAACACAATTATTGGTAAACCTGGTTTAACCGATATCTCGAGATTATCCTCGATTGAACAACCGGCCCGTAGAGTAATAATGGGAGACTACGAAAGAAACCAAAAGCGTTTCATGGCCCTTTGGACAGAAGTTGAAAGCGATGAGGAGGAAATTTTGGGCGGCGCAGAGTCTCAAGGAAATTCTGATGATGATATCGTTGTTGCAGATATTAATGACGGTGATAATGAAGAACACAATAAGAGGAGTAGACACGGTCGACGAAATGTCTGGTACATATTTCGTATCGCGAAACTGCAGGAGATGGCCAATGAAAATGCTCTTTATGCTTTTGGATACAGCTGGAATTAACAGTCAAATTATATTTTAAGTTCAACGCCAACAACTATGTCCTAAAAATACGTAATTTTCTGGAACAACTAGGATTTGCTTGGGTAAAACTGGCAACTCAAGCCACAAAACATAATTGACGTTTACCAATACGTGAGAAAATAACGGATATTCTTGGAGAACCTTCTGAACCACCACGTAAAAGACAAAATACAGGAACGGTGTCAAATGTGCTTAAGAAGTCGTGATAGGAAAACAAGAAGTCGTGATAGGAAAACAAAATACCGCTGTGAGAAATGTAGCATACTTATATGTTTGGACTATGTAATTAGTTACTGTGTTCGTTCAAATCACCAGTAATTTGTTTTTATGGAATGAAAACTAATTAACAGTTATTAGAAACATGGGTTTCTTGCTCTTGTTTGGATTTTACATATTTTCAAAATATAAGTGTTAATTTTTTTATCAAAAATGTACTGAATATGTTTTTTATAATTCACGTTTACAAAATTTACTTTGTGACATCGGAAACAGTTTCAAAAAATAACCATTTCAGCACCGTTTTTGGTAACTTTTTATACAGTTGGATGCACTGTTTTAGTTATGGCTGACACATTGCTTTCTACACACCACTTTGAAAACCGTTCATAGTACTTCTCATATTTTTGATCAGATGTTTCATTCAATTTCATTAACTGCATTATATATTGCGAAATTCTGGTGGAGTACATGACAATTCACTGTTTAGTGCAATATTCATAAATTCCGAACTATGTATTAGTAATTTATTGAACATTTTGATTTAAAAATTCTGTCAACTGTCACTTGTATATGCGAAGGTTATCAATGTAAATAAGCACAAAAATCCCTAATTACAATTTTATTTTTTTAAAAACATTTTTGCACGTTCATTATAAAAAATAGTATGTAAAATTCGTATCACAATGACTTTTTGCAGTACTCGTGCTTTGCTTTACTCACCGCTTCGCGGTTCGTTACGCAAACCGCACTCGTACTACAAAATTAGTCATTGTGATACTTGTTTTACAATATACTATTTAATTATGATTTTGTATTAAACTTTTGAATGACTACTTTTTTATTCTTTTATATAATCTAATGCACGTAGAGAGCAGTGATTTATCGAAATTTATGCAACTATAAATTAAAAAAAAATTATATTAATTTTTTAGTAAGGGGTGCCTCACACCCCACCTGAGTTATTGTGAAATTACTTTTCACCTGGGTGATGCCGGGTTAAGCAGTATAACAAAAACCAGATTTAAATCCAGCTGTTTGGAAGGAGGTAAACGAAATTTACGCAAAAAGATGTCCAGTATGTTTTATTAGAATTATTAATTTCTTACCAATCCTGATTATTATCTTGAAAAATCAGAGAAATATTTTAAAAATTCGATTCAAATTCAAATATGTTTAGAGGATGAATTTCAATTTTCAGTACACTCTAAAAATATATCTGTTTTTAAAACGTAATTGAAATCTTTAAAATTTGAAATACTTATCATTCCTATCATGAAAATGTTGTTAATTATTCAATCGTTCATTATTCATCAATTATAGAATCAAATCAATTACAATAAGCTGTAAATGTCAAGTTGCAACAGTAAAATAAAATCTAATCGGATCACAATCAATAAATGAGCTCAATACTCCGAGTATCTTCATTCTTCTAAAACAGAACTTTTTTTGGAATATGGCAAGAGGATACATGTCGAACTAATAGTAATGTTCCGAAACTGCACACGGTAAGTAGTCACTCAAGCCGACTCTATTCTATTCGAGATCTAAAGTTGAAATTTTGGCGGGAGCGCACGGTTTTATTGGAAGGAGGCGATATTTTTTCGTCATTATTTTAATGGGGATTTCCAAGAAGGTTGATTGTTCGTTCGGAGCCGCAATCGCGAAATTTCAGGAATCCGAAGGATCGAGAAGGTGGTTTTAATATATAAGAGACTACTTACGAGCGGCGAGCCAGTCTACAGTTTGATCTCGTGAGAGCAGTAAACATAAATCGTGAACAGTGTATATAAATTAGAAATTAAGTGTGTACATAAATTAAGTATAAGTGAATAAATAAGTGTATAAATAAATAACGTAAGTAGATATACCGTGTGTATAAATTTATCCCACCCGTTGTGTATTTAAATAAATAAGAAAAACCTTACATTGGTGTCAGGTGTGGGATAATATAAATAAATAGGTACGTAAAAATGGATAAATGACCTGAAAGTGACAGAACTAAAGTCAGAATTGGAAAATCGTGAATTGGACATTTCCGGTAAGAAGGGTGATTTAGTAGAAAGAATTAAAGTGGCACTGGAAAGTGATGGCTTTGGTCCAGAAACATTTTTATTCAAAGATTAGGCTTCCACCTTAATCTCGTCAATTTCTGCTAACATGGACAAGATTTCCGCTAATATGGACGAGAAGATTTCAACTATGAAAAACGATATTTCTGCTATGGAGAACGATATTTCTTCTAACATGGACAAGATTGCTGACGATACCTAATCAATGAAAAATGACGTTTCCGCTGACGTCGAAAATAAAATTTCGTCTCTATAATCAGATATTGAGAGAAGGATGACAGCAATGGAAAATCGGATGGAAAATAAAATAAAATCTGATATTGAGAAGAAGATGACAACGATGGAAAATCACATGGACGAAAAAATCAAGGAATTAGAGAGAAAGATGACGGATTTAAAAACACAAGACACACCAGAAGAAGAAAAGGAGATCGAACAAATAAAACCCTGCATGGCAGAAACACACCCCAAGATAGAAGATATTGGCAGTTTCACCCGAATCAAGGCCCCAACGTTCGACGGAAAAACGTCGTGGACCAATTATGTAAAACAGTTTGAAGCAGCCGCTAGAGTGAATTATTGGTTCGATAAGAAGAAAGTAGTGAACTTAACTATCGCGCTTCGGGGAGAAGCCTTAGATGTGCTTCAGACGGTACCCGTTGAAGAAAGTGATGACTTCGATCAGCTCAAGAAGAGGTTGGACATGCGGTATGTTCACGAACATCTAGAACATTTGTACAGATTCCAGCTGAAAAACCGAAGGCGGAAACGTGACGAAACCCTTCAAGAGTATGAAGTGGATATTAACCGACTAGTTCGATTTGCTTATCCATCAGCACCAGAGAACATGATGGGATGATTGGGCATCCAGGCGTTTACTGACGGCCTATGTGACCATTATATGGAGAGAACGCTTCGATTAGCTCATCCCAAAACCATGGTAGATGTATTGACCGCTGCTCTTGAACCGCTTCGGGATATAAGAAAGGTAGGATCATGCAAGAAGAAGATCGACTTGACCAGATCGTCAACTTGATAAAAGGTATGGTGAACAAGAACAGATGCAATAATTGTGGCATGTACAAAGTTCGCGTAAGCGCCCTATGACTACTGCAAACCAAGAGCCTCTTGAATATGAAGCAGCCTCGAAGACTTCGGGAAACAACAAGGAACGTGACGAAGACAGACTGAACCAAATCGTTCACTTGATAAAGAGTATGGTAGACAAGAAGCCGAAGAAGATCAAATGCCGGAAGTGTCGCGAGCTTGGGCCTGTACGCTGTTCGTCTAAGCGCCCCAGGACTCCTGCAATCCAAAAGCTCCAGACACGGGGAAAACTAGTCAGGGGCGAGCATTTTGTTGGTGTGAATCACCGAAACGCCGACTCTCTGCCTAGACGGTCATGCTCTGTAGACTATTCACACTGCAACAAGGCGGAATCTAAGGAAGGTGCAGTTTCAAGAATTACGGTAGTCAACGAAGAATGGTCACCTACCAGGATCATAGAAGATCAGGAGAATGATCCTCACCTAAAGATAAAGAAAAAAAAACGTTGACCTACCTGGCAAGAAGTGTCATGATTTTCACTGACACTCAATGCATATTGGGCACAGTGGGACTCCCTTGTCCTGGAAGAAGGGCTGTTGAAAAGAGTCCTTGAAAACGATTATGGATCCGAAAGACTGCTAGTTATCCCGAGAACGAAAGTAGCTGAGATACTGAGGACGTTACAAGATAGTCCATCGGGAGGTCATCTGGGAGTGAAGAAAAACCTACAGCGAATCCGTGAATCGCTGCACCATTTCCGACGACAGAGAATGGTGGTAAATACATCCTGGTTGTAATGGATTATTTCACAAAATGGGTGGAAATTTGCGCGATCCCGAATCCAGAGTGCCTTAAGTCCACAGCGATCAAGGAAGAAATTTCGAGAGCAAGGTATCCCAGAAAATTTGTGACAATCTGGGAATGAAGAAGACCAGCAACATCGTTGCATCCACAGTCAGATGGAATGGTTGAGATAATGAACAGGGCCACTGGAAAATACCTGCCCAAAGTAGTTTCCAGCCACCAGAAATAATGGGACCAGTATCTCTCCCTATTTGCATTGGCTTATCGATCCGCCATAAGTGAGTCCAAGGGTGAAACACCTTTTCTCCAAAATTATAGAAATCTTGGGAAGGTCCATACATAATCAAGAAAAAGATCAATGACGTCGTCTATCGCATAAGCAAGATCCCCAATGGAAAACCGAAAGTAGTCCACCAAAACCGACTAGCGCCATTGGAAGGAGACCATGACCTAGAGGAAGGAGTGAACCATATCCGAAAAGAGCCTGACACTGCCTTCGAAAAATTTTTGGGCGCATATGGAGGTACCGGGAAAGTTAGATATGGAGTCACTACAGAACAACGACAAGATTTGTCCACACACTCGGAAAAGTATTCACTGGCACGCAGCATCTCCGCCAGTAACAAACACGCACCAGGGCTGGCAGCTGTCTTTCGAAATAAATTTGCGTAATTAGGAAAACTTGAAGATCAGATTCCTCTGGCAAGACACTGAGACTAAAACACAATTACCCGTAAGTCTTCTACTTGGTAACCAAAAACGAATTTCAAGATCTATCCACCTACCGTGATGTATGGAAAGCGCTACGAAGCCTTCGAGATCATGTAATGGAATCCCACGTAAAGAAACTAGCAATGCTTTTGATAGAGATCAATCAACAGGAACATGGTCGAGGTGATCTTCCAAGATACCGGTGTCCACATATTAATATGCAGCTATACCCCTCGTTATCTGTACCCGATGAAGACTTTGCCCTGTTATGTCTATACGTCCGGAAACAGTAGAAATAGGACCAGTTGCCGATTTAAACATCCAGTCCCGGCTACACAGAAGTCCAAGGAGGAAGTTCCTTTTAAGGAGGGGGTAATATTACGAAACTGCTCCGAAGGTTCGAGAAGGTGGTTTTAATATATAAGAGACTACCTACGAGCAGCGAGTCAGTCTACAGTTTGATCTGGTAAGAACAGTAAAAATAAATAGTGAACAGTGTATATAAATTAGAAATTAAGTGTGTGCATAAATTAAGTATAAGTGAAAAGTTAAGTGTATAAATAAATGACGTAAGTAGATATATCGTGTGTATAAATCCCGCCCGTTGTGTATTTGAATAAATAAGAAAACATTACAGTAATTAATGCAAGCTTTTCATAAATGTTTTAGAGCCAAGGCTTAAGGTAGACGTTGGATTACAGATAATTGTTGCCCAGACCTACACTTGCACCAAAACCTGAAGAATCAGACGACAGATATGGATACCATGACGAAGATTGAAGAAGGCTAAACCGCAAGATATCGTGTCTTTTGTGCGCTTATGGTATTTTTTACAGATCAGAGAAACTAATGACATCATTAAATAGACCAAAAAGATTCAACTAAAATATGTACTATCTAAGATCCAAATAGTTGCGATCAAACATAAGGTAAAGAATTAATCGACGTTGCCACATTGTCCTAAATAACAATAGTTTATCCATAACATTTGTGTGAAAGCTGCAAAAATAAAGAATATATAATAAGGCGATTTATTTAAACATATATACCTATGCAATAATGTTTCTCTTGCAGTATAAAATGATCCATTTGTGTTTATTAACATGGACAAAACAATCACAAATCCCTAATTAGTGCATATTTAAGACTTAAATTGTTCACAAAGCAAAAAGATATGTTAATTTTGAAGCCGCCTTCTATTGAATATATAATAATATAATTTATGAATTTATCGCGAAAAATTATCGTCAACGTGGCAATCCTACAAAACTGCCCGGCGATCGAGAAAATATCAATGTGGAGGCTAGTGCAGCGTTGCCAAAGCAATTACTTTCTCCCCAAACCTAACGATTGACCTCCTTTTCTATGGATTTATGAATGACTTGGTTTGTCTATTATTTAGTTGAATGTTTTTGAACACTTTGGTATTAGAAAAAGTTTCAAATTACGGAGGGTAATGACATAGTCATTTATAATTAAGATGTCGCTAACATAAATCTATAATTAACCTCTTGCAAAATGATATTTTTTTAATAATCAAAATATTTTCAATACCACCATATCCGGGATCGTATATCTTCAGTTGTTGCTAAATATGGGGAAATGTTTAATTATGAAATCATCACGTTGTTTTGAAATTATATATTTAAAAGAATCTATTATATAATCACATTCTTGAGGTATATTATCATTTTATTTGCTGAGGTAAATATGTAATTCTATAATCTTACAACCCTGAAAAAGTTCCACAAAGTAAACCATGGTCTCAAAAAATATTGATGTCAATCATGCAATATCTAAGATCAATGAAGAGTGAACATTACTGTTATTAAACGAGGTATTAAAAGTAAATGCAGTTTCAAGATATATTGTTTTAAATAATTCTGATAAAATTTGATAATATACAGATGATTGAAATGGTTGATATTATGAAATTAGATTGTTTGATACTTATTTTATAATGTCCAACAGTGACAGTTATTTTACTGAACAAAATTTATCAAATTTGCGAATATTGCTATATTGGTTGTCTTACAAGCGGTCTGTAGCTGTAAGCAGTTTTTCTCCCGCCCGCTCTGGTATTCGTTTATTTTCACACCACGTGTTTGTTTAAATTCAGATTTAAATAGGCACAGTTTACATTTATGGTCACGGCCCGTGCAAAACAAAATCAAGAGTAATTTATAGCTCTATTCATAGATTCGTCGTGCTTGTAGTAAACTACTTCAAAATGTTATCACTTACCAAAGATTACTGTAACAAATGAAAGAATTGAAGCCTCTAGAAAACAAATACTCTGTTATTAAAAATATCAATAAGCGCAGCATACTTCCAAAGCTTGTATCAGTGTAAAACCCCCAAACAAACAATTTATAAAATCTCTAATCCCGCACGAGAAACTGAGATGACTATAAATCGTTTAGTGATAAAAAACAATAAACTAACCCCGATAACGCTTAAAATAAAAATAAAACATAGAATACCAAATTAAAGCAACAGTAAGTTTAAAAAACCAAAAACATTAAATAGTAACCACGCAATAGACATATCCGACAAACACACAAAACCCACAAAAGGACACCAAAAACATTGATTCTAATGACAATAAACACAGAATAAGTGAATACACGAAAACATCAACACACCATCGTCCACAAAAAACAAGATTGTAGACGACGAACCACCATCCTCCGCACACAAGTGGCATGTGGCGCCGATGCCATGAGCCGAAGTAAAAGTGTAGAGAAAGACGCGAAAACTAACTACACAGAAAGTGACGCGAATACTAACCACACAAAAAGTGACGCGAAAACTAACTATACAAAAAGTGTCGCGAAAACGGACAATACAACAAGTGACGTGAAAAAAAAACACGCGGATACAAACAATACAAAACGTGACGCGCAAGCCGACATCCCGAATAGTGACGAGGAAAGCAGCTCCTCATCAAGAGACGCGGAAGCCGAATCTTCCAACTTAGTTAATAGCGATCAGGAAGAGAACAATAACGTGGCAACCCCCCGCCATAAAAACGGACAAATGGGCACCGACACAGACTCAGACACACGACCCCCAATCAACCAGACGATACACGCCGAAATTAATAGCACAGAAAAGAATAAAACAGACAAACGACAATAGCATGTTCATCTCCCAATATGAAAAATTTAACAGCAAACAGAAAATCACGGCAAGACCATAAGACTTTACTAACAAGTCAATGACGAAAACCACGACAACCGACATGAACGAAATCGCTATCCTAACCCAATCCACACAACAATCAAGTACCCTCGATACCACACCAACTGAACAATACCAAATTCTAAAGAAAACAACCCCCTATAAAAACTTAATCCAAACCAAAATAATACCTATCACGACGCATAACAAATACAACACGCTATTTGAAGACTCCGAAGATGAGCAAACCACCACAAAAAGACAAACAACAAAAAACGATGCAAACGCACGCCACCAAAACAAATAAGTGCATCAGAAGACGAAGGCAACGCCACGCAAAACAACCACCCTCAAATACGACAACGAAAAAAACGCCTGAAAAGCCGTGTCCACCAATAGTGATAGAGGGACGAGATTCCACACATCGAGAGAATGAACAGTCTTAAAACAGACGTTAAAAAACAAATCGACATGAAATACACATCAAACTCAATTGTCTTCACCAAGTCGATAGAAGACTTTGTAAATCTAAAAACAACCCTTTAGAAAGAAAAGGCGCCTTTCCACACATACTCACGAACAGAAGAAAAAACCCACGCTTTCGTCTGACGACGAAATACACGACAAACTGACACACATACAATCTAAACATTAACAAAGATTACCGAATGACAACAAAAGGACGCCTACTATACCTCGTGGTAACAGATTCGAAAACCACACTAAATTATCTCTTGAAACAAGTGCCACACCAGAGTAACCTGGGAATTGCGTCGCTAGATGAAACAAATCATACAGTGTTACAAATGCCAGTTGTGGGGGCACGGCACGTCAAATTGCGGCCGCAATCCCAGGTGCATAAGTGCGCAGACAGTCACTACACGAACGAGTGTACAAAAGAAAAGGCGCGAATTGCAGAGGGGTCCATCCCGCAAACGCTGAAATCTGCTCGATATACAAACAAAGAAGGGCATGGTTCGAGGAAAGAAGACCGACAAACAAACAAACCACAACAACAATACGTAGACGCCCCAAGACCAACCCATGGCACGACGACAATACTTTAGACTGCACGGACATCACCGAAAACCACGTAAACATACATAATAAAAATAACTTCCCATCTCTACCCAACATCAGGCCACATCCCAATCCTTCCAAGAAACAGCAAGCCCCAATATCCCAACCCAGCAAACCAAACTACAATACCATCCAGCACAAGCTTGAAGAGTTCGCCAACATGAACGACCTCTTCAAGGAACTCAATTCACTTGTTTACCTAATAGAGTTAGCGCGAGCAATCAAAGACCTCAACACAGCGTTACGACAAACAAGCTCCAAAATTGAGAAGGTGATGGCCTACAACCAGTTCGCCCAGAGTATCGACAGCTAATGACATCTAGACAAACAGGTGAGAAACAGAGTAACCATAAACGAGACACGTTGCCATTCATAAATTAAAACCCACTCGTTTGGAAGCCCTGTTTTCAAGGGACAGCTCAGCCGAAACATTTATCGGAGTCATAACTGTTCAGAGGTACAAATCACCGATGAAAGCCACAACGTTAGGATAATACTTCAACTGAAGTAAACAGCCGACAAGACGGACAAGGATACGAGTATCAAAATTGGAGCGCCAGACCACCGCCTATACATATTTTATGTACTTATATTTGATTATTTACTGAAAGCTGTAAACTTTAGTAATATATGTTGTAGTCATACCTAAAAAAAAGCGTAGCAGTTTTCGGAAAGATTTAAAAAAGATCAAAGAAATCAATGAGAAGAGGCAGCGGTATAGCAGCCAAAATTTTGGTATTTTGACTAAGGTTTCTTGAATGACCAAGTAACTCCTCGACCCTCGCTACAATATGGACAATCACGAATCTGATAATCATGTAACTAAAAATAACTCATTCACGAAATTAGTTATTTCATTTAGCAATTGAAGACCTTTACGCAAACAGGGGATAAGTCACAATATGTAAATTGCTAAAAAAGAAAAAAAAATTTCTCGCATTTTTTTCATGATTATTTTATTTCATAATCGTCAAGTAATCGTCAAAGGCAACAAAAATCAAACTTAAACAACTCAAAAATACTACTACACATTTTGGTGCAAAAAAGAGATGTTATAAAATGAAAATTATTTACGCAAAACTCGTAAAAACTGAAATTGAGACATTCGGAATCATTGTCACCTCTGTCACTTTCTTTTGTGAATCTTCCAATCGTCGATTCTCTATGGGTTGATTAGTACTCTTAATAGTGTTATAAAACGGCAAGTCTGCTATTGCGACGTATTCTGCAGCTAGTGTCGTAACATTTTTGCACTTAACATCTTTCAGTGGCCCCGCTTCTGCATTACTATCTGAATTATAAGAATCCACTTTCTTAGTTCACCTCATTATTCATTTCCAGAGTCCTGAAATGGCTCACATGATTCAGACTCCTGCCCCGACTTTATAAATACCTATGAGAGAACGAAAAACTCCGACACAACCTACTCCTACGGAAACAACTGGAGCAGTAAATACTAATACCTAATAAAGACACAAAGTACCCGCATCAATTTGCACCGTTGGCAAGTGCTCAGGATAGGAAAATAGAAGTCAAAAGTAGATGTAACTACATTATAAAGCGCCCGATTCATCTCATTCTTGTACCAAACGATGCTGAGATATAGGGTGTTCAAAATTTTAAATCAAAATCAAAAATTTGCCATATGATTCAATCTACCAAGTATCACAACCTATTAAAAATATGACACGTGACTACTAGATTATAATTTAGAAATATTGAGTAGTATTTAATTACCTCTTCAGACTTTTGTTTAGAGTCTAATTTCTACAACACAGTTCATTTTAGCTCCATAAAAGGTTATTAGTTTTTTAAATAAAAATAATCAGGCAATTTAAAACCAAATTAATAAAAAAAGAATTTGATCCAGTGGCGTAAAAAATAGGGAGATAAAAGTGACAAATAACCCTGACAGCGCGCCATTGGTTAAATTTTTCCAAAGTTTCTTTATGTCAAAATATTACTTTATTAAGGAGCATATTGGTCACCAAATTTGAAAAAAAAATTTAATGGCGTTCTTGATTTACGGCAAATTTTTTATTTTGATTTAAAATTTTGAACACCCTATATCTCAGCAACTAGGCCCCATAAGGGTTCGTATTCCTACATCAAAATGAATCATTTATTGAGATCTCTCTGTGGTAGAGCGTTGTCGGTCGAATATAGAAACACCCTGTATATTTTCTACTTGAATGTTACTTTCTTGTAGATCTCGAATTTATAGGTGTATCCAGAAACACCTGCTAGTACAAATAATGTATAACCTCATTTATGGGACTTTTTAGGCATATACTGCCTTAATAGGATTTTCCCATTGTTGGACACATTTGTTCACCCATCGAAAGGCACGATTCATACGGAACGGTCTGAAAGTGGCTTAATAGATTATTGACGAGAGGACGAATTTTATGCAGTCTATCATGAGCTGTGTTATCCCTGGGTAACATTTTTGAGTTATCATTCAAATGTAGGTTTCGTTTGATGGTATCAAATGGCTTTTGTGACATTTTTGTTTTTATGATATCTGTACCTATATTGGCTGTCCAATAATTTCTGATGTTTGGTAAGTGAATCGCAGGCAAGAGAATGCATATCTCTAAATATCTTTTTACATCAATCTCTTGTAGGTGCATTCCATTACCGACTCACTGTATTACATATAAATTTGACTGTTCAGTAATACGTTTTATTATATTTTGATAAAAAAAAATAGTGGAAGAAATCATAAGTTGTTTGTAATTCATGATACTCCCATGGCAGTGTTGCACTTCCATTAAATGTTACAGAATCTTCCTGCATTACTAAATTCCCCTTCTTCCACTCTATTTCCTCTAATTTCAGTTTTAGTTTCAGTTTTTCCTCTGCTAGCTTTTTTTTCTTAGTTTGTTCTTCAGTTTAATTTTCTCTCTGTTTGCTCTTTCCTGGTTTATTCTATGTTATTATCTGATCAGCTGCAGAAGTATACGTAGGGAAAATATCTTGTTGGTTGGTTTTCTCACATAAAATAGAGTTGTTCTCAGTGTCCAGTTCGTTTGAAGTTAATAAATTGTCATCATTTCAACATCACCATCCTCCTCATCAGTATTTACCGATATAACGTCCTCCAAATGTAGTGGTAATAAATCGTCCTCCTCGTTGGAGAACTTAAGCCCATCTTCACTAATTTCCGACAAATAATCGACGAAACATTGAAGCTCATCTTTGGATAACGGTGACAGGTATTTTTTTTGTTTTTCTGTAAAGAAAAACAACTAGTAAGTACTAATACACTTCATAACCGTCAAATGTCATTTGACGCTCACATGTGTATTGTACCAGATATGCAACACTTCTTGTAACGGTAACCAAAGTTACCTGATCCTCGAAAGTGCACTGAAGCAGATGTGCAACACTCTTTAGAATCGTCACATAAATACGAATTTCGTAAAACTCTTAGTAAGTAATATTCAAATATGGTAACTCTTACCATATTTCAGCATCAATAATTTCCTGAGACATGTTTAGTTGATTTTGTACTCTGAAACAGTTTTGCAAAACACACAAGTTTTGACGTATAACCTAATAACCTGCTTGCATTCACCAAAATGTTAACTGGAGTTTTTACTATATAACATTGCCAGTTAATTACCTCTAGATTGCAGACAGCTATAAAGACTTCTCTTTTATGGAAAAATGTAGGAAATAGGTGGCTATAATTAAAGCATGGCATATATGCATCTTTGCGCATTTAAGGGTTAAACCGCACACATAACTCGATTTTAGTAAAATGTTGACTCATTCCCTTTTTGCACCAAGGTCCACAATTACAACGTGTAGATACCTACATAGAAAATTAATAAAACTCGTTCAATTACATATAAAAATGGAATTATCGAATAATTAGTTATTAAGTAATTAATGACAGGCCCAAAAATGTATATTTACTGCAATGACTAAC
This sequence comes from Galeruca laticollis, assembly GCA_963921935.1. Taxonomy (NCBI): domain Eukaryota; kingdom Metazoa; phylum Arthropoda; class Insecta; order Coleoptera; family Chrysomelidae; genus Galeruca; species Galeruca laticollis. The sequence continues at coordinate 151,482,474 of OY998180.1, forward strand.
AGTTTCCTGTCGTAAAAATATTAATTAATTGCCGTCAATATAGTTGATTTGCCACGGAACTGCACGTTCGTTTACGAAGTAAGTCATAAAAATATCTCTGTTTGGCTGTGTTCGTGGAGATCCATAGAAGTTTTAAACCCTGTATAGTCACAGTCGCGTCGTCAGTATTTTCACGATCAAAATGTTCAGGAGGTGTAAACCGAGTCGGCCCACATTTCAGTAGAAAATTATGCTAACAACATCATCGTCATGTAATGCCAAATTTATAACTGTATGAAATATACGGAATCGGGATGCCAAAATTTCAAATCCGTTCTCAACTATTTGAAAGTTAACAATACAATAAATCAACCACAGCAGATCATCATCTATTGACGCCATTTCGCGAACAAGTGAACTGAGGCAGGTCCGATTTTCTCTTGCGTGTGATGCCGCCTTTTATCATATCTTCTAATATTTCAGACAAAACGGCTGTTGAATTTTGAAAAAAAAAATACATATTCGAGGATTTATATCTTGATAGTATAACAGAAATTTTTATATAACTTCAGTTTCTGTCATACTGAATATTTAACGATTATATTATAAAAAATGCCAGTTTCAATTATATAAAAACGAGGCCGGTTTATTATGAAAATTAATGTATTAATTCATTTATTTTAATGGGTATACAGGGTGTCCCGGGACTAATGGGAAAAAAGTCAGGTGCGTATAATCTGAGCCAAAATAATGTTAATACTTCATATAAACGTTTTCTATGCAGGCCCTCGTTTTCGAGTTATAGGCCTCCAAAGTTTTAATTTTGAATTTGGTTTTTATTTTTAATTTTTGTACTAGTTATTTGATCTTTATAAAATTTACGGCAAAGCTATAATGTACGTGTATGTTTATTTTGGAAAGGTAAACAGATTTACAGTAGTGCCTTGAAGCCAGGGACGGACTACTCGCAATGGTTAGTGATCCAAAAAATTTACAGGGATGACACACCCTATATGAAATTATTGAAATTGACTTCCCCACATATTAAGCTAACGAAAAGCTACCCTTGCTGGAATTCGATAAAATAAGCCGTTTGGCTAATATTTACAGTTTTATTAGTGCACTACGTACCAATTTACGCATTCACCATTTTTGTAAGTACACAACGAGGTAAAACTAACTTATTAATACGATGTCCAAGATTTACCTACAGTACGACAAAAAAATATTTTAACGATAGCAGAACATAAAAAACATTAACGACTTATTAATTCGAAAGTTCGTAAAAACTTTTTAAAAGTGTTTTTACCGTTTATCAAGTAACCATTGGATTAGTTGCCAAACGTTGTGTAGAATAGTTCGTAGTCAGAACTTGTCAATAAGTCCTTAATTTAACAGTTACAATGGCAGAATTCACTTTTATTGAGTACGCAGATATGCATTTAATGTATGGACTGGCTTCTCGAAACTGTTTAGAGGCCAGAAAGAAGACTTTATGCAGAACATTTTGCAAACAGAGCATTGCCAGTCAGACGTATGTTTGAGCGTATTGATCTCAGGTTACGAGAAACAGGTATGAATAAGTAAATGTAATTTTCCATGTATACAAAACAAAATATTGAATTTTAGGAAGTTTTTGCCAAGAAAAAGGTGGAGAAGGTCCAGTACATACTGTGGCAATTGAACAAGACTTGTTAAATGCAGTTGATAATGAACCATCAACGAGTTTACGAAAATTATCAAGAGAATATAACGTCTCGAAATCAGTTGTTCATCGCGTCCTAAAAGAACAGCTGTTATATCCTTTTCACATGGAAAAAGTACACAGTATGACAGTGGCTGATTATCCTGCACAACTTGAGTATAGCCAGTGGTTTCTGCGACAACAACAAGCATACTGTAATGTTTTTGTTATTTATTTAAACAATAAACGGGTGGGATCAATTTTAAACACACGATATGGCTACGTACTAATTTATTTAAACACTAACTCACTAACACTTAATTTATATGTACTTAACTAATCACTTAAATTTAATTTATATGCACACAAACTTAATTATTAATTTATATCAACACTTTTATATTCACTTATTTACTGTTTATTTGTCAAGATCACTTTATCAACTGCCCTGGTCCGCTGATCGGTCCTTTTTATATACTAGTGCCTTTTTTACTAGAGAATTCTGGACTGCGGCTTATACAAAACAAATGCCTTTCGCGATATTTCCTGATTGCCGGCTCAATCCTTAAAAGACCTTCCGAGAACATGTCTATAAAAACTGTCAATAGACCTTCTCAGAATTCGGCGCGCTCGCCATTTTTTTAACTCCGTTAACTTAAGCTTACAGGACCGTACTTAGTATCTGCTTCGGTGTGCGAGTTCGTAACAATACAATACATTTATTAATAACGTTCTCTTTACGAACGAATCTGGTTTCACTAGAGATGGAGTCATTAATTCTCATAATATGCATTTATGGGATGATGTGAATCCACATGGCATTATCCAAACTAGGATCCAGCATAGATTCATGGTTAATGTTTGGGCAGGAACAGTTGGCAATCATTTGATAGCCATACTTTATTGACGGTACTTTGACCGGACAGAGATATTTGGAGTTTTTACAAAATGAGTTAAGGAACCTGTTTGATGATGTGCCACTATAATCTCGTAGGAATTTATGGTTCATGCATGATGGGGCCCCTCCTCACTTCAGTTTAGATGTATGACAGCATTTACACACAAGGTTCCCTAATAGATGGTTTGGTCGTGGAGGCCCTTTTCAATGGCCACCACGATCAGGAGACGTTAATCCTATGGATTTCTTTCTCTGGGGTTATCTCAAAAGTAAGGTATACGCAACACCTGTGCAAACAAAGCAAGATTTAATAGACAGAATTTTGTTATACTGCAATGTTATTAGAAATAATATGGCATTGCTCTTTAAAGTGCAAAGAAACAACCGTAGACTTAGAATGTGCATGCAAGCGGTAGGAGCTCATATTGAACATTTATTAGAATAACGTTAGTTTTTGTTGTTGTTTAGGAATTAATTCTAGTTTAATGTTTTATAACTTGCGTTTTTTGAGGTTTTCTTAATGGTTTAATAATGTTGTGTTCGTAATTTTGATTAAAAGCAGCTAATTACGTTGTTTGTGTAACTAATTAATTCCCATTAAATAAGTTCTTGATGTTTTTATCATCTGCTATCATCAAAATATTTTTTTGTCCTGCTGTAGGTAAATATTGGACATGGTATTAATAATTTAGTTAGGTAAATTGGTACGTAGTGCATTAATAAAACTATAAATATTAACCAAACGGCTTATTTTATCAAATTCTAACAACAGTACCTTTTCGTACGCTTAATGTGTGGGGAAGTCAATTTCGATAATTTCATATAGGGTGTGCCATCCCTGTAAAATTTTTGGGCCACTAACCATTGCGAGTAGTCCGTCCCTGGCTTCAAGGCATTACTGTAAATCTGTTTACCTTTCCAAAATAAACATACACGTACATTATAGCTTTGCCGTAAATTTTATAAAGATCAAATAACTAGTACAAAAAATAAAAACCAAATTCAAAATTAAAACTTTGGGGACCTATAACTCGAAAACGAGGGCCTGCATAGAAAAGTTTATATGAAGTACTAACATTATTTTGGCTCAGACTATACGCTCCTGACTTTTTTCCCATTAGTCCCGGGACACCCTGTATAATAAAACAATTCCTTTTCGAAATTTTACCAACGTACAAATTCTTAAATCAGAATTTTTTATATTCATTAGCTTTATAATCAGTTTCACCACCTTCTGAGTCGGATAGATTAATTACAACTATTGTCTTTGTCATTTCGCATAAAATAAGCAAGGACAAAACTTCCGTTTAAGCTTTAAGACACTTATCCGAAGGTGGTGAAACTGGCCCTTAAACTCGTAAACGGTGAAAGATAAGATGGATTTAAAGATTTATCTCGGAATTTATTCATGATTGGAAGCGATTTCTATATGAAGAATATATCTGAAATTTTGTTTAGGAGAAAGGACATTCACTTTTTAACCAAAAAAATGAGTTACAGAGAGGCGCTAAAATATAATGAATTATTAGTGTTTTTAAATGAAACTCAAGGTCTCTAGTTAATTCCACAATATAATACAAGATATTGAAAATTCTAAAAAATTGACAATTGTTTCGATAAATCAATATCATCGTCAATTGTCAATTTTTTAGAATTTTCAATAACTTGTATTATATTGTGGAATTAACTAGAGACCTTGAGTTTCATTTAAAAACACTAATATGAGCATATTCCACGAAGTAAGGGTCGAGACAGTCAATTTCATAATGAATTATGTTTTTGGCTCGTTTACATTGAGCCGAAGTGAGCAGATAAGTGGGCAGAGGCTAACTGTAGACACGATACTTCTCATGTTGCTGAGTTGCTGCCACTCGCGCTGCCCTACGCTCCACAAAAGAGCGGTTTCTTGTGCGCAAGTCAAAAGACCGGCAGCACGTCTTTAAGGCGGCGCCAGACATTCGGTATTCGGCGAGTACCGAGCGACTGCTCGCAGAGTGGCAAGTAGTTGAGTTACTCGGCAGGTGAGCGCGGATTAATCACCAAATGGCAAGCACCTAAACCAGATATTCGCAATTCGTCACGTAACGGAGTCTCTGTGGGTATAACGAATATTCAGTATAAAGTGTATTTACGGCTTGCAATGGATAATGATACAGAGCTCGTTATTAGCTTGGCTACATTTGTAGTAATGTCTTGTGGTAGTGTGTTATTAAACAAAATAAAGAAGAAGCCCAGAAGAAGGAGATGGTGGATGGTTTCACTTAATAAAAGCAGAAAAACGTAGGTATTGAAGCTGGAAATAATTTCTTGATTTCAATCTGCCTTTTGAAATATAACATTATTGTTTCATTTTTATATGCATTTTCCAGTTGTTTAAAATATTTTTGTTTTAGCTATAGTGCCACAAACCTAATGGCAGATCTGCTCAAGGAACCATCCGGAAAATTTGAAAATTTTTGCCGAATGTCGAGCGATGATTTTAATTATTTACTTTCAAAAGTGGGACCAATGATTCGTAAGAAAGATACCAAGTGGAGAACAGCGATTCCAACAAATGAGCGCCTTGCCATAACCCTTCGATTTCTTGCAACAGGAGACAGTTTTAAAAGTCTTCACTATTTGTTCAAAGTGTCTCCACAGCTTATTTCCGAAATAGTCCCAGAAGTTTGTAGTGCTATCATTGCAATTTTACAGGATTATGTTAAGGTAAGTAATTATTTTTAAATTAAAGAAAACTTCGAGGAACATTTTCTAAAACTGTTTATTTAAGAAATTAAAAGTAACATTATTGGAAATTAGTAAAAAAGGTTACCAAAGGCCGAGAATCCTCATCAGCAACAATATCAGCATTTTGAATGACATTCTGTGATGGAAAAGTTTCTTGAGTTGGGTGGAATGCTGCTTGATGTGAAAGTGACTGCGAATATTGGGAAACAGTATGGTTCGAACTTAATGAAAACTGAGAGCTAGGTGATGGTGAGCTGAGTCTAGTAGATAAATTTTCCATTTGACAGGGAGGATCCATGTCATTATTCTGGGTTACATTCTGTGGTGATGAAGTTTCTTGAGGTGAGTGGAATGCTGCTTGATGATGTGAAAGTGACTGCGAAGTATGGTTGGAACTTGAAGACAGGGGGCTAGGTGTTGATGAGCTTTGTTTATAGTCGTGTGTACATAAAATATTCAGCTGCCGAGTAGGATTTATCTCATTATTAGCATGTGAGATACGAGAATTCATTTTCATTTCAAACAATATGTTATCAATCCGATGCATACAAACTTCCCTAGTGTGCTCCTCCATTTCCTGTAGTTTTGCAGCTACTAGTTCTCCATATATGGAACACACATTTCGTTCTTTGGCCGGTTTGTTAGTTACAACTTGTAATAAAGAATATGCATTATCCATTTTATCTTTAATTTCCTGTGCTTCAGCTACTTTACTCTTTTTTCGTGCAGGAGCTCTAAATGCAGACTTACTCGCCGAATACCGAATGTCTGGCGCCGCCTTTACATTCAGCCCTGCTGCTCATTTCTCGTCATTGCAGAAAGCTGGAAGGGGAGTTATTGGTAGGGCAGAATGTAAATACACACTTCCTTCAGTCCTGCCACGTCACTCACGGCAGTATTACTCGTAAGTATTTAGGGAACTATTATGGGTAACGCGAGGAGCAGTAGCAGGGGCGGTATGTGAATCAGCCTTGATAGTTCTCATTATGACGTGATTCGTATGGTATTCATCTAGTTATCTTCAATACACACATTTCCCTTCTAAATAATATGTTAGTAATATGAAGAGGAAAAGATTGGCAGTAGATCATTTAGAAATAAATGTGTTTTTTTATTTTGAGTATGTAAGATTTTAAGTCTGCCACAAGCAGATGAACGTAATTGAATATCGTATAAAAATTAGAATCAAACTAAAATATTGTAATGTTGGATATCTACAACATCTATAGTTTAATGCAGGCTATGGACACTGCAGACCGTGCCATCTATAGAGCCTGACGAGTAACTAAAATCGGTAGATAATTCCAAAACCTTAACGAAAACTGTAACGTCGTTAGTAATAAAATTTTATTGATTTTTATTACTGCGTATGCGCGATGTCATATTGCTCGTCCCCACAGGTTATCTGTTATATACTGTTATCGTTTCTTAGTTCAAGTGTTGAGGTTATTATGATGTTTCGGTATTTTGGTGTATTTTTTAATTGCTACAGTGTAATATTTATCTGTTGTTTCGTTGCTTTAGTGTTATTAATTGAAAAGGCAATGTCAAAGTGTATTCTGAAGGAGTTTAATAAGTGGTCTACTCGGTAAGGTTTATTAAAAAAAATTGAGCATTTTTTCTTTCTCAATTAACAACCATTTTCTTTAATTTTATAAAATACAAAATTTTTACTAATTTAATCGACAACTTTAGAGATCATGGTTGTTTTTTACATTAGCTAAACTGAAAACTGTTGCTTTACTAAAGTAAATACTTCTTTTTACAGTTTTGTCCCTCGAACCCAGGAAGATAAAATTAATATGGCTGGAACCCAGTGGTAATAAATCATTAAATTTGTCGACGAGGAAACGATGGAGGATATGTTCCCTTCATTTTTAAAAACAGTTTGGGAGGTTATCAAGACAGTTTGATTTGCCTTCCCATATGAGAGGAAATTAACAAAAATTGATGATAAGTTTTATTGTATTCAATATAGCATGCTATAATTTTGGACATTTTAAAATGTAAATTGAGTGAATGAAAAGACGAGTACTGAGTGTGTCATTTTATTAAAATTCCAGCTAAGCGCTTTCAGGCCATTCTCAAAGCTTTCGTCAAGAAAAACACATACAACAGGTGTCAACAAACATTAAACCCTGTAACTGCTACATAGAATGAAATAAAATGTTTGACGTTACATCATTATTTAAGTAGAATTTGTTAAAATTACCCTATAAAGAGGGTGTACAATTGTAATTCACATAACGAAACGTCTAATTCGAAATTATCAACATCAAATATTGTATTTCATTGTATGTAGCAGTTACAGGGTTTGATGTTTTTTGACACCTGTTAGATGTTTTTCTCTTGACGACAGCTTTGAGAATGGCCTAATGGCCGAAAGCGTTTAGCTGGAATTTTAATAAAATGACACACTCAGTACTCGTCTTTTCATTCACTCAATTTATATATAGTGTGTACACCATACTCCGACAATTCCATTTTAAAATGTACCAATTGAAAAAATAATAATCTGGCTTTTATTTTATGTTCCCTCCACCAGCTATGGGATGGAATGTATTGACCCCTTGCCGATTTTTATATATAGCCCATGGTATGACAATTTATGGGAAATGAAAGTGAGTATTAACTTTTGTTGAGGCATTACGTTTAAGTATTTGGTCTAGCGGTAACCAAAAATCCAAAATATCCAATAAAGATAAAAAATAACAATAAATCAAAAAATAGTTAAAAACCAAAAAAATTAAGGATTCCTAAAAAAATCGAAAACTGCAAAAAAAGATTCAAAAAAACCAAAAAAATTTGAACATTTTTTGATATTTTTTTGGCCTAGTACAAAAACATATGTAAACTTATTATTTCAGTAGTAAGCGCATTTTGTTTTCTTTTGTTGATATAAATTTTCAAACATATCTGTGTGTTTACTTATTTATTGTTGTTATTTTGCGTGTTTACTTGTAGAAGCTCAACCAGAAACGAGAAAGGACTTCCACGAGACGGTGGGATTTTTAAGAGCCCTTAAGAAACATTTTAACAATCATAGACTGCCAGGAGCCGCAGTATAACTTAAACTGCCTTATGCGATGGTTTCATAAGAACAGAATGCTTTTAAATGTAGAAATATACAAATATGCAATATACTAGCTTTAAGCTTGTGATATAAACCTATTTAATACTTCCAGTAAAGAAATTAACATTTCGAGTTTCAAGTGGAAATGAAATGTTAGATATATTATTTTTAATTTTGTACAGTCACACGTGCTGTTTAGCATGTAATTACTTGTATTTACAGAGCTGGGCAGTAGTTAATTTTTCCTTTAAAAGTATTTTAATTACTTTTGTTCTAACATTCACAGTAATTATACTCAAATGTTTTCTAGCACAGAAAGTTGCCAAAAATAGTAGTTAACTACTCATTGCACTTTTTTTGATTACGTAAGTGGCAGTTATACTCCAGTAGTTTGTCCAGCTCTGTGTCTTTATAGGAGTATAATAATAAATAAATTAATTAATATAAACTTATAATAAATAATTTTCTACTTTTATGTTGATTTAACATCATTTAAAAATCTAATGATACTCCAATCTAGAATGTATGATACTCAAATTATTTTTTAATTATTGCATTGTTTTTACATTATAGTTTATTTGTTGTCATTCTGTTTGTTAAGAAAAGTACTTCGTGACAGAAATTATTTGTTGTGTATTTTTATACCAAAATAAATAAACTGTTTATATGATTATTGTATTATTTTTCCCAATTTAACCATTTATGGTCCATCATTTGATATTTCATTTAATTTAACTCAACATCTAATCATTATTGAGTTAATGGAGTTAAATTGAATGAAATGTCAAATGATGGACTATAAATGGTTATTTTGAGATAAAATAATTATAATATAGTAAATTTGAATATACCGCCTAAACCTAAAATTACAGAAATCTTTTTAACATAACTCAATTGTTTAGTCGACAGGCTCTTTAGATGGCGCCACAATCAGTGTCTCATCTATCTGTGGGTTATCTGTGGTTTAATGATCAATGTGTTAGATCATTAGGCCTAAAACTTCTGATAGAAATAGACATGTTTCTTATTAATTTGGATTTATACAAATAATACGGTTTTTATATAATTGAATGAAACAGTTATTTGTTTTACTAGGCATAAAAGCACAAGATTTAATGCCGTGTGAAACATATAATTTGTTCTTCAAATTTGTTCCAATTCCACGCAAAATCGACTTTTTCATATTTAAATTGCATTTCATTATCAATATCCAAATAACTAAATTATTTTATCAAAGGTAACTGGGCCCTGCGTTACTATGTTTACCGCTGATGACGTTTGTTGAATATGTTTGTTTACTGTTTACTTTGTCATTGTCAATTTTGAAAAGTTGTCATGTTAGAAATGGATTTACTGCAAAGTGAGGATGAATTGATGCAATTGACACCACCTGAGATAAGAGACCAGGCGCGAGATGTGGAATTTAACCTTTTACCGGAAAAATTAAGAACTGTATATGAACTCACATACAGCAGATTCATGGAATATAGACAGAAGAAAAATATAGGATCTTTCTCTGAAAATGTGCTGATTGTCTATTTTTCCGACCTTTCAAAGAAAATGAAGCCTTCAACGTTATGGTCTACCTATTCGATGTTGAAATAACATTGATTTGGCAAAATACCTGAAGTTACGGGCTTTTTTGAAACGCCAGTCAGACGGTTTCCGTGCAAAAAATCCCGAGTTTTTCAAAGAGAAGAAATCGAGAAATTTTTATCAGATGCCCCAGATGAACTGTATTTGTGTACGAAGGTAGGAATATTTTGAAAATGATCTATTATGGATTAAAGAACTAATTTTCATTTTAGTGTTTTTAAATGAAACTCACGGTCTCTAGTTAATTCCACAATATAATAAAAGTTATTATTAATTAGAGACCGTGAGTTTCATTTAAAAACACTAATATGAGCATATTCCACGAAGTAAGGGTCGAGACAGTTAATTTTTTAACTAATTTTCAATTTATATTTTAGGTTGTACTTATTGTTGCAGTTGCTGGGGTTTGTAGATGTGATGAGCTTTTGCAAATGAAAACAGATGATATAAATGATATGGGCGACAAATTGCTAATTATGCTACCAAATACTAAGACCAAAAGATCAAGATCTTTTGTAGTAGCGGAATATTTAAGCGTTTACAGAAAATATGCAGCCTCCAGACCCTCGAATTTAAATAATCGGCGTGTCTTCTATAAGTATGCGAACGGTAAAGCACATCATCAATTCATTGGCATTCACAAATTCGGTAAAATGCCAGAAGAAATTGCTACTTTTCTGGGACTATCCCATGCGAAAGAGTATACCGGGCACTGCTTTCGCAGAACTTTGGCCACGTTGCTGGTGCATTCTGGTGGGAACATAACAATGTTGAAGAAAGTCTTCCGTTGTCGCGGAGGGCTATATTGAGGACTCGCTAGCCAATAAGTCGCACATCGGCAATAAAATATTTTCTGGCGTTTCCGGAGTATCAAGTGTGGATACTAAAGTTGTTAATTTTACTGGAAAGGAGGGAAGTGGACAGAGTTCAATTGTATTAAATAATTGTTCACAATTCACCATAAATATATCTAATAAATAAAAATTTCGTGTTGTAGTTTTAATGCAATAAAACCAGTTTATTATCGTCAGCATCATTTTGAGTTTTCTTAATGTCATTGTCAATTTTAATAACCAGTTTGATTCAAATTATTACTTGAAGGTTGCCTAGCAACGAACTTTTTCTGCCTAGGCAGTAAAAGTGGACTTTTTCTGCCTAGGCATTAAAAGTATAACTTCTAAGCCTGCCAAGTGTCATTAAAAGGCCGCTTTTAATGTCATTTGGAGAAAAAAATGATTTTTATTCCAATACATTATCAAGTTATAGTAGCGATTTGAGATAGACTAAACACAAAAGTGTAAACTTTCAAGTTCTGTACTAAGAATAAATGAATTGCTTTGTCTGAAGTAGGTTATGTAATACGATATTGCCATCTTTTGTTACATGGCTTCTATATATCTTTATTCCATACTAAAATCGATCTCGAATTTAATTTTCCAATGTTATTTGCAAATATGATATATTTAATGTTATTGTTGAACAGGAATAAGTGATTGGGTTTTTTACGAGGGTTCTGGTGAAATAATTGATAAAGGAAATACTGTAATTAAATTTATAACAACAGGTTACGCATTCTTCTTGTAATTGCGAGCCGTCAGAGACGGAGTTTTTCGAGGAAAACGTAACCAAATATGCGTCGTGACATATAGGCCGGAAACTTGTATTTACAAATTATATTTTTAATTTATTATTGAAAGTAAAATCTCACACAGGACTATCAGCTAATAAGCATTTTTTATCCATCTACAAGCAATTCTCGAAATATCGCGCTCAGATCACTGTGGTTACAAGAAATACCAAACGTATCATGACGTCAAAATATGTCGGTTATTTCAAAATCCTGTTAACATTTTAAAGAATTATAATATATTAAATAATAAATATTATTGAATAAATAATAAGTGTATATATTAACTAAAGTTGAAGAGTTTATTATTGATATTTTCCTCTAGTGACAATATTAAGAATAATTCAAAATATCATTAATACTATACAAATGAATGAATATATTACCGCTGCTGACCACGTGACAACGGGATGTTGCCCAAATCATGACTGTCTGACAACAAAGTTTTTGAAAATTAATCTCATACATTTCTCAAAAAACTACGGTATAAAAAAATTCTGTAAAATATACAGTTTTAAAAAAATTATTTTTTTTCGTTTTAGTTCAGTTCAACATATCATATTTTTCAATTTCATTCTAAATGATACTTTTTCCTGCAGAAATAACACACAATTAAATGACACTTTCAATTATTTCTCTTAAACCTACGATTAGGTGCTATTTTTTTATGTAATTGAAATAATAGTGTTTTTCTACTCCTGTATTATACACTTATAATAAGAATAAAATCTGTATCTTAATTAAGTTCATTATGATAAAAATGTTTAAGTCATAGAGTCAAGTTACTTTTTAGTTAAGTGACACTTAATTTGACAACTACTATCAAATTATTGAAATTTTCAAAAGTCCCCATATAAACTTATTAATATTTCACAATATTTTATGCGATTCAGAATTCTGGGATTTTTTATTTGTGAAGACAAGGAATTCAAAGAATAGGTCTAGAATATTGTTGAGGTGTAAAAAAATGTAATTAATACATAGCTGACTTCACTCATTCACTCATTTTTAGCAAATATATTATAATGACTTGTTTGTCTTACTAAATAACTAATCATCAAAAATGATTTTGCATATTCTAGTGGTTCAAAGTGAACATTTCGAGGAGTGAAAAAGTTGCTAATACAATATTTCTGTCAGCATAAAATAAGTGAAATAATACCATAAAGATAACATACAGATACTATTCCACACTGAAATTTTATCTTCGGATTCCATCTTATAAATCCCCGTTTTCGTATTACCAACTTGTAGTTTGTCTTATATACACCTAAATATAAAACAACTACCACTAATATGAGCTGAAAAAAATAGATTTAACACCTATATATAAAGAAATTATTCCAGTACATCTACAGGACATCACTATTAATATTTAGAATGCAATTAATTATTCACCAGCGCAATAAAATGCGAATTGATTAATTATACAAATAAGGCTAGTAAAAATGTTGATAAGTTTCAATGACACTGGTCCACAAATGGCTTCACCATTGACGGGAAGTTGTGAACACAAAAAAAATATTTTTCATTTTAAAATGACATAAGGATTTATTGGCAATTCCTGAAACGCTTAATAAAAAATTACGACACGTACTTGAATAATGTGTTATGGAAAAACCGACGCCCGTTTTGCTGTTTCATTAACAGGTATAATGGTGCTATCGATATCATGAATATTAGTTTTATGGAGTGGACTTCGATGACAATCTGAAGACAATTTGCAACTGCACACTATACTTTAGAAATAAAGGCACTTTTGTATAGACGTCATAATTGGTATTTCAGTTTTACATCGTTTATTAAATATTCATTGGATTTGTGTTTTTATTCGCTTCAAATTTTAGAATTCTAGATAACATTTAGTCAAGCAAGCAAGACTAAAATCTTGTGTATTCCTGATGATTGTTCGAAAATGCATTTTTCTCTCTGACAAATTCACTTTTCTATCGAATTTACAATATTTTGCCACAAGAATAAATATTAATTATTTATTTATTTATTTTTGTGCTGTTGCGCTGCAACATAATTCACAACCCCCTTTTGTATTTTAAAGATTTATTTCCTCTCATAAAAGATTCCATAACCAATTTGTAAAGATAGCTATTCTCTGTTTATTTAGGCAATATAGTTTTACCTAGAAAAGAAAGTATCTCTTCGTGTTGTAAGATTTGTACGTGTTTTATTGATGGCATACGGTCTTTCTTGCAAGAAGATATCAATTTTAACCATCAGTCGTGAATGTTTCATCAAGTGGATTGGTTCAGCTCCAGCTTTGAGTCAAGCTCAAGTTGTATTTCAGTAGTTCCCTGAAGTAACTCTTGTAACTTATTGTATTATTTTTGCGCTTCTCTTTCTCTGTATATATCGCGAGTTTCTCTATTTGAGCTACACATTCTCAAGCATATTTCGCTATTCTTTCTCTCGGTATCTCTATTAGTAAACAAATGATTATTAAGTCGCAAATTTTCGCAACCGTAAAGAAAGATTGTACAATTAATAATACGTGTGAATAGTGTAATAATTCTGTGTAAATATAGTAATCGTGTCCGAATTCAATTGTTATTTAACTACAAACAATAATAATACGAATAACAGTGCGCTAATTATCAATGTACGTATATACAGATTGTATTAATCTTTTTTTTTGATACAATAAAAAGTATATTTTGTAAAAAAGTGGCTTAATTTTTTTTAATCCTAAAACATTCACCACTAGATTGCTTATAAATTGAGAGTTTCATAATTTATATTCTATAAAAACTTGTGGATGATAGGGAGAAACCGAGTGCATATTAGAATGCAGTACAACACAGTAGACGCAAAAAATCCAAAAAAAATTCGGAGAGCCACAAAATGTTTCAAAATTAATACAGCAAAGAAAACATGTCACAATTTATGCGGCATGCTATTCAATACTAGACCAAACATGATTTACAATTATTTATACAGTGCTATTCAAAAGTCCCATCCTCCCTCGTATTTTTTGAACGGATACACTTACATTAATAAAATTTGGAGGGTGAAAATAAAGTGTTGTAAACTTCTCTACGAATGGTAACAGGTGACGTAATAGTAATCGATGACGTCACAGTGCCACTCTGGCCAATAATTTTAAATAGGACCTTATGGCAAGTGATATCTCGGTTGAAAGACATTGACATTGGCTACATAGCCATATTAATTTTGTTTGGGTTTAAATTAATTTTGACGGATAAATTAAATAAATACCAAAATTATTATTTCACATTTAAATATTGAAGATTGACGTTTTTAATTTAATAGTATTTGTTGCTTTGCAAAGTTTTTCTAAATAGCGTAAATATTTAATTTTATTATTGTTTAACGAGACGTTTAAGAGTTTACATAGGCAAAATGGTACGTACTCAAGCTGACAAAGTAGCAGCTATCTTAATAATTGGTGAATCTAGAAAGAATCTCCATGAAGCGGAAGGTTTATTTAATGAGAGATACCCAGATCGCCATATCTCGAGAACTTATTTGAAGGAGCTTCTTCACAAGTTTGACGCAACAGGTAGTGTTCAAGATGCCAAACGATCTGGTCGACCAACATTTAGTGATGATAAAAAAATTGATATAGTTGCTGAAATGGTAGTAAACCCTACTTCCTCTTCAACTAAAGTTGCGTCTAACTGTGAAGTAAGTAAAAGTACAGTACAGAGTGTTGGCTAAAAATAAATTTCGTCCATACAAGTTAAAAATGGTGCACCACCTTTCGGATAACCACCCCGACAGAAGAGTCGAATACTATGAATGTATGACAAATAAAATTAGTCAAAACCCACATTACACAAAAACAATTTGTTTTAGTGACGAAAGTACTTTTTGCCTCAATGGAAATGTGAATACACAAAATATAAGGTATTGGAGTGACACAAATCCTCACACCTTTCGTGAACAACATACCCAATTTCCAGAAAAAGTCAATGTTTGGGCAGGTATTTTGGGAAACCACATAGTTGGTCCTGTTTTCCTAAATTCAAATTTAAGCGGTGAAGTGTATCTGGAGATGTTACAAAATGCAAATGAGCCGTTAATTCTTGAAATTCTGGAAGATAATCAAGATGAATTCGGCCATCTTGAAATAACATTTCAACAAGATGGTGCTCCTGCACATTATTATAGTGCAGTAAGACGTTACCGGGATGAAGAATATCGAGGTACATGGATCGGCCGGCGAGGTCCTATATAATGGCCACCTCGATCACCAGATCTGACACCATTAGATTTTTTCTATGGGGGTACTTGAAATCCAAGGTTTATACTACGGCACCAGATAGCATTGGCGTTTTGAAATAAAGAATTACTGAATAATGCAATGCTATTTCTGCTGACACATTCGAACGAGTACGACAAGAGTTTACTAATAGGATGTATTACTGTCAGGAAGTCGACGGAGCACATTTCGAACACTTGCTATAAGAATCCATTGTTGATATCTGATTAATTAAATTTAAAAAAATAATTTCAATAAATTTGGTATTTATTTAATTTATCCGTCAAAATTAATTTAAACCCAAACAAAATTAATATGGCTATGTAGCCAATGTCAATGCCTTTCAAACGAGATATCACTTGCCATAAGGTTCTATTTAAAATTATTGGCCAGAGTGGCACTGTGACGTTATCTATTACTATTACGTCACCTGTTACCATTCGTAGAGAAGTTTACAACACTTTATAACCAAAGGTTATATATATATATATATATATATATATATATATATATATATTATATATACTATATATATTATATATACTATATATAGAAAGTGGAAAGTAGTCTTTTGCTGACTAGTTAGAAACAAAATCGAAAAACCAATTTATTTGGGAGAAGCAGCAAAACGAACGTGTACTCTTATAACATTATATTTCCAATATTTCGACAATGAATATTGTCATCATCAGGGAGCTACAATATAATTAAATACTGAAAAGTTTTGAATAAATGAAAAAACCTAACCTTCCTTACAATGTTAGCGAGGTTGTACGTATTCATGGAAAATATCCAAAACTTCAAGCATATTCATCAACCATAACAGCACAAAAAAATGTAAATGAAAACCACAAACATATAATTAAAATCATTTAAAATTTGAAAATATAAATGCCGACAAATTCAAGGTCGAGCATGTGCTTCTTAGCAACATTACACATTAACAAAAGGAAGTTAACTAAACTGTCAGACAACATAGAGACAACAACCAACATAGACACGGAGGTGCATATAACACTCCCGAATATTCGAGATCTTCTAATATTACTGACACAAATGTTGTGTTTGACTATCCTGCTGAAGTCTGTTATATTTTCTCATGTTTCATTCAACATCTTTGGTCCCATGTTTCACATCTTTTCTTGGTTGTACCGTACCGATGACGGCTAATGAGCCAGAAACATGCATGCCTGCGGTTACCACTCTTTTCAGTTGCCCCATCTTCTATTTGCGTGCAATACCCACTAATCTATTCGTTGCTTATTGTTCATATGTCATGCACTATTCGTACATCTTGTTATATATATATATATATATATATATATATATATATATATATATACATATATACAGGGTGTCCCGGGACTAATGGGAAAAAAGTCAGGAGCGTATAATCTGAGCCAAAATAATGTTAGTACTTCATATAAACTTTTTCTATGCAGGCCCTCGTTTTCGAGTTATAGGCCTCCAAAGTTTTAATTTTGAATTTGGTTTTCATTTTTATTTTTTTTACTAGTTATTTGATCTTCATAAAATTCACGGCTAAGCTATAATGTACGTGTATGTTTATTTTGGAAAGGTAAACAGATTCACAGTAGTGCCTTGAAGCCAGGGACGGACTACTCGCAATGGTTAGTGATACAAAAAATTTGCAGGGATGGCACACCCTGTATGAAATTATCGAAATTGACTTCCCCACACATTAAGCTAACTACGTACCAATTTACCTAACTAACTTATTAATATGATGTCCAAGATTTACCTACAGTACTACAAAAAAATAATTTGATGATAGCAGACAATGAAAACATTAAGAACTTATTTAATGGGAATTGAATAGGTACGCAAACAATGTAATTAGTTGCTTTAAATCAAAATTACGAACACAACATTATTAAACCAATAAGAAAACCTCAAAAAACACCACAAGTTATAAAACATTGGACTAAAACTAATACCTAAACAACAAGAAAAACTAACGTTATTCTAATAAATGTTCAATATGAGCTCCTCCCACTTTCACGCACATTCTAAGTCTACGAAGGTTGTTTCTTTGCACTTGAAAGAGCAGTCCCATATTATTTCTAATAACATTGCAGTGTAACACAATTCTGTCTATTAAATATTGTCTTATTCGCATGGGTGTTGCGTATACCTTACTTTTGAGATGAATCCAGAGAAAGAAATCCATAGGATTAACGTCTCCTGATCGTGGTGGCCATTGAAAAGGGCCTCTACGACCAATCCGTCTATTAGGAAAACTTGTGTGTAAATGCTGTCGTACATCTAAACTGAAATGAGGAGGGGCCCCATCATGCATGGACCATAAATTCTTACGAGTTTGTAGTGGCACATCATCAAACAAGTTCCATAACTCATTTTGCAAAAACTCCAAATATCTCTGACCGGTCAAAGTACCGTCAATAAAATATGGCCCTATCAAATGATTGCCAATTATTCCTGCCCAAACATGAGTCTATGCTGGTTCCTAGTTTGGATAATGCCATGTGGATTCACATCATCCCATAAATGCATATTATGAGAATTAATGACTCTATCTCTGGTGAAACTGGATTTTTCCGTAAAGAGAACGTTAGTAATAAATGTATTGTCTGCTTGTTGTTGTCGTAGAAACCACTGGCTATACTCAAGTCGTGCAGGATAATCAGCCACTGTCATACTGTGAACTTTTTCCATATGAAAAGGATATAACAGCTGTTCTTTTAGGACGCGATCAACAACTGATATCGAGACGTTATGTTCTCTTGATAATTTTTGTAAACTAGTTGATGGTTCATTATCAACTGCATTTAACAAGTCTTGTTCAACTGCCACTGTACGTACGCTTCGTACTGGACCTTCTCCACCTTTTTTTGGCAAAAAACTTCCTAAAATTTAAAACTTTGTTGTATACATGGAAAATTACATTTACTTATTCATACCTGTTTCTCGTAACCTGAGATCAATACGCTCAAACATGCGTTTGTTTGGCAATGCTCTGTTTGCAAAATGTTCTGCATAAAGCCTTATGGCCTCTAATCAGTTTCGAGAAGCCAGTCCATACATTAAATGCGTATCTGCTTACTCAATAAAAGTGAATTCTGCCATTGTAACAGTTAAATTAAGGAATTATTGACAAGTACTGACTACGAACTATTCTACACAACGTTTGACAACTAATCATATGGTTATTTGATAAACGGTAAAAACACTTTTAAAAAGTTTTTATCAACTCTCGAATTTATAAGTCGTTAATTTTTTTATCTTCTGCTAGCATTAAATACTTTTTTGTAGTACTGTAGGTAAATCTTGGACATCGTATTAATAAGTTAGTGTGTACTTATAAAAATGGTGAATGCGCAATTGGTACATAGTGAATTAATAAAACTGTAAATGTTAGCCAAACGGCTTATTTGATCGAATTCCAACAAGAGTACCTTTTCGTTAGCTTAATGTGTGGGGAAGTCAATTTCGATAATTTCATACAGGGTGTGCAATCTTTGCAAAATTTTTGGATCACTAAACTTGCGAGTAGTCCGTCCCTGGCTTCAAGGCACTACTGTGAATCTCTTTACCTTTCCAAAATAAACATACACGTACATTATAGCTCAGCCGTGAATTTTATGAAGATCAAATAACTAGTAAAAAAAATAAAAATAAAAACCAAATTCAAAATTAAAACTTTGGAGGCCTATAACTCGAAAACGAGAGCCTGCATAAAAAAAGTTTATATGAAGTACTAACATTATTTTGGCTCAGATTATACGCTCTTGACTTTTTTCCCATTAGTCCCGGGACACCCTGTATATATATATATATATATATATATATATATAAGAAGATGTAGGAATATCGCGTGATATGTTAACAACAACAACAAACAAAGAGATTCTTGGGTAATTCACGCAAAAAGAAAAAGGGCTACTGAAACAGAGTGGTGACCGCGGACATGCATGTTTCTGGCTCATTTGCCGTTATCAGCACGGTATAACCAAATAAGGATGTGAAATTTGGGAGCAAAGATGTTAATCGAAGCATGGGAAAACACAAAGCAACGGATTTCAGCAGGGAAACTCGGGATCTTCCAATTGAAGGCACAAATGAGCGTTTAGTTTCCCTGCTGAAATCCGTTGTTTTGTGTTTTCCCATGTTTCGATTAACATCTTTGCTCCCAAATTTCACATCCTTATTTGGTTATACCGTGCTGATGACGGCAAATGAGCCAGAAACATGCATGTCTGCGGTTACCACTCTGTTTCAGTAACCCTTTTCTTTTTGCGTGAATTACCCAAGAATCTCTTTGTTATATATATATATATATATATATATATATATATATATATATATATATCTTCATTTAATGTAAAAAATTGTCAGCCCCAGCCTGCTTAGTCTTGTTTCATAGTTTAAGTGAGAAAAATTTAGTGACAATTTTGTAGCTCTACGTTGAACTCCCTCTATAAGGTTTATATCACGTCTGAGGTGCGGAGACCAACCGGAGATAGCAAATTCTAAGTGAGGACGGACGTAACTTTTGTATAGCTTCAAGAACAAGCCTGGACTCATTCTTGGAAATGCCTTAGATATCAAGTACAGAGCTGAGTTTGCCCTGTTAACGGCCTTTGCAGTCTGTGAGGACCAACCCATACCTCAGGTCAGAGAAATAAGGACATAAACAGTATAAATATTTGCACTTACGCTTCTTCGAATAGTAATAATAATTATAATAATAATGAAACTAAGGAACTAAGTTTTAAATTAAAAAAATTGAAATTTGCAATGAACAACACAATCCTAGCATAGACATAATTATAATCAATGATTATTATCAACATAAAAAAATGCCAAATTATAAGTAGTTACTGTAGATGCTTAAATTGTCATAATTGGTAGACGCCATTCTGAAAAATGAGTTTCTTTCATTTTGCTACATCGATTTAAAAAGAAATCATCAAAATCGGCCCAATAGAAGCCGAGATACAGCAAATTTTTGCGCCGAGCTCGATTTGAAGCGTCCATCTCAAGTTTCGCACTCTATCCCCACTCCCCTCAGATTTGACGTGCCGAACGCTACCGCTACAAC
The DNA here is from genome assembly GCA_963921935.1 of Galeruca laticollis. NCBI lineage: Eukaryota > Metazoa > Arthropoda > Insecta > Coleoptera > Chrysomelidae > Galeruca > Galeruca laticollis. The sequence goes on from OY998180.1 coordinate 151,503,378, forward strand.
TTTTTTCGATTTTTCCTACTTCATGCACAAGGGCGATGTTATATCTCAAAGCACATACAAAAACTTCTCGGAACAACGGGGCTATGGTACCTGAAGTGCCACATTTTTTGTATTTTTTGGAGAAATTTCGGGTTGTTAGTACGATACAGACTCCGGAGTGTATAAAATTGGCCAATTATAATTGGATATTTTTCATGGCGTTTCATTCAAGGTGTTTCACATATGTACCCTATTGATTTTCACCTGACTATAGCGAGTACAGCGGGTCCTATAAATCCAGATATAGTTTTTGGTTACTTTTGGAGAAATTTCGTTTTGTTAGCACGATACACCCCCCCCCCCCAAGTCTATACAAGTGACAATTTTGTGATAGATTATTATTCAGGGCATCTCACAGATGCGGAAAAGTTAGTCTTCAAAACCGTTTATTTTAAAGAGGATTTAGAAAGCTTTTAGCTTCTTGCCAATTTCAAAGTTGAAAGTACTAATACAAACCTACAAGATGCGGCAAATAACAAAAATTAATAACATCCGGTTTAAAAGTTGTTAAACTGTTAAATTAAAAAAAAATCCCAATGGCACAGGACCAATTGGACAGGCTTATTTCAGTAACATGTTTGCATAAAACCCAAAATAAAAAATTAGATACAAAAGTAATAGAATGTTTTGAGATGTACAAAAAACCAAAGTAACATTCTGGTATCAAATCAAAAACAAAAAATAAAAATTTCTGGTAAATTTGTGAATTTTCGTAAATAAATGTTTTAATGTACGATTTAGAGAAAAATGTTAAATACAAAAGTGGTAGAACGTGTTAAGGTCTATGAAAAAGCTCAGTAACTTTTTTGCGTCAAATGAAAAACAAAGGAATACGTTTTTTTTCAACTTTGACAGGCCGCCATTTTGTTTTTAGTGGGCCAATTTGGCTCACTAACGAACTCGTCCAAGATTTTGATTTTGGCCTAATCGGTTTTTGTAGCGAGTTTGGTTTCGATCCGTCAAAAATTACGCGCTCTATCGTGCTTACAAATTCCGTTAACACATACATATATATATGACGATAGAGGGCGTATTTTTTGACGGATCGAAACCAAAGTCGCTACAAAAATCGGTTAGGCCAAAATCAAAATTTTGGACGAGTTCGTTAATGAGCCAAATCGGCCCAGTAAAAACAAAATGGCGGCCTGTCAAAGTTGAAAAAAAACGTATTTCCTTTGTTTTTCATTTGACGCAAAAAAGTTATTGAGCTTTTTCATATACCTTAACACGTTCTACAACTTTTGTATTTAACATTTTTCTCGAAATCGTATATTAAAACATTTATTTAAGAAAATTCACAAATTTACCAGAATTTTTTCTATTTCTTTGTTTTTGATTTGATGTCAAAATGTTATATTGGTTTTTTGTACATCTCAAAACATTCTATTACTTTTGTATCTAATTTTTTTATTTTGGGTTTTATGCAAAAATGTTACTGAAATAATCCTGTCCAATTGGTCCTGTGCCATTGGGATTTTTATTTTTTATTATGATTGCTCCGTATCTAAATTACCAGGTGTCATCATTCCATAACATTTTAGCACTTTATTAAATAATATCAAGGTCGAGTGAAAACCAAGAAAAAACATTACAAAATGACAAATTCACGTGGAACTACGTCATATTTGTTTTTATACTAATTATAGCATAAAGTATAAAAATTCTCTAAACAGTTATTTATCACAATAATATGTTAGACCGCTTTCTAAAATTAAATAGCATTAAGGTACCTCCACGAACGCAATATTTCAAGAAATCCACAAAACTTGAGATGTCAGTAAATGCATAATAGTCCGGGAGCCAGCGACATGTTTTGGCGACCAATTCCATCTCGGTTAAAAATAGGTAAAATTCTTATTTTTGTGCTAAAATGCTTGGTGACCGTCAGCTGTCGCGACATGTGTGGGGTGGGCCATTAAGTGTTTGGGAAGCTCCCATGGTCCACCCCACCCATGTTGCGCCAGCTGACGGTCACGAAGTATTTTAGCACAAAAATTAAGTATATTACCAATTAGCCGAGAGGAAATGAATGATACAAATAGGTCGCTGCCTCCCGGGCTATAATGAACACGCTGTTGAAATTTTAAGACGATTTACCTCCCTACACATAAGATGATTTCAATTGAAAATGACATATTTTTTCTTGACGGACTTTCACCATTTAATAAAAATGTAGATTGTTTTATTAGGATTAAAAATGACACTTCTTTGACAAGCAAATTGCGAGTCAATAAACAAAGTCATTTTCAATTCGAATGAGACATGCTATTTTTTCTCCAACCGCAATCACGCATTTTGCATTTAACTATCTATTAATTTGTGCTTTGAAATTATGCAAACCACATTGAGATGATAAAACAAAGTAGGTAAGTGGGATATATCGACGTAGTCATGGATACTTTGTCAAACATTAGTAGCCATATTGCTAATTGTAGTGTACCTAAAGAGGCACCGGAGGGTGCGCAAAAAATTGCTTTAAATCTTCTCCCACCAAAATCTCGAGAAATATATGAATATGCGTACTAACGTTTTATGGATTGGCGCAAAGAAAAAAATATTGAGTTATATTCAAAAAATGTACTGATTGTGTATTTCTCAAATTTAGCAAATAAAATGAAGTCGTCGACGCTTTGGTCACAATATTCAAAGTTGCGGTCAACGTTGGATATAAAGAACGGGATTGATGTCAGTAAATATTCGAAGTTACGTGCTTTTCTCAAGAGACAAAGTGAGGGACATTTACCGAAAAAAGGGCGAGTATTTACAAAGGAGGAAGTTGATCGCTTTTTGAATAGTGCACATGATAATCTATATTTGATGATGAAGGTAAACGCTTTTAAAGCAAACGAACAAAATTTTCAAAAAGTTTCTTTATAAGTCGACCTAATATTGAGGGTTGCAGGCGCATGCCGTTCTGATGAATTAATCAATTTAACAATTGATAATGTTGAATATGTGAAAACCGCCTTAATTATAAAAATTCCCATTACTAAAACTAAGAAATCACGTTCTATTACTGTGTTGGGAGACAATTATTTGAATGTATATCGAAAATATGTTGCTTTACGTCCAACCGGATTGAAAGAACGTCGATTATTTCTCAGATATATTAATGGAAAGTGTCATCGAATGGTGGTTGGTATTCATACGATCAGTAGCGCCCCGCAAAAATAGCACAATTTTTGAAGTTGGACAACTGGAAAGAGTACACTAGACACACATTACGACGAATGTCTGTTACTCCTTTAGTTGATGGTGGTGGTGACCTCACTTGTCTTAAAAGACACGGTGGATGGAGATCGAGCACTGTGGCGGAAGGCTATATTGAAGACTCGCTTCTAAATAAAGAAAATATTGCGAAAAGAATACTGCAAGTTGATAGTGATAATGATAAACCAAGCACCATTGTTATTTCTGATATCACAACATCTGAAAAAATTAATGAAAACGTGTTGGATTGTTATGAGAATTGCTCCAAGAATGAGGGTGCGGGCAGTTCTAGTGGTTTATTCAATTTTAATACTTGTTCAAACTGTATATTTAATATCAATGTGGCTAAACAATAATTGTAAATAGTCTTGAATAAATTGTTTCAAATTGAAAGTACCAAGTTTTGATTGAAATCAACACATAAATGACAGCTTTTGGCTCCTAGGATTAAAAGTGCAACTTTTCCTCCTAGGATTAAAAGTGACTATTGTTGTTGCTAAGATACCTGTTTTTTTTTGTTCAGTAAAAAACGGCAACTTTTGAGACTGACAGTTAAAAAATGTCATACTTTTGAAGCGGTTGGAGAAAAACAGTATTTAGAAGCAGAATCATAGATTTATAATACACAGTAGATAAAGCATTTCATTCATAAATTGATGTTTGTCTTGTCCCTAGCATAGTAATAAACAAAAGGTTTGCGTTGAATAAAGAGAGACTCCTATGTTTGAACTGTTATGACAACGCCGCACAGTAAATACTTACCTATCAAAAGATACTTCAGCACCCACATTATCTAGTTTTTTACACAAAATACACTCCCTCACAATTACATTCTTGGAAGATGCAACGGATCAAGAAATATGATACCTTATTATCAAGCTTATATATTGTAGTAAAAACATATTTGACAGTTAGTTCTATTGATCTTGAATAATAATATTGAAAGTTTTTAAAAACAAGTGTTTCGTTTTCGAACTTTTAACTGGCGCAGTCAGTAGGATCCGCCAAAAATGTACGAAACGTGTCGAAAATTAGTACAGCTCTCCGTTTTAATGGTTAGTTGATGCGAATCTACGGAAATTTGAGTGTTCATAAGAACTCATAGTCCACAACCCTATTGGTGAGGGCAGAGTATAGTTAAGAATTTTGAATAAATGAAGAAAATATTTTTGCTGTAAATGTATTTATTTTATAATTAATTCCTTTTATTTTATTGTTGTGTAAGTGATATTCTGATTCTAATCGTGGAAGATATTATAGATAGAATTATAAATTTAAATCAATTAATTAAATTCCAAGCAGATAATATTCCAAATGTTGATGAAAATCCGAAACAACTCAATAGATTTATTAAAGTATTTTTTAATGAATCATCAAAATCGGGGTGATCCCAATGCGGCAATAAATGTTTGTGTCTTTGATACTATAATTGGAAAGCTGACAGGTAGAGCTGCCGACTTAATAACTTCTAGAATTGAATTAGATAATTGGGCAATGGTTAAAGATTCAATTTTAGTTACTTTTTCTGATCAAAGATCAATTGATTGTATTATTCAATACATAATTGCGATTCATCCTGAAAAGAATGAGGACCAACAAAATTTTGGAATAAAAATTAAATATGCGCGTAGTATTTTGTTTTCAAAAATAAATATATCAAACGACCAAAATAATGTTAATCTATTAAAAATTCAACAATATGAAGATTTGTGTTTAAAAACCTTCATAAATGGTCTAAATTATCATATGCAATTAGTTGATAGGTTAAAAAAATCCTGATTCAGTTGAACAAGCTATGGCTTATGCCATAGAGGAACAAAACTTCCTTAGTTTTAAAAATAGAAGTTTTTGAAATTCAAAATCAAATAGTAATTTTCAGCATAGACAAAAAGCCCAACCATCAGGGCGTTATGCGGCTAACACATCTTATTCGTTTCCAAATTTTAATTCTCAACCAGATCAGCCTAATTTCAGAAACTTTCAAAATTCAAGACCTTATTTCCCAATTGCAAACTCTCAACAATTTACTCCCACACCATTTAATTCAAACTTTAACCCACGAGCTCAACAAAACTGTATTCAAAATCACTCAATACAGCCAAGAAATAATACCTTCTTAGGTATCTATGGATGGATGGATGGATACCTCCTCTAATAATATGAGTAAAATGACAAATAAAAAATCAATGTTTTTAAGAATAATCCACAGCAACCGCGCAATTTTAATTCTGAAGAATCATATAATCAATGCGTAGAACCACTACCTTATTAAAATTAACCATCTTGTAGTTTTTCACAATCTGATGAGACCAAAAGTCTCAAGAAAATCGTTGGGAAGATTATTTTGGTGATGATGGAAATTAGTATCAGACGGCCTCGGAAGACAATGCAAAAATGATAAATATAAATAATATTGTTTATTCAGCCTTGCCTAATGTTATTATACCAGAATTAGATGCTAAATTTGTTACAGATACAGGGTCAGGCCAAAGTTTTCTTACACAAAATGTGTACAAAGTTTATTAATCCTGACAAATTTTCCGCAATATCTTTTCATGATGAAGTTATGGTCATTCCTATAATCCCTTAATTTAATGTTAAAGGTTATCACAAATTTTATTTATTCTATTTCTCCCCAAATTTTAATGGCCTAATAGGTGATGATTTTTTTTAAAACCATTGGTGCTAACTTGTATCATTTTCAGCCCAAATCTTTTAAACCATACCAAGTAATTATTCCCCCGCGAGTATGCGAGAAAGTAAAAATGCCGGTAAATCAAACCTCCGGCATAGGTATATTAAATTATGTTAATTTTGGAAAAGCTGAAATGCCCCAGCGTCTGGTAAAAATTATAGATTCATTTTCTTTTACTGTAATTATGAATAATCGTGAAAATCCTGTAAAAATAACTTTTGATTAACCCTTTGAAGTAGAGTTAATTCAAGAAAATGAACTTGATAGTTTACAGAGAGATAACTTGAAAAAGCTTAGGTTAGATTATTGTAATCTTGAAGAATATGAAGCTATTAAAAATCTTTGCTATGAGTATGGGGATATTTTTCACGTTGAGGGTAAACCCCTTATATTTTCAAATCAAATTAATCACAAAATTAATCTTATTGATGACGATAGTTCAGTTTATACAAAAAATTAGAAGTATCGCCAAATTTATAGAAATGAAGTAGATAGTCAAATAAGTAAAATGTTTTCGTATGGTATAATAAGACATTCAGAATCACCATTTAACTCATCGATTTGGATTTTCGAGAAAAAACGATTAAATTTAAACGATAAAAAGAAATATAGAATTGTAATAGATTATCTTAAGCTAACTGATAAGACTATCGATGATAAATTTCCACTTCCAGTTATAAACGACATTTTAGACAAGCCAGGTAACGCCCAGTATTTTACAACATTAGATCTAGCTAACGGATACCATCAGATCGAAATATATCTCAGTGTTGCCCGAAAACTGCATTTTCGACACAGACATGAATTTATGCGGTTACTTTTTGGACTAAAAAATGCACCTGCCTCTTGGCAACGGGTTATGAATAATTGGTTAAGAGGTTTTTGAAAATGAAATCTGCTATGTGTATGTGGATTAGTATTGGAACGGTTACGACAATCTAATTTAAAAGTACAGCTAGAAGAATCTGAATTTTTGCACACCGATGTAATGCATTTAGGTCATAAAATTACTAGAGAAGGCGTATTGCCGAATTCAGACAAAATTAGTGCTGTCAAAACTTTTGCGATACCTAGGACACAACGGGAAATTAAATCTTTTTTGGGTGTAGCTGGATATTATAGGCGCTTTATAAATAAGTTCGCCAAAATTTCAAAACCCCTTACTTTGTGTCTTAAAAAGCATTCTATGGTAGTTCATTCTCCAGAATTTAAAAAATCTTGTAACCACCTAAAGGAACTTTTAATAAACGCCCACATTTTGGCATACCCAGATTTTTCAAAACCTTTTATATTAACCACCGATGCTTCTAATGTAGGTTTGGCGAGGTCCGTCAAGCTGCCCCCCCCCCGGTTAGATTTTTTTTACCAAAATGCTAGCACACATAAAGGGCACCTAGCACAACCTAGCACACCATTTTTTATAGCTAGCACACCAACAGATCAGAATAAAAATGTTTTTGAATTCGGGTGGGGCCAGGTTAACGCTAGCCCCCCCCTCCCTCGGTTGGAACTTTTTCGACAAAATGCTAGCACAGATAAAGGACACCTAGCACAACCTATCAAACCATTTTTTATAGCTAGCACACCAACAGCTTACAATAAAAATGCTTTGGAATTCGGGTGGGGCCAGGTTAACGCTAGACCCCCACCCCCCCCGGTTGGAATTTTTACGCCAACATGCTAGCACAGATAAAGGACACCTAGCACACCAACAAACAGCTTACAATAAAAATGCTTTGGAATTCGGATGGGGCCAGGTTAACGCTAGCCCCCTCCGGTTGGAATTTTTTCGCCAAAATGCTAGCACAAATAAAAGCCACCTAGTACAACCTAGCACAAAATTTGTTATAGCTAGTACATCAACAATGGTTTTGAATTCAGGGGGTGGATGGTGTCTGCAAAATAACGCTATGGTTACTCGAATGAATGAAAATGTTGGATGTATTTGTCTCTAAACATCATTTTCCTATAAAAAATGGCCCCTAAACAGCATTATTGTTGTCAGCTGTTGCCGGATTGTGCGTGATATCTATATTTTCCCATCTAGCAGGGTATTTGATTAATTAATAATTAACTATTATTTAATTAACAATCATCTATTTATTTTCAATTAATGCTAAAAAACGAAAGAATGCAAAAAAACCTTCACTTTTAAAAATAATTTTGTTAAAATCATAGTAATTTTAATAAAACAAAATAATTAAATTGACCCATTTAGTCACGGAATTAGAAACAATCCGTGCACAAATAAGTTTCAAATTACTCACACTATAAAAAAGGCAACGACAAACGTTTGCGTACAGACATGTTGTCCTTTGGAGAAAGTTGTGCAATCTGGGAAGGGGCGGCTGAGATCCCTAAAAATGTTCCAATACATTGAGAATACATGTTTTAGACTGTAGTCCTTATTTAAAAGAACCACTCAAACTTTATATTTAAAATTGCCGAAGTTGATGGTTAATTAACCATTGTAATGATAACATAAATATTGCATTTCACTATCAGATTTTTTTTAACTTCCCAAGTTTACTTAGAACGTGCAGTTTTTAATTCTTAGAGCCGGTTAATCAGAGCTTCAAATATTTCTGTGGCATATCATAAGATACCAACACTACTATGTATTACTTTTTATCTACATGCGAGAAAAGTATTGGTTTACCCCAAAAAAAGTTGGAATTTTGAAATTTTTTTTGAGTTATTTTTACGTTTTCCATCAACAACACGAAAAAGCGGTTTTTAGTAAAAAATCCTGTGTGTATGTCGTCGGCCACTTTTCCTTACATGTCTTGTTAGCACGATACAGCCTCCGGAGTGCAATAAGTCACCAATTTTATGATTGAATATTGTTAAGGACATGTCACAGATGAACCCTATTGATTTTCAGCTCACCAGAGCCCGTACAACGGGTGCTATGGTACTTCTTGAAGTACGAAATTTTTGTCATTGTTGGAGAATTTTCAGTTTGTTAGCACGATACAGCCTCCAGAGAGTATACGATTGATCAGTTTTATGATTGAATATTGTTCAAGGTGTCTCACAAATGTACCCTTTTGATTTTCATTTGACTAGAGCGAGTACTGCGGGTCCTATAAATCCAGATATACTAAATTTTTGGTTACTTTTGGCGAAATTTCGGTTTGTTCGCACGATACATCCCCCGAAGTGTATACAAGTAACAATTTTATGATAGAATATTGTTCAGGGCCATAGATGCGGAAAAGTTAGTTTTAATCTTTAAAACCGTTTATTTTTCAAAGTTTTTAGTTTGTAACTGGCAATGTATGTTTGTTCGGTTGCAATCTTGCAACTTAGTTTTGAAGCAGATATCTTCAACCGATTGAGCTGAAATTCTGTATATACGTCTAGTTTGCATGCCAATCAATGATTAGGTATGTGACGTCATTCTAAATTCAACATGGCGGAACACCAAAGTTGGCGGACTAAAGAAAGTGGACTAATTTTTTATGCTTTCTTACAATATGAGTATGAAATGGAAGGACTTGCTAAGAATACGAATGTGAGTTATAGTCCGTTGCTCCAATCCGTCTACAATTTTGGTGTACTTGGGTTTTTTCTGTCTTTTATTATGACATTGAGGTCGAATTGTTCGACTGTGTAGCATCGATTGGTTCACTTTGGCTTGTGTTATTTGCCAAGATCGGCGGATTGTTAGACTGGGTCTTAAAGAACTGAAAGGACGGAATAAAATTCTTGTACTTTCAATTTGACCCATGGACATTGGATATTTTTTACTACCTCAGAACTATTCTAAATAAATAAATTGTAAATAAGCCAGATGTTTGGGTAAGAACGGCAGGTCTGGAGGGCTGAGCATTATAAAAAACATACTTTTTCTTTCATATTACAAGCAAAATGCACCGTAAGCAAAATTGATGACATAGGTATTTTTATTTTTCTAGAAACTAGGGGTAATCCATCTGAAGTTCTCATCGGACTTTTTAAAAGACCGTTAAACCAAGTATATCGTTAAAATTTGAATCATTTTTATAATGCCGTTTTTATGGGTCTTTATGGGTACATCCAAACTGGCCGATTCAGATGTTTGGGTTAAGAAAGGGTTTCCCCGAAGGGCTGATGGTTGTAATAATATGTATTCTTTCTAATAATATTACAAGCAACATGGACTATATAAGTAAAACTAATGATCTAACTATTTTCACGAGTGTAATTCGATAGAATATTTCTCGATTAGACTGTATTAATGCGAAATTTATATTATTTAAACAACATTACATGGTATTTAATTACCCTTTTTGGTTCATTTTCAATCACTTATTTTTGGATTAAACTTGAAGAATCGTTTTCAAACCGCGACATTTTTATGATATTTTAAATTAAAATTATGATAATAACAACAATTGTTACTAAGACGTTACTTAGATACGGGAGGGAAATTATCGGCCCTGCCGGAGAGTTATCTTCGAAAATATCCTGCTTGATTTGGAATTTTTACCATATTCAACCTATTCATTTATTCATCGACTACGTATAGCGTTATTTCACTGACCTCCGTCCCACTCCCCAGTTCCCCAGAATCAAAAGTGTAGTGAAAATTGTTGTGCTAGGTTGTGCTAGGTGCCCTTTATGTATGCTAGAATTTTGGTAAAATAAATCTAACGGGGGGGGGGCAGCTTGACGGACCTGGTTTGGCGGCTGTATTGTCACAAGGTACAATCCCTAATGATCATCCCGTAGCATACGCGGCGCTAAATCAAACGAAACAAAAATATTCGACGATTGAGAAGGAATTTCTGGGCATAGACTGGGCTTGCAAAATGTATAGCCATTATCTATATGGGCGTAAATTCGAAATTTTGGCAGATCATCGTCCTCTAGTGTGGTTATTTAACCTAAAAGGACCAAATTGGAGTAGGCGCATTAAATTGAAGAACTTTGACTACGCTATAAAATATAAACCAGGGAAAAATAATATTGCAGATCCTTTATCTAGAATTAATATTAATACTTTAGAAACCCAATCAAACCTAAATAATCCCTGACATATTGACCTCGATATAAGAGAATTTTTAGGATAATTCACCCCGATAACATCGACCCCGTAGAATTGGATAATACACTAAAGGAACTCGAAATGATGAATTCGCAACCACCAGTAAATAATCGAGAAATAATTCAAAAAAAATATTAATCAACATTTAGAAAACAATGAATTGCGAAGCCAACAAAGTGATCATTCAGACACAGATACGGCACATGCAGAGAATCTTCCCATGATGCAAATTATATATTGTTAGATGATATTATAAATAATAAAGCGTTTCAAGTCTCCATACGTGCCTTATCTTAACGAGACTTCGAAACACTTGACAGTCACAAAATCATTCGAGCTACCGTTCGGGCTGATGAGAAGGTTATCACCGAGTTTCTTAGAGAAAATGCTTGTAAAAATACTTACATACATTTTTTACCTAAAAAACATCGTCCTATTTATCAAATGGTTCGGTCAAAAAGTTTTACAAAGTTAAAATAAGTTGAATGTACTAAAATAGTAAATTACGTGCTACCGGAAGAACGCGATATGATAATAAAATATAAACACGAGGATAAAACAAATCATAGAGGGATTGAGGAATCTTTGAGGACATAAAAATTAAATTACTATTGGACATCAATGAAAAAAGACCTCACCAATTATATAAATGCTTGCGAAATTTGTCATAGAGCAAAATATAATAGAAAACCTTCTTACGAGCCTTTAGTTTTAACAGACCCTTTGAAACCATTTGACAATTATAAAATAGGAACCTATAGATTTTTAACAATTTTTGACAAGATTTCAAAGTTTGGGCAAGCTTGACATATTTCGGTACTTCTATTATATCAGCCTGTCAACAACTAGTACATTTATTTTCCTTTTTTGGTGTCCCAAAACAAATTGTCTCTGATGAAGGGACTGGATTTCAAAAAGACGCTGTTAAACTATTAAAATGTCATAAAATCAGTATTCATTTCACAACACCCTACCACCACGAATCAAATGGGCTAGTAGAAAGATTTCATTCTACTATAACTGAACATCTTCGACTATTAAGAGAACAAGATAAAGATGCCGATGTCCTTCATTTAATGCCTTATGCAATGATAGCTTACAATAGTACCAATCATTCTAGTACAGGGCATACACCTCATGAATTAATATTAGGGCATACTACTAGTCGTGATACAATGGCACTTATACCAGTACAATCTTATACACAATATATAAATTCTCATCAAAGTAATACCAAAACTTTATATACAAAAGTACACGAAGAATCACAAAACGCAAACGAAAAAATTATAAATCGTGTAAATGAACCCAAGACTCTAAGTTGGTGCACAGGTTTATAGAAAAATAGAAAATCGGGCAGGCAAATTAACACGTAAATTTAACGGACCCTATATTCTAACGAAAATCATAGAAAATTGAAAATTAGAACCTTACAACCCAAAAAATAAGAAGAAAATTAAAGTGCACATCTACGAAACTAAAATACTACCCAACATTTCAGATGGCTCACCGGACTTGCCGTCGTCATCACAGCTGTCAAGGTCCACAGTTTAATCAATTATACTGGGCTCCTCCCGTTTATACTAGCGACAACTAGTACCAGTCATTTGGTATTTTATACAAATATATAACTTAACTTCAATCCTACGTGAATTTTCGATAATAAGAAATCAATCAAAAGAATTACATAATAACTTTAAAATTCACCATGGATATCATTCTGAGTTTTAAAATTATTTTATTCCTCTTTTATCTTTAGAAAATAAAATAGAAACACAAATTAATCCCTGTTAAAAACTGATAATAGGTTTAAACGAGGTTTATTAAACACTTCACTACAGAAGAGTCGCCGTGCGTTGCCCAATTACTCACCTATAAAGCAGAGGTGAAAACATGTCAACCACTTCGTGTTCGACTACACGCAATTCAAATGACGAAAATTTCCGATGAACAATGGCTTATCACCGTACATAAGAAGGAAGTAGCCATGATTGATAGCCAAGAAACTAAAGACAACATACCCATTCATTGGACATTATTATTAGAATCCGCTCCTGGTTGTACTGCTCACATAAAATCCCTAACATTTGTTACAACAAAGCCAATCAAATTTTTAATTTTGTTGACGTTCACCTCCCAGTAATAAATTTGGCCTTAACTTTTGGAACTTGACCCACCGTCACTGAAACTTAGAAGTATCAGTTTAAAAGAAAATCAAGAAATTCAAACCAAGCTACAAATTCAAAAGGAAAATTTAAAAAATGTTAATATATGGCACTTTTTGAAGGTGTAAGAGAAGCTTTATAGTCGAGGAGAATTAGACCCCAAACCTTTGAAATATGGCTGTGGCGTGACGTAGATTAGATAATGGTTGGAATTGCTCGGAAATCATCTATGAAAAGAAAATATGAAGGTCCTCCTGTTGAAAAATTTGTGCTATTTGCAGGAAAAATCATAAACTGAAAAAAAAACGCAAAAATCGCTCATTTTTTCCGATATTTCTTAATATAACTCTTTAAATATGCAAGATGGAGAAAAAAAGTATACTTACGAATTTGTTCTTTATGAAATTCTCTACCAGATAGAATTGGTTTAAAATCGATATATTCAATTTTTTCGTTGAGAAATGGCGATAAATGCAAAAAAAGTAACTAAAAAACGAGGTTATTTTAAAGTATTTGTTTCGCAGATAAGAAATCATCCAATCATGCTATAAATTGGGATTTAAGAACCTTATTATAGTATAAAACAATATGCCAAAGCCGATTAAATTGGCCTGATAGTTTTTACATGAATTAACTAATTGTCAATTAATTTCCGCGAAAAAATGTAATTTTTGCGTTCATGCCAGGTTTACATTTTTGGGTTGTAATAGGCGTCGATTTTTTTACAACTACTTAGACCTCTAAACTAAAATACACAATAGTTATAATGAACAATTTTTAAGTTTTTATCATTTTTTTACGCGATTTTTAAAAGTTGAAAAATTTCGTCTTATAAATAATTAATTTTTGAAGCGAATTTGGATACAGAAGAAAAATACTAAGTACCTAAAAAAAGTTCTCGGAAAGACGCTCCTTTTAAAAAAAATGTGTTTAATTTGGCCGAATAGGTGCTGAGATAATAAACGTCAAAGATCGAGAGTGTTTGCGGTATAACTATCAATGTTGTAACAATAAAAAAAATGCCAGCAGATAGATTTTTCCGAGAAGTTTTTGTATGTGCTTTGAGATATAACATCGCCCTTGTGCATGCAGTAGGAAAAATTAAAGAAAGTTGTAGCGGTAGCGTTCGGCGCGTCAAATCTGAGGGGAGTGGGGATAGAGTGCGAAACTTGAAATCGACGCTTCAAATCGAGCGCAGCGCAAAAAGTTGCCGTATCTCGGCGTCTATTGGGCCGATTTTGATGATTTTCAGTTAAATAGATGTAGCAAAATGAAAGAAACTCATTTTTCAGAATGGCGTATACCAGTTATGACAATTTAAGCATCTACAGTAACTACTTATAATTTGGCATTTTTTTATGTTGATAATAATCATTGATTATAATTATGTCTATGCTAGGATTGTGTTGTTCATTGCAAATTCGTACTTTTTTTGCATTTATCGCCATTTCTCAACGAAAAAATTGAATATATCGATTTTAAACCAATTCTATCTTGTAGAAAATTTCATAAAGAACAAATTCGTAAGTATACTTTTTCTTCTATCTTGCATATTTAAAGAATTATATTAAGAAATATCTGAGAAAATGAGCGATTTTAGCGTTTTTTTTGCAGTTTATGATTTTTGCTGCAAATAGCACAGCTTTTTCAGCTGGCGTACCTTCATATCTTCTACGTCACGACACAGCCATGTCAAACTGTAGTGCTCCTGGCCTATTATGGCTTAAATCCCCTTTAAGAGATATTAATTTTAATGTACATAGCCTATAATTATATATGAAGATAATAACGGTTGCATGGCAATAGCTAATAATCCTGTTTTTCATAAAACATCTAAACACATTGATATCAAATATCATTTTACAATAGAACAAGTAAATACAAAGTTGGTAATTTTAAAACCTATTTCAACAGGTAACCAATTAGCAGATGCTCTGACGAAATATCTGCCTTTTCCTAAGTTCCAAGAACTACGTTTTAAAATGGGCTTGATGGAAATCCAGGACATAGATGATAAAATTAATTATTAATATTTTTGGTCTGATTGGAGTTTTCTTTTGTGGTTTTCCGAATCCATGCAACACATGCTGGACCATAACATCGTTTCTCCAAAATAATATATGCATAATACTTTTAATTTGATTTTTTTCCTACTTTTCTCTTTTTGAGTGGGAGTGTTAAATACACCCTATATATATATGGTACGTGTCTTTCTATTAGATACAAAAAGGAGAAATTCGAGTTTTTTTATGTTCGATGAATGCATGCATTCATTATCGAAAACTGGCACGTAAAGAATCAGATATTGATGTAAATGACTTATTTGTTAAATCTTCAGTTAATTCTTCACAACATTGTAAAGAACAATTTAATTTCAACATTTCCAAATACTGCAGTGGCAATACGATTTTTTTAACTCTACCAATATCTGTAGAATCGGGAGAAAGGACTTTTTCAAAATTTAAATGAATAAAAACTTTTTTACGATCAACTATGGCACAAGAGAGATTCAGTAATTTGGCAATTATGTCCATACAAAGTGACCTTATGGATTGTATTCCTTTAGACGAGTTAGTTAAAGATTTTGCCGAAAAAAAGGCAAGAAAAGCGTTCTTCCAATAAGATGTTTTGTTATTTTTTTCTATTATGTACATTTCTATTGTTTTGTAATTGCTTTGCTTTCTTACATTCTTCGTTAATCCTTATGTCTAAGACTTAACGATCTTCTATGGGGATGAGCAGTCAGGTATCATACTGATTAAAATCAGTACACTTATACAGTATACAATATATAAATTAACATATTTCAAAATTAGATAATAGCGATCATTTCTATTTTGTGTGTAACCCCTTATCTGATTTATCAGTATCAAAATTAAATACAGATATTAAAATGTAATTTTACTAAAAAAGGGGTAAGGGGTGTAAAATTATATTTTGTACACAGGCGTCCACATGGCTTGGCGCGCCCCTGCAAATACCAAATATCAACCCACAGGAAGAGGCTGCCTGTGAATAGCGCCTGACCAAGCACATGTTCGCTTCAGTAAAATACGACAAAAAAATATCGGCAATTTGTTACTTTGTATTATTCAACATCTGAACTGATTTGAGAACATATTTGAGGCATTGAGACTTGAAACTATCACATAACACAACTCTCTGTTTCACCTAACCTTGCCAAATAATAATAATTGAATTTTAATTTGTTTATTACTTTGAGTATTAGGAAGATTACATTAATTAGTTCACGCTGTCTTGAACATCTTTAGTTAAGAGTTAACAAGGATACTAGGTATATCTACCAACGCATTCAATATAATTAGAAATTCACAATTTTGCAGTACCTAGCAAAATACTCTAAAATTAAGATCACATTTAAATCGATTTAGAAACAACGTTGAAATAGCAAAACTACTACTAATAATCATAGTTATTTAAAGACAATATTAAGTTTCGACATTGTCACTTTCTTTGTTTATATCAAGTGACAAAGACAAAATTTGTGAATAAGCTATCCGATATATCAGAAGGTGATGAAACGAGCCCTAAACATTTTACGGGAATAAATTATGTTGTAAAAACATAGCGATGGGATTATGTGGAACAGTATGGATAACAAATGTTTTTGATATTATTTAATTATATTCTTAGAATCGATTTCATCCAGTGATAATCAAGTAATTTTCATCAGGATATTTTATACGCACACGTGCACGCGGTTTATAGAAAAATTTAGATATTAACATCGTTATTACCTTATTATTCTTAGATTATTCATTGATTATTAACTTATAAGGTGTTTTTGATTATTAATAATTTAAACTTTATCGGCTGTAGTAGACGTATTCCATATTAGTCATATTAATTTGACAACGGTAATGTCGAAATTAATAGTTTATTATGTACAAATTTACAAATTGAATCGGACAAATTGATTATCGTGTGAACTTCGACGGTATTAAGGTCAGAAGGCAATCACGAACTTAATGATTTCAAAGAAACGTTACAATTCGACTTGTAGCGTCTGTATATCTCTACTTTGCTATTACTTGAATACTAACTAACTAAGAAACGGTACGTTTGACTTAATAACTTAACTTCACGAAGAAACGATGAGTTTCGACTTTGAGTACACGCACTACCCCTGGAGACAGTATGTCTTGACTTTGGTAGTGAGTAGGCAACTCACTTTCTTCCGCTGAAAGCTGGCTTAAATGCAAAAACTTCTAGGGGGTGAGGTTTCATGAATATTGATGGGAATAGAGGAAGCGCGCTTTGCCGATTGGTGTTCATTGTTAAGACGGCCTGTATAATTGGTAAGGCTCAACAATGGAATACTGCCATTCGATTTTCAATCATGATTTCAAAGTTACGAAATTGCTTTATTAAAAGCAGTCCGACCATTTTTCACAGCCCCAATTCACTTGGACTTAAAAGATACTGTGCCTCTTAATATAGTGGAAGTTCAGAATTTAATAAAATTCAAAAAGATGCAATAAATCTAAATTACAAAGGAGAGCTTCATTACAATAAGATATACATAAAAGACCTGATATTTCTAGTCAAAAAGAATTCATTTCTAGTCAAAAAGAATTCTATTCTACGGTATTATAATTTTAACAACACTAAAATAAAAATGTTATTATTGAAAACGTGATATTTTTATAAAAATATAACAATGTAACAGGCATGAAACAAATTATACCTTGAAATGCACAACAATGTCAAGAGAAGATAAAAAGACTTTATAGTCTCAAATAGATAGCTGACAGTGTAACAATAATTCACATTCTTAAATCTACAGCAATGTATACAAAATTAAAAGAATTTACATTCTTGAACATCAGTATATTTTACACGCGTTAGATATTAATTTTTATATATATATATATATATATATATATAGATCATTTTGCTTGTCACAAGTTGGTATATTGTCATATGAATAATTCCGTTATCTTACACCAACGCGATACTGCTTCATATTCTGAAATATTCCCCCTATCTCACGGCATTCACTAAGAAATGAACCCTTTCATTACATGCATGATATAAACCCCTAGCAAAGTAACCATAGCAATAGCACGCAATTTCAAATTGTCTCCTGTCTCGTTCGAAAAGTTTCGATAATCGAATTGTTTCACTATATATGTATTTTTTTTCAACGCGGACAGTAGGTATCTAAATAAAAACTAACTTAGTCCCTTCGCATCGTCAAGACCCAACGAGTACGAGACCTGCAAAGATGTACACACGAATCGTCGCATAAACGTATCGTTTTGCAAGTTCCAGTTCATTTTTGACGATATTTCTGCCCAAACTTGATCTACTACATCTTTTCTTGAATATTCACTTAATAAATGATTTGTATATATAGACAAAGGAAGGCCTCAACCAGTTTTAAGAATTCAATTTTCAGTCATATCTCGAAACAAAAAATTATTATTATTTAACACTTGAACGACCGGGCATATAAGATAAAAGTTTACGTATGGACCAGATACATTTTATTTCAAACATTGTCTTAATAATGTATGTACAACAGAAAAAACACATTTTTAACAAATATTAAAAATATTTTGAGTAAATTTATTGTGTGTCTATTTTTTATACACGCGATCTTGTAGAGAGCTTAAGTCGGTTTAACTTTGTACATGCCCATGTGTACCAAATCTGGTTACGTTCCTTTTTAACAGAATGAGAAGCAAAAATACATTTACTACATATAAAATTATTAATGTCTTTGCATGGAATGCAGGTTGAGGACATCTTTTTGGCACCTATCATAGCCTGTGCCCGTACACATTTTTTGGCAATGTCTCTATAGCACGATGGACACCTTCCACGTTTTTTTATATCTGTGAAACAGTGGTTAGCTTCTGTTCGTACTGATGTTTTGTCATCTAGTTTAATGAAAGCCAATACCAGTTTTTCACGAAATTGTGTGATAGATATTTTCTTCCTTGTGACTTGTGTAAAAAGGAGGTGGCCATTTACAACTGCCGTGTTTGTTAACAACTCAAAAATAATTTTACGGTACCATTTAACTCCTACGAATAAACAAAAGATATTATTACTCTTGGTTTTTGCAAAAATGTTTTACTTCACGAACCTTTTCGAATCGTGGATGCATATGCTGCTTTCTGGTCCGAGACATCAATGAAATATTTAGTTCTATTATATTCCAGTATAGTGGAAGGTTTTTTCACAGTACCTCTTCTCGTAACCACATCTTCCATTTATGGAACAGCTTTAGTGGTCAGGACCAAAACAATGCAGTAATTTCTCCTCTCTTTAGCATAGCAGATACAACAGGTGTCGGATTACATTTTATTTTCGATCGTAGAGTTCCAATAAAATGAGTACTAGCTGCATTTCGTTCGTGAGCGAGAAGAACACTTGTATAGAAATTATCCGTTATCAGCGTTCTGCCACTATTTAGTAAATGTGCCATAAGTTCCATTACCACATCTGTTGCAACACTGGTAGCCCCTGGTCTACTTGATTTTTCCCCTATATAACTTAGTGTATAAGTGTAGCCACCACAAGCACATAGTCTGTATACTTTGAGACCATATATATGACGTTTATTGGGGATGTACTGTCGGAATCCAAGCCAACCTCGAAATGAAATCATACTCTCATCAATACATACTGTACGAAATTGAATTAACAATCAAATTCTTCCTGTAGTCTTTACTTTAACTTCTCCTCGTATAACATAATTTATATATCCTGCACACATCATACACAGAAATACCATTCTTCTCAAATATTAAATATTTCTTTCAACATGCAAAAATCCATTATAATGTTATTTTCACATAAGAAACGCAGATAATTATTGCCTTACAATTTTTTCCAGTTAATATTTCAAAGCCACCGACATCAGTTTAAACCTTATCGCTTCACAAAAACTATAGTCGAAACTCTTTTATCTGTAAGGAACAACACTTTTTTTATGCCCAGAAAAAACCGACCCAGTGTTTATCTTTCACTGCTGTATTTGACCGTTACATTTAAACTCTCGCCTCCCATTGGTCAATGTTCCCCGCCATATCACATGAATTCCCACTTCTTCACCCACACATAAATATGAATAAGACCCAATTTTTCACCACTTCCCAGTCATCCTTCGTACAAAATGGTACTCTCCTTTTAATATCCACCCGGCTTTTTTACTAGCATAACATTTACATTCATTTAATAATATCATAATGTGACTAAATCATTGATAGTAAATTCAAATACTCAGTAATATTCTTAGTTGTGTCGCAAATGAACCACATGTAGCATACCGGTAATATACCAAGTGAAAGTGATACAAGAATTTAATTTATTTAAACAACATCACACATACTA
The DNA here is from genome assembly GCA_963921935.1 of Galeruca laticollis. Lineage (NCBI taxonomy): Eukaryota > Metazoa > Arthropoda > Insecta > Coleoptera > Chrysomelidae > Galeruca > Galeruca laticollis. The sequence goes on from OY998180.1 coordinate 151,523,884, forward strand.
TAAACCTATAGTTACTTATTATCGCTAATGTGCGATTGGTCCTTCAAGTTAAAAATAATAGTGATTGATGATTTCCCGCATTTTACAATCTCATTAACAAAAAAAATGAGAACGTAAAACACATACTTTTTCCTGCGGAACACAGCATCTATGAAAGTTTTTATTCATTCATTCAACGAATGCAGTTACTTTGTACAACTTTATTGTAATTTTCATTGTCGGCAACATGAAGGAAATGGAGAATAGATTCAAATCTATTTCTGCTCATTCCGCATTGGGCAGTAATAACATTTTTATAGCAAAGGTTGTTGCTCCCGTAGTTGCGTAATTTGTGTTTTTTGTCTAGAGCCATCCAAAGAATCAATCCCAAAAAACATTTTAGTTCTGTACACGTTGAGTTTTTCCAATTCGCAATCAAAGAATGCTTTGTAATTTTTTCGTCAATATACCCTCAACTAATTTTTGATGATAGTATTTATTTGACTCCTCAACAAGCAGATCTATAATATTTTGATCAACGAATAGATAATAAAAATCAATCGGTGTAGTTTGTGTTTTGAGATGTGTAGCAACAGTAATATCTTCTACTGAGTTAAATATAAATTTGTTCAGTTTCAGGTGATTTGTCGTCTCCCACTTAATGCTTGCATCTGGTATATTACGTGCATTATTAGCAGCTAAATCAGAATCAGTAATATCTGATTCTACATAATTGGACTCATAACCATCTAACATAACCTCCTCTTCAATATATCTACTTGTCGATAGAATTGGCTCTGATAATGGTATTATATTTGATGTTTTCAACTTTTTAGACTTATTGGAATAGGCGTTTTTTCCTTTTCTTTTATGTACCAAGCCATAATCATTATCATCAGAGTCAATATCACTATCTTCTGGGTCATAACTTCTATCGTACAAACTATCATCGCTATAAAAATCACTATTTTCGAATATTTCTCCAAGTTCTTTTTGTGTTAAACCTTTTTTTGCCATTATTATGTCAGTATTATAACAAGAAAATCAATAATATACATCACAACAAATGTAATACAACTTACAACACAATGTCAAATTCGAAATATTTTATAATCTCAAAACTCTTCTATATGTCAAATAAATTATGACCTGATGCAAATGAGTTTTACTCAGGCACAGACGAATCATTCTGCCAAGCCATTTAACTGTAGCTGTGCATCTCACACGGCCACAGTCGAAAATACAACAGCATAATCTGACCCAAATATGACCACACTGTCTGGGAGAAAACTTTGCCGTGCCCCAATTTGGACACATGGTCGTTAAAGTGTTAAAGTTAATAAGGGGCTTATTATTTCATCATAAAATATATTTTCTACTCTTGCTTTTTGACGCCAGTGCGCTACACCTATTGTAATTACAATAAAATTCTCATACAATTCGCTACAACAACGTTTCGTCTGTGAACTTGTATAAACATGTATATGTGCTCGCATTGCTCTCGTTTTACGATACGCTTACGTTACGACGCCGTGGGTATGATGGAATTCTCTAGATCAAGCCGACAGTATAATTTTGCATTATAGAATGTTCGAGACCTTTTTTAATGGACTTTCAGCATCGACATTTTTCTGGCTTTTATCTCAACTTAATGTATTCCTGTTATTTTCCATGACTGTTTTTTTAAAACCTTCAGATCATTTCACCGGTGGCGGCATTGGTTTATTACAATATGATAATTGCCGATTCATTTTTATTCTAACCCTCCTGTAGGTACATTTAAGTTTTGTTTTGACCCCAATTCTCCTATCACGAAAAATATGGTAACTAAAAATGAACCTTCATTTTAAATCTAAAACGGAGACAAACTTTTCTCTACAAATCAGAGCACAATTATGCTAGATAAAAATATATCTTATCCAGCTATATGTTACGTTAAACATGCGCAACTATTGTAAGAATTACTTATTTTTTTATTTTTATACTTTTCCGCCAATCCTACGATGCGAGAAAAGTATTGATTTACCCCAAGATATTTTAGAGCTCTTTTTACGTTTTTAAAAAAATAAACGATTTTAAAGATTAAAACTAACTTTTCCGCGCTCCGGAGACTATCACAGTTTATTGATTTCAGAAGCGGTCACTTAAATTATTACTTACTAACCATTGATAATAAAAATAACTAAATTTTAAATTCTTATTCGTAATCAAAACTTATATAAATAAAATTATTTTAGGTTATTGCTATTAATATTTTAGATAATTTTATATAAAAAGAATTCGTTATAATTTTAAATATTTATGAACAAATTATTAACATGACATATAGTATAATAATCTGACACTGAGTTGGATATAATAAAAGAAGAATATTTTAATATATATTAACCCTATACTATCATAACATAACCTATATTCTTCTATTTTTTCCAAAAATTTGAGCATAAACAATAAAAAAAAGAATATGTTTATAATAAAATTTCTATCAAAATGACATGATTAAAAACACTTTTCAAAAGTTCAAATATCAGTATATTTACGAATTTATTAAAACAATTATATCAATCTCAATTTACTAATCCTTGAAAATGGAAATAAAACTTTCCGAAAGCTTGGAAAACAGTAAGAAAAGTTTTCTTAATTAACCTGGCCGTTATCCCAATATTGCCGATTTTATTCCTGATTAGTCTTCAAAGACAATCTATCCTCTATATAGAGCCTACATTTGGGAGAAAATAGACTAGTACAAAGTATTAGTTAACTCAAACTTAGGATCTGATCTGAAGATTACAAAACAATCATTAAAGCGATTCAGAGTCAAGCACTGAAGGATTTAACCATGTTTCAGCAAAAGCAATCAAGTCAAAGGTACAATCGAATGAAGCATTACGCATGTCAAGCAGTTTGGTGTTCATGCCACGAACATTTTTGTGATAGTAACTGATTTTTTTTGTTGGAAAGCTTCACCTGGTCATAAACAGAACCCGAGACAGAGTCTACAGCATCATTTGAATTAGGCTGCAATTGCTACTTAATGTCGAACATATATCTGATCTGAACTTTCCCAGTTTCTCAATAAAACATGGGAAATGTGAATCTCACACTAAATGATTAGTATTTGGTAGTCCCTTATAAATAAAATTAAAATATTTAAATGAACTTGAATCTGACATATTACCGTCACTAATTCTGTGAACACCAGCACAATTGGGACATTTTTGCGATTTATTATAGTTGCTAGCAAAATGCGAAAAACCACAACACTGAAAACACATCCTTAGTTCTATGGCGTCATAAACTGGGCAGCAATCATACCCGACCAGTAGAAAACCTTCTTGAATAGCATTCTTGTAAGAGTTAATATCCACAAATAACTTTGCTTGAAAGATCTTATTATTCTTCTTTAATGGGAATTTTTCTATCACGTCAATGACAGAAGTATCCGAAATTTTTTTTTGATTTTGTTTTTTTAGAAAGTTTATTAAGCTATCAGATCCGTACCTCTCTGTCAGACCAGAGATCCTTATTCACTGATTTAGAGAACCGAGCTCCTTCATTTCATAATCACTTGACAATTTGTCGTTGGCAAGCTGTTTAAACTTCTTAATTTCTTCATTGCTCCTACACCTAACTACAAACCCACTATCTCGCAAATTACTAATTTTTGTCACATTAAGGCTTTCATCAAGAGAATTTATATTTTGAAGCATATCCGATCGAGTTTTAGAGTTTGCCTTAGCTGAATCTTTCGGTTTAACCACATTAACGATATAACTAGTTGGCTTTAAGGAAGTCGAATAAGAGGCTTTATTTATATTAATAGGGGTAAAATCACGTGAGTTTCTTATGACATCTTCCAGTTCATAAACTTCATTTTCGACTATTGTTTGCAGGTTGTCTTTAAAGGACCATGTTCAATGCATCATTATTAAAACTGTCTTTCAGTGAAATTTTATCTATGCTGGATAATTCATCTTTAAACTCACTGAAGAATGCTGCTTCAATTACTCTACATCTTTTGTGACACGAATGGCATGCATATAACAAATTCTTATGCTTATCTTATGTTTTGAATTCGGACTCAGTCCAACATGAAACCACCTATTACAAGGATCATCGCAAGCAACTAAGCCATCATTCAAATCGACAAATATGAAAAAAACTTGAGTGATAAGAAAATCAACAGCTGACAATCGCGTTCGGTAAGCTTATATAACTTATATAAGCTCTAGTAAGTGTTATGAATACAGTAAGTAGAATTCCAACAATTATTTCTCTTTGTATCTTGGTGATATCACTAATAAACACAGAGACCAGAGAAAAGTAACTGACACAGGCAAATTCGCCTGACATTATCTATAAGCAGATCTATAAAACCCACTTTAGATGGTTTAGAAGTACTTTGATTGATTTTCCTAAGTGGAATTACAATGGATGTGGCTTAAGGAGACATTGAGAGTCAAGTTATAATCACCCCTTTCACAAGAGAACATTTGTTTCAAAACAGTCAACGTAATCATCAATTCAATAAAAAACTATCATCATAAACTTAATTGAAATATTTCTTTTTGATCCAATTAATATAGGAACTGGTGTGTATAATGATTGTAATGGGGCCAAATTATCGTTCTCCGACATTAGCTTTCATTGTTTACCTACACACAATTTTTTAAAGTAATTTTCATGGGGAAATCTCTGACTCATGATCAGTTTTTCCACTATTCGATTGATTACAAAACTTTTACTTTTTTCAAATATTTATATTAGGATAGATGTCGCGAACATTCGTTGTTTCTATATTAAAGCTCGACATTAAAATTACTGGATTATTTTTAGAGCAATTAGCAAATAAACGCCGTGCGAGGAAAACATGAATAGAAATAAAAATTAACTTTATATTTATTAGGTAGGAATCTTTTCAGACAACCCATGTATCTTGGAAATGCATACGTTTCAGAAAATATAATTGTCCATAATACCATAGAGAAACTGATATAAGGTTTGTTCCAACACATCAAAAAACTGTTCTTGGAACAGTGACGCGCATGTGCAATAGCAAAAATGCGTTCCAACCACGAGAGAACCGTTTAGCGAACGATTCCTAATTGTTTTGTTCCAACCCGATTTGGTATCGTTATGGAATCGGTTCAAGAACGATGATTTCGATACTTGACTAAAAGCAGATATCAAGGGAACCGACTTGCGCAGTACATATATCCATATCTAGTTTTAAGTTAGTTGGCTCGATTTGTTGTCGTGTTTATTTATTAGTTGAATTTTATGGGAGCGATCTTATTTATATTTTTCTACAACTACTATGCAAAACACGCTTTTCTACACAAATTTTTATGCGCAAAGCAAGCCTTTTCTTAATTAGTTTGATATCCGTTAGAAAAGTAATAATGTAGAGTGTGGGAAAAGTACACGTTATGGTACTTTTCCGCACGGAAATGTCACTTTGCCCACGGAAATGTCAATGTCAAATTTTTTTGAGAATACTTTATAGTGGATTTCTGGGTGTTCAAATTTTAAATTTAAACTAAAAATTCTGTAAGTAAACTATTTTTTAGATTATGTATTTCAGTTTATTGATTATAGATTATAAACAAATTCATTTATTACCCATTATTTTAGGAACTATGAACCGAGATCATAATTTATCTTTCGAGTTGCCGAATTCCAATATTGAGAATACTCCTCCAGATATTATCGAAAAGGCTCAAAATGCAATCGAAAATTTGTTACCTGGAGTTTCAAAACACAAATATCAAAAACAATACAGCAAATTTATGAACTGGAGGGAAATAAACAATATTAAATCATTCTCAGAAAATGTTTTGTTGGCTTATTTTCAAGAAATTTCTGCAAACTTTAAACCGTCTACACTGTGGTCTATATATTCAATGATAAGGAGCCTCATAAGTATCAAACATAACATAGATATTTGAAAGTATACAAAACTTCGAGCATATTTAAAAAAGCCAAACGAAAAAAGCTGTGACAAAAAAAATTCCTTACATTGACATCTGCTGAATTCCATAAATTTTTAGAAGAAGCGCCAGACAATATCCATCTACTCGTCAAAGTAAGTCATAATTTTAAAGATTATATTTAGTTATTCAATCTATTATTATTTAGTAACCAATGTACTTCATAATATAGAAAAATGGAAATAAAAAACTTAAAATAAAATAAAGCAGCGGAAAGACCTAAATACAGTATTTCATAATTGTTGCCGCGATAGCTTAGTGGAAAACACATCAGCATTGGAACGAAGAGGCCCGGGTTCAAATCCTGTCGACTTTTTTATATATTTGCAATTTATTTAATCTTTTTACTTTAATTTTGCAACTAAATTAAAATTTTAATTTCAATCACTAATTTACTTGTAGGTTGTCATGGCTTTTGGATTGGCCGGAGCATGTCGAAGGGAAGAATTATGGAAATTAACTATTGATAACGTAAAAGATTTACAAGAAGCCTTATTGGTTACTGTTCCAATCACTAAGACAAAAATAACACGTACATTTACTGTAGTTGGAAAATTCTATGATTTATACAAAAAATATGCACGTCTGCGTCCACAAAATACAAATGAGAAGAGGTTATTTCTTAATTACCAACACGGAAAATGCACGCCGCAAGTAGTGGGCATAAATAAATTCGGAAATATGCCTAAACAAATAGCAGAATATTTAAAATTACTTAACTCTAAATTGTACACGGGTCATTGTTTTAGACGATATTCAGCTACAATTTTAGCAAATTCAGGCGGAGACTTATTAACATTGAAGCGACATGGTGGATGGCGCTCAAATACAGTGGCGGAAGGATATATTGACGACTCGATATCAAACAAAATTGATATTGCCAACAAAATTGAAAAATCTATTATACCTGGGGCTTCGACTTCATATATATTATTCCTGATGAAAAACAAGCATCAACATCTTCGTTGACAAACATTAACGATAACTTATCATCAAAAATAGATAATATACCAGGGATAACAATTCGAAATTGTTCCAATTTTACTATCAACTTTTAACTAATGTTTCTATATTCTGTGTTCATTTCTTAAATTCGTTTTGTTTAAGTTAAATAAAATACATATGTAAGCTACTTTTTTCTTTAATTAATAAACGTAGTTGTAGAAAAAATATTGTGTACAACTCGTACGCAAAGCACTTTTCCCACTCGCTGGATTTGCGGTACTCGCCTTACGGCTCGTGCCACAAACTTCTGCGCTCGTGGAAAAAGTAACGCTTTGCGCACTTGTTGTACAAACTACTATTGTTTGTACTATTTGTTGATATTTTCCAATATGAGTGATAACGACGTGGACGACATTTTTGACTCGTTCCAGTGATTTAAGACTCGAGTCAGTAACCAAACCGTTCAAACCACGATCTATTTTGGAACCGTTATTAGAACGGTAAACACTGGACGCCTGGGTAACAAACCCTTAAGTCTTTATGAAAATCATTCAGTTTTATAAGAAATTACCTACGAGTTATACTCAGTACTCGACATATATAGTAGTATACTACGGTTACTGTGTAATTCAAAATAGATGATAATAATTTCGATTGTATGGCTCTTAATAATGATTGTAAGAAACATTATTGGGAGTGAAATCCAAATATTATGGTAAAAGCTTTTCGACTTGGCTCTACATTAGTGAGGAATTTTTGGAAATTGTAGTTTTCTGAAGAAAAAATAAATAATTCTCGTATTATATCCGATATTGGTCCAGATAACAATCATGGTTCCTTTTAATTACAACCAAAACATTTGTTGTAATGATATTTTTTCCTCATAATGTTATGTTTACACTTATTTTTGAAAAAAATAGATACAATTTACGATAACAAAATCATACTTGTGAAAGAATTTGGAGGTAATTTGTTAAATGTCTCGAAATTTAAATGGTGTAAGTAGGCAGTACCATCAAGGTTTTATTATAGTCTGAAAAGATATACTAGTGTAATTATATCCCTATAGATAAATAATATAGTTAGACAAATTTGCTAAGATACACTTAATTACAGATTGACACGAATTAGTAAAAAGTTCAGAACAAAACGAACATTCTAATTGTCCTCGTTCTTTTCCATTAATTGATTATTCAGCCAATATTTTGGAGGCACATGCTAACATAAGTTTGGAGGTTGTGGCAAATGTTTGGAATATTTGAGTCATTATTTCAGCAGTATTTTAGTTTCATTTGAAAGCTGAAATGCTAATTCGGGAGTTTATTGCATGAAAACAGACACGATAATATGTCTTTTGTTTTAATATTACATGAAAATTGCTACATTTATTTAAAATTCATATTCTTTATAATTTTATTTTTATTGAAAATCATTAAAGCTATCACAGTTACAGAATACGGTTTTAGAATTAAATGTTTTGGAGTTTTTGTTAGTCATAGAGGAATAATAGCTCTACTTGAGAAACAAGTAAATCCATTGATCTGAAATATGTGGAGTAACTCTGCACCTCACAAATGGGTAATCCTTGTAATTAAATTTTGAGTTTGTCACTGAAAGATCATTAGCAATATTCTTTTTCGTGACTTTTCTATGTATGTTCCCACCTATCTTTCGATATCGTTATCTTTTCAGTATCATTTATTCAAATCTCTCATCAATATAAAGATGCTTAATTTAACAATTTAACCTGTAAGTCACCTAAAAGTTATTCTAATAGCAAAACATATTATTGTTTTAATTAATGACACATTTGAAATGTGTTTAGAGGTCATTGACGTACTTACTAACAACACATTAATTTGACATAAGTTGAGAATGAGATTGAAAAAAGGAGTTGTCAAAAATTCGATAACTACATTTGTATATATGTTACCGTAAATACCCGAAATCCGTTAATACGCGTAATAACTAGTAAGAACCCGAAATAACTAGGAATGTCGGTAATTTCGCGTTCTTACTAGTAAGAACGCGTAATTACTACGAGGTCTAGGAAAATACCGAATTAAAACTATTATTCGGCTATTTACTGAAATTTTCAGTTAGAACGCGTTCTTTCTAAGCACACAACAGTAAATAACCGAATTTTAAAATTTATGAATGCCTAAAATTAATATTGTAGGTAAGTATCTGTTAGATAATAAAGTGCGGTTGGTTTCAGTTAATTTATAGCACAAAAAAAATTTACAGAACAAATGAAACATAGAACAAGCGAAATTCAAACAAAAGTGAACAATATAACTTAGCTTACTTATTATTGCAAGAGGTACTATTATGGCATTTTGAATTGCATAGAACATTATTTTTTTTGCATTTGCATAATTTACTTTTACAATTTTTAGTGCTTTTGCACATAAAAAACCCTGGCTAGAACCAAAATTAGATGAAGCTGCTTGACGTAAAGAAATTTGTTTATCTTTCCTTAAAAATCAATGTCAATAAATTTTTGCTTGCAAATATCAAATTCGGATCTGGTATACAGATGATTTATGACTCCATCTTTTGTACCTAACTGGTACATGTTGTCGTCGGTCTTCAGTAACACAACAGCTATTATATTTCTGAAAGCACCTTTTGCTTTATCCACATCAGGAATAGGTACCTTAACATTATCCATTATCGCCAACGTTTGCAGGTGGATGTGTTTTATCACTGTAGCGTTTCATCCTTTTTGCCTGATGAATTAGCGATTGGCTTGCTTCTGACCTTACTGCTTTAATATTGTCTTCTGTTTTACAATTCAAACAGAAGTCACGATCAATGTTAGTCGGTAAAATAGCACCACATTTGTTGCAAAAGCGTTCTTGTTCTTCTTCTGGATCTTTTTCAGCAATGTCGTCTTCTGAATTTGAATTTCTTCTCTCATCGTGGTAACATCATTAACGACTTTTTCCAAATCCTCTTCCCGCTCTAAAGATGAAATAACCTCAGGAGGCAAAGACGATGTAGTTAATCCAACTCTAGGTTCGATGCCAAACGTGGCCTTATATGGAGTTTGCCTTATGCCTGAATGATAGGCACGATTTTTCATAAATTGTACAAATGGTAGACATTCTGACCATTTTACAGTTTTATTATCGGACATCCATGAAGCAATCATATTTTCAACATCTTGATTGGCCCTTTCGACTGATTCCTGGCTCTGGCTGTGTCGTGGCTTTCCGTGAACAATCTTAAGTTCTGGCCATAAGGATTTAAATTCGTTTATAACACAGTTCGCATATTCTCGACCGTTATCACTGTGTAATATGCACGGCGCTCCAAAAGTCAAAAATATTTCGTTCTATTTGTATCCGATTTCTTCAGCTCGTTTAGATGTTAAAGCTCTTAACAAAATGAACTTGGTTAAATGATCTTGATACACCATTATGAATTTATATTCTCCATCTGATTGGCTCTGCATATCGATTAGATCTACTTGGCATCGGCTGTTTAATTCATTGTGTAAAATTGGTTTAGAAACCAATCCCCTTTTCTTCTTAGATTTTTTACTGTTGCAGACTTCGCACATCGACAGAAATAAATTTATCATTCTGGTAGTAATATTTGCATATTTTCTTGCTGTTTCTATTCGAAGTCGGTCCCGACCACCATGCCCAATTGCTACGTGAGCAGCTTCGATAACATCAAAGATTTCTTCAATTGGGAGGTAATATAATATTTCATCATTCTTGGATTTTGCTATAATATGCTGAACGCCACTTAATTCCATGATGTCAAAACGGTTTAAACGACGATACTGTAGGGTAGTTTTCTTTTTTGTCAGTTTAGCTTCTTTAATTTCTTGAAGTAGATTTTCGTAAGTTTCTTTATTCATAATAGTATATTTCGATAATTTGGGATCTTTACTGCACGTACTTAATAAACCATTCGTAAAGTTTTCTTTCCCAGCAATCAGCGAAGAATTCATTTTTCGAAGAACAACGTTTATCAAAGTAACAAACGGCAAAAGGCGTGGTACACACAGTAACAACTTCAGATAAAATAACGTATTATGGAGCCGCGCAAGGTGCGGGGGAACCTTCCCCTGTCTTTCGAGACATCGCGAGATGAAATGTGGCCAATCCCTGCAAAGATCGAGTAACACTCAGTGGTTACTAACTTACGCTTAGAAAAGGCGAATTTCCTCGATACTAGCTAGCTTAACCAGGTTAACAAAACTATGACGTCAGTGGTTAACGTAGTTTGGATCTGTAGTATGTCATCATCATTTTGATAGGGGGATGTCAAATGTCAGTATCGTCATTCTATATTATTTTTTATTATTTATATCACTAATATAATATAAAATGTTCATCAGTTATAGGTAGAGAAAAGAATATCTATTCACAATTTGGAATTCTTTACCTTTTTGTAGAAGATTAATAATTTCTACTGTATCATTAATACTGTATAACTCTTCGTTTACAAATACTTTGTATACATTAATTATTCTGACTTACTTTTTCAACGAAAGTCCCGTTGTTATTAACATTTAACCTCAATAACAACGATAAACCACAGACAAACTGACAGATCATTGCTTCAAACCACATGTTAACTACCTCGGCCAGGTGGTTTGAGATGTTGGTTAAATGTGACGCCATTGTTTGGAATATGTATCGAGGAAATTTGAGTAGTTAACTTTTTTCTAACCAGGTTAGCGTGGTTAGTCTCGAGGAAATATCCCTAAAGAACGCGTTCAAACTGAAAATTTCAGTAAATAGTCGAATAAAAGTTTTAATTCGGTATTTTCCTAAACCTCGTAGTAATTACGCGTTCTTACTAGTAAGAACGCGAATTTACCGATACTCCTAGTTATTACGCGTATTAACGGATTTCGGGTATTTACCGTAACATATACATGAAAGAGATTTTACGAGTCATTAAATGTAGCACACCATAAAAATCAATAAACGTGACAAACGCCAAGAGTAAATATGCAGTCACGTCAGTATATATAAAAAATAAGTTTTGCCTTCTAGCAACGAACAATAGCTTGTTATTGTTCGTTGCTTCTAGTTAGTGTCAAGTGGCATAACTGGACCTAAAAACTATTTGTATTTAAAAAATAATTGCCTATTAACAGTCGTTCTTTGTTTCTCTTGAATTTTTCATTGGAAGATTTTGTGCTTTAATGTAAAACAGAGTCGTATATTTTTTAACCGCACCATTACAAAAAGTTATTCTAACGTTTTAACAGTTTAAACTTATACATGCCCGTCCATACAAAATGAAAATTATAGGTTAAGTTGCGCTTTGGTTTTTCATATGAAATCGTTGAGGTTGTTCACGGGGATACATTGCACTGCAACCTTAAGGTTTATTGTACCCATACTCTAGGTTAATAAATAATAAGTACCATTAAAAATATGAGAGCATAAACAAATATAACCAAACTTTTACTTAAGTATAAAGACAAATGATAATTCCCATTTACTGGTGTGAGGGTGTGTCATGCCCTTATCAGTGTAGCTTTTGCCAATTTATCAGCATAGCATTGAGCAAACGAAATAATGACCACATCGTTCTAATTTTAATTTATTAATTACTATCAAACACTGGTCACAATGTTCTAGTTTTCGTATGTAGCAAAAGCAAACCCGGAAATCTTGAGAGAATAACCGGAAAACACAACAAGGAAAGTTGATTGAAAATTTTTCAAGACTCCCACCATACCCAGCGAACTAAATTACATACTGGATTCATATTTCAATAGGACAATATTAATCCTATGCATTTGTCTAGACTGTGCCACAGTTTCTTTTTTATAATGATTAAAAAAATCTTAACATTTAAATTAAATTGGTTTGTATATTATTATATAAAAGAATTTGTGCTTCCATAAAATTAACAGATATGTTGATTTCTCAAAAAGATTTTTTAGGATGTGGTTTATAGCATATTTACTGGAAGATGTGAATTCAGTCCCTTAACTTTTAAGTAAACATACATAGGTTCGTTTTTAAAAATAACTATTAATATACATTGCCAATAATACCAATACCAGTATAGGATATTCAGACCCTTATCAGCAAATATTAAACAGCTAATCTTAATTTTTATTTGCATCAAATTCCTAAAAAAAAAGAAATTTCAATTTCTTAACAGGTGCTATATCGTGAATTGCCTATACATGATTTGGGAAACATCGTCTATATTTTATGGACTGGCGACTATTCAATAACTAGTTTAATTTAGAATTCAATTTCGATCATTCATTCGACGCAGTTATTACGATCATAATAGATTGTTGGATAGCATGGGTATCGGTTTGCACAACAATATTTGTACAGTGTTGTTATTCTTATACAAGGTGTTTCTAAAAAAAATTTAAAACTGGTCTGATAACGTCAATTCAAAAAAGGAAGGTCCTTAGAAATGAAAATACATAATATATTTATAAAACGATAATATGCAAAGACAAGAGAAGTTATTATCACCAACACCATTCAAAATTGAGAGAGGGAAAATTAAAGTTGTACCCAATAGGAAAATATCTGCCCGAAAATGATTAATGTCAGTGGTCATGAAATTAATCCCTTGACATGGATAAGAAAAATCTTAATTGAACTCTGCAACGCTTTAATTGAAGAGTAAATATAGTATTAATACGTTGTCTGCCACCATGAGAAGAAAAAATTTGGTCCCCCTGTGCCAAATTTTGTTTTGCCCAGATTTCAACATAATTTTATTTGTAGAACACAGAGTTATTTTCAAAATTATCATAGCTTGTTAATGTTTCCCGCATTTTTGCAAAAAAAAACGTGACACAGCGTTGGTACCTCGCGGCACAGAACGTACAATTGAGCCGCTTGTGCCGCGAGATACGAATACTATGCCTCAACGACAAGTTTCGACAAATTCTAACCAGTCCAAGAGACTACTGGGAATCCGCAAAACTTGCGCGCCAGTTCTGTTTCATACGTGATTGGGTGAATAGTGCGTTGAAATGAGTTACGAAAAACAGCAAGAACGTCTCCAAAAAATATGGGACAACATAATGTCGGACGAAGAGGAAGATCCGTTTGCTGCCAGTGGTTCCTCAGATGATTATTTACCAGGAAGTGAAAGTGATAGCGAATGTGGGAAAAACCTTAAGAAAAAGCGCAGAGACACGATATAAAAAATGTAAAGTCAAAGGGCGGACCGGTTAAGTGCGTTCCAAGCTCATCTTTGCCAGGTATAATAAATAATACTATGCTACTTCACATGTAACAAAATTTTTGTAATAAATTTCAATTGTATTATCGCAAACTAGCGGTTTTCGTGGTTTTATGTCAAAATGCTTGAATATTGTATTCTTTCTTCAGATTTTTGTCATTCTCAACTTGCACCTCTTCGGAATTTAGAAGCTTCGTGCTCCATTACTAGAACTGTTCGTGGGAATAAATCAAACGACACCTCCGGAAAGTTTCAAAAACAGCCATAAGTAGATACATGAGTATCTAACAGATTCCTTTTTACAGACGAGTCCGACGTTAAAAACGAAGCAAATACTGTTGACCATGTCATAGAAGAAGTAGTGAATCAAGGCATCACCAAAATAGCATCTTACAGCTCAGGAGAAGAGGCAACAGAGGGCGAAAAAGTAGAGTGGAGACCAATCACAGCATCAAGAAGCTTGAAGACATTAGATTTTACGGTAACTAGAGTAGGAATCAATCCTGATTTAGTGGAACCATACTTCAGCAAAAGTCCGTACGAGTTTTTTTCGATTGTTTTTTACACCTGAAATCTTACATCACATTATCATTGAGATCAACAGATACGCAGCTGAAAGAAAAAACTAACAAACCAAAATCTCGCTTACAAAATGGACTGATACCAACGACGATAAGATAGAGTTATTTTTTGCAATCTTACTGTTTACTGTGAATGGGTTTATATATTTCCTTCAATTACAGACTACTGGTCTAAAGAAGAAATTTACCAAAATGGTATTTGCAAGTATATGAGTAGAAACAGGTTTCAGTTATTGTTACGCACGTTACATTTCTGCGACAATGAGGAACTTCCAGAAGGAGTCGTCGATAAGCTTCGCAAAATAAGACCGATGCTAGATATGCTGACCGCAAGATATGAATATGCTGTAGTACCGCCAGAAAACGTATGTATTGATGAAACCTTGGTACCATTTCGAGGACGACTTGGTTTTCGTCAATATATCAAAAATAAAAGACACAAGTTTGGTATAAAAGTCTATAAATTGTGCATCAAAAATGGATACACTTTCAATTTTTCAGTATATTGTGGACAAACTGAGCTAAATAAACAGCCGCATTCCTCCTCAGAACAAGTTGTTTTGGACTTGATGGAACCACTCCTAAACTCTGGTAGAACATTATATGTTGATAAGTACTACAACAGCGTGAATCTAGCAAATCTTGAGAAGAAAACTCATTTAGTTGGAATATCAAGGAACAGACGAAAACACAACAGTCTGGAAGTAGGAAAAGCAAAACTAAAAAAAGGAAAATGTATTGTTCGATTTATTGATCCCGGAATCATGCTAAAGTGGAGAGATGAGAGAGATGTTTTGGCTCTCAGTACAAAGCATCTAGATGAAATGAGAGCTATGCCAAGTCGAACAGATCCTGGCAGAAAAAAACCGGCGCTAATCGTTGATTATAACAACTCTAAGGCATATATAAATCTCGCAAATCAACAGAAAGCCTATAACACCCCTCTCAGGCACGGAATAAAAGGGTACCAGAAACTGGCAGTCGAAATAATTTTGAGAACTACCCTGGTAAACGCCCATGTGGTGTATTCAGAACTAACACAAGACAACAAAAGCATCACGGAATTGAAAAAAGATATTTTGAAACATATTTTTGAAAAACACGTATGTATTCAGGAGCCCGAAGCTCAACCAAATTTTCAAGCTGAGCGACACGAACTAGAGCAAACTGGGAAGCGGTTGCGTTGCACGGTATGTTACGAGAAATTTAGTGCAGTTTGGACGAAAAGTGGCTCAAAATAAAACCACAAAACCGACTTGGTCTTGCCCTACTTGCAAGAAAGCATATTATGTCGATTGCTTCTTTCACTCTCATAAAAATTGTGTAGCATGATTCTACTTTATAACAGAATGTAAATTTTCGTTTATACCTCGTTTGTGTGAACTAGCTTTATTTTCATGAATTTTATAGAAATAAATCTATTATTTCAGTAAATCTACTTATTTTATTACAAACTGTTCTTTTAGTTTATATTATACCCATAACTTCCAATAATAAAGAGTCTGCAGCTTTGTGCAAAAAATTTCAACCCACAATACACAATTATGACGAGAAAATCCAAACTAAAAATAATTTTCGAGGGCTTTTCCTCGCGTCTTGCCTACTGTGCCGACATATGAATTATAGGCTTTTGAGAACAATACGTGCCTCGCTAAATTAAAGGATATCAGTACTTGTGGCACAGCATATGTACCTCAGTGCACAAACCTAACGTTTAATGGAGGCACACACCCCGTGCCTCATGGCAGTCAACGTGTTAAATTATGTAACTGAATAAAAGCCATAAAATCTTGTGCCTTTAGTACATAACCTAAAAAGTAGCTGATAATGCTATTTTCTGAATGCATAACAAATAACATAAAAAATATCAATTACACAATAGTTATTTGTAAAACAAGTGTCACAATGACTCGTTTTGTAATACGAGTGAAGTTTGCACAACGAACCGCGAAGCGGTGAGTTGTGCAAATCACGAGTACTACAGAAAGTCATTGTGGCACAAGTTATACACAATATTTTTTATAATTCGCATTTATTTAATTATTTAAATAAAATAGAATTTCATATAATCCCTGTTTTTAATCTAGGAGGAGTGGTTTGAATCTAAGTTGGCAATTCTGTAGATTCCTAATTGGTCAGATCACAGATGGTTTTATTCAGCACTTCTGACTTTTGACATATTATAACCGAATAATTGTGTAAATTGTAAACAAACTTTCATTTAAGCAAAAAGAGGATGATTATTTGTTTCGTATATGCTCTTGCGATCTATTTATATTATATTGTTACGAAACAGCACACTGGTATAGTCCCTAAAACCGACTCTGTCTAAGCCAGGTATAAAAGTTAAAATTATTGCGGATACGCAGTTGTAAAAAAACTGTTTACGAGTTTACGACTATCTTATGTAAACATTGTTTTTGTGACCAGAGTTATCTAGAAAAGGCCAGAAAAATTATTCGTGACTGTGTAAGCGGCAGCCCAGAATTTACTAGTAAAAACGGCTTTAATATATAAGGGAGTGATCAGGAAGAGTGAGTTTAGTTTATAATTTGACATCGTGAGTTAAACAGTAAATAAGTGAATATAAAGTGTTTATATAAATTAGTTTGAGTGAATATACAGTTAATATGAATTAATAATTAAGCGATTAGTTAAGTATATATAAATTAAGTGTTGGTGAGTTAGTGTTTAAATAAATTAGTAAGTACCCATACCGTGTGTTTAAAATTTATCCCACCCGTTTATTGTTTAAATAAATTAGAAAAACATTACAATATCATGAACAGAATTATTTCTGTAATACATCTTCACATAGATATCTGGTAATTTATCCCAAAAATTGAAAGTTTTGTATACCAATTTATTGATCCTATACAATATAAAAATAAACAATTGACATATCATTGATAAATAAACGTTAGCGTACTTTATTCATTAATATTTTTAATATATAAATCATTCTAATTTACCTTTAATATAATAATTTGCTAGCTAGAACAACGCTAAACCATTTTATTTATAATTTATGTCCAGGTTAAAGTCAAATGTCAAATAAAAATATAACTAAATTCAATAACCAACTGTACACTAAAAATTACTATAACAGTGTTCAAAGAGCTTCACTGTTCCTCTTTTATATGCGAATTATAAAAAAGATATTAAAATATTTAGTGAAATGTCAGAAGGCGACAAATACTCTCAACAATTCCAAAGCTAATAATACATAGGGGTCGAAAGCATTCCTCTAAATAAAAAAATTCAGTTGATATACTTCATTTTTCGTATAAAATATGTTAATAATAATGCGTTTTACAGAAGTTTTATTCAGTAGTTGAAAAAAAAAATCGGAATATAAGTAGAAGTGGAAGAAAAAAATAATTTTACTGTTTCGACCCTTGCTCTGTGGAATCTACTCATATTACTTTTTAAATGAAACTAACTGTTTCTAAATAATTCCACAATATATTTTATCAATATATTGTGGAATTATTTAGAAGCGGTTAGTTTCATTTAAAAAAGTAAAAATAAGAATATTTATTCCAAAAAATTCAGTTTAACTTCAAATTGCTTACTTGAAATAAATGTTATTCCATTTGTAGATTTAATTTTTTTAATAATTTCAATAATAATCGGAATAAATTGTCTTGCGACGTATTTTACTTGAAAACTCACGGAGAACAGAAACAATTTCATAATTAGGTTTGGAATTTTTAAAATTCTTTAATTTCATTTTAGAAATGTAAGAATGACTTTTGAATCGAGAAAGAACGTTTAATCTGTAAAAATAAGCAGTGAAGAACAATTTAGGAAGCTACTAACGAGTTCCCACAGAAAAATTAAGTTATTCATCCCATTCGATTTCCATTGCTAGAATCCTAAAGACATATCTATGAGAAGACTGGGATTTATTATATCCAAGGAAGTGGTTAGTTTCAAAGTGTACAATCACCTGTCACATTATACTTCCAAATCGTACAAAATCCTAAATTGATATATAAAACAAAACTTGTGTAAGAGATAAAAAAAATAAATGACTATGAATCAATATTAATATATATAATATAATAAAAAGAAAATATTAAATAACCACAAAATGTAAATACAATATTAATAATGGTACGGTCCGTTATTGGGTTACTACCTGAAAGCGATCAGCTCCTAAGTGCATAGCGAATTGTGCGAGTATAAAATCGAATAAATTCAATCCAAAGTCATAATCTACCTCAGTTAATTACAACAAATAAAATATGTAAGTACTATTTACAACTGAATTAGAATAGTATATAGAAGTAATAAGACGAAATTTCATCAACAAATCAGCCGCTTATCAAAACGAATTCCATTATCCACTTTTTACTTCTGACTGTCTCAGTAGACAGGGTCGGACCTGCACATGATAGTGCAGAAGCAGAAAATAGTTTTAAAAGTTACTTAATTTCAAAATTATATCATGAATAATAACTCTAAAAGCAATTCACAACAACCCGGATTGTCATATTCAAGTGTATTGGGACAAAGTCAACAACCAAAGTACCCGCTAAAAGAACAAGCTATTATTTTTCCGTCAATAACAGGAATCAAATGCCAAGAATACTTGTATCAAGTCGGTCCACTTATCTCACCTAAAAATATACTATATGCTTCACGCATGGCTAATGACAGAATATGTATATATTTATCATCGAAACAGATTGTAGACAAATTTTTGAAAGAGCATGGAGGAGAAATTACTATTAATGGCCAACAAATCAAAGCTCGTAGGATGATTACTCCAGCAGAAAGACTTGTAATTTCAAATGTTTGCCCTTCAATCCCTAACGAAATTATCCAAGAAGCCTTAGAAAATATTGGACTAAAACTAATGTGAAATATAACATTCCTAAGAATTGGTGTAACTGATCCCGCGTACAGCCATATTCTCAGTTTCCGACGTCAAGTATATATTGATCCACCAAATAACCTTACAGTACCAGACAGTCTCCTTATACAATTCGAAACAACCAGTTATCGTATTTTTCTCAACATGGATGGGCAAGGTTGTTATAAATGCAAACAACCAGGTCACACTGCATACAACTGTACCTCTTCCAGCCAAGTTAATAATACTCCTAACATGCCACTACACTCCCAATCAAATATAAGCGACAGCAACACCACTACGTCTACACCTCAAGTTCAAGCTAACGTTACTACTCCTACACCACCAGAGAAAATCAATATTACTACTCCTACACTCCAACCTAAATCCATCAACAACTCAACCGAACTTAAAACAAACCAAATAGACATAATAAATAATGATCACACAGAAACCAACAAAAGAAAAATCAACGAAATTGAAAGTCCCCCAATACCAGATAACATCACTGAAGAGGAAACAACTTTCAAAACACCTAAAGAAAAAAAACCTAAGAAAGTTGGGCTTGACGAAATAATGAAAATGATGGAACCCGCCAAAAATTTCATTGAGGAACACGCAGACGAACTAATATTAAATTATGATCAACTGACAGATTTGATTACCAATATTCATGGTTCTTGTGATCCAATCAGTACCATAAGAAATTATACCTCAGATTTTGAGTCCCTCATTAATATGCTGGAAAAAGTGTAGCCCCAAATCACGAACAAATCCGCTTAACCAAGAAAAGAAAACGATTACGACGATACATATCAGAAGGCCGCATTGACTCTGGAAGTGAGTCGTCGACACAATCATCATATTAGAAATGGACATACTTCAATGGAATTTAAATGATTATTACGTACACTATGAAATGTTGAAACAACTATTGTCTAAGTACAAACCAAATTCTATTTGTTTAAAGGAAACACATTTTAAAGACAGTAATGTACATAACTTGAAAAACTATAACATATACTATAAAAACAGACCCACTGGAGAAAGGAGGGGGGGGGGTGTTGCCACATACGTTAAAAATAATATCCAATCAAATAAAATTGACATAATCTCAGATCTAGAAGCTGTTGCGGTTACCGTTTTCTATCCATCTAAAATAAATATTTGCAATATTTACATTCCCTCCAATATCATTCTCAATAAAAATGATTTGGTGAACTTGATTGAACAAATACCTCAACCTCGTATAATTGTCGGAGACTTCAACGGTCACAATTTATTGTGGGGATCGGAGAAACAAGACGATAGAGGTAATCCTATTGAGGAAATTATAAATGACTACAACCTCACTTTGCTTAATAATGGATCTAACACAAGATTCAACTCACACAATGGGACATCGTCTGCTATAGACTTGGCAATATGTGATGTCGCTATTACTCCTCTTTTAAACTGGGAGGTAATGCCATATCTCTATGACAGCGATCACTTCCCAATAATAATCTCTGACATTAGAACCGGCGCAGAAAATAGCAAACCTTTACAAAAATGGCGTCTTAACAATGCAAACTGGAATCAATTTTCCCTAAATATTGAAACATTACTTTCTCAATACAAAATAACAGAGGATATCGACGAAACAGTTAACGAATTTACCAAAATAATTGAACAAGCCGCCAAAGACAGTATTGGGATGACAGAAACCATCATAAGCCACAATCCGGTACCCTGGTGGAATGACGAAAGTCGTCAGGCAATAAAAGCAAGTAAAGCAGCATTTAATCGCTACAAAAAATACAAGACTCCTGAAAATCTAGCAAGTTTTAAGAACCTTAGAGCTAAGACAAGATATACGCTAGAAAAAGTAGAAAAGAGTGCTGGAAGACTTACGTACAAAATATAAATAGTTCAACTAATATTAGCACTATCTGGAAAAAAAATTAGGCAAATATCGGGACACAAATCATATCAGAAAATTGCTGCCTTAGAAGATAACGGACAAATCATTAGCAATCCAAAACAAATTGCTGATTTACTAGCCAGCAATTACGAGAAACAATCTAGCGATGCTGCTTTCGAAGAAAATTTCCTGGAAAATAATGAAACCAGTCTACGCAACTTTCACATTAACAATATAGACACGGACATCAACAAGCCCCTTCAAAAGAGCGAGTTTGACGAAGCACTTACTTCTTTTGATGATTGCAGCCCAGGGCCAGACAACGTGTCTATTAGCTTTCTGCAACGCTTCCCAGAAACAGCTAAAGCAACACTGCTAAAAATATTTAATCAAATATGGACAAAACATACGTACCCAAAAAAATGGTCACAAGGAATAATTATACCCATTCAGAAGACAGGGAAAAATAAATTATTAGTCGATTCTTATAGACCCATATCTCTAACTTGCACCATGTGCAAATTACTAGAAAAATAATCAATAACAGACTTGTTTGGGAGTTAGAACGAAGAAAATTGATAATACCAGAACAGAGTGGATTTAGAAAACACAAAAGCACAATCGATAACATCATCGACTTAGAAAGCGACATACATGAGGCTTTAGCAAACAATCAGAAATGTATAGCTGTATTTGACATAAACAAAGCATTCGATACGGCATGGAGGCCTAACATAGTAAAAACCTTGCAATAATGGAATATAGACGGAAACATGCTGGCTTTTATTTACAATTTTCTAAATAATAGAAGTTTCCAAGTTAGGATAAACGGCTCGATCTCCGATCTAAAAACACAACAACATGGAACACCGCAGGGATCAGTAATCAGCCCAACTTTATTCCTTATAGCTATAAATAACATCACCACTAATATACAGAAACCAATAAAAGTCCGACTGTACGCGGATGATCTGGTAATGTACATAAAAAGTAAAAATCTAACAACTATGAAATCGATTCTACAATCACACATAAACATACTTGAAAAATGGTCTAAGGACTCCGGTTTTCATTTCTCTGCAGAGAAAACCAAATGTATAATGTTCTCCAGGAGAGAAGTAGGCCAAAAGCCACTACTTGAACTAAATGGTAGTCCCCTCGGGTATGTTTCAAAAATCACATTTCTGGGAATGATCTTCGATTCGCAACTAAATTGGGATGAACACATTAAGAATCTAGTCGTTAGATGTCAGAATGGACTAAATCTATTAAAAGTTCTCGCAAACAGAGAGTGGGGATCTGATCGAGAAACTTTACTCCTAATCTACAGACATCTTATTAGATCCAAGATCGATGGATCCATCGCCTACGCCTCCGCTAAAAAACGCATATTAAAACGCTTAGATGTCATAGCAAACCAAGCATTGCGCATCATTTCTGGAGCTTATAGAACATCCCCTATCGAAAGCTTACAAGTAAAGCTAGGAGAGCAATCACTAGATAAAAGAAGGCAATACCTGACTGTCATATGCCAGTACTATAATGGGTAACCAAGAACATCCAAACTACAATAACACAGTAGCAAATAGATATCAAAACACCTACGAATTCAGGAAAAGAGTCGACTACCCCTTCTATCAGAGTTTCCAAATATATCATACAACTAGACATGCAGATACCTTCCATACTAGAAGCAAATGTTGATATACCACCGCCATGGCTTATTAAAATTCCGAGCATAGACACCAGCTTAACCAACTTTAACAAGGCAGAAACTCCAGCCTCCACAGTATATCAGAAGTTTCAGACGAAACTCTCCATGTATTCTAACTTTCATAAAATATATACTGATGCATCCAAAACCCCAAATGGAGTTGGAGCTGCTGTGATCACTTCCTATAAACCACCTTTGAAATATAAATTACCCGACGTAAGTTCTGTGTATACAGGAGAAATATATGCTATCCTACAAGCTTTAATCGAAATTCAATCGTCAAACCTGCAAAAAACTGTAATAATAACAGACTCCTTAAGTGCCCTAAGTACCTTGAAAAATATTTACACTAACAACCCTCTTGAACTACAAATCAAGACTCAACTGCATCTACTACAAAACAACAACTTGGATGTCAGATTCTTATGGGTGCCCTCTCATCAAGGAATACAAGGAAACGAAGATGCTGACATACATGCAAAAGACACTACAGTATGCAGAGATGTACATATAGTGAACAGTGCGGTTTACAGTGACGTGAAACCTACATCAAAATGAAAATTAATTCTCGGTGGCAATCGGAGTGGCAAGGATCACTCCAAAAATTAAGACAAATAAAGGAAAGTGTCAAACAGTGGCCGCGAATGTGCAGTAACCGCTTAAAACAGGTCGTAATAACCAGACTAAGAATAGGTCACACTAAACTTACGCATGAATATTTAATACGGAAAACTGATAAACCTATGTGTATAATTTGTAGCCGTGAACTAAATGTAAAACATATACTATTAGAATGTACATTATACACATCGCAAAGACAACAATGTAATTTTCCAAATGACATGAATACCTTGTTAGGAAAGGATTGCCATGTGGATATTTATAAATATCTGTCAAATACCTCTCTACTCTATAAGCTGTGATTATATTATTAAAGCCATCGCTAATAACCAACTTGGTTGATGCGAGAAAAAAAAATATTAATAATGTAAAATAAAATAAAACTTAAGTACTAGGGCAGAGGCAGATATGAGATGTCGTACCTGAAATTGAAAAGAAACTGATAAGCAAGTAAGTCTACCAAAAGTATTTTTAAATTAAAGGAAGGAATTAAAAATTGACATTGGTAAATAATTGAAATTATTATCTTTCTCAGTCATATTTAACTAGAAAACAACAATAATAAAGTTGATTCATGTCAAGAACTTATTGGTTTAATTTCCATTTGATAGAATTGACCAAATATTAATTCTCCATTCCGTCGACACTGACCGCAGTGCCCAACTATTGATCGATAAAAAAACAGGGCAACAACACTAACTAAAGCAACAGGAATAATAAACAGTCATTCTCGTGCCACAGCAGTGTGAACACTAGCACACCGACCGCAATGTCACTAGCCCATACAAACCACAGTATGACCCCTGAAAAACTGACCACTGTAATCCAAACACAAACGCATACACTGACCGCAACGTACTACGCCGGAACAAACAATGTAATATTACTAATCACTTTATTTTTCATTACACCTCGCAGGTAAAAATATAAAAGCACCTTCTCAAAGACATTTTAATCAAATAATACAACCCTGTAAACTTTAAAAATAAGGTTGTCTAAATCAGAGTTTATCAAATTGACTATAAAATATTAATTGGTAATAATATTTAATTTAGTCAAATAAATTACTTGATTGTGAAATAAAACAAATGTTAATAGATAAAACTTAATTACTCAGTGGGAAAACTCACCCTAATTTCCAAAACGATTCGAAACACCAAGTTCAGCAGAACACTCTAAAACACAAATAGTTTATCTTTGAACTCGAATATAACTCTATATTTGTAAAATCGATCTTTTCTGTGCGACACGTAACTTAAGACTGTAACTAAAATTCTTACAAACGACCCTTAAGAATATATAATACTTGTTAAGATAAAAAATAAATGTCTGACGATATCCAAAATATGGTATTAGATGTATGTATATGGCTACCTTTCTAAACAAATAACACACAGATATAGAGCACAGATTAATAGAGACAGGCCCGAAAATATATATCAATAAGGTTAGCAAACTTAGGACGGTAGGTTTTAGCAGGTGGTTTGATCAAAATGTGTTACTGCAACTCAGCCACCAACACCCAATACTATATATGAGCTTGTCATTACAGCCCTTCGCCTCTTCGACGATCATCTCCCATACTTTTATTTTATACTTTGTTTTTAGATGCTTTCAAACTCATGAAGAGTAAACTTGGCATTCATAACCTTATTCATCTCAAATCTCCTTAGTAATATTTGGTCATATGTGATAGAAAACAAATTCACTTTTGTATACCACCCATGCCTACATATAACTAAGCTATAGTTTTTACTTATTAAATAATAATGTAAAGTATGTGATAACTGACCAATGTCATAATTTTCTTGTTAACCTTAACGATGCAGGCTTCCTCTATGGAGCAACTGTTGAATTTTAAAAATTGAATAGATGAGGCTTTTACTTGATGAAGATCCATACTGAAAGATGAAATAAAACAATATATTTTGTTTAAATCTTCATTTATTTAAACCAATGTTCAATTTAAATTTGTTGACGCGTTTCAATAACACCGTAGCTTTGTCAAAACGAATAAAAGTAAAATATAAAAATGTCTTAATTTACCTTCATTCGTTTTGACAAAGCTACTATGTTAGTGAAACGTGTCAACAAATTTAAATTGAACATTAGTTCAAATAAATGAAGATTTAAACAAATTATATTGTTTTATTTCATCGTTGTTGAATTTTAAGTTATAATCGTTTCGTATATCATAAACAAACTCCATTAAAGTAATTCAAGTGAAATAAAAACATTGAAAAATTATTAACAATAACAACGACTATTTCACTCACCTACGAAATGAACCAATCAGAAGCTCTAGTCAAGTTCGGCTTACCGATAATACCAAACTTGACTCTTGACTCTGATTGGCCTATCAAGTTCGGTGTTTTCAGATTTGTTTACAGTGCATGTGACAGTTAAACGTCAAATATAAGTGATTACGCTGTGCACGCATTCAAAAATGAGTAGATTTGGGATGAATTCTATCGAATCAATCAACGAAAAAATCGATGAAAATGTACCGAAAAATACGAGGAAATCGAAGGAGTACATTTGGAAGCAATTTACCAGATTTTGCGATGAACGAAAATACCTATTAGATTTTTTATCTTTCACTCTGTGAAATAGTCTAATAAAATTCCACTCGTGATTGAATTTATCTCATAAGTCTGTCTTTCATTTATGATCTCAACTGAATTGATTCGAGAAAACATCACTCGTCCTGCGGACTCGTGGTGTTTTCTCGAAACAATTCAGTTTCGTTCAAAAATGAATCAACAGACTTATCGCGAAAATTCAATCACTTGTGGTATTACTACTGATAAGTTACAATATATTATGCAACTACACAAAAGTATTTATGGAAACGGTCTGACATTGGATTTGCGATATATGACTCAATTCTCAACTAGTTCCTGATGATTAACAACACAGATAACCCACAGATTAACAATCTGAAGAAATATTTCATGTTCCTCCATAAGAATTATATATGTTATAGATTAAAAAGTCTCAAATGAAAATTTTATAAATAAAATCGTGTGGGCGAAAATAAAATGAGACGAATAAGCAGAATTGTTTTAATAAGTCATCAACGGAAAATTACAGTAAACTACATAAATCTAGAAAATATTATAGAAGATTCGAAAAAAATCAATGATAAACTTGAAATTCCTTTATAAAATTAATGTGAAACTTGAAATAATTTTAGGTTTTCAAAATAAATTATACTAGATTTTGATTCAGAAATCTGAAAGAACTATAAGAAATTAGTTTTAATTAATTTGGCTTAAAAATCAGAGTTAATGATAATATATTTTGGGTCGATTTGTTTATGACAATATTTTTATTTTTCCGCCCAATTTATCTATATGCGAGAAAAGTTATTGGTTTACCCACAAAAAAGTTGAAATTTGGAAAAAAAATTTTGAGTTATTTTTACGTTTTTCATCAAAAACAACACGAAAAAATGATTTTTAGAAAAAAACATCCTGTGTGTATGTCGTCGTCGTCGTTAGCCACTTTTCGATACATGTCTTGTTCGCACGATACACCTTCCGGAGTGCAAAAAGTCACCAATTTTATGATTGAATATTATTCAGATCATCTCACAGATGAACTGTATTGATTTTCAGCTTCCCACAGTCAGTATAACAGGTGCTATAGTACTTTAAGTCCGAAATTTTTGTTATTTTTGGAGAAATTTCAGTTTGTTAGCACGATACAGCATCCGGAGTACCCAATTTTATGATTGGATATTATTCAGGGCGTCTCAAAAATGAACCCTATTGAGATTTAGTTCACTAAAGCCAGTACAACGAGTGCTATGGTACTTGAGGTACCAAATTTTTGTCATTTTTGGAGAATTTTCAGTTTGTTAGCACGATACAGCCTCCAGCGGGTATAAAAGTGATCCATTTTATGATTGAATATATTCAGGGCGTCTTATAGATGAACTTTTTTGATTTCTAGCTCCCCAGAGCTAGTAAAACCGGTGCTATGGTACCTGAAGTGCCACATTTTTGTCCGTTTTGGAGACATTTCGGGTTTAGTACGATACAGCCTCCGGAGTGTATACAAGTAACCAATTTTGTAATTGGATATTTTTCAAGGTGTCTCACAAATGTGCCCTATTGATTTTCAGCTGACTATAGCGAGTACAGCGGGTCCTATAAATCCAGATATACTGCACTTTTGGTTACTTTTGGAGAAATTTCGGTTTGTTAACACGATACATCTCCCGAAGTGTATACAAGTGACAATTTTATGATAGAACGTTAATCAGGGCATCTCGTAGATGCGGAAAAGTTAGCTTTAATCTTCAAAACCGTTTATTCAGAGAGTACCAGTATCTTATTTGAAAATAAACTGTTTTAAATATTAAAACTAACTTTTCGGCATTCCGGACGCTGTATCGTGCTAACATACCAAAAATGGGGTATTATCTGGATGTATAGGACCCGTTCTACTGGCTCTGGTGGGCTTAAAATAGGGTTCATCAGTGAAACGTCCTGAATAATATGGAATCATAAAATGGGTCACTTGTTTATAGTCCGAAGGCTGTATAGTACTAACAAAGCGAAATTTCACCAAAAATGTATGTCTGAATTTATAGGACCTATTGTACTGGCTTTGGTAAGCTGAAAATCAATAGGGTTCATCTGTAAGACCATATCCAATCATAAAATTGGTCACTTGTATACATTCCGGAGACTATATCGTGCTAACAAACCGAAATTTCTCCAAATATGTCCAAACATGTGGTACTTCAGGTACCATAGCACCCATTTTACTGGCTCCGGTGATTTGAAAATCAATAGAGTTCATCTGTGATATACCCTGAACAATACCCAATCATAAAATTGGTGACTTTAAGCACTACCGAGGCCGTATCGTGCTAACAAGATATGTTACAAAAAGTGGCCGATGACGACAACATACACATAGGATTTTTTTCTAAAACCCGTTTTTCTCGCATAGTAGATATGGTTGGGGGAAAAGTAATATTCGATGATTTGTACACTCTACAACTAGTTTTGATCTCGTAGCACCACAACGGATGATATTATCTATTTTGAAAAATTTATAAATCTGTAGCAAACCATTTGGAACAGCGACAACAAATACCAACCCATTCTCTTGTTTTAGTTATGTTAAAAGAGAAATCGAAAGCTTTATTTGTATCTCATGAATAAATTACTGATAAAGTTAGAAAAACATTTTAATTGGCAAGCGTGTTATTTACAACTTACTATAATCCCCGAAATAAATACACTCAGGTGCAAAGAATTCGATCCATTACATATTTCCCATTTATTGTGAGTTTTAAAACTTTGAACTTGTTATATGACGTATATATATCACTGTATCTGTAAGACTTTGAAGGGTTGGTAATCCTATAGCACTTAGGCCACGATTGGCGCATTGTGCATCCCTCTGAGGTTCAGATTTCCTTCTAGCTCGACATCCAGCCTACTTGTTTGGAGTAGGTTCATTTATAGTGGCATATATTAGCCTGTGCTCGCTTAATACCGAAAACCTAAATTGAGAGATTGTCGGACATTCGCAAAGAATGTGTTCGGCAGTTGTTATCCTATACAAAGTGGGGTGTCAGACAGACCCAGTTTGTGGAGGTGTTTTCGTAGGTGGCAGTGACCAGTCAGATACCCGAACATACAGTGTGTCCAATTAAGTCGGCATCATATGGGAAACTTTTTTATTTTTAGTCTTATGAAAATAGTTATTCTTTATAAAAAGTTGTGCAAAGTCTAAAACTGAAAATACTACCATCGTATATCAAATTTTTAAAGCCGCATACGAGGTTTGTTAAAAAATATGAATTTTACTCAAAAGTAAAGTACCTTTATTTTTGAAAAGAGCGACAATTGTTATTAACAAAAGTTGATCATAATTAAAAACTATTGTCAGATATCCAATATTATCCATCTGCCATGAAAAACGATCTTCAATAATTTTCGGTATAAATACATTAAGCAAATTTTGTAAATTACACATTAACTATTTTATTCAAAAACATGACATGATAACCTTCTGGTATATTAATAAGTTCTGTAACAATGTTCTATTGCATTTGAATAGTTAATGCATACATATCATAATCATTTATTTTACAAATAAAAAGATAAACAAGTTAACTAATACGTGAGAAGTAATTTGAAATAAAATAATTGATATTTTGCTTCTATTCGCTAAAGCCTCAATATATCCACCATCTATTCCTAGACATTTAATGGTTCGTTTATCAAATTCCCTTAATACATTCTTGATCATATCTTCAGTAATTCCCTGACATGCTTCTGTAATTATGCTTTCCAAATAATCAATATCTTGAAAAGGCCCTTGCTGATAAACCCTATATTTTAAGAAGCCACATAACAAATAATCCAGATGACTCGAGTCTGGAGATCTTGCCGGCCAAAAACTTTCAGAATATCTTTGTCATTGAAAATAGTTTCAAGGGATTCCCTAACAGCGACAGTTGTATGGCAAGTAGCACCGTCTTGTTGATACCATATACGTTGACGGTCTATTAAAGGTAATTGGCTAATAAAATTGTAGAATTCATTTTGTAAACAATTCATGGACTGAGGAAAAAATATGGTCCTATTATTTTATTCTAATAAATACCACACCATACGTTGGTCTTAAATGAATATTGGTCACGAGTTTTGATAGTAAAGTTATGATTACTGTCACACCACCAGCGACAATTTTGTGAACTGACAGTTCCATTTGATGAGAATGTTGCCTCATCGGAAAATATTATATTTGTTAATAAAAATGGATACTCCTCTAACTGTCCTTGTATTAAAGGGCAAAATTCAAACAGTCTGTCATAATCTCTTTCTTTCAATGTATCGACCAACTACGGTTTGTATGGGTGATATTTGTTACTTTTTAAAATATTTGCCATAGTGCCTCTTCTTACGTTATTTTGAATCAAGGACATTCTGTTTGGCAATGACATTTTAGAATGTTGTACTACAGATATCATCACTTGTAATTCCGTGTCTTCATTGGCAATCCGCTTTTGGCGTTTTTTATTATGCAATTATTAACAATTCCAGAAGCTTTAAATTTGTTTATAATTCTTGTAACTGAATATTTGTATTGGGAGGCCTGTTGTTAAAAATAACTGCTGCTTCCCTATGAGTTTTATAATATTCTCCCACTATCAAAACTATTTCAATTCTCTCCTCACAACTTAACAGAGCCGCCATTTCTTGTATTCTATCAAATAAAACCAGCGATTTGACGTTTGTCGTCAGTGCATACTAGATTAAATATTGTTCTATACGCAAATTGATAATATACATAATTTGTCAGGGCATTCTAGGTAAATTACCATTGCTAATACAGAGAAGTGAATAAAAAAAACAAGAATTATTTTTTCATGGCAGATAGATAATATTGGATATCTGACAATAGTATTACGAAACAGCACACTGGTAAAGTCCCTGAATCCGACTCTGTTTAAGCCATGCTTGAAAGATAAAATTATGGCGGATGCGCAGGGATTTCTTACAACTGTTTACGAGTGTGACTATCTTATCTAGACATTGTTTTTGTGACCAGTCTTATCTAGAAAATGCCAGAGCCAATTGTTTTTGTGTAAGCCGCCATCTAGAATTATCTAGTAAAAAGGCACTCATATATAAAGGACCGACCATGGAGAGTTAGTTTAGTTTATAATTTGACATCGTGAGATAACAGTTGATAAAGTGATCTCGACAAATAAACAAGAATACACTGAAATAGCGAACAGTAAAGTGTTGATATAAATTAATAATTAAGGTTATGTGTATATAAATTAAATTTAAGTGAATAGTTAAGTGTATATAAATTAAGTGTTAGGGAGTAGTTTAGTGTTTAAATAAATTCGTAAGTAGCCATACCGTGTGTTTACAGTTTATCCCGCCCGTAATAAAAACGATTTAATAAATAAGAAAAGTATTACATTGGTGTCAGGTGTGGAGTAATATTGTTACGAAACAGCACACTGGTATAGTCCCTAAAACCGACTCTGTCTAAGCCAGGTATAGAAGTTAAAATTTTGGCGGATACGCAGTTATAAAAAACTGTTTACGAGTTCACGACTATCTTATGTAAACAGACTTATCTAGAAATGGCGAGAAAAATTATTTGTGTGTGTAAGCCGCAGCCCAGAATTTACTAGTCAAAATGGCTTTAATATAAATAAGGACCGATAAGCGGAAGAGTTAGTTGATAAAAGTGATCTCGTGAAATAAATACACCGAAATAGCAAACAGTAAATTAGTTAAGTGTTCATATAAATTAGTTTAAGTGAATATACTGAGTATATATAAATTAAGTGTTAGTGATAAGTTTAGTGTTTTAAATAAATTAGTAAGAAGCCATACCGAGTGTTTGAAATTTATCCCACCCGTAATAGAAACTTTTAATAAATAAGAAAAACATTACATTGGTGTCAGGTGTGGGGTAATATAAATAAATATCTACGTAAAAATGGCCAAGAGATTAAGGGCGGAATTACGAGCGGAATTGGAAGATCGTGAGTTGGAAACGTCCGGTAAGAAAAGTGAATTAGAAGAAAGACTTAAAGTGGCACTGGAAAATGACGGCATTGATCCAGAAACAGTTTTATTTAATGACGAGGCTTCCACCTTAATCTCGTCAATTTCTGCTAACATGGACGAGAAGATTCCTGCCATGCAAGAGAACATGGACGAGAAGATTTCTGCCATGCAAGAGAACATGGACGAGAAGATTTCTGGCATGGAAGAGAAGATTTCATCGAATGTGAAAAACGAGATTTCTGCCATGGAAGAGAAGATCTCAACTAATGTAAAGAACGATATTTCTGCTATGAAGATCGACATTTCTGTTAATATGGACGAGAAGATTTCTACTTTGAAGAACGATATATCCGCCGACATCTTATTAATGAAAAACGACATTGCCGCTGACGTTGAAAATGAAATTTCGTCTCTAAAATTAGAAATCGAGAATAAGATTACAACGATGGACGAGAACATTGAGAATAAGATGATAACGATGGACGAGAAAATCAAGGAGTTAGAAAAAAAGATGACAGATATAAGAACTCAAGACACGCCAGCGGAAGAAAATAAGACCGAGCAAACAAAACCTTGCAAGACAGAAACACACCCTAAGTTAGAAGACATTGGCAGTTTTACCCGAGTCAAGGCCCCAACGTTCGATGGAAAGATGTCGTGGACCAATTACGTAAAACAGTTTGGATCAGCCGCTAGAGTGAATAATTGGTCCGACAAGGAGAAAGCAGTGAACTTAACTATCGTGCTTCGGGGAGATGCCTTAGATATACTTCAGACAATACCTGTGGAAGAAACGGATGATTTCGAGCAGCTGAAGAAGAGGTTGGACATGCGATATAGTCATGAACATTTGTACAGAATCCAGCTGAAGAACCGAAGGCGGAAACGTGACGAAACCCTTCAAGAGTATGAAATGGATATTGCCCGACTAGTTCGATTTGCTTATCCATCAGCACCAGATAACATGATGGAATTTTTAGGCAACCAGGCCTATATTGACGGCTTATGTGACCACGATATGGAGAAGACGCATCGATTAGCCCATCCAAAAACATTGGTCGATGCATTGACAGCTGCTTTTGAATATGAAGCGGCAACGATGGCTTCGGGATACAACAAAGGTAGGGCCACACAGGAAGAAGGTGACGATGACAGACTTGACCGGATCGTCAACTAGTTCAAAGGGATGGTAGAAAGGAAGCCGAAGAAAATCAGGTGTTGTAATTGTGGCGAGATAGAGCATGCACGCAGTTCGTGTAAGCGTCTTACGACTCGTGCAAACCAAGAACCTCTTAAATGCAAAGCAGCCACGAAGGGCTCGCGGTACAACAAAGTTAGGACCAGACAGGAAGAAGATGACGATGACAAACTTGACCAGATCATCAACTTGTTGAAAGGTATGGCAGACAAGAAACCGAAGAAGATCAAATGCCGGAAGTGTGGCGAGCTAGAGTACGTACGCACTGCAACAAGGTGGAATCTAGGGAAGCTGCAATTTCAAGAACTACTGTAGACAACGAGGAATGGTCACCCACCAGGATCAGAGAAGATCAGGAGAATGATCCTCACTTGAAGATGATTCGGTAATGGAAGGAAGAAAATCGGCGACCTACCTGGCAAAAAGTGTCAAGATTTTCACCGAAACTCAAGGCGTATTGGGCTCAGTGGGACTCCCCTGTCCTGGAAGAAGGGCTGTTTAAAAGAGTCCTTGAAAATGATGATGATTCCGAAATAAGGAGACAGCTGGTTATCCCTAGAACGAGAGTAGCTGATGTACTGAAGAAGTTACACGACAGCCCATTGAGAGGTCATCTGGGAGCGAAGAAAACCCTTCAGCGAGTCCGTGAAAGGTTTTATTGGATGAACAGTCCGACGATGTGAAGGACTGGTGTGAGAAATGTACGACTTGTGCTACGAGTAATGGACCACATTGCAAGAGAAAGGCACCTATGAAACAGTATAATGTTGGAAGCCCTTTCGAAAGGATTGCTTTAGATAACGCTGGACCATTTCCGACGACAGAAAATGGTAGCAAATACATACTGGTTGTAATGGATTATTTCACAAAGTGGGTGGAAATTTACGCTATCCCGAACCAAGAGACCACAGCTGTCGCGGATGTATTGGTTAAAGAATTTATCAGCCGATATGGAGTGCCATTGGAAGTCCACAGTGACCAGAGAAGAAATTTCGAAAGCCATCTAATCCAGGAGATTTGCGAGAAGCTGGGAATGAAGAAGACCAGGACAACAGCATTACATCCACAGTCAAATGGAATGGTCGAGAGAATGAACAGGACTATTGTAAAATACCTGTCCAAAGTAGTTTCCAGCCCTCAGAGAGATTGGGGCCAGTATCTTTCCCTATTCGCATTGGCTTATCGATCTGCCGTCAATGAGTCCACGGGTGAAACACCTGCGAAAATCCTGTTTGGACGTGAAATGAGACTTCCTTGTGACTTGGAATTTGGCTGTAGGCCTGGAGAAGATCTAGCAGGAGAAGACTACGTGATACAATTGAGAAGAAGACTGGACGATATTCATGAATTAGTTCGAACAAATCTTCAAGTTGCCAGCGACAGAATGAAAAGTCGGTACGACACTCAGGCCACAGTAGGCGGTTTTAAAAAAGGGGACAAAGTATGGTTACACAACCCGACGAATAGAAAACGATTTTCTCTAAAATTACAAAAATCTTGGGAAGGTCCATACTTAATCAAGAAAAGGATCAATGATGTTATATATCGCATAAGCAAGATCCCTAACGGAAAATCAAAAGTAGTTCACCAAAACCGAGTAGCGCCATTCGAAGGAGACCATGACCTAGAGAAAGGAGTAAACCATATTCGAGATGTGTCTGACCCTACCTTCGATGAATTTACGGGCGCGTGTGGAGGTACCGTGAAAGCTAGATATGGAGTCACCTCAGAAAAACGACAAGATTTGTTCACTCTCCCAGAAGATTACTCACTGGCATACAACATCCCCGCCCGTCTCAAGAACGCACGAGGGTTGGCATTCGTCTTTCGAAAGAAGTTCGGGCAATTAGATAAACTTGAAGACCAGATTCCAGCCGCTGGCAAGACACTGAAACTGAAACATAATTCGCCGTACGTCTTCTACGTGGTAACTAAAAATGAATTTCAAGATCGATCTACCTACCGCGATTTGTGGGAAGCACTTCGAAACCTCCGAGAACATGTGTTAGAATCCAGCGTGAAGAAAGTGGCTATGCCTAAGATAGCGACTAATCAGTTGGATTGATGGTAGAGGTTATCTTCCAAGATACGGGTGTCCAGATATTAATTTGCAGCTACAACCCCCGTTATCAGTATCCGATGAAGACGGTGCCCTGCTATTTCCATAAGATCGGAAAGTGTAGAAATTGGGCCAGTTGCCGATTCAAACATCCAATCTCGGCTACACAAAAGTTCCAGGAGGAATTTCCCTTTAAGGAAAGGGTAATGTTACGAAACAGCACACTGGTATATTCCCTGAATCCAACTCTGTCTAAGCCATGTATGAAAGTTAAAATTATGGCGGATGCGCAGGGATTTCTTAGAACTGTTTACGATTGTGACTATCTTATCTAGACATTGTTTTTGTGACCAGTCTTATCTAGAAAATGCCAGAGTCAATTGTTTTTGTGTAAGCCGCAATCTAGAATTATCTAGTAAAAAAGGCACTCATATATAAAGGACCGACCATGGAGAGTTAGTTTAGTTTATAATTTGACATGGTGCGATAAACAGTTGATAAAGTGATGTCGACAAATAAACAAGAATACACTGAAATAGCGAACAGCAGTGGAAGTAGTAGAAGTGTTGATATAAATTAATAATTAAGGTTATGTGTATATAAATTAAGTGTTAGTGAGTAGTTTAGTGTTTAAATAAATTCGTGAGTAGCCATACCGTGTGTTTAAAGTTTATCCCACCCGTAATAAAAACGATTTAATAAATAAGAAAAACATTACAATAGTTTTCCATTATGATCAACTCTTGAGTAAAACTCATATTTTTTAACAAACCCTACGGCTTAAAAAAATTGATATCTGGTGGTTGTATTTTCAGTTTTTTAAAAGAATAACTTTTTTTCATAAACCTAATATAATTATTAATTTGGTAAATTATTTTTACATTTTTTATGATATTTCTTATAAACAATAAGAATTTAATTTACTGTTTCAACCCTTACTGTGTGGAATCTACTTATGTTACTTTTTTAAATGTTAATTTCATTTAAAAAAAGTAATACAGACCAATTTGGTATTAAAACTTTTTTAGTTCAGAATTTTGAATTGCATTAAAATGGCTTTAACACCAACGGATGCTGCAAGAGCCGTAGATGTAGTGCAATATGATTGTAGCCAATATTATGCGGCCTAGGTGCCAGATATAAGTCGTTGAAGCTAATTTATCATCCAGAAGACCAATGCTATCCGAGGAACATCGCAGAACTCTACTTGCTTTAACAAGGGAACACGAAAACTGGAATTACGCAAATTGGGGTAACTTTTTGTTCTCGGACGAGTCGAGGTTTTGTTTGAGGTCACCAGACGGACGCGAAATAATCCGGAGAAGACAAGGGGAACGATTTTCCCAATGCAGTATTACTGAAAGAATAAACTATCGACGAAGCTCAGTTATGGTTTGGGCTGTTATAAGTTCCGAGGCCCGTACTGACTTGTTTCTTGTGGATGGAGGTTCTATAACGGGAGCCATTCATAAAGCCCAATTTTATTTATATTATGGACGAACGATAACACGCGTCCCACCTTGCTAGGATCGTCAATGAATATTTAGAAGAGGTCGGGATTGTTCATATGAATTGACCAGCTTCCAGTCCCGATCTCAATCCAATCGAACATCTATGGGACACACTGGCAATATTGGACGAACTTGATATTCAAAATTGAATTACCACAATACGGAGACGTATTCAGGCTGTTATAAGGGCCCTAGGAGAAAATACAAGGTACTAGTAACAAATAACATAAACATCATGTTGTTATTTTTTTTATTAACGAAGTACTTTTCATTTTTTCAATTTACGAATAATGCTAATGTTTTATAAATACATATTTTCTTCGCATAAACTGTGTTTCTTATTTACATTTAATGTTCCTCCTTAAATTTATACCCGATCTAAAGGTGATATCTCCAAAAATGTTTCTTATTTTCTATAAAATAGTCATGGATCGAATTTTTTGCACCTGAGGGTAGATAGGAACTATACAAATACATCACGCTATATTGATCAATTTCTTCGAATTATTTTCATCGCAAGTTACTTCTTGAGGCCTCATAAGAAAACGATAAATTTTTGTAAATAAAATCCGGTAAGCTAAACACAGTTTTTTGTCGATATTTTGTTTCATTTTTGTTGAATGCTCTTAATTGTGACTAGTTTCATTTGGTGTTAGTGTTTGACAACCACCTAATAATATGCCAAATGCTAGAAGACAACCTGAGTCTCGTCAAATGATCGACTGTGAGAGTAGTCGAATTATTGGCCAACACGAGGCAGGTTTTTCCTTAAGAGAGGTTTCTCCTCAAGAGAAATCGCTCGACGGTTGAGCCACCGTTGTTGGAGAGATTGGACTGTGGAGTGCCTTCAATACCAAAGGAGAGGGTCTGGACGACCTAGAACAATAACAGAGCATGAGGAAGACTGCTAAGGTTACTAGACCTTAGAGACCGCCGCCATAGCACAAGATCAGAAGATCAATGGGAAATGTTTTACTTTTCCGCCCAACCTATTTAATATGCGAGAAAAGTATTGGTTTACTCCAAAAAAAGTAGGAAATTTGAAATTTTTTTTTGAGTTATTTTCACGTTTTTCATCAACAACAACCCAAAAAATTGGTTTTTAGAAAAAAAATCCTGTGTGTATGTCGTCGTTGTCGTCGGCCACTTTTCGTTACATGTCTTTTTAGCACGATCCAGCCTCCGGAGCGCAATAAGTCATCAATTTTATGATTGAATATTGTTATGGGCATGTCATAGATGAACCCTATTTATTTTCAGCTCACTAGAGCCAGCACAAAGGGTGCTATGGTACTATAAGTACGACATTTTAGTCATTTTTTGAGAAATTTCAGTTTGTTAGTACGATACAGCCTCCGGAGTTCAAGAAATCACCAATGTTATGATTGAATATTATTCAGGACATCTCACATATGGACCCTATTGATTTTCAGCTCATCAGAGCCAGCACAACGAGTGCTATGGTACTAGAAGTACGACATTTTAGTCATTTTTGGAGAAATTTCAGTTTGTTAGCACGATACAGCCTCCGGAGTATATACAAGTGACCAATTTTATGATTGGATATTATTCAGAGCGTCTCAAAGATGAATCCTATGGATATTCAGCTCACTAAAGCCAGTACAACGGGTTCTATGGTACTTGGAATACCAAATTTTTGTCAGTTGTGGAGAATTTTCAGTTTGTTAGCAAGATACAGCTTCCAGAGTGCATACAAGTGACCAATTTTATGATTGAATATTGTTCAAGATGTCTCACAGATGTACCTTATTGATTTTCAGCTGACTAGAGCGAGTTCAGCGGGTCCTATAAATCCAGATATATTACATTTTTGGTTATTTTTGGGAAAATTTCGGTTTGTTAGCACGATACATCCCCGAAGTGTATACAAGTGACAATTTTATTATAGAATATTATTCAGGTCCACAGATGCGGAAAAGTTAGTTTTAATCTTTAAAACCCTTTATTTCTGGTTGAAATTGGACACAGACTTACAATGTGCTCAGTATATAAACTTTTTAATAAACTAAATCATTTAGGAAATCTACTTTTTAGGTATTAAAATATATTATACGTATACTCAAACAAACGTATCATTCTTATTTACATCCACTAGACCGAAGCTTGTTTTTTAATATGACTTATTTCAAAACAATCAAGTATGAAGTAATTTAAATTTAATTTAAAAAATGTTTAAAGCGTATTTATAAAACCTGTATTAAAATTTGAAATATTAAGTAACTACTCATAACTACACAATGCAAAGAGATAAGACATTGCAAAATTACATAGGCAATAGTAATTAGGTCAATTGTATGTGAATACTCACATTTTACGGCAAGTTAAAAAAGTTAAAATATATTCCTCATTACAAAAACATGCAATACGCATGGTACTAATTTAAATTTTTAAACAAACTGTGTAATTAAAGTACATATAAAAGATATCACAAAACCTAATATGAAAAATATCCTTGACTTTGGTTATTTAAATTTTACTACTTCTCTACTAATATTTTTCCATCTCCAAAAACTATTAAGCAGTCGTATAACATAATTCGT
This sequence comes from Galeruca laticollis, assembly GCA_963921935.1. NCBI lineage: Eukaryota > Metazoa > Arthropoda > Insecta > Coleoptera > Chrysomelidae > Galeruca > Galeruca laticollis. Next base: position 151,563,571 of record OY998180.1, read on the forward strand.
GTTTACAATACAAACTGGGACCCTGTGTATTATGGAAATAATAACTCAGTTAACAATTTCAAATGTTTTAGTATAGAGGTGTAGTAGGTGTAGAGTTTGTTGTAGATCACGGACTCTCATAGTTATAAAAACATAACTTAACTCGCCATTTAGTATTTTTAGAAGGCAGTCCTGTGAGAATAAAGCGTCATTAAGAAAACGTAAAAAGAGTTTTTTTTCGAATTTACTGGCTATTAAACAATATTCTTGGCATGGAATATAGAGAATTAAATCTAGAGATCAAAATTACCAACGTCACATAAAAGCTACTTATAATAATAATAATAGGTATTTATAACAGATTGTTCAGATTTTCGGAGTACCGAATGTAAACATATTTATACAATCTTGTGTTCTACCTGAAAGACCATCATAGCATGTCCCTTGCGATGCCCTAGTTGTTATCGCTTTAGGGAAAAGAGACAATTTTTAAAATTACATTTAACCATAGTGGAATAGAAGGTTATATGCACATATTTTAGATAAATGTGTGGAGTTGTTAGTAAGACTTTGGAATGTTAAAACCCTTGTCCTTACGATTTATGTTTTTACAATTAAAATTTAAGAAATTGTTTATACGCGTGTTTTAATAATACTTTTAATATTATAATTCTTACTATTGAGGAAAGTTGTTACAAAATGATTCTGATAAACTATGATATTGTAATCCAAAAACTAAAAATACATTTCCACTATTTTCTTCAAAATGGATCAAAACAATTTTCTAAAAATTCTTTTGATTCAAAACCTAAGCGTAGAGTAAAATAATACTTTATAATTAATATTTTTAATTTATCTTTTTCTTCAGATACAACGCTAGATATTCAAAAATATTTTGATAACAAATCTAAAATTGGATACCATAATAGAGATAACAATATTAATGATAAATTTTGCGAAGAAAAAAATTATTCGAATGTATTCATAAAAATACCTCATTCATTGCGAACGTAGTTTCACTTTATTAATATTAGCAACGATTCATAATAAACTATGTTTACATTTTTTTATTAATTGATTGTTTGTTTTCTTCGAAAGGATGTTTTCCCTTAATACGTAATATGACGATCCGGTCATGCTTGCGTACTCATTAGTAATAATTCTGAATAACAACTATATTATTTGAACCAAAAATATTGTTATTAATGAGTCATCCTAGTTTAAATAGGTTTGTATAAAAGATAAAATACTTAATTTATTATCAATGAAGTAAAATGGTGTGGGCCAAGGAAAACAGTCCACCCCGTTATTTGGCCATATTCATCAGATTTATAGGAAATGCTGAAACAATCTGTCCCCCCTTCCCCGCCTCCACTTCTCCCACCACATATTTTTAAATAGGGAATATACCACGTGTAGCATATCATTAGAATGGAATTTAGATGCAGTATTCAGATATAATGATCGTGAACGATTTTTTTCGATATTTACACCGTCTTTGCAAAAAAAAGTCGTAGTTAATTTAAAGTGCAACACCTCTATAAAAATATGATATATCCTTTCCTTTACCATATAATAATTAATCTTCTCGTTTTCCTTTTCCCCTTTCTCTCCATCTTTTCTTCTCCACTCTAATTCGTTCATTTAGTTAATTGTTTTTGTGTGTATGTTTTCGTAATTCCACTCGTTCATTCCATATATTTCTCGGTCTCTCTCGAGATAGATTCTGCTTTCCATACTCGTTTTGTTAATTTATCTTCTCTCTTCTTATTCTATCCAGTTTGCTTCATTCTTCGAAGATATTTCTCTCATCTGCGTTAATCTTAATAATCTTCTGTCATCCTCGTTTTACTCACGTATATCAGTGATAATTTTGTTATTTTGACTCAATTGTAGTTTCTACTTTTTATTAAATACAGTTTTGTTCCATGCAAAGAATCTCTTTGTTTTTAGATTTCTATTATTATTATTATTATTAAATATTTTTTATTCCTGCTTTAAAATCTCATTACAACAATTAGAAAAATTCATATACAATATGACTGCCGATGACCAGGCCGTTTTTCATCTTGTTGTGTTCATCATGATAGATGTACGTGGCTCCTTGCTCGCAGGCATTATCTACTGTAATGTTTTTCTTATTTACTAAAAGTTTTTATTACGGGTGGGATAAATTTCAAACACTCGGTATGGCTACTTACTAATTTATTTAAACACTAACTCACTAACACTTAATTTATATATACTTAACTAATCACTTAAATTTAATTTATATGCACACAAACTTGATTATTAATTAGCACTTTACTGTTCGGTGTATTTTTGTTTATTTCTCGAGATCACTTTATCAACTTCTCCGCTGATCGGTCCTTATTTATATTAATGCCTTTCTTACTAGACAATTCTGGGCTGCGGCTTACACAAAACAAAAATAATTTTTCTGGCCTTTTCTAGATAAGTCTGGTCACAAAAACAATGTTTTGATAAGATAGTCCCAAACAGTTATAAAAACACTGCGTATCCGCCATAATTTTAATTTTCATACCTGGTTTAGACAGCGTCGGTTTTAGAGACTATACCGGTGTGCTGTTTCGTAACATTACCCCCTCCTTAAATGGAAGTTCCTCCTGGAACTTTTGTGTAGCCGAGACTGGATGTTTGAATCGGCAACTGGCCCCATTTCTACACTTTCCGATATTGTGGAAATAGCAGGGCACTGTCTTCATCGGATACTGATAACGGGGGTTGTAGCTGCAAATTAATACCTGGACACCGGTATCTTGAAAGATAATCTCTACCATGTTCCTGATGATTCGCCAATCCAACTGGTTACTCGCTATCTTAGGCATAGCCAGTTTCTTCACGCTGGATTCCAACACATGGTCTCGGAGGTTTCGAAGTGCTTCCCACACATCGCGGTAGGTAGATCGATCTTGAAATTCATTTTTAGTTACCACGTAGAAGACGTACCGCGAATTATGTTTCAGTTTCAGTGTCTTGCCAGGGGCTGGAATCTGGTCTTCAAGTTTTTCTAATTGCCCGAACTTCTTTCGAAAGACGGTTGCCAATCCTCGTGCGTTCTTGATACGGCGGGGATGTTGTATGCCAGTGAATAATCTTCCGGGAGAGTGAACAAATCTTGTTGTTGTTCCGAAGTGACTCCATATCTAGCTTTCCCGGTACCTCCATACGCGCCCATAAATTCATCGAAGATAGGGTCAGACACATCTTGAATAAGGTTTACTCCTTCCTCTAGGTCATGGTCTCCTTCGACTGGGGCTAGTCGGTTTTGGTGAACTACTTTTGGTTTTCCGTTGGGGATCTTGCTTATGCGATATATAACATCATTGATCCTTTTCTTGATTAAGTATGGACCTTCCCAGGATTTTTGTTAATTTTGGAGAAAATCTTTTTCTCCTCGTCGGGCTGTGTAACCATACTTTGTCCCCTTCTTTAAAACCGCCTTCTGTGGCCTGCGTGTCGTACCGACTTTTCATTCTGTCGCTGGCAACTTGAAGATTGGTTCGAACTAATTCATGAATATCGTCCAGCCTTCTTCTCAATTGGATCACGTAGTCTTCGCCTGCTAGATCTTCTCCAGGCCGACAGCCAAATTCCAGGTCACAAGGAAGCCTCATTTCACGTCCAAACAGGATTTTCGCAGGTGTTTCACCCGTGGACTCATTGACAGCAGATCGATAAGCCAATGCGAATAGGGAAAGATACTGGTCCCAATCTCTCTGATGGCTGGATACTACTTTGGACAGGTATTTTCCAATAGTCCTGTTCATTCTCTCGACCATTCCATCTGACTGTGGACGTAAAGCTGTTTTCTTCATTCCCAGCTTGTCGCAAATCTCCTAGAATAGATAGCTTTCAAAATTTCTTCCCTAGTCACTGTGGACTTCCAAGGGTACTCCATATTGGCTGATAAATTCCTTCACCAATACAACCGCGACAGTTGTGGCCTCATGGTTCGGGATAGCGTAAATTTCCACCCACTTTGTGAAATAATCTATTACAACCAGTATGTACTTGCTACCATTTTCTGTCGTCGGAAATGGTCCAGCGATATCTAGAGCAATCCTTTCGAAAGGGCTTCCAACATTGTACTGTTTCATGGGTGCCTTTCTCTTGCGATGTGGTCCATTACTCGTAGCACAAGTCGTACATTTCTTACACCAGTCCTTCACATCGTCGGAGCTGTTCATCCAATAAAACCTTTCACGGATTCGCTGGAGGGTTTTCTTCACTCCCAGATGACCTCCCGATGGACTGTCGTGTAACTTCTTAAGTACCTCAGCTACTCTTGTTCTCGGGATAACTAGCTGTCTTGTATTGATGAACTGCGTGTGTTATGTTTTGATGATATTGTGTGTGTTGCGTGTGATTTACAAAGTTGCCTTGGAAATACTCCCCGAACTGTTCTGCGATTTCGTGAGTGTTATTGTATATTAGACCATTTTTGTTGATTTTATTCATTTCATTATGCTTTTTCCTGAAATGCCGGGCGAGCTTCCATAATGAATTATCGTCCGGATTCAGAGTGTCTATAAATTTGGACCATTCATTGTTTTTATGATCTTTAATTAATTTATTAATTAACTGTTGGTGTTCCCGTAAATCATGATGGTAATTTATGTTTCTTGTAATTTGCCATTTTTTTCCAATTTCCTCTTTTTCTTGAATTTTTTTTATAATGTTATCTGGTAATTGTTTTTTATGTGTTTTTTTATAATAGCGGTTGAATGATCTCCGGCTTCAATAATTATTTTTTGAAAATTTTGAATTATTTTAGCTAAATGGTTTATGTTATCAATTTTATCAGTTATTTTTAAGTTTACGTTTATATATTTTCTAAATGCATTCCAATTTGTTTTTTTATAATTATATAATTGTGGATTATTGGGATTTGTGATGTTGTGGGATAGTTTGAAGTGGATGAGGACGGGATCGTGGTTAGAGTTTAGGTCAGGGAGAGTTTTTATTTTTGTTATGTTATTTATGTTTTTTCCTATTGCAATGTCTAATATGCTCGGCGAGTGATTGGCTGCGAACGGATGGTGTGTTGGTTCTATAGTGTGAAACACGTTGCAGTTCGTGTTATCGCAGAACTTCATGAGAGTATTACCATTAGCGTTCGGGTAGTTGATGTACTCATCCCACTGCGGATGTTTGCAGTTGAGATGACCAACTACCAAAAGTTTGTTGTGAGTGTTAAAAATGTTGTGGAAATCTGTTTGTGTAAGTTTGTTGCCGGGCGGGTTGTAAGCTCCGACTATTTTAATTTTATTATCAAAAAGGATCGCAATATGCTCCATTGATGAATTATTTTGTTGCAGGATTTTGAAATTTATGCCTTTTATGATTAGTCTTCTAAACACGAGTCGACGAAAAATCGAAGTCTTATATTCTGGTGTCCGTCCGTCCATTTTATTCAGCGGACGAATGGTCAGTGCTAGAATTTAGGTATAAACGGATTCGGAATCAGCATGGTCTGAAACCTCTCCAATGGATAAAAATTTTTACTTCCGACCTTTATTGAATTGTTGCTGTTAAATAAAATGTGAGATGACAATTTTAGGTTATCTGTCATTGGTTTTGTTTTAGGTTAGTTTTTCTTGCCACACCTGCTTCTTCTTATTAAAGTCCTCTTTTCAAATACATGTAAGGACAGTTATTATGAACTCATAATGTTGAAAAGAGATAGCGACAAGCAACATTAATTAAGTCTTATTCATAATGATTTATTTTGAACTATTCTGACAGCTGTCATTTAAAAAAATTCTTACACTGACATTTTCAGCCAAAAAACTTAATCTGGGGCTGTATGTTTCATTTGCATTTCGAATTATTTTTGGTAGATAGAGAGTGTTTATATTTCATTGTTTTGTTATTGTATTAATTATTAGACAAATTTTGTAATAAAAATTATCATTAAACTGAAATGACTGTTTATAAGTCTTCGTATACGCCACACTGTGACGATTCCCAACTTTTTTTATTGTTTGTGATCTACGTGTCCACTTTACCGTCCACTGATATTATTGCTTACTTTATTTGCTCTTCTTCTATAGATATACTAGGGTTATTTAATTTCATTCCATTGATTTTCATTCTCCTATCTTTATTTCCATTTTTTCTACTATTTCTACACGCATTTTAGATTTCGAAACACGAGTGGCCGGCATTCTCTTGCTAACAATTTGTAAGGTAAAATTTTCACAAGTGATAATAAAATAGTAAATTTTCAAGTGTTAATAAATAAGTGTTCATTGAGATCTTAAAGAGTATTACTCACTGATTTCCTAACCCTCCCATCTCCCTCTATGACGGGGAGACCATACACGACAAAATATACTAAACGTCTTAGGGAGATTATTTTTTTCGAATAATTTTCAACCAATCGTGTCAGTTTGACAGTATTTAAACTGTCAAACTGACACTCTCTGTAACTAAGCAACAAGTTATCGATGCATAACCTGATTATTCTGAAATATTATACAGGTTAGGGTTCTTGTTTTTTATCACAAATATGTAGTACTTCTAGTTGTGTGTTAGGTGTCAATGAATGATTGGTGTCAAGTAGATGTTTTGCGTAATGGGATTTCAAATTTTCTAAGGGTCTGACCCAAACAGACAGCATTACATTCTGAACATTTCAGTTAATATTGTTACGAAACAGCACACTGGTATAGACCCTAAATCCGACCCTGTCTAAGCCAGGTATGAAAATTAAAATTATGGCGGATACGCAGTGTTTTTATAACTGTTTGAGACTATATTATCTAAGCATTGTTTTTGTGACCAGACTTATCTAAAAAAGGCCAGCCCAGAATTTTCTAGCAAGAAAGGCATTAATATAAATAAGGACCGATCAGCGGAGGAGTGAGTTGATAAAGTGATCTCTAGAAATAAACAAAAATACACCGAACAGTAAAGTGCTAATTAATAATCAAGTTTGTGTGCATATAAATTAAATTTAAGTGGTTACTTAAGTATATATAAATTAAGTGTTAGTGAGTTAGTGTTTAAATAAATTAGTAAGTATCCATACTGTGTGTTTAAAATTTATCCCACCCGTAATGAAAACATTTAATAAATAAGAAAAACATAACAATATATACCTGATTTCTTTAATGGTGGTATTTTTGTTTTTACATTTAACAATTTTGTACTTTCTGTTTTAAAAGAAATTGTTGTATTCGTTGCTAAATATATTATCTTTGAAATATTATTAGAAATATTAGTTGTAATGCCACTTTTTCCTCTTTTTTATTAATTAGCTTATTTCTCATATGTAATGGATAACCGTTGGATGTTGCTATTTGCCTTATTGTATTAATCTCTCTATCAAAATTACATTTGTTCATAGGAACTGAAAATGCTCTATGTATCATTGAATTATATGCCGCTAGTTTATGTATATAATTCAATGATACATAGAGCATTTTCAGTTCCTATGAACAAATGTAATTTTGATAGAGAGATGATTAATACAATTAGACAAATAGCAACATCCAACGGTTATCCATTACATATGATAAATAAGCTAATTAATAAAAAAGAGGAAAAAGTGGCATTGCAACTAATATTTCCTAAACAAACTGAAGAAATAAAAACTTATAAAACCATCACATATGCAGGAAGTATTTCTAATAATATTTCAAAGATAATATCTTTAGCATTGAATACAACAATTTCTTTTAAAACAAAAAGTAACGTAAGTACAAAATTGTTAAATGTAAAAACAAATATACCACCATTAAAGAAATCAGGTATATATAAACTCAAATGTCCAGAATGTAATGCTGTCTATTCGGGTCAGACCCTTAGGAATTTTGAAATACGATACAGTGAGCACTTACGAGCATACAGATTAAAACAACCAGATAAATCCCACTACGCAAAACATCTACTTGACACCAATCATTCATTGACACCTAACACAGAACTAGAAGTGCTCCATATTTGTGAAAAGAAACAAGAACTGGATTTCCTTGAAGAACTGGAAATTAGAAGACATTTAAGAAACCCACAATATGAAGTTGTCAATGAACAGTTAAATCTAGGGAATTCTCCACTAATAAACTGTCTTCTTAAGTGATAATTGTAAAGATCAGCAGATATAGTTTTCCTGGTTTTCTATATCATTGCACAGTTATACTGATCTTAATTGGAAAAATGATATCCAGGATATCACCATAGGGCTAATAATATCTAAACTTCAATATTTGTAATATCACATCTTCTTCTTTTTTCCATTAACATATATTAAGTCACTTGTTGGTCTAGCGAAAAATAACTACTAAACATCAGGTAGGCATCAAATGAAATGTAACTTCTGTCATTCTGACGATGATACTCAGTTATCGAAACAATTGTCATTTTTTTTAGAGTTTTCAACATTTTTAATATATTGTGGAATTAGCTAGAAACATTGAGTTTCATTTAAAACACCAAATTATTTTGAATTATTGCATTGTTTTTACATTTTATATTCAGTTTGTTAAGAAAAGTACTTTGTGAAAGAAATTATTTGTTGTGTATTTTTATACCAAAATAAATAAACTGTTTATATGATTATTGTTTTATTTTTTCCATTTTAAGCATTTATGGTCCGTCATTTGATATTTCATTTAATTTAACTCAACATCTAATCAGCATTGAGTTAATGGAGTTAAATTGAATGAAATGTCAAATGATGGACTATAAATTGCTATTTTGAAAATAAATAATTAAAATACAGTATATTTGAATATAATGCCAAACCCTAAAATTACAGAAATCTTTTCAACATCACTCAATTGTTTAGTCGACAGGCTCTTTAGATGGCGCCACAATCAGTGTCTCAACTATCTGTGGGTTATCTGTGGCATTATTACTGACTATGCCACACACTTGTTAAATGAACCAATCAGGAGCTCCAGTCAAGTTTGGATTATCGATAATACCAAACTTGACTCTTAACCCTGATTGGCTTGTCAAGTTCAGTGTTTTCAGATTTGTATATGCTACAGTTAAACGTCAAATATATTTAATCACGTTGTGCACGCATATAAAAATTAACAGATTTGGTATACATTCTATCGAATTAATCAACGAAGTGTTCGTTGAAAATGTACCGAAAAATACGAAGCATTGTATATAATAAATGTACCATTTATAATTATAATTGAAAATTATTTAAGTACGTTATGATATTACTGGTTTAATTAAATATGTATTTCGTTCGATGTTAATGTTTCCTGATTATTAAACCTTATTAGGTAATTTCTGAGATAATCTTCTTAACTATTTCACTAATTTCCTCTAATTCTGCCGAATTTCAGACTTTTTACCTTTCACTTTGCTTGTGAAATAGTCTAATAAAATTCTACTCGTTATAGAATTTATCAAATAAGTCTGTCTTTTGGACACGTGGTGTTTTTTCAGTTTCGTTCAGAAATGAATCCACAGATTTATCGCGAAAATTCAATCACTTGTAGTATTACTACTGAAAATACACAAATTAAATGCTATAAGACCAGAATTTTAAATGTGACAATTTGTTAAATGAAAATAACGTACGCATTAAAAAACATTCAGTTACAGTGAAAACGTCCCTCAGGAAAAACAAAATTTAAGGTACGTTTAAACAAAGAATAGAAAAAAGGTATAAAATAAAGAGCATTAAAATCTGATTCACAAAAAATAATTTGAAAAAAAGTGACTGGGAAAGTAACCAAATTATTGCAGACGACGAACCACGTTGTTCTGCAGATAGAGTAGCTTCACTACTTAATATACTAATGAAATCAAACGAATCAAAGATAAAATTGAGGAATTAAAATCCAAAAATCAAAATTAGTTTATTTAAAAGAGGACACTATACTCAGACGACAAATCCATTGATTTATAAAAAAAATAGTAAAAGAAAATCCCAATGGCACAAGACCAATTGGACGGCTTATTTCAGTAAAGTTTTTGCATCAGATTCAAAACAAAAAAAAGCAAAATTTAAATTTTCTTAAATAAATGTTTTCATGTACGTTTTAGAAAAAAGTGTTTCATACAAAAGTTGTAGAACGTGTTAAGTTCTAAAAAAAATCTCAGCAACTTTTTTGCGTCAGATCAAAAACAAAATAAATACGATTTTTTTTAAATTTTGACAGGCCGCCATTTTGTTTCTACTGGGCCGATTTGGCCCGTTATACAATAGCCCTATTTCATTCTGAAATAAGCCTAAAAAACGAAGATATAAATGCCATAACAGTCATCACACAAAATGAGCCGATGGAAACTAACGAGATTCTGCAGCCATGTTTGGAAATAAAAAAAATGTATCGAATTTCATAAAATCATTAGTCAAAAGACAAAACAACAAATCAGTTACATCCAATAAATATGACTCATTACTCGAACAATCACGATGTCGATGCTCCACAAAGCGCCAGCACTCAGAGGAAGCGAGTTTTTTCTAAAAACTCATTTTTAGTGTTTTCTCCTTGAAAAACGAAGAAATAACCCAAAAAATCCAATATTCCTACTTTTTTTGGGGTAAACCAATACTTTTCTCGCTAGTAGATAGGGTTGAGCGGAAAAGTAAGAAACGCACTTTGACCGGTGACAATTGATTTGGGAGTAACATAGATTATATTAAATTTGATCTGAGACAAGTTATCATTATAATTCTGAGCTTATATTTATCTTGCCTGTTGATAGATATTAACTAATAGTGATACATATTGTCTATAATTATTAAATTCAAATTAATGGAAACTAATACATGGCAATTCAATTATACAAAAATCTATTTCTTGAAAAATATACGCATGGAACGCACTGAAATGGAAAATTTATGTAAGATTAATAAAATCAAAGACTTGAATGAAATATCAAAGTGAAAGAGAGAAATGAAAAACAAGATTAACATTATGCTTGTATATAGTTATGTAAAAATATAACAATACAGATAATAAGAGTTTTATAATAACTACGATTATTTTAAAGTGCACTGAAAATAATTTTAGAATGAGAAATTAAAATTAAATTATATAGCCTCAACGAACTTTAAAAACGTAAATTACTAATTGAACCCTTAAACCTTGACTGATTTTATCAAGATTATTTCAAAATTATATAGCTGTCAATCTCAAAAATATATTTTTTTCTACTCCTTTTTTATAATACACTGATTAAAAGAATGAAGTTCATTTTGATACAAATTTTCATTATGATACAGATGTTTAAGCCAATAGAATCAAGTAACTTTTTAGTAAATTGACACTTAATTTACAACTGTCAATTTTTATTTTCAAAATTACCAATAGGTCTAAAATTAATAGCTTATTTTCATGAATTACAAAAAAAATGAAACAATTATCGGTATTGACACATTATTCAATTTTCAAACCTTTTAAACATAAAGCTTAATGTTGACATATCAAAATATACCAAGTTGCATGCTCTAATAAAACGTAAATCCAAAGTATTTATTAGGTCCGTGAAGTTAGCCCCCAAAGTTTTCACGATTTAGTGTCATCGTTAGTGCTTCTATAAATTTCATTAGTGCTTCCGTGGTTTGGTAGATATTGAATATAAATTTATTTCGAGGTCAGCCCCCAAATTCCAAATTAGTGTCATTCGTTAGTGTACTTTAGTGTTTCAATTATTTTCGTTAGTGCTTTATTGGTTTTCGAGATTTTTGACTTTACATTTTCAAGGTCAGCCCCCCAAAGGCTATGACCACAAATAAAAATAAAAATTTTAACATTATATTTATATATTATTATTACATACCCTTAAACCAACAAAAAAACAAAAATATATTACTATATTAAATTCCGTCAATAAAATGAAAAAAATAATGAAATAAAAAAAGTATGGACTATTATATATTTCTTAAGAGCTCTTGAAAATATAAATAAAAAAAAATATATATACTCGTATAGTGGCCATTTAAAAAAAACACAGGTTTGGGTCATAACTTAGAAACAAAACATTTTCGAAAAAACAACTGAATTCTACATAATAAACTTTATAATAACCCATTTTCATCTTACTGATGAGTTATCGAATAATCGAGATACAAGTTAGTGTCACAAATGACAAATTTTCAAAATCGTCCTTGAAAGTCAGAAACTAAAAGGGCTATGAAAATTTAGTTAGCGGTAATGTAAGTTTCCTAAAAAATAAAATAGTAAGCCGCAAACCCCATCTTTCTTTTTTTATAATAAGAAAGCTTGTACAAGTTGGGCAAATAAGCGAGGTTAGCGGCTGTATCTCAGAAACTAATGATCGTAGAGAGTTCCGGTAAAAAAATGTATAGGTAAAGTGGACAAGGGAAAATGCTGGAAATTATTTTCAAGTTTCCAAGATCGCTGCCAGTGGGCGTTTCCACCATCTTGAATTATATAAAGTTACGTTTCTCGCGATTTTCCCCAATGAATGTAACAAAAAAGTATTTGCGTTTTAATGTTAATTTGAAGTCGAACATTTTTTGTAAAGCCAAATAAAGTGGTGGGGGTATTTGAATGTTGTTATAAATAAATGCTTGTAACTTCGAAACGGCTTAATGGATTTGGATAAATTTTGTATCACTGAAAAGAGCATTTCTTGTAATCTCGTAATGATGACAGTTCTGACCTACACGGCCGCCGATAGAGGGCGTTATTCGATATTTTAACCAAAATATTGGATTTTTTCAAAAAAATTTAAATGTGATGATATGACTTTTTTTAGACTAGAAAATAGACAAATGATCAACCAATAAGCCTGCGCAAACCGCATCTTAATATCTTTTTCCTAACTCAAATTATTAAAAGAATACTAAATCAGGAAAATTCATATATCCCCATTTAAAAATGCATCGGCTGCTTTCGATAAGAAGGCAAGTAGTAGGCCATGGAAATAAAAGACAAACTCCTCTCTAAAATATTCACAAGAAATGTCAGTTTATTTAGTGCTGTGATTTTAAGTCTCACGTTTTCGGATCTATATGCGATTTGCCTTTTAAATAAAGTTGTGGTACTGAAAAGGACCGATTTTGAAAAAAGATTAATGCTTTCTGTGTTCAAATCGCCTTCCGTCATATTCCACACATTGTTCCAGTCTTTCTTCTGTTGATAGTTGACGAATTGAGATTCAAATTCTGTTTTCCATATCCATTCGTGTTGTTGGTGGAGTTTGAAAAACAATTAGTGTTGGGAAATACGGTGATTTTCCGGTAACCGGTGAAACGGTGATTTTCCGGTAACCGGTGAAACGGCGACAGTGATTTCTAAATCACCGTGATTTTAAACGGTGATTTGAATCACCGCAGTGACTGAGTATAAGTAGCAAAGACAAATTAAAATATAAGACCAGCGCGCGGTGACTTGCGACGCGTACGAATATATTATTTATGCACCTATTATCGGGTTATTTTAAAACAATAAATATTATCCTGATTGACTATTAGCAATAATACGAAATCGAGATCGACTCTTAACTCGAAGAAAGATTAATATAAAAGGTGTAACATATAAATTGCATCTAGTTTAATATTATTTAATTCTAAATTGAGAATTTTAAATGAACATGTTGCCATATTATCTGTAAAAAATATATCAATATTGAGGGTTTATTCATTACTTTTAAAAATAAACATTTTTTTCTTGCATATATTACAAGTTGCATAATAATTGTCACCCTCAACAGGTGTAAAAAAAATTCCAGATTTCACTGGTTTTCGCTTTTTTAGACATGTTCTAAACTGAAAATAAAAGAAAAATACTTTACTGTGGATTTTTTTATCTCTCTAATTGGTTAAAGGATTTTATAACTTTTTATAGGCAAGTCCTATTTAACTTTTTTTAATAAAATTGGACAGGATGACCCCGAAAACTACCCCTTATCCTATTGTTTTGTTAATATGACATATTAGTTTAAGACATGCCATTTAATTATGGTGGTCGTCTTAAGTGAACAAGTGCTCCAAAGTGGCTCCCGAATAAATTTATTAAATCGGGTATGTTAAACACAAATATAATTTGAATCAAATTGAATAACCATTCCATGTGATAAACCACGTCCATGTAATAGAATATATTAGTAAAATAGTAGTACTATCGACAGAAAGATAAATTGAAAACATATAAACAAACGAATCCTTATCACAATACCTGAAGTGTTTTTACCAATTCATAGAAATAAAAATAAAGTGACCATACACGGAAAGAAATGCCCGATTCAGAGATTACTAATGAACAACTACTTGATCAACTATTGAAAGGAAATACAGAATTGAAGTCGGCAATACAGGCGGTTGAAGTGAAGCTTTGCCTGAAAATTGAGGAAATCAATCATCGCCTAACTATAGGAGAGAGGGAAAACGAAGAACTGAAGAAAAAATTAGAACTACTCGAAAGGGGACAGAGGAAAAATAGCGTAATAATATTTGGATTAGAGAGAGAAGAACATTATATAACTCCTGAATATATCATTGAATTGATGAAAAACCTCTTGAAAATTGAGCTTGTTGAAAACGATTTCAACAACATATATCCCCTAGGGTCAACTCATAATAGCCCAGTGAAAGTGGAATACACCTCTTACATCAAAAGAGCTAAAGTTCTGAGAAACACCAAAAACTTGAAAGGATCTACAATACATATAGTACATGATCTCACTGAACAACAGAGAACAGAACACAGAATATTGAGAAAACATCTATATGTCGCTAAACAGAAAGACAATAATATTTGCTTCATAAAGAACAACAAGCTCTACCTCAATAATAAGATCTATACTGCTACTCAACTTGAAACTTTGGAAGACGCAAGCGAACTTTACTGTCAAAACAAACCACAAAGTGATACAGGCACACCAGCCCCTGAGCATCTTACTCTGAAAAAAAATAATCTGGAAGAAGCTGCTTTCACATTCATAAAGTCAACTCAAACCAAAAAATCTAACTTATCTGATTCCACTAAAGAAAACTCAATTACTCCGAAAACGGGCGCAACGAAAATAATTATCAAGGAAACAGTACGAGAAAAACCAAACTTGCGCAAGCACTCTGCTAGATAGATTCAACGTTCTTACTACCTTTTTATTCTATTTATCTGTACCATCTTCAACTATTCATTCTAATATTATTGTTGCCATTCCCACTTCCATTACAAACAAAATTTATACTTCCTTAAATTAAAAATGAATCCATATATTAGAGACTATGAATATGAACTCATTGCAACCAAAAAAGTTGATAATATAAATTACTATAACAATTTGATTTCATCTGAAGAAAATAAAAAATTCAATTGTAACATTCTTCACCAGAACATAAGGAGTATTGCAAAAAATTTAAATCAACTAGAAATATACATTCATGAAATAAAACAGCATTTTCACTGCATTGTACTCACAGAAACATGGAGCAATCATTAGCTTATCCCACGGAAGCGTCGCTTCTGAAAGGATATTTTCTAAATTAAGCTTTATAAAAACAAAAAGAATAGAAACAAACTTAAAACTGAAACGGTTAAGAGTTTAGTATTTAATAAAGAATTTAAAAAAAAAATGACACGCGCGTTTCATGGGAACCTAATGAGCAATTAATTAATTTTAATAAAAAGTAACTGAATGTTTATTTTTTATCTTATTGTTATCCCAGTTAACTTTTGTTTTTTTACATTTTTTGTGTTGTTTATGTACTATGTTTACAAATTTTTGTTTTTTATGTCAATTAAACGTGTTTTATATTCAGTACGTTTTTTCCAATTCAGTACATTTAAAAAAAAATCAGTACGATTTCAAAAATCGAAGTGGCAACGCTGAAAGCGAACAGTGCCCGAACACAGGAAAAGGACTGCAGTCAATGCAGGCCAAGGCATATCGCACACTTCGCACAGTGAGTGTATTAAGTTGATGGTGGGAAAGGCATGATATTTATATTATCGCGGCCTGCAAACATTAAAATATTTCTAACAGTTGTTCGTGCTATTCCCAAGTCTAGAGATAATGTTATGGTTCCTACATGTCTATAAAAAATTCTATGTAAGCCAAGACATTGATAATGTTTTCTTCGGTCCTTCTACTGCGACGCCTGCGATGTTTAAAACGACGAAAACTTCCAGTATCGCGTAATCGCTGTACCAAGCGCGGAAACATACTTCTCCCGTAATAACGGCGATCTGGATACCGTGCGGCGTACATAGCTGCATTTTGAAAACACTTGAAATAAATCGCAATCATGTCAACGGCTTCATTATTTGTGATAGGCATTTTGATTAAAAAGTACTCAAATTATACGCAATATTGTGCTACGTGTAACAAAAGTTTGACGTTACTTTGCAATATTTTTGTTAGGCGATTGTCGTGTCCATGGCCCACTTACTACTTGCCTTCTTATCGGAAGCAACCGATGCATTTTTATATGGGGATATATGAATTTTTCTGGTTTAGTATTTTTTTTAATAGTTTGAGTTAGGAAAAAGATATTAAGATGCGGTTTGCGTAGGCTTATTGGTTGGTCATTTGTCTATTTTCTAGTCTAAAAAAAGTCATATCATCGCATTTAAATTTTTTGAGAAAATACAATATTTTGGTTATAATATCGAATAACGCCCTCTCTCGGCGGCCGTGTAGGTCACAACTGTCATGATTACGAGAAACCCAAAATCCATAGAAATGCTCTTTTCAATGATACCAAATTTATCAAAATCCATTAAGCCGTTTCGAAGTTACAGGCATTTATTTATAACAACATTCAAATACCCCCACCACTTTATTTCGAAAGATAGAGAAAAATTGGTTTTACATAAAATGTTCGACTTCAAATTAACATTAAAACGCAAATACTTTTTTGTTAAATTCATTGGGGAAAATCGCGAGAAACGTAACTTTATGTAATTCAAGATGATGGAAACGCCCACTGGCGGCCATCTTGGAAACCTGAATAAGATTTCCAGCACTTTCCCTAGCCCACCTTACCTATAAATTTTTTTACCGTAACTCTCTACGATCATTAGTTTCTAAGATACAGCCGCTTACCTCGCTTACTTGCCCACCCTGTAAATGAAAACACACGAAAACTGGACACTCTGTACAAACGAAATTAATAGACCTAAACATATTCGATCCTGGAAAACTCAGGGATTTACTAAAAAACAAATTTTTTTAAACCAAAAAACCACCTAGGAATATAATTATTGAAGTACTAAATAGCACTCTAACAAATGCATGACACTAATTTGACATCAACCGTTAACAATTTTATAAGCTGATATTAAAATAAATAATAGCAAATAACTAGAAAACCAAGAAAGCGCTAACGAAATGTATGGAAGCACTATCGAATGACACTAACTTCAACTAAATCGTGAACATTTTGGGTGCTAACTTCACGGAAGTGCCAATAACTTAATATCGAATATCTCGAAAATCAAGATAGCACTACTGAAAATTATTGAAGCACTAAAAAGCACCAACAAATGACACTAACTTTAACTGAATCATGAACATTTTGGGGATTAACTTAACGGAAGTGCCACTAAATTAATAACAAATATCTCGAAAATCAAGATAGCACTAATGATACTTATTGAAGCACTAAAGAGCACAAACGAATCATAAAAAAATCGTGTACATTTTGGGGGCTAACTTCACGGAAGTACTAATAAATTAATATCAATTATCTCGAAAATCAAGATGAGAATTATTGAAGCACTAAAGAGCAGTAACGAAGCACTAATGAATGACACTAAATGTAATCGAATCGTGAATACTTTGGGGGCTGACCTCAAAAAAAGAACATGAAATATCTCAAAAACCAATAAAGCACTAGCGAAAATTATTGAAGCACTAAAGAATGACACTTTGGGGGCTGGCCTTGAAATAAATTAATATTCAATATGTACCAAACCACGGAAGCACTAACGAAATTTATAGAAGCACTAAGAGGGACTAAATTTAACTAAATCGTGAAAACTTTGGGGGCTAACTTTACGGACCTGTATTTTTGGTATAAAATCGTAAATATTTTTACCCGATCAAATTAGGAGGTTTTTAGACGAAGAACCTGAAATTGTTTTTTCGAAAGTATTAAATTAAATTAGAGAATTTAAATATTTATAAAGAAATTTTAAATAGACAAGTCATTTTAAATTATAAATGCAATTTTCACGAGAAGCCTTATCAGAATGGTGTAAACGGCAGGTTATGAAAGTTATGTAGTTTTAAGGTTAAGGTTCGATCCCTACCAATATCCTACCATTTCTTTAGATCAACCCCAACATTTTTCAAATTGTACAGTAAATAATTTAGGTATACATAAACAAAGAAAATTAAATAATTAGATATTATGACCAAAGCTTTTAAATTTATTTGTTCTGTTTTTTATAATAAATGGCTATCGTTACATGATCGTTGCATAAAATACTATTATAATTCGCGTATAAAAGCGACTTCATTATAACATTGTTTACAGTGTCACAATGAAATCTCTTTGAACACTGTTTTAGTAATTTTTAGTGTACAGTTGGTTATTGTATTTAGTTATATTTTTATTTGACATTTGACTTTAACCTTGAAACAAATTATAAATAAAATGGTCTAGCGTTGTTCTAGCTAGCAAATTATTATATTAAATGTTCTTAAAGGTAAATAAGAATGAATTATATATTAAAAATATTAATGAATAAAGTACGCTAACGTTTACTTATCAATGATTTGTCAATTGTTTATTTTTATATTGTATAGGATCAATATATAGATATACATAATGTTCGATTTTTGGGATAAACTACCAGGTATCTATGTGAAGATGTACTCGTATTACACAAATAATTCTGTTCATGATATAATATAAATAGATCGCAAGAGCATATACGAAGAAGCTCTTTTTTAAACAAATAATCATCCTCTGTTTGCTTAAATAAAAGTTTGTTTACAATTTACACAATTATTCGGTCATAATATGTCAAAAGTCCGAAGTGGTGAATAAAACCATCTGTGATTTGACCAATCAGGAATCTACAGAGTTGTCAACTTAAATTCAAACCACTCCTCCTAGTTTACAGTGTCACAATGAAATCTCTTTGAACACTGTTTTAGTAATTTTTAGTGTACAGTTGGTTATTGTATTTAGTTATATTTTTATTTGACATTTGACTTTAACCTTGAAACAAATTATAAATTAAATGGTCTAGCGTTGTTCTAGCAAATTATTATATTAAATGTTCTTAAAGGTAAATAAGAATGAAATATTAATAAATAAAGTACGCTAACGTTTACTTATCAATGATTTGTCAATTGTTTATTTTTATATTGTATAGGATCAATATACAATTATACATAATGTTCGATTTTTGGGATAAATTACCAGGTATCTATGTGAAGATGTATTACACAAATAATTCTGTTCATGATATAATATAAAAAGATCGAAGAAGCTCTTTTTTTAAACAAATAATCATCCTCTGTTTGCTTAAATGAAAGTTTGTTTACAATTTACACAATTATTCGGTCATAATATGTCAATAGTCCGAAGTGCTGAATAAAACCATCTGTGATTTGACCAATCAGAAATCTACAGAATTGTCAACTTAAATTCAAACCACTCCACCTAGTTCAAAAACAGGGATTATATGTAATTTTATTCTATTTAAAAAAATAAATAAATGCGAATTATAAAAAATATTGTGTAAAACTTGTGCCACAATGACTTTCTGTAGTACTCGTGATTTGCGCAACTCACCGCTTCGCGGTTCGTTGATAAACTTCACTCGTACTACAAAACGAGTCATTGTGACACTTGTTTTACAAATAACTATTATAATTCTCGTATAAAAGCGACTTCATTATAACATTGTTTACAGTGTTACAATGAAATTTCTTTGAACACTTTTCTAGTAATTTTTAGTGTCATACAGTTGATTATTGTATGTATTTTTATTTGACATTTGACTTTAAGCTTAACTTAAAACAAATTATAAAATGGTCTGGCGTAGTTAATTGGGTACAAAGTATATATTAAATTTTTTAATAAAGTAAGCTAACGTTTATTCATCAATGATTAGTCAATTGTTTATAAGATCTGATCAATACATATATACATAACGTTCGAGTTTTTGGGACAAATTACGAGATACATATCTGAAGATATACTATACAAATGATTCTGGTCATGATATAATATATAAATAAGATGCAAGAATGAAGAAGCATTTTTCAAACAAATAATCATTCTCTATTTGCTTTAATGAAAGTTTGTCTATAATTTACACAGTTGTTCCATCACAATAGATGTCAAAAGTTATAAGTAAAACAGGCTGTGATAAGAAATCTACAGAATTGACAACTTACATTCAAATCACAATTTATTGTGAAGTAAACACTCTAAATCAAATATATAAATTTGGATGAGATTAATGAGATATACTTTGCTGTTGAAGAGATCATAGATAAGATAGTAAGTGGAAAAACTAACATTAGTATACAACCAACCCAAAACAGACAAAAAGAAACAAATTCATTCACCCAATAATGTATAGGGTTAAGTATACACGTATATCTTATTAGTACATATTCACATTATTATGCATATTATATTAAATTTCTTTGTTTATCAAAACAAAAATTACAGATTTTTAAAATATGTAACATTTATATCGGTAGTTTAAAAAATGAAAATAATTTATTAAGTTAATTTTGTCCCATACATACTTTTACATGTTTAATTCAAATTGAAAATTCAGTCTTAATTTTTAAATAGACTCTATCATTCTTTACCAAAGTCCTTGAAGAGCTTTACTATAAAAGTATCTATTTTAATACAATTAAAATTTAAAATCAATTCAAAAACTCACCGTGTTAATCTGGCTTGAAAACTATTTACATCACAGATACCAGAGTTTTGTAAAGCAGGCTGACTACTAATGGCAGTTTTCCATCCTTTATCGAGGAATGATTTAGCTATAAAAAAATCTTCAGCTAGGTAACAGCCAAATGTTTTCAAACCACCCTGTTCTTCCAAAACATCCTTTCTGATGAGTGTAGACATTCCAGTGTGACAATTTATACCTAGACAATCCGCACCTAGATACATTCTTGACTGAGCAGTACCAAAATATATCTGAAAGTAAACATTCCTTTCAATACTTAAGAATGTTATGGCTTCGTTAGTGAAACCTATCGGCTATACCGATCAATTTATTAGCGAACGTGTTATTTGAAAAAAAAAATTAAATATAGTAAATGTTCATTCGTCAAGCAATATATACCCTATTCCTTTTATCAATGCTCTGGGGAAAATTTAATTTTTTATTTCCTATTTATGAACGTATTTCAATGCATTTATTATTAACCAATCTCTTGAACATGAATTTTACCATAAAACAAAAATAAACAGTGAGGAACTGGTAAAATTTTCAGGAAATCTGACGAAATGTACATTTATTGTTAAACCTTGAAAAACGAAAAAGATGATTATTTGGCAAGAGCTGATAAAATCTACGATTTTAAAACATTTTACGAGTAAAATAAGCGTGTTACTGTTGTTTATAAGTTATATAGTGATAGTGGGAGGTACATATCGTTTAAATCAAAATTTAAAAAATCAAAAAGTAATAGTTTTACATGTGACCAATTTCAATTTTAAAATTTGCACATTATATTTATAATTTTAAAACTAAGTGACCAAATTTATATTATAAACTTTTCTACATAAATTATCCAAT
This sequence comes from Galeruca laticollis, assembly GCA_963921935.1. Classification (NCBI taxonomy): domain Eukaryota; kingdom Metazoa; phylum Arthropoda; class Insecta; order Coleoptera; family Chrysomelidae; genus Galeruca; species Galeruca laticollis. The sequence continues at coordinate 151,585,251 of OY998180.1, forward strand.
ATTTGTAAGTATTGGACGGAAAAATAACTTGACTATAATATTAGCATTTAGATAATTTAAAAGCGCAAGCCTTAATTACATTTTCAAGCAGAATTGGCAATTAATAAGAGCTACATTACGCTCTAGGCACATCGCTTTGAAACTGAACAAAATATCAATGCATAAAAATATTATGAAGGAAAATTTTTATTCATATCCGACCTTCAAGTTTTGTCGTTAAAGTTTATGTTTAGGAAAACAACTTTTTGCAGTTTTTTTGCTAATGTAAAATATTTTTTTTTTGCTTTGTAAGAGGTCTCGAACTCAGCAGTTGTGTAACAATTTTTTAATGCTAGATATTATATTATGTTCAGAACAAAAATATTTAAATTCAGTGTATCAGAATTTGCTAGGATCTTAAAAAAAAGTTATAATTTTGATTTTGTGGGTTGAACACCACAGAAAAATAATGTAAGTAATTTATCGCCAATAGCCATGACAAAAAAATATTTATAAACAAGTTGCAGTAGCAAGCCTTTTCACTCGAATATATTTTTATTAATTGGACTCATCAACTGTTTCCACTTATAACAGCGAAATTTAGAATTTTGGCTTACATGATATAATTAAACATATTATACTCGTTAAAAAAATGTACAAATTAATAAAATATTTTGATTTTGGTCCGCTCTATTCAATAAATTTAATTAAACGTATTGTCAGATTTTTTATAGTGCTCACCTTTTCGAGTGTGGCAGCAAATCCGTTTCTATCGGACGTAAAGGGCATTTGGTGCACAATGCCAGTTTTTTCAGTCATATGTTCTACCATATCTAGTAAAGTATCTTCTTTCACTAAAATGTACATACAACAAAACCAGAACTTAAATTCTCAATAAAACAATTGAAAAAGTCTGAAACTAGCACTAAGTTTTATTTATTTCCGTAGAAATTAAATGTTCAGGGTGAATCACGCGATTTATTCTGATTTTTTCAAGTGAAATATCCTCTGTATTAATTTATGATCTAATGTTTCGAAAGAGGCATCACATCACAATGGTTTACATTTAAAATAACATTCAATACTCTGGTAAAAGTTTTTTGAAAATTACTTACTTCTAATTCCACTATCGGATATGAGAATTAAGTCGTAATTACAAGCCTCATACGCTTTATTCATATTATTAATTTTTGGATTAACACCGACAGTTGAGCCACCAATAAATACTTTAGCTTGAACTTTTGGATACTTATTTAATAATGCGTTAACTACATCTATTCCTGGGTCTTTTTCATCTTCTATACAAAAAAGGATTTCATACTAAAACATTTTTTTATTAAACACCATAAAATTAAACAATTGCATTTTACTGTAAACTTGTAAATTTATATTAGATTACATTTAATTCGCGTATTTATGTATGAAGCATTCTATTTCTATTGTAGTCATATTGCTTATTTATATCCATTGTAAACTTGGCTTTATTCATAGTCTAGTGTAAACGCCGCTTTACGTAGCGTTCTGTTTTATCGCCTGACAAGACATGTGAACGGAAGTGAATCCCGCCTTGGAGGGGGATGTCAATGGTAATTCTGAGAAGAATCATATGATTTGTGTTGTGCAAATTATATTAAATAAACCTCAATTTTTATTTAAGAAGTTTGAACAATTCATTTACCGTTATCCTGATCCCTACAATCTCAGAAGTGGGATTAGCTGTTTAAAGAACGTGTGTGCTGTGATTTTTAGGGTAAAGTTTTCCGTTTATGTGGGACGACGGTGATGCAAGATGGCAATGATGCTGGTATGGTAGGTTTCCACCAAGCCATAATATCGATGAAAATGTACTCCAAGAGTTCGCCAGTAGATGAATGGAAATTCAAACGGCTCCGCAAGGTGTGATTGATATTAATACTCTAATTACTTCTATGAATTGAATGAGACCATCGAAAGCAATGGTGGCCTACAGAATACAAATTGGAAACTGCTCGCACACATTTATTGGGAGCAGCTAAAGTCTGGTACCAATCCAGACAACATTTTATTCATGATTGGGATGATTTTAAACGGGAGTTCAGTAACACATTTGTACAAGGGCAAAATTTAACACACCTTTGGAAACACATGACTTCTGTGACACAAACAGTCAAAGAGGACATCAGTGCTAATTTTCATGATAAAGTCCGCCTTTGCAAATCATTAAACTGATGTTTTGAAGAACAGAAGGAGCAAGTTGCAATTGGTTTGGCTTCTCGTGAATTAGCCTCATACCAATATCGACGACGTTTATCATGATTTAATTTCCTTTGAAAGACTTAATAATGAAAGAAGAAACCAACACACTATTGCAGAGCGACCCAAACCTACATCAGCAATTAGTAATGTTACAAGCAGATCCGAGAGCAGATCAGTACCAAACATTGAGACAGTTAAGCTGAAGTGTTTTAATTGCAATGAGGAGAGTAATTATGCAACTTCGTGCAACAAACTGAAAGGAGAAAAGGGATCGTGTTTCACTTGTGGTAAGATGGGACATAAATTTACTGACTGTCTGGAAAAGGCACATCGATCCATTTACGTGGTACAACAAGGTAATCCTTGTGTAGTGTCTTTTGATTTTTCATTGATTCAAGATAATAATTATTTATGTAAATATAGTTTAATGAAAGAAAAATATGTTCCTATTTATGATAAAAACGTTGATGCAAATTATCATTTTCCTGGTATTAATGGCAGTAAAGTGGATGTTTCAGGCATTTTTCAAAAACATTGTAATAAATGACATTACAATTAATGTTAAGTGTTACGTTGTGACTGACACCCCAATGTCTTATGCATCCATTTTGGGCAGAGTCTTTTTGGCAAGACCTGATTTAGATATAGTTTCAAGTAATACAGTTAAAATTACGAAAATTTCTGAAACTACTTTTAATGGCAAAAATTTAGACAATGAAATTAATTCTATTAATGAAATAATGCATTTAGATTATTTTGAGGATGGTGAGTTGGAAAAATTGGACATCAATCAAATGACTTCTTATGTACATCAGCAAGAGCTAACGGTTTTGTATGAAACTGATTATAAAACAAAATTAGACACTGATTTGAAATACATATTGTTTTAAAAAATAAGCAACCTATCACTTTTAGGCCTAGACGGTTATCTTTTCAAAAAAAAGAAAAATTACGTGACATACTTGACGACTTTTTAAAACAACACATAATTAGAGAAAGTAGTTCTCTTTACGCCAGCCCCATTGTTATGATTCCAAAGAAAAATCATAGTGAATATCGACTTAGTGTAGACTACAGTGCCACTTAATGACATTACTGTTAAGGATAACTACCCTACTCCTCTCATTGATGACCAACTAGACATCTTGAAACACAAGGATTATTACCCTATATTAGATTTTAAAAGTGGTTTTCGCCATATCAAGATGGCTGAAGATAGTATTCAGTACACCTCTTTTGTAACACACACTTGGCCAATTTTGAGCACTTACGTTTACCATTCGGGCTTACTAACGGTCCTAAAGTGTTTCAAGGTTTTATAAACAATATTTTTAGTTCACTAATTAGAGAAAATAAAATATTACTATACTTAGACGATGTACTGATAGCCACAAACAATATTTCTGAACATTTTGACATTTTAAAACGATGTTATTTTAGCTGGACAAAATTCATTAAATTTTCGACTTGATAAATACAAATTTCTTAATAATAATTGTGTTTATTTAGGTTACTTAGTTGACAAAGATGGAATACGTCCTAATCCTGAAAATATACAGGCACTCTTGTCATATCAGATACCAAAAAATTCTAAAGAGGTTACTTTAGAAGTTTTATACAAATATTTTTATTAATAGCTAAGCCGCTATAGAGTTTACTAAAAAATAATGTTGAATTTAGGTTTGAAAAATATGAGATAGTCTTTTGAAACATTACTGTTTACTCTCCCAAGTTAGAAACTCAGCTACACTACTATGCTAGTACATGTGGCTATGAAGCTATTTTACTACAAAAACAATTAAATACAAGTCCATTTCACCCAGTATTTTATTACAGTAAGCGTACTACGCCAATAGAGACAAAATATCACAGATTTGAATTAGACTGTCTTGATGTCGTTTATGCAAATAAACGTTTTCATACTTATTTGTTTAATATACCTTTTAAAATAATTACTGACTGCGATAGCTTTCGTCTCACTCTTAGTAAGTCAAATATTAATCCAAGAATTTCTCGCAGGCCAATGTTATTGCAAAATTGTCAATATGAAATTGAGCATCCCTCAAATAAAGACATGTCACATGTTGATGCACTTAGTAGGCTGGGGTTATGTTTTGTGAGAAAAATTCTGTTGATGATAATCTTTTAATTTTGGAAAAGCTAGATTCATTAATTGTAGATATTTAAAATAAACTTTTATGTGAGGAAAGTAAGGATTTTGAGTTCCATAACGGTTTAGTGTATAAAAAACGTAAGTATTTTAAGAAAATTTGATTCTATGTGCCGTGTAATATGGAAAATAATGTTATAGCTAACTGTCATGACAATTTGGGTCACTCAGGCTTTGATAAAACGTGTGAGTAGATACTTAAGAAGAGTTTATTGGTTCCCAAATTATAGAGAAAACATTAAAAGTTATATTCCGAATTGTAACTTACTCTTCTACGTTAGGAAAAGGTCAGGGTCAACTTTATAACACACCAAAAGGCGATAAGCCCTTTGATACTATACATGTGGACCAATATAGACCCTTAGAAAAGAACCCTACAGGCAAACGCTACTACGTATTTGAATTAATAGATACTAAATTTGTAAAATTGTATAGTGTTAAAACTACTAAAACCATTGAAGTCATACATAAATTAGAAGATTATTTTAATAACTATAGTAGACCAGTAAGAATAATTTCAAATATTTCAACAGAATTTAGTGATTTTTTAAAGAAAAATAATATCGCTCATATTATAATCGGTACTCATTAACCAAAATGTAACAGACAAATTGAGCGGACTAATCGAGACCTTACACCTATTTTAGCAAAATTAACCGATCTAAAAAATAAATGAGATATACAGACCTACAGTAGAGTTTGTAGATTTATAGCACCGTCCCCAGCAAAACTTTTATTTGGTACTAATCAGAAAGAGCCAAATGACAACTTAAGAATTACGTTGAGAATGAAAATGAAGAGGTTAGGGATGTAACTGACTTCGACAAAAAGCTAAACTACAAAACGAACAAGTACAAAATTATAATAAAGAATATTTCGACAAACGATGTCGACCTCCACACAAATATTATGTAATGATCAAAAATCTAGACGTAACACCTGAAATTAATTAAAAATTTCTGCATAAATTTAAAGGGACTTACGAAGTAAAAAAGGTGCTTGATAATGACAGGAATGTAGTAGTTGATGTTGAAAATTTTCAGGTAACATAGAGATCTTTTGAGTGCATTTGGTCTCCAGAGAACATGCGCATGTTTTGTTTCTGTATCTGTAAACTTACCTATGACTTACCTTATAGTTAGGGTGCCCGCCGGGAAAAATTTTTGTGATAGATACTCTCACCAAACTTCGTGTATGGCTTCATTGGACCTAGTCTGACACCCAATTCCTCTATGACTTTTTTGGTTTTGGAGCGTTTGTCCGCTAAGTTTGCCTAAACATGTCGTTTTTACGACATAGAAAATTTATAGATACTGTTTTTTTTTTCAAAAACATTATCTGAAACGTGAAAATAAAATTGTCTGATAATAAATGTGGTTTATTGGTTGTGCCCGCCATCTTAAACATGTCGGAAAACGACTATAAGAAAATTTATTAATAACCACCTGATTTTCGCTGTATCCGTTTATTAAAAAATACAAAAAAATCTTATTATATTGTCTGACAAAAATTATTTCCCGAATTCCCAGTCTGACGCGTCAAAGTTGTCGATTTCCTGACAACAAAAAATGTATTAATAACTTTTTATGATTTTTCTTAATTTTTAAATTAAATTTGGAATATGTTAAAAAAATTGTCTGACAGTGAAAGAGGGTCTTTTAGATAAAAATACCTATTTTGCCAATATACGCTTGGACCTTGCGTTCTTTTCTAGATATTTATTAATAACCAGCTAATTTTTTGAACATTGCTCAAAAAAAATAAATGAAATACAATTTTTTAGATGTCTGATAAAATGTGTTTTTTTAATTTTTCAGTCTGACGTGTGAAATACAAATTTTTAATAATTATTAAAATTTACCTGTTTGTTTATAACTTCAAACATAATTTTTATTTTCAAAAAAAAAAATGTTTTTGGTCCTCCGACCCATGCTTCAAAATCGTCCGGAAAAAGCTTCATTTATTTACTAGGCCGGCAATAAAGTTACCAAGATATTACCAACTTACTCACTACAGTTAGTGTTGTCAAATAGTAACTTAAACTATATGTCATACCTTTATGATCAAATGAAATTTGAAATTTTGTTTTTCTCATTTGCCAGTTTATTTTGGGTACACCACTTCATAAATTAATTAAATAAATCTCAATATTTGCGTCAAGACTTTTTTGGAATTAAAAAAAATAAATTGTTTGGAAATAAAAATGATATTAAATAAAAGTTTGACATTTAATTTTAAATTTGACATTTGTGAAATGACGCGTTTGTTTACAACAACCTTTCATTCGATTATAAAAATATATCGATTGTATTTTGCTGTGTTTATTTAAAATTAAATGGTTTATGCCTAATAATTATTTGTTTTTATCAATTTTATCTTAAAATTACTACTTTATACGACATTAGGCACATACCTACATATTATTATCTAATAATTAAGTAGTTAGATTTCGATTGAGAATCATTCATTACTAATTTTATTAATCATATAGCAAATGTCATTTTAGTCGATTTTTAGATATTTTAGTTTTTAGTAGAAAATTTATAAACTTTTGATCAATTTAAAAAGTGGTCGGGCCAAAAAAAGTGTGTATCACACGTCCAGAAAATGCTTCGCCTCGATGCTTCGCATCTAGGCTACATAATATCACTCTCATACTCGCAAAAGGTCATTTTCTGGACTAGTGATACAAACAACTATTTTCCGATTTTGAATTTCCTATATTTCTCGATTAAACGCTTCATGTCTTGACTTGTTAAATGTAGCGGATGGAAGTACCTGGTAAAAGATTTCAATTATTACTGTAACGAGGTTATATTCAAATTAAGTGTTTTTTGTGTAACTTAAATAATGGAGTAACAAAATTTACACCACACATATTAGAAAGATGTAAATTATTTTTAAGATCACGACAATACAATAATCACAAATTTAATGACGTTATACTACCAGATAATTGTGATGGTGACATAGGATATCATACTTGGTGTTATAGACTATTTTATGTGGCAAAATAGCATTTATTAAATGAAAGGTAAGCTTAATAAAAATAAGAAATATATATTATTCTTATAAATTTTTAATGTCAACAGCAGTTTTTAAATAATAATCTACTGATTACGGCAGTTTTATAAATCCTATTTTTTTTATTTTTCTTTCAGTTCCACTACCTTATCTACAAATTCAACATTAATTTCGTTGGAAAACAATGATGTATCAAACGAAAGTTCCCAAGAAATGCATATGGATGTTGACCAATTGTAAGTAAATTTACGCAGTGTTATAAGTCTGTAATTATTTCATTTTATAATAAATAAATGTGTACCATTTTTTAACCCCCAACGAAGGGCTCTTGTAGGCGTCCCTAAAGGGCGGAGAATGGGAATGTAAACCTTTCTTTAGAGAACAAGTAAATATTTTGTGTTTTATATTGTTTAAATTTTATAATTTAACCATTATTAAGCTACTTTCATCTTAACCTTTAAATCTCCTCTAGGCAAATTCAGGGGTAGTAAATTTTTTAGCTAGATACTACCATTTGGCATAACTTGGAGATTCCGATATTTGCAGGTATGCACATCAAAAGTGGTAAAATATACTTACTTTGCTCACTTGAAATAGGATGATCCTGCAAATATTAAAAAATGATGTTTTTTCGTCAGACTCTATTTACGCCCCACTATATTTATCAGACACTTATACCAAAAATCAAATATTTGTTTTCTTAACATAATTTTCAGGTGTCTGACGGTTATTAATAAATTTTTTGTTGTCAGGAAATCGACAACTTTGACGCGTCAGACTGGGAAATCGGGAAATAATTTTTGTCAGACAATATAATAAAAATTGTTTGTATTTTTTAATGAACGGATACAGCGAAAATCAGGTGGTTATTAATAAATTTTCTTAGTCATTTTTCCGACATGTTTAAGATGGCGGACACAACCAATAATCCACATTTATTATCAGACAATTTTATTTACACGTTTCAGATGTTTTTAAGTATTCTGTTTGAAAAAAAAAACAGTATCTATAAATTTTCTATATATCGTAAAAACGACATGTTTAGGGAAACTTAGCGGACAAACGCCCCAAAAACAAAAAAAAATCATAGAGGACGTCGGGGTCAGACTAGGTCCAATGAAGCCATACACGAAGTTTGGTGAGAGTATGTATAACAAAAATTTTTCCCGGCGGGCACGCTAACTATTATGATTTATGTTCATGATTTACGACTAAATGTGTTTACCTAATTTATGATTATGATACTTATTTATGTCTTCTTTTGAATTATATCTTAGTTATGAGAATTTGTTTCGAGTTTTGAGTAAATTTCAGTTTAGTATGAATTTGGTATTTGTGAATTAGTCCAGGAGCTGGATGGAGTTGAGTATGCAAAATGTGAGGACCCGCGACTATGCTCAAATTCTTTTGCCTGAGACCCTAAATAATAGAAAATCACATGTTGCCGGCAGCTGTGCTGGTCCCTTTCCCTTCTCCCCGCTCGGCACGAAGCTGAGTCATAGCGCTTGGAGTAGTCAGTAGAAAAGAATTTGTAGCCCATAACGGTTTATTTTTGCGTATTTAAGTAATAATATTTAAATTTAAGTAATAATATTTAAATTTAAGTAATAATATTTAAGTTTTTTCGCAGTCGACTGTTTTATTAGTGATTTTGCAGACGCATTTTTTAATAGAATTCATAATCTTTTTGTGCAGCCAAATGTAAAACGAGTAGACATTGTATTTGACAGATATGATGATATTTCAACAAAATACATGGAATCAACTTTAGGGAGTAAAGGTCAAATGATGAAAAATTTTATCATTTCAAATGAGCACACCAAAAACCCAACGAATTGTAATAATTTCTTTTCAAGCACTGAAAATAAGTTACAGCTAGTTCGATTTCTATGTAATGCTGCCCCTAGATATGCACAAATAAATGAAGATTGCGAGTTATATATTTGTGGAGGATTTGATGATCCAACAAAATGTTTCAAATTACAAGGTTCTTTATTTTTTGAAGTACCTGACCTGAATTCTAACCATTTAGAAGCGGATTCAAGAATGTTTTGTCACATATTTCACGCAGTGAAAATCAAATTGGCCATATCATAATCATTAGTGTTGATACAGATGGAACAAGCTTGCACAACTAGGCTGTTTAGGTTTATGGTTCGACGGTTCCTGTAAGAAATTCATTTCAGGATGTCATTTGGCTGCTCAATCCCGTGGAGAAAATATTTGTGGTATTTTGCCAGCATTACACGCTCTGAGTGGTTGCGATTCGACTAGCAGATTTGGCTCGAAAAAAAATGCTTTAAAGGCTGCATCGTTGGATTTTGTACAAGAAGCTCTAAAGCATTTGGGAAATCCATACCTAAGTGTCGAACAGCTAAAAGAGTTGGAAAACATTTGCACCTATCTTTTTTCAAAAAAAAACTTAACAGCTGATGAACTTCGGTATAAGTTAATTTCCCGAAATATCGGTTTCCGCTTAAATTTATTCAAAGTTATTTGCACATCAGATGCTCTACATTTACATCTATTAAGAGCTTCATCACAAACATATGTATGGATAAATGCTGACCAAACTCAACTACAGCCAATTGATTACACCTTCTTAGGCTATGAAAGGAAGGATGGTAATTTGTACCCACGACAAATGACCAAGCAACCACTGCCGGAATTGTTGATTCAACCGTGTAAATGTGCATCAAATTGGAAAACAATGGCTTGGCCTTGTAAAAAATTACATATTTATTGTATTTCTTTATGCAAATGCATAAATAACGATTGTCAGAATAAAAAAGATTGATAATTATCATTTTTTCATTTATAATATATTAAAATTTGATTTTTTTGAATTAAATTTTTTTTTATCAATAATGTTTTTATTTTTAATTTTCCTGTTGTTTTTTCACTTGACTACCTGTAAGTATCTTTAATCATAAAAATCAATTGGATATTCTCACTAAAACAATCGTTATAATGATATCAAAGTATATGTTCAGTCCATTTACTAGATGTCTAAGGGGGTGGGGTGTAAAAAAAATGGACCAATATGGCTCCTGGCAACATCCAGAATCATAATCTGCATGCTTTTCTGAGTTCAAAACCATACACCGAATGTGGCCCTCACATTTTGCACACTCAACTCCATCCAGCGTCCGGTCTAAATACTGTTTTAAGAATTTTTGTTAAGATTACGTAACTTTTAGGTTTATGTGATTATTTTGTTTAAGAAGCGTTATCAATTTTTGTTTAACAGCGAATATGCCCCAGGCCGATCTGAATGTCAGGAAAGGCAGATCTGTAGTCATATTATTTATGTCCATTGTCAACTTGGTCTTATTCGCAGTCTAGTGTTAACCCGGCTATACGTAGGTGTTCTGTTTTATCGGTTGACAAGACATTTGAGCGGAAGTGTATTCCACCTTGGAGGTGGATGTCAATGGTCATTCTGAAAAGAATATTATGTTTTGTGCTGTGCAAATTATATTTTTGACAGACAATTAAATAAAGCTCAATTGTTATTTAACAAGTTTGAACAATTTATTTACCGGCATCCTGATCCCTACATTATACAATATCAAATTTTTTTTTTAAGAAAGAACACCTTTTCAGACATTTTCTCCAATCAATTCTATCGATTTTACTGATGATTATTTACTTACCAATCCCATACTAATAAAAAATCAATACTACAGGTTCTTTTGGTAGAGAGTTGAGCAGATGGTGGGCAGCTGGACAGGTAAGATCATTTGGAATATTTTTATATCCATTTATCTTAGTCAAACGTATTTCCATTTTCGAGATATTCGCCATCGTTTTCTTTAATTTCATAAAAATTACTCATAAAAGTTGGGTTTTTGAAAAACGATGACCATTTTCGATTGTAGCTCACTTTTAATTATTTTTTTGATTCAATAACTAAAAAAACGAATCACATTGCTATGAACGTTTAGAAAAAATTAAGTTTGTAAATTTAAAATGTTCAATTTTCAAATTTTCATACAACAGACGGTTTAAAATAAAATAAATTATAATGAGGGAAAACTTTCAAGTGCATTTGAAAACATCTTTGGTTAACAATCTATTAGAATTAGATGGTGTACAATAAACGTCAGTATAGCTAGCACCACCACTTTTTCAAATTCAATAAAAAGCTAATGTATAATTTAGTACTAATTTGTACCAAAAAAATTAGAATTTGTATCCACTCAGTTCTTCTGAAAAACCGCTATTTAAAGTGTGCTTGCTTGAGCCCAAGCCTTTATAAAATAAAAGTTTAATAGCATAAATGTAAACTTTCAATTGGAATTTTTACCCTCCTAGTTTCCCCTGTAAAAGTCTTTTTAATGTGGGGGGCGCACAAAATTTAGCACCACAACCTTTCCAAAATCAAATTTTAACAACATACCTTTAAACTTTGAATTAAGGACGAATTTGTACCCAAACGCGATTTTTCATTATTATATTATTTTTTTCATAAAGATGATAATAAATTGGACCATTTAATGAGGGAGAATGGTTGCTATCTATTTGGTCGTTAAGAAGGTTACCTGAATATTTGTTTTTATCTATCTCAACAGCTCTATTTCATCGTGCAGTAAGGATCTTCATCAAGTAAAAGCCTCATATATTCAATTTTTAACTAAATATTATTAATTTTTGAATACAGGACTAATTATACTCATATTTTACCCAGAAAACTGCTTTTCAAAGAGGTGTTCAATTTGGCATAGCTGTGTATAATATGAATTTAAACACCACCGCTGAGTACATCATCAAAAATTATTCTAAATTATAAATAAAACCTGGGGTCACAATAGACCTTAAGTTTTAGTGCATTTGTAACTCCGTTAAAATCTAAATAAAGCCTGTGATTTCACCTAGATAGAAGGTGATTTATTAGGAACAGAAACAGAGTAATATTTTGATTTGTTGTGATCAGCAGATCCCTAGCACCACATTTTTTATTCGCAATAAAGGGATATAATGCCAACCCATTCATATTTAACTCATCTCCTACAACATTCCATGCTTACGATAGTATCGATATCAATGAATTGTTAGCGACAAGTTTATCTTTATTGCGATATAGCTTCATTAATTCAATTGTCGAGGTCCTCCGACTTTTCGAATCATTTTGTCATCTGAAATGGTTTTTAACACAGAAACTGAAACACTAAAACTTATTTTGTATATTTAGAATATTTTAAACAGAGACAGACTAAACTACCAAAAATTAAAATAATCCCTTTTGGAATTTTGTGCACTCCTTAAAATCCAGGCTGAAATGTTTCCAATTATTACAAAATAAAACATCAATCATTTCATAAATAGGAGAGGTATGTACATCAAAGACGCGTAATCGCGCATCATCTCAAAAACAAAAAATTATCGCCACAGTGGTTCCTTTCGGATTTTGCTAAAGTGTAACAAAAAAATGTTTCTTCAATTTTTCATCCAATCAGAAACTAAAGCTCGCCGTAATACCATATAAGGGTCATCTTTACTAAGCCGCCAAGCAGTAAAAAAACTGATAACACCAAAGTATGACGCCATTCTCATCTTCTAACGCTTTGAACTATTTGCGCCTTATTACACAACTACCCTAGGGAGAGAAAACTTATCTTTTTGTCTCGTCAAAGGATTACCGCGGTTAACACAAAAGACCTCACTGAAAATAAGAGGATATATGATATAAATATATTTATTATTAGAGCCAAAACAAATACATATCAAAACAAAAGTCTGGGAATTACGTAGGGTGGCCAGATTTCATGAATCACTTTCTAGATTTCGGTCCATTTTGAACTTTCATAAGGATGACTGCTGTGAGGTGAAGGGGTGAAGCAGACAGTACACATTAAAAAGCCAAGTTAGGGAAACCTGTGTGGGTATAAAATTAGTCCTATATTCGAAAATGAATAATGGTTGCGTTCAGAAAACACAACCGCTGAGTAAATGTTCTGTGAACGCACATTGATCAGTGCGCGAAGCTCAACATGTTTGGTGAGCGGACGCCATTTTTCTGAGCGGTTTTCAACTGCGCTCAGTGAGCACAACACGTTGCAAATTGTGATGTTTATAAAGATCTATGGCTTTATTAATAGTAAACAAAACAAAGATTATATTTAGTAGGGTTATATACGATTTAATTAAAATATTACAACATGAGTGATGAATATGAAGCGATTTATACATATAATAATCTTACATACAGCATAACAGATACCAAAAATGTTCACGAATAATAATAATAATTAATTCAAGCTCTTCAATCGAAGAGATACATTTAAATACCTCTATAGCTCTTGCAGACATCCTAAAATGCTCCTTAAAAACTAAATCATTGTATGCTGGAATTATTTCTTCGTAATAATTTCTGTTTTTTTCTCGAATACCACGTCTTCTCACGTTATAATCATGTAATGGTTTCTGTAAATTTTCTACTACATATGGGCTATAATATTTTGGTTAATATCTATTACATCACCATCATCTAATAATGCAAGAATTAAATTGTTTCTAGCCCTAGCCATAAATTTAATTTCTCAAATATTTATTCCAAAGACAATACAATCTATAATAAAGATTATCTATGATCTTTCCAAAAAATGATCGTTCAGAAGACATACGTCAACCATTCGTTGCTCAGTAAGCGCTCACTCAACAGTTGAGTTATAAGGTATGTTTTCTGAACGCAACCAATATTTAGTTACTTTTGATAATTTTACGGAATGATTTACTTGGAAAAAGAATAAAACACGTGTTCATTTATTATTATCTTTTACACTGTTGGGTACAAATTAGTCCTAAATTCATAGTCTAAATTTATGGTGATAAAATTGGATTTTGTAAAGGTGGGGGTGCTAACTTGAGCTCAAGCCCACATTAAAACCGCTTTTACAGGGAAAACTGTGTGGGTACAAATTATAATTTTTTGGGTACAAATTAGTCGTATATTTGAAAATTAATAGTCTTTAGTTACTTTTAATAATTTCAAATTTTTTAATGATTACTTGGAAATTAATAAAAGCCATGGTCTAATTTATTGTCAAAATAATATAATGAAAAAATGCTTTTGGGTACAAATTAGTCCTAAATTCAAAGTTTAAATTTATAGTGTTAAAATTGGATTTTGTAAAGGTGAGGGTGCTGGCTTGAGCTCAAAACCCTTTTACAGGAAAAACTATGGGTACAAATTAGTCCTATAGTCGAAAACATAATATTTCGTTTATTTTGATAATTTCAAAAAATTTTACGATTTACTTGGAAATTAATAAAGCACATGGTCTAATTTATTATCATCTTTTATAAACAAAAAATATAACAATGAAAAACGCTTTCGGGTACAAATTAGTCCTAAATTCTGGCTGGCTTGAACTCAAAACTATTTTACAGGGAAAATTGGTGAGTACAAATTCCAATTTTTAGGATACTAATTAGTCATACATTCAAATATTAATAATCTTTAGGTACGTTTGATAGTATAAAATTGTTTAACGATTTACTTGGAAATTAATAAAACACGTGGCCTAATTTATTATCATTTTTTATAAACATAATAATATAATAATGAAAAATCACTTTTGGGTACAAATTAATCCTAAATTCCACGTTTAAAGGTATGCTATTAAAATTTGATTTTGTATGTGGGGGTTCTAGCTTGAGCCCAAGCCAGCACCCCCCCACTAAAAAGTTTTTTATAGTGAAAACTTAGTACGTAAAAATTCTAATTTTTTTGGGTACAAATTAGTCCTAGATTGAAAGTGTAAATGTGTGCTATTAAAATTTGATTTTGGAAAGGTTGTGGTGCTAGCTTGAGCTCAAGCTAGTACCCCCAACCCCCACTTTAAATAGCGGTTTTTCAGAAAAACTGAGTGGGTACGAATTCTAATTTTTTAGGTACAAATTTGTCCTAAATGATACAGAAGTTTCTTTGAATTTGAAAAAGTGGGAGTACTAGCTTTACTGACGTGTACAATCATATGATTAGAAACAAACATGGACATTCCGGCTTAAAAAAAACAACAAAAAGAAACTGTTTAAATTTTCATCAAGCAGCATCGACTCCTTCAGTTTCCTGGATTTTGATTGGTGCATCCGAGATGCGGTTATCGGGGGAGAGGAGTGTGGGCAGTAGTTTATCGGAACAAGAGAAATTGTTTTACATAACAGAGCCTTGCTGTGTGTTTATCACCTGAACGTATTTTTCTTTCACAAACAATTTTAAATTTTCAACCTTAATATTTTTAAAAGTTTTCGTATCATGTAATTACTTTTTTGTTAATGAAACAAAAGTAAACGTTTAAAATTGAGTTGCAAATGATTAAAACCATTTTGTACATACTTTTTTCAAAAACTCAATTTTTATGAAATTAAAAAAAATAGCGAATATCTCGAAAATGGTACTTTTGACTAAGGTAAATGGACTTAAAAAATGTTCCATATGATACAAACTGCCTACCAATTTCATTTATTCAACCCTCTACCAAAGACTCGGTATTATAATCGATAAAGAAACTTTCTCCTCTCGAGATGTTGCCGTAGTTATAGCTAAAGTACCCTTTTTCCTCCATACCTCGTAAAAGCTTATTCGGTGCAACGATTCAACTAATATACTCTATACAGAGGTTTCCAGACTTGTTCTGCTCTATTCTATACTCTATTTTTAAACTAGGAGTTATTAGAATGGTTTCATGAAATTCAATGATAATGTCACAAGATATATTGGGTCTGAACTAAGAATTTGCGACTAATAACGCCACTCTACGATTTCAAATAAAAATGAAAAAAAATATTGAAATTGAATTCTTGTGGTAGGTTAGAACCAATGGCAAACAAAGATATTTTGCGCTGTTGTCACGAGGGAAAACTTTATAAGTAGACTAGTTATCTTTTTTCTTTAACACCCGTTAAAGAGAAACGCAAAGTACTGTCAAAACGTACTCTTTCAAAAAATCTTCTCCTAATCGGGTGCCTCTTATTAAAAAAGGTAACTCTCTCGTAGGCAAAGAAATTTGGAAATATATATTTTAAACTGCAGTGATGATGCTTTCAAAATACAAAATATAACGTAAAATGTATGTATAATGAAAATTAAATGTTCTCCATGTAGGTTGAGTTGTTTGGAAAACGAGTCCTGTAACGCACATACACAAATTGCGTTACCTAAGAGTTCCAAACTCGATTTAGTACCGGATCGCTTACTCTTCTTCTGTTTAGGGGAGTTCGAGTGACTGAGACACCATGTCCACATCCACTTGAGGAAGATTTGTCGAATTAGCTTCGGTGAAACCTGGTTCCATTTTAACGATGTCTTTTAAAAGGCAAACAAACAGAAGCACATTTTCTACTATAAAATAATATAACAAACAACTAAAACGTCGGCGAGGATGATATCTGTTTGAGGTTGGTTGTGGATATTGATGTCAATTGTCAAATTCTTCTAGTCGACTTTCGCTTTGTATTAATCAACTTGGATAGTCAAGTAGGATTTGTCAACAGAACGTACTTTCAATCTGACAACAAGGGCTTCTGTCAGTGGTCCACTTACAGCGGTTTATTTAAATCTAATAAAATTTTTAAATCTAATTTTCGAAGATATTTATAACTTTTTGAGTTAAATATCGTTATCATAGAAAAATATATGATATTTTTAATTCTTCTGATATGATTTCACTTGTTAATTTATACCCATGAATCTAGCCTATTTAAGTTGACAATTCTGTAGATTCCTGATTGGTAAGATCAGAGCCGGTTTTACTCAGCACTTTTGACATATGATCGAACAATTGTGTAAATCGTAAACAATGTCCATTTTGTTACATCTTTTTGAAACTTAAAACTTCAATCCATGTCACAACTGTTAACCTTCTTACAAAGTAGTCGCCGAACTTGGAATTATTTATAGATTGAATTTTACAATTCGTTGTATTGTTACTTTTCCGCCCAACTTTTCTATATGCGAGAAAAGTATTGATTTACCCCAAAAAAATTTGGAATTTAGAATTTTTTTTTGAGTTATTTTTACGTTTTCCATCAACAACACGAAAAAACGGTTTTTAGAAAAAAAAATCCTGTGTGTGTGTCGTCGTCGGCCACTTTTCCTTACAAGTCTTGTTAGCACGATACAGTCGTCTCCGGAGTGCAATAAGTCAGAAATTTTATGATTGAATATTGTTAAGGGCATGTCACAGATGATCCCTATTGCTTTTCAGTTCACCAGAGCCAGTACAACGGGTGCTATGGTACTTGAAGTACGACATTTTGTCATTTTTTGAGAAATTACAGTTTGTTAGCACCCATAAAGCCTCCGGCGTCCAACAAGTTACCAATTTTATGATTGAATATTATTCAGGGCATCTCACTGATGAACTCTATTGATTTTCAGCTCACCAGAGCCAATACAACAGTTACAGTACTTTAAGTACGATATTTTTGTCATTTTTGGAGAAGTTTTAGTTTGTTAGCACGATACAGCCTCCGGAGTATATACAAGTGACCAATTTTATAATTGGATATTATTCAGAGCGTCTGAAAGATGAACCCGATTGATATTCAGCTCACTAAAGCCAATACAACTGGTTCTATGGTACTTGAAGTACCAAATTTTTGTCATTTTTGGAGAATTTTCAGTTTGTTAGCACAATGCAGCCTCCAAAGAGTATACGATTGATTTTCAGTTGACTAGAGCGAGTACAGCGGTCCTATAAATCCAGATATACTGAATTTTTGGTTATGTTTGGAGAAATTTCGGTTTGTTAGCACGATACATCCCCCGAAGTGTATACAAGTAACAATTTTATGATAGAATATTGTTCAGGGCCACAGATGCGGAAAAGTTAGTTTTAATCCTTAAAACCGTTTATTTTTGATTTGTGTTCAATAATAATCATACGATCGGTTCCATGTGTCTATTAGCTTTATTATTTAGTTTTTGGTTCGTTATTTCCAGACCGTATAATTTTGTTATGGTTAGTTAGTATTTTATGTCGTCGCTCCCAATATAGTAACTTTTTAGTGATTTCTAGTGGTATGATTCAGATTCCTAAAATGCTCCTCCCAGTTTTAAAACAGACTATAGTATCTACCATGCTAGGATGTCATAAAAATTAGTATGAACAGATTCCGCCCCTGGAAGAAAACCGTAGATATAGAAATAAAAAAGATAAAACTGTTTACATTATTCTTGAAGCAAACATCATTTCACATTCTAAGCAATAATCTAGTGGGGGAGCAGGATAAAGTAGTTTTCTATGTAGGTACCTGTTGCCAAATTTAGTTTGTGTTTAGTTTATTTGGTGTTTGCTGCAGATGCAAGCTATTAAAAATAATCTATATTTCAGATGTTTAAATAATATGTTAAATGTATCAGTATTTATTTAATTATTATTTTAATTAATTTGACTTTTTACATATACATACAGCTAATAAACGGAATATTGGTTGGCTGTATTACATTATAATACATTCTGCAAGTTCAATATTCGAATAAATACTAGACAACTGTGTTTTACATTTGATAAGCCTATTTCCATTCAAGGAATCCGTTGCGTAGAAGTAGTTGTATGCGGAGTAATGGTAGTAACAGTTATCGTCATAGTTTTTGTCTAAAGACAAGTCGTAACTCAAGGAATCCGTTGCGTAGAAGTAGTTGTATGCGGAGTAATGGTAGAAACAGTTATCGTCATAGTTTTTGTCTAAAGACAAGTCGTAACAGAAAATATATCTAATCTGTGATGTTACTTTCCTGGCGATTATCCCCTCTTCGCTTTTCGTCTTGCGTCGTTCCCCACTTGGCCAACAAATTGTGTTGGTTTCATAATAAATTGAATTTATGAATGCCTGGTTGGGGATGTGAAGAAAACCAAAGCGTACGTAACCAATGCAGGGAAAGGAAAGATAAAAATCTATTTCGGAATATACAGTAAATATTAGATGTTATAATATGTTGATTAGATTGTTTCTGATAAAAATTCTTTGAGAACATCAACATTGAAAGTCTCAAACATGTAAATTATTAGCTTGTTTTTTTGGTAAGTTTTGCTTTCAATGAAGATAACGCATGTAATTTTGAAAGATAATCAGATTACAGTAATTGTAAATATGGAAACAAATGAGATAAACGTAATAAATAGTATTTGTTCAATAAGTGTTACGTTGAATCACACGTTGAATATTGATAGTAGATAACGATAAAATTACGTAATTTTTCAGACACGCGTACGTTTTATTAGTCATGTTCAATTTTTGAAATGTGTAATCAATAGGAACTGTTATTTTTTGTATAAAAGTTATAATACAGAAAAGGCAGATTGTCGAGAGTCTAAAGTAACCAATACCTATTCATTATTCATATTTGATTATTTCGTTGCTATGGTGAAAAACACAATACAAGCTTAGACAGAATACTGTTTATATTCTATTTTTTATTTGTCAACACTTTTTTCAATTATAAATGAATGGAAATAATATACAAAATTGCGGAATACAATATAATAAAAGGTAAATGACTTTTCTCGTACATGCAAGCGTAGTTTATAAAATCACACCTGTAAATATTGACGATGCGGTTAGAGAAAAAGATGTGTCATAGGTGGCGTTGAAAATTTTCGTTTATTATGTTTAATTTGTTATTTGTGACTAAAAATTCCTGTTCTGAGGGTGTTCATAGATGTCACTCAAGCCGCACTCAACTCAAACTCCACTGAATATGAGTTTAACTTGACGCGATGAGAGTCTATGCCTATGGAGCACTTCTGAAGTAGAGAAAGTTTGGCAACAACCCAACAATTGAGAATATTTGGTTCTTTTGCTTATTTTCACATTAGTTTATATCTAGTAACTTCGCTTTGGTTTGATTTTAAAGTTAATATTAAGAGTTTCGTTTATTATAATTAAATCGTTTATTTATTACTTTAGTTCTTATTTTTTATATTATTTAACACATTTAATATAGTTTGATACGCAACAAGCATGCATTATTTTTCTACTCTCATACTATGTATTTTTTCACCGATATCATAATAAAATATTTTTTATTTATTTATGTATAAAAGAAATATGTTTTGAATAGTGCAATGATTGAAATGTGATTGCGAA
Source organism: Galeruca laticollis (assembly GCA_963921935.1). Taxonomy (NCBI): domain Eukaryota; kingdom Metazoa; phylum Arthropoda; class Insecta; order Coleoptera; family Chrysomelidae; genus Galeruca; species Galeruca laticollis. The sequence goes on from OY998180.1 coordinate 151,605,754, forward strand.
ATTTGGCATAATAGTCCGGGAGTTAACGACAGATTTCATTACACCATTTCCGCAAGCCTAATTTTTTAATGTGTTATGCGTGTAACGTACAATAGTAATATACACTTAAAATTATTGACCTTTACCCTAACGTCATTAATATCTGATAACATAACCGACATAATTATTAAGTGGCATCTCTTCCTATTAATAGTGAAGAACAGAACAAAATAATTTGACATTTGTCGGTTATCAGATATTAATGACGTCAGGGTAAAGTCAATAATTTTAAGTGTAAACCTCTTGCACTGCATCCACTCTACTAGGGTTGCCAGGTCGTCAAACCTAATAGCCGGGCAGACCAGCCAGTTTAGCCGGACAACCTAAATTATTAAGGATTTTATATGTAAAACCAGACTTTTCCATCATTTAGCATAAATCTTCTTAAATTCTAATAAAATAAATATAAAATTATTAATAATAATTCATTTCTATTATTTCCCAAGGGAAAACAAAACTTCTTCACTAATTAATAAAATTTAAGGTAAACAAAATGAAAATAATTAATATTTTTGTTTGGCAGAAACCTGCTCAGTTTATTTCAAAATGCAGTTGTAAAAACCTTTACACATCAAATGTTTTAATTTAAATTCTACATTCAAGAATTTAGCTATAGTGTCTACATGTAATCTGTTGCGTTCTTTTGACCATTGCTAACCTATTGAAGAAAAAATCTTTTCACGTTTGCGTTATGTCCTGTGATGGCAAAATAATATTGACAAAGAGTAAGGAATTCTGAAAAGCAATCTGGACTACTCATCGATTTAAAATAGGCTGCCCATTTCTTGTGTGCTAAAAGCTTCTTGAAATAAACGGCCTCTTTGTTATTGTTCAGAAAAGATTTAAGGTTCTGCACTGGCCAAATGTAAAAACCCTAACAGAAGCCGGACTCCGTTTAATTTGGATGGACAAGCATTCAAAAAGCCCAACTGTGTCAGGCTTTATCCGGACGCCTGGCAACCCTACCCGCGAGCATATTTGTATGTTGTACCCAGATTATCCATTCGGAATTCATCGGGTCTACGATCTGAAGGTATTGTAAGTTGTACTTGTGAGAGGCACTTCTTTGGATAAAGCGAGTACAACATACAGAAACATAGTCTGCAATCATTGTACTTGTACTTTAAGCGCGAAACATAATAATATCATGGTGAAGATGATGGATATTTTTAAACCCTTTTAGTATTTAGTACTTACATTTAGTTAAGTAATATTGAGTTATCTGCGAAAAAGATCGAATGAATCGGTATCAATACAAAAAGTACCGATTCTCTAAGCCCAATACTAATCAAATATAATCTTTATCTTTCCAAGTGTCTTTAGTAGCAATCAGGCGATTGATGATCAGCTGCAGGAGGTGTTCCCATTGTTTGCATTTTCAGCAGCAGAAAAAAATGTCTTTGATAAAGCAGTTGAAGCCCTCTGCGAATTATTTGATAGTAATATTCTACCGTCTGTTATTATGACTGATTAACAGAAAGAAGTATTTTACAAAAATATTGGGCAAAGGCAAATGTATTGCTTTGCAATTTTCATGTTTTAAAGACTGTTTAAATAAAATTCCTAAGTAGAAAACTCAAGTATATTTTAAACAGTTTGAACGCATAATGTACTCGAAGATAGAAGGTGAACTTAGTATTAACAAAAATGAAATATCTAACTGGATGTGAACATGAAAACTTAAAAAGGTACGTAGAAAATTTATAACTTCGAGATAGAGAGAGGTATTTGTACTACAGAAGAGTACTGATTCTGAGGGGCACCGACACCAATAATTTTTCTGAGGTAATTTTTCTTCTTTTATAAGACATCCCTCTTGAACGCACGAAAGCCTTTAATTTAACTCAGCTATGCGATTTTATTATAACTGGCAATGAAGAATATTTTAGTCAAATAATACTTGTTTTAATTTTTAACAGTGTCGAAACAATAAGAGATCGATATTTAATTGATAAAAATGATACTTGTGAAGTTCTGTAATCGGATCTAACTACCATGGAATTCCAGGTTCGAAGTGCAAAAAATTATGGTACAACTGATGTAGATATGACTCTGTGTAATTGTTCTTGTCCGATTGGATTTAACGGCAAATTTTGTCACCATCAGGCATCTGTCTTAAAAAAATTCAATATTTTAAATATTTGCAATACAATGACAGCTAAAAACAAATTAAAATTTTATAACCTTGTCACTGGAAAACAACCAAACCCTAAGTTATTTCTTCCTTTACAATATGATAACACAGTATAAATACCTACCACAACTAACGCTACCGTACTTAGTTCAGACGAACAAACAAGTGTTATCAACAATGTTAGTACTGGTGAAAATCTTACAAGCCTAACAGAAGAAGCTTTATCCACAATTTCAGCAGAACCTCTCCAAAAGACACAAAATGATTGGAAATCCTTTTCAGAAGAAATCTTCAAAAATATCAACGATGATCCTGATCTCTTCGTTCCTGCAATATCCTGTTTCTTGGAAAACAAAAATAAATATGGAAATAACATAAACAAGTTACTTAGTCATTTTCATACTGCATTTGAGCCAAGGTGTGCAGAACCGAAATCGAGGACGGGCACTTCGAAATTAAAAACAAAACGAAGAGGACCAAATATATCTGTGCAACCAACATCAACAGGCCGTAGGAAGATTCGTGGAAAGTTAAATCACATTGGAGGAAGACCTTCGACTGGTGTCATAAACAAAAATAAGAAGAAAGCACCACATAGTTTGTCGAAATGTGTTGATGCCGATATAAGCTTAGGTGACAATAAACAAAGAAAGTAGTAGGCAAATAGTATTTAAATTTCTTACTAGGATTTTTGTTTAGGAAAACTGTTTAATTTTTTTACAATCTTTGTCGTACTATGTTGTCCGTTACATACCAGAAATAAATATTTCGTTTTTTTGTTCTGTCTTCAATTGCGTTTGAAAAACTCCATTTTGTATAAGTATATACACATGAAAGGGGCTTGAAATACATAAATAGCTAGCAATGTTTCTGTATGTTGTACTCCCTTTATCCAAAGAAGTGCCTCTCACAAGTACAACTTACAATACCTTCAGATCGTAGACCCGATGAATTTCGAATGGATAATCTGGGTACAACATACAAATATGCTACCCGTGACAGGTGGTTACAGGAGGGTTAGGGTTAAAATATGAATATGAAAAAAATGTATACCGGCAAGGATGAAATTAATTGAAATACTTCTTTTTATAGCAACAAATAATAGTCTGCCACTAATAAGATTATAACAACAAAGGTCGTCTGCCAAGCTTATGAAGTTGCGCTCGGTATACAGCGCACGAGCACCACGGCTACGACGCTGCGTTTTTATCGGCCTGAAAGACGATCATTGTTGTACTAAATTGTTGAACGTCTATCATTAAGTTTTTTTTTATTTTATACACATTTGTTCAGTGAATTAATTTAAAATCTGGTGGAGACCTTTTATTATAAAAATTAAGAATACTTTGATTCGATAAAATGATTTAAGATAAAAATAAGATATTACTGTTTTACAATGACTGTTTTTGATTATTAATAATTAGTTGAACTTTGTCGACAGTAGTAGAAGTATTCAACTATATTAATAATCTTAATTTGACAACGTTAATGTCGAAATTAATAGTTTATTGTGTAAAAATTTACAAATAAATCGAACAAATTGATTATTGTGTGAACTTCGACGGTATTAAGGTCAGAAGGTAGTCACGAACTTAATGAATTCGGAAAAACGTCATGTTTCAACTTGATGAGGTAACCAATAGTAGTGACTGTATATCTCTATTTTGGCATTACTTGAATACTGACTAAGAAACGGTATGTTTGACTTCGCGATTTAACTTCACGTAGAAATGATGAGTTTCGACTTTGAATGCATGTGCTTGACTTGAATATCAAATAAGAAACGGTATACTTGACTTAGTAACTTAACTTCACTTAGAATCGATGAGTTTCGACTTTGAGTACACGTGCTTGACTTGAATACTAAATAAGAGACGGTATATTTGAGGTGAGATGTAACTCTCGGAGATATAGTATGTCTCGACTTGGGTGAGAGGTAATTCTCGTAGAGACGGTATGACCCGACTTTGGTACGCAACTGGGCAACTACCTTTTTTCCGCTGGAAGCTGTATTAAATGCAAAACTTCAAGAGGGCGTGTTTTCATGAATATTGGCGGGACTAGAGAAAGCTCGCTTTGCTAATTGGTGTTCATTGTTAAGCCGGCCTGTACAATTGTTAACGGTCAACAATGGAATACAGACATTGTAACGGGGGGTGCCCCACACAATGCAAGGGGCAACCCCAATTGTAACGGTGTATCGCCAAAGTAACAGTCCATCGTTGTTCCCCGAGAGATGACCAACTGCGACGTACCTATACGACAGATGACTGTCACAAAATGCAATAACCACTCTGAAGTACCACAACGACTTACCGAACTCACCTACAACGCCTCCTGCTAGTCGCAATTGGGTTTCGTCACCGGCTGCTCAATGCCGAAGAAGGGGGTGAGCTTAATATGAGGATGAGCCAATACGGGCGCCAGGTAGTCCAAATTATCCCAAATGACGTACCCAGTTTTTCTATACCTTTACCCAACTAAACTACCAAAATCAGGTTCAGTCATTCAGACAGCACAGATTTATTCAGGAGTCCGGATATCAATAAAAGTTTTAATACAATGTAAGTTTTAAACTAAAGAGTGGTTATCAAAACACACTTATAAATCACCATATTGCCCGAGGGCCAAATTGATAAAAATATGGGTGATAGTTATAAAAGTTATCTGATATAAATTTCAAATATAAGTTAACCAAAAGAATAATGAGTTACAATAGTTGACAGAGTCCAAACTAAATATAATAAGTTAGTTAATACTCGACGAATTTGCGTAAATATCCCATGTATCAACGGTAAGGTGTTTGGTTCCCAACAAAACCAACATAATCAAAGTCCAACCAAACATCACCTAGGGGCCAATTTAACAAAAATCCCCCATTCAGAGGGTAGAAAGTAATTTCCCTAAAATTCAAATTATATTAGCCCTTCACGCACGTGACTTTCTCTAGCGAACCACTATCAGTAAGTGTCACAAGCCACCTATTCTAGCCGGAAGCACGTCAACCATCAATGTCGATGCCATGTCCGGCTCCAAAAATGAACATTCCCTACGCCAAATCTAATATCAGACTTCGTCTAATACAGTAATCTTAATTCGAATCACCTTCGAAATTACGTAAAATTTACATGAATACAAATTCAACTAAACTGTCGCCCATGCGCGATTTGATATTCACATTTTTAAACATGAAATATTTACATCAGGTTATAACCAGACAGTGCGTTACAACGAGACTTCAAATGGCCTATTATTCAAAGTGAAACATTCAACCCCATCAACAAACAATCCCCAACTGATCGCTCAACTAATACCATTGGCAGTGGCGCTGAAACAACGAACGTACCTAAATTATTAATCAAAGAACAAACTTCTTGACCATAGACAAAACTTTCTCTCTATGTTCTTGTCATTTTACTTGGCGTATGGACAAACACCTGTTTTCGAATGTAAACAAAACACACTGAGCTACTCAAAAATGGTCTATAATACCAATGAATTATCACTAAATCAGAGTTAAAATGGAAAAACGAATGGTTTATACTTCCTTTGATAACCATCCCAATTACTTGTAGGTATTCTTGAAACAACAACGAATTATATAAATTATATTGAATGACAAAACAAGACAATTTCTAATGTAAAAACATAAATCCAATAACAGAAGCTAAGCTGGTAATAGTAACGACTATTTGTAAATAAACTAAGGTAAGGTAGCAATATTCAACTATAAGTGTGTTCAAACTTATATCAAGTGATGAACAATGCTAGTGCAAATTCTCAACGTAACACCATTCGGTTTTCAATTCACATTGATAAATGTTTAAAAGGTATTACCGTCCTATTAAAAATATTTTATAGCATAAATGAGTATTGAGGATATTTTAAAGGTACAAAATAGTTTTATTAAAGGCATTCCGACACATTTTTGTAGCCCCAATTCAATTGGACTTTCCTCCTAATACAGTGGAAGTTCATAATTTAGTAAAATGCAATACACCTTACAAATATTACAATAAGATATACAAGAAATATACGTGATATTCTAAGGATCTTTCTAGTCAAAAAGAATTATATTCTATGGCATTACAACTTTAACAACACTAAAATAAAAACGGTAGTACGAAAACGTGATACTTTTCTAAAAATATAACAATGTCACAGGCAAAAAAGAAATTGCACCCTTAAATTCCAAACAATATCAAGAGAAGCTAAAAAGACTTTATATTCTCAAATAGATAGCAGACAGACTAGCAATAATTCACATTCTTGTATGTACAAGAATCTATATTTATTATGAACATGTATAATGATGCTGATCTTGTTTAATAACTGTAATTTCATGACCATTCAAAAGAAGATCGCCCTTTTTATATCCACGGGCCTGATCAAAAGCGCAAAGCGGATTTTTCTTCAGAATTAAAAAACGTTAATTTTAAAAAGACATTAGTAATTTTTTTCATTTCTGACTGGATATGAATCTATCGTTTATGGAGAACAAAGTCATATATTTAAACTACAAGTATTGTTATAAATACGAAGTCGTGAATCAAACACTACAAAAAATAGTTGATGACATTTTAACATGCCCCCAACCTGAAGAAGCCTATACGAAAATCATTTATCACATAAGCAACATCGATTGAGAGTCAAATCTAGTTGTGTTCTCTGATACTGACATCCTTATCAAATTGCTGGGCAACGATGTAAATGTGTGGATGCATATTGGTGTCGGAAATTCGCAAAGATTTTATAAATGTTACCGAAATATGCGACTATTACCAAACTTTTACTGAAAACGTAAAAATCGCCCATTTACTATCTTGAGGAACTGTGATAGGTACACAGATGCCTTTGAAAAAAGCATTAGCGCTTTAAACACAGGCGACTTATCTGCAGTTTATACCGGCGGTTCCCAAGCTTTCTTGTCTGGGGACCCATCTTCAATCTGGATTTTTTCATGACCCGCATGTTACATAATATTAATAAAAATAATTATAACTATTATTACTTTTGTTGTTATTATTATCGTTTAATTGGTCCACTGAGAAATAGGTACACCTCTAAATTAAAATGGTGAAAATAACATAATTGACAACACAATAATTAGTCCAAAAAACACTTTTCTTTCAGAAACTTAAAATTAATGAAACTTGTCGTGCTGATGTTTACTATTCTGAAGACACTCTATATATGGATTGAATGTTGACAACTTCAGACGCAATTAATTAAAACGTGATTGAGTAGTGGGAAAGTATCAAAACAACTATGTTCCACTCTGTAGGAACATCTTTCAAGTTTTTACTTTTCCGCTAACGTTTTCTACGATGCGAGAAAAGTATTGGTTAACCTCAATAAAGTTGGATTTTTTTTGAGTTATTTTTACGTGTTTCAGTGAGAATGCTCCGAAAAACGGGTTTCTAGAATAAAAAATCCCGTGTGTATGTCGTCGTCGTCTACTTTTTCTTGTTAGCACCAACAGCCTCCGGGTGTATACCAGTGATCAATTTATGATTGGATATTGATCAGGGCATCTCACATATGAACCCTATTGCTTTTCAGCTCACCAGAACCAATACAATATACAATGGGTGTTATGGTACCTGAAGTACCAAATTTTGGTAATTTTTGGGGAAATTTCGTTTTGTTAGCATGATATAGCCTCCGGAGTGTATACAAGTGACCAATTTTATGATTGGATATAGTTTAGGGCGTCTCACAAATGAACCTTATTGATTTTCATCTCCCCATATCCAATACAACGGGTCCTATAAATCCAGATATACTGCATTTTTGATCATTTTTGTTGAAATTTCGGTTTTTTTAGCACGATACAACCTCTGGAATGTATACAAGTGACCAATTTTATGATTGGATATTGTTCAGGGCATCTTACAGATGAACCCTATTGATTTTCGGCCCACCAGAGCCCAGTACATCGGGTCGTATAAATCCAGATATACTACATTCTTGGAGAAATTTCGGGTTATTAGCACGATACAGCTTCCGGCGTGTAACCAAGTGTCCCATTTTATGATTGCATATTATTCAGGACGTTTCACATATGAGCCCTATTGATCTTCAGCTCACCAGAACCAGTAGAACGGGTCATATAAATCCAGATAATACCACATTTTTGGTCATTTTTCAATCTTTAAAACCGTTTATTGGACATTGAGCTTGTGGATGCCCTTCCCCTGTAACGTAAAATTAAGAATATTTATGGTACTAAACACATCACTTCATAATGAAGGCGCTAGAACACACAATCCACCAAAAAAAGAAAAATGTATCTATCCTAACGGATTCGCTGTCTGTTATCCAATGTTTGAATAATAATGCAGTAGATACCATCACTCACCCACACATTAAGAAAATTCAATCCCTACTACACCAACTTACTAAAGAGAGTGACGTTCAAATAATATGGGTAAAAGCACATTATGGAATTTACGGCAACGAAAAAGCTGATCAGTTAGCCAAAACAAGTGCTGAAAAAGATGAATGTCAACCGAACGAAGTGGCACTACAAGATTGCTTAAATAAATACAAAAGAAAATTTCAAGCAGCATGGAAAGAGAAATGGGACCACTATGTAAAAACAAAGCCTACTAGATACACACTACTGCATAGGGAAATACCAAAACAACAGTGGTATAAAGGAATCAATTATTCACGTAGGGAAATTAGCAGTATAATTCGAATGAAATTTGGACACGCGTCTTACCCAGAGCACTTGAGCAAAATAGGCGTAATCGAATCAAAGTTATGCACAGCCTGCAATGTCATAGGAGACCTGGATCATATATTTTTTGAATGCTCGGAATATCGTAATGCCACGAAAGAACTTTATAATAACATAATACATGAAAAAATATTCCCTCCCATCAACATGTTACACTTACTGGCGCTGAATAACATCAAAATATTAGACTGTCTAGTAAAATTTCTAAGGATGACTAACATATCGATATAGTTAAGTTATATAGAGCTTGTGACCTTTGTTACCCTAACCCAAATGTTTATACCTTCCATCCGTGGTCTACCTTTGTATGTGTTCAAATAAAGCCCTGAACGACCCCTGGGCGAGAAAACTTGTAACCCTGTGCCAATCCTTTGATCGAAAAGCGGTATTAACTTGAATCGCAGACGACGATAGTTTGATAGGTTGAATTAGGGCTCGCTTAAGTAATAAGATACATATCCACAACACGAAAATCAATAACAAATTCAGTATCGATTCTGATTGGCACTTAATTGAAATTGGATTCAAATATAAATTTCAAATACATCACCATATATACTGTATATATAACCTAACACAACGTATTTGGCTGCATGGATACCTCCAAACGCCATGAAACAAAAAAAAACACATCACTTAAATAAGCAAGCTGTATTAGCCAGTTTTCATCATGTAATGTTTCTATAAATTTGGTTACATATATTTTCCCACCATCGTCCTCTAAAAAAACAATCTTAGTTCATCCCGAAGCTCAAAGAATCTTGACAGCACTTTTTCTCTTGAAAGCCACCATACTTCACAATGAAGCAGAAGTGCTTTGTGCGCGCTTCCTGTTTCATCGCTCAGAATGGCAAATAGTCGGCATTGTTTACGCCTCGACTTAATGAAATTTGCAATTTTTACCGAATCATCAAGGGTTCTTTTCATGCATTCATTCAAACCTTTAACTGCAAGAACTTATCGGTGCAAGCTACACTTAAAAGAAGAAGCGAGTGCCCTCACTCTGGCAATCAAACCTATGTAAGCCCAGCCATCGCACGGGCACCATCTGTCTTACACATTTTGACCATTGCATTTAATTTTCTGTTATAAAATCATCATATATTGCACATCTTTAGAGGCATGCATGATTACGGCTGAGAGGTATCAGATGCTAAACTTGTTTTCCAATGGTTTAAAGGAGATCAAATGCCGAAATCCATCGATGACATAGCGATCAACCATAAAAATTTATATAAAAATAATTATCTAGTCTAATCATTAACACTCCACCGCCGGTAATATTTTGAATTTTTTTGTCCTGGGCCAAAACCTTTTTTTATGTTTTAGAATAGCCTAATAAATAGTTATCAACTATTATCTGCGTTTTATTTTATACCCTTTCCTCTCCAACCCCTATTTTGTGTAGTATACATTTTTGTTACACCCGCATAAATACCATCATTTTTATTTGATACGCCTTGTGTAGCATTTATGTTATACTTTGTATCATTTATGTTATTGTTTTAGGTCCAGTAAATTAATGTAAACAAGGGCTCGTGTGTACTTATCCCAGAAAGAATTAGAAGAAATAAATAAACTCTTTATTGGACAGCTATGACATGAGCGATGAAGATATGGATGACTCCGATGCCGATCCCCATTATGACCCCAGCACTGATGGGGAAAGTGAAAACTCCAATAATTCTATAAGCGATGAGGATGATCCTGGACCATCAACAAAACGTCCCCGGAAAGATCGTCAACAAAAACGTTCCCTAGGCAACAGTTCTCCAGCCACAAATCCACCGAACAATATTTCTCTCAACAATACGTCTCCGCTCAATAACCTCCCAGTCAATAATCAACAGTTCAATGTTCCTCCCCCCAATAATCCTCGCGACTTATCAAACCTAATGTGGACAGATCCGGTGGGACACCATCAGCAATTCACTGGGATGGACCCAACAGTTAGTGGTTTATTGGCTATGGCTGACCCTATAGACTACTTTCAGCTATTTCTAACGGATGACATAATAAACCTTATGGTTCATGAAACAAACTTATATGCCACGCAAACAATGCGGCAGATGCTGGTCCTCGCTCATGACTTCATGATTGGTTCCTTACATACGCAAATGAAATGAAGCGATTTATTGGCCTACTTGGTGGGAATGGTAAAGGTTCCAAGGTTAGCTGATTACTGGAGCAAGCATAAGCTATTTTCTTTTCCTGCGCCAAAATCAGTAAAGCCAAGAAATCGCTTCGAGTTATTATTGCATTTCTGGCATTTCGCCGACCATGAACAAGCTGTGCAAGGTAATCGGCTGTACAAAATTGAAAACGTTTTAAATAAATTTGTTTCAAATTTCCAAGATACTTACACGCAGGTGAGAAAATATGCATAGACGAAACCGTAGTTTCTTGGCGCGGTCGACTAGTCTTTCGACAATACCTACCTAAAAAAGGCATGGCTATGGTATAAAGCTGTATAAGCTATGCACAGATACACGTGGAATATGTCTGTGTATATTGGAAACGACACGACCGAGGATATGTCAGCAACTGAAAATATTGTCATAAATTTAGTACGAAAACTTTTCGGCGAGGGTAGGATCCTTTATGTTGATAATTTCTATACGTCCATACCTCTTGCGTTTAGACTTATTGATCAACAAACAAACCTCGATGAAACTCTTCGACCCAATCGAAGTGAAGAAGCAAAACAAAAAAAAATTGAAAAAGGAGAAATAATATCGAAGGAAACATCTGATGGTCTAACTGTTGTGAAATGGCGAGATCAACGTGATGTGCTTATGCTGACAACGCGACATTTAGGTAATGAGATACAACGGGTTCGCGTTAGGCAAAAGGTAATAGAAAAACCTAGTTGTATTTTGGATTACGACTAGGGGAAATTTTGAGTTGATGTGAGCAATCAACTTGCCTCTTGCAACACCGCTTTACGTAGATGCACGAAATGGTATAGAAAGCTGATAATCGAGGTCATCTGGGGAACAAGTTCAGTGAATGCCAATTATTTATACAATGAAGCAGCGAACTCTGACAATGACTGAGTTCAAGTTGTCAGTCATACAGTCCATCTTACGAGTCTGCTCTGGATGAATAAACCACAACAAATCAACGTAAGACCACACGACACCGTTTAATTCAACATCCGACTTACAAAAGGGCCAAGTGATCTGAGCGTTACAAACGCTACGGAAAACACGGGGTTATATAAAAAAGAGGGTCTTCCTTATTGCGGAATATTTGTGCCACTTACGAAGGACAACCGCACTATTGTAAAAGATGTTTCAATGAAATTCACTAGACCACAGTTTTTGTTTTCTATTCTCTATATTCTATTAGACGAATGTCATGTTTCTTACTTTTATATAACGTATTTTATTGTGTAACGTGATCCTCTGTTCAAGAACAAGAATTTTATCTTTGTTTTTAATGTTTAGTAGCAAACAATGCGGTGTTATGCTCATTAGAAATATTTCTACTTTTAAAAAAATTAAAATAAAACTGGTTTGGTCATTTTACTTCAACCCCGTATTTGTCCTGCGCCAATGCTCTGTATACCAAAATGTTGCCCCAGGCCGAATGAGTTAACTTTCCATATGAAATACGTTATCAGTGTTAAGGCGGGTACGCATATGAGCACGAACGCGAATGAGGCAATCCGAGGACGCATGAGCATACGTAGGTGTACGTCTGAACGAGGCGTGCAAATTTGTTTGGAACTGTATGCAATAGACAAATAATAATATAAGAGACAGTTTGATGCATAGGCGGTATGTGGCACAACGTTTCTGTGCAACTGACCCGCGCATGGAGTCTCTACTGTCGCGAATTACAAGACTGTTTTACATAAATAAAATGGAATAAAATATCATAAATTTCAATACAGTTCAACATATCGCCTTTAATGTGGATAAATATTACAAAATATCCTAGTATATTAACTTTTACGTCATTAAAAATGAAAATATACAAAATCAATCTTACATTGGTTGGTGTGAATATGACTTATGTTTGTCAAAGTCAGAAAATTGTTGAAAATATGGTTATGGTGTGACAAACAATGGCGAGTATTTTAGGATAACTTTTAGTTTGTTTCTTAGCTTATTTACGATTTTGGTTGTAATGAAAGTATGTGAACCTTTAAAATGTTATCACCAGGTATAATTCGTCATAGTTGTATTGCAAAGAATTTTAATATTAAATATTTTTGGCCACTTGGCAATTTGGAGTTAAAGAACAAAAAATGTTTCAAACTTCCGTCTGACATTAATCAAAGTACTGTATTATCCGTGGAAAGAAAGCTTATTTTTTGTAACAATTATGATAGTCAAGAACTGCAACACAAATTATGAAGCAGATGACTGCAGTTTATTGTATTATTTTTTAAATTTTCATAATAAACCATAATCATTCACTATTAACTACTACTATTTTAATAACTAAATGATTTAAATTTTGACACTCAAACAATAAGCTATGTCTGGTTTCTTTGTAAAAAAAATTACAACTTTTAATTGCGAAGAATGTAAGGCTAATTTGCTGACAGATATTTTAGACATTCGCCATAGGTTCACTTCCTTCAAAGAAAACACATCTGATTTATGTACAAAGAGAAGTTAAATTTATTTCAATACTGCATGACTTTTTGTTATCATATTTTACCATTTTTAGGTCATGTAACAAATATTACTGACTATTTCACTAGAGTAAATTGATAACTGACAAAATTTGAAGGTTTTGAACTGGCAATTTTTTGTCTTGTCGCGGCAATTTTTTGACGTTTGATATATCAAATCTATGTGTATAAAATTCTATCACACTGTGATAAAATTCAATATAAAATCTTTGTTAGTGGTTTCTAAGGAAACTAAGTTGTTTATTTATTTATTTAACTGTCTAAAAATTATTAAAACTGTTTCAAAAATTTAAATAAGTATTATTAACATGAATAATACAAGATTTGGAAATAATTCAATAAATGAAATAAACTACAATTAAGCAAAGTATACCGCGAAATACAATGCAGACAAAAAAGTCTGCGTGGGAACAGTTTAGAATGTTTCTGGACGCACGTAATTATACGTTAGAAAATGATACTTCTGAACAAGTTATAGCAAAAATTCTTGAAGATTATGGTTTTAACATGAAAAAAAGAGATGGAACTGATTATACTGAAGCTAGTGTGAAAACACTTTGGAATACGACTGCTCAAATGGTTCAGGAAAAATATTTTCTAGAATTTAACATCAAAATTGATCCATTATAAAAATAAAGAAAAGGAATCCTCAGTTTCTAACTTAAATTCATCACAGGTTATGATGCAAAACAATCCCCAAAATAATGCTACAACGTACAATTATAATAATTGTACTTTTTACATAAATAAGTAATTTTTTTTTCATAATATTATTATTTTTTTGGCTTTGTATAATTGAAGTTTGCAATAAATAAAACGTTTAAACATATGATTTTTTAGTTTTTCTCTCGTGAAATAGTCATGTCAAATACCACTCAATAAAAAATTTTGTAAGGTAAAATTTTTCTCTTGTCGTATTCAAGTTTGTTGTTTTTAGGTAATTTTGCTCATGACATTTAATCCAAAACCACTCGCCTGACGGCTCGTGGTTTTGTTAAAAATGCCATTCGCAAAATTGCCAAGCAACAAACTTTCATGACAATCGAAAAATTTTGCCGACAAAATTTTCACTCTCGTGGTATTATATATGAAAAAACTAAACACTTTGCAAAAGATCGTATACAATTTGATTGGTTCACCTGTCGAGAACATAAACCATACGTATTTTCTCAACTCCTGAAAGTTTGTGTCCCCTTATTAATTAAAAAATATGATGATGGTGAAAGGAATAACAAACAAAAATATTTCTTCGGTAACTTAATGTACTGCGTTTAATTTCTTTTTTGTTTCAGATCTGTTCCTGTCTTCATGGAAATGGGGAATTTAGTTTTTAACTCCTTTTTATTAAAATATTTGTTGTCAATAATTTTAAAATAACTTGAGCAATTTGATCTGAATTCTATTGAGTTAACTCTCTTAAATATAATGTAATGTAATTTTAGTAAAAATATGTAGTTTTGTGATAAATTTTTTATTATGTGCAGGTTCATAAAAAATTTAAATGTATGCCGTTTTATTATTTATTACCAAAATTATTTGTCTCACAATTGTTTATTATAATTATTTCATAACAAAAAATTAAATATAATTTTATTTTTTGGAATGAAATAATTATATAATAAACAATTTTAATACAAACTGTAAAATTTACCTTCCCATAATCCAAACTATCAAATTTAAATATCCCGCCTGTAAGAATTAGTTCCGACAACCGCAAGGGGTGCGCTGAGATCGACGCGATGCCAGCTGTTTATACGGGAACGAACACTCTTAATATGTTTATTTCTCTATGCTGTATGCCATAGACAAATAATAATATAAGAGACAGTTTGATGCATAGGCGGTATGTGGAACAACGTTTCTGCGCAAGTTCCCCGCGCATGGAGTCTCTACTTTCGCGAACTACAAGACTGTTTTACATAAACAAAATAGAACAAAATATCATAAATTTCAAAACATCGCCTTTAATGTGGATAAATATTATAAAATATCCTAGTATATTAACTTTTACGTCATTAAAAATGAAAATATACAAAACCAATCTTACATTGGTTGGTGTGAATCTGGTTTCTGTTTGTCAAATGCAAAGTGACAGTGTCAAAAATAACAATTCCGAAAAAGAAGACGATACAAAAGTGAGTATTTTTTAATTTACTTAGGATTTAGTTTTAATAAAGTAAATAAAAGTAAGTGAACCTTTAAAATGTCACCACCAGGTAAAATTCGTCGTAGTTGTATAGCAAAAAATTGTAATAATATATATTTTTGGCTGCTTCGCAATTTGGAGTTTAATAACAAAACATTTTTCAAATTTCCATCTGACAATAATCAAAGGGAACAGTGGTACAAAATTTTAGAAATTCCTTATACATCCAAACATGAAAGGTTGTGTGAAGATCATTTTGATGATGAGGCATTTAAAAATTCATTACGCAAAAGACTTAATAAATTTGCTTTTCCTTTGCAACCCTTCCATCATACACCACCAAAAGTAATTGAAGATAATAATAATAAAACTCAAGCTTTTGAAAATACAGTATTGCCCGTAAAAAGAAAGCTTATTTTTTGTAACAATAATGATAGTCTTAAAGAAACTGAATTTGAACCTTTGCCTAAAAAACAATGTTTGGAATCTAGTATTTTAAGTAAAATAAACGAAGCTAGGGTCAGTAATTTATCTCCCAAGAAGAAGAAAATGTATTGCATTGATAAAGATCAGAGAAATAGAATTTGTAAATTAAAAAAGGCACTTATCAGTAGTAATAACAAAATTAAAAAAGCAGTTGAATTGTCAGAATCAAAGTTATTTCAAAATTGGATCCAGCAGGCATGGAGTTTTTAAAAAGTAGTACTGCTAACTCTAAGAAACATAAACCTTCATGGTCAATAACGGATAAGGCCCTTTCATTAGCCATTTATAAGAAGGGACCAGGAGCATATACTTTTTTAAAACGTTTTATAGCTTTGCCCAGTAAATCTACTTTACAGTCACTTCTAAGATCAGTGCCATTTGAAACTGGAATTAATAAAGCAGTTTTTGATAGGCTTAAAGAAAGGGTTGTCAAAATGAAGCAGATGGATAAAAATTGTGTCCTCTTATTTGATGAAATAGCTTTAAAAGAACAATTGACTTTGGATGTGGCTAATGACAAACGAACTCTTTGCAAAAAGTCATATAAATTTTGATTGGTTCACTTGTCGAGAACATAAATCATACGTATTTTCTCAACTCATAAAAGTTTGTGTCCCCTTATTAATTAAAAAATATTATAATGATGATAAGAGGACGAACAAACAAAAATAATTATTATTTTTTGGTAACAATGTACTGCGTTTAATTTTTTTTTGTTTCAGACCTGTTCCTGTCTTCATGTAAAGGGGAATCTACTTTTTAAATGCTTTTTATTAAAATATTTGATGTAATATTGGATAAACTTTCTTAAGTATAATGCTGTAATTTCAGTAGAAATATGTAATTTTGTGATTAATAATAATAACTGTATGGTAAATGAATGATATAGATAATAATAGTTTTTCCATGTTTTGTGTCACCAATTTAAAACATTATTTAATATTCAAGCTAGTGTGCCATTTTTACTTTTAGTTTTCGCTAAGTATATGTTTATGTTGTGTATTTATACAACTGTAGATTTCCTCTGATTTACATGTTTTGTCTTTTTAATTAATTTAAAGAAAGTAAATGTGAAGTTTCTTGTTTTCTGAAATAAAAAAGTTAAAAAAAGGTGAGAGCTGGGCAGCTATGGGGATGGCGGAGACTGCAATAGAATTTTTTTGAAAAATGTGCAGTCATATAAATGCCTATTTATAGTGCGTGTGGTAGGAAAAATAACTTTGAAAATAAAATTGTGTGGAAACACTGTTAAGTGATATTAGAATAATTTTTTTAATAACAGGAGATATTATTGAAAATTTAAATTTTTTGATTATTGTAACTGATAATTTAATCAGATGTTTTTGTACTTTAATATTATTGTTAACTATTAGAATAAGTTTTTTTTAAAGTTATCAATCAATGTAATAACATGTATAAATAACAGACCTATGTATAGTAAACAGATTGTTTTTATATGCAGGTTAATAAAATTTTTAAATGTGTGCTGTTTTATTATTCATTACCTAAATTATTTGTCTCTAAATTGTTTATTATTATTTCATTACAAAAATGAAATATAATTTTTTGGAATGAAATAACTATATAATAAACAATTTTAAGACAAACTGTAAAATTTACCTACCCATAATCCAAACTACCAAATTTAAATATCCCGCCTGTCAGAATTAGTTCTGTTCCCCGCAAGGGGTGCGCTGAGATCGACGCGATGCCAGCTTTTTATATGGGAACGAACACTCTCTAATATGTTTATTTCTCCATGCTGTATGCAGTCGGCCACGACCCGATCCCCGATCCAACTGTTGTCGGTACAACAAAGTGAGGCATCGCCTCGTGCACTGCTCATCTGTGCTCAGTGTGGACGGAAATAAAATTCATTTCGAGACAGTCCACGTGTTGTTGTTTTGGAGTAGTAGTAGTAGTTTACGTCTTCGTATATTTTTTAAATGCAACAATGGAATGGTGTCAGCAAATTGTTCTAGTGCTTCTTGAAGAATATCAAAAAAGGGAGATATTGTGGAAACCAAGACACCCGTTGTATTATAATTCAATTAAAAAGGAAGACGCTTGGCGAGAAATAGCTGATACTTTAAATGTAGAGATAGAAGAATTGAAAAAGAAAATCGAAAGTCTTAAGGGCTCATTCAGACGAGAGAAAAGTAAAGTAAAAAAAAAGGAACTGGTGCAAAGGAATCTCCTGTAGCAAGAAACCGAAGAGTCAGTACTAGCCTTTCTTCTGCTGGAATAGCCTTTCTGTACGACGTGTTTTGTCGCTCTATTCTTGGTTTTATACAATTTAACTACAAAAAGAAATCTTCAGACATCCTGGTAAAATTTTTTAAAGAACCCACTCGTTTTATTATCGGCCAAGAGATCTTTTAATAAACCGGCGCTATTTTCAGTTAGTTGTCTTTTTCTGTTCAGATATAATTGCGACGACCATCGTTTTGGTTTTTTCTTCTTTTTCTTTTTTAACAAACTACTTAAAGTTATAAAATACGCAGCACGTTCAGCGTCATCAGAATCTGAATCGGCCATATTGATGCACTACTACTATACACAAGAAAATGCTCACAACATTTATGTATCGATTACGTACAACACAACTATTATTTAAACATTTTTTTCACTTACAATTAAGACTGAAGTTCAAGAAAATTTTGTTAGTTAACAATTGTTTAACTTGTTGAAAAATTAACTTTAAGTAAAATTTCCAACGGGAATAAATTATTTATAGTGTTCAGAATACACCATAGTTTTTTCAAATTAAAAAAAAATATTCAATACCTTAAATAATTTAATTAATGTGCCGTACTCGCTTTTGACGCAATATAAAAATGTCCCGCGCAGACCTATTTTCAGCGTTAAATTAAAATTATAAATAATGGAGATAGAGCTCCGGGAGTTAGGAGTCAGAATCTTTTTTTGAAATTTCTTAAATATTAATAGTTTATGAAATATTGGCAAAAAACGAAATGCCATTTTTTTTCATCTTTAATTATTTATAACTTTTGCAATTTTTTATGTGCTAATACACACTTTTAGCACATTTTTCTAGGGGTCATTCCGAATCCAATGAGCTATAGCACATAATTTTAAGAGCAGTATCTCTATTTTGTACCATTTCAACTTGTCGACTAGACTAAAATAAATTACTTTGATTGTTATTTAAAGTGCTAACATTTTCTCTTGTTTAAATAGCTTCTGTATGTTTATTTGTAGCATCGTTTAATAATTGAATCTATTTTAATGTAATAACTTTAGATTCTTTTTAGATTAGATATAAAATAAAATATATGTATCTATAATTTTTTATGTTCATTATTGTACTTGTTAATGTTTTTAATGTATCTGTAATAAAAAAAAACATGAATTTGTATTAATAAATTTATAAATAAACCGTTTTTTAATTCATCTTCACTTCAGGGTGTAAATTTATTATACATTCAAAAATAAGGCAGTTAATAACAAATGCATTTAGTTGGATAGCCCTTTATTGCATTTTTTCTTAATTTTGATTGTATAATGGAGAACTACCTATATTTCTGTTGTACCTCGCAGGTAGTAAATTACATTTGATTCGAATTCTGAAAGTTCGAACCATGTTCTGTGGTTTGAGCTTCAGAATTTGAATCTAATGTAAATTACTACCTACGAGGTACTGGCAGTAGAATAAATATCCGCTTCTATTTACCGTCAGATGGCAGCAGTATCGAAAAATGGAAACTGTAAATCTTTTTTTTTAAGAAATCTACATTATCGGCCTATTTAGAGACACAACCGCTGCAGTAATTGTCGCATTAGATTTCATACTCGACAAAAGAGCACTGTTCATTCTATCCTCGGGTCAGTTTTCTGTGGCGTACCCGCATTTACAATATTGATGCACCAGCGGTTTACGCAAAATGTTGCTGGTGTAACATTAATGTTACACGTTTGTCAGTACAGAGGGTACATTAATGTTACACCCAGAGGCGAGAGTGTTAATAAATTATTATATTTATATAGTTACAGATAAAGAAAAAAATAGAGAACAAGACCAAGGTCAGTCAGAGAAGAACACGATCCTGAAATCAATAACTCTGGTATTGAGGATATAATATTGGATGAAATAGATGATTCTATCGATCAATGTGATAGTGATTGATGAATGGTTATGAAATTAGTTATTACACAAGATCATCATCATTATACATGTTCATAATATAGATTCTTGTATATAATAAATAATTATCTCTTGATGTCATTGTAAAACAGTAATATGTTATTTTTATCTTAAAGCATTTTACCGAATCAATAATTTTTAATTTTCATACTAAAAGGTCTCCAATTAATTCACAGAACAAATGTGTCATCCTTGCGAGTATAAATTTTTATCATGTTTTTGCGCTTAATTTTATAGGCAGCAAACGAGTTTTGTTATGAAATTTAGGTGGTAGACGATATTTTCTAAGCTTCTTATGTTTCGTACAATAATAAATTTCTGTTGTTGTTATTTGCTGTAATTGTAACCACCCGTCGTGGGGATGCACCGGCAGACGTTCATATTACTATTATTACACACAAAACTCATACAACAAAAACGAAGCTTGCGATAATGGCCCGGAAATTTCTGTCGTTATCTCCCTAACTATAATATTTTTGGATGTTGAAGATGATGGGATATTCATTGAATATTGTATTGTTAGTGAGTGTGGTTGTAGTTGTAATCAATCGAAATGAGTTCGATTTTGAATCGATTCATAGTTTTCGGCTTCTATCGAGATTTATTAAAATTTTTGAATGAAATAATAATAAAGGTTTTTTTATGAGAAAAAGTATTTTTTGTAAAAAAATGGGGTTAATTACCAAACACTTTTATCACAATAATGCTTCAAAGTTCAGTAATTCCTCTACATGCATTACTAGCATGAAGATATGAAATCGGTTATATAAATCTTACACCTTAAAATGTATTCTCAGCACGTTTGTCAAATATGTTGCTTCCGCAGGAGCTTTTAACCCTTCAGCAGTCTGGCTCTATCCGTAACGAAGTTTCACTGTTTTGAATGCTTCACATTATCTTCCCCTCCCACTATCCGAAATACCTTATACAATTTACTATTGCCTAAATCCTTCTGAAGCAAGTGTTATTTTATATAGCATTCTACTGCTAGTATACTTATTGAGTATCAGTTCAACGCCAAGCACGAACAATTAAGATTTCGGCGCTTTTATCAATCAAAGAGATCGTGGGCCTGTCTCCTAACCCCAGAAACAACTTATTGCGAGACTCATTTTCTTCTGATACCCTTGCACGAACGAAAGTTGTCTTATGCTTATTTAAAAACTTAATAGGACAAACTTATCCAGTGGTAAATTTGTACACCGCAATTCACTGTAATCGATATATTATCTGACTTAGAAATTGTTGATACATTTATGCATGTCTGGAGTACTTTAGTTCATCATTTGTAGGTACGCTACTGGCCAACAATTTTTGCTAATTCCGATACCTCCTCCATCGATAAATGCTTTAGTTACTTTTGTAATGAGCATTGCTTTCACACTCTTCCTCCGAGCAAACATCATTTTTTATTCCTTTTCGTCTACAGGGCATTTTATCTAACTATATATTGTATAAAAAAACAAGTTATTATGTACTTATTCTACTATAATATAGTATCTTTTACATATAATAATGCATCCGTTGGTTCTTTACCCATGCGTCATTAATATTTGGTAACATTATCGACATAATTATAGAGACCTTTCTTTAATAGTGAAAAACAACAAAATAATCTACTCGTAAAGGCCGGTCCAGACACTACGACTAATTGAACGACATGTCGAATCAGACAAAAGGAATGTATGGAGCGTAAAACGTACGTTTTGCTAAACGGAATTTGGTTGGACACTAAATCGAAATACAACAATTGAGAAAACATGTTGGAGCATGTAGACGGACAACTTATCGTTCATTTTAGGTTAGCAGTTCCCATTTTAGTAGTTTGCTCTTCTTAATCGCAACATGTCTGATCTTCGTTAATGCTCTCTCCAATTTTTGGGAGAATTTATAAAGTTGTATAGTAGTTTTCCTTATTTGTGGCAAGTTAAATGTTCTGATAATAGTGACCGGAATAAGAAAAATCAGGTATATGATATCATAACTGAGAAATTTTAATAAATTTACTGATTTGCTTAGTTACAAAGAAAATAAAGTTCGTTTAATAATCTTAACCAAAACTAAAAAGTTTGAACAGTGTAATGACCTGGTAACGTACACAAAGTTGAAAGCGTTGTTGTCATATTTAAATCTAAATTTTTTTTTCTTTGTGAATAATTCGGAAATACTTTAAAAAAACTCTAGAACTAATAATTTTAACACGGATTTTTGAATTTTTCAAAATTTCAATTATCTATGTAATACTACGATTTATCAGTCATATAGAAAAAGGTTATTTTTATGAAATAAAAAACTTTGAACTTCTATTTCTAATGTTTAAGATCTTTCTAGAAATAGTGGCAACGTCTATCTCAACTGCCAGTCGAAAGACGCCTGTCTCACTTTTGCTCATTCCTTAGACAAGGAAAGACGAATGGACGAGTAACAAAGTTCGGACCAAACCGACTGAACAGTCACACCAGTGGCGGAACAATAATGTGAACAGAAACTAGATTAGGATGGAAATAAAAGTATTAGGAACTTTCCAATATTTTATTTGTTGGAGTTCGATTGTATTCTCTAACATCTATTAAATATTGTTAAGTATCAAAATTAGATTAGATACAGACTTGAAAGGTAAAATTAGAACATCTATCAAGAAATAAATTTAAACATTTTTAAAATCAAAACAATATTTATTATAAAAATATGTACATTATAAATAAAAATTAAACAAACAATAGAAAAGCATGAATACATTATATTCTCATCTCCTATTGTCTGGAGAACAAAATAATTTTAGTTAAATGGTTTCTAATCAGTATCTTAATTTCACTTTTCTTCTTAACAATAAAGTGTATTCTGATTTTTAGGTATTTTGTGCAAATGGCTTTTAAAAAGTAAACATGATTAACATCAATTTGCAACACATGCTTAATCAAACCTTCAGACAAATTCATTGTTAGAGCTTTGTTATGTTTGTTAACAAATCAAAGGACTTTTTCCTATACAGATTTTGTTCAATAATTCTTAAAATACTTCCAGAAATTTTACAAATGCGAATAACATCATTTGATGGATATGTTAATACTCCTTTACTTTTATGGGCAATCAAAGAATTAAGCAAATTTGCTCAAAGTCCAGTTAATGTCCCAACACATGTTTCACATATCAAGGTTTTTGTCAATTGTAAAACAATAAATCCAGCTAAATACGTGATAATTTGTTCACTGCATGTTAACAAATTAAACGGATTCACAATATAGTCATGACCGTTAAAGATATTTTCAAATGAGTCATAAATTGTGGTCATCCTTGCCTCTTCATCTTTGTCAAATTGAGGAATACTATTTTTTATCAGACAAACGGGATCTGTGTTTGGTCTACAGTACACAACTCAAATGGGAATTTGTTCCAAAGGTGTACAATTACCAATGCCTCCACTTCTAACTTCTGATCTGATTAACAAATTCTTGTAAGATGATCTAAACTGACAATTTGTTGGATTGGTATCCTATCCACCTTTGGATCTGATAGAAAGTATATGGAGAAGTACAAGCACCAAAAAGGAAGAGCGGTTGGACAAAAATAGAAGTCGACGAAGATGCGAAATATGCTATGCGAAAATGGAGTACCAACATTAAAGAAAGTGCTGGAAGCTGTTAGTGAAAACGAGATCATCCCTAAAATGGGTACGGAGACGTTGAGGAAAATCTTACATGGTTTGAATTTTAGTTATGAGAAAATAAATAGAAAGAGTGTTCTTATTGAAAGATCTGAAATAGTAATGTGGAGAAGAGAGTATGTACGAAAAATTAGAGTTTTGGAAGCAAGAAAGAAAGATTTATTATATGGATGAAACATGGGTCAACGACGGACACATGATGGATGAAAAAATTATGGCAGCATGGAAATGTGAAAAATGCACGGCAAGCAGCTATTAAAGGCTGATCAGCCAATTTAAAAATTCCACCTGGGAAAGGCAATCGATTGATAATTATACATATAGGAAGTGATAGTGGATTTGTGTTAAATGATGAATTAATATTTAAGTCCAAGAAAACGGGAGACTACCATGAAGAAATAACTCTGACGTACACAAGAAGTGGTTGGGACACATTATTGAAAATTTGGAACCAGGATCTGTCGTCGTTATGGATAATGCTCCTTCCACAGTAGACACTGTGAAAAAACGCCACAGCAGGCACGAAGAATAGTTCAAATTCAAGAATGGTTACGGGATAAAAGCAGTGTAAAGAACAAATTGTTTCAAATTGTCAAGATACATGACTATAAATATAAGAAACTTACTGTACATGAATTAGCATTTAGCCATGGAATTACTGTATTAAGGTTATCCCCGTATCATTGTGAGTTGAATACAATTGAATTAATTTTGGCACAAGTTAAAGGGATGTTGCACAGAAAAATCGAACGTTTAAGTTAGCCAATGTGAAACGCATTCTTAAGAAATCATTGGAACGAGTGACACCAGAAACTGGAGCAAAATGAAGAAAATAAAATGTAGGATGTAGATGATATGGCTGATAAAGTTACCGATGATAGGAAATGACAAAGGGTAAGCTCTAACATTGTTTTTGGGTGTTAAGAGTTTTATTTTTGTAACTATTATTTTTGTACCTATGATTTCCTTTACTGAAAAAAAAATCCCACGTCCAAAAAATAGTTCAGGAAAATGTAACTATGCTATTTTTGACCCCGCAAAAAAAACGTCCACGACACTGTGCAAGTCCAATATCCGGTACAGGCGGAGGTCATTGCACGTTCCAAACTTTATGGTTCGACTTTACCATGAGAAAATTCGGATCTCGTCAAATTGAATACAATATTATTATTGATACCCTGTATTTCAGCTGCTTTTCAGGGATACCTCCGCTGAAATATTCTAGGAGTCAAAATTATATACCGGGGACAAGTTAGTATCTCAAACCAAGATTTTTGGATAATGATATTAATTCAAGGTGCCTCAATACATACACAACACTGAATAAGTACACAAGAAGTCAGAAGATCGCCAGGACATCGGCATTTATACTATTTTATTGTAATATTCTAGACTTTTTGTAAATAGGGATATAAAATCATTTAATAAAGAACTTTTTAATCGAAATCGACGACAGTATTACTTCTTCCATGGTGGTCGTCGCGAAACTGAAAGTCGTGCGAAGTTTGAATGATAAGATAAAATTGCAAGAACGCGCCATAAATTTACATTTTGGAGAACGACTTATATGGCCATTTTTTCAATTACTCATAGTGTCTGGACCGGCCTTAACATAAAAGTGTTCCGACTAATTTCGCATGAATATTATTGATAGACACATGGGTAAAGAACCGATGGATCAAATAAAGTTCATAAATTGACATAATTTCTTATAACTATTTAAAAAAAGAAAAGAACTCAAATATATTTTAAAGATATCTATAAAAAGTTGAAACTTCAAACCTTTTTCAAATGTTTTCTTGATCATTGTCGACAATGTATCAAAACAACTTCAGGTCTTAAAAAAATATATGGAATTGTCTGACCAGCTCCCTTTAATCTTACTCTTCACTGCCTTGCTACTCACTTGCAAAAACACTACTTCTTGTTATGTTTTTGTATGAAATCGAAAAAAAATAAACGGTTTTAAAGATCAAAACGAACTTTTGCGCATTTCTGAGACACCCTGAACAATATCCTATCATAAAATTGCCACTTGTATACACTTCGGAGGCTGTATCGTGCTAACAAACCGAAATTCTCAAAAAATAACCAAAAATGTGGCCCTTCCAGTGCCATAGCACCCGTTGTACTGTCTCCAGTGAGCTGAAAATTAATAAGGTTCATCTATATGACACCCTGAACAACATCCAATCATAAAATTGGTCACTTGTAGGCCGTCCAGAGGCAGTATTGTACTAACAAACTGAACATTCTCCAAAAACGATAAAAATTTGGTACCATAGCACCCGTTGTACTAGCTCTGGTGAGCTGAAAATCCATAGTTCATATGTGATATGTCCTGAACAATATTCAATCATAAAATTGGTTACTTATTGCACTCCCGAGGCTGTAACGTGCTAACAAGAACATGTTACGAAAAGTGGCCGACGCCGACGATGACATACACACAGGATTTTTTTCTAAAAACCGTTTTTTCGTATTGTTCTTGATAGAAAACGTAAAAGTAATTAACAAAAAATCTTAAATTCCAACTTTTTTGGGGTAAACCAATACTTTTCTCGCATATTAGATAGGTTGGGCGGAAAAGTAATATTCAACTAGGTATTGTTACGAACTCGCACACCGAAGTAGAAACTAAGTACGGTCCTCTATCCTTATGTTAACGGTGTTAAAAAATGGCGAGCGCGCCGAATGCTGAGAAGGTCTATTGGGGTTTTTTGTGACCGTTTTTATAGACATGTTGTCCGAAGATCATTTAAGAATTGAGCCGACATTTGAGAAATATCCCGAAAAGAAAAGAATATTCCAGAGAGGCGATTGTTTTTGCGTAAGCCGCAAACTAGAATTATCTAGAAAACTTATATATAAAGGACCGACCAGCGGGAGAAGTCAGTTTATAAAGTGATCTCGTGATATAAACAGCGAACAAGTATATAGTAGTGAAGTGTTTATATAAATTAATGTACGTGAATATACTGTGTATATAAATTAGTGAATAGTGTAATGAATATATAAATTAAGGAACTGAACCTACCGTGTGTATGCATTTATCCCACCAAAAACGTTTAAATAAATAAGAAAAACATTACATTGGTGTCAGAAGTGGGATAATACAAATAAATATCTACGTAAAAATGGCCAAGAAACTATGTAATCTGAGAGTGACTGAATTAAAGGTAGAATTGGAAAATCGCGAGTTGGAAACGTCCGGTAAGAAGAGTGAGTTAGTAGAAAGACTCAAAGTGGCACTGGTAAGTGACGGCTTGGATCCAGAATCATTTTTATTCAATGACGAGGCTTCCACCTTAATCTCATCAATTTCTGCTGATATGGACAAGAAAATTACCACATTAAAAAGCGATATTTCTGCTAATATGGATGAGAAGATTACCACTATGAAAAGCGATATTTCTGCTAGCTTAGACAAGGTTTCTGCTATGAAGAATGATATTTCTGCCGATATCTTTTCATTGAAAAATTACATCTCTGTTGACGTCGAAAATAAAATTTCGTCCCTAAAATTGGATATTGAGGAAAAGATAACAACGATAGACGAGAAAGTAAAGGAGTTAGAGAGAAATATGGCAGATTTAAGAACACAAGGCACACCAGCAGAAGAAAAGAAGACAGAGCAAACAAAACGTTGCAAGCCAGAAACACTCCCTAAGTGAGAAGACTTTGGCAGTTTTGCACGAGTCAAGGTTCCAACATTCGACGGATAGACATCGTGGACCAATTATGTGAAACAGTTTGAAGCAGCCGCTAGAGTGAATAATTGGTCCGATAGGGAGAAAGCAGTGAACCTAACTATAGCCCTTCGGGGAGATGCCTTAGATATACTTCAGACGATACCTCTGGAAGAAACGGATGACTTCGAGCAGCTGAAGAACAGGTTGGACATGCGATATGGTCACGAACATCTAGAACATTTGTACCAATCCCAGCTGAAGAACCGAAGGTAGAAACGTGATGAAGCCATTCAACAGTATGAAGTGGATATTGCCCGACTCTGGCTCGGCTTATCCATCAGCACCAGAGAACATGATGGAATGTCTTGGCATACATGTCTTTATTGATGGCTTACGTGACCCCGATATGCAGAGGACGCTTCATTTAGCCAATCCCAAAACATTTGTTGACGCATTGACAGTTGCTCTTGAATATGAAGAAGCAACGAAGGCTTCGGGTTATAACAAAGTTAGGACCATACGAGAAGAAGGCGACGATAACAAGCTTGACCAGATCGTCAACTTGTTGAAATATATGGTCGACAAGAAGCCGAAGAAGATTAGGTGCTGTAATTGTGGCGAGCTAGAAAATGTACGCAGTTCGTGTAAGCGTCCCACGACTCCTGCAAACCAAGAACCTCTTAAATACAAAGCTGCCACGAAGGATTCGCGGTACAACAAAGGTAGGACCATGCAGGAAGAAGGTGACGATGACAGACTTGATCAGATCGTCAACTTGTTGAAAGGTATAGCAGACAAGAAGCCGAATAAGATCAAATGCCGGAAGTGTGTTTCCTTGCGAGTTGGAATTTGGCTGTCGGCCTGGAGAAGATCTAGCAGAAGACTACGTGATCCAATTGAGAAGAAGACTGGACGATATTCATGAATTAGTTCGAACAAATATTCAAGTTGCCAGCGACAGAATGAAAAGTCGGTACGACACGCAGGCGACAGTACGCGGTTTTAAAGAAGGGGACAAAGTATGGTTACACAACCCGACGAGGAGAAAAGGATTTCCTCCAAAATTACAAAAATCTTGGGAAGGTCCATACTTAATCAAGAAAAGGATCGATGAAGTTATATATCGCATAAGCAAGATCCCCAACGGAAAACCAAAAGTAGTTCACCAAAATCGACTAGCTCCATTCTAAGGAGACCATGACCTAGAGAAAGGAGTAAACTATATTCGAGATATGTCTGGCCCTACCTTCGTTGAATTTATGGGCGCGTATGGAGGTACCGGGAAAGCTAGATATGGAGTCACTTCAGAACAACGATAAGATTTGTTGACTCTCCCGGAAGATCATTCACTGGCATACAACATCCCCGCTCGTATCAATAACACACGAGGTTTAGCAACCGTCTTTCGAAAGAAGTTCGGGCAATTAGAAAAACTTGAAGACCAGATTCCAGCCCCTGGCAAGACACTGAGACTGAAACACAACTCGCGGTATGTCTTCTACGTGGTAACTAAAAATGAATTTCAAGATCGATCTACCGACCGCGATGTGTGGGCACTTCGAAACCTCAGAGACCATGTGTTGGAATTCGGCGTGAAGAAACTGGCTATGCCTAAAATAGCGAGTAACCAGTTGGATTGTTTTAGTCATCTGGAACATGGTAAAGGTGATCTTCCAAGATACCGGTGTCCAGATATTAATTTGCAGCTACAACCCCCGTTATCAGTATCTGATGAAGACGGTACCCTGCTATTTCCATAAGATCGGAAAGTGTAGAAATGAGGCCAGTTGCCGATTCAAACATCCAGTCTCGGCTACACAAAAGTTCCAGGAGGAACTCCCATTTAAGGAGGGGGAATGTTAAGAACTCGCACACCGAAGTAGATATTAAGTATGGTCCTGTAACCTTATGTTAACGGTGTTAAAAAATGGCGAGCGCGCCGAATTCTGAGGTCTGTTGGGATTTTTTTGTGACCGTTTTTATAGACATGTTCTCCGAAGATCTTTTAAGGATTGAGCCGGCATTTGAGAAATATCCCGAAAAGAAAAGAATATTCCAGAGAGGCGATTGTCTTTTGCGTAAGCCGCAAACTAGAATTATCTAGAAAATAAGGCCACTTATATATAAAGGACCGACCATCGGGAGAAGTCAGTTTATAAAGTGATCTCGTGATATAAACAGCGAACAAGTAAATAGTGTTTACATATATTAATGTAAGTGAATATACTGTGTATATAATATAAATTAGTGAATAGTGTAGTGAATAAATAAATTAAGTAACTGAAACTACCGTGTGTATGCATTTATCCCACCCGTCGTATAAAAATGTTTAAATAAATAAGAAAAACATTAGAGTATAACATGAATAATAAATGAGATACACCTAAAAACATTCAACTAAAGAATAGGGTACCTAAGATTCAAATAGTTGTGATCAAACTAAAAGTAAACATTTCATCGACGTTGCCACAGTGCGCCTAATTTTGATCGTGAAGTGAAAAATAATCCATTTGTGTTTATTGAAAGCTAGTTGCCAATTCAGTTTACCAACCAAAAATTTAAAGCCCGGCCAGCGAGAAAACAACCGATGTGTAGGCTAGTGCTGCGTTGCCAATGCAATATAAAGTGACTTTTTCCTCAAACATAACACTAACGATTGATCGCCTTTTCAATGAATTTATGAATGACTTGGTTCGTCTATTCTTTAGTCGAATGTTTTTGGATACACCTCATCAGGGTTTCCCGACAAGTACTTCTGGATATCCGAAATGGGTTATTTCCCGAGAGTGACAGCAGATTCGGTCACAGTTCAAGAAAAATAACATTTTTTGATATAGTATGTCCTCCATATACTTAAAAATTTAAAAATAAATTATTCATATCCTTTACCAAAGTATAAATTTGACATTATATTTTTTCTTCACGTTGGTACTAATATGAATTGTTGGTACCTATTTAAATATATAAGTGGATGATCAAATTGGCCAATGATAGCGTTCTCAATCTACCGACACACATTTGGATTCCTTTATATGGGTACTTTGCAACAAAGGAAATATTGAATAAAACTTTTTGTCTATTTTGCTATAAAATCGCTAGTCACTCTACACAAATTTGAAACTATATTTTGAGCTATTTTTTATAATAATAAAAATTTAAAAAGCAAAATTATGAAAAAATTAAATTAATATTCAATACAATGTTTACACAGGGTGATTCGTTACTAATTGGAAATAACTTAACTGTAGAATCCTGACTTGAAATTATCAAAATTTAACCCAAAACACCTGAATAAAATGTAGCTGCTTACTGAGTTACAGAGCGTTTTGTTTAAAAATTTGAAAACGATTTGTCCTCAGTACTTCAACACGTTGAGCCCCAGCCAAAACTCAAATAATTGTGATTGTAATAAAAATTATTTTTGCAATGTATATTTTGTAATGAAAGTTCCGTTTTTTAAATATGTCTTTTTTTATACCCTTAAAAACAAAATTTACTAAAAATAGGTACAGGTAATGTAAAGGTAGCAGAAATTCGAAATTATAATCAAATATTGAATTATATTGAAGAAAACAAAAAAAAACGTTTTTAAAGACTAAAACTAACTTTTCCGCATCTGTGAGATGCCCTGAATAATATTCTATCATAAAATTGTCAGTTATATACACTTTGGGGGATTTATCGTGCTAAAAAACCGAAATTTCTCCAAAAGTAACCATAAACATATCTGGATTTATAGGACCCGCTGTACTCGCTATAGTCAGATGAAAATCAAGCGGGTACATATGTGAGACACCCTGAAAAATATCCAATTATAAAATTGGCCACTTGTATACACTCCGGAGGCTATATCGTACTAACAACCCGAAATTTCTCCAAAAAATTCAAAAAATGTGGCACTTCAGGTACCATAGCACCCGTTGTACTAGCTCTGGTAAGCTAAAAATCAATAAGGTCCATCTATAAGAAGCCCTGAACAATATTCAATCATAAAATGGGTCACTTATATACACGCTGGAGGCTGTATCATGCTAACAAACTGAAAATTCTCCAAAAATGACAAAAATTTGGTATCTCAAGTACCATAGCACTCGTTGTACTGGCTATAGTAAGCTGAATATCAATAGGGTTCATCTTTGAGATGCCCTGAATAATATTCAATCATAAAATTGGTCACTTGTATATACTCCGGAGGCTGTATCGTGCTAACAAACTTAAATTTCTCCAAAAATTACAAAACTGTCATACTTAAAGTAGCACTTGTTTTACTGGCTCTGGTGAGGTGAAAATCAATAGTGTTCATCTGTGAGATGTCCTGAACAATATTCAATTATAAAATTGGTGACTTGTTGCACTACGGAGGCTGTATCGTGCTAACAAGACATGTAACGAAAACTGGCCAACGACAACGACGACGAGATACACACAGGATTTTTTTCTAAAAACCATTTTTTCGTGTTGTTCATGATGAAAAACGTAAAAATAACTCAAAATTTCAACTTTTTTGTGTGTAAACCAATACTTTTCTCGCATATTAGATAGGTTGGACGGAAAAGTAATATGAATAGTAAGGTTTTTTGTGTTACAATGGAGTTGAAGATGATGAAAAAA
Source organism: Galeruca laticollis (assembly GCA_963921935.1). Lineage (NCBI taxonomy): Eukaryota > Metazoa > Arthropoda > Insecta > Coleoptera > Chrysomelidae > Galeruca > Galeruca laticollis. Next base: position 151,638,084 of record OY998180.1, read on the forward strand.
AATCAAATGGACCAAGTGTAGGGTAATGTTTCAAGGACCCAGGACGGTGCAACCAAGCTGTAAAACACATTTAAATGCGGTCCCTTAAGCCGTGGAGAAGGTTTGAAGTAAACTACGTCCTGCTGTCCGAGGGACCGCTCTGGGCTGTGAGTAATGTTCAGCTGCAGGTCTATAAACCGCTCAACGTGTTAAAACTCTTTTACGTATGTACTTCATATTTGGTAGTAAGTGTAGACACTGTACACCCTACTAAATTATGTTAAGCGGACGTTTCTGGCTACTACCAGAGGCGTACGACAGGGGCAAGTGACTGGTTAATTGTTCCCAAATTCTACGCCACTGGAGGAATAGAAACTTTAGCACAATTTTTCAGTTCCTCAATACTTTTCACGTGAATAACGTACTCTTTTCTCATAATGATAAAGTAAATATTTGAAGTTAAACATGAATCTGCACATTTTTTTAAATTTTGATGTGTAATAACTATGTTGATGTTTTGGGCCAATGGAATGTATTTATTAAGCAAATGTAACTTTAATCCATAATAACAATACAGAACACAACTATTAAATGAACGGATGAATTAAAAGCAAATTGTGGTTCTGAAAATGTAATCTAAATAAAAGTACCTACAATATTAATAACACGAAAATATCAGAAAAAAAACAGTAAAAACCTATATATATATATATATATATATATATATATATATATATATATATATATATATATATATAATATAATAATGATTTCATATGGCCCCAAAACTTAAAATCTAGAGGTTTACCTTCGGGAGTTCTAGGCGGCCACGGAAATTCACTACCTCTGCCAATCTAACAATGAGAAAATTTGTCATCGAGATAATTCCTCACTATTATCAGATAATGAGGTGGTGCTCCATCCTGCATGAACTACATGTATCTTCTTCAATTAGGTGGCAATTCCTTGAGACGATCGAAGAGAGTTGTTGGTAAAAATTATAAATATGAGTTACTATTCGAATTTGCTGGTAATTCATATGGACCTAACAAACTATCTCCAAAGATACGGCACCATACATTTATCTTAAATTCGTGCTGAAAATGTGATTCTCGGAATGCATGGGGATTGCAATATCCCAATTGTGATTTTTTCTCCAGTTAAAAACTCCTCTACGTGTAAATGTGGCCTCGTCAGTAAACAGAATTTTGTTAATAAAATTACGATCTTCATTTCTGTTATTTATCATCCACTGAGTAAAATTAATTATTAAAGGATAATCTCTAGACAATAAATTTTGTACCAGTGTAAAATGGTAAGGTCGTAAATTTTCCTTTTTTAAAATTTGTAAAATTGAAGAGTAGCTTACTTCGGTCATTGCTGCTAAACGCAGAGTGCTTAGTTCCGGATTATTAGCAATTCACACTAAAATATCATCCTCCTGATCCATAGTTATTATTTTCAGTCATCCCATATCACTGTTATGCCTAAATTGTCCAGTTTCTCCTAATAGACGAAAAATATTGCTGAAAGTTTGCAGATTGGGTTGAACTCTGTTTGGATACATTTGTTGATATCAGCGAACAGCAGCAACACAGGAATAATTTTCATTTACATAAAACACAAAGCATCTCTCGCATTTCAAGATTAGTAAAATTGTTGTGTTGAGGCATTTTCACTTAACCAACTTTAAATTTTACAACAATCACAATTTCAAGTGACATTAGCAACAATTAACAGCTATGACAGCACTCCACTAGATTGAAACAATTAATTCAGACCATAGCCAACTACACAAAACAAATGATATTGAAAAATTATTCATGAAATCCCCGAGGAAATCCCACTTACTTATCTGATTGTAATTAAAAACACTCTGTAACTCAGTAAGCAGCTACATTTTATTTAGGTGTCTTGGGTTAAATCTTCATAATTTGAAGTCAGGATTCTACTGTTCAATTATTTCCAATTAGTAATGAATCGCCCTGTATATAATAAAACAAATTTTTCTATGGAGCTTGGTTTCAAATAATGTTTTTATGATGGAATTTTTACAACCATTGTAAATCTAGTTCCTTATCACTATTTTTCTTGATTAGATTAGTAACCAAGGAATTTACAGTGATATTAACATTTATAGGTATTTTCAATCTTAATTACATGTTCAATTAAATATTTCTAACTAATCCACCATAACCTTAAATATTTCATTTAATTATGATATTGCAATAGTTCATCATGTTAAATTAGATAGAAATATGAGAAGAAAAGGTTGCTAATTATTCTCAAAGCTTAGCTTTGTTGTAGTGATGGTCGAATTTGCTAGAAGTATCTAGTTTGTGAAAGGAAGTCAATCATTGAGAAAAAAGGCATAGAGTTTTTGGTCAGGGTATACCTAAAAAGCCAGTAATATAACTGTACACCTGCTGTCAGTTAGTAACAGTGCTGCTCATTATTGATATAAATATTGTAGAGTATGTAGTTCAAATAAATGTAGAAATCAATGGATCCCTAGACTTTCCTTAAAAAAAATTCTTTACAATTGTCAGTCATTAATGTCCTTATAAACTGAGATAGGATAAAAATATTAACATGACATCAGTATTTATTCATGTACCTAAATAGTTAGCTGTGAAAATTAAAATTCTGACAATAAGAAGTCTTTGTACATTTAGAGATTCTCATTTTTGTATCTGTTTAAATCTTCATATTTTAATTACTCCTCAAAAATATCTAACAATATTGTTTTGTAATGTTTGAATTATATTTTGAAAGCAAATCATTTACTTTTAATAGCGATTTACACATATTTATCAGTAGGAACTTAGATCATCTACTATGATTACACATTATTTAAAAAATGATGAACTGCTTTTAAAAGTATATTGATAGGAAAGTTAATTGCTAACATTTTAAAAATGTTGATTTATACCAATTCAACTAAACAACGCTAGATAGGCGTAAATATAGCATTACTATATGTACCTACTGGATATAAATAATTCAAAAGTAAATCTTTAAATAAACCATTTGTTCAAGTAAAAATTTGTTTTTTTTTAGAAAACAATGAAATAAAAAACAATTTAGATGTATTCAATTACAAGTTTACAGTGGTTAGTTATGAACTTCTGTGTACTTACCATGGGATAATTCATAGTAAAAAAAGTTTCCAAATTTGAAACCAAATGGGGATCGGTCCCCATAAGAGGTTTTAATATTGAGACACCGGGATAAGGTTCATCTGTGGATAATGGTTTAACCTTCCTATGCAGTCTATATTTACTAAAACATAAAAAGAACATTTCATTTAATAGAGCAATCTAAAGAAAAACAAATGAAGCGCTTGGTTGAGGTTATGTGTAAATGTCTTACCCGTAAAATATCGCTAACAAATGAAGTACCCATAGTACTGACCAATATATGAGAAAAAATATTGCAAATCCATGTAAAGTGTAAATCATTGGGTCTTATTGGCTTAAAACTAGAAAACACGATAATCAACATCCCTAACTAAACACGTTCATTTCATTGATGTAACGATATAATGTGACCCCTTCAGCCACAACTGTCACAGTACACTAAACAAAAGAGTGGGACGTTTGATATGTTTCATGGAACTGTCAGTTCTAATCCTAAAATAAAGTAACTCATACTATGTTTCATTAATCCCTCACAGTAAGTAAATTTAATCACGAACTGGTCGACTGCTACGAACCGATTCGTAAAAGAACTGGAAAAAATAATCTACTGCAGACATCAGCGTTGTCAGATTCTAAAAATCTCAGAGTAATTTAGGAAAGGAGATAATAAATTGATAGAAGCCACATATATTAATTACTTCAGTTTCTTTAAAATGTATCAGTATCAATAGAGTTTACCTATATTTTAACATGTTCCAATACAATAACAGAGCAAAGTAGTTTATTATTTTAATTAGCGGTGTAATGAATTAAATTGATGGAATTTACGAGAATGCATGGAAATTCAATAAAAATAAAATGCACTTATTTTTTCATTGTGCCAGCACATATTCTCAGAGGCTAGTGTGTTAATATTGTTTTTTGATAAGTTCTTTCTGAATTTTAAAACTGTTAACAAATATATATGTGTTATCTTCAACCCAATTTATGTTTTATAAATGATTATAAAAAAATTATACGTCCTGTAAAAAAATTATATAGTTACATAATTGATACAAAATAGTATATTGTGTGGGAAAAGCTCAACTTTTCTCACGAGTGTGGAAGTTTGTGGCACGAGTCAAGGGCGAGTGCCGCAAACACACGAGTGAGAAAAGTACTTTTCCCACATGTTGCACACTATACTTTTTCTACAACTGCACAAATTTAAAGAATACAAGTAAATAGTTTTGTAGAAAAAGTCTAAGTATCGAGGACCACCCACCGAAAACGGCTGGGCATCGAGTATAAGTTTCTGAAATTGGCTGGGCATCGAGGATCACCTACTGGATATTCTCCATATAAATGTATGTAGTGTGGGCAAAGTGCCGTGAGAAATGATATTTCTCACAGTGTGAGCAATATATTACAGTTGAATTATTGGATCTTTACCCGTGCGTCATTAATATCTGATAACATAGCCGATAAATGTCAAATTATTTTGTTCTGTTCTTCACTATTAATAGAATGAGATGCCACTTAATAATTATGTCTGTTATGTTATCAGATATCCAATATAATTCAACTTGTATCTAGGTACTTAATAAATTTTAGAAAGTTCGCGGGAGTTCTACGGACTTTTAATATCACAAAAAGGATAAAAATTGCGTATAAACACATCTCTCAGTATTCGTTTAAACTTGAATCGGGAAATGACGGGAAATATTTTGCAACCGTTATATAGCATAAGCAGACATTGTATAGTATACTTACAAAATTCAACATTAAAATAAGCTCTTAAATTTTTTACTTGTGAAAAAATATACACATTGTACATAATGCGTATATAATTATTAATTTTTGCAATGAGTATTCTAGAGTTCTACACTACTAAATCTGGCATCATCGGATACGACGGAGGGATACCTGACTCACAAGCAGAGCAGAAAGCGGATTATCTATGATGTGTGATGAATATTATATATTACACTATTACCAAACCATTTATTCCGTAAAAAACTAAGAAATAATCAATTCCCACAGACAACAATGAATTAGTCAGTTATCATAATGCTGTAGGTTCAATAACAGAAATTAAATAATAGGTATTTCAACACTACACTATACCTAAGTGTTGTTTAATAATGAATTTGATGAATATTTATTGTTTCATTTGACATCTTGTCTATTGTCCGTTCAATTGTTCTAGTTTTTGTTTCATTTTCCTACAATCTCCAGGTGGTAACTTTAACTCATATACGTACATTGTACACGTAGCTTCATTTTATGTTACGTGATTGGGCTTCTTTGCGGGTCTTCGGAAAAGCTACGTCACTTTTGGTATAATCGGAGGTGGTCTGTCCTCTGTGTGGCTGTTTGGTTTGATGTTTCCCCTGTCTGCTTGTCTCCATGCTTCCTTTCCTCCCTGTTTATATATTACTTAGATTGGAAGAGTAACATTATCTTCGTTTTCGGTGATTTCAACCGACCCTTCGTGCTTTGTTGTTCTGACTTCGCAGTCGCTATTTTGGTTGGTAAATGTTTCTTTATTTTTGTGACTTCTCGATTTTAGTCTTCTCTAAATATCAATATATTGGACTACATAATCAGAATAAATCATAAAGGTATTGCTATGGCTCATGAATATATAAGAATGAAATTATTTGTTAATACAGATGTACAGCCAATATTTGCTGTTATTCCATCTTGCAAATTTAATCATTTTTATGTTCCTAATGATCAGTTCAGAAACCTCTTGTCGAGGTAAAAATAGGTGACGTAAGTACGCTCCTTACAAAATATGTTATATCAAATCATACGATGTATAGAGTAACACTAGTAATATTTTTACATAATCTTTTTAAAATAAAGGTAGGTATGCTATGGCTACATATTCAAACTTTATTCCTTATTAATTTGAAAGTTTCAAATAATTGATGTACTTCCGTTCAGCCCTGTTTAAATAATGTTAGTATTTGTTTGTATTCTTCACGGTTTCATTTTCATGCATTTTGTTGTTCAACTTATTGTAGTACAGGTAAAAACACTTTTTGTTTGCTTTGTAGTTCTGCTCAGCGAAACATATGTGGCTTTTCTTTCTAATGCGTTTCGATAGTATAATTTCGGATGGGCCCCTTTCTTTTTAATGTGTTTTAATAGTACAAATCGGAGGGGGTCCTTTCTTTATTATGTGTTTTGATACTGTCATTCGAATGGGGCCTTCTCTTTCTAATACGGTTTAATAGTTTAAATCGGATGGGGCCCTTTCTTTGTTATGTGTGTTGATAGTACCTATAAATCTGATGGAGCCTTCCTTTGTATTGTATTTTGGAAGTATTTATTAAATGAAGCAATTTCTATACATTGTAATCATACATATTTTTGTTAGTATGAACTGAATGGATCCTAATTTGCACGTCCGTTTAAAATTTATAAAGAAATTTTACTGATTTGTGGACAAATTTAAAGAAAGAAAAAAAGTCCGCTTCAAAGAAGCACTAACAATATTTAAAGAGGGCCGAACGCAAGAACATCAATTATTTGAAACTTTCAAATTAATAAAGAATAAAGTGTGAATATGTGGCCATAGCATAACATTACTTTAAAAAGATTATAATGTTACGAAAGCGCCATTCGAAGGAGACCATGACATAGAGGAAGGAGTAAACCTTATTCGAGATGTGTCTGACCCCACCTTCGATGTATTTATGGGCGCGTATGGAGGTACCGGGAAAGCTAGATATGGAGTCACTTCGGAACAACAACAAGATTTGGTCACTCTCCCGGAAGATTATTCACTGGCATACAACATCCCCGCCCGTATCAAGAACTCACACGGGTTGGCAACCGTCTTTCGAAAGAAGTTCGGGCAATTATAAAAACTTGAAGACCAGATTCCAGCCCCTGGCAAGACACTGAAACTGAAACATAATTCGCGGTACGTCTTCTACGTGGTAACTAAAAATGAATTCCAAGATCGATCTACCTACCGCGAAGTGTGGGAAGCACTTCGAAACCTCCAAGACCGTGTGTTGGAATCCAGCGTGAAGAAACTGGCTATGCCTAAGATAGCGAGTAACCAGTTGGATTGGCGAATCATCAGGAACATGGTAGAGATTATCTTTCAAGATACCGGTGTCCAGATATTAATTTGCAGCTACAACCCCCGTTATCAGTATCCGATGAAGACGGTGCCCTGCTATTTCCATAAGATCGGAAAGTGTAGAAATGGGGCCAGTTGCCGATTCAAACATCCAGTCTCGGCTACACAAAAGTTCCAGGAGGAACTTCCATTTAAGGAGGGGGTAATGTTACGAAACAGCACACTGGTATAGTCCCTAAAACCGACCCTGTCTAAGCCAGGTATAAAATTATGGCGGATACGCAGTTATAAAAAACTGTTTACGATTGGAACTATCTTATCTAGAACTGGTTTTTGTGACCAGAGTTATCTAGAAAAGGCCAGAAAAATTATTTGTGTGTATAAGCCGCAGCCCGGAATTCTCTAGTACAAAAGGCACTAGTATATAAGGGGACTGATCAGGAAAAGTGAGTTTAGTTTTATAATTTGACATCGTGAGTTAAACAGTAAATAAGTGAATATAAAGTGTTTATATAAATTAGTTTGAGTGAATATACAGTTAATATAAATTAATAATTAAGTGATTAGTTAAGTATATATAAATTAAGTGTTAGTGAGTTAGTGTTTCAATAAATTAGTAAGTAGCCATACCGAGTGTTTAAAATTTATCCCACCCGTTTATTGTTTAAATAAATAACAAAAACATTACAATAAGTTGATATAGTACGTGTGTCAGCCTATACATCGTATGATTTGATATCACATCTTTTTAAGTGGTGTACTTACGTCACCTATTGTTACCTCGTGAAGAGGTTTTTGGACTAATATCCGTACTTTTTGTACAGTTTTGAAATTATATTCTCATATACTTAAGGAAAGTAATAAATATTTTTCAATAATTTGTAGAGGTATGCAGTATTTAAGGAAAATTTTTTCGTAGAAAAAAATTGATCTCGGGTCAAAAACCGCATACATGGGAAAAAAGCTCAAAAAACGAAAAAAAAATCAAAGGGTGAACTACTTATTTTGGCTATAACTCCACAAGGGTAGACCAAATATCTCAAACATTACATACTGTTGGAAAGGTCTTGAGTAGGGCTACAAAAAACATACATTTAGGGTGTTTTTCTCGATCTGTGGTTGCAAACCGTATAAATTGGAAAAACCTGAAAAAACAAAATCAAAAGGTGGACCATTTATTTTGGTTATAACTCAACAAGCCTGGATCGAAAATAACAAATATTATATACCATTAGAAAGGTCTTGAATAGAGCTACACAAACACGAAGGGTGTTTTTTCTCTGTCTGCGGTCAACAAGCGTATAAATTGGAAAAACTTAAATACCCCTATTTTTGAAACTTTAGATGGCCATTAGGACCCCTTAAGGATTTTTTCATGATGCGATCGTAATAAATTTCAAGCTCTATCATCCTACAAAGTTTCATCGAAATGGTTAGAGCCATTACAAAGTTGCTACAAAGTTGCCGACAAACTACCAAAAAGGAGGCACCTGTATCTCAGCTTTGAGTACAGCTAGGAGACTGAAAACTTTACTGTAGCAACACTTCAGCGCCCCGATAACTGTGATTCCTTGCAACGACAGATTGACATATGCAAGCCAGGCTAATAAGAGTGTTAAAAGTAAAACAAAACCGATTTTGAACGATTTCAATAATTTTTCAACAAAAAATATTGTTAATGGGATTTCTATATTTCTAATGTATGTATAGTCTCCTTTCCCACAAGTTCTGTTACCTTGAAACATATTAGATAATTTTTTTAAATTCCTGTCTGCTAATTTGGGAAATTATTTATTTTGTAGCCTCTGTTTCAAGCAATATGTATATTTAATAGTTGTATTGTTTGTTTAAATTACTTTGTTCTTTCACCTGTATAAATTAATTTTAAAATTTTGTAGCAGGTTCAAACATTATAGAAGACTCAATATTTATCCAATAGAGATACTTGCCACTACTAAAAAGAAAGTAGACAATTGTAACCAAACCTGAGAAGACTTACCTACTTAAAACTCCAGCATAAATTGATGTTGAATTCTTTTAATGTGTAAATTAACATTGTACAAGAAATTCATAATTAAAAGCAGCAGTAGCTCAAAGTAATAAATAATTTTTGTGTCAAAATTCATATTTTGTATTTAAAAGCAATATCCAGAAATTGACAAATCAAATGCAGATTTTAGATTAGATGAAAAAATAAAAATAAAACGTTAAATAATGAAAAACGTGCTTTGCATTTGTTATTACTCAATTATTATTAATTTAGTGACTTCCAATGAATTACAATTACTGAACGAGAATAGTAATTATAGAACTTGATAAAATAATAATTTAGTTAATTAACCATATATTATAATGACAAAAACATTGGTGATTCCATACTCATAGTAAAACTAGTACCTAGTACGTAATTGATATATTAGTAGAAAAATTGGTATTAATTAGAACGAAAATTGACGTTTTAGTTTTGGAAAGAATATTATAAAATGTAGCTCAATTATTTATGGTATACCTTCATTTCTTCGACTAAATAAATGATATTAATTTTTGTTACACCAGTGGAATAATGTATCATTCCCTTAATATATTTTGTTATTCACTACATTTGAAGAAATGTCTTGGTTGGATATTGTAATCTTTTCCTTATGCATTAAAACGTTTTTATTACGGGTGGGATCAACTTTAAACATACGGTATGTCTACTTACTAATTTATTTGAACACTAATAAACTACTCACTAACACTTAATTTATATACACACAACCTTAATTATTAATTTATATCAACACTTTACTGTTCGCTATTTCGGTGTATTCTTGTTTATTTGTCGAGATTACTTTATCAACTAAACTGAACTTCTCCGCTGATCGGTCCTTTATATATATATATATATATATATATATATATATATATATATATATATATATATATATATGGCTCTCGCATTTTCTATATAAGACTGGTCACAAAAACAATGTCTAGATAAGATAGTCACAATCGTAAACAATTCTAATAAATCCCTGCGCATCCCCATAATTTTAACTTTCATACATGCCATAGACAGAGTCGGATTCAAGGACTATACCAGTGTGCTGTTTCATAACATTACCCCCTCCTTAAATGACAGTTCCTCCTGGAACTTTTGTGTAGCCGAGACTGGATGTTTGAATCGACAACTGGCCCCATGTCTACACTTTCCGATCTTATGGAAATAGCAGGGCACCGTCTTCATCGGATACTGATAACGGGGGTTGTAGCTGCAAATTAATATCTGGACACCGGTATCTCGAAAGATAATCTCTACCATGTTCCTGATAACTCGCCATTCCAACCGGTTTCTCGCTATCCTAGACATAGCCAGTTATTCACGCTGGATTCTAACACAAGGTCTCTGAGGTTTCGAAGTGCTTCCCACACATCGCGGTAGGTACATCTATCTTGTTTCTATGTTTCAGTTTCAGTGTCTTGCTAGGGGCTGGAATCTCGTCTTCAAGTTTTTCTAATTGCCCGAACTTCATTCGAAAGACGGATACCAACCCTCGTACGTTCTTGAGACGGGCGGGGATGTTCGTTCGGGTATCGTCCAGCCTTCTTCTCAATTGGATCACGTAGTCTTCTCCTGCTAGATCTTCTCCAGGCCAACAGCCAAATTCCAGGTCACAAGGATGGCTTTCGAAATTTCTTCCCTGGTCACTGTGGACTTCCAATGGCACTCCATATCGGATGATAAATTCTTTCACCAATACATCCACGATAGTTTTGGCCTCTTGGTTCGGGATAGCGTAAATTTCCACCCACTTTGTGAAATAATCCATTACAACCAGTATGTATTTGCTACCATTTTCTGTCGTCGGAAATGGTCCAGCGATATCTAAAGCAATCCTTTCGAAAGGGCTTCCAACATTATACTGTTTCATAGGTGCCTTTCTCTTGCGATGTGGTCCATTACTCGTAGCACAAGTCGTACATTTCTTACACCAGTCCTTCACATCGTCGGAGCTGTTCATCCAATAAAACCTTTCACCGACTCGCTGTAGGGTTTTCTTCACTCCCAAGATGACCTCCCGATGGACTGTCGTGTAACTTCTTCAGTACCTCAGCTACTCTCGTTCTAGGGATAACTAGCTGTCTCCTCATCTCGGAACCATAATCGTTTTCAAGGACTCTTTTCAACAGCCCTTCTTCCAGGACAAGGGAGTCCCACTGAGCCCAATACGCCTTGAGTTTCGGTGAAAATCTTGACACTTCTTGCCAGGTAGGTCGCCGATTTTCTTCCTTCCACTGACGAATCTTCTTTAGGCAAGGATCATTCTCCTGATCTTCTCTGATCCGGGTGTGTGACCATTCTTCATTGACTACTGTAGTTCTTGAAACTACAACTTCCCTAGATTCCGCCTTGTTGCAGTGGGAGCAGTCTGTTGGGCACGGCCACCTGGACAAGGAGTCAGCATCTCGGTGACTCACACCAGCTGGATATTCACCGCTGTCTGATTTCCCCTGTGACTGGAGTTCTAGGGTTGCAGGAGTCTTGGGGCGCTTAGACGGACTGCGTACGTGCTCTAGCTTGCCACACTTCCGGCATTTGATCTTCTTCGGTTTCTTGTCTACCAAACCTTTCAACAAGTTGACGATCTGGTCAAGTCTGCTATCGTCACCTTCTTCTTGGATGGTCCTAATTTTGTTATATCCTGAAGCCTTCGTTGCTGCTTCATATTCAAGAGCAGCTGTCTATGTGTCGACCAATGTTTTCGGATGGGCTAAAAGAAGCGTCCTCTGCTTATCGGGGTCACCTGAGCCATCAATAAAGGCCTGGATGCCCAGACATTCCATCATGTTCTCTGGTGCTGACGCATAAGCAAATCGAACGAGTCGGGCAATATCCACTTCATACTCTTGAAGGGCTTCGTCACGTTTCTGCCTTCGGTTCTTCAGCTGGGACTGGTACAAATGTTCTAGATGTTCGTGACCGTATCGCATGTCCAACCTCTTCTTCAGCAGCTCGAAGTCATCCGTTTTTTCAAGCGGTATCGTCTGAAGTACGTCTAAGGCATCTCCCCGAAGCGCTATAGTTAGGTTCACTGCTTTCTCCTTATCGGACCAATTATTCACTCTAGCGGCTGCTTCAAACTATTTCACATAATTGGTCCACGACATTTTCCATCGAACGTTGGGGCCTTGACTCAGGTAAACTCCTTGATTTTCTCGTCCATCGTTGTCATCTTATTCTCAATCTTCTCGTCCATCGTTGTAATCTTATGTTCGATTTTCTCGGCCATCGTTGACATTTTATTCTCGATTTCAGATTTTAGAGACGAAATTTCATTTTCAATGTCAGCGGCAATGTCGTTTTTCATTAATGGATATCGACATATATATCGTTCTTCATAGCAGAAATCTTCTTGTCCATATTAGCAGAAATCTTCTCGTCCATGTTCTCTTCCATGGCAGAAATCTTCTCGTCCATGTTAGCAGAAATGTCGTTCTTCATAGCAGAAACCTTCTCGTCCATGTTCTCTTCCATGGCAGAAATCTTCTCGTCCATGTTAGCAGAAATATTAGCAGAAATTAACGAGATTAAGGTGGAAGCCTCGTCATTAAATAAAACTGTTTCTGGATCAAAGCCGTCATTTTCCAGTGCCACTTTAAGTCTTTCTACTAATTCACTTTTCTTACCGGACGTTTCCAACTCACGCGATCTTCCAATTCTGCTCTTAACTCAGTCATTTTCAAGTCACATAGTCTCTTAGCCATTTTTACGTAGCAATTTATTTATATTACCCCACACCTGACACCAATGTAATGTTTTTCTTATTTATTAAAACGTTTTTATTACAGGCGGGATAAACTTTAAACACACGGTATGGCTACTTACTAATTTATTTGAACACTAAACTACTCACTAACACTTAATTTATATACACTTAACTATTCACTTAAATTTAATTTATATACACACAATCTTAATTATTAATTTATATCAACACTTTACTGTTCGCTATTTCGGTGTATTCTTGTTTATTTGTCGAAATCACTTTATAAACTAAACTGAAGTTCTCCGCTGGTCGGTCCTTTATATATATTAGTGCCTTTTTTACTAGATAATTCTAGATTGTGGCTTATACAAAAACAATTGGCTCTCGCATTTACTAGATAAGACTGGTCAACAAAACAATGTCTAGATAAGATAGTCACAATCGTAAACAATTCTAAGATATCCCTGCGCATCCGCCATAATTTTAACTTTCATACATGGCATAGACAGAGTCGGATTCAGGGACTATACCAGTGTGCTGTTTCGTAACAATATTTTTGATGTTTCAGTACCATATATAAAGTTTCAAAAATAACATTAATATCATGAGACGAGAAGTCTCCAAATAAATCTAATATAATCACATATTATTTTGTTAAATAATTGAATTGACAATATTAGTATCCAACAGTCAATCCCACCTTCCTCGCCATCACGTTTGGACCAAATACCTCGAAGGTTATCCGAAGTTAATGGTACGATAAGTAAAATACCCAATTGAAACAAATATCGAAGTTGCTGCAGGAAGTTAAAGAGCAGACAGAAATAATAACTGTATAAGATAAATAATAAACTTACATTTGATTTTTTAATTTTTCTTTTAGGTTTAAATATATGTTCCACATTTCAAAAGATTTTTTGTTTGTCTAGCCCAGTGGTCGCCAACCTCTCAATGTGTTGAGCTACTTTGTTAATTTTGGAATAAACAGCGAGCTACCCACACGGAAGCCACGTAACGCAACGTAAATGAAATAATCCACAGTTAATTTATCATTATATGTATTTATTTTACTATTTAACTGGTAATTCATAATACATAGACTAATAATAAACTAATAACGAAATAACTAATATTACTGGTACGTACTTGTTCATAGCTACCTAACATACGAAGGTGTTTGAAAAATAAACACAAACTTTTATCCAGCCACAACGGCATGTCACGTAAGATTTAAAAATAGTTAATAATAACAACAAAAAAGTAAAGCACTATCATGAACATAAACATTGAAAAATAAAAAAGCACGTTCAATGAGAAGGCTGGCACTCAGTCTCATCGATAATTTTTTTTAATGTTTGCACTATAATTTGATACAACCAATCGAATACAATTATCCAAATGTTCATCTGTAAGTCCATTGCGATATTTGTTCTTAATAAACTTCATATTGGAAAAAGAAGATTCACACAAATAGGTTGAACTGAATAATGCTTTCACTTTCAAGGCAACACGGCATAGAACTGAATATTTGTCTTTACTTACAATAGGCCAGATGCATTTGGTACTTGAGACTAACGATTTTAAGGCTAAATCATTTTGAAACTCAATTACTTCCATTTCTGTTGCAGCGATGTCTTCGCCAAAGTTCTGCATAACACAAGTTGCAAACTGTTGGATATCAATTTCCATAAAGGGTGAAACAACAAACTGCGCTACTAACGCCATTTTGTTGAAATCCTTAAAACGATTTTTGAAGTTATTCTTCAGGGTATAAACTGTTTCTACATGATATTTGCTGTCATAGGGTTCTAATGTATTTTGAGACATTTTTTCTGAAAGAATAGGAAAATGCTTGGCATCGCTGTTAATTAGGGTTTGTTCCCAGAACTCCAGCTTCTTGATAAATGCTTTTATATCAGAAATCATTTCCGCATTTCCGCTGGTTCTTTGTCTCTCCCCTGAAGCTGCAAATTAAGTTCGTTTAATTTATCTGTAATGTCCACGAGATAACCAAAATCTCTAAGCCAGATTGAATTTTCTAGTTCCGGAGTCAGTTGTTTGAAAAATTGAACTATGCCAGATAGGACATCATTTAAACGTTTTAGCACCCGTCCTCTACTTAACTATCGGACTTCAGAGTGCAGGAGTAGGTATTGACAGTCAACTTCATCGGCCAAGGTTTTGAATAATCTTCTTTGTAACGCTTGAGCTCTAATCTAGTTCACAATTTTTACCACCAGTTTCATAACGTTGTTTAGTTTCAGGAAATTTCCACATAATGCTTGCTGATGGATAATGCAGTGGTAACAGAGAAATTACGGAAAAGTTTCATCTTTACGACATAACGCCACCAGACCGTTATCACAACCCACCATAGCTGGAGCGCCATCGGTTGTCAAGCCTACCATTTTCGATATTGGAATTTCCTCGGAAGAAATAATATTTTTTAAATGAGAGAACAACTCCTGTCCAGTAGTGTGTCCTTCCAGTGGAATAAACATCAAAAGATCTTCTTTCATCGTAAAATCACTAAAAACCATCCTGACGAACACGGCCATCTGGGCAGTGTCAACGACATCTGTTGATTCATCCAGTTGAAGTGAAAAATGAACACAGTTATCTAAGTCAGTTCTTAACTGTAAAAAATATCATTGCTCATTACTTCTACACATCTCATCACTGTATTAGCAGAAAGTTGCATAGATTTTATAGCTGAAACTGTCCCGTTTTTATTTCTAAAGTTGGCTAATAACGAATCAGCAGCTTCTAAAAACGCCTGTTTTATCATTTCCCTGTCTTCATAAGGTTTCTTTTTTTGTGCAATTATCTGGGACACACGGTACGATGCTTCAGTTGCAGCCTTATTTTTGTCGACTGTTCTTAAAAATATTGATTGTTGTCCAATTAACTGCTTTTTTAACTGTTTCAGTTTCTCCTTTCTGGCGGCAGAATGTAGTGGGAATGATTTTTCAAAATTAGAATGTACAGTTTTATGATGTCTCTCAATATTTCCTTTTTTAGCCACGGAGACCGAAGTATTACATAACAAACACACATTTTTATCTTAAACTTCTGTAAAAAAGTATTGTTTTTCTCATTCCGAATGAAAGTGGTATGTCTTTACCTTCTTACAACTGCTTGCCATAATATTATTTTTTGTTGTTCTCTACTAACCCAACCGCTGGACGTTGGTTACGCGTTCAGTTTTAAACTAAGCGCAATGTCGCCGCGCCGTGCGTATTTATCCCGTTCAAAGCAATCCTGATCATTCTCGAACACTAACGCGCTAGTCCGGCTGATCGGTTCTAGCTTGATGGCGTCAGCGGCAGATCGCTCACCGCAACGTTGCCGCTGTTTATGTTTAATATTATGACAATTAGATTTTTTTGCGGAATTTTCGGAAGCTTCTCTGATTTTTGCAGTTTGTATTTTTTAAATTAAAATCGTTGTGAGAGCTACCAGAATTGCCTCCGTGAGTTACCGGTAGCTCGCGATCGACAGGTTGGCGACCACTGGTCTAGCCTAACACATCATGTCACAGATTTCAGCGCTTGTGGAAACATTTTTTTAAATCGTCCTTATATTATGCGATTGAAGAAATGTATGTAGATTAATATGCTTTTACCACGTAATAACTTATCACTACGTAGATATATTTTTCAAGGAGTATTTCTTCCCTTGAGTTAGTAAATATTTTTTTAGTATTTATACAGTGCTTCTCAAAAGTCCCCTCCCCCCTCTTTTCTTTTGAACGGTGATACTTGATGAAATTTGGAACGTGAAAATGAACTATTGTAAGCTTGTCTACTGGTGGTAACAGGTGACATAATAGGCATCGGTGACGTCACCAGTCAACTGAAACAAATAATATTAAATGAGACCTTATAGCAAGTGACACCTCGTTTGAAAAGTATTTGGAATACCTATTCAATCATACTAATGTTTTTGGAGTTACGATGTTTCTGATGGTTAAAATAAATAAACATTATAATTTGAGTTTCGCTTTTAATTAATAAATATTTAAGAACAAGTTCTTATAATAATTGTTCAGAATGTGCTCCATCTATTTCCTGGCAGTAAAACATCCTATTATTAAACTCTTGTCGAACTCGATAAAATGTGCCAGGGGAACAACAATTCGTTGTTTTAAAACGTCGATCGTGTCAGGAGCTTTAGCGTAAACTTTAGATTTAAGGTATGCCCAAAGAAAAAATCTAAAGGTGTTAGGTCCGGTGACCGAGCTGGCCATTCTATTGGACCGCGTCGATCAATCCATCTACCGAGATATTCCTCATCTAGATAACGTTTTACTGCAGAGTAATAGTGTGCAGGAGCACCATCTTGTTGGAACGTTATTTCCAAGTAACCAAATTCATCTGGATTATCTTCCAGAATTTGAAGAATTAACGGTTCAATTGCGTTTTCTAACATCTCGAGACATACTTCACCGGTTAAATTAGAGTTCAAAAAAAGTGGCCCGACTATGTGGTTTCCCAAAATACCTTCCCAAACATTTACTTTTAATGGGAACTGTGTATGTTTTTCACGAAACATGTGAGGAATTATGTAAATCCAATACCTCACAATTTGAGTATTGTAATGTTTTTCTTATTTATTAAAACGTTTTATTACGGGTGAGATAAATTCATACACACGGTAGGTACACTTACTTAATTTATTTATTCACTACACTATTCACTAATTATATACTCAGTATATTCCAGTGGCCTAACTAAGGGGGGGATGAGGGGGATAGAACCCTCCAAAACCCTAAAAATGAAAAAAATCTAATACATAATCACAGCAAACCTATACACAAAAACAATTGGCTCTTGCATTTTCTAGATAAGACTGGTCACAAAAACAATGTCTAGATAAGATAGTCACAATCGTAAACAATTCTAAGAAATCCCTGCACGTCCGCCATAATTTTAACTTTCATACATGGCTTAGACATTATTAACATTTCCATCAAGGACTGGTGTTGCCATGTGGCAGCAAAATTTAGTAGTTTTCTGTTGCTCAAAAATAAATATATTAAACATTTAAAACATAGATGGCGACATACTCGGAAACAGTTTGTTGCAGTCTTAGTCGAAAGAACCGCTTGTAGTGTTGATGTGTTTACTTTAGTGATATAAAAACAGGATTTTGTTAGTGAATGTCAAGAAGCCTTCTCAAAAATGGACTTCAAGTTGGCGTAAGTATAAATAAAAAGAGATTGTTACAGTGTTTAAAAATAAATTCATTGCAATAGCTTTAAGAATATAGTATTAACGTGACGGCGACAGAATAACGGGAGTTTGCAAAAAACTTTGAAAATATGAAGTTTTGGAACCCGATGTTGCCATATGGCAACACGAGCCCTTTCGGTGGACTACTTTTTTACATTTCGTTTTTTTCCTAGCGATGGGCTAACTCTCGAAGAAGCTGTTCAAATTGCGTATAACGATGATTTAGATGTCGACCAAATTTATATCGAACCTCCGAGCGAGGGTGCGATCACATGTGAGGAAGACGAAGGCGGACTCATTGATAATTTATCCCGGAATCAACTGAATGATCCAGTTCAACTTGTTTTACGTGATGAAAATGTTGAACCAGAGATGGAAAATGTTGAAAAAGTTGCTTATGAGGTAGAAAGTTCACACAATTTTGATTGTTCTGATTATGAAAATTTTAAAACATTAACCCCAATCTTTACTGGTAGAAGAATCAAACAAGTACGCGCAATTTAGAAACATGTCATGTCCTCAAATTACTTTGGATGAAATGAAATGTTTTATTGTTATTCTGATTTTATCGGGATATTGTCAATTACCTGGAAAGAAAAGCTACTGTAACACTGATGGAAATCTTGGCAATCAACTAGTGATGGATGCAGTGAGGAGAGACCGTTTTTTAACACTTTGGCGGTGTCGACATTGCGCAGATAATAATGCATTAGATACAAATGACAAATTCTATAAGCTGCGACCTCTAAGTGATCAACTTCGACATAAATTCTTAATTTTTTTTTGTTCCAGAAGAAGATTTAAATTACGATGAGTGTATGGTCAAATACTTTGGGAAGCACTTGCACAAGCAATTTATCCGAAGCAAACCAATCAGGTTTGGATACAAGATATGGTCGCTAAACAACAAATACGGATATCTTGTAAATTTTTCCTTATATGAAGGCAAATATAGGTGCGTGAACGAAGAATACCAACTGTTCGGAAAATCTACTGCTCCATTGCTGATGCTGTTGGATGAGTTGCCAGAAGAAAAGATAAGACAGCGATATAACATTTTCACAGACAATGTATTTACAAGCTTTCACCTCCTTAGTCATCTGAAAACAAGAGGTTTCTCTTTAACAGGAACCATTCGCAACAGCTGAATCCCTAAAAATTGCCCTTTAGTGACAAAAAGGATATGAGTAAGAGACTACGTGGTGACTTTGATTCCCGTTTGGATAGAACCAACGGTATTTTGCTCACGCGTTGGACTGATAATAATGTAGTTTCTGCAGCTTCAACCAAATATGGGGTAGCTCAACTTGCTAGTGTCAAACGTTATTCAGCAAAGGAGAAAAAAATTGCTGAAGTAGCAAGACCGAACTTGATCTCCAAATATAATACATCCATGGGTGGAACGAATCTGATGGATGAAAATATTGCACGCTGGAGGATTAGTCTTCGTGGAAAAAAATGTGGGGGTGTTTTTTCACATGGCTAGTTGATGCCGCAATTCAAAATACCTGGAGTGCAATAAGTGACCAATTTTATTATTGAATATTATTCAGGACATCTCACATATGAACCCTATTGATTTTCAGCTCACTAGAGCCCGTACAACAGGTGCTATAGTACTTTAAGTACATTTTTGTTATTTTTGGAGAAATTTCAGTTTGTTAGCACGATACAGCCTCCGGAGTATATAGAAGTGAGCAATTTCATGATTGGGTATTATTCAGGGCGTCTCAAAGGTGAACCCTATTGATATTCAGCTCACTAAATGCAGTGCAATAAGTGCTATGGTACTCAAAGTACCAAATTTTTATCATTTATGGAGAATTTTCAGTTTCTTAGCACGATATACCAGAGTATATACAAGTGACCAATTTTATGATTGAATATTCTTCAGTGCATCTTACACATCAACCTTATTGATTTTTAGCTCACCAGAGCTAGTACAACGGGTGCTATGGTACCTGAAGTGCCATAATTTTGGTCCTTTTTGGTGAAATTTCGGGTTGTTAGCACTATACAGCCCCCGAAGTGTATACAAAGTGACCAATTTTATAATTGAATATTTTTCAAGGTGCCTCACAGATCTACCCTATTGATTTTCAGCTGAATATAGCGAGTACAGCGGCTCCTATAAAACCAGATATACTACATATTTGGTTATTTGGGAGAAATTTCAGTTTGTTAACACGATACATCCCCCGAAGTGTATACAAGTGACAATTTTATGATAGAATATTGTTCAGAGCATCTCACATATGCGGAAAAGTTAGTTTTAATCTTTAAAACCGTTTATTTTTTTAACGAACCATAGTAGTATAAGTTACTCGCGTTACTGGCAACATCAATTTTTGTAAAAAGTAAGATAAATTTTACTTTATTTCTTTGGGCAAATCTATTGGCTTTGGACTGAAAATACAGTTTGAAAATATACAATAGCAAAAGTTAAAAAAAAATTAAATTCGTCCTTAATGGGTTGAAGAAGAAAGTACTTTCGTCACTAGAACAAATTGTCCTTGCATAGTCTGGTTGTTGGAGAATGCCTTCGGTCGCGGTCGTCATCTGAAAGTTGATGCACCAATTTAAATTTGTATGGATGAAATTTCTTTTTGGTCAACACACTGTGTACTGTACTATTACTGGCTCCACAGGTAGACACTACCTGGGCTGTGGAAGAAGAAGGGTTTACTACAATTTCTGCAACTATATCAATTAATTTATCAATACCAATATTTGGTCGACCCGATCGTTTGGCATCGTGAACACTACCCGTTTGTTGAAACTGATGAAAAAGCTCCCTCAAATAAGTCCTTGATATAGGACGATCGGGGTATCTCTCATTAAAAATGCGTTCCGCCGCATGAAAATTATTTCCACTTTCACCAATAATTAAGATAGCTGTTACTTTGTCAGCTAGAGCACGTACCATTTTGTTTATGTATATACTTAAAAGTCTCGTTAAACAATAATAAAACTAAAAATTCAAGATATTGTCGCATGTAAAAACGTCAATAAAAAAACTTCAACTTGTTTAACAATTAAACATAAGCGGAACTCAAATTTTAGTGTTTACTTATTTTAACCATCAAAAATATCGTAAATCCAAAAAAAGTAGTATGATTGAATAGGTATTCTAAATACCTTTCCAACGAGGTGACACTTCCCATAAGGTCCCATTTAATATTATTGGTTTCAGTTGCCTGGTGACGTCACCGATGCCTATTACGTCACCTGTTACCACTAGTATGGAAGCTTACAATAGTTCATTTTCATGTTCCAAATTTCATCAGTCTAAGTATCACCGTCCAAAAGGAAAGAGGGGGAGGGGACTTTTGAGAAGCACTGTATTGTTTATCCAACACCGTTATTAAGCCCATAACTAGGGGAATTTTAGGAATTTAAACTGGCCTATAAGTCACTAGTTCACTAGTAAGTTATAAGCCATAAGTCACTAGTGTGCTATAAACCATAAGGCCACTTTTGATAAAAAACAATTGAAATTTAACATTTTACTCAGAACGTTACATCCATAACACAATATTACATACTCAATATAATACATTTTATCCACGACTATTGTTTAATGTACCCATTATACGTCTGTTTGCTCGACCTTAATAATACCCATGAATCACGGTATTCATTAATGAATCATTAATCACTGCTGTCAGATGCTTCCTTCATTTAGCTATAGTATTATATTGTTTTGCTACAAACAATCTGTTTTTAAAATTTTATCGTGTAAACCCCTAAATATTTTCAATTCAGTTCACATATAAAAAAAAAGTGAATTGGAACATGCGTGTCGTATATCTGTTTCTCAACATACCATATTTTTCGAAACAATTTATTAATCGAAGTAGCTTTTGAAACAAAATAAATTTGACTCAAACCTGTCAACATTATTGTTTGTGTGCGTAGATTTCTCAGTGTTTTAATTGTGTTAAAAAACCAACTAAAAATGGATATAGAAAATGAAAATGACTTTTTTTTAACACCACCAGAAATTAGAGAGGCTGCTGAAGTTGCCTCATTAAATTTATTGCCGGAAAAGTCAAGGAAAGTATATAATATGACCTATGGATCTTTTTTGAACTAGCAAAAGGAAAAGAAAACCACCTCATTTTTTGAATCGACTTTGTTAGTATACTTTACTGTATTTTCGGCAAAATATAAATCTTCAACGCTATGGACCTATTATTCAATGCTTAGAAGTACGATCACCTTACGTCAAGGTATAAATGTAGAACATTATAAAAAATTACGAGCATTATTAAAACGAAAATCGAAAGGTGTTCAGCCTAAAAATTCGAAAACTTTTTCTAGCGAAGATATCAATAACTTTTCAACTAAAGCATGATAAATACCTAGCAATAAAGGTAAAATATTAAGTAAATCTTTCACATAGTTATTTCATTACATTCTGTAATTTAATGTTGCTTTAATAATGGGTGTAATGGGTGCATGTAGAACTAGTAAGTTGTATGAAATGACAATAACCCATTTAGAAGATATTGGATCAGCTTTTTTGGTTAATGTGCCAAATGCCAAGACAAAAATTTGCCGAAAATTTACTGTTACGGATAACATTTACAAAATATATATAAGTCTTCGACCAAGTCATGTAACCAGTGAAACATTCTTTTTAAATTACCAAAATGGTAAATGTACAGCTCAGAGAATTGGAATAAACAAATTTACAAAAATGGGAAATGATATTGCTGCTTTCCTGAAATTATCGAGTCCAGAACAACATTCTGGGCACAGTTTCCGCAGATCTTCTGCAACAATACTTGTTGACGCAGACGGGGATATTACTGCTCTCAAAAGACACGGTGGATGGAAGTCCATCGCCGTGGCAGAAGGCTACTTAGACGACTCCGTCAAAAATAAAACCGATACGGCCAACAAAATATCATCTTCAATTCGACCAAAAGTAAACCAAACGAATCAATATACATAGAATTCAAATGTTTCGACAAGTCACCAAAACATTAGTTTTGATGTTAATTAACTTGACCAATTGTTCAAATAGTACAATTATAAATAACTATAAATAAATACCATCACATCTTAGATACGTAATATTTGTTAAGCTAAATACATAAATTTTTGTGTTAATTATTATGAGACATTTTACGATTATTATAATTTGCATAACTATGTACTGTGTATAAATGAATAATAATATATTGTATGAAATATTTGTTATAATAAAATAATAGTGTTTCTAACAATGTAACAAAATTTTCCAACAAATAAAATATAATATTCTACTCGCGTATAATAAGTTATTATTCTCTCGGCGATTTAAGTAAACGTCACCTCGTGAATAATATCCTTCATTATACGCCAGTTGAATAATATACTATTAGAACACCCCTTAGTAATATTTGCATTTATGTCTATTGCAAAGTTCTCACTACTAGTCATTTGACAATTTACATTATTATTGGAAATTTCATTACGAGATTCTGCGCTATTCACTACAATACTTGAAAGAGGCAGTGGTGAACTCAGAACCTCCTTGAATTTTTTTCTACAACTGCTATGAAAAGTAGCGTATTTTTTATAATTTCAAAACCATATATTGCTCACACTGTGAGAAATCTTATTTCTCACGGCACTTTGCCCACACTTGTGACGTGCTTCCTTTCCTCAAAAGAATAACGGACGTCACTATGACCCCCGCGGCTTTACTATCTACCAGATTTTCTCGGGCGCCAGATTTTTGGGATGGTTTACTTCACTGAACTCTCGAAAATGGTAGCTTGACCTCTATGCCGTGCGAAGTGGGAATCAGGCTTTAATTGTTTACCACTGTCGGAAAATGAAACTACCTGTGCTTTACAAAATTTTACAAATTATTTCGACATCGAAATAATTTAGGAAAAGGAAAATAAAACGAACCACGTAGCTATATATTTAAAATAACTAAATATTGATGAAAACCCTTCAGTATTTACGAATTCTATTTAAATTACAAACCAGACCAAAGCACTTTATTACAGAATAATATTTTTTGCAGATACAAGCCTAACGTGCAAAGCTTTAATAGTTTTCGGCGATTACCGGTGAAAATCAGTGCAAATTTATTAGCAGTACGGTGAAAATTACACAGAGAAAGCGTTATCAAGGCACTAGCGGTGTTTTACGGTAGCATTTCTTGGTATTTGTGTACGGCTTAGAATAGAACGGCGGTAACTAATAAATTGCCCTCGGTTTTTGTGCGGATATTACCCCGTCCGTTGGTGCTAAAATCAATCACGTAAAGATCAGTTAGTCGGTAGAATCCGAAAACCTCTCCCTGGCGAACCTGCTATGGCAGCGAACGCTCGTGAGATTATTTCGTTTCACGTCTTGGAAAACCCTCGAAGGATGTCCCTGCTATGGCAGCGAACACAGACGAGGCTCCTCCAAGTTGCCTATTATCAAATATTTAAAGTCACGCTACCCAAGGCCTATGGTACTAGATTGAGCAACCCCCGAAATACTTTGAGAATCCCTCAAGAATCTACCTGCTTTGCAGTGAGGATGCTTGAAGGTTTTCCAACGGTATTTCCTTTCCCTAGTGTTGTATACCGGAATCAGGATTCCCGAAATACCTTGAAAATCCCCCAAGAATCTACCTGCTTTGCAGCGAGGATGCTTGGGAGTTTCCCAACTATATTTCTTTTCCCGTAAAGTTGTATACCGGAATCGGGATTCCCGAAATACCTTGAAAATCCCCCAAGAATCTACCTGCTTTGCAGCGAGGATGCTTGGGAGTTTCCCAACTATATTTCTTTTCCCCTAAAGTTGTATACAGGAATCGGGATTCCCGAAATACCTTGAAAATCCCCCAAGAATCTACCTGCTTTGCAGCGAGGATGCTTGGGAGTTTCCCAACTGTATTTCTTTTCCCCTAAAGTTAAAACCAACAGTAAATTCTTACTTCGGAATTGTACACAAATACGCGGAAAATCACTCAAATTAAACAAGCAGTAAGCAAAAATAAAATCTATTAATACAGCTACGAAAGACGCTAGGAACAAAATGAATTTAACACAAGAAGAATGATTTATAAAATAATTTCTAAATTCGCTTACCTTGTTGGCGAAAATCAGTCGGCGTTTCGGAAACTGCGGAACTGATAGGATATACCTTGTTTATGATGGTGAAAATTCGAGTTTAGTTGGTTTTTGTGACAGGAATGGAAATATACAAATATGTTGTCATATATGTGCTCATGTGTTGAATGAAACAACACCTTTGCTCCCATGTTTCACATGTTTTCTTGGTTGTACCGTACCGATGACAGATAATGAGCCAGAAACATGCATGTCTGCGGTTACCACTCTTTTCAGTAGCCCCTTCTTCTATTTGCGTGCAATACCCACTAATCTATTCGTTGTTTATTGTCCATATGTCACGCACTATTCGTACATCTTATATATATATATATATATATATATATATATATATATATATATATATATATTCAATGTGCTTTTTGAATCTTTATGCGGCTGTAGAAAAAATAATGTTCCTAATTAATGCATCAAGTGTCTTTGTCAAATAAAAATGTCACAACTGTCATTAGAAAAAGAATGCGTTTTAACGAAATTCTGAAGGCGTTGGATAACATTATGTATGGAACTCGTGTGTTATCAGTCATAAGTCACTCTTAAAAACAAAGCCACTCGCACAAAGTGCTCGAGACCGTTTTCTTCGCGACTTATTTCCCTTATAACACACTTGTACCATAAACTATTTCTGTAACTCACTAGAGGTGCAATTATATTTGCCTAGTTGTCAGGTAGTACAGATGGGTAAGCATGTCTACAGTTTCAACAACAGTAGTGTAAATGCATGCTAGGGTCTGGTGATTATGAAATGCTTCTGTTTTAGGATAAAAGCGGTTTTTCATGATGCTAGTAACTCGTATGAGTCATTAAAACCGAGTACTCACTTTTAGAACTCTCCTTGTGTAAATTGGCCTTCTGTATTACATCAGAGTTCTCGGTGAGATTGTCCATGCCAGTCAAGTGAATAGAAAGCAAACCTATTTATTGGTACGAGTTGGTTACCCCACCGCACAATACTCGACTGTTTAGTGCTACTAAGTCGTTAAATAGTAAACTATGATAGTTGACCCTTGCCTGTAGTTTTTTGGTGAAGATACCACTTTAAAATTTAATAAACTCTTTTAAGACGTCGAATTGAATTGCAGACTTCTATTATACATTTTAAATAGCAGGTCTTGAAACACGAAACTGCTGTTGTAGATTTCAGAAGCTATTTCAATTTGCAAGATATGATAGTGTTTGTATTTGGCTATGATAGCTTCTCTCATTGTTGTATTTGAAGCGATATTTTCTCAAACAGTAAATTAAAAGAATCTTGAGACATTCGCATACAATTTGGGTTTTCAGGAATGTCCTTTAAAGCCAGCTCCTTAAGAAGCATACTCGAGGTCCCACCCGCGTATCTTCTAACCAGCCATTTTCTCGCCCACATCCTTTTTGGCACGTTTTCTTCCAATTCGATTATTTCCATCAATTCTGAGCGTAATACTTTAACACAAGTCTTTAAATACTTTCTGATCAAAGACTTTTTGCATATAGTGCTCATCTTTGCAAGAGAATAAGAGAGAAAAACTCGACTACTGGAAATTGCCGCTAATCCGAGTGGCGTCTACATGTTAAAACCCAATTTTAGCGTGTATACTCAGACGCCACTATCCCTGTGAAACACTCGCCACAGTGACTTGTACGAGTTACTAGCGTCATGTAAAGCCGCCATAATGCTCCACTAGTATTGCATTGCCATTTTTAAGCTTTTTAGGATAATTTTTATCAAAAAATAATTGCTCACATTTATTTTTATTTACTATAAAAGATTTAAAAGTTCAATTAACAGGATGCAAAGAAAATATTCTCACACGACACAATTTTCTCTATTTTCAATTGTTTGGGAGATTTTTTATTGTATTTTTATGAAGCAAATATAAATGAAAGATGAGGCTTTATTCAAAATTTAGCTAATGCCACTAATACAAGGTATTTTTATACAAAATAAAGTCTACTTTTTTGGCTTATTAAAGTCGGTAATTACGAAATTTCTAAAGCCAAAAGCTGTATTAAGAACAATCTCTCTTGGCCAATTGTATTCCAGTTATACCTTTTCAATAGCCGCAGGCAAAAAATCCTCATAGTTGTTGAAAACAACCGACAAAGTTCAAAAACTAGTGGGAACTAATTTTTTGGAATACTACTCGAAAAAAAAATCTATTTTGAATTTTTGTCGCTATTCCATTTCGAAAAAATAATTCATTGTGCAAAGTGTGATATTGGATTGAAACTTTGTAGTACTGTTTCAATTATTGGGACATTTACTCCCGGTTTTGAAGAGAATTTTTACCAGACTATTTTTAACAGCATTTGTCAGGAATTTCTATGCAGTTATGGTGCTACTGAGTAAAGTCATCTGTTCTGAAGTACAGTAACACTTTCAGGACCACTGCTTGCCGCAAGAAAGTACCATGCTTGTAAAAGTGTATAAATCACCAATAAGCAATTTCTTTATACTGTCTCTGAGTAGATTAGGAAGCGTTGCTTTTGTAGTGGACATCAAAACATCCACTTCTAATTCTAACAGTTTTTTTCAGAAGTCCAAATAAATATAAATGTATTAAATAAAACATCTGGTTGAGAAAAACCTTTAATAAAAATTAATACAAAACGATAAAATCCTATTCAGTTAGGAACAAAAGAAAAAGCTACAGTTAATCAATTTAAGAAGCTGACACATTACAACACTCCATTAAACAATATATATTCAACTAACAATGTCTGAATTTAGCTATGCATTTAACCTGTATTCAACATTAATAATTTACATCTGCTTAAGTAAATTGGACCAAAAGGTGTTGAAATAAATGCATGTTAACACAAATAATTAATTAGCATATACGAAAGTTAGCATTTGATATTTAGCAAAGCAATGAATTAATGTCACAAAAATTATAGAAATGGTCATTATATTGGGACTAAGTCAAAACAAATCTGTTGGCCCCTTCATTTTTGAATTTTGTTGTATATTCGAAGCGAAAAAACGATATGGTATAAAATTTTACGGAATTTTGAATCAGTAACATGTATTTTAAAAATACTTAAAAACTTGTGACACTTGTGTCATATTACGAATTTAACGGTAATTTTCACAATATACTGAATCGGTTTAGCGAATAGGACCGTTTGAAGGATAACTTATTTTTAAATTTTTTGAAGAAATAAAATTATCGGTCTGAAATTATGTATTTTTTTGAAATCGTAATCAACATGTTGTATGTCATATTTTTCTCGATTTTTAGTTTTCAGTGTCAAAAAGTTGTATGTGCATTAGAGTTTGACCCTACAGAGTTTCAAAGCTGTATCTCACATCCTTAAATTTATATCACCAGAAATACTTAGCTGTATAATACATAGCTGTATCGAGATAACTTTGGAATTACAAAGTGGTATGTGGCACATACAACTTTGTAACAGATGGAAAGAAACAGATTTTTAGTAAAAACTACATACAACTTTGTAACAAAGGTGGATATTCACCATGAACAAATTGACTTACGCAAGTATAATTGAACGTGTTTTGGAGGAAACTTGCATGTTGTGACTGTTGAAGAAATTCTATACTGTATACTTGTGCAAGTGGAGCTTGCGCAGGCGAAACTGAACGTGTGTAGCGTATACTTCTACAAACCTGCAGAAGAGAGTGTGACACGGTGAGATGACGAGCGATTTAAAAAAAGGAAATCGGGATATACTTGAAAGTTTTATTGAAATTTATCGGAGTGAACAATGCTTTGGCATGTGAAATCCAAGGATTATCACAACGAAATAAAAAAAGAAAACGCGTACCGAAGGTTAATAGAAAAATTGAAAGAATTAGATGGAAATGCTAACAGGGAAAAGGTAGTCAAAAAAATCAGTAGCCTAAGAACAAATCACAGGAAGGAGAGAAAAAGGTTGGTTGAAGAATCACAAAGCTTTGGAGCGGGAACAGATGACGTCACAAAACTGAACTACATTTCCGCTCATCACTTGCACTTGTGCCGTGTAGCGGCGGAACTCCCATTCAAGTATACTTGCACAATAAATTTGTGCATGTACACCGTTCAGGTATGCAGTTACGTGAATAGCCGCATTTATTATACTCAAACGAGACCTACTGCATACCGTGTCGCACAATAAGCATAGTGTGGTAAATTGTCCAAGACATATAAGAAAATTGCTGTGCTACTCTAAATAACCTAGAGATATATTTTTCAACTTTCTTAGTAAATTGATTTAAAATATATATCATAGAAAATAGAATAAGTGAAGTTAAGGCGTTAAGACGTAACTGCATACTTGAACGGTATACATGCACAAGTCAACTTGCGCAAGTACAATTGAAGGAGTGTTGGAGGAAACTTGCACATGTGACTGTACAAGTGACTTGAGACTTGAAGAAATTCTATACTATATACATGTGCAAGTGGAGGTTGCGTAAGTGAAACTGACAGTGTGTAGCGTATATACTTGTACAAACCTGCAAACCTCATTGAGAATTTTAGATCTGCGTAGGATGTTCCTGTGGCAATGAACCGTAATGTGGCTGTCAATCTCTGTTGTGGCGCTACTGCCACTCTCATTAATCTATACTTTCTTTCTGGCAAAGGGGTAACAAGAAATAAACATTTTAAGTATGTCTCTCCATCCATACTAAGATACTTGTGCTAGTCCTGAGAATACATCCTTAATTACTTTAATAAATGTATATGAGAATAGCTATTTCTTTGTTGTAACCACTTTTTACACCACATCTTCTTTTCCATCATTGACTTTTAAGAATTAAAACACAAGCGGCTGCAGTTAATGCGTCGTCTTCATTTGATGATGACATATTCATACAGTCTATAATATGTACGTCACAAAATTGAAGTACACTCTGCCGCTGATCACTTGCACTTGTTCCGTGTATCGGCGGAACTCCCATTCAAGTATACTTGTACAATAAAGTGTATTTAAATATTGATACTACTTGGGAGATATGGATAATAATTCATTAGAATTGTCTGGAATTGGTATAGGTACAAACTAGATATAATTTGAATGAGTGAAACGACGGATACTAAGTGTGTAGTTTATTATAAATTCAGTTAAGCGTGTTCGGCCAATAGGCCATCCTCAAAGCTATCGTCAAAAAAGTTACAACAGGTGTCTAAAAACATAAGATTTCCTTCACTTTATTTTTATTTTTATTAATAGTAAATTTCGTCGTTTCATTCATTCAATAATTTATTAATCGATTCTGACTCTGGTAATGAACGTCTTGCTGAGATAAGGTAATGTTGTTATTGTTATATTTTAATTCTAGTTTTAATCACATACTCATTTTGTTGTTTTAGAAAAAAGTTTATCAACGTGAGGCTGCTGCAAGCACCAATTGTCTAGAAAACAACCCGGAAATGTCTAATGACTTTGATGGATATGATTCCGACATTGACAAAGAGTGTTTACCATCATATGAGTCTTCGAATAGCGAATCTGGTGATGAGTCTACAGAAGATCCCAATTGTGTTGTGGAATAACACGTTGGTGCTGAGAATTAAGTTGAACTTGCCCAAATATTGCCTACAAAATCACTGAAACGAGAGTAAGAAAACCTATAACCTGGAAATGTAACGTGAAAAAAGATGCCTACGAGGTGGGTAAGGAATATATTTCAATTAGAAAGAAAGTAGTTCCTGAGAAGCATATAAAGATAATGAAAGATTGCAGAAATAATTGTATATTGAAATGCCAAAATAAAATTACTGAAGACGAAAGAAAAGCCATTTTTAATAGGTATTATTCTCTAAACGAACATGGCAAAAGACTTTTCATATTATCTACAACAAAATTTAACATTGAGCGTCACAGGTCACAGAAAAAACAAAACAGATGCGAACAGTAGAAGAAATAGGTCATTTACATATAATTTTCAAATTGGAGGTAACCAAATCCAACTATGCAAGTTATTTTATCTAGGAACTTCAGCTATCAGTATACCGCCCATTCCAAGACAGGCATTTTAAATATACCCGATGGTCGGTAAACATATGAAACATAAAATACCTGATGAGGATGTGAATTTTGTGAAACAGCACATAGATTATTTTTCTAAGGTCGAGACGCATTATGGTAGGGCTAACACACAAAGGGAGTACCTAGATTCTATCCTCAGTATATCGAAAATGTACAATATCTACGTTGAAAGTTGTATTGCTTCTCATAAGAATCCGGTGAAAGAATCTTTTTACATATTTATATTTACTATAAAATAAAATTTATATTTTCATGTTCCAAAAAAGACCGGTGTGACGTCTGTGAATAGGTGAAAATAAGGAAAAAGGAGAATACTCTAAGTGAAGAACAGGCTAAAGAATAAGAGAATCACTTAAAAGAGAAAACTGCAACAAGAAATGAAGAAGTAAAATATACCACACATTTTTCGTGTTTGATCTACAAAATATTCTGTCGTGTCCCAGGGCCGCACCAAGGTTAATAGGCACCCAGGGCGAAATGTTGATCGACAATTCGTCAAACAATAAACTAGTCGAACGATTCAGACTGACATTCGCCATTATAACCAAAGACAACTTCTACTCCAAAAGCTCTGACTGATGGAATACTATATTAAGAGATTCCAGAGAGTTGAGAGAGAAAAAACGTCAAAAAAGATAGACATCGCACGATTGAGCAATCCCGAAAAAAGGAAAGAGATGCTCTAAGATCGAAAAAGAACTAGAAATGGTAGAGGTATCCGTACGGGAAGAGGATGTTGAAAATACATGGAATTGTTTGAAAACTAAAATAACAAGTATACAGGAAAAAGACATTGGATTCATGGCAACCAACAAGAAACAGGAATGGATGACGCAGGAAATATTAGACCTCATGAATGACAGACGGAAGTACAAGGCAAATCCGACGGAATACAGGCGATTGAATAGGATCATTAGGAGAAAGTGTCGGGAAGCGAAAGAGATCTGGATGTCGGCAAAATGCCAAGAAATAGAACAATTACAAGAAAAACATGACACCTTCAATGTTCATAAAAAAGTAAAAGAGCTTACAAACAGACACAGAAAACATCAAGGAGCAATCTTGAGAGATGATAACAACGAGATAATTCTAGGAGTGGAGGCTAAGCTTGCAAGATGGAAAGAATATATCGAAGCACTTTTTAATGATGATAGACCTTGCTTCCCACCACCGATAGATCACATATTGAATGAAAAGGCTCCAGAAATAACCAGAGATGAAGTTGTTCATGCAATAAAAGCACAGAAAAACGGGAAAGCTACCGGTCCCGATAAAATCAACGTTGAAATACTTAAATTAATTGCAGACAATGAAAGTAAAAGCCTAGATTTAATAACAGCACTATTTAACAAACTATATAGCTCAAGCAAGATACCGTCGGATTGGCTTAAATCAACATAAGTAACCCTGCCAAAGAAACCCAACGCCTCACAATGTGATGACTATCGGATGATAAGTCTTATGTCCCATGTCCTGAAAACCTTTCTTAGAATCATCCACACACGAATCTACAAGAAGTGCGAATATCAGATGGACAATACCCAGTTTGGATTCCGAAACGGACTCGGACCGCGTGAAGCGCTCTTCTCCCTGAATGTAATGACACAAAGGTGTCGAGACATGAATGTGAATGTATTCGCATGTTTCATAGACTATCGTAAGGCGTTTGACTGTGTTAATCATCAGAAGATGATCGAAATTTTGAGAACAACCGGGGTTGACGAACAGGACCTACGTTTCATATCAGAACTTTACTGGCATCAAACGGCGGTAGTAAAGATGGAACAATCGACATCGGAGGATATGCAAATCAGACGAGGTGTCCGACAGGGGTGTGTCTTGTCTCCACTCCTCTTTAATCTGTATTCCGAAACTATATTTAGAGAGGCACTGGATGGGGCCATGGGCGGAATCAAGATCAATGGAACCCCAATAAATAATATCAGATACGCCGGTGATACGGTTATATTGGCCAGCGATATGCAGGAATTGCAAAGCATCATGGATTCCGTAGTTCACTATAGCGAGATGTTTGGATTGCATCTCAATGTCTCCAAGACCAAACTATTAATTTTTTCTAAGACTCCAATAAATGCACACCTGCGGGTCAAGGGACAAACAATCGAACAAGTGACCTCAATAAAATATTTGGGAGCTAACATCAATAGTCAGTGTGACCCGAAAAGGGAAATACTTTCAAGGATTGAACAATCGAGAAAAATCTTTGTGAGTATGAAATCATTTTTTGCAAGATTGGACCTCAGCTTGGAACTACGTGTTTTCTGTCCTACTCTATGGATGCGAAAGCTGGACACTAAATTCACAGACCGAAAAGAAAATAGAAGCCTTCGAAATGTATGTGTATAGACGGACGCTGCGAATTTCATGGGTACAAAGGATCATCAACGATGAAGTACTCCAGCGCATGCACAAACAAAAGGAACTACTGAACACCATCAAGGAAAGAAAAATGCAATACCTGGGTCATGTGATGAGAGGTGATAAGTACGAAATACTACGCCTCATAATAGAGGGCAAAGTGCACGGGAAAAGATCAGTAGGAAGACGCCAGAACTCATGGCTAAAGGACTTAAGGAGATGGTTCGACCGCTCGTCTGCAGAAATCTTTCGTGCTGCAGTCTCCAGAGCTACAATTGCCATTTGGATCGCCAACCTTCGGCAGGAGAGGGCGTGATAAGAAGAAGAATGCAATAATATGGATAAACTAGCTGTTTTCAAAGGCACCTTTAAATAGTCATTGATTAAATTTTTAAAATTCCTTCATGTGAAATATTCGCGTTCCCATAATGCGGGGGCCATATTTTTCCCTTGCACGGCCACGAGCCCCTCTGACCGCGGCGACCGCCCTCGGGGCGGCCCTGCCGTTTCCCCAAGGAGAAATTAGGAGCTACTATTACAGAAGCAAAGCGTAAAGATACCCACCCCATTTTTGGTGTTTGAACTGCAAAATGTTTTGCCATGTCCCCAACCAGAAATTAGCAACTACTACAACAAAAGAATACTTGATGTATATAATTTAACAGCAATATTGTCAAGTACAAAACAAGTCTACTGTGCAGAGTGACATGAAATGTTAATGGGTAGAGCTGGCAATGTCTTATCTAGTGCATTGATTAAAATTTTGGAAGCGGTTTTTGCAGACAAATACTTTAGAGTGACAGTTGCATACCAGAGAATCGAAATTCTCCTATGTCCTATGCCATAGCATATTTCTTACAAATGAACCCTTCAATCCAGTTTATAACTATGAAATTTTCAACTCCGGGACATTCATCTATCCAGAAGACGGATTCCATGCATAGCTGCATTGAGAGGATTTTAGCCAAAGTTGAGTATTTTTCACCAGTATCACTCTTAAGAGTTCTTCTAAAGCATAAATTCGCAACCGGTGGGTCACGGTAATTATTTGGAGGGGTCGCCAGCCTTTACGCCCAAAATAAAATACGTCTACACTCTACACTATTTGGCAACGCCGCTCCTTTTCCGCCGTCACCAACGGCCACCGACCCGCGCGACGCCATTTCGCAGTGCATTTTCAACACGGGTGAAGTTGCGATTCGGAGGTTAGACTAGCAAATCACTACGGAGTATTTCATATAGTTGTTTTTTATCGTTTTCCCTAGTTTTATTGTTTAATTTCTGAATAGTTTGGTAAGTAAAAAATATCACACACAATTAATAACTACCAGTTTAAAATTTATTTACGTTACTTCTCTATTTATATTTATAACTTATAGGTAGTATTTATACAGGGCGTTTTTATATATTCAATGAATTTTTTTTCAGCAATCAACGTGATGCAGGGAAAAGAAGAAAATACTCCGAGGTGTTATATAAAGTTTGGATTTTCAAATGTTAATAATAATGGAATACAGAAGCCGCAATGTGTTTTATGCAATGCAGTTCTCAGTGCTGAATCTATGAAACCCTAAGCTTATCAAGCCCTGTCTACTAAAATTAGTTAAGTTAATTTTTGGAGAAGCGAGTGAAATAAAAATGCGTAATATATCTCTGTCAAATAATACAATTCAGAGACGCTTTTCGGATATGTCAGCAGATGTATTGGAGCAAATTTTGACAGAACTAAGAGCATCCCCTCTATTTTCTTTCAAACTTAACGAGTCTACAGATGTTACTTCATGTGCCCAGTTACTTGTTTTCGTAAGGTATGTTTACTTGGATAATATTAAAGAAGCGTTTTTGTTTTGTAAAGCCTTAAAAACCACAACGAATAGTGAAGATGTTATGGAGATGATACGTTCATTCTTTGAAACTAATGAACTTAAATGTGAAAAATTGTGTGGAGTTTGTACCGATGGAGCACCAGCTATGCTCGGATCTAGGTCAGACTTTCAGAATAAAATTAAAGAGCATGCACCTCAAGCAAAGGGCTTGCACTGCATGATTCGCCGGTTTGCCCTTGCTACTAAAATTCTACCAAAGTCCATGCAAGAAGTGTTTGACTCTTTGATTAAAATCGTCAACTATATAAAATCCAGTGCTTTCAACATCCGTCTTTTCAAAGAATTCTGTAAAGACGTGAACTCTGATCACGAGACTCTTTTGCTCTATACTTCTGTTCGTTGGTTGTCGAAAGGGAATGTCATTGAACGCGTATTTAAACTAAAAGACGAACTTAAAGTGTTTTTGGAAATGCAAGGGAAACATGATTTTATGGAACATTTTAACGACCCAGCTGGGATCCAAAGAGTTGCCAATTTATCGGACATCTTCGGACAGTTAAACAAGTTAAATATAAAACTTCAGGGAAAGGACTTGCACCTTATGTATTTTAGAGATAATCATCAAGCATTTATTTCCAAGCTTGCAAACTGGCGACGTAGAGTAAATCTTGGAAACTTTGCAATGTTTGAACACCTGAGCCCCATGGTTGAAGCATCGGAGGCAGGAATTGTGGAGGATCTAAAGGAGGAAATTAATTATCACCTTCAATTCCTTGAAAATGAACTTCAGCGTTATTTTCCCGAGTTATCTGACCAATCAGATGCAGTAGTAAGGATCTTAAAAATTATTCGACAACAAAGGCCTTATTTCAGGAAAAAACGTAGACTGAATTTTGGTGTGCCATGCGTCGTTCGTATCCTAATGTCACTCTGCTTTCTTACGTACTTGTAGAGTTGCGGCCAATCAAAAATGGGAGAACTGGACAACTCTTATAGCAGATTTTTCTAGCTGCTTGAATTTGTCTTAAGAATATGTCATATTTCAACATTGAATATTTGACATCTGTCAGACAATTCCAAATTCGAAAGTAATTATGTCGCAAATACATTCAGTCACGAAAGGTGGAATAATCGCAAAAAGAGACGACGGGTGGTCAGTGAGGCAAACTGCGGCATTTTACAATGTAAGCAAGAACTCAGTTTCAAATATTGTAAGAAGATGGCGATATGATGGAAGAATTGATAGAACTCCAGGCTCAGGACGTCCTACAAAGTCAACTGCTGAACAGGATGATGCTTTGATTAACCATTTAAGAGCAAATCCATTTGAAACAGTAGTTCAAGCTGTTCCAGCCACAAATTTTCCAGCATCCTGTCGTACGGGCCGTCGCAGCGTAGCACAGTCTTAATTGAAATGCCACACAGCAACAAAGAAACTATTATTAAGAAATAGTCACAAAGAAGCAAGAATGGGATTTGCTTTAGAGCACATTGCTTATGACGAACAATTTTGGAATCGTGTTATTTTTTTTAGGGATGAAAAGGTTTTACAATCGTCATATAGCGGCAATAGTCGTGTCTATCGCCCACCGAATACACGGTTTGACGAGAATTATGTCAACTTCACAAATAAAAATGGTCTGTAAATATGTAGACGTGGAGTTGTATGGCATATTGAGATTATTTTCTCTAACAATGATTTTAGCTTCCAACAAGATAACTGTGCAGTGCATAACTCTGGTGTAGTAACCGAATGGTTTCGGCCACGTAATATTAATGTAGTAAAAGCCCAGACTTGAATCAAGTAGAAAATGTTTGGGCAATGTTAGTAAGAGAAATTCTAAAGGCAAACGTAATACCAAGAAATGTTGAAGGTTTGTTGGAAGTTATAAATAATGCTTGGAAGGAAATAACTGAAGAATATTGTTCCACATTATATAGATCGATGACCAGTAGATTAATTGTTGTTTTTTATTGAAAATTAAAAATTATTTAGTAGCTGTTGATATTTAATAGTAAAAAACAATATGATTTACACTTAAGTGTTATTATCATTTAAATATACGATAAAACTATCCCATTTTTCCCGGAAACAGAAAAGTTACAGTCACACTAGGCAACAACGTTTTTTTTGTCTGCAATTGTACTATTTGCTTCGACATACATTTGTGAAAGTGGTTTTTCAACTCTTTTGCAAATTAAAACAAAGGCGAGAAATTAACTAGATTGTGCTCATTGTTGCATTTATAAAACATTTCAAATATATTTTATAAATTAGTTGTTTATTATTTGGTGTATTGCACCATAAGAATAACTTTAGTTTATTCAACAAAGGTTTGTAGATATGCTGACAAATCTGAAGGTTTCCCTTGACCACAATATATTCCAATAACCATCGACCCTACTTCAGGTAATTCTATTATATTAAAGAGAGTGGGCCAACATTCGATTTTGCTGCTCGTGTATACTGGTGAACCATCGATATTCACGTTTATTAAAAATTTTGATGGAGGGTCAGGTATTGAAGAAAGAATTTGTTTTAAGCAAACTTCCAAACCATTATACCAGTAATTCCAGTTCCTACTTTAGTAAAAATAACGGTTTGTCTAGTTTTCAGCAATGTTCTAGTGTCTTGAGGCAGTATACTAGGTAACCTTTTATCGATATTCTGAAATAATACTCGCAAGGCCATATGGGAGATACTATAATGAACTACCCATGATCGGATGCTGTTTATAAATTCAGAATTTCTGTTCAAATCTAACATCAACAGATCCCTTACGTTGTCAGGTTCTAACTGTACTAACCAATTTTCTCTTATTAGATAATTGGTTGTTATCACTTGTCCCAATAAAATTTGACACTTCTAAAGATAAATTCTCATATTTACTTTCTTTTTATGGCATTGTATGATTATTTGTAATTACTGAATGATTCATCATTACATAGTATGGATGACTATCTGAACAAGTAGGCGTATTATTAGAA
Organism: Galeruca laticollis; assembly: GCA_963921935.1. Classification (NCBI taxonomy): domain Eukaryota; kingdom Metazoa; phylum Arthropoda; class Insecta; order Coleoptera; family Chrysomelidae; genus Galeruca; species Galeruca laticollis. The sequence goes on from OY998180.1 coordinate 151,676,570, forward strand.
ACTTCTTTATTGGTAAACACAATATTTTCAAAATTTAGCTTTATTTTTCTCCGAAACCCTACATTCCTTTTGATTTTCTTGCACTTCTTAATCCCTACATTTTCATAGAGTTTCTACGCGGTTTGTTTTCTTAAAATTGCCAAGCCAAATCTAATTAATTTATTAGTTATTTTATAAACGATATATAACAGCTTCCACTGTAATAATTATATAATTATTTTATAGATGTGTCAGTTATTACAATTTTCAATGGCAATAAAATTGCGGCATCTGTTGCTTTAATAAAACTATTTAATAAACTGCTAAAAGTGTGTATAACAATAGTTTTGTAACTGATTTATAAATGCTACAAACTCTCTTAAAAAAGTGTTATAGAGCAACTAAATTTCATAAACAATAAATATTTTATAAAAGTCTTACATAACACATATAAAATTGCTTTATTCATATTATATAATTTTGTTGCCAAAACGTATTTGTGATAAATTTATAGATCAATTTTGTTAAGAAACCTTTATATAATAAACTGCATTATCGAAAACAACAATAAATCAAGATTAAAATAAAATTGTTATACAAGCCAAAAATTATGAAGCAACTTTGCTAGTAGGGTGGTGTATATTGAAATGGCTAAAGATATGTTTGACGTTATCATATTATCAGAAACAGTAAAATTAAAAACAAGATTTTTCTATCCCCCAGTATTCAATTCACTATAATGAGGCAACATTTAACAAATGCGACGGCACTATAATATATATAAGAAATAATATAACAGATAATATTAACATTGAACTTATGAATGAAACCAAATTTCTCAGAGCTATCTTAACTACTAGAAAACTTCCTAAAAGTTGTAAAATAGGGCTTACCGCTTCCTGCAACTGACTTAAATACCTATTTAGATAATTTAGAAAGATACTTAAATTTTATAGAGCTGCAAAATCTAGAGATTTATGTAGGTGATATAAATATCGATCTATTAAAAAGAGAAAATAATGAAACAATAACTACTTAAATATAATGAATTCTAAAGGTTTTATCCCATATTATAAACAAATCGACAACAGTAAATAACGTGTCAAAAACAGCCATAGATCATATTTTTATTAGAACTCAAAAAAAAATATTGAAATTGAACCAATAATATTCCACATAGATAAGACAGATTACTATTCCCCCTTTGTATTATTATCATTCTCTATACAAAAAAGTGAAATAAAGTGCTTAGAAAACAAATTGACTGTGATAAATTTTGGTAAGCTAAGGTAATGTCCAAGTATAGAGAAATTGTTTGACGTAATTAACAATTTTGATTCACAACAAGCGTATGATATATTTTTTAATAAGATAGTTAATTTCATTCAGAACTGCACTAAAATTAAAAATAACATAACTAAACTAAAACCATAGATAACAACAGGTTTAATACGTTCCATAAAAGAAAGATACTATCTAAAACGAAAACTATCTAAACATCATACTTTAGAACTTGAAACCCGATACAAAAACTATAGAAACAATCTGCATGCACTTAAAAGAAAAACAAAAAATGAATTTTATCAAAATAAAATCTCTAAAACAGGAAACAATTATAAAAAAATATGGATGTTATAAATGACACAACAGGTAGAACAAAAAAGACTAAACAAATTGAAAACATATCTATACAGTCAGGAAATAATGAATATATTAATTTAAATAAAGTAAAGGCTGATACATATAACATATACAGCTCCTAGTCCGAATAACAACAACAACAATAAAAAATATACATGAACATATTACTCTTCCATTAACGCATCAATTGTGACCCCCGTGTACAAATCGGATGATCCTAGTGAACTGACCAATTATAGGCCCATTTCCTTAATAAGTAACATAGCCAAAAAATTTGAGAATGGAGTAAAAAGTAGGTTGATTAACTTTTTCATGATCATAGTGTTATCGCAGAATTTCAAGCACTGATTTTCTGGAAAAACAGTTAGCTCAATAGATGAATCGTTAAAATGTGTTTCAGTATTTCCTCACTTGGCCAAACCATTTGGCACTGTGTTTCCCATAGCATATTACTAAACAAGTTAGAAAACTATGGCTCTTGGCAGATTATTTATCAAACAGAACCCAGCGCGTGAAAATAGGTGACGCAAAATGCTCTAATTATGTAGTAAAGATGTGAGTTCCACAAGGTACAGTGTTAGGCCCAATTCTGTTCCTCACTTATATGAATAGCATTACACAAATTACGAACTTCTCTGGTAATATTTGCTATGCGGACGATACAGCTATTATTTTCACTGAAAAAGATTGGGAAGAAGTTAAATTCACTGCAGAAACCAGAAACAGCTTGGAGACAGATAAGTTTATGATTAAATAATAATCTACTAATCTTAAATGTGTTAAAGACAAAATGTATTACTTTTAGCTCAACTATCGTTAAACAACCTAACAACTTTGAAATTAAATTTCATACCATTGACTACCAAAAAGCCGATTGTAACTGCCAATTGATACATAAAGTCTCTCACATTAAATATATAGGTATAGATTAACCCCATATGCAGAAAACATCCTAGGTGAATATCAAGCCGGCTTCAGAAAATACAGGTCAACTATAGACCAACTTTTCACACTAAGGCAAATGCTAGAAAAGGCTTGGGAATATAAAAGAACAGTACGTAACCTCTTCATAGATTTCCGGCAGGCTTATGATAGCAGATCCAGATGACCAAAATTTGCATAGAGGGAGGAGTATCAAAGGTACGGGTAAACAATAACCTATCCAGCAGCTTTGGAATAGATAACGGACTAAAACAAGGCGATGCCCTCTCGCTACTATTGTTCAACATCGTCCTAGAGAAAGCCGTGAGAACAGCTGAGATAAAAGCTGAACTGCTAACAACGAAAGGTCCCAAATTGCTGTTAGCATACGCAGATGACATCGAAATCATCGGGGATTCTGTCGTAACAATAAAGGACATTTTTAACAAGATCGAGAAAACAACAAGCGAAGTAGGACTAAGAATTAACGAGGAAAAGACGAACGGCACGAAGAGATAGATTAGGACAAAACGTCACAATAAACAATTTCAACTTCGAAAGAGTAGAACACTTCCAAATACCTTGGTGCCACAATTACAGCAGACAACGACGTCACTGAAGAAATCAAAGGCAGAATCCAGTCCGCAACCCGCTGTATTTTTGCACTCAATAGCCTTATGAAATCAAAGAGTCTAACAAGAACTTCAAAAATCAAGATATGTAAAACTATCCTCAGACCCATAATAACATATGGTAGCGAAACGTGAACAATGACCAAAGCAAACGAAGATAAACTGAGATGCTTCGAACTAAAGATTCTCAGAAAGCTATTTGGACCCTACCACGATCCGACGACCAACCGATATCGCCTTAGAACTAATGCAGAGGTCCAAGAACTATACAAAGATAGCGATATTATTCAGGAGATTAAATCCCAGAAGGACACATACAGAGGCTACATGACGAAAGACTTGTAAAACTGATATGGGAAGAGACTCCAACAGGCAAAAGACCACTCGGACGCCCCAGAATGCGTTGGAGAGACAACATAAGATCAGACCTCCAAAAAATGAACATCCCACTCGATTACAGGTTGATGGAAGACAGGGCCTCCTGGAATAAAGTTGTGCAGTCAGCCAAGACCCACCCAGGGTTGTAGTGCTAAGTGATGATGATGATGAATACTTGATCAGAAAAGATTATCTATGTTAATAGACTGAGAGCTTTGATGAATAAGTTTTATGTACTCAGGGATATTCTTTCGCAAAAAAATTTACCAATACTTTATAATTCCCTAGTGGAATCTCTTTTATTATGATACTGTATAGTAGCGTGGGGTGGACAATTTAACACTACTATTAAAATTTTAGAGACAACGCAAAATTCTATTTTAAAATTATACTTAAAAAAAGAAGGCTATTTTCGATGGAAAAATTATATAATGAATCAAATATACTAAACTACTCTTTGCTTACCAATGTATAATAAGAATATATAAAAATGCTGATAAATTTAACCCAAAAAATACCCCCTCAACTCTATCAGTCGCTAATATGGAGACTTTCGTATATTTTTTTAAAAAACAGTAAGTCAAAGATCATTTTCATTCTTTGGTCCTAAATTTTTCAATATACTTCCAATACACATCAGGCAAATAATTAAATTAACCAAACTGAAAATCGAAATAAAAAAATTTCTAATAAATTATAAAGAAAAAATTTATGATATAACTGCTCACACCTAATATAAGTACAGCTAGCGGTTCATCGTTTTTGTATACTATTCTTCAGTATGGTTTGTCTATTTTTGTGTTTGCTGATTATTTATGTTTCTTCGTAATCTAGTCCTTTTATTTTTATGTATTGTACTGTAAATAGAATATAGCTATTGTATTCGATATCAGCACAACATAAAATGTAACTGTAAAAGAGACACCTGATTGAGTGGAAACAAAACAGGTAGAAATGCTTAGGTTTAATGCTCAATTAGATGTCTTTAAATACTTACATTTTAATTGTTATGCAATCAATTACTGTGAATTAATAGTGAAGAAATAAATTGAATTGAAATCAAATTTAGGTAGAAGCAAATTCTACAGGATTGGATTGCAAGTTGTATATATTAAGATATGGGAACAAAAATGAAAAAATAGAAAATGGTATATGTAAAAATTTTAGAAATTTATATTTTACTAGATATCAACGTAGTTTATAGTAATGTTACTTTGTTAAGTTGTCACATTTGGTTGTTTGATGTAAATCAATGCAGACTAATAAATAAATAATGTTGGTCTAAGACATTTATTGCACCATTTTGTTACATACTAAAAAACATTGTTTAATGTAGTGTAGTTTGGTAAAAGAAAAAATAATCAGGTGCGATCTGAAAATACATCTAATTCCTAAGGTTATATGAATATCTAAGTAAGTGATTAAAATAACAGTCTTTAAAATAAGAACAAATTATATAATAAAAAGTAAGGAAATTATTACAATGAGTATTTTTAAATATTAGAACCTTAAGAGTCAGAATCTAGCTCAGCTAACTTTAATTCGGCTAAAAGATCTAAGATTAGAATTTTTGATCCGTTTTACTAAGAGGCTTGCTTGATTTCAGACCAAAGGGATAAATATACACTAAATTTCATTTAAAAAGCATTCAAATTAATGAATAGTGCATATTTTATATTTGTATTGTATTAATTAAAAATTGATATGTATATAGTGTTAACTTTTTATTTAAAAATATAATTTTTTTAACATGCATATAATTTCAAGGCATTTATAACACTGTCGCCTAATAAATTGACATGATTTAATCCCTTCAGCCTTAAAAACAGTAAAAATATCGCCCTAGCATAATAATGAATCTAATCTAGAATAAATTTTAGCATTTTTTAAAAGTAGAACAAATTAGTTTATATATAAAACCTAAAATATTAGAAAAAATAATCAAATGAAACTAATAAAACAATATCTTATTATAAATATCACTTTCAAATTATAATTAAGTTTATTTAAAGCTAAGTTGAAATAATTTAGTTCATCAACTTAAAAAATGATATACTTTATTGATTAGTCCTTTATACAACTTATGTCAGTGGCACCGTTGTAAGCATTTGTACAAATAATTTATTACACTACCCCTCATATAAAAATAAAAAACAATTTCAAATAACCTAATACATGCTAATTAAAGCTGTAACTTTTTAAAAGTAAACTAAATCATTTATATCCAAATAGGCCAAATGGATTATACGATTATACCATTGCAAAAATAAAAATCCTATGCTAATAACAAGAAAATGTCAAAAGTAACATTATTATACACAATACTTTATTGCAGAAGCTACCAAAAAAGGGATCATACATATAATCCCCAAATTAAAAAGAATTATTTGTTGTTGGTACAATTAGGAACCTCCTCTTCATTCTAAGACAAGATCAGTTAGTTTTTGGACATGCCTTAATGTATTATAACCATTGGCGCTGATTTTAAATCTAGCATAATAGTAAATAGACTTTCTGTAGTGAGAAAAAAGCAAAAACCTCACTCTTCGCCGATTTTTATGGCTGTAAAAAAACTGTGGGACAGAATGATCATCTGAATCAAAATTGTAAAACGCATTTGGTAAAATTATCAATGTAATTAACGTCATTAACACAACAAATCAAAATTTATAATTTCTATATTATGCGAGTGATGAAAAAATGTCAACGGAAAATTTTTATGAAGTTAAAAAGTTTATTTTGCGAACTATAACTTATTGTAAACGCTCCCGTAAGAGAGATGACATAGTTGAGTTTAAAATCCCATAAAACCAAGTAACTTGTAACTTTTAAGAGTTGGCAGATTAATAAACAAATAACACTCAACTTGAAATATCAGTGATACATAAGCAACATTTTAGATTGGGACTGTTCTCAAATATTGAACCTGAAGCAGCACAACAAATAGACTTTGTACCTACTGTCAACACAATAGCAAAAGGTAATGGGAACCACTCACTAGAATTCCTGTTTGATCAATACTGTGCGAGTAAAAATTGCGAAGCTTTAGAAATATTTAGCTGCCCCAAACATTGCAAATTTTACTCTATTTAGAAGATATTTAATTTTTGGGCTTAGGTATATCCTTAAGCAAGCAGTGGAACTTTATTCATCTACTGTCCTTATGTTTCTCAAATTTGAGTTTAAAACTTCCAGAAGTAAAAATAATTTAGCAAAAATATTCATAAACAAACAAAACATTTTAGGTATAACAAAAAAATATATACTGATGCACCGTTTCATGTTTAAAAGACTAATCCAATTACTTAATTACTATCAGTATCAAAATAAAAATATGTTAAGATGAAAATTTAAGTCGTGCTTTTAAGTCTACAGGTGGCGCCGTTTCAGACTTCCATTTGCGGCTGTAGAATCTTGTTCAGGTGTGGCAACATCCTGCTTTTCTGATGGTGTTTGATTCGTAGAATCATCTGATTCATGTTCTTTGTTAACTTCCTGACGCTCAGGTGCAGGCTTTGGAGATCGGGGAACTTCATAGGCACTAACGGAACTTGGGTTCCTTGTATGACGACCACTTTCATGTTTTTCTTCAAATACTGCAAAATATTTAAGTGGAAATTAAAAAGAAGTTTCCAGCAATTCGGAAGCTCTGTCAAATTTTTAATCAACTGGCTATATGTAGCTGTGATATATACAAATGAATCCCACACAAACAACACTACATTGTTTTCATGATGAGGCAAATTCTATCAAAATTATGGAGTAAATGGTCGCCTATTTTTTCGTTACACCCGGATAAGTGGGAATGTAACAATAAATTCTATATGGTATTCGCCATATACAACTTGTTTTATGGAAAAATATTCTCACAAAGAAATATTAAAAACAATGATTTGCTCAGGCAAGTTAACCGAAGTACTACTCACTTTCTAAGGTCAGTATACATTATAATTAATTTTAAATCTGTTGTTTAGGGTATAAAAGTTTTGTCCCATAAATACTTAAGGACAACATACAAAATAACAGTTACTTTCAAAATGTATTAAATTATACTTGCATTTATTGTAGTATAATACTTACATTTATCTAGACTAATGATTGAACCAACTATTTCGTTAGCAGTTATAGTTTTGTCCTCATCTAATTGTTTACGATGTCGAACTAACCACCAATCAACTAAAAATATTCCAAGAGCTAGAGTCTTTATACCAGCACACAATCCTACATATCTATATCGAAATTGTTCTATGTCATATAATAAACAACGGCCTCCTTTTTCACCACAGGTGCTTTTCCATAACAGACAGGTCGAGTCTATTAAATTTCCAAATAAAATAGGTGCTGGGATATATCCAAATAATCTGAATATCACAAATTGCATTCCTAGAGCGAAAGAACGCTCTTCTTCATTGACTGACCTAGAACAATAAGATTTTAGTTGGAACTAGTTGTTTTCGAATAATTTTTTGATATGGGATTTTTTCAGTTTTAATTCCATCTTATTTAGAGTTAATAAATGTTTCAGTCACTAACATTTGTTTTAAACTGGAACATGGTTAAGTGTTTAATTCAAGGATATATTTTACAGTGTATTTCAAAGTTTACTTCTAACTATTCACTTCATGTTTGTATTCAAGATTTCTCTCAGTAACAGAATGTCTGCTAGACACATTCAACAAAATTTTAGAATTTTTTCTTATTCAATGTATACAGTTGTTCAACTAGTTATAAAACTTACCTTAAAACTATCATGAGTAGAGGCATTTGTGTGACAGCAACTATAAATGTCATGAAGAATAATAATATCAAAAATGGATATATGGTATGACAAGAAGAATTGCATGGACCTGCAGTTGCAACAGGCACAACAGTAACTTCAGCATATTCGCTTTCTAACTGTGAAGTTATACTTATGGACGAAGTTACACCATCTTTAATTGTCAAGTTTCCATGTATACCTGAAAAAAATCACCTATATTTAAAACATTTTCCGATAAACAACCAAAAATATTGTCCAGTTTAACATTATAATGAAAATATGTACTGGGTGTCCAAATAAGAATAATTGCTCTCGGCCATATATCAGAAACCATTTATAGCCCAGCTGTGGGAAATGTTTTTAACAAAAGTGGCCTCAAGAAAAACCTGGAAATTATTGTTAAGTTTTTATGTCTACCGCTAGAGGGTGTAATTGAATAACAATTTTTTTTATTCAATTTAACGTGATTGAGACAGCTATGGCCATTAGCACAAGGTCCAGTAATTTACAATAGATTATAAATATATTATGTGGAAATAATTACAAACAATAATGAAATGTCTTTAAATTTTACTCAGTAGGTTCTCTTCTTTTAGAAACTTGATGGCTATGGTGATTTGGTGTGTACTATACTCGATAGTCGAAATTCTGTAAAGTGACTCATCGCTCTTACTGTCCATAAAATCAGTTGCAGAAGCGAACTTCATGAGCGCATCATTTTTGAAGGGTTCTTAATAGTCCTAAATAAAAAATAAATAGAAAATGTTCTTGTACGCTCTGGCGTTTAAATTTGAGAGAACAGAAATACGAAATTATTATGGTAGGTATCATTATGTATATACAGGGTGTTACCAAGAATAATACACATTTTTAAGGATGAGCTATAATAAGATGTATATAAAAAAGTCGATAGTCGAAATTCTGTAAAGTGACGTCATCGGTTATCTACCGATTTAAAGTGAACTCCATGAGCGTATCATAGTTTAAGGGTGCGAATACTGAAATATCTGGAATTTCAATTTTTAACATTTGAAATAATAACTTATCACAAGTTGTTCATAAGTAAGTTAAAACAAAATAAAAAAATGTTTAAAAGTCAATTCCAACTTACTACTACTAAAACTAAAAAAAAGTTGTTTGTCAAGACCAAAATAAATTACCAATAAGTATAGGTATGTTGCGAGGTCACTTGTAAAATGTCTGACTAACTGGAAGCGGTATCACTCCCTGACGACTCCTCAGAATCATCGCTTTCTCCTCCTATATCGATAATGAGTGGTTCCGTCATTACTTCTACACGTATGTCTAAATCCCAAAACTTTATTTCTTCTTTTCATACGTGTTGAATACATTTACGCCAACAATCAGCAGTAACGGTATGCAGCGCCTCGTCAAACAGTTTCTCAACGTCAGCCATTTTGAATGTACTGTTCTTTCTCGCAACATAATTTTTCACTTGGGCCCAAACCAGCTCGATGGGGTTTAACTCACAGTGGTAGGGAGGAAGTCTAACAACTGAGACGTTGAAATCTTTCGCCATTTCATCGACAACGTACTTAATATAACTGCTTTTATGTTTCCGTACGAGAGATAATAATTCAACTTTTAGCATTGCCTCGTTGTGCGGAATGCTTTTACTCTCTAACCAATCAATTATAACCCTCTTGCGGCTAGCTGAAGTAGGTATTTGCTCCAGTCGACGAGAGTGGTATGAAGCATTATCCATAACTATCACTGAACCAGGAGTTACCTTTGTTAAAATTGATCTAAACCATGTTTCAAACCGGTCACCATCCATCTCTTCATGGTAATCGACAGTTTTTTTGGACTGAAAACTTAGTAATCCACCTTCTACAAATCCTTCCTCGCTGCCAATGTGAGTGATAATCAGTCGACGTCCTTTCCCAGAGGGAGCTTTTAAACCGGAAGAGAAACCCTCCATAAAGGCTTGTCGATTGCTTCGTATATTCATGTCTTGCCACACTTTTGACACAGTGTGGCCTTCATTTAACCATGTTTCGTCAAGATAATATATGTGCCGTCCTTCGTTACGAAACTGTCGTATCTGTTTTAAATAATTTCTCCTCCATTCCACAATGTCATTTCGTTCAATTAAGGCACTGTTTCTACTTCTTGTTTGGTAACGAAAATTCATTAATTTCAAAGTTCGTCTCAAAACTTTATCACTGATGTTTGGTAAAGTATCATCAGCTTCTATTACCTTGCTCAATTTAGCTACCGAGGGGATTTCATTCCTAAAATAAAAAGAATGTATTTCCCTACGTATAGCATTCCGTGTTTGGTCGTCCAAAACAATTTTCTTTCTTCCCCTACTTTCCGGTTTACAGTTTTCACCTCGTTCTCTTGTCAAAGATCCGTCCCGCGATTTCTTTAGAATATTGTATATAGTACTCTCAGAAACTTTAGTTAAATAACTGCACTTAATCACAGCGTCACTAACACCCAACTGTTTGTCCATGGCACGCAGTCCTTCGTACACATTTAATATGAGGACTTTTTCTTCCCGAATTAAATTGTTACGACGCCGTTTTTTATCGCCAACACCGCTACACTCCGCCATTATTGTCACTAAATATACCGATATAAATATTACAATAAATACCAATAATAACCGATTTATCACACAAAACCACAACACAAATACTGATGTTACGCTCATGAAGAGAATAAACACCTCACATAACTGTTTACTATCACTGTCTCATTCGCGTAGCTCGATCTATCTATCTCGTTCTCAAAGCCGGAACATTGAAGCGACTCTCCAACATTGTCAAATCGGCGAGTTTTTCACAACAAACTTTGCGTTCAAGAAATATACATAAACACTTTATTTCACATTTCAAGTAAACTAATTATTATTAGTCTGCTTGAAATTTGAAATAAATATATTAAATTGGTATTGACTTAATTACATTGCATCTTTTGTACCTGAAATATTGACACAATGGATTTGAAGTGTATTTATAAAATACAGCATTTCTCTCTAGAATACATATGGCAACTGCGCTTTAACAAAAGTGTTGATTAGATAGCTCTGACTCACTTTACACAATTTCGACTATCGAGTATAGTAAGGATATCCTTAATGTCTGTTTTCATTCCAAGCTGCTGACGTCTTTAAGTGTAGTAGGAGCAGTCCACGAGAATGTGTTGAATGTCAAGTAGAGATTGGCAGTGTTGGCAGTTTGGATGGGGGGAAGAGGTCATAAGGTGGCCATGAGTAAGTCGGGTGTGACCAATACGCAGTCTTCTTGCGACAACCTTCTCGTTTCTCAGTAGATCGGGGATATAAAACTGTTCAATATTCGGATGTATTTTCCTTAAGCATGTTGTAGAATGGTTCCAGTCGTTTAGCCATTTCTTCCGTATAAGTTTTTTCATAGCGAATGTTAGTAGGTCTCTAGAAAGTTATAGGTGTAGTGGTGGATGAGACAGCTTCTTTAGCAAGGCGATCGGCGTTTTCATTACCAGTTATACCAATGTGTGAGGGAATCCATATAATAGTGATAGTTACATCATGAGAAGTAAGGGTTTGATATGTGTCGTGGATGCGTTGAACGAGGGGATGATTTGTGAATAAATTGTTGATGGATTGAATAGATGAGAGAGAGTCTGTACAAATAGCAACTTGTTGATGGGGAATTACGCAGAGATTGAAAGCTTGTAAAATGGCGATAGTTCACCGGTGTGAACGCTACAAGAGGCTGGGATCCGGTAGGACTCCACGGCTGTTTGCGTAGTGGTAACAGCACATCCGAGACCAGTCTCGTTTTTTGAGGCGTCAGTGAAGAGGATCCGGTCGTATTTCTTCGAGATTAGGATTTCTTTATGAGTTCGTGACTGGTTTCTTCCTTGCTGAACATGGTGAGTGAGGTGTTACATCTTGGGAGTGTTTTGCTCCAGGGTGAGTTATGTGGGATGAGGATAGGGCTGGTTAGGGTTAACTGAGTGTCAGGTATTAATTTTTTAAGGAGGGGAATGGTATGTATGTGCGGGTTGGGTGCTGGGGGGCTGACAATGTGAGGTATTCTGGTTATTAAAGAGGAAACTGGATTAGAGGGGTTGGATGAAGTTGTGGCTGCATAAGAAAGGAGGAGATATTGACGTCTGAGCCAGAGTGGAGGTTCATTGGCTTCAAGGCCCAGGCTCTCGGCTGGACTAGAGCGAAATGCTCCTAAACAAAGTCGAATGGTGGTATTGAGTACAGAGTTTAGTGTTTTTAGGATGTTTTTGGACGCTGACATATATGCTATACTGCCATAATCTAGTTTGGATCAAATGAGAGCTCGGTATACTTTCAGGGGGGTAAATTCGCTAGCTCCCCACTGATAGTGGGAGAGTGTTTTGATGATATTCAAGAGTTTTAGGCAGTGTCCTCTGCTCTATTGGATGTGCTGTTTCCAAGAAAGTGGGGAGTCGAACGTCACTTCCAGAATTTTGCAGTGCTCGACGACTGAGAGAGGGCAGTTGGTCACTAAAATTTCAGGGTGAGGGGATGGGGCTTTTCTGCCGAATCTTATGAACTTTGATTTTGTAGCGGAGAGGGAAAGGCCAAGTGAAGATATTCTACTATGTAATAGGTTCACAGCAGATTGGAGGAGTTTGCATGTAGTAGGAGTCGACGCGCCGTGACAGTGGATAACAAGGTCGTCTACATACGCAGCAGATTTAACAGGGGCGGGAAGATTGTTACATAAATGACTAATAGTTAGAATGAATAGTGTAGTGCTGAGAATAGATCCCGTCTTGTTGGACGTGAGTTGATGATAGGCAGCCATTCACTGAGACCCTAAAGGATCTGTTACTAAGAAAGTGTTTGATAAATGAGAAAATGTTACCATTGAGGCCATAAAATGAAAGTTTATCAATAATCGTCTGCCTTCATAAGGTGTCAAATGCAGCTTCAATGTCAAAGACAAAGGCTAACACCTCTTGTTTACGATTTATAGCATCGGCAATGTGGGTTTGTAAGATTGCGAGGTTATCTCTTGTGGAACGGTGACGGCGGAAACCGGATTGATTTTGGTAAGATTTGGTGTTTTTCGATAAACCACATGAGTCGTCTGTTTATCATCTTTTCCATTAATTTGCATGTAGTACATGTGAAAGAAATCGGTCTATAGGACTGTGGTAATGTAGATGGTTGTGACGGTTTTAGGATGGGACCCATAATGGATGTGTTCCATTGCGTAGGGTATAATTGAGAAGACCAAATGGTGTTATAAATGTTTAATAGTTTAGTAAGACAATAGGTGTATATATTTTTAAGAAAAATGTAAGGGATATCGTCAGAGGCAGAGTTCTTACATGAATGTAAGGCAGTTGTTAGTTCAGTGAATGAAAAAGGTAAATTAATATCGTCAATATCTTCTTGTAAGTGAGGTAAAGTGAGTTTGGGGTAGGCAGATTCATGAGAAGTTGTTGTAAAGAGGGGCTTGAGTTTGTTTTGAAATTTTTCATCAAATTTATCAGCAAAGATGTTAGAAATCGTTTGGCTATTGCCGGAGGAAGTGCCATTATAAAAAAGATGGGGAATTTTGGTGTTAGTTTTGTGACCTTGGACCTGTCGAATTTTTTTCCATGTTTGGGAAGGGTTTGAATTATTATCCAAGGTTGTTACATAATTATGCCAGGAGTTTTTTTTGCTCTGTATGATTACATATTTGGCTTTTGCTTTGTCTTTTAAATTTAACTAGGTTTTCGGGACTTTTGTGTTTGCGGAAAAAGTTGAGGGCAGTTTTGGAATGTCGCACTGCTTGTTCGCATTGAGGGTTCCACCAAGGAACGATTTTGTGACGGGGTGTATGGGTGGTTTTGCCAATGTGAGTGAATGCTGCTGTAATGATGGCATCCGAGAAAAGCTTAATAGAATCTTCAATATCATTGGTGGCAGGTAATTCACCCAGGAGAGATTCAGCCTCCTGAGAGAACTCCGGCCACTTCGCTTTCTTGAGGCGCAAATAACTTCTCACGTGAGCTTGTTCATTTGAGTTGTCACTTTTAATTATGGGGTAATGATTGCTATCAAATAAATCATCAGCAGTTTGCCAGGTTAAGTTAGGGGCAGTTTTGGGATCACAAATGCTTAGATCAATGGCAGAAAAGGTACCATTAGCGATATTTAAGTGGATATACGATCCCGTATTGAGGAGGCATGAATTAGTACAATTTAGTATATTCTCAATAACTTTACCTCGACCAAATATGCGTGAGGAACCCCACATACTGTTGTGGGCGTTGAAGTCACGCACAAGTACAAAGGGCTGGGGGAGATCGTAAACCAAGTCAAGTAGCTCTTCTTCATTTAGTTTGTGGTCGGGGGGAATGTATATGGAGCAAATGGTTAATTTTTGGGTACAGTAGGCTGTTATGGCAATGGCTTCAATATTAGTAGTAAGGGGCAGATGAGATGACAAAAGATCTTTGGATACAAATATGGATACTCCAGCACTGGTTCTGGAGCAGATAGTTTGGATGTAATGATATCCTTCGAAGTCTTTTGGTGTAGGAATATTGGAAGATGTAAATTAGTTTCCTGAAGACATAGGAAATCAGGGTGGTAGAGGAAAATAAGTTGTTGAAGACGTAAAAGGCGAGGATAGTATCCGTCGCAATTCCATTGAATTATCGTGAATTTTTTAGTAATAGCAAAAGAGGTCGGTATCGCCACAATTTGAGTCACTATCATTAGAGCTAAAAGATTTAAGGCTAGCAGATTCGATTGCATCGTTGGGATTCATGGTACATTGTATTTTCTTTGTTAGACGGGTAATGCGATTTTTGAGTGACCTATCGGAGATGGCATGATATATTTGACGAAGATCTGCAAGGAGGGATTTAATGTTTGAAGTAAATTGGTGAGCTTCAGCTAATGGATCGTTGCTTCCGAAAGAATTTTCCAGAAATGCTATTAATTGTTCTAAAGTAATAGAGAAGGATGTAGGGTGTTTTTTTTGTTAAATCTTCAATTATTGAGCGTGCAGAGGGGCTGATAGTTGTTGTTAGAGTCTTAGACTCTTTTTTCTTTTTGGAGGCAGGCTTGGGGGTACGAAAGGCGTTGTCAGATAGTGAATCTGTTTTGTCTTGGCTGAGTGTGAGGGGAATAGACGTGATAACTACAGTGGGTGATTCGAGGCTAGAGTCAGTAGAATGAAGTCGTTTGAGACCAGAAATACTAGGAGTAGGTTGGTCTAAAGGAGGGAGTGTGTTGGCGGAATGATTGTCGGTGGAGGATATAGAGGCAGGGGTAGTAGAGAAAGTAGAATCAGTGGAAGTAGGATCATTAGAAATATTATCGGTAGAATTGTTCTGGATTGGGGTAGTTCTGGAGAGGGAGGAAGTGTCAAGAGGCTTTGGCAGGTATCAGCAGTATGTCCACATTGTTTGCATAGGAAACACTCCAGTTTATCTGAGGTAACGAAGATCCGGAAAGCAGTATTTTCGAAATGAATTAAAACAGAAATTTCTATTTCAAAGTTATCTTTGTCTGGTATGACTAAGATGGACCAACGAAAGCTTAGAATATGGGAATAATCTTCTTCAGGTGAGCCAGTACGAATATAGGTGATGGGTGATGCAAGTTGAAGTCCAAGTTCGTTTTTTAGTGCCCGTTCGTTGAGCAGATTAGGAATTGAGGGACCTACGTTAGATATTAGTAATCTTTTAGAGGGGCTGATAAGTCTGTTGTAGGTGTCAAAGTTGATTTTCTTGAATATGATCTAGTAACAGCAGCAAAGCTTCGTGCAGTGGGTTGAGTTGACATGTTAAAATATTTTGGATGCCGAAATATTTAATAAACTATATAGACCAAGCAACTGGCCTATAGAAGAATTAATTTTAAGTATCAAACAGTGTAATTAGTGTAAGTAAACACATACAAATATTGGCCAGTAAATATTTGACACAAGAAAACTAATCACTTGTGTTGATAACGTTAATGAGCACTCAAACGGAAAATAATACCTTCACGTTCGGAGGCCACACGTGGAATATAACAAAATTAAAAAGTCAAATTTTACAATATTAACATAATTAAGGGGCATAAAAAACAATGATCACATTATTAAAAAAATTCTGCATATATTTGATTTTACAAGTTTTAGTCTATCTAATCAAATAAGGTGTGGGGGAGAGTGGGAACTTTATTATGAAAAAGCACCCATAACTCCGGTTCTACTTAAACTATTTTTGCAAACTTAGGGTACATTTACATTCAACTATGCACGTGCTTAATTGACATTTCACATAATGACCATTTACAATGGTATCAATTTTTTTGGTTATGTTATTTGTTTTGCCGGAGTTTTTTGTGAGTTATAAAAAAATAATGAATGAGAATATGATTAAAATTTTGGAATTATGCTCTCTAGGAGTATCTATCGTAATAATGTTATGTAAAAACAGTCCAAAAATTGTGTGAAAAAGAAAGTTCGCTAAATGAGAAGGTTTTGGGTACGACATATTTATTTATGAGGGAATCTGAAGGATTATTTAATAATTTACTAGGAGAGATTAAAATAAGTTACCCTTCCTTATTTTTCAACTTTACTAGAATAACTTCTTCCTGTTTTGAATTATTATTATCCCTATGTGCATTGCATCTGCAGAAAACTTCCCCAAGAGAAGCTATAAAGCCAGCAGTTCGATTGAAGCTTACATTTAGATTTTTAGCAACTGATGATTTATATCTTGGATATGCTTTTCGCATACACCCTTGTACGATATGTAAAATAGTTTGGGAAACTTGTAACCTTTTATGGGATATTTTGTACCCTATTTATCTAAAGCCATTATCAAAAGAAGAGTGGCTGAAAGTTGCAGGAAATTATAATTATTTCCATTCTATATCATTATCTCAATAGACACATGTTGCAAATCATTATTGTAAAAATAATCACAAAACAATTATTTTTTTCAAAACAGTCGTAACATAACCTTGAAATTTTAAATGAAATTAACTTTTTGTTTCCATTTGTTAAGCAGAAGAACAAGCCCGCTCAAGCCTAAGAAAAAGTAAACTTTTCATTATAAATGAATACATGGAGACGTCATCTGTAAAGCAGACAAATTTCAAACTTAAGCACGCGCGTAATTGAATGTAAATGTACCTTTAAGATGGGTCCTCATGGGCGGATTTGAAGCGCACTCAATTTGACAGCGCAATACGTTCGTTTCAGCGTACTGGATCCTGACGATTTTTGTTTATTCCATTTCAGCGTGTAGACAGTTTGTTTACCAATAGTGGGTAGGTAATGCCTTCATTGAAAGTTAATTAACATTGTATTTTTTATTGTGTCTTCAGTTGAATACTTATAATGGAAAGCAATATATACCTACCTAATTTGGCAATCAAATTATCAAAATGTTCGTGGCGAAGGCCTGCCATGAAGCAGAATCTGGTAAAGTTACATTTAATTCATCAATTGCAAAAAGAAATAACAGTAATTAGTAGAAGAAAGGGATTTTGGGTAATAGAAATATTTACAGCAGAACAAAGCTTCAATACTAAGAAAAAAATAAATCAAACTGCAAACAAACCGCAACCATTATAACCTGAAAAGCAAAATTCCTCAACGTGGTCAACAATATCTTTATCTAGCACGTGCTCACTAGTCATTAAACGCCAGTAGTACGCCGAAAACTAAAGACAAATTCTACTTTTCAGCAGACTGTTGGCGTAATCCGCGCAGATTAGTGACAGCGCACTTTTGATAGATCACGTGATCATTTCAACCAACCACATCATCGAACACCAGTGCGCTCTGCTTATAGTCCGCTCATGAGGACCCACCATTAGTGTTCTTGAAAACAGTTCTTTCTCACCAACATAAGAGTAATAATTTCGACATAACCTAATGAGTAGCATGCACGCTAGAGGGCGCTATTCAATTTGTTTTTTAAATATTTTTGGAAAATATTAGATAGGAGTATGCAGTTTTAATCGGGGATTATAAATGTAAACTTAATTAGCAACAGAATGGCAAAAACCGCGTGTCGATATCATTTTTGCAAAAATCGATTAAGTAGAACCGGAGTTATGAGTGTTTTTTCGTAACTAAGTTCTTACTCTCACCCCTATCTTATTTGAGTAGACTAAAACTTGTAATATCAACAGAATTTTTTGAAGAATGCGATGATTGTTTTTGTTATGCCCCATAATTAGGTTAATAGACTAAAATTTGAGTTTTCAGTTTTTTTATTCAATTGCGGCCTCTAGCGGTAGACATACAAACTTAAAAATAATTTCCAGGTTTTTCTCGAGGCCACTTTTGTTATAATTTTTTTCACACAGCTGTACTATCAATGGTTTCTGACATATGGCCGAGAGCCATTCTTATTGGGACACTCAGTACAATGTTAAATGTCTTGAGAGGTACAAACAATTACATATATTTTAAAAACATATATAATATTGT
This sequence comes from Galeruca laticollis, assembly GCA_963921935.1. NCBI lineage: Eukaryota > Metazoa > Arthropoda > Insecta > Coleoptera > Chrysomelidae > Galeruca > Galeruca laticollis. Next base: position 151,695,316 of record OY998180.1, read on the forward strand.
GCGATCTGGTGATATGGATCTCAACTTTGATAGCTCCTATGAGGAGAGTTAAGCCTCGGACCGTACAATTTACCCCAAAAAATTGTTTGATTTCGGGTTTTAATTATTTTCCTGCGAGGTAGACAACCCACACAACAAACGCTTGTAATCGTGGTTGCCGTTTATTCTCGCGTTAATTAGATATTTACTTAATTATTCGACATAAAACTCCACCACAGACTTCAGCTAACCATTGTGTGTGAGGTTTAATAAGTTTCGTGTGCGGTAATTCATGTGTTTTCTTCGTTTAAAATATAAAAAAGGACTGCTTGTGATGGTGATCAAAGCTGCATTGGAGACAGCTCTCTGAAGAAAAGTTCCCTAAGAGTTTGTAAAAACTTTCATTTTTAAATCTTACTACTTAAAACCGGAAATCAAACATTATTATGGGGTAAATTGTACGGTCCGAAGCTTAACTCTCCTCATAGGAGCTATCGAAGTTGAGATCCCTATTACCGGATCGCACAGCGGTCCTTCGAGCCGGATCGCACATTGGTCCTTACAGCTGGATTCGTCTGATTTACTTTTTAAAATTGTTTGATTTTCGGTTTTAAAGAAATTAAACTGTGATATTAATTGTTCAATATCTGTTAAGGTGGCTTTTTAACCTCGCTGGAAGGCATATTGTTTGATAACAATTGATAATTTGCAGTTTGAATAAGGTCCAAAAAATAAGTTGCATACCTTTTTTTTCGGTTTTCTATGGTGGAATAATTTGGTTACCTATATGTTTCAATTTTAAAATCTATCTAGTTTTTGACTTTAGCTTGATAAGAACTTTTTTTAAATAAAGGTAATTGAACTTTCAATTTTGTACCATTTTTGCAGGTTTATAAATAACTTTAGTTTTCTCGTAAGCCAGTGGCAGCTTGACAAGGGGACATGAGTTTATTTGTTACATAATTTGTAACTGGGTACGCATTAGAAGTTTGATTAGGTAAAATAAATTTATTGCTTGTTAAACATTGCCATTTTTTTATTTTGTGTACAATGGCTGATAAATTAAAAAGATACACCTTACAAAGGAAAACATCTCTTAGCGATTTAGAAGCTTTGTTGCACTTGTAGAATGCTGCTGTAACTGATTTAAATAAGCAATCACTCTTTCGTATTTGGTATTCAGAGTTAGAGGATGTTTTAGAAAGGTTTAATAAACATCATCAAAGCATTTTTTCCTATCTGGTGGGCGCTGATGGTACTGAAGCCCAATTAGAAGCTGAGGAAATTCTTCGTGGACAATTTATGAATGATTATTTTCTAATCAAAGTTAATTTTGCGGATCTGTTTGAAAATAAAGACGCTCAGAGTAAGGTTGTTGTTCCTAAAGCGGTTCAACAAGTTAGTAATGTTCGGTTACCCCAATTGAAACTTTTAAATTTTCAGGTGATTTCACTTCGATGATTACCTTTTTCGATTTATTTGATGCGCTCGTGCACAATCGAAATAATATTGATGACACTGAGAAGTTAAGTTGCTTAATTCAAAGTTTACAAGGTGCTCCTTTAAGGTTAGCTAAATCTTTGCCTTTAGCTAGGGACAATTATGTAAGAATTTATGATAAATTGAAAAATAGATATTTGAATAAACGTTTGCGTGCAATGGCACATTGGTGCAAAATTGAGAAAGCTCCTTCTACTACGTTTAAAAATTCTGATAACTACAGTAATTTGATTGACACTTTTTCGGAAAATCTTTCTGCTTTGGAAAATTTAGGTTATGACATTTCGGATTTCGTGTTAGCTTATAATATTCTAACTAAACTTGATGATGAAACTCAGCAACGTTTTGAATTATTACATGGGTCTGGTGAAATGCCCACTTATACTGATTTATCTGATTTTCTAGAAAGTCAATGCATTTCTTTCGACTCTTTCTAGAAAGTCAATGCATTTCTTTCGACTCATATTTGCTGCCACCATGCTCTACTCAGAATTCTGCTAGAAAAAATAAATCCTTGCCTTCTAAACAAAATTTAAGTAAAAGTGTTCCAAAATTTAGTAATCATTCTAGTTTTCTTCGAAACCTAATACAGTGTCTTGTTCGTTATGCAACGCAAGGCACAACTTGCAAACGTGTTCTTCATTTTTAAATAACTCTCCTTATGACTGTTATAACTTTTGTATAAAAACGCATCTTTGTTTCAAATGTTTAGAAAAGCATGATTCGCGCACTTGCGCTGTCACAGTTCGTTGTGGCAATTGTAATTTGCCTCATCATAATATTTTGCATTTTAAAGGCGCTAATGGTGGTCCTCATGCTGGTAATAGTGTGGCACCAGCTTGTGATTCGGCGCCTTCTACTTCTGTTGATCCTCAGGCCGCTGATGGAGCTTTGAGGCCGCATGTTGCCTCATTAGGAAGTGTTGTCTCTAAAAGCTCGAATGTTTTGTTAGCTAACTGCGGTGGTAGAAATTATAGATGGTTGTGGACTGTACCAACCTATTCAAGCTGTGATTGATGGAGGTAGCATGACATCTTTCGTCTCTCAATCTTGTATGCGTCATATAGGTATTAAACACTCTTCTGCTACTTTATCCATACAAGGTATTGGTGCCGTTCTAAGCACGGTGGTTGGTCGAGTTGTAATGATGATAAAGCTTGTGTATCAAAATGTTCCTGTTTTTAATTGTGAGGCGTTTGTTTTGCAAAAAAATTGTGAGTACTTACCTGTTGCTAGTTTATATGTTGAGCACTGGTCTCACCTAGCTAATTTGAAGTTGGCGGATCCACGTTTTCATCTTCCTGGTAAGATTGAGGTACTGCTTGGAGCTGACATGTTCTCGCAGATTTTGTTGGATGGCAAAGTTAAGGCTCCTGCTGGGATGCCGGACGCTTTTAATACCGTTTTTGAGTATGTGCCGATGGGTAGTTGCAACTCTGCTCATATGACGTCGGCCACATCATTGTTTTGTCACATGGATCAAACGGTTTCGTTGGAGGAGTCTGTTCAGCAGTTCTGGAGTTTGGAATCTGTTCCGCAAGTAGAATGTTTTTTGCCTGACGATGTTCTTTGTGAACAAAACTTTGTTGATAATGTCTGTCGAGATGACACTGGTCGTTATACCGTCGCTTTACCTTTTCGTGAGCCTTCTCCTGTTTTTTCAGGGATGTATGAATTTGCTGTCAATCGTTTTGTGTCTCTGGAAAAAAGACTTTTAAGAAGGCCCTCTCTTTATAAGGAATATTCTTCCTTTATGAAAGAATATTTGGATCTTAACCACATGGAGGCTGTATCAGAGACCTCTTGTCCTATGTTTTGTTACTATATTCCCCATCATGCTGTAATAAAACCTGATAGTTTGACTACCAAATTGAGAGTGTTGTTTAATGCTAGGTTGCCAATCAGAATTCCCTGAATCAGTATTTGTTTACTGGGAAAAGGCTACAGCAGGATATTTTAACTATTTTGTTGGGTTTCCTACTCACTAGATATGTCTTATCCACTGATATCAAACAGTTGTATATATACAAATATGTATGCAAATACGAGTTGATAAAACTCATTGTGATTATCAAAGGATCATATTTAGGTTTTCTCCTGATGAAGTTCTGCAGGAGTTTCGGTTGTTGACAGTAACATATGGTGTTTCATCAGCTCCTTTTCTGGAGAGTTTCTCCTTGCATCTGAGGTATTACGTAACAGCACTTATGTTGATGATATCGTTGGTGGTGCTGATACTTTGGAAATGGCGCAAGATCTTCGAAACCAGTTGATATCCTTATTAGTCCGAGGTCAATTTGAATTGCACATGTGGTCCAGTAATGATTTACGCTTGCTAGATGGTTTGCCTCAGTCTCATATATGAAGAAAACGCAATTCTTTTGATAATGATAGTTGTTCGTCTCCTTTAAAAATCCTTGGTCTTGTATGGAATCCACAAACGGATTGTTTTTCTTTTCAGGTGACTGCTCTGGACAAGTCTTGTACTAAACGAAGTATGTTGTCAGAATTGGCCAGAGTATTTGATCCTGTAGGTTTTCTCGCTCCCATGACGTTTTTTAGTAAGCATCTTATTCAACGTTTGTGGTTATCTGGAATTAATTGGGATGACCCTCCTCCAAAAGTAATTTGGAACCAATATAAGGAACAGATTTCATCCCTTGTGCATCTTCAAGTATCTCGTTTTATATCCGTGTCCAACTATGCTAGTTGTGAGCTGCATGGATTTTGTGACAGTAGTGAAAAGGGTTAGGCTGCGGTCGTTTATTTGCGTTTTGTATTACCAGCTGGTCAGATTCGTGTCTTTTTTGTATGCGCGAAGTCGAAAGTGGCTCCCATTCGGATTGTTAGTATTTCCCGTTTGGAGTTGTCTGCCACTGTGTTACTGGCCAAACTCTTGCCTTTTGTAGTCAGAATTCTAGAAGTTAAGCTTACAATCGAGAAATTGGTGGCTTGGTCCGACTTTGAGATTGCCCTCGGTTGGATAAAATCCTCTCCTTATCGGTAGAAGACTTTCGTTTCCAATTGAGTAGCTTATATACAGGAACGCTTGCCTCCTAATAGTTGATTTCATGTTCCTTCTGCTCAGAATAACGCTGATTTGGCATCCAGAGGTGTTTTACCGGCATTGATGTTGGAGCAGTCTCATTGGTTCGCTGGTCCCAAGTTCCTTTATAATTCCACTCCTTTTCCAGACGCATCCCTTCCTTGTTCTGATAGTGCCGGAATGTTTGAGGAGGCTCGAAAGGTAACCTAGGTTTGTTATGCTGATGATAATTTTCTTGAAACTTTGTTGAAAAACAATTCTGATTTTGTGTTTATTCAACGTCTTTTAGCTTGGATTTTGAGATTTGTTCACAATTCCAGGTTTCCTCTGGAGAAAAAGGCAGGTCCGTTATGTACCAATGAACTTTTTGAGTTTCAGATGATTTTAGTTAAACATACTCAATATCAATATTTCGAGAGAGAGAGAGAGAGAGAGAGAGAGAGAGAGAGAGTTAGAGGGAAACGGATTTTTTAAACCCTTTCGAAAGTTGTGTTGTTTTATCTATGATCGAAAGGTGTTATGGGTTGGCAGTCGTCTTTGATATTTACCTGTATCTGTTGATAAAAAATTTCCCTGTATATTACCTCGCGAAAGTCGATTCACTTAATTACTTATCGATTATTATTATAAAAGATATTTTCATGACGGGTTACGTATTTTACTTTTACTTGCCCAATCTTTTTGGATTTTGTCTCCTAAGCGAGCTATACGCTCGATTTTGTCTAAATGTATTTCATGTTGGAAGCAAAATCTTCGGCATTACCAACCTGTTATGGGTTATTTACCCTTAGTCAGACTTTCCCAGGTTAAACCCTTCCTTAATTCTGGCCTTGTTTTTGGTGGTCCGTTTTATGTTGTGATGAATCGTTACTGAGGAGCTAAATCTTGTAAGGTGTATTTGTGCCTCTTTATTTGCATGGCCATCAAAGCTCTTCACTTAGAGATTGCCTCTGATTTGTCCAGCGAACGTTTTATAGCTCGTTGTGGTAAAGTTGAGAGCTTGTATGTGAGTGCGTTAGTAATTTTATTGGTGCGGCTAACTACCTTAAACATATGAAAAATGCTGCGTCAAATGAAAATATTTCATTTCATTTTAATGCTGCCTCTGCACCACATTTTGGAGGATTGTGGGAAGCTGGCATTAAATATGTGAAGACTGAAGACGCATTTAGCTCGGGTTATAGGTTATCAGATTTTATCATATGAGGAACTAAATACCCTTATAATTCAGATCGAATCCTATTTTAATTCTAGACCACTGACTCCTATGAGTTCAGACGCTAATGATTTGTCTGTTTTAACTCCGAGCAATTTTTTAAACCTTGAGCCGCTTTCGGCTGTCTTTGAGCCTTTGCAAGGGAATTCTATTCCTGCCTCTCATCTCATAAGATGGAAGCTACTCAACAAATTGCATAAACATTTACGGGAGCGGTGGAGCAAGGAATATTTGCATACCTTGCACCAACGCAGTAAATGGAATTCTTCGGACAATTTGAAACCCGTCGAAGTAGGGACGATGGTTTTGATAAGAAAGGATAATCTCCCTCCCTCGCAGTGGCATTTAGGCAGCATATCTAAATTATTCCCGGGACAGGACGGAATTATAAGGGTTGCGGATGTAACTACCACAAAAGGGCCTCTTCGGCGACCCCTAGTCAAGCTGTGTCCGTTGCCTATCTAAATTATGTAATTATTTTTCTTGTACATATTTATTGATGGAACTTATTCAATAGTCAAAATGCCCTTTTGTCAGTTGTATTTTGGTGGGGGAGTATGTTGGATTTCAGTTAGATATTAATTTTAATTATTTTCCTGCTAGGTAGACAACCCAAACAACAAACGTTTGTAATTGTGGTAGCCGTTTATTCTCGCGTTAATTAGAGATTTACTTAATTATTTGACATAAAAATCCACCACAGGTTTCAGCTAACCATTGTGTGGTGAGATTCTATGTCGAATAATTAAGTAAATCTCTAATTAACGCGAGAATAAACGGCAACCACGTTTACAAGCGTTTGTTGTTTGGGTTGTCTACCTCGCAGGAAAATAATTAAAATTCAAATATAACTGAAATCCAACAAATATTTACACAGTAGTTACGATTTTTTTGTAAATTGATAGTTCAATTTAATTAGTTGTAAATAATTATCTTAAATTGTATAATATTAGTTAGTCTATCAAAGATTGTATAATGTATATTTTAATTACACATTCTTATCCTTATATGTTGTAGTAAATAGTAAATTTTACTTACAGGCACAATTGGTATAGTTTGTACTTAATATGGAAGTACAACCAGCGTGACACGGGCTGAAATAAGTTAATCCATTATTTCCACATACAGGTTCTACATCATTTATGCTGCATTCACAACCAAAGTTACATGAAGAAGTTAAATTGACTTGAAATGGTTGTGTACTGTTGAAGTATGGTATGGTAGTACCAGCCATTTTTAAATTATCACATCCCAAGAAGAATAACAATCCATAACACAGAAGACAAACTGTGTTTGATATTAGAACGAATTGAACAGCTCCCTTTGGACGAAGTTCCATTTTTTTAAGAATCACTCCGCCCATAAATATTCCTATACAGGCACCAGGAATTGCAATAGATCCTAAAAAATAAAATATATTACCAAATTGATTTGAAAACAGTATTTCTGCTTTTCACTGAATTTCGTTTGTTAGCCACAATGGAGTATTTTCAATTTTTCAAAAACTGGCTTTCATTGGTAGACATTATATTTATGACTAATAAATGCGAACAATGGTAAGAACAGATTCGATACTGTTGAAATTAGATCTCAAGATTTTTTAATTTGAAAAATAACTATAACAAAAAAGAAATATATACAGGTTGTAAATAAAATGGGGGCCACCCGTGTAACTTTTAAATCTGCACTTAGATTTTATTTAAATTTTGATGGGTTATACCGCAACGAAATTGGGATTTTTTTACGTGAAAAAACAAAATGGCCGACTTCCACTTTCACCGGAAATGAACTAAAAACTGAAAATTTAAATGTAGCACCCTGTATATTTTTACAGTTTTGGATTCTACGACCCCAAATACATACATTCCATTTGTCAAATGTCAATTCTGACGCCATTTTAACTTTATTTTTCAATTTTTTTATCTCTATGACACCATCTAAATTATAGTCAGTTGACTTACAATTACCCCCACAATATTATTTTTCCTAATAATTCATTTTCGTGAAGTTGGTAAACGATTGAATTTAGAAATTTATTTTTCGACCACAACTCATATGGAAACATACAGGGGCCGCCCTGTGTATTAAATAGCTTTCTCAAATACCAATAAAATGATATACATATTCATATCCTTTAGTTCTTAAATAAAGCAGTAATTTATAATTTAAAAAAAAATTTAACATCACATGCTCTTGAAGCCGACTCTATTTCAACACTGGAACAGATTTGTAACCTAATAATATAAATAATAAAACAAAAAATATGAAGAATAAAAAAGTAACAAACATATATTTTTTAATTCTCCCTATAATTAATTAAGTGTTCTCAAAGTGGCTACCGTCCTCTTTCAGCATTACACTCTTAATGCTATTTTTTGAAACATTTCTGGTGTATTGTTCCCTACATTTAGATTATCCCCATTATACTTTGGTTTTGGACTAGGCCTACAGAAAAACATATTTCTTCATAGATATTCGAAATAACTGCATAGATGCTAAATTTCGACAAAAATCAAAGGAAACCATGATACTGACTTATAGCGTTATGGTTGATTGTCTTTTGTTTGGTTGTCAGTTGTCAATTAACAATTAATTTCTTTTTTTAGTCTTATATTTACAATATCGGTGCAAGTGCTGGTAATTTCTTATGTTCAAAATGGTAAATCTATTTTATTATACACAGAATGAGAAAGTTGACATGTTGTTGAGATAAGGAGAGTGCAGAAAAAATTCCGGTCAGGCGGTATTGTTGTATGCCGACAGATTTCCTGATATAAATCACCCCAACCGACATCACTTTTCAAAAATTGAAAATCAACTTACAAAAATAAATGACGATGATAATGGAGATAAATATCTTGGCTTTCGTGGATTTACATCCTACGGCATCCACCATAGAACATTTTGAAAAAACATAAGTTCAAAAGTTATAGATATGAACTTCACCAACACCCGTACGAAGATGATCGTCCTAGAAGAGTAGAGTTTTGCAACTGGGTGTTAGACAATTACTGCAATGATATGGATTTTCACAAAAAAATTTTTTTTTCTGATGCAAGCCGCTTTACCAATAACGGTGTATTTAATAGGAACAATCTCAGATATTGGTCCAAGGAAAATCCTCGTTTGCTGCGTCAAGGAAAGACATGGTTTCAACGTTTGAACTGGAATAATAAATAGTCACGTCATTGGACCAATAATATTTAACGAACCACCGAACAGTGAAAGGTATTGTTATTTTTTATTTGTACATTCAACAGGACGGCTGTAGATCCCACAACACCAGATTAGTTAGCGATTACTAAAGCGAACGATTTAGAGATCGTTGGATCGGTCCTATAAGATGGCTTCCAAGATCGGCCGACCTTACCTATCCGATGATTTGGACAATTTACCATTATTAGCAAGAAGGTGTATTATGTACATTCAACAGGACGGCTATTGATCCCACAACACCAGATTAGTTAGCGATTACTAAAGTGAACGATTTAGAGATCGTTGGATCGGTCCTATAAGATGGCTTCCAAGATCGGCCGACCTTACCTATCTGGATTTTTTTGTGTAGGATGCATAAAAAATAAACTCTACGCTACGCCAGTTACAATCCTGGATAATCTAATGGATGGGGTTAGGGACGCTTTTAACAATATAATAACACCAGAAATGTTCCGAAATGTGAATGACAATTTTATTAGGAGATTGCAATGCTGCTTGAAAGCAGGTGGTGGCCACTTCCAACATTTAATCAATTATGTAAATCATGAAAAAAAATGTATGTTTGTTACTCTTTTAGTTTAGATATTTTTTGTTTTATTATTTATTTTTATTATTTATATTATTAGGTAAGGTAACAATTACTTTGAAAGTGTTGAAACAGAGTCGGCTTCAGGAACATGTTGTGTTAATAAAAATTTAAAAATTACTGTTTGATTTAAGAACTAAATGATATGAATATGTATATAATTTTATTGGTATTTGAGAGAGATATTTAATATACAGGGTAGCTCCAGTATGTTTCCATTGGGAAAAGTGAGTTTAGGTGGAAAAACTCTAATTTTTAAATTCAACCGTCAACAATCTTCACGAAAATAAATTATTAGAAAAAATAATATTGTGGGGGTAATTCTAAGTCAACTGTCTATAATTTAGATGGTATCATAGAGATAAAAAATTGAAAAAATATTTATAAAATTAATTTAAAATAGCGTCAGAATTGACATTATACAGTTAGACTGTATGTATTTGGTATCGGGGAAACGAAAAATGTAAAAATAAACAGTGTTCTATTTTAATTTTCAGTTTTGGGTCATTTCCGGTGAAACCGGAGGTCAGCCATTTTGTTTTTTTACGCAAAAAAATCCCAATTTGGTTGTAATATAACTCATTAAAATTTGAATAAAATTTAAAGACCCGTTTAAAAGTTACAGGGGTGGCCCCTATTTCATTTACACCCTGTATATGCTGTGCTGTCTAAACATTCTGCTGGGAGCAAATAGTAAGTCATATTCTGTCCAAAACACACATCATCTCTCTAAAACAGATTTTCATTATTTAGGTATATTTCTTGTTAGTTTTTTAAAAAGTATTTATACCACTGACTATTTACCAGGATAGCATTCATATTGATGTTTCTGCAGCACATCTCACAAAACTACTAATAATAGAGACCAATAGATTTTCAAGATAGAATATCTATTTTATAAGCTCAGATACTAGAATTATTACAATACAAAAAATATGTAAGTATATAACTTTAAAACAGTTGAATGAGAATATTGTATTGCTAGGTAAGTTTCCTATTTAACAATTTGATTGTGGTTTTTAATTACATTTTTGTATAATTAGATTGTTAGCTCTGACAACACTGTAACGAAAACTTTTTACATTCGTCACTTTGGGATCCTTAATATTTTAAAACCGTAATTATGGAGTACCCACGGCATAACTAAAGCACATACATTCGAAAAGTTCCATCGTCTATTGAGATACAAATTAATTATGATAATCGTTAAAATAAGTAAACAATTACTTGTTTATTTTACATTTTCGTTCCTGCGATAATTGTTCATTTACCTTCGGTCAAAAAATACTTTTATAGATAACGAAAATAAAGGTATTATTCATTAGTTGTTGCTGTGTGTTGATATAATCAAATTTTTAATCAAGTATTCCACAGAAACTTTTTATTTCAGAGTATCAGAGTTCAGTTAATGTGCATTGTGGAAAACTGGGAGTTTTCTCATCGCAGGTCAAGATCGTTTTCTCCAGAGACTGATGGTTCTTGGAATCTAACGATACTTAAGAAACGTCGTAAGATAGTATATGGAGCAAAAATTCATTAGAACAGAAGAAAACAAATTTAAAATGTCAGCAGGTATACTACAAGGGTGAGTATTAGGACCTTTGCTATGGATTTTATGATGGGGTACTGAAAATAGCCCATGACAAAGGAGTAATACCCATAGGTTTTTGCGATGATGTGGGACTGGTAGTAATGTGGAAAGAAAAAAGACCAGCTTATGAATAAAGTAAATTAAGCACTTAATAAGATTGGCAAATGGATGTATAAAAATAAACTACAACTTGTACCTGAAAAAACAGATACAGTGGTACTCAGTGGTAAAAGAGACAGACAAAATATAAATTTGAACCCAAATGGAATGGGTATTCCATCAAAAATAGCAATAAAATATTTAGGGGTGTACATAGGTCAGAACTTGTCTAACAAAGAACATGTAAAGATGGTGGTTAAGAAGGCAGAACAAAAACAAACAGCTATAAATATTCTACTCTCAAATACAAAAGGACTCTCAATTGGAAAAAGGAGAATCTTATATGGGGTAATTCAATCCACTCTATTGTATGCGGCGCCTGCATGGGGATATATCAAGAAAATACAGAAACCAGTTAGTTAAAGCACAATGGAAGTCATTACTAACAGTAGCGTGTACCTACTGCACAGTGTCAAACGAAGCACTACAAGCAATTACTGGAATAGCGCCGATAGATCTAGCGATAGAAGAAGGGATGTACATCAATGAGAATAGGAATCCAGAGGAAAGGAACTTGGCAAAAACTTCAACAGTTGAAAAATAGTAGAGAAGGTCAAGGCACAATGGACAAAGAAACTAATACCAAGGCTAGATAGATGGATCAACTGTGAGCATAAATTACCAACTTAGGCAAATCCTTACCAACCAGCCAGGGATGTTTCAATAATTACAAGAAGAGAATAGAGAAAACAGAAAGTTGTAAATATTGTGAAGAAATCGACGACGCGCATCATACACTGTTAAATTGTCAAAGAGGTAGCGAAATAAGGGAAACAATATTGATGACTATGGAGATCAAATTAACCGCTGCAGAAGGAATTTTAAGAAAATTGATTGATAGTGAAAGGCTACGAAAAACTGCATCTTCAGCAATAACAGAAATAATGAAAATAAAAGAAGCAGATGAAGATATAGACTTAAGAATTGCATAACATTAAACATGAAAATACATACGAAGAAACCTGCATGACAGCAAAGTGATATTCTGAGAGAATGGTTTCACTGTCACGGCTGGTAGATAGAAAAGATGGAGGATTTTTTTGTGTGCATAGAAATCCCTAAAAGAACTGGGAACCTATTGCAGGTTTTTCTGACCAAAAAAAGTCAAGATAGATTCATACTGAGATCTAATTACTCCATAAAATGTTTCTGTCTTCATTGTAATTGTGTTCTAGTAAAACAGTAAGAAGATACCTTAGTTATTGTAGGTACTCTAATTGCATCCGCCTTATTATTATCGGGACATGTTCCAATATCTTTCAACATGTATACCTAATAATAGACCAAAGCAATGTTGCTCACGATTAATTTTTACAAAAAAAGAACCTTGCTAAGGTGCTCAAAGTTATGGGGGATTGTTTCTGGTGAATATCGAACCACAGTTTTACATATTCACCTTTGTCTGACTGGTCTATATGGAAATTAATTTTGAAAATTAAGGTGACTCATACATGGCATCCCCAAGATTGGGAAAACGTTTTTCATTGCAGGTAGTATGACTTATCTGAAACCGATCGATTGATTCAAAAACATAATCCCATTTCTCAATATGTTTCCCTTTATATAACAAATTCCCACTGGCATAAAAGTTTGTGCTCTTCTATCAATAGTTTTGGGATTCCATACATTTTTTTAATTACATTCTTAAATATTATATTTTCAAAATGCTTACCAGTAAAAACACTTGCTTGGCTTTTTCCTAAACTAAATTGAGTTTCTAAATACTTGGGTAGAAACACAACAAATCCGGAAACAATTACAAGTTCCATACAGGCACCTAAACAAGTTACAATGTAAACTGGGTTACTTGCAAGTCGCCACATTGACTTTGGAATATCTACAAATAAATTTGATTTGAAAAATTTTTCAGTACAAAGATATAACAATTTATTTCTGTAATTCATTAGAGTTTTTAAGCCCTCTATTTTGTCACATAGGTATGGTTATCGTTCCTCAGAGTATGCGCAGTATGAAAACTTGTAGACCTTAACTTTAATAACGATAATGGACTAAGTTATTTACGGAGAAATACCGTTGTTATGCTTATGGTTATTTTTCCAATTACAATGTGTCATAATTACTATATTTTGGTACACGTAATTGTGAAAAATCTACTTAGTTTCTTCAATATAAAGGAATCTACAATATTTTTTATGTTCAGAGGTTTAGAAGACACTATAAAATAATAATTTTTTGTCAACAAACCTGTTACATATTTTACATGAATCTTACATGAATTTATTTCATCAAACATAAAACCTGACTCTTCTGACAATAACATTTTCCATGGTTGAATTTATAAAATATTTTATGGAATTTAAACATTCAATAAGTTACAGAAAATAGATTAGTGGTGAATCAGTTTAGTTTGTAGTGAATTTTATGCCTATAATTAAAAAAAATTCAGGTTCAGTTAAGTCAGCTCTTTTTTAGGGATATTAATTTCAATTTTATTAATATAAGAGGTAAGATTGGAAATTAGATACGATATCTTTCTAAAATGTAAATTTAACAGAAAATAGTAGTTTTAATTTATTAAAATATAATGTTTATAAAAACTAAGAAAATAATGAATTCTGAAGGAATAAAACATATGAAAATATGAAGAAATAAAGACCAATCATTATTGTGAAGTTGTATTTATTTGAAATACAATAGTTTATAAAAATTAAAGACTTACCTTTAACTTTTTTCCCATAACCTGTGTCGTTTTTAGTAGATGCATTATTGTTCTTTATAGAACTATTCGTGTTGGTGCAACTAGTGCCGGCGTTATTAGCGGCTGCAGCTTTTTCCATAAGCTTTATTTTCTCCTTCTCGTGTGTAAGTACTTTAGGAAAGGAGAAAAAAGGAATAGAAACCATAATTAGTAGTAATCCGCAAAGTAGGAAACCACCCCACCACATTCCAACCCATCTGCTGTCCCCAGGATCTAAAAAAAGTTTATTTAACATATTATTTAAATAGGCATTCGAATATATTGGACTTTAATGACTGAACAGAACAGCGTAATGGAAGGCACATTGAAAGGTAAGATCAGTGGCGGATTTACCAGCAGGCTGTAGACTAGGGCAGCCAACTATTTTTTTTTGTCTTACAGAAATAAAAAAGCTTGTGTGTGTAGCACATAAGTACGCAAGTAAGAAGTTATACTCCTTGGATGTTATTGTTATTACTTCTTTTGTGTTCAAGGAAAAATTATTTTATGCATTCAAACAAATTTTGGCCAAATGGCCAATAAACCAATAGACAATGAATACTATGAATAAAAGTTTGAATATATAATACTTAATTAAACTGTAAGTGCAATAGAAAATATTTAACAACGTTTACCGAAAGTATGTACATTATTTTGTGTAAGCTGAGTTCATATTGGGTAAGTATTATTGCGATTTGGCGAGCAGTATATATTACGAACACAAATTAACAAAAACTTCCTCCCTCAATCTGTGAATTATCGGACAAGTGTATGAACCAAAAGAGAAATCCTCTCTACAGGAACCAGGCACTTAAAAATTTAACTAGTTCTAAAAATCTATCCATAAGAAAGAATTATGAACCTTCCTAAAAACATTTAAAATCACATAACAATCACCTCAAATAATTGATGGCGTTCCACAATGGTTGACGTAAATAATTTACCTCACACCAAGACTAAAAGGGTTTTGGGATAGTGAATAAAAACCATCAATCATGGATAAGGTTGCATCCCCTACTCTTTTACAATAATACAGCGAGATTTCAAGTGTCGACCAAACATAAAGAAGGGTATTTTTACGACATCCGGATCAACATTACAAACATCTTACCGTCTTTTTGCCTTGTAATAAAGACAAATTCTCGAGCAAAACTCAGTAGTCAAATATCTCTCGTCCGAGAAAGCAGTAGTAAAAAATCTCGCGCCCGAACAGCCGCAATGAAGAATCTCTTATGCGAAACGGCCGCACTTGACTGTGTAACAAGTATCTTAACAACTCAATTAATCTCTCCGGCCAGAATAAAACTCTGAAGTAATATCACACTGATCAACGTTGGATCAATTTTAACTTAATACTAAAACATGAAAATTACGATTTTACCTAAAACTATAAAAATATTTATTGTGTTACGACGCGAAATACAACAGTGCTGACTATGAGTGTTTTAGTTCAATAATTATCGGAGAGAAATACATATTTATCATCTAATATTTGTGAACAACTTTAATTAATTATCTAACTATGAACTCGCTGCATCACTTGTTGTATCTACCTTAATATCTGTTTTTTGCATGATTTGATTTACGTTTGTTAATATTGTCGTACTTAAGTGTATTTAATTAAACGTTACTTAAAATTACGACTGGTCCCTCTTTCCAAAAACCTAATCGAAGTGAAACAAAACAACAACACATTTGGTGTATTGGTGAACGACAAACATAACAGTCCACACCACTGATCTATTGCATCTACACCAAGTATTTTTAAGGCATACACCTTACCTCAGCTTATAATTAGCATATGGTTTAGCTCAGAAGTCCAGTAGTGATATTCAAAATATTTAACGAAGGGTTCGCTTACAGGAACTTTTTCCTCGATGTTTTTTTCATTCAACAGCCCACAGATGATGAAAATTCCTGGTAAAATCGATCGTACAATAGGTTGCATTATAAATCGCAGACAGACCGTAGACAGTTTTGCACACATGTGAAAAAAATTCAAGCGATCGGTTGTCCAACGAACCTTGTATATTACTTTTCCGCCCAACCAATATGCGAGAAAAGTATTGGTTCACCCGAAAAAAGTTGGAGTTTTGAATTTTTTTAGTAATTTTTTCGGTTTTCAGCGAGAAAAATACGAAAAAGGGGCTTTTAGAAAAAAAATCTTGTATGTGGTCGTCGTCGACGGACACTTTTTGTAACATGTTTTGTTAGCATGATTAAGCCTCCGGATTGCAACAAGTGACCAATTTTATGATTGAATATTGTTCAGGACATATCACAGAGGATCCCTATTGATTTTCAGCGCACTAGATCCTGTACAACGGGTGCTACGGTAGTTGAAGCACCACATTTTTGGTCATTTTTGGAGACATTCATTAATTGTCAGCTCACTAGTGCCAGTACAACGGGTAGTATGGTACTTGAGGTACCACATTTTTGGTCATATTTGTAGCAATTTCGGGTTGCCTCCGGTATACAAGTGACCAATTTTATGATTGGATATTGTTCAGGACGTCTCACAGATGTAGCCTATTGATTTTCAGCTCACCAGAGCCAGTACAACGGGTCCTATAAATACAGATATACTACATTTTATGAGAAATTTCGGATTGATGGCACGATACAGCCTCCGGAGTGTATAAGTGCGGAAAAGTTAGTTTTGGTCTTTAAAACAGTTTATTTTTGTACATATTGTAATGTTTTTCTTATTTATTTAAACAGTAAACGGGTGAGATAAACTTTAAACACACGGTATGGCTACTTACGAATTTATTTAATCACTAAACTACTCACTAACACTTAATTTATATACACTTGACTATTCACTTAAATTTAATTTATATACACACAACTTTAATTATTAATTTATATCAACACTTCACTGTTCGCTATTTCATCACGAGATCCCTTTATCAACTAACCCTGGTCGGTTCTTTATATATTAGTGCCTTTTTTACTAGATTGTGAATTGCGCTTACACAAAAACAATAGGCTATGGCATTTTCTAGATAAGACTGGTCACAAAAACAATGTCTACATAAGATAGTCACAATCGTAAACAGTTCTAATGAATCCCTGCGCATCCGCCATAATTTTAACTTTCATACATGGCTTGGACAGAGTCGAATTCAGGGTCTACACTAGTGTGCTATTTCGTAACATTACCCCCTCCTTAAATGGAAGTTACTCCTACACTTTCCGATCTTATGGAAATAACAGGGCGCCGTCTTCATCGGATACGGATAACGGGGGTTGTAGCTGCAAATTCATATCTGGACACCGGTATCTTGGAAGATAACCTTTACAATGTTCCTGATGACTCGCCAATCCAACTGGTTACTCGCTATCTTAGGCATAGCCAGTTTCTTCACGCTGGATTCTAACACATGGTCTCGGAGGTTTCGAAGTGCTTCCCACACATCGCGGTAGGTAGATCGATCTTGAAATTCATTTTTAGTTACTACGTTTCAGTGTCTTGCCAGGGTCTGGAATCTCGCCTTCAAGTTTTTCTAATTGCCCGAACTTGTTTCGAAAGACGGATGCCAACCCTCGTGCGTTCTTGATACGGGCGGGGATGTTGTATGTCAGTGAATAAACTTGGACCTTCCCAGGATTTTTGTAATTTTGGAGAAAACCGTTTTCTCCTCGTCGGGTTGTGTAACCATACTTTGTCCCCTTCTTTAAAACCGCCTACTGTAGCCTGCGTGTCGTAAAGACTTTTCATTCTGTCGCTGGCAACTTGAAGATTTGTTCGAACTAATTCATGAATATCATCCAGCCTTCTTCTCAACTGGATCGCGTAGTCTTCGCCTGCTAGATCTTCTCCAGGCCGGCAGCCAAATTCCAGGTCACAAGGAAGCCTCATTTCACGTCCAAACAGGATTTTCGCAGGTGTTTCACCCGTGGACTCATTGACGGCAGATCGATAAGCCAATGCGAATAGGGAAAAATACTGGTCCCAATCTCTCTGATAGCTGGAAACCACTTTGAACGGGTACTTTCCAATAGTCCTGTTCATTCTCTCGATCATTCCATCTGACTGTGGAAGTAATGATGTCCTGGTCTTCTTCACTCCCAGCTTGTCACAAATCTCCTGGAATAGATGGCTTTCGAAATTTCTTCCCTGGTCACTGTGGACTTCCAAGGGCACTCCATATCGGCTGATAAATTCTTTCACCAATATATCCGCGATCGTTGTGGCCTCTTGGTTCGGAATAGCGTAAATTTCCACCCACTTTGTGAAATAATCCATTACAACCAGGATGTATTTACCACCATTTTCTGTCGTCGGAAATGGTCCAGCGATGTCTAAAGCAATCCTTTCGAAAGGGCTTCCAACATTATACTGTTTCATAGGTGCCTTTCTCTTGCGATGTGGTCCATTACTCGTAGCACAAGTCGTACATTTCTTACACCAGTCCTTCACATCGTCGGAGCGGTTCATCCAATAAAACCTTTTACGGACTCGCTGAAGGGTTTTCTTCATTCCCAGATGACCTCCCGATGGACTGTCGTGTAACTTCTTCAGTACCTCAGCTACTCTCGTTCTAGGGATAACTAGCTGTCTACTTATCTCGGAACCATAATCGTTTTCAATGACTCTTTTCAACAGCCCTTCTTCCATGACAAGGGAGTCCCACTGAGCCCAATACGCCTTGAGTTTCGGTGAAAATCTTGACACTTCTTGCCAGGTAGGTCGCCGATTTTCTTCCCTCCACTGCCGAATCTTCTTTAGGCAAGGATCATTCTCCTGATCTTCTCTGATCCTGGTAGGTGACCATTCTTCATTGACTACTGTCATTCTTGAAACTTCTTTAGATTTCGACATGTTGCATTGTGAATAGTCTACAGGACATGACCGTCTAGGCAAAGAGTTGGCTTTTCAGTGCTTCACATCAGCTGGATGTTCACCCCTGTCTGATTTCCCCTGTGACTGGAATTCTTGGGTTACAGGAGTCTTGGGGCGCTTAGACGGACTGCGTACGTGCTCTAGCTTGCCTCAATTCCGGCATTTGATCTTCTTCGGCTTCTTGTCTGCCATACCTATCAACAAGTTGACGATCTGGTCAAGTTTGTCATCGTCATCTTCTTCCTGTATGGTCCTACCTTTGTTGTACCGAGAGCTCTTCGTGGCTGATTTGCATTTAAGAGGTTCTTAATTTGCAGGAGTCGTAGGACGCTTACACGAACTGCGTGCATGCAGTAGCTCGCCACAATTACAGCACCTGATTTTCTTCGGCTTCTTGTCTACCATACCTTTCAACAAGTTGACGATCTGGTCAAGTCTGTCATCGTCACCTTCTTCCTGTATGGTCCTACTTTTGTTGTATCCGGAAGCCATCGTAGCTGCTTCATATTCAAGAGCAGCAGACAATGCATCGACCAATGTTTTAGGATGGGCTCATCGAAGCGTCTTCTTCATATCCTGGTCACATAAGCCGTCAATAAAGACCTGGATGCCTAAACATTCCATCATGTTATCTGGTGCTGATGGATAAACAAATCGAACTAGTTGGGCAATATCCAGTTCATACTCTTGAAGGGTTTCGTCACGTTTCCGCCTTCGGTTCTTCAGCTGGAATCTGTACAAATGTTCCAAATGTTCGTGACCATATCGCATGTCCAACCTCTTCTTCAGCTGCTCGAAGTCATCTGTTTTTTCCAAAGGTATCGTCTGAAGTATATCTAAGGCATCTCCCCGAAGCCCGATAGTTAAGTTCACTGCCTTCTCTCTATCGGATCAATTATTCACTCTAGTGGCTGCCTCAAACTGTTTCACATAATAGGTCCACGACATTTTTCCATCGAAGTTTGGGGCCTTGACTCGGATAAAACTGCCAATGTCTTCTAACATAGGGTGTGTTTCTGTCTTGCAAGGTTTCGTTTGCTCGGTCTTCTTTTCTTCCGCTGGCGTGTCTTGAGTTCTTATGTCTGTCTTTTTTTTTCTAACTTCTTGATTTTCTCGTCCATCGTTGTCATCTTATTCTCAATCTTCTCGTCCATCGTTGTAATCTTATTTTCGATTTTCTCGGCCATCGTTGACATTTTATTCTCGATTTCAGATTTTAGAGACGAAATTTCATTTTCAACGTCAGCGGCAATGTCGTTTTTCATTAATGGATATCGACATATATATCGTTCTTCATAGCAGAAATCTTCTCGTCCATGTTCTCTTCCATGGCAGAAATCTTCTCGTTCATGTTAGCAGAAATATTAGCAGAAATTGACGAGATTAAGGTGGAAGCCTTGTCATTAAATAAAACTGTTTCTGGATCAAAGCCGTCATTTTCCAGTGCCACTTCAAGTCTTTCTACTAATTTACTTTTCTTACCAGACGTTTCCAACTCACGATCTTCCAATTCTGCCCTTAACTCAGTCACTTTCAGGTCACATAGCCTCTTGGCCATTTTTACGTAGCAATTTATTTATATTATCCCACTTCTGACACCATTGTCATATTTTTCTTATTTATTTAAACAGTAAACGGGTGGAATAAACTTTAAACACGCGGTATGGCTACTTACGAATTTATTTAATCACTAAATTACTCACTAACACTTAATTTAACTATTCCCTTAAATTTAATTTATATACACACAATCTTAATTATTAATTTATATCAACACTTTACTGTTCGCTATTTCATAACGAGATCACTTTATCAACTAAACTAACTCTCCCTGGTCGCATCTTTATATATTAGTGCCTTTTTAACTAGATAATTCTAGATGGCGGTTTACACAAAAACAATTGGCTCTGGCATTTTCTAGATAAGTCTGGTCACAAAAACAATGTCTAGATAAGATAGCCACAATCGTAAACAGTTCTAAGAAATCCCTGCCCATCCGCCATAATTTTAACTTTCATACATGGCTTGGACAGAGTCGGATTCAGGGTCTACACTAGTGTGCTATTTCGTAACAATATATTGTTCACCATGGCACCGACTGTTTCATAAAAAGAAACAGCTGCTGTTGTTGTATCGTTGTTTTCGGACGAGACCAATAATAATTTGAAAAATAATAAATAAGTGTGGTGTAAACCAGTGATCCGCAACCTTTCCTCATCTGAGGCACACCAAACTGCTCCCTAGAATTTCGTGGCACACCAAAATCTAAAATATATTTATAGCAGTGGCGTAGCTAGGTCGGGGGTCAGTTCACTCCATGTATACTAATTATTTATGGATGTCCAAACTACCTTAGTTTTTTTTATTGTCTTAAAATGTGAAGAAGCCCCTTTCAGATTTGGGGCATCAAAATTTTCACTCAGGACATAATACATATTTTTTTTTTATTTTTTTTTATTATTCAGATAGAATGAAAAATACAAATAGGTACATACATGAGAACTATACTAAATACTAGGTAGGACAGGTAGGTATACTAAATTTACTTCTGTTGACACGTCAATAGTAATAAATATTTTGACATGATGATGACTGATTAATGTGATACCTGCGCTTGCTTCGTTGAACACAAAAATTTTATATTCGGCTCAATTTTATACAGCGCTACTCTTATTTCTTGGTCAAGATCTTTTAAGCATGACCGTTTATCATTTTTAATTAATACAAGCGTTGAAAAACTTTGCTCACATAAATATGTTGTGGAAAACGGAAGTAGTGTGAAGATGGCCTTGTTGGAGATGCGTGGATATTCTGTCTTGATGGAAATCCAGAAAACATCTAACGGAACTTCGTCGAATTTAAGTTTTAGGGTAATATCATTACTTAATTCTGTGAACTCCTCTCGAGTTTGCAATGGCAGTGCTTCCGTGGAACTTATTGCATTGGTTGCGAAAGGATTTCGAATCCAATTGTATTGTTCCGTGTTGATAGAATGGAAATAGTATTCAAATTTTTGTTGAAGCATACTTAAATGTTGTTGGGCCAAATCCACAATCAACTGCTTGTTTTCGATCGTACTGTGGTTGGTCCTGTGATACATTTCTAGACATCCTTTTTGCAACTGTTCCTGCCAAAGTTCAAGTTTCTTTTTGAACCCTTGTAATTTATCGGAGCACGTCAATATATTTTCATTCCGTCCTTGCATTTTTTTATTAAGTTCATTCAGATGTTCGAATATATCAGCCATGTATGCAAGTTTGGCTATCCAGTATTCATCATGAAGGTGCTGGCATAGATCGTACATATCTTGACTTGAAAGAAACTCACGCACTTCGTAGCGAAGTTCAAACAGTCGAGCTAAAACTTTTCCCCGGGATAACCAACGAACTTCTGTATAAAACAGTAAGGATTCATGTTCGCTTCCCATTTCTTCACAGAGTATTCCAAAGATTCGCGAATTTAAGGCTCTCGATTTAATTATGTTTATGATCTTAATACATTCATTCATTGTGATCGAAAGCTGTTCGGGCAAATTTTTGACCATCAATGCTTCTCGATGTATGCAGCAATGTGTAATTTGTATTGACGGATTTTTTTGTTTTACACAAGATACAAAACCTTTCTTACTGCCCATCATTGCAGCAGCACCATCTGTACAAATAGCAACGCAATTGGTCCACTGAATATTATGTATTTTAAAAAAATTATCAGTTACTTGGAAAATTTGTTCACCGGTAGTGCTCTCTGGAACCTCCTTACAAAATAAATAATGTTCTTTAATAGAGTCCTCGTCAACGAAACGTACAATAGCCATCAGTTGTGCTTTATTTTTAATATCGGTTGATTCGTCGATTTGAAGCGCAAAAATTCCAGCCGAAATGATTTTTTTAATTAGTGTTCCCAAAATATCACTTGACATATCTTGGATACGTCTTTTAACAGTATCGGCCGACAAAGAAACTTTACTCACGTCCTTAACTTCGTTTGGCCCAAGCATAAGTCTAACAATTTGCATGCATGCTGGTTTAATAAGCGTTTCACCGATAGTGTGCGGTTTTTTTTGTTGTGCAATTAATTTTGCAACAAGGTAGCTTGCTTCTAATGCCTTTTCAGAAATCGCAACCGCCGATTTCATAAACTGCTTTTGTTTCTTATTTTGATCCAAGCGCCGTTGGAAAAATTGAATGTCTTTTTTGACGCAACTGGGATGATTTGTGATCAAATGACGGTTTAGTTTGCTGGGTACCATTGCTTCATTTGACAACTGTTCACCGCAAATGACGCATTCAGGGTTTGGAGCCGCTTCGTCGCCACACCAAGTGAAACCATATCGAAGGTAGTCTTGATTGTACTTCCTTTTCAGCACCTTTTTTGCTCTTTTTGCAGCACTTATGCTGGAGCTTGTGCTAGGTTCTTCGTCATCTGCTCGTGATTTCAGCAGAAATTTATTCATATTTGAAGCACTATAGTTATTTATAAAAGTAGATACTGCAACAAAACTTAGTCCACAGAACCAACAGATTTTAATAATTATCTACGAATGGACGACTATTCATTCACAACATTAATAGAGTTAGTAGACGAGAAATTAAGAAACAAACTACAATCATGAGAGACGCAATTAGTGTGGAAATAGTATATTGTGCAACAAGTGGGGAAAGTTTAACTTTTCTCACCAGTGTGGAAGTTTGTGGCACGAGCCAAGGGCGAGTGCCGCAAACACACAAGTGAGAAAAGTATTTTTCCCACATGTTGCTCACTATACTTTTTCTATAATTGTACAAATTTAAAGAATACAAGTAAATAGTTTTGTAGACAAAGTCTAAGCATCAAGGACCACCCACCGAAAACGGCTGGTATATCCTGCTGAAATCGGCTTGCTACTGGAAATTCCTATGAACACCTTAAATTCAGTTTAGCTATATCCCCTCAGTCCATAGGCCAAATCGTTCGTGAAACATGCCGAGCCATTTATCAATAACTAAAGAAAGATTGTTCTCTATAAATCTCGATAAACTCTATCCAAAAATGTTAATTGTTCTCCATTTTAGGGGATAATCTCACTACAAAATGTTATTACTTTTCCGCCAACCCTATCAATGATACAAGAAAAGTATTGGTTTACACCACAAAAAGTTGGAATTTTAGATTTTTTGAGTTATTTTTACGTTTTGCAGGGAGAAAAACACGAAAAACAGGTTTTTAGAAAAAAAATCCTGTGTGTATGTCGTCGGCCACTTTTTGTAACATTTTTGGAGAAATTTAAGTTTGTTAGCACGATACAGCCTCTGTAGTACATAAAGTCACCAATTTTATGATTGGGTATTGTTCTGGGCATCTCACAGATGAAACCTATTGATTTTCAGCTCACCAGAGCTAGTACAACAGGTGCTATGGTACCTGAAGTACCACATTTTGAAGAAATTTCGGTGCGTTAGCACGATACAGCCTCCAGAGTGTATACAAGTGACCAATTATATGATTGGATAATATTTAGGGCGCCTCACAGATGAACCCTATTGATTTTCAGCTCACCAGAGCCAGTACGATGGGTCCTATAAATCCAGATATTCTACATTATTGATAAATTTTGGAGAAATTTCACTTTATTAGCACAATACAGCATTCGGAGTATAAAAAGTGACCAATTTTATGATTTCATATTATTCAGGGCATCTCACATATTAACTCTATCGATTTTCAGCCCATCGAAGCCAGTAGAACGGGTCTTATAAACCCAGATATACCATATTATTGGAGAAATTTCAGTATGTTAGTACGATACAGCGACCGGAGTGCGGAAAAGTTAGTTTTAGGCCCGCTGCAATTGGACCCAGCACACATACAGCCCACGTTTTTCTTATCTACCGCATAGTGAAACCCCGCCATACCCAACACAGACCCAGTTCCACAATGACTGTGAACAATCAACATCCACTTATTGACTTGGATTATGAATGAGAGGAAGAAACATTTATTTTATTAAGATTATTAAATCGAAAATGAAAGAAAAGCAAAAAATGTCCATTTTAAAAAATGAAAGAGTGACCGAGAGTTTTGTTTATTAAGTGTCTGACAATATTTTTAAAGAATCACTTATATTAAATAAAAGACAGTTTAAGGAAGTGTATGAACTAATTAAATATGACATCACTGGTAAAGACTGTAATGCGCAAGAGCCTATTTCTAATGGTTTTCAAATATTCTTCATGACTAGAGTCATAAATAAATGGAAAACTTTGAACTAACTCTATAAATTCTCTATTTTTAGTAAATATAACTGTACACAGGACCCACGACCAACGAAAATTATGCGACACACTCAAACCGACTCAAGCGAACGTGGGTTATGATCAATTAGCAGTACCTTACTTTAAATCAATGTTTACAGAATAGCATACGCGTGTGTTGTCCGTGGATTGTGCGTGTGCAGGTTCCAGTATGCGGCGAGCCTAGATCTTTAAAACCGTTTATTTTTGAAATGAAATCGTATCAACAAGTCACCAAATAAATACACACGTTCATACTTGTTGTATATCAAACCGAGTTTACGACAGATTTTTAAACATGCTTAACGGTTGGACCAACCAACATTGTACAACTTGTTACACAACAAATTGCATCGTCTGTGGGCCGTTTTGGCAACATTAGCGCAAAAACTGACCTTAAGATTTTCAAGTAGAAAATATATGTACGCAAACTTAAGTCTGTAGAAATTTACCATTGTTCATACCAGAACTATAGTTTTTTTGTTATAATAAAAAAGAATATTGATGAAAATGGTTGATCAGAAACCAAATGTGGTTCGAAAGCTACCGATCTCTAACTAATCATTCCCGATTTACACGATTCGCAAAGATCGCGACTCCTCCACGGCTCTTAAAAGTTTTGAAACTTCTCTACATGTGTTAACAGGACAGGATTCGAAAATATTTAAAAATGTTAACAACGGGTTCGGCAAACTCTGAAAATTTTAACAACGGGTTCGGCCAGATATGTGCGAACGCGTTGAATATCACCACTGAGTATAACGAAAACATTTGTGTAATTTTCACTAAATCGTGGGTTGCAAAAATAATCAGGAAGGAAGGAAGGAAATGAAACAACTATCCCCTAGTTTACAATCATACTAATAACGGGAAAATTATGAGTAATGAGGACTATAAACCACAAATCATAAAGTTGCAATTTCATTGATAAAATAAATGTAATTAATATAAGGTCTGTTCCAACCGAGGTAATTACCGTTTTATTACCGTACAATCTCAGTAACGCAGCAACTTTGATGTAAATTACATAGACTTATTATATTCACTAATCAGCAGGTCAACTGGGTTTGTATCGTAATTCGTAATTGTACGGTTTTTGTGATGGTTGGAACAGATCTGAAGTTGTGAACTAGGGTATCGAATAGAGGCCACTGGAAGGGATAGAAAATTGAATACATGGAACATATTGAACTATCTAATGAACAGTTGAATTTGATAGTAAAATTAGTAATGGAATGTCAACACATTATAATGAAAAATTAGCAGACAAATATTTGAAATATTTAAAAATCGGTATGTCCAAATGTTAAACTATGGATTCACTGTTATTTCTCAGTGTTTCATTAGAATATTCTTATAGGATAACCAGAAGTACTTTCCCCAAACGCTGATTGAATGATGAAAGTATTGCACGAAAGATACAACAGATTATTATTAATTTTTTCAATATATTCAATGTGTTTGCAACCAAATAAGATTTAAAAATTAAAGTAATTTAAAATTAAGTAGCAGCTGGGCGATGTTCGATAGTCAAAAAGTGTAAAGCTAAAAAAATGTTGAACAGTTTGCAAAATAAGCTTAATACATCGTTAATGTCAGTAGTTAAAATAAAATTTTATTGTATGCTTTTTTGTATCACGTCTATATTAATGAAGAATCTCACCTATTGATATGATGTGGGTAAATGAATCCATATGAAATGATAACAGATATGCACCTAGTAGAAATCCAAGAACTGGACCGAAAGCTGCCATGCTATACATACAACCTAAAAAAATATTTAATACATTTTGTGTAATATCTATGATATATGGTTATGGATCAATCTGAATTTCAAATTGGATACATATTCGTTAGAGATTTTCAAATCAGAAACAGTCGTTTATAATAAATTATAAAATAATGTAAACATAAATTTAATTTTATAAGCGTGAGCTTTCATTAAACATTTTAATAATGTAAGAGGGAAATTGTGCTTAAGATGACATACTTTTTGTTTTGAGGCAAATATTTTAAAATTCAAAGGTCATAAAAAATAGATCTAAATTATACATTGAAAACGTTTATTTAGATACGGAACACAAAATAAATACTAGACTTTATTGAAACCACATAAGTGAAAAAAGTAAAAAAAAACCACCATCATGTCCGTATGGGTAAGATGACACACAGGGCCGTTCCTGGCGGGTATACTATAACAAAAAAATCTCACATAGTTTTATACTTTTATACCAATAATACCTACTATACCCATGATGTAAATAGATTCCAGTTTTTGAGTTATGATTTATGAGTTGCCGGTACGCGGCGTGGCGTCTTTGTCACAAAGGAAATCGCCAGTTGACGGGTGTGCCCTTGCTGTGAGTTTTGTGGCCTAAAATGGAACTAAGTATTTTTTATTTTATTTTTTGTATTAATCAGCGGCGTGTGCCTCAAAGATGCAAAAAATCAGCTTTTCTATCAGATATGTTTACTTTTCAGTTCTTTCATATTTTTACATAGTGTTGGGGCGTTCCGTTTCAATTCAGTTTCAGTCATTTGATTTCTGCGTCTGCTAGTTAAATGTAGTTCTGGTCTTCTCAAGAAATTAAGCTTTATTATTATTATTAGTGACTGTTTAGTGTTTAAACCTATACAGAATTTTTTTTGTTCGCAAGATCAGTTTGAGGTTTATTGTGAGGCGGCAAATAAACTGCTTTAAGTAAGTAAAAGACATTTTTAGGGTCAGTTACCTAATGGTTTGTTGTCTTCAGAAATCAGCGAGGGCACTGCGGGTAGTAGAAAAAAATTACCTGTAGCCCAATATAAGAAACGCCGAATGCAAATGAAGGCGCATCGGGAAAAACTTGGTGGATCGCTGAAAAAATTCCTAAAACCGAGCTGTTCTTCACCGAATTCACCCACGGAAGAAGAGCAGCTTGTTGCGGAGCCAATGGTTATTAACGATCGGCAACTATTCACCTCTGAAACGCATATTCCACCTCATTTACACTGTGATCTGAACACAGTAAGCGAAGATAGAGAAATTGTTGCACCAATTGCCGATATTGCTAATCAATCTACATGGCCGAATCAATTAAGTCATCATCTTATTCAATGAATCGTGACAAAGGGCGATGTTCAAATTATGTAAAACTTTCCAGCTGATTAAACAGGTAGAAAATTCTCATTCACGCAATATTTAAGAAAATTTCCAAACGGCGAAAAAGTTAATAGGGACTGGTTGGTGTACTCTAAACAAATCAGCGCTCAAAAATGGCACAAATTAAAATTACATTTGAGTAAAGAATTCACTATCGATAAAGAGAAACAAACACATTATGAAATTGAAAAAAGGCGATGGCGTGCAATCATTAAAAGAATGATTTGTTTTGTGCAGTATTTGGCTGGTCCAATTTTAGCTTTCAGGGGTGACAGCCCAAATCTTTATGAACCAAATAATGGCAACTTTTTGAAACTAGCTGAAATGATTGCTAAATTCGATCCGGTTATGATGGAACATCTGAGCAATATTCGAAGGTCTAAGGACAAGGAGATGAGTCAAAATATATCTAATTATTTGAGCAATCACTTTCAGAATGAATTAATTCATTTAATATCAAAAAATATTCAGCAAAAAATGTTGAAATGCCTCAGAACAGCAAAATATTACTCTATAATTTTGGATGAAACTCCATGTTGAGCAGCTGACATTCATAATTCGCTTCGTTCATTGTTCTTCAAATGAAGTCGAAATTACAGAAAATTTTCTGGGGATTTTCAAAGTTTTAAATACTACAGGAGAAGGGCTTTTCGATTTTTTTAGAGAAGTATTTTCAAAATTTGGAATAGGCCTTCATGATATGAGAGGTCAGGGTTGCGACAATGGTGCAAATATGTCTGGCAAGCATGTGGGTCTTCAAGCTCAAATTCCAAAAATTAACCCCAGAGCAATGTTTTTGCCTTGTTCAGCTCATACGTTGAATTTAACTGTAAATGATGCAGCTAAAATTTCATACGAGACTAGTTTTTTTTCAATCATTCAGGAGTTGTTCGATTTCGTATCTGCCACACCCTACAGGTGGAATATTTCAAAAGGAAATGTGTCAAACTTAACTTTAAAATCAGTAAGTGAAACACGATGGGAATGCAGAGTCCGAGCCATTCGCCCTCTCAGATTTTAATTCTTCGAAGTTTGTAAGAGTTTACAGGATTTCGTAGAAGATAATACAAGAGATATTAACACCAAACATTCTGCAGGTCACTATTAGACAAAATAAAAATTTTCAAATTCATTTGTTCTATCATAATTTGGTATGATGTGCTAACAAAGGTTAATATAGTGAGTAAAATTATCCAGAATCCAATTACAACTTTGAATGAATGCCATAAGGAAATAAAAATTTGTATCATTTATTTTCCTGAAAAAACGTCAGACGAATATTTCGAGATTTTCATGTATGAGGGCTGTAGCAGAAGCAGAAAAACATTATATAGAGCAAACATTTCCTTTATCGAGGCAAAGAAAGACGAAGCGTCAATTTTCATATGAAAGTGCAGATGAAGTAGTTTTGGATCCAAAACAAAAATTTAAGATCAGTTTTTATTTTCAAATTTTAGACGCAATTCAATCCTTACAGAGTCGCTTCGAGGAGATGGGTAAATGCAATGATTTATTTGGATTCTTGGGTGATTTCCAAAATCTAGAGTCTGATGTGATTAAACAATCATGTACAGATTAGCATTTGGCTTTGCAAACCCAACAAGAAGGAAGGAAATGTATGCAAAGATATTGATGGTATTGATTTGCATAATGAAATTCTGTCATACAAAATTCTTGACCCAGTTCCATATTCTAGCGAAATTTCAGACTCACCCTTAGATATTTTAAATTATATAACCAAGAAAAATCTACAGTCTTTGTTTCCAAATCTATTTATAGCCTTAAGGATATTCCTGACCCTACGAATTTCGATGGCATCTGGAGAAAGGAGTTTTTCAAAGTTAAAGCTTATTAAAAATTATTTGAGCATTGACCACAATGAAATGATTAATGAGCTTGCATCTGTGAAAGCAAGATGTGTTGTGTGGTAATATCCACTTGTTATTTAATTGTTTTTCATTTATATGTATATTTTATATTTTTTACGTTGAGAGGATCTAGTTTCTGTAACATTGCGAAATCCTTTTGTTAGTTTGCGAATTCAGTGTTACCTTCTTTCTTTTATGTGATATTAGTGATATTGAAAATAAAAGTTGTTTAAACTTCTATCATCTTATTTTGGTTTTTTTGTATTGATTGTATTAAAGAAATCATAAAAATATTTTACAATGTAGGATATAAGTATCTTGATATCATAGCATTAGGGGCGTTCAAAAATCCTGCACGCAGGCGCTCACCACCCTAGGAATGGCCCTAATGACACATGACAGTCTAACATAGCATACCTAATTATCAGTGCACAATTCACAAATAAATATCTTCGGCCTCGGTGCAATGTTGGCACATAGAGTGTACTATATAACTCGTTATAAGAAAGGCATGTAGAATCGGATTCATCCACGTTATCACCGTCCTGAATAAAATCAGGTTTGCTACCTGAATCATTCTGAAATATATTACGCTTCACCTGCTTTGGAACTCATGCAATTTTCTTTTTCCTTTTTATTTTGGACTTGGTTTTGATTTCGTCCATGAAAGGAGTGCCTGTCAGAAGCTGAGAGCCAGTGCTTTTCCTTTTTGTATTTCTTGCTTGTGCTGTAGAAACTGATTTGGGAAGTGGAGAAATCTCATTTAAAATCTCTAGGGTCGTATACGATCCAGCAGCTGTGGTCAACGAAGAAGGTCCAGCAACATCTTCAAGATTAGGTTGCAATTGAGCAGCTGATCCAGTACATTCTTTATTATTTTCTGCCTCCGTCATTCGTCTCCATGTCAATAAAATTTTCAGTAACTTCGCTGGGTATAAACAAATTATTCGGAAAAAACATGTGGATTAAACTGATAAATTCCAGTTTTTTCCAAGCCACTTGTTATATTTCCGTAGCACATCCGTATACTCTCCTAAAAATACTGGCGATTTGGTAAAGCCCTACAGTTCTACCAGGATGAGCTTTTAGCCAGGTGGTCATTTCACGATTGTAATATGCATCCAGTGGTACAAAAAATGATACCTCCAGTGGCTGCACCCTCTGGGTGCAGTGCGGCGGTAGACACAGCAATGTTACACCATTTTCATCAGCAAATTCTAGCGCTTCCTGGTATTCGTGGCTACTGTGGCCATCGTGAATCAAAATAACTTTGTTTGTAGGGCTGCAGCCAGTAGAACTGACGAAATTTTTCATTCATTTGGGAAATAAATGTCCAACCATGTAGCCACTTTCATAAGATAGCTGCAAAGTTCTTGGGGGTGCACTGTCAAAATATATAGATAGACAGATAAATTTATTTCATCACATTAATTACAAGAATGTACAATAGTGACAAGTCAAACCGACATAGTAAGGTAAATGCTAGTTACAGTCAATACACGCTTACTACATTTAAAATAGTTATTTCTAAAAGTCAAAACTAACAAAAACTCTTCGATGCAGTAGAAACAGTGCCTCAATAGCCAGTGCTTAACTCTAACCCTGAAACGGTTATGACTCAAACCAGTCATATCTGCTGGTATTTTATTGTATAAATGCAAGTTGAGTGAATTTCTAGCGGACAGATCCAGTCGATAAAATTGAGGCCTCAGTTGTGCACCTCCTCGAGTTGGGTAATTATGAAAGTCAGCGTTTGTAAGGTACTTAGTATTATTTTTGTGTTCTTCTAAAGCATTGTAAAATATGAAGATACATGGCAGTGGTAGAATCTTAAGTACTTGAAATAAAGGATGACAATGTTCTCTGTAAGAAACATTGGCTATGATCCTGACTGCTTTTTTGCATTCGAAAGGCTTTAATTGCATGTGGAGACTGACCCCATAAAAGTATGCCATATGTTAGGTGGCTGTTAAAAAGAGAAAAGTATGTCTGTAATAGTATACTTTGACTAAGACACCTTTTCAGCTGTCTTAGTACAAACAGTTGTGTAGAAAGTTTTTTGCACAAACCAGCAATATGTGCTTCCCAATTTAACATGTCATCAATATTCAGGCTTAAAGTTTTTCTAGGGATAATCATTGCAGATTTAACGAAATTTCCAGCAGCATTAGCACAAGCATCAATAGAGACATATTGGCCTCGTTCTGCAGCTTGTTTTTTCCATTTTTGTGCAAATATTTTTGGTGGCTGTTGGACGGCGCTAAGGCCAGATTCATCCATATTGTAAATGTTTTACGGAAAAATATCATTATCGATCCCCAACTTCTGTAAAGTTCAAAGAACTTTATATGAAAGCTCTTGGCCTTGCAGCGGAAGTGGCTTCAGGGGCCCATAAGATGGAGGGATTATCCTTTTAGCCAATCCCAACCTGTCATTTATGTGTCTGTATCGAATCTATGACACACTCATGCTTTTTTTTCGAAATTGAAAATCAGTGGTAGTAAACCCAAAGAATCTTTGTTCAAAATCTAGTAAATGTTCCCCTAATTGTTTTTCTATGACCAATGCAAAGTTGGGCTTAAAACTGCCAAGATTGACAGGAACATTCACGAAGTGACGACGTAGTGCGGCCTGTGGTACGTTAAATGTACTAGACGCCTTCAACCATCGCATCTTGTTTTCTTAGACACTTTGAATGACCTTCGCCATATCTTCCTTTGACCGCTAATGACGCGTATACTTCCTCTGATAGTTTCTGTGCATCATAAAAAGAAAATTCAGCATAAATTTAAATTATTTTTACACTTCAAAAATTTAGGGTAACATGACATAATATGTCATCTTAACGCTTTCATGGGTATATATATGTACCACCATAATTTTTGTAATAACTATCCGCGGTATTTATCATTTAAAATGGAATATGTGTTACCGTTCAGTGTTTTGAAATCGGCTAAGAGCGCGCCAATATGTTTCCTAACCTAGTTTTTTTCCAGAGTCTGTTATTGTACGTTGAAGCGTGACCGCGAGAACTTATCAACATAAATTTATGTTGAAGAATTAGTAAATCGTAGTGTTTTAATGAAATACGGTAGTTTGTGACGTTGGTGTATTGCTAGGTAAGTACTAATATTTAATTCATAAATTTTTGTTTTTATTACGCAAAAAATTGTGGTGGTATATATTTGTACCCGCAGTTGTCTAGTGCGGTTTAAAGGTATACCAGCAGTTCTCTAGATTAGTTCAAATCTGTACCAGTAGTAGTTTAATGTGGTTCAGATATATACCAGTTCTGTAGACAGTTTAATTTATACCAGTAGTATTTTAATGTGATAAATTAACTCCAATGTTAAAATGTCATATACCTGGAAATGTTATTGTCACTTTAACATCGATAAAAAATGTGCATCCTTTTTTATCGGATAAAAACTTCTCTTCCTCAATATCTAGTAAGCGGACGTTACTTATACACAATAACAATGAGTCGCAAGTTTGGTTACTTATAATTTCACAGCAATTAAGTGTTGGCAAAACTGCAAAAACTGTCAATTAGTATGTCAGATTTTTGAATTTTAAACATATGGTGCTTTTATTTTGAATCGGTGTGGTAATTATTTAATTTTGTGTATTAATAAAGATAATTATTGTTGTTGTTCATCCATATATTCCGTCGTTAATTTATCTTGCCAAAAAACACTCGAGCTTTTCTTTTATCAGATAAATTTCTCTTTAACTCAAAGTTTTGCCAATCACTAAATTTGCTCGAAAAACTGACATTCCACCTTCGGTGTCGCGATTTTATCATGTCAGTTTTTCTCGTAAAATTAGTGATTGGCAAAACTTTGAGTTAAAGAGAAATTTATCTGATAAAAGAAAAGCTCTTGTGTTTTTACTGTTGATTAAAATTTGCAGAATTATTTCTCAATTAGTAGTATTTTTTTACCAATAGTATTTTGTTGCAATTATAATCGATAAAATATGGATTGGCGAAAATTAACAGAAGCCGAATTAGAGTTCAGAGCGGAGAATCTGGATCTTGAAGAGGAATCATGGTTACAGTCAGGTGGGAGCAGTGACAATTACGAAGCTAGTTATACAGATGAAAGCATCTCAGTCAACGAAACAAGGAGCGATAAGGAAAGGACCAAGGACAAAAATAAAAACAAACAAATAATACCGTCTGAAAGCGATAGTGAGAACAAAGAAGAAAATGAGAATAGTGAAAGCAGCAGCAATAGTGATAATTTATATGCTTCTAACCAACCATCAACATAAAATGCATCATTTGTTTTAAGAACAGAGCCAGACGATAACTTTGTACCAAAAAGAGAAATACCTACTAATTGGTCTTGTAAAATTTCTCCTGATATAAAAAAGGCCAACCTCCCCTGCTAATTTTTAAAAGATTATTTCCTCCCATCACTTTTTATCTACATCGTGCAATGTACAAATGAACGCATTGTAATATTATCGATTGACAAGAAAAATGAAAAGATAAAACGAGGAAGAAAAGATAAAGAATATAAAAGCACATGTAGAGGAGAAATCAAAAAAATTTTGGAATGTATGCTGGATAATGTCATATAATTATGTTCCATAGATTAGCAACTATTAGTCTAATTATCCTTCCTCCAAAAAAACCGGATGCCTGCAGTAAAACATATTATGTTGACGATGTATCAGAATGCCTCAAAGAAAGATATCGACGAGCTCATCATGATAGTTGTCAAAGTGTAGATGTATCAATGATTAAATTCAATGTGATTCATTTAAGGGTTACATCTACGATTTCAATATATACACCGGCCGGGAGACAGAACAAACAGATGGAACTCTAGGGTGGCTAATTCATTAGCTTCAACAATTTCCGAGAAAAACATTATGCTTCGATCGCTTTTTTACGTCTGTAAATCTACTCAATTCATTGGACTATGCAGGCACATGCACTTCAAACAGTAAAAATTCACCAAAACTAGACAAGAAACTATCACGGGGCGAAAGTTTCTTTAGAGCTTGTAGGGAGTGTTCATTATATACAAAGTGGCAAGACACAAAAGAAGTTTACGTTTTGAGTAATTGTCACAAACATACGACGACATTTGTGAAAAAAATACGAAAAGTTGTGTCGAAAATTGACATCCGTTTCCCGGAAATGATTTCTTTCTACAGAAAAATTATGGGCGACCAAATGGTGGAGTGCATGAGATGGATCGTAAGTCAAAAAAGTGGTGGAAGAAAGTGTTTTGTCGATTATAATGATGACCATTGTAAATGCATGGGTTAATCGTTGCGAAGTAAACAAAAAGAAAATGGCTATTCTCAAATGTATCGTGGAATTGACAGAAGAACTTATAACCGACGGCGAGAAGACATCGACTCTTCATCGACGATCTGAACGAAACGGTTGCATTTACCAGTTGAAGGGCCCACAAGAAGGCGATGTAGAAGATGTACTGAAAACAAAACACGCACGACAACAATATCTCAAGAGTATCAGATTCCATTATGTAGGCAATGCTTTGCGTTGTACCATTCATAATAATTTATATGTATAATCCTAATGGTCTATATACATACCATTAAAATTTTGTAACAACGGCTGGTACTTATTTATACCATCCCCACCCCTATGTATTTTTTGTTTTTCCGTGTAAACCAACTTTACTAATAACAAATTAACTAAAAAACAACAACAAAAAAGTCATTTACAAAAAAAATCGAAAGCCGTAGAGAAAGGGTTAATCCGACGGTCGTATGTCATCTTACCCTACGAGTTAAAAATATTTGGCGCGTTTTGCGACTTAAAAATTGTATGATATGTTAAAGATTCTTCAATATTTATAACTAATATCAACCGCAGTTTATTTTAAATTAGTCGATTGCAACAAAAAACTTACCTGATAGTTATTCATTAGCACAAACACTTAACAAAATAATATTTTCGGGTGACGAAATCAAAACATTGCACACTACATCTGAACAAAGCATGCATGCGCGCTCTAATGTTTTAACTGATTACGTCATTTGTGAGCCTATGTGTGAAAGTTGATTACCTGCTCGTGGCGCGTATATTGGAGCTGATATAGTACTATGTCATCTTACCTGAGTATGTCATCTTAAGCACAATTCCCCTATACTTCAATAGCAGGTGTAGTGAGATATTATGATAAAATAGTGTTTTGTAAATGCATCAAATAATGAAAATAATTATATTTACCTATATAAATTGATGAACTTTCCGGTCGCACGTGGTCATCTATGTAAGTGGTGCCAAGGGTAAAAAGTGGAGATCCTCCGCAACCTAATAATAATTGTGCAAGTACAAACAACAATACTGGTCCTGTAGTTGAAGGAGTACCCTGGATACAATTATCACCCCTGATATTATTTGGGGCCAAAGGAGGGGAGGATAGACCCGAAGATAACCTCCCTAAGCCCATATCTTGTTCATGTACCGAGATAATTCTACACATATTTTCTTCAGTTGTGTTCATAACTGTTATACCACTGTTTTCCTCAGCTATGAAATGTGGCACCATGAATATTAAAGATCCTATACCCATAATAACAGCTCCAACACCTATCCATACTGGAATGTGCCTTCGGCTGCCCAAATAACTTACAAATATAACAGTGATTACATTGCCTATCTCGTACGATGATGCCACCAGGCCGGATAGACTCGATGGTATCTCAAAACGTTTTTCGATTGTTGTTATCACAGAATTTATATAACCAGAACTTAACGCTTGTTGTAAGGTAACGAGGAATGACAAAAGTAACACGAAGAACTGAAATAAAAAAATATATAACAAAAACATTGAATATATGAGGCTTTTACTTGATGAAGACCCATACTGAACGATGAAATAAAACAATATAATTTGTTTAAATTCAACAATAACATTTTCAATAATCAGAAAATTAAATCAGATGGTTCTGTTTTAGCTTACCCAAAAAATAGTTATACGTTGATTGTGAAAATTATAAATCAATATGGCACTGATTTAACAAAATAATTTGATTTGAAATAATATGAATTATATGAAAAGAAAAAGAGTGAAAGACAGGGTACTTCAGGGAATGACGAAAAATAGCAGATTTTGGTAAAAACATACCTATAGAGAGATAGAAATCAATGATAATTTAGAGTATATGTGACGTGTACCAAAATAAAAAACGGATAACTAATAACGAAAGAAAACGAAATAATAGATAGATAGCGCGCAGATACTTTCAAGAATTTCAAGAAGGACAACAATGAGAAATGAAAAAAAAGAGGAAAGTTAGCAACCAAGTTTCTCAAATCTACCGCCCTATATAAACGGTGTGGGGGCGGGCTAGAATATCTCCCAACGTATATCCTGCAGAAAACAAATGGTAGACTACTGCATTAAAGATATGTATTGATATTGATATGCCTTGATATATCTCCCAGTGGTCCATAGTTTTAAGATAGAAGTTAAGTTAGTTAGGAATTGTCATTGTCATATATATTTTATATGAATTGTCATACAAATTAAAAATTAAAGAAATATTATTTATAACTAGTGTGTATATAATAAAATGGCGACGAGGATGGGTTTGAACCCACGCGGGCATACAGTTTATACGGGGTTTATATGAAGATCAAATTAGAATGAAAATTCTTCAAGAGAAAAATAAATTATCTTATAAGGAAATGGTGGAGTTAGTAATAAACACGGCTATGGCACGGTAAGAAGCAGTAGTTGAAAAACAGGAGGAAATATTACAAATTCAAGATCAAAAATATTTCAGTGTTTTAAATGAAACTCACGGTTTCTAGTTAATTCCACAATATAATAAAAGTTATTGAAAATTCTAAAAAATTGACAATTGTTTCGATAAATCAATATCATCGTCAGAATGACAGAAGTTACATTTTATTTGATGCCTACCTGATGTTTAGTATTTATTTTTGGCTAGACCAAGATGTGACCTAACTTGTGATTGGCTTAATATATGTTTATAGAAAAAAGAAGAAGATGTGATATTACAAATATTGAAGCTTAGATATTATTAGCCCTATGGTGATATCCTGGATATCATTTTTCCAATTAAGATCAGATAAGATAACTGTGCAATGATATAGAAAACCAGGAAAACTATATATCATTAAAAAATATTTCAGTCAAGCTAGGGAAACCAGTAATGGAAATACGGTAAAAACTGGATTTAAAATTAAAAATGGACAGTCTTACAGATGTGGTGATACAGGACGTCGAGCTTGTCTGCGGAAAAATGTAAATTGTTCTTATTGTAAAGTTTAGGCCATATGATCGATGAAAAATGAACTACAAGACCTCAGAAAAATCCAATGCTATAATAAATGCGGAAAGACCGAAAAATAAATCACAACTGAGAACATTTTTAAGATTGACAAATTATTATAATAAATTTATTGCAGATCTTGCTACGATGTGAAATTCATGAAACAATAAAAAAACGTTACGTACATTTGGAATGACGACTGTGAGAAATGTTTTCAAGATATTAAGAAAGAGATAGCCAGTGAACGTACACTCATCCAGTACAATTCAAAATTACTGTAATGATTTTCTTATTTATTTAAACGGTAAACGGGTGGGATAAATTTTAAACACACGGCATGGCTACTTACTAATTTATTTCAACACTAAACTAGTCACTAACACTTAATTTATATATACTTAACTAATCACTTAATTATCAATTTATATCAACAGTATATTCACTCAAACTAATTTATATAAACACTTGACTAATTTATATTCACTTATTTACTTGTTTATCTCACGATGTCAAATTATCAACTAAACTCACTCTTCCTGGTCGGTCCATTATATATTAACGCTTTTTTCACTAGATAATTCTAGATTGCTGCTTACTCAAAAACAATTGGCTTTCTGGCATTTTCTAGATAAGACTGGTCACAAAAACAATGTTTAGATAAGATAGTCACAATCATAAACAATCCCTGCGCGTCCGCCATAATTTTAACTTTCATACCTGGCTTAGGCAGAGTCGGATTTAGGGACTATACCAATGTGCTGTTTCGTAACATTAGCCCCTCCTTAAATGGAAGTTCCGCATGGAACTTTTGTGTAGCCGAGAGTGGATGTTTGAATCGGCAACTGGCTCCCAATAGCAGGGCACCGTCTTCATCGGATACTGATAACGGGGGTTGTAGCTGCAAATTAATATCTGGACACCGGTATCTCGAAAGATAACCTCTACCATGTTCCTGATATCTCGCCAATCCAACTGATTACTCGCTATCTTAGGCATAGCCAGTTTCTTCACGCTGGATTCTAATACATGGTCTCGGAGGTTTCGAAGTGCTTCCCACACATAGCGGTAGGTAGATCGATCTTGAAATTAATTTTTAGTTACCACGTAGAAGACGTACCGCGAATTATGTTTCAGTTTCAGTGTCTTGCCAGGGGCTGGAATCTGGTCTTCAAGTTTTTCCAATTGCCCGAACTTCTTTCGAAAGACGAATGCCAAACCTCGTGCGTTCTTGAGACGGGCAGGGATGTTGTATGCCAGTGAATAATCTTCCGGGAGAGTGAACAAATCTTGTCGTTGTTCTGAAGTGACTCCATATCTAGCTTTCCCGGTACCTCCATACGCGCCCAAAAATTTATCGAAGGTAGGGTCAGACACATCTCGAATACGGTTTACTCCTTTCTCTAGGTCATGGTCTCCTTCGAATGGCGCTAGTCGGTTTTGGTGAACTACTTTCGGTTTTCCGTTGGGGATCTTGCTTATGCGATATATAACATAATTGATCCTTTTCTTGATTAAGTATGGACATTCCCAGGATTTTTGTAATTTTGGAGAAAATCCCTTTCTCCTCGTCGGGTTGTGTCCCCTTCTTTAAAATCGCCTACTGTAGCCTGCGTGTCGTAAAGACTTTTCATTCTGTCGCTGGCAACTTGAAGATTTGTTCCAACTAATTCATGAA
The DNA here is from genome assembly GCA_963921935.1 of Galeruca laticollis. Classification (NCBI taxonomy): domain Eukaryota; kingdom Metazoa; phylum Arthropoda; class Insecta; order Coleoptera; family Chrysomelidae; genus Galeruca; species Galeruca laticollis. The sequence continues at coordinate 151,735,405 of OY998180.1, forward strand.
TATCGTCCAGCCTTCTTCTCAATTGGATCACGTAGTCTTCTCCTGCTAGATCTTCTCCAGGCCGACAGCCAAATTCCAGGTCACAAGGAAGCCTCATTTCACGTCCAAACAGGATTTTCGCCGGTGTTTCACCTGTGGACTCATTGACGGCAGATCGATAAGCCAATGCGAATAGGGAAAGATACTGGTCCCAATCTCTCTGATGGCTGGAAACCACTTTAGACAAGTATTTTCCAATAGTCCTGTTCATTCTCTCGACCATTCCATCTGACTGTGGGTGTAATGCTGTTGTCCTGGCCTTCTTCATTCCCAGCTTCTCGCAAATCTCCTTGAATAGATGACTTTCGAAATTTCTTCCCTGGTCGCTGTGGACTTCCAAGGGCATTCCATATCGGCTGATAAATTCTTTCACCAATACATCCGCGACAGTTGTGGCCTCTTGATTCGGGATCGCGTAAATTTCCACCCACTTTGTGAAATAATCCATTACAACCAGGATGCATTTACCACCATTTTCTGTCGTCGGAAATGGTCCAGCGATATCTAAAGCAATTCTTTCGAAGGGGCTTCCAACATTATACTATTTCATAGGTGCCTTTCTCTTGCGATGTGGTCCATTACTCGTAGCACAAGTCGCACATTTCTTACACCAGTCCTTCAAATCGTCGGAGCTGTTCATCCAATAAAACCTCTCACGGATTCGCTGGAGGGTTTTCTTCACTCCCAGATGACCTCCCGATGGACTGTCGTGTAACTTCTTTAGTACTTCAGCTACTCTTGTTCGCGGGATAACTAGCTGTCTCCTCATCTCGGAGCCATCATCGTTTTCAAGGACTCTTTTCAACAGCCCCTCTTCCAGGATAAGGGAGTCCCACTGAGCCCAATACGCCTTGAGTTTCGGTGAAAATCTTGACACTTCTTGCCGGATCATCTTCAGGTGAGGATCATTCTCCTGATATTCTCTGATCCTGGTGGGTGACCATTCCTCGTTGACTACTGTAATTCTTGAAACTGCAACTTCCTTAGATTTCGACTTGTTGCATTGTGAATACTTTACAGGGCATAACCGTCTAGGCAAAGAGTTGGCTTTTCGGTGATTCACATCAGCTGGATGTTCACCCCTATCTGATTTCCCCTGTGACTGGAGTTCTTGGGTTACAGGAGTCTTGTGGCGCTTAGACGGACTGCGTACGTGCTCTAGCTCGCCACAATTCCAGCATCTGATCTTTCTCGGCGTCTTGTCCATCATACTTTTTATTAAACTGACGAACTGGTCAAATCTGTCTTCGTCACCTTCTTCTTGAATGGTCCTAATTTTGTTATACCCCGAAGCCTTTGTTGCTGCTTCATATTCGAAAGCAGCTGTCAATGCGTCGACTAATGTTTTCGGATGGGCTAAGCGTCCTCTGCATATCGGGGTCACGTAAGCCATCAATGAAGGGCTGGATGCCCAGACATTCCATCATGTTCTCCGGTACTGATGGATAAGCAAATCGGGCAATATCTACTTCATACCCTTGAAGGGCTTCGTCACGTTTGTGCCTTCCGTTTTTCAGCTGGGATTGGTACAAATGTTCTAGATGTTCGTGGCCATATCGCATGTCCAACCGCTTCTTCAGCTGCTCGAAGTCATCCGTTTCTTTCAAAGGTATCGTTTGTAGTACATCTAAGGCGTCTCCCCGAAGCACGATAGTTAAGTTCACTGCCTTCACCCTATCGGACCAATTATTCACTCTAGCAGCTGCTTCAAACTGTTTTACGTAATTGGTCCACGACATTTTTCCATCGAACGTTGGGGCATTGACTCGAGTGAAACTGTTAATGTCTTCCAACTTAGGGAGTGTTTCTGGCTTGCAAGGTTTTGATTGCTCGGTCTTCTTTTCTCTTCTTGGCGTCTCCTGTGCTCTTAAATCAGCCATATTTCTCTCTAATTCCTTGATTTCTCATCCATCTGGTTTTCCATCATTGACATCTTATTCTATATTTAATCGTCCATCGATGTCATCTTATTCTCAATATCCGATTTTAGGGACGATATTTTATTTTCGACGTCAGCAGCTATATCATTTTTCAACGATAAGATATCGGCAGAAATCTTGTCCATGTTAGCAGAAATATCGTTCTTCATAGTTGAAATCTTCTCATCCATATTAGCAGCATATTAGTCGTTCTTCATATTAGAAATATCGTTCTTAATATCAGAAATTGACAAGATTAAGGTGGAAGCCTCGTCTCTGAATAAAAATGTTTCTGAATCCAAGCCGTCACTTTCCAGTGCCATTTTGAGTCTTTCAATTAATTCACTTTTCTTTCCGGACGTTTCCAACTCGCGATTTTCCAATTCCACTTTTAGTTCAGTCTCTTGGCCATTTTTACGTAGCTATTATCCCACTTTTGATAGCAATGTAATGTTTTTCTTATTTATTTAAACAGTTTATCCTGACGGATGGGATACAATTTTACACACGGTATGTCTACTCACTTAATTTATTTATTCACTAAACTATTCACTCACACTAATTTATATAAACACTTCACTACTGTTTATTTACTTAGACTTAAATTATATATTTACTTGTTCACTGTTTATCGCACGAGATCAAATTATAAACTGACTGACTGGTAGGTATGGCCTCTATTATATATTAAGTGCCCTTTTTTTCTAGATCTTTCTAGACTGCGGTAAAAATATCGAATAAATCCCTGCGCGTTCGCTAAAATTTCAACTTTCATACATGGCTTAGACAGAGTCGGATTCAGGGACTACACCAGTGTGCTATTTCGTAACAATACTTTACAGTTGAGAAATCGTATCAATTATGCTGGATGGCATTGAAAAGGGTGAGAAAGTTAACATAACAGTTTTAACTGCCATAAATATGATTCATAAGGCTTCGAAAAATGTGAGCCCTATAACCCCTCACAATTGCTTCAGAAAGTGTGGATTCAAACAAACTGAAAATGATGGACCGATATCACAGCCACCAAACGATACAAATTCTGTCTTGGGTTGGGAACTTCTACCTGACTGTGGAGAGTTAACATTTCAGGACTACGTCCAAGTAGGTGATGACACCGGTGTCCATGGTGTGCTAACAGATACTGAACTCTTGGATTTGCCATCTCAAGATGACGATGGGAAGAAAACGAAGAAGAAGAAGAAGAACCATCAGTTCTAGTAACACTGAGCGAGGCAAGGACAGCTCTTTCTACCCCACGCTCCTATGCCCTCAGAATGGACACAAGTGATGATTTTTTCTCAGTTCTTACAACCATTGAAAACTCATTGGACAAAGATAAATGGAAATTAACTAAAAAGAATATAATAGACTTTTTTCCTTAATTTGATTTTTAATTAATTTGGGTTTTATAAAGAAATATTCAGCGCAATTGTACAAATTTGGAAAACTAAAGGAAACATTTTAATCAACTCTTGTTTCTTTGAATTTTTCCCTGCCTCCCTCTTATTTATTTGAACTACCATTATTTTGAACTCTCGTTATTTTTAATTTTATTTGTGGTTCCTTGAGTTCCAAAATATCGAGAGTCGACTGTAATTGTCAACTTCGTAGCTAGTAGCGGAGAAACTACTATTTTATGATACAGATACAGCAAAACAGCCTATAACCACTTTTTGTTGAAGTGAAAGGAAAATGTCTGCAAAATATAATGTTTTTGAATGTTTATCTTTTAATGTTTAAATAGCAATAATGTTAATTAATATTTATATAAATATTTGCTATCGGTAATGTTGACAGTGATTAAGGCGAATAAGTTTTGTTTCGCAAAAATGGTCAGAGATATAAAATTCGATTAAATACGTAATCATTATTATTAATAAATCAACGATATTTAATACGTAAAATTATTTATTTCCTACTTGGCAATTATTTTGACAGAGCAGCATAAAATATTTGATATTTGTGATTTATTAGCAATTAATGAATGAACTATATACTGCTCTATTATTTTGAGGTTATATTTTATCTTTAATGCGTTTAACGTTTGTTAACACGTGTTTTGTCAATAATTGTATGAAGATCAAAGCGCATTTGATAAAAGTTTCAATACATATTTGATAGCCCGCATTTATACAGCTTCCAAATGTTTCTATATAAACATTTTCATATTTATTTATTGGAAAAATATGGATTTTTGTAAGGGTTATGAACTTTTATTTATAATTACGCATAGACTGAGATTTCACAAGTATATTTTAATTTTATTTTTATAATTCTAAATTTGCTTTTATTTAACAAACAAAAGTTAGTTCAAAGCAAACGAGTATTTCAGATAGATAAAATGTTTGCTAACGTTGATGGAATTAGTTGTACTTGCTACTTTCAACTTCTGCATCGGAACTTTGGCATCTGCAAATTATTTTTACCGAGTTTTTATAGTAACTCACACAGAAGAAATGGAAAGAAACTTTATTGACTAAAATTTATAACCGCATATTCAGAGACTAACAGATAATTTCTCAAACTAATAGTGCTCCTATACATCCACCAGGTCTCAGAGAAACTATTCAAAGTAACGACTTCTCTGGTGAGGAGGAAGTTTTAGATCCTGAAGAAAGAGGGTTCAAAAGCAAAATAGAAAAATGATTAAACATTCAGCAAAGGAATTGAGCTTTATAATTTAATTTATCCAGGAGGGTTTTGATTACATTAAAGTTCAATAAAGTTCAATATTTATAATTATATTTATCGAGGGATTAATGTGAGAAAAACTACCACCTAGAAATATTCAGACTTTTTGTGAATTTTTTTACTTTCTACGGGCAAAGCATGCACAATTAATATTGGAATTAGTTGAATTATATGGAGAAAAAATTTTCAAAGCTATAATGGGTTTATGTAAAGTAAAGTAAACTTTATATAATAGTAAAAAATGCATAATAATCGATTTTCACAAGTACGATTACTATTTTTTGGTGTAAAAATAATTTTTTATTGTAATATTTTTTTTCTCTCACCTTAATTCCAGCACATTTTTGTAAAAACGAAGGCCGGCATTGGAATATGCCGCATTCTTTTGTATTTTTTAATATCACAGGTGTTTCAGTGTAAGTCGCCGTATGTGCAGCTTTATCTCTATCAAAACTAGCTGAAGGGTTTCTACTGTGGCATTTAATAACTGTGTCGTGACAGAAGTTCGTCGAACATTTTGTCTCAGCGATTTCTGTCGTTTCTGGGATGGTTTCTGAATAGAGACCAGTCATTGTATACATGGACTCTTGCCTACGGTGCCCCTTACAGTGCCCCCCTTGTGTGGTGGAGCTGGACGTTGAGGCTCCATGGCTCGTGTCAGCTCCGGAGGCTGCAGTTGGTGTAGTTCCTCCGTTGCCAGTCATTTTGAGCAATTGCTCTTGATCTTTTATTTGTTTTCTTTCATTGCTATTTTAAGCGTAATCTGAAACAAAAGAAAGTTTAAATGTAGATGAATCGCACTTCTCCAGTTGTATATTAGGAAAGGGCAACATAGTAAACGGGTTTCGTAATTATTATCTAGTCTATAATTGATTGTAATACTTTCGCTACGAGATGAAATGTGGAATGAAGCTAATAAAACTTGATTTTCCAATGGAATGTATAAAAGCAAAAAATTATTCATGTGCTCAACAATTAACTTTTTATATATTTTAGTGGGAGCTTCGTGAAAATGGCACGAAGAAAGTTGTAATGACATTTATTGGTACATTATTGCTGCTTGGGAAGATCAGACAGATACAGTAACGTTTTTATTTTCCTATATTTCGCCCTACGAAATTGAGTCATTATTTCAGAATAATTTATATGCCAGTACGGCCCTGGCGCAACAATATTTTCGTCGAAGCGAAGAATATCGTTCTTTATGACCAATGAACATTAAAAAATTGAGGAACAATATATCTCTGGACGCCGAAGAGGTTTGTTACGATTCAATCTTGATTTTCAATTCAAGTAAAGAACAACTGAATATAGAATAGTTTTTAATATCGTCTTTAAAAAAAATGAGCGATGTGCAAACAGTAGATTTTAGTATCGCCTCTGACAAAAAGGTACTTTTTACGAAATTCTGGGTAGACATCGTAATTGGTGAATTTATGGCCTTAATTCGTTTTATATGGTTTTTTTTAGAACTAGCTTTACCGTTATTTTTCGGGAAGAAAGGCTGCCGATCACCAAAGCATCGTGACAAGATCGGTCTGCGACGAATACTTGACCAAGGCAGTTGTAAAATTCCGAGAGTGTCAACTCTATCCACGTGTCGTATTTATCGTTATTAAGATATCGTATCGTACAAAAGTATCGATATTACCTGTGCTTAGTCGGCGAATTAAATTACCGGAGTATCTGTGTATTGTGCTACTACTGAGATGAAGTTCCCGAAGAATACTGAGTGCCTGTGAATTGTTCCATCACGCGGTGAGAGGAGATTACTTATTACAAATATTCTCCTAAGAAATTGAATCGACCGCATCGAGAAACCACGTCTCCGGCGTTTATGCAAGTGTCATCACCGAAGCTGATTACCTGAATAGTATACTCGTGATTGGCTAGTGACTACTACACTCAGGTATCGTTATTAATTATTTTATATAAATCGCACCTTTTCTTTGCCGAAGAAATAGGACGAATTTTGTTTCACGCCAACTTTTTTAACCATAATAAGAACACTACCGTGTTAAGACAATTCTATTATGCTAATTAGTTTTTTATTTGTAATATTTGTCCTATAGAGAATGTTAATGTTTTATATTGTTTTATATAATAATCCTTAAGAAATACGACGTGCACGCTTTAACCTAGATAAAATTATCTTCCGTTTTATTATCTTGACGTAACTTCCACAATGCCGATGTTTTTTTATCTATTTTCAAGTAATTCAGTAACGTAATATTATCCTACATTTTCTTTTATGAATGAACGGAAAATAATTTCATCAATAAACTAATTATTTTTTGTTCGCAAACTCCGCGACATGTATCGTTTGTATATTTATATAATTTTAATTCGTATATCTGTTTTGTTCTTTACTATTTATTCCACGAACAATAACCAAACGACTCGCTGTGTCGTGTTGGGTGATTATTTGTTTTATTGTTTTTATGTATATATTAATTTTTAAACGTGTGTAAGATTTTGTATCTTATTGTTGCTGTCTGTTGTTGGTACGTATGCAGGTACCCATATTGTAGATTTTTTTATGGTTCTGATCACTGACGCTAGTCAAACATGTTAATAAACTGGTTAACATAATAAACGCGTTGTTCAAGATTAGGAAATCTTGAATTATGTAGATTACGATACTTCTTAAAAACGTGTAAAATATTTGTAGGTATTAAACTCATGTTTCTTCTTGTCGCCATTGTATACAATTTAAGGCGTAAAGTCAGTTTATTTGCTAGCGTTGTAGAAATGTGTTAAAGAATTGGTAGATCTTTTTGTATTCATTCGGTGTTGTTGTAAATTCAAAGGGTAGATTCACTTTATTTTCAGCTTTGTTAAATAGTTTTAAAATATCACGTTCCGCACTATTATTTGTAAATAGTATTGTTGGAACAATGAAATAACACATTTTGAAATTCGAGAAAGACATATTGTCGCATTGTGTTTGAAATCCTATAGTTAAAAATTTAGGAAAATGTCACGTTTCACACTATTATTTATTGTGTTGTAAAAGCCCTAAAATGTTATTACTTGGAGCAAAACTAAAATTGTAACTTATTGTCACGTTGTGCGTGAATTTTTATGGTAGATGATCGGAAGGAGTGTGATAAATGTTTGGATAACTTTTCGGAGTAAAAAGGTCACAATAGGACAGTCTCACTTTTTTGAATGTTCAATGGAAATTGAAATATCTATTGAAGGCGTCCATTGTTGATTCTTGTCGATGATTCTGGCAAGTCAAATGATACTGGCCAATAGGAAATATTTATTTCCTTTTAGTCAACCCAATCCACGTGTAAACACGCCCCTTGCAAATTTCTATTTAACACGTCTTACAACGTGAAGAAGTCAGTTCCTAATTCAGTACATCACTCAACAACAAAGTTAGTTACGAGCTCATCGCTCAATCAACGAAGTGAGTTCAACACTCATTCAAGAAGTATTCACACTTAGTTAAGCAGTTATCACATAGTTACGCAATCGGTTACGTTATTAACGAGTCAGTTGGTTGAATAGTGAATCGGTTCCTTAAATAGTGCAACAAAGACGAAACTCAATTTCTAAGTGTAATTCAAGTCGAAGCACATCGTTTCCCCTCAATTAATTCAAACACGTCGTTTCTTAATTAGTTTTCGAGTTCATCACTCAATTATTTCATAACTCAGTTCAACACTCAATCGAGTTCATCGAAGTAACTTCACTTAAAGTCAAACAGTCAGAGATACTAAATCTAACATATCGTTACTTAGTTTCTATACGAGAAAGCGAGTATTCATTAAATCGAAACATAAAGTGCCTTCCGATCTGAAACCACCGAAGTTCATACATTCATAACTTTGTACCATTCTTGTAAATTTGTAAATTTGTACATAATAAATTATAAATTTCGACATTAATTTTGTAAAATTAAGATTATCAATCTAGTTGAATGTCTACGCCAGTCGACGAAGTTCAACTTGAAATATAATCAAAAACACGCGTTTTAGTGAGTTCCCTAACCTCCACAGACACATTACCGAAAATACCTCATTTTTTATTTCTCTCTCTTATCGCAGTTCTTGAAATTTTTGCTGTGAATTAAAATTTCTGGCGCCCTTTAATTACCTTTCCGGTTGCTTAGCTTTCATAAAATAAACCCACGACTCTTAGCTCTCCAATCAAAACAAGAGTACCGTTCGCATACGTCTTAATTGTTTATCGCTCAGTATCGTTTCAAATAATAATACTTAAGTAGGTCATCTTTGTTGCATCCAAGGAAACTTGGAAAAATTGGTACCGAACAGTTAAGACGCCAACAACCCAGGTAGAATAGTTCCATAAAAAATGTATTTTGAAATGTACCACAAAATGTATGTTTTTTTATGAAATTGAAACATAACTGAAATTGCCATAATCTTAAAATTACGTCCACGTAATACACGTACATTATTCAATAACTGTATGTACTTGGCTCGTTTTATAACATTTCCTCAGTCATGAGTAGTCCACGATTACAATAAAATACCAGTCTCTGCTACTTTTATTTTCTCTTATGGAAAATTATTTTTTAAAAGAGACAAAAGTAAAGTTTTATTTAACAAAGTGTACAAGAGCTCCACAAAGAATAATTATATTTTTAACAGACAGCATAAATAGTATATTACAAAAATGATTAGATTGCAATTTTGCACATGTTCTTCCATACTGCAGACATAATTTGCTTAAATTTTTTATTGTATTTCCACACGTTTTACTTTTCCGCCAACCCTGTCTACGATGCGAGAAAAGTATTGATTTACACCTAAAAAAATTGAAATTTTTTATTTTTGAAAGTAATTTTTACGTTTTTCGGTAATAAAAACACAAAAAACGATTTACATGATACCGGAAATCGAAAATTATTCTTAAGTTCTTTTAAACTTTATTTTCGAATAAAATAATGTGTTTTATTTTGCTGTTTGCGATATTTTTTATATTTTGTTATCTACATAGTTTATAAAAAAATTAATAAGTTAAAAAATTCTATTTTTGTCTAATTTCTCTGATTAAAGCCTAAAAAAAGACTACTAAAATATTTGGAGAACATACCCATGAATAAAGTCACCTATGTGCTTGTCTGTCTTTGCGTTTTCTAAATAGAACAACGTGTGGCCAAAGTAGCCCAACTTAGTCGTCTGTCTTCAGCCACCCTCATTTTTTTTTAAAGAGGATTTAGAAAGCTTTTAGCTTCTTGCCAATTTCAAAGTTGAAAGTACTAATACAAACCTATAAAATGCGACAAATAACAAAAATTAATATAATACGGTTTAAAACTTGTTACACTGTTACATTCAAAAGTGGACCAAAGTAACACAACTTTACGGTATCACATTTTTGTCATTTTTGGTTTGTTAGCACGATACAGCCTCCAGAGTGTGAACAAGTGACCAATTTTATGATTGGTTATTGTTCAGGGCGCCTCATAGATTGATTTTCAGCTCAACAGAGCCAGTACAACTGGACCTATTAATCCACATATACTATATTTTTGGTAATTTTTTGAGAAATTTCGGATAACATGTAAGCATATCATCAACTTTTAATATTATATTCCAATTTATTAAGTGACTAACTTGGAATAAATTCAGTAAGACAATTTTTTTTTGTCGGAAATATCCTCGGGCAGGTCGATTAGTATTTTGAATTGCGATCTTTTTTATGTACATAAATGTTATACACAGTGTCCCAAATTTGAGATATGTCGTCATCCATTATTTTTTCAAATGGCAATCCTAATTTTTTTATCACTATTCTTGAAGGGTTTATCAAGTTTCACATGCGTACCAAATATGAAATTTTTATTACTTGTCGTTTAAAAGATATTCACAAAACGACAAACTAATAAATATCCTGTCTCCACATGATGCTACACTCCTTACTAGTTTTTATTTAACTTTTTTGATTGACATTCTTAACTTCAACCCAGTTTGACAAAAAAAGATAAACAAATACCCCTTGACACTCCATTTTTAAATTGCCTGAATTATTTAATTGAGTTGAATCAGATTTCGTCATTTTTCGAATTATTTGATGTTCGTTGAATATCTTTTAAAAGACAAGTCATAAAAATTTGATATTTGGTATGCAAGTGTAACTTGATATACCCTTCCAGAATAGTCATTAAAAAATTAGGATTCACATTTAAAAAAATTGTCGATGACGTCGTATCTCGATATTTTAGAAGGCAGCACCACGTTAAGTTTCTTGCAAAATTTTACCTAAAATTACCACTCTCTGTCTCAGGTATGTTGAAAGATTAAAGATTCCTTCACATCTATTTTTAAAATTAGCCGACGATCAATTCAACACGTAGATTTGTTGCTCGGTTGAGACATTTATTATATAATCCTTAAAAATGGTATCAGATACTTAGGTTCTGGACTTCCATCGCTCACTAAAAACCCATTAATGCTGGGCATTATCTGAAAATGTTCCACAAAATTGTATCAAGGAAAGTTCTCAAGCACCTATACAATTCCATTCTTTCTTGGTTTATAGTTTTTCAGCTACTGAAATTAAACTCAGTCCTTCATAATAAGGAGGACCCCACCCTTCGCTCTTTATCGGCTGAAGAAGAAAAGGCCGAAGAAATATTCTCGTCCACCACCAAAATGTTAGACAACGGACGATATCAAGTAAACATCCCATTCGTAGAAGCCAATGCTCACAAAAAACTTGGAGATTCTCTTTTAATAGCAAAACGTAGATTCGAATGAATCGTAAGGAAATTTACTCACAACCCAGTTCTTTTCTCAGAATACAAACAATTTATCGATGAATATATTTCTCTCGGACATGGCAAATTTGTTCCTTTAACTGTCACCAACTCCTCCAATGAAAATAAGTATTTTGTACCACATATATGTGTTCTGAGAAAACACAGCTAAACCACTAAATTTCGAGTGGTCTTCGATTTCTCCTGTAAAACGACTTCCTTTTTCTCTTTTAATGACATTACTCTCAAAGGTCTTCAAGTGCAGCCCAAATTATTCGACATATTATGTCGTATTCGCTCTTCTAGATACTTATTGACAGCGGATATACAAAAAATGTACAGACAAATCACCATAAACCACGATCAATTTTTTTTACTAAATATATTATGGAGAGATTCTCCCAGTGATAATTTTTCATGCATCGAACAAAAATGTACTCCTTACCTCGCATGTCGAGTACTTCAAGATATTGCACAACGAAATACCGATTTATCTCTCGTTGCAGACGCAATATTACATCAGACGTATGTGGATGACATACTGTCAGGTGCTAACTCCTTGTCCGAACTGAAACTATTGCAATCCGAATTAACCAAGTGACTTAGCGAATCAGGTTTCACGTTACACAAATTTCGTTCAAATTCTCTGGATTTCCATAAAGAATTAATGCGGTCTTAAGCATTAGGCTCACCGCATATTGAACCAAGCACACGCACAGCCCACGCGAGTGTTATTCTGTATGGTTTAAAGTAGGGTACCGAATATTGAACCTAACCCACGCAGAGCACACGCCCAGCCCACGTTCGCTTGGGACGGTTTGAGTGTGTCGCACAGTTTTCGTGGATCGACGGTCGTATGCACAGCTTGATTTATTAAAAATGGCGAAGTTAATAGAGTTAGTCCGAAGTTTCCTAGTTCTTAATGACACCAGTCATGAAGATTATATAAGGTTTAAAAATGTTGTACGCACAGATTGCCAAATGGAGATAAGTTATTAGGTTTATGTCGTATATTGTAAGTAGGTATGTATAAATAAGTATGTATCTATAATGTGGACCATTTAAGAGGTATCTTATGTTACGTATAAAACTTCTTTGTTTCAAGGTAAAGTATTATATAAGGTGTCCCATTTCAATCCGACCGGCAAAATAAAATAAGAACATTACAATTTCGGAAAACGGTTATAGAGATTATAGGCAAATATTCGATGCCACCAATACTTTTAACCTTAAGTAGAAGGTTCAAGGTTTAATTTGCTCCTTCTGCACTCACTAAGCGAAATATTTTATCGGCAGTCGCACAATGTTATGATGCGCTAGGATTATTCAACCCCGACATTGTCAAAGGAAAATATTAATGCTACGCACATGTTTGCACAAACTCTTATGGGATCAAGAAATTACCGATCAGTCCATTCACCTAGCTTGGAAATATTTTGTAAATAGTATCTCTTCTCTCTTCAACGTAAAGATTCCAGGGCTATTTATTTATTAAGAAAACCCCATACAATATCAACTTAGATTCTCAGATGCCAGTTCAGTGGCATATGGTTGCAACTTATATCTTCTCTCCAAATATGCAAATTGGACAATCCATTATGCATTAGTGGGTGCTAAATCCAGAGTTGTGCCATTATAAAACATGATGACTAATCCCAAATTAAAACTGTGTGCAATGTTACTGTTAGCCAAATTCACTCAACGAATTACACAGCTTTTTAAACTAAAAATTCAAGCCACTGTGAAAATGACTGACTCTTGTATCTCCTCCGACACTTGTACAAATAGTTAGTTTTACGTTGTACATAGCACGTAAATTTTCATTTATGTGGTGGCCGCGGGCAGTATGTTCGAAAATATTTTTTTTTCTCCGATAAATTCTCTGTTGTATCGTTTTTACAACCCTTTGTCACAAGAATAACTATTGTTTAATTAGTCATGTGCCTTTGTGCCTATAATAATATTCCCTATAATAATATTCAAGGTTTATTGCTACGTTCGAAATACACTCTGACGCATCACCTCCCATAAAATATTGTACAATTTGTAAATATGCCTATTCTCTGTTTATTGACGCAATATAGCATTACCTACGAAAAGTAAATATCTCTTCGACTTGTAAGATTTGCACGTGTTTTATTCATGGCATACGATATTTCTTGCTAGTAAATTTCATTTATAACCCTCAGTCGTGAATGTTTCTTCAAGTGAATCGGTGAAACTCCAGCTTGAGTCAAGATCAAGTTGTATCTCAGCAGTTTACTGAGTAACTTTTGTTACTTATATTATTATTTTTACGCTTCTCTTCCTCCGAATATCTCGTGAGTTTCTCTATTTGAGCTACACATTCTCAAGAATATTTCGCAATTATTTCTCTCGGTATCTCAATTAGTAAACGAGTGGTTAAGTAGCAAATTTTCGCAACCGTAAAAAAACACTGAACAATTAATTATAAGTGTAAATAGTGTAATAATTCTGTGTGAATATAGTAATACGAGGGTTTCCTTTTATATTTCGAGAATAGAGAACAAAAACAAATATTAATCATCGAAAATCACTTTATTGTTTTTCAAAATATTACCCATGAAGATCTATACACTTTTGCATGCGTTTGAATCAATTGTCGAAGCACTTTTGCCACTCTGATTGAGGTATCTCCAAAACATGTATTCTGAATGCAGCAACCGCTTCTTCAGGTGTCGAAAAACATTGACCTCTCAGTTTGTTTTTTACGTACGGGAATAAAAAGACGTCATTCGGTGCCAAGTCAGGACTATACGGCGGATGACTCCTCAAATCGATGTTTTGGGTGCTCAAAAATGCAGTTGTTTGAGCCGATGTGTGAGTGCTCGAATTGTCGTGGTGAAGAGTGATCCGTCTTCGGCGGTTGGTTTTCCTGATTTCTTGGAAGACAACTGGCAAACAAATGGTTGTGTACCACTCAGAATTGACTGTTCTGCGTTGTTCTAGTGGTACGGTTGCGACATGTCCAGTTTTTCCGAAAAAACAGGCGACCATTTGCTTGGAAGTGCCTCGTGCGCGAACAACTTTTGTTGGATTTGGCTCATCTTGAAACACCCATACAGTCGACTGCTGTTTATTTTCGGGCTCATACGCATAAATCCACGTTTCATCACCTGTCACGATGTCATAGACGTGTTTCGAAGCACCGCGATCGTATTTTTTGAGCATTTCTTTCGACCAATCGACACGAGCCTTTTTTTGAGCGATTGACAAATTGTGTGGGATCCAACGCGAACAAATTTTGTTGACAGTCAAATGTTTATGCAATATTGAATGTATGCTGGTCCCACTAATGCCTGAGGTTGTCTCAATCTCACGATAGGTCACATGACGATCTTGCAATATCAGTTCGCGCACAGCATCAATGGTTTTCGGAACAATAACTGATTTTGGACGACCTTCACGAAATTCGTCTTGGAGTGAACTACGACCACCATTGAATTCACCATACCATCGATAAACACTGGTCCTTGATGGAGCTTCATCGCCAAAAATTGAATTAAGTTCATCCATGCACTGTTGCTGAGTTAATCTATGTCGAAAGTTGTAAAAAATAATCGCACGATTTAATTCCATTTTTGGGGCGAGATGAATCTTTTAAGTTACTGTAAACAACAGAAATAGCGCTCGTATGTCAAAACGTTCTGAGTACATATAACCTCGAAAATGTCCAACTTTACGATAGAGCTGTCAGTTGCCAGATTGCAAAACTAGGGTTGACAAATCCCGAAACATAAAAGGCAACCCTCGTAGTGTCCGAATTTGATTTTTAATTAACTACAAACAATAATAATTGGAATAACAGTGCGCTAATTATCAATGTACATGCATATACGTACAATATTATCCATAGATAGATAGGTTCAAATATATAGTGAGATAGTCGAAATATTTGAAAAACATTGAATAGATCTTTCTAATGCTCACAATTACCACAAATATCAAAGTTAAAATCGGCAATTACACTAATATATTTAAAAAAAAGTCAGTAAATTAAAAACGAAGATCTAGAGATGCAAATTAAAACTCCATTCTCGTTTACCAACTCAACAGCGCAATATTTTGCATGTTTAATCAGACAAAAATTAGAAATCTTCCTCTAATTACTTTGAGGAGTATATCTTGGCCTAAATAATAAGGCGAATTGCATTTACATAGATATTTTGATTTAGTTATAATCAAAGTTTGCCAGCATGGTGGTTTATAAGATGTAGCGGTATATAGATGCTATTAATAAACTAATTTATTGTGATTTAGGACAAATTACTGTAAGTAGATCACACTTACTGGAATGTTACATGAATATTAATAGATTTTCTCCAGAAAGCTGAACTACTTCAACCACTTATACTCCTATACTATTAATACCGCATTTTATGAATATATTGAAATAAGTATTGGGAGATAACGAGGTCAAATACTTTCGTTAAGTACTTATTTTAAGAGATCAGTTATTATCTAATCCAATATTCCTATGCATTCTAAGGACAAATATTGTGAACGTTATGCTAAAAACTCATTTTGGAACAAAAATTCATACTGCGTCGTGTTGAACATAACACCAAGATGATTTTTACAGGGCGCAACTAAGTAAAAAATAATGCGTATATTAGCAATTAAGATTCATTTATACTATTTTCTAAGGTAATCAGTGGTTTAAGCCCTATCAACTAAAACCAGTGCGTAATAACGTGCCTTCCAACGATAACTCTTGTTTCCTGTTAATGTTGCAGGTTTGTAGGATATTTTCTTTTTAGTTTTATTGTATCATTTTCCAAGGGTACTTGGCGGGTTTGAGGGTGTTGCTAATTTTGGGTACTCATTTCATGAATACTTTTAGATCGTTGTTGGTCATGTCATTTGTTACTTACCACGACGCGTCTACTATTGCTCTCCAAATTTTGGATTGACATATCTGTATAGTTTTTATATTAGTTTTACTTACCCAACCCCAAAGTTCGATTTCGGAGGTCAAAAGGGCATCTACTTTATTTTCTATCCATAACAGGGATTTTATTCCCATTAACCACCTCTAATCTATTTGTTTTCGTCGATTTTTGCAAATATATTCATTCCAATTCAGTATTTTAGATAAGTTTGAAGGAAAATTTGCCAAAACGACCTTTCTTTTTCTCTAAGACCAACTGAATATAAGTAGTAAAAATTATACAATGAGGATTTGTATAATTTAATTTAACGCCTATATTTTTGTTGATGGTATTTATTCAGGGTGGTTCCAAAAAAAGGTGGCCGCGTTGCTACGATAGGTAGAATACTGAAAAATAAGTGGAGTTTGCTTAGTACACAAATTTCATAACAGCACCTGTATTCAAGAAAAAGATTCGCTAAGCCAGCGAAGATCTCTATTTCTTATGCATGATGGAGCTCCCCTGCAGTTTGATAGAATTTGTTGTGATTGGTTGAGTAACAATTTTCCGAAGATGTGAATTAGTAGGGAGAGGCTCCGATTCATAGGTCTCCACGGGCATGCGATTTCAATCCTTTGGACTACGCAGTTTGGTCGTATCTTGAGAGAAATGTCTAATCTACAGAGCTAAATACAGGTCAAAAATTGCAAGACAGAATTGAACGTCATTTTAATGGCCTCATAGACTGATCATTCGTTAATTCAATTATTATTATGAGTTTGTAATTCAATACATCGTGGAGTATTTTTACCTGATTGGGAATATGTTCATGCGTCTCTATACGTATCTTCGTAAATATTTTGGAGGTTAATAGTATATAATTTGCTTGACTTTATCGCATTTATAAATATTTTAATGAAAATCCGCTCCAGTCGCAGGTGATAAGAGTTTTGGCCCCAGCTATTGGTAAAAATTGAAAACTTTATATTGAGCATATTACTCGGAAAAGTATAACAACTTTTGATGTAGCTGATTATATACAAGCAGTTATTGAAAACATTATATCCAACCCGAATTTTCCCTTAATCATTATATAAGATATTCTCCTCAGTTATCTATTTTTTGTTACAACAGCTGTTTTATACTATCAGGGATCAAACACAAGGAAAACATGATTAGTTAAAATAAAGCACGGCACCATTAATATTAAGCGATAGTTTCTAAAAATAAATTTTATTCTCTTGTTAAACCACCCTAAATGATTTATCGATCATTTTTACATCAAGTAAATAATTATGTAACACCTATCAATATTCATTTTGATTTGTTGTTTTCGTATTAAACCCGACTATTCACCTAATTAGAGATAACATCTAATATACATCTACTTTAAATAACGAGAAACAGTGGTGTAACCGATTACGAAATATTTTGTTGAAATTTCCAAGGGAAACCATTAAAAAAATAAAGGGTTTTAAAGATTAAAGCTAATTTTACCGCATTTTAAAAAAATAAGTATACACTCCCGAGGATGTATCGAGCTGACAAACCGAAATTTCTCCAAAAATGTAGAATATCTGGATTTAACGGACCCATTCTACTGGAACTGGTGAGGTGAAAATCAATAGGGTTCATCTGTGAGACGCTCCGAACAATATCTAATCATAACATTTGTCACTTGTATACACTCTGGAGGCTGTATCGTGCTAACAAACCGAAATTTCTCAAAAAATGACAAAAAATATAGTATATTTGGATTTATAGATCCAGTTGTACTGGCTCTGTTGAGCTGAAAATCAATAGCGTTCATCTATGAGACGTCCTTAACAATATCCAATCATAAAATTGGTCACTTGTTTACACTCCGGAGGCTATATCGTGCTATCAAACCAAAATTTCTCCAAAATGACCAGCAATTTAGTATATCTGGATTTATAGGTCCAGTTGAACTGACTCTGGTGCGCTGAAGATCAATAGGGTTTATCTGAATAATATCCAATTATAAAATTGGTCACTTGTATACACTCCAGAAGCTGTATAATGATAAACCGAAATTTCTCCAAAAATGTGGTACTTCAGGTACTGAAGCACTCGTTGAGCTAGCCCTTGTTACGTTTGTAAATGGGGCACAGAGTAGATATACATTTACAGTCAAATCTCGATCATGTAAACAAGTTAATGTGTATAAATAATATCTGATTTGTATATTACATAAAATGTTATTTGCGAATATAGTTGATTCTTCAGACATGTCAATCCTTCGTATAGGTATCAGGGTTACAGTTTATCTTGGCAAATCTTTCATCTAAATATTGTTTTCATAATTCAAGTTACATCAAACTGTCAATTTCACTACGACCGGTAAATTATCTGTTCTTCTTCTATTTTCACACATTCGATCGACTATTCATCTATGACAGTAAATTCCTTTAAGAATACAGTCTATGGATCATTCGATATATTCGATTATTCACAGAGATAACTAATCTTGCGTATTTTTCAGTTTTAATTAAATTATAATCTTCCAATTAAATTCTTATTGCTCGTCACCATTTAATAATATTAATAATATATATATATATATATATATATATATATATATATATATACAGGGTGTCCCGGGACTAATGGGAAAAAAGGCAGGAGCGTATAATCTGAGCTAAAATAATGTTAGTACTTCATAATATAAACTTTTACTATGCAGGCCCTCGTTTTCGAGTTATAGGCCTCCAAAGTTTTAATTTTGAATTTGGTTTTTATTTGTATTTTTTGTACTTCTGACGGATTCATTTTTTCTAATATTGGGGAGTTATAAATGTCGGTTCGTGAACAATTCTTGCTCTCTTTTTGGTTACTTTTGCCAGTTTGTCAAGTTGGTATTCCATGTCCAGAGATTTTAAGTTTCAACATTGAGTATTGTTAAAACCCGTTAGAGTTTAGTTTGTGAGGGTTAACTCGATTTGGAACCACCCGATTTTGATTTTTGGGGATTTTTATTGGGCATCATCCACTACAGGACGGATGTTTGGTTTGACATCTACAGGAGGTACCTATATTTCCAACCACCTATATCGACTTTGAAGTTTGAAAAGATAAGTACTTCCATATGGATATTTATTCGATAACCAGTGAGAGATTGATTTTATTGCGAGGTATGATGAATTGGCGATAATAGACCCTACGACCTTGCCAGTATCTTACCTCGTATTCGTTCTGTTCCGAATTAATGAAAATTGTACCCATGGAACATGGAATAATTTTTTTTCATTTTCGTAACAACATCCATTGTATTGTTAATTCTTTAGTATCAGTAAGCTAAACAGCAGTTATAGAACTAGAAATGCCTATAAATAAATAAGAATATTATGTTACTGTCAATAAGATAGGAAATGTACTTTAATATATATAGAAATGTTGTTTAAAATAGCGTTGTTATAGTTATATAGTTGTTAAGCTTGGTGGTTAGTTAGCATTGTCGGTTGATCATTAGCTTTGTAGCAAGTATTGTAATTCTAATTATATTGTAAAAATAAAGTTTTCAAAAATAGTTTTAGGTGTTAAAAAGTTATAATTGGCGCAGTAAGAAGGATCTGTGCGGTCGTTCGTATAATGAACTCACGATTTGGTGTTTCAACATCGAGCGCGGATTTCAGAATCTACTATCAACGAAGAAAGAAGAAGCCGGAGCTCTTCAAATCGCTTGTAAGTGCAAAGTTTCCTTTTTTTAACTTTCCATACCTTTTTAAAAGAGTAGGAGAGATAGTAAGATTTTAAATATACTTGTTGCCGATTTATTTTATGAACGGACTGAAAAATGTATTGGAAAAATTCAGTAAATTAAATATTAAAGAAAATAATAAATCTAATAATACTTTTGAGAATTCAATTGCATCTGTGAATACAAACGAAATGGCTACTGCTACTACATAAACCCTCAATTGAGAAATATTTAAATTAAAATTAGAAAATATTAAACCATATGATGGTAATAGTAATACGATAAAGAAGTTTATAATCAAGTGTGAAAAATTAATTGAAACATATGCGATATATAATGATGTAGATATAAACAACCATATATTGGATTGTATACATGAAAAACATATAGGAAAAGCTGAACCCATGGTGGGCAATCGAATGGAACTAAACACATGGCAAAAGATTAAGGAAGCCTTGAAACAGTATTTCTCAGATCTGACCTGCATCGTGCAGGAACTAACACGAACAATGCCCTTTAAAAATGAAAATTTAATCGACTTCGGGGCTAGACTTCAATTGTTGAAAAGCAAGATTATACAGAGAATCAGTAATGACTTTAGTCTTACTGAAAATGATAAAAGATGCAATATAAATCATTGTGATAAGACAGCACTGAACACCTTTGTTTCAGGATGTACCGGTGTCCTTAAAAACAATATGAATTTGAAAAAGCCCAACTCTTTAGAGGATGCAATGGCTTATGTCGAAGAATTTGAGAATTTTGAAAGATTATACGGTCATTTAAATGAGCCGAGATCCTTCAAAAATTCTAGTAGTTATAAGTCACCTAATGATAATTCATATAATTATAATACTAATAATAATAATCAGAATGATAATTATCCAAATTATTTTAGAAATAACTATAACCAATATAATCATCATTTTCAGCAACGACAAAATTTTCCAAGTCAACCAATTAATATAAAACCACAACCACAACAACCTCGACATTATCCAACTAATGCGCAAGTATTTGGTCTAAAACTAAACGTTTTCAGGCCACACCAAATACCTGTACGTAGTTTACCTAGACCGGAACCTATGTCGACAATGTCGAGAAACCTAACGGATTCTCGAAGGAGAAATAATAATTTTATAAATAGAAATAATAATAATAATAATGATAATAATAGATTCAGAAATACCAATAATAATTACTTCCAAAATAACAACCAAAGATCAAACTTCATATCAGAGGAATTATACAACAATGATTATGACGAAACAGAAGAAGTTAAAGAAACAGTTAATCCGTTAGAGGATTTTGAAACTTTCGTTTTTACAGAAGAAAATGATGGTCAAGAACAAAATCAAAATTTTCGGAAGGCTCCTCAGAAAAGAAATCAGAGGTAGCACAAATTAAAATTACTTTAAATGAACCGCTAGAATACATAAAAATTAAAAACTGAAAAATAAAATCTTTTCCAGAGAATAAAACACATGTAATTAAAGTTAAACCTGCTATTGAATCTTGATCAAGTATAAAACCAAATTGTATTGCAAATGAAATAGATTTTGTACCTAATTTATCAAATTTATTCAATATTGAAAATGTTATGGGAAATAATATAATTGAAAATCACGAAAATCATATAATGACAAATATACCTCGAATATTCAAATGAAATCACGAAATAAAAATATTATATTGAGTAACTTATTACTACCAATTAATTTACGATTATGTAAGCTTATTTATACTAAACATACCTTCATATATTATATAAATTTGAAAGAAATAAGTAAGCAAATAGAAACAGTTAAACAGTATTTCTACAAGTTAAGAAATAGTTTAGTAGAAGCTAATGCGACAAACCCTATTTCATACTATAATTTGGCTGAGCAAATGATCGACAGAACGAAAAGTTTAATCAATACATTGGATAGAAAATCAGAAAATATTTACCCTCATATTAGAGCAAAAAGAGGATTAATAAACGCTGTTGGAAAAATTGATAAATGGCTTTTTGGTACTCTTGATTCAGATGATGAAGAAAGGTACGATAACGCGATAAATATATTACAACAAAACCAAAAACAAATAATTCACAAAGTTAATATGCAGATATCCTTAAATAAGAAATTTATCGATCATTATATTATAATAAATCATTAACTACCTTATGGCATAATCAACAGAAATTACAAGATAATTTGGAAAAACTTCATATATCAATAGAAAGTATAATAGTTGTGCGATCCGGTATTATGGATCTCCAATTCGCTAGCTCCTATGAGGAGAGTTAAGTTTAGGACTGTACAATTTACCCCCAAAATATTGCTTGATTTCGGGTTTTAATTAGGAGAAAAAATTCAGTTACTTCAAAAAAATGATCAGCGACGAATAGAGATTCACTCACCTTAAAACTCTTAAAACTTTTTTTCAGAAAGCTCTCTCCAATGCAGCGTCGTTCACCATAACACAAAACGGCCTTTTGAATTTAAACGTAACAAAATTATTCAGAATTACCGGACACGAAATCTAATTGTTCTTCACCAAGCAATGGTTAGCTGAAGTCTGTGTAGGTTTTTTAAAAATTAAAAATGAATCTCTAATTAACACGAGCATGAAGACAACCACGATTACAAACGTTTGTGGTTCGGCTGTCTACCTCGCAAATCTAATGAAATCCAACAATAGTAACTTTAATTTTATCACCTTTTATAGCACAATTTCACAGATGAATCTGGATTGTCAAAGTTTAATCACGTTAATTGATAATATTGAAAATTCCATTACATTTCCCAAATTAAATTCTATTCATAGCTCAGTGATTTGACAAAATTTAATAATATTTTGACATACTATCTATTTTTGGGTTCCCAAGTAACTTTTTCAAAATCCAAAATAATATTTGCTATCCATGTACCCATCCTAAAATCCAAAACTGCAGAATTTTACCATTTGTACCCCATTATTCAAAACCACAAAATATTTATCCCATTACAACCTTACTTGGCAAAAACTCCGGAAGAAATCATTTCAATAAAAGAAGAATGTCCCATTTTAGAAGAAAAATATTATTGTCAATAAGAAATGAAGTCAAGAGACAATTGTACTATGGAAATATTAAACGGCCAGTCTCCTACGAACTGCTATGCTAACGATGCTCACCTTCAAGAAACTATAATAGAACAAGTCACAAATAACGAAGTTTTAATTATTTCAAATTCGGCGATAAAAATATTAACAAGATGTACTTCTGATCAATATTTGGAAATTAATCATCCATCGATCATCCGAATTCCAGAAGATCGCAAGATTCAAGATGGAGAAGACATATTTTCAACCAACGTGCAAATTAGAAAAGGAAAATCAATAATATTGCCAAAATTAGATACAACATTTTTAGAAGTTCAAACATATAATTCATTAAACTTAACTAAAATAGACTTTGAAGGATATGAAATTAATAAAATTGCTAAAAATATAAAACCTATTCAAGAAATAATAATTCCAAAACAACATACAACAATTAGTTTATTTTCAATAATTTTAGTTTTTTTCATAAGTATAATAATATTTTGGTTCATACGAAAATTACGAAGAAGCAAAAGAAGAACCTGAAGAAAGAAGATATGAAAACAGAAGATATCAAGACATAAAATATTAAATTAGAAGAAACAAATTCAAAATCGAAAAACAACTCCATTATTTTTCGATCTTGGGGATGGAGGAGTTATAGAACTAGAAATTTCTATAAATAAATGAAAATATTATGTTACTATAAATAAGATAGGAAATGCAAAGTTAGCATATACTTTAATATACTCGTATATATAGAAATGTTTAAAATAGCATTGTTATAGTTATATAGTTGTTAAGCTTGGTAGTTAGTTGGCAAAAGTCGTTTTTTAATTCTTAGCATTGTCGGTTGATCATTGGCTTTGTAGCAAGTATTATAATTCTAATTATATTGTAAAATTAAAGTTTTTCAAAATAGTTTTCAGTGTTAAAAAATATAATTCAGTAGAGTTTTTTTATTCACTTTTCTTTTTATACCTATTGTAAATTCTTATATCTGTAAGCTAGACAGCAGAGTTTTTATCCACTTTTCTTTATGTAAGTTTTTCTACCTATTGTAATTTCTTCGTATCAGTATTGTAAATTACTAAGATTTTATTTGTACCTAATATCATCATTGTTACTATACTGTATATATGTATATATTAACCAATTTCAATTGTTAAATAGATTTTATAAAAAAACCCACTTATATAGTTTAATTTATTCAAGATCCTGGCACTCTCCATGAGTTTAGGCTCATGGAAGTGAGAGCTCATACGACCCCAGGGGGTATTATGTTTACGAGTCTCATAGCAATACATATTTGACTTATATTGATAATTAAATTTCAATTTAATGTAATAATAGATTCTTTTATTTCCGATTTAAAACTTTCCTAGTAAGTGATACTGGTATATTGATTATCAGCCGTTACACTCTGGTGAACTGCAAATCAAAGGGTTCATCTGTGAGATGCCCTGAACAATACCCAATTATAAAATTGGTGACTTAATGCACTCTGGAGACTGTATCGTGCTAACAAGCCATAATTGCAAAAAGTGTCAGACGACAACGACGACGACATAGACACACGATTTTCTTTCAAAAACCCTGTTTCCGTGTTTTTCTCACTGAAAAACGTAAAAATATTTAAAAAAAAATCTAAAAATCTCACTTTTTTGGGGAAACCAATACTTTTTTTATCGTCTAGTAGACATGTTGGGCGGAATACTCATCATAAGTGGGAAGTTATAAATATACTCAGTGACAGAAAAATGAAACTGTTTCTAAATAATTCCACTATATGAGAAAATCATATAAATTCTAAAAAATTTGACATTTCTAACAGTAACATGATTCCACAAAGTAAGGGTTGAAACAGTAAATTTAATTGCCCCGAAGGAATAATTTCTTGACCTTGATTTTTTTAGCATGACCATATTTAGAGCAAGCTATGATAACAATATCAACGTTTTAGCTTTGACCATGTTTACCGGAGCACATAAGTAATAGAGAAATTTATAAATTACGGAGACAAAATAATAGAGTGATGGTATAAAGTATCGAATCAGTTTATCATGAAATATGTTATTTCAATACATTCATTGTTAATACTTTAGAAAATATACAATCATGGAAGAATTGAATTATGGTTTAAAAATTTAAAACTCACGATAGAAAGATCTCTACTACGATATAATAATTGTTTTTGTATGAGATTGAAATGAGATTATTACCAAGAAAAATTGACTTTAATCAAGAAAAAGCGGCATTTTCATAAACATAGCAATTGCTATCGTGCACCGTATACTTACTACAGTAAAGTTTATTATTATAGAAACTTTAATCTCGTATTAGCTTGTTAAATAAATTGAATTACTACTTTCGGTCTGATATATTTCTGTTGCTCTAAACTAAAACAAAACATATGTGCATGTGTTTTTAGTTTTTAAAACTATAATTTTGTTTCTATTTTTTAGTTATGGAATGAAATCGATTCAACGTGAAACTAAAGTCTTAGCATTTCATTTTATGTAATTCGTAAGAAGTACGTGGAACTTTTCCTCATAATTTTAATATCATAAACCATCCAAAACAAATGCAAAACCGTGCATAATCGCGTTTTTATAACAAGCCGTGCTTATGAAGGCTGCTAGCAAGTTTAATTTTTGTCATAATGTGTATTATGAATTCTCAAATTAATGAAATTGCATAAAATTTTATATAATAATAACTAGCATGAACAAAACAATAAAAGTTAAATGTGCAATACTGATTATTCGCCATTGTTATTACTAAAATTGTATTTTAAACGCTGCAGAAATTTTTGATTCAACATTGCTTCCTTTCTGGACGATTCAAGTCGTTTTAATTTTGAAACCTTCCATATATTTGTCGACTCTTCAATATAACCTAAGCCACTTATTAAAGGTGATATGGAAATAAACGTAAAAAAAGAATGAGTGAATTTTTCAAAATTTTTATTTCTAGTTTACGTAATTCTCAATATACTTTAATACATAGCCTAAATAAATGAAAGGTAATGATTTGATAAAAGGATTTTTTTAAATTCCAAAAACTAAAAAAATGAATGTGGTTTGGGCCAATATTATATAAAAAAAATTCTCTTTCAACTGTGGTTTGGGCTCGTAACTATACGCACATCTACTTAGGTTTCTAGCACTTCCTCTAAAACTTTGTCATCTAAAGCATAGTCATCAACATTATCTACAGCACGCTGAAAGCTCAGTTAAGTTGCCCCCCCCCCAATTGATATTTTCAACAAAAACATATATGGTCGTAATGTACTCCTAATGCACCAATATGATCCATGAATGATTTTCTTTGCACCACACTCCCCGAGAGACTACAGCTATTTGTTTATGGGAAGGGGGACAAATAAACGCTAGCCCCCCCCAATCGGAATTTTCAAATTCTGTACCCTTGCAT
The DNA here is from genome assembly GCA_963921935.1 of Galeruca laticollis. NCBI lineage: Eukaryota > Metazoa > Arthropoda > Insecta > Coleoptera > Chrysomelidae > Galeruca > Galeruca laticollis. The sequence goes on from OY998180.1 coordinate 151,761,904, forward strand.
CATCAAGCGCTTGTAATGCACCACAATGCTCCATCAAAAAATACTTTGCACTCTTCCCCTCAGTTAGTAGAATCACATTATTCAGAGTAATGTTGCCCCCCCCCCCAAATGACTATTTGTAAAACAGATATACTGCAGTCGAATCCACTTCTAATGCACCACCATGAAAAACAAAATCGCTCCTTCCCCTAGTTACTTAAACCTCAATATATAAAGTAAAGTTGCCCCCCTCCCAATGATAATTTTCAAAAAAAATAAATGTCATCGGAATCCACTTCAAATGCACTCGTATGCACCACCAACAAAAACAAAATTCATTCTCCCCCTAATTAGTTAAACCTTATTATACATAGTAAAGCTGCCCCCCCCAACGATAAATTCCGAAAAAAGAATAGGACAGTGGGGTCCACTCCTAATGCACCACCAACAAAACAAAATCCCCCCTACCCTTACTTAGTTAAACCTCATAATAAAAGTTGGGCCTCCCCATGACAATTTCGAAAAAAAATATATGGCAGCACTTCTTATGCACCACAAACAGAAAGAGAATCACCCCTTCACCTAGTTATCCCTTAATAACAATTTCGGAAAAAAGCATAGGTTATTGGAGATCCCTCCTAATGCTGGTGCCTAGGGGTTTCATCTCTCAAAGTATTCAATCGAACTCTCTACAAATATCCAAACAAATTATAAATCGTATGGTGGGGAGGATCTCATGTTGTATGTGCTTGTATATGTATCTTGTTCTCCAGTTCCCAATAAGAGGAATAAACAAACAACAGTATATAAAAGAAATAGTTATAACCTTTTTATTGAAATAAATTCTCCAAAAATAAGTAACATTTTGAAAAAATATCGACGACGACATACACACAGGTTTTTTTTTCTAAAAACCGTTTTTTTGGGTTGTTGTTGATGGAAAACGTAAAAATAACTCAAAAAAAAATTTCAAATTTCCAACTTTTTTTGGGGTAAACCAATACTTTTCTCGCATATTAGATAGGTTGGGCGGAAAAGTAAAATGTATAAAGACTGTACTGAGAGTTATACAAAGAATGATTTAAAATGATGTTCAGACAGAATATATAATATTGTATAAAAGTGTCTATTATGCGGTTTTACAGGTGGCCACTTGATAGCGCTGCAGACATAACTATTGTAATGTTTTTCTTATTTATTTAAAAGTTTTTATTACGACGGGTGGGATAAATTTATACACATGGTATGTCTACTCACTTAATTTATTTATTCACTAAACTACTCACTAATTTATGTTAAATACACAGTATATTCACTTACACTAATTTATATAAACACTTCACTACTGGTTATTTACTTAAACTTTATTTATATAAATACTTAACAATTTACTATTTCACTGTTCTGCCACGAGATCAAATTGTAAACTGTACTCCGTTGGTAGGCAGTCGCATATATATTAGGTGCCTTCTATTCCGGAAACTTTTCGATTGCGGCTCTCAAAAACAATCGACCTCCCTGGATATATCTAGATAAGAGTAGTAAAAAAAATAATGATAAGCAGTTCGAAGAAATCTCTGGGCCTTCGCCATAATTTAAACTTTCATATATAGTATAAGGCAGAGCTGGATTCAGATATTACACCAGTGTGCGATTTTGTAACATTATCAATCAAATTCATGTCCCTATATTTTATTCATAAAAAATGTCGTAACATTAATATTTTGAGGTGAGACAATAATCATGATATGTTCTAAAATTACTAACAATAAAGAAATGCATAACATATTCATTACAATAAAATAATATTTTCTGTTTGTAACATTTCAAAATTGTTAACTTTGTATATACCATATCATGCAATATTATATAACGGATTGATTTCGTTATAATTCAAATTGAGGGAAGCGTTGATCTTTTTTGGTAACTCAACAGGTCTATAACACAATGGTTGTGGTTCTTCTTTTATGACATCCAAAAAATCAGATGAAAATACTCATCATCTTCCTCATAGCTGGAGCGTTTAGAACAACGCAAATAATGTGAAATACAAATTAGTTTTAACTTGTAAGTTAAAACTAACTATTTTCATCTGATTTTTTGGATGTCATAAAAGAAGAACCACAACCATTGTGTTATAGACCTGTTGAGTTACCAAAAAAGATCAACGCTTCCCTCAATTTGAATTATAACGAAATCAATCCGTTATATAATATTGCATGATATGGTATATACAAAGTTAACAATTTTGAAATGTTACAAACAGAAAATATTATTTTATTGTAATGAATATGTTATGCATTTTTTTATTGTTAGTAATTTTAGAACATATCATGATTATTGTCTCACCTCAAAATATTAATGTTACGACATTTTTTATGAATAAAATATAGGGACATGAATTTGATTGATAATGTTACAAAATCGCACACTGGTGTAATATCTGAATCCAACTCTGCCTTATACTATAGTTGGAAATTAGAAATTTTTTTTTGAGTTATTTTTACGTTTTCCATCAACAACAACCCAAAAAAACGGTTTTTAGAAAAAAAAATCCTGTGTGTATGTCGTCGTCGTTGTCGTCGGCCACTTTTCGTTACATGTCTTGATAGCACGATACAGCCTCCGGAGTGCAACAAGTCACCAATTTTATAATTGAATATTGTTAAGGACTTGTCACAGATGAACCCTATTGATTTTCAGCTCACCAGAGCCAGCACAACGGGTGCTGTAGTTCTAGAAGTACGACATTTTACTCATTTTTTGAGAAATTTCAGTTTGTTAGCACGACACAGCCTCCGGAGTTCATAAACTCACCAATTTTATGTTTGAATATTATTCAGGACACTTCACAGATGAACCCTATTGATTTTCAGCTCACCAGAGCCAGTACAACAGGTGCTATAGTACTTTAAGTACGATATTTTTGATATTTTTCGAGAAATTTAAGTTTCTCAGCACGATACAGCCTCCGGAGTATATATAAGTGACCAATTTTTTGATTGTATATTATTCAGAGCGTCTCAAAGATGAATCCTACTGATATTCAGCTGACTAAAGCCAATGCACCGGGTTCTATGGTACTTGCAGTACCAAATTTTGGTCATTTTTGGAGAATTTTCAGTTTGTTAGCAAGATACAGCCTCCAGAGTGTATACGAGTGACCAATTTTATAATTGAATATTGTTCAAGGTGTCTCACAGGTGTACCCTATTGATTTTCAGCTGACTGTAGGGTATGGATAAATTTCGGTTTGAATGGATGAATTTTGTTTTGCTTACATATTTTCTGTAAGTGAGTCTTGCAAAAACCAACCTCCACTGCTCTTTTTCGTAGACTCAACTTGGGATTTTTTCTTAACGAATACATAGCTAGTGCACTAGCTGCATCATCCTCCTCAACGTACGCCTTTTTTCAATTTCTTTTTGTCTTGAGCAGATCCTGTCTCATCAAACTTCTTTATTAATTTTTTTAATCCACACAGCGTAATAGGTACATCTGGATATTTTTTGTGAAATTTTGCAATTGCATACTGGTACGAAGCTTCCCAAAATTCATACGGTTTTCATAAAACTGGCTATAAAATGAGACGGGTTTTGAAAAACTCGAATTTTAGTTAATTTTATGGGGTTTCAAAATAAGCAAAACTTTTGATCAAGAATGACATTTTTCACTAAAACTAATATTTAAACATTTTTCATCTATAGGATACCCCATCCGTGGACACGCTGTATAAACGAATATTAGATCTTAGACTTGATTTATTATAAAATGTGGCACAATAAAAAATTACCTAAATATGAATGAGTGAAAGCTTATCATATTAAAACCTATTAACATCAAAATAATATAACAAAGTAGAAAATTATTATTTCGTATTACATCACTTTTTACTAATAAATTAATATGCGTATGTGTGAAAGTATAATATAGAGTGACCAAACGAACAATAAATTATCAAGCTCATTATAGATCGAAAACTTTAAAAACAGAACATCAAATGTTTAAAAAAGGCATCAGAAAATTTTCTGAAATGATTTTTCAAATACATACCCATATGAAAACAGTGTATCAAATTGTTAAGAAATATTTAATATTTTGATCGAACTTGACGGTGGAAAATTACGGAAAAGAATGTTGCAGTTAATGTGAAAGAGAGAAGTTCAAGCACTTTCTTTGTTTTCCAACGTTAAACCAAATTCGAGACCCATTGTGGCAAACCATAAAGACACTAATATTAATAGGAATTATTATCGCCGGCCAGTTTGACAGAGTCTATGACTCACATATATATGTTAGTACAGGTCTATATACGCTATTAAAAACTTTAATTTTCGTTTGTTTAGAGATTTCTTTTTTATTCATAAATTTTTGGTTCATTGCATGATATAGTTTTATTGTTTTATCTATTTTCTCATTAATTTCAATATCTTGTTTCCCATTTTGTGCTAAAGTTACTCCTAAATATTTAAATTCTTTTACTTGTTCTATTTGAATATTATCTAGTTTGATTTTAGTTTCAATATTTTGATCTCCTATTATCAATATTTAGGTTTTATGTATATTTATTCTCATTCCTTCTTCTTCCATTGCTTCTTTCCATATAATTAAGTTTTCTTGTAGTTGTTTCTCGTTTCCTGCCACTAATACCACATCATCAGCAAATACTCCTTCAGATATTACAACTCTGACTAAATTTTTATAACCCACAAACATGGCTTTGGTTTTACTTTCACATTTCTTAATTATAGTATCCATGTGTACATTTAATAGGATTGGGCTTAGTCCTCCACCTTGTCTTAATCCCGTCTCTGTTTTGAATCCCTCTGATTTTTTATTATTTTTTATTACATAGTTAGTGTTTGTTTTATATAGATCTTGGATTATTTTGCTATTTACGCCTCTTTCTTTCAAGCCTATCCATACTTTTGTTCTAGGGATTGTGTCGAATGCTTCTTCCAGATCTACGAAAGCTAGATATATATTTTTATTTTGTGGTTGTCCTTTCAATTATTTGTTTGATTGTAAAAATATGATCTTGAGTGCTTCTCCCAGGTCTAAATCCACTCTGTGGGCTCGAAAATTGTGTTTCTAATATTGGTATTAATCTGTTGTTTATTATTTGTTCATAAATCTTTACTATAGTGTTCAGCAATGTTATTCCTCTATAATTACTTCAGTTCTTTTGGTCTCCTTTCTTATGTATAGGTGTTATTAATGCTGTCCCCCATTCTTCCGTTATTTTTTCGTTATGCCAAGCTTTATTTAAAATGTCAAGTGTTATTTGGGTGCCTACTTCTCCCAAGTTTTTATCACTTCAGCCGTGATATTATCATGTCCTGGTGCGTTTCCATTTAATATTTCTAATACCGTCTTCAGTTCGTCCATTTTAATTTCTTCAATTTCAGTTTCCTGGTCGATATTTCTTGTATTTTCGGGTTCTTCCATGCTCTCCTCACTTTCTTGTGTTTGTTGTCCTAGTAATTCTTGAAAATGTTCTCTCCATCTATTAATGATATCAGTTTCGTTTTTTAGTATTTCTTGCTTTTTGTTTTTGATATAAAATTCACTTACTGGTTTTTCTTTTCTAAATAATTTTAAAACTTTGTGTAATAGTTTTTGATTGCTTGAACTGTCCGTTTCCATTTTATTTCCAGAATCGGACCACGTCTTTTCTTTTGCCACTGCTACTAAATCTTTAACTATTTTTCTTTGTTTTTTGTAAATTTCATATTGCTCTGGAATATTATTTGTTGAATATTTGTTCCATTCTCTTTTTTTTATTTTTAACTTCTTCTTTAATACCATTGGTCCACCATGCTGTTTGTTTTTTCCGATTATCTGTTTTACAAGTTCCACATATTTCGGTAGCTGTGTTAATAATTATGTCTTTTAAGATATTCCATCCCTGTTGTGTATTTGACTCTTTTACGTCGTTTATTTTGTCCTTCAGCTTTTTTTCCGTTTGTTGTTGATATCTTCTTGCTGTATTTATGTTTCTAAGTTTATATGTTCTTATCGAAATCTTTTATTACTTGTGTTTCTTTTGTTATTTTTCCTATTACTGCGTTGTTATTTTTTATTTTTGCTGTTAGTAGATAGTGGTCGCTGTAGATTTCTGCCCCTCTCCTCACCTTTACGTCTAATACGTTTTGTTTTTCTTTTCTTTGTACCAACATATAATCAATAATTGATTTTTCGTTTCTACTTGGTTGGACTCTTGTGTATTTATGAATATCTTTGTGTTTGTAGAATGAATTTGTAATTATTAAGTCATGTAATTGGAAAAATTGTCTTTTTCCATTATTGTTACGTGTTTCTTCTCCATACTGACCTATTATTGTTTTGTGTTCATTACCTTTTTTCCCCACTCTACTATTGAAATCTCCAGCGATAAATATTGTTCCTTGTGTCTCTTCTGTGATTGCTGTTAGATCTTCCCAGAATCTTTCTTTATCAGCTACTTTTTCGTTTTCATCTGGGCCATATACTGATATTATTGTTCTACTATTTTGTACTGATTGATCTCTCAGCTCTACCAGAAGGATTCTTTCGGAGACAGCTTTCCATGTTATAATTTCATTTTCTAACTTCTTGTTAATTATGCAACCTACTCCAGCGGAGGCCTTTTCGTTCATTGTTACTCTACTATATATTAGCGTGTCCGATTTCTTGTGATATTTTACCTATTTCTTTTTTCTTCGTTTCACTTAGCACAAAGATTTCCAGTCCTGTTTTTTTCAAACTCCTTTTCCAATTCTATTTCTTTACCATATATGCTTCTAATATTCCATACTCCTAACCTCCAATTTTTTTATTTAATATCTGTTTCAATTTTATTATGTTTTTCACTATTTTTTATTGTTTTAATATCCTTTGTTCTGTCATCCGCATTCGTTTCCTTTTTCATTGCTGGTTATACTTTTCCTATTCTTTCCATATCTTCGATATCTAGTTTTTTGCTGTCATTTTGGTTATTTTTCGAATTTGTTCTTCGAAGCTTTCCCCCTTTGGTGATCTTTCTTCTACCGTTCTCTTATTTCTATTCTTTGTGACGACTTCCTCTTGTTCCATTTCCTGTTGGCCATTTTCGTTTTCATTTTGGTATATTTCGTCATTAATGATTAGTTTGTTATACCTTAACAGGGCCTTGTAACCTCTTTGTCTTGCTCCCTTAAGTTTGGGTAGAAGGTATTTTCTCTCTTCTTGCACGTTTTTAGGAAAATCTTCGTCGATCCAAATTTCTGTACCTTTAAGATTTTTCGCATCTTTTAGTATCTCATCTCTAAGACTCCTTTTTGTGAGTTTTACTAATATCAGTCTTCTTCTATTTTTTATGAGTTTTCCAAGTCTTCTGGTCTCCTCTACCTCCTCATCTTCTTTAAAATTAATTCTTATTTCTTGTATCATTATTTTTATTTTTTATTTGGTTTCTGTTTCGTTTTCCATATCCTCGTCAAAAATTTCTTTCACCACAATATATTTCGATCTGATTTCTCTTTCTAATTTATCTATTCTGTCTTCCTGTTCGGCTACTTTTTCTTTCAGCTTTTATTTTTGTCCTTAATTTTATTCATTTCGCCTATTAATGTATCAAGTTTATCATTCATTGTGCCCATGTTGCCTCCTATCTCTATCAAAATCGCTCATTTTTTTTCTCGTTCTTTGGTCGCGGAAAAAGCAGACCCCGGCCAACCCGTCGGAAGTCTTACTTTTATCGACCTTATTACGTTATTAAATTTTTATTATTTAGTTATTCGTGGGTTTCCAGTTTGTTTTGTGGATCTGGCAACCTCGCTTTATTTTTGGTCAGAGTTTCTTTTTGCTAGGTGGTAATTAATAAGATAATTAATGTTCTTTGATTATACTTATCACTTAAACTGGTATATACTTTCTTGTCTTTATTGTTTTGTTTGGGTAATAGTCAATAAAAATCACTTATGGAAAGATTGTTTTTAACTCACTTTAGTTATATAAGTTAATAATTGAAAATCTCTGTATTTCTCAAATTTTCGAGTTTAATTCAGGAGACAATTCAATTACTATTCACTCACTTAACGCCACGTTCGTGTGTGTTTACGAATATTGGGGTAACGGCAAGTTAATTAAAGAAAACTCTTGTTACTGTTATTCTTCCAAACTTTCGGAAACGTTTAATTCCATTATCAAGGATAAGTAAAATGAGATTGTTATAAATTGGTAAATATAATTAAATTTAAATTTTTAAAAAAAATTTTTTTCAATCATAAATCATTTTGACAGATTCATGAATATGAACATTTTCTTTATATGCTAAAATGTTTGAAAAAATTAAAATCTTTACCTAAAATAAAATTATTTCTAAAAATAATCAAATTTTATTTATATAGCTTTAATTATGTATAAGAATTTGAAATTTAGTTATTTTTATTATCAATTGTTAGTAGATAATAATAAATATCACTCAGATTATTATGGTCACTTTTTTTGTTGATAGTATTAGGTTCTTGAAATATGAGCCATTTCTAAGAAAAGTCTTTTTTTGGTATTTGGTTGTATGTCCAAAATATTAACAGATTCAAAATCCATAAAGTGATCATTATCAATTACATGTTCAGATAAAGCACATCTTTCAGGATGTAACTTACAATCGCTCTTATGGAGACTTCTACGGTTCTTTAATTTCTGACCAGTGTGACCAACATATTTTTTATCACAATTTTTGCATGGAATAGAATATATTTTATTTGGAAGATTAAGAATTGAAGTTTTGTCTTTCAAATTAGTGAAAATAGATTTTATGGTTAAGCATGTTTTATTGGCAATTCTAATGTTGTTCATTGGTTTAAAAATCCTACTCAACTGTGGTGTTATTTCTTTAATATATGGTAATGGTACATAATAAATTAGTTAAAAACATACTATTTAATTATTCTCCAACTATAGACATTGCAGACATTAATATTAGAAACGACCAATCAGATAATATAAATTATAATCTTTCTTCAAACCAAATTATTACTTCATGTTTTTCCATTTCATCTATTCTCATTACCACATCGGCTTCCATATTTTTGATAACTAACATATTCATATCTATTGAAACTCCCTCTATCTCAATATCTCCTGTTACTGTCATATTTACTTCAGTTAATTTTTTTTCCATTAAGTCCAATTAAATGTATTCTTGGTATTCTGTTTTCTGTCAATTTTTTAATTTTATTAACTACATCTTCCTTAATTATTGATGCTTCTGACGCACAATCAATTAAATAAAATCTTCCCATACAAATTTCCCCATAAATACAATAATTAACATTTATTTAATTTTGTCTTCTTCTAAATTTATGAATTCACTTGGATGTTCATAGTTACATATAATAATAATTTTATTACTACCCTGATTATTTATAAAAAATGTTCGTTATTTTCATTTCCTTTTTCAATTTGTATCTCATTACATCTGCTATCATTTATCCATTCACTGTCTTCATTTCTTTCTTGTCTTCTATTCTCTATTCATTTGTTTTGTATTGTTATAATTTTAATTACTTCTAAGTTGTTGTGTATTATTATCATATTTTCTCCAAATTATTTCCACTCCATGATTTTGTACTCTATAATATTCTGTACTAATTTGTACCACAAACATTTTTAACGGCAACCCACTTGAACAACCCCTTGCTTTGATAAATTGAGCAGCAAGCCCATTATCCTCCGATATTTTCAAAATCTAGAAAAACGAAATATTAAAGTCGATTCTATTAAAAGATTAAAACTGAATTTGTACCACAAAAAATATTTCAGAATATTAAAGTTAAACAATTTAAACAACCCCTGCTTCAATAAGTTGTACAGCAAGCCCATTATCTTCCGATCTTTAAAAAATTTCTTGAAAAACGAAATATAAACGTCGATTCAATTAAAACTGAATTTGTACTAATTTGTACCACAAAAAATATTAACGTCCCACCCACTTAAACAACCCCTGCTTTGAAAAGTTAAATAGCCAGCCCCTCCGATATTTTCAGAATTTCTTGAAAAACGAAATATTAAAGTAGATTCTATTAAAACTGAATTTGTACCACAATAAATATTTCAAAATATTAAAGTTAAACAATTTAAACAACCCCTGCTTCAATAAGTTGTATAGCAAGCCCATTATCCACCGATCTTTTCATAATTTATTGAAAAACAAAAATAAAAGTGTATTCCATTAAAACTGAATTTGTACTAATTTGAACAACAAAATATTTTAAACACCGATTTAGACTGAAGTACCAAAAATTAAAATAAGCCCTTTTGGCGTTTTGTGCACTGCTTAATTACTACAAAAAATACATGCTAAAATTTTTTCAACCACTAGAAAAATTATTAAGAATTATTAAATAAAGGCTTCAATCGGCAATAGAAGCGGTAGATCAGATGTCAGACACCTCTCATCTGAAAAACTAAAAAATCGCCACACACACTCCTTTCGGTTTTTGCTAGAGTAACAAAAAAATGTTTTACATACGACCACCCCTGTAAGTAGTCAAAAACACACAGTCGGCAATCGATGAAAGACGTCTATTACGCACAGTAAAACAAAATGCACGGCTGTAAAGTAAATCGCACGGCTTCCATAGCAACCACTTAGCAACTGTCAATAGACGTAACTACTTTATTCAAAATGTATTACTTAGATATTTGACGTTGAATTTTATGCTATATATAAATGGTAGATAACATTTATTAGATATGAGATTGCATTTAATACTAAGAGTTATTTGGAATTATATGATAATTGGTTCCGTTTCATTCAATCCGCATCTTTTAGCTGTCTGAATGTATCTCATATTAGTAAACAATAGTATATTATACACCAAGCGACTAAAGTGGCCCATTTAATTCCGCGGGTGGTGTTTGATTCCTGAGGGAAGTAATCCACCTAAGGGATTATTGTCACTTTAGTCGAGAGGTGTATACGCTATTTTATGCAATTCCGGTAACCCTACATACATTTTTAATAAAAATAAATACTACCTACTTAGAATGGACTTTTACAAAACTTGGCTGGGCATCGAGGGTGAACTTCTAAGATGCTTGACTGGGCATCAAGGAGCGACTTTTATGAAACTTGGCTGGACATCGAGGATATACGTTTTTATTTGTACTATAAATCCCTTAATAAGGTTATAAATACTGTACAAGTAGGTCGTAAAGTATAGTACGTAACTCGTGTCGTAACGCATTTTATGCAATCACGGAATGACGCACTCGCCGATACGCGGCTTCGGGCGTAAATTTTCCGTTCGTGCGTAAAATGCTTCTTACAACACACGTTACGTAATATACTATTACAATTTTCCATCCAATCATGTTTACTAAGCCGCCAAGTAGTCAAAAAAAGTGATAACACCAGAATATGATGCCATTCTTATCTTCTAACTGCCTGGAACTATTTGCGCCTTATTACCCACCTACACAAGGGAAAGAAAACTTTTTTGTCTCGTTCAAATAATTGCCACGATTATCCCAAAAGACCTCACTGAAAATAAGAGTAAGTATCTATGACAAAAATTATTGTAATGTTTTTTTGTTATTTATTTAGACAATAAACGGGTGGGATAAATTTTAAACACTCGGTATGGCTACTTACTAATTTATTGAAACACTAACTCACTAATCACGAACACTTAATTTATATATACAGTATATTCGCTTAGACTAATTTATATAAACAATACACTAATTTATTTGTTTAACTCACGATGTCAAATTATAAACTCCACTCCCTCTTCCTGATCAGTCCCTTTATATATTAAATCCATTTTTACTAGTAAATTCCGGACTGCGGCTTACACACACAAATAACTTTTCTGGCCTTTTCTAGATAACTCTGGTCACAAAAACCAGTTCTAGATAAGATAGTCTCAATCGTAAACAGTTTTTTATAACTGCGTATCCACCATAATTTTAACTATTATACCTGCCTTAGACAGGGTCGATTTTAGGGACTATACCAGTGTGCTGTTTCGTAACATTACCCCCTCCTTAAATGGAAGTTCCTCCTGGACTTTTTGTGTAGCCGAGACTGGATGTTTGAATCGGCAACTGGCCCCATTTCTACACTTTCCGATCTTATGGAAATAGCAGGGCACCGTCTTCATCGGATACTGATAACGGGGGTTGTAGCTGCAAATTAATATCTGGACACCGGTATCTTGGAAGATAATCTCTACCATGTTCCTGATGATTCGCCAATCCAACTGGTTACTCGCTATCTTAGGCATAGCCAGTTTCTTCACGTTGGATTCCAACACATGGTCTCGGAGGTTTCGAAGTGCTTCCCACACATCGCGGTAGGTAGATCGATCTTGGAATTCATTTTTAGTTACCACGTAGAAGACGTACCGCGAATTATGTTTCAGTTTCAGTGTCTTGCCAGGGGCTGGAATCTGGTCTTAAGTTTTTCTAATTGCCCGAACTTCTTTCGAAAGACGGTTGCCAACCCTCGTGCGGTCTTGATACGGGCGGGGATGTTGTATGCCAGTGAATAATCTTCCGGGAGAGTGAACAAATCTTGTTGTTGTTCCGAAGTGACTCCATATCTAACTTTCCTGGTACCCCCATACGCGCCCATAAATTCATCGAAGGTGGGGTCAGACACATCTCGAATAAGGTTTACTCCTTCCTCTATGTCATGGTCTCCTTCGAATGGCGCTAGTCGGTTTTGGTGAACTACTTTTGGTTTTCCGTTGGGGATCTTGCTTATGCGATATAAAACATCATTGATCCTTTTCTTGATTAAGTATGGACCTTCCCAGAATTTCTGTAATTTTGGAGAAAATCCTTTTCTCCTCGTCGGGTTGTGTAACCATACTTTGTCCCCTTCTTTAAAACCGCCTTCTGTGGCCTGCGTGTCGTACCGACTTTTCATTCTGTCGCTGGCAACTTGAAGATTTGTTCGAACTAATTCATGAATATCATCAAGCCTTCTTCTCAATTGGATTGCGTAGTCTTCGCCTGCTAGATCTTCTCCAGGCCGGCAGCCAAATTCCAGGTCACAAGGAAGCCTCATTTCACGTCCAAACAGGATTTTCGCAGGTGTTTCACACGTGGACTCATTGACGGCAGATCGATAAGCCAATGCGAATAGGGAGAGATACTGGTCCCAATCTCTCTGATGGCTGGATACTACTTTGGACAATAGTCCTGTTCATTATCTCGACCATTCCATCTGACTGTGGATGTAATGCTGTTGTCCTGGTCTTCATTCCCAGCTTGTCGCAAATCTCCTGGAATAGATGGCTTTCCAAATTTCTTCCCTGGTCACTGTGGACTTCCAAGGGTACTCCATATCGGCTGATAAATTCCTTCACCAATACATGCGCGACAGTTGTGGCCTCTTGGTTCGGGATAGCGTAAATTTCCACCCACTTTGTGAAATAATCCATTACAACCAGTATGTACTTGCTACCATTTTCTGTCGTCGGAAATGGTCCAGCGATATCTAAAGCAATCCTTTCGAAAGGGCTTCCAACATTGTACTGTTTCATGGGTGCCTTTCTCTTGCGATGTGGTCCATTACTCGTAGCACAAGTCGTACATTTCTTACACCAGTCCTTCACATCGTCGGAGCTGTTCATCCAATAAAACCTTTCACGGACTCGCTGAAGGGTTTTCTTCACTCCCAGATGACCTCCCGATGGACTGTCGTGTAACTTCTTCAGTACCTCAGCTACTCTCGCTCTCGGGATAACTATCTGTCTTCTCTTCTCGGAACCATCATCGTTCTCAAGGATTCTTTTCAATATGCCCTCTTCCAGGACAAGGGAGTCCCACTGAGTTCAATATGCCCTCTTCCAGGACAAGGGAGTCCCACTGAGCCCAATATGCCTTTAGTGTCGGTGAAAATCTTGACACTTCTTGCCAGGTAGGTCGCCGATTTTCTTCCTTCCATTGCTGGATCATCTTCAGGTGAGGATCATTCTCCTGATCTTCTCTGATCCTGGTGGGTGACCATTCCTCGTTGAATACAGTAGTTCTTGAAACTGCAGCTTCCCTAGATTCCACCTTGTTGCAGTGGGAGCAGTTTGTTGGGCACGACCGTCTGGACAAAGAGTTGGCTTTTCGGTGATTCACATCAGCAGAATGTTCACCTCCGTCTGATTTCCCCTGTGGCTGGAGTTCTTGGGTTACAGGAATCTTGTGGCGCTTAGACGGACTGCGTACGTGCTCTAGCTCGCCACACTCCCGGCATTTGATCTTCTTCGGCATCTTGTCTGCCATACCTTTCAACAAGTTGACGATCTGATCAAGTTTGTCATCGTTATCTTCTTCCTGCATGGTTCTACCTTTGTTGTACCGCGAGCTTTTCTTGGCTGCTTTGCATTAAAGAGGTTCTTGGTTTACAGGAGTCGTAGGACGCTTACACGAACTGCGTGCATGCTCTAGCTCGCCACAATTACAGCACCTGATTTTCTTCGGCTTCTTGTCTACCATAGCTTTCAACAAGTTGACGATCTGGTCAAGTCTGTCATCGTCACCTTCTTCCTGTATGGTCCTATCTTTGTTGTATCCCGAAGCCATCGTGGCTGCTTCATATTCAAGAGCAGCAGTCAATGCATCGGCCAATGTTTTAGGATGGGCTAATCGAAGCGTCTTCTCTATATCGTGGTCACACAAGCCGTCAATAAAGGCCTGGATGCCTAAACATTCCATCATGTTCTCTGGTGCTGATGGATAAGCAAATCGAACTAGTCGGGCAATATCCATTTCATACTCTTGAAGGGGTTCGTCACGTTTCCGCCTTCGGTTCTTCAGCTGGAATCTGTACAACTGTTCCAAATGTTCGTGACCATATCGCATGTCCAACCTCTTCTTCAGCTGCTCGAAGTCATCCGTTTCTTCAAGTGGTATCGTCTGTAGTACATCTAAGGCATCTCCCCGAAGCGCGATAGTTAAGTTCACTGCTTTCTCCTTATCGGACCAATTATTCACTCTAGCGGCTGCTTCAAATTGTTTCACATAATTGGTCCATGACATTTTTCCATCGAACGTTGGGGCCTTAACTCGGGTAAAACTGCCAATGTCTTCAAATTTAGGTAGTGTTTCTGGCTTGGAAGGTTTCGTGTGCTCGGTCTTTTTTTCTTCCTCTGGCGTGCCTCGCGTTCTTGAATCGGCAATCTTTTCCTCTATCTCCTTGATTTTCTCGTCTATCGTTGTTATCTTGTTTTCAATGTCTGATTTTAGAGACGTAATTGTATTCTCGACGTCAGCAGCAATGTCATTTTTTAACGATAAGATATCGGCAGAAATGTCATTCTTCATGGTGGAAATCTTCTCGTCCATATTAGTAGAAATATTATTCTTCATAGTAGAAATCTTCTCGTCCATGGCAGAAAAATCGTTCTTTATATTAGCAGAAATATCGCTTTTCATTGTGGTAATCTTCTCATCCATGTCAGCAGAAATATTAGCAGAAATTGACGAGATTAAGGTGGAAGCCTCGTCATTGAATAAAAATGATTCTGGATCAAAGCCGTCGTTTTCCAGTGCCACTTTAAGTCTTTCTACTAATTCGCTTTTCTTACCGGACGTTTCCAATTCTGCTCTTAATTCCGCCATTTTCAGATCACATAGTCTCTTGGCCATTTTTACGTTGCAATTTATTTATATTAACCCACACCTGACACCAATGTAATGTTTTTTTGTTATTTATTTAGACAATAAACGGGTGGGATAAATTTTAAACACTCGGTATGGCTACTTACTAATTTATTGAAACACTAACTCACTAATCACGAACACTTAATTTATATATACAGTATATTCGCTTAGACTAATTTATATAAACAGTTCACTAATTTATATTCACTAATTTATTTGCTTAACTCACGATGTCAAATTATAAACTCCACTCCCTCTTCCTGATCAGTCCCTTTATATATTAAAGCCTATTTTACTAGTAAATTCCGGACTGCGGCTTACACACACAAATAACTTTTCTGGCCTTTTCTAGATAACTCTGGTCACAAAAACCAGTTCTAGATAAGATAGTCTCAATCGTAAACAGTTTTTTATAACTGCGTATCCGCCATAATTTTAACTATTATACCTGGCTTAGACAGGGTCGGTTTTAGGGACTATACCAGTGTGCTGTTTCGTAACATTATGGATTTCTAATTGTAATTATAACAATATATTTATTATTAGAGGCAAAACAATACATAATATCAAAACAAAAATGTCTGGAAGTAAGTAGGTAGGTGACAAGGTTTCATGAAACACTTGATTTAACAGATTATCTAAATTTTGATCCATTTTGAACTTACATCAGTACGACTGCTGTGAGGCGAAGACACTACATTAAAAAGCCTTTTTCGGGGAAAACTGGGTGGGTACAAATTAGTCCTATAATCTAAAATTAATAATATTTAGTTACTTTTGATACTAAATTTTTAACGATTTATTTGGAAATTAATAAAACACGTGGTCTAATTTATTATAATTTATAAACAAAATAATATAATAAAAAAACGCTTTTGGGTACAAATTAGTCCCAAATTCAAAGTTTAAAGGCATGCTGTTATTTGTTTTTATAAAAGCCCTTTACAGGGAAAACCGGAAGGGTAAAAATCCTATTTTTTGGGTAAAAATTAGTCCTAAATTCAAAGTTTAAATATATGGTATTAAAATTTGATTTTGTTAAGGTGGGGTGCTAGCTTGAGCTCAAACTAACACATTAAATAGAGGAGGTACAAATTCGAATTTTTGGGATACAAATTCAAATTTTTGTGTTACAGATTAGTCCTTAAATATACATCAATTTATTTTTAATTTAAAATAGGGGGTGCTAACAATAATAACATGTATAAGTTACTTGGAAATGTCACATATACAAAACATCTACTGACAAGGGCTACACAATCAATAGGACATTATACGGCAATGTGTTTGAGAGCCAGTGTATGGATTGAATACAGCGATCTCGAAAAAAAAGGAAAAAGTGGTTAAAGAAACATTTGAAAAATACCAGAATCGACTTTAATATTTCGTTTTTCAAGAAATATTGAAAAGATCGGAGAAGTATGGGCTTGCTATTCAATTTATCGCAACAGGTATTGTTTGAGGGGGGGGGGGGGGTTGACGTTTATATTTTTTGTGGTACAAATTCAGTTTTAATGGAGTCGACATTAATATTTCGTTTTTTAAGAGATATTGAAAAGATCGGAGAAATATGGGCTTGCTATTCAATTTATCGCAACAGGGGTTGTTTGAGTGGGTTGACGTTAATTTTTTTTTGTGGTACAAATTAGTACAAATTCAGTTCTAAAATTTCCTGTATTAATTTTCATTTTTTTCAAATTATCATTAATTTGGGCTTTCCAGGTTAACATGAAGCTAGCAGCGCCATGTTTTTTTCTTTAACGGGTAAAGGTACAACATTATTTTTTGTAGCACAAATTAGTACAAAATGAGTACTAAAAATTGTAATAGGTTTTATTTGATTCTGCCGAAATGGTTCTGCCAGCTTCACAGAGGTAATATTTTCTATAACATGTCTATTAAAATGCCTGGAAATATAGAATACAATCTCTTCTTCCTTCATTTTGGGATTTAAATATTGTGCAATATTATATAATTTCATGGCATAATAATTTAACTTTGTGATTTTATTATAATCAAATTTTCCAAAATATAATTTTTCTCTGCATGACTTTTGTGATGTTTCTCCCCAGAAATATTCCATCTTCAAAATCTTCTTCATTTCTCTTGGAGTGAACCAAACTAATACGTTTCCCTCCAAATTAATTCTTACTATTTCTTTATAATCTTCAAATTGATTAATATTCCGTGTTCGATTTTTTATAATATTTAAAACTATTTTGGGATGTATCTTATTAATATCCCCGTTAAATTTACAATATATAACATTTCCTAGATGTACAACATGTGTCGAACAATTTCCATTATTATTCTGAAAATTTCGCCTGAACTTTCTAATTTATCCTCCATATCTACTTGCACCTTTCTTCTTTCTTCTATATATTGTTCTCTAGTAATACTTGTCATTTCTTCTATTTGTTGCCTTAATGCTTCTTCTGTCTTATTTATTTTCCTCTCGCTTTTAATAATCCTATTTTCAAATTTATTAAAATTCTTCAATATGTTCTTTTCGATTTTTATTACTTTTTTTCCAATTCCTCTTCTAGAACTTTAATTTAAAAGTATTTGGCCGAATTTTAAAATTTAAACACTGTTGTAAAGAGAATTGAAAGGGCTTTAAAATGATATCTTACTCGACCCCTAATGCCATTTAAATAGTTTGAGGTGATGCTTACCCCCGCTAGAGGATCAAAGTAGCGAGTCCAAAATACCGGAAAAAAGTGTCTCCCATTGATCAAAAATCGACAGGTCTCTGAGTTTTTTTAAAACGATGTCACAGTTCCTGATAATGGCGGTGTTTCGTTTTCGTCCGGCCACCCTGTATATATAGTCGACCAATTGCTTTCATAGATTGGTCACGACTAAATAATATATACCTACTACTCAAAACAAATATCGCATATTTACTTAAGTCGCCATATTTAAACAGCAAATAAAAATAACTTTGATTTAAATATTTCTTACAGGGTAAGGACATATGTTTGAAGGAATTTTCCGAAGTGTTGCAAAATTTACACAAAATTGACGAAATAGGGCAACTTTCAATTTTTTAGTATTTGATTTCGATTAAAACCAAAGAACAAAATTAATATAACTGTCCGGCCATAACAAATTTTACACTACAAAACATCAACTCCCTCTAGCCGTTACAACTACCCTGCAGCGCCTCCCTATACTTAAAATTAAATTTTGAACACACTGCTCGGAAATTCTATTTCATTTCTCTAAAAGAGCTTTAGACAATTGTTCCAAAGTTTCCGGTGGATTTAATCTTCCTCTAACGGCTCTTCCGAGTGCATCCCACACGTGTTCAATTGACTTGATTGTATCCCTCAGTTGACAGAATAATAAACGTTTGTGTCTCAGTATTTGGCAAATGTCTAGTAAGACGTCTGATGTTGTTCAAATCTCAAATTTCAGCGAAACTCTATGGTCAACTAATCGAATAGTCCTGCCATTGATAATTAAGAAATATAGCATTTTACACTTGTAGAGAACATCAGAATAAATGATAACGAACCACATAAATCATATCTTCTGGAATTTGCATAAAAAGATTTAATGTTTTTAATACTAAATATCTTAGTTTGCAAATTTTATGAATAAGGTATTTTGTACAGGGTTTTCCAAATATGGGATAATTGTTTTGAGTAGTGTACTTTAATATAAAATTACCACTTGCTAGATTTTTAAAGAGCAAGGCAATATTGTCGTATAGCTAATATTTGACACGAACGACCAAAATTATCAAACCTCATGCGACGTTCGAAATTGTGCCACAAAGTCACGGAGTGATCTCACCTGATATTCGCGAATAAAAATACCACAAGGTAGCGCTCTACTAAAGACGGGATGGTACATTACTTGAAAATTCAAACTAGATCAATTCGGGGATTCTAGATTAATCAAGGCAACTTAATTTGTTTGGTTTGTTTAATATTACATCATTATTTGTCAAACGTATTAATTTATATTACTTTATTGTTGCATAAAACGTGAGATGAAAAAAAACAAGTACAGAAAATTCTAATCATTAGGTACATTGTCATCATAAAAAAGAAAGTGACTTTTTTAAACATTAATTGACCAGTATATAAGGACAATAGTTATTTACATTGCAAACTGCGAAAGCTCACTTTTAGGTGTGAGGAGCTTTTAAATGGCCGAGGCGAAGCGTGAGCGGATCCGAGCACTATTTAATAAAATACCATAACTTTGTGATTATAATAAAATTAGGTGACTTGTCGTTAACGCTACTTTGGTAACAATACAAACGCATTATTGTACATTTGTCAAATATAATTGAATACTCTGACGTAAAGTAACATGAATTTTGTTAAAGAAGCTTCAAATATTACGTGCAGAAGTTTGTTGCCGGACAAATCCAAAGATCGGTA
Organism: Galeruca laticollis; assembly: GCA_963921935.1. Lineage (NCBI taxonomy): Eukaryota > Metazoa > Arthropoda > Insecta > Coleoptera > Chrysomelidae > Galeruca > Galeruca laticollis. The sequence goes on from OY998180.1 coordinate 151,781,913, forward strand.
CAATCAAGATTACGAAAATTTCATGAAATGATGTGCAACGAATATTTCCATAATAACTGAAGATCTGTTATTGGCATTTTTCCTAGAAAAATCAAAAACATTATGGTCAGAATTACTACATGTAGAAATTGACTATTTTTATAAATAAAAACCAGGACATCGAAATTTAATCGCTTAAAATCATTTTTCTACTTCCGATACTAAAACCGCACTTTGAACACGGGTTTGATATACACAAAACGACTCTTTAATCACTAGTGTTTAAAATACGAAAAGTCACATCTTTTGTTTTTTAAACGTCAAATCAAGTGTATCTTTTGTATGTTAAATTTCATGTTCCGTGATAATTTTGTCATTCTGCGTCATTTGATTTGCCAGTCAGCTGTCAGCCATCGTCCGTCATGTAATGAATATAATTCAAATATAATATAATTTTTTCCTTCCCGCGGGCGAAGAAAAAGTATAGTAAGTTAAAAACATCTTTAGTCACTCGTTTCACAAGGAACGAGTGGAGCGAAGCGGAACTCGTGACTAAAGTAACCTTTTTGACACTTGGTACTTAATATACTATTATAAAAAGACGAAATGATGGGTATCAGCCTCGAAAGTCTCAAGTATTTACAAAGGATGAAATTTTTGTTAGAAGCTCCAGATGGAATATATTTAATGAAAAAAGAATAGCTATTTTTGGGGTAGCTGGGGAATGCTAAACTGACGAGAGCTATACAATTTAAAAGTGAGGGATGTGGAATATAAAAATAGTGTCATGTTGGTCAAATTCTCACTACAAAAAACTATGCGCAAAGAAGATTTGTAGTCACAGAACACAGAACATTGGCTAGCATTTGTTGATCCTTATATGCAGCTCCGGCCGAAAAAAGCTCAAGATGAACGCTTCTTTTATCGGTAAGAGCGTGGCAGATTGCAAAAATGCTATGAAATACCCAAATTTCTTAAAATCTCAAACCGAAATCAGTACACCGGCCACTCGTTTCCCAGAACGTCTTCTACATTATTAGCCAGTGCCCGGATGTGGACATTTTATATATGAAAAAACATGGGGGGTGTGGTAGAAGTCGTCAGCGGTGGCGGAAGGATATATAGCAGACTCCATGAACCATAAAATAGAAATTGCTAATAAAACCATGCCCGAAAAATCGATACAGATTCAATAAAACTAAAATCAAGAAAACGAATCTCATGTCATGCTAATCGACAAAGAAGTCAATATTTGTAGTGCCGTTGCATTTGGCCAATAATTTCAACATTTACCTTTAAATATTTATGGAATATACAACAATTGTCATTTTACATTTAATTATCCTTCAAAATAAATATTAATCAAGTTGACATTTTTGCTTTTTGTCGTCCAAGGCACGAAAGTTTTTCATACCTAGCATGTTTTACTTTCTCTTTAAATTGCCTTATCAAAATCGTATATAGTTGGGTCAAGTCTGCTCTCGAAGACTTTGTGGAATCTACTCATGTTATTTAACAATTTTAAAAATGCAAGATAAGGCAACGTCGCATTTATTCGTGACATTCATCCGCATCTGTAAATAATAAATTTCATTACAAGTGAGCAAAATGAATACACAAGCATATAATTGGTTGCATACTCTGCTGCTGTACAATGTTTTCATGGGATTACCTATTACAAAATAATTGGGCTAAAATTAAATTCTGTAGATAATGAAATAGAAAATTCTAACATACCATCAAGACTTACAGAAAAAAATGAAAATATGATTATTAATCCATGTACAGGAGTGATCTACAGTAGAAACGGTGAAGTTTTTCCAACACGTGACTTAGTTGACGATATTATTCAACACATACTATGTTGGTGTACTGTCTTCTTTTAATAACAGAAAAGCCAAATTACACAACTTTTGTCTCAAATATTTTGCTCTAAAACGATTGGTTTTAAATTATAAGTATACATATGGGAAGTAGAAATGATCCAAAATGCTAATACCTCCGTTCGGAGCAGATTTACGGCAACATGTATATAAATAAAATTAATCTGCAGCTCAAAATATACAACCATTGTTACAAAAATTTTTGTCTAAAATGATCCGTTTACATTTTTAACCCCTCTTTTTTAATTTACGTTTGCCATCAAAACTTTATTGGTTTGTACTGAAATTGTTTCCCGTTCATGTTTGTGTTACTAGTTACTACAGCTCAGGTGGTTCTAACTTAAATATGCCCCTATTCAGTGTTTCGATTTCAAATTATTTTGCACAGATGTACGAATTTGCGTGTGGTCTTTGTGGTAGCCACAGCTAGTTTTTTTTTCAGAATAGAGCTAAGGTAAGGACCAAATTAATAAGACGATGTTAGTTCATACCGAAATGACAAATATGTGGTCAAACAAAGTGCTAGAAAAAGAGATTAATGCAAGTGTACGAAAAAATAAGCTAATTATGTTGATTATAGAGACGGAAGCGTTTTATGTTATGGCTACCTCTAATTTATATTATTCTCTTCCTAACAATTATGAAACATTTTTTAGTTGTATTGAAATATTCCGCAACCAATCGGTTCAACTTATCACCCTGTACAATGTTCATCATATTAAAAATGTTTGTTGTTTGTTGTTCATGGTGCTTGTTGTGTTCCAATCTCACCCTCATTCATCATATTCCTATTTTTAGAAATCTTTTGTTGGTTGACGTCACGTTCAATATTTCACGGAATATAGGATAATATGATAAACACAGATTTTCTCAAACAATATTGTTTTCATAAAATAAAATTTACTTTGAGGGGCTAGTAAAACAGTGATGGACATTTCTACCAGTTTGAAAATAAAAATTTCCCGCCGACAGTGGTAAACTTCTTAGTCGTTTGGCACCGTGCCATTTGGGATTTCTGTCAAAAAATAAGATTGCATAAGCCGTAGACTGGTTTCGGTCTTCTTACTTAAATCTGTTTAAAAGGTTTTGGCTCATGCAATCCTACTTTTGACTGTAATTCCAAATTGGACGGTGCGAGTCGACTAAGAAGTCGACCACTCTAACGTTCTCCGGGGTAATGTAATTCAATATTCGTTGCGTAATATTGCTAGGGAAGTAGTTGTTTTCCTCGGAAAACGGTCAAAAATCAGGTTTCAAAAATTGTTATGTTCAAGCTAGCAGAGATTCAAGTATAAATTCCCATCTCTATACCCGCAAGATTGTTTTCATTGGCATGTTTCAAATTATTATTCGTTGAATATTTTTCTGATAATCTACTAGGAATTTATTATCGAATGTTATTGTTTTAAATAGGTATTAAAAGATAAACTAAAATCCCAAAATATTTATAACGGTTATGCAATAATTAATCATTGAAAATATATAATAGGGTAATAGAAGAATGATTTTATTATCACTTGTCTGTCGGATTTGCACGCTGTGCACAAGCATCCCAACTACAGATATTCTTGAAAACCAATAAGGATTTAATTTTAAATCTCGTAAATTCCCAAAAATATGCCACTAAAGTTAAATATTTTTGTGCATTCCCATTCCAAGCCAGAGTTGATATCAGTGTAGTTAAATTGTTATAGTCTAAGGTCTAAGCTAAGGTAAGGGATTCTAAGTATAAGTCCAATTTTCGCAACAGTAAATTAGTTTGGCATAATATTAGCCAGTGATCAATTTGATTAGATTATAAATTTTTGTAAAATATTGTTATAAAAACAAAACAAAATAACGTGATAAATGCTTTTAATCAACCCAATTTATTTGTATATATATTAAATAATCTTTCGACAGTCTTTGACCTGATTCACTTACATAAAACATTATCATTTCTTAAGTAGATATTCAATATTTATTACTAAATCTTTTGTTTTTATAGGACCATTTGACGCCTTTCAATTCCTGAGCCATAATAGTTTCTTAGAATTAGCATTAATAATTCGGATCATATATTTGTTGCATATTTTAGGAGTAAGAAAACAGGTGCCTAAGGTACGATGTTGGCAAGCAATTTTATTTTTTGTATACATATATTGAGCCTTGTAATTGAAATATGCATTTCAAAAATAAATATTTTTTTTTTAGATAACATACTAAATATTATTCGAGTATCTCAATCAGTTTAATACCAATGTACACGAGATCAATTTCCGATAAGTGATCTGGTCTTCTTAAGGAATTCGACGTTATTATTGATCTGAATAATTTTATATTTCGAATATTAAATGATAACTGGTTTTTGAAAGGATTCAAAGTTTAGCCGTGACATATTTCACCTTATCTCTGAATTTTCTTTTCCTTCTTTTTAGACAACTCAACGCCGAGTTATTAATGCTGAGATATTGATTTATGCTACTAAGATTTTCGGACTGCATGAAATAAGGTATTAACTATATTTCTGTTTGATTTTTTGCTTCCCAATTATCAGGAAAGAAATATTTATGAATGGCTCAAAATAAGCTGAATAAACCTGGAACCCGACTTTTAAGCTCACACTTACTACAAACGATGTAGGTAATTTTAATAAAAATTATTGTAGTAGAAATTGTAATGCCCGAAAAATAAAATCGTCAAATTAAACCATTAACACACCATCAGCTAAAAATGAAAACTACTTTAATACAGCTAAAATCGTTTGTAGTATATTGTAGTACAATTTTAAATTTTGTAGTAAGAATATTAGTCCCAGAAAACTTGAAATAATCCAATAAACCGATAGAAAAATAATCTAATATTAGCCTCACGCCTACTACAAACGATGTAGGTAATTGTAGTAACATTTTTATATTTGCAGTAGAAATTGTAATGCCCGAAAAATAAAATCATCGAACACATCATTAACACACCGTTATATAAAAACGGAAACTACTTTAATACAGTTAAAATCGTTTGTAGTATAGTTGGCACAAAACAATAGTGTAGCAATGTAATCGTATATCCCCTCCAAGTTATGTTGCGGAGCTAGACTTTGAAAGGTATTAATATTTTGTTTACTTTTACGAATACCTATATTGTATTTCACGTTACGTAATTGTTGAAAGGGCGTTCGGTTTATTTGGGATACCAGACGTGAACTGAGCCCTTTTTGTATCTCATTCGATTTTTTATGGACAAAACAAAATTTTATGAAAAAATAACAAAGGAAAAGAAATTTTATAACAATGAATAGAATAAATCAATTCTTTCAAAATAAATATTATGTCTCACTCCTGTTTGTTACTACTATATAAGTAACATGATAAATATATTAAACTTAATTAACTTTCTTATTCCAAAAATTCTATTAATCCTTCTCCCATACCATCTACTTCACTATCACTATCGTCTTGTGAATCAATAATAAATTTATTTCCTCCATTAATATGGACTTGCCCAATATTTTTATACTCATCTTCAATTTTGATTACTTTTTTATTCTCTGTTTTAATTGTGCCCAAATTACTCGATGGGATTGAAAATACAAAAATAAGGAGAAAGTTTCACTATAGAGTGTCCATGTCGTTCAGCGATACTCTCTAGGGCGTATAATTTCCTTAATTTCTTTATCTCTAAAACTTCAATCAGTTGTTGTTTTGTATAAGAATCTTCAAAGTACAAATTATTATCCATTAAAAATTTTTATAGTTCGGTCTTCTTGTAGCTTTTATCTGGTATCTTAATGGGCTGTCGTGAATGATAAGAAGCGTTGTCAAGAAATACAACACTATTTGGCTCTAAGTTTGGTATCAATGTGAATTCAATCCATGTTCTTATGATAGTCAACGTTGTAATCTTGCATTTTTTTTCCACATATTTTAAGGCTTTTGGAACCCATTCTTCATTTTCACCGCAATGCCAATAATAAGTCTGAATCCTTTGTTTGCAGGCATTGTTGGCATACATATTTATGACCCATCAGTCCATCCTTTCTTAACCGTGTCGTGTGTATCATACCATGTTTCGTCCAAATAGAAAATTGGCCGGTTTTCTTATCTATAATTACAGTAGAAACGGTGAAGCTTTTCCATCACGTGACTTAGTTGACGATATTATTCAACACATACTATGTTGGTACTGTCTTCTTCTAATAACAGAAAAAGAGCGAAACTCCATACAAGCGTTGGTCGTATGGTTTTGATTAAGATGCATATGGTTGATGTCGTATCAGTCACGTGATGGAAATGACTCAGCGTTTCTACAGTAGTAACTTGTTCTAAGTATGTATACCGCATATCCACGATTCTTCTGCTTTCCATGACTGTTTGACGTTTATTAATCGATTTGAATCCCAATTTTTTAATCCAGTTTTGGTAACTCATTATATATGGTGGTTTTTATAATTTTATTAGACACATCTAAAGGTTTGATCAATCCCTTATCACATCGCATCTTGCGTTCGTAATGCCAATCCTTGGCTATTTTACGTATAGTTTACAGGGGAACTTCTGTTAAATCAGATACTGCTTGCATTAATTCTGTTCTGTTCATCGAAACCAAATTTTTCCCGAAGATTCTTATACACATTGAAACATATCTTATGTGTTTCCAAATTTAAATGACGTGGAAGCCTGTTTTCACTATGATCACAATTATTTAAATTTTCGTTGTTGTTACACACAATATTTTCGACCGAACTCAATATTTTCCAAGGACGCCACATGTAAATATTTAGTCTTTAATTGCTAGATAATAAATACGAGAGTTGCTTTTTATGTTTCGGGATTTGTCAACCCTAGTGTTGCAATCTGGCAACTGACAGCTCTATCGTAAAGTTGGACATTTTTGAGGTTATACCTACTCAGAACGTTTTGACACACGAGCGCTATTTGTGTTGTTTACAGTAACTTAAAAGATTCTTCTCGGCCCAAAAATGGAATTAAATCGTGAACATTTTCGTGCGATTATTTTTTTACAAATTTCGACGTGGATGAACTCAGCAACAGTGCATGGATGAACTTAATTCAATTTATGGCGATGAAGCTCCATCAATGACCAGTGTTTATCGATGGTATGGTGAATTAAATCGTGGTCGTAGTTCACTCCAAGACGAATTTCGCGAAGGTCGTCCAAAATCAGTTGTTGTTTCGAAAACTATTGATGCTGTGCGCGAACTGATATTGCAAGATCGTCATGTGACCTATCGTGAGATTGAGACCTTAGGCATTAGTGGGACCAGCATACATTCAATATTGCATAAACATTTGATATTGCAACAAAATTCGTTCGCGTTGGATCCCACACAATTTGTCAATCGCTCAAAAAAAGGCTCGTGTCGATTGGTTGAATGAAATGCTCAAAAAATACGATCGCGGTGCTTCGAAACACGTCTATGACATCGTGACAGGTGATCAATCGTGGATTTATGCGTATGAGCCCGAAAATAAACAGCAGTCGAGTGTATGGGTGTTTCAAGATGAGCCAAATCCAACAAAAGTTGTTCGCGCACGAAGCACTTCCAAGCAAATGGTCGCCTGTTTTTTCGGAAAAACTGGACATGTCGCAACCGTACCACTAGAGCAATGCAGAACAGTCAATTCTGAGTGGTACACAACCATTTGTTTGCCAGTGGTCCTCCAAGAAATCAGGAAAACCAACCGCCGAAGACGGATCATTCTTCACCACGACAATGCGAGCTCTCACACATCGGCTCAAACAACTGCGTTTTTGAGCACCCAAAACATCGATTTGATGAGTCATCCGCCGTATAGTCCTGTTTCTACAGTAGTTACTTGTTCCAAGTATGTATACCTCATATCCACTATTCTTCTACTTTCCATGACTGTTTGACGTTTATTAATCGATTTGAATCCCAATTTTTTAATCCAGTTTTGGTAACTGATTATATATGGTGGTTTTTATAATTTTATTAGACACATCTAAAGGTTTGACCAATCCCTTATCACATCGCTTCTTGCGTTCGTAAGGCCCAATCTTGGCTATTTTACGTACAGTTGACAGAGGAACTTCTGTTAAATAATCAGATTCTGTTCTGTTCATCGAAACCAAAGTTTTCCCGAAGATTCTTATACACATTGAAACATATCTTCTGTGTTTCCAAATTTAAATGACGTCGAATCCTGTTCTCACTTTGATCACAATTATTTAAATTTTCGTTGTTAATACACACAATATTTTCGACCGAACTCGATATTTTCCAAGGACGCCACATGTAAATATTTAATCTTTAACTAAAAATATAATTGCTGTTAGACGCAAATTCTTCAGAAAAACACTATATTCGTTCTTGATGTCAGCCTACCAACTAAAGAGTGAACATCTGTTGTCCGGTTATCTGTGCTGTTGTGTTTGAAAAAATTACCCTCTCAAAATACTGTATTAATTCAGTAAAAGATGGTGAAAATAATAAGTTATTTGAAACTTATATTCCCAATTCGTCTTAATAAAACGAGATATAAGGTAGTGTTAATTTTCTGGTGCTATGTTTAAGATGTTTTTAAAAATAAATAGGTTAATATTGTTTAAAGGAATGTATTTTGTTCTATACATGAACGCTAAGTATCTTAAAAAGTAGGATGACGCTCCATAATTGCGGGTTAAAAATAATCGTTAGTTAATCGTTAATAGATAAATGTATTTAATAATTATAAAATTAGTTGACATTATGATATTAAATGATTATATCGTCAAATAAGCATTTTAAACTATAATATTGACTTGACTATGACTGTATTCAAATCAAAGGAGAAGCCGAAAACTTAAAGTTCGCACTATATCTCTTACGTCGACTATACAATTTTAAATTTTGTAGTAAGAATATTAGTCGCTGAAAACTTCAAATAATCGCATAAACCGATAGAAAAATAATCTCATTTTAGCCTCACACATACTACACACGATGCAGGTAATTGTAGTAACATTTTTTATATTTGTAGTAGAAATTGTAATGGCCGAAAAATAGAATCGTCGAATTAATCCTAACCTAATTTTAGACTCATACTTACTACAAACGATATATTTAAAGTAGTTTTCGTTTTTATCAGATGATGTCTTAATGGTTTAATTTGACGATTTTATTTATCGGGCATTACATTCTACAACAAATATAAAAATGTTACTACAATTACCTACATCGTTCGTAGTAAGTGTGAGGCTAAAATGAGATTATTTTTCTATCGGTTTATTCGATTATTTTAAGTTTTCTGGGACTAATATTGTTACTACAAAATTTAAAATTGTTCTACAATATACTACAAACGATGTTAGATGTAATCAAGAAGTTTTCGTTTTTATCTGATGGTGTTTTAATGGTTTAATTTGATAATTTTATTTTTCGGGCATTACAATTTCTACTACAAATATAAAAATGTTACGACAATTACCTACATCGTTTGTAGTAAATGTGAGGATATAATGTTATTATTTTTCTATCGGATTATTCGATTATTTAAGTTTTCAGGGACTAATATTCTTACTACAAAATTTAAAATTGTACTACAATATACTACAAACGATTTTAGATTTATTAAAGTAGTTTTCGTTTTTATCTGATGATGTGTTAATGGTTTACTTAGACGATTTTATATTTCGGGCATTACAATTTCTACTACGAAAAAAAATTACTACAATTATCTACATCGTTTCTAGTAAGTGTGAGCTTAAAATTATATTTTTTTTATTTAGTGGGGTTTCAGGTTCATACAGCTTTCAAAATAGACATTAAATGTATGAATAATCAGGTTTAATTTTTTGAGGAAAATTAAGTGTGAGGAGAAGATTGTTAAACCTAATTCCAATTAAATTTTTATTTAACTCTGTAGAATTGACTCAGAAATATTAGGTCTCCATATTGTTTTAGAGAAGCAGCTAGCCTATTTTAAATTTTGCTTTATTAATCCGGTCAATTTAGATCAAAAAATGAGAGTGAAGGTGCATAAAATCACAACAAGCTGAAAATCAGTTAAATTGTTCAAAACATAATTATAAATAAAATTTGTAAGTTCCTCATCATTCCCGTGTATGGAAAAAAATTTACTCGAGGTCAAAGGTAAAAAAAAATGAGTTTTTCGCGATTTTCAGCAAAACATAAAAGTACCCCAGACAAAAATTGTAGATCATAAAATTATCTATAAAAAATGTATCACTACTTTTTTTCCTACAAGCCACCGTTTCTGAGATATAACGATTCAAAAAGTTGTTATCGTCATAATATGCATGAGTACGCCATGTATACAGTTGAATTATTGGATCTTCACCCGTGCGTCATTAATATCTGATAACATAAGCGACATAATCATTAAGTGGCATCTCTTTCTATTAATAGTGAAGGACAGAACAAAATAATTTGACGTTTGTCGGTTATGTTATCAGATAATAATCACGCACGGGTAAAGACCCAATAATTCAACTGTACAGTTTTCTATCTGTCATTGTAACTTATACTTAAAATATAAAATATAGATAAGCTATAACTATAAGAATATCAGGTAAAACTATTTTTCTTCTTCTTAAAACCAGGATAGCTCAACATCCATCGGATAAATATTCATCAAAAAGTTTATCTACTTTTGTAAAGTGTCAAAATCATGTACTATTATTACACGAAACAACTGGCTGCCTGCATTTTACAGGAGGGGTAAAACAGCAGTTTTCAAAATGTTTGAAAAACAAGATTTAGTTCAATGTGCTAAGTTTTTAAAAAGAGTAATTCAACTAACAAGAAGATATCACCAAAGGAATTCGCTTTCTTCTTTCTATGTACGGAGCTCCTAAAAAAACTACCTGTTTAGATAAGCATCGATATGCATGTTTCGTTAAAAATACTAAAAATAAAAAACAAGTTCAATTAGCTTGTCTTCCTCCAACCTAAGTTGCTGCACATCAACATCTTTTTCGGTTATATTACCAAGTTCAAGTATAGCTTGGTTATCAACTAGACCCTACAGACAGGTGTTTGAAGTTTGTCAACAATATATTAGAGCCAGTTCAAACTTTACTCCTATCTGCGCCGGAAAAACTGCTGAACACAATTTTTTGCCACTGCAAAAAGGGATGTAGTGCTAAATATGGTTGCAAAAAAGTCGGACTGTTTTGTTCTCTGGCATGTACAAATTGTCAAGGCCGGTTGTGCTATAATGTTGAATCACCAACAGTGGAGGATTCGTTTGATTCCAATGAAGTGTCATACGATACATCGCTATTGACGCAATTTACTTACACCCAAGATGAAGAAGAAGCAGAAGAATAAGAAGGAGATCAAGAAGAAGAACAAGAAGAATTTGAAGGTTACGAATCAGACGAATGAACTTCACCACTTTTTGTTAATTTACATCGCTTTAATCTTTTCCAATCTTTGAAAATTTCCGTTATTTTGCAATAGTTTCAAATTGAACAGGATCACATCTGACTTGTGGAGTAGGCCTAGTGGGGAAACCACGTTAAAGAAACGCGCTAAGTACACTACCTCATAGGTAGCGTGGAAACGTGTGCATATTAGGACGATAACGACTTTTTGAATTGTTATATATCAGAAACGGCGGCTCGTAGGAAAAAAAGTATTGATACGTTTTTTATATAATTGCATGATCTACAATTTTTGCCTGAGGTACTTTTATGATAAAACTTACCGTTTTGCTGAAAATGGCGAAAAACTCATTTTTTTTACCTTCGATCTCGAGTAAAAGTTTTTCCATACACGGGAATAATGGGGAACTTACAAATTTTATTTATAATTATGTTTTGAACAATTTTACTGATTTCCAGCTTGTTGTAATTTTATGCACCTTCGAATGTCTAAACTGACTGGACTATATAGTCTTAAAATATATTTTAACAATTATTGTGCATAACTGAATGAATTTAATCAATTCATAACGACTATTTTTCAACAAACTGAACATTATAGTTAGTTTGTAACTGCACCTGGACAACCATGCTTGCATGTGCTTTTTATCGACTTTTCAATCATATTTTTCGAGTGTTTTATACAGAAGTATGTGGTGCAGTAGAAACTGGGTTAATATTCGCAAAATAATTTGTCTAATACGGCAAATAGAACATACTTTAAATAGCTATAATATTACAACTTGTGTGTAATATAAATCCATCTATATGATGGATTTGATTTAACGAATTTACTTCTTACTAGCAAAAAAACACGAAAAATCAGCAATGTATTGTGTGTTTGTTTATACGTCATGCACGATATATCGCATAGATGTTGTCGTTGACTTATTATAGAAAACATTCACAATACTTTTTTATCTACAATCACGAAACAGTAATGATTGTAGGAAAAATAGTCGGTGTCTTATTACTTTGCCGAAATTTTGACAAACCCATGTCTGTTTCATGCGCCAAGACCTGATATTTATGTCTCGTCTCGTGTTTACAAACCAATCCAATGCAATATGGCAATTCAAGTTTTTATGGCAATATTTCATAAGAAATGTTGCTACATTTTTTATTATCTTTAAAGTATTGTAATAACTCGGAAATAAGAAGTTGTAGTTATTAATAATAATTGAATGATATTTTTGTTAAAAACGGACATTACTAATTAGAACCATTATGCTTTTGAGAAATGCGAATTGAATGTTTTAATCACTAAATAAACAAAGGTCGTCTCAAAGACAAAAGAGCAATATTTACACTAAAAGCAGGGTGACCATGAGTTTTGTCTGAAGAATATAAAAATGTAATATCAGGTCTGAGCTTTAAGGTCAATGATCCAATATACCTTTTTATTATTTCGGGTATAAAAATTTCATAGCTGTGTTAGAGGAGGATTCATTGAAAAGGAATTTCGATATTCACTACTTTGCTGAAACGAGTTTATGTTTTGTGAATCCTTAATATAATTTGGAAATAAAATTCATTAGAATTGTTACGAAACAGCACACTGGTATAGTCCCTAAAAACGACCCTGTCTAAGCCAGGTATCATAGTTAAAATTATGGCGGATACGCAGTTATAAAAAACTGTTTACGATTGAGACTATCTTATCTAGAACTGGTTTTTGTGACCAGAGTTATCTAGAAAAGGTCAGAAAAGTTATTTGTGTGTGTAAGCCGCAGTCCGGAATTTACTAGTAAAAATGGATTTAATATATAAAGGGACTGATCAGGAAGAGGGAGTGGAGTTTATAATTTGACATCGTGAGTTAAACAAATAAATTAGTGAATATAAATTAGTGAATTGTTTATATAAATTAGTCTAAGCGAATATACTGTATATATAAATTCAGTGTTCGTGATAAGTGAGTTAGTGTTTCAATAAATTAGTAAGTAGCCATACCGAGTGTTTAAAATTTATCCCACCCGTTTATTGTCTAAATAAATAACAAAAAAACATTACAGAATTTTATATCCCTTACAAAGGGCTTTGAAATGAACGCGGTTAAGCAAGTTTGGAAAAAAAGTAAAATAGAGATTGTCTTAAAATTATCTTAGATTTTTGTATCAAAAACAAAATTAATATGTTTTCTGTTATAATAGATCAATACCGAGAATAATGAAAAATGCACTTCCAAGTTAATTGATAATATTCAAATTCTCATTTACAGGCCAACAACGTGATTGAGATTGGGATATTAATTAAATTATTATTAATTCTCAAGCGTGATCGGTTTTAAAAACTGTATTTTTGGCGGTCTCTTTCAATTATTGTTTGTATTTCCAAAACATGACCTAAATTTAGTTAAAGTGTGTCATGTTTCCAATATAATAAAGTAGAAAATTTCCAATATGCCAAAAATGAACAGTATTGGAGAATACACAGAGTATATGTATATAATATTCGGTAAGCAAAACTCCCAGAAATTTGACATGTGTTACTACAGCTACTCGTATTTTACGAAATATATTTCTCCGTATTTGAGCAAATCTACTTCAATTTTGTTTTTCAGTGACTTTTTTCAAAGCTACTCTAATTCTACTATTTAGGATTGCTAAAAGCATTTTGGTATCATTATTAATTAATTCTTCTTAATTCTTTATTTATCTAACTTCGCTATTTTTTCAATTTTTCATTATAAATAGAATATTTATTGAAGCATCCACATTTACAATTGTTTAGACAATGGCGGCTTTAGAAATATATGATACTACTACGCCCTTGTCCTTAATTACCTACCCCAACCCAAACAACAAAATTTAGCACGAATTTTTTTTACAAAAAACATGTCACTCAAAATTCTGGAATTTATGAAGGAATTGTGCAAGCCACGATGAATTGGATGAGGGTTGGATATGAATACCCTTTTATGTCCAGTCTGTGAACCGCTGATTTTGTTGAAGCGTAACACCCCTTTCATACCGGGAAGGAAATAATTTCTAGCAACTGACATTTGCTCAAATAAAAAAAAATACAATACTCGATATTTTTCAAAACTCCAAATATAAAAATGGGACTTATTGAATGAAGTTCCTCACAAGTTAAAAATCTATTTAGGTGAGTACCTAAAATATTTTAGAACTTACCGCAAATCCATTATATTGTTTTAAAGTTTGTACTTACCTGAAAAAGAAAAAAATTGCATTTACAGAAAGTAAATATAGCCAAGGAAAATTTGCACCCCGCAATATATCGAGTCATGTTCAGATTTGGAAAAAATGCCCAGATGGGTCAATTTTAACCTAGAGGGGGCTCAATTTTTATAGTAGTTTCTTTTATCATTCCTCTAGCGCATTAAGTAACACAACATTTTGAAGCAGCTTTCATTATCTATGCAACCTCGTTCTTTTTTTATTATTTTTAGCGACTCTGTTTTGGGAAAACTGCTTAGTTTATTGTGAAAGAAAACAACAGTAGATCTATTACCAATTTAATTTTAACGAATGTAGTGTATCCCATTTTGGGCACTACTCAATTATCTTTAAACTTTACCCAATAAGTTAAAACTTGTTCTGACAGAATTTTTTTCGTAGAATGTAGTGATGTAGTCAGTTTTCCCTAACACCTTTTGTGTTTTAGTTATGAAGCAAACATAAGTTGATTTAAAGTTTTGTTCATATTTCGCACTTTAAAATGACTAAGTGCTTAATTTGTGGGTATGGGACCAAAGCTAGAGTGTGTTTACCAGTTCATAGATAGTAAACAAAATAACCATGCCTTATTCCATAGTGGGCACATAAGTAATTCATTGTCGATTTGAAGAAATATAATTAATTTGTGAATATTTTTAGAGTTCCTTATGATATTCAGAAGAAGCAACAACGATTAAAGGCATTGAATTTGAAAAGGGCGAACAAATATATATTATGGTGAATTTTTAGATAATTATCAAATTTCCTCGATAAAGTTAATGTTGACGAGATATTTTACTAATAGAATTCACCACGAAACAAGAAAAATAAGTGATTCTATTAAAAATACAGTGAGAAGTGTTACTCATCTCATTTTGTATCAACTTCTATAGTATTTAACTGCAAACACAACACTACTGCCAATATAATAAAGTTTGTTAAGTATTTTCATTCTGAATAGTGTTTATTAATAGATAATGCATTAAAAAGCAGGAAATTTAACAGATTTAAAAAATAGTATATATTCATGATTTATCAATACAGCAATTGATACAACACATTCCAAAGTTTGAAGAAAATAACATTTGCTTTATTCGCATTGCTTGAGTTGGACACAAGTACATCATCTATGTATTGAAATCTAACATTTTAATTAAAGGGTTATCGAAACTTCGTATATTAAAAAGTCACGCCGCCACTGGTACCTACTTGTTTTGGTTTTAAGAAAACACACCTCGCACTACCGTTTTGTCCGTTAATGGTGTTAATATAGGCGTTACTAATATTTTCAGCGAAAATCCTGGGAAGGTCCATACTTGATTAAGAAAAGGATCAATGATG
The DNA here is from genome assembly GCA_963921935.1 of Galeruca laticollis. NCBI lineage: Eukaryota > Metazoa > Arthropoda > Insecta > Coleoptera > Chrysomelidae > Galeruca > Galeruca laticollis. The sequence continues at coordinate 151,797,685 of OY998180.1, forward strand.
TTTTATATCACATAAGCAAGATCCCCAACGGAAAACCAAAAGTAGTTCACCGAAACCGACTAGCGCCATTCGAAGGAGACCATGACATAGAGGAAGGAGTAAACCGCGTGTTTAAAATTTATCCCACCCGTTTCCTGTTTAAATAAATAACAAAAACATTACACCACCTTAGTTTAAAGCCACTCGCGGGACACCTCAAGGGGGAGTAATATCTCTCCTTCTATGGAGCCTCGTAGTAGATGAGTTGCTCTACAGGGTAACGGAGCTCAGCTTCGAATGTATGGACTATGCTGATGACATAATTCTAATAGTCAGAGGCAAGTTCGAGAACACCTTGTGTGATTTATTACAAAAGGACCTCAAAATTATTGAGCAATGGTGCTTGTCAGTGGGGCTAAATATTAACCCAAACAAGACCACAGTAATTCCATTTACCCGGAAAAGAATACTTTCAGCTATGAAACTCCTATCTTTGAACAGGGAAATCATAGAGTGCATATCTGAAGTTAGATATCTAGGGATAACCCTAGACAGTATACTTCTGTGGAATAAGCATGTTGAAATAACTGCTAGTAAAGCTTTGATAGCGTGCAGAAGTCTAGCTGGTAAGACTTGGGACTGTAACCTAAAAATACTGCGATGAATGTACGCCATAATTGTGAGACCAGCAATTACGGATGGGGTAATAGTTTAGCATACCAAAGCAAGTCAGAACAGCACGAGGAAGACCCTCGACAAAGTTCAAAGGCTTGCCTGTGTGTGCATCACTGGAGCCACGAGAACGTGCCCAACTAGGGCACATGCGATCATTACAGATTTCACACCTCTACATCTGGTGATAGAAAGATCAACCCAAGAGGCAATTCTTAGAACATCTAGGAACTGTTCAGGCAATGAGAGTATTAAAAATCAGGGAGTCATCTCTTACAAAATACATCTCATCAGCGAATCTTCCCAGTGACGAAATGATCAAGAAAGCTAGTATCGAAAAGAATTTCCCTACGAAGTAAGAGGAGAGATTGGGAAAGGGAATATACCACCCAAGCTCTCAAAGAAAACATCGCCAGATGGTTCAAAAACCACCACAGTAACTGGCGCTGGAGTATTCGGACCAGGCACCAGATATTCATTATTGTTAGGCTCCTGCCCAAGCGTCTTTCAGGCAGAAATATTTGCGATTGAAACATGCGTGGAAATGAACATGGAAAGAAGAACCTATCAGAAATGTGGCATATCACCTATCAGAAATTTGACATATCGATTCATTCTGATGGATAAGCAGCTATCAAAGCATTGAGCTCCCATGTCATTGACTCAAAGATGGTATGGGAGTGGCGAAGAAAACTTGATGAACTAGGCAAGAATAACAGGATGACTTTAGTCTGGGATTCAGGCCAATCGGAAATCACAGGAAATGAAGAGGCCAATACACGTGCCAGGAAAGGAGCGCGAACGCCCTTTATTGGCCTAGAGCCTTTCTGAGGTGTAGGAAAATGCGCCTATAAGAAACAGTTTCGGAAGAAGCAGGAAACCAAAAGGGAAGCACTCTGGCGGTGCCTTCCCAGACTGGATCACTCCAAAAAGTTCCAACGGAACTTTGACACCGCTAGATCCAAAAGTTATTTGAATCTCAGTAAAAATAAGCTACATCTCCTCACGGGCTTCTTTACAGGGAACTGCCGTCGTAGGAAGCACATAATGAGAATAGGCCTAGCAGAAATTGATGAGTGTAGATTCTGTGGGGAGGAGGAAGAAACTCCAGATCAACTAGTTCTAGAATGCCTTGCCCTTGTAAGCCAACGCAAAAAATGCTTCGGACAAGAAACTTGTAAGAGTGAGGATCTAACATTTTTGAAGCCGTTCCAAATACTACAGTTCATTAGAATCCTGGAACTGGAAGGCAAGCTGTAGTAGTAGCGAGAACAGCTCTCATAGGAGGGGCACAATAAAACTTAGGTTTGAGTGCTTTGTAACCCCGATAAAATCTACCATCTAAAATTCCTGTCAGATGCAAACAACAGAAAATGAAATTTAAATACCTCGGCATAGAGGTCTTCGGATTTGGTGATGTTGAGTCGGGAAAAAGAGAACAAGGATATATAAAGCTGTTATAAGACGTTTAATGACCAATGACCTACACAGCAAAAGTATAAACCCGGCCAGACACAGCAAACACCAAAAGGATACTAGAAACTGGCGAGTTGAAAGTCTTACAATGAATCGCTGGGAAAACTCTACTAGATAGAGAACGAAGTGAAAAAATAAGGCGAACGTGTAAGGTGGACAACATTAATGTATGGGTTGTAAATAGAAAGAAAGAGTGGAACGAATAGATAAATCGAATGGACCAACAAAGAATAATCAGTAGAAAGAAGTAAGACCACAAACAAGATGGAGCAATACACTTATAGTCAGTGAAAACTAGGCAAGTTACGAAGAACGAACATGTATGTCTACAGTTAACAATGAAGACCTATGGTCAGAACTGAAGCTAATTTTCAATTTTTTTCATGTGTAGATTATACACTCTGCATTTTTTCATACACACTCTTGACGATTCTATGAAAACAGTTAAAAATGGCAATATAATATTCGAGAGTAAAATATTTACTTTGATTTCAAAGCATTAGAGACGCATTTACTTGGAAGAAATTCGAAAACTATCCGAAATCCTTAACTAAGAAATGTGATTTGTTAGCTTCCTTAAAGTATATTCTAGAATCCTGTAAGAGAATATGCATCTAGGATATGTGATACAAAGCAATGGCGGAGGTATAAATGGAAACATGTCACCGAGCAGGCCAAGGACCATAAAGGGTTGTAGTAGTTCCAAACGTGCTTTTTGGAGCATAAATCTAGGCGACGATAAAAAATTAAGAACATCATTTTTGAAATCATCTTAACCCTTTCAGTCATGACTATTTGTTTTTATAGATAATTTTTTTTATCAGCAATACGAAATAAATAGTTTTTTTTGAAGATTTTTAGTAGCAAAAAAACACAATATCTATGTTGAGAGCTGACATACAAAATGTGCTACCCGAGTTGAAGGTAAAAAAGGAAATAATTTAAGCATCTTTTATTTGAATTTATTAAAAATCTGTTACTTTGATTGGTACAATAAAAACATTTTTTTTTGTATACTTAAATGTACTTCACATTAGATGCAGAAGATGTGAGTTTTTCAGCACTATTTGCAAAGCGACACTTTCAGAAATATCTGCCTCCAAATCATTTACTTCCATGTCATTATCATTGCCAGAAACTAAAATTAACTTATAGATGTGCAATGATAGAGTTGACGATCTTATCTGTAATTTTGTTCTCATCATAACACTTCCACGTCAGAAAATCCAGCTCATAAGTTCTTCTTCAGTCAATGGCTTATTTTTCTTGTTATATTAAAACATTTTTGTTTTTAATAATGTGAAAAACTACAAATAAAATATCCTTTATGTGACCATATACTAACCATAGTACAAAAAGAATCGTGTTTATGATAAAAAGATGTATTGCTTGATAATTCATATTTTAGTCAATAGAAGAAAGTATAAACTTGTAACAAAAAATTAAAACTTTCACCTCGCAACAGTTTCTGATTGCAAAAAATGTCAGTTGAAAATTAAGAAATAAAGAAAGCCACCATTTATAACGACATGAAGTTATCAACTAATACTAAAACCTTTAGCAATTAAAAAATCTAAATATTTAATGTGCTTTAGTAAAAATCCACTTCAAACCAGTGTACTATATGTAGTACGCTATGATCGAAAAAGTTAAATACAGTTTTTACTAGTAAAACACAGTGAGCATGTTAAATAATAATAAAATGGACAAAATAGTTCATACTAACTGTATCGAAACATTAACGCAAATATTATTCTATAGAGAGTATTCCCCTTTTCCAATGAATATTCATCAAGGCAAAAACAGAGATGTATTAAGTTGAAAATCACGTATATGATGTTACTGTTACGGATGTAAACAAGTGATGACTAACCGCAGTGGAGATAATTAATATTTTTAATAATAGGTTATTCTACTATAGCCTATGAACTTTGATAATACACATCTTAACAACGGTTTATATCAGATCATTTTAATGTAATTCTGCCAATTAGGTATAGTTTACAACGTTCAGAATATTACGTCAGGTACAGAGTAATCCGTTATTCGTTTACAAACACCGAATTCAACAAATATAAACAATCTTAATGGTATCTCTAAATTCATATTATAATTAATACCGAAAACATTTGGTAATATTTTGATGACTCAAATTCAATTTATGCAACGTTGTTAAAGATGTCCAGACATGTTCTGATTGCGATTCTGTGACATGCTCCGGGAATTAATAATTAATTAATAAAATTTTCATTGGTGTCTACACGAACTAGAAATTGTCAACCAAAATTTCCAAGGAGCAGTATATAATAATAATCAAAATCATAATATAAATCATTAATCCAAACACTAGAAAGTTAATATCCCAAAAACGGTTCAGTTTAGGTACCTATAGGGAGTGGTTAACGAAACATAAGAGCAGTTAAATTCTATTTTGAATCACCTTGTACATTAAAAATTATTTTATTCATTAAAAGAAAGTAGAGAATACAAAAACAAATAATTACTTTCGTAATGAAATTGGCCATATTTCGTAAGGTAGCAAAACCCTGTATTGAGAGAATCCCCAAGGATAGGCTTCTCGAAATACGGAATAATATACAGTGCTTCTCAATTGTCCCCCCCCCCTCTTTTCTTTTTAACGGTGATACTTATACTGATGAAATTTGGAGCGTGAAAATGAACGATTGTAAGCTTCTCTACTAATGGTAACAGGTGACGTAATAGTCATCGGATACGTCAGGCAACTGAAACCAATAATATTAAATGGACCTTATGGCAAGTGAATACCTATTCAATCATACTAATTTTTTCTGGATTTACGATGTTTTTGATGGTTAAAATAAATAAATACTAAAATTCGAGTTTCGCTTTTAATTAATAAAGATTCAAAAGGGGTGATCTGATGTGTCATTTGTGAGATCAAGAGGTATATACTTAGCGTGTCCTAGGTCAACATACTCAGTGATGAACTTTTTATACTCACTAAAAAGCTATGGGTTCTTTTCAAACTTCTTTTCGAGAGATATAAATCTGTTTTTTGCTAATGCAAACGATTCGCCTAGCTTTTTGTAAGCGTTGGGGTGAATTAGGGGTATCTTCCAGTGTCCATAATTTGAGTGAAAATCGTTTCAACCAATTCATCCTCCGGAGGAGAATGAGGAGAAGTTTGAATCTCTTCTTGAGACCAAAACTTTTCGAGCATCGTATCTCATCTATATTCGAGAGGACGGAGGCTTGCACTAGTTGTGAAGAAAGTGTGAGAAGCAATAGAGGGAGTGGTTTTTTGAGAAGTGTGGTCAATACATGTGGATGGAATTGTACCAGCTAATACCCATCCTAAATGAGTGTCTACGAGGGCGAGACGGTTTCTGCCTAGAGGGAAAAAACCTCCCTTGAGCAAAGAGTATCGGATGGTAAGAAAAATGTATCATCAGCTAATTGATGCACGTGAGAAGTCTGGATATCCACTTTTTGTGGATCAATTCGAATTTGGGGTAAAGATTTTCTACGACAGCACAGGATACTTTGAACTTTTGATTATCAAAGACTGAGTGAATATTAACATCTGTCATTTTATTTGCGATGCCCGAAATTTGCATGTTGTAAGGGTAACATTTGTTTCCTAATTTTACGACCGTGAAACATTTAATAAATGAAGTTTGACCTCCATTGTCTAATAAAGCTGTTTATGACCCTGGTTTGAGTAGGCTGCATCTTTTTCAGTGACTAATAGTACATAAGGATTTTTTACAGTAACTGCGGGGAGTGAAGCCGCCCCTTGTTGGATTTGGCCCTGTATTGAAGGAATTTTTTGAGTCTGTTTAGTATTGTTAGTGTTATCGAGTAGTGAGACATTGCGATTTTGAGTTAACTCTGTGGTATCAGGTGTTTGTTGCATAAATAATTGAAGCAGAGTTTTTTGCTTCGGGCTGCGTTCATTCTATCTACAGGAACCAAGGGAGTGAAATCAGGGCAAGCATAAATTTCGTGAGTTCCCGAATTACAAAATTTGCAAATTTTATTGCGGGTAGGGGAGCTTGACGGAGACGACCTGAGGAGTCTAGTTTGTGAATTGAGATGAGAAACATCACCACTAGTTTGAGACTTACTGGTATACAGTGTTACATTATTATTAGATTTATTTCTATTATGATTTTGTGAAGAATTACTGTAAGATCAATTGTTATTGTATTGATGATGATTGACATTTTGAGAGGAATTACCATATGGGTGGGTTTTATCAAATTTATTGTCCGTGCTAGAGTCAGTAGTGTTTAAGTTATCTAAGACTTGGCATCTATGTTTCAAAAAGTTAAAGAATTCATCCAAATTGAACAATGACGAATTTGTATTATGCTCCTCTTATGGTTTTTTGTATTAAAATAAAGTTTACGTTCTAGAATGTAGATTAAAAGATTTTCATATAAGGAAAGTCGCCTAATTTCGGATACCCCTGAATCTAGAAACTTACAAACTGCTTTAAACAGAAATCTTTATTTACAGGTCAGCAAAAACAAAAAGAACAACATATCGTACTAGTAAAGTCATCCGTCTACTTTCCAGGAGATGGCAGCACTATATTTATTTAATGTCATTGTGTTTTTTCTGTCGCTGTCAGTTTGAGAGTAGTTTTCGTGTTTGAAAGCGTCTATAAAATTCGGTTTTTTAGATAAGGTAAGACGAAACAATGTTAATTTTATTTTTTCTGTTGCCGTATGTAAATACTAGAAGAAAAAAAGTTATGTTGTCTTAACCTAAAACCTGAATTAGGCAATCATCGACCTGTCAAAATAAATTCAATATGGCGGTGATGGTCAAATAAATAACAAAGTTACTGTAGAGTGTGATTGTTTAACCCACGTTAAATTGATTTGCTTTCTGTTTATTGGCTGTAAATTGTGGTTTTTAAATAGTGTAGTGTTTGTCTTCGATGTGTATTGTAGTTGGTTGTGGAAGCCGTTCTAATCGTGATGAAGTTTCGTTTTGTTCCCGCAGAGACAAAACACAGGTTTCTAACGAAGAAAAACGTTTTGACCAAACTTCGCAAGGGTGCATGGATGTCTGTGGCATGGATTGCAGCAATAAAGAGAGACGATCAGACCGAATCTATATTGAAACACCAGAAAGTTTGCTGTAGACACTTTATAACTGGTAGGCTTCTTATCAAATATATCAACTCTACTAGCTCCTAGTTTACGTAGTTTGTACTCAAGTAGGTATCAACTCATTTTAGGCAAACTTGCTGTCCTCGAAGATAAAGAACACCCTGACTGGGTACCATCTCAACATATGGGACATGTGTCTCAGAAAGTAAAAAAAGGGGCTGCAGATGTTGACCGAAAGAATCGCAGAGATAAAAGGACAAAACTGACTGACACTAAGGTAAAAAATAATTAATAGTAGTCCTTTTTTATGTAAATTGTCTCAAGAGCTAAATGACAATTGATGGGATATGTGTAACTGATCGTCCTGGCCAAGAAAAGATACTCGATGAGCATGTTTTGCACTCTTTATTTTGATAAAAAGAATGTTAATTCTTAGTAATAGCAATGTTAAGTTATGTATTGATAGTTGCTGAAAATTGTTATAATTAATTACTTTGTCAACAGGTCATGGATATTGATGAAATGCCTCAACAGTTCCGGGATGATCAAATTGAATTTATGGAGACGGTGGTGTCTATGATGCTTAAGTATTTATGTTTTAGTTTTGAAGCTAAACATTTAGTAAATATCACTTCGCAACTTTTATTATTTCTCATATTTTATTTTGAATTGTACTTAAATTAGTAATAATGCTTGCCTCTTCATAATACGTATAACGTTTATGTACTAAGTGTTATTATAGTAATATATTTTTACATTGCTTTGTCAATAAGATCAAAATCTTTGAACAATGAGGCTGAAGTTCATTGATTTTACTCATGTTTATTAGAAATATGTATTGTAATGTACACATGTCAAAATGAAACAAAATTTATATTTTGCAGTGTGAAACAATTGTTTTTCTAATGCATTAAAAGTCACACACTTTAGGGACAATAAAAAAACAAAACCCTTACCCTTATATAACAGTTTATTTTTTCCAAAAACAAAAAAAAAACCAGAAAATAAAACCCCTAAGGTCATAGAAACAATTTCACAAGACAACATCGACAAAAAAAAATCATTTATAAACTCATTACATAACTCCAAATACATATATAATTCCTTACAATTAATGAAAGGCTAACTTAGTTCTACATTTATTTACAAAGAATAAAATACAACACTGATTTAATAGCAGAAGGTTACACATAATATATCTATTAGCTAAACCACAGCTAAACTATTTATGTTTCTCCTACATCTGGATTTTACACTAATAACGATTTAAAATAAGCACTCTTCATCTTAAAATAGGAAAATTGTCCTTCTCAAACACTACAAAACACCTTAAAACCCCACAAAATACAAAGTAAACCGTTTTATAACTATAAAACTCTGCAGCTTTATAAACATAAATTAATGTACTGAATCCAATGTTTGACCGTCGCCGCCATATTGACAGCTAAAAAGTCACGTGGTTTGGATTGCCTAATAGGTTCCTAATTCCGTACAGTATAAAGGTGCTTAATTCCGGGTATCCGAAATTAGGATCCTATTTTTAGTGTTAAACTTCGTATACAAATAACAGTATATGATCAGTTTTTGATAATTGCAAACTGTTTGAAAATACGGTACAAGTATTTTAAGAGATTGGCTTCTGATTCGTATGCATCTAAACTAAATCCAAAATTATTCGGGGTAACAAATCACAATGCTTTTTTGAAAAACTTTAATTTTTAAAAACACAAAGTTTTAACCACCCTTCTGTTTTTGTTGTCATGAGAGTATAAAACAGTAAAGTGGTTGAAACGTTGGGTTTAAAAAGTTTTTCGAAAAAAGCATTGCGATTTTTACCCAAAATAATTATGTATTTAAATACGGTACTGTAAATATCTGACAGTTTAATTTTTTTCTAGCACACAATGTTACGTGTGGCTAAAAAACGCAAGCAGTGGGAACCTGAACGAATGATGCTTGCCATCAATGCAGTTCGAACAAAAGAAATGGGCTATCTTAAGGCCTCCAAATAGTTTTCTGTTCCAAAGTCTACTTTGGAGGACTACGTAAAGCAAAAAGATAAAACTCCTGAGCAATTACTAGCTAGTCAAATTGGTAGGAATCTCTAAAGCAAGAGTGAAGGGGTTTACTGAAGAAAATATTAAAAAACTTTACGACTTACTGGAAGTAAGGCTGGAAAAAAATAATTTTAACCTGGCGAGACTGTATAACGTTGACGAAAGTAGAATAACAACGGTATATTTACCCAGTGGTTGCTGCATTTTGTATCATATGTAAAACCAACACGTGAAGATCCTGTACTTCTTATTCTTGATGGGCACTACAGTCACACACGGAATATGGATGTAATTTAAGCAAGGCGTCAAAATGATGTTACCATTTTATCTACACCACCGCATAGTTCACACAAGATTCAACCGTTGGATTTATCATTCATGTCACCATTCAAAACGTATTATTCCCAACAAATTGAGGCACAATCCAGGTCGAAATATTACCTTATATCAAATTTGTAAATTGATGTGTCCGGCCTATTTAAAAAGAGCGACGGCAGAAATTTCGGTAAATGGGTTTCGTAAAACTAGGATATTCCCTTTTAACAGAAATAATTTTTCTGAACATGACATTTTAAAACGGCAAAGAGAGAGAACACCACCACCAAATGTAATTCAAGACAACACGGAAACTGTATTGTTAGCTGATTTAGAAAATGTTCTTGAAACTACACCTCCAAAGCAAACTACAGCAAAGGCAACAATACTGGTGAGGGCTGAGGATATAAGTCCTTTACCTTCATGTAGTTCTACATCCCAAGTTAGGCAAAAAAATTCGCGACAAGGTTCAAGTTGTGTAATAACCAGCACGCCCTATAAAAATAAACTAGAGTAAAGTATTCGCGAACAAGAGAGAAAACAATGTTTAAAAGGAAGAAAACCAAAATTGAGCGCAGAAGTCGGAAAACAAATTCTAGAAACTGATCGTACAAAAAAAAGTGAGAAATCTAAAATCAACAAAAAACCCAAAAAAACAAGCACATTTAAAAATAGGGGGAAGAAGAAATTGAGCAGTGACGAATCTTCAGATTCTGAAGGCAATGACCTTATCATCGATGATTATTCAGGTTTAGATGCGGGCGATGAAAATGCGGACGCAGAATGTTTGTTTTGCCTGAATTTATATTCTGGAGATATTCATGGTGAACTATGGATCAGATGTATGCAATGTTGCAGATGGGCTCACGAGCAGTGTGCCAACAGTATCCATAAAAAAGACTACGTATGTGATTTGTGTCTGGATATATAACCCATTTTGTTTTGCATAAGTGGTGCCCAAATTTCAGAAAGGGTATCCGAAATTAGGCACCCAATATTTTTCCAACAGAAAATGTTTAATTTTGTTCAATCTGCACTTTTGTAAAAATAGAATGTACATACATATGTTTTCATTGTTAGACTTTTTTCTATAATATCCAGAGAGTTTCTTGACATTGATTTAACTTAAAACAAACTACATTTTTCACAAATACCAGGTATTTAAAAAGTGGTATCCGAAATTAGGCGACTTTCCTTTAATTCTCCAGGGGTGTGATTTGTGTTTTTTAAACTACCAGTATTTGCTCTTGAGTTTGTTACGAATTGCCGTGAGCTCACATAATTACTTTTATTTATTACAGGTGCGTTAAACAAATTTTTGAAATGATTATTAATTAGCTGTTAAGTATTATTATGTCTTTTATCTAACAATTGTAGTGCTATTTGGAAATTAGTTTCCATTACAGATAGCTGATCAATAATTTGAAGTAGTTTTCCTTAAACATAGGTTTTTAGATAGAAAAACTTTTCAGCATTAGATCTTTCGGGCTTTTTATTATTAATGCTGCAAATATGTTCATAAACGGGGTAAATTCTAGAGCGGGGTAAATTCTAGAGCGTTTCCTGTGAAGGTTGGAATTTGTATATTGTGTTATTTGATATTATTCCATTGTGATATGTTATCTATTTTATCTATGTTTTGACAACGTGTTTCTAGTTTGGCCTGCAAGCGCGATAACTAAGTTATGAAATTATTTTCAAATTCTTCTTTAGTATCAAATTCTGTGCCGTCGATGTCCAAGAGATTAATTTCATCTTCAGCATTAGAGTATTTCTCAAAGTGACTTTCTAATAATTTAATTCTATTTTTAATTTCATTTGAATCTACTAAAACATCTTTGGGCTTTTCAAACCAATTAGAGATTCTAGTTATTTGCGCTTTGGCGTTTTTTCTAATAGTTTTGTAGGATTCAATATTATTCTCGTCTTCTGACATTGTGTGCTGAAAGCTTTTCCTTAAAATTTAAATACTAATAATCTAATATAGACAATAAGAACATAAAAGTGTTTAAAAACAGAATAAATGTCAAGAGTCACTGACCTTTCAATGTCTATTTTCTTTTGGTTACCTAAATTACCTTCCTAAGAGTTTCGTTGCATGCAGTTTACTCCAAGAGTCGAGTGATGAGAGAGTGAGACGGGGAGGCGGAGAACCGCTAGAGATCGCTATTTTGAACTGCAATTAGTTCGTCTACTGTCCGCTAGAGTTTTGACTATGCCGCTTCATCCAAGATGGCTACCGAAGCACTTCCGTAGTAGATTTGATATGCCACAAGGTGAATTTCTTAATTTTAACTTTTTGGGACTTACGATTCTGCTTACGATGTGTGAATTATCTTTGGAATCCGGCTCGAAGGCCATCTGCGATTTGAGGTAGGTTTCTTCTGTTTCCCTTCCAACCGTATCTGGGAAATGAACTGTATAACCATCCATATCAGACACATTTCGAAATGAAACACTGGACTTTAACTTCACTATTAACATTTAATTAACAACAACTATATACATTTTTGCAACTTCATGCTGTGAGCAATCGGTAACTACCCCAGAGATATAACTATTACAACGGTAAAGTGCTTTATACCTAACCACGTGTGGGGCAAAATGATACAGAAGAAAGCCAATGCTTCCTTCTGGAGTTCTAAGGAGTGATTGACTTTTTGGCGCAATTGGGAATAGAAAAGTGATGGTGAGGGTCCGTTCGTGTCAGTACTACTGGTGCAAGGTGCGACGGAGATAACACGTTAGTTCATTAGGGAGAGAGCGCAAAATAATTGGTAATATGTATTTTGACCTAGGTTTTTAGTGAAGCCTGCGTTCGTTATTAGAACGATTGCGTCAAGAGTTTAAATTAGTCGAACTACAAAATAATATTTATTTTCTCGGTGAGAAACCTGAGTTTTCGAACACCTTATATGACTTCTTATCACTTCTAAGGTTTCTGGAGGTCTTTTATTAGACGGTATATGGTGTCCTCTAAGGTTTGCCTCCACAAGACTAATGGCACCTGCCTTTTTCAAAGTATATCTTGTAAACATATCAGAAAGGGAGAGTTTTCCACACCACTTCTTCTTTGTTCTTGTTATTAAAAAATATATCTTAGTCACACTTTTTTTTCGTTCCACCTCTTTGCCGCTGCCTTGCTACAGGTATGGATTTTATGCATGAAGCAACAAACTGCCGTTTCAAGTTCCAGGTTCTATTAGATTTCCATAACTCAGAATGAATATTCAATATTTCTTCACGTGTAAATCATTTGCTATGCTTTAAACGGAAAGTATCTCCACATGGATGTTTTAATGGTCTTCCTTCCGTCAATAAATGTTCCCTTCGCCTTTACATATTGCTCATCAGAAGCTTAGAACCAAAACATCGTATCTGGATATACAGTAGTATGGTTCAAACATATATTGTGACTTCCGATCTAATAGCCTCTAGCCAAATCCATTCATATATTTTTTAGCAGACATAGGATAGTGTGGTTCGATAAAAAAAATCATTCTGACTAATAATCAGCTGAAACCAGAAAATCGATACAATGATTCTGATGTACAGATATAGGGCGTTCTATTTAAAATAAGTAGGTTTCAGCTAACTTCCGCTATAACCAGAAATTATAGACGGCTTTAAATATTTTAGATCAAATGAGCATATCTGAAAGTTCCATACCGCAAATTTTCAGATTTTAAGTATGTCAACTTATTCTAAAACGTCTCCGAAAGAATCCCCATCGTGTACATATTATAATAATATGAATCTTGCCGTTTTTAATTTTATTCTCAACTTTATGTATTTCTGAAATTACTTCCATCTCAGGTAGAGTTTATATAGCGCCAAGAAATTGTATTTACTTTAATATGTGGAATTTTTGTTACCTAACTATCGAATATGTAATTGGTTAAATTTGTACTATAGATTCTTTTGATAAAGATCAGATATTTATGATCACAAAAAGGTAGTAAATTTTAACCGTAACCAATATAAATTATTTTTATTAATGAAAATGAGAAATCAATTGAATCATTTTAATTATGAAAAAAATACTCGTCCTTACATACAGGGCGTTTCTATATTCGACCGACAACGCTCTACCACTGAGAGATATCAATAAATGATTCATTTTGATATAGGAATACGAACTCCTACGGGGACTAGTTGCTGAGATATAGGGTGTTCAAAATTTTAAATCAAAATGAAAAATTTGCCATAAATCAAGAACGCATTTTATATTTTTATTCAAATTTGGTGACCAATATACTCGTTAATAAAGTAAAATTTTGACATAAACAAACTTGGAAAAATTTAACCAGTGGCGCGCTGTCAGGGTTAGTTGTCACTTTTATCCCCCTATTTTTTACGCCACTGGAACAAATTCTTTTTTTAATTTTGTTTTAAATTGCCTCATTATTTTTAGTTAAAAAACTAATAACCTTTTATGGAGCTAAAATAAACGATGTTGTAGAAATTTGCCTCTAAACAAAAGTATGCAGGTAATTAAATACTACTCAATATTTCTAAATTATAATCTAGTAGGCACGTGTTATATTTTTAATAGTTCCTGACACTGTGTATTTGATACGACCTTGGTAGATTAGATCATAGAATTTTAAATTAGTTTTTACATTAATTTTGCTATTATAAAATGAATTTTGCATTTGAAGAGCTGACCAATATGATAATGATTTACGGGGAAGCTCAAAAAAATGGTAGAATGGCAGCTCAGTTATAGCAAAGAAGATAGCGCAATCGTTGAATTCCACAATATTCTACATTTGTAAGTATTGAAAGAAGGCTGAAAGAAACCGGAAACTTGTTAATTAAAAGAAATCATACTGGAAAGCAACGTACAACAAGGACTGTGCATCTGGATAAGGAAATATTAACCCCTTACTGCATCCCGTGTCAAATATGGCACAGGCCAAATTTTATTTTTTTCCAAGTATTGACGTTACTCAGAACCTTATCTCAAATTGTGCTATATATGACACACTCGCTTATTGGTTTGTGGCGACGCGGTAGCCAATTCCTTCCAAAATAGACGTACACGATTTAGTTTCATTATGTCTGTTGGAGTACAGGTGTTGTTGTTATTTATTGAAAGTTCTGTTGTTGTTGTATGGAATATTGGCTAAAATTTTCCGAAACTAAAATAAGTGGAAGAAAGGTAAGAGTTTATATTACAAGTTCTTGAACATATAAACATACTCAACATATTGTTTGCTGAAAAAATGACTTTGTTTACATGCCCCATATTTGTCACAGGCCGAAGTAAGTGGAAAAATAAATAGGGTTCATTTTTATTTTCAGATGGATACAAAAACTTTTTATGGCTTGAAAAGGGCCATAATTCCGGTTACTGACATAAGCGATGACGAAAACTTATCTGACGGCGATGAAAATGACTTAGAAATAAGACAAGAAGTTTTGTGCTATGAATCTGAGAGTGACACTGACTTCTCAGTGACAGGAGAAGTTATTGACGAAACTGATGATGACGTTCCTTTGGTTTCCAGTCTTGAGTCTGCTAGGGCTCAATATATCAAAAAGGCATCTCAGAACCAGAAAGAATATGAATCTTCTACACCTTCCACTTCGTTTGGCAGAAATCACGGGGGAAAAAATCTGAAAAAGAGAAAATCAAATGGGAAGAAAAAAATTGCCATTCCTTGAAGATGGCATCAAATTCAAAGGTTCTGAATCACTACCCAACAATATACAGGATCTTGATGGAATCATCCAATTCTTCAATTTTTTATTTACGGATGAAATTGTTACTTATATAACGGAACAATCGAATCTTTTTGGTGTACAATGTAGGCCAGAAAAGCCACCTAATATCACGAAGGAAGAAATAAAAGTTTTTGTTGGCATACGCATTTATATGTCAATTGTTCAATTGCCCAGCTACTAGAAATTATTGGAACAGTTCTTTAGATATTCCTTCTGTTTCTAATGCTATGAGTTGCAATAGATTTGAACAAATTAGAATGTTTCTCCATTTCAACGATACTATGAATCAACCAAGACTTGGAGAACCTAAATATGACAAACTTTATAAAATTCGACCTCTGTTGAACAAAATTAGGGAAAGACTTTTGCTTGTTCCAAAGGAAGAATATATGGCTGTTGACGAACAAATAATCCCGACAAAGGCTAAGTCGAGTTTGAAACAATGTAACCCAAAAAAGCCCCACAAGTGGGGCTACAAAGTGTTTGTTTTGAGTGGGGTGTCTGGGTTTAGCTATGATTTCGATTTTTATAGTGGACCTACTGAACTAGAAGACGGCCTACCCAATTTAGACGCGAGTTCTAATGTAGTGGTAAAACTGTCATCGACTATTCCTAAAAATAAAAATTATAAACTTTTTTTCGATAACTGGTTCACTAGTATTCCTCTTTTAGTATACCTATCAAAACAGGGTATTTTACCTCTTGGAACCGTAAGATCTAATCGAGTGCCAGATTTCCAGTTTCCTAAGGAAGCAGAAATGAAGAAGAAAGGTCGAGGTGCTGTCACAGAAAAAGTTGCCAACATTGATGGTGTAGATATTTCTGTAGTATCTTGGTACGATAATAAAATAGTGAATACCATATCAACTTATGTTGGAGGTCAGCCAGCCCATGTAGCAGTATATAGACTGCAAGGGGAAATCACACATTTATTGTGCAAAATGTATGGTTTTTTTGTGTCTTAATAAGGACCGTAACTGTTTTTATCGCTTTCATACTGAATAAGGAATATTTTTTATATTTTCATTACTAAAATTAAAAATGTATATTTTTTATTATTAATGTTACCTAAAGTTGTTCCATATCTAGCACATGTCAAATTTGAATATAAGAAAAAAAAACATGCCGTAGAATTTTTTTAATATTTTTCCTGATCTTCTGAGGTCATAATACATTACATAAATTAAAATAATATTAATCAAAAAAATCATGCAGTAAGGGGTTAAATAATATTTTTGAAAGGACATCTTTAAGTACTCGAACTGTAGGTCGCGCTTTAAGAGTGGACCAGTCTACTGTATGGAAAGTTTTAAAAGAACAAGTGTTACATCCATACAAATTGGCCAGTGTTCAATCATTAGAACCTAGAGATTTTCAGGTGCGTATGGAATTTTCAAACTGATATTTACAAAAGTGTCGTGAAAATCAAAATTTTCCAAAATATGTGTTGTATACCGACGAGGCTAGATTTACTAGGGAAGGAATTTTCAACTTTAGAAATAGGCACGTTTGGGATGAAGAAAATCCGCACTTTGTTCGTGAAAGGGGATTTCAGCATAAATATTCGGTTAATGTGTGGGTGGGTATGGTTGGAGATTGCTTAATGGGGCCTAACATTTCACCAAATAAATTAAATGGAGCAATTTATATGCGCTTTCTGGAAGAAATGTTGGATGAATTGTTGGGGAATGTACCGTTAAATATTAGACAACAGGTGTGGGTGGGTATGGTTGGAGATTGCTTAATGAGGCCTAACATTTCACCAAATAAATTAAATGGAGCTTTTTATATGCGCTTTCTGGAAAAAATGTTGGATGAATTGTTGGAGAATGTATCGTTAAATATTAGACAACACATGTGGTTTCAACACGATGATGCATCTGTTCATTTTGCTGCAGCGGCAAGAAATTACTTCAACAAGCGTTTTAGAGAAAAATGGATTGGTCGGGGTGGACCCAATTGTTGGCCTCCAAGATCGCCTGACTTAAATCCTATCGATTTCGCTAGAATTCAAGCTGCGGCAGAAATCATTCAATCCCATCCCGATTTAACCTCAAAGACACTTTTTTCAATGACAAAACGATGTATGAAGTCTATTGAAGTAAGCGGCCAGCAGTTTGAACAACTACTGTAACTTTGTCAATTTTGTTATTGTTGTAATACCATGTTGTTTAAATTTAATATGTGCTATTATTATTTTTATTTTCATTGCCAATTTTGTTATTATTGTAATACATTTTTGTTTGAAATTGAGATTATGAATTACTTGTATTTGTTTTGAACTACTTACGCTCAATAATTATTCTAAATTAAATGAATAATTAATTAATTTGTAAATTACTTAAGTGATTGTAGACTTTTGTTTAGAAGCAAATTTCTACAACATCGTTTATTTTAGCTCCATAGAAGGTTATTAGTTTTTTAACTAAAAATAATTAGGCAATTTAAAACTAAATTAAAAAAAGAATTTGTTCCAGTGGCGTAAAAAATAGGGGGATAAAAGTAACAACTAACCCTGACAGCGCGCCACTGGTTAAATTTTTCCAAAGTTTGTTTATGTCAAAATATTACTTTATTAAGGAGCATATTGGTCACCAAATTTGAAAACAAAATTTAAAGGGGCTCTTGATTTATGGCAAATTTTTGATTTTGATTTAAAATTTTGAACACCCTATATCTCAGCAAGTAGGCCCCGTAAGGCTTCGTAGTCCTATATCAAAATGAATAATTAATTGAGATCTCTCTGTGGTAAAGCGTTGTCGGTCGTATATAGAAACACCCTGTATAACACTTAAAATGAAATCAAAACAAACAGGGAAAATACAATTTAATTTCGAGTAGACTGATCAGGTCTCTATTTTGAAACAACCTTATGTATAAATGCAATTATCTAAATGAATGTAACCAGTAAATTTCGATGAATTTAGATAGTTGCTGCCAAATTGTCTTCAAATAATTTAATAGAATTTCAAGTTTAGAGATTGCAATCGAAAATTTTACTTAAATGCTTGTGCACTGAAAATTTACCTAGTTCCCGCAACACCGTCCTCCGGGCACCAGACCCTCTCCAACAGGTATACCAGAAGTTCTTTATTGATACTTCCATGTCAGCCGTCACAATTCAAATTATTGGTCGCCCATGGACCCACATTGGGCGATGGAAATAATATTTCAAAATATTTGGGGTATAAATGTGTGTTGCGGTTTATTTAATGGCCATGTTATATAGTACCTTATTTTTTGACGGCGCTGTAACAGTTGTTCTATATAGATAGATTTTTTAGAAAACATATTTCCCGATTCGCTAGAAAGAAATGTGGTGGCAACAAGATGGATCTCCTCCAAGGCGAGAATCATTAGCGACCACCTACAAAACCATTTAGATAACCGCTAGGTAGCAAACGGATCTCCAGAAATTATGTTCACCTTTTTTGTTACCTCTTGACTATTTCTTTTGGGGAACAATAAAAGATATTGTTTATTAATGAAAACCGCAAAATGTAGACGAACTGAAAGAAAACATAAGAGATCGGCATGTCGCCAAATTACTCCAGAAATCTTCTGACATCATTCGAAATGTGTGTTGCACAGTATATGGACTACAATTCGAATATCTAATATAAATAATATTAATTTGTTAATTCTTATTTTTAATTAGTTATATTTATTACATTTATTTTGATTGTTCCTTAAGGGCTTCTTTTATTAGATTAAGAAATAAAAAAAATAAACTGGCATTTTCTTGATTACTTTTGAACCAATTTTAATTTTGAAAAATTTGTTGAAAATATTATATAAGACTACATCCAAAACTATTAAAAAATATACATGGTGCCATTAAAAATTTAAAAATAAGGGTTGCCACTAAATAGGAGCGCCCACCGAAGTAACGTAGTATCTGACGTGGCGCGTGATCTAGCATGTAACACGTTAGATACATGTTACTTAGATTTGAACCCACGGTATACAGTGAATCGGCGCACACTGAAATAACGCTGTCAGAAACGTGCGACTTGTTTATTGTAGCACTGCTTCAAAAATAGAACTTGTTCTACTGTTTGTCACGTGCTACTAGTACGCTACGCGAATTTTGCAAAAATGAGGGACGATCAATATGGGTTTTGTTTCACTGATTGAGGTTAAACGATGTATTTATGACCACACACGTTCCGTTTATTCGTACAGAAATATACACACAACGCAAAACTATAGGGATATTTTTGTAAAATCCTAAAACCAATTAAAAACATTTTCGTGTTCATATAAACTTACTTTGATTGTGACTGTTAGTCTAAATACTTACTTTTTTGTATACAAAAATTGCAAAACAGATAACAAAACGTGGTTTAGAACGTTTTTCACAAGGGACGGAAAAACTGACATTTTAATGTTTTGTTTAATTCCGATTTTTAGTCATTTCATACTGTTCTTGCTTAGTAGGTGTGTTAAAGATAGTATGTTTTTGCAATGGAACGACAACGTGTAACGTTGGGTGAGATTAATAGGGCGGTGGGCCCCCTTTAAGCTGGTGTGCGACAAACCCAAGTAGCCGAACAAATGGGAGTCTCGCAAAGCGTCATAAGTCGATTATGGCGTCGGTTCAGAGACACTGGGAGTCCAGTCGAGCAACATCCAGGACGTGATCGTTCTACAACTACCGCTCAAGCCCGGTATTTAGTTTTAACCGCTAGAAGGCAACCGACAATCACAGCACCCGAGTTGGTTAATGAATTACAGCGTGCATATAATGTGACAATTGGCAGTAATACGGTGAGGAATTGTCTCCATGAAGGCAATCTTCGTAGTCGGCGACCACTGAGATGTCTACCTCTGTCTAGATGTAATCGCGCTGCACGATTAACCTGGTGTCAAGAGTTTCTGAATTGGACTGACAATGACTGGGCTACAGTTTCATTCACCGATGAGTCTAGATTTGGATTTCATCCAGATTCTCGTTGGACGAGAGTGTGGAGACAGCCCAGAAATTTGGAACGCTTGCGACATGTGCATTAAGTGTACACATACAGAGGTGGTACATTATTGGCATGGGACGGAATCATTATTGACGGAAGAACTACACTCATTTTCCCACACGGCTTTCTCACAAGTCAGTAGAATTTGGATACTATTCTCCAACCTGTCGTTCGTCCATTTGCTGGTGCAGTTGAAGATAACTTTCACTTAATGCATTATAACGCTCGACCACATGTTGCCCGTATTGTAGTAAACTAGTTGGATAACGAGGGTATGTATTGCCATGGCCAGCACAGTCACCGGACTTGAATCCCATTGAGCACGTATGGGATATGTTCCATGGACGAATTACCCCATTTATGAGCAACATTCACAATGAGTTTCAATTTCGAGAGCTGCTGAGAGTACAATGGACACAAATACCTCAAACAGACATTAACAAATGTAATTTTGAGCATGAATGCCAGATGTGGGGTTATGATAAGAGAACGTGGTGGCCATACTTTATTTTAAGTTTAATTTTTGAGTTTTTATATTTTTTTGACATTTCAAAAAACAGTGGTTTTTATAATATTTTTTCTGTTCAGGTTACTGTTATTTTTTGCACGAAAGTTAATGTTTTTGACATATTAAACAACAATATAAACTATAAATTTTGTATTACTTTTTCAAGTTGATTACAGGTAAAAACACGACTACTTATAAAAATATCCCTAGACTTTTACGTTGTGTGTAGAAGACTAAATTTAGCCATCACTAGCCGATCATACTTGCTTTTTGTTGCGGGCTCCCGAACTATATTATTTGACCTGGTTGTAGAACACGACAACGGAATGAATAACATAAGTTACCGTGACACAATATAATATACGAAAACTGAATGCTAAGTAAATACTGGTACAGTTTTTAATCAAAGGTCCAATAGACATATTTATTTGGAAATACATTTCTAATGCAAACACTGTAAAATCAATTAGTAATCATGTGAATCAACGAAAGTGTCATTACGTGATAGATTTAGGAAAACAGTTATTTTTTAGTTCACTGCCTGCAAGTGATACTCGACTAAACACGTGGATAAACAGAATAAAGTGTTCAGCTTCAATAATTACACTTTACGAGTATACTTCCGGTCCTTCAATTCATTGATATTGAGACATTTATTTTTGCACAAAAAAAACTAATAATGTCGTAATTATCGTAAAATGAGTTGTTTTCTCTTAGTTACTAAAAATACTCTCACATCGCATTCAAGAATCCTTCTAAGCTTAAACCAAACACTAATACCCAACAAATTAAACTATGGTGCAATATGCTACAACACCATGAATAACAATTGAACTTTTGGGGGCATTGCAATTTTATTCTACTGGATTTTGTCGATAAATCATCGATCAGGAATGAATATAGGTATTATTGCATCTACCACAATATTAAGGAAAATTGATGTAAATGTATATAGGTACGTACAATTTTTGGTGGAATAGAATCTACACTATTTTCGGCAATACTAGCAGATAGTAAGAGCCTCAACTGCAAAAATATTTAATTAAACGGAGTTTCCGAGAATCACAAATGATATAAAATAGAGAGCAAATTGTAATGGGAACGAAAAAGTTCACCTGGTATTGCGAAAACGTTTCCAGGAACTACAAATTATACTTGTTTATATTAAGGTCCGATCCTGCAATAAAGTTGGATGCTGGCAGTGAAATATGCAGCAGATAACCATGTTAAAATCTCTTATACATTTTTTTATAAGAAAAAAAGTTATCAAATTTAATTCAGTCATTATTCACGGATTCTTCAGTGTCAATAATAACAATTCATATCACACAAGTACAAATGTTTTTTTTATAATTCGCGTATAAAAGAGATTTCTAACTGTACAACTGAGCCGCAGAAATGTGAACCAATATTTTTTTCTTTCCGGCATTTCAAACATGTTAGTTTTTACATTGTTACAAAATACTTTGTTAAGGGTGTGACGAAAAAATGTTTATTGTGAATACACTCACTAAGTGGTGCAGGGCGCGGGGTGGCAGCCGCCCCCCCCTGGGCCCCGTCTGGCTACACCACTGGATATAATATAAATAAGACGCAAGAGTATATGAAGAAGCTCTTTTTTAAACAAATAATCATCCTATATTTGCTTTAAAGAAAGTTTGTTGCCAATTTACACAATTACTCGATCATAATATATGTCAAAAGTACTGAGTAAAACCATCTGTGCTCTGACCAATCAGGAATCTACAGAATCGCCAACTTAAATTCAAATCACTCCTCTTAGTTTGAAAACATGGATAATTTGATTATATTTTATTTAAAAAATTCAATAAATGCGAATTATAAAAAATATTGTGTAAAATTTGTGTCACAATGACTTTTTGTAGTTCTTGTGCTTCACTCGTACTACAAAACGAGTCATTGTGACACTTGTCCTGGAAGAAGGCTTGTCGAAAAGAATCCTTGAAAACGACGATGGTTCCGAGAAAAAAAGACTGATAGTTATCCCGGGAACGAGATTAGCTGAGGTACTTAGAAAGTTACACGACATTCTATCAGGGGGTCATCAGGGAGTGAAGAAAACCCTTCAGCGAGTCCGTGAAAGGTTTTATTGGATAAACATCTCCGACGATGTGGAGGACTGGTGTAAGAAATGTACGACTTGTGCTACCAGTAATGGACCATATCGCACGAGAAAGGCACCCATGAAACAATATAATGTTGGAAGCCCTTTCGAAAGGATTACTTCAGATATCGTTGGACCATTAACGATGACAGAATATGATGGAAAATACATTCTGGTTGTAATGGATTATTTCACAAAGTGGGTGGAAGTTTACGCGATCCCGAATCAAGAGGCCACAAGTGTCGCGGATGTATTGGTGAAAGAATTTATCAGCCGATATGCAGTGCCCTTGGAAGTCCACAGCGATCAAGGAGGAAATTTCGAGAGTCAGGTTTTCAGGAAATTTGTAAAGAACTGGGAATGAAGAAGATCAGAACAACACCGTTGCATGCACAGTCAGATGCAATGATCGACAGAATGAACAGGACCATTGGAAAATACCTGCCCAAAGTAGTTTCCAGCCACCAGAAAGACTGGGATCAGGATCTCTCCCTATTTGTATTGGCTTATCGATCTGCCTTCAATGAGTCCAAGGGTGAATAACTTGCAAAAATCCAGTATGGCGCGAAATAAGGCTACCTTCTGACCTAGAATTTGGTTGTCGGCCAGGAGAATACCTAGCGGTACAAGATTACGTGATCCAATTGAGAAGAAAGATGGACGATGTTCACGAATCGGTTCAAAAGAATCTTCAAGTTGCCAGCGACATATTGAAAAAACGGTACGACGCGCAGGCTATAGAAGGCAGATTCAAAGAAGGGGGCAAATTATGGTTGCACAACCCAAAAAGGAGAAAACACTTTTCTCCAAAATTACAGAAATCTTGGGAAGGTCCGTACTGAATTAATAAAAAGATCAATGATGTCATCTATCGCATAAGCAAGATACCTAATTGAAAACTGAAAGTAGTCCACCAAAACCGACTAGCGCCATTCGAAGCAGACCATGACTTGGAAGTGGTGAACCATATCCGAGAAGAGTCTGACCCGGCCTTCGAAGAATTTGCGGGCGCATATGGAGGTACCGGAAAAGCTAGATATTGAGTCACTACAGAACAACGACAAGTTTTATTCACGCTCCCGGAAGAGTATTCACACAACACAACAACATATCCGCCAGTAACAAACACGCACGAGGATTGGAAACCGAATTTCGAAAGAAGTTTGGGCAATTAGAAAAACTTTAAAATCAGATTCCCGCCCCTGGCAAGACACTGAGACTCAAACACAATTCGCGGTACGTCTTTTACCTGGTAACCAAAAACGAATTTCAAGATCGATCCATCTATCGCGATGTGTGGGAACCGCTACGAAGCCTTCGAGGCCTTGTGCTGGAATCCAACGCAATGTCTAGGATAGAGAGCAACCAGTTGGATTGGTGAGTCATCAGAAACATGGTAGAGATGATCTTCCAAGACACCGATGTCCATACATTAATTTGCAGCTGTATCCCCCGTTATCAGTACCCGATGAAGACGGTGCCTGGTTATTTCCATACGACCGGAAAGTGTAGAACTTGGTCCAGTTGCCCACCAATCCCGGGTACACAGGAGTCCTAGGAGGAACTTTCATTTAAGGAACGGGTAATGTTACGAAATCGCACATTGGTGAAGTCAACGAAACCGATCCTATTTCGTCATCAAAAGTTAAAATTTTGGCGGGAGCGCACGGATTTCCAAGGGCAATTTTTTGTGATTTTTTATAGAGGCATTTCTAAAAAGGTCGATTGAATGTTGGGAACCGCAATCTAGAAATTTCAGGAATCCGAATTTTCCAGAAAGGGTTTTAATATATAAGCAACTACCTACGACCGTGCGTCCAGTCTACATTTTAATCAAGCCGTGAGCAGAACAAGAAAGTGAACAATAAAAGTGAACTGTTTTTTAACTAAATAGTGAACAGTGTATTTAATATAAATTAGAAATTAAGTATGTACATAAATTAAGTATAAGTGAATAGTCAAGTTCATAAATAAATTAGGTAAGTGTGTATAAATTTATCCCGCCCGTTGTGTTAAAATCTATTTAAATGAATAAGAAAAACGTTACATAAAGAAATTGAAATTTGTATTTGTATGTATTACAACGGATAATTATTAAATTTACAACAAATAATAAAATGGTGCAAATCGTATGTCGACATCTTTTTATCTAACTCGATATATAAGTAGATGGCGCATAACTAGTACTAACTTACCCAGTATTATAATTTAAAATAAAGTATCTATTACAAGTTGTGATGGAGGAAGAATTTTAGTGACGATATCAATTTCATTTTTGTATCACATTATTAAAAGTACCTTTTTCATAAACAATGTTATGAAGTTAAGGTTGGAATCTTGTAATATATAAACTTCACTTCAAACTTTAGATGTAGCTGTTTTATTTACGTATTCCGATAAAACGGACAGCTTGGCTAGGAATCAATTATTAATAACAGTGAACCAGATAACAAATTACTCAAATCTACCGTAAGTATTTTTGAACTAATTCAAAATGTTCCGCTAAGACAGCAATCATTCTGAAATTATTTGTTTACAGACCAGTTGAAAAAAGTTATTACTAAAAAAGTCGACAACCGTAATTCGTCACTGCAATACAATTTAGTAATTTTGGTAAAACAAAACAACGGAAGCAAAGCAAATCATATGTTGGCCTCGTTATAGAGCACATAATAATCCTTGAGTAACGACCATATCAAAATTAAACAGGTTACTCGGTATTAATCTATTTCTTACATTTAGATTGTAGTAACCAAAGAAAACGTGACATTGGGATTTTAAGTAATAACAGATAAAATTTGAACAAATCCCAAGAGCGTCGCAGTTTCTGCGGCACAGACATTTTAATGTTTTACTTATTTTTTGATGCTACTTGTCGTAATTGTTCTTATTTATATGTTTTTGAGTAATCTTATAAAATTCCATTAAAGTATGTATAGTCCCGCGCTTGAAACGTTTCTTTAATGATCATTAAAATATTGATAAATTACTGATGTATTCTTTAGCATATATCCATTTGATATACATTGTACGGAAGGGAATCAAATTTATTATTATCGTAAATTTAATGTCAAATTTTGTTTTGGTTACCTGAAAGAATTTACTGTTATTATCAATAACGATATATTGGAAGTAAACTTTTCAACTCAATTTATGTGTATAGGCGGTTATCCATGACCATGACTTATTTATTACACACCACATCAAATAATAGATTATGTTGTGCAAAAACTGCGGTGAGAATTTAAGAATTAAGTTGTTGCATTCCGAATTTCGTCATATTTTTGAATGGATTTATTTCTCGTTTTGTAAACAATTTATCTTCTTATGCAGTCACAAAAAATCCTTCAAATCCACATTTCTCTTTCTTCTAAAGTTTTAAAATAATGAATGTTCGACTACTACCTACTACGCCAATCTCGAAAGTCACATTGTGTCTTGTTGAAACCGTTTCTTGGTTGCAAAATAATGTTATTCCGTTATGGTTGTTGCATACTCTTTTATTATATTTCTTATAAATCGTAATATAAATCTAGCATTCCAATCTTATGGTACCTACTTCCCTGTTCGTATAGACCTATTTTATTATTTCGTGTAGATATTTAGTTCCTTCTTCTTCTTCCATGTATTTTATCATCTCTAGAGTAACTTAATTTCTTCCTGCACTTTCTAACATATATTCTTCATCTGTATTTTAATGTGTATCTGCTTTAGTAAATTCCTTGAAATACTGTTTTTTTCTTCGTGCCATAAAGTTTCTAGTTTATTCTAAATTTTTGATATTTTCTTTTCTTTTCTTCGCTGTTATTTTTGCATTATTTGTGTTCATTTTATACCTTATGTAATAATTCTGTATTTTTGTGCTGAACTGTTTCACTGAAACAATAATGTATGCGTTCTTACGGAAAACATTCAGGAATGTTTTTGGTTATTACAGTTTATTAGCCCTAAAATTCTCAAAAATGTAAATGTAAAAATGAAAATAAAATACAATCATATCCAGGACAACGCGCAAACGAATAGGTCACTTAAAGCTTATTGCTAAAGAAAAACGATAGATGACAAAATCAGTGGGGATATTCGATCTGAAAGGGGATATATCGATACCTTACTTTGAAAACCTCGTAAGTTGAGTTTTGGGCAAAATTCAGATTTATTGCCTTCTACGTTAAGGATACCGTGCTTTACATACTTTGAGAAGGCCATAAGCTATATTTCAATATTTCGCCATCTATGGACAAAACCTCGTATTGAAATCTGTCATATCTGCAAAACTGAAAACCTCGTAAGTTTAATTTTTCCGTTGACAGTGGTATGTTGTGAGATGTACAGTCTACTTCTTAAGTAATTTATCAAAATCTTGTAACAATTTGAAAGGTAAGCGTTTATTGTTATTAGTTACTTAGTTGATTAATGCATTTTGTCAATGTAGAGGTAGTCTAAGTGTCATAGAAGATAATTTAGTTGGTAAAAAACCTCAGAATCGTTTATACTTTACTTACGAGGATTTCATTTACCGCTTTTCAAAAAAATTTTAAACTTGCGAGGTTTTCATAATAAATTTTCTAGTTTCAGACATGAGTTCTAGAATAAAGAAAATATTTCAACTATTGGAAAATACAAGTTCAACTAAAGAAAACAAAGAAAATGAACAAAACAGTTTAAATACATTATGTCCTACGTCTGGGCAGTCACTTTGATTTAAATATTTTCATGCTAAATAAGGAACTGAATCCAAGTGAAATCATTTCTGAAGTAGCAACTACAGAAGACATACTAACTTTACCTTTTGAGGTAACAATAACGATAATAGAACAGGAACATGAAAAGCAGACTGAAACATTACTTGATGTTATAAACAACCCAAATAATTTTAACGAAGAAGAAAATGTCCCTGAGGGTACAAGTTGTGAAACAAGTGACGTAAATGAAGAAACATTAACCAGCGAAGATGAGACTGAAAATGAAAACGTAGAAGAAACAAAGCGACGGCGCAAAAAACAGCTGACAAGGAAACGTGGGATTATAATCAAAACAAATTTAAAAGGATGAGAGGGATGGATTATAAAGGAAGAGGAAACTTTGAAGATGGAAAAGCTGTGTGCAACAAACCAAGACCAGCTCGAAAAATGTTGCCACCTTGTGACTGCAAACAGAGTTTAAAAGGAAAATCATTAAAATGTAGACAATTTTCATCACAAAATCGCCAAAAAATATTCGACGACTTTTGGACCAACCTGAATTGGGAATAACGAAAGCAATTTATACGCGGTTTAGTGGATGTGTTGCCTACAGTTAAAAAGTTATCAAGGAGTTTCAGTATTGTTTTATATTTTAAAAAAGGTGAATTATCTCACAGAGTGTGCAAAAAATGTTTCTGAACACATTCGGCATCGGCGAATGGTCTTTGCACAATTGGACTAAAACAGCATTAAATCAGTCATCCACATTAAATAATGGCGAAACGAAAGAACCAAAAACTAAGCCAAAAAGCAATGCAACGGAAATGATGATTAGGTTTTTCAAAAAACTGCCCACAACAAAATGGAAAGCCACTATTGCCGATTAAGGAGTAACAAACTTTACCTCGAACCCATTTGGCAACCAAAAACTGATATTTTTGAAGAATACAAGAAATTTTCTAAGCGAGAAGATCAACATGTTAATACAGTTTCCATTAAAACATTTGCAATGGTATTTGAAAAATTAAATCTTAGTTTATACATTCCTAAGAAAGATCAGTGCGATGTTTGCACCAATTATAAGACTAAAAATCTTGCCAGAAAAGAAAAAGAAAGAGACAAGATGGAAGCTAAACATGTTTATTGTGTGGATTTACAGAAGGTACTGCTCTCACCACAGTCAAACGTTACTTCATTGTATTATAAACGCAAATTATGTGTCCACAATTTCAGTCTACAATATGAAGAATCATGAAGGGTTTTGCTATTTATGGCATGAGGGAGAAGGTGATATAACTGCTCATGAATTTGCAAGAGTTCTTTGCAAATTCATATCAAATGCAGAAATATTGCCTCTGGAAGAAGTGATCATTTATAGGAATAACTGTAGCTACCAGAACAAAAACATCACTTTTGAATTTAGCGTTGTGATGTAAAAGCTATTAAATACACGAGAGAAAAAGGGATTTATGTCAAGTTGAACTATAGTGACCTTGTTAAATAAACGTTTCGATAAAAAAGTTCAACTCGTTCCAAATGACTCTTTACCAAACTTGTACTCAGGGCCAAGAGAAATGACCAAAGAGAAATATGACGATTTGCAAGAATTGAAAAGTTCTTTGCTTTCAGACTTTCACACATTTTATGATCAGCTCAAATAAGAGTTCATCTGGGTGCAATATAAATAATTGCTATATTTAGTTAGATTTATATTTTGTGCTATTGAATTTTAACTTCATTATTTTTCATTTTGTGTATTTTTTCATGTGTTCCAAATAAATTAATATAATCTGATCTACTTATACTTGGCATTCTTTATAACCAGTCAGAATAACTCGTAAGGTGGTAGAAGTTTCACAATATATTAGGGCGTATCTATGTCTGCGACCCTAAATAAGAACATTTTTTCTCTTTAAAGAGAAAAAAATATTATTTATAATAGAGAATTACACAAACTGAAAAACTAGAAAGTTCCGGTAAAATCTCAAATAATTAAATTTTACTGAATTCTATACTAATTATATGTTGTTTTGCGTATTAAATACATATAAAGAAAATTTCAACACAAAACAGTTTTTACAATGTACTTCAAGTAATTTTTTAATGCTCCTGTAAAATTACCTAGAAGGTACTTACGAGGTTTTCAAAGTAAGGTATCGATATATACTATCTATCCACTTTTATACAATTATATACGCAAACAAATCGCGGATGCGGCTTCTCAGTATTTTGTCTGCATCATAATGGAAGCTATATTCATGTCTTCCGTGGCAATTGAATCAATTAGCCAAATACCACCCTTCACTTAGCCATAACTTTCCTATCGCCATTAGAAATTTGTAAGCCACGAAGAAACTTAGTCCTATAACAGGATATTCACTGATAAAAATTGTAACTAAATCATATCATACTTAGATATTACATATTACCCTCAATATAGAGCAGTGATGGGGAAACTACGGCTCGCGGGCCAAGTCCGGCCCGCGGAAAGGTTTAATCCGGCCCGTTTAAGAGTGCCGTCGTGAGAATTTTTGAACGCGTTCTTACTTCGTAATGTGACGACCCGCATAAAAACTACCTGCGGCGATATTCAAAACACAATAGTATTCTGGACAAATCCGTCCGACCTAAACAGATGACTCATCTTCGCTCGAAACTTCCAGACACTCTCGCATTTTCGATTCATTGTTCTGTTTTCTCGAAAGAACCGGAAAAATCCAATTCTCGAACAATCCTTGCAGGTAGGTATAAATACACGCGAGGCCGCCCGAAGTTCAGTTAGTTAGCAACTTAGTCGGTCATTTGCAACGACCCGCTGTGACTCGCGTAATTGTTTGTGTAATTCCCGAAACTCCCACTGCCTCAACAAACACCCGCGCAAGAGAATTAGTTAGCAGTAAGCTTTCGTCAATTGCGTTTCTGTGTGTTGTTCTCCGTAGTAGGTAACGTCTAAAATGGATGTTAAAAAAAGAAAAGTGGATTCAAAATGTCGAGTTTTTAAAGAAGAATGAACGTGGAAATATGTCTTTACTTTACTTAAAAAAAACCTGTTTGCTTACTTTGCAATACAACTGTTGCGGTTTTAAAAGAATATAACATTCAACGCCATTTCAAGAGCAAACATGAAAACCACTCTTTCTCATCGTTAAGTGAAGAGGTGAAAAACATTAAATCGAAAAATTTAATAAAATTTATCAAGTAAACAACAATTATTTCGGAGAGCTAATCATTCTCAAAGATGCGCCACGAAAGCCAGTTATGTGTTGGCTTATAATATTGCTAAATCTAATAAAGCATTTTCAGATGGTGAATTTATAAAGCAGTGCATGATAGATGTGTGCGATATTATGTGCCCTGAAAAGAAAAATGATTTTCAGTTACTGTCTCTCTCAAGAAGAACAATCACCGAGAGAATTGGAAATATTGATAAAAATCTAATTTCGCAACTGACAACAAAAACTCAAAAATTTATTTTTTATTCAATTTCCATGGATGAAAGTACAGATATCAGCGATACTGCGCAGTTACTCATATTTGTAAGAGGAATCAACGCCCACTTTGAAATTACAGAAGAACTTGCAGGGCTACAGTCAATAAAAGGAACAACGACTGGTGCCGATATATTTTGTGAATTTGAAAATTGCATCGATAAACTTCGTTTACCTATTGATAAGTTATGTAATGTAACTACAGATGGTGCTCCTAATATGGTTGGAATCAATCAAGGATTTGTTGGGAAATTTAATTCTAAGTATCCGGAAAATGATGTTGTTTTTTTGCATTGCCTTATACATCAGGATGCTCTCTGTAAATCGGATTTAGATATTGAGCATATACTTATTAATGTTGTAAAACTAGTAAATATGATTCGTTCCAGAGGATTATTACATCGCCAGTTTCAACAGTTTTTGGAGTCCGTACATGCTGAGCATTCCGATATCCTGTATTATTCAAAAGTTCGTTGGTTAAATGCTGGAAAAGTATTTTAAAGAATTTGGGATTCAAAAGACGATATTGTGAATTTTCTTCTTGATAAAGACATTTATAATCAATTTGACGTCTTAGAAAACGAAACGTGGCTTTCTGATTTCGCATTATTGACAGACCTCCTCGTACACATGAATAAACTTAATCTCAAATTGCAAGGGAAAAATCAGTTTCTTCACGATATTTGGCAATACCTGAAAAGTTTCAAATTACAGTTATTATTATTTGCTAATCAGATCTCTAAATCTGATTTTTCTCATTTTCCAAGAATACAATATTTAAAATTCACTATATCAAACAATAAGATTAAAAAATATGAAATTAATTTGAGAAAACTATATTCAGAATTTGAAAGGAGATTTCAGGACTTTAGAAAAATGGAACCAGAGTTTAGCATTTTTGCGACCCCATTCGATGTTAATTACGAAGAAGTTGATGCAAAATTTCAACTTGAGTTAATTGAACTGAAATGTAATACTCTCCTGAAACAAACTTTTCATACAGTACCATTACTAGAATTTTATAAAAATTTAGGTCCAGATAATTTCCCAAATCTAATTACTCATGCAATAAAAATAATGACAATGTTCGGCTGGTGTGGTAGAACCGAATTCTTGTATATGGGATATACATATAGAATCTAAAGTAGATTAGTTGCTTAAGGAAATTTATAGAGCCAATTAATTACTGTTGTTTAACAAGTGAGATTATGAAATATGTAGATTTGTATGATTATTCTTCCAATACACAATAAAATGAAATATCTAGATTTTTTATGATTATTCCTCTAACTTCAACTTACTCAACTTTTTAGGGTTTGAATATCACAATTATTTATGTGTAATGACAATAAAAAGTTTAATATAATACATATATTCATTATATAAGTATGAATAAAAAAGGAATGGGTAACTCGCAACAAACGAATCAGACGAACAACAATCAAATACCATAATTTTCAAAATGAAAACATTACCACTCCACTCCTGACACCCTATTCTGCTGATACACCTGACGTCTGAACTGATGGATCCATTGTGGACCTTCTTACCGACTATCAAGGCCAGACAGAAAATTAATGTTTATTCAAAACAATATATTTTTTTTGTTTTAACACATAAAAATCAATATAGAGATTACGATAATTGTTATTAACTTTTTTCTTCCCTAATGTCATAGTATGTCATGTCATTGTTGAAGTAAGTTATAAGTTCCCTTAGTTTCCCTAAATTCTACTATAAGATGAACCCACATAATTCTTCTCCTTTTAACTTTTTTCTTTTAGTATAAAATATACCACAGCATAACGCACTCTTCAATTCCCATTTTATAATAAGCACCGTACAGCACTGATATTGTGTTTGTACTGAGAAAATTAATTTACAAAACTATATTCTGACAAAAGTATCTTGACGGTATCTGGCATAAATTCTGTATCTCACATACAGTATCTCGGATACAGTATCCTAGTCTGAAAGGGCTCTTGGTATCAAGAAGAAATTAATCAGCAATCAGAGACGTAAGGACGTATAGGGGAGCTTGCGCTGATTTAGACCACTACATGATTATGGCAACTTTGAAACAAAAAATAAAAAGGAAGATCAATAGTAGACCTATAATTAATAAATGGGATATACAAAAGTTAGAACTAGAAAAGAATATGAAAAGCGCATGGACATATTACTGGAAGACAAGGAAAAATAAATGCAAATCAATAAAGTTCAAGACAAATGGAAACAAATACAGCGGCAAAAGAAAAAATAGGCACTAAAAAGAACAGACCAAAAAAATGTTGGTATGAGGAGTGCAGAATAATAGTCGAAAGGAAACGCGATGCTTGCGACAAATGGCTTAGAATCAATAAAGACGAAGACAAGAACGAATTTAAGAAAACAAACAAAAAAGGCAGTATGGAAAATCAAAAGATAATGGGTGGATAGCAAACTAGAGAAAATAGAAGCCGAAAATAATAATAAAAACTCAAAATTATACTACAAAAAAATTAATTAACAAAATAGAGTATGTAAGCTCAAACAAATGGGAATTAAAGATAAAAATGGAAAAGTGGTAAGAAACGAAACAGAATATAAAGCAAACTGGATGGAATATTTTAGGAATGTATTAACAGAGACGGAAATACTGGAAGAATTTTTGAAAGATCAAGAAGTAGAAGACTATCAAATAACAGAACCAACGCACGAAGAAATAAAAGAAATCATCAGTAAAAGCAAAAACGGGAAAGCACTAGGGGATAAATATTGAATTAATTACGTATGGAGGAGAAAAATTAACGAAAGAGATATACGTATTAATAAGACATATATGGAGAGATGAAAAGATGTCGGAAGAGTGGAGGCTAGATCAAATAGAAACAATACATAAAAAAGGGGATCAACAAAACTGCACAAATTATAGAGGGATTGCACAACTAACCACGACATATAAAATAGTGTCTACGCTTGTCCAAAAAAGACTAGTAAGCAGAATAAACACAATATTAGGGTAATATCAATACGGGATTCATAAAGGTAAAATCAACCATAGACGCAGTTCATATCCTGAGACAAATAATGGAAAAAACGTCCGAATATCAAATCGGAATGGAGATGCTAGTTATAGATTTTGAACAAGCCTTTGATTCAATAAATAGACAAGAACTAATGAGAGCACTTAAAATTATGGATATCAACAAAAAACTAAGAAAGTTAGTCTGGATGAAACAATCAACAGCTACAGTAAAAACACAGAAAGGTGGAACGGACATTTCGAAATTAACAAAGGCGTCAGACAAGGAGATGATTCTCTGTCAACATGCCAACAAGTCTAAAATCTGGCGCTAGAATATGTAATCAAAAATGTTGACAAAGGAAAAATAAGAATAAGGGTGGGCAATTGATAGCATATGCGGACGACTTACTGTTGGTAGCAGTAAACAGAAGGATTATAGAAAGAATGTGGAAGAAGGTAAAATAATGGGCTTAAAAATAAATGAAACAAAAACAAAAATATTGACCGTAATCAAACACATAATGGGAAGTAATTCTAGAATTGGCGAATTTAAATTTGAAGAAGTTAATAAAATAAAATATCTGGGAATGACAATAATCAACGATAGGGATGGAGATATGGAAATTAAAGACAAAATATTTGCGGCAAACAGAGTATTTCAGGCAGATGAAAAACTATTAAGAATTATATTTGTAGGCAAAAACTCTAAGATGAAAATTTATAAAACAATAATTAGACCAATAATAGCATATGGAGCTGACATTATGATAAGAATCAAGACCGAAAAATACTAAGAACCATACTAGGACCCAAGAAAATAGCGGATAATGAATATAGGAGAAGAATAAATAAATAACTCAAAAAGAACATCCAGAGGGAAATCGTTAGTGTAATAAAAGAGCAGAGACTAAAATGGCTGTGACATGTTTGGAGCGCAAGGTCAACAACTCTTTTTAATCTGGCACTGGAATATGTAGTTAGTAGCTACAATGTGGACAAAGGAAACATAAGAACAAAGGGTGGGCAATTGCTAGCATATGAGGACGACTTAGTGTTCCCCTCCCAAGAAAATCTAAAAAAACGATTTCAGGGACTAAGCCCCCTCTTGAGGTATACCGACACTATATATATATATATATATATATATATATATATTTCCTTCAATTTCTTCAACCATTTGTATATAATATTGAAAAGTTTATTTTCATGGGTTCGTAGGTTGTTTGTATATATACAAAAAAGAAGACACAGTTGTTCCTTGTTCCATTCCATTGCAGAAACCACCACCGCCACAACAGAACGCACAGCAAAATGTAAGTTGTTTTCAATAAGTCAATAAGTACATAAGTACAACACACGTCTAACCTCCAAGAGCATCAACGCTAGACTGAAAGTTGTATAACATTACCAGGCGTTTAAAACTCAACTGCAACAAAGTTATTATTTCAATGTTGTATAACTTCTTTTGATATTTACCGACAATGGATGGGGAACGTGCAGCAATATTATAGAACACTTTTTCGATATTATATAGCAAAGTTAGGTAACTTTGTTATACAACAGTGTTTTGTTACATAGTGTAAACGCGCCTTTATACCAAAACATTGAACTTGGTACTAGGGGAAAATTATGTCATAATTATATTGATTGCTTATCTTGTCCAAATTAATAAGTTATGGCTAACCAAAGCAATTGATGCTACAATTTTTCTCACTGTTTAGCCTGTATGAATAAACAGGCCTGTTTAAACTCACTTCATCTTCGACCTGTTGCTATATTTACATTTACTCACTTCACTTATATTCGATTACAAAACATTTGCTTATTGTGCTATTACAAAACTCAGTATGTAAATAAAAATGTAGATAACAATTTTTGATTGTAATTAGCCGGTTTAATATAACTGTTGATTCATATCTATGTTACTACACATTTCCATTTAAAAATTTCACTATTGTTGTTAACTCATAGCAGTCTGTTCTTATGGAATTTTTAACTAGAAAATTATTATCACAAAAAGTCCATTCTACCGTTTCAATTACATAGGATATTGTTTGAAATCTGGTTAACAATATCTCGTTTCAACGTAACTGTATTAATTTAAAGACCATTACAATCTACCATAAAAATATTTCAATGGAATCAAAACAAAGAAAAAAATAAACGGTTTTAAAGATTAAAACTTACTTTTCCGCATCTGTGGGATGCCCTGAACAATATTCTATCATAAACTTGGTAATTTGTATACACTTCGGGGAATGTATCGTGCCAACAAACAGATATTTCCCCGAAAGAAACCAAAAATATAGTATATCTGGATTTATAGGACCCGCTGAACTCGCTCTAGTCAGTGGAAAATCAATAGGGTGCATCTGTGAGGCTCCTTGAAAAATATCCAATTATAAAATTGGTCACTAGTAAACACTCCGGAAGCTGTATCGTACTAACAACCCGATATTTCTCCAAAAAGGACCAAAAATGTGGCACTTCAGGTACCATAACACCCGTTGTACTAGCTCTGGCGAGCTAAGAATCAATAAGCTTCATCTATAAGACGTCCTGAATAATATTCAATCATAAAAGTCAATTTTATACACTATGGAGGCTGTATCGTGGTAACAAACTGAAAATTCTCCAAAAATGACAAAAATTTGGTACGTCAAGTACCATAGCATTCGTTGTACTGGCTTTAGTGTGCTGAATATCAATTGGCTTCATCTTTCAGATGCCCTGAATGATATCCAATCATAAAATTGGTTACTTGTATATACTCCGGAGGCTGTATCATGCTAACAAACTGAAATTTCTCCAAAAATTATAAAAATGTCGTACTTCAAGTTCTATAGCACCTGTTGTACTGGCTCTGGTAAGCTGAAAATCAATAGGCTTCATCTGTAAGAGGTTCTGAATATTATTCAATCATAAAATTGGTGACTTGTTGCACTCCGGAGGCTGTATCGTGCTAACAAACTGCAATTTCTCAAAAAATGACAAACATGTCGTAGTTCGAGTACCATAGCACTCGCTGTACTGGCTCTGGTGAGCTTAAAATCAATAGGGTTCATCTGTGAGATGTCCTGAACAATATTCAATCATAAAATTGGTGACTTGTTGCATTCCAGAGGCTTGTGCTAACAAGACATGTAACGCAAAATGGTCGACGACAACGACATACATACAGGATTTGTTTTCTAAAAACTATTTTCTCGTGTTGTTCTTGATGGAAAACGTGAAAATAACTCAATTTTTTTTTTCAAAAGTCCAACTTTTTTTGGGGTAATACTTTTTTCTCCGATCGTGGGAAAAGTGACACTATTTTGACCTGTTTTCTATGTTCAACATTCCAGAATAGTGGACAGTTGCTAAGCAATTAGAAAATAACAGTGCGGTAATATTCTTACCGCACTGCTGTAGCGTGCGGTAATGTTACAAATGGATTATTACAAAAAAATGAAACAAAGTATGGTTTTAATTTTTATAGGTATTGATAAAGATGTTATAAAAGAATTAAAAGAATCATCTAATTTATAACGATATTCTTGAACACAAAATAATTGTTGTTAATATTTACATTTATTGTACAGTTTGTACAATTTGTAAATTGTACTGGAGGGCAACGAGAATTTATAGACGTTGAAGCTGCATGGCTAATTGTTTGGTTTATCTCCTTTCGTTCATTTTCATTTGAAGTCGAGGCAGGGGTGTTGAATATTTTATTAGCCACTTCTACTTTATTATTAAGTGATTCGTCAATATATTCTTCCGCCACATTGGAAGATTTCCATCCTCCGTGGATAACATAGTAATTTCCATGGTTACCACTTCTATATTTTAATATGAACATAGAGAAACCTATCTAAACTTACTTGATTACATCTTGGATTAAATATTTTTTTATTAATTTTTTAAATGTAAATCAACGATCGAAGAAAAAATAGTATAATTCGTGGGAAAAGCATATTCCCAAACTCCTGTGTTACCAGACTCGTCGCTACGCTCCTCGTCTGGTAATTATCGCAGTCGTTTGGGGATATTATGCTTTTCCCACTAATTATACAATATACTATTTTATAATTCGTGTATAAAAGAGACTTCATTATAACATTGTTTACAGTGTCACAATGAAGCTCTTTGAACACTGTTTTAGTAATTTTTAGTGTACAGTTGGTTCTTGTATTTAGTTATATTTTTATGTGACATTTGACTTTATAACATTGACACAAATTGTAAATAAAATGGTCTAGCGTTGTTCTAGCTAGCAAATTATTATAGTAAATGTTCTTAAAGGTAAATCAGAATGATTTATATATTAAAAATATTAATGAATAACGTACGCTAGCGTTTATTTATCAATGATTTGTCAATTGTTTATTTTTATATTGTATAGGATCAATATATAGGTATACATAACGTTCGATTTTTGGGATAAATTACCAGATATCTATGTGAAGATGTATTACAGAAATAATTCTGTTCATGATATAATATAAATAGGTCGCAAGAGCATATACGAAGAAGCTCTTTTTTAAACAAATATTCATCCTCTGTTCGCTTAAATAAACATTTGTTTACAATTTACTCAATTATTTGGCTATAATATGTCAAAAGTCAGAAGTGCTGGATAAAACCATCTGTGATCTGACCAATTAGAAATCTACAGAATTGCCAACTTAAATTCAAACCACTCCTCCTAGTTTAAAAACAGGGATTATATGTAATTCCGTTTTATGTAAGAAATTAAATAAATGCGAATTATAAAAATTATTGAGTAAAACTTGTGCCATAATGGCTTTCTGTAGTACTCGTGATTTGCGCAACTCACCGCTTCGCGGTTCCTTGCGCAAACTTCACTCGTACTACAAAATCAGTCATTGTGACACTTGTTTCACAAATAACTATTCTCCCATATTAGATAGGTTGGGCGAAAAAGTAATAAATAATTATTTTATGTGTTTATGTCGAGAAAACGTTTAGATATTTTAATAAAGAAGTAGTTTTGTAATCAATAACTGTGAAATTGTCATTCGTCCCCCGTGTATTTTTTAGGCTGCCAGCATAGCGGCGCTTGCAACGACAAGAGCGAAGAGCAAATAGAGCTTTGAGTATAAAGAAGTACATCGCATAGTGAAGCGGCAATACAAAGTACAGTAAGTTTTAAATTCGAAGAGCAAAAAGAGCTGCTTTTATTTGTTATATTATATACTACCAAAACTGCCATCTACGGATGTCAGTAAAACTTTGCGCCATGTACACGTCTCAAGTTACTCAAGAAAGAATAAAATTTCCATTTAATAAACAATTAAATTACCTAATCAAATTTAAATCACAAAAATTTTTGAAATCACGTAAAATACCATGTCGTATATTAAATTAATCCACCTTTTTCTATTTTCAATTGATACTGACAAAGAAACATTCTTCCAAATAATTCTCAATTTATTGACTGAAATTTATTCAGATAAAATTTTTATGTATACATAGTTATTTTCCAACTAATTTTAAGCTGATCTAAAAAATAATTTGGCAATAAAAAACATTTATAAGACTTGGCCCAATTTTTGGTATAAGGCAGCAAAAATTGAACCAACTATATTCTCTTCTGCATACAGTTAGAGACGTACGTTAACAGACTGATCCATCACAAACTTATATGAAAGCAGCGAAATTTAGAGTAACTTGAAATGTCAATGTTACTTTTAATATTTATCATTGTTCTTTACATAGAATATGTTGTCCAAAGGGTTGAGAGCTTGTTTTTACTCGATATTTCATTCATATAAGCAGTGATAACATGATCTGACAATATTTTTAACTTCATTTACCAGAGTTCAATCCAACTTTTTGTGACAAAATTCATATTTACTTTTTGATTTTTGGGGTAATGATGTGTGTTATACATCTCCTTTGCGGCATAACGAATATCTGATGGAGTAATATTTATTGATCATCACTGGAATCACTCATTTTACTAAAATATTTTTCTTAGAAACTAAAGAAATATTTTGACAAGTTATCTTGACGTTACATTGAAATTGAAAAAAATAAGAGTTGACGGGTACTAAATGCAAATGCTGATTGGTGGATTTCACATACATTCTAGGATGTAAATGAAATCATATGCGTTCAGTTAACCGAAATGGCCTACATTTCCATATATTGTGCAGAAAATGGATAATATATATGTGGGCGTAGAGAAAAATGTAAGCAGTCTCGTTGAATATTTTAATTTATTATTTGTAATTTTGTAAACACAACCCAAACATCTCAATCATGCATTATAAAATGCAAAGCGCATGCGGGTCAATTTCTACCGATGTGTCGATTGGGTTAAATGGTTGCACGATTGGTAAAACTTTCCGCTAGCATCTGAACGACCCGACTATTTACCAGATCTAAGCATCTGATCGCATAAAACGCGCCCGACGTAGCATCTGAATGCACCCTTACATTTGACAGAACCAAATGACATTTGTATTGTAACGTCAACTGACGCTGTTGTGAGGACGCTCCAATTCGATGATTTTAGTAACGGTGCTCGAGAATATCATTTTAGGAACTATTCGCAAATAGAGTATTCAGTCTTGCGTATGCACGACGTTGGGAACGACGTCAAGAATAACGCCCCGATTCGAGTTTCAGGGCATCAGTGCGGATGAAACTCAATCATCGACCACCACACCTGCAAGAAATGAATCACCGGTGGCGACATTGATTCTCTTTCCGAAATGTTGAAACCACACATGACCAACGTTCAACTTTAGAAATATTTTTACAAAAGTTACAACTTTTATTTTTTAGAACTGAATATCTTTTTAATAAATACATGGAAACTTATCATTGATGCTGCAACTGGAAGATCATATATGAATTATATGGCAAATGTATGCATAATTTGCTCGTAGATAATATACTTTTCAATTAATTAAAAAATATAGAATTGCGGGGAGAGGAAAAAGACGAAATTTTCGGTATACGAGTGTCTGTCGTCTAGCGCAAAAATATGTAAAAGAGGGCGGAGTCGAGACGTGACATGGCGCGAGTGTCGAGCAGTCACTCTTGATACCTGTAACCACAATGAACCAAAATTTGTTAATTGAAAATATAGTATGATATGCAACGCAACACAGCAAAAGGAAGCCTGGAGATTTTCATCACTTATTTCCGCAATTTCAAAGTCAGAGAGATCTTTGTCGATTGATTCAACTCCCAGAAATAACTAGTTCAATTTCCAGAAAAACTTATTAAATTTCTTCAATTTATTAAGCTTTTTAAATGCATTTTCTTGACTTTTGGTGTATTTAATTTTTTTTGACGTTTCGGCTCAACTTTGGCTTTACCGAAATATTATTTGACTTTGACAACCCTGATGTGTAAGGCGCGACAAACTTCCACACTCGTGAGAAAAGTTGAACTTTCCCCACTTGTTGCACAATATAGTATTTCCGCCCAACCCTATCTAATAGGTATGCAAGAATAGTATATTGTGCAACAAGTGGGAAAAGTTCAACTTTTCTCACGAGTGTGGAAGTTTGTGGCACGAGCCGCAAACACACGTGTGAGAAAAGTACTTTTCCCACATGTTGCACACTATACTTTTTCTACAACTGCACAAATTTAAAGAATACAAGTAAATAGTTTTGTAGAAAAAGTCTAAGCATCGAGGACCACCCACCGAAAACGGCTGGGCATCGAGTATAAGTTTCTGAAATTGGCTGGGCATCGAGGATCCCCTACTGAATTCTCCATATAAATGTATGTAGTGTGGGCAAAGTGCCGTGAGAAATAATATTTGTCACAGTGTGAGCAATATATGGTTTTGAAATTAAGTAAGCTATGAGAAATATGGTACTTTTCATAGCAGTTGTAGAAAAAAGTGTTGATTTACCTCACACAAAGTTGGAATTTCGGATTTATTGGAGTTATTTTTTCGTTTTTCAACGAGAAAAATTCGAAAAAAGAGTTTTTAGACAGAAATCCTGTGTGTATGTAGTCGTTGTCGTCGTCCTCTTTTTGTAAAATGTCTTGTTAGCACGATCCAGCCTCTGGAGTACAATAAGTCACCAATCTTATGGTTGAGTATAATTCAGGACGTTTCACGGATGAACCCTATTGATGTTCAGCTCAGAAGAGCCAGGACAACGGGTGCTATGGTTTTTGAAGTACCACATTGTTAGTGAAATTTCGGTTTGTTAGCACGATACAGCCTCCAAAGTGTATACAACTGACAACTTTTATGATTGGATATTGTTCAAGGCGTTTCAGAGATGAATGCTATTGATTTTTAGCTCACTAGAGCCAGAGCAACGGGTCCTATGAACCCAGATATATCACATTTTTGGAGAAATTTCGGTTTGTTATCACAGCCTCCAGAGTGTAAAGTGCGGATAAGTTAGTTCTAATCTTCTCAACAGTTTAGTTTTCTTTAGTTATGGTGAAATACGAATTATCAAACACATAATTTATCAATAGAATTAGAGATAAGCAGAAACAACATAGTGATACAATAAATGATTTCTAATAGGTAAATGAGGAACCGTAGGAGAAATTATGGTGTGGAAAATAAATTTAGAAATAAACGGTTTTAATGATTAAAACTAACTTTTCCGCACTCCCGACGCTGTATCATGCTAACATACCGAAATTTCTCGAAAAATTACCAAAAATGTGGTATATCTAGATTTATAGGACGCGTTCTACTGGCTCTGGTGGGCTGAAAAACAATAGGATTCAACTGTGAGACGCCCTGAGCAATATTCAAGCATAAAATTGGTCACTTGCTTACAATCCCAAGGCTGTATCGTGCTAACAAAGCGAAATTACTCCAAAAATGCAGCATATCTGGATTTATAGGACCCATTGTACTGGCTCTGGTGAGCTGAAAATCAATAGGGTTCATCTGAGAGACGTCCTAAGCAATATCTAATCATAAAATTGGTAACTTGTATATTGGAGGCAAAAATACTTTCTTTATATTTTAAGTCTGAAAGATTATGATTTATGAATGACGTGGTTCGTCTATCTTTAGTTGAATGTGTTTGGTCGCAACTTTTTGGGTGCGTCTACAAAAATAAGTATAACGGGCTTATATTACTATGGAAATTCGAAGATCAAAGTGGATTGTTTAGAATGTGATGCATCGGGAAATATTTTTCATCGATACCTTAGTGGAATTGCTATATTTGACATACTGGGTTTTATAAAGTAACAATAATTTGTTATTTTTCCTATCAACCAAAACATTTCTCATCATTTGATGTAAATTTGATTTTTTTGCAAATGTTTCCAGTTCAATCCACGCAGTGTGAGTCTAGGTATCTTAGTCTTAATATCTCAATATTATGTGTGCAAACGGGAGGATATTGGTTCTTGCATACTTTTATAGAAAGTAAGAATAACAGTTTCCAGCATTACTTTACGCCGTAGATGATGTAAAAGGTATAGTACCGGTTCCGTTACGTTTCCTTGCGGTACTCCTGAGTAGATTTGATGCACAATCGTTTTATTTTTTATTTGTATTCTTGATTTGCCAATGTATATAATGTATATTTTTGGTTTTTCTAGAAGTTTTGGGCCCGTTGAAAGCAAGGTAACAAGTTTGTAGTTTTTCTGTACAATGTACAATAGCCCACTGTAGTAAGTTGATTTAACCTAATTTTTGCTGTGATCAAATCCAAATAATTTGTTAAAGATTTCGTGAGGAGATTTCATTTATCCTTTTCACAGTAATTTTAAAGCAATAGAACCACCAGTGATTTTTGCTGCTCCATTTTAATAAAATTGCAAATTGGTTATAGTATTTGTTTTAAAGTGAAATTATCATATTAACATTTATTATTGTAGGTATGGATGGATGGTAATGACGTATACATATAATTTAATACCGAAGACGAAATCTCAATAAGTGTAAGTAACATATAGCGAGTTTTTAACTTTTATAATTTTATCTTCCCCCTTTCTTTTAGTTCCCTGATGACATGAATGAAAATGTACGAAGCCTTCGATCAAAACTTTTCCATATTGCGGAATT
Source organism: Galeruca laticollis (assembly GCA_963921935.1). Lineage (NCBI taxonomy): Eukaryota > Metazoa > Arthropoda > Insecta > Coleoptera > Chrysomelidae > Galeruca > Galeruca laticollis. The sequence continues at coordinate 151,841,829 of OY998180.1, forward strand.
GCCAAATTTTTTTTTCAAGTTATAAGAAATGAGTTGACATAACTGGAATCACATTTATTACGCATAATAATTATTTAAAAATTAGCTAAGTCGAAGTTGTCATTAAACTACTTCTTATACGAAACTGAATGTCTGCCTTCTTACTGAGGTAGCTAGTTCGGAAACAGAGTAAGTTGTCGCCACGGAATAAAAATTCAGGCGAAACCGGATTTAAAACGGCTACTTATCGCAGAGGTCAACCTCGCTATTTAGTATTCTTGACGATGCAGTAACACCTTTTTAAAATAAAACGTTATACACTACAATCTACAACCAATCTCGAACTTAATTGCAAACTTATTACAATCACTCTGTATATTACGTGGGTGTTCTGACACAATTTGAATGTCAGTTGGAGAATAAACACAAGTGAAGGGCGGACCTACTTTTTTCATTAGCCAAATTTCACATTCACTTTCAACATTTTATTGTTCAGACTAGCGTTACTTGTCCCGTTGTATTTTCATGTTAATATAAATATCAGAACAATGGAGTTTAATAGAGATATTTAGTTGAAGCCGTAAACGTAATTTGTTTTATATATAGAGCGTTTACAAGTGAAATTTAAAGAAATTAACTAATTTTTTATTACTATTTATTATAACCTTACGTAATAATAAAATATACAGGGTGAATCATACGGGAGTACATTTTTAAATTGTTAGAAAAATTATTGTTGGGAAATACGGTGATTTTCCGGTAACCGGTGAAACGGCGACAGTGATTTCTGAATCACCGCAGTGACTGAGTATAACTAGCAAAGACAAATCAAAATATAAGACCAGCGAGCGGTGACTGGCGACGCGTACGAATATATTATTTATGCACCTCTTATCGGTTTATATTAAAACAATAAATATTATCCTGATTGACAATTCGCAATAATACGAAATCGAGATCGACTCTTAACAGAGAGATTAATATAAAAGGTGTAACATAAAAATTGCAACTAGTTTAATATTATTTAATTCTAAATTGAGAATTTCAAATGAACATGTTGCCATATTATCTGTAAAAAATAAATCAATTTTTAGGATTTATTCATTACTTTTAAAAAGAAAAAAAATTTCTTGCACAAATTACATGTTGCATAATAATTGTCACCCTCAACAGGTGTAAAAAAATTCCAGATTTCACTGGTTTTCGCTGGTTTAGACAAGTTCTAAACTGAAAATAAAAGAAAAATACTTTACTGTGGATTGTTTATCTCTCTAATAACTTGGTTAAAGGATTTTATAACTTTTTATTTGAATAGACAAGTCATATTTAACTTTTAGGCTTATTTCAGAATGAAATAGGGCTATTGTAGAGAGTAGCATGACGCGACTTCGGAAAAATTTCAATGCGGTTTTTCGTTTTGGTGTTCCTAGATGTAAAAATCACCCCCCGTGTATATATATGTGTGTGTGTTATAACGGAACTTGTAAACACGATAGAGGGCGTATTTTTTGACGGATCGAAACCAAACTCGCTACAAAAAACGGTTAGGCCAAAATCTTGGACGAATTCGTTAATGAGCCACATTGGCCCAGTAAAAACAAAATGGCGGCCTGTCAAAGTAGAAAAAAAGTCGTATTTCCTTTGTTTTTTATTTGACGCAAAAAAGTTATTAAGCTTTTTCATAGACCTTAACAAGTTCTACAACTTTTGCATTTAACATTTTTCTCTAAATCGTACATTAAAACATTTATTTAAGAAAATTCACAAATTTACCAGAATTTTTTTTTATTTTTTTGTTTTTGATTTGATGCTAAAATGTTACATTGGTTTTTTGTACATCTCAAAACATTCTATTACTTTTGTATCTAATTTTTTATTTTGGGTTTTATGCAAAAATGTTACTGAAATAAGCCTGTCCAATTGGTCCTGTGCCATTGGGATTTTTTTTAATAAAATTGGACAGGATGACTCCGAAAAGTTCTTTATTATCCCATTGTTTTGTTAAAATGACATATTACTTCAAGACATGCCATTTAATTATCAATTCATTCATATTGTAACACGATAGTGGATTTCTAGAAATGTAGAAATGGTTTACAAACAAAGAATACAATTTACAATTCTCCTAATAACGTTTACAATTTCTGGCCATTACCTAAAGTCACTAAAATTCTTGCAAAAATACCCTTTATATACAGCACAAAAAGCAGAGATTAACAAAAAAAATAAAAACATTTATTTTATCTTATGGCTGTTTAGACGTTCACCAAATTTATTTTAATATGTCTCTTGGAAAGGAACAAAATAATTCACAAAAAAGCGACACGTTTGCCCTTATCCGTATCGGGTCGGGCGGCATGTTTGTATCATTAATATACTTATAATATTATCTATACCAATTGCCACCTTCTCATTCCGTAAAAGCAAAAGTCTATATTCCAAATACCTATAACATCATATCGGCTTAAATCACCTTTTTTCTTTCTCCTAATATTTGTAAATAATGATATTTTATATCGATTTTAGATTGGCGCGGTCTTCCAATGCTAGAGTCGATGATCGATGATACCGATATTGCAGTATTCGGTAGTAACTGAATCACCGCATCTGCGAGAAATGAATCACCGGTAGCGCCAGTGATTTTACATTCACCGGTGAAATATCGTAGTTACCGATATATCGACCAAGACTAGAAAAATAATCGTTTAAGTAAACTAATAAATCCTATTAGTAAATAAAAAAATCAGTAGACTCAACTATTGCATTATATTGTAACGTTTTTCTTATTTATTTAAATAGTTTTTAACACAGCGAGTGGGATAAATTTATACACACGGTATATCTACTTATTTGATTTATTTATTCACCTAATTTATGTACACATTTAATTCCAATTTATATGAAAGACACTGTTCACAGTTTATTCACTATTTATTTATACACGTCTGTTAATTATCAGATTAAATTGTGGACTGACTCGCCGCTCGTAGGTAGTCTCTTATATATTAAAACCACCTTCTCTAACCTCCACTCCAGTTCACTTTTATTGATAACTTGTTCTGCTCCGTTGGCTATGAAATCAAACTGTAAACTGGATTCCTGAAAGTTTTCGATTGCAGCTCCCAACAAACAATCGACTTTCTTAGAATGCCTCTATAAAAACAATAAAAATACCTAGTCCTTCCCAGAAAACCGTGCGCTCCCACCAGCATTTCAACTTTAGATATAGAACTAGAACAGAATCGGCTTCAGGGACTACTACAGTGTGCAGTTTCGGAACAGTATCATATTTCGACTAGAACTTGATTTTCTTCTCCTTGATTCTTCATACCCTTCCGAGCGTCAGAGTGTTGTTGTCTGTGTCATTCTTCTATTAGCTCGTTCATTTATTTCATTATCCCCCCTCCTACTTCCATATTGTTTTACTTTTTATAGCATTGTCTTTCTAAATCTCCATTTGCTTCTTTTATATATTTTGCTTTTATCATTCTATTCCTTATGCTTTGTGAGTTACTCCCCTTTAAGTGCCAATGCAAAACTCACCCATAGTTTGGTTACAATCGTTTCTATTGATTTTAGTTCTAGCCTGCCTCGAATTTCCTTCTCTCTAGCTTTATTTTTCCAGTATGTTCCTAAGTTGCTTCGTCTCGGCCGAGTTTAAACTGCCAAGGTATATTTTATTTGCTCCACTGATATAGAATTATATACTGCTATCTAAAAAAAATTCTAGTCTGCGATGTAGGTCCATTTCGAAATATTACAGTTACACCAAAGAAATTTTTTTCAGAAATCAGTGTCAGTACTCCTCGATAATTCTCTTCCATGTCTTCTATCGCCGTTGACCGTGATACATCTATCGATACGAATTTACAAAATAATAGGTCCATTTAATATAATTGGGGCAGTATTCTTCTAAAAGTATTCGGAACTATGTAAAATGCCAATACATCATAGATTACGGTTTATCTTGTGTATCCCCGAAAACTGAATTGAAATATTTCAACAAATATGACCAATCCAAATTTTTATTTAAATTATTTTCAAGAAATTCAAACACGTGGTGAGATCATTTACATTTAAATTATGTAGAAAATGATCATACATGGGTTATAGATACATTTCATAGAGTTTTCAACAATTTGTAAAATGCTAGCTATATATTGATTCCCGATTTACCTGAAAACAAGTAGATTCTTCTTCCTGTTTCTACATTCAATTTAACCTTGATTGATTATTAACTTGGCATAAATCGATATTATGCATGTTGTAGTAGTTTCTACTAAGTACAATGTTTGTGTATTTCCTAAAATTATTTCAATTCTCAATTTTAGATTTATTAAATCTCAGTTTTCTGGGCGAAGTCAAATATTATAAATTCCTAGAGATATTTTTTAGGAGCAAGTTTCGTTTAGCCGAAATCTGCTAAAAATGAAAAAAAAATTTGTTATTTAGATACCTCAGGGAGTATATTACTGAAAAAATTTTGCCGCGGAAAATGCGCTGTTGCCATTTTTTGAATGCGGTTTAGAAGTAACGAAATGAGATAAATGAAAAATTAATGTTATTTTATGTTGTAGACTTATTTTTAAGCACCGACACGAAAATGAATATCCACGGAAATGCGTTGTTTCACCACTATGCAGTGATCCTCTTCCCGACCTTTAACACAGATCAATGAATAATATCTATTCTTATCAACTTAATATCGCTATGGTCAATAAAAAAGAAAATTTCAAAAAAATTGTCAATAAAGCTTAAAAACGACAATCCTGATAAAGCATAAAAGGAAGGTAGGTATACATTGTACATATATGTGAATTTAATATTCTATATTCAGTTGAGTTAAATCATTTACAAAAATGTCGTCTCAAGTTGTAGAAATGGCTCTTCCTCGTTCGCGACAAGAAGCTTATGAATTCGGTCTTTTACATGGTTTGTTGCCTAAACGCCCCTTATGTAAAACCGAATGTAAAGGGCATGGTAACAAACCTGATGATTTTTCCCATTATTACCATGGAGAAAAAGATCTGGGCATATACCGTTGTTCAAAATCAGCAAAGTGTCGTCCAGATGAAATGTCGCAAAAAACACGTGGAAATAAGGTACGTTTTTTACTTCTTTAAAAAGTTTTTAAAAGGCAAACAAACAGATTCCATCAGATGAATTCGCAGATCGCCTTTGCGAATATTTATGGTGACGCCATCGCAAAAAAAAACAATTTGGATCCATTCATGGAGCTTATTCGTTGTATCCATTTAGAATATGGCAATTACAAAAATAAATAAAATTTCAAACGAAATCTGTTTTTCTGTGAATTATAAGGCGCAGTAAGAAGGTCAAAATCTCCAATAAATGCAAAAAACACGCACATATATAACATTCCCCACCCAGCACCCCACTTCACTCCACGATCCCGAAAGTATGTAAAAAAAGTTGAGAATACTTCGAAATATTGAAGATTTTCTATTACACCGCCCCAATGATAAATTTCCGAGGAAAAAGCTATATAGAAAAGTTATAGCAAATTATTAATCAAACAAAAATATGTAGTTTTTATCTTCCTATCACATTCCGGCATTTCTAAACCCGGAAAAATCAATAAAAATGATTGTGATAAAAATTAGTTCACATCGTTATATTGAATATTTTTACGTCATTCTATAACAAAAAAACTATTAAAAAACACCGTAAAGTTTCGAATTTTAGTTAATAGTAGAAAAATTCAAAATTCGAGTTTTCTCAGAAACGAAGATTTTCCGCGGCAAAAATCAAATTATGTAGTGCTAGCTTTCTTGTATAGAATCATCCTATAAACCGATATTCCATGTAACTCATTTCGGCTAAATGAAACTTGAGCCATTTTTTATATATAAAAAGTGAATGTAATATTGCGTTAACATTTATATTTATTAGTGTTTTAAATGAAACTCACGGTTTCTAGTTAATACCACAATATAATAAAAATTGTTGAAAATAATAAAAAATTGACAATTGTTTCGATAAATCAATATCATCGTCAGAATGACAGAAGTTACAGTTTATTTGATGCCTACCTGATGTTTAGTAGTTATTTTTGACTAGACCAAGAAGTGACCTAACTTGTGATTGACTTAATATATGTTAATAGAAAAAAGAAGAAGATGTGATATTAAAAATATTGAAGCTTAGATATTATTAGCCCTCTGGTGATATCCTGGATATCATTTTCCCAATTAAGATCAGTATAACTGTGCAATGGTATAGAAAACCAGGAAAACTATATCTGCTGATCTTTACAATTATCACTTAAGAAGACAGTTTATTAGTGGAGAACTCCCTAGATTTAACTGTTCATTGAGAACCTCATATTGTGGGTTTCTTAAATGTCTTCTAATTTCCAATTCTTCAAGGAAATCCAGTTCTTGTTTCTTTTCACAAATATGCAGAACTTCTAGTTTTGTGTTAGGTGTCAATGAATTATTGGTGTCAAGTATATGTTTTGCATAGTGGGATTTATCTGGTTGTTTTAATCTGTATGCTCGTAAGTGTTCACTGTATCGGATTTCAAAATTCTTAAGGGTCTGACCCAAATAGACATCATTACATTCTGGACATTTGAGTTTATATATACCTGGCTTCTTTAATGGTGGTATTTTTGTTTTTACATTTAACAATTTTGTACTAACGTTACTTTCTGTTTTAAAAGAAATTGTTGTATTCGTTGCTGAAGATATTATCTTTGAAATATTATTAGAAATATTTCCTGCATATGTGAAAGTTTTATATGTTTTTATTTCATCAGTTTGTTTAGGAAATATTAGTTGTGATGCCACTTTTTCCTCTTTTTTATTAATTGGCTTATTTATCATATCTAATGGATAACCGTTGGATGTTGCTATTCGTCTAATTGTATTAATCTCTCTATCAAAATTACATTTGTTCATAGGGAACTGAAAAAGGTCTATGTATCATGGAATTATATGCCGCTAGTTTATGGGACATGGGGTGATTGGAATTAAATGGAATTGTCACATCAGTCTGTGTTGGTTTTCGGTAAATTGAATAATCATGTACATTATTAACTCTTTGAATTTTTAAATGAAGAAAATTGATTGAGCTATTTTCTTCAATTTCTAATGTAAATTTAATTTTTGAAGAAAATAGCTAAATCAATTTTCTTGATTTAAAAATTCAAAGAGTTAATAATGTACTTGATTATTCAATTTACCGAAAACCAACACAGACTGATGTGACAATTCCATTTAATTCCAATCACCCCATGTCCCATAAACTAGCGGCATATAATTTAATGATACATAGAGCTTTTTCAGTTCCTATGAACAAATGTAATTTTGATAGGGAGATTAATACAATTAGACAAATAGCAACATCCAACGGTTATCCATTAGATATGATAAATAAGCTAATTAATAAAAAAGAGGAAAAAGTGGCATTACAACTAATATTTCCTTAACAAACTGATGAAATAAAAACTTATAAAACTATCACAAATGCAGGAAATATTTCTAATAATACAACAATTTGTTTTAAAACAGAAAGTAACGTTAGTACAAAATTGTTAAATGTGAAAACAAAAATACCACCATTACAGAAGTCAGGTATATATAAACTCAAATGTCCAGAATGTAATGCTGTCTATTTGAGTCAAACCCTTAGGAATTTTGAAATCCGATACAGTGAACACTTACGAGCATACAGATTAAAACAACCAGATAAATCCCACTAGGCAAAACATCTACTTGACACCAATCATTCATTGACATCTAACACAAAACTAGAAGTGCTGCATATTTGTGAAAAGAAACAAGAACTGGATTTCCTTGAAGAATTGGAAATTAGAAGACATTTAAGAAACCCACAATATGAAGTTGTCAATGAACAGTTAAATCTAGGGAGTTCACTAATAAACTGTCTTCTTAAGTGATAATTTTAAAGATCAGCAGATACAGTTTTCCTGGTTTTCTATGCACAGTTTTACTGATCTTAATTGGAAAAATGATATCCAGGATATCACCATAGGGCTAATAATAGCTAAGCTTCAATATTTGTAATATCACATCTTCTTCTTTTTTCTATTAACATATATTAAGTCAATCACAAGTTAGGTCACTTCTTGGTCTAGCCAAAAATAACTACTAAACATCAGGTGGGCATCAAATGAAATGTAACTTCTGTCATTCTGACGATGATATTGATTTATCGAAACAATTGTCAATTTTTTAGTATTTTCAACAATTTTTATTATATTGTGGTATTAACTAGTAACCGTGAGTTTCATTTAAAACACTAATATGAGTAGATTCCACGAAGTAAGGGTCGAGACAGTTAATTTCATTTATATTTATTCTCCGAAGACTCAAAAGGAATCGAGTTTGTTCGAAAATTATGACCTAATAATAAAAATATGACTTATGTTGTAAAAAATGGTGATTAGTGCATGAAAATTAAGAAATAATTTTTCCCTATAAAAGTATTAGAGCTTCGATTCGTTTAAGGATGCAGAAATGGTTTGTGAAAATCTTGCTTAAAAAGTTTAAAATTAAAAAAAACATGTTTCTACCTAATGTATCTATTGCACCTACAGTTCAAAATAATGTAGATGTATAGGACATCAAAGTAAAATTTTTCGCTAAATAATGAAGGCTCTATATTTGTCGGAATGGAAGCCTTCGCAATATAAATATTATGGGAATTTTTTTCTCAATTGATAAAAATCCGTGAAATTTAGAAGGTATAATGAATATGTAGTATCACCTAAAAAACTGTATTGAGTTCATATTTTAGAAGGGGCTGCTTACTCCAAACAAACAGGGTATACTGCACTACAAAAATACCCCACTAATATTTTTTCGAACTTGACTATATAAACCTAATACAACTGGAGGTGAATGCATGCCAAGCGATAATTTTTCAACTTCCACATCTTAACGAGACTGATATTTCTGTCCGTTATATCGTTTATTGTATTTTAAATTAACGGAAAATAAATGACGAGAATAGTTTTTTGTGTAAGTACAGTTTTGTACACATGATAATGAGTTACTAATTTTTATTTCAATAGTAATTGAGGAATTAACGGTTTAAACAATTTACATTTTTAATGTATCATATGCAGAATATTTAAGTGATGTTATCTTATAAAAGTTTCAAGAATTTCTATTATCGAATGGTAATAAAAATTCGTCAGTTATCAAATCGTGTTACATGTTTTGGGAAAAATATTTTATCCACCTGCAAACATGAAAATACATGAATTATTTAAAACATGTACATACTATATCTGAGAGAAACACACGACTACCGAAATATATAAACATTCTAACATTTATATATAACGTCTTAGGAAACTTGCTCTTCTGTCCATACAAACCAACATGCGAACTCTAAATTGTTCCTAATAAAAAAAACTTTCTCTAAAGCTTCTTTCCAAACAAACTGCATACTTTACAAGTGCTATGTCCGACCTATACTTGAACACGCCGGTCCTTCGTGGTATCCAGATTTAGTTCGCCATCGCGAAATGCTAGAAAAAGCACAAAGACGCGCGATTAGATTGTCTTTTGGCCACGTTAGACCTACGTACGAAGAGAGATTAGTGATGGCGAATATTACAACATTCGAATAAAGACGTCTCCGATGTGACCTTATTCTCTCGCGTCGAATTTTGAAGTTCAACTTCGGCTACATTCAAGTGGCTTTCCCCATCAGTTTGGACGATCATCACAGTGGGCACTCTTTAAAGCTGAGGAAAGTGCTTTTTAGAACACGCAACAGGCAAAACTGTTTGAGTAACAGAATCTTTGATATACTAGTCTTCCTCATCAAATAGTGGATTCAGAAAATGTTAATAGTTTCAAAAACCAAACGGATCCTACATTTTTAATCCCTAGTTTAGTTTTAGGCTAGTACTAGTTTTTGTTGTCTTTAGCCTCTCCATAGTCAATTTTGCTCAACAATTTATTATGGGCGAATCAGGACGTGGTCCTCTGCTCTTACCATGGAATAATAATAATAATCTCGGGGTGGGTCCACTAGGTAGAATTCTCCCAGGGTAAATCTTGCCTGTCTTAAAAGGAGAGGAGTAAAACTTGAAAAAAAATCCGGAATTCTATAGGACTCCGTATGGGCGAGCGTGTCGTAAAAGGCAACTAAACTGAGATTTTACTCCCCGATCCTTACCTTGCTTCACTGGTCTCTTCTACCAGTCTTTCAATAGCATCACACCTTTATTCTTTATATTGGCTTCCCTTGGCCAACCTTTCAATTTTCTATCATCCCTATCCCCTGGCAGTAGGGTTAAGATGCAAAAATTTATTATGTATAATTGACGGAGTAAAAGGGTGAATGAGCATTGTACCACCATAACCTCTTGCCCCGTTCAGGATTTAGGTAGTGCATCCTGTTCGAAAAATGAGCCACACGACCATGGAGGATCATATCATGAACTCTCCTCCACTGGCTCTTACTGTTTCTGCGGCGACGCAAGTCAATGTACCTACAACCTCAAAAGCCGGATTACCTAGGAAGCGCATGAAGTGGACCGCTGAGTTGAATTCTTTTATTATGCGCTCCTACTTTACAGCAACCAATATGGAGACAGACCCGACCACCTATCGATACGCCATTCACCGTGATTTTGTTTAGTGGTACCCAGAACTGCAGCATATAACGGAATAACGAATAGCTGACCAGAGAAGAAGTATTGTGAAGACCAATTTGCTTCCTGTACCGTTCTTGCAGCAGATCCGAGGAGATGTCCTTCAAGTATCACTCAAAATGCGTACGGGATTAGCCGAATTTGAGGCCACAAACCCAATGCGACAACCAAAATTACCTAAATTGAGGACCCTCAGAAATTCTAATAATATCATTGCAGGAGTATACTCAATAATAGAAAGTGGCTGCAACGACTACAATACGCTCGAGCGACTTCATTCACTTATTTATTGTGGAGCTGAGGCGGTACTCCGTCTACACAACCAGTAAAAATATACGTGAGACAGACCGATACCATCAATACCAACAGAAAACCCTGGTGGCAACGGCGCCTAGAATGTTCCATCGATACTATTAGGAGCGAGCCTAACGGAAGATGTTGTGCACAAACCTCTAAATGCTTGAGAAACCACATTCGCAAAATATTCAAGAAAATTGGCACTCACACACAACATCCAGAACATCAATAACATTTACGTGAGCAGATGTTTTTTTTTTATTAAATATGCTTTTATTTCAATAAGTGTACAAAGCCACAGTACAATGTATAAAAAATAATCTTTTAGCCCCTCACATGTTCAGTCTATAAAGGATTCTTATAACTAATTACACCTAATTACAATGTTCAGGACAAGCTCAATTAATAGTCTCGAAAAATTAAATTTCATACATACATAGGTGTTTTCCCATGTTTCGATTAACATCTTTGCCCCCAAATTTCATATCCTTATTTGGTTATAACGTGCTGAAGACGGCAAATGAGCCAGAAACATGCATGTCCGCGGTTACCACTCTGTTTCAGTAGCCCTTTTTTTGCGTGAATTACCCATGAATCTCTTTGTTGTTGTTGTTAACATATCACGCGATATTCCTACATCTTCTTTGTTATATATATATATATATATATATATATATATATATATATATATATATATATATATAAAACACAAATAAAAAAATATATCGCTATGCCTTACACAGCAGAATTATCGGAAAAAATGAAATATATCTTAGGTAAGCATGATATCATTGTATGTCATAAAGCACAACATTTATTATCGTCCTTGTTCACATCATTGAAAAGTGAAGTTCCAGATAAAATGAAATCGAATGTCGTTTATTCAATACCCTGCTTAAATTGCCCCAAAAAGTACATAGGCATGACAACACAATACCTCAATAGTAGGCTAAACGGTCATAAATACACTAAAAATGCCTCAACAGCTTTACACAAGCACGAATCCAGCGAATTTAACTTTTCAAACACTAAAATTCTAACGCAAGAGAGCAACTACCAAAAACTGCTTATGAAAGAAATGATATACATAAAAAAGGAACAGCATACAGTTAATGATAAACAAGACACGAATCATTTAAGCCATATTTATCACAATTTAATATTATAAACAGCCAATAAATATTATTTCTATTTATGACCACCTTGTATTATTCTGTTTTATTAATTGATATACACCTTACTCTTAGAAAATTAAAAACTAACAAACAAAAACCGGAACACATATTTCAAGAGGAAAAACAAAAACAATACTAGAGCCTTCTGTCTTTCTATTCATTATTTTAACGTAAACATGTAAACGTCGAGGTTCGTACCACTATAAAACTTAATTTACATATTTTATTCGTACATGTGAAACTTTCTAATTTTTAATTTTTTAATGTCTAATGTTTAATTGTTAATGTCTTCGTTGTAACAACAAGTTTCAATTTAATTTCTTTTACTCATAGGTACTTCTGAACATAATAAAACAATATTTGAAAAAGCCTACTATGATAGGCGAAACGTCATAAGATTTTCGTATTTTTTCCATGAAACCTATACCCAAGAAAAATCCAAAAAAGATATATATATATATATATATATATATATATATATATATACATATATATATACATACATATACATACATACACAAACACATATACATACATACAACAACAAAACAAAACAATATATGTATATAATCATAATTTTTTGTGAAGCTTTGTTCCTAATCAGCAATAAATGCTGGTACCGAAACCTATATATTTTAAGTTTCATGGCCACTTATAAATTGCATCGTTTCCACTTTGAAGGAGGAATAACTGTCTTCATTTTTTATATAGTTTGACAAAAGATTGAATGACTGAAGACATTTAGAAAAGGGATTATTTAGAGCAATGTGCGTTCTCAAGTTAAAAGCCAAATGCAAGCTTTTATCAAGATACAGCAAGTGCACAAAAAAGAAACAACAGAACAACATATTTTATAATACCCGAAAAATATTTTACGGGAAACTTGGAACTACATCTGATAATAACATGTCCCAGCTTATGCCATCAAAACAGGCGTTAGAAAAGTTTTGGTCCTCAATTCAGTCAATGCTCAGAAACCACAAGATAAACGCCGACTAGATAGCAGCTGAAGAAAAGCAATTAAACGCTGTGCTAATGCAGTTTGATTATTTCACGCTAAAACAAATCACCGAAGTAGTCCAAAATACCAACAACTAGAAAGCACCGGGAGTTGAATATCTAAAACTTCTGGTATAAGAAATTCGTAAACGTACACAAAGAGTTGGCATAACAATTTACCCACCTCTTACATAACCTAGAAGACATCCCAACGTTTCTAAATTTAGGTTCCACTTATATGCTCCCAAAGAGTTACCAGATGGATGGCCCCAGTCAGTAAAGACCTATAACGTGACTCCCCACTTTATGTAAGATACTTACAGCTTGTATCTAACAGAATTTATAGATACGCCGAGGAAAATAATACCTTAGCGGAGGAACAGAAAGGTTGCAGAAGAGATCACCAAGGGTGCAAAACTTGTTGTGGACTCTGTGATACTTCAACAAGCACAGAAAGATCACCGGAATATACACACAGCTTTCGTGAATTACAAGAAGGCGTTTAATAGTGTACCTCATTCCTGGCTTGTGGAGGTCTTAAACTATTGTAAGCTTCTTTTCAACAGCGATGAGAGGATGGCAAACAAACCTAAATCTGCAGATCGGTCAAAATTCTATTAGTACTGATGAAACACGGAAATCCGTAGGGCAATATTCCAGGGTCACTGCGTGAGTCAGTTGTGGTTCTGCCTTGCAATGAATCCCCTTTCCACCATGCTCAATGATACGAAGTAAGGCTTTAACATCAAAGCTAACAGAAACACCAACTGTACCATCTCTCATCTTCTTTACATGGATGACATCAAGCTATACGCAGCAAACTAGCGTTAAATCAATCATATTCTCAATATAGCACACCGATTCTCCATTGATGTCCATATGGAGTTTGTGGGTTGTCCAAGTGCAAGACTCTACACATCGAGAAAGGCATTGTCATAAACGGAGATGTGCAACTACCCAATGGGGATATCATACAGGGTGTTTCATAGTTAAACCACCATAGGTTAACTGCAAGTAGATGACACTTTGGTGGTTTCAAATAGACTTGGTTAATTGGTCTAACATAATTATTAACGGAGATACAGGGTATTTTATTCATTTAGTCCAATGCTTTTGAAGGCCATAACTTTGGAACCACCCTATATATTTCTTTCATTTTTGGTAACGATAATATTGCATTGATAACACAATAAGATAATGTAATAAAAATAATTATAATCCAGGTCTGGTTTAAGGAAAATTCGCAAAATTCGATAATCTCCAAAACAACACCCTGTATATCAGAATTTTTAAAATCCAATAGATTATTCGAAGAGAACAGAAAAATAGAGCGGCACCAAAATATTTTTCGAAGTGCACATCCAGTATTACTGCTTAACTTTTAATGTCAAAGTTATTTAAATGTATCATTGACATTTTCGTACGTAATAACTTTAGAACCACCCTATAGATTTCTTTAATTTTTGGTAGTTGTAAGTTACATAAGCATCAATAGTTTATTCCAAAAGAACAGAAAAAATTGAGTTACACGAAAATCTTTTTCGAAGTGCACACTTACTAAAATATTCAAGACAAAATCATTAACAATTATCAAGTAGGTCTAATATTCTAAAGGAACAGAAAAAGTATCAAATAGGCGTAGACTGTTGAAGTATGGAAAACTTTGACAGTTCGTTTTGTTATTGGTAGTTAATCTTTTTTTGTTAGTAAATGTCGCACGAAATAATTTAGATCATTCTGAATAATAATTAATTATGCCTCATAAATTTACAAATGTAGAGTATGCAGACATACTATTTATGTATGGCTTTTGTAACGGAAATGGTAGAGAAGCAGTAAGGGAATATGAAAGACGCTTTCCTAATTATCACACTCCTCATTACCAGACATTTGCGAGAGTATTTGATTACAGTCGGCAACATGGTAGATTTCCTACAGCGACAACCAATGATTATGGTGAAAGACAACACTTGAATGTTGAAGATGATATACTAGGTAAAGTAAAGATATTAAATTCTATTTAATGGATATTAAGAGTAAGAGTCGATTAGAAATTTCCCTTTTGTTCAATACATTAATATGTGATACTAAATTAGTCTCCTCCAGTGCCATAATTTCATTTTGTTCCAGATATGGTTGACAACAACCCAACAATCAGTACAAGAAGGATTGGCCACGCATTAAATGTACCCCATACTACCACTTGGAGGAGATTAAAAAAATTTAGCTTCTACCCTTATCATGTTCAACAGGTTCAAAGACTAGAACTACGTGATTTGGAAGCTTGATTAGACTTTAGTCGGTGGATACTTAGAAGGAGAAGAATAGTTAGCAGGTGCCTATTCACTGATGAGGCCACATTTACAAGGGATAAGGGTTTACTATATACGAAATTATGAAAATCCTTTTGCTACAAGACAAACACATTCGCAATATAGGTTTTCGGTTAACGTTTGGTGTGGAGTTTTAGATAATCACCTTATTGGACCATATGTCCTACCCCGTACATTAACAGGGGACAACTATTTTCCTTTTTTGCAAAATATGTTACCAGTGCTATTAGAAAAAATGAGGAAATTTGAGGAATGTATTTCCTGTACGATGGTGCATCGCCTCACTTTAGGGTAATTGTGCGAAATTTTCTAGACGAAAATTTTAGAAACATGTGGATAGGGAGGGGCGGGTCCAATAATTGGCCCTTGCCGGTCGCCGGATTTTAACCCAGTGGACTATCATATTTGGGGATATCTGAAAGTCAAAGTATACTCTACTGAGATAAACAGCTTAGAAGATCTTATTCAAAGAATTGATGATGCTTGCGAGGAAATCAGGGCAAATCCATTAATGATAAGATGAGCAACACAAAAAGAGCTCGTAAATGCATAGAACAAAATGGTGGACATATCGAACAATTATTATAAATAATTTGACATTCCCTGTAACTCAATTTTTTCTGTTCTTTTGGAATAAACTATTGATTTATAAAAATCTTGATAACATATTTTTTTTTCTTAACCCGAACCTGGATTATAACGGTTTTTGTTACATGATAAGATTTTGATGCTTATGTAACTTACACCTACCAAAAATTAAAGACATCTATAGGGTGGTTCTAAAGTTATTACGTACGAAAATGTCAATGATACATTTAAATAACTTTGACATTAAAAGTTAAGCAGTAAAATGGGATATGCACTTCGAAAAATATTTTGGTGCCGCTCTATTTTTTCTGTTCTCTTCGAATAATCTATTGGATTTTAAAAATTCTGATATACAGGGTGTTGTTTTGGAGATTATCGAATTTTGAAAATTTTCCTTAAACCAGACCTGGATTATAATTATTTGTATTGCACTATCTTATTGTGTTATCAATGCAATATTATCCTTACCAAAAATGAAAGAAATATATAGGGTGGTTCTAAAGTTATGGCCTTCAAAAGCATTGGACTAAATGAATAAAACACCCTGTATCACTGTTGATAATTATGTTAGACCAATTAACCAAGTCTATTTGGAACTACCAAAGTGTCCTCTACTTGCAGTGAACCCATGGTGGTTAACTATGAAACACCCTGTATAGTTAAAGGAAAATGGAGAAGCCTACTAATACCTGGGGTTTCAACAGGCTAGGTTACTGGACCTAGGGCAGGGAAAATGTAGAATCCAGGAGGAGTAATACACCAAAAAAGTAAAATCACTTATGAAGTCCCAGTAAAATTCAGGCAATCAACAGCTATGTCATGCCTGTTTTAACTTACTCTTTTGGGATCTTAAAATAGACGAAAATAGAGCTAGAAGACATTCACACAAACAATGATGATGAAGAACAACAACCATCATCCGAAGTCATCTTCTATTAGAGCGACGTTGCCCAGAAAGGAGGAAGGAAGAGGGTTAATTGATGTTACCAATCTACACTCTCGACAGGTAATGAAATTACGTGAATTATTTATAGGAAATCGGAAACCTCAGCTCTACATCAAATTATCTCCAAGGCGGATAAGGATTACTCACCTCTGACCTCGCCTCGCCTGAAGCCGATTTCAAGAAGCTGGAGCAATGGTCACAAATGGCATTGCATTACAAGAAGTATGTGATTAAGGATCCGAACACCCAATCCGATGAATGCAGAAAGTGTCAGCAAACATTAGAGACCATTCAACATATAACATCTGCTTGTAGTGTCTTAGCTAATATTAACTATCTGCAAAGGCATAATCAAGTATGCAACATCATTCATCAGAAACTGGCCAACAAGTTCGGTCTTCTCAACACCTATACACAGTACTACAAGTACCAGCCACAGAAGGTGTTTGAAAATGAGCATCGCCAAACTGGGACTACCAAAAAACACCTTTGTCGACAAACGGAAGGCGTGAGCCTGAATACTTTCCGTACAGTATGCAAGTTTATTATGTGAACTGAGCTTAATCCTTTTGATACTTCGTATCTGGGATAGGTAAATGATACCAGCTCTAACCTGAGTAGTACATAAGTCTTTCTCATAATAATAATATGTGATAAAAAACTTTTGGATTAAGAGCTTTAGTTCACTACATACTGAACTTACCAGGGCTGTAAATGACCAAGTGTCCAAATGGCTTCCAAAAAGACAAAATCCAAATAAAATGGGGAATTTTTCAGGGTAACTCGCTGTCGCCTTTGCTGTTTTATATTACGTTATACCATAGACAACAATACCGTAAGTCATACACTTTACATGGACGATCTTTTCGGCAAGTGACGCATATAGTAAAGACATTGAGTGACGACATCCAAATGGAGTTCAGCCTGGATAAGTGTGCTTCTGTAGTTTTTAAAAGTAGGAGAGAACCTTCAGTCAAAATATTCTACTGGATGAAGACCAGTCTATCAAAGACATTGGACAAGAGCAAGCTTACAAATACCTAGGAGTTGATGAAGTCAATAGAACATAACACGATGTTATGAAGGAAAAGATTACATAGGAGTATTACCAACGTGTCTGATTAGTACATACTTTGGAGCAAACTTAACACCAAAAACTAGATCAATGCCATCAATAGCTTAGCAGTCTGTGCCTTCCTACAGTTTTGGACCACAATATAAATTGAGAAGATGGACAGAAAAAGCTGATGCCGACTGCTTACACATCAAAAGATGTAATGGAGTTCGAGCACTAATTGAACTCGTATCTGCCTTCAATATCGCCATCGTTGGCCTTAACAACTACATTGATCTAATTGAAGATAAGTTTATGAAAATGGTTAAAAAACACGTCAGTAAAAGTGAGTACTCTCTAACAAAAACGGCCAGGGGAAACTTGCACTTATAATGTGGCTGAGTCAGAATCACAGACCGAAACAATAAAAGTAATCATCGAGAGAAAGCGAATCCAGCATGTCAAGGAAAAACCACTACATGGACAGTTCCTCAAACATCCAAGTGACAATGAAGCCATTTTGACGTGGCTACAAGACCCAGCGCTTAAAGAAGAGACAGATAGTTTGATTATTGCAGCACAGGATCAAGCCCTAAACAGCAGACACCATCAAAGGAGAATGCAGAATGTGCGAAAAAGCCTAAGAAACGGTAAGTCACATTATATCCAGCTGCTCCACATTACCTGCTACAGACTATATGGATCGACACAATAAATTTGCCAGCTATGTTTAATGGAAGATCTGTAAACATCTAGGAGTGTCAGACCAATGGTGTCAACATACTCCGCAACCTGTAGTTAACACCAACGAGTGCACCATCATGTGGGACAAGGGAGTGCAGACCGATTTAACTATCGAAGCAAATCGGCCCAATATCATTGTCCATAATAAGATAGATAAAACGTGTTTGTTAATTGATATTTCTATACCAGCAGACCATAACATCCGAAAAAAAAGGAAAACGAAAAAAAACCTCCAAATACACGGGATTGGACATCGACATCAGCAGATCATGGAAAACAAAGACGTTAACACTCCCAGTTGTAATTGGAGCTTTGGGTACTGTCAGCAAGGGACTACGTAAGTATCTGGACCAAATACCACGAACGTCAAGTGCCTCTGAAGCACAAAGGTTTGCGCTTTGTGAAACCGTACGTATCCTATGGAAAACACCCCAGTAACTGCACATAAGGACGCTGGTTGAGTCCCTGATCAATACGAAGAAAACTTGTGCCAATGACGAATAATAATAATTATAATAAACATCCCAACAAACTCAAAAGTAATTTAATTCGGGAATAGTTTTTGAACACGTCTGTTTCTAATTTATCATTATCAGATGCCTTACCATTTTCAAGTCCTGGTATGATTTCTAGCAATTTAGCAAGTTAATGCCTTTTTGTCAGAGTTCTACTCTCATCTGCTCTGCTGTCTTCACATTTTTGTTTAATACTTCCACCTGTTCATGATTCCTTTGTTGTTTGTTAACATACTGCCATTCTTTTATTTGTGTTACATTCTCATTTTTGGTCCGATTAATTTTGGTATTTGGTTAGATTTTCCGTTTTTCCCATTTTTTTGTCCAGATTAGATCCATTTATTTTCTTTGCTAATGTTACATCTCCTTTGCTGATTTTATTTCATTTTATATGCGTCGTAATTTACTTGTGCATTTTTCGAAATAAAGGAAAAAATTGAGTATTTCGGGATGCATACTTTTTTGGAATTCCCTTAAACCAAAAACTTTTCCATAATATGAAGATAGACTTTGCCAATGGCAATTCATATTTTTTTCTAATTTTTTGTCAGACTTTACTCTTATTAATTATTAAGATAGATTTTAAAAAATATACAATTGATCCAATGGAAGACTTTCTTAACATTTCAGGATCAGATTTTTTTAAATCATACTGAATGCTCCTGTTTATGTATACTGGATATAACAAACTTTATTTTTGATTTTATTTTATATACATTCATGTCAGTATTAATAAAATGTTTTTACACAAATGGTTGACAATACAACAAAATTAGATGGAAGGTTACTATGTATTTGGTACCAACCAAATACTAATACAGCACATATGTTTTTATTAAATGTTTTTCTAATTTCTTTGTACGATATTTAAATTGTTTAAAATCAATTATTTTTTGTTAGTTTCGCTTCAATACCCATTTCCCTCTTATGATCCTTTAAAATAACAGGTGATTGATAAAAAAACCTCCAATTTAATTCAACGTTAATTAGAGGTCGAGGTATGAACTTCTTTGTTTAACCGAGGTAAATATTCTCTGGTAGAAATTTTTTTAAATCTGTGCCTTGCTAATGAATTCCGGTAATTTGTTTTATACTGTAACTATGTACTATGTATTATAATTTCACGTTATAATTAAATATACAGGGTGATCAAGTGTAATAACAGGTATCGTATCACACACACACACACACACACATATATACCCTGAGACGTGCGCTTGTTGCATTCAGTTATTGTCGATCTGTCGAAAAGTTATTAGCTGTAAAATGTCAAATTCCTAAGTTACCTGAATCATATTTCACATATTTTTGCAGCACACTCTTCGGTGTGGATTCAGACTAACATTTTTACTAAATGGTTTGAAAATTTTATACAGTTTGTCAAACCTACTAAGGACAAGCCTGTACTTCTTATCATGGACAGTCATTGAAGCCACACCCAAAATATTAATTTAATCGACTTGGCCAGAGCCATCAACATTACAATTATTTCTCTTCCCCCACATTCTTCTCATAAAATTCAACCTCTGGACCGAACTTTCATGGACCCTCTGAAAACATATTACAGCGAGGAAATCAGGCAGTACTTATGGCATAATTATTTACTGAATAAATGTATCAATGATTTTAATGAAATTCGTATATATTTGATAACGAAATGAAATAATCGTCTAATATATGTGTATATTATAATGTTAGTTTTATAGGAATTCGATATAATTCTGTAAAACATCCTGTTAGCACTTTTGAAGTTATGGAATTATTTGGGAAAGACTACAGTGAATGCCAAACTGCCCAAATATCAATCAATAGCTTCCACGTTACAGGTATCTACCCCATGAACAGAAACATATTTACATCTACAACAAATTGTTCCGAACAAAAAAAAACGTGAGGTAAAAACTGCAGATTATCAAGAAAACAAAGAACAATCGTATACTAATAAAGAGGTATTAGATCAAGAATAAACTCTCAACTTCTAAAATGTCTCATCTTAATCTGTCATTAATCATAACTTCTTCTCCTTATAAGACAAATTTAGAACAAACTACAAAAGCAAGAGCTAACCAAGAACGTGAAACTGAAGCATGTGACCGTGGGCGTAGTTGTGGTCGTTGTCACGGATCAGCCTCTCTTCTTCCAGAATCTCCACAATTAAAACAAAAAGAAATTGTTAAGATACGCTAAAAAGAAAATGTCAAGAAACACTTCCAATTCAATGAATTCCTATGGGAATACTGCCTTCAGAATCCTGATGCCGAGTATATATGTTCTGTTATGTAAAATAATCAGAAAACATGGCCAGCGAACTCTGGGAATGTTGTTAATATGTTCACTATGGGCTCATGTTGAATGTGCAGGAGCTGATCAAGGTTTCTACATTTGCGATTATTGTAAATAATAAAAATTAAAGCTAAAAATACATTTGCACAGTGTTCTGTTTACTCTATTCTCATTTTTATTTACTTTGTAATATTTTTTAGTTGTGTTATCCAGGCCCACGTCAGGAAACCTTTTATTTTCAATATCGTTTATCATAGTTGTTGGTTAAATTTAATATACAATGTGATCAAGTGCCATAAAAGATATCACTCACATATAATATATATATATATATATATATATATATATATATATATATATATATATAATAAAATAAAATGAACTTCAACGACACATTTAAAACCATTTTACAAGTAACGTAAAATGTTTTTAAATGTGTCATTGAAGTTCATTTTATTTTAGTTTATTTTAATATGTAATGTGGCACTCGCTGGAATATAATCCACATTGTTTTATATTCTAATGAAGGTCAAAAACGACCGAAACGTCAATGAAATACATTATAAATTTAAAAACCATCTAATGTTTTAATTAATCCAGGACCAAAAATTCCCAAGAAATATAAATGAAACATATATATATATATATATATATATATATATATATATATATATATATATATATATATATCTGTTCACCAAAATGTCAAAATTTATGAGTGAAATCTATAAATGTTGAACAATTTCATAGTTGTTGGTTACATGAAATAAATTTTTTATTGATATAGAGATTCAAAAATAGTTATTTGTAAAACAAGTGTCACAATGACTTGTTTTGTAGTACGAGTGAAGTTTGCACAACGAACTGCGAAGCGATGAGTTGTGCAAATCACAAGTACTACAGAAAGTCATTGTGGCACAAGTTTTACACAATATTTTTTATAATTCGCATTTATTTAATTATTTAAATAAAATAGAATTTCATATAATCCCTGTTTTTAAACTAGGAGGAGTGGTTTGAATTTAAGTTGGCAATTTTGTAGATTCCTAATTGGTCAGATCACAGATGGCTTTATTCAGCACTTCTGACATATTATAACAGTATAATTATGTAAATTGTAAACAAACTTTCATTTAAGCAAAAAGAGGATGATTATTTCTTTAAAAAAGAGCTTCTTCGTACATGCTCTTGCGATCTATTTATATTATATCATGAACAGAATTATTTCTGTAATACATCTTCATATAGATATCTGGTAATTTATGCCAAAAATCGAACGTTGAGTATACCTATATATTGATCCTATACAATATAAAAGTAAACATTTGACAAATCATTGGCAAATAAACGTTAGCGTACTTCATTCATTAATATTTTTAATATATAAATCATTCTAATTTACCTTTAATATAATAATTTGCTAGCTAAAACAATGCTAGACCATTTTATTTATAATTTGTGTGGATGTTAAAGTCAAATGTCAAATAAAAATATAACTTAATACAATAACCAACTGTACACTAAAAATTACTATAACAGTGTTCAAAGAGCTTCATTGTGACACTGTAAACAATGTTATAATGGAGTCTCTTTTATAGGCGAATTATAAAAAGGGCATTTGTAACATTGTAATTATGTGACAATTAAAAAAATAAAGTGACAAATAATTTTTTTTTATAATGAAGCTTGTTTCTACAGTTTGGAGGAGCGAGTGATTAAGCAATTAGATTCTTGGTAATTAATTATATAAGATCTGGTTCATTGGACAACCATAATTATTCCATAAATAGACACCAATACCTTGAAATCTCTATACAAAGTATTCAAAAGTTACAAACATCTTAACATATTCCTGGATCCGCCACTGTGATGAGTGACTGAGACTGGCTGTTTCGTTTTCTGCTTGTTCTGGCAAGTTAAGTATGGCCTACCAATGACCTGTTTTTTCAATAAGTCATTGCCTGCATTTTAATAGAACAGTGAAATAACGATTTATTTTACCATTCACCTCTTCAGACAATCTTCACACTTTTTAGTTGCTTACAATGTTTTTACATGAAACTAATATGTACTATCTTTATCTTTCATGAATCTATCATACATGATTATAACCATTTGAAGGCAAAATTGAAATATTTAGGATGTATTATGTTTTTTGCGGTATCTAAAATCGTATTTGTTTATTGACAAGAAATAATTTGAAATTTTCTGCAATACTGCCAAAAAGTACATTAAATTTGCATTAATGTAAATATTAACATTTTTTTGAAATGGAAAAGTCTAAATTTAAAAAACAAAATATATAACAAAAAACAGTTAATTGTTGAAATTTCCAACAAAATTCAAGAAAATTTTCGAGATTTTATATTATTTGTAAAGGGCCTTCATCAGTTTGCACAGTTTTGAATTTAAATATTCTACATCAAATAAGATAAAAAAAACAGTATCTGCTTTAGTATTACCTTTCCTATTGTGTATTTCGCAAGTAATCACATTTTTGCAATTTTTGTTACCAAAAATATAATGTTTTATTTCTTTCATTTTAGAAGTTGCTGTATCTTGATTTCGAAATTTTAATTATCTGCGAATGATTTTGGTCTTAAAAGTAATAAGGTGTCATTTATATAAATCACAATTTTCAGCTGCTCTAGATTGTATACTTAATTTAGTTTTGGTTTAATATAAATAAATATGGTGTTGTTAATTATATTATGTTGATATAATGATTTTATATAAATTAATTTAGAATCATTTTTAATAATTCTATTTACGCAAATTATTTTTTACATTCTATTACAAAATAAATAAACATATTACAGTGATAATTCTAGAGGTTTATTAAATAATATCATAGTTAGGAAACCCA
Organism: Galeruca laticollis; assembly: GCA_963921935.1. Lineage (NCBI taxonomy): Eukaryota > Metazoa > Arthropoda > Insecta > Coleoptera > Chrysomelidae > Galeruca > Galeruca laticollis. Next base: position 151,866,265 of record OY998180.1, read on the forward strand.
ATAATTAATTTTTTTATCTAACGTAAGTGTGTGGTCAGTTGTAAAAGTAGATCCCTTAAAAGAAAGGAACGGTTTTGCTATTATTACAATAACAAAAATTATCGTAATACCTTGTGATGTGGTGATTTTAATAATTGTTAAGCATAATCTGATACTATTTGAAATGTCACAAAATATCGAAGACTTACTGAACAATAAAGAAACAGTATAAGTACTTACTTGCTGGAGGTCAATCACCATGGGCCTTAGAAAACTCACTTATTTTTAATTTATCACAACCCGGGAAAGATCACAGAAAATAGTTTAGTCATGTTTCGAATTATCTAAAAAGTTATACAGTTCATGAATAAATGTTAAACCTTCCAAATAAACAGAGGGCACACATGCACTTAATTCACCACAGCTGTCTCCTTTCAGTGCGATTTCACTCCTACTGATAATTTGACTGAAGTGAGATCCTCGAGAACACATTCAACCCAACTTCTAATAGCCACCTTATTACAGAAATCCGCATATTAAATTTTCAATCTAGATCTCTTCATAAATGCCTGTTGTAGTGACATCTACAAAGGAAGAGACTAACTATTATTTCCACATTATGCTAGTAGCTAGCTCTAGCAGCATATTAATGAAAAATATTGGTTGCTTCCGATAAAATTAAGAGTATCAAGCCTAATTAAGCAGACTATAAGCAAATATTTTTTTCTATACTCGAGGAAGCTCTTACTTTAACGACTAGAAATATTTCTTTAAATTATAGTGTTGGTTGAGAATAACCGCTGCTAGATGGCGCTACAATACTAAAAAAATAATTTTCATTCTTATTTTTTATTCATATGCATGACACTGAAAATTTCACATCTAACATTTTCGACCAATTAAAAGCCTGTATTTTGTATCGTTTCCGTAGCAACTAAAAAAAATCCGAACATTTTTCTCCTTGTGGTAAGCAGCAAGAAATTACAATGGAACTTTTTTTACCTTTATAGGTAAAAAGGGCAAGAAAATATATTTCTACAAACTTTAGCTGAATGAATTTGTAAAAAACTGAGAGACTGAGCCGACTATCGACTTACAATTTCAATATATTTACATAACGAATGTTTGTAGTATTTATTTCATTGGTACCTATATACAAGCGATGCTTCCAGCACTAAACGTTAAAAAATCATTCTAGCTACAGGGTGCTGTGAAAATAACAGGATGTGGGGCTTTTTGGACTCTAGAGAACAAACACTTGAATCAAATGATGAGACTCAACAAAATGATTGACGAGGTGCAGAAAGCGCTTAGGTTTGAAGCCAGTCAATACGTAGACAGCTATTATGGGCTGATATGTACCAATGAGGAGTCCTTCAACATCACGAGGGACTATCTGGCAAGTAAAACTAACTGGAAGCTCATCAAGAGTGATGAACTTTGGGGCTTATGTGACTCGAAGAACAAAATCCAAGGTTGAAGGCTGAGCGTTGGATGATATCCTTGGCTTCAAATCATCCGGTAGGGGACTGCATGTGAGTCTCCGGATTGATGAGAAGTTTATGAAAAATCTAATCTGGGATCAATGGAGACCGTACTACTTATTCCAGCGTGCCAGATTTAAGACCCTGGAAAACACGACCGAAGAGAAAACAGGGACTGATCAAGTACCTGAACAAACGTCCTCTTAGGACATTCAAGGTGCTACAAGTAAACATGCAGTACAAAAAGACGGCCACTGCTGCTCTACATCAAAGAGTTGTGACCGATAACATTGACATCGTCCTAATCTAAGAACCTTGGATAAAAGAAGGTGAAAATGAGAATCTACCCAATATACTGCCGTCCTTAGGAAAAACTCCGTATGTACAAAAATTATGAAAATTGTGTTAAGCGCGAAAATATTTTATTTACATTATAAAAACACCGTATTTACTATCACAAATATATATTTTCAAAAGAATTATAAACCTAGCACCTACAAACAGATTGACTAAACTAATCAGCCCCGTAATTACAACGTTGGTTAGGAGAAACACCGCATATATATGTCACATGAGAAATGTAAGGAATACCCAAATTTCACAGAAGATGGAATAGAGTTGCAGAGCACTGAAAAAGAGAATGCAAGACCATGTGTTGAAATACTTCAAGACGTGCTAGTATTTCACGCTTCTACGTTAAACACATCAGTTGAACCAGACACATTAAGAATGGTTGAAGCTGGAACATTTATTAAGCTAGACCAGAGTTTTTGTGTCAATTCGAGTGAATATCCAAATAACAATAACATCGAAATGACGTTTGTTGATCTGGAAGCGCACAACTCAATCTGATTTCAGGAAATGGAATCAACATTTTAGAAAATGAGAGCCCGAACGAAGTTGAGGCCATGAATATTAAGGGTATGATATTTCTTGCATATTTTAAAAATAAGGAACTATAAAACGTTTATATTTGGTTGCAATAGGTGACTTGGATTACTTAAACAAGGATAAAAAACAAGAAAATGAAATGCTTAACTCGAAGCAACAACATCATGAACCACACCATGAACAAGAAGAACCAGAAATCCAACATGATCAAACGGTAGAATTCTTGGATTTAGAAGAGGGGGGTATGCCATTAGAAAATCACAAAGTATTGAAATATAACATTTTATTTGTTCCTGGTTCAAAGGGATATACGAAGGAAGGTGAAAAAAGGAAGCGGCGAAAATTTGAAGAGAGTTTAGAAAAAAGGAGAGAAAACAAAAAAATAAGGGTGCAAGAAAAGCATTTTCTAAAAGCGGCATTAACAAATGTAAGTTAAAATGTCTCAACTAAATAAGCGAAGAAAGAAGAGAAACAATTAATGGAATTATATTGGAAACTAGATTGGATTGAAAATAAAATGTTTGTCCTGAACTGCTTGTCAGGAACAGACGTCAAGAGGAGAACAACCGAAGCTGAACTTTCACAAAGAAAAAAAAACACTTTCAAATACTTTGTAACCAATGAGACCGGTGAAAAAGTGTTGGTATGTAAATGTTTTTTTAACAACTCTTGGATACCGCAAGAAAAATGATTGGCTAATTTAGGCATTTGCAAAACAGGATGTATTTCAATCAAATACTCTTATTTAGGCCCTCCAAAAAATATGGACGAGGAAGAACGGCTTGTAAAAGCAAAATACCTACGTTAGACATCGATGCCCATATTTACAGCTTCAATCCGAGTGAATCACATTATAGACGTGAACATGCGCCAGCTCACAGTACCTGCCTAGTGACGTGACTATTGAAATCATACACAATAGTTATTTGTAAAACAAGTGTCACAATAACTCGTTTTCTAGTACGAGTGAAGATTGTGCAACGAACCGCGAAGCGGTGAGTTGTGCAAATCACGAGTACTACAGAAAGTCAGTGTGACACAAGTTTTACACGACATTTTTTATAATTAGCATTTTTTAATTTTTTTAAGTAAAATAGAATTACATTTAATCCCTGTTTTTAAACTAGGAGGAGTGGTTTGAATTTTAGTTGAAAATTCTGTAGATTCCTGATTGGTCATATCACAGATGGTTTTATTCAGCACTTTTGACATATTATGACCGAATAATTGTATAAATTGTAAACAGACTTTCATTTAAACAAACAGAGGATGATTATTTGTTTAAAAAATAGCTTCTTCGTATATGCTTGCGATCTATTTATATCATATATTGAACAGAATTATTTCTAAAATACATCTTCACGTAGATATCTGGTAATTTATCCCAAAAATTGAACGTTATGTGTACCTTATATACGTTAGCGTACTTTATTTATTAATATTTTTATTATGTAATTTATTGAAATTTATCTTTAAGACCATTTAATATAATAATTTGCTAGCTAGAACAACGTTAGACCATTCTATAATTTATTTCAAGGTTAAAGTCAAATGTCAAATAAAAAAATATGTAACATACAATAACCAACTGTATGACACTAAAAATTACTCAGAGTGTTCAAAAGACTTCATTGTGACACTGTAAACAATGTTATAGGGATCGTGACCGAACTATAGAGGCAGTACTTCTGTCGAAAGTAGAGCGCCCTGGTGTTAAATAAGAAAAACATTGTGATGTGAACAGTATAATAAATAACCTACAAAATGCAAAAAATGAATAGATCTTTTTATTTTCATTGCCAGGAAAAATTGTTGGTATGTAAGATGGGTGTAGGGATTTATCTGATTTTTCATTATTGACAAAATGAGCACTACAAATTCTATTATTTTTATTTGGTTCCCAATCCTTCCGATGTTTTCTGAAATGTAATTAAAAAACTTGAAGTGATTCGTTTTGTACAAATGCTTAGTTTCTTTCTCTTAATAGTATTTAATTATTTAAACTTATTATATAATATTAAAGTCAGTAACACACATAACAAGCTTTTTATTTTATATAATTAATTAAATCGCACAGAAATCAAAATTTTATTCTCTCAATAATAATTTTTTATTTATGGAAAAAAATTAGAACTTTTCTAATAGCTGCCAATTGTAGTATCATCCTGATTATACACAAAATAATAGTTAATAGAAATGTTTAATTAGAACACTCTACTTGCATATGGTTTTTTACTGCATTTATCCGTTTTTGACGTTTTAAGGTTATCCACGCAGTGTTCAATGAACTCTCGGGGAAACTATAAAAGTTCAACTGCTTATTATTTTTATACGGCATATTTGAACAGCCATGAATACAGAAACAGACTTTTGATGAAGACATCACATACATTTAATATCAGTTTAAAAAAATGAACATTTAAAAATGCTGATTATACAAAACTAATAGTGTTTAGATCACTTTGTTTGTGTTTTTTTACGGCAGATGGCATAATCGTCATCTTTCTCGATCCCTATAATGAAGTCTCTTATATACGCGAATTATAAAAAGATTATTTAGAAGCTCACCGTACAACCAATGCTCCTACGAGGAATATCGTAAACGAATAAAACAAAAAAATATTTCTTTTACGAAATCAATGCATGGGTGGTTGATAGATTTCTGAGTTCTTATAGAAGTTTTGGCTGCTATTATTGAAAATTATTAGAGGTTTGTTTTGGACCACACAACCTCAAATTCGGTGTAGGTAATATAAGGTATCCAAAATTTATTAATTTTATGAGCTCATAAAACAGATTTATGCGTAATTAGTGTCATTTCGGTTTACTTTTAACATTTGCGGAGAAATTAAATTCACACTTTATCATATTTTATGGTCATTAGCTGTTTCTAGAATAATGAAATTATAACTGTATTATTTTGTCGCAATGATTATTGGATTGTTACCTATAGTAGGTATATGTACCGTAAAGATCTTCTATAATTAAAAAAAAATCCTGAAATCATTAATTTTGTTTATTTTAAATTCACATTCCGACGATAAAAATAACATTTGAGTACATAATTTGATGAGATTGACAAAATATTGATATAAATTTCAAAATTCATGACTTAATTTTAAAGTAATTTTGAATGGTGCGATTGAATCCTACCTTTGACAGAGTTTTATTCGTGCTTGACAATTCTTCTGTTTTTAGTAATAATAATTAATAAAGTCGTGGCTAAATAATAATAAAAAAATCCTGAGTTAGCAAAGTTAAAATAATATTCTGGGCAATAATAAAATAAAACTTTTTGATAACAAAAATTAATATTGAAAAATTAATATTGAAAATAGTACTATAGTTATAATCAAATTATAAATTCTAATCTAACTAATACTATATATATATATATATATATATATATATATATATATATATATATATATATATATATATATTGTTACGAAACTGCACACTGTGGTAGTCCCTGAAGCCGACTTTATTATAGTTCGATATCTAAAGTTGAAATTTCGGCGGGAGCGCGCGGTTTTCTGGGAAGGACTAGGTATTTTTTGATTGTTTTTATAGAGAAATTCTAAGATAGTTGATTGTTTATTGGGAACTTTCAGAAATCCAGTATACAGTTTGATTTCATAGCCAACGGAGCAGAACAAGTTAACAATAAAAGTGAACTGTAAACAGTGTATTTAATATAAATTGAAATTAAGTGTGTACATAAACTAAGCATAAGTGAATAGTGTATAAATAAATCAAGTAAGTAGATATACTGTGTGTATAAATTTATCCCGCCCGTTGTGATAAAAACTATTTAAATAAGTGAGAAAAACATTAGAGTATATAATTGGAAAAACCAACCAAGACGGCATAAATAGAACGGTAATGTTGAATTCCTGAGTTATCTAAAAAAAAATGACATTCTGAAGCAAAGCAGCAGGAATTTTTGTGAGCGAAAATCTGACAACCAGAAGACAAAAATAAATATGGGGTGAAAGAGGCATGAAACCGAGGTAAGTTGAACATTAAAAGTGGATATTTGAAACGGGTTTTTATTAAATTTATATTTTGGTTAAACTTTTTATTCTGAAATCTTTTACGTTAATTTATCGCTTATTGTATTTTTGGTGTATTGATTATTAATAATGATTTTACTAGGAATATCAGCTGCTTTTTATAAAATAGTCATTTATACTACAAGGGATGTAAGTTACATTTACTGGTCGAGGACGATTTTGCGCCCGAGCGATAGTGAGGGCTGGCAATAAAGTTCGAGATTAGTACATATACTTACATCCCGTGAAGTATATAATATTTTTTCCACTCCCTGCATAATTTATTCTTGGATTTTTATTAATTTAATTCGATACTTTTCGCATGAAATTATGAAGACATCTCTGACCGGTTTCTATAGCATCATAAGCATTTGTATTTATCAATAACGTCAAGCTGACAGTTAGTTTATTATCAAAAATTGAGAGAAATTGGAATTATTGACTTGTATAATAGCCAAATGGATATAGAAGAATCAGCAAATATCGCTTGTCTATGGCTGCTGCCAGTAAAATTGTGGAAGAAGTATGAAGCAACGTATCAACTTCAAGAAATAGTGCCAAACAAAGACTGCTAGCGCAGTTTCAGAAACCGTGCTTTTGGAGTACTAATCTGCTTCTTATATGGCATAAATTATTACCACCCGACGGTGGTAAGTTGACTTACAACCCGTCGATACCGTTTTGGTAATTGTTACTTACGTCCTTCAAACAGTGTCAAAATGGGTTGTTTACAATATAAGGAGGAGAATAATATATTTAAATCCTCCAACAAACTGTTTTTTATGTCTATTCTTTTTAATGGTATTTTGTTCAGGCGACTATAATATACTTGTTTATATTTAATTTTAAATATTACACACAGAATTTGTTTATGTCAAACATCAATATATATTTCCAAAAGTGTACAGAAACGTTTTAGAATGTAGCTACTATGTGATAGTAATATTTGAATCTTGGTTGCAACATATAATGCACGAGACGAAGAACTAGTAGATGTAGACGAGTACCGAGTTGAATAGATGTATAGGTTGACTGGTAACTTTCGACCAATCAGAGTGCCGCATTTTTGGCCCATGCCCATTTAAATTTAATCTTTTATTTGATTATTTTGCAAGGAATCGAAGAAAATTGCAAATTTGCACATAGGTATGAATAAAACAAAACAAACTACTTATTAGAATTTTAATTGTGGTTAAACATTCATTAGGCTTTTAAATAAAAAGATAAACATGAAGAGTTACAATCTAACCATTTATTTAATTAAAATATGTATAAGATTTACTGCAAATATAAACAACATAATTAGGTCAACTGTCAGCGAAGTCCCTCTGATCTTTTTTATTTGATTTTCTAGTTCAGAAAGGTGAAGTTTTTACACATTTTCTTGTGCTGAAATTTTTTGTTAACGCATTACGTTTTCATTTTGCAGAGGCCCAAGCTTGCTTCATAAAATTTCCAATTCCTTACATCCCTGGTTTGTTTCTTTGCTAGTGGATGGAATATTAGATTTATCAACATTCTTGTCATTTTTGTTTGTTTCTATATATATATATATATATATATATATATATATATATATATATATATATATATATATATATATTGAAGCACTTTCATTTGGTTGTATTCAATTTAATAAGGATTAATAGTATAACTGAAATAAGTCATATTGATTTTTTCAATCTTATGCATTATTAGCCATCATTTTAACGAATATTTGTAGAATTGTATAAGGAAAAGACATGTTTAAATCAGTTATAGATACAGATAATAAAAATAGTGAACAAAATCCTCGTTATATTACTGAAGGATTGTGTATATAAGCAGTGGTAGTTACGAAACAATCTATATTTCTAATTGTAATGAGAAATGGGATAGTTTAGTTTCTACATGAATCTGTGAAACTCACGTAAGCTACTGATGAAAGTCGTAAGAAGAGAACACAATGTTAATCAAATTTCCGTTGAATAAAATCCTGGTTTGAGATTTATTTCACATATTTTCTACATTTTCATCACCAAGTTCATTCATACTTCTTGTATATGTCGCATTTGCTCTGTCATTTCTTGACTAACAATTTATAATTTTATTACGTGCCCAAATTACTTCTGAAAGATTTTTCACAATGTACTTTCCATATTTTTTTTATTGTCAACAAAATGATATTCCTGATTCTTGTTAGCATTATTTGAGTTACCCAACACATTATGTAAAGTATTGCTTCAATAAAATATTTATGAAGTTCTTAAAGTTTGACAGTACATGACGTTTATTAAAATAGAAAAATGTATGCAAACAATCCTTTATATATTAGGTAGTTAAGTTAAGGGAGTTTGTTGAAAATAAAAACAGACGTGACATAATTTTGACAGTGGTTGAGAAATTTTCTTATCAAAAAGGATTATCGAAAATCATAGTGGAGAATATTGAAATATTGACCAATTAATGACATGAAAATACAGATTTTATAGTGTACTAGGGTATGTATGTATTCTATTCAAAAATTAATAATAGAAATATTAGGAAATGAGAGCAAAAGAATAACTTATTCCGAGTCAGATTGTCAGACTCTGGTGGAGAGAATTTTAAAGAAAAGACATTCTAGAGTGTAAGAAAATTGATTCAGTCACTTGGAAGCAAAAGATAAAAGCGTGGGAAGAAGTTGCAGAGACATATATTTTATTGACAATTGAGCCCAGAGTTTTTGAACAATAACGTTGTAAATTTGGTAATTTAAAAAATATAGTGTACGTTGTAGGAGTTTATATAAATATAGAACACGTGTAGGAGTTTTGGAAGAAAGAAAAGAACAATTTAAAGAAAGGTTTGGTTAATTTTTTATCAGATTTAGGAGCAGTGTATGTTGCAGAAGATTTTTTTATTGTTTGACATTGAAGGTTTTTTTTTGTAGATTGTAATTTAATATAATTTTTCTTGTAAGGTAATATTAACGTATGAAGGATAATCCAAAAGAAAACAAAGATCTTTGTTTGGGATATATAAGAGAAACAGTTCCTGTATAAGTTGAAGGTAAGAAATTTGGTTATAAAATTTGAATAAATTTTATATATTATAATTTTGGTTACAAAAGAAATAATTATATACATGTTGTTTCTCAAATAGGTAACATAATTTGGGTTTGTAGTTTATTTAAAGAAAAAGGGTGTTAAAAAAAATGTATATCTAGTTCTAATATTGTTAAGAGATAGAATAAATACATTATTTGTAAAACGAAAGAATTTGTCAATATTTCAGTATTAAAATTTAAAACAACATAAATTTATTAAAAAAAAAGGTTATTAAAAAAAGGAGATATAGATTAATAATACAATTCATTCAAGAACCGACTCCCTGTAGAAGAGTCATACTGTCTAGAGCCGGGGCAAATACATTTATTTAAGACAATTCAACAAATTCTAAATAATACAAATTAAGTTTTACTTACCTTTTATGTAATATTATAAATATTACAATATATATATATAAATTATAAATAAAATGAAATTTCACAGATAATCATCAGGAGCTAGCCGAAGGTAAAGTAAAATAGGTATATAATACAATAAAAACAAATAATAATATATAAAAATTCACATTCAGCATCTGTAAAAATTAAATAATTACAATATATATATATATATATATATATATATATATATATATATATATATATATCGCGATAGCGGTAGAAGTGGCGTCCATATAGATTTGTAGCGCTGTGGCACCCTCCGGTATACACAATATGTATATAGAACAGCCCCAAGGCATAGAGATCACGCACAGAGTGGCTTCCTATTATTTGGCAACACTGGGACCTTGATCGATTATTAGTAGGTAGATTTGAATTTCTTTAAGAATCGGTGTGTTCTGTATATTGTATATAGATTGCGATCAAAGTGACTTCCAGTAATGTTAAATATGTATTTATTTTTCTTTTGAGAGAGGAGAATGAAACATATTTTTTAGTAATTGGGATGTTGACGGTTGGTACAAATCCATGTGAAGCTATATTTTACACATAAAGATAGTTTTTAGAAACCTAAAATAACATTCTAAAAAACTTATTATTCGTTTTAAATTAAAGTTATTTCTCATAACCCAGTTATGAATATGAACTATTTTTCTTGATAATTTGTTGGAATAACGATAATATTTTACGATTTTTATCACAATGGAGACTGGATCCGTCAAAAGATATAGCTGTAACTTACCGAAGATTGATTCTATAATGGTGCGTACATTGACATACTTTATTACAAATGAGAGAGACACATTACTCATTTTATATATTCTTTTATCATATTTAGAGCTACTTAACATCTATATCAACGAAATAAAACTTGAAATCAGCTCTGTAAACAAACAAACTACTAATAAATAATTGACTTTTTATTTTTACCACAACCAAAAATATCTAAAACGATTTTCAATTTGTATTTGTAGTTTATCAAAGATTATAACTTACATTAATGTTAATGAAAAAGACTATCCATCTCAAATATATTATGCAAGGAAATAGCAGAAAGTAAAACGCAAAATACGTACTTCAGCATATATTATTACAAGTTACAGGGGCAACTAGTTTCGGCACACTGAGCTATTATCAGGGCTAAAAGGTATATATCATTCACATGAAAAGTATTATAAAAGGAAAGTTGTCACATGCCCGTGGCATCCAACAGAATCCAAGATGTGTTAGTAGGTAATATGGAAAATATATTGTAAGAAAATTTTATCAAAATCAGGAAAATTCACATAATTATGCAAATGTCAAACAAAATTAAAATTAGATAACGTTAAGAGAAGTAATTAAAATTAAATTAATGTATAAATAAAAGAAAAAGAAGGAAAATATGGACTTCGTCTTACGGCAGAAACCGTCCGAAGCAAGAAGTCCAGTAATTGAATAGTCGTATTAGGAAAATGAGCAATAGGGAGGACCGAATGCGGACTAACGAAAAACAACTTTTGCGTTCTGCTACTCCGCATGATAGTAATTATATACTCAGAATTCATATTTTGATACTCATAATTCACACCATTTGTATATTCATGGTCGTAGGAAAAATAGTGTGCATAACTCGTTAGAAATTGTATTTCCTGTACTCGTCCGGAATATGTGACTTTCCACACTTCTTATACAATGCTATTCAAATTCGAGTCTATGCATTGGGATCATGATAACGGTAAGAGATATAGGGATAGTTAAATGGGGGCAAAGTTGTGTATTTCAGAGGTCATTTAAATGATTCAAGACAATCTAGCTTCTTTAGTTCTGGAGTTATACCGGAAAAATTGAAAATTTTGAAATTCTTCTTTTGCCTACATTTTTTTATTTTGCGAGGATTTTCCACAACTTTGCTATAACAACTTTTTGTATATTGAACTATGACCAGAACAATTTTAACATCTTTTAATATTCCATAACAGCTGTAATTGAAAAATATCAGTGAGTAAGAAGTGGATCAATGCCAAGTTGATCATACAACTAGATCTTGTTTAATTATTGTAGATTTCAAATTTTACCGGTAATAGTTCAATATTTCCAAAACAGTCTGTAGTTCAGATGTAAATACTACACCGATATGAAACATGAGTCTTGGCATTTGAATCAATGCAATTAAAAATATAGATTCGTATTTGAAAATAAAAACTTGAGGGTGGCACAATTTTAACGATACTTTGTATGTAATTTTTTTTCACATAGAGCATGCTGCAAAATTTTTTAGTTCGAATACAAAAGCTTTCCAATCTGTAACCTACAGAATAATCCACGTTATACATCCAAAGAAATTATTTTTTACTTTCTAGCGCATTTGAATAAATGTTTGTCATTAGAAAGTTTTTTTATGATTTTATTTTATGTTTTTAGTCGTCTCGTTAGTCTATGCATTTCTGATACAGCTTCATTATTATAAGGTAATTTTTCCGTGAGTTCTGAGCTATTATGATCATTTGGTTTGCCATCGTGGAGCCACGGATAAATTCGTAACCTCAACCCACAATTGGACAATAATCACAAATCTCGTCCGCCATGTTGGAGCCGCCATGTTTAATTCATGAATTTTGACATAAGATTAATATTTCAGGTATTCAAACATCTGACTATAATTTAGGGTTCAAATGGAAATTCAATGAAGTTTGTTTTTTTTCAAATAGAATAACCTAAATATTTTTTAATATTTGGAGTCATGAAAATTTGAAACATGTATCATACTTCATACTCTATCTTTAGCTATGACGGTTCCAAGACAAGTCAAATGAGTCGCCCATTTTATCAGTTTGAAATAAAATGAACTATTATACCAGAAAACCTAAATATATTGCATTGTCATTTCGGCGTCCAACATTGAAAATGTCATCATGAAACTTCTGAAAATCGGAACTCGAGACCCAGAACACTCTGGAAGATATTGAATATGGGGTTTAATAGTTGGCTTCCACTTGAGATAAATATATGACGTCTTAAACACCTGACTATAAGATTTAACACCACCTCTTGTAGAATCGGGAGGAATGTTATTGTTCTTATCATACCTACAAACGTATGAAATGACATTGAAAAATAATATCGGACTTCTCGCACACACTTTCACTTTTTGTTAGAATGGATAAAATGTACGACTCAAACATCGTCCAAGGTAAGTCAAGGATATGATAAATGTTTAACATACTTTTTCTTAGAATCCAAATTTAAAAAACATTTAAGGAGCTCCTTTCGTAATGACGAAGTTCGTTAAGTTTCCGATTGAACCGGAAATGACAGTCAGATGTTTAAATACCTGAAATGTTTATCCAATGTACCTATACAAATCAGTCAAATTTCAAACCGACCGCCCATTTAATAACAAAATACCGGGCTGGCTAGTAATTTTGTTGGCAAACTATACATAAATAGAAAACATGTTTAATTGGAATATGTACTGTTTATTTTTTGTACGAACATTTGTATAAGTTTCATAAAATATTTTCTAAAACGCACAATAGAAAGAGCTTTCATGATGATACTGATCTGAAAACTTGTACTCAGTCATGATGGATTCCTCACTACTTCATTATTTCTCTAGATTCCTTATTCTTTTGATATGATCTTCATTAGCGTTACACCTAAGTCTAGCGATTGAAGTGAATTCAAGGTTTTTTTTTAAATTTCGTGTTCACACTTTTCTTTTTAAAATTCGGTTCCAAATTTTTTCTTCAAAATTCAGAGCCTAACTTTTCACGGGTTTCGAATTATTCAAAAATATTAAAAAAAACCTTCATCAAACTCACACGGCTCAATAGAGCATATAAAGGAAAGTTGATTCCAATCGCCCTATTTTGATCTCTAGTTCACTCTGTAGGATTAATTGTATATTGGTCTGGGCCACCCTGTATACAGACATCACACCAGTAGAACCGGTGGTGTAGTAATGAACAGACCAAACCGCTATGGTGTTGAGAAAAAAACTCTAGTGTATACATAGCTTTTATTGCCCTCTACAACTTTTATTTAAGACATTTTTTGCCTTAGATCAAATAAGGATGCAGTTATCGTTCATACAGTTATCATTGATACACCCTGTATATGCCAGAGAGAGTTTCAACGTCTCCGAAATTTCTGTGAAATTCAATATTCTAGGTCAACTACTAACAATCCACCTAGTAATCTGATTGCATTTAGGTTTTCGGAATTTTCACAAAAAAACTACTTCTGCTACAATGAAGTAGAAAAATATACCCATTCGAAAATTAACCTGAAAATAGTAGTAATTTTACTTCATCTCGTGGTTTACGTTGGAAAATTCAATTCATTTGCCCCTTATTTACGGAAATTCAGAATTCTTTAGTTTGTTTTATCGCCAGCATTATTCATTTTTATCGCCAGTAGTTTTTTATTTTGCCTCTAAATCAAATTTAAGTGAATTGTAGAACGAAAATATAATTTTTCTATTAATAACGGTAGATATTCTGCAATAACTAGCGTCCTCCGCACTGTCAACAATGGTATCAATAAATTAAAACAGATGTAAATCATCACATTCAATGATAAACGCTTTCTATAACCAAAAGTGAGATCGGCAACGGGAACGAAAATATAATTTTTTTATTAATAACGGTAGATATTCTGCAGTAACTAGCATCCTCCTCACTGTCAACAATGGTATCAATAAATTAAAACAGACGTAAATCATCACAATCAATGTTAAACGCTTTCTATAACCAAAAATGAGATTGGCAACACTGCCAGGATGCCACAATGCAAGAAAAATACATATACAGACGCCAAACTATACCGTTCTTCGATATGTATACTGACGGATGCCACTTTGTGCGTCAGATGTATAATAAATATATACGTGTGCTACTATAATGCCGCGTACGGAGAACCTGTGAACCTTGGTGTATAGGTTTATACAAAAAACGACCAAAGTGACGTCCTGCTGATTTCATCAGCAATACATTCCCAAGCATTCACTGAACCGTTTGCGATATTTTGGAGCTCGATGCACTGTGACGTCCGTATATCGGAAGTCATAGTGCCGCGGACGCCACAGCTACCGCGATTTTAACATGGGCGGATGCCACTTCACTCCGTGAATGTATATATGTATATATACATATATATATATATATATATATATATATATATATATATATATATACATATATATATATATATACATATATATATATATATATATATATATATATATATATATATATATATATATATATATATATATGTATATATATATACAGATGCTGAATGTGAATTTTTATATATTATTATTTGTTTTTATTGTATTATATACCTATTTTACTTTACCTTCGGCTAGCTCCTGATGATTATCTGTGAAATTTCATTTTATTTATAATTTATATGCTAGTCGGCAGCATGAGACTCCTCCCTTTGAGTTCTGGACGCATATGTATAACTTTGATACACATTTAAATATTGAATTTTGAAATTTTTCTAGTATGTTTTATTCCTGAATAAAATATATACCTTTGTTTCCTTTATCGACTCCTAATATTATTATAGAATGAATGAATTAAGCACCATTTTCTAAATGTATTATGAATATTAAATAGAATGATAAAAAAAATACCAACACTTTAATGAAATGATTTAATAAATTGTTGAGATTATATTCAAATTCTTTTTACATAAATTTTCTTTACACCGCTCCTGCATTCTTGACTGGTCATGCGCACTGAATGCTTAGATTGACTGCGTCGGCGCATAGGAGAAACACATCCTCGTATATCGTTTCACAACGACACAAAACGTATGGTTCACAGTCGACGTTGTTTATATGAATGTTTTTATAAATTTAACGTTCTTACATTCATTGCAATCATTGAAATATTATTGAAAATTATACTATACAGTTACATACATATATCAAAATGCGAGTAAAGTGAATGATGAATAGTTAAGCATGCATAAGAAGAAATAGAAGTAAAATGGTACTTTACGTGCAATATAAACAATGATGATGTGAAATAAAATTTTTTTACAAGTAAGTACAAATTATAACTATTATTAAAGTTGCATGATAATTAAAATTACATGGATATCCATGGATATGAAATGATATTCATCATTTTATATTGTTTTTGGCCTTTTTTTAGAAATTTTAATTTAAACGTTCAAATAATATTTTTATTGTTCACTATTTCTTTCTCTTTGGAATTCCAAATTAAAAAAACGTAAAAACCACCGACCTTATTCCCAATTCTCGACACTGTGGAACTGCTGCAAAGCGTCTCTTTTTCTTGAGAATTTCTTATCAAAGAAATACTCTTTCTGCACACTGCACTTTATCACACGGTTTAAACAAAATTTATATTATGATTTTATAATGGTTTTTAACTTAAAATTATTTACTTCTACATAGTTTTCTCAAAAATTTTGTAGAGGAGAGATACATAGATGCTCACTATTCTTCTACCAACGCCCGACTCTCAATTTTTTTTTTAAATCAACAAACTTTTTTCCATATCAAAAACACAGCCTCCGTATATTGTTTTTTTATTCGACAATTGTCAATTTGAGTGTTTTTCATGAAAATACAAAATTCTTTAATTAAAATTGTCCTGGATGATAATAACACTTATATAAATGGGTTTATAATGTCTTAGGGAATATATAAAATGTCCTTTACATGTATTACAATCCCAAAATTTGTTGTAATTCCCTTTTTATGGTATTTTTATTTACAATTAAATATACAATTTCTACAACCTAAAATGATTATTTATATATATGGAACTGTTTAGTTTTCAATTTATAAATTTTTACTAATTTTATTTTATATAAACTTTTATTTATTTCCAAATTTACCTTTTATGTTTTATATTCAATTCCAAAGCAATGATTTTAGGTTGGCAAGAAAATCACTAGATTTTATTACTTCCTGTTCATTAAATTTTATTTAGTTAACAGATTTCCATGACATATAACATGGCTCTGTTCCGTATGTCATCTTTCATAAAGTTTTTCTTTTTTTTATAAATTCTTTCTCAAATTGTAAACTTTTACTACCATCGTCTGTGAATATCGTTAATCAATTAGTAAGTTGAGTATTAATTCTTGTTATTTTAGGTTTCAAACAAACAACATTCTATTTCATCCAGATATTGACATGGCAGTGTTCAGATGATTTTGAAAATTGTTGACATTGACTTGACCTTAGGATTTAATTGTGAAGGTAAAATTTGTATACTTAATTATAATGTTATCATTAACATTTCATTCCTTATCCTTTAATCCTTTCTTTATAATTGGTTTTCTCAATATTTGATAATACATTTGCTTACTTCATTCATTCATTTATGTTAAATTTAGTTTTTTAACTAGGTAGTGTCTAATGGTACACCCTACGTATTAATAAAAAATTCTTTTTAATATTCAATCTCATACGTGAATTATTTATATATATTAGAGGACTGGTTCAATATATATATATATATATATATATATATATATATATATATATATATATATTTATATATGTATATATATATATATATATTTATATATGTATATATATATATATATATATATATACAGGGAGGGAAGAATGATTTGTTGCAGAGGTTGTAAGTGTGAGGTAAAAATATGTTTAGTTTCGTTTGTTTACAGTGTTCCATTTTTTCAGTTTCTCTAAAGTTAGTTTCACTATTTTCACAAAGGATTAAAATTTTGAGTGGTACACCTAGCGCAAATCATCATTTAAGTCTGAGAAAGATGGCCGCTGGACTATCTTTGTCTTACGAATCAAATCGTACCGTTTAATGATGAAATACGTTGTTATTCGAATGTTAAAGACCTACATTTTTCAAAACCTCAATTGCTTAAGGGTCGCTAAACACTCGCTAGAACGAAAATTCCGATTCCACATTCATAAAGCACATTGTAAGTGATAAGATATGAGTTTGCGATATTGACGTATAAACTATTAAACATTGTACCTTTCAAATATCTCGGAGATTTTACAGCAAGATAACGGACAATTTCAAAACGGTATTATTTTAAACAAATTTATGGCCAAAAACTCAACAAACCCTATTTAACAAATATTATATCCCCGATAAAGCACTGGCCGAATTTTTCTCTTTTCCAAAACAGTTCGAGTAACCCGCTTCCAGTAGATAGAAGACATGATTATGAATTCACGACGCGTACTGAAGTCGTTTCCTGAAATGTTTTGATGGATGATTTATTTTTTGGGTTTTGGAAGGGCCTAGTTGAAAAGCGTTACAATAAATTTTCATGAGAAAATATATTTTTTGTTTGATTGACCGATTCTCGGTACTTTTTGACACTGTAGTATTTCTAATTATAGTTGCACAATAAACACTAATTTTTTTGTTGCTTTGGATAATCTAAAATATTTCAGGTTTATATGCGTCCTCACTTTGTTTCTGTACCAATGCCATTAGTCATTAGTTATTCCTAATATTATGTGGAAATTATAATTTTCACCAATTTGTTTGAAGAATATTTATATTGATGTTTGATTAGCTACTTTTATAACCATTTTGTTCGAATGTTGTTTCTAGTCCTCCATTATTTTCTATATAATTTTATATTTTAAAATTATTATTTCACATTTGATATGCCACTCTTCGTGTTTTATAATATGCTATTTTGTATGAAACTTTGATAGCATTTTTGACATAACTTGATTTTCCGCTTCTTTTTTCTTACAAGAAAATTCATAAGAAGCTTATACATTTTAGGAATTACAAAATCTTGTTTTCTTTGAAAACAAGAAAGTTATTTACGTAAAAAGATCCTTAGAGACGTCGATAAAGGTGTTTCACACTTCTTTTATATGTTTAGAACTAAAGTTAATAGTCAAGGATACTTGAAAATCAAAGTTTGTTACAGTTGAATTATTGGAACTATATCCGTGCGTAATTAATATCTGAAAACATAACCGACAAATGTCAAATTATTTTGTTCTGTTCTTCCCTATTAATAGAAAGAGATGCCACTTAATAATTATGTCAGCTATGTTATCAGATATTAATGACGTATGGGTAACGATCCAATAATTCAACTGTATGTTTCTGAAAGTAAACCAGACTGGAAAGATTTGAAGTTTATACGAGAAAAAATGTAAACAGTTTAATTTTATATTTTGTAAAATTGATGATATATTTAAATTTGGTTTGGTGGTATATAAGGAAAACATTGAAAATTTGTAAATTACGTCTCGCACAACCGTAACAAATATTTTATAGAATACAATGTAGTATAATTGAATAAATCAAATAAAGGTTGAAATAATTTTCCATGCAATTAACTTTAATGTGAATAAGCGTGAAATAAATACGCACTAGCCCTCCTCAATCGGAATTTTGTACTTTGCACCATCAAGCGCTTGTAATGCACGATAATGCTCCATAAAAAAATAATTTACGCCGCTCCCCTCAGTTAGTATTAACGCAATCCCAATGACAATTTCCGAAAAAAATATATGGTAGCGGCATCCACTTCTTAAGCACTATTGTTCACCAGCAACGAAAACAGAATCACCCCTCCGCCTAGTTTGTTAAACTTCATTATATAAAGTTGGCCCCCACAATAACAATTTCCAAAAAAAAAGCATAGAGTAGTGGACTCCTAATGCATTCTTATGCACCACCAACAAAAACAAAATATTCCCTTCCCTCAAATATAAAAAGTATATTCTTTCCTCTAAGCCTAAAAAACATGGAAAATTGCTAAAACTATGGCAAATATTCGTGAAAAAGAGCCCGGAAAGTTATCGAGAGACAGGGCCGTTCCAACCTGGTCGAGCGCCGTCGTGCAAATGTGATCACAGCGCCTTTTTTTGGTGCATATATTTTTTAAATTTTATATTATGTACATTCAACATAATCGCTAGACGGTAATTAATAAATATTACAACTTTGAAGCAAAAATAAACATTTTATTACCAAACAAAAAATAAACATTTTTTGAACAAGAAATAGTTACCTAATCTATAAATAAAACTAAATAACCACTAAACAAAAGTAGCTTTACGCGCTTTCTAACTGAAAAATTCAGAAATAAGTGCAGTCATATTTATATTGTCCAACAAATCACTTTCAATCGATATGATTGCCAAATTATCGAGCCGTTGTTGGCCCATTGACGATGTTAAGTAGTTTTTGATTAACTTTAACTTTGAGAAAGTTCTCTCCGCTGAAGCAACCGATACAGGCATTGTCAACAAAATTCGCAAAACTACGCTTGCATTTGGAACAGAATGAGTTAAATTATTTTTTATAATGTAGTTTAACATTTGTGTCGGTGTTTGTAGATTAAGATTTTTAAAAAATTGCAACTCGTGGAACAATTCTGTTCCATTTATGTCACGCTCATTACGATTTTTGTCTGTTAAAACTCCTTCAAGCTGTAAACAACAATTTAGTTGTTCCTTTTCTGGTAAATCTGAAAATTTACAAATATCCCATAAAAATTGAAAATGGTCGGAATGGGACGACAATAAGTCGAACCTTTCACCAATTGATCTTATAACAATATCAAGTGTACTAAAAAAAATGTTTATTTTAAAATCCCGTTCTCCATCTGTAATTGGTTCATCGTCATTCTCGTAATTAAATTGTTTTTTAACACGCCTTGGTCTAAACACATTATTAGTTTTGAGGGTTGGCTCTACATCTAGAGATTTTGCAAGTTCAGAAGCATCAACTAATACATCTCCAAATCCTTTATCACTTCGGTAACTATTGAAAAACTTTAGCAAATTATTCATTTGGGTACATGCTTCCGAAATATTAAAATCTTTGGTTTGTAATGTTTTGCTAACAGTATTGACTCTAAACAGAACATTGTACCACAATACTAATGTACATATAAACCGGTAACTTTTCAATTTATTTGCTAAAGATTCAGCCATATGCTTTGTATTGTTATCGAAAGAATCTCCACTGAATATACTATATAAAGCATCATAGACTTCCCCAAGTTGATACCTCAATGGAGTAATGGCATCAATTTTGCTCGATCTAGTTTCAGAAAGTGGTTTTAAAGTTAAATTGGAAATATGTTCTTTCAAACGGTCCAACGATTAGTTGAAGCCGAAAAAAAATTGTAAAGTTCTTGAACCGTAGAAAAAAATTGCCAGCTAGGGTTGTTTCCCTTAACTGCATCATTTACAACCAAGTTTAAACTGTGATTACAACAAGGTACAAAAAATGATCTTGGATTGAAATCTAGAATTTTTTTTTGTAAACCGGCTTGCCTCGCATGTTGGCACCATTGTCGTATCCCTGGCCTCTCATATCATATAAATTTAAATTATGTTTTTCTAAAGCATTTAGCATTGGAGCAAAATGTAAGAAACGTCAATCAACAACAATTTCTCCTGATGCTGTATCTAAATTTACGAACCTGATACAGACAGAAATTTGTTCTTGATGGCTCATGTCTGGAGTACAATCAAGAATAATAGAAAAATATTTTGAATTTTTAATCATATATAAAATATTTTCTCTTAAATTATTGCCTATTATTTCAATTATTTCATTTTGAATCTGGATGCCAAGGTAATGATTCATTATGTTGCTTTGCATTTGTACCCTCTTAGTATGTTCAGCCATTATAGGATCGAATTTGGCAATCATTTCCACACATTTTAAGAAATTGCCATTATTATTTTGAAACAATTTCAAATTTTGACCGCGAAAGGACAGATTTTGTTTAGCTAAAAACTGAATAACATAGAATACTCGCTCAATAACTGCATGCCAATATTTAATTTCAGCATTAAACAAATATTTATGAGTTAGATCAATCGTATCGTTTGTTTTAAATCTAGTTAAACAGTCAGACCATGTCTTAAGATTTTCGAAATGCATTTTACTTTTTTCATGAATATTTAAATGTTCACTCAAATGTTGCCAATCATTATAGTCGTTTTCATCAGCCAATCGGGCTTTTGCGGTGTTAAGGTTGAATATTCTGCAACAAAAACAGAACACTGAATTTTTCGATACCGAGTACAGAAGCCAATCATGCTTGATTTTTTCATTATTTGGCGAAATTCGAGTGAAGTATGATTCAGAAAATTTTCGCCCAGTCTTGTCTTTCGGAAAAACGCAATTTGAATTATTATAATAGGTTGGACCATATTTTATCAGAAGTTCAATATTCATTGAAGATAATATTTTCGGCCACAAACCTGGATCTTTAGACAGCTGTACAGTCTTACTATCAAAACCTTCATCATCAACAGCTTCGACAAACGTTACAGTTTTTTCAGCTTCAACTGAACTTGATGTCGATGGCTCCATATTATCATCATCATTTTTTACGGAAGCCTCCGAAGGAGAATCCATGGGTGCTTTGAAAAATTGAGTTATTTTCTTATTGGTATTTTCCAACACCTCCTCCCGTTTACGTTTGTTAATTAGATTTTGGTAACCAGAAAGTTTCTTTTTACCTTCAGACATCTAAAAAAATAATACCACATAAAATTTTGGGTTTGGGTTCGAGGTTTGTTGAATCTAATTAATTTATAATTACGAATTATAACGATCTGGATATACATTACTTACCTTAACTTTATTTTATACTTATAACTTATACTTTAAAGTTTGAGCTTCCAGAAAAGAATAAAATTTCAAATAAGGAAATAAGAAATAGGTATAACTTTTTAGCTGATGCGAGATGCGATTTACTCTACTGCTTAAGACAAACGCCAATGCTCAAATGAACATGATTTCACTGCAATACTCGCTTGGCCAGACAAGAATGAACTTGTGAAATGAACCATAGGAACTAAGAAATATAGTGCGGGCGCACGGCGCTCAGTAATAGAACAAAATATGCAATAGGTCGGGACCAAGCAACTTAAAGAAGTCATATTTGAATCTATAGATGATAATAATGATCATAATAATACATTTTATAAATTATTTGTTTAAATATTATTACTTATTTCCTACTTTAATCTTAATTCTAGCATATTCAGACATTGGTAAAAATAAAAAAAATATCTTCGGCGCCGCGGGCGCCTTTTTTGCGACGGCGCCGTCGTGCGCCGCACGACCTGCACATATGATTGGAACGGCCCTGTCGAGAGATCTGAAAGTCCGTAAATTATTCCTGTGCTGCTGTTCGCAGATATCAACAAATGTATATACATAGAGTTCAACCCAATCGGCAAACTTTCAGCAATATTTTTCGTCGGTTAGAAGAAACTGTACAATTTAGGCGTAGTGGTATGGGACGACCAAAAATAATAACTGTGGACCAGGAGGATGATATTTTAGTGCGAGTGGCTAATAATCCTGAACTAAGCACTCGGCGTTTAACAGCAATGACTGGAGTAAGCCAATCTTCAGTTTTGCGAATTTTAAAGAAGGAAAATTTACGACCTTATCACTTTACACCGGTTCAAAATGTATTGCCTAGAGATTATCCTTAGGGAATGAATTTTGTCAGTGGATGGTAAATAAAAAAAATGAAGATCGTAATTTTATTAACAAAATTCTTTTCACTGACGAGGCAAAATTTTCACGTGGAGGAGTATTTAACTGGAGAAATAGTTACAATTGGGATATTGCAATTCTCCATGTATTCCGAGAATCACATTTTCAGCACTAAGGACTCCGCACAAATTTTATGCAAAATGGGTCCCAGTCGAATCTGCTGAAAATTTAGTATGATATAGTCTATGATGTTCCGATTAAAACTCTCAATCGGCCAAAAAATATCTAATGGATAGTTTTTGAGATACAGGGTGTCAAAAATGCGGAGAACGGATAAGTCCACTTAATGAGATAATGAAAAATATGGCTATTATAATATTTCCAAGAGTGAAAGATAATCGTTAAAATTATATAACAAGTTCGAATAAAAAGTTTTAACGATATTCATACAGGGTCATTCCTTTCTTCAAAGATATGTCAAGATTTTTGTTTGATCGGTTGTGAAAATAAATACTATGTGCCACATGTTTGACAATCTTTGTGAGTAATTGCATGCACGGTGTTCTTCAATAATATTACAAGACAGTTAAAACTTTAGTTAGTAGGATTGAATTATACAACATTAGAGGTACATATTTTATTTTGACTCCGCGTATGATGTAATTTATTACAAAATTCATCCTACCCTCTATAAGGATTGTTAAAACATTTAATAAATCATTTTATTCTATATAATATACAAAAGTCAACCCCCTATTAACTTTTGCATGATGTGCGCTATCGAAATACGACCGAGACAAGGTGAAACTATGTCAAAAATACTACAAAACAAAAAACCCCGTCGTTTTAACGAGGGCGCCGGGACGCGTACGGAATTGGAAACTTCGAAAGCATATAGAGTAAGATACATCATGATTTAAAGGTACTTGCGAACCTGCAACCATTTTTTGTTTTTAGCATTCAATCATTAATAAAAAAATTATGAGGGTAAGGAAATAACATTTTCATTCTCCCCCCTACGAAATAGTATATTATACACCAAGGTGGTGAAGACTATTATTATCGACCGAGCACCATAATTATTTCGCGAGGCGCTTTGTCCCGAGCGGAATAAGGTGCGAGGTTTATAAATGTGTTCCCCATCGTGGTGTATATACATTTTTTTCCACTACTAGCCAAATTTAAGACAAAAATGAAAACATTTCTTATAAAAATCATGTACAATTTAAACACCGAGCAATAGAATACCATTATTTCTATAGTTTATAATCACCAATGCTAAGTGCAACGTATTAACGAAACCAATTATACGATCACATCCAAAAATTTCACAAAACGTGGTTTATCTTTTACTTTGAACTGTGGACAATTACAGCGGTAGTGTGTTCACAACACCTGGGTACAAAGTGAGCGTTCATAAAACATTTAACATATACTTCACCATAGAGACAGTAATATATTATTTGTCTATGTACTTCACACTCTACACCACGAGAATCGACGAGAGTGCACTCCTAGTTCCCCGCTTGCTATCGGGGAACTGATAAGAGCAATTCGTATAATTTGTACAATGTACACATGTTCTTGTTTATATAGCTTAAGGCACCGGTAATCGATATTCTGTGGGTCAAGGTTAGCTACCAGTTTCTATCAACATAAGATTTTCAAATTCCACTGGTGATAATGTTGAAGGTAAAAGCATTCCTCGATAAACATTCCTCGATCCACCTTTTTTCTGCAATTATCCGAAAATTACCAACACATTTCAATGTCAAAATCAAATTTTGATAGTGTCGATCTACAAATAGTTCAAACTGATTTCTCCCTAGGCGTTTACTCCGTCGTCTGACTGACATTGACACTGTTCTCGTTCCTCACCTCACCCATATATTATGAACGCACTCCTTACGTCATCAGATATTTTTGGTTGAGCGCGAATTTTAAACTAATGGCCGTTTTATTGAAATAATTTTATCTTGTTAGGTAATTTCAAGCAGTAAATATGTTAAAGACAATCTCCTGGGTATACAAAATTATGTTGCACTAGTTTTTGTCAAGCTATTATCCCTGAATTCTCAAAACATTTGAATTTGTCCATTATTGACCTAGGTTTACAATAGAAAAAAATATTAACCCCTAATAGAGAAATTTTACTTCTCAGTTGGCTAGAAGACGCAATAACTGTCAACTTCACAGCTAGTAGTGGAAAAATATATTTTTTTATTTCAAATAGGCAAGCGAAAGCGAAAGTAAAATATGCTAGATTATCGGTAGCTAAGTATGAAAAACTTTCGTGCTCTGGACAACGAACAAATAAAATGTCAAATTACTTGTCAAATATTTATTTAGAATGGAAATTAAATGTAAAAATACAATTGTTGTATGTTCCTGAAAGATTTAATGGCAAATGTTGATTGAAATCTTGTTTGAAAGCAACGCCACTGGAAATTTTGACTTGTTTGTCGATTTGCGCAACATTACCATTAAACTCTATTTCTGAATTTTGGCTTTCCTGAATAGATATAGATTTTGGGGGCATGATTTCTTGCCTGTCGATTTGCGCAACATGATCATTAAATTCTTCTGAATGTTTGCTTTCCTGAATAGATATAGATTTTGTGGGCATGATTTTATTAGCAACTTCTATTTTATGAGTTACTGAATCTGCTATATATCCTTCCGCTACCACTGACGACCTCCACCCCCCGTGCCGTTTCATATCTAAAATGTCCACACCTGGGGCATTTGCTAGTAATGTAGAGGACGTTCTTCGAAACGAGTGGCCGGTGGACTGATTTGGGTTTGTAATTTTAAGAAATTTAGCTATGTCGTACGCAATTTTTGAAATTGTATGCTTTCCAACTACCTGATTTACACATCTGTCCCGCTCATAACGATAAAAAAAGCGTTCATCTTGCGCCTTTTTTGGTCGGAGTTGCATATAACGATTAACAAATGTTACCCAAACTTCTGTTACTACAAATCTTCTTTGCCCATAACAAAAACTTTGATATATCACCTTTTGTAAATACTTGAGATTTTCGAGGTTGATATCCATCATTTTTCCTTTTTATGAAAGCCTTCAAGCGGCCAAATTTCGAAATATCCTGGTTCTTATTTAATTAAATAGTAAATTTCAACATTGAGTATTCTGACCATAATGTAGCAGGGGACAATGTCTTTGATTTTTCTAAGAAAAATACTAATAATACATCTTCAGTTATTGTGGACACATCTTTCGTTGTACACCATTTGATGAAATTTTCATAGGCTTGATTGTAACGGTCTTTAGATATTTCCGGTAACAAACTTCTGCACGCAATAATTGCTGCTTCTTCAATTGAATTTATTTTTAACTAGATTCTAGCCAACTTAAACTTAAAAGATGTAGACTTTATGGAAGAATAATTATTTGACAACTGTCAAAATATTAGTTTTTGTTGACACGAATGTTACCAAAGTAACGTTAACCCACGCCTTCTACCCATTTTATTGCAGTCTACAGAGAATTTTTGCATCCTTAAATTGTGTGTTTTAATAATAAAATCGTGGGAAGAATGAAACGTTTAATACATTACACGCTGCAAAGCCCTTTTAGTTGCTCGGAGGTATTCAAATAGCCTCTGCTACGCTTCGCTTCGCCTCGGCTATTTAAATATACCTCGCACCTAAAAGTAAGCTTTCGCAGCCTGTAATGTAAATAACTATTTTACTTTCTTGTACACTAATAGTAAAGGAAGTATAGTAATCGCGAAAAAATTCGATTATGCGATTTTAATGGAAATGCACGTTTTGACCATCCCTGAATCTATTTTGATTAGTTTCGTCATCACGTCTGTACATATGGACGTATATACGTGTGTATGTAGTTAGCATAACTCGAGAACGGTTATACGTAGAAAGTTGAAGTGAATATAAAAGTCTTATAACAGCTAGTTGTGTATCTCCCTTTTTGGTTGCAATACTCCCAAAGGAGCGAAAACTGTCGGGGTTAAAAATAAAAAATTACATCTACGTCATTTTAGAAAATATCTAATTATGTCATAATACTTTTTTAATGTTCTAATTATTATAAAACTTTTTATCTAAAACTTTTTTGATCCGACCGATATTTTTTATCGCGGGTAGGGGGATGAAAACTTCGATATTCTATATTTACCTTATTAGGAGACATATCTGGATGAATCAAACATAATGATAATTAGAGTACAAGGAAGTCGTGTGCTGTCTACATCAGATTAGTCAGATGGCTGAAAGTTGATTAAAACAGCTTACGTATCCTATCGTAAATTTTCAAGTTCTATGCTATAACCTGAAAAAATATTTGTTTATGGATCATGAAAAATAACGTTGGTTTTTGATCACCCTCTATTATGCAAAGAACTTTAAAACAAAATATCACTGGGCTCTATACACTATTTGATGTTTTCGACTTCTTATACCTCCTGACGCGAAGTTTTATGTGGTATTTTTGACATAATTTCACGCTGTCTTGATCGCATTTCGCTAGCATAACCCGATCAAACGTTAGTAAGCGGGGGAGGGTGACTTTATAAAAATATATCGTCAGAAGGGATCGAGACGGAACTATAGAGGCAGCACTTATGCCGAAAGTAGAGCGCCCTGGTGTTAAATTGTGATGTGAACAGTATAATAAACAACCTACAAAATGCAAAAAATGAATAGATATTTTTATTTTCTTTGTCAGGAAAAATTGTTGGTATGTAAGATGGGTGTAGGGGATTATCTGATTTTTGATTATTGACCAAATGAGCACTGCAAATTCTAGTATTTTTATTTGGTTCCCAATCCTCCCGATGTTTTCTGAAAGGTAATTAAAAAACTTGAAGTGATTTGTTTTGTACAAATGTTTACTTTCTTCCCCTTAATAGTATTTAATTATTTGAACTTATTATATAATATTAAAGTCAGCAAACACATAACTAGTTTTTTATTTTATATAATCAATGAAATCGTACAGAAAACAACATTTTATTCTCTCGATAATAATCTTCTATTTATGTAAAAAGAAAGTTTAGAACTTTTCTAATAGCTGCCAATTGTAGTATCATACTGATTAGATATACACAAAATAATAGTTAACAAAATGTTTTAATTAGAACATTTTAATTACATATGGGTTTTTAGTGCATTTATTCATTTTTGACGTTTCAAGGTTATCCACGCAGTGTTCAATGAATTTTCGGAGAAACTATAAAATTTCAACCGCGTAGTATTTTTATACAGCATATTTGAACAGCCATGAATACAGAAAGATACTTTTGATGACGACATCACAAACATTTAATATCAGTTTTAAAAAATGAACATTTAAAAACGCTGATTATACAAAACTACTAGTACTACCATTGTATAAGGATAGGCATCCTTATACAATGGTACTACTAATAGTGTTTACATCACATTGTTTGTGTTTTTTAACGGCAGATGGCATAAACGTTATCTTTCTCGGTCCCTAGTGGCTACGATCGAAGTAGAAGGTACTCCACACGCTACTGAATTATTAATAACATGATAACTTCAATGACACTGGTTAATTCCATTGCTTCAAAAATAATACAATAAACAAATCGGTATTTTTGTCCTCAGTTTATAGGAAGAAGTAAATTATTCATGTATTCATGTAGGTATACTCGTTGATTTGAAGTTTAAATGTACCCACCTAAAGTGTAGATATTTAAAACTGAAAATTAGGGAACACACAAGATAAACAAAAAATACACCAATAAAGATTCACAGTTTTCTTAAATACATTAAATTCAGGCACCCTTTGAAATCATCTTTTTTACAGTTTATGGTGATTGTGTTGACAATGTCTTTTAATACTTAGTAAATGCGTTCGTGTTTAATTAATTTATTCGTTATTAGTTACATTTATACAGTGCTTCTCAAAAGTCCCCTTCCCCCCCCCCCCCCAATAATATTACATGGGACCTTATGGCTAGTGGCACTTCGTTTGACAGGTATTTAGAATACCTATTTAAACATACTAACTTTTGTTGGATTTACGATGTTTTTGATGGTTAAAATGAATAAACACTAAAATTTGAATTTCGTTTTTAATTAATAAACATTCAAAAGTCCGCCTATGGTTAATTGTCAAAAAAGTTGAAGTTATTTAATTGACGTTTTTACATGCGATAATATCTTGAATTTTTAGTTTAATTATTGCTTAACGAGACGTTTTAGTATTTACATAAACAAAATGGTACACCTATCTAAATTATTGATGAAAGTGGAAATAATTTTCTCAGTCTAAATATCACCGTTCAAAAGAAAAGAGGGTGGATGGGACTTTTGAGAAGCACTGTATATAATTTGAAATAGTATTCTGTTTAATATAAGATGGCTTTAAGAATGCAAATCATTTTATTTGTTACGTTTGTGATGGAAGATTTCAACGTTGCTTAATGATTGGAATGACTATATGAAAACGAGAATGCAGCAAAATGTGAAATAAGACCTACCTTCTCTTGATGTAAACCATATAACAAAAATATGTACAAACTGTAATCAATCAATCCGTAATTAAATAGCTGCAGTTGAATAAGACCCTATGTGTTTAAGACTGAACATATTAATGCAAACAGGAAATAGTACGTGTCTGATATGTAACGAAGATGAAAATCTATTAGGTTATCTGTCGAAAGTAGGGCTCATGTTTTTATTTCCCGAGAAAACTACATTCCAGAGAGTGTTAAATCCTATGCTAATCATTTAGACGACAATGTCGGGGAGAGTTGGACAAAACCGGGTAGGTTGATAAAACCGGGTACCCCTTAATTCATCTAACTAACTGCTGCCATCTATCAGACAATGTTGAAATTAGTGTCCCTAAACCGCCAACAGTCGCGTGTATCCATTTCTACATCATTTGAGTAACCTGTGCCGGAGCAGTAAGACCTCGCCTGTTTTTTGGGGTAGCAAACTCGATTTTTAAGGTAAGTTTATAGTTTTTTTCCTCTACTGAATAACTAATGACCGTATCAAAATTTAATACATGTAACCTAATATATTACCTTTAATTTGGCCAAAAATTTTGAATATCATTTCATAACCTAAAAATTTAAATAATATTTAATGTCTTGGAAAAAACCGGGTAGTCCGAAAATCGACAAAACCGGGTACCCGATTTTATCAGACCCTTTTGTTACTTCCAGTTTCTACAGCTGCTCTTTTGCTTTTAGTTAACTACAACATGTCGCATTATAAAAGAAAAACTACTCGTCAGTCATGGGATCAAGAAAGCATGTAAAATGCAATAGTTGAAGTGCTAGAGCATAGGATGGGATACAAAAGAGCCTCTCAAAGTTTTAATGTTCCTCAATCCACTTTAGAAGATCGTGTGAAGTAAGTAAGAAATGGTAACTCTGTTGAAGAAGCTAGTAAGAAAGGAAAGAACTACCTTTAATTTATTTCTGTTTTCTTATTTAAAATAAAAATAATTTTAGGTCTGGGTCGGTACAAGCCTGTGTTTAGCGCTGCCCAAGAGGATGAGCTAGCTTCGCATATCTTACAAATGGAAAGCAGAATATCTGAACTAAGAATTCTTGCTTACGAACTAGCCGTGCAGAATAACATCAACCACAATTTTAATACAGAAAAGAAAATGGCTGGTGAATGTTGGCTTTATACGTTTTTGTCACGGCATCCAAATCTTCGATTTAGGACTCCAGAAGCTACTTCAATTGGACGAGCTATAGGATTTAACCGAGCAGCAGTAGGGAAGTTCTTCACTCTGTTAACATAAGTTTCCTTCTGAGCGCATATGGAATGTTGATGAAACGGGAATTACAACTGTCCCCAAAAAGCAATCTAAAGTTATTTCTATGAGAGGAAAACGACAAATTGGTGCTCTGGTTTCCGCTGAAAGAGGAACCTTGGTTACCGCCGAAATCTGTATGAGCACAAGTGGTTCCTATATGCCTACAATGCTGATTTTTCCTAGAAAGCTTCCAAATGCGCAGCTTCTAGACCACACTCCTATTGGAACATTTGCTGAGTTCCACCCAAGTGGATGGATCCAAACAGATATTTTTATTAAGTGGTTTAAAAAGTTCATCGAGTTTACTTACCCGACACCAGAAAATCCTGTTCTATTGCTTCTTGATGGACACGTGACCCATACAAAAAGCCTGGAGTTGATAAATCTGGCCAGCGAAAATCACGTTATTATCATATCCTTTCCATCGCATACTACGCACCGGTTACAACCACCAACCACTTGACGTGTCATTTATGGCTCCCTTGAACACATATTATGAAGAAGTAAGAAAATGGATGCGCCAGCATCCTGGAAGACGTGTTACAATTTATGAAGTGGGAGAACTCTTTGGTGAGGCTTTTGTTAAATCGGCAGTTATGCAAACTGCAATAAATGGTTTCAGGAAGTCTGGAATTTATCCGCTTAATCCAGAAGTTTTTCCTGAGTGGATGTTTGCTCCCTCAGAAACTACAGAGCGAGAACTAAATATATAAGAAGATGAATCTACGACACCCAATTTGAACAAGGATTTAGGCAAAGAACTCGATAAAGATTCTACTTCAACTACAAACCTGACAGCTACACAATTATTAGCTCCGTTACCTCCACCTATCGATTCTCCCCAACCAAGCTGTAGCCGTATCGATTCTCCCCAACCAAACTGTAGCCGTATCGATTCTCCCCATCCAAGCTGTAGCTCCTTAAACTCTCACACTGCAAATCATACTAACATCTCTTCATCTTCTAAACAAGCCACCACTAAATCTGATAGTTTACAAGCAACATTACCAAAACCAATATGTGATTTTTCAGTCTCTCCAAAAGAGGTTTTTCCGATCCCTAAGGCAACCAGGAAGCCATCCAACGATAACAGGAGAAGAGGAAAGGCTGTTGTAATAACATCATCTCCTTATAAGTCTGAGTTAGAGGCAAATTTTAAAAAATCTCCAGTCGTAAAAAAATTAAAGCTAAATGAACCGGACAAAAAAGGAAAAAATGTGGTAAAAAAGGCTGCACCAAAAACAAAATTGGTTCCGAAATTAAAGATTGCAGATTCTGATAGTTCGGAGGAAGAAGATAATAATGACGATGCGTGTCTGTATTGCAATGAATTATATTCAAACTCTAAGGCAAAGGAAGGCTGGATAAAATGCGTGTCTTGCAACAAATGGGCTCATGAAGACT
The DNA here is from genome assembly GCA_963921935.1 of Galeruca laticollis. NCBI lineage: Eukaryota > Metazoa > Arthropoda > Insecta > Coleoptera > Chrysomelidae > Galeruca > Galeruca laticollis. The sequence continues at coordinate 151,898,805 of OY998180.1, forward strand.
GTAGTGCCTATGATGATGTAGATGAAGTTTTTATTTGCGACTTCTGTTAATAGATTTTCGATTTTTGTTCACATATTTTCAATAAATATTTTATTTTCTGCCTATCAGTCTTTTTACATGGTAATTAAGTTACTACCCGGTTTTATCATACCGGTTGGACAAACCGGGTATTTTGCAATATATTCTTAAAAATAAAAAAAAATAAAAAATTTAAGAATATTTATAAAAATTGACATTGGTATATCAACCTTAAGTCATTTGAGAATATTTCTATCTGTAGCAAACGTTTGCTACTCTAACATAGCAGAAGAGTAGTCAGTTTTTGTACTAGTACCCGGTTTTGTCCAACTCTCCTCCTTATTTTACAATCATTATTACTGGAACTGCGTTACGTTAATCGGCCATATGTAATTAGTGGAGCTGATCTTCAGTCATTCTTACAAGGAATACGTTATGTGTCAAACAATCAAACGAGAAAATACGACGAGAATAATTTAACTGGCGATGAATTTGAATGTTTATGCGTCGTAACTAAACAGCACTTTTTCCGAATTATTTACTTACTGCGATAGAATGCCTTGTGAGAATGGTTACAGGTATGTTGTTAAGACAGATGTCTTGATGTTTTTATGCAAATTGTACCATGGATTTTCTGATTCATTTTTGTGTTTAATGTTTTGGATATTCAAGTAGGCAGGCAATAAGTATAGCAGTTGCTACTGTTAAAAACTATTTGGTGCAAAGCTTTGTGCCCACTAATATTGGATTTGGTGCTATTGCTAGAGAAAATTATATATAAAGACATGTCATGGACTTTTCTAATATTATGAACAATCCAGAGCCACAACAACCCCGCGCAATGATATTTATTGATGGTACGTACAGCTATATTCACAAGAGTAGCAATTTCCGTATTCTTAGGCAGTCCTACTGTGTACACAAAGGTCGACACCTGCTGAAATCTATTCTTCTAGTAGCACCTGATGGTTACATACTCGACATTCATGGGCCATACTTCTTTGATAGTAAAAATAACGATGCTGCTATTTTGCTGAATGAACTTAAAAGAAACGGTAATAAAATGACAAGGTGATTCCAGGAACATGATATTTTAATAGTCGATAGGGGATATCCAGATGCTATAGAAATTCTTGCATAACCCATTATGTACAAAATGCCAGGCACTTGCGAATGATTACAAAATCGAGGTGGATAGCAGAAGCCAGAAATGGACACATAAAAACAATTTTTTCTACTTCCGTTACTAAAGCCGCATTTTCAACACGGGTTTGACATGCACAAAACGACCCTTTCAAACTAGTGTTTAAAATGCGAAAAGTCACATCTCGTTTATCTTTTGTTTTTTAAACGTCAAATCAAGTGTATCGTTTGTAAGTTGAATTTCATGTTCCGTGATAATTTTGTTGTTCTCTGTCATTTCATTTGTCAGTCAGCCATCGCCCGTAATGTTATGAATATAAATAAAACATAATAAAAAATTTCCCTTCCTGCGGGCGAAGAAAAAGTATAGTAAGCACCTCGTATTAAAAAGGTCTTTAGTCACTCGTTTCACAAGGCACTCGTGACTAAAGTAACCTTTTTGACACTTGGTACTTAATATACTATTTAAGTTTATACAAATCCAACATCTTTCGCATCTAGGAGATTTTTATCGAATATCTGGAACCGTAATTAATAAATATCGTCCAACTATCCATACAGAAAGAGCCGATGAACAGATGGCTCAAAGTTTACTTGAAAAGGCGAGAGAACCAAATGTCGTTCAAGCGTTAGTTGAAACGGAGAACCTGAATACAAGAAATGACCAAAGCAAATTAGAAAGAGACAATGGCAACCAAGTATCAGCTTTGGATTTCATATCGACCAACTAATGACATTGAGCTTAACGGTCAAATAGAAGATGAAGAATAAACTAGTTTCGACGGCCGAAACACATTTCTAAAATATTTTGAGATATACTTGGTGTTCAGCCTAAGCGAGACAACATGAAGTTTACTTTTTTTTTAATAGGACACCTTGTACTTTCGGTTACCATCGAATTCAGCGTAAAATTCTGCATATATGTCTATCCTTTCTTTTACAACTGCGACGTTGCCAAGTTGGAGCGAAAAATATGATTTGATGAAAATTGGTGCACTAGTAAACGTTATCAGTGGTAAGCAACTAAACTTATTTGGTAGGTACGAAGGTAAAGGATGGCTGAAATCTCTGAACAGAGTAGAAGTTTCGGGGTATTTTTTGGATAAGCATTGATTCAGGAGATTTCAGTTAGCAAAAACTTCATTTTTTTAAATGGAGCACCCAGTATATTATTTTACCATCTTGTAAAACTATTTTAGACCTTCAAAATATGTCTATATAATGTACACTCTAGAATTGATTGTTTTGAAGAAGATTCCATTTTTATTTTATGATTTAAAAATATTAATGTTTTTAACAAATTTTCTCTGGATGTGAAGTTTAAAACCAGTCAATAAAATATATAGGGTATCAACAAAACTAAATCAAGCAAAAATAACCTTACGAACAAATAAAATGAAAATATCCATAGTTTTAACAAGTAACCTGTAAATTTGGCGGTTTCGCATTTTAAGCTAGAGTGAATAGTTATTATCTAGACGTGTTGTAAATGCGTAACTATTAAGAACGAGAAAGCAATTTAAATAGTGAATTTTCCTATAAAAGAATTGGTCTATTTGATTTTTGTACCGGGTGCCAGTGATAAAAACTGTTTACTCGCTTGCACAAAGGATTTATCAACAGAAATTTCCAGACAAAAGACAGCCAAGAGAAAGAAAAAAACGCGAAAGGTTGAAGACTGCAATGTCAGATAACATATCTCCACACGGGAAATAACAAAACAAACCGACATAAGTCGTACTGTCGTCCAAAAAATTCTGTCTAAGAACAAAATGCACCCTTACCATATACAGCGAATGCAGGAACTATTGTATGATGATTATGAAAAGCGGTTAACGTTCTGTGAGTGGGTTCAACAACAAATTAAGCAAAACGGAGATTTTTTCAATTTTGTATTATTTTCCGATGAAGCAAAAATGGGTTTATTAATAGACACAATTTCCATTATTATGCAACAAATCAACCGTATTATATACTGACCATCAGTCATACAAGGTGGTCGTTAAATGTATGGGGTGGAATAATTGGGAATCATGTCATGAGTTCATATTTCTTTGGCGGAACTGTTAATGGGCAAGTTTATATAAATTTCTTACAAAACGAATTACGCCAACTACTTCATCATTTACCTGCTCATGTTAGGCAGCGAATTTGATATTTACATGACGGGGTACTAGTTCACCATACCCATCTGATCAATAAACATTTAAATAAATTTCACGATGGATATGTAGATGAGGACCCCATAAATGGCCAACTTGTTCACCAGAACTTACCAAAATGGATTTATTTTGATGGGGTTACGTCAAAGAACAAGTATACAAAACACCCGCGACTACTAGGAAAACATGAAGAATATAATAAGAGATGTTTCCGAACTGCTGATGTCGATACGTTATTAGTTCTTTCTTATTTGTTGTTATATATTTTATATATAACATTATTTTAGTTTAATGTCTTTATTTTGAGTTTTATAGATTCTCTATTTATTTTCTTACATTTTTTAAAGGACGAAAATGACTGGTTTGATTTTGTCAACAGAATAGAAGAATTTTAAACTTCACATTCAGAGGAAACTTGTTAAAAATATGAATATTTTTAAATCATAAAATAAAAATGGAATCTTCTTCAAAACAATCAATTCTAGAGTGTACATTATATAGACATATTTTGAAGGTCTAAAATAGTTTTACAAGATGGTAAAATAATATACTGGGTGCTCCATTTAAAAAAATGAAGTTTTTGCCAGTTGAAATCTCCTGAATTAATGCTTATCCAAAAAATATCCCGAAACTTCTCCTCTGTTCAGATATTTCAGCCACAATTTACTTTGGTACTCACCTCAGATTAACAAATAAAATAGATATGTTTGTTTTGATCTTTTCTTACCCCAAACACTGAGTCACATCTAAGCTCACTTGCGGATACTTCCACTGCTTTGCCATATTTACAAAGTCTCTTTAGTCGCAGGAAAAATGAAATTAGAAGTTAATTGAAAATGTGTTGAAAAGTTATGCAAATTAAAAAAAGTCATACTAATTTTTGCATTTGAGTCGCTATTTTTAAAAGTAATTAATAATACTTGAATTTTATTTAATAAATGCATATTCTTATATAAATTTTAAACAAGTATTTGTCGTATCCTTAGATACCTTTATGGTTATAACTAAAAGTGGCAACATTGCACAAAATTTCAGTACCTGTTTAATGTGTCAATAGTAATCTATTTAGTAGTTTTGTCCTTGTTTAATTACCGTATAAAGAGAAATGTAAATATCGTCAGACTGTGATCGACGATCATTTCGAATTGGTCGTAGTATTGTAGTCAATAATGTCAAACGTGGTTTGTTTATACGAGCGCCATTACCACCAGAGAGTAAACATTTAGTTCTTTCGTTTTGATGTGTTCTTCAAAACTTTTAGTGACAAAATAAACTTTTAAGTTGATTAATTTAATGTTTTTGGATTATCATGGTTCGTCGGTGCCAAGTTTGTCAGAAAAGCAACCGAAATTACCAAGGCCAAGTAGCTACAATACCATCCCCACTTTTTGTAATTCATTCATTATTTCACTACTGGCGTTTAGAATTGTTGGCCGCAAAAATAAACGTGTTTATGGATGAATAGCCCTCTCTATGTTTATTATTACTCTAAGGTACTTACCAAATAAGTTTAGTTGTTTATCACTGATATCGTTTACTAGGCAGCATTTATAGTGCAAAAATTTTCGTCAAATCTTCATATTTTTCGCTTCAACTTGGCAACGTAGCAGTTTAACGAAGAAGAAAAGGTAGAGCTAGATGCAGAAGTTTACATTGAATTCGATGGTAAACAAAAATACAGGATGTACTATTAAAACTTCATGTCTCGCTTAGGCTGAACACGAACACCCAGTACATCCCAAAATATTTTAGAAATGTGTATCGGCGCAAATACAATAACTTTCATTGAAACATTTCTTTGTATTTCTTATCTTAAGTATGTTATTGCACTTCCACACACTAATGGGCCATAAATTAACCATAAATGATCATAAGCAAGTATCAAAATAAAATACCATTAGTCAGTAATGTACTGACTAAAGTTTCAACTATCTTGTTTTAACATTATTGAAGAGCCCCTTGCGTGCAATTACTCACAAAGATTGACAAACGTGTTGCACATAGTGATCAAACAAAAATCTTAACGTATCTTTGAAGAAAGGGCTGACCCTGTAATCCTTTCTCCGCTTTTTTGACACACTGTATCTCAAAAACTATCCATTAGATAATTTTCGGCCAATAGAGAATTTGGATCAGGACATCATAGACTACATCATACTAAATTTGCAGCCGATTCGACTAGGACCCATTTTGCATAAAATTTTTGCAGGGTCCTTTAAGATAAATATATGGCGCGGTATCTTTGGAGATAGTTTGCTGGGTCCATATGAATTATCAGCAAATTTTAATGGTAACTCATAATTATAATTTTTACAAACAACTCTTTTCGATCATCTCGAAGAATTGCCACTTAATCGAAGAAGATACATGTGGTTCACGCAGGATAGCACCACCTCATTATCGGATAGTGGAGAATTATCTCGATGACCAATTTCTTCATTGTTGGTTTGGCAGAGGTAGTGAATTTTCGTGGCCGCCTAGAACTCCCGAAGGTAATCCCCTACATTTTTACTTCACCTTGTGTATAGTAGAGGTAATATATGTATACATATAAGGGAAGTATTGTAAAAGGCCCCCTAAACTATCCATTAGATAATTTTCGGCCAATAGAGAATTTGGATCAGGACATCATAGACTACATCATACTAAATTTGCAGCCGATTCGACTAGGACCCATTTTGCATAAAATTTTTGCAGGGTCCTTTAAGATAAATATATGGCGCGGTATCTTTGGAGATAGTTTGCTGGGTCCATATGAATTATCAGCAAATTTTAATGGTAACTCATAATTATAATTTTTACAAACAACTCTTTTCGATCATCTCGAAGAATTGCCACTTAATCGAAGAAGATACATGTGGTTCACGCAGGATAGCACCACCTCATTATCGGATAGTGGAGAATTATCTCGATGACCAATTTCTTCATTGTTGGTTTGGCAGAGGTAGTGAATTTTCGTGGCCGCCTAGAACTCCCGAAGGTAATCCCCTACATTTTTACTTCACCTTGTGTATAGTAGAGGTAATATATGTATACATATAAGGGAAGTATTGTAAAAGGCCCCCTAAACGTAACAACAAATTTGTTCAATTTGTTTGTACATACAAATAACACAACAACATGTTTTAAAACTACACAGTCATACTAGTCATATAAAACAAGTTTAATTAAACATATCCGTACAAACAAAATTTAACCCTAGATTATGCATATAGTTTGAATGTAATGTTTGCGCAAAGATGTCAAGCGATGGGAAAAACAACTTGTTTGTACCAACATCAATACAATCGATTTGTTTGCGTTACCCTTATACGTTACAGCATCTTGATAATAATGTATGCGCAAACGTGTTTGCGCATAGCTGAGCACCCGTGTAGTTGAACAATTTGTTTGTTCACACTAATCATTCAAACCCAAGAAGTAGAATCTGCAGACTTTGATATCTTGTTGGAACGACAGTTCGAATAAACAAGTCCGTGCATGTAGTGGTACGATTTTAGTGATATGGTGGTTGACAAAATGAGTGACATACGAAATTATTCCAAACAATTTATAACGGAATTTATTGAATTATATAGAGAGTTGCCGTGTCTCTGAAAAGTTAAAAGTAAAGAGTACATCAATAACATATAAGATATAGTGCTTATGAAAAGATGATTGATAAATTAAAAGAATTAGAGCCAGATGCCGACAAAGATATGGTGGTACAAAAAATTAATTCCTTAAGAACAGCGTTCAGAAGGGAATTGAAAAAGGTAAAAGAATAAAAAATGTCTGGTACTGGAACGGACGGTGTGTATGATCCACATTTGTGGTATTTCAAATTATTACTCTTCACTGAAGATCAGGAAATGCCTAGAGATGGTAAAGATAATATGGATTTTTTTGAGGAAGACACAGAACCTCCAAATGATGATGAGAACATTAGGAGTCAGGTAAGATAAAATATGTAAACATTATATTGTACAGGGTGATTGGTTATAAATTGACCACTCCTTTAACTCTTTGATTACTAAAGGTACAAAAAAAAGTTTTAAATAAAAGTTAAAATATGTAAGATTGGGTTAAGAATACAACACATTATATTGTACAGGGTGATTTGTTATAAATTGACCACCCCTTTAACTCTTTTATTACTAAAGATTCGAAAAAAAGTTTTAAATAAAAGTTGTAGGAATATACTTGAATATTTGTGAGACAATAAAATAACCAGTGGCATGCGTAAGTCACGTGATATAGGTAGTAATTTATGTTTTCAAATGGGACACTCTGTAAATTTTCACATTTTTTAAATCCTCTCGACGAGCTGATTTCAACGATGTATTACATACTTGATGTATGTATGTATAGTAAAGGATCTACACTATCTACAGCCATCTGAAAATCACATTTTTTTGAGTTTAGGAGGCTGTAGTAGCCAAACGGTTGAAAATCGAGAAAAACAGCTTACATACCCCTATCTTCTATTCTGTGACATAAAAAAATATTTGATACAGAGTGATAAAAAATCAGACGGGATTTTTAATCAGCTTGTATCAAATATTTTTTTATATCACAGAATAGAACTTTAAAAGTTAGGATAGGGATAAGTAAGCCGTTGTTCTCGATTTTCAACCGTGTGGCTACTACAGCCTTCTAAACTCAAGAAAATGTAATTTTCAGTTGGCTTTAGATCCCTTACTATACATAACAGACATCAAGTATGATATATCGTTGAAATCAGCTCGTCGAGAGGATTAAAAAAATGTGAACATTTACAGGTTGTCCCATTTGAATAAAATAAATTACTACCTGTATCACGTGACTTTGCCATGCCACTGGTTTTTTTATAACCAATTATCCTCTACTTATGACAACGATATAATTGTTTCATACATTCATCCTATCTTGCCATAATACTTTTCCGTCGTTGTTGAAATAATTTTTGAAATGTTCTCTTCCATAATTCCTATTATGATTTAATTGTAATGTTAAAAATGATTCTCCTGAATTTCGCCAATCACCTTGGATTATAGTTCCATTTTCAGTATCTTCAATGTCCAAACTATGAGGTGGAGTGTACGTTTGTCTTGCATTTCTACGTAAAAATTTATGCAAAACGCAAGCTACTAAAACGATATCTTCCACAATGGCAGGTTTAGTATTTATTGCTATATGGAAAATTCTAAATCTTGCAGCTAATATTCCAAATGAATTTTCTATTATTCTCCTCGCACGGCTCAGACGATAATTAAAAATACGTTCTGCCCTACTCAAATTGTTTGTAGAAAAGGGTTTCATTATGTTCTTTGACAGGGCAAACGCATCATCTGCCACAAAGACATACGGAATCTGAGTTTCATCCCTGCATCCAAGTAATGGCTGGTTCGTTGGAAAATTAAGTGCTCCTGATTGTAATTTTCTGTTAAATTTGGTGTTTTCCATAACACCACCATCTGATACCCTTCCGTATGTTCCTACATATACCATAATAAATTCATAATTAGCATTGGCTATTGCCAGCATAACAATACTATGGAACCCTTTATAATTAAAGTAATAACTTCCAGAACCAGGTGGCGGAACAATTTGTATGTGTTTTCCGTCTAATGCTCCGCAACAATTAGGGAAGTTCCAGGATTGTTGAAAATCTCTTGCAATTATAATCCAGTCTTGTTGACATTTAGGGAACTGGAACAAATCTAACTTTTAGGATGTTGTCCAAGAAACACAAACACCGCAAACACCAGCTATTAAAAAACGAAAAATAAAATCAAAGAAACAAAACTCAATTTTACAAAAGGCTTATGATGTTATAAACCCACCTGATGACGAGTATATCGCCTTTGGAAACAACATTACTCATCAGTTAAGATCTATGGATAAAAACCAGCAAACCTTGGCAAAAAAAAATAATAAACGAAACATTGTTTTTTGGAGAACTGGGCCAACTTAATATAGAAGCAACCACACAATTTGGCAATTTTATTCAAAATCCGAATGGGATTTTATTTAGAGGCAGTTCACGTAATAATTATAGTACAAGACCATCCTCTTCAAATACACCTACGCTAAGCGAAGACGATACCCACTTATGGGCTTTATAAATATTTTTTTTGGGTTTGCTGTAAACGTTAATCTTAATTCTACATCCTAGTTCATCTTCTTATTTTTTGTTATAAATAGGTACAACTAATAAAGTATTTTTGAATTTTACCTGTAAATATTTATTTTTCAGTGACTGGTAAATTGCTTGACATGTTTCCGGAATAATTGTTCTTAACGACTGTGGTGATATTGCACAACTAAATTTCAAATCTCCATAAGATCTCCCTGTTGCAAGAAAACGTAACGTAACTGTTAATCGTTCCTCGGTAGTAATCGCTTCTCTCATTACAGTATGTTGTTTTTTAATTAGTGGCTCGATCGATTCCAGAATAAATCTAAATTGATCATCATCCATACGTAGATAATTTTTTAAATTCGGCTAACAAATTCAAATGCGAAAATTGACTCCTTTTCTTGTACCACTCTTTTGACCACAACCGTTTTTTTTTTAGTTAGCTCGTCTACAATTATAATGGCCGCACATTTTCTTTTTATAAGAGACAACATGTTTTCACGTTTGCACGTCTAGGCACTCAACTTACTACTGATAATGTTTTCTGTTTGAATCCAAAAATGTGTACAAATTGTTACCCTACACTATCATGCATATCAGCACATTTCACTCAATCTTGTCTGCACATACTTATTGTTACGTTTAAAAATCTTAATTTGTATTTCAAACAAGTGTGTCAAGTAGTCATCCCTACACGTTCAAACTTCGTTTGCAAACATTATGTTACACATACATGTTTTATGGCAAAATGAACTGTGTAGGGGACCAACTTGTATGTCAAATTTAACTGCACAAACAACTTGAACTAATCGGTATGTCTACACGATCACTCAAAAACGCGACCGAATTTGTTAACGAAATTTTATATGTAGGTTCAGAACGTAAAAACTGAGGATAAGTTCGTAAATGAGCAAAATCTGACGAACAGTTTTCCGGAAATCCCATTTTCATAAATTTTTCTTAATTTCCACCCAAAATAATTTTTTTACGAAACTGACAAATTTATTGGAACCCTCGTATCAAAAAACCCCTCTATGCAAAATTTCATCAAGATCGGAATCAAAATTTTTTTGGGATTTTCAAATCAATTTATATATATATATATATATATATATATATATAAAAAATATATATATATATATATATTATATTTTCTAATAATCATAAATTAATATAAGTAGTGTTATATTTTCAAATATTCATAATTTGATTAGTTGATTGATAAATAGATTAATACTGTGGTTATTGTAATTGAAATGATTACTCAATTTAATTAATTATAAAGTACGTTTCAATGGATTCTTAAAGAAACACATATTTATAACAGATATATTTCATACATCAAATGTAACTCTACGTTATTAATCTGTCTATGAAACGTCATCTCAAAAGTATCTCGATGAGTATTGTCAAAATAAATAACAAACTGTCAGAGAAAATTATGACTTTTGGAATTAATTACGAATTGACGGGAAGAGATGTAATACATATTTTTAAGTTGAGTTCCACAAATTTTAGTTTAAAGTTATAATAAGCAAGTTAGATATTAAAAAGGTAATTATTATAATCCAAGGAAAGTCAACAACAAAGAAAAATTAGAAACAAGTTAAGCGATTGAAAGTGTGCTTATAAAGAATCTTTATATATGGAAGAATTAAGAAGTCACTAATGATGGAGATACTTTAAAGACATTGGAATTTTGAACGCTTAGTAGACTCTTAAATTCGAACCTGTTGAAGTATTTATATACTAAAGAGAAAAGGTATAAGTAAGAGGACTGAGAAAATTTAAATATGGACAGATATTAGTGATATATTGGACCAAGCAAGTGTGAGGACAATAGAATTCTGAGTAAGTTTTTCTTTATGTTAAATAATTTTATATATATAGATAGAACACTGAGTAAGTTTTTCTTTTAGTTGAATAATTTGATAGATATAGATAGAACACTAAAGTTACTTTGTCTATTTCTATACAATAAAAAGAGTCCCACAGATCCACAAAAGAGAAAGGGTCAAATAAAATGAAAAAATAAATAAATATAATATCATTATTACATAAAAAAAAAATAAAATAAAAATTGATGATTATATAAAACATTACAATATATATATATATATATGTATATATATATGTATATATATATATAAATATATATATATATATATATATATATATATATATATATAGAGAGAGAGAGAGAGAGAGAGAGAGAGAGAGAGAAAGAGAGAGAGAGAAAATAGGGCATCAATGCTAAATTGGGTAGCAGAACCTATAACTAACAGCATCATTCAATCTCGGGTATTCAGTAACAAACTCTTTGTGAATTTTTAGTGTCAATTATCTGATCCTGGATTGCCATAATAAATATTTCTGTAATTGGGAAGAGCTAAATACGAATTACTACTTCAAAACTCACTTTTTCAAAATACTTTTATTAACTAAAAACAATATAACTAAAATTAGACTGATTATATAATACAAATTGATCGATTAATGTATACAAAAAATATTGCTTAGTCGGCATCGAACGTTTCATCGAATCTTTCTTGGCTCTTAGCAAAGTCAGCGTCCGGGTGTAATGTCTTTATATGCAGTAAGTAAGCATAATGCAGTTCAATGCACAGATAACCGACGTTCAATGTACTGTAACTAGCTTCCTATATGTGATTGGTTTAGGTCATAGGTCATGATGATGTCAGCTACCTCTGCATCAGGATCTGTCATGGCTTCCAAAGACCTCGCTGTTAGTGAAATTTAAGGTAAAAAGAAAATTATTATTATAATTATCAATATTTTATTAGGAGATTAATTAAATTGTCTACTCAAGCCGCTCTGTATTATTAATGAATACTTTTAAAGTAAACAATGAAACCAATAATGTGATAAGTAGTGTGCAATCAATTATCAATATGACTGATAGGGCGCTCGCCTTATGGCAGATATGGAATGGAATAAATACAAAATAGTCATTGATAAAAAATATTTGAATTTTGAACGTAAAAAATTATAAATGAATTATTCAAAGATCATTGGAATTAAAGGTACCAACTACGAATCAAGCGAATACTGTTAGACTTCTATTGTAGACGAAATTGATGGTTAGGTAATATTTTGTTGCACAGTATTCTTCATATTTCGAAATGCAACCATTAGATGTTTTCTATCTGATGAACTTACCTATCGAATTACAAAAACCAATTTCAAAATTATCAAAATCAAATCAAGCCGATAGCCAAAACAAATCTGATATAACAATTTATCAAATACATAACATTACAGATGTAATTGACTAGATCACGTTAATTGTTTTACACATTTATTAAGAGTAATTAATAATACGGCTTGTTTGGAAAGATAATATACAGTGTTAGGAAAATTATAAGGGCACATATGTTTTATCATCAATGTGTTAGAAAGAGACAAAATATATATAAATTCAGTGCATCATTCTTTTTCGCTAACAGGATATAATAAAGTGGAAAACGTGCATTACTGTATATCTGTAAAGGCGTGGTGGAAGTATACTCCCACCACGTGTAAAGGTATGTCTGGTAGGCACCGCTTTCGAGAGACGTGCAAATACAGACATGTAATGTGGACAGTTTTGTTTATTAATTGAGAAATAATAAGATTGTACTAAACTTATAGCTTAATGCAATGAACAATGAAAAAATCAACATTACTTTCGTTTATCCCTTAATTATTAATTTACAAAGAAATAATTCAGCAGTAATAATCTAATTCACTATATTAGTTCGGTTAGTATTGGAATAAATAACATAACATGCGAAATAAAATTTGTATTAATAATAATATGTGTTTCCAAATATCTCAATTCTCATTTTTCGCTAACAGTATCTCATAAGTGGAAAACCCACAACGCCGGCCTCTTACAAATTCTATGTAGCTACTAACAGTATTGCCAATTTTCATTGTGTATTTATATTAATTGTAAAATGCATTGTTCTAACACGGGAACAAGTTATAAGAAGATTTTAATTATGATAATTCAAGAGGTTGTAACAGATAAAGATATAATTAATTCCATCTATTCGTTGAATATTTTATTGTAATGCTGGAAATTGTTCTAGTTTTCAGTTTGAAAGCGGTTAAAACATTTACTTTTTTTCAGATTTGGCAACGTGAAATTGGTCTCGAAACCTCTGCTGTGTATGGAACGTGTTGGTAAAAACATTTTTGGTATCTTTATCGTTTGTATGCAAATGAGAACGAATTCTCTCTGTAAACACACACACAGTACAAATTAAAAAAAAAACGAAAATAAAATCGTATTCTAATGAAGATGCTTAGAATTTTTAAATAAAAATAATATAATGATATGTAATGAATTAAAAAATAAAACTTCTTAATTCTTCAATGAGCTTAAATCAAATGTTCGAACAAACCTCCGTTTTGAGCTAAGCAGTAACCGAGACGGTTATAAAATTCTTGACGAACACGTATGAACATCTCAGGTGTTATTTGCATACAAATTTGTAAAATTTGGTCCCATAGTTCATTTAGAGAAGTGGCTCTGTTTTCTTGGAACCCATAAATTCTCGATTTTATATAATCCCAGAAAAATAAATCGTTGGGAGCCAGATCTGGAGATCTCGCAGGCCATCTCATGTTACCATTCGTGGAGTTTATCCGATTGGGAAAATGTGTATTTACAAAATTTATTGCTAGTCGATAATTATGTGATGCACAACCATCATGTTGGTACCAGATATCATTGAAGATGATACTTAATTGTATAAGGGCATGAGTAATTTGATTTTCCAGCATGTCCAAATATTTTTGTCCGGTTAAATTGCCGTCAATAAAAATTTGTCCAATTAAATGTTCACCTAATATTCCAGCCGAAACATTTAACTTTTGGGGATATTGAGTTCTATTATTGTAATGTTTGTGTAAGTTTGTCCTTGACCAATATCGAATAACGGATGAATTATGTGCACCGTGTATGGGAAAAGTCGATTCATCTGTGAACAAAATATTTTTCGAAAACTTTGCGTCCAACTGTATTACATAACTATTTCACAAAATTCCATTCTACGAAATTGATCGTCTGGAAAAATTTCATGGCTCTTTTTGAGTTTGAAACTACGATAACCATTTTTTTTAATACAGTCCGAATCGTTTTCGGATCAACATAAAAATCCTTTGCTAAATGAGTGGACGATTGTAGGGGATTATTTTCCACACTGGCACAAATTAAAATATCTCTTCTTTTTCGGGTTGGGTTTGACGATTTTGTGTACGCGGTCCATGTTTAGTAGGATTGACACATCCATGCTCTTCAAAGTTTTTTATAACCGTTCTCACTTGTTTTTTGCTAATTGGTTGGGCATTTTCGAATGCCACAATAAACAAATTTTCTGCTATTTCTCGATATGAATGACCCTGGTAGTACCATTTCACAATTTGCACTTTATAGTGTATTTGCATACTCATTTTAATAAGATTTGCAAAAGATCGTTACTCATTCGCAAACAAACGTTTAGTGAAGTACCCAGATTGTACAGTTAAACATCTTCAAGAGGCGCACGCGCGATTCGTATTCGTTTGGTATAATAATCTACGCTGGCTTTTAATTCTCTGTCTCATGATTGTCATTCTCTAACACACTGGTAACGCCATGTGACCATTAAAATTTCCCTTTGGCCGTGAGAGGTTATCGTTTTACGTTGAAATTAAAAGTGACTGATTTCTCTCACAAATAAGAAGGAAATTTTTAATGGCACTACAATCTAACGCGTGGATAGAAAATGAAGAGATGCAAACGAAATCGTTTTATCAGGAGCGTAGGAAACAGGCGGTTTACATTGAGATATTTTTAAAACTAGTGTACAGTTGAACAAATATTAGCATACGACGTATTACTCATTTTATGATATCCTGTTAAAGAGAATGGTGATACACTGAATACACTTGTTTTATTACAACATATTGTCGCTTTGGGACTCTGTATTGTTGCCATAGATTATTTCTTATGATGTTAATGGAAATTATTATGCTTATATTCATTAATTGTACCCTCAATATCGACGAATGTAATTTTTTTAGCTATCTTCCAGTGATTTTTTAGTGGTACTTATTTCAAACACCTACTAGGTAGGTTTTAATTTATTGTTCAAATCATATTAGCGTGTACTACCCGAACTGATATAGTGAATAAGTTTATTACTACTGAACTATTTCTTTGTAAATTAATCATGAAGGGATAAACGAAAGTAATGTTGATTCACATTACACATCTGTATTTCTAACATTAACTTCTTTCATTGCGATCTTTAACATAATAGGTTGTTTATACAACATTTTGCTGTGGTAAAGTGACTAGTAATAGCCTGAATGCATTTCTAATTTGTTTATTTAAAACTGTAAGTAACAGCCAGACATAAGAGCTACTGTACGCTTCTCGAAGGCGGTGCCTGCCAGAAATCCCATTACACAGTTATTTCGTTTCTCACTTTATAGGAGTAATATACTGAATTTATATGTATTTTGTCTCTTTCTAACACGTTGACGGTAAAAGGTATGTTCCCTCGTAATGTTCCCAACACTGTATATATATATATATACATATATACATATATATATATATATTTATATATATATATATATCTATTATATACTCTAAATTCTTTACTATACAATAAATAAATTGATTAATCAGTAGATTTTGTAATCACCTGATATTGTTTAATTTGTTGAACCTAATTTATACTTATATTATAATTTTTACTTTTTGAATAGTTTAGTTTATATTGTCAGTCTAGAATCTACTTCGAATCTGGAAACTTGTAACTTTGATTGAATAAATAATTTAACAAAGAGCCTCGGAGAGTGTGAAAAGTTATTTGGCGCAGTAAGTAGGATATGTTAAACGGGCGTTAGTGAATATAACAATCGGTTCGTTTCAACAGAAATTAATCTAAAGGAACGTAAGTTGTATCAGTAGACACAACCTACATAGAACTAAAAAAATTCATTTAATACATAAGTGAAATTAGCTTTTTTATGCCTAAACATTATATATATATGTATATATATATGTATATATATGTATATATATGTATATATATATATATATATATATATATATATATATATATATATATATATATAGTATTATTGAAAAGAACATAACGATGGTAAATAAGATAATAATTCAAATAACAGAAGTCGTACCTTTTTAAACATGTATCCCAAGGTCATTGTCCAATGAACATATGATCGCGTTTTGAATATACACGAATGGGTGAAGAACTGTAAAATAGATATGCTTAATATCTGAAATGAAAATAAGATTAGAATAATAATTAATAATAGATCACCAAATTTTTTTTATAAGTGTAACATAATTAAAAGAACATAACATGAGCCATATTATGCAACACGTATTTCTTTACTATACGGAACGTGGCAAAATTAATGACAGCCATATATGGGATTGAGAATAATTAGTGCGGACATATTGAGAACAGAACAAAAAGGTGATTTCTTTTCTTTGGGTCCCAAAGTAAAACTTTTAGTTAAAATAAATGATCATTTAAATAGTTCGTAAAAGAAAACTTAAAAGAAAGGCCTATAAATTTTAAAACTGAATATAAAAAGGTGCTAGCATAAATTCATAAGAATCCTATATATATTAAAGAACTTTTACTTACCTAGATAATTCTCATTTTGTTGTTTTTCTTGTTGTATTAGTAGATAAGAGCATTGCATCATCCATAATTTGTACAAACACATGTATATATAATAATATCCATTTTCTTCACCTATTATTGAATCCACATACGTAATTGTGATATTATAGAATCTTATCTAAAACTTTCAATTTGTATAGATTTATAACTTTTATGTATAGCGTTCATGTATCATCCATCACAACTGATGCATTTAATGTAAACTATTATGTCAGCTGAGGAGTGTATCATATTTATGCTCATATGCGTAGACGCTGGTAAGATTTCCGGCTGGTATGTGTTTAGGGCGCATGAATTTTATACCAGTGGCGTTACCGTATTTAAAATTGAATAATTTTTAAATCAAAGGGAAATAAAAAAAATGTTTCTATTAAACATATGACAACATCATTTGTATTTTATTTAGCATTCGTAAAAGAATAAATAGCTAATTTCAATTATTCAGAACTAAAAAATATATATAAAAATAACTATAAGAAAAGGATTTTGATTATCACTGAATGGAGTGATTGGCGGCCTGAACCCAAAGGGAGATGAGTCTTATGTCCCGGCTATTATAATAAGAGCAGCCGAAGAAAAGTTTAATTTAATAGGTAAGTCAACAATAGTACAATATAAAATCAAATAAAATAAAAAAATTACACTGACTTATAAAATTGTCATCCTGAAGTATTTAATTATAATATATATATATATATATATATATAATGTATATATAATATATATATAATATATGGATATATATATATATATATATATATATATATATATATATATATATATATTATATTCAATCCTCTATGATGATTTTTAATTATTTAATTTTAATGTAAACCTTTCTGTAAAGATAAATTTCAATTCACCTCACGTTGATGTATATTGTCGCAGCGAGAATTCTTGTACATACAACTTAAAACCTTATGTAAGAAATTTCTACTTTGACAGTAGTTGTCAAAAATATGCCCGGCTCTAATAAATATTACCTTAGTATTTCTAAAAATGAATTTATATGTGTAATCGACCTATTACTCTTCTCTCAGGGTGGGATCAAACTGTTAAAAAAAATTAATTATTCAAAATTTGTTTAAATTTTTTACGTATCTCTAAATTATCTGTCTCACTATTGGTCAGAACCTATAGTAACTGTATGTTTAATATTATAAAAGGCACTTTAAATCTCTGATGACGTTTCCAATATTTCTGTCACTGAAAATTAGCAACTGTCACTGATTTGATCGACAGTATTATTTAATGAGAAATGTTTAATTTTCTGAAATAATGTTATAAATAGACTATAGTGAGTAGGAATGCAAAATTCTATATTATACTACTAGATTCAAATACAAATTAACAAATTAATATTCCCCAAACTTATTATAAACCAAACAACAGTCGTAATTTCTACGAAACTTAAAATTACTACAACCTATATGCTATAAATTAACCTAATGAAAAACGTTTAATAAAAGTTCCAATTGTCGATCTTAATCTTGATATGGATAAATGTCAAAAACAAGCTTCACTAAAATTTTTCTAGTTCAAAACTTTTCTTCTCTTATGTGAATTTCCTTATATGATTTATTAATTTTGTTTGCAATCAAAAATCTAATAGATGCATCTATGTCAAATTTAATTTAAAAATAGGCCATATTATTTCTCGAGAAATTATTGTAAAGAAACTGGATCGGACTCACCAACTAATAACTGGACAACTCGTACAATTCTAATTGATCTTGGAATTCAGGAAACTTTCTAAACTTTATTTAGAATTCTGGAACACATTCACTACACACGATGCAATTCTTATTCGAATTATGCACGCACTGGCTTTATAATGAAATGGCTTTTGAATCTGGTTGTATAAATATACAACTTCTACTATCTACCAAAAATTGAGACAACTCTAATTACGATGTTGCCTCTTCGGAATTTCAAACACAACTAACTAAACTTTCTTCAAATAAATAAATCTCCTCTCCTTTGGTTAGGAAAAATTTCTTTTTTCTAAAAAAGTACTAATTTATGTTTCCCTATAACAAAGAGAGATTTGATTTCTTTTATTATCATTGTAATTCTGATAGCAGAGACATCTGTATTTTAAAATCTGAAATATATTCTCCAAAATGTAATATAATTCTGTCTATCATTAAATATATTCTACATAAACGTCATCCGAAAATTAAACTGTCACATTTGATTTGTATACCGAATCTTCCAAAATTATTGATTATACCTATAATACAGTGTGTATCTCAAGTATTGCATAAATATAAATAGTTTTCCTTATTTCAATGTTTCTTTTACATTTTAAATAGAGGAACTGTACTAAATCACCCTAATAAAAGAATGACAAATCGATTCTTGTATATTATTATAATTCATCTTTCAAAATTGCCAAATATCTTATTAGTATCCTAGTAAAACATATTAATATCTTCCAAATGATTATTAACATATTTCTAAAAACTTATCTTCAATCAAATTAAACTATTATCACTAATTCCCATAAAACTTATTAACTCTACTATATCTATTTTTAAAATTTCACGTAACTATTATTTGTTATTCTAAAATTTCCTATATACATGTTGATAATTTTTTTTATAATCTCAAATGTTTCCAACTCTATTCTACTCTGTCTAAATAATTTATATTGAATTGAATATAATTTTGTTTCAACATTTCTCAATATTCTTCACTTTGATATTATATCTATATTTTCATTAAGCAACCCTCGGTTTTCTTCGACATTCTTCTCTCATACATCTTTAATAATTGATTTATAAATTCATAATGTTCTTCATCACAATCTGTCCAATTACCATTACTTTTCACATCTTCTATTTATTCTATCTCACGAACATAATTATTAGCCATTCTAATTTTTTTTCCACACAATCCTTCATATTTCATTATCAAATTCTTCACTTTCTCTTCATATTCCTTATTTCCACTCATTAACTCCAATTCTACCATAATTCCATTCCTCTTTATATTCCATAACTTCCTATTATCCTCTTCAATTGCCAATACTTCCATATTTACCTCCTCAAATTCAATTATTTTACCATTTAATTCTATCTATCTATTCAAAATCAATTATTTCCTTATATTTCATCAACTCATCAATAACTATGTCTGTTTATAACTTCTTTATCAACAATGCTTACATATCAACTTCTTTCTATCCTTTAATTCAATCTTTTGTATCATAGATTTGCTGAGTTCATATAACTTCCTTCCGTTTGCTCCTATAAATGTAACTATTTCATCCTGTCCATCCATTTTGTTACTTAATTTCATTTCTATTTTCATTATCATTTCTTCTATCAAAGTTTCTAAAATCTCTTCTATTCTCAAAATACTTATTGTCATCAATTTTACCTCCATTTCCATATATTCGATTTCCATTTCTGTAACTTCTATTTTCACTTTCATAATTCATATCAACATGTCTATAAATTTTTTTAGCTATCTTCCAGTGATTTTTTAGTGGTACTTATTTCAAACACCTACTAGGTAGGTTTTAATTTATTGTTCAAATCATATTAGCGTGTACTACCCGAACTGATATAGTGAATAAGTTTATTACTACTGAACTATTTCTTTGTAAATTAATCATGAAGGGATAAACGAAAGTAATGTTGATTCACATTACACATCTGTATTTCTAACATTAACTTCTTTCATTGCGATCTTTAACATAATAGGTTGTTTATACAACATTTTGCTGTGGTAAAGTGACTAGTAATAGCCTGAATGCATTTCTAATTTGTTTATTTAAAACTGTAAGTAACAGCCAGACATAAGAGCTACTGTACGCTTCTCGAAGGCGGTGCCTGCCAGAAATCCCATTACACAGTTATTTCGTTTCTCACTTTATAGGAGTAATATACTGAATTTATATGTATTTTGTCTCTTTCTAACACGTTGACGGTAAAAGGTATGTTCCCTCGTAATGTTCCCAACACTGTATATATATATACATATATACATATATATATATATATATATATATATATATATATATATATATATATCTATTATATACTCTAAATTCTTTACTATACAATAAATAAATTGATTAATCAGTAGATTTTGTAATCACCTGATATTGTTTAATTTGTTGAACCTAATTTATACTTATATTATAATTTTTACTTTTTGAATAGTTTAGTTTATATTGTCAGTCTAGAATCTACTTCGAATCTTGAAACTTGTAACTTTGATTGAATAAATAATTTAACAAAGAGCCTCGGAGAGTGTGAAAAGTTATTTGGCGCAGTAAGTAGGATATGTTAAACGGGCGTTAGTGAATATAACAATCGGTTCGTTTCAACAGAAATTAATCTAAAGGAACGTAAGTTGTATCAGTAGACACAACCTACATAGAACTAAAAAAATTCATTTAATACATAAGTGAAATTAGCTTTTTTATGCCTAAACATTATATATATATGTATATATATATGTATATATATGTATATATATGTATATATATATATATATATATATATATATATATAGTATTATTGAAAAGAACATAACGATGGTAAATAAGATAATAATTCAAATAACAGAAGTCGTACCTTTTTAAACATGTATCCCAAGGTCATTGTCCTATGCACATATGATCGCGTTTTGAATATACACGAATGGGTGAAGAACTGTAAAATAGATATGCTTAATATCTGAAATGAAAATAAGATTAGAATAATAATTAATAATAGATCACCAAATTTTTTTTATAAGTGTAACATAATTAAAAGAACATAACATGAGCCATATTATGCAACACGTATTTCTTTACTATACGGAACGCGGCAAAATTAATGACAGCCATATATGGGATTGAGAATAATTAGTGCGGACATATTGAGAACAGAACAAAAAGGTGATTTCTTTTCTTTGGGTCCCAAAGTAAAACTTTTAGTTAAAATAAATGATCATTTAAATAGTTCGTAAAAGAAAACTTAAAAGAAAGGCCTATAAATTTTAAAACTGAATATAAAAAGGTGCTAGCATAAATTCATAAGAATCCTATATATATTAAAGAACTTTTACTTACCTAGATAATTCTCATTTTGTTGTTTTTCTTGTTGTATTAGTAGATAAGAGCATTGCATCATCCATAATTTGTACAAACACATGTATATATAATAATATCCATTTTCTTCACCTATTATTGAATCCACATACGTAATTGTGATATTATAGAATCTTATCTAAAACTTTCAATTTGTATAGATTTATAACTTTTATGTATAGCGTTCATGTATCATCCATCACAACTGATGCATTTAATGTAAACTATTATGTCAGCTGAGGAGTGTATCATATTTATGCTCATATGCGTAGACGCTGGTAAGATTTCCGGCTGGTATGTGTTTAGGGCGCATGAATTTTATACCAGTGGCGTTACCGTATTTAAAATTGAATAATTTTTAAATCAAAGGGAAATAAAAAAAATGTTTCTATTAAACATATGACAACATCATTTGTATTTTATTTAGCATTCGTAAAAGAATAAATAGCTAATTTCAATTATTCAGAACTAAAAAATATATATAAAAATAACTATAAGAAAAGGATTTTGATTATCACTGAATGGAGTGATTGGCGGCCTGAACCCAAAGGGAGATGAGTCTTATGTCCCGGCTATTATAATAAGAGCAGCCGAAGAAAAGTTTAATTTAATAGGTAAGTCAACAATAGTACAATATAAAATCAAATAAAATAAAAAAATTACACTGACTTATAAAATTGTCATCCTGAAGTATTTAATTATAATATATATATATATATATATATATAATGTATATATAATATATATATAATATATGGATATATATATATATATATATATATATATATATATATATATTATATTCAATCCTCTATGATGATTTTTAATTATTTAATTTTAATGTAAACCTTTCTGTAAAGATAAATTTCAATTCACCTCACGTTGATGTATATTGTCGCAGCGAGAATTCTTGTACATACAACTTAAAACCTTATGTAAGAAATTTCTACTTTGACAGTAGTTGTCAAAAATATGCCCGGCTCTAATAAATATTACCTTAGTATTTCTAAAAATGAATTTATATGTGTAATCGACCTATTACTCTTCTCTCAGGGTGGGATCAAACTGTTAAAAAAAATTAATTATTCAAAATTTGTTTAAATTTTTTACGTATCTCTAAATTATCTGTCTCACTATTGGTCAGAACCTATAGTAACTGTATGTTTAATATTATAAAAGGCACTTTAAATCTCTGATGACGTTTCCAATATTTCTGTCACTGAAAATTAGCAACTGTCACTGATTTGATCGACAGTATTATTTAATGAAAAATGTTTAATTTTCTGAAATAATGTTATAAATAGACTATAGTGAGTAGGAATGCAAAATTCTATATTATACTACTAGATTCAAATACAAATTAACAAATTAATATTCCCCAAACTTATTATAAACCAAACAACAGTCGTAATTTCTACGAAACTTAAAATTACTACAACCTATATGCTATAAATTAACCTAATGAAAAACGTTTAATAAAAGTTCCAATTGTCGATCTAAATCTTGATATGGATAAATGTCAAAAACAAGCTTCACTCAAATTTTTCTAGTTCAAAACTTTTCTTCTCTTATGTGAATTTCCTTATATGATTTATTAATTTTGTTTGCAATCAAAAATCTAATAGATGCATCTATGTCAAATTTAATTTAAAAATAGGCCATATTATTTCTCGAGAAATTATTGCAAAGAAACTGGATCGGACTCACCAACTAATAACTGGACAACTCGTACAATTCTAATTGATCTTGGAATTCAGGAAACTTTCTAAACTTTATTTAGAATTCTGGAACACATTCACTACACACGATGCAATTCTTATTCGAATTATGCACGCACTGGCTTTATAATGAAATGGCTTTTGAATCTGGTTGTATAAATATACAACTTCTACTATCTACCAAAAATTGAGACAACTCTAATTACGATGTTGCCTCTTCGGAATTTCAAACACAACTAACTAAACTTTCTTCAAATAAATAAATCTCCTCTCCTTTGGTTAGGAAAAATTTCTTTTTTTTAAAAAAGTACTAATTTATGTTTCCCTATAACAAAGAGAGATTTGATTTCTTTTATTATCATTGTAATTCTGATAGCAGAGACATCTGTATTTTAAAATCTGAAATATATTCTCCAAAATGTAATATAATTCTGTCTATCATTAAATATATTCTACATAAACGTCATCCGAAAATTAAACTGTCACATTTGATTTGTATACCGAATCTTCCAAAATTATTGATTATACCTATAATACAGTGTGTATCTCAAGTATTGCATAAATATAAATAGTTTTCCTTATTTCAATGTTTCTTTTACATTTTAAATAGAGGAACTGTATTAAATCACCCTAATAAAAGAATGACAAATCGATTCTTGTATATTATTATAATTCATCTTTCAAAATTGCCAAATATCTTATTAGTATCCTAGTAAAACATATTAATATCTTCCAAATGATTATTAACATATTTCTAAAAACTTATCTTCAATCAAATTAAACTATTATCACTAATTCCCATAAAACTTATTAACTCTACTATATCTATTTTTAAAATTTCACGTAACTATTATTTGTTATTCTAAAATTTCCTATATACATGTTGATAATTTTTTTTATAATCTCAAATGTTTCCAACTCTATTCTACTCTGTCTAAATAATTTATATTGAATTGAATATAATTTTGTTTCAACATTTCTCAATATTCTTCACTTTGATATTATATCTATATTTTCATTAAGCAACCCTCGGTTTTCTTCGACATTCTTCTCTCATACATCTTTAATAATTGATTTATAAATTCATAATGTTCTTCATCACAATCTGTCCAATTACCATTACTTTTCACATCTTCTATTTATTCTATCTCACGAACATAATTATTAGCCATTCTAATTTTTTTTCCACACAATCCTTCATATTTCATTATCAAATTCTTCACTTTCTCTTCATATTCCTTATTTCCACTCATTAACTCCAATTCTACCATAATTCCATTCCTCTTTATATTCCATAACTTCCTATTATCCTCTTCAATTGCCAATACTTCCATATTTACCTCCTCAAATTCAATTATTTTACCATTTAATTCTATCTATCTATTCAAAATCAATTATTTCCTTATATTTCATCAACTCATCAATAACTATGTCTGTTTATAACTTCTTTATCAACAATGCTTACATATCAACTTCTTTCTATCCTTTAATTCAATCTTTTGTATCATAGATTTGCTGAGTTCATATAACTTCCTTCCGTTTGCTCCTATAAATGTAACTATTTCATCCTGTCCATCCATTTTGTTACTTAATTTCATTTCTATTTTCATTATCATTTCTTCTATCAAAGTTTCTAAAATCTCTTCTATTCTCAAAATACTTATTGTCATCAATTTTACCTCCATTTCCATATATTCGATTTCCATTTCTGTAACTTCTATTTTCACTTCCATAATTCATATCAACATGTCTATAAATTTTTTTTATCAAACCCTGTTTATATAATTTTCTATTTACATATGTTTTTAAATATTACTTGTTAATCATAAACCTTTTATTTACATATCGTTTTTATATCCATCCCCTACCATGTACAATTCCCTTTCGTTTCTAGATTTCTTTCCTATAATCCTTTCATATAATACAATTTTATTTTCTTTGCCTAAACTTCGTCTTATTCTCTTCTCTTATTGTTTGATTCTCCATGAGTTTCTGTAGCTTCTTTCTGTTCTCCACCATATTTTTTTTAATTTTGAAGTCCCATATCTCATCAATTTCTTCCCATAAATGCATTGAAATTTGCATCTCAAATTCTTCCATATCATTGAAATTGCTTTTTATTATTTTCATATCCACCATAATCTCAATTCGATTCATTTCATTTCCATTTCTCTTAATAAATATTCTTGGATCAATTATTTTCATATTTCTATCAAGTTTCACTCTGATTTCGACATTTTCTGTGTAAATTATTCGTTCTTCAATTTGTCTTGTGATTTCTTCTATCTCTTCCATAGTTTCTTGTAATCTTCTGTTCATTTCCTTTAATTCCCAATTAAGTTGTATCCCCCTATTATGATTATTATTTCTTTTATAATATGTCACGATTTGTTTTACTATACTACATCTAAGTCTTTTATTTTCCAATAAATATTTTTCTCATAAATTTGCATAACTTCTTCACTTCCTAGGTTCTGTAAATCAATGTCTAACATATCATCTTTTGTTTGTTTTTGTACTTTTATAGATTGTATTTCATCAATTTCCTTCTCAACTTCTTTAATCTCCATTAAACTTTGTATTTTTATAGACTGTATTTCTTCAATTATATTCTTATTTTGTTTGTTGAGTTTCACTTGAATTGTTCTAGACAAATTTTCGTCTATGCATCTATCTAATTCTTGTATTCCATCTATCTGTTTTTCTTCAACTCTATTTTCCTGTATTTTGGTAAAATTGTCCACCATCATGTCTGATTTTCTACTTATTTTCTTAAAATCTCCACTTATTTCATTACACCACTTACTCATATCTTCTCTAATACCATTCATAGTTGCCCTAAAACCATCAAACATATAATTCATTTTTTCATTTCGTTTGTCCATTTTTTTATTTAAATCTCCAAATAATTGTCGTATCATTTCCATCATCTGATGATCTTGACTTTTTTTTCCTTGCGCTTCCTGTCTTCTATCCTCCTGTTCTGCTGCTTCATCTCCCGTCAAAACTTCCTCCTGATTGTTCCCTTCCTTGTTCCAAGTACTGCACCTGAAAATCTCCTCTTCCATGACTCATTTCTTCCCTTTCTTCTTCAGATCCACTTTCAACTCCTCCTCTTAACGTCATTCTTCTTTCCATCGTAGATATTTAAATTTTTTAATAATAATGTCAATATTTTTATGATGATATGCTAATTTCTAATTGCACCACGTTGGGCGCCAAATTATCATATATTCAATCCTCTATGATGATTTTTAATTATTTAATTTTAATGTAAACCTTCCTGTAAAGATAAATTTAAATTCACCTCACGTTGATGTATATTGTCGCAGCGACAATTCTTGTACATACAACTTAAAACCTTATGTAAGAAATTTCTACTTCGACAGTAGTTGTCAAAAATATGCCCGGCTCCAATAAATATTAACTTAGTATTTCTAAAAATGAATTTATATGTGTAATCAACCTATTACTCTTCTCTCAGGGTGGGATCAAACTGTTAAAAAAAATTAATTATTCAAAATTTGTTTAAATTTTTTGCGTATCTCCAAATTATCTGTTTCACTATAGGTCAGAACCTATAGTAACTGTATGTTTAATATTATAAAAAGCACTTTAAATCTCTGATCACGTTTCCAATATTTCTGTCACTGAAAATTACCAACTGTCACTGATTTGATCGACAGTTTTATTTAATGAAAAATGTTTAATTTTCTGAAATAATGTTATAAATAGACTATAGTGAGTAGGAATGCAAAATTCTATATTATACTACTAGATTCAAATACAAATTAATATTCCCCAAACTTATTATAAACGAAACAACAGTCGTAATTTCTACGAAACTTAAAATTACTACAACCTATATGCTATAAATTAACCTAATGAAAAACGTTTAATAAAAGTCCCAATTGTCGATCTAAATCTTTATATGGATAAATGTCAAAAACAAGCTTCACTCACATTTTTCTAGTTCAAAACTTTTCTTCTCTTATGTGAATTTCCTTATATGATTTATTAATTTTGTTTGCAATCAAAAATCTAATAGATGCATCTATGTCAAATTTAATTTAAAAATAGGCCATATTATTTCTCGAGAAATTATTGTAAAGAAACTGGATCGGACTCACCAACTAATAACTGGACAACTCGTACAATTCTAATTGATCTTAGAATTCAGGAAACTTTCTAAATTTTATTTAGAAATCTGGAACACATTCACTACACACGATGCAATTCTTAGTCGAATTATGCACGCACTGGCTTTATAATGAAATGGCTTTCGAATCTGGTTGTATGAATATACAACTTCTACTCTACTATCTACCAAAAATTGAGACAACTCTAATTACGATGTTGCCTCTTCGGAATTTCAACCACAACTAACTAAATTTTCTTCAAATGAATAAATCTCCCCTCCTTTGGTTATTGTCATTGTAATTCTGATAGCAGAGGCATCTGTATTTTAAAATTTCAAATATATTCTCCAAAATGTAATATAATTCTGTCTATCATTAAATATATTCTACATAAACGTCATCCGAAAATTAAACTGTCACATTTGATTTGTATACCAAATCTTCCAAAATTATTGATTATACCTATAATACAGTGTGTATCGAAAGTATTGCATAAATATAAATAGTTTTCCTTATTTCAATGTTTCTTTTACATTTTAAATAGAGGAACTGTATTAATATATATATATATATATATATATATATATATATATATATATATATATATATATACACATTTCAGTAGCCCTTTTTTTGCGTGAATTACCCATGAATGTCTTTATTGTTGTTGTTAACATATCACGCGATATTCCTACATCTTCTTTGTTTGTTATATATATATATATATATATATATATATATATAGTTAAACTTGATCTTTGCCGTATCATTATTACTAAACATAGGTTTATTGGGGAAGCGGCAAATTAAAACGAGTACACTTCATACTTTTTATGTCCAAGCTTTCAGAATTTATTTATTCCATTATCAAGGATAAAGTATATGAGAATGTATATTATAATAGATGTAAATGGTAAATTGTATTTAACATCAAAAGAAATATTTGAATTTTTTTAAAAATAATTGTCAAATTAAATTTACGAATAATGCGTGACATGTAAACAACAAGCAAAACATATATTCATGGGCACAAATAAACCATAATCAGAAATTAAATTCATATCAATTAGGATATTATGCGATTATTTGATGGTAATAACAATAATAAAACAGTAAAATAGAAAGAAGTTACTTTAGTAGTTGTAGAAAGTGTGAAAACACTATACCATATGTTAATAAATTATTAAAAAATATGTATTTGTCCAAAAATATGTATGATCATTCTCAAGAAAAGCTGTTCATCTAAAAGAAGGAAAGTTCAAATCATTATCCATCATAGTTAATACTAACTGTAATATATAAAATTTTATCAATAGATAATTCTTAAAGAATTTAACACACTGTATATAAATCAGAGATGGCATAACCACAATATATATATATATATATATATATATATATATATTTTATATGTCAACACTTGAATCACTCAGTATAGCGTTACAGGAAACAGGAAATGGGAAATTTACTTGAAAAATGGTGATTGTAAACATGTTATTTGAAAATCAACACAAAATGAATAGATTGAAATAAATAAATAAGACAGAATTTAGATAAAAGGAATTAATTAATAAATATAAGATGTTATTTAAAAAGAAAGAAAAACTTGAATTCATGTTGTAGTATGAATTTTATAGCCATTAAACTAATCCATTGTTAAAGACTTATTTTGTAAAAATCTGTGTATATTAGGAAAGAAAAGCCATTTGAAAAGTGAAAATTAGGAACTATATATGTTATCAGAATTTACCAAATGTAAAACAACCGTGTAGAGCTCAACATTCCAATATAAAAGACATTTCTAAAACCGGAAGTGAAACAAAAATCCAAGGAGACAGGCAGCTTTGAAAAGGATAGTTTGTTAGAAAAACAAGAGAAGATCGGTGTCACCTGCGGTATGGCCAATCAAGAAAGAACAGGGCTATGCTAAATTTTTAAGAAAATTTCAAGTAAATCTAAGTAAAACCGTATCAAAGTAAATAACTATTAAAGAATAGCATACAAGTAATACTTACAGATGTTTGTATAAAGTATCTCCATGACAAAACCAGAATTTCCAGAGTAATTGTGAGAACTTCTTTCAACACGGCAGATAGCAGGTCCTGCGTAGTTTGAATCTCCCGCATATAGTGTTCAGGTGAGTGTTTTTCTAAATATTATTGGCCAGTAATACCAATAATAATAACGATAACAGCAATCACAATAAATTGAAAACGATAATTATCGAACTATTCCATTTATGCAATCGAAACATGAACTAATTCCATTTCTTCTAATATCATTGTAGCTATAAGAAATATTTATATATAAATTCAATATGTTTATTATAATTAGGTATACCAAACATTAAATTACTTCATCATTGTGATAAATATATTTCTATCGACTTACCTCATTAAACTTTTCATAAACAATATGCATCTATTTGTTAGGTTAACGACGCTTTCAGATAATACATTATTTGCATAATTTTAACTGAATCTCAGTTTATCTATGTGTAATTCTTGTACAGATATCCTTTTATATCAATCATGAACATATATACGGTAATTGAACTAATTTATTCATAAACATTTTAATAATAATATCCATCAAATAATCAGATATTTTTTATCACTCTTCAGTATACATCCAATCTATGATCATGCGCAATACAACGCTTTTAATAAATTTTCTGACAATGGGTAATTAGCGCATAGGCGTATAAAATATGTATTTCTAAATATTTATTTTTAAATTAAAATATTTGAAATTAATGTACTTTTATTTAAATGATTTTCTATACATTGAAAGCTAATATAAATAAATATAAAGAAGGTAACATTGGATCAGTTAATGATTTAAATATCACTAAATTTCAGCATAATTGAGAAAGTAATATATGGTGCCAGAACTCAAAGAGAGCAAAGAGTCTCATTTCCGAAGTTAACTGAGCTAGTTAAAAGAGTAAAAAATAGATAAGATAAAATAAAGGTAAGTAAAACAATTAAAAATATATAAATTATGAACTCTATAATTAAAACATTAATAATATATATATATATATATATATATATATATATATATATATATATTATTATGATTGACACTTTATAGATATAACTTCTATTATGATTGTAATAATTTTATATACACAATTTATTTTAATAAACTTATATAACGCGTATTGCTATATTTTTAATAATTTATGGACGCCAACTTACCATAAATAGGTAAGTAAAATTTAATATAATTATTCTGTAAATCTATTTTCTTCGGCTATATATAATATCTCTTATACTCAGGGAGTCGGTTCTCGAAAGAATTGGAGTGTTCAAATATACCTTTTGTTTATTTATTCTCTATTTTTTTGTAAAATCTAAATTAACATTTTTACACAGTTCTACAATTATATAAATTTATTCTAAATTTTTATTCAAGAAACACCCTGTATGTTAATTTTCTCTAATTTGACCTAAATTTATTCTATTCAAAATTTTACCAACACAATCTCTAAATTGTAAAATAAAAACACTTACCTTTCTTCATACAGGACTGCTTCTTTTGAATTCCTCAAACAAAGATCATTGTTCTGGATGAATTTCAATACTTAGCTTACCTTATAAAGAAAATCTATTAAAATTACAATTAACTAAACAAAATTTCTATATCCAATGATCCAATAATTAACAAAATAATTTCAATAATTTTTACGACTTCCAAAATTTTCAATCAAATCAAATAGAACTTTCTCAAAGTATCAACGAAATAACCTAATTTAATAATTACACAACTTTAAAAAAACTACTATAAAATTAACTAGATCTGTCTCAAATGGTTAAAGAATAACCAAATTTAATAATTACACAACTTTTAAAAACTACTATACAATTAACTAGATCTTTCTCAAATTGTTAACGAAATAACCAAATTTAATAATTACAGAACTTTAAAAAAAACTAACTAGTATAAAATTTAACCGACCTTTTCTTTTTCCGCAAACTCGTCTGTATATGTTTATTTATGTGGTTCCGCTGTCTTATATTGTGTTCATGTATTTCTTTACCATGTTGCTTCTTTCCAAAATATTTATTTCCGTTCTCAATATAATGTTCTTCTTCAAATCATTAGTTACCGTCTCCAATTATTTATTTTGCTCACAATCTTCTAAATATGTTTTATTTATGTCTACTATCTGTGTTAAAATAATCTCACGTGCTATTTTCCCAGTCTTGCATCATTCCATAATATTTAATCTCTGTTTTCCATATACTGTTTTAATTTTCAATTATATTTGTTCTATTCCTCGTATTGACTATGTTATTTTAATTTTCAATCCCTGAATCTCAATTAACACACTTCTTATTTCCTACTTCTGTATATCTTTTCAGACGTTAACACCCATTTTACATCTTCTTGTAGTCCCTACACTAATAAATTTATCGCTAGACTCAGAAATATTATGTTTCTCAAAATACAACTTTCTTTCAAATAATTAAATATTAAATATGTGATCAACACATGTCACTACAATGGTGGGACAGCCTGTATGTGACAATATATATGTATATATATATATGTATATATATATATATATATATATATATATATATATATAGAAGATGTAGGAATATCGCGTGATATGTTAACAACAACAACAAAGAGATTCATGGGTAATTCACGCAATGAATTACCCATGAATCTCTTTGTTGTTGTTATATATATATATATATATATATATATATATATATATATATAATATGGGAGGAATTGTCTTGAATAAAGGTCCTTACTTTTTAATAATTTGTTTGTGCAAAAGACGCGTTTCGACTTGTCAAGTCCTCTTCTGTTTCAGCTATGGTTTTCTCCAAGTCTTTGTAATAGTTTGTCATCTTTAGTAATTGTTTCCTAAGCTGTATATTTTATCCCAGCCTATATGTTTGAAACGTTATGTATTCTTGACCATTTAAATATTTTATATGGGAGGAATTGTCTTGAATAAAGGTCCTTACTTTTTAATAATTTGTTTATTATTTGCCAAAAGACGCGTTTCGACTTGTTAAGTCATCTTCTGTTTCGCCTATGGTTTTCTCCAAGTCTTTGTAATAGTTTGTCATCTTCAGTAATTGTTTCCTTGGCTGTATATTTCATCCCAGCCTATATGTTTGAAGGTTAAATGGCCAAGAATACATTACGTTTCGTGCTGAAGATGGAAGTGGAGATGGCGCCCGTTAGCGCTTTCTGGTAAGTGGATAGTTCTAATAGCTGCGCTGAATAGTGATACCTTCAGTTCGGGTTAGAGACCCCGAACCAGAGGACGTTCTGAAGAGACCCAAGAAGGTTGGAACGGTCAATGGACTGAGTTCTCCTTGAAATTGCAAATCCTCAGAGATGTTTGTATCGACAAAATGGTCGATCGAAGTCACGTTCTTCGAAGGGTATGTGATTCAATAATCGTCGTGGTTACTAGTCAGGAAAGGAGTTTTTTTTTCTTCTAGGAACGGTCAGACTGTTATTTCGAAAACATTATTTTTGAATTAAACATACTACAAATACATACTACATTTCTCATTATTTGAAAATGAAAAAATTAGAGATATTCACCATTTTTTGAATGAATAACTTTACCTTGATCAGTTTCGGCATAGTTCAGCCTTCATCAATGCATGAAATAATAGCTGTATTTCTTTAGGATCGTAATGAATATCTGTTTTGATTAAAAAAATGTTCTAACAAGATAGGTCCGGTAGCAGGATATATTGTATCTACTAATCAAGAAATACAATTTTTTCCGAAAATAATTATATTTATCAATAACTTGTTTCATAATTCGTTTTGTACGTTCGTCCTAAATTTATATAGACTGCGATTCAGAACAGAGCTGTTTATACATTTAAGGATTAAAGGCAAAATGCGTCAAAGAGAATTGTCCAGAATATTTTTCACCTCTCTCGTAGTGTAGACGATTATTCAGCACGATGAAACTATTTTTGTGAATTTTTACGCACAATAATCCCGTTCCTTCTTATTATTAACATCTATTTTTTGTGAATTAATATGCTGAACGATATAATTATTCATTTGGTATGTTTATTATTTCTTATATTAGAGTGAGTGGTATAAAACAATAGCATTAAAGAACTAGATAGAGGATGAAAGAGCAATATAGAGGGTGTCCCAATAAAATTTTTGCACCTCCCAATATCTCGAGCTATGTCCAGATTTGGAAAAAATGCCAACACAGGTCAATTTTAACTTAGAGGGGACTCAATTTTTATAGTAGTTTCAAACCTATTTTTTCATCCCCTTAGCGCCCAGAACCACCTCCTGAAAAACCTTAAATGACAAGGGGGTATTAAGTAACACATCATTTTGAAGCTGTTTTCATTATATATGCAACCCCGTTCTTTTATTATTATCTATTATTGTGAAAAAAAAACTGTCGTTCTAAAACATCAAGTTAATATTAACGAATGTATTGTTCAAAGTGCCCACCCCAACTTCCATGCAATGGTACAGCCTGTTCTCAAATGCTTATCCAACTTTTCGGAACATCTCTGGTGTAATTAAACGATCTTTTGTCGAAGGTCTTAAAGAGATTCAGGAGGTGTAGCATAAACTTTGGACTTCAAGTTATTCCACAAAAAAATACATAGGTGTTAAATCGGGCGACCTTCGATATAACCTCTACGACCTACCCATTATCTGGGAAAACGTTGCGAACTGTACACGTGTAATACCGTAGGTAGAACATAAAGGGCTGTTTGGTTACAACTATTTTAGTGAACAGAATAATTTATTCACAATTTAAGTTAAATGATACTTCTTAATCAAAATTCGAAGTCTACAAATATATATATATATATATATATATATTTATATATATATATATAAAAAATAGAATCATAAGGATAACAAGCACCTCAGACAGAGTAGCCAGCATAACACTAAGACTCTCCAAAATATATACTATCCAGATTATTCAGGTATATGCCTCAACAATCAGCCATAGTGACGACGAAATAGAAGAATTCTATAATGAAATAACCCAAGCGCTCAGCAACGACAATAGTCACTTCAAATACATAATGGGAGACTTTAATGCCAAAGTAGGACACAGGAAAGACCAAGAAAAAGGAATGGGGAAATATGGATTTGGAGAAAGGAATGAAAGAGGAGAGAGATTAATACAGTTCGCGCACTTTCAGAACATGTATGTGGCAAACTCCTTCTTCAAGAAGAACCCTAACAGGAAATGGACGTGGGAAGGCCCCGGTGCAACTATCAGAAACGAAATAGACTTTATCCTCACCAATAAAATTAACACAGTAAAAGATCTAAGCACACTCAACAAGTTCACTACAGGAAGCGACCATCGACTAATTAGAGCTCGACTGGTCTTAGATATAAAACTAGAAAGGTCAAGACTAATCAAAACCAACACAACGAAAGGCTGAAAGAGAACTCTCACCAATATGAAGCACTACTAGAAGAAAGACTACAAAAAGTGGAATATAACAACCCTGAACTGATAGACACAATTCGAAACTGCGCCGTAGAAAAGTGGGAGGTCTGCAACAACGAGGTGAACACAGAAAACTAACTACGGAAACAAAAGCACTATTACAAAAACGAAGAGAAATGAAAAAGAGAACTAACATTCAAAGAATACACCGAACTGTGCAAGACGATACGAAAGAAAATCGCAGAAGATATCAGAAATTACAACGAGACACTGGTACAAACAACAATAGAAAACCGTAAAAGCTACAAATATGCAAAAAGGGCACTAATAATAGGGAAAAGACAGATAGTTGCATTAACTGATGGAAACACAAGAACCACAGACAGGAATGAAATAATAGACCTAGTAGCCAAATTCTATGGAGACCTATACAAGGCCCCTGAAAATTTGGAAGAAGTAATAGAACACTCTGAAGATGCCATACCAGAAGTATTGGTGCAGGAAGTAGAATTGGCACTGAAAAGCATGAAAAATGGCAAAGCAGCGGGAAATGACGGCATCACGACCGAAATACTCAAATATGCAGGAGCTAAAACATGGAAGTACCTTGCCAAACTATACACGAACTGTCTGATGTCCAGGAGCATACCTAAAGAGTGGAACAGCGCCCTTATAGTGTTGATCCACAAGAAAGGCAGCAAAGAAGACATTAAAAACTACAGACCAATAAGTCTACTACCAGTGACGTACAAGGTATTCACAAAGATCATTCACAACAGAATACAAAATACACTAGACTCGGCCCAACCACGAGAACAGGCTGGATTCCGCAAAGGCTTCAGTACAATAGATCACATCCATACCCTCAAAGAGGTTATCAGTCGAACCAAAGAATACGACCAACCACTAGCACTAGCCTTCATCGACTTTGAGAGAGCATTCGACTCTATATATCCCAGAGCAGTAATAAATGCCCTAACAGAACAAGGGGTCGACAAGCCATATATTGAGACCCTAGCAAATATATATAGGGAAGCCAAAGCGAGAGTTAGGATATATGATGGCACACCAGAATTCCCCACCAGCAGAGGAGTTAGACAAGGAGACGCAATATCACCAAAGTTATTTACAGCAACACTAGAAAGCATCTTCAGAAAACTGGGCTGGAACAACACAGGTCTGAATATAGATGGAGAATACTTGAACCATCTAAGATTTGCTGATGACATAATCCTGATAGCGAGTAACCCTGGCGAAATGCAACAACAAATAAATGAATTGAATGCAGCAAGCAACGAAGTAGGCCTTAAAATAAATCTGAGTAAGACCAAGATAATGTATAACGAACTGATAAACGCACAAGAAATAACAATTAATGACACTGCTCTGGAAATAGTAGAGGAATACATATACCTGGGTCAACTAATACACATATCAGGCTCTCTACTTCCAGAAATAAACAGAAGAATCAAATTAGCATGGAGAACATTTGGACAGAACTGTATCATCTTCAAGTCTAGAATGTCACTCCGTTTGAAAAAAAAAGCGTTTGATCAGTGCGTACTACCAGTATTAACATACGGCTGTGAAACCTGGACTCTGAAAACTGATATCATTAGAAAACTCCAGGTAACGCAGAGGTCTATGGAACGATGCATGCTTGGAATAACAAGGAGAGATAGAAAAAGGCTTGACTGTATCAGACAAAAGACCCAAGTGATAGATGTCATAAATAGAATCAGATCCCTAAAGTGGCGATGGGCGGGGCATCTCGCTAGAAGGACAGACGATAGATGGACCACAAAGATAACGCAATGGTATCCCCGAGGCGTGAAAAGACCAAGAAGACGCCCCAACCTAAGATGGGACTACGACATAAAGAAACTCGCAGGATCAACTTGGGGCCGCATAGCTAGCAATAGACAACAATGGGCCCACATGGAAATGGAATATATAAATATGTAAAGGGAGGCTACACCATAACAAAATGGTTTAATAAGCTGCATATGATGATGATGATGATGATGATATATATATATATATATATATATATATATATATATATATATATATATATATATATTTAAATCAGAAAATCAAAACAAATGATTATTCTGTGGTAATTATCGACCGTACTATTTATATAAGCAAAAGGTGATGATTGTCAGGTATGCGGTCAGTATAAGAAATAAAACTATATTCTCATTCTCAATATTTCGCTATTGTTCAATAGCATCATCAGGAGACACTACAATAATTAAAATATAAATACAATGACAAAGATAGGAACACAAATACTTACAGATGTTAAGAGTCAGTAAAAGTTGATGTACACCACATTAAGGTACTAACTAGACTAATTGCTAATGATTAATTTGTAAAAATGGTTGTGGTGTGAATTGATAAAAACAAGAAACAATTTGAGTTAAAAACAAAACAACAAAATAAATAATCTGAAACGTATGAATAAATGGGGTGACAAAACAACAATATTAAAATGAATTTAAAAGGTGACAATAAATATCACTAAGTTTATTAGTATCAGATTTGAGGTTGATAGAACAAAAGGATGCTATCAACCTCAAATCTGATACTAATAAACTTAGTGATATTTATTGTCACCTTTTAAATTCATTTTAATATTGTTGTTTTGTCACCCCATTTATTCATACGTTTCAGATTATTTATTTTGTTGTTTTGTTTTTAACTCAAATTGTTTCTTGTTTTTATCAATTCACACCACAACCATTTTTACAAATTAATCATTAGCAATTAGTCTAGTTAGTACCTTAATGTGGTGTACATCAACTTTTACTGACTCTTAACATCTGTAAGTATTTGTGTTCCTATCTTTGTCATTGTATTTATATTTTAATTATTGTAGTGTCTCCTGATGATGCTATTGAACAATAGCGAAATATTGAGAATGAGAATATAGTTTTATTTCTTATACTGACCGCATACCTGACAATCATCACCTTTTGCTTATATATATATATATATATATATATATATATATATATATATATATATATATATATATATATATATATATCAGTGGTGTTCATAACGTTCTTCGCCGTTTTCTGATTTCCAGTTTCCACATCTATCTCGATCGGTACATAGATTCTCCTCTATTTCTCTTGCTTGTATGTCCTTTTCTACTCCTTCTCTCCAACTCAACCTAGGTCTCCCTCTCTTCCTTCTGCCGTATGGCGTCCAATCCAGCACTTTTCTTGGTATTCTAGTTTGTTCCATCCTCTGTACGTGTCCATACCACCTAAGTTGATTAACTCGGATATCTTCTGTTAAATTGTGTTTAGTCCCCATTATTTCTCGGATATTCTCATTTCTGACTTTATCCAGCTTCGATTTTCCAGCAGCACGCCTCCAGTAATCCATTTCGGTGGCTTCTATCATTTTAAGTGCATTTTCCTTTAACGGCCATACCTCACTTAGGATCTAATTGCTCCCCTGTCAAACAATTGTCCAGCTTGGTTAAATAGTTACTGGCTACTTCTTTCTGGACTTCGTTATTGTTGTCACCTCTCGATATTAGAATTCCCCGTACGCTATTT
The DNA here is from genome assembly GCA_963921935.1 of Galeruca laticollis. Lineage (NCBI taxonomy): Eukaryota > Metazoa > Arthropoda > Insecta > Coleoptera > Chrysomelidae > Galeruca > Galeruca laticollis. Next base: position 151,937,911 of record OY998180.1, read on the forward strand.
TGTGATTCGTCTGTTTATTTTTAATTGGGACTGATAGAAATAAACAGGTGTTGGTAATGTTGAGAGATTTTTAAGTATTGACAGAGCTAGAGAATCGGAATTTAATTTATTGCTAGTGTCTGTTACTGAAGTAAAGATATGGACGATCAAGATTATTCCAGGTTCAATGCACACCAGAATAGTATCGGGATGGATGTGTTTATTCCGGGCTCAATACAGAACGGAATGGTTTCGGAAATCAGGATGGTTATGCTTAGTTCTAGGTTCAATAAACACCGGAACGTCGGCAGGAGTCGGGACGGTTATGCTTAGTTCCAGGTTCAATACATACCGGAGCGTCGGGGGGTCAGTTAAGCATATTCCAGTTTCCATACACACTGGAACTGCTTTCACCAGTTGAGCTTCCTTCTCTACCTTCATTGGAGTGAGACTGCTGATTCATCAAAAATGTCTCGGGGTTATCACCGCTGGCCATTCTGTTGGTGTAATGCCGATAGTGCTGCCTTCTACGTACGGTACGTCCATTTGCGCCTACTGTCATAACTTGTTTTGTAGTAGTCTGTATACCATTTGTGTATTTGTTTTCGTTGTTGGTAGCAGAGGGTGTTAATGTCTATTTAGACGACAGCGTCGTTACACATGATAGTATGGAGGCGCTCCATCCTGTTGAAAAAAAAGTTGGTTTTCATGGAGATTCACATCATATTCCAGTGTTTGGGTTATCAAAGGATCAATAATGTCTTCTAACAAGTCCAAGTAAATGTCACCAGTCAAATTTCCATCAATAAAAAGTGGCTCGATAATGTAGTCTCCCAGAATGTCCGACCAAACATTCAATTTTTGGTGCATTTGTGTATGACCACACTTTTTGATACACCAGATACATTGCCTGTTATGCATTAGAAAATAACCAACAACAGCTACTTCAACAGCGTTATTTCTGATAGAACGTTCACGATAATGTTTTTTGTTTCAGAGTCAGTTTCTTCAAATTTTTTAATTAAATGTGTAACTGTACTTATGTCTTACTTGCTATTCTACATGGTTTTGGTTAAAGAGTCTAGCAGCGACACTAGGCACACTCATTATTTTGATTATACAGTTTTACTAATTCAACTTTCTTCTGTACAATAAACCATTTTAAACATTGGGATTTTAATAATAACCGAGTTGTTGATCAAGAAGAACTGTGAATAAAGTTGACAATTTTACCTGTTATCATCTTCAACCAAAATGTTTTGTTATTTGAAAAACTAAAAACAACTATAAATAGTGTAGATAAGAACATGTTTGACTCCATCCATAACAGATAATTGAAGCAGCTTAAAAATGATGTTTTGGAATTTTTTTAAAATTGGGGGTGCAAATTTTATTTGTGACACCCTGTATGTTTCCTAAGCACAGCTCATTCCATTCTTATAAGGAGGTGGTTGTAAAAGTTCAGTTATATTTCTGGAGAAATTGTGATGTAGTCAGCCAGCCTGTGAAAAAATCCTACATAATTTGTATTATGCTGTTCTAATTGGAGAGAGAACCAAAATTACTGTGTTCTTATTCGTGGGTAGTGAATAGAGATTATGTAATGAAAATTTGTAAATTTGAACTGGACCTTATAATGTAAGTAATGTGTAAAATCGAGTAGCACAGCAATGCAAATTCGGCTTTCCATTATTAAAAGGAACATTAAGTAGTCTGAAGGAGATTGACATTTCCACTAGTAAAACTTATTTTCAAACAACGGGTGCGTTCAGAAAAAACTTATAACTGAACTGTAGAGTGAGCGCTCACTGATCAACGAGTGGTTGACGTGTGTCTTCTGAACGATAATTTTTTGGAAAGTATAAATTTTAAAAAATTAAAATTGTGGCTAGATACAATCTAATTCTTGCGTTATTAGATGATGGTGATGTAATTCATATTAACAGAAATATTATTGCCTATGCAATAGAAGATTTTCAGGAACCATTACCATATGATTATAACGTGACAACACGGTGGTGTTCGTGAAAAAAGCGGTTAATGTTATGTTGTATTACTTATGTATTTATTGCTCCATTATAAAACCATCACAATCTGCAACTTGTTGTGGACAGTGAGCGCACTTGAAAAGCGCTCAGGAAAATGGCGTCCGCTCACCAAACATGTTGAGTATCGCTCACTAATCTAAGGGGGTTCACAGAACATTCACCTAACGGTGGTGCAACTAACTAAACTAATGGGATTATCTATCCCTGGATTCTCAAAACATTCGAATTTGTCCATTATTGACCTAGGTTAACAATAGAAAAAATTATTGACCACTAATAGAGAAATTCACCTTCTTAGTTGGCTAGAAGCCGCAATAATTGTCAACTTCATAACTAATAGTGCAAAAAATGTATTACTTGTTGGCATAAGTGTTTATTTCGGAAGGAGTCTATTATATTTTGTGTTTAATTGATCGATTCGCAGTAATTTATCAACATAGTTGTTTAGTATCCGCATAATGAACTCATGATCTTTCTTATGATTTGTTAAGTTATATTCTTGCACAATGCAACGCAACAAGAAATATGATACTTTTATTAAACCTAAATATTGTAGAAAACCATATTTGGTTAGTTAGTTCTTTTGTTGCGCTTTAATAATAAAATAAATAATTTTAAAAACAAGTTTTTCGTTTTCGAACTTTTAACTGGCGTAGTCTCTAGGATACGCCAAAATTGTACAAAACGTGTCGAAAATTAGTACAGTTCTCCGTTTTAACGCTTCGTTGGTGCAAATTTACGAAAATTCGGAGTGCTCATAAGAGCTCACCAGTGACCAGAGGAACAAGAATCGTCCAAAAGTCCATAGTATAGTTTGACCAGGGGACTGGAACTACATCGTTCACGACCCTATTGGCGAGGACAGAAGAACAAAAATCGTCCAAAGTCCATAGTATAGTTAAGAATTCAACAAATGAAGAATACATTTTTACTGCAAGTGTATCCATTTTATAATCAATTCCTATTATTTTTTTTATATAAGTGTTTTTCTGATTCTCATCGTGGAAGATATTATAGTGAGAATTACAAATTCAAAATTAAACGAAATGGCTCAACCAAACTATCAACTAATTAAATACCAAGCATATAATATTCCAAACTTTGATGGAAACCCGAAACAACTTAATAGATTTATTAAAGCATGCAAGAATTTTTTAATGAATCATCAAAATCGTGGTGATCCTAACGCTGCAATAAATATTTGTCTATTTGATACTATAATTGGAAAACTTATAGGTAGAGCTGCTGACTTAATAGCTTCTAGAACAGAGTTAGATAATTGGGCAATGGTTAAAGATTTACTTTTTCTGACGAAAGATCAATTGATTGTATTATCCAAGACATGATTTGTATGCATCCTGAAATTAATGAGAGCGCATAAAATTGTGGACTAAAAATTCAAGATGCGCGTAGTATTTTATTTTCAAACATAAATATGTCGAACGACCCAAATAATGTTAAGCTATCAAAAATTCAACAATACGAAGATTTGTGTTAAAAGACCTTCATTAACGGTCTAAATTATCATATGCAATTAGTTGTTAGATTAAAAAATCCTGATTCAGTTGAACAAGCTGTGGCTTACGCCAGAGAGGAAGAAAACTTCCTTAGTTTTAAAAACTCAAAACCAAGTGGTAATTTTCAGCATAGACAAAAGTCACAACTATCAGGGCGTTATCCGACTAACGCTCAATCTTATCCATTTCCGCATTTTAATACTCAACCACAACAGTCTAATTTCAGAAACTTTCAATATAATCAAAATTTTAGTAATCCGAGACCAAATTTTCAGAATTACTCTAATCAAACACCTAACTTTCAAAATCCAAGACCTAATTTTGCAAATGCAAACTCTCAACAATGTACTCCCAGATCATTTATTTCAAACTTCAACCCACGAGCTCAACAAAACTTTCAAAATCGCTCAATACAGGCAAGAAATAATAATTTTATGAAACCAGAACCTATGGATACCTCCTCTAATAATATGAGTAAAATGACAAATAAAATTTTTTCAAGGATAATCCACAACAACCGCGCAATTTTAATTTTGATGAATTATATAATCAATGCTTAGAACCACTACCTTATGAAAATGAACCATCTTGTAGTTTTTCACAATCTAATGAGAACATAAAGCTCCAAGAAAATAGTTGCGAAGATTATTATGATGAAAATTTTTATCAAATGGCCTCGGAAGGCAATGTAAAATGATAAATATAAATAATGTTGTTTATTCAGCGTTGCTTAAGGTTATTATACCAGAATTAAATGCTAAATTTCTTATAGATACAGGGTCAGGCCAAAGTTTTCTTAAACCGGATCTTGCTCACAAAATGTATACAAAGTTTATTAGACCTGAAAAGTTTTCTGCAACATCTTTTCATGATGAAACTATGATCATTCCTATATTCCCTTCATTTAATGTTAAGGGTTAACAAATTTTATTTATTCGATTTTTCTCCAAATTTTGAAGGCTTAATAGGTTATGATTTTTGAAAAAACATTGGTGCTAACATAAATTTCAAAAACTTTACCTTGGAAACGCCTCATGCTTTATTACCTTTGTATCTTTTTCAGCCCAAGTCTTTTAAACCAAGCCAAGTAATTATTCCCCCGCGAGTATGCCAGAAAGTAGAAGTACCGGTAAATCAAACCTCCGGCATAGTTATATTACAATATATTAATTTTGGAAAAGCTGAAACGCCTCAGTGTCTGGTAAAAAATGTAGTTTCATTTGCTTTTACTGTAATAACGAATAGTAGTGAAAATCCTGTTAAAATAACTTTTACTGAACCCTTTCAAGTACAGTTGATTGAAGAATATGAATTGAAATCTACTATAGACTTAAATTGTTTTGAAAAAATGGATAATGATGAAGATGAACTTGATAGTTTACAGAGAGATAAGCTTAGGTTAGATCATTGTAATAAGGAAGAGTATGAAGCTATTAAAAATCTTTGTTATGAGTATAGAGATATTTTTTATGTTGAGGGTGTACCCCTTACATTTTCAAATCAAATTAAGCATACAATTAATCTTATTGAAGATAGTCCAGTATATACAAAAAATTATAAGTATCCGCAAATTTATAGAAAAGAAGTAGATAGTCAAATAAGTAAAATGTTATCGGATGCTATAACAAAACATTCAGAATCACCATTTAACTCGCCGATTTGAATTGTCGAGAAAAAGCGATCAAATTTAAACGATAAAAAGAAATATAGAATTGTAATAGACTATCGTAAGCTAAATGAGAAGACTGTCGATGATAAATTTCCACTTCCAGTGATAAAGGATATTTTAGACAAACTAGGGTATTTTATAACGTTAGATCTAGCTAACGGATACCATCAGATCGAAATGTATCCTGATGATGTTCCGATGTTCAACGGGTTATGAATAATGTATTAAGAGGTTTTCAAAATGAGATCTGCTATGTGTATCTTGATGACATAATTATTTTTTCGTCGTCGTTACAAGAACACATACAGAAATTGAGATTAGTGTTTGAACGGTTACGACAATCTAATTTAAAAGTACAGCTAGAAAAATCTGAATTTAGCACACTGAAGTAATGTATTTATGTCATAAAATTACTAGAGAAGGTGCATTACCGAATCCAGAGAAAATTAGTGCTGTAAAAAACTTTCCGATACCTAGAACACAACGGGAAATTAAATCTGTTTTGGGTTTAGTTGGCTATTAGAGGCGCTTTATAAATAATTTCGCCAGAATTGCTAAACCCCTTATTTTATGTCTTAAAAAGAATTCTAAAGTAGTACATTCTCCAGAATTTGCAAAATCTTCTAACCACCTTAAGGAACTTTTAATAACTGCTCCAATTTTGGCATACCCAGATTTTTCTAAGCCTTTTATATTAATCACTGATGGTTCTAACGTAGCTTTGGGCGCCGTATTGTCACAAGGTACATTCACTAATGATCATCCCATAGCATACGCGTCGCGAACCTTAAACAGTACAGAACAGAGTTATTCGACAATCGAGAAGGAATTGCTGGCCATGGTCTGGGCTAGCAAAATGTATCGTCATTATCTATATGGGCGTAAATTCGAAATTTTGACAGATCATCGTCCTCTAGTGTGGTTATTTAACCTAAAGGAGCCAAATTCAAAACTTTTAAGATGGCGCCTTAAATTGGAGGAATTTGACTATACCATAAAATATAAACCAGGGAAAAATAATATTGCAGATAATTTATCAAGAAATAATCTTAATACTTTAGAAACTGAATCAAACTTAAATAATCCCGGAGATATTGACCTCGATATAAGAGAATTTTTAGAAGAATTCAACCCCGATTATATCGACCCCGTAGAATTGGATAATACACTAAAGGAGCTCGAAATGATTAATTCACAACTACCAGTAAATAATCCAGAAATAATTCAAAAAGATGTTAATCAACATTTAGAAAACAATGAATTGCAAGGCCAACAAAATGATAATAATTCAGATACAGATATGGCTCATAGCGGAGAATCTTCCCAAGATGCAAATTTTACATTGTTAGATGATATTATAAATAACAAAGCGTTTCAAATAATAGTAAAGAAATCTCCATACGTGCCTTATCTTAAACGTGACTTCGAAGTATTGGACGGTCACAAAATCATTCGAGCCACAGTTCCAGCTGATGAGAAGGTTATCACCGAGTTTCTTAGAGAAAATCCTTGTAAAAATATTTCGTATATACATTTTTTTATCTAACGAACTTCGTCCTATCTTTCAAAAAGATTGGTCAAAACATTTTACAAAATTAAAATTAGTTGAATGTACTAAAATTGTAAATAACGTGCTACCGGAAGAACGCAATACAATGATGAAATAGAAACACGAGGGTAAAATAAATCATAGAGGTATTGAAGAAAATTTGAGGACCTTAAAATTGAACTATTATTGGAAATCGATGAAAAAAGATGTCACTGATTATATAAATGCTTGCGAAATTTGACATAGAGCAAAATATAATAGAAAACCTCCTAACGAACCTTTAGTTTTAACTGAAACACTTTTGAAATCATACACATTGACACTTATAAAGTAGGAACTCTTAGATGTTTAACAATTTTAGACAAATTTTCAAAGTTTGGGCAAGCTTTGCCATATTTCGGTACTTCTATATCAGCCTGTCAACAACTAGTACATTTCTTTTCCTTTTTTGGTGTCCCAAAACAAATTGTCTCTGATGAAGGAACAGAATTTCAAAACGACGTTGTTAAAGAACTATTAAAATCTCATAAAATTACTATTCATTTCTCAACACCCTAGCACCGCGAATCAAATGGGCCAGTAGAAAGATTTCATTCTACTATAACTGGACATCTTCGGCTGTTAAGAGAACAAGATAAAGATGCCGATGTCCTTTCTTTAATGCCTTATTCAATTATAGCTTACAACAGTACCAATCACTCTAGTACAGGGTATTCACCTCATGAATTAGTATTTATTAGGGTACACTAATAGTCGTGATCCAATGGCACTTATACCAGCACAAGCTTATACACAATATATAAAGTCCCATCAAAATAATACCATAGCTTTATATACTAAACTGCACCAAGTTGTTGCACAAGTTTATAGGAAAATTGAAAGTCGGGTAGGCAAATTAACACGTAAGTTTAACGGACCCTATATTCTAACCAAAGTCTTAGAAAATGGAAAAGTAGAACTAGAAAGCCCAAAAAATAAAAAGAAAATTATTGTGCACATCAATGAAACTAAAATACTACCTAAAATTTCAGATGGCTCACCGGACTCACCGTCGTCACCTCAACCGTAAAATTCCACAGCCTAAACAATTATCCTGGGCACTTCCCGTATAACCTAGGGACAACTAAATTAGTAACTAGTCATTGGTCTTTTGTACAAATATATAACTTAACTTCAATCATATCTGAATTCTCGATAATAAGAACTCAATCAGAAGAATTGCATAATAACTTCAAAATTCACCATGGACATCATTCTGAGTTTGAAAATTCTTTTATTCCTCTTTTATCTTTGGAAAATAAAATAGAAACACAAGTTAAACAAATTAATCCTCTTTTGAAAAATGACAATAGGTTTAAACGAGGTTTATTAAACCCTTTAGGTTTACTTATAAAATGCATAACTGGTAATCTAGATCAAGAAGATGCGGAACATTATGAAGGTCAAATCAGACAATTACAGGAAGATCAACATAAATTAAAAATAAGCTCTTTTAATCAAATTTCACTTTTAGAAAATATAATTGAGAATTTTAACAGCTAAATTTCCAATATTTCACACAATCAATTAAACTTGAAACTAAGTATAGAAACGATTGAATATAAAATAAAAGAACAGATTCTTCTAAACAATTATCATTTTGATTATTTTCAATCATTTGTAGTAATAAATCAAATTACTATGTTATACCAAACAATATATGATATTTTGGAAAAAATCACTTTTGCCAAAATTAATACACTACATAACTCGATAGTAAATCATTTAGATTTGTTAAATAAAATGAAAAAATTAGAACTTAAATCGAATATAGAATTTTTGTCATTTGAACCAATTTTAGAAAATATTCTTAAATTTGAAAAATTAATTGAAGTCAAAAGTTACTCAAAAGATTTTATTATTACGTTCATATTAGAAATTCCTCCAGTAGAATCAGAAATATATCACTATTACAAATTATTTCCTGTACCCATTCTTGGAAACAATTCCGAATTCTACTTTCACCTCCCTTATAAACCCTTCCTTGCACTTACTGATGTCGCTCATACATATATGAACCAAGCCTGTACTTACATACAATCCAAAGAGTATATATGTAAAGAAGCCCACAAGTCCTTCACCACAGAAGAGTCGCCATGTGCTGTCCAATTACTCACCTACAAATCAGAGGTCAAAACATGTCGACCACTTCGTGTTCAACTACACACAATCCTAATAACGAAAATTTCCGAAGGGCGATGGCTTATCACCGCACCTAAGAAAGTAGTAGCCAAGATTGATTGCCGAGAAACAAAAGACAACATACCCATCCAAGGGACATTATTATTAGAATCCGCTCCAGGTTGTATTGTTCACATACAATCCCTAACGTTTGTTACGACGAAGCCAAACAAATTCAATTTTGTTGACGTTCACCTCCCAGTAATAAATTTGGCTCTGAATTTTGAAAACCAAAGTCAAGAAGTTGATCCACTGTCACTGCACCTTAGAAGTATCAGTTTAAAAGAAAATCAAGAAATTCAAACCAAGTTACAAGTTCAAAAAAATTTAGAAAATATTGGCACTCCAGTTTACCATTCCAGAACAAGTATATGGACAGTCCTGTTATACTTATCCTTGGGTTCCATTCTAGGATTTTGGATATTAAGAAAAATCTGTGCATTTTACCATCAACGAAGCCAACGACCAAGGGAAGGAGAAATTGTCGTTTGATGTCCTGAAACCACATTCTTGAGGGATGCGTTTCCATCCAGGGGTGGAGGAGTTACATTCTTGCACAATGCAACGTAGCAAGAAGTATGATACTTTTATTAAACCTATATATTGTAGAAAACCATATTTAGTTAGTTAGTTCTTTTGTTGCGCTTTAATAATAAAATAAAAAATTTTAAAGACAAGTTTTTCATTTTCCAACTTTTAACTGTTGCTTGTGACTTTTTAATTACGACTTCTGATGACGAATTACTTCTGATGTATGGCTTACGCTTTATAACTGATACCTTAAATGACTACGAACTGCTATTTACTCCACACTGACGTAAAGCCTTATCTGAAAAAACAGCAAAAATACACCCGCTTTCACATTTAATTTAAATGATTAATTAATTGATACGGTAATAGTAGCATTATCGGTTTATTTGATATTCGCCATATGACGAAGGAAATATTAAATTTATAGATATGTTAATAAAACAGATTCAATTCAGTATATTATCCTATCTAAATCAAGGTATTACCTCATGGAAGTACTGTTTACCTCAAAGAGTTCATTATATAATTAGCAGCTTCTATGAACGGATCAAATCGATTGTGGAGTTAAAATGTTATTATGGAATGAAATTAATTATAGAGATAGGGAATATGTGCATAATAAATTTACCGTATTATTAAAAATTGTTTGTTGTTGTCTCGTTGGTTTTCATTCACATGAAATACATTACAGATACTATATAGGCCAGGGTCGATCATTTTGGCGACCAAAAAAATTTAGATCAGAATGATACCCATTGAAAAAATAAAAATGCAAGGAAAAATAATTTACCGGTAATTTAAGGTGGGGAAGTGGATGGGGATTTTAAGGGTGGAAAATGGTTTATCACGATTTCAGGCAAAACTACGAGTCCAATCAAAAAAAGTTAAATAGCAAAGTTGTAGGTAATAAAAAGATTCACAACTTATGTTTTAACCCTTTTTTTATATAATTCTAAAATTTATGCGAAAAACCCAAAAACCGACTTTTTCTCCCACAAAAAAAATTTATTTACGAAATTCGGTGAAAACGTACATTTTTATGTCCCGAACACACTGTAATTTTTTGGATTCAAAATACTAATTTTTCCCCTTATTTTGTTTTAATATCGAAAAAGCACCCTCATTTTCAATCGAAAATTCTCATGTCAAAATATCTGCGTTTTTAAAAAAATCGGTGTGCTTTATGTTCGTTGAAATCTGTACTTTCTGATGAAATAACATTATTATGGCAAATTTTCTCAAAAAATTTAAACAAACGAAAAAACATGAAGTCGACAAAGTTTTATTTTTCCATCAACTCCATCTACGATGCGAGAAAGCATTGGTTTACCCCACAAAAGTTGTTATTTTCGATTTTTTTTTCAGTTATTTTCACGTTTTTCAGTGAGAAAAACACGAAAAAAAGGTTTTTAGAAAAAAATCCTCTGTGTATGTCGTCGACGACCACTTTTTGTAACTATGTCATATTATTAAGAACGTCTCACAGATAAACCCTATTGATTTTCAGCTCAACAGTGCCAGTACAACTGGACTTATCAATCCAGATATACTACATTTTGGTAATTTTTTGAGATATTTCGGTTTGTTAGCACGATACAGCCTCCGGAGAGTATACAAGTGACCAATTTGATAATTGTATATTATTCAGGGCGTCTCACAAATGAACCTTATTGAATTTCAGCTCACCAGAGCTAGTACAACTGGACATATAAATCCAAATATACTGTTTGGTAATTTTTAGAAAAATTTCGGGTACAGACTCCGGAATAATTCTGTTCATGATATAATATAAATAGATCGAAAGCATATACGAAGAAGCCCTTTTTTAAACAAATAATCATCCTCTGTTTGATTAAATGAACGTTTGTTTACAATTTACACAATTATTTGGTCGTAATATGTCAAAAGTGCTGAATAAAACCAAAGAATACACCAACAACAAGAAGCGAAAGCCGGCATAAATCGTTTGATATTCTGGGGGCAAAATTTCGCGACCTTGTAGACAGAAAACTAATAAATTTTTACATTGAGAATAAGGTTAAAAAATTGTGAAGGTATATTTTACAGGCAAAAAAAGTGTAAACCAAACATTCTAAAAATATAATTGTTTACTAATGTATTTTCAAAACATTATTCCGAGAAAGTACTAATTGTCAATGCTAGATTTAAGAAATTAACTGTCTCGTCCCTTACTTCGTGGAATCTACTCATATTAGTGTTTTGAATGAAACTCAATGTTTCTAGCTAACTCCACAATATAATGAAAAATGTTGAAAATTCTAAAAAATTGACAATTGTTTCGATAACTGAATATCGTCGTCAATTTTTTAGAATTTTCAACATTTTTCATTATATTGTGGAATTAGCTAGAAACATTGAGTTTCATTTAAAACGCTGAAAGATTTAAGCATAAAAAACCTGTAACATGATCTTGTTAGCACAATACAGCCTCCGGAGTGCAACGAGTTACCAATTTTATAATTGAATATCGTTCAGGACATCGCACAGAAGAACCCTATTGATTTTTAGTTTATCAGAGCCAGAACAACGGGTGCTATGGTACTTGAAGTACGACATTTTTGTCATTTTTGAAGTAATTTCAGTTTGCTAGCATAATACAGCCTCCGGAGTGTATACAAGTGACCAATTTTATGATTGGATATTGTTCAAGGCAACTCACAGAAGAATCCTATTGATATTCAGCTTACTAGAGCCTGGCGGTTAGTTACCACTTTCCTGACTTTATTTCTTAGCCATATTTCTATAGCTTGCGGATAAAATGATTTTAGGGGGAACATTGGCTGCATTTTATGTATTGAGTCAGGTGGTAAACAATCAATTGAAACATTATTTGCACGTGCAGTCTATATTTCCTGTATGCGTATAATGGCCATCCAAAACTAAAAGGACGGAATCGTCCTTGGTAGGTTTCGTGTGTTCAATAAAATGTTTTAAAATTTTTGTGAATTAACCTCTTTGTATCCACCCTGAAGTTTGGTAGCCATTTATAGAACCTTGGGGAGTACCGTTCATTAGGTCTGGTGATTTATTTTTGCGCGGAAACATTACAAAGGGTGGTATGTAGTGACCCATGGAATTCATACAGGTGACAACTGTTTGCCTCTTTCTAACGAAGTGAGTGCAGAAACTTGGTTTTTTCTTTTAACAATAACAATTTTTAATGTTTGCGTTGAACTACAATTATACCTGTTTTGTCCACGTTATAAATTCTTTTGTCTAACTCGATACATTATTTTACCAATTCTGCTTCTAAACACTGACTAAGAGTTGGCCTTCTACCCAAAGAACTTAATCTAATCCCCTGACAATTCGTTCAATTGTCCTTTTAGGCAGCCCAAACTGATTTGACGCCTGACTTCGGACAGCCTGAACAGCAAAATCCAGTGCAGTTTGGGTGCATGTTTGTCTTTTGTGTTGTAAATACATCTGAAAGAAAACCTATTTGGTAGCAAAAGAAATGGATGCCTAATATGAGATACCTCACATTGAACCTTTAAAACAATACGTGGCAAATTTTTTAAGCGCGCAACTCTAAATAATCCGTAACACCACAATATTTCCGTCGGCTGCTCAACTCAGACTGATGCACAGGGCACTCGGTCGTTAGAAGGAAACGTAAACCAGGCTAGGGACACTGCAGACCGTAACTAAAATCGGTAGATTTCAAAAAATCTCAAAATTAATGTAAACTGTAGCGTCGTTAATAATAAAATTTTATTGATTTTTATAACTGCGTATGCGCGATATCATATTGCTCGTCGCAGAGAAAACTGACCCGTATTTTGTGTTGCTCGTCCAGTCATTTAAGTTTATCCTGGTCTTGATCGTTTAGTGGGAATAAATCATCCAATTTGACGACGAGGAAACAATGGAGGATATGTCCCCTTCATTTTCAAAAACAGTATTTCTCAAAATTTGAAAAAGGCGAAGTCAGGTTATTAAGAAAGTTTGCTTTGCCGTTCCTGTTTTTGCCTAGTGAGTAATTTTTTTTATATAAATTTATTAAATGTTATTAAATATGTATATATTTTAGATTATTCAATGAAGGGGATATAACAGACAATTTTTTGTTTCCCGTAAAAGTAGAAGAGCCTATACAGGAGATGATCCCTAAAAGAATTAAAGGTATTTACTATCTGCAATTCAAAAAAAAAAGAATTTATTAACATAAATTTTTTTCTGGATTTTCTGGATTTTCTGGATATGCCTTCCAGCGGTACATATTGTTCTCCAGTTGGAAAAAACCAGAAAATATGACAGGACATTAACAGAAATTGAATGTAAGTTTTATTGTATTCAATAAAGCAGTTTTAAATGAAACTTACTATTTCTAGATAATTCCCAATATATTGAAAAAATGTTAAAAATTCTAAGATATTGAGAATTGTTTCGATATTAAATATTATCGTCAGACTGACAGAAGTTACATTTCATTTGATGCCTACCTGATGTTTATTAATTATTTTTGGCTAGACCAAGAAGTGACCTTGTGATTGACTTAGTATATGTTAATATAATATCATACGTCTTGTAGTCAATCACGAGGTAGGCCACTTCTTGGTTTAGCCAAAAATAATTATTAAACATCAGGTAGGCTTCAAATGAAATGTAACTTCTGTCATTCTGATGATTATATTTAATATCGAAACAATTGTCAATTTCTTAGAATTTTTAACATTTTTTGAATATTTTGTATTAATTATCTAGAAACAGTAAGTTTCATTTAAAACAGTAATATGAGTAGATTCCACGGAGTAAGGGTCGAGACCATTAATTTTATTCAATATAGCATTCTATAATTTTGGACATTTTAAAATGTACCCATTGAAAAAATAATAATCTAGGTTTTATTTTATGTTATAGCTATTACATCCACCAGTAAAGGTGTTGAGCCATTTCCACCTTGACCACATGTGGAAGCTATTCCCTCCACCAGCTATGGGATGGAAGGTGTTAAGTCCTTGCCACCTTCACGAAATGTGTTACGAAGCGAAAAAACCATTAATCAGCTTAAAGATCTTTCATTTTTCAAACGTAGGTAGATAATTTTAAGAAATAAATTAATAAATATGTAAATGTTCATAATCGTATATATGTAAAATTGACAATCGTGTTTATTATATTTTTTCATTTATTTTAATTGATCAGTAAGTAGTAAAAATTGATAATTTTATTTAATGCCAAAGTTCATTCCAATACATACAGTTAAAGGCGTTTACAAAGTAAAAATGAATGCTTTACAATTAGCAAAAGCACTATTTTTCCACTATGTACTTATCTTTTGTGTTTACTCCTTAAGAATCGGTTTTCAAATATATCCCATGGTATTGCAAATTATGGGAAAGTCAGTATTAACTTTTGTTGGGCCATTATGCTTAAGTATTTGGTCTAGCGAGAACCAAAATCCAAAATAGCCAATAAAAACAAAAAATAAAAAAACCTGTAAGTCAAGAAATTATTCAGAAATCAAAAAAGATCATTAATTTTAAAAAACTCCAAAATATAAACATTTTTTCATTATTATTTCGATAGTAAGCAAATTTTGTATTCTTTTGTTGATAAAATGTTTAAGCATATTTGTGTGTTTACTTATTTACTGTTGTTATTTTGTGCGTTTACTTATATAACTGCTGTTAATTATAGAAGCTCATCCAGTAACGAGAAAGGATTTCCACAAGACGGTGGGATTTTTAAGAGCCATGAAGACAGACCTATTTAACACTTCCAGTAAAGAAATGAAGATGTGTTTTAAGTGGAAATGAAATGTTAGATATATTATTTTAAATTTTGTACAGGCATAAGTGCTGTTTAGCACTCTTATATGTTATCACTTGGTACCTTGTATTTACAGAGCTGGGCAGTAGTTAACTACGTTTCCTTTAAAAATATTTTAATTACTTTTGTTCTAACAGTCACAGTAATTATACTTAAATATTTTCTTTCACAGAAGGTTGCTAAAAATAGTAGTTAACTTCTCATTGCTAACACTTTTTTGAGTAGTTAGCAGTTATACTCCACTAGTTTGTCCAGCTCTGTGTGTTTATAGGAGTATAATAATAAATAAATTAATTTATATAAACTTATTATAAATAATTTTCTACTTTTATCTTGATTTAACATCATTTAAAAATCTAATGATACTCCAATCTAGAATGTATGTTACTCAAATTATTTTTAATTATTGCTTTGTTTTTACATTATATATTCTGTCTGTTAAGAAAAGTACTTTGTGAAAGAAATTATTTGTTGTGAATTTTTATAACAAAATAAATAAACTGTTTATATGATTATTGTTTTTTTTTCATTTTAAGCATTTATAGTCCATCATTTGATATTTCATTTAATTTAACTCAACATCTAATCATTATTGAGTTAATGGCATTAAATTGAATGAAATGTCAAATGATGGCCTATAAATTGCTATTTTGAAATAAAATAATTGAAATACAGTAGATTTGACTATACCGCCTAAACCTAAAATTACAGAAATCTTTTCAACATCACTCAATTGTTTAGTCGACAGGCAATTTAGATGGCGCCACAATCAGTGTCTCATCTATCTGTGGGTTATCTGTGACATATGCCGCCAATCTACGTACAAAAACGCGGCACGATTTAAAAATATAGATCTATCTCATACGAGACCCTATCTCATAATAGGAGCCTTTACCCTAAATGTAAAAATGAAAATATAACACTCACTCAATAAAGATTTCGAAAATATCAATTGGTAAGAATTAAATTATGTTCCATAACGGCAAATCTCCGCTAACAGAAAGCACGGAAGAGCAACATTGTTGCAGCTTCAAACTGGGTCGGGTAACGAACTGACATAACAGATTGGGGCAGAAAGCAACTTCAACCTGACAGTATGCCCAAATTGACAAATAAAGAATTAATTCCGGAAACATTGCTCAATACAATTTGCTGCAGCTGTGGAACAGTCTAAAATGTGGCTGCCAAAAACATGGTTTAAAATGCACAAATTTATGTTCAAATTGTCTTGATGATTTCGAAGATCTACTAGAATCGGAAAGATTTGTCGAAGTTAACGATGAAAAAATGTCATCAAAGAAGCAAAACCTAATGGATGAGTGATTAGAATTCAAGGTAAAGTATAAATATAAAATCGTCTTCAAATCCTATTTTTAGTAGTTACATGTTTTTGTAATATCTATGTTTCATGGATTTTTGTTCATCAATGCAACTTGGAAACTTACATTTTTCGAGTTATCATATTAAAGTGTAAATTTCGATGAATAGCTCAAAATTTTACAAAATGATTAAAACAATATTTTTCGAATTCAAGGTTTTTTTTCATTTTCTGAAAATTTCTGCACTAGTAATGTATATTTTTCTATACCATAGGAAAGTAGATATTTCAACGAACAAAAAGCTTATCAGTTTTGCCGAAAATCGTGATAAACCATTTTCCACACTGAAAAATCTCACACCCTTCCACTTCACGACCTCAAATCGCCCGTTATTTTTCCTTTTATTTTTGTTATATTTTCTTCCTTTTCCATCCTGTTATTACTTTTTTTCACTTTTTACTGTTTTCAAAATCTTCGCCCATCGCCTAATAAAGAATAATTGGTTAAGAACATAATTTGTGTTGTTAAAAATTACAAAAGTTCAGGTATGAATGGTCAGTTAAAGAGACTGACTTGCTAAACCATATTAAGAAAATGTGTTTCGTAGTTTTATGTTTGTTGTTATTAGTTTGAATGCTCTTAAGCAGTGGCAGCAAAGTGTAGAGCAGCACAGGGCCTATTTCAAATTTCATTGTTATTGGTTGCAAAAATATTTAGATCCAAATTAATTCTGAATTCCAGCTTACCAGTGAAAACAGAACAGTTTTACATACGAGCATAGTCTATTAATAAAAAATTCTGAACCAAACATTATTTTTTAATTTTCTAATACAGTCTTAATGTGGATATATAGTAAATATCTGGTCAACGAAACTGTAAAGTGATAAAACAGGCATTAAATAGTATTAAAATATACAATTTGCATAATTTTTCTAGTAGGAAGCCCCCGAATCTAAACTCTAACATAACTGTGTTCTTTTACTTTCCATGTTTCTGTACAGAATCTCAAAACCACTAACGTCGTAACTGTTCTGAAAATCCAACATACAATCCTCCAGGTCTATCCCAGTATTATTAAATAACTCACTTCATTTGAATTTTATTTATGTCGTTCATTTAAGTTATGACAAAAATTCATATTACAGAAAACACTTTAAGATTACAATGATGTAATTTGATAATTAAATAAACGGTTTTAAAGATTAAAACTAACTTTTCCGCACTTAAGTTACATTCCTGAGGCTGTATCGTGATAACAAACCAAAATTTCTTCAAAAATGTAGAATATCTGGATTTATGGGATCCATTGTACTGGCTCTGGTGAGCTGTAAATCAATAGGGTTCATCTGTGAGACGCCCATAACAATATACAATTATAAAATTAGTCACTTTTGTACACTACGGAGGCAGTATAGTGCTAACAAACCAAAATTTCTCCAAAAATGTCTAAAAATGTGGTACTTCAAGTACCATCGCATCCGTTGTACTGGCTCTGGTGTGCTGAAAATCTATAGAGTTCATCTGTGAGATGCCCTGAGCAATACCCAATCATAAAATTTTTACTTTATGCTAACAAGACATGATTACAAAAACTGGCCGACGACAGCGACGACGAAAGGGTTTTCTCACTGAAAAACGTAAAAATACCTCAAAAAACTGTTTTTGGGGTAAACTAACACTTTTTTCGCATAGTAGATGGGGTTGGCGGAAAAGTAAAAATAGTTATTTGTAAAACAAGTGTCACAATGACTCTTTTTGTAGTACGAGTGAAGTTTGCGCATCGAACCGTGAAGCGGTGAGTTGCGCAAATCACGAGTACTACAGAAAGTCATTGTGGCACAAGTCTTACACAATATTTTTTATAATTCGCATTGATTTAATTTTTTAGATAAAATAGAATTACATATAATCCCTATTTTTAAACTAGGAGGAGTGGTTTGAATTTAAGTTGGCAATCCTGTAGATTCCTGATCGGTCAGATCACAGATGGTTTTATTCAGCATCTTTGACTTTTGACATATTATGGCCGAACAATTGTGTAAATTGTAAACAAACTTTCATATAGGTAAGCAAACAGAGGATGATTATTTGTTTAAAAAAGAGCTTGTTTCGATCTATTTATATATCATGAACAGAATTATTTCTAAATACATCTTCACATAGATACCTATCTGATAAATTATCCCAAAAATCGAACGATATGTATACCTATATATTGATTTTATACAAATAAACGATTGACAAATAATTGATGAATAAACGTTAGCGTAGTTTATTTATTAATATTTTTGATATATAATTTATTCAAATTATTCTTTAGACCATTTAATATAATAATTTACTAGCTAGAACAACGCTAGACCATTTTATAATTAGTTTCAAGGTTAAAGTCAAATAAAAATATGTACTACTTACAATAACCAACTGTATGACTCTAAAAATTACTAAAAAAGTGTTCAAAGAGACACTGTAAATAATGTTATATTGAAGTCTCTTTTATACGCGAATTATAAAAATGTTTTTACGAAATATATTGAATTACGGTGACTAAAAATATTATACAGTCAAGACTAAATGTTTTTCTTCAGTTATTACTTTTCCGCCAACTCTATCTACGATGCGAGAAAAGTATTGGTTTGCTACACAAAAAGTTGGAATTTATTTTGAGTTATTTTTACGTTTTTCAGTGAGAAAAACACGGAAAACAGGTTATTAGAAAAAAATCCTCTGTGTATGTCGTGGTCTTGTTAGCACAATACAGCCTCTGGGTGCATAGAAGTGACCAATTTTATCATTGAATATTATTCAGAGTATCTAACAGATGAACCCCATAGATTATCAGCTCACCAGAGCCAGCACAGCGGGTGCTACGGTACCTGACGTACCACATTTTGGTCATTATTGGGGAAAGTTCGGTTTGTTAGCACGATACAGTCTCCGAAGTGTATACAAGTGACCAATTTTTTGATTGGATATTGTTCAGGACGGGTCGCCGATGAACCCTATTGATTTTCAACTCACCAGAGCCACAACGGGTCCTATAAATCCAGATATTCTACATTTTTGGTCATTTTTGGAGAAATTTCGGTTTGTTAGCACGATACAGCCTCCGGAATGTATACAAGTGGCTAATTTTATGAATGCATATTGCCCAAGGCATCTCACATATGAACTCTATTGGTTTTCAGCTCACCAGTGCCGGTACAATGGGTCCTATAAATGCAGATATACCACTTTTTTGGTAATTTTTGGATAAATTTCTGTACGATATAGCATCCGGAGTGCGAAAAAGTTAGTTTTAATCTTTAAAACCGTTTATTTTAATTTTAATTTAGAAAGAATAATCTATAAATTTTCTATGCCGTAACCGATATTCGCATATATTATTTCACTTAGTAGCTGAAAAATATACGTATGTCAAAACTGAAAACTTATATCTTCAATCAGTCCAAAGATATATACTTCGGTTTTTTACCACGATACAGCCTTTGGAGTGTATACAAGTGACCAATTTTATAATTGGATATTGTTCAGGGCATCTCACAGACGAACTAAATTGGTATTCAGCTCATCAGCGCCAGTACCATGGGTCCCATAAATCCAGATATACTACTTTTTTGTAGAAGTTTCGGTTTGTTAGCACGATACAGCCTCTCCGGAGTGTATAAGTGCGGCAAAGTTAGTTATCTTTAAAACCGTTTATTTTTCAATTTAGTTCATGTACAGTAAAATATTACTAGCCCTGGTCATCAAATTGGTATTACATATTTGAATACGTTCTCATTTTAAGGTATTTACATTTATGTATTAACGAGAGCTCTTTGGGGTGTAGCATTTTTATTCAAATATAGCAACACTTTATTTATCATGAGAAACTTTTATAACACTTAATTAAAATAAAATTCTATTTATAATACCATATTACTGTATATGTATAACGAGTAAAGCAAGGGAGGGATTAATTTATTCAAGAAATACAATTGTGAAGGCTTAAAATTTATGATTATGTTTCAGTTTTCCATGTGTCTCTTGATAGCGTACACTTATTTTCGAAGTTTAATTCTCTAGATTCCCGTCTCAAAACCATTGCAGGTTATGTTTATATTTCATAACAATAAAGATGCGACATTATGGAAGATTTTGTTCGTTAAATGGAACTGTGAACTAAGGCGTTGTACTATTGCTTATATAGAACCTAGTGAAATATTTTGTTGTTAAACTATTTACAGAACTTGTACACATGGTGCGGCAGATAAACGGTCAATTAGAAATATCTCGAGAACTAAAGGTATCTGAATTATGAAAATTGGTATGAAGGGGTTTTGAATAATGAGCTATTTAATGAAAATATTGCCGTCACCATTCTACTTCCGGTTATACCGTAAGTTGCATATAACTATGTAATTTTTAATGAAAGACCCTGCATATTTTTCAATTTTAGAAATATTTACGTTATTCCTAACATTTTTTGTTAATACTTCCCTATACCTATTTTGAACCGTTTTTGAGTTGTAATGTTTTTTATATGAAAATTACACTTTTTTACCATGTACATAAAATCCAATATCCTCTAATGTAATTTGAATAAAAGTTTAAATTTCTTAGAAACTAGTTACCACATACCGCTTTATCGTTTACACTGTGAAGTTACCTTTTTTATTATACAGGGTGCTGTCAAAATTGGAATAAAAACGTAATCCACAATCTTTGCGTAATTCCTTTTTTTAAAATGGGACACCCTGTATCTGATTATTTATTTTAGAAGAATACGTTGCCCACTATCGATATGTATTACCCTATACCTATTCCCTGCAGTTTTCATATAAATCAGTTTTATACATTTTTGTCGCAAAAATTAATTTATCAAGTCGCCTATGGAATATTCTGACAAATTTCAGTTATTGTTAATGTTTAGTAGTCACCTTGTTGTATGCCGTTTTGTGAAAGGTATAATAATAGTTTGCATTTAATTTTCTTGACAAAATAATAATGGCACATTTAGGATATACAAATGATGATTTTTTACATTTAATTATGATTCACAGTGAGTATAACAGAATAGTATCCAGAACTTGCCGTGTGTTTGCTGAGAGATATCCTGAAAAGCCTCGACCAAATCGTAAAACTGTAAAACGTTTGCTGCACAACTGTTCCCAGTTTGGTCAGTTTAAAAGTAGAAGAAATAAGCCCAAGACCCATGTCGATAATGAAGATTTACAAATAGACATCCTGGGATATTTTGCAGCTCAACCAAATTCATCCTTAAGGGAATATGAGAAATTGTTCAGGTGTCGACTAGAACAATTCACAGAATTTTAAAAAAATATCACTGGATCCCTTATTCGTATACACTAGCTCAGCATTTACATTCTGGAGATTATGTAAGACGTGTAGAATTTTGTGAATGGATTTCAATAAGATGAAGATTTTACAAAAAAAATTATTTGGTGTGATGAATCGAAGTTTACTAAAAATGGTTTGTTTAACCGCCATAACAGTCACTTCTGGAGTGACGAAAATCCTCAAGTCACATGGGATAGTAAATTTCAAGTGTCCTTTTCGTTTAATGTATTTTGTGCTCTCATGATTTATGACGAAAATTTAAACGGAGAGCGTTACTGCAACATCTTACGGCAAGTAATTGTACCAGCAATGCACGCTTTACCTAATAATGAGGCTAACGAAGCTTGGTTTCAACAAGATGGTGCACCGGCTCACAATCTTCGTGGAGTAGGCACATTGCTTGATGAAATATTTAACGATATATGGATAGCTAATAAAGGTCCATTTCTCTGGCCACCAAGATTCCCACAATTGTCATCATTAGATTACTATATTTGGGGATATGTTAAAAATAAGGTATTCTCTGAACCTGTCACTACTAAGGAAAATATGATAAACAAATTCCTTCAAGTTTTTAACGAAATAGATGGAGAATCACTATCAAGAGCTACTAATGAAAATCTGATTAAAAGAGTCCATAAATGTTTGGAAGTTGATGGGCAACATTTTGAACATTTGTTGCATTAACAAGCTAGTGCCTTATTATCTTTGATAGCATCTGTATGAATGTTCAATGTTTAACTTAATACATCAATACCACATAGCCTATAAAAAAATTTATTTTTTTGGGACAAAAATGTATAAAGCTGATTTATTTGAAAACTGCAGGAGATAGGTATAGGGAATGGTAATACATATCGATAGTGGGCAACGTATTCTTCTAAAATAAATAATCACACACAGGGTGTCTCATTTGAAAAAAAAGGAATTACGCGAAGATTGTGCATTCCGTTTTTATTCCAATTTTGACAGCACCCTGTAAAATAAAAAAGGTAACTTCACAGTGTAGACGATAAAGCGGTATGTGGTAAATAGTTCCTAAGAAATTTAAACTTTTATTGAAATTACATTAGATGATATTGAATTTTATGTACATGGTAAAAAAGTGTAATTTTCATATAAAAAACATTACAACTCAAAAACGGTTCAAATAGGTATAGGGAAGTATTAACAAAAATGTCCAGAATAATGTAAATATTTCTAAAATTGAAAAATATACGGGGTCTACCATTACAAATTACAAAGTTATGTGCAACTTCCGGTATAACCGGAAGTAGACTGATGACGGCAATATTTTCATTAAATATCTTATTATTCAAAACCCCTTCATGCCAATTTTCATAATTCAGATACCTTTAGTTCTCGAGATATTTCTAATTGACCGTTTATCTGCCGCACCCTATATATTTTTTTAAACTCTTATATCCAAATTGAAGTGTGTGATCTTTTTATTTTAATACATATAATATGTACTGGGCCACCAATTTCAACACAGCGATGGACAACGTAGCACCGGGACATCCAACAACTGTATAAAGATCATAATATATTGTAAACTTAATTTTGTATCTTTGTGCTTAATCACCGAAAACAATAACATTTTTCCCATACATGTAGGTATTTAAATGACTTTATCATAAATCGTTTTTTGTTTCGTAATTTTCAAAAGGTCTCAATTAATGCAATTACCCCATTAGGCAAATTGACAGTGTTTAAATTTATTATACCTATTGAATTACCTGTAGATTCCATCAGCATCCTACCTACACATAAATTATTCAGAGTTTACGTTAACACAATTCTCTTTGATGGCTAATGACGTAGGTACTTTGAAATTATACAATGTTCGAAAAAATCCGCACTTAAATGGTTAGCACTTTCGAAGTCATAAAAAGTCACTAATAAAACTGTTAGATCTTAACTTTTACAGCCTGGATCTTAGTGACCGCGCCATTTTAATATTACTGATTTTGATTTTAGAACTGCACCGTATAAAAGCAAACCAAATAATGAGTTCACATAACGCTTATAAGTATTATGAAGGCCATACACTTCTAATTACGTTTTATTTTTGCATGAGCCCGTTGATAACGTTGTAGACATAATAGTCATTAATAAGATTTGCTGCGTTACCTTTTCTTTTTTTTCAACAGTCTAAAGATATGTTTTGCATTTTATCGTGAAGTGATGATATATCCATACAATGTTACATTCATATATTTTTATACATGTCATTCATTTCAGCGATATACTTGTTTGAAATTTTTTTGAGACTGAATAATAAGCTCATTTATAAACAATCTATTCTTTAGAAAATTTGATATGATATGAAGTTGCAATACCCGCCTATCGCGATATAGAGTTTTTGATGCATTGTTATCTAAGCCTAAAAATCTAAATAAAACAAACAATTTTTCATTAATATGGGGATCTCCTAAACCAGAAAGGATACAGTCTCGGTTGAATTGTAGCAAAGTTGCAAATTTCAGTGCTCTTTTAATGCTTTTAAGAAAACTGATATATTTTCCTGACTTTCGGAAATATTTGGAAAAAAATTAAATTTGCCGATTTCGTTTTTATTTTTTCATCATAAAAGGTATCAAAATATTGAAATCACATTTTCGTGGGCACTTTTTAATCTTTATAATACAATGCAGTTAGTTTTCCAATCCGTACGACTCCGCTTCTGAAAACCATCATTAACTTGAATTTTCAAATTCTAAGTATATATCATACTTAATCAATTCAATTTGTTAAGTAACCCCAAATATGATTAATTCTAGATCAATTGCAATTAAGCACAGTCATAAAGTAAATGTTGATGAGCCATATAGTTACGCGTGAGTGAGCTTACTAATGAAATATTTTTCAATATTTTGAGGAAGGAATGTCAAAAACTACCACGCACTTAGATACACACACACAATTGAACTCTACCGATCGTCAGATTTATCATCAATACGACAAGTGGAGGTAAGTTTTAAATTCGGTTTATTAATGGAGTTTTCACCGAATTTGCTGGTTACAGGCGAATTAATTTTTCTCGGAAGGGATAGTCAGAATACGTACAAAGTGTTGTAGGAAAAATTGGATATATATGAAAGACTCAATATGAAAATCATATCAATGGAAAATTCTCTGGGTTTTATTATACTAACGCCCATAACGTTAAGAATTCATAAACCCAAGTGTAGCTGGCATTTTGCATCCTGAGCACACCAAAGCAACTTACACGTTGGTTTTCAGTATGTTAAAGGAAGCTTTTTGAGTAGAGGGATTTGGAGGATTTGGATACCCTCTAGTTTTCATGACGGATAACTCAAAAGCCGAAAGAAGTGCCTTTTGGCGTTGGCTATGGGAAAATACACATGGATTATTAAAAAGGACAAAGGACAATTGTGTAGGGAAAAAAATTATTGATACATAGTACATATTTTCGCAAAAATATTAAAATAAACGGTTTTAAAGATTAAAACTAACTTTTCCGCATCTGTGGCCCTGAACAATATTCTATCATAAAATTGTTACTTGTTTACACTTCGGGGGATGTATCGTGCTAACAAGCCGAAATTTCTCCAAAAATAACCAAAAATTTAGTATATCTAGTTTTATAGGACCTGCTGTACTCGCTCTAGTCAACTGAAAATCAATCGGGTACATATGTGAGACACCTTGAACAATACTTATTCATAAAGTTGATCAATCGTATACTCTCTGGAGGCTGTATCGTGCTAAAAAACTGAAAATTCTCCAAAAATGACAAAAATTTGGTACTTCAAGTACCACAGCACCCGTTGTACTGGCTTTAGTGAGCTCAATATAAATAGGGTTCATCTTTAAGACGCTCTGAATAATATCCAATCATCAAATTCATCACTTGTATATACTCCGGAGGCTGTATCGTGCTAACAAACTGAAACTTCTCCAAAAATGACAAAAATATCGTACTTAAAGTACTGTAGCACCGGTTGTATTGGCTCTGGTGAGCTGAAAATCAATAGGGCTCATCAGAGAGATGCCCTGACTATTACTACTACAGATATAGCTTATGTACGCATACATGTCTATAATTCTCAGTAATAATATAACAAGAGAGTGAGAATAAATTGAAAATAATTTGACAAATTTTTTGAAAACTTGTTGCCAGGCAATAGTCACGAGAGCCCGCAGGGCTCGAGTGGCTATTTCCAAATGGCAACAAGTTTGAACAAAATCTGTCAAACTATTTTCTAATTTATGGAACTCGCGAGTTATATTTGACTAGATTATTTTTTGATTCACAAATTTTTACAATAAAAAAGATTGTCTTTATTACTGCTTCTTTATAATCATTTTCGTCTTTTCTTTTCATGTTATAAGCCCAATGAAAATCAATGCCAGAGTAGCTGTTGTAGTAAATTGATCCAGAATATAATTTCTTTCTTTGGTGAAGGTCTTAAATTTTCTCCATATAGACTTATTACTTATTAGAGTATTTTTCAAAGTAGTTTCTAAAATCTTTTTTGTTATTTCTGCATCAGAAAGGGTACTAAACCGATGATTTTCACCCATTTTATATATCGCATTGACACAATTAGGAAATTATGTTGACAACTATCTGACACTTGCTAGGCAAATAAAAGCCACAGTGATTATTCCCGAGAATAATCACAAGCGATTTATTCCCACTATAATAATGACATAATTGGTTGAAACTTACCCTTGTGACAAATAAAGAAGCATTTCATTGGTTTTAAGAAACGTCAAAAAATAATCCTAAGAAACTCCTTCCTGGGCCATTACCCAAAAATGCTGCGGAAATTAAACGGAAGTTCATGGCGCTGTAGAAAAGTATAGCGTGAAAACTAGTGAAGGTGAATGTTTTGTTTTTATTAATATTAGATTAGATAGTATTATAGTGTTTTCCCGTGAAAGAAATATTCGGTACTTGTGCGATACGAGCAGTATATACATGGATGGTACATTTTCGCACTGTACAAACTATTTTTTGCAATTATTTACCATTCACGGATTAAAATACGACAACTAGATGCCTTTAGTGGTTTGCATTTTGCCCAACAAACGTGGAGATACGTATACTCAATTATTCAAAATGCTTGTTTCGAAAATTCATAAGTGCTACCCTCTTCACTTCCAGCCCAGTGATATAAATATATATATATATATATATATATATATATATATATATATACATATATATACATATATATATATATATATATATATATATATATATATATTAGTTAAAATATATTTTCGAATAAAGACTTATCAAACTTGACGTTTCGCTCTTATTTTAGGAGCATTTTCAAAAGAATATGTATAAATATTAAAATTAAATTACATAAAATACAGTTATTGTAAAAATTATTTTGAAAAAGTCAATAAAATGTCATGAATGAAGTGTCAATAGTAACAGAATACCTACCTTAGACATTTACGCAACGATATCCCCATTCCCATTCATATTGCTGTTCGTGATATGTGGCCTACAGCAACAATCAATAAATGTCCTTTCGATTTATACCAAATTTTATGACTGACAAATGCATTCAGAAGCAAGGATTCGGATGTTGGTAAATGGATACGATATTTGGATTAACGTATCTGAGCCAAAGTGAAGTTGGGTACTGTTTCTTTTTTGACTTATTTAGCATCAGGCCTGAAGATAATATTAATATAGACCAATATGCGGACTATTTAGTGGAGACCTACATCGAAAATATCACCCCGTTTCCATCAACCATGTGGGCAAAGGAATATCCATTACATTTCATACTACAAATGCTTTTGAGAGTCATTTCATTCTAGATTTAATGCGTCCTTTCATTCAACACATTCATCTATTTTTATTTTTATTGAAAAACTGAGAAAATTTTAAGTAGACACTTACGTACAAATATAAAGTATTCATTTACCAGTAAAAATTAGAGACCGACCAACCAAACAAAAATTAAAAATATTGACGGACTTAAATTCTCAATATTGTTGCGAAATAGCACACTAGTGTAGACCCTGAATCCGACTCTGCCTAAGTCATGTATGAAAGTTAAAATTATGGTGGATGCGCAGAGATTCCTTAGAACTGTTTACGATTTTTTGGGACTATCTTATCTTGACATTGTGTTTGTGACCAGCCTTATCTAGAAAATGCCAGAGAGCCAATTGTATTTGTGTAAGCCGCAATCTAGAATTATCTAGTGAAAAAGGCACTCATATATAAAGGACCGACCAGGGAGAGTTAGTTAGTTTATAATTTGATATCGTGAGATAAACAGTAAATAAGTGAATATAAATTAGTGAAGTGTTTATATAAATTAGTTTAAGTGTATATACTGTGTATATAATATAAATTAGTGAATAGTGTAGTGAATAAATAAATTAAGTTAGTAGACATAACGTGTGTGTATAAATTTATTCCGCGCGAAATAAAAACGTTTTAATAAATAAGAAAAACATTACATTGGTGTCAGGTGTGGGGTAATATAAATAAATTGCTACGTAAAAATGGCCAAGAGACTATGTGACCTGAAAGTGACGGAAGTAAGAGCAGAATTGGAATATCTTGAGAAAGAAACGTCCGGTAAGAAAAGTGAATTAGTAGAAAGATTTAAAGTGGCACTGGAAAATGACGGCTTTGATCCAGAAACAGTTTTATTTAATGACGAGGCTTTCACCTTAATCTCGTCAATTTTTGCTAATATTTCTGCTAACATGGACGAGAAGATTCATGCCATGGAAGAGAACATGGACGAGAAGATTTCTGCTATGAAGAACGATATTTCTGCCATGGAAAGAAAATTTCAACGAATGTGAAAAACGATATTTCTACTATGAAGAACGACATTTCTGCTAATATTAACGACAAGATTTCTGCTTTGAAGAACGATATATCTGCCGATATCTTATTAATGAAAAACGACATTGCCGCTGACGTTGAAAATGAAATTGCGTCTCTAAAGTGTGAAATCGAGAATAATATGTCAACGATGGACGAGAGAATCGAGAATAAAATGTCAACGTTGGACGAGAAATTTGAGAATAAGATTACAACGATGTACGAGAAGATTGAGAATAATATTACAATGATGGACGAGAAGATTGAGAATAATATGACAACGATGGAAGAGAAAATAAAGGAGTTAAAAAACAAGATGACAGATATAAGAACTCAAGACAAGCCAGTGGAAGAAAAGAAGACCGAGCAAACGAAACCTTGCAAGACATAAACACACCCTAAGCTAGAAGACATTGGCAGTTTTACCAGAGTCAAGGCCCCAACGTTCGATGGAAAAATGTCGTGGACCCATTATGTGAAACAGTTTGAACCAGCCGCTAGAGTGAATAATTGGTCCGATAAGGAGAAAGCAGTGCACCTAACTATAGCGCTTCGGGGAGATGCCTTAGATGTACTTCAGACGATACCGCTTGAAGAATCGGATGATTTCGAGCAGCTGAAGAAGAGGTTGGACATGCGATATGGTCACGAACATTTGGAACATTTGTACAGATTACAGCTGAAGAACCGAAGGCGGAAACGTGACGAAACCTTTCAAGAGTATGAACTGGATGTTGCCCGACTAGTTCGATTTGTTTATCCATCAGCACCAGATAACATGGTGGAATGTTTAGGCATCCAGGTCTTTATTGAGGGCTTACGTGACCCCGATATGCAGAGGACGCTTCGTTTAGCCCATCCGAAAACACTAGTCGACGCATTGACTGCTGCTCTTGAATATGAAGCAGCCACGATGGCTTCCGGATGCAACAAAGATAGGACCATACAGGAAGAAGGTGACGATGACAGACTTGACCAGATCGTCAACTTGTTGTAAGGTATGGTAGACAAGAAGCCGAAGAAAATCAGGTGCTGTAATTGTGGCACGCTAGAGCATGCACGCAGTTCGTGTAAGCGTCCTACGACTCCTGAAAATCAACATCCTCTTAAATGCAAAGCAGCCACGAAGATCTCGCGGTACAACAAAGGTAGGACCATCCAGGAAGAAGATGACGATGACAAACTTGACCAGATCGTCAACTTGTTGAAAGGTATGGCAGATAAGAAGCCGAAGAAGATCAAATGCCGGAAGTGTGGCGAGCTAGATCACGTACGCAGTACATCTAAGCGCCCCAAGACTCCTGTAACCCAAGAACTCCAGTCACAGGGGAAATCAGACAGGGGTGAACATCCAGCTGATGTGAATCACCGAAAAGCCAACTCTTTGCCTAGACGGTCATGCCCTGTACATTATTCACAATGCAACAAGTCGAAATCTAAGGCAGTTGCAGTTTCAAGAATTACAGTAGGCAATGAAGAATAGTCACCCACCAGGATCAGAGAAGATTAGGAGAATGATCCTTACCTAAAGAAGATTCGGCAGTGGAGGGAAGAAAATCGGCGACCTACCTGGCAAGAAGTATCAAGATTTCCACCGAAACTCGAGGCGTATTGGCCTCAGTGGGACTCCCTTGTCCTGGAAGAAGGGCTGTTGAAAACAGTCCTTGGAAACGATGATGGTTCCGAGATGTGGAGACAGCTAGTTATCCCTAGAACGAGAGTAGCTGAAGTACTGAAGAAGTTACACGACAGTCCATCGGGAGATCATCTGGGAGTGAAGAAAACCCTTCAGCGAGTCCGTGAAAGGTTTTATTGGAAGAACAGCTCCGACGATGTGAAAGACGTGTAAGAAATGTACGACTTGTGCTACGAGTAATGGACCACATTGCAAGAGAAAGGCACCTATGAATCAGTATAATGTTGGAAGCTCTTTCGAAAGGATTACTTTAGACATCGCTGGACCATTTCCGACGACAGAAAATGGTGGTAAATACATCCCGGTTGTAATGGATTATTTCACAAAGTGGGTGGAAATTTACGCTATCCCGATCAAAGAGGCCACAACTGTCGCGCATATATTGGTGAAATAATTTATCAGCCGATATGGAGTGCCCTTGGAAGCCCGCAGTGACCAGGGAAGAAGTTTCGAAAGCCATCTATTCCAGGAGATTTGTGACAAGCTGGGAATGAAGAAGAACAGGACAACAGAATTACATCCACAGTCAGATGGAATGGTCGAGAGAATGAACAGAACTATTGGAAAATACCTGTCCAAAGTGGTTTCCAGCAATCAGAGAGATTGGGACCAGTATCTTTCCCTATTCGCATTGGCTTATAGATCTGCCGTCAATGAGTCCACGGGTGAAACGCCCGCGTAAATCCTGTTTGGACGTGAAATGAGGCTTTCTTGTGACCTGGAATTTGGCTGTCGGCCTGGAGAAGATTTAGCAGGAGAAGACTACGTGATCCAATTGAGAAGAAGGCTGGACGATACTCATGAATTAGTTCGAACAAATCTTCAAGTTGCCAACGACAGAATGAAAAGTCGGTACGACACGCAGGCCACAGTAGGCGGTTTTAAAGAAGGGGTCAAAGTATGGTTACACAACCCAACGAGGAGAACAGGATTTTCCCCAAAATTACAAAAACCCTGGGAGGTCCATACTTAATCAAGAAAAGGATCAATGATGTTATATATCGCATAAGCAAGATCCCCAACGGAAAACCAAAAGTAGTTCACCAAAATCGACTAGCGTCATTCGAAGGAGACCATGACCTAGAGAAAGGAGTAAACCGTATTCGAGATGTGTCTGACCCTACCTTCGATGAATTTATGGGCGCGTATGGAGGTACCGGGAAAGCTAGATATGGAGTCACTACAGAACAACTACATTATTTTTTCACTCTCCCGGAAGATTATTCACTGGCATACAACATCCCCGTCCGTCTCAAGAACGCACGAGGGTTGGCATCCGCCTTTCGAAAGTAGTTCGGGCAATTAGAAAAACTTGAAGACCAGATTCCAGCCGCTGGCAAGACACTGAAACTGAAACATAATTCGCGGTACGTCTTCTACGTGGTAACTAAAAATGAATTTCAAGATCGATATACCTACCGCGATGTGTGGGAAGCACTTCGAAACCTCCGAGACCATGTTTTAGAATCCACCGTGAAGAAACTGGCTATGCCTAAGATAGCGAGTAACCATCTGGATTGGCGAGTCATCAGGAACATGGTAGATGTTATCTTCCAAGATACCGGTGTCCAGATATTAATTTGCAGCCACATCCCCCGTTATCAGTATCCTATGAAGACGGTGACCTGTTATTTCCATAAGATCGGAAAGTGTAGAAATGGGGCCAGTTGAGGATTCAAACATCCAGTCTCGACTACACAAAAGTTCCAGGAGGAACTTCCATTTAAGGAGGGGGTAATGTTACGAAACAGCACACTGGTATAGTCCCTGAATCCGACTCTGTCTAAGCCATGTGTGAAAGTTAAAATTATGGCGGATGCGCAGGGATTTCTTAGACCTGTTTACGATTTTTTGTGACTATCTTATCTTGACATTGTTTTTGTGACCAGTCTTATCTAGGAAATGCCAGACAGCCAATTGCTTTTGTGTAAGCCACAATCTAGAATTATCTAGTAAAAAAGGCACTAATATATAAAGGACTGATCAGGGAGAGTTAGGTAGTTTATAATTTGACATCGTGAGATAAACAGTAAATAAGTGAATAAAAATTAGTGAAGTGTTTATATAGATTAGTTTAAGTGCATATACTGTGTATATAATATAAATTAGTGAATAGTGCAGTGAATAAATAAATTAAGTTAGTAGACATAACGTGTGTGTATAAATTTATCCCACCCGTAATAAAAACGTTTAAATAAATCAGAAAAAACATTACAATATGTTAGCGGAACAATTACAAGGCTCGTCACATTGCGCAAGTGTTTGATATTCTTTTTTTATGGTTTACTATGTACATATATTGTAAATACTAATGCTACTCTCCTAATTGTAAATACCGTATTTTTGTATTTCATATGTTAATGCGTAATAAATATTGCATTGTAGTATTCTTTGATTTTTTCCATTTTTCTCATTCATCATGTACTGTGATTTAGAAAAAGATCAATTATTCATAATATCAAAACCTTCCGCTACACGCGCGCGGACTCTCAGCCCTGTCGAATTCCAATTTAGCCGCCATTTCGAAACGCGCTCTTTCCGGGAACTGTCGATTTCGCCTGTCGGGAGTGGACTGAGATCGCTCAGTATCGTTTGTGCGTTTTTGGAAGCTTTACGTGTTGCTGAGTAATACGTGATTGCGGACCGTGAGTCCCGTGCGTGGGAGTTGGAGATCATAGACGAGTTTTTTGTTGGGATCGAGGTGAAATCTTACGTCGATTGAGTGAATTTAACTGTGAATACGGATTTATCGTTGAATATAAGTGTGATTCAATCGTTTATAGTAGATAGGGTGAGTTACTAACCCTTTTTCCTTTGACCTAAGTAAGTAAATTCCAACTTATTCCTATTACATATATACAAAACCCATACTAAGAAAAAAAAGGGAAAAAGTAAGTCAAATGGCGGGAGATAAACCTCCCAAACCTCCTGATAAAAATAATGACAAATACCAAAATATATCACAAATTAATGGAACAAAAATCTTATACACTTCGCATAGCTCTCCCCCGTTTGAGGTATATATTCAGGGAAAGTCAGGTAATGTGGGTAATTTACATATTATGAGTATAGCCAAAACTATCTTTAACTTGAAACTACAAGATGTTATAAAATTCATCAGAAAGGGTAAAAACCGAATGGGAGTCACTTTCAAGAATGCAGAAGCTGCTAACAATTTTATTAATGTGCAAGACTGAGAAAATTAGGGTTATGAAGTATAAACCAAGTCACAATGTACCAAGCAAAGGTATTGTAAGATTTGTAGATATGACCCTTACAGAACAAGAAATAATTCAGTTTACAACAACAAGCATCAATAATTGTAAGGTGCTACATGCCAAGAGAATGAATAGAAGAGCGATCGTTGATGGAAATATAAAGTACATCCCCACAGGCACAGTGTATCTAACTTTTGCAGAAAAAATCATCCCACGAGAAGTGGAAGTATATGGCCTTCAAACCCTGGTAACTCCATATATAAGCCCTGTAATTCAAAGCTATAACTGCTTACTTTATGGACATAGCATAAATCAATACAGAGGCAAAGCAAAATGCAAAAACTTGCAGTAAAAGCCATGACAATGCCTCAAGCTGCAATTTATATTGTATCTACTGCAAAAATAATTATCACTAATCAGTTGATAAAATATGCAAAGAACAAAAAAGACAAAAAGACATTAAACAACTAATGGCAATCTCAAACATCTCATATTACGAAGCTAGCCAACAAATACCATCCAATTCTCCCACCAGCCCACCAAAAAATGACTTAGAGAACTTTCCAACTCTAAGAAAAAAAACTCAAAAGAACAGGCCAACACAATTCAAGTACATGAAAGGAGATTAGCAACAATATCCAAAACTCCCGAAGTAGCATCTTATGTACAAGTAGCCACAACACCCCCAAACAGCAAAAGAAAAAGACAAACAGGCTACGACAAAGCCGCACATACCAAATTCCTAAATAATCCAAATGGCAGATCAGAGATAGGAAACAAAACGACAACACATAGTGAACAGCTCCAACAATTAGCAAGAAAAGAGGAAGAAGAAAAACTCCAACTCGATGTAGTACACGCAATATCATTCTTATCAGAATCCCACATAGAGCTTGTGTTAACGTTTATAGGAAATTTGATTTCAAATAATTAACTTACACCCCAGAAAGAAGTGGGTCAGCTAACAGAAATACACAGCACAAACATGTACACCTCTATCACCATGCACCAAAAAACAAAATACCTCAGGGGACTATATGGACCTGTCTGATCTCCTGTGTAATATTTGAATTCTATTCGCATTCACTCCACTAACTGTAATCCAGTGGAATATACGTTCATACAACTCCAACACAGATAATTTGAAAGTAATCATTAGAAACCATAATCCTGATATAATCCTACTAAATGAAACACGGTTAAAACAAAACTATAATATCTTATGCAGAAACTTTCAAATTGTTAGAAACGAAAGAGCCGATGGCTACGGTGGAACAGCTATTTTAATAAAACA
Organism: Galeruca laticollis; assembly: GCA_963921935.1. Taxonomy (NCBI): domain Eukaryota; kingdom Metazoa; phylum Arthropoda; class Insecta; order Coleoptera; family Chrysomelidae; genus Galeruca; species Galeruca laticollis. The sequence continues at coordinate 151,972,928 of OY998180.1, forward strand.
TACCATCAAATTCATCCCAATAACCTACCAAAGTAACTTTGACAATATAAACTCAAACACAGGCAATACACCTACCACAACATAACATTAATATTCTAAATATATACTGCCCATCAAGCTGAATACTCAGAGTAAATAATTGGATCCATTTTATTCAGGAATTCAAGAAACCCCTACTTATTATGGGAGATCTAAATTGCAACCACACCGCATAGGGGAGCAAGAAAATAAGTATTAATGGTCGAAACATTATTGACTCCTTAGAGTCACTCCATTTAGTATATCTAAATGATGGACTACCAGACTGTCTTCACTGAGTGAGGATAAATCTGTGGTGGATGTGACCCTAATATCTTCTGAGTTGACTCCATATGCTACCTGGGAAGTCCTCCTAGACCCTGGAAGTAGTGATCACTACCCAACCATCTGCAAACTTTATTCCAATAATAAAGACAACCCCAATCAGATAGTAACCACAAAAAGAAACTATAAAAAAGCTAACTAGAACACCTTTTATGAACACATCTGTACAACCCCCAACACCTAACCCACTTTCAATATGAAACATTCCAAGATAATATTATAAAAGCAGCAAATGCGGCAATACCATTTAATAAAATCAAACACAACCAAAAATACAATATTCCTTGGTGGGATAACTCCTGTCAAGTATCCATCAACTGCAGAATATCTGCAATTAAAACATTTACCAACTCCCCTACGATAAAAAACTTTATAGCAGTTAAAAGGACCATTGCTTCTACCAGAAAACTTCCCAAGTCCAAAAGAAAGAACAGTTTTCGCAACTTCTGTGCAAAAATAAACCGTAACTCTCCATTAAAAATTATTTGGAATAAAATCAATAAAGCTTCAAATCGCACCTCACAACAACCTATCAAATCAACTTCCACCTGGCATTCTGGCTCAAGAAATTTTATCCTCCTTATGCCCACCTATCATTACCGAAAACATACAAACATCCATATCAACAGAAATTGAACCATTCTCCTATCAGGAATATAAATTCACAATAGAGTCAAAAAAAGACTCCGCACCAGGTATGGACCAAGTTTCATACTCTATGATTAAGCACATACCAACATCTTTGTCTAAGGATCTACTACAATTTTTTAATGATTGCATGCAAACTGCTACCATTCCACACACATGGAAGAAAACAATTATTCTTCTTCTCATAAAGCCCTACAAAGACAAATCAGTAGCAACGAACTATAGACCAATTGCTCTAACTTCATGTGTGGGTAAACTTCTAGAATCACTAATAAAAAACAGGCTGGAATGGTATGTAGAAAACAAAAAATTTCTCAATCCCCTACAGTTTGGATTTAGAAGGAATAAAGGTTGTATGGACTGTTTAACGTTTCTAACCTCTCATATCCTTATAAATTATTCAGCCAATGAATATACCATAGGCGTTTTTCTAGACCTCTCAGCTGCATATGACACAGTTAATATCCAACTTCTGTACAAAACTTTAATAAACCTAGCCCTACCTAAATATATGATAAACTTAATTTACGCTTTTATAAATAACAGAGTTATATTCGTCCATGACAACTTAGGACAAACAATAAGACCTTTGCCAGCTAATCAAGGTCTAGCCCAAGGATCTCCTCTTAGTCCAATCCTGTTAAATCTCTATACCCTACCTATTTATGATATCCTCCCTTAAAATGTTAATCTTATTCAATATGCATATGACATGGTACTGATAGTTGGTGGATCAAATGTGAGCCAAATGGTAAATAATTTAAATACATTTTTAGAAAAACTCAACACATGGTTAGACACACACAATCTCAAACTATCAACCATAAAATCTCATGCAGTAATGTTTAGTAAAGGAATTATAAAAAGATCTATCCCCAAAATAAAAATAAACTCTGAAACTATTGAATGAGTGGATAAAGTTAAATACCTAGGTATGTACATTCATCAAAACCGTAAATGGAATGCACATATACAATACATAGAAACAAAAATATGTAAAGGACTAAACGTTATGCGAGCTCTCTGCGGTACTTGGTGGGGCTGTGATCCCCTCACACTGAGAATACTTTAGAAAGCAATAGTACTAAGTCACATGGACTATGGTGGCCAGATTTTCAACCTCACAAAAAAGAATAAAACAACGTTGGACAAACTTCAAAACCAGGGATTAAAAATAGTTACAGGCAACATGAATTCAACACCAATCCCAGCCTTATTATCAGAAAACGGTGAAATGCCCCCCAAATATCGGAGGGAATGGCTGAGCTCCAAATACTTAATAAAAAACCTGGCAATATCCAATAACCCTATAATCAATATTCTAAAGAAGCTTAATAACATAAGCAAAAACTCAAGATATTGGACTAACAAAGAAAAACCAACTCTAATACAAATCCTTGACCGGCTACAACCATCTACTAATATGATGTACACAAAAGAAATATTGCCTTGCTATGAATTTGACCTAGAAATTCAGCTAACTCCGTTAAATGTGGCAACTCTTCAATCTAATAAAACTGATGAACTAGCACAAATTCAGTACCAAAAAATTATATGCAAATTTCCGGATCATACAAGAATATTTACAGATGGATCTCTCTATTCCAATGGCACTGCAGGGTTCGGAGTTTACAGTGAAGAACTCAACTATGCATTTTCATCTAGGCTACCAAAATTCACACAAATATGGTTAGGAGAAATTACTGCTATCAACCATGCACTTCAATTCATCTTAAAAACTAACACCACGAAAGCCATAATCTTCTCAGACTCTAAAACTGCACTACAAAAAATATGTAAACCAACTTTCTCCAAAGAAACAAAGCATTCATCAATATTAACTAAACAAGGAATTATACTAGCAAATACTAACGGCTTTAATATCGTACTAGCATGGATCCCAGGTCCCTCTGAAATCAAAGAAAACCATAAAGCTGATCAGCTAGCTAAAACAGGTTGTTCCCTTACAGTTCCAGCGAATATAAAACTGAATTATCAAAACTACCTCCCAGATATCAAGAACAGCATATATGGGCTAAATGGAACAATGAATGGAACCTCATAAAACAGAATAAAAAATCGTTCCATTACAAAGTTGTCGAACAATTACCACTGGTTTAACCAATACAAAAACAGAAGACATTTAACAACAGTTATAAGAATGAGAACAGGACACTATTTAACTCCTTTCCATATGTTTAGAATTGGAATTAAAGATGATCCACTATGTGAATGTGGGCAAATAGGATCACTTAACCACAAAATACTAGAATGTCCAATTAATATATCAAACCGATTCAACCTTTACATAGAGCTATGCAAAACTAAACTTAGCACGCCATTTGATATATGTAGAATTTTAGCCAATTCAAATGATGAACGATTATCAATAATACAACAATTTATAACTATGTTTAAAATATCCCTTTAACTTAATCTTCTCTTTTATAGACCTGGGTTTCTCCACCTATATCCGAGGTAGCATTTCTGGGCGTGTCCAAGCTTGGCCGCTACCCCCAAGCGAGAAAAGTTAATTTCCTGTGTTGTGAAGTCTTACCTTACTAATACCCCAATACTCACCATAAGTAATATAAAAGTGCAATAACTCATAGTACCTATGCTAAACAGTAGTGCAGTTTTGTTTAAGAAAGATATCCATTCTAGAGGGAGGGAAATATTGCCAAGAGCAAGACTTTTTCCCCCCACATGTATAAAACTAGGTAAATTATCCCACAGGATATAGCCCAAAAAAAGGACGAGAAGAAGAAAAAGAGTCCCGCTCGTGTAAATCTGTCCCAAAAAGTGATTCCAAGCAATTTGTTTTTTCTAAGTGTATTAGACAAGGAAAAGTAAGATTTTTATTGTTTTAATAAACTTTTATGCAAGTGAGTTAATTGGCATGAAAGAAAAGTGTTAGTTGATTTTAAAATTATAAAAAATAATTTATTTTTCAGGATGTCTTATGAAAAAGACCAAGAAAATCTACAAAAATGACTGGAGGAAACAATGTTAGAAGATGACGACGTAGAAATTGAGTACGATGACGAGGACGATGATAGAGAGGAAGATCATTTGGAAGAAAGATCGGACGGTTCCGCTTCAGAGCAGCATATTTCAGACACAGAAGAAGAATCAACATCAACATTAAACGGTCCATTTTTTATGGGCAAAGATAAAACCACCAAATGGGCAAAACAACAACCACCAAAAAATTTTAGGACAAGGGCTGAAAATTTAATAAAACACCTACCTTGGCCAAAAGCTGCCACCAAAAATTTGACGGATCCGCTTGATATCTGGAAATTCTTTTTTACTGATGAAATTTTGTACACCATTGTAGAGTATACAAATCAACATATTCGTGCAGCAGCAGAAAATTTTTCTCGTGAAAGAGATTGTTCTCTCACAAATATGTCTGAGATTCAAGCATTAATTGGATTACTCTATATGGCTGGAGTCCTCAAATCAAGCCGGTTACACGTGAGAGATTTATTCAGTACTCAGGGAAGTGGTGTGGAAATATTTCGTTTAGTTATGTCGGTAAACCGATTTCAGTTTCTTCTTAGACATTTGAGGTTCGATGATGCTGAAACAAGGGATGACCGAAAAAAACTAGATAAGTTGGCCCCTATTAGGGAAGTGTTTGATGTTTTTGTAAAGAAGTGCAAAGACGCGTATTCTCCTTTCCATTATGTAACAATTGATAAAAAATTAGAGGCCTTTCGAGGACGCTGTGCATTCAGACAATATATTCCCAACAAACCCAACAAGTATGGAATAAAGATCTATGCCTTAGTAGACTCAAAGTGGTATTTTGTAAGTATTCTGGAAGTTGTCGGTAAGCAGCCAGTTAGCAATGCAGCAAATGCAGTAGTTGAGAGACTATGTGAATTTATAAATGGTTCTGGAAGAAACGTTACCACTGACAACTGGTTTACTAGTATACCATTACTGGAGTCCCTTCGATCTAAAAAACTGACCCTTTTGGGCACAATACGCAAGAACAAAAGAGAGTTGCCAGAAGAGTTTTTCCGCCCAGTAAAATCACGGACAGTTCAGTCTAGTGTGTTTGGTTTTCGTGAACATGTAACTCTAGTATCCTACAAACCTAAACCCAATAAAAATGTATTACTGGTATCAAGCCTACATCATGATGATAACATTGATAAGACAACAGGAAAACCAGAAATGATTATGGATTACAATAACACTAAAGGTGGGTCGACACTGTTGACAAACTTTGCGTTGTGCAAGAAATACCCGAAGATGGCCTATGGTCGTGTTTTATTCATTGCTGAATATTGCTGGCATCAATACTATGGTGATACACAAGTGTAACAGTGCAAATAACATGAGAAGAAGAGCATTCTTGCGGAATCTGTCTTTACAATTAGTGGACAATCACTTACGTCAACGAGCTCAACTCACTTGTTTGCCTAAACAACTAGCGTCAAGAATTAGAGAATTAACCGGATATGTGGAACCACAACAAAGATTAGCAGCACCAAATGAAAATAATGTTCCCAGAAGAGGTCGTTGTGGTTTCTGCGACCGAAGAAAAAATCGACCTACAAAATACTTCTGCATAAAATGTGGAAAATGCATGTTTTTGGAGTATTGTACTTTTATATGTTCAGAATGTGTATAAATGATGTTGATTAAATATAAATGTTTAGTAATACTAATTTTTTATACTCCATCAACATTCAGAGCCTTGTTTGTGAAAAAAATTAACGTGGACTCACAGTCCGCGCGCGTGTACTTCTGTTAAAAACAGGCAAGCGTGTAGCGGAAGGTTAAAAACACCAAGTACTTGTAACATTACGTAATAGTTATTTAACGAACAAGTGTATTAATAAGGGTGATTAACAATCGCCATTTTAATTCACGAGTTCGTTAAAAACATTTCCGTTGACCGTCCTATTCAAAAATGAAGATATCTTACTTTCAATTTCTATTCATTTAACGCTAACCAACAATCACTATTTCCTATTTATATTAACTCAATTCAAAATTAGTTTAATCTTCCTTAGTGGTAGTTTTATTATTGTAAACATTAATATTCGAAATTACACTATTACAAACTCCGCCTGGGACAGGCGTTGGGTGGATTGAGTAGCCCAACAACTGTCACTGCCGGTCCCAAGCCCGGATAAAGGAGGAGGGTTCTTGGGCGAGGTTAGCAGCCTACCCAAGGTAAAAATCACTACCGCTCACAGAACTGAAGCAATAGCCTCGGATTACGGACAGTCACAACGGATAACGACCCAAGCAAGGAATAAGGACCGACGATTCAGGAAACGGAAAATAACAAGATTGGCATGCTGGAACATAACATCATGGAATGGCAGAGACCAGGAAATCACAATCGAAATGAAGAAGCACAGACTCGACATATGTGGAATATCAGAAACAAGGAAAAAAGGCCAAGGCACCTCAAAATTTGAAGAGTACATCTTAATATACAGTGGAGTGCCCAAACAGGAAAGAGCACACTCAGGATTTGGAATACTACTGCATGAGAGGTATAAGCACAATATCGAAAGCATAGAATACGTAAACGATAGAATATTAAGAGTGTCCATCAAAATCAATGAACTCACCACCCACCTCGTCAGCACATATGCTCCTGATACATCACGAACCATTGAAGAGTCTGAAAACTTCTATCTGTCACTGCAAGATACTATCGACAAACTCGACAGAAGCCACAAACTCATTGTCTTCGGAGATCTTAACGCCCGAATTGGAAATGATATAATACCCAATCTGAAACAAAAATTCAACGAGCCAATTACCAACGAAAATGGCGAACTTCTTATAGACTTTTGTGCCAGGAACGAGTTAAGAATTAACAACACATACTTCCAACAGAAAGAACAGCACAAATACACTTTTGCCAACACAAGAGGACAACGCTCCATGATAGACTTTGTCATAACCAACAGAGCAATCACACCCTCTCAAATATTAGACGTAAGGGCTCTAACATCAGCCAATCTAGGAACAGATCATAAGCTTGTATTATGCAAAATGTTAATGGAGCAACCTCGTAAAGTTGTAAAGGAGCCTATCTACATAAGAAAATTCAATATAGAATCTTTGTCTACCGAAAGCACAAGACAGCTTTACGAAATTAGATTATCAAGCAAACTGAATAACATCTGCACATCAGGTGAAGTTGAAGAAGGCTGGCAACAAATAAAAACATGCATAACAGAAGCTGCAACAGAATCGATGGGGGAACGCACAATCAACATAAACGCCAACAAGAGCATCAAGTCATGGTTTTGTAAGGAAGTGAAGGAACTGGCAGATATGAAACGTAAAAGCTACCTATTGTATTTAAATTCACCAACAGAAACCAATCGAACGAGATACGTTGAAAACAGAAACAAAGCCAATGCATCTATCAGAGCCATAAAAAGGGAACACTGGAGACGATTCACCAGTGAAATGGAACACGACCTTTATGGAGCCCAAAGAAAGGTTTGGAAGATGCTGAAAAACAGAAAAAACCAGTAAATAAATACGTTCAAACTAAAAACATATCACCTGACATCTGGGAAAAATATTTTACAGAGCTGTACCAAGATGAAGAAACAACTGATACATGGGTGAATGGAGACGAAACACCCGATGATGTTTTGATAACAGAGGAAGAGCTGAGAAAAAGAATACAAAAGCTGAAAAACAGGAAAGCCGCGGGTACAGACAACATCCCGAATGAATTGCTAAAATATGGGGGAAAGAAACTCGTCGAGAAGTTGCTAACTCTTTTCAATAAAATTTTAAATACATCACAGATTCCCGAAGATTGGCGCAGCAGCATCACTATTCCCATCTTCAAAAAGGGGCAAAAGACAGCACCTGAAAACTACAGGGGCATAACCCTGCTAAGTACGTCCATGAAACTGCTCACTAGCATCCTAAAAGACAAATTGGAATCACGTATCAAGAATAGAGAGGAACAGCTTGGTTTTCGAACAAACAGGTCAACAACGGACGCTCTCTTCATAATGAAACAACTAAAGGAGAAATCAATAGAGTTTAACAAGCCTGCTTACATCTGCTTCATAGACTTAACAAAGGCATTCGACAAAGTGCGCTTGACAGACGTCCTACAAATTCTAACAAAAAGACAGTCCCCGTCCCAAATCACCAAACTAATTAAAAACTTAAACACTGGAAATGTGACAAAGATCAAGTCAGGAGAACAAACTACATCCAACATAAAAACACCAGGCGGAATTAGGCAGGGTGACAGCCTGAGCCCTTTCCTTTTCAACCTCTTGATGGATGAAATAATACAACAAGTCACATCCTTAGATTTGGGGTACAGAATGGGCCACTCAAAAATATCTATGGTCTGCTATGCAGACGACGCAGCTATTATAGCAGAAACGGAGAACGATCTTCAGAGACAGCTGTTTAAATTCTATCAAGTCAGCCAACAACTCAACATGGCAATTTCAACATCAAAAACCAACATTCTCCAGAGAACCTGTCAGGTGTAAAGCGGTTGTAGAGGATAAGCCAATCGAGCAACTCAATGTCTTTAAATATCTAGGCATGGACATCTGCAGCTACCACGATCCGGCGAAAGAAGTAAGAAGTCTCATAACTAAAGCAGCAGCTCTGTCAGGATGTCTTAGAGATGTGATATGGTCAAACCAGCACATGGGAACAGATAGCAAGATGAAGATCTATAAGACTTGCATCAGACCTATTATGACTTACGGAATAGAAGTACGCGAAGACACAAATAAAACAAAAAGCATGCTGCGCTCGGCCGAAATGAAAATCCTACGAACTATCCTAGGGAAGACTAGACGGGACAGGATAAGAAACACTGACATACGAGTCCAATGCAGCATAGTAGACATAGTCAGATGGGGCAGACAGAGACGAAGAGAATGGTACGCGCACGTACGAAGAATGGACGAAAACAGATTACCGAGAATAATGATGGAAAGCAAGCCACACGGAAATCGCCCACCAGGAAGACCCCCAAAAAGGTGGCAGGAAAGCTGGCAGTCCACCTCGCAAGAAACCATCCATAGACGGCTTCAGCAAGCAATAGACCAATAGGTCTATTTAAAAGAAGAAGAAGAAGAAGACACTATTACAGAAATTAAAGGAAGGAGTTGATAAATTATTATCTGCAGTATAGCATTTTAACAAATTTATATTCAAATCTTCTTGGTTGTTGATTTGTATGTCAATTGAATTGAAATAAAAATTTACGTTACAATTTAGATCGTTTTATCACATGAGAAATATACAATCCACTCAATCGAACCAGTACATGCGAAATTCATTGAAAGAAATATTAAGGTAAACAGTTGCCTACATTTTTTGTTGTTTCTGGGTTGCAAATAATAAAATCGTTGATTAATAGAAAATCATTCGTTAATAGGGGTCATTAATGAACGAGTTTGAGGGCGTTAAAATACATCATAAATGGACGGTCGATGGAAAAGAGATATTACATACATATTATCTAGTCAGTGCAGTGTAGAGGCAAAACGTTGCTGTTTTCTTTATAAAACACTCATCAGAACCAAAATGAAGGATAAAACAACGTTTAAACCTATCGGATCCGGAGTAGTACCACAAGTCAGCGTTCTGGAGACATTAATGTATTTCATCTAAATGGACAAAAAAACATCTTTTTTGGAGCCTAGAATTTACAGATTAGAAAAAAATGGAATTATTGATTAATCACCTTGTATAGTTTTAATTATTTTGGTGAACTAAACATTTACTAAATGTTTCTGTTGTACTATGTGTATATATTTCAAAAGATTTAATGTTGTTTTTTTGTACAACATATCATAGTTTTTATCCAGATAATTTTCAATCCGACATTTAATGAATTCTTGTATCGACGAAATGGATTCGAAATCCCAGTAATTTATAGTTTATGTAGATATCACATGGTTCCAAGTAACACATACATCCTATTCCAACTAAAACAAAAAATATGTATTGAAAACGACTTTCCTTGCTATAAAAGGTATTAAATTACACTTCATCAGAAGACATCCTAACCGAGGAGCAAAATTGATATAAAATACGCTACCATGGATGTAAAGAACATTTGATCATAAACAGCTGCGTGATATTAAAACAAGCGGTAAAGAAAAATATAATTACATGCTTCATTACGGGCCTTTGATATTGTGCCACACACAAGGCTTTACTGAATATATGAAAGATATTTTCAACTATACTTAACAAGAAATATTCAGATATTATGAACATATAAGATGAGATAATAAGCGTATATCAATATTTCATTTCGATACACTGAGTACAACATTCTAGTCTTAGGCGTCTATTCTGTAATATTTCGTTCAGCAAAGGTTTCGTTTACAAACGATTGGAAGTCTGAACGAACATTTTTGAAATATTATACTGTATCTCTTTTGTTGACCATTTTCTGCTGTTAACGAAAAGTGGACGTTTTCAAATGGGTAGTAGAGCAAAATATCACAGCGTTGTCAGATTTTTGAATTACGTAATGATTAAGTGATGAAGACCGTAGCTAATATCCATTCTATATAAATACATATTTGTTAATGTTTTTAAAATTCACATTACTATGGTATTTGTTCCCAAAGTTCTTTGTTGCTCCTCCACCATTGAAAAATATGTAGTTTCCTACTTCGCTTACAAACTTTCCTTTTTGTTTTGTTTCTTGAATTGCCAATATATAAATTTGATCTGTCTATTTCCTGCGGTAAAATTTTTAGTGCTCCTTTAGCGTACGTACCTCTTACATTCCAAGTTCCTATTTTTAATATTGCTTTTTTCTCCCTGTTCGTTGATTCAATTTTCGTTTCCTTTTTCATTGCATGGTTCAATTTCCTTTCTTCCGCTCTCCTGTCTGTGATTTGTGCTACTAGTTTTTTGTGTTATGTTTTGTTTCCTTTCTTCTTGCTTATCTTCTTCCACGTTCCATCTCCATTCCTGTAATTCCCCTTGTCCTTCTCTTCTTTTGCGTTCATTCCTCTGTATTATGGGTTTCTATTTTCACTCCTTCTACAACAACATTATTTTTTCTTTTCTCATTTTCCAATCGCTCTAATCTATTGTCCATTTCTGTTAAAATTTTCTTCATTTGGCTCAAGTTTCGTTTAGCCGAAATCAGTTACATGGAATATCGGTTTATAGGATGATTCTATACAAGAAAGCTAGCACTACATAATTTGATTTTTGCCGCAGAAATTCTTCGTTTCTGAGAAACCTCGAATTTTTAATTTTTCTACTATTAACTAAAATTCGAAACTTTACGGTGTTTTTAATAGTTTTCTTGTTATAGAATGCCGTAAAAACATTCAATATAACGATGTGAACTAATTTTTATTCGAAAATGTATTTTTATCACAATGATTTTTATTGATTTTTCCGGGTGCCGAAATGTGATAGGAAGATAAAAACTACATATTTTTGTTTGATTAATAATTTGCTATACATTTTCTATATAACTTTTTCCGCGGAAATCTATCATAAGGGCGGTGTAATAGAATATCTTCAATATTTCGAAGTTTTCTATAGTATTCTCGACTTTTTTACATACTTTCGGGATCGGGGAGTGAAGTGGGGTGCTGGGTGGGGAATATTATATATGTGCGGTTTTTTTACATTTATTGGATATTTTGACCTTCTTACTGCGCCTTATAATTCACAGAAAATCAGATTTCGTTTGAAATATTATTTATTTTTGAAATTGCCATATTCTAAATGGATACAACGAATAAGCTCCATGAATGGATCAAAGTTATTTTTTTTGCAATGGCGTCGCCATAAATATTCGCGAAGGCGATCTGCGAATTCATCTGGTGGAATGTGTTTGCCTTTTAAAATTTTTTTGGCAGCAGACCAGCATGACTCAATTCTTTGAGTATGGATACCTTCCTTGGTAACAAATTCCTCACTTATCATAAGCTTTCCACATATCTGAATGGATAATGGAGCCCCTTTTCACATGTTGCTCCAGTATGGAGATTAGGGTTGTCGCATCACGTTTGTTGTCAGGACATATCACTAGTCTGAGGTCTTCTGAACCATTTGCTATCATGCCAAATACCCAGTGACCTTCAACTATTCTTCCTCTATTATACTTTCGAGACCCGAATTTCGATTCATCCATCTAAAATGTTTCATTAATATTATTTAATTAAATTGATAGATACTTATTATTGATTTTACCTGCACGATAATATTTGGACCTCCAATTATCGGCAGATTTGTTTGCATTTGCGGAAATGCACTTGTAACCATTTCACGGCAATATTTATGTCTTGCCGCAAGCGTTGCTTTCGACAAATGGATTTCCGAATCTGGACGTGTTGTACCAAATATTATCCGTTCGTACGACTCGTTGTGTGCAATACCAAACAAGACTCTAAAATATTTAATAATATTGTTATGAGTTTTTTAAAGAAGAAAAAAAAACGTATTTCGATTTTGGGAGACAAATGGATGTGTTCACACCATGTGTTTTTTGCGACAGTTTCATCTGGACGACACTTTGCTGATTTTGAACAACGGTATATGCTCAGATATTTTTCTCCATGGTAATACTGGGAAAAAATATCAGGTTTGTTACCATGTCTTTTACATTTGGTATTACGTAAGGGGCGTTTAAGCAACAAACCATGTAAAAGACCGAATTCATAAGCTTCTTGTCGCGAACGAGGAAGAGTTATTTCTACAACATGAGTCAACATTTTTGTAAATAATATGAACGAAATGATCTAACTCAACTGAATATAGAATATTAAATTCACATATATGTACAATGTATACAGATCTACCTTTTATGCTTTGTCAGGATTGTCGTTTTTATGCTTTATTGACAATGTTTTCAAAATTTTCGTATTTATTGACCATAGCGATATTAAGTTGATAAGAATAGATATTATTCATTGATCTGTGTTAAAGGTCGGGAAGAGGATCACTGTATAGTGCTGAAACAACGCAATTCCGCGGATTTTCATTTTCGTATCGGCGCTTAGAAATAAGCCTACAATATAAAATAACATTAATTTTTCATGTATCTCATTTCGTTTCTTCTAAACCGCATTCAAAAAATATACTCCCTGAGGTATCTAAATGACAAAATTTTTTAACAGATTTCGGCTAAACGAAATTTGCCCCCTTCATTTTACTGTTATCCTCAGATAACTTTTGGTTTCCTTTCCTCAGTTGTTTTATTTCTTCCCGGTATTCTCTTTGTTCTTCTCGCGGTTTCTTGATCTCCTCGGCCAATTCCTCCACTTTGTCCCCCATCTTTGTCATCATATCCATCATTTTCTCTATACTAGCTTCTAGGTTTCTCGAATTATTTATCGGCGACCTCCCTGTTTTTTTGCTTTTCTTATATGATTCCTCTTCAGTATCCCCGTCATCCTCTCTGTCGCTTCTTCTCTTTCTGTAATATTCATCATCGCTCATTTTTAATTCGAATTGACTTTCTTTAAAATTTCTAAGCCCGTTCCTGTCTTAAATATTTCGTTCACCGCAAAAAAGGTTCCGATTGTTTGGTTTTAATTACAAATTAATTGTTCTTATCGCTATCACACCGCAAAAAAAGCCCTCTCCCGGCTATCCCGTCGGACCTTGGACCTTTATCGATGATATTTAGCTGTGTTTTAAATTATAACTTTTATAAATAAACTATGCTAATCTTACTTGTAACTAATAGAAGAATTATCCACTTGACACGTTAAACTGTTATTTACTACGAAAAACTATTTAGTTGATTTAATTACTCGTAATTCTCCTGAAAAACGAAGTTTATTACGGAGCAAAAATCAACTTAACCTTTCGGATAGATATCAGGACAGGGAACAGGATTTATGATAGCCAAATACAATGCAGGGATAGTTAAAACATTCAAAGCGATATCAGAGCGAATGTGTTACTTGCAAATTAATACAGACATAGAAAATATGAGCATTTTAAACATACACGCACCAACAGAAGGGGAAGAAGATGAAATAAAGGAAAAATATTACGACGAAATGGAAGAAGCGTTCAACATGATGCTAAAGAAAGACATCAAAATAATAATAGGCGACGCCAACGCAAAAATCGGCAAAGAGAGAATGTATGTACCAGTAATTGGAAAATACAGCAAACAAGACAAAACAAATAATAATGGGAAAAGACTGATTAATTTAGAGATGGGGCTAGTTATTGCCAGCACAAAGTTTGAACATAAAGAAATCCACAAATGAACATAGTTAGCGCCAAACAAGAAGTACTCCAATCAAATCGACCACTTTTTAGTAGACTCGAAAATAATACAAAACTGTAAACAAAGAAAGGAAAAGCAAAGGTGCATACCAAAAAGAAGGCTACTGGTGGAAAGGCTTATAGATAACAAAACAACAAAAAGAAAATACGAAGAAGAATTGAAGAAAACCCTAGAACAACAACAGAACCACAACGTAAACGACGAATAGAGACATTTAGAGGAAACTATAAAAAAGACTGCACAGAAAATAATACCACCGAAAATAAAAAAGGGAAAAGGAGAAGAATGGTTCGATGCAAAATGCAGAGAAGGAAATAAAAAGAGAAGTCAAGCCACACAGAAAATGTTACAAACTTGTACATATAAAGACAGAAGACAATACGAAGAACAAAGAAGAATAACAAAGAACATATGCAGGGCAAAAAAGCGAAAAGGAATGGAGGACAAGAACTTTTACCAAGGAATATAATAAAGAGAAAACTGGGCAGAGGACCATATGTATAAAGAACAAAAAAGGAGAAATAATAATGGATGAAAGCGAAATGGTACAAAGATGGAAAGAGTACTTCAAAGAAATATTAAATAAAGAAAATGAGAACGAGCAGCGGGAGGAGCTTACAACCCAAAATAGACATAACGACGTACAGATATCACCACCATCGAGAGAAGGAATCTCAGAAATAATACAGAGACAAAAGAACGGCAAATCTCCTGGAGAAGATGAAATAGAGCCAGAGCTGATAAAATACGACGGAGACGCACTAAAGACGAAGATCTACCATTTGATATCGAATATATGGGAACAAGAGACAATGCCAGAAGCGTGGGAAACCTAAATAGCGGTACCAATTTATAAGAAAGGGAAAACGGACGAATGCAGAAACTATACAGGGATCGCTCTACTGGAGACAGTGTATAAAATCATGGCCAAAACCATAGAAAAAAGGTTAAAAGAATATGGAGAAAACTTGTTCGGAGGCTATTAGAGTGGATTTAGATCTGGAAGCTCAGTCATGGACCATATTTTACTCTGAAGTAAACGCAAAGAATGGGGTACGAATACGATCTACCAATCTTTGCCATTTTTATAGACTTCCAAAGGGAGTATGACAGTAAATAGAAAATCTTTATGCAGTGTTATGAATGATCTAAGCATCCCAAAAAAACTGATAAGTCTTACCAAAATGACACTCGAGCGTACAATAACTAAGATGAAAGTGAACCAAAAAACATCAGAAAGCTTTGAGACCAATACAGGATTAAAACAAGGAGATCCGTTGTCACCACCTTCTTTAACATTGTATTAGAATGGATAATACGCAAAACCGGCATGAACAGGGCAGGGACACTGAAAACTAAAACAACACAATTACTGGCATACACGGACCATGTAGTACTACTATCAATATCAGAAAACGAACTGAGAAAAATATGCAGACCGTTCATAGACACAGCAGAGACAATGAACCTGCGAGTCAATGAAGACAAATCGAAGTTTATGAAAATGGCAACATCTCAAAGGAAAGGAGCAATGAGGAATTTTCCAATACAACTGAATGGACAAAAAATAATGAACTTCGAACAAGTCCAAAGCTTTGTATATCTAGGTGTGGTTATCAAGAACGACGGCGACGAAGGAGGGAATTTAGAAACTAGGCTGATGAAAGGAAGTGAACAGACAGGAGCATTGAACAAGATATAAGTTCAAAGAAGATCTTCAGAAAGACAAAGCTACACCTATACAAATCAGTAATAAGACCAACAGTAATCTACGGAAGCGAAGCGTGGATACTTTACAAAGCAGAGAAAGACAAATTAGATAGATGGGAAAGGAAAATACTCAGGAGGACATTAGGGGGGAAAATGGGGAGATATGTGGCTAAGAAGAACGAATAATGAAATACAGAATTTATTTGGGGAAGCAGAACTGAGTAAAATACTAAGATCCAGAGGAATAGGTTGGCTGGGGCACATACAGAGAATGCCAGATAGTAGAACGACCAAAAAAATGATTGATATAGAACAAGCCGGAATAAGAAAGAGAGGCAGACCAAAGGAAAGATGGTATGTAGAAGCGATAGAAGACCTAAGAGAGAGCGGAATCCAGGACTGGAAAACGAAGGCAAAGGATAGGAAGGAATGAAAGGAAATCACTTCCAAGCTATGGGCCTAAAAGGCCTGCGTGTAGCACTTATATATGGTATTTAATATACTGCAGAAACTTATAAATGTAAATAATAAAGGACCGTGATTGTTTTTACGTTTTTCATGTCAATACTTTCACCAACTTTGAAACAGTGTGACAACGTTGTTCAGTAGGAGTAGAAGTCAGTACAAAATATATTTAAACGAGGTAGAAAATAACATGTTATTTGAAGAAAACAAATATTCGGCAGACGAACCGGACTATTTAAAAAAAATCTGGAAAAGTTTGACTCAGAAATTAAATAATTCTGGTAGGCCTGTAAATGATGAAGTCGGTTGGAAAAAGGTAAGTTATACCTACTACAAAATCACTATTCTTTTATATTAATTTTCCAATAACAAATGCTGTGGCTGAGTTCTCCGAAATCTATACATGTTTGAAAATGTTTTTTCTGGGAGGAAAAAAGGATTAAAATTATCCCTTAATTGCCTCATAATTCGATTATTTTCTCTCCTAAGAATATATCAAAATAATTATATATATTTTTTAATATCCTTCGATCAATTTTCTCTTCAAAATTTCCATAATTTTCACAGAAATAATTAATGTTATTACAAAAATATACAACTTTTGATACCCAATGTCACGTTTCTGGCTGTCGTTTATGAACGGCGATTTCTAACGAGGAATTCGTTAGCTTTTGGATACTGAATAACAGTTATCGTTTGTAAACGACAATCGTTCATCAACGGCATCGTACATACTTACAGAATAGACGCCTCAGATCTCATTCACTTAAGAATCTCAGCTAGCCAGGCGCAAATTTTGGCCTTTTTAAAAATTATTGTTATATTTCTATTGTTTTACTATAGTTTTTGGAGTCTTTTACAGTTTATGTGGTTGGACAAGGGTGCTATAGTGCTATACGTGAATTTAATGGCTTGTGTGCTTTAGAAGTTTCTATAATATAAATCTTTTTCACATGAAATTGTTATATTCTCACCAATATTTTCAATATTATAACAATTTCATGTGAAAAAGGTTTCTGACCAAAAATATTGTTAGTTATTTTAGTTTTTTGGGTTAAGATGAAAGGAAAAAAATTCGAAAATCTTCTTCATCAGGCCAATGTTTCGGCTTTTTTGATTAAGCCATCATCAAGGCGTCTGCAAAAATACAAAAATGTACTTTTTTCTATAAAATTGAACATGAGGCGTATAAAATATAACAATATGAAAAGCGCATTGTTTTTCCACAAAGACATTCGAATTTACGTTTCTCGTGTACAAATAAAATAGATTTTACACGTATATAGAAAGTCATAAAAATAAAATATTTCAAAAGCATATCTAAATTAGAAAAGTAAAGTGGTATAATATATAGTTGAGAGCCACAGGAATCAATTTCATGAGCATTTAAGTAAGGGATGAAGGTTTGAAAACAAAAGTTCAAAAAAATTAATAATTTAAAGTATCGGAAAGTGATCATTTGAATTCCAATTCAGGTCTATTTTAATTATTTGTTGGTAAATTATTATTATTTGATAGTCTTCTTTTTCTCGGCTAAGCATGGTGCGAACTAAATAATATGAATGGAACGTTGTCGATAGACAAAAAGTTCAAAATCAAGTTTTTAATTTTTTACTTTGACCAATCTCTTACTTCTGTGTATAAGAGGTGTTTAAAAAATTCAATATATTTTTTGGAATTAAGGATTGTTAAGAAAACCGTCTTTTCTAAAAATTTGTTTGTTGATCTAAAACAGTAACTTCCCCAAAAATAAAAGAGTTGTTTTCTGAATGAGAATGTTGAGCTAATGATGATACTAAAGATTTCTTTCCTCCATCCCTTCGATGTTCACTCATGTCAAATATCTTTTCGTCTCTCCGACGTAGCATTTATCAAAATTGTTGCAAGGTATTTTGGAAACAACACTTTACTCTAACTCAACAGATGTTTTAGTTTTAACTTTAGAGAAAACTATTTTCTTGACAGTATTTTCACTTTTTAAAGCTATCCGGTGGTCTTTATTATTCAAAATTTCACCTAATTTTTCAGAGGCCATGGACGTACGTTATCTTATGGTGACTTACAAGAATATACCTGTTGATATTAGGGTTAGGATTTGGTGAACGGAATATTATTTGGTTTGGTAATGTGGTCGGAAAACTATTTCGAATATATATGTCTTGAGTTTTTAAAAATTTTGACTGAAATATTCATCTCTACAAATATTTTCTATTCTATATTTAAGGTTGTTAACAATATTTCCTTTTTGGCTTATAGGGCGTTGAGAGTAAATATTTAGAAATCTCTCTGAAAATGTAGGCTTATGGTACCAATCTATCCTTAAACTATTTCCACTATTTCTTGTCACCAAAGTGTCTAAGAATGCTAACTTATTTAAGAATTATTTTTGCAGTGTAAATTGAAGTTTAGGATGGTATGCGTTAGAGGTTAACAATATCTCATCCTACGTACCCTCAGGAAAAATAAAAAATACGCCGTCTAGATAACAATTTCAATTTGGAGCAGCATTAATCTTGAGATCATGGTTAGCTGACTGATCTAGCGTATATATTCTAATTCATTAGTTTAAATACACATGAAATAGAGGACACTAAATTCAACCTTCCATGTTTCATCAGTTACAGTGTGCACTAGTTTGCGTACTTATGAATGTATGTCTTTGTTTGGTTATGCATATCAATCTTTGTCATAATTTACCTTAAAAAAAAACACCACATTGTTATTGTCAATTTCAGTTAACTTATAAGTATCGATCCAGATGTTATTTTACTTAAAAATGTATACACAATTCTAATAATTTGGAGAATTGGATGATACTGGTTAATTCTGAAATAGGGCATTTAATTTCACAAAATAGCTAATCAAAGTAAATTATACACTCGTCAGGTGTAATATACAAACAGGAATCATGTAGAGTATGCATAGAAATAATTGAAATTATACGTGGTAAATATTAGTTTTATCACACGCCATAGCCTCTGAGATTATCATTAAAATATACTTTGTATGTAAAAGTATAATCTAATTCAAGGACAGCTCTGGATCTGTTATTTAATAAACTTTGATTTTTGCCTCCGGAAATGAAGCTATGTAATTTCTAGTCCAGTTTAGACCTACATCTTACTCATACTTGTTATGATTAAAGGAATCTGTTAGCTAATTTTAATTACAGCTTAAAGAAACATTTGATTTATGTATTCAGTTTTCTATTTCGTGTTCTGATTTATAATTAATGGATTATAGTCCGGGAACAAGTTGTTCGGAAAATGTTTATAATACATTTTGATGTTCCTTGTTTTTTTAAAATGAAAGAGTGTCACCATTTGGAATACACTATTTGATTCAACCTTTCAATTATATATTATGTCATTAGTCATTGAATCATGGATATATGTCTTGCTGAATTACCTAACACAAAATTCAAATAAACTTTTATATTGTATGCTGAATTTTTATTTTATTGAAATTAGTGATAAAAACCGATTATCAAATAAAACCTACTATTTCGTGATTGCAGTAAGCCAGGAGGATCTGCTATGAGAAATCTATCGTGATTAAAAACTTTTTGATGACATATGACCGCTGATGTTGAAGTAATTATTCAGTTGTATTATTATTTAAACTGTCTATATTTCATAAAAATACTTGAATGCATGTCTAAAGGAATAATTTCAACTATTTATGTATAAACAATTCTAAAAGCTAACTAATTTTTCTTATAATAGTTACAATAATTTGAATGTATCTTGAAATATTCATAGAGTTATAAGAAATGGGATTTTATTGTCTTGTATCCTCCAGTTTGTAATGCCAATAACTAAGTAAAATAAATTTAAATTGTTTTGTATCCTATAGTCTACAATACCAACAACTAAGTAACATAAGATTAAATTGTTCTGTATCCTATTATAGTTTACAATGACAATAACTAAAATAAAAACGGTGATTAATTCAATAGAAAGGTATAAAGTGATAAACTAAGGATACATTTTAATTTTTTTCTTTCAGTTTTGAACACGAATATCGTCAAGGGAGCGAAATGTCGCGTTCGTAGCAAGTTCGAACTTCAGGCCTGAGCCTAGCGAGGGCGTTGAAGCCGAACGAGCCACGAACGCGTCATCGCTCCCGCGGTGCATATACTATTTTTTGTCACGAAGGACGCTTTAAATGGCATGATTTTTGTTTATATTAATCGTTATAAATTATAGAATTGAAAAGAAAGATTTTGTTGAACATGTTTCATTTAAAAAATAATTTTATTGTAATTTATTCATAAGAACAATTCAACGAACAGGAGGATAATGGAAAACTGTACATTTTATTGCATTCATTATGCTACATGTAATATTTGACATAAAACTATAATTAAATTAATTTATCAGAACATTCAGAATACTTTATTGTTTGATTTTTTAAAAGCTTGTTAATATCAAATCATTACAAAAATATAGCGTATGTTATTATTAGATAAAAATAATATTCATATGCAAAGCACAAAATCGCGTGTGGATTTAGTCCTATGCACGGCTATTCACTTTATCTCTCTCCCTATTTCTGTATCGCGCACGCTCTGTAACACTATACTAAAACGCGAGAAATGAGCCATATGACTTTCTCGCCCAAGGGACGGAAACGCTTATTTCACGGCTTCTTTTAGAGAGATAAAATAATCGTTTTGCGTCTTGAGTGACAAAAATAAGCATTTCTGCCCCTAGGGCGTTTCTCGCGTTTTAGTATAGTGTTGGAAGAAGACGGGATTAGAAAGCAGCGGCGCCCGCATCGTGCCGATGCGTCTGCTAAACCACACACACTACCACGCTACCTATAGCAATTCCATATCACACATACATACTACATACAACTACAGTAAAAGTGCGACCGTGATACAGAGATAGAAAGTCAAGTAACACCGGCGGCGGCGCGAAATGAATGAGTAGCTCAAGTGATGATGATATGGAAAAAGAGTTACATGACGGGAATAATAACTGCAGTAACTCTGATTATGAGAGCTCTGAAGCATCTAGTCTTCTACCCGACGTTGCTGCAGTGTTTGATGGGTTCTCTAATACTGTGTAACGCTCTTACGTCGTTACTTAATGGGTTGGCGCCTTGACACAGGTGACGGGTTGCCTCGGGCGCCAGTTTATTAAAGTGGTATGCTCCACTCTCTCCGGGCAGCGTCAGTGAAGAATTAAAATACTCCAGGGGTCACTTAAGGGGGTGACAAGAGTGTTGCGGCCGGTCGGGCCCCGGGTTCGTAACCTGGGTATTAGCTGCTTAACGTTCTTACCTATTTGCGGAGGTTTAGTGGTAATTGGAGTTGGAGAGAAGAGAAACCAAAAGATACGTATTTACAAAGAGTCTTTATTACACAAATAGCGGAAAAGTTAATCAACTAAACTAAATGTCCTATAATTCGGGTAGGCGGGGCAAAAGAACTAGTACTAACTACTATACTATCGGTTCAAACGGTCTCTCCTACGGTAAACTACTACGGTAAGTAAAACAAAGCTATGCAAGCGTAAGCAAGAATGGGGCGGGGGTGCGGTGGACGGTTAGCGGAAGCTTGCAGAACTACTACGGATTGCAAGCGACCCTCTAGGTTAATCAAAGCTCTACTTTCGGGGATACGGCTCTCGGTTTCCGTGGTATCGAAATCTCGGAGTCGCGACGGCCACTACTAGGATGTGACTTCTTAACTTTCTAGTAGCGGACACAGTTTCCCTCGATCGGATGGCTGAAGGCCCAAGCACGGCCGCTACTAGGATGTGAGTACTCAACTTTGTAGTAGCGGGCACGGTCTCCCTTTACTTCCTCTGATCGGATTGTACGTGCGAGAACCATACACCCTAAGGTATAAAATGAAGTTACACTCACCTCGGTTGACGGTACGGTTGATCGGTATCTAACGGTATCGGCTTTCTGAAAGAGAACGGGTTTGTGAGCACAATGTTGGTTCTTAGATTTAATTGTCACCTGCGTATGCGGGCAAGGTATCGAGTCTACGGATAGACTGACGACTCTGAGAATCGTTCTGCTTTACGGTATGGCTTGTTGGGGATACGGTGCGAAGAAGTAAGTGTCGCCGACTGTCGGTGCAGGTTAGAGAAATTATATTAAATTGTACCGATGTTATTATACGGACGGAGAAATACAGTGTTCGAACGCTTTATTTAATATTATACGGGAGATTGTGCTTACATTGTACCGATGTGATTATACGGACGGAGAAATACAGTGTTCAAATGCACTATTTAATATTATACGGGAGATTGTGCTTTTGCCCGGTCTTTGAAAATGTAACTTCGTTACAACTGATACTGCTTCAGAAAATGATTTTCCAGTTTCAAAGAAATTTGCCGAAAGAATGATGGAAACCCCTAAATCTGTTTTTACGCTAATAAAAACGAGATCGAAGTTTAGAAACGAACAGACACCATAAACTTCTAACTCAGCGATTGAATTCGAAGAAAAAGAGTAAAATATTCTAGAAGGGCATCAGCACCTGCAAAAGAGAATAAAATGACCAAAAGGAAAAGTGGTTTGAAGTATCAATGGAACAATACATTTGAATTTCTAGTAGAGATTCCATCTAATAATTTTTCCATTCCTGAAAAACTTAAGTCCCCTATTGAATATTTTCTCATGTTTTTTTCACCTGATTTATTTCATTTCATCGTTTGGAACACTAATTTATACGCAGTTCAACAACCTGGCAAATCAGTTAATGTTTCAGAGCAGGATATTAAGAATTTTTTTCAATTTTAATTATAATGGGCATTGTAGATTTACCTGCCTATACTGTCGATAACTTCGATATCCAGAAATTGCAGATACCATTTTGTTAAAACGATTTCAGCAAATAAGAAAAATTTTGCATTATGCAAATAACAACAACCTTAATGATGACCCCTACTTTCGGATTAAACCTGTATTGAAGATTATTAGAAGAAACTGTCACAATATTGAAGAAGAAATACGTTAAAGTGTAGACGAGATGATGGTATCTTATAATGGAAAAAGGCGGGGTTCAGAAGGCAGTATATCAAATCAAAGCCAAAAAAAAAGGGGGGATTAAAATTATTGTAAGAGCAAGAATAACAGGATTTGTGTATGATTTTATTGTATATGGTGGAGACAAAACATTAGAACAATATAAATTCAGTGAACAAGAAGAACAATTAGGAATGGGAGGAAATGTTGTCGCCTTGAGTAAATCGATTAAAACTATTTTACTTCATTTGACTTAATTTATTTTCTTCGGTATGTTTATGGTATACTCTCTTTAGGAACAATAAGACAAAATCAGTTACAAAACTGTATTTTAGAAAGTGATAAAGACCTCAAGAAAAGGAGAAGAGGATCGCTTTGTTGCAGAACCGATAACACCCATAAACTTAGTTGTGTTAAGTGGTACGATAATAAGGCAGTTACCATAGTAAGCTCATGACTTCTGAACCCTTATCGGCTATCAAAAGGTACGATTAAGTACATAAAAAGAAATCAGACATTGTTTGTCCAAATGTTGTCAATCATTATAGCACACATGGGTGGGGTTGATACTATCGACATGTTGGTGAGTTTGTATAGGATCCCTTTAAAACACATCGATGGTATATATCTTTTTTCTCCCAGATGTTAGATATTGCTCTAAATAAAGCTTGGTTGTTGTACAGGCGTGATAGAACGTTACTGCATGAAGACGTTAATCAGTTAGCATTAAAAGACTTTAGGTATGAAATAGCACAAGTACCAAACCACTTCTCATACACCTCTGCGTTCATCTCTTCATGGTAGTCTCCCATTCTCTTGGACTTAAATATTAATTCACCATTTTACACAAATCCGCTATCACTTCCTATATGTGTAATTATCAATCTACGGCCTTTTCCAGACGGAATTTTTAAACCGGTTGATCAGCCTTCAATAGCTGCTTGCTGTGCATTTTTCAAATTTCCATGTTGCCATACTTTTTTCACCGTGTGACCCTCGATGACCCAT
Organism: Galeruca laticollis; assembly: GCA_963921935.1. Lineage (NCBI taxonomy): Eukaryota > Metazoa > Arthropoda > Insecta > Coleoptera > Chrysomelidae > Galeruca > Galeruca laticollis. The sequence continues at coordinate 151,997,385 of OY998180.1, forward strand.
GTTTTATCCGTATATTAAATCTTTCTTCCTTGCTTCCGAAACTCGTTATTTTTTCTGAGATATTGTCTTCTCCACAATACTGTTTCAGATCATTCAATAAAAACACTATTTCTATTCATTTTCTCGAAACTAAAATTCAAACCATGTAAGATTTTTCTCAACGTCTCCGTCCCCATTTTAGGGATGATCTCGTTTTCACTAACAGCTTCCAGCACTTTCTTTAATGTTAGTATGTACTTCATTTTTTATAATAAAGGTATGGACAGTTCTGCGTATACCATATTTCGCATCTTCGTGGACTTCTATTTTTGTCAGACCGCTCTTCCTTTCAGGTGCCTGTACTTCTCCATCTATTTTCTTTCAGATCCAAAGGTGGAAGGAGTAACAATCCAATAGCTTGTCAGCTTAGGTCATCTTACAAGAGTTTGTGAATCAGATCAGAAGTTAGAAGTGGAGGCTTGTTTGTTTTCTTTTAAAATGCCTTCATTTACAATAATTTAAAGTTTATAATTTACAATTGTATACAAGATTATTAGTGGCCGGTGTACTGGCAATCCTGGTACAATAATTCGTCTGTGAATGTTTATATGGCACCTTTCATTTCTGCATTATCCATTTGCTTTCACTCGGTAAATTAGTTTGTCCCGTATTCATAAATAGAACTCCATAGCTATTTCGATTAGTATATCCCTGAAAAGCAGCTGAAAAACAGGGTTTCATAACGAACAGAGTGATTAAGTTATGAGAGACAGCAACATGACAGATTACTTATAATAGGCTATATGATTTGTTTGTTGAGATTTTTGGGTTGATCAGAGGTAACTAAGTACCTCTGATTGGATGTGTTTGGTTGTTGGAAATTAAAGAACTTGTTATGCGAACAAATTACCATGCAGAAGCCTACACCCACTATCACGGTTGTCTTCTGCGCGACTAGCGGCTTTGAGTGCTTCGCGAAGATTTTTGGGTAAGCAATGATTATAAAAGTTTTTGGATATTTTTGTTATAAAGTCAAAGATAGTGGGTAAGTCTGCTTGTTCATGTAACCATGAATTTTTTGGAAATTTTGGATAAACTGGTTTGTAATGTATTGCCATGCGTAGGCACTTGTTTTGCTCCACCTGGAGTGTGTGAAAATTGTGTTTTGTGGCAGAGTTGTAAGCTGGTGCGGCGTATGTTAATATTGGTCTAATGATTTGCCCCTTACATCGTCAGTTTGTTATGTGTTGAGAGACAACTTTTCTTAAAAATCAGCGGGTACAATTTGCTCATTGCCATCTTCGCTATTTGTACTTGTTTTATTATATGTCCGTTGGCGTTGGTGTTGCCCTGCACTGTGTAGCCAAGATACTTTAATATGCTGCTGGGAGTGATAGTTTGCCCATCTACACACAACTGTAATTGCAATGAGCCATTGTTCCTTCCCGTCCTCCTGAGTAACAAGTACTCTGTTTTGGAGGGGTTGATTGTAAGTTTATTGTATCTCATGTATGTAAGTATTTGTGTATTTATGTGTGTTTGAATATTTTGAAGCCCGATGTCAGGTGTCGATGCAGATGCTACAATACAAGTGTCGTCTGCATACATGGCAGTTAGGATTTGTGAAGAAGAAGATATATCGTGGGTGAAAAGGGAATATAGCAAAGGTGAAAGGACTGATCCTTGTGGAACTCCGGCATGTATGGAGAATGGACTCGCTACACCTTCGTTCACATAGGAGTAAAATTAGTTATGTACGATTTAATGATCTTTATTAAATATTCTGGATAATTAAGCTTAATTAGTTTATATAATAGTCCCTCGTGCCATACAGTAACAAAGGCTTTTTGGATGTCGATGGTGACCATTACTGATTTATTTTTCTTGTAAAACTCTTCCCTGTTATAATTAAAAGCTTTTATAATTTGAGCAACCGTACTGTGGCCGCCTCTGAAACCATATTGCTCTTGGGGTATAATGTTTTGTTTATCAGCAAAGTGTTGTATTCTTATAAGAATGCTTTTATTGATCACCTTTGCTATATTATTTAATAGGGAGATAGGTCTGTAACTATCCACATAACAGGGTTGTTTGTTGGCTTTAATAATCGGGATAACATTAGCAATCTTATCTAGCACTAGCATATCTGGATAGATACTGTTTTTGATTATGTATTATGTAATTTACAATGTGTGTAATTTGCACTATTGCTTTTTTCGGAAGGCTTTTTAGGAGAATGTTTGACATACCATCCATCCCCGGCGCAGTCTTAGTTTTGAAGTAATAGCGTTTACAATTTCTGAAGTGGTGGCTAGATTTGTATGGTTTATTGTATGTGCATTGAGTAGGTAGTCAGAAACTGTTTGCGTTATGTTGTGATGAAGTTGTGTATTAACTGTGTTATTTGTGAAGTTATCCTGGAAGTACTCTACAAAGGCTGCAATGTTGGATTTTTGAGTGAATGTTTTACCATTCAAAACAATTTTTGTTAATTCTTCATGCTTGTTTGTTAGTTTTTTGGATATTTTTCATAAGGAATTATCTTTTGGGGAAAGCTTTTCTAGGAACAATTTCCATGTGTAGTTCCTGTATTCACGAATTAGGGTGTTTATCACGTTTTGATAGTGTTTTAGTGTTTGTCTGTCATTGTCATTTCTGCTGACTTGCCATCTTCTTCAAATTTTGTTTTTATCCTTTATGATTTTTAAAATATAGTCCGGGACGGTGTTTTGGGGTTGTGGTTTAGGTTTAAAGGAGGTTGTGGTATTTCTAGCTGTGATTATTATGTTTTGTAGATTCTGTATTACGTTAGTTAATTGATTTTTGTTTTTAATTCTGTCTGTGATGGTTAGATTTTTATGTATGCACTTTCTGTATACTTTCTAGTTTGTGGTTGTGTAATCGTGTGTTCTAATTGGGGGTGTGTGTGCGTTATTTTTAAATCTAGGAGTATAGGATCGTGGTCAGAGTTGAGATCGGGAATGGTTTTCATTTTAGTAATAGTATTGACGTTTCTTCCTATGGCAATGTACTAGGGGAGAAACCGGAATAGGGGAAGTGGGTGGGATCGTCGGTACTAAAAATGTTGCAATCCGAGTTATCACAGAACCTTAGAAGAGTACATCCGTTGGGGTTGGCGTGTGAGGCATAGGAGTCCCATAGAGGGTGCTTACAATTTAAGTCACCCACCATGAGTAACCTATTGTGTGTTCTTGTAATGTTAAAGAAATCCGATTCATACAGTTTTTTGTTGGGCGAGTTATATGCCCCCACTACTTTTATTTTACTATCTATAAGTAAAGAGATATGCTCATTCGATGAATTATTTGGTTGCAGGAGTTGAAATTTTATGTCTTTTTTTATTAATACTGCGAGGCCGCATCCGTCGACATCTGCGGGGAGGTCTTGTCTATATAGACTATATTCAGGGTTTCTAAAATTCACGGATTTATTAGGTTTGAGGAGCGTCTCGATTAAGAAGAAAATATCAGGTTTATGAATGTCGAGAAAGTGTCTGAGAAGTTGTAGTTTGTTAATTACTCCATTTACATTATGAAAGATTATTTTAAGAAAATTTCGTTTTTGAATTCCTGTTTTACCACCTACCTGACTAGATGTCATATTTATCAATCCCGGCGACAAAGTTGTTATATATTGTGAATTTTTCAAGTTTATTTGTGGCTGTTTTCATTTCTTGTAGGAGCTCTGCAACTGCCCTGCTAAGTTCGTCGAGGTTGACTATGTCTTGTAGTTCTTGGAACATTTTATTCAGTTGGGTGAATTTATTATTGTCTATAGAAGGAACAGTGTTCATTTGAGGGATGGTACAGGTTTTAGGGATGTTTTTTTGAAGGGCGGGGGTAGGTTGTTTTGTGGTAAACTGGGGAAATCTTGTTGAGAGGGGGTAGTTTTGTTGTTCCAAGGATTTGTCGTTGGGATGGGAACTGGGATATATTTGGGAGCTGTATTATTAGTAGTTTTAGTTCTTCTCGATTCGAGCCATTCTCTTCTCTCGATATACTCAGGGCATATCTCCGCGTTCGCCGGGTGATCGCCTTTGCAATTGGCACACTTTGCCGTTTTGGACCTGTCCTTCGGGCTAGAGCTGGCAAATATGACACTGGATTATTGGCTTTGCTTGTCGCCTGTATTCCCATTATATAAGTGTATGCTCGAGGACCCTAACTTTTGTGGTCATCCGGTATATGTCTTTGATATTTATTTTACAGATGTTGGAAAGCTCTTCTTTAATTTCATCTATAGCAAGTCCTCTCAAAACAAAAGGCGTGTGTTTTCTCATCTTTCCTTGTATATGTATGAAACGGAACTTTTTCTGTTCTGAGAATTTGTTTTAACTTATTAAAATCTTCGTCTTCCTTAGTAAATATTACAGTTGAGTTTGCTGTATATATCATTTCAAAAGATTTAGATACATACTCTATAAGTTTCAGCACCATATCTTGTTGAAACATTCCCGTCGATTATGATGGGAGGACAGGAAGTTGTGTTTTTTTTTACATTTTTTGTGACTGGTTCTTTTTGTTCTGGACGCTTGGTGTTATGGTTTTTGTCTATTTCGTCAGAACTGTCATCTGAGGCATTGAACTTCCGAAATTTGGTTTTTTTTCCGTTTTTTTTGTTGCCTCGCAGTTGTAGTTTCTGTTTATTTTTTGGTTTGTTTTATTAAGATGTTGAGCGTTGTGACCTTTTTTGAGATAATGAATTCTGTTTGCTGTGTTGTGTTGTCCATTTGTTCGTCTGTGGGGATTGTAGTTATAGCATTAATGTCTTCGGTTTGCTTCTTGTTTGTTGTCATAATCATTGTTCTGGGCACAATCGTTTTTTTAGTAATGTTTTCATATTGAAGTACAAAGTTATCTATCGCTATTATGGCCTTTTCTTCATTTTCCACCTCTTGTACCCACGATTGGCTCGATTGTTTGTGAACAAGGGCTTGTGTAGTCGTTGTTTTTTTTGGTTTTTTTGACATGTCTTTAATATCTTCCGCGGATGAGCTGGGTTTATATCCAATCCTGTATTCTTCCATATTTGTTGGTGTTTTCAAATTATTAATATTCGCAGTTCTGTCAGGGGTAGATGTTCTATTAGTTATTTTTCCTCTGCAGGTAGGAATTGAAAGTTCGAGTGTTGGATCTAGTGTAGTATAATTCCTAGAGTTTCCTAGACACTTTTCGTCTTGTATGTTTCCTAGGCACTTTTCTATTATTGGACTTCCTAGACACTTTTCTGTGTCTGTTTGTCCTATACACTTTTCTACCGGATTAGTCAATTCGATACACTTGTTAAGGGTGGATATATCCATAGTCTCTAGACAAGTTTTAGGTATTTTTATAATGTTGTTATTTAAATTTGGTTTAGTAGTGTCTTTTCTGAATCATCCAAAAATACAATTTGGTGATAATTTTGAGTTTGATGTTTTCTAACTCTTTTGAGTAGTTTATGTTAGAAGAGTCAGCGATGGTACGTGGTTCGTCTTCCTCTTTTGAAGAATTGGATTGCACAATATTTTTGTCTGTGTCTGTTTTTTTATTCACGTTTTCATGTGTGTAAGTTAGTTTTTATCTTTTTACAATTTTGAACGTACCTCTCTTTATAGTATTTGTAGGGGAGGTTTTCACTTAATTGTTTAGATTTAGTTTTATTTTTAACTATCACTGAGTTGTCACTTTTTAAATTTTCATGTATACAAATTTCTGATTTTACACGATTTAATGTTTGAATCGTTTCCCTAAGACGGCGGTGTACTTAGTAGGGTACGGCGTACCCGTTATAGGGGGTGAGGGTAATGTGGAGAAATCTATGAGTATAACTCTATAGGTTTCTTTTGAACAAAGTCTTTCACTTTTAACGATAAATCAATTTAATTTAATAATAACTAGTGGAGGCATTGGTAATTGCACACCTTTGGAACAAATTCCCATTTCAGTTGTGTCCTGTAGACTAGCAAAAACCGATCCCGTTTGTCTGATAAACAATAGTATTCCTCAATTTCATAAAGATGGATAGGTAAGGATGACCACAATTTATGATTCATAACTATATTATGAATCCATTTATTTTGTCACCATGTAGTGAACAAATTATCAAGTATATAGCTGGATTTGTTGTTTTACAATTGCCAAACACCTTGATATGTGAAACATGTGTTGGTGCATTAACTGGATGTTAAGCAAAGCATAAAAGTAAAGGATGATTAACATATCCTTCAAATGAAGTTATACGCATTTGTGAAATTTCTGGAAGTGTTTTAAGACTTCTTGAACAAAATCTGCATAGGAAAAAGTCCTTTGAATTGTTAACTAACAAAGATGTGAACAAAGCTTAACAATGGATTTGTCAAAGGTTTGAATAAGCATGTGTTGGAAAATGATGTTAATCACGTTTACTTTTTAATAGCCATATACACAAAATACCTAAAAATCAGAATACACTGTATTGTTAAGAAGAAAAGTGAAATTAAGACGCCAACTAGAAACCATTCAACTAAAATGATGTTATTCCCCGGACAATAGGAGATCAGAATATCATGTATCCATATTTTTCTATTATTTATTCTATTTTTATTTGTAATGTACATATTTTTATGATAAATATTGTTTTGGTTTTAAAAATGTGCAAATTTATTTCTTGATAGATGTTCTAATTTAACCTTTCAAGTCTATATCTAATCAGAAATTTTTGATGACTTCAAATACAATATTTAATAGATTTTAGATAATAGAAATGAACTTCAACAAATAAAATATTTGAAAGTTCCTTATACTCTTATTACCATGCTAATTTAGTTTCTGTTCACATTAATGTTCCGCCACTGGTGTGACTGTTCAATCGGTTTGGCCCGAACTTCGTCTTTTTCCTTGTCTAAGGAATGAGCAAAAGCGAGACAGGCGTCTTTCGAGTCGCAATTCAGGCAGACATTGCCACTATTTCTAGCGAGTTCTTAAACATTAGAAATACAAGTAAAACGTTTATTTAATAAAAATAACCTTTTTCTATGTGACTCATCAATGGTAGCATTACATACATAACTCAATTTTGATAAATTCAAGAATACAACATGTTAAAATTATGAGTTCTAGAGTTCTTTAAAGTATTTCCGAATTATTCACAAAGAAAAAGAAATTTTTGAATTAAATATGACAACGCTTTCATATTTATGTGTACGTTACCAGGTCATTGCACTGTTCAAACTTTTTTGTTTTAGTGTAGGTCTGTTCCAACTGGTACGAAAAACGGACATATACGATACAAATCCAGTTGACTTGCTGATTAGTGAATATAATAAGTGTTTGCTATTGATATCAAATTTGCTGCCTTACTGAGATTGCACGGTACAAAAACGGTATTCAGTTGGAGCAAACATTTTTTTATATTCTCTAAGTGCTGTTAAAATACCTGTATCATTCCTGCGAGTATGTATGATAGCTCCGTTATGCACGTTTCCTTAAAGATTATTTGAAAATACAACTGTCTGGGTATGGTGTACACACTAGATATAAATTTAGTGAATTAAACGACGAATACTCAGTGTGTAATTATTATTAAAATTCAGTTAAGCGCTTTCGACCATTAGGCCGTTCTCAATGCAGTCCTATAAAATTATAATATTTGTAAACTTTGGAAGAACAATTTAAAAAAGTTGAACTTACGTCATAAAAATCCTATAACAGGTGTCAAAAAAACATCAAATGCATACAGAATGAAGAAATGTATGATGTTACATCATTATTGGAATAAAATTATTAAAAATACCCTGTCAAGAGGGTGTACAATTATATTTCACATAATGAAACGTCCTATTTAAAAGTGTAAACTAAATGATATCTGATGACAAGTTTGACCTTAATAGACGGTGGCTAATAAGCCAGCGTGCAGTAATACAGTTAGTGTATAATAATACAACGTGTTTGTATGATGAACATTGAATCAAATGTATGTTTAAAAGGATGGACATATCCATATAATGAATTGAAAACTGAAGGAAAATTTATATTTTACTTTTATTTTAAATTTAAAAACGAAGTTAAACTTGTGATAAAATTAAAAAATCTCTATTTGAATTCAAAATTCATCCAACTTAGATGAATAGAACCCCCCCCCTTGATTGTCTAAAGAAAAGGGACTTAGGGGTTGAATCCATTCCCCAGCCAGTCAGGGAACAAGCGCAGTAAACCTATATGTGTAAAGTGCTAGATAACATAAATTAAACATTTGGTCGTAAACACATCCATGGGGGAGTTTACATAATGTAGTAACGAAGGTGGAAAAGTACGCTGGCAAGGTGAACTCAACAGCTGATGACATCCCATATGAATTAGATGTAAATGGTAAAGGGAGGGGTATCTCTTGTCAAGGAAAACCCAAACAACGATTGTTACCTGATGACCCAAACTATGTCCCATACATAGCCCGGCGTTAAGAACACAATGTGAGTATAAAGTTTAAGGTAATTGTTACACACCTATACCCATACTAGGCATGCACAAGAAGAGAAGAAGTCATAGGAGTATGTTAGGAGTAAAAGGGAAGGATAGCAGATGATAAGAGTTATAAGATATAGAACACTGTTATACTGATGACCCAACTATGACCCATACATAGCTAGATTACAGGGAAACCATGTGGTTATGAAGTTTTTAGGTAGTTATGACAAACCTAGATCCATACTAGGCATGTACAGGAGAGAAGAAACGGAGCTAGAGTGTAAAGAGAAGAAAGGGATGGTGAATATGCTATAAGTTGTAATAAGAAGAGAAGAAGTCAAAGGAGTGTGTCAAGAGTAAAAAGGGGGAAGGATATAAGATGATAAGAGTTGTAAGATATAGAACACTGTTATACTGATGACCCAACTATGACCCATACATAGCTAGATTACAGGGAAAACATGTGGTTATGAAGTTTTTAGGTAGTTATGACAAACCTAGATCCATACTAGGCATGTACAGGAGAGAATTGTAAAGAGAAGAAAATGATGACAGTATGCTAGAAATTGTAATGAGAAGGGAGTAATGGGGTTGTGAAGTTTTAAGATAATTGTAACAAACCTACATCCATACTAGGCCTATCACGAAAAAGAGGAAACCGAGGAAGAGAGTAGCTAAGAGTGAAAAGATAGTAGATGTGCTAGCAATAAGAATAGAAGGTAGTATGCCATACCTAGAACCATACTAGGCATGCGCAGGAGAAGAAGAAGAGATCAAGGAAAAATGAAAAGGGGGTAAGAATGATTTGCTCAAATTTATAAGGTTGCTTGTATGCTGAACCAAACTATGACCCATACATAGCATGGTGTCCGAAGTACACTGTGGTTATCTAGAACCAGTTCCAAGAACAAACCCAGATCCATACTAGGCATGTCTCAGATAAGTTCCAAAAGAGAGGTTATTCCTATTATTGTAATTAATTATTATTTAAAAAATTGAATTTGATTGTTTCCTAATGAGCCAAACTATGACCCATACATAGCCTGGTGACTAGCCAACAATGTGTTTGTGAGATGATGGTAGAACTAGCCGTAAGACTAAACCTTGACCTATACTAGGCGTATCCATGCATAGTTCTAAGGGTAGAAAGAAAGATTTTTATTGAGAAGATACGATGAATTTGTTGTTGAATGGAGTATGAAAGTTTCCAGGTGTCTGGAACACAGTGTGTAATACAGTGATAGATGTAGTGCAAATGTGAGAGGCGAATAATGTTGAGCAAACTTAAAGTAGAAGAAATAGAAATAACGAATTGATAGAAAATAGGAAAGACTCATTCTTCCGCTTTTTACGAATCAATTTCCATATACAGAAAACCCACACAGACTGATCATATTATTCCAATATATTCTAACCACCCTATTCAACACAAACTGTCTACTATATCTTGTTATGTATATAGATTACTTAGGGTCCCTCTTTCTCCACATAATTTCCACGTAGAACTGCATATCTTGAAACAGTTGGCATTGAACAATGGTTATTCTGCTCAAATTGTTGATAGTATGGTCTCGAAGACGACAAGGAGGTTGAGAAGGAATTTAGCCTACCCTGAGGTTCACAACTACGAACCGACTCAGTATCGTTCATTGACTTATTGTGGTGAAGTATCAGATGGCATTTCAAAGATTATTACTAACAATCTTGAAGATGTTGAAATTTCCTTTAAATCTAAATGTTCCATTTCCACAATTTTCTCTAAGAACAAAGGCCCTATTAATAAACTTAACAGAAGTGGTATCTATAAATTAACGTGTGATTCTTGTCCATCTACTTATGTCGGTAGGACCACTCGTGCTTTAGGTACTAGAATCAAGGAACATCTCAACAAACCTACTTCTTCGAATTTCGGCTTCCATATTAAGTTTAATAACCACAATTTTTCTCCATCACGCAACTATAAAATCCCGCATAACATTCCCAGGAACAACTTCAGAAAGATGGACTTGCTCGAAGATCTAGAAATGCTCAAATTTATAATTTTGCTTGTATGCTGAACCAAACTATGTTCTCTAGAACCGGTTCCAAGAAAACAACCCAGATTCATACTAGGCATGTCTCAGATAAGTTCCAAGAGAGAGGTTATTCCTATTATTGTAATTAATTATTATTTAAAATCGAATTTGATTGTTTCCTAATGAGCCAAACTATGACCCATACATAGCCTGGTGACTAGCCAACAATGTGTTTGTGAGATGATTGTAGAACTAGCCGTAAGACTAAACCTAGACCCATACTAGGCGTATCCATGCATAGTTCTAAGGGTAGAAAGAAATATTTTTATTAAGAAGATACGATGAATTGGTTGTTGAATGGAGTATGAAAGTTTCTATGTGTCTGGAACACAGTGTGTAATACAGTGATAGATGTAGTGCAAATGTGAGAGGTGAATAATGTTGAGCAAACTTAAAGTAGAAGAAAAGAAGAAATAGAAGTAAAGAATGGATAGAAGATAGGAAAGACTCATTCATTCGCCTTTTACGAATCAGCCGAGTGCTTGGCGAAATATTCTTGGACCGGATCGCCACGGTGAGAGGGTAAGACGAAAGCCCTAGAGGACTACAAGGTTTTGAACAAAGACTGAAATTTACAATTAAGATGTACCCGGGTGTTGAGACAGAGTTCTGAGTTAACCTTCATTTAAAATCTAAAAAATTATTAATGCAATAATTTTTAGATTTGACACTAATTAGAAACCAAAACAATGATAACATAAAAACTAAACTTTACAACAAACAGACATGGTCAGGTAGATACTTAAATTTTAGTTCTTATCACACTAGGAGTCAAAAGGAGAGCGTAGTTATTGGCTTAATAGATCGGGCCATAAATCTAACTTCTCCTGATTATCGGCCAGAAATTTTAAAAAAAGTGGAAGAAATACTCGTACAAAATGGTTATTGTCAAAATCTCATTAAAAAAATTCAAAGACAACGAACAATAAAATATTACAATAATTTGAAATTTAAAACCAACAAAATAGACACTACCCCACAAAAATATATAGCATTGCCTTACGCAAATGGACTATCGGAAAAATTAAAATACATTCTAAAAAAACAAAATATTAAAGTATGCCATAAGTCACACTATCGTAAATCAACAGCCTTTACATATTTGAAATGCAAAAACTCCACTAAAAAACAATCAAATTTGGTATACTCGGTCTCTTGTCTTAATTGTCCAAAAAATATATAGGAATGACAACACAATACTTGGAAAATAGAATAAACGGTCACAAATACACGAAAAATGCGTCGACTGCACTCCATAAGCATGAAAGAAACAAAAAACATGAATTCGATTTTCCAAACACAAAAATTATATATAAACACCAAAACATTACTAAACTTGAAATCGAAGAAATGATTGCCGTTAAGAATGAACCCGAAGCACTGAATGACAAGAAAGACATAGAGAACTTGAGTCAAATTTACCATAACCTTTTACATGCAGCCTCATAATTTGTGCATAATAAACCAACCAAAAAAAATATTCCTCCGTTTTATATTATCGGACACCCTGTATATTGACAATACTCAAACAATGCCAAGACACAGTGTATAAAATTAAATTAAACTCTAATTTTATATTCATATGTACCCTTACTTTTGTGTGCTATTTTCAATGTAAATTGTTTGTCAGTGTTATCCAATGTGAATTTTTATTGTAGACTAAAATTAAAATCTTTTGATAAAGCCTTGTAATTAAGGCGAAACGTCAAGAATGACAGAAAATTAGTAGTATATTAATGAACCTATCCCAAGAAAATTACATAAATGAATATATATAAATATATATATATATTGTACATAGAAATATGGTAGATTCCTGACTTTAAAATATTACGATTTAAACCAACTTGCTTTAATAAAATCTTGCTAATAAGAAATATACAGGATGTTTAAGGTAAAATTTTAAAATTTCTTTTTTGCAATAACTTTAACGTTTTTGGATATGTATACATAAAAATTTGGAAATAGAGGTTTTTGGGCACGAAAAATTATAATCTGGTACCTACTTCGATGTAATTTGCAGAGGGCGCCACATAGGCTACATTTGTGGCATCAATGTGCCCTGAATTTTTTTGCTGTTTAAGTTAGCGGTATTTTTGTAAAAGAATATTGAAGCCACGTTATTTTAATAGAAAAAAGGTATACCTGTGATTAACCTTAAAACCTAACGGTTTATGATATAATCGCATTTTAGGGATCAGCTGCATGATTATTATTGAAAACATTTACAAAACAAATTTAAGAAAAACTAAGCTAAATAACATTATAACTTCAATTGTGTCACATTAAATGTTCGATATGTCCTCCATTCTCGTCGATGCATTTATCTACACGTTCCATAAAAGATCGTCTCATATTAAACAAGATCATTGGATCAAAAAATACCGCTGCTCTATTTATTTCTTCCCAAAGTTGGTCGCTTGTATTTATGGGATCCTTATAAACAAGTTGGTTCATTGCACCCCATACACCGAAATCGAGAGGATTCAAGTCTGGACTACGTGCTGGCCAAGGAAAATGGCTACCACGACCAATCCAGCGTTCAGGAAATTTGTTATTCAAATATGTTTTGACTGCTCTCGTATAATGCGGCGGTGCACCATCTTGCATGAACCACATATTTTTTCTTATATTCAGTGGCAATTCTTCCAATAGATTAATGAAATCATTTTGCAAAAAATGTAAGTAGTTCTCACCATTCAAATTACGAGGTAACTCATATGGTCCTAAGAAATTGTTACCAATGATACCACACCATACGTTTATTTTGAATTCATATTGGAAATGGCTTACTCGTTCATCATGGGGATTTTCAATAGCCCAAAGATGATTGTTCCTTAAATTAAAAATACCACGGCGGTTGAATGTAGCTTCGTCGGTAAATAATATTCTGTCGACGAAGGTGTGATTAAGATTTTGCCTGTTTCGGATAGCACTTGCAAATTGGTATCTTAACGGTAGATCTGCTGGCAATAAATTTTGTACCGGAGTAAAATGGTATGGGTGATACTTCTCGAGGTGTAGTCTTTTTAAAATAGAAGTTTTACTGATTTGTAAAGCAGCAGATAAACGCCGTGTACTAACTTGAGGATCATCTTCAATGCGAACCATTATTTCGTCATCTTTATCAGGCGTAATTATTCTTGGTCGGCCTAAGTTATCACGCTTAGGACGAAACGAACCACTATCGCCTAAATTCCTAAATAGATTCTGGAATGTTTGATGATTAGGTTGCTGCCTGTTTGGATATCTTCTCAAATATTCTCGTTTCGCAGCTCGCCCAATAAAATTTTGCTGACAGTAAATAGCAACCATATCTCTCATATCTGTATTAGAATAATTATTATGCCTCGGCATTTTCTGCTTTTTTTAAATTAACTGATAAAATGCAAACTAAATATTACAAGACTGACATAATATTGAAACAAATCGAATGCTTCGCTGTCAAAATCATTCGTGACGTCAGATTACTATGTTAATAGTTTCCGAAATGAATAATTATTACTTTGGGAAGAAATAAATAGAGCAGCGGGTGTTTTTGATCCAATGATGTTGTTTAATATGAGACGATCTTTTATGGAACGTGTAGATAAATGCATCGACGAGACTGGAGGAAATATCGATCATTTAATGTGACACAACTGAAGCTATAATGTTATTTAGTTTAGTTTTTTTTAATTTGTTTTCTAAATGTTTTTAATAATAATCAAGCAGCTGATCCATAAAATGCGATTATATCGAAAACCGTTATGTTTTAAGGTTAATAACAAGTATACCTTTTTTCTATTAAAATAACGTGGCTTTAATATTCTTTTACAAAAATACCGCTAACTTAAACAGCAAAAAAATTTAGGGAACATTGATGCCACAAAGATGGCCTATGTAGCGCCCGCTATAAACTACATCGAAGTAGGTACCAGATTATGATTTTTCGTGCCCAAAAACCTCTATTTCCAAATTTTCATGTATACATATCCAAAAACGTTGAAGTTATTGCAAAAAAGAAATTTTAAAATTTAACCTTTAACATCCTGTATATTCCTTATTAGCAAGATTTTAGTAAGTTGGTTTAAATCGTAATATTTTAAAGTCAGGAATCTACCATATTTCTATGTACAATTACTTAAGGACCACCCTGTATATATATATATACACATATATAACCTTTGGAACGGGTGGTGATTTTGGCATCTAGGAACACCAAAACGAAAAACTGCATTGAAATTTTTCCGAAGTCGCGTCATGCTACTCTCTACAATAGCCCTATTTCATTCTGAAATAAGCCTAAAAACGACAAAATATGAATAATATAACTATTGTAGTCATCTGTGATTAGCACATGTTATAAAAATTTTTTGGGTAATGGCTCGGTTTCGTTTGGTCACACTGTGTGTAAAAGACACCGATTACATTGCATGTTAGTGAAAAATTGAATATTACTAATAGGAAAGTATGACGAAAAGCAAAGAATAGCGCGTAGAAACCCAACTTAATTTTTTCAACACAAGGAAATCCTTCGAGTTCATAACATCCATTTAAAACAAGTCTTAGCACATAATTGAAAAGGTTTAGGAAAATTTCAATTTATTAAAACTATTAATCAATTACTTAGCCTGTCGCTTATGGTTATTGACGCAGTAAATATACCAACAAGATCGATAGACCAACATCGCTCTGTATCTGAAGATATTTTTCATATACTAAAAAGCATCTTGGTTACTCAATATACTGTAGTTAAAATCTCCCAGGTATTAACGCGAAAGAATTCAATTATTGTTATATGTCCTTATTATATTATGATTAGGCTGCATTCTTCTTTTATAACCATTTTGGGTTAATGAGATTTTTCAAATAAAAATACTGGGATATTTTGATTCTGTTGGTAATTTGAGATTAAGGTTAAGGTTATTCCTTTGAAAGTGGTTAGCTGTAGTATTGAATGGAACGCTGTTCCTTAATAAAGGAATATTCTCGAAACCTCTTTGATGCTACATACCCTTTTTATCCATTCGTGCCTACAAAAGTTGCTTTATAATTTTTTGAAGATTAAATTGCTTTCATACTGAAACTCATTAAATTATAAACTACTTGTTTGGTGTTTTATCTTGAAATAACTTATATACCTTATGTTGTAAATTAAATGAAGATTTTGTCAGTTTATACGATGTGTGAGTGTGAGAATATAGAATTATTTAGAGGAGTATTACAAATTTAGTGTCTGTGAATCTATGAGACGTCATCAACTCATAATAAATAAGTAAAATATATTTTAAAACAATTTTAAATTCACTATTTCGACCCGTTACTCTGTGGAATATACTCCTATTACTATTTAAATGAAATTAACTGTTTCCAAATAATTTCACAATATAATGGCAAAATGGTAAACATTCTAAAATATTGAAATTTGTTTCGATATTACTATCATCGTCAAAATCACAGAAGTTCCATTTCATGTGATGCTGAGTTAATGGAAATGGCTGTTTTATTGAGTTTGAGATGACACATTTCTTGATTTGTTGATAAATGTGAAATTTTCAACCTTCTAACCAGTGGCCATGCCGAGCCGTAAGATTTTGTGTGGTATTCCTCATAATTTTCATTGTTTTTTGGAACAATTTCAAATAATATATGTTACTTATTTCTTCAATATCCTATATTTGAGATGAGAAAGGCCAATGGAGAAAATTATCCTTATACCGAGATTTAATTTCTAATTTGGCCTTTATAGTGGAAACATCACATATATACGAAAATGTAATAAAATTAAAAACTACATTAACGCCCAAGTGTTTATATATATAATTATGCCATAAAATTACTGAGAATCATCAATGAAATATAACTGTTTCAAAACAATTTACAATTGTTTCATTTTAAAATATCATCGTCAGAATGACAGAAGTTACATTTGACGTGATGCCTACCTGATGTTTAATAATTAGTTTTGGCTAGACTAAGAAGTCTTGCGATTGACTTAATATATATGAATAGAAGAAGATATAATATCACAAATATTAAAGCTTAGACATTATTAACCCTATAGGGATATCCTGGATATCTTTTTCCTAATTAGGATCAGTATAACTATACAATGATATAGGAAACCAGGAAAACTATATGTGCTGATCTTATAATTATTACTTAAGAAGACAGTTTAAAAGTGGAGAACTCCCTAAATTTATCTATTCATTGACGAGTTCATATTGTGGGTCTCTTAAGTGTCTTCTAATTTCTAATTCTTCAAGGAAATCCAGTTCTTGTTTCTTATCACGAATATGTAGTACTTCTAGTTCTGTGTTTGGTTTCAAAATTTCTAAGGGTTTGACCCAAATCGGTCTAGGATATGTGGGCGCGGCAGTTTGGGCGCCGATTCGCCCGGGCGCGGGACACTTAGACGCGGAGGCATTTGGGCACCAGGACATTTGGGCGTGAGCTACAGCTGAGTGCTCAGCTCAACTACCTTACCTAAATGAATTAAATAACGCCTTTGTGATATTAGTAACCCAGGTTATTAAGACACTTTTAATTTGTAAATGCACACATTAACTTTATTCGATTAAATATTGCCTTATGGAATCATGTCATAATTGTATGAAATTCCTCTTAAAAATTCAATCGTATTTCTACTGTTTACATGGTTATGAAGATTGATATAATCTTCAACTATGTTTTTTATTCTTCTATCGGAATGAATTAAAGCCTTTTTCTTTGGGTCGGGTTCATTGCCCGCAAGTAAGTGTTCATATGCAACGTCTCTTCACCGTTGAACTGTTTTGAGAGCATCGATCAATCTACAAATTGTAAGAGTGTTCATTGACAACTCTGTTTGCAATCTTCTGTGTGCGGCATCTGCGTGGTTGTTTGTCCTATCAGTATTCATTAATATTCTCTCATGCACTGTCCATAACTCTGAAGGGAAAATTGCTTGGCGCCGTCCGTTTCCACTCCTATGCGGACGTCCTATGTACGAATCTTCAAACCATTGTAATACGGGCTCTATCTCTGGAGCCAACACATTTGACAATTTGTCAAAAGTTTCATCCAAAGAGTCAGTTGGTAAAAACGTTATCATGCGCACCTGAATAGCAAAGTCCGCCTCGTTATTATATTTCCCGAGAAGGTTTAATTCTCCCAAATGCTTTCGCATGTTTTTTGTTAAATGGAACAAACAACCTATCATTTGTGCATCTAGAAACGCTTGTTTGAAGGCGTTAATGGCGGCAAGCTCAAAATCACAGGAGACTTTTCTGGGGCGTAGATTCGGTTGAAAAGCTTTAATTAGATCGATCATTTTAATATAAGTTGCGGTTTGCTTATTTGGGAGAAGTGCTTAAGCGACAGGATGAACTCCACCAAATCTTTTAGCCATTATCACATCAACTTGAAAGAACAATGGTGAAGCAACAACCACATCTTAATAAGATTAGATGTAGAGTCTGTTTTTAGTAACTTACCTTATAATTTAATTTGTGACAGTATTCAAAAACGATGGAATTCTATATCTTCTAATTGCAATATTATCCAACCAAAATAAAAATAATAAATTAAATTAATGAAAACTTTAAAAACTATTCCTCCTCAAAAGACCTAGTACGGACACTGATTCCAAATAGTATCTATTAAAATTACTACACTTATAACTTTTCGAGTTATTTACAGTTTATTAGAATGCTGACCTCGTTTATCTTAATTTCTCTACCAAAAATCAATATCCTTTGAGGTTTTGGTCCACTGTCAGGCAATAAAAAAAATTCTACTATTCCACGTACATCATGCGATTTATACTCTTCAGGTATGACAAGATCTTCTACTCTTAATGGATTTGGAAGTGCAGCTTGAATATATTTTCTTGTTCTACGAATCATCTTTTTTCAAGTTTTGGATGCCGGTAAATTTGCTTGTGCTGCTTAATATAAATTTGCTACATTGAGGCACATATTAATAATTTGCGATGTAGGTTCCATTATTTGTGTAGCACGAATTTTCATTGCGGTACAGACCTGGTACTTCTCCAAAATTGCTGCATTACTATCATGAGAATGGATATGCAGTTGATTTATAATAACACCATTTACAGTATGCATACGACATTTGCAACCTTGATTTTTAAGTTCACAGCACCAAATTTTTTAGTTCTACAACCCACTAAACTTGTCAAATACATAGCAGTATCCATCATAACTGTATATAGGCTTGCCTCGTGTTGATAATGCTTCCATTATTAATTTGCACTAAACTTCACACTTTCACACTATCAAAATCGAAACTCTTACTAAAGTGAATTTCAAACAGAAACTGAACTACTTCAGGTAATTTTCAATATTTAAAACCAATTCTCCGGTACTTAACTACCAATGAGAATATATTGTCCACTTGGGGCAAACTTTTCCTAAATAGCAATATAATATATATAATATTATATTAAGTATCCTAAATATTGTTTATTTTTCTATGAAAACGAACGTAAACCTCTATTCTCTTATATAATAATCCAAATGTGTCCTTTTTCTTGACCCTTTTTCAATAGGGCAATCAAAGATCCGCAATAAAAGATCCCTATGTTAAATAAACACATTATATCTATTACAGTTGAAAATTTCTCTTATCTGGAATAACCCAAAAGAGGGATTATCGGGTAGGTATGTGAAGATTCTTTCAAAGGGATACTTTTTGGATTACCATATTCAAATCTAAACGCGCACATTACAACGAATAATTATAGGGGTAGAACGCACACTACAGTAGGGTAACGCAGGTACAACGCATACTACAGTGGTACCCTTTTTCGTCTTTTAATCTACATTTTTAATTAAATATTAATTATCCTATATTAAAATGGCCACTACTGAGAATCAGAAATAAAAAAATAAAATTGATTGATTAATTTAGTCAACTAAAGTTTGTGGCATATTGGGCTCGCGCCCAAAAGGTCCGGTGCCAAAGTGGCTCCTGTCCAAATGTCTTCGCGCCTAAGTGTCTCGCGTCCAGATGCCTCGGAGCCCAAAAGGCTGCGTCTAAGTAGCCGAGCCCAAATGTCCGGCTCCGGACCCAAATAAATACCATTACATTCTGGACATTTAAGTTTTTATATACCAGACTTTTTCAATGGGAGTATTTTTGTTTTTATATTTAACAATTTTGTACTCACCTTACCTTCTCTTTGAAAAGAAATTGTTGAATTTGTTACTAAAGAAACTATCTTCGAAATATTATTAGAAAAATTACCAGCATATGTGATGATTTTGTAATTTTTCTTTATTTTGTTTAGAATAAGTTGTAATGCTACTTGTTTCTCTTTTTTATTAAGTAATTTAGTTATTATATGTAACGGATAACCGTTGAATGTTGCTATTTGTTTAATAGTACTAATTTCTCCATCAAAATTATATTTGTTCATCGGAACTAAAATTAATCTATCTATCGTTGCATTATATGTTGCTAATTCATGTGACATGGGATGATTGCAATTATATGGAGTAGTCACATCAGTATGTGTTGGTTTTCTGTAAATTGGATAATCACGTACATTATTAACTGAACGTTGAAATAGAACAATTTATGTTTATTTATGTTTCATTTCATGGTTCAGTATGGATCTCATCAAGTAAAAGCCTCATCTATTCAACATTATTAACTCTTTGAATTTTTAAATTAAGAAAGTTGATTGAGTTATTCTCTTCAACTTCTAATGTAAATGTAATTTACCTATAAAAAAAGCTAATATGTCATATACATATATCTACTACTACACAAAACATCTACTTGACACCTAATATTTATTGACACCTAACACAGAACTAAAAGTACTACAAATTTGGGATAAGAAACAAGAACTGGATTTCCTTGAAGAATTAGAAATTAGAATACACTCAAGAGACCCATAATATGAAGTCGTCAATGAACAGATAAATCTAGGGAGTTCTCTACTTTTAAACAGTTATCTTAAATAATAATTGTAAATATCAGCAGATATAGTTTTCCTGGTTTCCTATATCATTGCACAGTAATACTGATCTTAAATGGGAAAAAATATAACCAGGATATCCCCATAGGGCTAATAATATCTAAGCTTCAATATCATATCTTCTTCTTTATCTATTCGTATATATTAAGTCAATCACCAATAATTATTGAGCATCAGGTAGGCATCACATCAAATGTAGTTTCTGTCATTCTGACGATGATAGTAATATCGAAACAATTATCAATTTTTTAGAATTTTCACCATTTTTTCATTATATTGTCACGTTTAGAAATAACACCCAGTATATGGTAGGCCAAACAAAAGTAGGTCAATGTTTTAAAAATATGTTTTGCTAATTACTCCAAACTAGAGCATAATATTTTCGAATATAAAAAAACAACAAACTAAGCATTTTTCGAGAGAACACTTTCTTGGTTCGAAAAAGATAATTTTTCGGGGCAGTCGGTTTTGAGAAAAATCAGCGACCAGTCCAGTGAATTAATTGGGAAAGGCCTACCTGGGAAGTGTATACCGTGACTGAAGACAAAGTGCCCCTTCGAGTAGAGAAGACGTGCCCTAGGATGTTTATGTAAGTAAATAGGCCATTATATGTATTTTGTATAATTTTGTAATTGAAATTTTGGGATTGGATATTATATTGCCCCTTGAGGATTATTGTTGAATACATGCCCGGAAGGGCTGGTTATATCTGTTTTATATTTATCGGACTGGTTATATTTGTTTTATATTTATCGAACTGGCTATAGTTGTTTTATATATTTATCCTGTACATATTCCGTCCATTTTTATTTATTCTGCAATACGTTTGTTAAGTTTTGAAGAGTGATTTCTTAATTGACCCCCCAGACCCAAACAGTGGATTCAGTAGCGACATCGTGGATGTTGGTAGACGGATAGGGACCCAACCCGAAATCCTAGCGTTGGGGTAAAACCCTATATCGTCGCAATATTGTGGAATTATTTAGAAACAGTTTCATTTAAAAAAGTAATATGAGTAGATTTCCCAGAGTAAGGGTCCAGACATTAAATTTCAATAAAAAATCTCCGAGAGAAGACTTGACCCGACTATACAAGAAGTTACTAGAAACACGTTGCAGAGCATCCCAAAACATCTGGTTTAACCAAGAATGTCTTAGAAAAGGAGTATAGAAAAGGAGTAATACCAAATTATGGAAACATAAAAGCTATAATAAAACACCTCAACCCCAAAAAGCGTTAAAATATGCTCAACGTGTCTGGCTTACAGAGGAAAGTAGAAAATTGTTTAAAATAAGGGACTCCTTAGACACCTACATTAAAGTAGTACATTCTGAACTCACGTTCCAACTACACTCAGTAGTATTTCACTGTTTAGATGAGAAAATCAGAGAAAGTGTCAGCACAATGAAGGTCAAGAAATTGAAGAAACAAGAACAAGAACTGAAGAAAATTGAATACATACAATATAGAATTCATTACTCTAAATATAATAAAACTGTAAGTACTTACATATGAACACACTTTGCACCACGATTTGAA
Organism: Galeruca laticollis; assembly: GCA_963921935.1. Lineage (NCBI taxonomy): Eukaryota > Metazoa > Arthropoda > Insecta > Coleoptera > Chrysomelidae > Galeruca > Galeruca laticollis. The sequence continues at coordinate 152,019,389 of OY998180.1, forward strand.
AACAATAATATTAAACAAATATTAGCTATAGAATCAGAAATAGCTTCCAAATCTAATTAAAATAATTTTCTTTATGAGAAATTACAAATTGCCAATTTAATCAAAAATATTGAACCATCAAAGGTTGAACGTCAAACTAAAAATTACATTCAATTCAAAGAAAGTAGAAAGTCATAACCTCACAGTTACAGAATCTGACAAAGGTAATGCCACTGTTATAGTTAAAACTGAAGATTATGAATCGAAAGTAAATAACTTTATAGAATCTAGCGATGTCCGAATTCTGTGTGCAGACCCAACAAAATAGTTTTCTAATAATGTAAGCGAGCTTGTTAATAATTCACATTATCTTTTAAGTGGTTATGAAAAGAAATGAATCATAAATAAAAATCCTCAATCTCCACAATTGTATGGAACCGTTATATTACATAAAGTATCGAAACCAATTAGACCTGTAGTTTTTTATGTTAATACTAATAATGAATGAGCTGAAACACTAAACAAAATACTTAATAATTATGGATATATATCTAAATACACAATTAAGAAATCAATAGAACTAATAAAAAAGTGTAAAACATTCAACTTACAAGATAACTTTAAACTCATTTCATTTGATGTTACCAACATGTTCACCAAAGAATGTCTAACACATGTAAGAAAATTAGTAGAAGATAAGAATATAAATTCAGGAATAATATTAGATATAATTAATTTATTTGATGTATGTAATAATCAGGATTATTGCACTTTTGACAATAAGGTATATATTCAAAATGAAGGTATATCAATGGGAATCCCTATATCACCAATTTTGACAAATATTTTTATGGACAGTTTGGGTGGGTGGAGATGTTTCCAGGTTGATGGCAATCTCTGGCTGTCGTCACTGGTATTTGAACAGTTTGGACGTTTTTCTATTTCGATAGCTTCTCGAATCATTCTGGCCTTAAAGGAGCGAGTTGGGGCGATAGTTATGGTTTTATATAAATTGATTGTGTGCCCTGTTTGGACACGATGTTGGGCCAAGGTGGAAGAAGGATCGGAATTTCTGACAGACAATGAGTGTTCTTTTGCTCTAACCGAGATACGTCGGTTGGTCTGATCTATGTAGGTGCGGGGACAATCTAAGCAAGGGATTTCATATACTCCATGCTGTTCATTGGGAATTTTATCCTTGACATATCTGATTAGGTGGAACATTTTTTGTTGGGTTTTGAAGATTTTTCGAATACCGTGGGGTTTGAAGATTTTATAGATTCTGTCTGTCACCCCTTTTATGTAAATAGGGGATATTTTTAATTGACTGTCTATGTCGATGGTGGAAGGTGATGGAGTGGGAGTTGAAAATTTCTGAATGCTCCGTTTGATTTGGGATTCTTTGTAACCATTTTGAATTAGAGTTTGTTTTAGGAAATTGATATCTGATGGTCCATTGGATTCGTCAGATAGAGATATGGATCGGGATACGACTGTGTTGATGACAGAATTGAGTTGGGGCGGATGGTGATGGGAATGGGCATTGAGAAAACGGTTGGTGTGAGTGGGTTTGCGATAGATGGATTGTGAGAATTCATTTGGTGAAAGTTTTTTAATCATGACATCAAGAAATGGTAGAGATGAGTTATCTTCCAATTCTATCGTGAACTGTATACAAGGATGTACACTGTTCAGATGGAGTAGGAAGGAATTCAAAATATCTCTTCCATGGGGCCAAATGACGAAAGTGTCATCAACATATCGTAACCAACAGCTTAGTCGGAGGGGAGAGGAAGATAGTGTTCCAAGAAATTTTTTGCCATAACCGGAGAGGTAGGGGATCCCATAGGGGTACCTTTCAGTTCTCTGTAGTAGTTACCTTGGAATATAAAGTAGGTGTTGGACAAACAGTGTTTTATTAGGGAAAAACAATCTGAGGGGATGTAGTATATGGTATCTAAGATAGACAAAATTGTTACAAAGAATCCCAAATTAACAGGATCATTCAGAAATTTTCAACTCCCACTCCATCACCTTCCACCATCGACTTAGACAATCAATTAAAATATCCCTCCTTTACATAAAAGGGGTGACAAACAGAATCTGTAAAATCTTCAAACCCCACGGTATTCGAACAATATTCAAACCCCAACAAAAAATCTCCCACCTAATCAGATCTGCCAAGGATAACATTCCAAATGAACAACATGGGGTATATGAAATCCCTTAGATTGTCCCCGCACCTATATAGGTCAGACCAACCGACGTATCTCGGTTAGAGCAAAATAACACTCACTGTCTGTCATAAATTCCGATCCTTTTTCCACCTTGGCCCAACATCGTGTCCAAACAGGGCACGCAATCAATTTCGATAAAATCATAACTATCGCCCTAACTTGCTCCTTTAAGTCCAGAATAATTCGAGAAGCTATCGAAATAGGAAAGCTTCCAAACTGTTTAAATACCGGCGACGACAGACAGAGATTGCCATCAACCTGGAAACATCTTCTCCACCCGCCCCATTCCGATACCACCTCACCGCCTTCCACCATGGCCTGCGTCAAGAATAACAATGACCCTCCTAAAATATCGCAGGATAACGAACGTCCCATGTCTATAACTAGTCCCGCCAGCAGCACACGCACCGCGCGCGCCAAAAAGACCATACCCGCCAATAGGTCCCACATAAATACGCTGTCCAGACAACTTATCGGTCAGTAGGCTTCAAGCCATTAGTGAGTGTTAGTGTTTTTGTTTTACGGTGATTTAACTGGTAAGCAATTTTTTATTTTTATTATCATTTTTATTTCATTTCATTTTATTTATTTCATTGTTATGTCCTTTTTCGTGGAATTCCAAGGAGTAGGCAGATTGAGGCCTTGGAATTAGCCGAAGGGGGTGATTCGTTGCGTAGAGTAGGCAGATTGAAACTACGGAATCGGATCACTTCCTAGATTAATGAGCGAATAACCTAACCCCCCCCCCTCTTGATAATGGCTATAAAGTGGAAGCCGAAACGTCGAGAAATTTCAAATTTCCTACGCGGTTCAGTCCGTGAACCTAGTTCATTTGTATATATATATATATATATCACAAGGTAGGTCACTTCTTGGTCTAGCCAAAAATAATTATTAAACATCAGTTAAGCATCCCATGAAATGTAACGTGATAGTAATATCGTCAGTTTTTTAGAATTTTTACCATTTTTTCATTATATTCTGGAATTATTTAGAAGCAGGTAATTTCATTTGAAAATTTAATTTTAAATTCATTCCAGCACAGTTTCTATATTTTGTACACACAAATCTCTAATTTGTAACGAGTCTACGAACATTCTGCCTACATTTTCCGAATAAGAGAAAATCACCCATAGGCTATTTTGAGATATTGAATTCCACATCATAGAAGACGAACCGAAAGATGATTAACAAAATTTATAACTTATTATCTCCCAAGAGAATGAATAATTTCCGAAAAAATTTTCTTAAAAAAATACGCAACTGAGAAAAAATTTACGGAGAATAATTCAAGCTAGCGGGAGTTTCGGTACGAACATTTTATACCTACATTGTATTTTAAATGGTATTAATTTTTTTTTACTTCCCCTTTGCCCTAGTGAAAAAAGTAGGAATCAGTCTTAAATGAATACATTTCTTCATGCTATAAATCATTTTTCCGACGACCACTATGAAATATGGCACATTTCATACAATTTTCTGTTAGTGAACATTTTAAATTGCAAACAATTTCAACACGGAAACGAAAGAACGGCATACCCGTGTGAAATGAAAAATTTTAGAAATCTGAGTGGCCGCCGGCTGTGCGTTTTTATTTTGCACACAGGTCGATGATTACCAATGTCTACATTTCGACATAATGGCATAATTATTTTGTCCGCTGTTAGAGTGCTTTGCCGAATGACATTTTAAATTTGACTTTTGAAACGTTAGCAAGTGACAAAGCGAATTTGAGAGAATTATAGAATTTTCTGTAAGGTAAAATATAGTAATTTATATATTGAATAATAAAAAATATTAGTTCATTGCAGTAAAATTTGGAAACTTGCAAAAGGATGAGTGTCTGCGATGAAAATGACAGTATCGACCAGGAGAACATAGCTCCGCGTCGATGATTATCGATGTCTCCCTAACTTTTTGAGTTTGACTTTTGAACTGTTAGCAAGTGAAAGATCGAACTGGAGAGAATTATTAAATTTTCTGTTATTGTGACTCTGATATGCATAAAATTCAAAACTTCGTATCAACTTAAGAACATAAAATTGTCAACAACGGTCTTGAAACATCAGTTTATTTTTAAAATTGTAGTAACCTTACCATAAACTTTTATATAAAAAATAAATACTAATTCTGCGTTTTTTGTAGTCCTCGGAAAATATCGCGTATAACAAGTGTGAGATCGAATACTATTACATTACTAGAGAGAAAGGAAAATTAATAACGACCCATGCAAAATCAATGACAATTTTAGGCGGTAACATAAAATCTGGGAAGTTGGATGTGACTGCAGCAGCGCTTTGGTCAAATGACGTTTCACGTTATTCGCCATATTAGATTTAAATTTAGCATAAAAATATAAAATATTTAACGTGCTTGGTGAACATTTCTGGTTTAAATCCGGAACAGGAAGATCTATTCAAAGATATGAGCATTATTCATCGTGAAATTATACCATATTTTCACCATAAATCCATTGTTGAGAAGATGAAAATTATATCGAAGTATTACTTTTATTTCATGAAACATAGACATTTAGCGAAGAAAACGCACAGCTCTTTACTTTATGCGCCATTGACGAAAAAAAGTGGAAAATGAACTTCAAAAACACTTGCAATTCATAATTGATATTGTCAATAATAAGTTCTCATTTTTAAATTGAAAACAAATATTTGTTAAAAATAATCTACACTTCCGTTATTCTGGCATCTACACGTGACAACTGTCCAGCCAGGGAAATGATCACGTATTAATTTTGCATCTATCTCATGGTTTTTTGAGACATTTAGGTTGTCGTCATGGCAACCTGTCAAAATCAAGACATCTGATTGGCTTAAACAACGTGTAATTAATATTTGCATCACCTCTGGATCAAGTCATTTCGTTGTAATGAAACTAATCTACAAATGATATTCAACTGAAAATAATTTCAGATTGTATAATTCAGTAATTGAATTGTCACCTGAACATAGAGAAGAATTTGAACCTTTCTCTTGAGATAGCTTTTAACTTTGATAGAGATTTAATCAATTTCAATCCAGTCGAAGATTTCGGAAAAGGAATATGTCTCCTAGTCTTTCTTTATTTCACAAACTGGCAGTATACTTTTCTAGATTTCTGTGTTACAAGAGTGTTATATATATAGTCTTACCGCGTTCTCTGTAATTTCAGTGGGTGCAATTCATTATCACTAGTAGACATATTTGTTAAACATATTTGTAATTTAATTTCGAGTCAAAATTAGTAGTGTAAATTGAAATTTTGTTACATTTACTAATCAGTATGTGCTAGATTACACTGACCGACAACGTAAATTACATTATACAAAATAATTTTACAAGTTTTTAAACTACTGAATTTTTAATACACATACCATTTGCACATCACAGATCTCGAGAGCCACTGACAGTGGCGTGTGATCCGTAGCACATTTTTTATATATTTCCTTGTTTTAAAAAGAAAAATACATATTCTGCAAACTAATAATGCAATCATAGTAAGAATTGTAGAATTGACAAAAACTAATAAATATTCCAATAATCACGAAAGGAGTTATTGTGGATCATACTGAAAATAGCAAAAAAGTGTAAGGAACAATTTAAAAATGTTGACAGAACTACGCAAGAGTTTATACGTAGAACTATTTATAATTTATATAAGGAGAACAGGGTTGTGACATTGGAAGTTATACAGTAAAAATTAGCAGATTATCTAGATTACACTTATACCAACGAGGAGACATTGTGTCATAAGTTGTGATTTTAAACTCAAAAAACTTTATAAGCGCATGGCGATTACCGATTCATCAAGTATTATCGTACAATAGCACAAATATTATTTGCGTAAAATAAAAGACTTCAGACGTTCTAATAGACCCATTATTTTTCTTGACGAAATATGGTTCGACAGTTATGATGTAGTAAATTACGTTTGGATAAACAATAGTGAAAATTGGTGTTTAAGTGGACCATGCTTTGAAGGGAAACGCATTATATTTCTACACGCTGGAACAGAAGACGGTGTTGTACCTAATGCGTTATTATTTTCTGCTAAAAAAATTGAAGACTGTGCTGCTGATTATCATGAAGACATGACAGAAGACTTTTTTTAAAATTGGTTTAGAGAACAGCTTCTACCTAATATTCCACCATAGTTAGTAATTGTTCTGGACAACGTATCTTATCACACGCGGCAACTCCTTACGATGCCAAATAGTCGCAGTAGAAAAGCTGAAATAATTGCATTTATGTCTGAAAACAATATCCTGCGACCAATTGTGCGAAATGCCCAACAAAAAAAGATTTGCTTACTGTTATAAAAAATTTAAAGTAAGAAAAATATATTATATTGACGATCTGTACAAAGAACGAGATCACATCCTTCTAAGACTACCTCCATACTATCTCATATTAAACCCTACACAGTTAATATAGGTAAACGTAAAATAAGAATTAAGAAAATATAATAAAACTCCATCACTGAGGTGGTAGAAAATGTAAAAATTTTATGACAGCAGACCATCAAAAGATTTGGAAAAATTATGTATATTTTTTAGTTCTTAAAAGTATTTAAATACTGAAATAGAATTGATAATCTACGTCTATACAGCCTGGAGACTGCGAAATCTGTTCTTCAATTGTGAATGGAAGAACTTTACCTAGTATATTGCAGTTGTATGAACACCGTCTTTATTAAAATTTATGCAGAATTAGCACGAAAAATATCTCAAAGTAATTTCATTTAACCAAGAAAGTTATTAAACAGAACTACATTTAAGTAAGAAAACGCAACACCCCATGAAATTAACGAAATCATTGAAAAAAGTACGCCTACATATGTGTCAAAATATCAGTGGAGAGAATTCAAGAAGTTGCTACAATATTTGAATACAAGAATTAAAGTGTTGAGATATTTGAGTCATCTCACCTTTAGTAACGGCTCTGGGTGAGGTGGATATGCTCCAATTATAGACTTATATTACTGCTTCCTTTCATTTCTAAAGTTAGACTTATCGCTCAAAGATTCTTCATTCTTCGTTTTAAAGGAGATTTAAAAAATGGTTCCCTTAGTGGCTTCGTTAGCAATGTACCACAATATCTAGTAATATTCAATAATCTTTTATAAAAATATTCCTATATTATATACGAAAGTAATCAGCTTATTAACCCTGCAGTGGTAGCGGCGGGTCTCCCAGACCCGAACAGCACGTCAACCACGTGACCTTCGGAGGTGCGCCGATATTTTAATTTTATATTTCAGCTATCTTCCTGAATTGGTTAGTAGTAACTTATCGTCGCTAGAGGAAGGTTATATGGCTTTTGAATTTATCGTAAATAATTCATTCGGGTCCACGACACCCGGCGCTACCAAAAGTGCAATAGTTTCAATTGTAAGTACTTTTTTGAATTTCTATTACTTTGAGACTTCTAGTGTATGTGGATAGTATTTTTTTACCATTCGTTCTCCATTATAGATGATGAATTACGAGGCTGAACAAAGAAGACTTCTGCGTTTGTTTGAAGAAGTTCCATCTGATGACAACATTGAAATGGATTCACAAGATTCAGATGAAGAAGATAACGTGGAAGTACAATCAGAAGCATCTGATACCGAACAAGATGCATCTTCTTCTGATTCTGATGACGAAAATAATTTCGAATCCAGAAGACATCGGTTACCCACTTTCACAGCTCCAGATGGAACAGTTTGGTGGAAACACTCATTACAATCCAAAAGGCAGAAAACTCGTAGAGAAAATATTATTTTACGTTCACCTGGTGTTACGCAGGCTGCAAAACAAGCAAAATCTGCTATAGAGTGTTGGGAATTGTTTTTTTCTGAAGACATTCTAGAGACAATAGTTGATTATACCAATAAGTATATTGTAAAAATGGCCCCAAACTATGAAAGAGAGAGATCAGCACGACCTACGGATATAATCGAAATAAAAGCTCTTCTGGGACTTTTATATCTAGCAGGAACATGTGTGTCAATTGATGAAAAATTAGAGGCCTCTAGAGGTAGATGTGGATTCAGACAATACTTGCCGAAGAAGCCAAATAAATATGGATTGAAAATATTCGCATTAGTGGATTCAAAGATGTTTTATACTAAAAATCTAGAGGTGTATGTTGGTCAACAACCTGATGGACCGTATAATGTGAAAACGGATGCAAAAAGTTTAGTCGAACGGTTGATATCTCCCATATCTGGAATGGCAAGGAATCTTACCTGCGATAATTGGTTCACAATATTTCCTCTAATACAAACTCTTCTGAAAAATCATAATCTAACATATGTAGGTACGATAAGAAAAAACCGTCGTGGACTCCCCTTGCAATTCAAAAATACCAAGCTCAGACCTGTAGCTTCAAGTATGTTTGCTTTTCAGAAAGACATGACTTTAGTTTCCTATGTCCCGAAACCAAACAAAAACGTTTTACTTGCTTCTAGTTTACATCACGACGATATTATAGACAAATCAACTGGCAATGACAGCAAAACCGAAATTATAACTTTTTATAATTCAACAAAAGGTGGAGTCGATACAGTAGACCAACTGTGTTCCAGGTATAATGTAGCACGTAATACTAGAAGATGGCCAATGGTAATATTCTATTCCATTCTAAATGTAGGAGGAATAAATGCTCAGGTAATATATAGTAGCAATAATCCTGATTCAAACTTGAAGCGCAGAAAATTTCTAAAAACTGTCGCCCTATCTTTATTAGATGAACATCTGAAAAGAAGGTCAAGAGCTGAAAACGTGTCCAACGATGTCAAAAAAAGACGCAGGGAAACAGCAAATACAGAAGAATTGCATGAAGTGCCCGAAGGTAGAAAAAAACGATGTGTCAAATGTAAAAATGATAATAAATCGAAGTACTATTGTAAAAAGTGCCACATTTTTCTATGTCTCAAACACGTGAATATTTACTGTGAAAAGTGTTCCAACTGAATAAATTTTTATTATTCTTCAGTATATTTCATTATTAATCAACACACTTCTTCAATAGAATTTGACCTTATCCCCCTTTTTCCGAAATAAATCTTCAACAGAAAAAAAATGGTTTCTGAGATTGAAAATGAGAGGTTGACAAATTTTATTTTTAAATAAATACAAAACTTGATTTGAATAACGAAATTATGGGGGCATATAAAGAGTTATTATCAAAGAAATTATAGAAAAAAAGTAAAAAATATAGCACTGTATTTTTAGGAAGTACATATGATACAATGTCGGGTCTATTAGACCCGGCGCTATCAAAATTGTATGACATATGGGCGCTACCACTGCAGGGTTAACACTATGTTTGTTTAAAAAAAAATCAGCTTATTAACAATATGTTTGTTTAAAAAAACATGTTTTATACCTATTTCTAGCAAGTCACGAATACAGACAAAATTATAAAATTATGGGAGTACAGAAAACACAATGACAATTAAATTAATCCTTTCGTAGTCGGTGGGAATACGCATTCCCACATGACATTCTCTGAATTAGGGTTCAAGCGAAGAGAAGAACCTACACCTATCATGTGCATCTAGCGGAGACATAAGGAAACCCTAAAAAAATATGCCTGTATTACCGACATTTAGATATTCATATTTATCACAATTTTAATCTAAAAAGATTGTGGTATGGATGTCAAGAGCTCAATTTTGCTGTTTTTTGCAGAAAATTGAATGTAGTTACCTGTCATGTCAAATGTAAGTACAATTGCTTTTTTGCCTTTTGGTTTAATTAGTTGTGGAGTGATTTATGAACAATCGAACCATATTTACATTTTGTTGTTATATTGTTGTAATTTTTTGAATGTGGGAAGGTGGCTTGCCACGGTTCACATAGGACTAAGAAAATTGTTAAAATATTTTGATTTTAATGAAGATAATTACTCAATTTAATTAATTTATCAAATTAATTATTTATTTGTGTCCTAGAAAAATTTTAAAAATGATGAGATGATGCGTTTTATTATGGGCATCCATCAGAAGAAATGTATTCAGATGTAGATGTTAACGAAGAGTCAGAAGACGATTGCTCTGATAGTGCCTCTACGTCCAGGACATCAACTTCCTCCTCAGCGGGATATTTATCTAGCCCTCGTCCACCATCTGTAGAAACATCAGTTTCAACAAGGCAGAGAAAAGATTCTGTGGCAACATCTAGTTTGTTTAAACCCGCCACATTGAGAAATTGAACGCAATCTCCCCCTCAACAGATAGAACACAGCAAGGGGAACTGTGTGACGCCAGTGTCCAGCCCAACCTCGTCAATTGCAAATAGTTTTCCTAAAGTAAATGAGGAAGATGTGCCTATGGAGAAGTTACCAACATTGCAGTTAAATGAGAAGGAACTCCTTAGGGAATCTTGGGCAGTATCCGTAGGAGTATATTCCGAAAACCTTATAATTCCGGACATTACTAATCGACAACTGAAACATAACTTTTCAAAAACTGACAATAAACTAGCTTCTCTAAAATAATGACTGCTATGATTGTGGATGTTGTTACATTTACTAATATATATGCATCCCAAGAACGAACCGTTTTGGTGGAAAAAAGCAAGGGAAGAACATTCTATATTGGATTGATACAAACAAAGAAGAAATTAATACTTTGTCGGGCTACTTATTATAATGGGTATACTGTATACATTCACTGCTACATCTATCTATTTACTGGAGTAGTGATCCATTAATAGGGGTAGAAGCTGTATCAAAAGACATGACGCTAAAAATATATAAGAAACTCTCGGAAATATTGCATTTGAACGACAATTATTTAGTGGTGATCAACGTCATAAACTACGACCTCTTATTGATGCGTTAAACGAAAGCTCACTCAATGCATATCTATCCTCAAATAGACTCAATTGACAAGTCCATGATATCTTTTCAAAGGAAGGTTCAGCATGAAACTGTACAAGGTTTAGGTTTGGTGTCGTGCCGACTCCACCATTGGATTAATAAATAAATTTCAATATACACTGGAAAGTTACCAGATGCTTATGCAGAGTATGAACTTGAGAAAGAGAGAGAGAGAGAGAGAGAGAGAGAGAGAGAGAGAGAGAGAGAGAGGAAGAGACAGGGGGTAGTAATGGATCTGTGCCAACCATTCATCAATTCTAAATGCCTTGTCAGGTTAGATATTTTGTTACATCAGATAAGTTGATGCGTACGCTACTCGGTGATGGAATTTACTCAATTCGCACAGAAAGAACAGACCTAAAAGGACTTTCCAACATGCTGAAATCGAAAGATAAAGTAGGAAGGGGTGAATTTATGTTTAGCGTAACAGGCGCCGTTGCAGCCACCAAATGGCAAGACTCCAAACCAGTTACAACCGCTGCGAGTGCAAAAACCACAAAATTAATCACAAGGAAAACCAAGGACGGTTCAAAAAGTGATGTTTATTGCCCTGAAGCTGTATACATTTATACCACTATAATGGGAGTGGTTGACCGATTCTATAAAAAAAGAGAGATACGAAGAGAGATGGTCGACAAAGTGGTGGCATAGGATCTTCTATTATTTATTAGATTTGGCTATCCTAAACGCATACACAATGATGAATGTTGTAAAAAATTACGGAGACCAGTTGACATTTTGCCTTCGCCAACTGCTTGCTGGGTTTTCATCAAGAAAACGAAAGAGACGACAAACATTATTTATCAAGAAAAACACGGGAGTATTGGAGTCCCTATAGAAGTGAGAAGTGCAAATGTTGGGGAGCATCTCCCCAAACATATTAAAACATACAGACGTTGTTGGTTATTAAAACATACGGCTTTTCAGTACTCGGAAAAACGAAAATCTATCGAGAATCGAATGTGCAGGGTGCAGGGTGCAGGGTTGCTTTATGTCTAGAACCTTGATTTCGATTATTTCATGGAAAACAGAGAAAATCTCTTTTGCTTGGTTCATTTATTGTATTCTAATAATCTTTAAAGATTTTTACTTCATTGACAAAGGGAAGATAATTTCCCAGATAATTTTTCAAAAAATCTGTCGATACAAGAAATCTAAATATGCCTTTTACATATTTTAGAAGTTACACTTGACTTATATTCACCTCCAAACCGCATTTTCTTCCAGATAAAAAAGGGCCCATGAAAGGGTAACCTAAATGTAATTTTAAAAATTATATTTGGCCCTCCATTTAAGGCCGGCTACCTCCTCCATTACGTCCTTCAATCCAGTTCGTCTCCTTACCTTCTCATTTCGGATATTATCTCTCAAGGAAATGTTGAGCATTGCCAGGCCATTTAGCCAGACAGAACCCAGAGAGATGAATAGTACGGGTATTTGGATGGAGACCTCGAGAAACAAAGAGAGGCAGACCACAACGCAGATGGGTGGACGATATCAGAAAAACGGCGGTTAGAAACTGGGAACAACAAGCCAGAGACAGAAAAAAAATGGAAAACCATGGAAGAATAATCCAGAAGTGGATGGTGGGAAGCTGAGAAACAAGAAGTCATAGTTTCTTATACGGATCGAATGTCACAATTATTTAACGTAAAGTATGCTTTTTGTGTAATATACATATAATAATATTCTTATTAATTTTACATGATCAAGAATAACACGTGTATCAACAGCACTTATCGTAGAAGACATATTTGATCATGTATTCTTAACCTTAATAATTATAACAAAAGAGATTTTGAAACAACGGCATATTTCACGCAATTTAGTTACCCAGAGCAGCGGTTCTCAATATTTTTTGGTGACGGAACCCTTTTGGAAAGCGAAATTATAGACGTAACCCTACAATAAAATAATTGATTTTAAAAACGTATTCTTTATTAATAAGCGTAATACAAGTACATTGTAACAGTTACTACTTATTACTTACTTTACTTAGTAAATTACTATATAACAAGTATAATAATAGAAGATATTAAAAAAGAAAAAAATCTAACTAATGGGAGGTATGAAACTGTTTTTTATTTTTCATCAACTGGTTGACAGGTTTGATAGAAGATAGTGGAAGTGTCATATCAGGTTCGGCGTCCATTCTATTGCGGTATTTTGTTTTCGTGGCTGCATAGGTTGAGAATCCTGTTTCGCACAAATATGTTGTTTGGAACGGGAGAAGAATATTCAGAGCCATTTTGGCAAGCGTTGGATATTCATCACGAATTCTGCAACAAAAATCGTTGAGAGGCATCGTTTTGAACAGTGACTCCATACTTGTATCTGACGACATTTCTGAAAAAGATTCATATATCTCGTTTGACATACTTTCGGGCTTTTGCAAGTTAGGTGAAAAAGAATTATGAATACATGAATTCAGTTTCCTTTTTGTTTTCTGTTCTTTGGGAAAATACTTCTCAAAAGATGCGCGTATCGAAGTGAGATATTGGACCAATTCTTCAAATACATTATCTTGAAACATTTCTGAGTCGTTATCGCTAACAAACTCACTGAGTGTCGTAACGCTTTCTATTTTTCTCTTACCAATACAAATAATCCAAAAATCTAATTTTCTTTTGAAGGCAGTTATTTTGTTACATGCCTGGAACACTGTTGTCTGTTTATCTTTCAATGATAAATTTAATTCGTTCAGTTTTTTTGAAAGATATCCGCCATATAAGACAGTCGGAACAACCAAGTTTTATCATACAAACGATCTTTCAAATTAAAAAAAATATCTGAAAGAAACAGGCTCAAGTTCAAATAGCCTTGTTAAAGTTTTACCCCAAGACAGCCATTTTCCAGCGATATTTGAATGTGCAAGATCTGCAGCAAAATATATATTGTTAGACTAGAAACTCCGAAAAACTAGCTGCTCAATTTATATATGTCGGCGTCAATCAGTGAAATCCATCATTCCCCGAAATGCCTAGTCATTTCACGTATTGCCGGTAAACAGCGTAACTCAACTTTTGATACACCGTTTGCCTAATAGTTTCAGGCATTCCCTGTAATGAAGGAATTATTTCAGTCAAACGCTGTAACTAGCTAAATGATTTAAGCTACTCCGTTTGCCGGGTTTAGTCAATCATCGTAATTAGGAGGAAAGTGTTGCCAGTAGTGAATGAAAAGTTATTAAATAATAAATTGTAAACATAAACTCATTTATTGTCAGTATGTATTATATCAGGACAAATGTTTAGATAAATAACAAAAAATAAAATATGATTCTGAGATTAAATTCGCCTATCTTAAGTATACATACTATAAAAAAATCATAGAACCAATAAATAGAAACAAAACAAAATAATAGCTAGCCTATCTACAAAAATATAATAGGTAATTTATTATCGTCCTCTGCAGAAAGTGCTGTGCCACGGCCATATGAGGCTGATTTCTTACCTCTTCTTCCTTTAATGTGATCGAGTTGAGTATTTAACCATTGTTGCATTTTAGTATACTAGGTGCACCAATTTCCAAAAATATTTTCAGCGATTCGTTTGCTACCTAATTTGTAGGTTTTGTTTTAAGAGGACGTAAAAAGCAAAATTTTGTTAGGTGATTCTGATAATTAAGCAACCAGCGGTACTCATTGTCTGGACAGGATTGAAAATCCATAAGGTGCACTTGCCCTCTAGAGTTGAAGTTTGTTGAAATAATAGGATTTATGTTCAGATTTGCATGAGACTTGTTCCTTTTCAGTTGGCAAACTTCACATGTTTCGAGCAATGGTTCTATTGCATATCTTCCAATGTCATATTTTGTTTTTAAAATGTGCATTATTTTATCCTGACCGCCATGACCAACATTAATGTGCGCTTCATAAATAACATCAAATATTTTTTCATAACGAACCACGGAAACACACTTTCCTTCTCCATGTTTGCCTTTTTCAATTACTATGTTTTCTTCTGCCACTTCCAACACGTCAGATAAAAATAAAAAGTGATACTGTCTTCTCGTTTTTTCCCAGAAGTTTGTGTAGCCTGCAGAATTTCTGTAGCAACCTAAAAGAAAAAAAAGATAACAGTTTTATAATTAAAATCTACATGCTCTAAACCCAATACAAAAGCACACAATCAAATCACTCTTCCCCCAAGCAAATGAGTATAAAATCGTGTGAGACGTGACAACGGTGTGCGAATTTTAAGTGATTTTGTAGGTTGCAGTAATTTGAGATTTGGTTTGAAATCTTAATGAATTTACTTACCTCCGTAAATTCCGCTGTGTTCCAAGGTTTTTCTTGTTTCGATTGGAGTAATAGCCATCAAACTTCTTAAAAAACAACTTTGAATGCTTCGACATTTCATTTTTCAGAAAAAGAACACAACACAACAATTAGCAGCGTTCGACTGAACCCGGCAAACAGGGTAACTTAAATCATTTAGTTAGTTACAGCGTTTGACTGAAATAATTCCGTCATTACAGGGAATTCCTGAAACTATTATGCGAACGGTGTACCAAAAGTTGAGTTACGCTGTTTGTCGGCAATACGTGAAATGACTAGGCATTTCAGGGAATGACGGATTTCACCTATTGACGCCGACATATACATAGCTTGACAGCTAAACCAAATAAGTTTCTGCGGCTGATGAATCAAGACAAAAGTAATGTTTAAAGAACTTTTAATTCAACTATAAGAGTATTATCACTGACGAAAAATATAGGGTCATCATATCTACAGAATCAATCTCCAAGATTGTAGATGCTTATAATCATCACTCTCCAATACTGATAAACTATAGTTCATTTTTAAATACTTGTCTACATATGACACCATTTGCATTCTTTAGCACAAATGGAAAATATCCATGTACTTGAGTGCTAATGAGTTCGTCTATTTTGTATCTACTGTTGAGATCTGCAATGCACAAGTTTGCACAAGTTAACGAATCTATTACTTCTAAATTGTTTGAGTGATCAATACCTAATTGTTAGACAGTTATTCTAAGGTTTAAAAAAGTCTCACATATTGCTTTTGGGCTCACATACATTTTTCAATTAACCAAATTTGGTTAATATGATTGAAAAAATAATAGAATTAAGAGCTTTTGTATTAGATCTGTCTATTTCACTTGATATTTTCGACGCTTTCAAACATTTTAACTAGAGGCGATTCCAGGATTTTATTTTTTGGGGGGTGGGAGAGTTTCTGAACAGAAGAAATTTTTTGTGAAAGGACTTTCATATAATAATAGTAGTTTGACTTGCTTTATAGAGTAGAAACGTATGTTTCATATTAATGGTTTTCTAATTTACTCAATCGAGTACGTTGAAGTTAATGAATGGCAGATTAAGAATGTGAAGAGGATTTATGTTTAAGAACATCGTACATCTTATGTTACATAGTAGTTCAACATCGAGTCAACACTGACTCTGCATCGTTGGTCGCTATAGAGCAACTGTAACCGTCCTGTGTGCTTTTGAGCAAACTTTTCAATTACCTGTGAAAATCATACGTCGGTTAATCACTCGACCAAGGACTAGATGATAAAAAACAAGAAAGATAATAGCCAAAGTCCTTTCCTCCTCTCCTCACTATACAATACAAACATCAATTTATGTAGCTTCTCTTCTGGTCGTTGTTCAGTTTAGATATTTTCCATTTTGTGAACCCTTTGAGCTGAATCTTTAACGAAGTTTATTACATCCTGGGGTGTAAGGGGCGAAAGTAAGAGGTCGTACCAGCCCAACTGCCAACCTCACCTGCTCGAGCGGTGGATAAGCCATCCGGTGCACCCTGCTAGATAACAAACGAGGCTCTGGCGGCCGAGTAACGGCGGCATAACCGTATCACTAAGTGTTAAGGAAATGTAACACTCCAGACCACTCTTCAACACGTTTGGCCAGCGAGGAGAGTCACGGCGAAATACCCCAAGTATGAATATGGCGATTTTTAAAACAAACTGAAAAATACCCCAGGCGGGTAGGAACATTGATTCCAAATCCCGTACCTGTAAGGTCAGCCTCACGGATTCTGGGGGAGGCAAAACTTCGCTATCAAATACTAAATTGTACATATCATCCTATAACGTGAGAACGCTGCTGTCAGAAGAGAAACTGGTCGAAATGGAAGAAGAACTAAAAAATATAAAGTGGTACATTTTGGGCATAAGCGAAGTACGACGAAGAGGAGAACACCAACTGACATTAAAATCTGGTAATCTGTTCCACCACAGAGAAAACGAAGATACGTCAGAAGGAGGAGTAGGCTTTTTCGTGCACAGGAGACTAATACCAAATATAATAGAGATACAAAGTATCTGCCCCAAAATCATATACGTCATAATAAAACTAAACTCGAGATACAGTATGAAAGTCATCCAAGCATACGCACCTACATCGAGTTCAGGAGATGAAGAACTAGAAATCTTCTACGACGACTTAGAAAAAGCCCTCCAAGAATGAAAAACTCATTATACAATGATAATCGGCGACTTCAATGCTAAAGTGGGACAGAACCAGGATGAGTCTGAAAATGCATTAGGAGATTTTGGTTACGGACAGAGGAACGAAAGAGGAGAGACCCACGTAAACTATTTACATCAAAATAATTTATACGTTATGAACACCTTCTATAATAAAAAATCTCAAAAGAAATGGACATGGATAAGTCCCGATGGACACACAAAAAACGAAATAGATTTTGTAATAACAACAAAGAAAGAAATTATACAAGACGTCACAGTGTTAAATAGGTTCTCCATCGGTAGTGACCATCGAATGGTACGAGCGAAAGTCTGTATTAATACGAAAAATGAAAGGAGGTAGCTTCAAATTGATTCGAAAAATAATAATTGGATACCTCCTCAAGACACAACAGCGTTTAAAGATGGTCTCGATAGAAGCGAATAAACTGAAGGTGAAACCGTAGATATAGAAAAATTAAATACGGCGATAATAAACACAATTAAAAAAGCACAGAAAAAACATTGTAAAATAAATAAAAAAGAACAGAAGTTAAGTATACACACGCTAGACCTCATGAAGAAAAGAGCAGATCTAAGAGATAAATACGGAAGAAACAAAGAAAAGTTGAAGGGGCTAAATAAAGAGATAACGAAATCAATAAGATCAGACATACGAAAATATAACACGGAAAATATAAAGATGGTCATTGAAAACAATAAAAGTCTAAAAGTACTGAGGAAGAAATTCTCTGAGGGGAAGAAGAATATATGCAAACTAACAAATAGGCATGGAAAAATTTCCACAAATAGAGAAGAAATCTTAAAGATAACAGAAGAGTTTTACTCAGAAATCTATAAGGGAAATGGAGAGACGAAAAATAAAAAACGCCCAAAAGTCCAAAATCAAGGATCGGAACTTATGCCCGAAATTACCATAAACGGAATAAGGAAAGCTTTAAGTGAGATGAAAAATGGAAAGTCCCCGGGAGAAGATGGAATAGTCGTTAGATGCAATTAAACTAGGGGAATAAAGTTATTACATTGAAATCGCTCTACAACGAGTGTCTTAAGAAGAAATCTACTCCAACACAATAGAATAATGCAATTATCACTCTTCTTCACAAAAAAGGAAACACTACCGACCTTGGAAATTATAGACCTATTAGTCTGTTATCACACATTTACAAATTCTTTACAAAAATCATTACGAACATATTAAAAAATAAATTGGATTCATACCAACCACAGGAGCAAGCTGGAACCAACGACCATCTTCAAGTTCTGAAAATCCTAATAGAAAAATCAGTAGAATACAATAAGCCACTGGTTCTAATATTTATTGATTACGAAAAGGCGTTTGATACCATAAATCAAAAAGAAATGCTTCGAGCATTAGCTGATTGTCGAATAGATCACCGATACACAGACATGATAGAACACATATATGAAAAAGCTACTGCCTGCGTAAGTCTTCATGAACATACCAAAAAGTTTAAAATAAAGAGAGGTGTTCGACAAGGCGACACAATCTCGCCAACATTATTTACTACACTACTGCAATACATGTGTAAACAAATAGATTGGGATGGGTTAGGAATAAACATAGACGGCGAAAACCTATGTCACTTAAGATTCGCAGATGATATAGTCTTGATAGCGGATGATATTCACAAGGCGGAAACCATGTTGAGACTGTTACAGAATATTTCAAAGAAAATGGATCTCAAAATAAACATCTCAAAAACGCAAGTGATGACAAATCTCGTATTGGCAGGAGATATATATATATATATATATATATATATTTGGAAGGAAATCAAGTCCAAGAAACAACGTCCTATAAGTACTTAGGTCACGAGGTAAGCATAACCAGAGTTAATCAGGTAAGAGAACTGGGAAGAAGAATAGGATTAGCATGGTCTGCTTTCGGAAAGCTAAGACATATCCTAAAATCCTCACTGCCCATATGTATAAAAAGAAAAGTTTTCGACCAGTGTGTTTTACCTGTGTTAACATACGGTGCAGAGACCCTAACTCTAACCAAAAAACAAGCAACTAAAATAAGAGTAGCTCAACGTGCCATGGAAAGACAAATGCTGGGTTTATCCCTAAGAGACAGAATACCGAACGCAGAAATTCGAAGAAGAACGAAACTAGTTGATGCCATAGAGAGAATCGCATCCATAAAATGGAACTGGGCGGGTCGTATAGCTAGATAAACGGACAATAGATGGACTAAAAAGATTATGGAGTGGAGACCGAGACATGAAGCATTTCGAAATAGGGGAAGACCGCTAACACGTTGGCATGACGACTTGAGACATATCCATAAAAACTGGATATAAGCAGCACAGGATAGGAAGATATGGAAGCAATCAAGGGAGGCCTATGTCCAGCAGTGGACTGAAGGGGCTGGGTGATGATGATGATTACATCCTAAATAGCTCGACATGCATTTCTTATGCTTGGTTCTAAGCATGGCTTAAATCTAAATTCAGTTGGTGTGATGCACAGCGTATGTATAAATCAAGAGGATTCAACTGTTTAATTCTCGCTTGAACACCTTGAAAATGGCCTGCCATGTTTGTGCCCCCATCATACGCTTGACCTCTCAAATTAGAAATAAACGGTTTTAAAGATTGAAACTAATTTTTCAGCATCTGCAACACTCCCTGAACAATATCCTACCACCATAAAATTGGACACTTGTATACAGTTCGGAGGCTGTATCTTGCTAACGAACCAAAGTTTCTCCAGAAAACAAGAAAAAAGTCGCCGACGACGACGACGAGGATGACGACTACGTCATACACACAAGCTTTTTTTTTCTAAAAACCCGTTTTTCGTGTTTTTTCGCTGAAAAACGTAGAAATAATTCATTAAAAAATCTAAAATTCCAACTGAATAATATTCATAAAATTTGTGAATTGTTGCACTCCGGAGACTGTATCGTGCTAACAGGACATGTTACGAAAAGTGGCCGACGACATACGCACAGGTTTTTTTCTAAAATAGTGTATTATGCAATGAGCACAGAATGGTGCCTATTTTGTTGCGAGTTGCATACTATACTTTTTCTATGACAATATATCGCTCACGTTTAATACATGCATACATTTCAAAAACATGCATTTCAAAAAAAGGTTATAAGGGCATTGATACATACTCTTCAACGTTTCCGGTAATAAATTCAGTGTTGTTACCTTTGCTGCTTCTATTATGTTCGGAGGAGTCAAATCTAAGTCAATATCACTATCAGTTTTCATTTTAAATAATAGTTTTCATTGAAAACAACTATGAAATTACTCGTCACCTACTAAAACTTTGACAGAAACGATCTGCTGACGTTTCATCAATTTGTCGCTGGACGTCACAATTTGACAAACCCTAGTCGTCGTGATTTTAGAGTGAACCTAGACCTAACACGAAATATTCCATTTCGCATTCGTTGTTTAGCAACATGCCTAGCAACCAATGCAAAAATGAAATTCTGTACAAAATGTGCTTGTTTATGATTGAAGTTAAGGTTATAAAATGAACATTTATCGAGGTTGTCGTAGAAAAAACACTTTTTTCGTTTTCAACCTGAAAGCCCCTCCCCTCCCCCTTAGATCCGCCCCAGGTTTTAACTACATATACCAAATACCACCCCAATGAGGGCTTCTGGGAGGAATCCACTTAAATTCAATGTTTGTTAGTGACAAGTACTCTAGTACAGCATGAAAGTTATTTTGTTTTTTGAAAAAGTCACGAATTTCCTTTAACTGATTTCTTGCACCTAAGAAGTTAGTAGCATTATCACTAAATATTATGGAAGGGTTACCTCTTCTGGATATGAATCTGTTTAGGGTAGAAATGAATCCATTTGTTGATAATTCAGTGACAAGTTCTATGTGTATGGCTTTTGTTACCATGCATACAAAGACTGCAATGTATGCCTTGATTACAGGGGCCTTTCTGAGCTTAGAAGATTTTAGCAGGAAGGGGCCACCATAATCTATGCCAGTTTTTAGGAATGGCCTAGCTTGGCCTACGCGTTACTCAGGGAGGTCTGCCATTATTTATTGGGTTGGTTTAGCCTGAAATCTGAAACATTTAGTACATTATCTAATTAAGCTTTTTACTGCACGAAGACCATTTAGAGGCCAATATTTTAGTTTAAAGTTGGATAAAACTGTTTGTGGACCAGCATGAAGTAATCTTAGATGATCTTGTTTTAATATCAAGGACACAACTGAATTATGAGATGGTAACAGAATAGGGTGCTTCTGATCATAGTCGATCGGTGCATTTGCTAGTCGACCCCCCACTCTGATTATTTGGTTTTCGTCGAGAAATGGTTTGAGGCTTAAAAT
This sequence comes from Galeruca laticollis, assembly GCA_963921935.1. Classification (NCBI taxonomy): domain Eukaryota; kingdom Metazoa; phylum Arthropoda; class Insecta; order Coleoptera; family Chrysomelidae; genus Galeruca; species Galeruca laticollis. Next base: position 152,041,288 of record OY998180.1, read on the forward strand.
GTTTTTATCAGTAATTTGAACATTGTTTTTTAGAGATTTAATTTCTTTTGAGAAGTGTTTTGACTGTAAAGTTCTTATGATCAAGATTGTAGAACCTTGAAGTTCAGCGACAGTAAGGGAACCAAAAACCTTGTTATTTGACTTTATGTTATGTATGAATCTTTGAACGTATGCAACTATACGTTGCAGGGACCTAAAAGTTGAAAATCTGGGGAAAAGTTGCAACCAAAAATCTGGATTTTGTTGGTTGTTTGTAATTAGAATAACTTTTTTCTCCTCTACTTTGTCACCTTGATTAGACGGGGTGAAAAGTTTGAACTTAGACTTCGGATTAAGCAGGAATGATGGTCCATGCCACCATAATTTATTATTTAGTAGGTTTTGAGGAAAGATTCCTCTGGAGGGCAAGTCAGAAGGATTGTTTGCTGAGTCTATGTGATGCCATGTAAAGTTGGGAGTTAAATCTTGGATTTGTGACACCCTGTTTGCAACAAAGGTAGTCCATCTGGATGCATGAGAAGAAATCCAGCATAAGGCAATTTCGGAGTCTGTCCAATAATGAACAGCTTCAGGGGTTAATCTTGTTTTAAATACTTCTAGTAACTTAGCAACTAACTTGGCAAATAACAACATGGCATATAACTCAAGTCTTGGGAGTGAAACTGACTTTAGAGGGGCTACTCTGGATTTGGAGGACACTAAATGGGAAGTGACAGTGTTATTGTGGTAAAAAGTTCTTATGTAGACACAACTAGCATAAGCCTTTATATTTGAATCTGCAAAGCCGTGAATTTCAATTTTTTGGATGAGGGAATCTGAAAAGAAAAATCTAGCGATTTTTAATCGTTTCAATGAATTTAGATTTTCTGAGAATTTTGTCCAGTCAGATAGGATGGATGAGTCTGTAACTACTGTATCCCAGTTTAGTTTGGCTAACCACAGTCGTTGCATGATTAATTTACCTATGACTATGACGGCTGTCAATAATCCAAGTGGGTTATAGCACTGTGCTATGATCGATAATATTTTTCGTTTAGTCCAAGGGGCCTTGTAAGTACCACTTGGGACGGAATGTCTTCGTGTGGCTTCCAAATTAGTCCTAAAACTTTGTTTGGACTGTCATCTAAATGCATGTCAATATTAGTTATTGTGCCTGGCAATTGTTTATTTAACAACTTAATTGAATTGGAACACCATTTGTGCAGAGAGAAACCATGTTTATTTAAAACTGTATTCAATTGCTCGTATAGATCAGAAAGTTGAGTGGCGTCATCCACTCCGGTAATTATGTCATCAACATAACATTGGTTGAACAGGGCTTGAGAAGCTAAAGGGAAATCAATTTTGTATATGGTAGCTATTTCAGCCAGTACACGAGTGGCTAAATATGGCGCACTATTCGTGCCATAAGTTACTGTCTGTAACTCGATACACTGTAAAGGATCGTTTGGATTTTCTCTCCATAAGATGTTCAATAAGAATGTATGATCAGAGTTTATTAAGATTTGTCTGTACATTTTTAGAATGTCAGAGGTAAGAATATATTTACAGGAGCGAAATCTACAAAGGATGTCATAAAGGTCAGGTTAAACTTGGTATCCCTTTAATGTGAGATCATTTAAAGAGACCTTTGTTGTGGTTTCACATGAACCATCAAAGACAACACGCAGTTTTGTTGTCTTACTGTCCGCCTTTACGACAGCATGGTGTGGCAGGGAGTGTTTATTTATAAAATTGTTGACTTTCAACTCAAGGGGTACTATTTTGCCATTGTTTATGGCTAAGTACTCATCAATGAATTTTTTATACTCTGTATAGTATAAAGTGTCTTTTTGAAACTTGTTCTCAAGATTCTCGAACCGTTTTTTAGCAATCATGAATGAATCACCTAAGGACTGAAACTCAGTTGGGGATTTTAGTGGAAGGTCGATTTGAAACGAACCATTTGATAACATTTTTGTAGTTTGGAGAAAGATTGCTTCTGCCTTTTTGTCGTCTTTGCTTAGGATTATTTTTTCTGGAACCTCTTCCAGTTGCCAGACTTTTTGTAATTGGGTGTCTAAAACTTTGGACTGTGAAGTTTGAATGAACATTGAGACACCACTGTGTCCAAGAAGGTTAGCGCATGACAGGTAGACATTTTTATCTAACAGGGCTGAACTAGCGACTTTGCCAGCAATCACCCAACCTAAAAGTGTGTGTTGCATAACTGGAAGATTATGTCCTAATATACATCAGCACTAATGAGTATATCTATTTCAGCGGGAGTGTGATACTCTGGATCACCTAATGGCATGTTATTTATGGGAATGTCTAACATGGACGTATCTACCCTGGATTGCGGTAGTTTGCTACCCTGGATTGCGGTAGTTTGCTACCCTGGATTGCGGTAGTTTGCAGGTTATGTTTGAAAGTACTGAACAAGTAACCTTAAATTTGTGTGTAGGATAAGGTATGGAATGAATGACCAAATCCGCCATTTTGTTAGAAGAAAGAACATTTTGTGAAATACTTGTGATATTTAATGGTTTATCATAGGGGCTAAGATTTAAACGTTTCAAAAACATTTCTGTAACGAATGAGCTTTGACTGGCACTATCGAGTAAAACTTTTGCAGTAATGGGAAGACCATTTGATTTGTAAACAATGACTTGCGCTGTGGCAAGCAAGATATAATGACCCTGGTTGTCATCATTGACTGAATTTAATGTGACTTGAGGTGATTGACCTATATTTTGTCTACCACTATGGACTGTATTGCCGTTGTAGGCTGGATAAGTATTTTGAACAGTGTTGCCGTTGTAGGCGGGAGTAGTGCAGAGACAATGATTGCCACACGGGGCAGTGTGATCTTCAGCTGTGTGAAGAACTGAGCTGTTTCTGTCTTGATTTGGAACATTTTGAGAACCACTGGGGTTATTGTTTTGAGAATTATTTGAAGGGTGTACAAAAGAATTACTTTGTTGGCCTTGTGAAACCCTATTAACAATATGGCTTTGGTTTCCTGAACTAATTTGAGAATTATTTTGATCACGAGTAAAATTGTTTCGTTGTCTAGAAAAGTAGTTATTATGCCCCTGTAACTGATCGTTACTTGAATTTGGTTGAAAAGGGGTACTTTGATTTTTATGAAGCAAGGTATGATGTTTAAGTGGGCATAAAAAGCATGATCTCGAAGTACAATTAATTTTTGAATGGCGTTGTGTAAGACAGTTAAAACAGAGCCCTTTGTACAAATTTTTGACGCTCATTTACATTTAACCTTTCAAATTTATCACATTTGTAAATAACATAAGATTTTTCAGAACAACATGTACAACAAACATGACTTTGATTTCGTTGCGATTAATTTCCCTTGCTTGAGTGTAAAGCAAGACGAGATGACTTTTTTTTGCTTGTATTAAAGTTTGAATCATCAGAAGTTAAGTTTTCTAAAATTGTAGATTGTTTTTCTAAAAATTCAAGAAATTTGTTAACACTTGGCAACTCTGTAATGTCTCTTTCGCGTTTAAATGACTTTCTTGTGCCAAAATCAAGTTTACGTACTGGAATGTGCATGATTAACAAATCAAGTAACACTGCATTTGAATAGTTTAAATTATAAATTTGATGTAAACTTTTTCTTAAATTCATGACAAATTCTCTTAAATTTTGTGCATTAGGTTTTACTACAGGTTTTGAATCTATCAAAGCATTAAACAAAGCATTCAATAAAATTAGTTTATTTTCGTATCTTTTCCTTAAAAGAGATATGGCAACGTTGAAATTATCATTAGTGACTTGTAAACTACTTATTATTTGAAGTGGTTCATCTTTTAGGAATGATTTTAAGTAAAGAAATCTTTGTACATTTGACAACGTTCCATTGTCAATTATTACTGTTTCAAACAGTTGTATGAAAGGAGAATACTCTTCAAATTTACCCGAAAAGGGTGCAATTTGTTTTTCTGGTAGTTAAACATTTGAAATAGGTAAAACCTGTTGCACTGGTGACTGAGAACAAGTTAAATTATTAGTTTGTACAGTAAAGTTATTTATATATCTTTGTTAACGTACCTTTAAATCTATTGCGTTACCTTCGAACACTGAACGGTCCTCACTGTCCGAGGAATCGTAATCAGGCAACAATTCGATCTTATCCTGAGCCTCGTCATAGGCCAATATGGCATTCTTCAATTTATCTAAGTATTCTTGATACATTAGTGCATCTGTCTCATAATCAGTATCATATTTTTCTAACCAATTGTATATCCTGGTTACCTTATTGACAAAAAGTAAACTGAAATAACTTTGTTTTTGTCACAGAGTGGTCCCACTAACTACTTAGCTTTAATACCTTTTTATTCATGCTTTCTTTAAAACGTAGATGGAATCCGGCACGAAGGACCAAAAAATGGTTGAAAGGGGGTTCGCTTTTCCTCTTGATACCACTTTCAGTAGGTTTAACTTATAAACCTGGCTAGTGGACTAGCTCAATAAAACTGAAATAGCTCTATTTAGAGAGCTCCATAGGTAATTGGATTTAAATTGTAGGTATTAAATCTATAGTACTTGTAAATAATACGAATAAGCTTACTTAACAAAAAAATGGACGTGAAACATTTGTTGTGTAAGACTAATTTATAAGTCTTTTATTTAATTTTGAATGTTTATAGTCTAAATTTGAGGTTAACTCGTAATGACAAAAATTGAAAAAAATTCACCTGTTTTATGCCATTTGGCCCGGATGCACTATATCAAGCTCCCAACTTGGCCTATTTGCACCATGAAAGATCCAATTTCCCATTGTCATAACTAGCAGTTATACAAAATGGACGCCGTCATGCAATTCAGTACCTTACTTGCCTCTTTTTATAAACATGCTATTTTTACCAATTTTCACCCTTTGCAGGTATCACTTGAATCACCTGGAAAACCTCAACTGCCTCAAAACCTTTATTTACTATTTAAAGCTAAATATGTATGGCTGTGCGCTTTTCTAAAACTTAGCTGTTGTAAACAGCCTTGAAAACTATACTGTTGATGTGAAAAATATCCTTGTGTCGAGTATCAATTTAGTTCTTGTTGAACTAAGGCTTAAATTGTACTATAAATATGTCGCTGTGGACTAATATAACACCATGTAGCCCACTGTCTGGCATTAAAAAAAGGGCTGTGCCTTGGTTGATTTCTATACCTCACTAGAAAACGATATGTCACTATGAGAGAGTCTCAGATCAAGAAGAAGGCGGGAGTGACGAAAAACTGACAGCTGCCATTTTCGTTGTTTGACCAATCAAATAATAAAATGTATTGATTTGACGTATCAGCCAACTAGGATTAACTGTATGGTGTACGGTTGATTGCATATGTTTGATGTTAATGCATTGTAAGAAAAGACAGTGCCGTACTTAATTTTATTTGGTAAAAAATACCTTATATTTTTTCCTTTGTTTGGGTCGTTTCCCAAACAACGTATACTCTTATAAAATCATATTTCCAATATTTCGACAATGAATATTGATGATTATTATCATCTTGAAGGAGCTGCTGTATTTTAAATTTAAATTCAGTACTGAATCCAGATATACTACATTTTTGCCCAATTTGGAGAAATTTCGGTTTGTTAGCACGATACAGCTTCTGGAGTGTATCCAAGTGACAAATTATGTTTGGATATTGTTCAAGGTATCTCATAGAGGAACCCTATTGATTTTCAGCTCACCAGAGGTAGCACAACTGTACCTATAAATCCATATATACTACATTTTCGGTCATTTTTGGAAAAATTTCGGTTTGTTAGCACGGTACAGCCTAAGGACTATGTACAAGTGACCAACTTTATGATTGAATATTGTTCAGGGCGTCTCACAGATAAACTCTATTGATTTGCAGTTCACCTGAAACAGTACAATGGGTCACATAAATACAGATATTCTAGATTTTTGGAGAAATTTGTTTGCACGGAACAGCGTCTGGAGCGTATACTTAAGTGCGTAAAAATTAGTTGTAATCTTTAAAACCGTTTATTTATTACTGTTGTAGGGTAGACAATAGGAAAATGTACAGAATTATCATTTTAAACATTTTGTAGACATGACTACTCATTTGAACATAATTTACAATTTTACATAAAAATTTTTGATCACAATTTTCGATATTATAAAACCTAAAGGTACTTTACTTCTAAGTAAAATTTATATTTTTTGAAATACCTCGTAAACTACTGATAAATTTCAATATCTGATGGCTGCATTTTTGGTTTTACATCATGCAGATCTTTTTAAGAAGAATAATTTCTTTTCGTAATAATAATAATGAAAAAGTTCCCCATATGCTGCCAACTTAAGAGGAGACACTATATATATACTGCTCGTCAGAGATAACGGGACACACCAGAATTTTTGGGAATTATCAAATTTTTTAATTCATTTTCGTTGTAATAAATGTATTGTGTAGTTATTCAATAATGCATTTAGCATGTCATATGATGTTTATACGGGCAACGAACAGAAAGTAAGCAAAAATTTGAAAACTTATTAAATTATTGAAAAATAACAGAGTCAGGTGACACGACAATAATTGAACACAGGAGACAAGAAATAACAGGATTCACTCTTCAATAATGCGTATTACCACCTCGATTCTGGATGACAAATATCATGCGAATGGACATAGAACGCAGCACATTTCGAATGTTTTCTTGAGGAAAATTGGTCCATTCTTCAATAAGCACCAATCGGAGCTGTGTAAGTGTTACTGAAGCAGGTATACGATGTCTGACATGCCTTTTGAGCTGGTCTCAAATTGGCTGAATAGGATTTAGATCTGGCTGTGAGCAGCCCAGTCCATTTTTGCAATACCAATATGTTCAAGGTACTCCTTTACCATTTTCGCCGTGTGCGGTTGCGCTTTATCTTGCATTAGCAGAAAACCATTAAAACAACCCCAGCATATGCATAGCACATAGTCTTCTAAGATCTCTGCAATATATTCTCGTGCTGTTAGCGAGCCTCTGTCAATCACGACGAGATACGTGTGCGCCTCAAAAGAAATATCCGCCCATAACATTACTAAGCTACGCCCATAAGCAACCCGTGGTAACCGAGTAGAGGTAGCATACCATTCTCCAGCTCTTCTGTACACCTTAATTCTTCCATATTTACCATAAAGGCATATTCTAGACTCATCCGTGAACAATATCTTTGCCCAGTCGTCAATTGACCAATTCATGTGTTCACGGGCAAACTCAAGTCTGCGTCTTCTGTGAGCTGCAGTAAGCAAGAGTCTTTTAGCTGGACTGCAAGCTGTAAAACCACTTCCTATTAACACACGTCGAACAGTAGATATGCTGACTGCTGTTTAGTGAGCTTCCTGAAGGGCGCTTTGGAGCATTCTAGCGGTTTGTTTTCGGTCTCGCAGTGCAGTAATCTTGAGAAATCGATGCTCCCCTGCTGATGTTTTTCGTTTCGCGCCCATACCAGACCGCCGTTGGCAAGAGCCGGTATCTCGAAACCGCTGGTGTCGAACAACTAACATTCAAATGTCATGCTATATCCCGTTGACTTGTTCCAATTGTCAGCAATGTTTCCATTTCAACAACTCTCCGATAATTTTCATCCATTATTAAGGTTTAAACTTTACTATATGAAGGCTACATTAGTACAAAGATACGTCTCAAACTTTAAACCACTTTAAATATTTACAATTTTAATCACTATAAACGTACTCGCATTTGTCGAAATTTTCAATCAGGCGATCTGTGCTTGAGTAACTGACTGTTTTATCGTTTTCGTGGTTCCAAGAATTTATTTGTTCTCTGTACAGGACTAACACATTTCACTCAATTAAAATATTAGAAATAAGTAAAAATTGCTAATTTCACGAATTTTTGGAGTAGCCCGTTTTCTCTGTCGCGCAGTGTATATATTAATAATATTTTAATATCTGATAAGCGTTAGATTTTTAAAAATAATCAGCTGTATTGCGATACATTAATTGTATTGGCCAGTTTTATTATTTATTGATTCAAGACAACTACGAAAGAAATTTACATCATTTGTGTTGTGATACAAATATCGTATCGGCCAGTGTTATTTGTTGATTCAAGAGAATCTTTAAATAATTTGTAATGGATTTCAGATTTTTTAGTTAAACTTTAGGGAAAAATAAACATTTTCAGCTTTTTTCCTCTACTATTATTTATTGTAGTTGCAGTTCCCTGACAGCTCGTTATCCACAAAATCTAAATCAACAAGGTATGAACAGATTGTTTACATACTTAAATTGACGTTCGTTAAAAATAAATTATATTTGTATAAATACGAATACAGAATTCCAATCAGTTTTCCACCTAACGTAGATTCAGTTACGGACTCAAGAGGGTTCAATGCGTTAAAATTGACATAGGTGTTACACAACAATTATGAAATTAGACTAAAATAACGTATATCAGATCAGGTAGCGCTGAAGTACTCGATCTAACTAATAAGTTTTCTGTGATAAATCAATTAAAATACTTTGTCTACCCAATCATTTAGTGAAAATATTATCTTTTGCGCCGACACACTATCAGTAATTGCTATCAACGGCTATCAACTTTAGTAGATTGAACGTTTTCGTAAAATGTGTTGCGATCGGACTGTGAAAATTTTATTTCTTGTTTATGTCGTGACCAATTGTGCCACAATATAGACAGTGATGATGTATTTCATGTTCATATTATTTTTGGCTATATCTTTTGCGGATTCAGATTTCAATTACGATATTTTAAATCAGAAACCCTGGCCGGTTTCGGAGCCGTGCCAGAAAATTCCTACTCAGTGTGAAGAGTCCGGTGATAGCGAAGATGATTATTGTTCAATATACAATGAAACCTCTAATCAATGGGAGGTGCACGTTGGTGTTGTGTTGCCGAATTCCAGTACTTATATTGCCAACACAGAAATGGTAAATATTTTGTGAATAGGTTATCTCTACATTACGAGTATATATTTATTAACGCATATTGATTTAATGCGGTCCAAATACCGCTACCTAACACATTTTTAGGGCTAAATAGGTATTTCTGTATTGTTTTTTTCATGTACAGGGAAATATTACTTTCGTGACCCACAAAAATAAGTTTCCATTGAAAAGTGAATATAAATAGTAAGAACATAATTTTGATTTCATTTAAAAAATTAAAATAAAGTTAAAAAAATAAATGGTCATCTATGTTTTAACAAACGTTTAAAAAATGATTGTCAATAAGTAAGACTGTATGTTTTGTTGCTACTTAATATTTTGTTTACCAACTTAACTTGGAACCCCACTGTTTATTTACTTATATGTACCAAAAAAAAATTGTAAAAAATTACAATTAATAAAATATAGACTGTCAAAGACTATTTCTGAACTTATAAATTGCTTTTTACAATCTATTCATCACTACTGCAATTAACAGTAAGAAGCAAATTTTTTTATTAATTAGGCATGAAGCAAGCGTGCTCCATTGTCCACTATTCAGACTCTTGCGAAAGCATTTGAACACTTTCGTATGGATTATGTAGCGAATTTTGCCAATGTTTGTTTATCGACCCCATTTTTCAATAATCATTTTCATTTCTTTTGTCTTTATTTTTATTGGTCTACCACGCTTCTGTTTCTACTTATGGACGTAGATATTCGTTTCCACTTAATTTAAGCTTCAAATATATCCTTCTTCTTTAATTTGTAATTTGTCTTATGTTTTTGTAAGCATTGGTTTTATGGATTGATACCATTTATGAAAATAATTTATACATATGCATTTACCTCACTGCTTGAGAAATCTACTTTCAATTCGATTTCTTTAACACGCACTAGAGACTTGGTAGATATTTATTCCTTAGTTATTCTTCCATATATTATTGTAACTAAATTCAGAGAAATCCGTATCCTCCTCCAGTATCTGGCTAAGTAATCCATTAATGCTAAGGGTCTCATAGTGGTTGTGAACTTTTTACGGCCGAACATAACCTACTTTTGCTGATCTTGCAACAGTTGCAGACAAGGAACGTGTTTATAAGTGTAAATATTTTCAGCCAATTTTATGACTGGAATAGAATCAATTTTGGAAGTCACATAAAACATGATTGTATAATATATAAGTCTTTTTATGTCATATTTTCAATGTATTTTCACTAAAATTGAATACCAATTATCACTTGAAATAACATTATCGATTTTTACTTAATATACAAGTTGTCACACAAATATTTGGGCCATTATCTAATAAAATTATTTTATAAGATGCACTCTATCACAATAAACTATAATCTACACATTAATAGCAAAATAGACTCGGTGTCATAGAGTGTATTTTCTAATGCGACTTCCCTAATGAATGTATTTAATCATATTTAGTTTGATTATTTAGTTATTTTTAAAACTTCCATATTCATTCATGTTCCCTAGTTCGGGTTACATGTTATAAATTATCTAATAATTCATTATACAAAAATATGGATTGCATTTTACGACCAGAGCGACTTAGTCTGAACCCAGAAGATGGAAATGCAGCTCAAGAATGCTATAAAAAATTCCAGAATTTTATCAATTCGCTGGATTTAGAAGAAATGCGGAGACTCAATGTTCTGATTAACTTAGTCTCTCGATATATTTACTAGTATGTAAGTTAGTGTGGTACTTACTATGACGCCGTAAGTGCTTTGAAACAGATCTTCTTAAAACCGGTGAATGAAGTTTACGCAAGACATAAGCTAAAGACACACCATCAGGAACTTCGTGAAACAATAGACAGGTACCTCGAATTACTTAAACGCTTAGCATAATATTGCAGCTTTAAAGCAAATACTGCTGAAATGAATAGATATGAAAATGTTCGAGATGCGTTACTCGACGGCCTTCCATCATCATACATTCGACAAAGGTAACATGAAAATAATACATTGTCTTTAACTGAAGCTTATGGTCAAGTAAGATCCTTTAAAATTGCTCAAATACAATCTCAGCAGATTAATCGCCTTCAGTCAATGCAATGGTGAAGGATCTACAAACTTCTAACACTACAACACAAAAAGAAAGCAACAATAAATCGGAACCTCTTGTTAATGAGACAAGAATTGCAGCTATTACCACGACGTGTTACTTCTGTTGTCTACAAAAGCATCAGAGAACAGTATGTCCAGTTAGAGATGTATTCTGCGAAATTGTGTTATTGAAGGTCACTATAAAAAATGTGTAAGAAAAAGAATAGATACACATTTCATAGTCAAGTAAATCTAGAACTTCAAAATTATCAATCGATGCCTCTAACTGTATTGCTTCTTTGCCAAATTGTCTAAGGAGATCCCTGGTTTTCGTTGTTGCCATAAATAGTTCTACAGCTTATGGTTTGGTAAATACAGGCAGTTCTGCTACTTACATCAACGAAAATACAGTTGATAAACTTAAAATTCCATTTACTTCATGCCGAGGGGAGAAAGTATCTATGGCTTCTACTTCGCTTCAGTCTTTAATAATAGGCCAATATGAAATAAATATTCATCTGCAAGAACATGCTTACAAAATCCATTCAGTTCGTTTTCTTCCCAACCTCTGTTCCGATATCAGTTGGTTATGATATCCTGAAAAGACATTCTTGTTTTCAAATAGATGTCGGTAGTAAATGAGATCCTCTTAAAGTTTTTGCCTCTGTTGCTGCTGCGGAACCAGCTCGACTTTTCACAAATTTATCGTTCAATTTCAAACCGATTTCTACTAAATCTCGAAGATATACTTTTACAAATTTGCAGTTTATTGAATCTGAAGTTCAAAAGTTACTTAAAGAATGTATTATAGAAGAAAGTACTCATTCGTGGAGAGCTTAAGAAATGGTTGTTGCATCGGAAAATCATCGACATAGAATGGTTGTAGATTACTCCCAAACAATTAATCGATACACAGAATTAGAAATATGCTTTTCCCTCCCCTCCCTTGGATTGACATTGTTTATAAAGTTGCTTCCTATCCAGTATATAGTTCATAGGATCAATGCAGTGCATATCATAAAAATCCAATTGTTGAAGAAGATAGATCTTATACAGCTTTTGAAGCTTCTGGGAAACTCTACCAGCTCACTCGTATCCCTGTTGGTGTAAGAAACGGAGTACCTGCATTTCAACGAGCTATAACTTATATTATTATCTCTAAATATAAAAAAGTTCGTTTTTGATGCAACAGGTACATCTATTTGGACACATTATTAGTTATAAATGTATTATACCTCACCCTTAACGTTTAGAACTTATTCGGAAATTACCAGTTCCAGCTGATAACGTGTCACTTCGACGAGCACTTGACATGTTTTCACATTATTCTCAGTTTCTTCCCAAGTTTACTTGCAAGATACAGAAATTAATCAGAAGTTCATTTCCTCTCAACACTGAAACTATAAAAGCGTTTGAAGAGTTGAAGTCAGACATTCGGAGTGCTGTTGTTGCATCCATCGATAATGAAGCTACTTTTACGGTAGAAACAGATGGTTCAGACTACAATATCGGGGCATCTTGGTCTCAAAACAGTCGGCCAGTTGCTTTCTTTTCAAGATCTCTTTCTAAATCAAAACAAATCCATTCTTCAATAGAAAAGGAAGCGTTTGCTATTATTGATGCTTTACAAAAATGGAGACATTATCTTATTGATGGACAGTTTAGACTCATAACAGATCAACGGTCTGTTTCCTTAATGTTTGATGGGGTTCATCCAAAAAAAAATCAAGATTGAGAAAATTATGCGTTGGGGACTAGAACTTCCAAATTACCGCTATGAAAACATTTATAGGCCTCGAAATCAGAATCTGGTAGCTAATACTTTATCAAGGATATGCTCATCAACTGGACGACATTTATCCCAGTTACTCTCTCTGGTAAAACAAGGATGTACAATTGGGTACGAAGTAAAAAATCTTCCTTTTTCATTAGAAGATATCAGAACAATAATATCTTCTTGTAATATCTTTGCTCAAGTAAAAACACGTTTTTACAGAACTAAGGCCCATCTTATCAAAGCGACTCAACCTTTTGGAAGGTTAAATATGGACTTTAAAGGACCTTTACCTTCATAATCAAAAAATCGTTATCTTTTAATTTTAGTAGATGAATGTTCGAGTATTTTCGTTGACATGACTGCTCTCACTGTTATATCTAAACTTTAAGAACTTTTACCTTATTCGGTACACCTGCATACGTACATTCTGATCGAGGAACAAGTTTCATGTCTTACGAACTAAAGTTGTTTCTCTGTTCGGTTGGTGTTGCTACAAGTCGAACAACAGTGTACAATCCACAAGGTAATGGACAGAGTAAACGGTATTCTGGTATTAAGGAAGACTATAGGATTAGCTTTAAAAAGTCACAAACTTTATATTAGCCAATAGGAATAAGTGTATTAGGAAGTATTACACTCTATTCGCTCATTGTAATATATTTCATCTAATGCAACACCTCATGAGATGATGAATCCAGGACCAGTTCTGATGAAAATACCAAATCGTCATTGTGGAAGAAGTTTTTCTGTTAGAAGGAAATCCAGAGTATTCCTTTGTAAGGTTATCATCTAACGGAAGAGAGACAAGTGTTTCATCAAGACATCTAGCACCTATCGGATCATCGTTTAAAGAATGTCAAAGAATTACTCCTACAGAAAATGAATTTCCCTTTGAAACAGTAATTCCTACTTCGCCAGATGACTCTGATAGTTCAGATGGGTCGTCTGAATATTTACAGGACAAGCAAACTGAACTTAGCTTCTCCGAAATTGAATGCACTAATGATTCCACTTTACCTGGATTCACGTATCAAGTTCAAAAACCTATTCGAACGGAGTTCACGTGAACGACAGGAGTTAATGTTATAGGGTGTATTTTCTAATGCTACTTCCATAATGAATGTATTCAATCATATTTAGTTTTGTCAGTTAGTTGTCACTATTTTCAAAAGTACCTATGATTTTCATTCATGTTTGGGATACATATTATAAATAACGGAAAATATTTGTTGCTGCCAAGTATATTACACTGTTGAATACGGTCTAAAACGGGTGAATGCGAAGAGCTTATATCGGAAAAATTTGACACAAATGAAGAAACACTTGGACATTTTTTACTGATTGTCGATAAAAAACGAAGGGGTTCATATTGCAAACAATTTTTTATATGAATGGATGATGAACGTTTTCTCGGAAATTGTGTAAATCACTAATTTATATAATACATAGAAATAGCCGTAGATATTATTTAACTCCAGGTGAATATTTTTAAAATCTTAGCGTATTATCTAATTGGATTATTTGGATACAGCACCCTACCTCCTTTTTTGTCTGCATGTTTGTTTTTGATATTTTGTATATAACAAGTAAATATTTACATTTTTGTTTGTCTTTCTTATTGTAAACCATTTTGACAATTTTATTAAATAAATTTCAAATATCAAACATAATAACTGCCATTTTCAAAGCTTATTTTAATAATATTCATGCATTCATATATTTGAGATCAGGAAAAATGTCAATCATAAAATTAATAGAATACAAAGTATCGCATCAAAAATAATATTTATTTGATATACTTTTAATAGTATTTCAACAAAAATCAGCTGTAAAGACACAACTTGTGTAAAAAACTTTTTTCTGTAGGTTATAAGAACTATGATACGGTGTTTGTAATTTATAATCAATAACCGTCTACAAAGAATCCTAATCGGCTAAATTTATATTTGGACAGTGTTAATAAATAAACATCCTCTATTAGAACGTTATAGATACTGTTGATATTGTAGTAATTATTAATAATTAGAAGTTGTCATATATTTTTGTCAGTAATATACGTACTTATATACTCTGCATCGACTCGTTATTACCATTGTGCAGCAGCTCCGCTCAACAGGTTATGGGCCCAGTACAGTCTCTGGAAGTAAGCAATAATCTAGCAGGATACAGTATTTGAAGTACTAGATTAACCCAAACATTGTTCTCTGTTTGTTATATTTAAAACTACTCACTAATCATTAATCCCTGCCACATATACTATTTGTTATTATCATTGATGTTATTATTCAATGTTTGAAGATAGTTTAACTACGTATCTATAAACAAAAGAATGGTAGATATTCTTTTGCCCTTAAATTTTAAATTTACTATTTGTGATTCTGAAATTACTCACCAATTACTATTCAGTCACAATCGCTGTTTGTTTTGATGGAACTTATCAATTACTTTATATGTCGATACCGATTCATAAACCAAAACATATTGTTTTGATTATATACTTCTATCAATAAATTGAATGAAGAGTGATAAATATTAGATTTCTTCGATTCTTCCATACTTGTTTTAAAATACATACTTTCTAGCACTGCATATAATCACTCTTAAAATATATCTTATAAATGAATTGAGATTCATGGGTTTTTAAATAATTAATTTTTATTTCATAAAACAGTTTAATAGGACGGTAGCCGGTGACACTGGAAGTGACGTCGTCGGGACTTTCAATATTTTTAGATTATTAATTGTAAAAAATAATACGAACAGAATGAGCTTGGTGTGACTATACGAATTTGCCAGAAACAATGTTCAACTAAATTAATTATTATTAATAAGCAACAAAGTATTGCCATTATCACAAACTTGAATTTTCAGTTAATATTTAAGAATAATAATAAACGTCTTTATTATTTTCTTCAAGATGTACAAAATAAACATATAAGTATTTAAACGTGCGTAGAAGGAAATAAAAGGCGAAGTTCAGTTTAATGTTGGTAGCCACCATTAAACTGCTCTTCCACTTAACCCTCAAGTAATTGCAGAGGTATTAGGGTTTGCTTTAAGCGAATGCTCATAAGGTGTCTATTTCCATAAATTATTTTGAGTGCAAGATAAGCTCTTTTTATGAGTTGATCTTAAGTCAGAGTCTAAAATTATCCCTAAGCTTTTCGCTTCTTCTTCTACATTCAAAGGTTCATTATTAATAAAAATATTGATTTGGTCTGTCACAACATTTCTTTTAGTTCTAGTGCCAAAAACAACTACATTAGGTTTACTACAGCTAATATTCAAACATTGACCAGACGTAGACTTGATAAAACATTGTAGATCTCTATTTCTGCATTCACAGGCATTCTCAACCATGTCGGGAATAAAGCTATAATAAAGTTGCGTATCGTCTACATATAGCTGCATACTACAGTATTGGAGAGTTGTTTCTAATCTAGAAGTGTAAATTGCAAAAAGCAGTGACCCCAGAATAGAACCCTGCGGGTCACCGCAGTTAACTTCAGCGTAATGAGATGTTTTACCGTCAATGTTTACTAGTTGTCGGCGATCAGAAAGATAACGCTAAAAAAAAGATATTGTGTTTATAAGAAGACCAATATAATTTGAAATTGCTAACATTAATTTATGGTTAATAGTATCAAAGGCTCTACTGATGTCTAATAACATCAAAGCAGTACATTTTCCTATATCTGTAGAGTTAATAATGTCATCTACGATGTGAACTAAGGCCGTTGAACAGCTGTACCCTTTACGAAACCCGGATTGGGTTAACAGTGGTATTGAATTAGTGTCTTTGAATATTTTTAATTGCATTTCAACTGTGTTTTCTAGAATTTTACTTAATGTAGGCAGCAGGCTAACTGGTCTGAGATCTTTATAGTTTTGAGGATTTGCTTTTTCAGGTAGAACCTTTACAATTGCGGTCACCCATAAATTTGGAAATGTTTTGTTGACTGAACATATATTAATTATGTGTGTAATATAAGGAACAATGTGGGGACAACACATTTTTATCATTCTAATACTCAAGTTATCATCTCCTATCGCATTGGTTTTAATTTCATTCATTCTTTCAAGGACGAATTAGTCATTAACTTGAGAAAAATCAAAGGTACTAACAATTAGTTTATTGTTGTTATTATTACAGAAGGTTACTAGCTCATCGGGGGATTCTACATTTGGTAGAGAGCTAATAAAGTAGTTGTTTACTTCATTAGGATTTTTTAAGTGTTATCGGCATTATCCGGAATGACCTTATATGTTTTTAATGTTTTCCAAAGGATTTTAGAGCTTTTTCCATTAAACGAGTACTCAAGAAAGGCTTTTTTCTCTTTTAATTGCTGAGGTAGTATAATTCCGCATATCTTTGTAATATTGAAAATCTATGTTTGACTTAGTTCTATTATATTTTTTAAATGCCTTATCTCTAATTAACATCATCTCTCTAATCGCCCCAGTTAACCAAGGTGCCTTTGGTATTATTACTTTACAGGTGAGGAGAGGTATATGTCTGTCAAATAAGTTATATCAAGCAGTTTACTAAAAAAGATATTTTTTCGTCAATTCCCTCTTAATCGTATATTTGAAAAAAGGATTATTATAAAGGTCTCTAATAAAGTCAGTTTCATTAAAATATTTAAAGTTTATGTAGGTAACAAATTTGGGACCACGCTTCTCTACCTTACTTTCAGTTTACAAGTTGCTAATTTATGGTCAGCTATGATTCCCGATACTTGAACGATTCCCTTATCAGTGACCCAATCGTCCGTTATTATACAATTAGCCAATATCATAATCTTTCAAAAATACTTGGTGTGTCAGCTTAAAAATTGCCACATGTCACAATGTTTATTCATGTGTCACTTTCTGGTATTTTTAAGCTGACAGACCAAGTATTTTTTAAATATTATGATATTGGTTAATTAAATATTTACTGAAAATTCAGACATGTGATGATGGCAAAACTTTGTGGCTTATTAATAATAATTAATGTAATTGAACATTGTTTCTGGCAAATTAGTCGCATCTGCTCATATTATTTTTTTATACTTAATAATCTAATGACATTGAAAGTCAGCGATGAGGTCACTTTCAGTATCACCGGCTCTCCGCCAATAGGTACCTAATAAGAAATATCTTAAATAAATTTTTCCACAGCCACTATGCAAAACACCCTTTTCTACACAAATTTGTATACTCCAAATGGGCATTTTCTCAATTTCTTTGATATTTATTGGAAAAGTAATAATAAAGTGATAAAACTTTTACAGATACTAATATTACAATTACTTAAACCTTATTTCCAAAAAAATATATGCCAGGCATAACAATTCAAAATTGTTCAAATTTCACAATCAACTCTACCTACGTTTAACTGACTTTTCTATATTCAATATTAATTTTTTAAATTCTTTCAGTAAAAACTTTAGATAAAATGCTTGTATGAATTACTTTTTTTCCTTAATTAATAAACGTGATTGTAGAAAAAATATTGTGTACAACAGGACTTTTCCCGCTCGCTTGATTTCCGGCGCTCGCCTTACAAACTTCAATTTTCATAGTGATCGGTTGAACGATGCAGAATTTGATATCCTGCAGCGCCACCCGGTGAGCAGTTACAACAAAGAGGATGGTGTAAAAACTTTCTCCATTAAAAAATACAGATACCTGATTATCAAAATTTCATGATCAACACAATCGAAGCCTTTGCGAAGTCACAAAAAACCGAAGCTGTGAAAACTTTATTATTAACTGAGGTGTATATTTCATTAAAAACAGAAAATATTGCGTTTTTAGTACATTTATTAGGTAGGAAACTGAATTGTTGGAATATCAAGATTTTATATTTGAGAAGAAAAGGCAATAGACGGTTTTTCATTAGTCTGCCAATTATATATTCGATAAGATTGGCAATAGGATGATAGTTACTAGTATTATGTTTCCGCCACCCTTGTGGGGGTGGGGGGGGGACAATTATAGCTGTTTTTAGACAATTAGGAAAGATATCTTTTTCAAAAGATTTATTGATTAGAGAACATAAAACGTTAATCACCGCATCTGGAATATTTGAAAAGAACTTAGCTGACAACCTATCATTGCCATAGGAAGTTTTGTTTTGAATGCTCAGTATGGTTTGCACTAGCTCAAATTAATCTATTGGTCTAAGAAAGAAACTATCAGTGATTCTTTTAGAAAGAAATTCAAAAGTATTTTCTACTTGTAGAAAATCATATTTTAATACAGCCGAGAAGTGTCAGAAGATAAAATTTGGGTTCCACCGTGAGCTGAATTACTCCTGTGAAATCTGCTAATAACTCGATATTTTTCAATAAAAACAGGTCCAGTAATATTAACTATCTGCGGGAACCCCAATTCCTCAAAAAACAAATACAACTCGTCCGTTTGATTGCGTATTGACTGGATATTAATTAGAACCATTCTTAATTTACTGTCCTTAGAACTAAGTGAGGATTCTAGTTCCTCTGGACACGTCTTATCAACTAAAAATTTTTCTCGGAAAAATCGGCAGTAACGTAACGGCTATTACACTCTCTAATTTTTTGTTGGTGAATTCTCCGTTTCGAGGTGATGTAAGTTCTTTAGGTGGATAGATCTTCATCCACTTCAACTGAGCTTATGCCATAAAAATCGTGAAAGTTATAATGAATTGCCCTTAATGCTACGGGATCAATACGCAGACCCTCGGATGCTAAAAAAACCTTTACAGTTGTGGAAGTATCACCTGCAAAACAAACAGACGATGGTTGGTCATGTAGATAGGCGGGGAATAACTTGAGAGATGAAAAATAGCCGGTTCTCTTAATCTAGACATAATATAACGATTACCTCCTGTAGAGGACTCCTGTGTTAATCTGACCGTAGGAGGAGTCATCGGGTCCAGCGAAAAGTTAGTGTCATTGTGTGAATCTTTTGTAAACTGAAATGATTTATCACACGAAAAGCTGTTTGATTTACATACGGCTAGAGCATGTTTGTCATATGTGATGGCTACTACTACGAGACGAGAAGGGTCAGTACTTTTACATACAGGCCATATTACTTGATTAACTTTCACAGGCTGACGAGAATCCATCGTCGGAGGAGGCGAGGATTTTTGGGACAATGAAGATTGAACAGACCATTTTAATGAAACTCCAGGTGGCTATACATCATTGTTAAACAATTTGCTAGCAGAAATTTTTGTTAGAAAACCAATTTTAAATGTTGATGTTTTTGATCCATTGCTTGAATTGATTAAGGGAAAGCAACGAATGAACTCTGTAAAACCCAGCTTTTCTTTAACATGATGTACAATATGATTTTTGGTGAAGCCAGCAGGGAGGTTGTTGACTATTACATAATGCCACCTTTGATTTCGGCTAAGTTGTTCGGATAAGTTGTTCGAAACTTCTGGAATACTGTCCAGCTCAGGAGATGTTTCAGTTTGTGTAGAAGATGATGTAATATAGGTTCTGATTATTGTTATTAATTTGGGTGTTCATCTCTTTCACTAAACTGGATAAATGAGTTAAATCACTTTTCAAATTATGCACATCTTCTTTCATCTTCACGGATGAAGAATCGTGGATATGAATGTTCGTTGTTTCTCCAGAATCGTTGAAAAACATTGAAGATAATATTGAAGATATTATGTTCCGTATCCCGTACTGATTTAAGCTACAAATCTGGTAAACATGTCGGCTATTTTATTGATATCGTCTATCTTCTTTTCCATAAGATTCCATTTACATTCATTCTTTAATAACATATCGTATATCTGAGTTAAGTGATTTATACGACTTGCTAGCGAGTCAAATATTTCACGGGGAATCTGATTCTTGGTTAAATCAGAAATTTTTTCATTAAGGTATCTCAAATTAGGAGAATCGCAGAGTACAGAGTACAGAGTACAAAAATAGCGCAAGTTGTTGAACTTCTGGGAAAGTAGAATTTGTGTAGTAGCTTTGTCAAGTCCTTCACAGCTCATACAGAAAAAGCCTCGACATTCACCGCTGCATCGAAGCTTATTATATTTATCTTTTTCTAAAAATTCCTTACAGCAATTGTCACATTTGTACCCGGCCATATCTAGATCAAGGTCATTGTCGATACCAAACAAGAAAGAACTGATGCTAATTAACAGCAACTAGAATAAGAAAAATCAAAACAAAACAACAAACACACGTATTTAGTAATAGTCGGACTGCGAAAATAAATACAAAACAAACACAACCGATCGATATAACAGTCGAACTAGTATTGATGGGTCGAACTAGTACTGATGGGACGCCGATCAGGATGAATTTCACTGAACAATTCAACCGTCTTGTTGAGTGCCCATCTTGTCTCCAAATTCAATCATGCAAAGAATTTCAATTCGTTCTCGTTTAGTTAATTTCACCTTTTTTTATAAAACGACAAGTCATTACTCACTAAACAGTTCAAACACACTGCTTTTGCCAAACAAAAGATAAGAAGTAATAAAAAACCAAAAAAAGTAAGATTGCAAGTTTTTATCTGACAGTAATAAAAACATTCTCTGTCTCTAAAGCAACTGTCCGACAACCATAATATTTGACAATGGGTAGGACGTAGAATGACATCCTCTTCCAATCGAAATGGTCGAAATTGGGTGTCGCCATTTAAAAAAATTCATCATATCTCGAATAACGATTACGTCACTAGTAAAATTTTTTCTTGGACACGAATTAAGTTATCGAAAAGGAACAATAATACATATTTTGTGTTAAAATGGCTGCTCTTTCAGATTTTAAATCAAATTTATCCTTAGATACACAGGGTGAGAAGTTATGATCCAATTTATCATAGCGACTAGTTGTCAGTAGCGCCCTATACGAGCAACAGGAGAAATATTAACATAATCAATTTTATCGTACCAAAAACCGTAAAGCTGCCAATTTTCAAGTCGATAGTCCAAGAAACACGATGATAATAAGTTATAAGTTTGGACACACTGTGTTTTCTAAACCACCATCATTTGGATAAGACATGCTTGGGTCAAGCATCATTATTTAACTTGTAGTATCTTCAGTCAACAGTTGGATCAAGTGCGACAATAAGGGCAAATCTGATTTAATTTTATCCAAAAGCCCATCAGAATTAAAACATATAAAAGTATGTACCAGTATAATTTCAAGAGCCGTATGGCTAAAGTTGAATGACACTTATGCATCCAAGGGACCTGCACGAAAGACAAGTGTATTGAAACGGCTGGCACTCCAACGTATTGTTGAAGGAGGAAACATCCGTGAACATTTAAATAATTTCTTTGATACAGTCGATAAGCTATCTGAAATGAACATTGATATAAATTTAGAATAATTCGCTATTATATTATTGTACAGTTTACCCAGTAATTTTGAGAATTTTAGATGTACCATAGAAACACGTAATGAATTACCTTCTGCTGAAGTTCTTCGTGTAAAAATCATTGTAGAAAGTGATGCCAGACAAAACCAGTTAGACCAAGGAAATAACGCATTGTATTGAAGGCAAACGCAAAAGTTCAATAAACAGAGCAATGAAAATGGAGAATTATATTCTAAGGCTCGAGGTACAGACAGATGTTGCTATCGATGCAAGAAACGTGGTCATAAAGCAGCAGGTTGTAAGTCAAATTCCGCTAAAGTTTCAGAAGAAAACCGTAGGTTTGCAATTAATACTATGGAGATAAACGGTAACGAATTAAGATGGTGTTTAGATAGTGGAGCATCTTCACATATATTTAACGAAAGTAACAAATTCTCTGATATCAGTGAGTCTGATTATGGATTTTTATATTTTGCTAATGAAAATTCAACTAAAATTTCTACTAAAGGTACTTTATGTTTCAAAGCTGATGTTCATGATAAGAAAAAAGATTACAAAATACCTTGGAAGATGCCAAGTTTGCGCACAAATTTATTATCAGTGAGTAAAATGACCAATAAGGATTATGAAGTAATTTTTTAAAGAAATAACGCTTTAATTTTAGGAGAACATGGAAATATTAAATCAATTTCAGATAGAATTGGTGATTTGTATTATGTAAGAGACCATAATGAAAATGATACAGCATATATCAGTGAGTCTGATACATTTGATTTATGGCAACGTTGATTAGGACATTAAAATGTGAAGTTGACGTCAGGTGGATTAAAAAATGCCATGAATGGTTTAGATTTTGTGAAGAATAATGATAATTATATATGTAAGGTTTGCCGTTATGGTAAGATGGAACGGCAACTCGAAATATTAGAACTCTGATGTCTGTGGACCCATGCGAAGAGAATAGAACGGTAAATCTAAATGTTTTGTCAACTTTATTGATGTGAAGTTAGATTTATACACAATAATAGCGAAGTATTCAAAGTAACCAAAGACTTTATTGTAATGGTTGAGAATCAGAAACGAATGAGAGTGAAGGTTTTTCAATCTGATAATGGTAAGGAACATATTAATAAAGAACTAATTTTCTCAGATCAATGGTAATAATAAGAAGATTAACAGTTCCTTATTGTCCAGAGCAAAACGGAATTCCCAATAAAAGAAATCGGACTCTGTTAGATACAGCAAGATGTCTTCTAATGCAATCTGGTTTACCAATGTCATTTTGGGCGGAAGCTGTCAATAGAGCAAATTATATTCGAAACAGATGCTCTACGGCAAGTTCTAATGGTAAAACGACATACGAAGTTTGGACCGGCAAGAAACCAAACGTAAGTTATTTTAGAGAGTTTGGTTGTTAATCATTTTGTCTGAATGAATCTCCAAACCGTGGAAAGTTTAATACACGTTGCACAGAATGAATATTTGTTGGTTAAACACGATATCCTAAGGGATATAGAATTTGGATGCCATCAGAAGAAAAAAGTTAGATTGTTCGAAAAGTTAAATTCCGAAATATTGATAATCAAATTCGAAATTTTGATAGTTTTGTTATAGATAATGAAAAGGTTAAACTAAGGAAGAATTCATTCAATTAGAAATAGGATCACTGAATGTATTAAATAATAAAAGTAGTAATAGTCAAATTATATATAATAGAGACATACATTTTTTATTAGAGATGCTGTTAAAGAAGGTACCGGAACATATGGCATCGAATAATATGGTTGGTTGCCTTACTACTTCGAAGTATTTAGATTGTCTTCAAATGATGGGTTTGTTCAACTTAGAACACGTTTTGGGAGGAAGTGTAAAGAAATGAGCATCCTATATTAGAATGTAATAGTTACTGTTGTTATTGTAGTAGTTATTAATAATTAGCAGTTGCCATATCATTGCAGTTGCCATATCATGTCATATATTTTTGTATATACTTTGTATCGACTACTCGTTATTACCATTGTGCAAAGTGCAGTAGCTCTGCTTAAAGGCAGGTGGCAGCTAAGATAAGATTTCAGTAAATTAGCTACCCTACTTTTTAATATACCCTCGGCCATTTCAGCTATACTAATCGAAGATTTGTAAATGAAGATTAAAACCTTAGTTTTGTTCGATTTAGGTCGGAACAGATTCGGACGGAGTTTTCAGTTTTTGCTCCTACAGAGCTATGGGAGTTGGTGGAAAGCTCCTCCCGGACTGCATCATTCTTTGAAGGATGCCTTCTGGAAGGGGCTGGTTTAGACAGGTATGTGTGCTCTGACAGAACTCATTTTAAATACGTCCTTCCTCATAAAACGGCAGCTGATAGCTAAACGCAAATTGTTTCCAGTGGCCGCTCAAACTAAGTTTAGTAACCGTTAGTTTAGCCTAGCATAGCTTAGTTTCGTTTCGCTCGCAGTGGCCGCCTGACTTAACAGACTGTGAGAGATACTAATAGTTTGTCATGTAGACGTTGCTAAACCATACGATTTTGACCAAATCCTTCATGATAAAATAAATAATAATTTAAGTTAATAATTGAATACAAAAAAGATAAGTGAAATTTTTTTTATACCAAACTTCCATAAGCTTTTAATAATTAAACAACATCTGCAGCCCACTTTGCTAGACACATTCATAATATCTCAATAAAAAATTTCATTCCACATCACAAAAAACCGAATTAAAAATAAAAATATTCCTTGCCGCTGACACAGTGAATCATTTTATTCACATTATATAACATCAAACCCAGTATATCGTGGTCTTTCACTTTTTTAACTGTCAAGGCATGATTTTATGAGACTTTATAATATTTGTATGTTCTTGTTCGTTACACGTTCTATTTTCAAAATCTTTAACACTTAAACAGCATGTGGTATAATTACTGTAAGAGAAAATGTTCAGCCGCTTGTCACTTCTGTTCTCTACAGGAAAATAAATGAATGTAGGATTTTTCTAAGCATTAAAAATGGTGCTTCGTATACGAACATTACAGTCAACCAACTCATTAGATACAACCAGACTCTCATAGTTTTGTTTTTATATTCATATTAAATTGATCGAAATCATGTTGAGTAATACACATAGAAAATTGGAAAACGTAACATTTTATATATTTACTGCATATTCATTTACGCTACTAATATAAACAACTGAACAATGTGAACTGTTGACAAATTATTGTTTACACAATGCTCTCATCAGACTACTAGTTATTTTGTTGACAACAACGTGACTACTTGAAATATATAAGATGTGAATATCGTATTTTAACTATTTTCTATTTAATATCGACTGAAATTTCCAAATAAAACTACTAGGGGCGAATGTTATAGTCCGGGAGGCAGCGACACTTTTGATGTAATTATTCCTACAAAGCTGATCTTTTCTCATTTTGAAGTTTTGATATGGCAAGTAGCGGAACGGCAGTCTACCGCACCAATATGGGGGCAAACATTAATAACAATTTTTGAAACCTGTTAACAAATAATATGTAAATGCTTTATTCCTACAAGTATAAAACTTTGTAGAGTGGTCAAGGATACCTAAAAATGCAGTATAATGATAGTCTGCCGCGTCGGAGGGAAGGCCATTATAGGTCTACCACCCACGCAAGGTGTTCAGAAATAAACTTTTTTCACTTATTTCTACAAGGCTGAAAATGTTTCCTCATATACTTTAGTTCACAAGAGAACTAAAAAAGTTAATCTACCGATCATATAACGGTGCAAAGCCTTGATAGACGCAATGGAATGCACAATCTCCCGAGAGCAGCAGCCGCCACGCCGATCCGCTATAATTCGCTTTGAAGATTAACAATTTCTCAGAATTTGTTTGCCTGTGGATCATCCAGCACGCTCTTTGACTCCATTTAATATTGACTCTTTCAAACACGTTAATTTTGCTTGGATGCTTTGTCATAAATTAAAAATTCCAGGAACACCGATGTGGGTCGGTTACAATAGCTTCATTCGTGAGGATACATCTTCAAAACAAACTATTTCTTATTTGGCAACTATTTATTCATCTCCTACAAATCAAACAGTTGTGAAAGAAACGATGCGACAAAGTTTGCAAGCTGCTCATGAATGCGGTCAAAAATACGTACAGGTTACATATGATTTGGCTATTGCGAAAATAGCGCTGCAGATACAAGCTAATGAATACGATGTTTTTTCTCGTCTTTTTGTTCACTTCGGCAGCTTTTATATGCAGCTCGAATATTTCAAAGCCGTAGGAAAATTTATTGACATTGGCTCAGGGTTTATTCAAGGAAAACATAAAAGACTACATCTTATGGTAACTTTAGCAAAACAAATTTTGCATTTTGAAATTTTTTTGAACACAAGAAGTGAAATAGGAACAAATGAAATGACGTACTTAAAAGATTTTTCAAAGGATAGATCAGGAAACCTTATGATCCAAAATAATATAATTAACAACTTATTTGATGAATATGAAGAAAATAAAAAAGAAAGTCTCAATGGCAAATACGGAAAAAACGGCTCAATATTATATGATATATGTTCAATTTATTGATTATTTTCTGATGTTAAGTTTGAGTAAGAGAACAGGAAATTTTGATCTATTTTTGTATAATTTGCCAAAAATTGCAATTTTATTCTTTATCTTCAATCAGCACAACTATTCAAGATACTTAGTAAAGTATAACGATAATTTATTGAAAGTCAATGATACACATCCAGGACTGCTGGAAGAATTCAAAAGGAAACTTTCGGTATTAAAAGAACAGATAAGCAGCCTGTAGATATAAGACTGGAGCAGACAGTCAATGCTGATGCAGCAAACAAATTGACAGGTAACTAAATAAATAAGAGAAAATTTATTTGATACACAAGTATATTATACTATTTTTTATCACAGCGTGTGCGATATGCGATTTTGTGCACGCTATGTTAGATCATAATGATCGATACGAGTGCCAGAATCAACTCTCAGTATCGAAATGTACTATTTTGACACTCTGTGTGCAAAGTTACATTTCTGCTTGATATTACGTTTTCTCGATCCAAATCGGAGCGTGCCGAAATTAAGAGTTTCACACACGCCGTGCGCAAAATGCTCTGATTTGGTGCGAGAATCCGACCTTAGTCCGACAATAATGCTTTTGTAATGCATAATGTGAGAAACAGAGTTTTGCGCCCGGAGTATTAAAATAGTACTATTTTGACATACATAAAATTATGTTATTTTGTCTAATTATTGACAAATGTATAGGTATTTCATACTGCACTAATTCAGAATCAGCTCGCCAATGTTGGTGTAAGGGTCACAGTATTCGGACAAAAATAATTAGTCATGTTATGGAATAAACTGGTTTAAGAACGAAACAAGATGTGACCGCAGATTTATATCAAAATAGGATAAAAAAGAATTCTCTGCAGCTTGAAAAATGGATACAGCTCATTAAAGGAAGTATAAATCCTTTTGATAACACTCTAGGTAAAGATTTACTCTTCAATATATCTAATGGCCAAGCAGCAGACGATCACGTTTCTGATTTTTGCTCAGTGTTGAAAAAAAAGGAGAAGAACTGAGAAATACATTTATTAACGAATGCGCCAAAGATAAGGATAGATTTGAAAATTAGTAAAATTGATAATTTTACAGTGTTACAGAGCAAGAAAAAAGTTAAAGTTCCTGGAAAATTAGTTGAAGTGCGTTTGCAGCGAGACTTATTTGGCCAACTTCTAGATGTTGCTCTATAAACAATTAGATATTGAAAAAGTTTTAACTTATCCATTGACGCCTATACCATTTTCTTTATGTCATCTCTATGGAAGTATTTGCAAAACTGGAAAAAGTGCTTTACTTAAATTACTAGAACATGAAATCGATAGCAACTCAACACCAAAAGCAAACGTACAAATTTACGTTGGATTTTTCTTTACACATTTAATGAAATAAATACCAGCTACATATGAAAACATATCTGTTAAATTACTGCAAATGTTTTTGAGAAATGACGCACAGTTCGTTATTATGGTATTTGACACTATAAATCTCCGTCGATAAAGGATAAAGATCACGCTTTGAGAGTAACCAGCAGGAGTCGTTAAATTATGATTCGAGGAACATCAATGCGCCCTTCTGATTTTTCAGCCCAATTAAAAAACATTACTTTTAAAGAAGACTTAGTTGAGTATCTTTTAGATAGTTAGGGCCGCAAATAAATGGCTCCATTTTAAGGCAATAAAATAGGTATGTTAAATATAAAGAATGCCATGGATACCAAGCAATTAATGATAATGTTGTTAAAACTATTGAGCTGTCAATCATGTACGAGTCATGAAGAAGCAGATAGCAAAATAATATATCACGCCCGTAACTTTGAGGAGCACAACCGCCCTATTACGATAACATGCTCAGATACTGACATATTAATAATAATGCTTGGTAATATGAAGTTTGTACAAGAACAAGTGGAAGTTTTGATGGAAGTAGGCGTTGGAAAATCACAAAGAAATCTTAATTTAAGCTTATTGTATAAATCATTAGGAGCCAATTTGTGTGATTCCCTACCTGCCTTTCATGCACTAACAGGTTGTGATTTCAATCCAGCTTTTTTCCAAAAAGGGAAAAAACGTCCATTTCATTTGCTGAGGAATTCTGAAAAATAAGTAGATGCATTGACAAATTTAAGCAAATATCCTGATTGTGACAATGCAGTATTCGAAACAGTGGAAGAATTGGTATGCCGAATTTACGGTTATAAAAAAATAAACAAAATTGATGAATGTCGATCAGCGATGTTTTTGAAAGCTTAGAAAAGTACCAACAACAAAATCTTTCGATAAAACGTGAAGAGTTTTGAAGAATCTGCTTTGCCACCTTGTCAATGTGAGCTCCGAGAACACCTACTCCGAACAGCATATATTTCAAAAATTTGGAGCAATGCTCACATAAAAGAGCCTTCAACATTATCCCCTTTCGACTGTGGCTGTAACATCGATGAGAATGCAAAGTATGATTTTAATTGGTTTAGTGACGACCAATTGCCTCAGTCAATCGATGATGTGACGTTTAGTCAACAAAACGATAAATATTCAGGTATATACACTTTGCATTTTAAGTTAATCGTACTTATAATATAATATAATATTTAATGATTTATTGTTATTTGCAGATATATATAGAAACGCTTGATAAATCCGCAGAAATATTTGCAAATGACAGCTGTTATGAATATCTCAAAGAAAGCGATTGGATGAATAATGAGAATGATGAAGATAGCGATTTCGATTTGGAAGCCAATGAGGAAGGAAATGCCAGTGGCGATGAACAATAACAAAAATATTGTATATAATATATCTGTTTTATAAAATACTATATTGTGTAAGCTTAAAAAAGTATAATTAACATTTAAATTAGGAATTTTATTGCTCGTTACGATTTTTGCAAGTTACGTGTAAAAACTTTAGATACGTCTAGCGAAACTTTAGCCACATTATATCGAAGGTAGAACACGTTAAGTTGACAAAAATAATCGTCAAATACGTATAGATAAAAAAAGCAGGTTTGTAGATATTAATTTAATCCCGGTATGCAATAATTCAGAACGAATTGTAGCGGATCGGCGCCGCGACAGCTGCTCTCGGGAGATTGTACATTCCATTGCGTCTATCAAGACTTTGCACCATTATATGATCGGTAGATAAATTTTTTTAGTTCTCTTATAAACTAAAGTATATGAGAAAAAAATTTTCAGCCTTGCAGAAATAAGTGAAAAAAGTTTATTTGTGAACACCTTGCGTGGGTGTTAGACCTATGATGGCCTCCCCTCCGACGCGGCAGACTATCATTATACTGCATTTTTAGGTATCCTTAACCACTCTACAAAGTTTTATAGTTGTAGGAATAAGGCATTTACATATTATTTATTTACAGCTTCCAAAATTGTTATTAATGTTTGCCCCCATATTCGCGCGGTAGACTGCCGTTCCGTTTACTTGCCATATCAAAACTACAAAATGAGAAAAAATCATTCGATGCACTAATAAATTATAACACAGGCCAACAAAAAAAATATTTTTTTTGGTGCCCAGGTTTTTTGAACTGATTTTAGCTATATTTGGGGCGCTGAATCTTAATATAAAATCAGGTTTTCTCTATCAGCTCTAGTTTTTTAGATATTAGTTATACTTAAGAAGGTTACACGCACCTGGGCACCACATTTGGTCTCTAGAACGTATACTGAACATTTACGACAGTGGACTGCTGGAATGAGAAAACGTTTAAAATTTGGCGTACCCATGGTTTGGATGGAACCCAAAAATCACTTAAATGACTATTACTTCTGCCTAGTAAATCTCAATGGATTTAATTGAAGCAACCGTAGCAAGTGGAATTATCCTGATTTAGAGTCTGCAAGGCGCCCAGTCGCTCATTCAGATGAAGTATCAATCTCCACATTTCATCAGCTACCAGAGCTTGGCCAGGACGAGAGTTTTTCCTCTGATCACTCTTCTGAAAGTAATAAACGTGACTGTGATAATTTGGGGACGACATCAATGCCCCAACGTTTTAATCAAAATAAGTTAAACGACCTCAGCAGAGATCTCAACCTTTTAAAGGAAGCTTCTGTAATTCTAGCTTCTAGGTTGAAGGACAAGAATCTACTCGAACAAGGAACTAAGATTACTTTTTACTGCACTAAAGGAAAGGATTTTCTACCTTTCTTTTCTCAAGAAGACAATCTTGTATATTGCCAGGATGTTAAAGGCCTCTTAGAAAAAATGGGACTTTGTGACTATTCTTCAAATGAATGGCGCTTATTTATTGATAGCTCATAGCGAAGTTAAAAATGTTTCCTTTTATACAATGGAAACAAATATGATTCAATACCAATTGGTCACTCAACGAAAATGAAAGAAGCAAACGACACCATTGCTTTAGTATTGACAAAAGTAAAGTATACTGAGCATCAATGGGTCATTTGTGTGGACTTAAAAATGGTAAACTTCCTTCTGGGTCAGCAGAGTGGTTTCACCAAATATCCATGCTTCCTGTGCCTCTGGGATAGCAGAGATAAAACACACCATTGGATTAGAAAAGAGTGGCCTAAGAGAGAAAACCTGGAAGTGGGAAAACATAACGTTATTAACGATCCCTTAGTTGAACGAGAGAATATCATATTCCCACCACTTCATATTAAACTGGGCCTAATGAAACAGTTTGTGAAGGATCCAGATAAAACTGGACCGTGCCTTGCATATATAGGTAGAAAAATGCCTCAGTTATAAGTTCAGAAAAACGGGAATATTCGACGGCCACAAATACGGAAACTTATACAGAACCCTGCATTTGTAACATTCATGAATGAGGTCGAACGGAAAGCTTGGACCTCCTTTGTTTCTGTTGCTCAAAATTTTCTGGGGAATCGCAAGGCTGACAACTACAATCAAGTGGTCAACGAGATGCTCGACAATTTCAGATCCCTTGGGTGCAACATGAGCGTAAAATTACATTATTTGCATAGTCACTTGGACCGGTTTCCAGAAAATTTGGGAGACTTCAGTGAGGAACAGGGTGAAAGGTTTCACCAAGATATTAAGACTATGGAGGACCGCTACCAAGGACGTTGGGACGCAAACATGATGGCAGATTACTGCTGGAATTTAAAAAGAGATTGTTCCCAAAATATGCACTCAAGAGTTTCACGAAAACGAAGCTTTTAAAGTGTGCATGAGTGACTGCTAACTTTAATAATGCCTTTTATCTGTGATTTTGTACAAAAATATACCATTTTTTTATATTTTTGAGTAATTATAATAATGTCACACATTTTTGTTTTGTTTTTTTAAATTAATAAAGTGGTGATTTATGGGGTTTTCACTAAAATGTAGTATTTCAAATATTTAGCTCCTAGGCAAAAACTAACCACAGATTTGAGATCAGGGCATCAAATTTATACAAACACATCTGAAAATTCCCCGGCACCAAAACCACTGTTGACCAATAATTATTTGAAAATACTAGTAAAAATCTAAATGTTGTTATTTTAGCAAACAGTTTCGTCATAGTCAAGAATATATTTTTGACTAAATGCTCTTCATGCTACCAGACGCGCTTTACATCTTATAGGGTTACCGTTTTATGATTTTAAATTCTAAATACCCTTTTTTTTATTGATGCCTCATATTACCTATTTAAAGCACGCCTCAGCGTGTTTAAATCGAAAATTCAAACACGCGCGTTTTTTAAAGTCCCTATGGTAACAACAACAACTCGAGAAACGTAAGTATCAATGACAACTTTTTTTAAAGTTTTTAAATTGTATATTTTCATTGTGAACTGTCTGTCTTATTTGATTTTTTCTGCAAAATTTATTTATATATTCATATATACATTGTATCCTTCTAAATATAAATAAAGAAACTTTTTGATTATTGATCTGACAGCAGTACCTCGTAACGTCAAATAAAAATAAATACTATTTAGGATGGACTTTCACGAAACTTGGCTGGGCATCGAGGGCGGACTTTTATGAAATGAAACTTGGCTGGGCATCGAGGATGGACTTCCATTTTGTTGTAGTAATAATATAATATTAATATTTTATGATTTCAAAGTGCACCAATAAAAAAATAGCGTGAAGTATTCGTGGATAACTGGTCTTTCAAACACTTGCTCTATTTCGAGCACTCGAAAAATCGCGCGTGTTTGAAAGACCTCTTTATCCACTTAACTTTAATATACTATTTTACAATCAATATTTTTATTACTTGGTCTTTTAACTATTGACCAAGTTTTATTTTTTAACATATAATTATTTTCTTCCTTTTTGTCAAGCTTCCACTGGTTTTGACCATCTCTGGTTTTTATCTCGCCATATGTATCAGGAACCTTTTTACGTGTTACAGATGATAAGATATTTGTAAAAAATATGTTATCGTAGGTATATATCATCATTGTAACATTGGAAGTTGTTTAATTCTTTCGCTACGTCTAATTTCATAATTGTGGGATTAATTTAAAGAATTCTCACTGTTTATAGTTTTACCTGCTTCGTAGTCAAGTACTATATCAGATTTTGTCACATCTGGTGGGTTATCAACTGATTTCATTAATTTATGCTCCGACGAAATTACAAAGCTAGATACCTGTTTCCACGAGTTAATTATTTGGTTCTCAAGTGGAGCCATTAGTTTTGGGACACGATACTGATTTTGTTGAGTGCCGTGAGTTGTCATTTTATTAATTAAGAGTATTGTCTAATTTTATTGGGCGTGAACTTTAAAAATATATTTCGTCAAAAATAATATAACGTGATACTACGGAATTTTGATTTTCTACATTCCAAATTTTATAGCCATTTGTTTCGTATCCAACTAAAATTCCTTTAAAGGATTTTCATCATATTTTGATTTTCTTAGTTTATCATGAACGTAAACAGTTGCGCCATAAATCCGTGATGAAATTTTGGCTTTTTATTATGCCAGAGCTCATATGTTATTTTTGCTAGTTTAAGTGCTTTGGTAAGAGTTACATTAATTAAATATGTTGCGGTTTGTACTTCTTCTCCCCCAAAAGATTTTTTTGCACAACTTATCATGCTTCTGGGTTTTTCTGTTATAGAACGATTCTGAACACAAACACTTTTAAATGTATTTGATAGACATTCGCCCCCATTACAATAATACATGTTTACCACGTTAACATTAAAATGTGAAAAGCTTCTTGCTACAAAATTTTTAAGTGCTCCCAATACTTCTGATTTATAGGCTAATAAATAGGTAACAGTATAATTAATATACTCATGAATTAAAGTTAGAAAATATCGCTTGTTATAGGTGAAATTTGACCACACACATCAGAATTAATGATGAATAATGAACTATCAATATGATTTTTTAATTTTGATTTAGAAAATGGTAAATTGGTTTGATTACCATAAATACTAGCTTCGCATATTCTTTCTTGGATGGGTTTAATATTATTCATCAAATAACTACCTTCTACCATTTCAAATTGTTTCAATTTTTCGAATTTTTCTTTACTAATATGGCCAAAACATTTGTACCAAATATGGTAGTTATTTTTTTAAATAAGAAGTGGTCAAGTTAACTGTACTACAAGGTACCTCAATAATGACATTTAGGAGATTATTTAAGGGCTTACCTGATGAAATATTTTTTTCGCCCATTTGAACCTTTACGCCATTTGAATAGAAAATGATGGTCATTCCACTTTGTTGCATACAATACACCGACAACAGTTTGTAAGGGACCTCGGGACAAAACAGGATATTTTCTAGATGACCACTCACTCCCAGATTTGTTGTGACAGCAATTTCTCCTCCTTTAGTAGCAATAACAGATGTTCCACTTTTAGCGACACCAATGCTTATTGGAAGTGGTAGATCATGGCATGCAAACACATCATCTCTCTTTATAATATGGTCAGTTGCACATGTGACCAAAATAAACTGTATATCACTTTTAATTCTCCTAAGATTCCTTTGGTTCCTTCTTATCATGAAAACAAAACTGATCATATGTTTGCGCAGTTTGCAGTGTGCGTGGGCGAGTTTGAATTGAAGTATTGAGGCTTTGTTTATAATAAAAGCAATCTTGTTTTATTAGTATTTCGACCACAATGACTGTGCTTCATATTAGACAGTTAGACTATTATATTTCAGTTTTTGCTGTTTAAATTTATGTTTGAACTGGTAACTTGATTTCAAGGGACGTTGTTGTTCACCTCATGCTCTAAGAGTTTATATAGTTTTCACGAATACCAACGGTTATTTTCATTATTTAAAGCCTCGTTATAACACCATTATATTCTGCTGTGAGAGTAAGCAATAAGTGGGAAACTTTATTCAATTCATCCATTTGTGCACCCGATGCAATTAATTCTGCAACAATACTCTCAAAAATCGTATAATACTTTAATAAACATTCCTCACTTGCCAGTTTTATTGTAACAGTCTTTTACGTAACGCGAATTGGGAATCTAAGCTTCTTCGTTCGTAAATAGCATCTAATGTTTGCATGCTTTGTTTAGCGAAAACTTGCTCTTGAGCAAAATACAGAAATGAATCAAGTACTCTACGAAAGTATTTTTTGCAATCAAATGATACTTTAGCCACTTTTCAGTAGGCTCATCGGGCAGTTCATTGTCTATTACATGTATGACATTTAGTTCTGCTAGTAACGATTGAAGACGTAACTTTCATATTGCGTACAGTTCGCCGTCAAAGGTTCGATATGCCGGTTACTTGTTGTGTTTTCCATTTAAAAATAATAAACGGTTTCAAAGATTAAAACTAACTTTTCCGCATCTGTGGCCCTGAATAATGTTCTATCATAAAATTGTCACTTGTATACACTTCGGGGGATGTATCGTGCTAACAAACCGAAATTTGTCCAAAAATAACCAAAAATGTAATATATCTGGATTTATAGGACCCGCTGTACTCGCTCTAGTCAGCTAAAATCAATAGGGTACATCTGTGAGACACCTTGAACAATGTTCAATCATAAAATTGGTCACTTGTATACACTCTGGAGGCTGTATCTTGATAACAAACTGAAAACTCTCCAAAAATTACAAAAATTTGGTACCTCAGGTACCATAGAACCCGGTGTACTGGCTTTAGTGAGCTGAATATCAATAAGATTCATCTTTGAGACGCTCTGAATAATATCCAATCATAAAATTGGTCACTTGTATATACTCCGGAGGCTGTATCGTGCTAACAAACTTAAATATCTCCAAAAATGACGAAAATATCGAACTTCAAGTACTATAGCACCTGTTGTACTGGCTCTGGTGAGCTGAAAATCAATAGGGTTCATCTGTGACATGTCCTTAACAATATTCAATCATAAAATTGGTGATTTGTTGCACTCCGGAGGCTGTATCGTGCTAACAAGACCTATAACGAAAAGTGGCCGACGACGACGACATACACACAGGATTTTACTTTTCCGCCTCTAGTATGTGAGAAAAGTATTGGTTTACCCCCAAAAAAAGTTGGAATTTAAAAAAAAAAATTTGAGTTATTTTTACGTTATTCATCAACAATAACACGAAAAAACGGTTTTTAGAAAAAAATCCTGTGCGTATGTAGTCGTCGTCGACGTCGTTGTCGTCGTCGTCGTCGGCAACTTTTCGTTACATGTCTTGTTAGCACGATACAGCCCCCGGAGTGCAACAAGTCACCAATTTTATGATTGAGTATTGTTCAGGACATCTCACAGATGAACCCTATTGATTTTCAGCTCACCAGAGCCAGTACAACGGGTGCTGTGGTACTTGAAGTACATTTTTGTCATTTTTAGAGAAATTTCAGTTTGTTAGCACGATACAGCCTCCGGAGTGCAACAAGTTACAAATTTTATGATTTAATATTATTCCGGATATCTAACAGATGAACCATATCAATTTTCAGCTCACCAGAGCCCAGTAAAACAGGTGCTATAGTACATTAAGTAAGACATTTTTGTCATTTTAGGAGAAATTTCAGTTTGTTAGCACGATACAGCCACCGAAGTGTATACATGTGACCAATTTTATGATTGGATATCATTCAAGGCGTGTCAAAGATAAACCCTATTGATATTTAGCTTACTAAAGCCAGTAAAACGGATGCTATGGTACTTGAAGTACCAAATTTTTGTCCTTTTTGGAGAATTTTCAGTTTGTTAGCACGATACAGCCTCCAGAGTGTATACAAGTGACCAATTTTCTGATTGAATATTGTTCAAGGTGTCTCACAGATGTACCCTATTGATTTTCAATTGACTAGAGCGAGTACAGCGGGTCCTATAAATCCATATATACTAAATTTTTGGTTATTTTTGGAGAAATTTCGGTTTGTTAGCACGATACATCCCCCGAAGTAAAGACAAGTGATAATCTTATGATAGAATATTGTTCAGGGCATCTCATAGATGCAGAAAACATAGTTTCAATCACTAAAACCGTTTAATTTTTCTAAAAACGGTTTTTTTGGGTTGTTGTTGATGGAAAACGTAAAAATAACTCAAAAAATGTTTCAAATTTCCAACTTTTTTTGGGGTAAACCAATACTTTTCTCGCATATTAGATAGGTTGAGCGGAAAAGTAAAAATTAATCACGAACAACCGATTATTCAGTTTAAATTATTTATTGTCACTAAACCTGATAATAATAGAAATAAAACACGTAATTCTGGGCCCATAACCTATTTGAAAAACAAAGGTTTTATGGGACTGAAATCAAAGAACTTATACTTATATATATATTTATATTTTGAGGCATACAACTCGAAAAAACGAAGAAGTGATGACGTTAACACCATAAATTTTTATGTTGTTAATATAAAGTTTAAAGTTTAAGTTTTGTCCTTTTTATCAATGTAGAAATATGATTTTATATTGATATATCCAATATATATGAAATATATCGAATCACAATTTACTTAAAAATGAAGAGAAAATTGAAATTTTGATTGTTGTATTTGGAAATGGTTTAGTCTCAATAGTTATTAATAAAACCGTTGTTCCCTGTATAACTAGTTGGTTATTTTTTTTCAGTTTCTGCTTGGTGTTGTTTTGTTGAAAAATACCTATCACGTATTTGCAGAGATGACAATTGACTTAAATATTATTCACATTGTAGAACAAATTCAGAAAAGATTAAATATTTTCTGACCAAATGGAACTGAGAATAATTTTGTGGAGGATACCACGGAAAGAGAAATGTTTTTATCTGAAAAATAATTTACAATTTAAAATATGGCTGAATCTTTCCATAGATTTACCGCAAAATATTGGATTTGCACAAGAAATTTTGTTTATTGTTCCCGGGCTGAGGTTTAGAATGTAAATTAATTCGGAATCGAAACTAATGGAGAAAATGGAAACTGATAATTTATTTCAGCAAAGAATTTTCAATTTGAATCGATGAGATAATAGGTACAAAATCAGGATAGATAAGGATTTTTGAAACATACATTTTTGTATTCACATTTCTTGTCAGGCATAAGGTAAAAAATGAAATTATAGGTTGCACAACTATGAAAATAAATTTTTCCCAGAAGACGTGACTTAAGGATTATTATGATGAGCAAAATCGATTCACTTGTTTGTAATTAATAAGCAGTACTTGTTGATCTACATAAGTTTCAATAACCTTTAGCAATACATTTTCTTCCTAATTATTGCTATAATAAATCAATTATGTTATCTTGGACTGAATGTATTTTATACTAAACACACTATTTACTACCAGTACACCAACACTCGTAATTATCCTGTCTGGCGCATGTTTCGATAACCAAGTTATCGTCTTCAGAGACCGAAGTAAACTAAAACTTCAGTCGTCGCTATTGATGACTCCTCCATTCTACTTCTCAGGGTTTTTGTGAAAGTGTTTGGCTGTCCTCTTATTTTCTTCAGGGTAGTACAATGCACTAAATGGCATTATGATGAGCTATCGTAGTTCGTCGCTGATGTTGGAGAACCTCTTGTAGTTGTCACCCGTCTCGTTGTCGTGCTGTCTTCCAGTGCTTGTTGGATGGCTTCTCCCAGCTGTCCGGCTCTGCACTTGAACTTCTTCCAGTCGGTCTTCTTTACTTCTCCTCCTGTTATTCTCGCGTCTTCTCCCAGCGAGAGGATGACTGGCTCTTGGTCTGTACCTCCTTCTCCGTTGGTGATGTCCCATACCTCTGAGATGTCTTGTAGTATGGCGATGTCCAGTACGTTTGCTTCTCCTCTGGCAGATCTGTGTGTTGGTCTTGGTGGTTATATGACGTGCCGCTCTGGTCGTCTGTCTGCGATGTCTGTCAGTTTTCTTCCTGCTATGTCGAGGTGATTGCCGTTCCAGGCTTTGGGTTTGGCGTTGAGGTCTACCATCAGGACTCCTTGGTTGCCACATGGAAGGAGGACTTCTACATCTTCTGCGTGTAGGTCGTCTGCACGTCTCTTGTAAGCTGATACGATCCGTATTTCTCCGAAACCTGTTTGGATAGAAATCATTGTGGCTTCCATCGTCAGGAGGTCCGGTATGGTTATTCTGTGGTGGTCCAGTTCGGTCTTCACTAGGATGGCAGTTCCTTTGCTTTTGACGTTGTTGTCGTCTCTATAGATTCTTTAGTCTGGTCATCTGATCTTTTCTTGGATACATTTTGTAACAATTTTACATTACCTAAACATATTGCATGATTATGATTGATGCTCGACGATTCTCGATTCCTCTGCACGTCAATATTTTAAATGAGCTAAATGGTCCACAAACCGAACGTTAACAGACCTCCTAGTTTGCCTAATATACTTTCAATCACAATAGACATTTCCATTGATTTCCAGAAAAAGTATATTTCAAAATTTTGGATGCTCAATTAACTCTTAGTGATTTATTGAATTGTTTTTCCATTAATTTACCGAAATAATAGTTATTGACAACTCAAAAAATTGAAACGACCAGAAACGCGCGGGTCATACGACGTCAGTGCGGAATTGATATTTTATTGGTTGTACGCATGATGCCCCACCAGATGATCAGCGTATCTCTCGGTGTTTCCGCGCTGTCACAAAATGTAACAAATCATATCACAATTCGACACTGACGTCACAGTTA
This sequence comes from Galeruca laticollis, assembly GCA_963921935.1. Taxonomy (NCBI): domain Eukaryota; kingdom Metazoa; phylum Arthropoda; class Insecta; order Coleoptera; family Chrysomelidae; genus Galeruca; species Galeruca laticollis. Next base: position 152,081,021 of record OY998180.1, read on the forward strand.
GCGGGCGTTTGAATTTACAGATATTGAAAACACGTTTTCAATATTGAATAAGAAATCAGTTTTTTTAAAATTTGGAATGAACAAATGGTTATTAGAAAGTTATAAACTGCCCTGGAGGGTGATGAGCGAGCCATCACTTTCCGACCATAGGATCATCCAATTTAGGATGGAGGGAGATACTACCTCGATTCCTACAATCCGAAATCCTAGAAATACTGATTGGTCTCTTTACAAGACCAATCTGAAAGACAATTTGGAACAAGTCTAAGTGAATGGGGTAAATCACCCGCACTACGACCTGGAACAAAGAGTCGAACAGATCAGTGAGGCAATAATGGAAGCTTTTCATTCCAGTTGACCACTGTCAAAAGCTCGTTCAGAAAAGGATGCTCCTTGGTGGAACAAGAACCTGTTAAACCTCAGAAAAGAGGCCCGTCGGCTCTTTAATAGGACCAAACGTGACGATAATTGGCAGGGGTACACTGAGAAGCTTACTCAGTACAATAAAGTGATCAGGAAGGCAAAAGGCTTAATTTTCAAGCCTTTTGCGAAACGATCACTTCCACTCACACAGCGGCCACACTACTAAAGGTCATGGAAAATGGGGGAACTAACCCCACATTGTCGCTGAAAAAGCCAGACAGATTATACACGGAAGGCGAAGAGGAACGATCGATTCTTCTTCTTATAACCCAATTTCCAGGTAGTGAACCAGCAACAAGCACTGAAAAAGCAATGAATTGCACCAAAAAATCCCGCAAGGAAGATTGGGACATTGCTAAAAAAATATTTACCAGACAACGGTGGGATGGGCAATGAGTACCTTTCAACCATATAAATCACCAGGAGTGGATGGAATATTTCCAGCACTCCTGCAGCAAGTGATAGAGGAGATTCTTCCCCACCTGCTGAAGATTACAAGAAGCAGTCTAGCAGTGGGTCTAATACCTAGAAAATGGAGAAGGGCAAGGGTAACCTTCATATCAAAAATAGGGAAAAAAGATGGGATTGATCCCCGACCTTTTAGACCCATCTGTCTAACTTCGTTCCTACTCAAAACGATGGAGAAAGTAGTGGATAACTACATAAGAACAGAGAATCTGAATAATATACCACTTTATAAATGTCAGCATGCTAACAGAGCGGGTCGATCAACTGAGACGGCTCTGTATCAGCTGACCGAAGTCATCCAGAGAACTCTGAACAACAAAGAAATCGCAATGTGCGCATTCCTGGATATATCTGGGGCATTTGACAAAACAACTCATGTGTCTGTCAAAGAAGCACTAATAAGAGGAGTAGTACATTGTAAAATGGATGTATGAGTTGTTGACGACGAGGATAGCTGAGACACACGTGGGGAATCAAACCACCTCAGTTAAAGCCACTCGGGGGACACCTCAGGGGGGAGTGATATCTCCCCTTCTATGGAGCCTCGTAGTAGATGAGTTGCTCTACAGGCTAACGGAGCTTGGCTTCGAATGTATGGGCTATGCTGATGATATAGTTCTAATAGTCAGAGGCAAGTTCGAGAGCACCTTGTGTGATTTATTACAAAAGGGCCTCAGAATCATTGAGCAATGGTGCTTCTCAGTGGGGCTAAACATTAACCCAAACAAGACCATAGTAATTCCATTTACACGGAAAAGAACACTTCCAGCCATGAAACCCATATCCTTAAGCGGGGAAATCATAGAATGGAAATCAGAAGTTAAATATCTAGGGATAACCCTAGACAGTAAGTTTCCGTAGAATAAGCATGTTGAAATAACTGCTAGTAAAGGAATAAGAGCTTTGATGACGTGCAGAAATCTAGCTGGTAAGAGGTGGGGCTGTAACCCAAAAATACTGCGAAGGATGTACGCCATGATTGTGAGACCAGCAATTACGCATGGTGCAATAGTTTGGCATACAAAAGCAAGTCAGTACAGCACGAGGAGGACCCTCGACAAAGTTCAAAGGCTTGCCTGTGTGTGCATCACTGGAGCTATAAGAACGTGTCCAACTAGGGCTCTTGAGATCATTACAGATCTCACACCTCTACATCTGGTGATAGAAAGATCGTATGTTGTCGTATGTCAAACAGCTGACTCATTGAGTTAAAAATTTCTTCCCTATTTCAGGGATTTATCCATTGGACAATGGGTTGAAGGTGTTGTTTTTATTATTATTGTTTTATTGGATGCTGACTGTGTGCTAAGCATTGTATTTTAATTCGTGTATGTTGCTTCTAAATGTGATGATTTGTTGTACACCCTGACCATGGGGCACTGATGATGGTTTGTTATTAAACTGAAAGCGCTCTGCTAAATAAATCATTGTACCAAAATATAAAAAAGTCTTTTCTTGATAATAGAAAGATCTCCCCAAGAGGCAGTTCTTAGAATATCTAAGGAAGGTTCAGGCAATGAGAATATTAAAAATCAGGGAGCCTGGTCCTCTCTAATAAAATACATCTCATCAGCGAATCTTCCCAGTGACGAAATGGTCAACAAAGTAAGTATCGAAAAGAATTTCACTATGATGCTAAATAAGAGGGGAGACTGGGAAAGGGAATACACCACCCAAACTCTCAAATAAAACACCATTAGGTGGTATACGGATGGTTCAAAAACCACCACTGGAGCAGGCGCTGGAGTATTTGGGCCTGGCATCCGATACTTATTATCGTTAGGCTCATTCACGATCGTGTTTCAGGCATAAATACTTGCGATCGAAAGATGCGTGGAAATGAACCTAGAAAGAAATTATCGGAAATGTGACATATCGATCCATTATGATAGTCAAGCAGCTATTAAAGCATTGAGCTCCTATGTCATTGACTCAGAGTTGGCATGGGAGTGCCGAAGAAAAATTGATGAATTAGGCATGAATAACAGGGTCTCTTTAGTCTGGGTTCCTGGCCACTCGGGAATCACGGGAAATCAAGAGACCAATACACTTGCCAGGAAAGGAGCACAAACGCCCTTTATTGGCCCGGAGCCTTTCTGTGGTGTAGGAAAATGCTCCTATAAGAGAGAGTTTCGGAAAAAGGAGGAAACCGAAAGGGAAGCACTCTGGCGGTGCCTTCCCGGGCTGGAACATTCCAAAAAGTTCCTGCGAAACTTTGACACTGCTAGATCTAAAAAGTATGTGGACCTCAGTAAAAATAAGCTACATCTCCTCACGAGCTTTCTTACAGGACACTGCCGCCTTAGGAAGCACCTAACGAGAATAGGTCTAGCAGAAATTGACGAGTGTAGATTCTGTGGGGAGGAGGATGAAACTCCGGATCACCTAGTTCTAGAATGCTTCGCCATTGCAAGCCAAAGCAAGAAATGCTTCGGACAAGAAACTTGTAAGAATGAGGATCTAACCTCGTTGAAGCCGTCCCAAATACTAGAGTTCATTAGAACCCTGGAACTGGAAGGCGAGCTGTAGTAATAGCGAGAACAGCTCTGATAGGGGGGGAATAATAAACCTTAGGTTTCAGTGCATTGTAACCTCGTTAAAATCTAATTTAATCTAATGCATTAAATTTAAACCTACGTCTTTGAAAATACTCCTTAAACCTTTTGTATAAGCAGGATCCAAAGGTAATGAAACAAATTTCTCCTGCTTTTCACTTCGATTTTGGAAAAAAGTTGTCTCACGAAGAGATTTCTTAAACTTATGAGGATTAATTATATTATCACAAGATTTCTTCAAAAGAAACAAAGTACTGTTGTGCAATTTCCTTTAATTAAATTAAATAATTAAAGAAAATTGCACAACAGTACCTTGTTCCTTTTGAAGAAATCTTGGGATATTCATCTCTCGTGCGCACAGCTGTAATTCAAATTAATTATATTATCTGCTATTTTCTTATCATAGCCGTTAAGAACAGCTATGTCTTCAATCAAGTTATTTTCTTTGTTGTATATTTCAATATAAAGTGGAAAATTAATCAACCGGTGTACTAAAAAATAGAAACTAGCCATTTTATGTTGAATACAATGGAAATAATCAATCGGAATATATCAGCAGGTACCGATGTTTTTGATAAATATATCAAATTCTAACCTATTTTTATTTCTGATTACTAACGTAAAAAGGTAATTGTTCATTATTTTCCAGTTCATAAGTGAATTTGATAATTCGCAATTTTTAATTCAGTTTTGTAATAAAATCATCTACATTCGCTATATTTGTATCAAATATAGCGAAAATATCATCCACATACCTATACCACACCCTGAGAAAATAGTAAAACTCTGGACTAATCTGTTTCTCAAAATTACTCATAAAAATATTGGCTATAAACGGCGAAAAGCAATTGCTCATAGCCGTTTCTTCATATTGTCTATAAAATTGGTTTTTATATTGAAAGTAATTTTGTTCCTTGCACAATCGTAAATATTCTGCTGTTACATCAGCACCATAATTATTAGAGTTCATAATAGACAAGAAGGACTATTGCGAAAGAGTTGATAACATAATCAAGGCGGGCCCTTATAATAAAATGGTTAAAAGTGTAAAAGATACAGTTAAAAGTTGTAACAACCTAGTCACCGGTCAACTTAAATATAAATTAGCTGTTAGTAACCCAACAATGTCAAAGCACTTTTGCCTTCCCAAGATACACAAACCTCGGAAGGCACTGATACCTATTATTTCAGCGATTTTTATACCTAGTTATAGTGTTTCTAAAGGAGTTTGAAATTTTATCCAACTATCCAGATTGTTTTTCAGTTGAAAATTCTTTAGAACTTATTAGTAAAGTAAAGGATACAGTAATTCAGGATGAAGAAATTATAATCTCGTTTGATGTTAGTTGATTATTTTTCTACGACCATAAAGAAAAATGTACATTTCGAGTGCGTCTTCGATTAAGAAACCTACCACGTTGTAATACAGATTTTCATTTCGCACGGGCTAGCTGTACCGAAATATTTCATTTCCCACGACTTTCATGAGCTACTAGACTGTCATTATATCAACGAATTTTTTGATCATATATATTATTATATATGATCGAGTCATGTTTGTTATCGTCTGTCTAATAATTTGACATTTTACATCAGTGCTTACTAAATTCGTTTATAAAAAAATTAATAATCGAAAATGGGAAGCGATAGTGAGGATGATTTGTCGTTGACATACTGATCCCGATACGTAAACTAGTCATTGCTTTAGAAGGACATCGGTTGATAACTTTTCCGTAGGTGAATTATAACGATTTTTTCTGCATAAAGTGTTTTTATGATGTAAAGTATGTAGGCCAAACTAGGAGTTCAGTTTAAGGAGCATTTAGCTCATTCAAAATATGGACGGGTAGAGAAATCGAATATCGTTGTTTTGAACTTAAATACAAATTTCATGTGAACTCAAACATCATTCAATTTTATCCAAAAAGGTACTTTTGATTAAACTCGATACAGTGTACTGTTTTCGGAATATTTTTCTTTTAAATTATGATGAAGTAATAACTGATGCTGGTATAAAGTATATTTAAAGTCAATTATCTATTTAGCATCATTCTGATGCTAAAGTTAGCAATGAAATAAAAAATCACAAGAAGTAAATTGAAATAATAACTAAAATATAAAATATTCAATCAGTTTCAGTAAGTGTCCAAAATGTCTTCCGTTAAAAAAGCTATACTTATAGCTTTATCAGTTATGACTTCATTTTTAAATCAAAATATTCTGAAAACGGTACATAGTATCGAGTTTTATCAAGGGTACCTTTTTGTTGTAAAATTGAATGATGTTTTTTGAGTTCACGTGAAACTTTAACCTCAAAAAATTATGTTCAAAACTACTGGGTACGAACAGTGGATTTAGCGCTGCTATGAAAGACAGATATAAAAACAAATTTTTGCGTTGTGTCAGCTTCCAAAATATGTTCATACAAAATTGCATTACAAGTTGTCAGTTGTTTCGACATAATCCTAAAAACTGTGCATAATCATCTTTTTTTCCATACCCTGTATCTTAAACACGGATGACGTTACCAAAATTTTTGCAGTGTTCTACCTATCCAAGTAATGGGGTCACGTTTTCTTGAAACATTTTGTAGAACAAAATTTGATATGAGTTCAAACATTCAATCTTACTCATATTTTATTATATAATTAAAAATCATAATTTCCAAAATTATATTCTCCAAATGCCTTTTACTGTATCAGCATTTGCTGGAAATAAACGAAAAATGAGATGTTCTGCAAATTAATAAACGTGACATCCAATTTTTTTAGTAAACCTTGTAGGTTTCTGGGAAGCAGACGGCAGATCCAGTAGATATCGTTCTAGTTTCTACGTATTTTCGTAGCTAGATGTATATACTTGTAATTCAAAAGAGCAACATTTATAGTGAGAACCAATGTAGTTGTTTTTAACGAAAACAACAAGATCTGATCGTTTATTCGTCAGTTATCTGCAGGTATCAATAGGCTTTTCTGGGAGTTTATAATCGACATTCTCTAGAACTGTCTGCGAAGGCTACTTGCAATAAGATGCTAACTACACAATATATGCTACTATAGATGATGATTCAGTCTGCTTAGGTAGTCATTTTTTGTTATTTCATACATTGAAAAATCAGACGTTTGTAGGTACATTCCACACTTTCTGAAGCAACATATCTTGAAATGGTTGGTATTAGTTACCTGATCCTGGATAACCATCATAAAATCTTTCTATCTCTAGAATAATGTACCAACAGGAAGCTATTCATTTGGAACTTTTTTTTCTATCGGAACTACAAGATTCAGATCGAGGTAGAGAAATTTAAAAGGAAATATTTCTCATTTATTTTGTTGTAGCTACATATTTGATGCTAGATCTTTGATAATAAGGAGTTCTCTAGTATTATTTTCAATTGCACGAAACTTAGTAAGAAAAAAGGATAATAACATACGCATATTTTGATACCCACTCATTGGAAAATCTGTATTCCACTGGATTACTTTATTTACTTTGAGATTCAATTTTCAATTCATACGTTTGTCTGTTTCATTTGGTTAGTTATTGTTTTTGTCTGATTGATTGATTTCTGTCAATCTCAGTTATTTTAGTATGAGTACCTGGATCAACTATCTATTTTTATTACGCTGGTATGTTTATTACCATATTTTTTTTCGCAAAATTATCACTTTAGCTGAATATCAGTACACTCGTTATAATCAACGCAATCTTTACGGCTGAGTTTAATTGAATAATAAAATAAGAAATACTTATCTATATCTATTGCAAACACCGCTGTTTATATTTTTACTTACCTTATCGATTCATTTCATTAATATTTCTAATTAATTTCGTGCCAATAAATAACCTTTCTGAACAATAATAATATGGATCCTATATTTAACTTACCGCTTCCTACAAAGTAAATCAATTTACTATGATAAGTGGGTAAAATGGGTAAATGGTAAATGGCTCATAGACTATAAATAAAAATGTATGCGTCAGTCGAAAACTAACAGAAACTTTATATGTTACGCAAAAACTTTCAATTGATGTACATAGAAAATTCTTAAACATCAACAGAATAAAACGATAATTATTTAAAAAAAAATAAAACAAGAAATTATTTCCAAAATAGAGAATATAATACTTTTTCGAATAGGCTATAAGAAAGTATTTACAATAAAAGACAACCGAACGTAAATATTTTTAAGAAATCATTTTATTAAATGTTGCTCTAAATAAATGCATGAATATTTAAGAAAAAAATCAGATATCGATATTGTTCAATACGTTAGCAAAATGGATTTATAGATTGAAAAAAATTAAAAAGTTGACTGTCGAAACCCGGGATCAAATCAAGGACTTTTAGATCTTCAGTCGATTAAGCTAGATTCTTAGAAGTATTTAGTCTTCCAGCCCAGTATATATATATATATATATATATATATATATATATATATATATATATATATATATATATATATATTACTATTATTTATATTTGTAATGAATAACTTATAATTTATCTTTTTGTTAAATTTATTTATGGGCGCCAATTTATAATTATTCCCTTGACTGACTAGCTCAATTTTTTTTTAATTATTTATTTATAACGTTTATTTGATTAGTCGGAAGCATGAGAATCCTCCCTTTGAGTTCTGGATATAATAATCAAAGATTGAGGAAATATATTCATAATCTTACCTTTAACTTACAACCTCTGAAAGAAACAATATCTGTTAAATAAAACGATTGAAATACGACAACAATGATATTGATAATTTAATCATGGATGTAAGAATAAAAAAAAATCAACACATTAATGTAAAGCTGTTTAATAAAATAATTTGAAAATTTTTAACCTGATTCGAACATAATAAAATATTTTTGAAACTATTAATTTGCTTTGAACATTTATTTTTATGGAATTGTGCCACCCTATATCATACATGTATTATTTATAACAAAATGTTCCCACTACTGCGTCGGCGCTAAATCTCCAAACGCATGCGCTGCTACAATATACATGAAAGAAGGAGGTTTTCCTTCTATAAATAACGTTTTATAGTCAACACGACGTTAGCGTGCTTGTGATGAAAAAATTTGTTAAAATTATCAAGTTTCTATAATCAATTACATATAAGTGATAATTTATAAACTATATATGTGTGTGTATTTAAAGGTCAAGAAAGTGATAGACTAAAGTTATACATGCAATAGCTGGAAGGAAGATATGAGATTTAATTTAACATTCATGATGCACGTGATATTTCAAGTAGATAAATTTACAAAAGGTGAGTATAATAATTTTATAGATATTAAAGATATAATTCTCTATAGATAAATTTATGATGCATCATATTTTATTGCTTTTGGCCTTTTTATGCGTTATATAATTCGAACGTTCTACTAAAGATTTGAGTGTACACTTTGAAAATGTTAATTGGAATTCCAAATAAGTTTAAGCAAAATACACAGACCTTATTTTTGCTATCACTGCCGGCTTCACTCGCATCTTCAAATCTTGCAGATATCTCATAAGAGATATGCTCCTACTGCACTATTTAATCCTTACACAGGATTGGATACTCTTGTGATTAGTTTGATTTAAATTTTTATATAATTTTAACTTTTAAATACTTTTTAAACAATTTTGTACAGAGAGCAATCTTTTATCGACGCATCCTCCATCACCATCTCAAATCGACTTCTTATGTTTTTCAAAATCAACAAGTATTTCAGCTTCCCTAGTCCATAGCTCACTTATTTGTTTTTTTATCACTAAAATTGTTATTCTCCAGTCTTTTAGTTACTATTTTGAAAAACATGAATTTATTGTCCTGGAGGGTAATAACACTGATTCACTTAGATTTCTATTGTATTAAGGAATTTTAATTAAGTCCTCTTTTCCTCCTACAATAGTCAATTTTCTTATATTTATGTTATTTAGCTAATTTGAGAAATGTTTATTTTTACAAATTTTACAACCTATATTATTAATTAACCTATATGTAATTGATTCTATTTTAGTTTGAGTCTTGTTTTATAGTTATTATACATAAACTCCTGATCATTTTTGTTTTTGTAATTAAATTTTATATATATAATCAATAAGCAATGATTTTATGTTGGTAATGAAAATTCCCTAGCAGGCATTACTTCCTGTAAATATTCATTTCCTTTTTATACGTTTGGGCTGTGTTCCAACTATCTTTTCCATCTAGTTTCAACCCTTTGCAATGAATGAATGAATACATGGTATTCTAAACTTTTGCTACTACTAAAAAAAAATATGTAAATAATGTTAAGTTATCGTTAGACTGATTATTCTTTTCTCTTAATTTAGGTTTCAAGCTATTATATGACGTTTCGTACTGCAGAAATTGCTATGGCTGTGTTCAGTGTAATACGGAATTCCGTGACTTTGACAACCAATCAGAATTACTGGTACAGGGAATATTTACTATTTAATTAACTAATATAGTGTTGGAATTTTTATTCTTCATCCCTTTTTAAAACATTCACATCAATATTTCACCCGATTTATTCATATTTCAATCTTTTTATATTTTAATATTTGACTTGTTATTGAGTTTATTCTAATGGTTGTGTCTACTGACACTCCTTCCGTTACAATAAGACCTTTTTATTATGTTTATTTATTTCAATATATTTACAAAACTAGATGACTAGTTCAATATATATATATATATATATATATATATATATATATATATATATACATATATATATATATATATATATACATATATATATATATATATATATATATATATATATATATACTGTAATGTTTTTTGTTTATCTTATTTATTTATATATAGTTTTTATTACGACGGGTGGGATAAATTTATACACACGGTATGTCTACTCACTTTTATGTATTCGATAATTTATATTAGATACACAGTATATTCACTTACACTAATTTATATAAATACTAGGCTATTTAATTGTTCTCTGTTTATCTCACGAGATCAAATTATAAACTAACTCCGTTGGTAGGTAGCCTCCCTTATATATTGAGTGCCCTTTTTCTGGATCCTTCTAGATTGTGACTCACAAAAACAATGGACCTTACTGGAAATTTCTAGATAAGAATAGTCACAAAAAATAATGGTAACAGTTCGGAGAAATCCCTGCGCATTCGCCCAAATTTTAACTTTCATACATAGCCTCGGCAGAGTGGTATTCAGGAACTATACCAGTGTGCGATTTCGTAACATTACCACCTCCTTAAAAGGAAGTTCCTTCTAGAACTTCTGTGTAGCCGGAACTGGATGTTTAAATCGGCAACGGAACCAATTTCTGCACTTTCCGGTCGTACGGAAATAACAGGGCACCGTCTGCAACGGGTACCGATAACAAGGGGTATAGCTGCAAATTAATACGTAGTGACGTACCTAACGTAATACCGTTTATTCGACTCCAATCCGACCAATTGTAGCAGAGTGCCCTTATGACATATTTATGGTGACATAGTGTATATTGATCGAACGTCGTAGGGATGTACGTAGCATAATACCGTTTGTTCGACTTCAATCAGTCCAATAATAACAGAGTGCCCTTATGGAATCTTTATGTCGCCATCCTGTATATTGATCGAACGTCGTAGTGACGTACTTAACAACGTCTGTTCGACTTCAATCCGACCAATAATAGCAGAGTGCCTTTTTCGACCTTCCCAGCGTCACCCGCTGACACCCTGTATATCCATCGTGATCGACCTTTATGTCGACACCCTGTATATTGAGCTTTATGTTGCTACCCCGTATCGTCACCCTATCCAGCGCCCCATATCCGCCAACGACAATTTGAATCGCCCGTCAACGATCAGCGCCATCTAGTGGCGAAAATTGAAAACAGTGCGCCAGGAATGAGCCAGGACTAACTCAGTATATCTACTCCTTACCGTTGTGATAAGATACCTGCGGAACTCTATCTAGGTGGGCAGATCCGCACAAGATTGGATCTACTCAGGCCGATCAAGCCGCCAGACTCGAAGATATCTTCAAGTTCTTCGTTGCGCTCCTGCTTGAAGTCGTTTTGTGTGGGAGATAGAGTTCTCGTGAAAATGTTAACCACTGGGAAAGAGACATGGAAGTTAGGAGTTATTTTAGAGACATTCGGGAGACTACACTACAGCGGGAAGTTGGATGATGGCTTGCAAAAATTCCTTTTTAAAAAGTTCATTTAAACTAGTTGACAATTATCGATTACAATGTATAGTATTTACACCATGACTTCAGTGAAGACAACGTGTCGGGTGATTTTTATATAAGTAAGTTATCAATAAGGAAACTAACCTAACTATAATAGTACACTTTAGATAGCTTAACGGATACTCAAAACTATATTAGGGAGGAATTTGGAAGTCATCTCATGTGACATGAGCGAGCGGGCCATTATTCGTTTCTGCTATTAGTTGTTATATAGAACATCTTTCAAAATAAAAATAACGGAATCATTTTATCCCGTTAAAATTGTATTGGAGTTGGGATAGATCCCCTAGATCTCCCAAATCTTGTTTATTTTATATGAAATATGTAAATTCTATTTAAAATACGAATTCATTATTACACCTAAATATTGGATTTTTGTATCATGTAAGATAGAGAGTATCAATACCATCACTTATTTTTAGTTCATTGAAATAGTACCTCGAAAAGTACCTAGCTTTACTACAGAACGATCCAGCTAAATAACATTTTGAAGCAATTAAAACAATGTAGATAGTATAGGAAACTCAACTTTTACTCTATTTAAGAAAGAAAATCGATAATTTTTGTTGGTTTTTGTCATACGTACCTACTTAGTACCTAGTTGGGTGTTTGATAATTTCTGGCATATAGAATGTATTGAAAAATTCTTTCAGTTGAATTTTCATTTTTTTCTTCCAGAAATTATCATCTCTCTCGATTTTCTGAATATGAACGACTTCATACCAAAAAATAACAAAATTGCCGTTGTTATGTGGAGTTGCCCTTGGATTTGATAATAGTAGTTATGATTATGTTTTAATGTGATTTCACCATTTTCATCTCCTTGGAAGTACTTTATTTCCATTTTCATCTACTTCGAGGTACTTAATTTTTTTGTTGGTAATTACCTCTTCAACGTTTATGTGTTGTAGGACTGCAAGACATTTTATTTCTATTATAGAATCAGTATCTATAGTTCCATCAGGGCTAACACCCAGAAAGAACTCATCATCATGTCCAACGAACAATCCACAATTCTCAACTTCTAAATGTGTTATTTTTTGGAATGTTTCAAAAGCTACTGGTTCATGGTCCAATCCGTATTTGGTATTTTTATTACCTGTGAATGGGTCGTTAAACAATCTTTTGGCCAATGCACACGGATTCGCCGTTCCCCTTTTACAAATTTGACCGAACGTTAACATGAACATCTTCTCCTCTAGCCACTTATGATTAGTGCTTTGTCCTCTAGTAGTAAGCTCTATATTTTTTATTTCTTCAGAATCCTTTTTGACTGAAATTTTCATTTTTTTCTTCCTATTTTCCAGTTCTTCTACAGTTAAAACCTCTTTTACAGCTCTATATTTCTCATCGATCTTTTGCTAGCACTAGCATACCAAGCAAGGCGAGTGTCAGAAACGAGTGAGCGACATATTAGGCAACTTAAAAATGTTTCCCTTGTTATATCAAGTACCTCAATATCCAGTTTCTTATTTCTAATTAATTTGGAAAGGAATAATCGCCGTACAACTGTGTTGTCTATTCTCACATACTGACAGAAAAAAGGTTTAGTTACAAATAAAGAAAAATCAAAAAATACAATGCCCAAATTGTAAATATGAAATCAAATTATTTGGAAGCATCAGATATGTTCCGCACAGGCAGATAGAAGGAACTTCAATAAATTAAGAATCTACTCAGATTTAAATAGTTTCAGTTCGATTTTGGTATTGCAGTTTTTTGTTAGAAAGTTTCGAGTTATTTTACAGTGTCTTTTTGTCCAATTTTATCAATAAATAGTTGAAACATAAAGACAAAGAATGATTTCAGCATTCAATGAGATACGCTAATGATTGTATTCTGATCTTTTCAATAGATGCGCATGCGATTGACAAATATATCTTTTACTTTTCCGCCCAACCTTTCTATATGCGAGAAAAGGATTGGTTTACCCCAAAAAAAAATGAAATTTTGAAATTTTTTTTTGAGTTATTTTCACGTTTTCCATCAACAACAACACGAAAAAACGGTTTTTAGAAAAAAAATCCTGTGTGTATGTCGTCGTCGTCGTCGTCGTTGTCGTCGGCCACTTTTCCTTACATGTCTTGTTAGCACGATACAGTCTCGGGAGTGCGATAAGTCAGCAATTTTATGATTGAATATTGTTAAGGACATGTCAAAGATGATCCCTATTGATTTTCAGTTCACCAGAGTCAGTACAACGGTTGTTATGGTACTTGAAGTACGACATTTTGTAATTTTTTGAGAAATTTCAGTTTGTTAGCACGATACAGGCTGCGCAGTTCAACAAGTCACCAATTTTATGATTGAATATTTTTCAGGGCTTCTCACTGATGAACCCTATTGATTTTGAGCTCATCGGAGCCAATACAACTAGTGATACAGTACTTTAAGTACGATATTTTTGTAATTTTTGAAGAAGTTTCAGTTTGTTAGCACGATACAGCCTCCGGAGTATATACAAGTGACTAATTTTATGATTGGATATTATTCAGAGCGTCTCATAGATGAACCCTATTGATATTCAACTCAGTAGAGCCAGTGCAACGGGTGCTATGGTACTTGAAGTACCAAATTTTCGTCATTTTTGGAGAATTTTCAGTTTGTTAGCACGATACAGCCTCCAGAGAGTATACGATTTATCAATTTTAGGATTGAATATTGTTCAAGGTGTCTCACAGATGTACCTTATCGATTTTTAGTTGACTAGAGCGAGTACAGCGGGTCCTCTAAATCCAGATATACAAAATTTTTGGTTATTTTTTGAGAAATTTCGGTTTATTAGCACGATACATCCCTCGAAGTGTATACAAGTAACAATTTTATGATAGAACATAGTTCAGGGCCACAGATGCGGAAAAGTTAGTTTTAATCCGTAAAACCGTTTATTTCTATTCTCAATGAATTTAATATTAAGATGGAAAATCTCCAGTCACACTGTTTTTTTGATATAATATTGTTACTAACAAGGTTCAAGATCTTGTTAAATTAGACAATACTACTAAGATCAGCTAAAAATCCTTATTGTTTCTCTGTACCTCATCTCTTGTCTTCGTTAAGAATCGGTTTAATTGGTAGCCGCGAAAGCCAACATTCCCTAGAGGGACATTCCTTCGGGGGGTAAATACTTTTCTAAAATATGGTAATATTATGGATTGTTATCTTATAAATTAAAAGTATTATGTAACGACCTTAAAGGTATACTTAACCTTCAATCTGATAAAAGTTAAACATTTCAATACTTTAATGTCATTAGTTACAAACACCGAATTATATAAATGACACCGCACTTCAGAAATTATACGAACAGAATATTTATATCGGATATTCTTGATTAACGTTGATGATTATTGAACCTAAGCTGATTCAAAATAACTATTGTTATAGAATTAAAATGACTTACATATATGCAAAATTGATGTTATAGGTACATAGAAACTTTCCAAAATATGTGAATTAAGCGGAGCCTAAACCTTATCGTGCCACCAATTTTCAGTGTAACGTTAACTACTCATAACATTTTGAGCTTGTAAAAATCTTACGAATGTCAGAATAGTATGTGTCTAGTTTCTCGTTTACTTTATTTTCACCCTCCAAATTTTATTAATGTAAGTGTAGCCGTTCAAAAGATACGAAGGGGGGAGGGGACTTTTGAATAGCACTGTATAAGATTGATAATTAATCTAAATGTCCGAGTATTGTAACGATGTTTCCGTTCTTTAGTAGTTATTTTATGTCGCCGAGTATAGTTTCATTTGATAGTACTTATCACCCGTTATACATGCTAACCTCTGTTTAAAAACCATTTTATACATAACATTTATAATTATTTTAATTCTCAGAGGACATTTTGATTTACCCTATGGCTTCTGGGTAGAAATCAATTTGTATATAAGATTGCTAGTTATTCTAAGTTCCGATTATAGTTTTATTTACTATCTGGTTTCTGTAGAGAAATCATTTTATGTGTATAAAATATTTGTTTTGAACTAAAAATTTCAACATATTGGTTTCCCCACTGCCACGAGATAGAGAGCGCGTAGGTCGAACTAACCGAGAGAGGTGGTAATGTAAGGTGCAATAGGAGGAAGTTTTTGAATTGAGCAGTAGTGCTGGTTGATCAGAGTTTGAGACTGTTAGCAATTGTGCACCGTACCGCTGACTATTATTTTGGTTTGTCTTTTTCTTTGCAAATACCTGTTTAATTTCTTTTTGAGTTTTTTTCTAGTATATAAATACCACGATAAATTCCGTTGCTGTAACTATTTGCATCTCTCTATGGTAGAGTAGTTGTTTGGCTGCACGAATTTTAGCTTTCCCGTAGTGGGGACCAGGACCATAACTTTTATTTTAGAACTAGCGAGAACGCTTTTTTTATTTAACAATAACCTTCCGGATTTTGACGACACTAGACCCCTGGAATTTACCGTAACTCCATCTTAGGCTACCTGGAACTCTTAGCGATTGAAGTCGAGGGGCCGTGGAGACAACCACGTTAAAAAGCTGGCGCCCGAGAAAGTGTAAGGTTTAAAAGGTGTACGAAGTGACGTACCGAGGCCGTAAGAGGCAGGGCAAAATGCTGCGACCTCTGAAATCAAAAGCGTAGAAAGTAAATGGCACGTCACAATGTGAATCGTTTAACATCGGAAATAGAAGAGAGTGTCCCTGTATGCCTGCTTCTTTAAATGTGAAATTAAGTCATTATCTCTAATGTGAACTTTCCGTTTAATGACTTAATGTTCAAATAATTTCGCTATAAGATTATCTTGAAGATCTGGAATAGACAAAATAGGATCGTACTTAAATATACTACTAAAACTTTGTACATTACCTAACTTTTTCTTTCGTTGAAATAACTGATAAGTAGTTTTAAATATGATAAAATAATATGTAAAATGAGTAAGGTGTCTTTTGTAATAATCTGTATCAGTGTAACATTATAGTACATTGTACAATGAGCATGAAATGACATACATTTCCCACTAGTAGGTATATGAAATGGGTCATTTCATGCAAATTGTACACTATACTTTTTCTACGACCATCTGAATCATAAACAAAACTGTAATATTTTTCATAACACTATTTATTATAAACTTTCCTGCCGTCATTGTTGCATGGTTTAGAGAATTTTTTCTCTGAAATTAAAGAGTCGTGTTCTTAATCCCTTGAATGAACCGTATATTTCTTTATTTTTGTACATCTACCTACCTACGTCGTGAAACAAATAACATTCATAATTTTCAAATTTTGACAACTCGGAGATGCAGAAAAAATCATTATTATTCACCTGCGGAAAAAGTTATCAATTATCGTGTCTCTTTAAAGAAGTTATATCACCTCCTGCATCTACCAGGATTGTGACCGATGTCCTAAAGCAATGGTTAGTTTACATATCGAGATCAGCATGTCAATGTGAAATCATCCTCACAATCGCTACCTATTTTCGATTATTAATTTTTTCTATAAACGAATTTTGTAAATACTGATGTGAAATGTCAAATTATTAGACAGACGGTCACTAACATGACTCGATCATATATTATTATAATATATATCATCACAAAATTCGTTAATATAATGACAATCTAGTAGTTCATGAAAGTCGTGGGAAATGAAATATTTCGATACAGCTCGACCGTGGGAAATGAAAATCTGTATTACAACGTGGAACGTTGTAGGTTTCTTAATCGAAGACGCACTTGAAATGAACATTTTTCTTT
This sequence comes from Galeruca laticollis, assembly GCA_963921935.1. NCBI lineage: Eukaryota > Metazoa > Arthropoda > Insecta > Coleoptera > Chrysomelidae > Galeruca > Galeruca laticollis. The sequence continues at coordinate 152,098,415 of OY998180.1, forward strand.
ATGGTCGTAGAAAAAGAAATTTTCACGTTTCTAAGCTCTACTGCATCCTTGTTTGTAGCTAACAAATTTGCCACCATCAAATAATCATTTTTCGGTAAGTTACAACTACTTCCTTTGATGAATCCAATCTCCATTGTGATAAAAATCGTAAAACATCGTTCTTGTAACACATTATCGAGAGAAATACGAGTAGTTCACGGGTGATACTTTTAACTTATTATGATAGACTGCTCAGCTTGTTTCCCGGCATCCCGTTCTGTTTGACGTTAGCAGTTACATAAATGGGTAATAAATGACGCAATTTAAATATTTAGGACGATCAATTAGGTAATTAAAATGTTATTTTAGGTTTTTAAAAACTGTCTTTTATGTGTAAAACAGAAATTTACATGAATTTGTAACATGTGTCAACATCCCTATTATTCAATTTGTAACTCTGACGTCTCACACTGTAAATTATTGAATACATTTTTCTTTAATTTTTGCCACTCTGCATTTTACACACGTAAATATGAAAAACGTGTAAATCAAAAATTTACAAGCTAAAAATAGAACCACTTCTTATCAAGTACTTCTCGTACTAGAACAAAATATAAATCAGATAAATACATTTGTCATAACGGTTACCAATATAGTGTAAGATGCCTTCTATTGACAAATATAGATTTTTCTAATCGCTTGTTTTCAAAGATTAGAAAAACAGGTGCCTATGTATATTATTAGACTATTCTGATTAGGTTATGACGAATACTGTTACACACTAAAATTCAAATCAATAAATTCTACGGTTTCTTCTTATTATTATCATATGAAAAAGATAAGAATCGTGAATAGTATTTTTAAGTAAAATAATACTTTTAACAGTCTAAACCAGGTCCGGACTACATAACAAAAAATGTGTTAAATAACAAAGTTATATAACTTGTTAGAGAATTTTAAATAAAAAAGTTTTAAAACAAAGAGTTGTACAACATTTTGCATGTTATAGAGCATATTTTATGTTATCCATCCGATGTCGGTAAAGATCAAAGGAAGTTATAAAACTTTGTTGTAAAACACGCCCCGACTTGTCTATACTTAACAACATGTTATTGAAACATTTCCCTTTTACATACTATCTCATACCAGTTGAAATGCTGCAAAAGTTATGCGCACTATTTTGTTTTGTGTTTTGTTATATAGGATGCTTTTGCTATATTATAACAAGTTACACAACAAAGTTGTACAACAAGCTTGTTGTAAAACTTTGTTATTAACATGTTTTGTTACATTGTCTGGACCCGGCTTTAGCAAACTGACAGACGAATAATATTTTGAGGGCAGACTGAAAATATTATATTATTTGCCTTTGACGGCACTATTTGATTGATTGCATTGGATAAACAATCAATTGAAAAGCGGTTTAATGAATATATGTGTATATATTCTAAGAGAATTTGTACATAAAAACACGTTCCTAATTTCAATGTTCAATTGATTTGAAATTGACAGATCAGATACACGCTTACCTCACACATTTCCAATAATTGCTTTTACGTGTATCAGTTATGTGTAATACATCTATAGACCTATGAAAACAAACAATTGACTTTCCTATTTCTTTTCTTCCGTATCGACTCATTGTACTTGAACGTTGTGAAACCACATTATTCTAATAACTCAATTCTTGGTGTATGCGTGAGATTGAAGATCACAAGAGTGGTCATACGTATATATGTATGAAACGTAGTGTTTCTCGATCTATGCTAACTTTCCACAACAGTTACATGATAAATGAACTAGTTCTTCCAAAATACCTTGATGTCGTCATCAAACTAAATTGATTATTCCAAATATTGGGAGAAATTTATCCAACTTAAGCAAACTCTTGTAAATCTAGAACCCATCAAGGACAATCATTTCAAAGTATTACTTTATATTTCTGGTTAGAAGACAAAAACAAAAGTTGTGCGGATTAGGAGGGGAACATTCCCGTCAGGGTGACTATTTTACTGGTCGGACAAAGTGGACTGTATTCTTTATTGGCGGCTGGTTTCCGAATTGTGGTAGACGTTGACATAGAATAAGACTTATAAGTAGATTATTTCAGTTTTATTAATACAATAAAAATGTGTTCTCCCTTGCACAACACCCAGTAACAACTTTAGGAATAATAACACTTAACAATTTAATTTGCTTTGAATTTGCGTCACGCATTTGCTAAGAAATATATTGCTAAATTGAATGGCTTGACTAGCTAACACTTGCTCTTGATTTTAAGGACAAATAGTAAGTTTTTGTTCGGTAGTTTGCTAGGCACTTCAGACGATTCATCGTTACCTGGCTTTTATATTATTGAATTTGTTTTTTGCCCTTGTTTTAGTATGCCTCACCGACAAGGATTTTATGAAGAGTAGTTCCTTTTACTTCCATATCTATGGGCATTTTTCAACATCTCCGGTTTTATGATCAATATCCGGTTAACATGTTATTTGTTTGTTATTATATACTGACCGTCAGCCATTTTCGCCCATTGGCGGACCGGCCAAACTTGTATGTTGGACATTTCCAATAAAAGTTATCAAATGAATTGTTAATTTGAAAATTGACCTTGCTTCTATGTTTGAGATGAACACTATAACTTCTGAAACATAATTTCATTCAATAACTGTAAACCAAGATATAATTTACGAATTTTTGATTTCGTGTTTTCATATACAGATAATTTCAATGAAAACTATCCATCCATTATAAATCAGAAAGTGCCACTTGTAGCAAAAGTGGTAAAATACATAAAAAATTAGATAAATGGAGACTTTTCGTTATAACTCCCCCCTCCCATGGTGATTCCTTCCATTTTTTAAATGAAACACCCTGTATATTTTTGCATGTTTTGAACCTCTTATAAAAGGAGATATTAAAAATGTATAGTACCTAAAGTAAATTTGAATCATTTGATAGTTACGGATAATTTCAAATTAATCTGTTAATTTTCACCATGAACGCCTGCTCTACTGAACCAATTAAAAGATGTTTGGATTAACACAAAAATTTAGTGTCCCAGAAACTGTTGTTTGATGTTTTTAAAAAAAATATCAAATAGGTCACTCAGTTTACCTTAGAGCATTAACATTCATGAGTACCTAGAATATCTACCGTGAAAATGGTGTATACTTAGCAAAAACGAATTGAAATTATAGGTTTGTACTACGTGAATAATAAATCGGTCCAAAAACCTCTTGACAATGTAAAAATAGGTAATGCGAGTACACCCCTTACAAATGGTGTAATATCAGATCATAGGGCGACACAAGTACTATATCTACTTATTTTTTTAATCAAATGTAAGGTATGGCTAAATATTCACACTTGATTCCTTATTAAATTGAAAGTTTCAAATAATTGATGTACTTGCGTTCAGCCCTATTTAAATACTGATAGTGTTTATTTCTTTTGCTTTTACCACAATTCATTAAAATTTCTGTATATATTTTAGACGGATGTGTGAATTAGATCAATTCAGTTCATAGTACCAAAAGTATAGATGATTACAATGTATAGAAAATGCATCATTCAATCAATACTTCCAAAATACAATTCAAAGAAAAGCTCCATTCGATTCGTAGGTACTATCAAAACACATACCAAAGAAAGGACCCCATCTGAATTACACTATCAAAACACATAACAAAGAAAGGGCCTCATCCGATTTATACTATTAAAACACATTGAAAAGAAAGGGCCCCATCCGAATTATACTATCGAAACGCATTAAAAAGAAGAGGGTTGAGAGAACTACAAAGCAAACAAATAATCTGTACTATATTAAGACCGTTTGAAAAAAAAAATGTATTAAAAGCAAAATGTAAAACACAAACACTAACATTATTTAAACAGGACTGAACGCAAGTACCTACATAAATTATTTGAAACTTTCAAATTAATAAGTAATAGTTTGAATTTGTGGCCATAGCTTACCATTATTTTTAAAAGATTATAAGTAGATATAGTACTTGTGTCATCCTATACATCGCTTGATTTGATATCACATCTTTTGTAAGGGGTGTATTTGCATCACCTATTTAAACATCGTCAAGTGATTTTTGGACTGATATCAGTACTTTTTGTATTGCTTTTAAAAGCATATATATATATATGTATATATATATATATATATATATATATAAATATATATATATATATAAATATATATATATATATATATATATATATATATATATATATATATTTTAAATCACAAAATCAAAACAGATGATTATTCTGTGGTAATTATCGACCGTACTATTTATATAAGCAAAAGGTGATGATTGTCAGGTATGCGGTCAGTATAAGAAATAAAACTCTATATTCTCATTCTCAATATTTCGCTATTGTTCAATAGCATCATCAGGAGACACTACAATAATTAAAATATAACTAAAATGATAAAGATAGGAACACAAATACTTACAGATGTTAAGAGTCAGTAAGAGTTGATGTACACCACATTAAGGTACTAACTAGACTAGTTGCTAATGATTAATTTGTAAAAATGGTTGTGGTGTGAATTGATAAAAACAAGAAACAATTTGAGTTAAAAACAAAACAATAAAATGAATAATCTGAAACGTATGAATAACTGGGGTGACAAAACAACAATATTAAAATGAGTGTAGTGGTGGATCATTTTATAAAGACGGGCCATACGTTCAATTATGAGGATACAGAGATTCTGCAGAAAGTTGACCAATACATTTTTTGAAATGTAACACATCAACAAACAAAGAGATGCTATCAATCTCAAATCTGACACTAATAAACTCAGTGATATTTATTGTCACCTGTTAAATTCATTTTAATATTGTTGTTTTGTCACCCCAGTTATTCATACGTTTCAGATTATTTATTTTATTGTTTTGTTTTCAACTCAAATTGTTTCTTGTTTTTATCAATTCACACCACAACCATTTTTACAAATGAATCATTAGCAATTAGTCTAGTTAGTACCTTAATGTGGTATACATCAACTCTTACTGATTCTTAACATCTGTAAGTATTTGTGTTCCTATCTTTGTCATTTTATTTATATTTCAATTATTGTAGTGTCTCCTGATGATGCTATTGAACAATAGCGAAATATTGAGAATGAGAATATAGAGTTTTATTTCTTATACTGACCGCATACCTGACAATCATCACCTTTTGCTTATATATATATATATATATATATATATATATATATATATATATATATATATATATATATATTAATACATATACTCTATCTAAATTCTAAAGAAAACATTGAAATAAAGAAAAATGTACATATTTGAATGTAATACTAGTGATATACAATGTATTATAAATAATTTAAAAGATTCAATATGCAAATAAAATTTGACATTACAATTTCGAATGACAATAATGCAGAAGATACTTAATGATACATAGATTTTATAAAGATTTTAAAAAAAGAATACAGATGTCGCTGGTAGCAAAATTACAATTAGAATTAAAGAATGAAAATCTCTCTTTGTTATATGAAAACATAAATTTGTATTTTTTTTTTAAAAAGGAATTTTTTGGTAACCAAAGGAGAACAGAATTATTTATGAAAAAAGTTTAGTAAGTTGATTTTGAACCCCTCTCGAGAGAACATCTAATATGAGTTGTCTCAAATTTGCTGAATAATATAATAGTAATTGATATATTGAAATAGCATCAGATTATAATAATTAGTATGATAAGATCAGTGCGTGAATAATTCCTTAAATAATTATATTGAAATAGTGTTAGTGATTTTTCCGGGTTCTAAATTATAAATTTAGAAAAGTGGTTCCGGCGATTCTAAAAGACGTGCTTAGAATCAGAACGAGTGATCCTGATACCTAGTTGGTGAGTCCAGTCCAGATTTTATAAATTATTTTTCAAGAATTAACAGGCCTTTAAATAAAATTAAGATAGATGCATCTATATCACATTTTTGAATACTGACAAAATTAACGTTAAAGATATATAAAATTTCACCTGAAGAGAAGAGAAAATTTTTTGAATAGACAATTTTATCGCATATAGTTATTTGACATTTATACACGTCAAGTGTAATTTTCGACGATTTGAACGTTTAGAATAAGTAGTTAATTAGGTTGTTCTTCTAGTATATAGGTTGTTTTTTTTTAATTTTAAGGTTCGTAGAAAGTACGATTATTGTTCTTTATTATATTTTGGGAATAATAATTCATTTTCACTTGTTATCTGATGGTATATAATATATAATTTTTGATTCCAACTCACTTTGGTATTAATTCAACTCCTATTTCATTGAATTTGAAAAATTTTGGATCCTATAAAACTTTTGATATAATCAGTGACATTTAGTTAATTTTCAGTGACAGAAAAATTGTAGATGTCATTAGATAATTTAATGGTCTTAGAATATATTGAACAAGCAGTCACTATAGATTTGCAATAGTATAATTGACAATTTTGGAATATTCTTTGCAAATTTATAAATTTAAAATTTAAATTATTAATTTTTTTTAATCTTTGAACCCTCCCTGAGGTAAGAGCGAGTAAGTCGATTTTGTAGTAATTTATTTTTCAGAATATAAAATTTCATATTCATCTGAGCCGGGCATAATAATTTGACAATTCCTGTCAAAATTTCAAATAGGTTATATTCAGTGATAAAGGTGTTTTCACATTAGTGTAGTTACTACCACGATTGTAACAACAGCATCTAATAATCAAATTTCAAATAAAATCATATAATACATAATTATAAAAACAGTAGTACATTAAATATATTATAATTTGGCGGCTCAACGTGTGGCGAATTAAGAATTTTTCTTGATAATTAGGTTGACGTTAACATTATAATAATTGTCACACAAAACGTGGGGTGATTAAAACTGTGCATATAATTATAAAAATATTAAAAATTTATTGACATTATTATAAAAAAAATTTAAATATTTACGATGGAACAAAGAATGACGTTAAGAGATGGTAAACAGGTAGGAGTTGAAAGTGGATCCGATGAAGAAAGGGAAGAACAGGAGGATAGTAGACGGGAACCCCAAGGAGGAACAAATAGCAATGATCATTGGATGCAACAATTTCTTTTGAAAATGAATGAGAATATGAATAGGAAATTTGAAGAAAATAGGGCAGATATGAATAGTATGGAAAAGAATATGCGAGGAGATATGTATACAATGAGGGAGGAGATTAAGGGGGATATTAACAATATCACAGGAAACATGGACAGGCTGGAAAAGAAAATAGAAGAAGGAAAAATTGAAAATTTAAAGGAGATTAAGAAAATTAGGGAAGAAAATAATGAATTTAGAAAGAAAATTGAAAAGGTGAAAGAGGATATGAAGGGCCAGAAGGAAAATTTGCGCATGGAAATTCAAGAAATTGGCATTAAAATCAGGGAAGATACAAACAAGCAGGTGGTAGAAGAAGTTCAAGAACTAGGAAGATGCCTAGAAGAAAATTTATCTGGAGTAATTCAAGTAGAAGTGAAGAAACAAAATGAGAATTTAATTGAAGAGATACAGTCCATTAAAGTACAAGGACAAACAAATGAAGAAGTAATGCAAATATATGAACAGAATTTGAATAAGAAATTTAATGATTTAAATGGAAGGATAGAGGAACAAACAGGAACGTGTATTAAAAGGAGTGAAAATATAGACAAATTATTTAACCAGGAATTGGAGAAAATGAATAGAAAATTACATGAAACTGTAGAAGAAATAGAAGATAATCTAAAACGGAATGGAGGTGGAACGATGTATACTGGAAATATCGACTTTGGAGTGAAATTTGATGGTAATATAAATGTAATTCACCCAAAAGTATTTATCAAAATAATCAAAAGTAGGATGAGAGGAATAAGGGACATTGTAGAGAAAAAAATCATTATTAGAGGAATGTTATCTGGACATGCTTTATTGTGGTTTTGCAATAAAGAGGAACAAATACCCGATGTCGAAGAATTTGAAAAACAATTTTTAAAATATTTTTGGGGGGAGATACAACAGGCGAGTTTCAGAGAGAAACTATACTTTGGGAAATTTGATTATAACCAGAGTAAAAATTTCAATGCATATGCAATGAAAATGTACAACAACGCACAGTATTTGGAGCCAAGCATGCGAGAAGAAGAAATGGTGTTATATATTTCCAGACATTTCAACCAACAAGTATCTGAAACTATAGGGATACAAAATATCAAGACGATGGAAGGTTTATCAAATTATTTACTCAGACTTGAAAGAAGTAATAATGAAAAAAGAAATGAAATTAAAAATTTTAATGGAATAGGGGGAAATGGAGATGGACATTACAGAAGAGATATGAATAATACATATGAAAATAGAAACTATAGAAACAGGGATTTTGATAACCGAAGAAATGACAGACATGTAGACAGGAATTATAGAACTGAAAATAGAAATTATAGAAATGAAGACCGAAGATATGGAAATGGAAATAAAAATAATGTTAATAAGTACTTTGAAAATAGAAGAGATACCAGAAATTCGGACAGAAGAAATGATAATGAAGACAGAATTGAAAATTGGCGACAGGATAGACGGACAGGAACAAATAATTATTATGATCGAAGAAACTTTGAAAGAAGAAATGATGAAAGAAGAAATGATACGTTGGAAAACCAAGACAGAAACTATGATAGAAGAAATCAAGAAATAGGAGACAGGAGACAAGTAAACATAATACAAGAACAAGAAAGATATGAGGATCATAGTCAAACTGTAGATAGAAATTTTACTTAAACCGCTTTCACGTGCATAATATTATTTTTTCTAAGTACGAACATCCAAGAGAATTTGTTGATATTGGGGAAATTGGGGAAATGCATGACAATTTAGGTTTAATATTCATTAAAGGGAAAATACAAAATATAGGATGTAAAATTCTGATAGATACAGGATCAGAAGTAACGTTGATAAGTGAAAGGATTATAGACAAGTGCAAAAAAAATAATATTATGGTGGTAAATACAAATAGATTATCACTAGTGGGAGCGAATAATAAAAAACTATATGATACAAGTAAAATGATAATTGAGGAATTACAAATAGGAAATAATTCGTTTAAAGTACAAATGCTGGTCGTAAAGAATTTAATTTATGATATAGTATTAGGTTCCGATGAATTAGACAATCACAAAATGATTATCAATTATAAAGAAAAGTTGATGAATTGTAGAGGAGAAGATATTCATTTCCTCAAACAAGAAACAAACAAATTAGAAGAAGATACATTTTATGTAATGAATCAAAAGTACAAGTAGCAAGGAAATATATACATAAACTGGAAATGAATAGAGATATATCGAATTTCAAAGTAAGGACATATCCAATTCCATATAAATTGAAGGATGAAGTATACCATGAATTAGAAAATATGTTAAAAGATGGAATAATAGAAAGATCAAATTCACCATATATTAATGCAGTTACGTGTGTACGAAAAAAATCTGGAGAAATAAGAATATGTTTAGATGCAAGAAATATCAATAGATACACAAAGAAACAATACGAAAGTCCCATGAATATCGATAGTATATTTGGTAGAATTACTAATGCAAACATATTTTCAAAATTAGATCTGAAACATAGTTTTTGGTTAATTCATTTAGAAAAAGAAAGTCGGAAATATACTGCGTTTATGATAGATGGAGTGGTATATCAATTCTGTGTGGTACCTTTCGGATTACAGACCTCATGTGCAGCTTTAGTAAGAACACTTCACACTATTTTAAACAAATATGAAAATTTCATACTTCATTATATAGATGATATCCTTATATATTCGGAAAATGAAGAAAAACATCAAGAGCATTTGAACATTATTTTCGAAGAACTAGAAAATGCTGGATTAAAATTAAACATAGAAAAATGTAAATTTTATCAAGAGGAGATAAATTATTTGGGATATGTTTTGAACACTAAAGAAGTTTCTATGGATCCTGATCGAATTAAGACAATTTTAGAATATAAACAACCAACAAATTTGAAAACTTTGAGAGGGTTTCTAGGAATTTTAAACTATTTCAAACGATTGATACCGGATCTTAGTAGAAAAGAAATACCATTAATTGAACTATTAAGAAAAGGTGTAAAATGGCAGTGGAATGACAAACGGGAAAAAGCATTTAGAGAACTCAAGGAAGATTTTACAAATAATCTCAAGGTATATCACCCACAGTATGATAAACAATTTATTTTGAGAACAGATGCATCAGCTGATCGTTTTGCTGGAGTACTGATACAAGAACAGGAAAAAGGAGAAGTACCTATTAGTTTTATATCTAGGGTTACTAAAATGCATGAAAGGAAATATTCAGTAACAGAACTTGAAATGGCAAGCGTGGTATTTTGTATCACTAAATTGAGATTTTTTTTATTAGGAGCTAAATTCATTATAGAAACTGATCATTCAGCTTTGACAGCTATGCTTAAAAATAGATATGCGAATAATAGAATACATCGCTGGATTTTATTATTACAAGAATATGATTTCGAAATAAAATACATTCCTGGAAAACAGAATATTGTTGCAGATGCTTTAAGTAGAGAGACAGAAACCACATTTGAACGGAGAAAGTATAAAATTGGTATAAATAGAATGCTACAAGAGGAAGGATTATATTCATTGGATAGAATTAGGAAAGATCAACAAAATTTGGAATCAAATTATAAAAATAATGCTATTAATATAGATCGATTTATCATTCTTTTATTAGGGGGATTTAATACATATACTCTATCTAAATTCTAAAGAAAACATTGAAATAAAGAAAAATGTACATATTTGGATGTAATACTAGTGATATACAATGTATTATAAATAATTTAAAAGATTCAATATGCAAATAGAATTTGACATTACAATTTCGAATGACAATAATGCAGAAGATACTTAATGATACATAGATTTTATAAAGATTTTAAAAAAAGAATACAGATGTCGCTGGTAGCAAAATTACAATTAGAATTAAAGAATGAAAATCTCTCTTTGTTATATGAAAACATAAATTTGTATTTTTTTTTAAAAAAGGAATTTTTTGGTAACCAAAGGAGAACAGAATTATTTATGAAAAAAGTTTAGTTAGTTGATTTTGAATCCCTCTCGAGAGAACATCTAATATGAGTTCTCTCAAATTTGCTGAATAATATAATAGTAATTGATATATTAAAATAGCATCAGATTATAATAATTAGCATGATAAGATCAGTGCGTGAATAATTCCTTAAATAATTATATTGAAATAGTGTTAGTGATTTTTCCGGGTTCTAAATTATAAATTTAGAAAAGTGGTTCCGGCGATTCTAAAAGACGTGCTTAGAATCAGAACGAGTGATCCTGATACCTAGTTGGTGAGTCCAGTCCAGATTTTATAAATTATTTTTCAAGAATTAACAGGCCTTTAAATAAAATTAAGATATATGCATCTATATCACATTTTTGAATACTGACAAAATTAACGTTAAAGATATATAAAATTTCACCTGAAGAGAAGAGAAAATTTTTTGAATAGACAATTTTATCGCATATAGTTATTTGACATTTATACACGTCAAGTGTAATTTTCGACGATTTGAACGTTTAGAATAAGTAGTTAATTAGGTTGTTCTTCTAGTATATAGGTTGTTTTTTTTTAATTTTAAGGTTCGTAGAAAGTACGATTATTGTTCTTTATTATATTTTGGGAATAATAATTCATTTTCACTTGTTATCTGATGGTATATAATATATAATTTTTGATTCCAACTCACTTTGGTATTAATTCAACTCCTATTTCATTGAATTTGAAAATTTTTGGATCCTATAAAACTTTTGATATAATCAGTGACATTTAGTTAATTTTCAGTGACAGAAAAATTGTAGATGTCATTAGATAATTTAATGGTCTTAGAATATATTGAACAAGCAGTCACTATAGATTTGCAATAGTATAATTGACAATTTTGGAATATTCTTTGGAAATTTATAAATTTAAATTATTAATTTTTTTTAATCTTTGAACCCTCCCTGAGGTAAGAGCGAGTAAGTCGATTTTGTAGTAATTTATCTTTCAGAATATAAAATTTCATATTCATCTGAGCCGGGCATAATAATTTGACAATTCCTGTCAAAATTTCAAATAGGTTATATTCAGTGATAAAGGTGTTTTCACATTAGTGTAGTTACTACCACGATTGTAACAACAGCATCTAATAATCAAATTTCAAATAAAATCATATAATACATAATTATAAAAACAGTAGAACATTAAATATATTATAATATATATATATATATATATATATATATATATATATATGTGCTTAAGAAAAAAGTAATATAGATTATTTCAATAATTTGCTAGAGGTAGTAAGCATTTTAGGGACATGTCGTGTCTTGTGACCTACAAGAGCCACACCTAAAATGTTTAATGCTGCTCATGCCGGAATAACTGCCACATATAAGAACGTAATTGAACTAATGACAAACTTTTTAGGCACAGGATTAGTTACCAATGAAAAACATAAACCACAACGAGTAGTCAACAACTAGGATGTGCAAGTTGCCATTTAAGGACAACTTACGTATCAAGAACAACCGTCAAAGTCACAACTTTCCAATGCAGTTGGTGTTTCTGTTGGAATGGCCACCTAGATCACCCGATTTAAATTCCCTAGACCTTTTTTGTGGGATTATCTGAAAATCAAAATTTATGTCATTCAGCCAGAATTTGTAGATGATTTACTTTAGCGAATTATTCACAAAAATGAACCCAGAAATGTTACAAAATATGCCAAAAGCTTTTGAAGCTCGATTGTGTTATTGTACGAACATCTTATAATAGCAATTTTTAGTACAAGTGAGTAAAGTATGTATTTCTCTCACGCGTCCAGAAATTGGCAAAGTTGACAGGTGAGAAAAAGACATGTTCACGTGTGCTAAACATGATTTTTTCCACAATCTTGAAATATAAGTTTGCCAAAAAAATAAGACATTGTACTTTTTGTTTATTAATGAGAAACTCAGAAATTTGTAGCTCCACCAAAATTTATGACTCTGATGTACACGGATTAATAATCATATTTTAATTGTCCTGATGGTATGTTATATATTTCTATTTCATTATCTACATAATTTGATTTCAGCCCAATTATTTTGTAATAGGTAATCCTATGAAAGCATTGTGCTGAGAGTATGCAACCAATTATACGCGTGTGCATTTAGTTTGCTCACTAATAATGAAAGTTATTTAAAGAGAAGGATTATTTTACAAATAATTGATAAAAATAAGCTGTCCAACCCGCACTTCACTTCCTAGTATTCTAAACCAAATTAGTGCAAAAGTAATTAAAATAATTACGACATTTATTAATACTTCTCAAATTAAAATTTAGTTAAAAAATTGAGGTTAAATTCTGATAAAATATGTCTGTTAACTCTGGGTTCCTATACTAAATCGGAGGCAACATTTCGGGGTTGTGTAATGTTCGGCAGTTGCCTCTGAGCGAGAAAAGTCTTTACCTATGTTGTGTTATCTTATAATATGTCTAGCCTTAAACAGAAGAATTTATGGTTAATTGAAACAGAGGAATGGAGTTATCAAAGAGAAGATACAGAGCTCCAGACATTCCGTAAGGAATATTCCTGAAATTTAAACTAAATGACCTGCGCTGACTAAATACCTGATGGGTGGAGGCCATTAAACTGAAATAAGAAAAAGAGGCGGATTAATGTCACGAACAAATTCGACGTTGCCAAATCTTGTATTTTTAAAATTGTTAAATAACATAAGTAGATTCCACAAAGGGTCGAAACAGTAAATTTTATTAAAAATCTTCGAGAGAAGACTTGATCCAACTATACAAGAAGTTACTAGAAAAACGATGGAAAGCATCCCAAAACATCCGGTTTAACCAAGAATACTTTAGGTAAGAAATAATACCAAATTATGTAAACATTGAAGGGATTTTGATGACCATAATAGCAACCGCCTTAAACCTACCAGAACGATTACAATTAAAATATATAATTTTTAATTTATTTTCCTTTTCATTAATCTTTGAGGAAGTCACAAGTACTGGATATCCTGACAGTATTCAGAAATTCTAAAATTATATATTATCAATGCCTGTTCACAAAATAACAGTACCTAGAGAATTTATGTTGTCCAAGGAGTTCGTACCAAAAACTTCGGAGATGATAGAGAGTCTAAAAATAATGATGGTATTTCATATATTTTTTTGCGCGATCCATCTTTTTTGTTTATTTACAGCATCGGTTGTCAGGACGGTAGGTTGTGTTTACTGGTTTCTAAGTCCAACACGTCGGAAAGTGATTTACTTACCGTTCAGACGTCGGTAATTAAATTACTTACCGACGTCTTAGCCCTACACACTTTTAAACTGCTTTTTGGTAAACAAAGCAGCTTTCTTAGGTCTATATCCAGCATTTTTCCTCTTTAGATAGGCAATCAAAGTATGAAATGTTGAAATATCGATAGCATCTTTAAAGAAAATAGTGCTTTTCAACAATATTCTGCCCAAAGACTACCAGGCGATTTCAATGTCTCATTTCGCCGAACAAAATATGCCAACAACACTTTTTCATTGATACTGGCACCATTCTTCTCCTCACACCCATTCTTAAACATTTTGTAGACTTTTTCAAAGCGATTCCTGTATTTTTCTGGGATTATTGCTTCACATCCTATTTGCCACGCTTTTTCTACTTCAGTATCACTCTCACTCATTGTATATTAGTAAATTAATCGAAAATTCAAGTTCAAAGTAGACATTAAAATACAATCTTAAGTTTCACAATAAATGCATGTGTTTGTTGATAAATACACTTAGCAATTGCCCAACGATGATGAAATTATATCATTGACAAGTTGGCAACCGCCTACTTTATACCAAAATGCAAATATATTTTAAACTGATCGAGAAGTATAAATGTCACTTTTCACTTTTCGTTCATTTCGAGGAAATTTAAATTATTTTATTTGAAATTTATTTCAATACGATCGCGCAAAAAATGGTATAAGCATCTCGAACGTTAAGGGTTGTTTACCGGTCTCCAGCAAAATTGGAGGCTTCGCTACGCTCAGCCTCCAAACGTTGCTGTCGACCGGTAAACAACCCTTACCGTTCTTAATACTTAATATATTATTTTCTATTCATAATTATTAAATGGCTGTTTGAAAATTAGTAAAATTTTAACCGTTAATGAACATCTATACTTGTGAATTCAGGAACGGACCAAGTTCAATGGTGGATGCCGCAATTTATTGGTAAATATAACTTTATCCGGTAATAAATGCAACAATTGACTTTTTTGAACATTTTGACATACCATGTCCTCTGTGACATCTCGATAAAATTAACGGTTTAAGAGATACGGGCAATTTTATATCGCACTGCACATCTATTGGTGCGTTAACATTTTTTTCGAATGTACGATTACAGGAAGCATCCCGTATTATTAGTGAATTATTTATAAATCGATGCAGTCTACATTTATAAAAATAAATTTTTACTTTGTTTATGTATAAAAAACTTTAATGGTAACGAACATTAATTTAGCAAAATTAAAAATAACAACAAAACCCTGAAAAATGAGTAACTACATTCCATTAACAGATTAAAAAACGAGTAACCAAATAAGTAAATAGGTCAAAATGGTTGAAAATGAACGGTTTCAAAGATTAAAACTAACTTTTCCGCCTCTGTGAGATGCCCCGACCAATGTTATATCATAAAATTATCACTTGTATACACTTCGGGGGATGTATCGTGCTAAAAAACCGAAATTTCTCCAAAAATAACCAAAAATGTAATATATCTGGATTTATAGGACCCGTTATACTAGCTCTAGAGAGGTGAAAAGCAATATGGTTAATCTGTGAGAAATATTCGATTAAAAAATTGGTCGTTTGATTACACTCCGGCTGTATCGTGCTAACAACCCGAAATTTCTCCAAAAATGACCAAAAAAGTGGCACTTCAGGTACCATAGCACCTGATGTACTAGCTCTAGTGAGCTAAAAATCAATAAACTTCATGTTTGTGACGTCCTGAACAATATTTAATCATAAAATTGGTAGCTTGTTGCACTCCGGAGGCCTACATCGTGCTAACAAACTGAAATTTCTCAGAAAATTACAAAATTGTCTTACTTCAAGTACCATAGCACCCGTTGTACTGGCTTTGGTGACCTGAAAATCAGTAGGGCTCATCTGTGAAATGTCCTGAGCAATATTGAATCATAAAATTGATAACCTGTACTCCGGAGGCTGTATCGTGCTTACAAGACATATAACGAAAAGTGGCCGACGACAACGACGACGACGATGACGACGATATACGCAGGATTTTTTTCTAAAAACCGTTGTTTCGTGTTGTTCTTGATGAAAAACGTGAAACTAACTCGCATATTAGTTAGGTTGTGCGGAAAAGTGAAAATTACAAAAAAATTTCAAAATCACACATTTCCTAAGTCTCAGGTTAGGTTTGTACTTGGAATAGCATTCCAGGATTATTTCGCAATGAAAACGTATCCTATCCATTAATTAATTTCTTGTATTTACAGGTGTACTGTAGACTAAATTTTTAAGATGACCTCAAAGATGAACATCGCATGAGTTGATATCTGGCGAACCTGCTGGTTATAGAAATGGTCCACCTCTTCCAACCCACCTATCTGGAAAAATATTGTTATGAGACTGCACACTGTAGTATACCCGAAACCGACTCTGTCTAATACGATATATAAAAGTTGAAATTTTGGCGGTAACGTACCGATTTCTGGGAAGAACTATTTATTTTTTGATTGTTTTTATAGAGATTTCTAAGAAGGTCGATTGTTCACTGGGAGCCGCATACTAGGAGTTTCCGTAAATGGAAGGTACTAGAAAAACGTTTAATATATAAGCAACTACTTGCGAACTAGGAGGCAGTCTACAATTTGCTCTCGTCGTGAATAGACGTGAATATAAATATTAGTGATGTGCAAGTGAATATACAGTGTATTTAATATAAATTATAAAATAAGTGTGTACATAAATTAAGTATAAGTAGTGATATAAATAAATTACGTGAGTAGATATACCGTCTGTATAAATTTATCCCACCCGTTGTGTATTTAAATAAATAAGAAATACATTACAATATTGTTTAGAAGGGCAACCTCACGACTGAAATGAGGGTTTGCTCCATTGTGCATAAACCACATTGGCGCTTTTGTGAAAGTACATCCTGTAATAAAATTGGCAGAATATCCTGCAAAAAGTGTAAATAAGACTGTCCGTTTAAACGATCATTAAGGATATACGGACCAATTAAACGATTGCCTATAATACCTGGCCATACATTGACCACAAACCCTTGTTGGTGGTTAGTCTTAATTTTACCGTGAGGATATTCATCATCCCACAGATGTAGATTGTGTGAATTAATTATGCCATCCCTGGTGAAATCTGCTTCATCTGTAAATAGTACATAATTTTCAATGAAATGTCGGTCTTCCCGTTGTTTAGGTACCCAAAAACCAGTTCGTATAATTGAGCCTCGGAGGATAGTGACATAGCATGAACTTGTACATGAAATGGATGCAATGGTTGCTCCTGAAGTATTCTATGCTCGCTTCATTTTGAAATATTAAATTGTGCCGAAATTCTCCTTAAACTGGTTCTAGGTTCATCATCAACAGCATCTAGTATGTTTAGTTCAGTTGTTGGAGAATGCCCGTTCCTTATACTGCCTTCGCCACCTTTTTTGATAAAAATGATCATACAACGGAATTATCCATTGTAAAAACCTGTTTATAAAATTACTGCTCTAAGCTAAATAATGTACCTGTTTCTCTTAAACTCCGATCTATGCGTTCAAACGTTTTCCTGCTAGATTTTCCTGTTAGGTAACCTTCAATTTGGATATCGTTCCGAATAGTTTTCTAGCTAGGCTAGAATTTCCGTCTGCCATTCCAAACATTATTTGCATATCCGCACACTCATTAAAGGTAAATTCTTCCATTTTTGAATTTAAAATAAATAATATGTCAATTTCTTACCTTGACAAGTGTGGACAGTTGAAATTATTTTAAAGTGGGATGACCTGAGCAATATTGAATCATAAAATTGATAACCTGTTGTACTCCGGAGGCTGTATCGTGCTTACAAGACATATAACGAAAAGTGGCCGACGACAACGACGACGACGATGACGACGATATACGCACTATCTTGAACAACATTTCCATATATATTAAAATATATGCTAACACTGTAACATAATATTCTTATTTATTTTTAGAGTTTTCTCGTCCTATAACTCCTCAATCCCTAAGATCGAAAAATAATGGAGTTGCAATAATTAAAACTATATAGTTTCTTGAAGGTGAGCATCGTTAGTATAGCAGTTCGTAGGAGAATGGCCGTTCAATAATTCCATAGTACAGTTGTCTCTCGACTTCATCTCTTGCTGACAGAGTAATATTTGTCTTTTAACATCGGACACTCTTCTTCTATTGAAGTGATTTCTTCTGGAGTTTTTGCCAAGTAAGGTTGTAATGGGATAAATAGTTTTTGGTTTTGGATAATGGGTATAAGTGGTAGAATTCTGCAGTTTTGGATTTAAGGATGGGTACATGGACAGCAACAATTATTTTGGATTTGGAAAAAGTTTCTTGGGAGCTCAAGAACCCAAGAAGAGATAATATGTCAAAATACTATGGAATTTGTTCTTCTTTTTAGATTGTATGCAAATACTTTATCATTTCTACAATTTTTGGATTTGAAATCACTGAGCTATGAATAGAATTTAATTTGGAAAATGTAATGATATTATCAATTAATGTGATTAAATTTTGACTATCCAGAATAATCTGTGAAATTGTGCATATTAACTTCTTGAATTATTTGTTTTTGGCTTTGTTGTAATATATTTATCGCGTTATCATATCTCTCTTCATCATCGGAGTCAAGAGTACCAAAAATCCATTTATCAATTTTTCCAATAGCGTTTATTAATCCTCTCTTTGATTTAATATGAGGATAACTGTTTTCTGATACTCTATCCAATGTATTGATTAAACGTTCTTTCCATCATTTACTCGGCCAAATTATGGTATGAAATAGGGTTTGTCACATTAGCTTCTAATAAACTATTTCTTAACTTATAAAAAGAATGTTTCTATTTGCTTACTAACCTCTTTTAAGTTTATATAATATATAAAAGTATGTTTAATATAAGTAAGATCCCGTAATCCTAGATAAATCGGCAATATTAAGTTATTTAGTTTAGTAACTTGTATGTCTTCGGTTCTTCATTTGGTATGACGAACCAGGAAAAGGATTACCATTATCATCAGTTTCATTTTGCTGTAACAATTTGTTAGAATTAATTTAAGGTTTACTAATTATTTTTTTATGATAATTTCCTTTATTAGTTTCTAAAATTATGCCCGAGTCTTTAGTAATTTCAGTTCTTTTGAATTTTGGTAATTGTGTATCTCTGATTTTCGTTCGTATATATGCTATTTCTTGGTTTGAATAAGACGGTGGATAAATGCTGTTTTCATATCTTTTATTAATAATTATTTCTTTTACTTGAGCGTTTTTATTTCGAATTTTTTCATATAATAATTTGGAAAATTTTCTGTGATTTTGTATATAATGAGAAAATACTAAATGATCATCCAAATCCAAAGAAATTATTTAAATCGAAGGAATATTACTTAAATCGAAGGAAGCTCATTTGAATATAAGGAAGATAATTTACATCCGAACAAAATGAATAGAATTTTAAACAAAAAATTGGATATTTTATATTCTTTCTTTGAAAATTCTTATTATATCTATATATTTCTATGTCTGATTATTGTATTGTTATTAATGTCTATTTCTAGTTATAATTAAGTAATAATTATTTAAATTTTCATAATTGTTATTGTAATACTAATTCCTATTATCTATTTTGATTACATATGTACATAAATTGTCGATATGTTTCATGCCATTTGATAACTTCCTGTATTAAGAACCATCTTAATGCATAGTGTTCTTAATACTTTCTTATTGACTCTTGCAATCCTTGAATATCGGCTTGTCCTCTTATTTTATCATTACGATTTTAAATTTTCTTGTTTACTTTTTCATTACTTCCTTCATTCCTCTTGTTTACGTTAATTTCTTATATTTTCTTATGTCCATTCTTCTTTATATTTTTATTCATTTTCTTATTACTTTCTTCAATTTTTTTATTTATAGTTTCATTTTTATTCCTGTTCCTTTCATAAATTTCATTATTTATAATTTGATTATTTTCTTCTATTTCCTTGTGAAAGTTTTCATTTTCCATATCAATTTTATTCACTTGACTTACTTTTTGTTTAAAAATCTGAATAGTTTTATTTGTTTTGATTATTTCCCTATGTCATTTTCTTGTATTTTCATTTATTTCCATGATTGGGTTTTCTAAGGACGTATGGACTATTTCTAAATTGGTGTCGTTCGATACAAAACTTTTATTTGATGATTCAATATCAGATGTATCAATTTGATTAATATTATTTTCATATTCTCAATTTCATTATTTTCTATAACATTTTCAATATTAAATAAATATGACAAATTAGGTAGTGAATCTATTTCATTTGCATTAAAATCGCAATTTGGTTTTATAACTGATAAAGAATTAATCGCAGGATTAGATTTGTCTAAATGTGCTTCATTTTATTTCTACTACCTCGGATTTCTTTTTGAGGAGCTTCTCGAAAATTTTGATTTTGTTTGCTCTTTGTCATTATTTTCTTCTGTATGAGCGAAATTTTCAAAATTATCTGCCAGTTCTACTGTTTCTTCCATTTCGCCATAATTATTATGATATAGTTCTTCAGATATGAAGTTTGGCATTTGATTATTATTTTGGAAGTAATGATTATTAGTATTTCGGAATCTATTATTATTACTAATACTGGTATTGTTATTTCTATTCATAAAATTATTATTTCGTTTTGGAGAATCTTTAAAATTTCTCGAAGTTGTCGACATGAGTTCCGGCCTAGGTAAGCTGTGGACAGGTATTTGGTGAGGGTTAAAAACATTTCGCTTTGGACCAAATACTTGTGCTTTAGTCGGATAATGTCGAGGTTGTTGTTGTTGTGGCTTTATGTCAATTGGTTGACTTGGAAAGTTTTGTCGCTGTTGAAAATTATTGTTATATTGGTTATAATTATTTTTAAGATAATTTGGATAATTAAAGTTCTGATTTTGACTGTTATTATAGTTATACGAATTATTATTTGGTGACCTATAGCTACTGGAATTTTTGAAGGATCTCGGCTCATTCAAATGACCGTATAACCTTCCAAAATTCTCAAATTCTACAACGTAGTTGGATTTTTCAGATGCATGTTATTTTTGAGGACACCGGTACATCCTGCAATAAAGGTGTTCGGTGCCGTCTTATGACAATGATTTAC
This sequence comes from Galeruca laticollis, assembly GCA_963921935.1. Classification (NCBI taxonomy): domain Eukaryota; kingdom Metazoa; phylum Arthropoda; class Insecta; order Coleoptera; family Chrysomelidae; genus Galeruca; species Galeruca laticollis. The sequence continues at coordinate 152,119,916 of OY998180.1, forward strand.
ATGACATCTTTTATCATTGTCAATATGACGAAAGTCGTTATTAATTCTCTGTATAATCTTACTTTTTAATAATTGAAGCCTAGCCCCGAAGTCAATTAAATTTTGATTTTTAAAGGGCATTGTTCGTGTTTATTCTTGCAGGATGCAGTCCAGATCTCTTCGACCTGAAAAATACTGTTTCAAGGCTTCCTTGATCTTTGGCCATGTATTAAGTTCCATTCTGTTTCCTACCATGGCTTTAGCTTTTCCTACCAGTTTTTCTTCTATACAATCTAATACATGGTTATTTATTCCTAAGTCATTATATATGGCATACGTTTCTATTTATTTTTCACATTTAGTTATAAATTTGTTTAATATGTTACTGTCATCGTCATATGGTTTAACATTCTCCAGTTTTAGTTTAAATAACTCCGAATTCTGGGTTTTTGTAAATGCAGTAGCCATTTTGTTTATATTTTCAGATGAAACTGAATTCTCAAAATTATTAATATCTAATTTATTAAAAGTTTCCATTAAATGTTCCAATCCGTTCATAAAATAAATTGGCCGAAAGTATATTTAAAATTTTATAAAATATCTCTCCTACTCTTTTTAAAAAAGATATGGAAAAGTAAAAAGGAAACTTGGGCATTTACAAGTGATTTGAAGAGCTACGGTTTCTTCTTTCTTCGTCCATAGTAGATTCTTCTGGAATCCGCGCTATATGTTGAAACACCAAATCTTTATTCGACCGATTCGATAAAGTTTTTTATCACGACCGCGCGAATCCTAGTGACTGCGCCGATTATAAGTTTTTAACGTTGAAAACCATTTTTAAAAACTTTATTTTCACAATATAATCAAAATTACATTGGTATAGTCGCTGAATCCGACTCTGTCTATGCCATGTATGAAAGTTAAAATTATGGCGGATGCACAGGGATTTCTTAGAACTGTTTACGATTGTGACTATCTTATCTAGACATTGTTTTTGTGACCAGTCTTATCTAGAAAATGCCATAGAGCCAATTGTTTTTTTGTGTAGGCCTCTATATAGAATTATCTAGTAAAAAAGGCACTAATATATAAAAGACCTACCAGCGATAGAGTTTTAGTTTATAATTTGACATCGTGAGATAAACAGTAAATAAGTGAATATAACTTAGTGAAGTGTTTATATAAATTAGTTTAAGTGCATACACTGTGTATACAATATAAATTAGTGTACAGTGTAGTGAATAAATAAATTAAGTTAGTAGACATAACGTGTGTGTATAAATTTTTCCCACCCGTAATAAAAACGTTTAAATAAATAAGAAAAACATTACATTTTTGTCAGGTGTGGGGTAATATAAATAAATGGCTACGTAAAAATGGCCAAGAGACTATGGGACTTGAAAGTGACTGAGTTAAGAGCAGAATTGGAAGATCGTGAGTTGGAAACGTCCGGTAAGAAGAGTGAATTAGTAGAAAGACTTAAAGTGGTACTGGAAAATGACGGCTTTGATCCAGAAACAGTTTTATTTAATGACGAGGCTTCCACCTTAATCTCGTCAATTTCTGCTAACATGGACGAAAAGATTTCTGCCATGGAAGAGAACAAGGACGAGAAGATTTCTGCTATGAAGAACGACATTTCTGCGAATGCGGACGAGAAGATTTCTTCTATGTAGAACGATATATCTGCCGATATCTTATTAATGAAAAACGACATTGCCGCTGACGTTGAAAACGAAATTTCGTCTTTAAAATCTGAAATCGAGAATAAGATGTCAACGAAGGACGAGAAAATCAAGGAGTCAGAAAGAAAGATAACATATATAAGAACTCAAAACACGCTAGCGGAAGAAAAGAAGGCCGAGCAAACGAAACCTTGCAATACAGAAACACACCCTAAGTCAGAAGACATTGGCAGTTTTACCCGAGTCAAGGCCTCAACGTGCGATGGAAAAATGTCGTGGACCAATTATGTGAAACAGTTTGAAGCAGCCGCTAGAGTGAATAATTGGTCCGATAAGGAGAAGGCAGTGAACTTAACTATCGCGATTCGGGGAGATGCCTTACATGTACTTCAGACGATACCTCTGGAAGAAACGGATGATTTCGAGCAGCTGAAGAAGAGGTTGGACATGCGATATGGTCACGAACATCTAGAACATTTGTACCAATCCCAGCTGAAGAACCGAAGGCAGAAACGTGACGAAACACTTCAAGAATATGAAGTGGATATTGCCCGACTCGTTCGATTTGCTTATCCATCAGCAGCAGAGAACATGATGGAATGAATGTCTGGGCATCCAGGCCTTTATTGATGTGACCGCGATATGCAGAGGACGCTGCGCTTAGCCCATCCCAAAACATTAGTTGACGTATTGACAGCTGCTCTCGAATATGAAGCAGCAACGAAGGCTTCAGGATTTAACAAAATTAGGACCATACATAGCAGGTGACGATGACAGACTTGACCAGATCATCAACTTGTTGAAAGGAGTGGTAGACTAGAAGCCGAATAAAATCGGATGTTGTAATTGTGGCGAGTTAGAGCATACATGCAGTTCGTGTAAGTGTCCTACGACTCCTGCAAACCAAGAACCTCTTAAATGCAAAGCAGCCACGAAGGGCTCACGGTACAACAAAGGTAGGACCATGCAGGAAGAAGATGACGATGACAAACTTGACCAGATCGTCAGTTTGTTGAAAGGTATGGCAGACAAGAAGCCGAAGAAGATCAAATGCCGGAAGTGTGGCGAGCTACAGCACGTACGCAGTCCGTCTAAGCGCCCCAAGACTCCTGTAACCCAAGAACTCCAGTCACAGGGGAACTTAGACAGGGGTGAAAATCCAGCTGGTGTGAATCACCGAAAAGCAAACTCATTGCCTAGACGATCATGCTCTGTAGACTATTCACAATGCAACCAGTCGAAATCTAAGGAAGTTGTTGTTTCAAGAATTACAGTAGTCAACGAGGAATGGTCACCCACCAGGATCAGAGAAGATCAGGAGAATGATCCTCACCTGAAGATGATCCGGCAATGGAAGGAAGAAAATCGGCGACTTACCTGGCAAGAAGTGTCAAGATTTTTACCGAAACTCAAGGCGTATTGGGCTCAGTGGGACTCCCTTGTCCTGGAAGAAGGGCTGTTGAAAAGAGTCCTTGAAAACAATTATGGTTCTGAGATGAGGAGACAGCTAGTTATCCCGAGAACAAGAGTAGCTGAGGTACTGAAGAAGTTACACGACAGTCCATCGGGAGGAGGTTATCTGGGAGTGAAGAAAACCCTTCAGCGAGTCCATGAAAAGTTTTATTGTATGAACAGCTCCGAAGATGTGAAGGACTGGTGTAAGAAATATACGACTTGTGCTACGAGTAATGGACTACATCGCAAGAGAAAGGCACATATGAAACAATACAATGCTGGAAGCCTTTTCGAAAGTATTGCTTTAGATATCGCTGGACAATTTCCGACGACAGAAAATGGTTGCAAATACATACTGGTTGTAATGGATTATTTCACAAAGTGGTTGGAAATTTACGGGATCCCGAACCAATAGGCCACAACTGTAGCAGATGTATTGGTGAAAGAATTTATCAGCTGATCTGGAGTGCCCTTGGAAGTCCACAGCGACCAGGGAAGAAATTTCGAAAGTCATCTATTTCAGGAGATTTGCGAGAAGCTGCGAATGAAGAAGACCAGGACAGCAGCATTACATCCACAGTCAGATGGAATGGTCGAGAGAATGAACAGGACTATTGGAAAATACCTGTCCAAAGTAGTATCTTTCCCTATTCGCATTGGCTTATCGATCTGCGGTCAATGAGTCCAGGGGTGAAACACCGGCGAAAATCCTGTTTGGACGTGAAATGAGGCTTCCTTGTGACCTGGAATTTGGCTGTCGGCCTGGAGAAGATCTAGCAGGCGATGACTACGTGATCCAATTGAGAAGAAGGCTGGACGATATTCATGAATTAGTTCGAACAAATATCTTGAAGTTGCCAGCGACAGAATGAAAAGTCGGTACGACACGCAGGCCACGGAAGGCGGTTTTAAAGAAGGGGACAAAGTATGGTTACACAACCCGACGAGGAGAAAAGGATTTTCTCCAAAATTACAAAAATTCTGGGAAGGTCCATACTTAATCAAGAAAAGGATCAATGATGTTATATATCGCATAAGCAAGATCCCCAACGGAAAACCAAAAGTAGTTCACAAAAACCGACTAGCGCTATTCGAAGGACACCATGACCTGGAGGAAGGAGTAAACCTTATTCGAGATGTGTCTGACCCTACCTTCAATGAATTTATGGGCACGTATGGAGGTACCGGGAAAGCTAGATATGGAGTCACTTCGGAACAACAACAAGATTTGTTCACTCTCCCGGAAGATTATTCACTGGCATACAATATCCCCGCCCGTATCAAGAACACACGAGGGTTGGCAACCGTCTTTCGAAAGAAGTTCGGCAATTAGAAAAACTTGAAGACCAGATTCCAGCCCCTGGCAAGACACTGAAACTGAAACATAATTCGCGGTACGTCTTCTACGTGGTAACTAAAAATGAATTTCAAGATCGATCTACCTACCGCGATGTGTGGGAAGCACTTCGAAACCTACGAGACCATGTGTTGGAATCCAGCGTGAAGAAACTGGCTATGCCTAAGATAGAGAGTAACCAGTTGGATTGGCGAATCATCAGGAACATGGTAGAGGTTATCTTTAGAGATACCGGTGTCCAGATATTAATTTGCAGCTACAACCCCCGTTATCAGTATCCGATGAAGACGGTGCCCTGCTATTTCCATAAGAACGGAAAGTGTAGAAATGGGGCCAGTTGCCGATTCAAACGTCCAGTCTCAGCTACACAAAAGTTCCAGGAGGAACTTCCATTTAAGGAGGGGGTAATGTTACGAAACAGCACGCTGGTATTGTCCCTAAATCCAACTCTGTCTACGCCAGGTATAAAAGTTAAAATTATGGCGGGCGCGCGGCGATGAATTGTTTACAATAGTGATTATCTTATCTAGACAATGTTTTTGTGACCAGACTTATCTAGAAAAGGCCAGAACCAATTGTTTTTGTGTGTGTAAGCCGCAGTCCGGAATTTTCTGGTAAAAAGGGCAATAATATAAATAGGGACCGATCAGCGGAGGAGTGAGTTTATAAAGTGATCTCGAGAAATAAACAAAAATACACCGAACAGTAAAGTGCTAATATAATCAAGTTTGTATGCATATAAATTAAATTTTAGTGATTAGTTTAGTATATATAAATTGAGTGTTAGTGAGCTAGTGTTTATATAAATTAGTAAGTATCCATACCGTGTGTTTAAAATTTATCCCACCCGTTTATTGTTTAAATAAATTAGAAAAACATTACAATATCTAATTATGTTACTAAAGACAATATGCGCAAGTCCATTCTCTCAAAATCTAACAACTCTCTTGGTTTTACCTAGTAGAGTAATCCCATAGGAGTATATGAGCATTCTCTTACCTTTCAGAAAAGAATTTTATAATTTTAGGAGAGTAACATGCGCAGTAAAGCTAAATTGTGAGAGAGAGCTACTACACGACGACTCACACAAGTTAGTGAATAGGGCCCCAGTGCTATATGGTTTGGCGATGGAATACGGAATATGGACGCTGTTATGCAGAAATGTGTTAACCCACAAAAAAGTGCATTTTGAGTTAGAGTTACAGTTGTGTAATAGAAATTGGAGAAATTCATCTGATAAAAAATTGACATGAAAAAAAAATTCCTTATATCAAAAAAATGTTAACCCACAAATGTTGTTGACCTGAATTTTCATTCAGCAATAACATTTCAAGTATTTTAACAGGTTTTTGCATATCAGTCACAGAGATGGACCTTCATTTCGCAGTATTGTTTTAATCACTACATAACACAGTGTTGCTAAATTAAGAAATGTGGTATGATGAACATGGGATTTATTTGCAAAAACAAGTTAAAAGCATTTAAAGCTGTTTTGAAAATCATTAATACGCCATTCGTAAAATATTAAAACCACGTTATTTTAAGCTTAACACATTCTTGCAAAACATCGTGATCAAAGTGTTTTTCCTTTGTAATATTAGCAGAAACATGTTAAGTTAAGAATGATTGTATTATTGCGCAATAGATATCGCGACCAACTGACTAACGGAAGCAAACCAGATAATACTGTAGGTAATTTCACACAAGTTTCATTATATTTTGAAGACTTCCTTAGTGTGTTTTCCAACCAAATTAAGACAATCGGTTAAGTTAAGGATACAAATAAGCTTGTATAGTGTTAGCATTGCAAATATTGAAAGGATATTCTCTAGGTAAGTTCGTTTTTCTTTTTTCATTACTATAACCTCACAATTATTAGCATGTGCTATCAATGTTATGTATTATTTGATTTCTTGATATAAAGGGGGTGTACCTAAGTTAAAACAAATTACGTGCAAAAGTTTTTAGCTGTAAGTTAGGGCATTATCAGATATATTTTCAGACATACAGTGCGTCCTATACCCCTCTCGATTATTTTATGGAAATAAATACTTTCATTCAGGCAGGCAGAGGATCTTTGATTACATACTTTTAAATTATACTTACAGGATGTTTCTATCAACAAGTTGCAACTCTAATAATTTTTAATCCATTACTTTTTGCAAAATGTTGACACAGGCCGATTTTTGATTTGAGGTGTACATGGGTGACACATTATTGAAACAGTTTTGAGACATTCGGTATATGAATATCAATATCATATTTTACTAACGTTGTAGCGCTCTGTTGGGCGAAAATATTTTTTATGATATTTCTTGTCCCGCTTGCATCACACTTAGGTTCTATAGTTGGTAGGAATCACGTTCTGTCAACTATTATAACACCCGAAAAAAATGTGAAATTTCGAGAAATGGTCAGATTTTTCCCGATTTGAGCCAAGAACTTGTTGACCCAAATTTTTAGTAGTCAACTTAGAAGTAATGACGATTATTTTTCCAGAATGACGTCAAGAGGTCTTCGGATATTACAATGCTTAGAAAACTTTAAATCACAAGAAGACTCAAAAACATCTACACAGAGGAATATTGAAGAGCACGAAATTTCAAAACATGATTCTGGATATAGTAAGATTGAACTAGTAACAACCGATCTGCCGATCTATCGATCCGACAAAGATGATGAAGGAGGAGAGGTTAGTAAATTTCCATCAAGCGATATATTGGTCTTAGTTCCCGATTTGGAGCTACTAGAAGCGTTAAATTCAAGGGAATGCCAAAATCACTAATGAGGAAAGGGATGTAGTTGGACAAGACTTGATGAAGCCAAGTAAAGAAAATAGTGTAGTTGAAGCTGAATTCCTATTGCCAAATATATCTATTTCCACAAGCGATTTCGAGCAATCCGTGGAGTTCAACAATTCACGATGCAGTGCAATTTTTTCAGGAATTTCTGATGTAACAGAAAACAATAGCAAACTAGTTGATACAGGAGATGTTATTCTTTCTTCTACGAGCAATTCAGTTGGAAACGCAATCCCAGAAACATCATCAATGCCAAATAATGAGGAACATGCTGTAAAAGAGAATGGTAGTACCAATGCAGAAACAATAAATGAGAGCAACTCCATTTCCATTGTTGATAACGATTCCTTTGTTACACAGTCAACATCTAGCGCTGATACTTCTGCTAATGCTAGCCTTGTAGCCCATAATACTTCTAAGAAAGGACGGCCTAAGAAAGGCAGGAAAAGGAAACACCCAGAGCAAAATAGGCATATCATGAAAAAGAGACTTAATACAGGTCTATAATACATAAATAGTAAAGGAAAAACCGTAAAGAGAAAGGAATTTCAGGGCCAGAATTTTGAATGCAAGTGCCCTAAAAAATGTACAGAAAAAGTGAGTGCTGACCAAAGAAAAATAGAGTTTGAAAAGTTCTGGAGTTCTGGGTCGTACGAATCAAGATGAGTTTTAATCCAAAGTTGCGTGAAACAGAAAACAAAAGCAAGAAGCTATGGGTGGTCTTCAAAAAGATTATTTACGAGAATATATAACATCGGTGATATATCAGTATGTAAAAAAACCATACTAAACACATTTGGTATTAGCCAGTCGCGCATAGATGTTGCTATGACTAAAACGAAACCACTGGTACCACTAAACGATCAAAGAGGATTGGCTGTTGGTGGAAAAAATAAAATGTCAGATGCTCAGTGGAATAGTATGAAAGAATTTCTTGATAGTCTGCCAAAATATAAGTCTCACTATTGTAGAAACAACTCAACAGCCAAGTTTTTAGCTCGGAACCTAAATATACGTATTGTATATGATTTGTACAAAGAAAAATACCCTGACGGAGTTAGTTCATCGACTTTAAAAAAATATTTTTACAGTGCGTACAACTTGCACTTCAAGAAACCACATAAAGACACTTGTCTTAGATGTGATGCTATCGGGCCAAGAAAAAAACAGCATCTGGGAAAGATCTGGAAGATTTGGAATCTGAGCATAGAGCTCACTTAGATCATGCATCAAGATTAAGAAACCAGTTAAGAGCGGATTTACAACTTGCGAAAAATGATGCCTCCATTGAAACTCTCACGTTTGATTTGGAAAAAACGCATAGTTTGCCTCGACTTCCAACCAGTATAGTCTATTACAAACGACACATGAATTTATTTAATTTTGGAATCCATTGTGGAAGTACAGGTCAGGTTTTTTTTTATGTTTGGCTAGAAACAGATGCAGGTCGAGGCTGTCAAGAAGTAGGATCCTGCCTGAAAAAATTCGTCGACGAACATTTTTTGAAACCTACAGCCACTCATTTAATTCTGTGGTCAGATGCGTGCGGTGGGCAAAATCGTAGTATCAAACTAGTAGTCATGCTAATTCATATCCTTCAAAATCACAATAAGTTAGAACAAATCACTTTAAGGTTTCTTCAGCCTGGCCACACGTTTTTGCCAAATGATTCGGAGTTCGGAGATGTAGAATGTGCTTTAAAACTGCATAATCGTCTTTATACCGACGACGACTACATACACGTTATGGAAAATTGCAGGAGAAAAAAGAAGTTTACTGTTACCAAGCTCTCTAAATTAGATTTTTTTTCTGCTGCTCCGTTATTAAAAGCTATAACTAACAGGAAGCAAGACACCGACAAAAATAAGATACCCTGGCTGAAAACCTTCGAAATTGTCATGAAAAAAAATGAATTTGGCAATCTTTATTTCAACGCAGTCACTGATGATTCCACTACATCAAAAGTTGTCAATATTTCAAAAATTAGTAAAAGTCGTAAACAAAAAATGTTTAAAGATATTGAACTTCCTTTGCTTTGGCCAACTGGAAAACCAATCTCAACTGCAAAAGTAAAAGATTTAAAAGAGAGGCTGAAGTTAATTCCGAGCGATGCAAAGCATTTTTATAGCTTTTTAGGAAAAGTGACAACCGACGATTTTGTAGATGACTTGGATGGCTACGGGCAGGCAGTGGATTTTGATATTGAACCTATTGAGATGGATGGGACTGATATAACTGACAACCATCTTGACGAGGACGAGATCGTAACATAGACATTTATTTCATCCAATAGTGTTTAAAGTTTTGAAGAATCTGAATTGTTTTTGTTTTTGTGCCACATTTTTATTTTATGTGTCAATAAAGAAAATAATGTTTTGTTTTTAAAATAGTTACATTATTTCCATTTTCTCCCCCAGTATTTATAAACTGAAACCAAAAAGAGATAAATGTAAGATTTTATATGATTAACTATTACACCCCGCGACAAAAACCGTAAGAGGTATTGTTGTTTGGATGTTAAACCACTAAATTCATAACAAATATGTAAAAAAACTATAATACGAAGACCAAACAATTCAAAATTTTACAGTCAAGTCACATATGCAGGGTAATGAAATACTCACTTCTGTATTTTTGCAGAAGTGTGTTATGTGGGTTAACGCATGTTTAAGAATAAAATTGAATTTAACAAAAATGTGATTTTAAAGTTAATGTTAGTTATTTCTATTATCTTAATTTCTTTATCTGCCTAGTAATATACTTTGGAATCCACCGATACGTTACAATTTATTGTCATGTTCATATAAGTAACATTAAATTGTTCAGGAAAATTAGAGCTAACTATGTTCTCTGAAACTTTATACGGCTTTTTCTCCAAATGGCAATCATGTGGGTTAACACACTTCTGTATAACAGCGTCCATATGTAGTCTGACAATGCATCGTTCGGTGCAAATCACATTATAATGACATTGCACTAAAATGCACAGAATTTTGAAGTGGATGCAAATGCGTGTTCAACTCAGTTTCGTTGTCGGCTCCAACCATCTTGAATAAAGTAATTATCCTTCATAATACATAATGTAAAACTTGTGAAGGCATTAAATAAAAAATATAGTGAACTGATTTTTTGATTTTTAGGACTGTGTTAATATACAGAGTAAATTTGTAACTTGATTTATTCCAGTTTTATTTTTTTTCGGAAAAATGCTCAGACACGACAATATTTAATTTTAATTTATTCTTTATAAAAATAAAATCTAATGCAATTTGGCGTTCGGTACATTTTTTGAAATATTTAAATTAATGTTATGTTTGCGCTTAACGCGATCCTTATTGGAAGTGTGAGTAAAACTTTATCATTGTAAGAGTTGTTTGGGCATCGTGATTTTCCTTTAGTGTGGAAATTAAACGATCAAAGTGAGCACGCATTCTAGCAATTTCAACGTTAAATTTTTCATGAATATCATTGGGAAGAATAACGACATTTTTCGTTATTTACGTCCGCAAAGACGAGACTTTGTTTCCATAAAACTAATTACTTGTAACGGTGTTTTTATGGTTTGTATGAGTGGGTTAAACTTTATCATTGTAAGAGTTATTTGGGCATCGTGATTTTCCTTTAGTGTGGAAATTAAATGATCAAAGTGAGCACACATTCTAGCAATTTCAACGTTAAATGTTTCATGAATATCATTGTCAAGAATAACGACATTTAGTGAACTGTCACAACATGATAACGCATTATCATTTATATATGATAAATCCATTTCGTTTACATTATTTTGATCCATATTATTATAATTTTTTTTCTGGTGCTGATTGACCAACAGCTAATTTTGCTAGTTGTATTCTAACCGTGACGGTTAGAATTGGTAATGTTTTAAATAAAAAACCAAATTTATTTTCGACTGCACTTAAATGTTTAAAAAATTTGCAGCTCACGCCAAATGGACAACATGCAAGTTCAGAATTTACAGTATATAATAGCTAATTTTCTTTTTCCGAACTAACATGAAATAGATTATCAGTTATTTTATAAATTACGTTTATTTTTTTACTTTTACGACACATATTTGAATAATCAATTTGTGGTTTGGAACGCCTTGAGTTTGCAAATTCTAATAATTTTTGTCATATAATAATGTTCGAACACTTTGAAAATTAACTCCACTTATGCGCATGAATAAAACACAATACACTTCTGTAGAACAATGTCTTTAAAAATTCTAATAGATGCTTCCGTGTAATTATTCGTATTATATATTACGCCGAGTAATAATATTGCTTTGTACTATGTTATGATTTCTAAAAACTTCTTCAGCGTCTTCTTTAGTGGGTGCATACAAAACATTCCTAAATAAACGGTTTTAAGGATTAAAACTAACTTTTCCGCATCTGTGGCCCTGAACAATATTCTATCATAAAATTGTCACTTGTATACACTTCGGGGGATGTATCGTGCTAACAAACCGAAATTTCTCCAAAAATAACCAAAAATTCAATATATCTGGATTTATAGGACCCGCTGTACTCGCTCCAGTCAACTGAAAATCAATAGGGTACATCTGTGAGACACCTTGAACAATATTCAATCATAAAATTGATCAATCGTATACTCTCTGGAGGCTGTATCGTGCTAACAAACTGAAAATTCTACAAAAATGACAAAAATTTGGTACTTCAGGTACCATAGAGTACCCGTTGTACTGGCTTTAGTGAGCTGAATATCAATAGAGTTCACCTTTAAGACGCCCTTAATAATATCCAATCATAAAATTGGTCACTTGTATATACTCCGGAGGCTGTATCGTGCTTACAAACTGAAACTTCTCCAAAACAGACAAAAATATCGTACTTGAAGTACTGTCACACCTGTCGTATTGGCTCTGGTCTGCTGAAAATCAATAGGGTTCATCAGTGAGATGCCCTGATTAATATGCAATCATAAAATTGGTGACTTGTTGAACACCGGAGGCTGTATCGTGCTAACAAACTGATATTTCTCAAAAAATGACAAAATATCGTACTTCAAGTACCATAGCACCCGTTGTACTGGCTCTGGTGAGCTGAAAATCAATAGGTATCATCTGTGACATGTTCTTAACAATATTCAATCATAAAATTGCTGACTTATTGCACTACGGAGACTGTATCGTGCTAACAAGACATGTAAGGAAAAGTGGCCGACGACAACGACGACGACGACGACGACGACGACGACATACACACAGGATTTTTTTTCTAAAAACCGTTTTTTCGTTTTGTTGTTGATGGAAAACGTAAAAATAACTCAAAAAAAATTTTCAAAATTCCAACTTTTTTTGGGGTAAACCAATACTTTTCTCGTATAGAAAGGTTGGGCGGAAAAGTAAAATGTCCATTATTATTCTTCTATCATCTTTTTTGACGTTGTCATATATCTGCCAAAGCCATCTCCATAAAGCCTGACAAACATGACAAAGGCACAACAATAGAGTAGTATTGGGAAAAACTGTTGATAGAGTATTTCTTCCAGCGTAACTATCATCAATCATAAATATTTTTTGGACAAAATGATTTACCGTCAACTTCTATAGCCTCTTTGGCCAAGGAAATGCTAATGTGTAATTATCTTCGGTTTGTGTCGTATGAAGGACACATGCTACAGGTATTTCCCTAGTTTCATTGGAAACGAACATAAAAGTAACGCCAGTACTGGTCTGGTCACATGATCCGTTAGAATCCACAAAAACCATTTCAGCTGTTAGATTTTGATTAAAGACACTGCGCATGATTGGTGTAATAATAGCAATAATAATGGGAAATTCTTTAATTATCATTTAGCCTCCAGACTCCTTAAAAACGTGTATTTTATTATTTTATTCTCATGTACTTCCAACAAACTATTTTCTTCGAGAGTCCCATATTGAGTGAGCCGCCACTTATCATATATCTAAATATCGAACTTGTCTCTCTGTGAGATTTTCTCGAGCATTGGAAAAAAGATGAGGTACGTGTGTCTGAGGATCTTCAATGTTTTCGAATTCGATAATGAGAATTTCATGATACATTCTCGCTGCCGACGGTGACATTCCTGAAGCAAAATATGTCTCAAAAACTGTTTTCGTTTCTTCCGTAACTCGCAAATATCCATATTTTGATAAAGGATACTTTTTTATCGTGTTTCTATTAATTTTCGTAAACAAAAAACTAATTGAAGAGTTGCATTCTCTTTATCGTATCTGGCTATTCTCCCTTTTTCGCTTTTTTTCTACGAGTTCGCCTTGTGACGAATGACATTTATACAATTTTGGAAACTCATATCGTGAAGCAATCGAAAATCGGTGAACAGAAATCCAGTTAATTTTGAAAACCTTACGATCTATATATTACATTTTGCATCATTTCCTATTATAAGCTTGCACTGCAACGTAATTGTGTATTTTTCATCGTCGCGTACTATACTTTGTAGTAAATGCATGTCGTCACATAAGCTAGAAAGCATATTTTCAATTTTTTCTTCGTTTATCAGGTACTTTTGTACTTTTGTTTTTAAAGTTAAACTAAAAAGGAGAAGAAAATATATAAAGTTTCTCAAATCTTTACTTATTTCCAAATGTTTTCGTTCAATTTCTTATGAAAATATCTATAGGATTTATTAAAGAACCGATTAGTATTGAGATATTTTTTATGACTGAAGTAAAAAATGGAAAACTATCTTGAGGAGGGTCGCCCTATTAATAGTAAGAGCTCATGTTTGTTATATACTGTCTAGAGGTGAATTTTTTGTCAGAATAAAATATACATACACTTTTAAACACACACAATATTAGATACTTAGATACTGCATAATAGTGCCACTGACTGACTGTTACTACTAGTAATCAAAATATGAGCTGTATGAGCCCGCCAATAGAATGGCGTCACATCAGGTAACTGCGCCTACTACAAAATACTGTGCATTTCAGAGTAATGTAGTTATAATGTGATCTGTAGCGAACGATGGATTGTCAGACTACATATTGCATATACCATTGCCAAAGCATAGAGCATTGCAGAAAATGGACCGCTCTGTGTTGTACAATACATTGGCAATAAGCATCCGGGTCTCAAGGAATATAGCAGAACATCTGAAACAATTTTAGAAGTTTTCAATTTGTTCCTAACCACTGGAATGCGAGATACTATATGCAGATATTCAAACAAAGGAAGCTGCACATATGCTGAGTGGAATGAAAGAAAACCTCAAAAAATAAAAGTATGGACATTACTTGAAGCAGAAGAATTAGACTGTTTCTTGGGAGTACTAATAAAAGCAGGTGCATTGAGGTGCAGAAGGGAATCAGTCACGGAAATATAGAGCACAAACGCCTCGATATGTAGGTCGTTTTCATCGCAGCTCTCGCTAGGATCAGATTTGAAGAGATTTCAACGTTCTTACGATTTGATGACAAAACCACTAGAGCCCAAAGAAAGGAACAGGGCAAATTAGCAGCTATCAGAGATATCTAGGAAATGTTTGTTAACAATTGCAAAAGAAATTCGAACATTATGAAAACATCACAATTCATGAACAACTAGTTTGCTTTCGGGGACGTTGTCCCTTCAAGCAATACATCAAGTCAAAGCCTGCTCGTTATGGGATCAACATTTGGGCAGCTGCCGATACTAAGACCTCATATTTATCCAATATTCAAATCTACACTAGAAAAGCGCCTAAAGGAGTACCAGAGAGACAGCAAGAATTGCGTGTTGTGTCGGATTGGACACAGCCTTATCACGGTAGCCGGAGGGGGATAACAACAGATAATTTTTTCACTCATGTCCCATTAGCACAATATCTTCTAACAAAACAACTAACTCTGCTAAGCACAATTCGCCAGAAGAAGCGAGACACACCAACATAATTGGCAATTACATTCATCAATGTTTGCCTTCACAAAAGATCTTTCAATGGTTTCGTATATACCTTATGCTCTCTAGTCAACACGATAATGGTACTGTTTCTGAAAGAGATTATAACAAGTCTCTTATGATTTTGGATTATAACAAAACCAAAGGCGGCGTTGAGAATACCCATAAGCTTATATGAGAATATTTATATTGCAGAACAGCTCGATGGCCTTATAGGTTTATGAATATACTAGATATTTGTGCATTGAATGCCTTTACCCTATTCATAGAAAAATGTCCTGATTGGAAAAATTGAAACGCTGCACGACACCGTCATTTTCCTCTACAATTGGGAGATTATCTAAATCGCAAGAATATGGAGAAGCGTGCCATGAAACATAACAAGACTTTTGTAAAGTCTGCTTTGCGAGATTGTAGGATAACTAATCCAAATGATATCACACATCATTTGGCTGAAGTTGGGAACCAATCTAGGAAGCGTGGGCGTTGTTATCAGTGTCCGCGGAAACTAGACAAAAAAGTGAAAACAACTTGTCATAACTGTGGTAAGTTTGTATGCGATAACCATAGAAAAACGCATCAAACTAAATACTGTTATAATTGTGCATCTATACAGGGTGATTCATAACTATTGGTACATACGCTAAGGGTAGATTGTTTGGACCAAAATATGGCGATAGGACCAAATATACCTCAATAAAATATTGCTGTGGAAAAATATGAAGTGCGTTAAAGTTGATTTTTTTTTTCGTTTTTTGCTAATAATTTCACTGTATACAGGGTGGTCCTTAAGTAATTGTACATAGAAATATGGTAGATTCCTGACTTTAAAATATTACGATTTAAACCAACTTGCTTCAATAAAATCTTGCTAATAAGGAATATACAGGATGTTAAAGGTTAAATTTTAAAATTTCTTTTTTGCAATAACTTCAACGTTTTTGGATATGTATACATGAAAATTTGGAAATAGAGGTTTTTGGGCACGAAAAATCATAATCTGGTACCTACTTCGATGTAGTTTATAGAGGGCGCTACATAGGCCACCTTTGTGGCATCAATGTGCCCTAAATTTTTTTGCTGTTTAAGTTAGCGGTATTTTTGTAAAGGAATATTAAAGCCACGTTATTTTAATAGAAAAAAGGTATACTTGTTATTAACCTTAAAACATAACGGTTTTCGATATAATCGCATTTTATGGATCAGCTGCTTGATTATTATTAAAAACATTTAGAAAACAAATTAAAAAAAAACTAAACTAAATAACATTATAACTTCAGTTGTGTCACATTAAATGATCGATATTTCCTCCATTCTCGTCGATGCATTTATCTACACGTTCCATAAAAGATCGTCTCATATTAAACAACATCATTGGATCAAAAACACCCGCTGCTCTATTTATTTCTTCCCAAAGTAATAATTATTCATTTCGGAAACTATTAACATAGTAGGCTGACGTCACGAATGATTTTGACAGCGAAGCATTCGATTTGTTTCAATATTATGTCAGTCTTGTAATATTTAGTTTGCATTTTATTAGTTAATTTAAAAAAAGCAGAAAATGCCGAGGCATAATAATTATTCTAATACAGATATGAGAGATATGGTTGCTATTTACTGTCAGCAAAATTTTAATGGGCGAGCTGCGAAACGAGAATATTTGAGAAGATATCCAAACAGGCAGCAACCTAAGCATCAAACATTCCAGAATCTATTTAGGAATTTAGGCGATAGTAGTTCGTTTCGTCCTAAGCGTGATAACTTAGGCCGACCAAGAATAATTACGCCTGATAAAGATGACGAAATAATGGTTCGCATTGAAGATGATCCTCAAGTTAGTACACGGCGTTTATCTGCTGCTTTACAAATCAGTAAAACTTCTATTTTAAAAAGACTACACCTCGAGAAGTATCACCCATACCATTTTACTCCGGTACAAAATTTATTGCCAGCAGATCTACCGTTAAGATACCAATTTGCAAGTGCTATCCGAAACAGGCAAAATCTTAATCACACCTTCGTCGACAGAATATTATTTACCGACGAAGCTACATTCAACCGCCGTGGTATTTTTAATTTAAGGAACAATCATCTTTGGGCTATTGAAAATCCCCATGATGAACGAGTAAGCCATTTCCAATATGAATTCAAAATAAACGTATGGTGTGGTATCATTGGTAACAATTTCTTAGGACCATATGAGTTACCTCGTAATTTGAATGGTGAGAACTACTTACATTTTTTGCAAAATGATTTCATTAATCTATTGGAAGAATTGCCACTGAATATAAGAAAAAATATGTGGTTCATGCAAGATGGTGCACCGCCGCATTATACGAGAGCAGTCAAAACATATTTGAATAACAAATTTCCTGAACGCTGGATTGGTCGTGGTAGCCATTTTCCTTGGCCAGCACGTAGTCCAGACTTGAATCCTCTCGATTTCGGTGTATGGGGTGCAATGAAACAACTTGTTTATAAGGATCCCATAAATACAAGCGACCAACTTTGGGAAGAAATAAATAGAGCAGCGGTATTTTTTGATCCAATGATCTTGTTTAATATGAGACGATCTTTTATTGAACGTGTAGATAAATGCATCGACGAGAATGGAGGACATATCGAACATTTAATGTGACACAATTGAAGTTATAATGTTATTTAGCTTAGTTTTTCTTAAATTTGTTTTCTAAATGTTTTCAATAATAATCATGCAGCTGATCCCTAAAATGCGATTATATCATAAACCGTTAAGTTTTAAGGTTAATCACAAGTACACCTTTTTTCTATTAAAATAACGTGGCTTCAATATTCTTCTACAAAAATACCGCTAACTTAAACAGCAAAAAAATTCAGGGCACATTGATGCCACAAATGTAGCCTATGTGGCGCCCTCTGCAAATTACATCGAAGTAGGTACCAGATTATAATTTTTCGTGCCCAAAAACCTCTATTTCCAAATTTTTATGTATACATATCCAAAAACGTTAAAGTTATTGCAAAAAAGAAATTTTAAAATTTTACCTTAAACATCCTGTATATTTCTTATTAGCAAGATTTTATTAAAGCAAGTTGGTTTAAATCGTAATATTTTAAAGTCAGGAATCTACCATATTTCTATGTACAATTACTTAAGGACCACCCTGTATTTATAGATTGTTATCAAAATCGGTACAGAGGCATTTTATACTGGCAATATTATTTTATGTATTAATTGACATTTTGTTACAGGGGGAGTCTCGTGAAGGATTTCTGATGATGAAATTGACTGATATTCAATTTTTATTAACTTTTTATTTTCCGAATAAATCCAAAAATTATCTCTGATATAAACTTGGTTATGATTGGCATGAAATTAAAACCTCTTTTGAACAGGCCCTATAAATAATGTTTAACTTTGTTTTCCAAATTACCTTGACCTAGTTAAATGTTTCTGTATATAATTAATCTTAGTCATTCAAAAATATTCCGGTAAAACATGTGCAATTGATTATTGAAATATTAAATTTAGAAAATATAGATGTTTTAAAAGGTAAGCAAATTTCTAAAAGTTTTGATGAATAAAACAACCATGCATTATGTAAATACACATATTTTGATTTATGGAATCGTATTGTGAACATGTTTTCTATAAATATCCTCAGGTCATAAAATTTTGAATGCACGCAGTCTCTACTATACATATTGACTCGAAAATACGTAAACATTAATTTTTCACTATTTATTTCATAACGAGCTAGGTACTCAATTCTCATAATAAAATTTATCAAAATTAAGAAAATAATAAATTTATTAATAATAAACAATTGATATATGAAATATATAATATAGTGGAGTAATAATTGATGCTGGTATGACGTTTTTTAAAAAATAATTGCTTACTTTTTGAAAACCAAAAACAACAATATTATTCTCATGACAAAGTTATTAATTGAATATAGAACTATAGAACCACAAAAAGAAAATTAAAATTAATTTGACTGGAAACATGATATATTCAATAAGTTAGAGTGAGTTTTCAAAACGTCTTGACTGGTAATGTATTCACTGTTATGGACATTACCATCTTAACTATCAATAAATATCAGTTTTCCATAGAACTAGAAACCGTTTTGAAATTTACAACGAACCATAAACTTTCTTTATGGAGGACATTTTGAACGCTTACCCACTCTGATGGAATATTTTTAGTCAAATTTGTTTTATTTTTTCCTTGTAATTTTTTATTTAGTGGATAGCATTGAAATGACGTTATTGTTTATGGCTATCAATTAATATACAGTGATGGGCATAAGTGTGGAACCAAGTGAATATCTCTGGAATGGTTAAATATAGCAAAATGAAATATGGTATGCATATATTACGCAAAAAGGTGCACCTTTGAAAAATATTTTAACAACCGTTCCACTTCCGGTTATACCGGAAATGGACAACTACATCGTTATTTTAAATGGAACACCCTATATATTAATGGATTTTTGAAATCCATGTGAAATTTTAGGGCACTTTTGTATGAAATATTTTTTCCAAAAATGGATACTTTTTGAATTAATAATTTTTTCAGAAAAAAATTGACTTATGTAGACCCTTTACAAACTATATTTGTACGAGCAAACGCTTAAAGAGTCGTAAACTGTTTCTGTAGGGCGACTACTAGGTAGGTCGAAGGTATTTGAATATGTGTTGAGAAACTCTTCATTGACCTTCCTAGTAATCACCCTACAGAAAAATTTTACGATTTGCTCGTACAAATATAATTTGTAATAGTCTACAAAGGTCAATTTTTTCCTAAAAAAATGATTAACTCAAAAAGTATACATTTTTGGAAAAAGTACCTACTTCATACAAAAGTGCCCTAAAATTTTACATAGATTCCAAAAATCCATTAATATATAGAGTGTTCCATTTAAAATAACGATGTAGTTGTTCATTTCCAGTATAACCGGAAGTGGAACGGTTGTCAAAAGATTTTTCAAAGGTGAACCCTTTTTGCGTAATATACGCATACCAAACTACATTATGCTGTCTTTAACCATTCCAGAAATATTCACTTGGCTCCACACTTATGCCCGTCACTGTATAATTTGACTAGCTGAACCCGGCAGACGTTGTCCTGTCAAACATTGGTGAATGATTGTTATTTTTAAAGCTACTCAGTAATAACTAATCCCTGTCACAAATACTATTTGTTATTATTCAATGTTTGAAGATAGTTCAACTATGTATCTTACTAATTACTATTCAGCCACAATCGCTATTTGTTTTAAAGGAACTTACGAAGTACTTTATATATCAATACCAATCCATAAACCCAAACATATTGTTCTGATTATAAATTTCGATCAATAAATTGAATGAAGTATAAGTATTAGATATCTTCGATTCTTCCATACTTGTTTTAAAATACATACTTTATACTTTTTATCACTGCAAATATCTACTTTAAAAATATATTTTATAAATAAATAAATTGAGTTTTATGGGTATTTTCAATAATTGATAACATTTTTATTTTATATAACAGATTAAGTAATAGAAAATATTTATAATAAAGTGTTTTAACAACCATTATGCAAAACACGCTTTTCTACAAAAAATTTTATAAGCAAAGTAGCCCTTTTTCAATTTCTTTGATATCCATTGAAAAAGTAATAAGTAGTAAAAGTACACGCTACGACATTTTCCCCACGGAAATATCAATCTCAAAATTTTTTTTAGTCAATCCAACATTATCTTTAAAGTGATTTTCTTTGACAGACACTAATATTACGATTAATCAAAACTTATTATCAAAAAAGATACACCAGGCATAACAATTCAAAATTGTTCAAATTTCACTATTAACTATACCTACGTTCAACTGATTTTTCAGTTCTTTCTGTTCAAAGTGTAACTAAAATACTTATATAAGATACTTTTTTCTTTAATTAATAAACGTGGTCGTAGAAAAGATATTGTGTAGAACTCGTACTTAAAATAACTTTTCCCGCTCGCTAGATTTGAGGCTCTCGCCACTCGTGCCACAAACTTCTGCACTCTTGGAAAAAGTAAACGATATAGAAGTTGATACGCTACAACGCCACCTAGTGGGAAGGAAATTTTAATGTCAAAATTCCTTTTGACACTCTAACATTATCTTTATAGTGAATTTCGTTGGCAGACACTAATATTACAATTAATAAAAACATGTTATTAAAGAAAGGTACAACAGGCACAATTCAAAATTGTTCAAATTTCACTATTAACTATACCTACGTTTAAATGATTTTTCTATATTTAATATTCATTTTTTAAATTCTTTCGGTTCAAAGTTTAAATAAAATACCTATTATAAGTTACTTTTTTCTTTCATTAATAAACGTAGTTGTAGAAAAAATATTGTGTGCAACTCGTACGGAAAGCAATTTCCCACTCGCTTGATTTGCGGTTGAACGACATAGAAGTTGATATGCTGCAGCGCCACCTGGTGAGAAGCTACAACAAAAATGATAGTAAATACAAATTCTTCATAGAACTTTGATGCCTTATTGAGTCGATTTGAGATGCGTTATGGTCATGTCCATCTGCATCCGGTCTACAAATCCCAACTTAAGACCCGGAAGCAGAAAGTCGGGGAGTTGATACAAGAATTCGAGATGGATATCGCTAGAATACTAAAATGTGCCTATACATCTGTAACAGAAGGCGTATTAGAAAATCTGGCAGTCCAAGCTTTCGTCCGAAGACCCTGGTGGATGCATTGCCGATTGCTTTGGAATTTGAAGCGGCAACGGAAGCTATACTAGGCCCTACTCGTATGCGGGGAATAAACAGCCCTGATTTAGTGCTACCAGCTACTGGTAACCATAGTGACCTTAAAGAAGTGGTAGAGGAAGCCTTGAGGGTGGTAGCTTCAAAGAAAGATGGCCCGTGAGATGCTGGGGTTGCGGTGAAATTGACTATATAAGAAGTGCTTGCCCGCACAACAGTCTAAAACGGGTCGACCCTAGATCATCGAAAAGACCATCCCATTGTAAAGTTGGCTACGATCAAACAATAAACGGACAGTTTATACATTGATAAAAATAATGATGTCATGTTAATAGATACCGGGCCCACAAAAACCATCGTACGACCAACCGTCGCCAACCACAGATGGAGGTCGCCTTCCAGTTAGAAATTCCGAACCGCCACTGGAGAAACAGCCAAAGTCCATGGGTAAATGAAAGCGATATTGCAGTTTGGTACCACTACTTTAACACATTCGGTATTGATGGCTGACATCGATGACGATGTCATCTTGGATATGGACGTGATGAATCACTGCGAGTTTTGCTTGGACCTTCGATAACGAGCCCTCCATATTGGTACCGAAGAATTTTTCTTGCATCGAAAACATGAAGCCATTGTTCCAATAACGCTGGAAGACGACATCGAATTCCCAGCGAATTGTGAATGCGTTGTAGCTGGTCAACTAGATCGTATAGAGCCAAACAGTACACCAGCAATGATAGAATCTAAAAATGACGACCTGATTCTGGGAAAAGGAATACTCATAGGCAAAGGTCTTGTACTATCAACCCAAGAAGTACCAGTGCGCTTGATAAACCTGAACGATGACTAAGTCTCCATCCAAAAAGGTACGCAATTGGGCTCTCTAGAGCCAGTTACATCCGTGGTTCACCAGACAACAGCGACGGAAAAAGACATTAACGGCGAAATAGAGCAGCTGATGGCCAACTTAGATCCATCCCTATCGGATTCGGGAAGAAATCAAATCAGAGATCTAGTCGACCGATACAAAGCTGCGTTTGGTGCTGGAAGAAAACTCGGAAGAACGGTTGTGGTGAAACACAAGACCGATACCGGTGATGCACGACCTATTCGTCAAGCTCCCCGGTGGATGCCCCAAGTCAAAAAAGAACTGGCAGATAGAGCCGTACAAGAGATGATTCAAAACGGGGTAGTTGAACTATTGAGTAGTCCTTGGCCCTCCCCCGTGGTACAAGTGAAAAATAAGGATGGAACAATGCGATTCTGCATTGATTACCGTAAACTTAACGACGTTACTAAAAAGTTCAGTTATCCTTTGCCAATGATCGACGACGCCCTTGATGCTCTAGCGGATTCTACATTGTTCTCTACTTTGGATTTGAAGAGCGGATACTGGCAAGTAGAAATGGATCCCCTCGATAAGGAGAAGGCCATCTTCACTAGCGGATCGGGCTTAAGGCAGTTTACGGTCCTCCCATTTGGTCGCCACCTTTGAACGACTGATGGAGACCATTCTCAGGGGTTTATTTTGGGAAACATGTCTGGTATATCTAGATGACGTCATTATATTCGGCCAGAATTTTGAAGAACATCTATCCAACCTCAAAGAAGTACTTAAGAGACTTCAGATGTCCAATCTACCATTAAACATAAAGAAATGCCACCTGTTTCAAAAGAAAGTCAGCTATCTAGGCCATGTTGTGAGCAAGGATGGAGTCGCTGTTGATCCTGTTAAAATCAAAGCAGTTCAGGAATGGCCAACTCCGACTGACAAATATCAAATTCGAAGCTTTTTGGGCCTATTACCGCCGGTATGTCAAGAGTTTTGGGAACATTGCCAAACCCTTAACGCGACTAACTGAAGAAACAAGAACCTTTTTTTGGGTTAAGGAATGCCAAGAAGTCTTCGACTCATTGAAGAAACAGCTAACGTCGGCTCCGATCCTTGGTTATCCATTACCAGATGGAAAACTGATTTTGGACACAGACGCTTGTAATGTAGGACTGGAGCCATCCTGTGCCAAATACAGCTAGCATTATCTAGAACAATTACAGAATGTTCTGGAATTAAATCCAACATCGGCATAAAATACTCTTCAAAAACGTCGGTGGTCATTTCTTCGTGGTAATCTTTAGTTGATTTGGAGACAAAACTTGATAATCTACCATGGATAAAACCGTTTTCATTTCCGATATGGGTTATAATAAGTCTACGTCCTTTTCCGATGGGAAAATTATTTAACTCGGTTGATACACCTTCGATGAACGCTTGGCGTATCTACCCATACTTTGATACGGTATGCTCTTCGTTTAGCCAAGTCTCGTCCAAATAATAAATATTTCTGCCTTCCTCCCGGTACCTTTTAATGGCTCTAAGATACTCCCTTCTTCAACATAAAACGTCTTCTCTATCAATTAACAGTGACTTCCGACTATGCTTCTCCCAGCGAAATCCAATCTCTCGTAATAGTTTCCATAATTTACTTCTGTTTTTTGATGGTCATTATTTTGACTAATTATGGAAATAATTTTGTCTAATGTTGGAATTTCATTATTAAAATAAAAGGAGTGGACCTGTCTCCTAATAATCTTTTTATGGAATTCTTCAATTTCCAATGACTTACAGCCCCCAGTCTTCTTGGGATAACTCACCGCTTTAACGTTCTTTCAAAAATCTATAAACGGTCGCTCCTCCAACTCCCGTTATATTGGAACAGGCGCTAACTATTTCCCGAACATTACTTCAAGGACGTTGATGCACAAGTGAATCGTGGACTTTAGTATTATAGTTTTTTCCCTTAACGGGGAAACAGCCTTACTAACAGGCTTAACTAGGGTAATGTCAAAACTTGTCGATGTCATTTTAAATTAAAATATACTCGGAGTGATGATTCCAAAAGCTTTCTTTATAAACTGCCAATATATAAACAAGCAATCAGATAAGTATCTATTATATACACTTGTAAAATAAACCATTAAATGAGAGGGTGAGAAAAATTCAATAAAATTTGTGTAGAGGTGGATTTTGTTTTAAAAGTTGGAGTTGTTTGGTTGCCCTGGCTTAGGATTAGTTTCCTTTTAATGGCTGGGTTGGGGGTTTTAGTGCGCGTTCATATATTGAGTTTGGTGTATTTGGGTGAATATCACCCGGGTTAAACAAGTGCCTAGAATTTTTTTAGAAAAGTGACTAGGAAGAATTTTAAAAAGGTGTATACAATTGAGATTTTGGAACGGGCTTTTCGCTAGAAAGTGTTCGAAGGAAAGGTTCTATCGATTGGTATCGGGGATTGATATTTGGAAGCAGCGAAGTTTAAAAAGTGTATGGATTAGTGTGACAAAAAGTGTCTAGAGTTGGGACGTTCTAGTGGAAGACGAACCATGCATCGCTGCCGATACATCTGATATGCGGTTAAGCTGGGTCGGAAATTATAATAAAAGAGATAAATGATTTTTACTGAAATTAGGATGTCTTCGGTGTTTTAAGAGAGGGATATTAAGAATTTGTCATTTTATTTGAATTTTTGTAATTTTACTGAGAAAAGTGTATAGGAGACATTTTTTAAAGTGTATGGAATTGAGTGTTGATGGTGGAAATTTGTTTAAAATGTGTTGTGGAGACGTGTCTGCGGAGATTTGGGATATTTGCGTTGGTACGGTGTTGAATAATAATAATAGATCGTCAAGCAATAAGGCGGGTACAGCTGCGGCTGTATTTGTTCCGTACGTCGATTCATCGCTCCATTTGTCTAGTGAATAAATTCACCATGTTACAGGAAAATCGCAGAAAAACCTGCAACGCCGACATGAGTGGAGGGGGGCGGTTGGAATATATAGGGTTTCCCCTAAGTATTGAACAAATTAATGAAAGTTGTAAGATATATGAGAACTATTGAAAATTATTGAATATCTGATTATTAGAAATAGAGAGTTGTATGGATGGTCTAGATAGTTGAAATATGTATGAGAAAAATATAAATGGAACTATAATGTCTGGTTATCGAATTGAAATTGGGGATAAAGTCTAGATAGTCGATGTACTCGTCGGGGAGGTCGTCGTAAGCCGTGGCTAGTAGCCGTACTGGAGGAAATGGGAGCTTCCTCTTGGAGTTTCTGCCGAGAGGCCGTCTGTTTGCGATCCACGGTGAGAGAAGGGAATTTTTCGAGATTTCATTGCCCGATTCAATAGTGCGACTAACGTATCGGCATCGGCGTATCTAGCCTCAATTTTCAGGGGGGGCCGTGGCCTCAGGTATATGTTGGAAAAAAATATGTTTTTTTTCAAATGCGGTTCAATGAATAGTTAAACATAATACTGAATAGTGATTTTAATGTTTCAATATAACTAATACATTTATTGACTTATAAACATAGCTATTAATATTAAAAGTACTAATTATTTCTATAATAGAAGTTTTCTCCGCTGTTGACTAGAAGAATCTACAACACTGTCCAAATCGACATCAACATCTTTTTTTATGAACAACAAAGATAAATCTGAATGTCTATCTTGAGCCATGGTCGTTCTCAACCAATTAAAAATTCTCCTCGTGGCAGAAAAAGACCTCTCGCACTTCGCACTTGAAATAGGCAAAATAATCGCAACTTTAAGAAGTTGATAGACGTTTGGATATGCTTTATCTGATTGTGTTATGTGTTTTATAATAGAATCATAACCAACAGTTTCCTTAAATTGGAGAACACAATTTTTTAAAATCGTCATTTCCGCCCTTAAGACAGAAGTGTTAATATTTAAAATTTCAGGGTATTGCTCAATGAACTCCGCTGAATCCTGGAAATCTAACTGGAAAAAATGATCCACTGAAATGACGAGTGCCATTCTTTCTGATGAAAATCTTTTGTTTAGAAATCCATTTACAGTATTAATAATTCGGTAAAAAATGTTTGCCCTCCAATATTCAACTACTCCGACGTTAGTTCTATAGCACATGGCGTCCATCAAATTTAGTCCTACAGTTGTTTTGGACACGAAATCAGCGAGCTTGCTACTGACTTGCTTTTTTCGTTTTGATGAGGGAATTTCCATGGATACCTGATATTTTTTGGCAAAGTTCGAAATTTTTAGATGAAGGTCAGTGTAGTATTTTTCGTTCATTCTCATGTCATCTAGTGAAGTAATGATGCTTTTAATAACGTTGACAGCTTTCCCCAGAGTCGCATCTTTCGCCTGAAGGCTTCTCGATTCTTTGGAAATTAAATTGAATAAGTCCGTGATATAGATCTTTCGTTGCGTAACGTATACACAGAGACAACTGTTCTTTTTTAAAGAACGAGCTCTCAAGTAATTTCTGTTTTTCTCTACTTGGGTGGAATGTGCTCGTGAAAGATGAGATAAGATATCTCCGCTGTTTTTTGTCTCATTGTTACAATGCCATTTATTGGAATTTTCCATATGATGCAAAGATGCAGCGTGTTTCTTCAATTTTTTGCCAATTTTTTCACCGTTCTGAAAATGTCTTTATCCATAGCAGCGTAGCACGAGATAGAATCGGTTTTGATGCTGTATTCCAGCCAATCAAAATCTTTATAACAGTTTGCACTGAATGATCTTTTTCTTTTGAAAAATAGACGTTGTGGAAAGTCCGAAGCGTCTATTTTGACATGGTGCTGCTCGGTCGATTTTGCTTGAATGCTTTGATCATTGCTTGCATCGGGTTGCAGTTCTGACTGATTTTTTAGAGAATTACTCTCTTCCAACGTAGCTCGTTGTACTAATGGCGAGAAAGATGGAGAAGATGTTTCTTTTTTGAAACTTTTTGTCCATTATCTGTAACGAAAAAGACTTTTACATTTGCTTGCTTTTGGCGAGAGTTGTTTTAATAATTTTTTAAATTTTATCTACGGTCATCGGTCAAGAAACCAAAGGAAATAAAGGATACTTATAAAATAAAAGCACCATTTGAATGCACATCAGATGGATAATTTTAATTTTGAAAAAAATTATATCCCTTTGTCACTAGCTGTCTTATTTTTCAAACAAAAAATACATAACATTGAGAAAAATTTCCAGCTATTTTTTTACGATAACTAATTGTTGGGTTACTCCGTCAACTTCAAATTTGTACGCGTGAAGTTTTTGTGATAACACAATAAAAAATGAAAGTTATGACAAAAGCAAAACTAGTGTAAAAATCTGCGACCCACCAAATTCAATATATTGTTACGAAACAGCACACTGGTATAGTCCCTGAATCCGACTCTGTATAAGCCATGTATGAAAGTTAAAATTATGGCGGATGCGCAGGGATTTCTTAGAACTGTTTACGATTGTGACTATCTTATCTAGACATTGTTTTTGTGACCAGTCTTATCTAGTAAATGCCAGAAAGCCAATTGTTTTTGTGTAAGCCGCAATCTAGAGTTATCTAGTGAAAAAGGCACTAATATATAAAGGACCGACCAGGGAGAGTTAGTTTAGTTTATAATTTGACATCGTGAGATAAACAGTAAATAAGTGAATATACTGTGTATATAATTAGTGAATAGTGTAGTGAATAAATAAATTAAGTAAGTGGACCTACCGTGTGTATGAATTTATCCCACCCGTAATAAAAACGTTTTAATAAATAAGAAAAACATCACAATATGATGGGTAAATATTGAATTTTTTGTTAGAACTCACACCACTACATCCATCTTGTGACAAGTAAAATAATTTTATTATTTTAATTCTAGTCTTATCTACTATGGTTGCCATGGTAGGCCTTATTACCTCAGTAATGACTGAATGCAAAATACGGATGTTTCAGCGTTGTGCATAGGAGTCATAATAAAAAAATGGTAAATCCATTTACCCAATACTTTGCATTATTCTCTAATCAAATTATCAAATACTCTTAAAACTATAACCCAATTATCTTGTATAAATAAACGATTAAACTTAGCTTGGAATTATTTGTAGAAGGTGCATAATTTTTCAGAATTAAATTTCTAACCTCACTTCACTACTATTTACATGTACTCACATTCCAAAATGAGTTGAGAAATAACTGGAATAAATATTTCCCACGTACGCTCGTACCTTTAGTTTCATCGAACCGATCGAGCTTGCGTCATTCACGAGACAATTTCGTGTTGTCTATGAGTGCGGCGTTTAACTTACGCTCCGATAATTTTTTACCAGATGTGGCAACACGTATAAAAAACAATTTAAAAGGTGAGGATTGTATGCTCTTCTACATACTTTATAAAATAAGATTATTCTATAAAAAATATAAAGTTATTTCAGCTTTTACGTTTTTTTATGCGCAGTTTTTATTAATTATTAGAATCTTTCAGGGGGGTGCAGAGGTACATCAGGAGGTGCCAGACCCCTTGCCCCCCTAGCTACGCCAATGCGTATCGGACTTGTAAGTTGTTCAGACGGGAAGGAATTGGTTCGATGTCGATATTGACATATACGGTGTTGCTGGGTGAGTAGGGTGCCTTGTATTGGCAGTATCTTAGAATTGACTGCTCACAAGATCGAACTTTTTTACTAGATGCTCGGGAAGGGTGCAATAGACGTTTGCTCTATAGTCGATTATAGAACGGATAAATGTCTTATACGTATGAAGTAAGGTGGTTGGGTGAGTTCGTCCTAAACTTCCGGCGAGCGCCTTAAGAAGATTAACTGGTCATCGGACTTTAATTAATGTGTCTGTTAGGTCGGCCATCAAGTTGACAGTGTGAGTAAATCTCATTTCCAAGTAAACGACTTCCCTACGGATTTCGGGCTGTTCTACCCTGAGCACGAGGCGAAAGTTTGTTGGTAGAAGTCGTTCGCTCATGGTGGAAGGGTGTTTAAACACGATGGATTGGGTTTTTTTTATATTGAGAGTCACCCGCATCTCCTGCACCAATTTAAAAACTGAGTCAGTTGATTTTGGGATCGAATGTGGAGAGAGCGAATGTCAGTGGCGGGAATAATTAATGCGATATCGTCCACATATAATTGGATATCGTCCTGGGGGGTCGTGGAATTGGTTTATCATACGTATAAATTATATATAATAGCGGAGCGAGTATTGAGCCATGCGGAACGCCAGTTTGGGGTGTAGATGAGTTGGATAGGCTATAACCAGCTTTGACGCTGATTTATCGGTCTGTGAGGTAGGAATATCATGATTTTACAATTTGGTTTGGTAATCGGATACTCAGTGGCTTTCTCACTAGTACGGCGTGCCACATTTGATCGAAAGCTTTTTGAACGTCCATAAAAATGGCGGCAGAACAGCGTCGTTGATTTAAAGCTCGGGTGACGATAGTTTGAAGGTCGGTGGTGGCATTCTGACAAGAGTAGCCTGGCCTGAATAAGAATTGAAATACCGGTATTATATTATTTTCGGTACAGAAGTCCCAGATTCTCTCATCTAACAAACGTTCAAAGATTTTACCTAGGACGCTGATTCATGAAATAGGGCGGTAGGATTCAGGCTTTGTAGCGTCTTTGCCAGGTTTGGAGATGAGAACTGCGTTGGCTGATTTCAAACAATGAGGGAAGTAAGAGAGTGCCAAACAGGCTATCAGCAGGGGCCAGAACGGAGGGAAAATCTCTTCTGGGTGGTTTTTGAGGGCCTGTCTTGAGATTCTACCGTGCCCGAGGTCACTGTTTCTGCCCGATCGGCACGCCCGCTAAACTCCTTCGATTGTGAAAGGTGTGAGAAGCGGAGAGCTCTCATTTAGCGGAATGTGAACGAGTGGGCTTCGAGTTATGTTGCGGGTGAGAAGGTCTGTTTCGATGGCAAAGTCCCTGAGAAATCTTGGATTGTCAGGTGGTGTAAAGACAGTTTGTAGGTTATTTTTGAAGGCGGTGGCTTTGTCTTCGGTGGTGTAGATTTTCTGTCCTTGCACTTCGAGATGTGATTCTACCTTCCTCTTAAGGCCGACAAGGCGGTAGAATTTTTGCCAAAACACGCGCCAGTTCAGCTGATTTAGTACCGAACCTGGGCGTTTAGACGGTTCCATTGTGTCTTGGCAGCGGGATCTCGAGTGCGGAAGTATATCCTATATAACTGTCTTTTCCGATGGATTTTAAGAAAAAATCATTGCGGAAGAGCATGATAGTTGGTATTTATGGTGGTGAGAGGTACAGCGATGTCTTGTGCATCGATTAAGAGGGATTGGAATTCCTCTGCGTGATTGTCTATGTCATCAGTCGTTTGATGAATGACGGTTTGAGGTAAATTAGAGGAGACGTGATTTGCGAAGGAATCCCAATCGGCTGTTTTAAAATCGTGATATGTAAAAGTACTTGCCAGTGGTGGTATTGGACTGTGCCGAGACGCGTTGACCAATAGTGGGACATGGTCTGAGGTGATGAGATCGCCTATAAAGCATTCATCGTCTATGCGGGTTAATAACCTGTCAGTGGTGACTTACTAGGGTTGGATTATTGTTTTTAATTCGAGAAATGGAAAGTGAGACTAGCTGGTATGCGAGTATTCTGCCGTTTGAGGTGGTGAGTGTATCACCAAAAAGAATGTTGCGTGAGTTTAAGTCACCTATTATTACGGCTCGTGGTAGTGTGGATGCATATTCGAGGAGGTAGATTGATAATTGTAGATTAGTGTTTATAATAAGAAAAGAAGGTTGTCATGGTATTATTCCACGATATACCGATGGCTATGCAATCCAAGTTCTGTAAAGACAGAAATGCGGGGAGCGGGTGTGGGGACGCGAGGAGTCCGTTTCGGACGAGAAGTCCGTTGCCGTGACAATAAAAGTTCCTGTCTAGGTGGAAAGTGGTATAGCCAGCAAAGCGAGGGGAATTTTTTAAAAGAGTATTTGTATATTTTGGGAGTGTAAAAGGTGCTTATGAAGATGTCGCTTTCTGGCTAGACCTTGACAATTCACGGTCCCGATTGTAAAGTCCGTGAATTAATTTTATTTTTTAGGAATGAAGGCTTAGTGTACGCGGTTGCCCGCGCCACTAGTGACGGTACAATTATAACCGTAACATGAGGGGACGAGCTGTGTGAGAGTGTCAGCCACTAGACCACGGGCTGTCGGGACGGTGTTCATTATCGATGTCGCTAAAATCTCGATCAAGATTTTAGTGTCGGTGGAAAGGTCGTTGTGGTTTGTCGAGGGTGATAGGAGCGATCTGTTGAGAAGTTTTCGTTTCTTAATCTTTCAAATGTAATATATTGTGTTTCATGCAAAAGTTGTAATAATAATTATATTGGTCACACTGGCCAAAAATTAATAAAACCGCTTAAGTCTCCATAAGAGTGATTGTAAGTTACATCCTGAAAGATGTGCCTTTGCTGAACATGTAATTGATAAAGACCACTTTATGGATTGTTAATCTGTTAGTATGTTAGACATACACCCAAATCCCAAAAAATACATTTCTTAGAAATGGCTCATATATTTCAGGAACCTCATGCTATTAACAAAAAGATTATAAAAATAACAAAATTATTAATTCCTATTCGTAATTAAAGCTTACATAAATAAAAGTTTTGAAACTTTTTTAATAGTATATTGTATAACAAGTGTTTAAAATGAAAGATTTCACACGAGTTCGCAGAATCGAGCCATGAGCCGTAGGCGAGTGGCTTAAGCAAACGAGTGTGAAATCAACACATGTTATTCCCAATATTTTTCTGAGGACCACAAAAAAGCAGAGTAAGAATTTATTTTATTAATGAACGCTTATGGTAAGGTTACTACAATTTTAAAAACAAATTGGTGCTTCAAGACCATTGTTGACCATTTTATGTTCTTTAGTTGATACAAAGTTTTAAATTTTATGCATATCAGACTCACAATTACAGAAGATTCAATAATTATTTCCAATTCGTTGTTTCACTTGCCAACAGTTCAAAAGCCAAACTCAAAATGTCAGGTAGACATCGATAATCATCGACCCGTGTGCAAAGTAATTACTCACAGCTGTCGGCCAATCAGATTTCTCAATTTTTTCATTTCACACGGGTACGCCCTTCGTTTGCAATTTTAAATTTTCACCAAGAGAAAACTGTATGAAATGTACCATATTTCATAGTGGTCGTTGGAAAAAATAATTTTATTTTGGGTAAATGGTTTTATTATGTTAGAGAACTTTATAGAAACCGAATTCGTTATAATCTTTTATTATAATTTTAAATATCCATCAACAAAATATTAACATGACATGAATAACAATTTGAAGTTGAGTTTTATATAATAAAAGAAGAATATTCTAATTTCTATTAACCTTATATTACATAACATAAACTATTTTCTTCTTTTGTTTCCTACAATTTTAGCATAAATAAAAAGAAAATGTTTATAATAAAATATCTATAAAAATGACATTATTAATTTTTTTTAAAATGCAAAAATAAGTATATTTACAAATTTATTAAAACATGAAAATGGAAATAAAACTTTCCGAAAGCTTGGAATATAAAAAAAAGTAAGAAAAGTTTTCTTTAATAACCTTGCCGTTACCACAATAGTTTTGGTTTTATACCTAATTAGACAGTTGTTGTCAAGTAATTCCCGGCCATCAAAAATTTTTTTTTATTATATCAGAAAATGGATTTATTTATTATGAATTATTATCACTTTTCTCTCAAGGTGGGTTCAATTCGTTATTAAAATATTAGTAAATTCTTATAATTTTAAAGTATTTGTCAAATTAAATAATAACTCCAATTCTTATTCCTGATTATTTACACAATAGTCTCGTGTGACTGTTTGTTCTAGATTATAAAGGCTCTTAAATTGCCTTATGACATTTACGATATTTAAATGAATTATCTATCACCAATAATAATCCAAATTTCACTGCCAAAAATAAAATTTTTATTGAATTAAATAAATTTTATTTCTATCAAACTGTTTCAATTATGTTATAAACGAATACCACAGTAAGTTAAGATTCAAAATTTGTATACAATTATTAAATCACAAAATTCAAATTTTAGTTTTTTCCTTTTTTATATCTAATAACAAAATCGTGTTTTCCTACAGAAATTAAAATTAAAAAATAACCTAAAAACTAAAAAAACACCTAATATATAATTTCAAAGTTTATACATTTTTCAAAAAAGTTCAAAATTTCGAATTGTCACTTGACTCAGATAAATGTAAGTACCACGATCACAGTCCAAAATTTTTATTAAGTAAATTCTTCAGTATTTCAATACGTATTCAGTATTTCATTTGAACTCAAATTAATATTTCTTATAACTTAGATGCATCTATTTCAATTTTGTTCAAAGGCCTGATACTTTCGAGAAATAATAATAAACTGGAACGGACTCACCAATACTATGGACAGGAACAAACTCGTATGACTCTAAATGTAATTTAGAATTCTGGATCTTTAATTTTTTTTTTAATACGATTAAATTTTCCAAAAACACGCACGCACTGAATTTATAATGGGTATAGAATGAAACTATTTAACTTGTTATACTATTTTTACAAAATTTTTGGACAAATCTCTAATATGATGTTGTCTGTTTGGGATATCAAATTCAACTAACTATTTTTTTTTTTAAATAAATAATTACCTTACCTGGTTACAAACTTTCCTATTTTTGAAAAAAAATCTAAATTTGTTCTCTAACTACAAAGCGATTTGAAATTCTTTTATTATCACTATAGATATGCCTGCCGTGACCTTTGTTTCCTTAAATTTTGAATATTTCTACTAAAATCTAACATGATCCATCATTGAATACATTCTATGTAAATGTCATCGGAAATTATCTGATGTCAAATTTGACATATACCGAGTCCTTCAAAAATATTGATTTTATATACAATACTGTGTATATCAAAAGTATTGCACATAAATAAATATAAATAATTTTCATGTTTAAATTTGAAATAAAGGAAGTGTATAAATATATATTTATATATATAAAGAATTATTAATTATGCAAAATGTGACTTTGATGATTTTTCAATTTCTATGAATAACATGTTTGTAATATTCAGTCACCAAAAAATGATAAAAATATTTTCCAATATTTTTTATTAATTTGTGTTGAATTCACAATCAAACTACCCGTCTGAAAGGACTTCCCAAAAAATGATACTAGCAGGTAGCTATAATTATAGTAGTTATTCCAAAATAAACTAGTAAAAACCCCAGAGAAAGTAATTATGATTTTTACCAATATTTATTTGAAATTGTCAATGTCAAATCAATGAATTAATTACACTGACATGCTTTAAGCTTGAATTGACAAAAGAACAAATTGTAACTCCACTGTTCTCGGCAAATAGAATTGAAGAATGACAAAAGTGAGTGCGCGACTTATGCTACATAAAGTACAATTGAATGCAAGTAGACTACGGCGTGCATGTACTAGCAAATTCCTCACAAAATACTACATGATATTTACAGAACGAATGGCTACAATTTCTACAATTTGCTTCATTGTTTCTCTTCCAACTGATTTAGAATAATTTATGCAGTAAACTAATAAACATGTATCTATATACTTAGAAATATAAGAGAGAAATCATTTTGAAGAAAATACTTTTCTTTCCATTCGTCTTATTTCAGAAAAATAGTTCTGCTCATTCAATTTCATTTACAGGCGATAGAAATTCTACATCAAGTGGAAAATGATGTTAAGAATCTTGGCATCTTGCCAAATGAATTCAACGTTCATTATTATCCACACGATGATGGATGTAACCAAGGTAAAGCTTCAGGAGTAATTGTGCAAGCTTTACTACAACAAAAATGCTTTCATCTCCTTATTGGTCCAATATGTGATTATTCCGTAGGTAAGTGCTATATTTGAAATTGTCATTTATTTCTTACATAATTTCGTTCTCCAGTCAATGGTCACTAAATATACCAACCTTCAGTTAATTTTAAATTGATTATTAAAAACTGTATTTGCTAAAAATGCTGAAGGAACAGAAGTTTAAAATTCATATATTGTGTCTAAAAATATTCTTCTGTCATCGGGTTTCCTCCATCATTAAATACTTGTGTGCAACAGAGTTATTATCGATTATATTAAAAAGGAATTCAGTTAGTGGATGAAAGATATTGAAAGATCAAAGCAAATATTATATCTATGTCTTAGTCGGTTTTGGAATGAAATTTAATGAGAGGTTGAAATACTGTTGAAACGTTTGTCGGGATGTGCTGTAAACTTCCAAAGAAAAATTTAAGATCAACTGGGATTCCAAATAGGTATTAATAATACGCTTTTATCTAAATGAAAGTGACCGGTGAGTATAATTTACCTACATGTGGGAAAATTTGAACAAGTGTCATGTGATGGCAATATTTATTTTTACAAATTGAAATTTTATTGTCTCTATCTTCCTTATTCTTCTGAAAAGACAATCGGTTCTCACTAATAAGCCCTTCTTCTTTGAATAATAAGGAGTTCACCAACGAATATTTTGCAAACCTTAAAGTAATCATCTTTCAAAGTAAGATTAAAACTTAGGT
Source organism: Galeruca laticollis (assembly GCA_963921935.1). Classification (NCBI taxonomy): domain Eukaryota; kingdom Metazoa; phylum Arthropoda; class Insecta; order Coleoptera; family Chrysomelidae; genus Galeruca; species Galeruca laticollis. The sequence goes on from OY998180.1 coordinate 152,156,263, forward strand.
TTGAAAGGGTTTATTTCATTTTAATAAGTGGATGATATGACTGGTTACGTCTCTTGAAACATGTACTGAATATAACATTTTGTCCAATATTGTATCATTTAGTTTCCATTGCTGACACTTCTATTTCAAACATAATATTTTATAAATATTTAGTTTTTTTTAGCAACTGTCGCACGGATGGCACAATATATAAAAATTCCTACATTAACACCTACAGGATTGAGTTTTGATTTCACTAACAAAAAAACAGAATTTGGCGACGAATTTTATTTTTTAATTAATCCAGGCAAAGCGGATTTCCGAGCGTTCACAGAATTTTATCACCTCATACATGATAGGTAAATGATATTTTTATGAAAAAGTCGATGAAAAATTGTAAACTATTTATCAATAGGCATATTTACATTAGACAATATATCCGGAATGCAATTTTGTATATATCTGCGAAAGCACCAAAAATGTTTAGGCTTTGATAAACACAGAAGGATTTGTATGAATAATAGGATATTTGACATGGTTTGAGTTCTTTTTCGTATATTTTGCATACAGTTGAGTGATTTTCAAAACCAATAATGTTTGGCTTTAGTAAGAATATATGTAGATCATATAATGGATCAGAAACGTTTAATAATCATTCATGTCTCTAAGTTTTCATAAGGATCATGTTAGTTTCCTGCAATATATTTTTCCTTTGGTGTAAAAACCAACGAGAATTTAATATGTCTGTCTTCTTCGTTTAAACATTTCAAGTGCATCACAATATATCAGTTATTATAGTCTGTTTCACGAAAGTTGAAGCCACCTGAAGATGCAGTCGTATGCGCCAACTTGTTGGCAAAACCACCGCCATATTGAAAATAAGTAGAATAACGATTTCACATTTTGTAGGTTAATACAAAATTAGAATATTAATAGTTTATTTATTCCAAACAGGTTTTATAGGCAAATTACATGGCCATTGATAAACATAATAGTAATATATTGATAAATGTATAGAATTAAAATCAAGGCAAAGACGACTAATTTCCAGAACTCTTCCTTCATACACCAAATTTCTGAATATATTCATAAATACTGTTATTAAATGGTCAAATTGACATTGTCCAATCCACTTCGGTAACATTTTTTATATTATTGGCAAGTTCTAACATAGCCTCAAGAGGAGAACAAACTAATGTTCTTAGTCTCCCAAACAAAAAATAGGATCGAGTTAACCTTGAGGAAACTTTGATAGGAATTAAGTACAATAAATTACTACTTGTCGATATACAATTAATTATTTTATACAAAACAATCATCATATTCAATTTATGTTGATTATGGTGATAGATATAACCTCAAGTTCTTCCCGTAATCTAGTTGTCCTAATTGTTCTATAATCCGGCCCACGATTATATTTTTTATAATACAAGAAACGTAAGTATTTATTCTGAACTTTCTCGATATTTTTTAAGTACATTTCATGTTGATCTCCCCAGATAATAGATCCAAACTCATGTTTAGGTCTTACTAAAGTATTCAACAACATTTTTAATCGCAATATTTGACAAAATAGTGGTTTTTCTGAAAACTAAACCCAATATACGATTGGCACTTTTAACTGATTTTTCTATACGTGAAAAGAAATACATTTGACTATTATAAGTAACTCCAAAATCCTTCCTGCTCCAGGAAGGATGAATAATATTAATAATTTATCACGATCTGACAGTTCCTTTGAAGATTGCTGGCGTATTTAAAGTTTTATCGCAATGTTGCTTAAGTTCTGGTTAGGGAAAACTAACACTAGATACTAAAAGTTTAATGAAGTGTAGTATTTAAATGACAAACAAAGTAATTTGCAAACTTACCTCAAGTCGTAAGTAGTTACATCAGTTAGGTATAAAAAAAGGTGAAAAAAACACAAAATAGGAAGTTATCAAATTGTTCATTTTAATTTATGAAAAATAGACGTAGAAAAATTCAAATTTTACATAAACTAAACTCAAATTTCAATTATACACAAAATACACTCACACAAAGATTGAAATAAACATTCTACTTTTCATTAGGTTAGTTGCATGTTTCTCTGTTTTTATTATTTTACAAACTACTTCTTGTTCTGGAATTTGCATGACATATACTTTTTGTTTTTTCAAATGCCTTATTGAATTTTGCCAATGGTTCGTAGTTTGAATTGTTGATGAAATTATTAATTTTTGAAATTGAATCCTGTTGAATTGAAGTATTTTTGGAAAAATATTGATGAAACTTCAATTTAAATTACCATTCTTATTTCTTTAAAGCTAAGTGAAGCTTGGGCGCTGGACCTTTGTTCAATAAAATGGGTTACTTCTTTTTGATAATTCAATTAAGTTACAGATGTCTCATTTACATAAAAATCATATTCTGATGTAATGCTGGCAGTATCTGAAATAAGCTCGCTGTCCTGCAATATCCTATCTATTGTAACACCTGCTGTTAATTTACTATCCTATTTTGATTTCTTCCCTCAATCTTTTGGCACGTATTTCATGTTTGTGTCCCACATGTATTTCCGTGATTATAATACTCAAATTATAGTTATCTGATAAATAGATAACATCACTTTCAATGTAAAGTTTAATTCTTGATGGACACATTCCTCGAATATGGATACTTCGTCAGATCATTATATTGCGCTTCTTATACGAAGAAAATAATTTTAGAATTATACTTTTATAAAAGCTAAACAATTATAATAAAAGGAATTTACCGTTCGAAAAATTCCTATTACACTCATACAAAATGCATTCTTTCCCATTTGCAAGTTTTTTTCTGTCCCTGCAACAATAATCATCTTCTCTGTTCTGTAATACTCTCCAAGATGTGAACTGTTCCATTTTCCTTAAAATATAAAACATATTGATTGATATTACCTTCATGAGAATTAATGTCTTCTTGTAAACATGTGTTATTAATCGCTTTCAGAGCCACTAAGAAATTCAATAACACTAGTAGATTTGTCAGACGATCCCGTATTTTCATTAAACTTAGATAATCTACAGCATTATGAAAAATGTGTTTTTTTTTAATCCATTCAGATTCGTATTTCTTGACATTTTCGCAAATAGATTACCATTCTTGAACATATATGTTGCATTACACAGAATAAATTGATCAAAAATGAGATGACACACCCTGTATTGAATTAGTAATATGTGTGTCACGAGCGTAAGTAAATGATCGAACTACTCGCCTTTTTGAAATTGTCCAGATACCACGTGTAATAGTTTGGACATGAGAATATTTTATTTCTTCACAAACACATGCTTTGTTAATGGGCATTGTCTCTTAAAATAAGGTGACTTATTGGGTCTGGTCAGATAAATATATCACTGCATCATATATTATGTAGGGGAAAGAAATGTACAAATGCAGAAGTTTTAGAAGAGATTGTAAGATAGACAGTGAGTTGCAAATATGTACTCCCAGAAAACAGACCTACGCTCTGGTACCTGGAGCGTAACATAAAATCGGTTTTATAAAATTTAAGATGTACTTTTATTTAGTGAAGTAAGTGTTTTCGTAACAAGTTGAAGTTATGCAATAAAGATGTAAAAATCATGATTTCTGGTCCTTCGTTTTTTATGAAATCCCGCCAAAACGATATGTTTCAGAAAACTTCTTCTTGACTAATTTCAAACCTATTCCTGATACATCGTACCGTACCTTGGATTGCACGTGCGAGCTGTGGATGTATGTTTCATTAGTATACTCAATATTTCAGCCTTCGGTTCTGTATTTAATCATATTTTCCTAGATATGAATACTTTTAAGGCGAATATCATGCGATTCCATAATCACTTTTCTGTTTTCTTGTGTGCGCTGCCATCTACAATAAAGGCAGTATTTTCAATTAAATACTTATGCATGCTACATGTTATTACTCTTAGGTTTCCAATGTTCATTGTAGTTTGATGTTAATTTTTGTTCTGATCATGAATTTGTTCCACTTGTTGAAGATTTTTCCCTATTCACAAAATAATTTTCGATTATAAATTCTCTAGCGGCAGAATTATTACCGATAATTGTTTTCAAGGTCATGAATGTTTTTCTTGATAGAAAATTATCCCGAGTCGAAGATGAGGGAAATTTTCTATCAACAAAAAGATGGGTGAAACGGACAAGAAAATTATCTTGAATTAATTCTGCTGCGTGCGAGATTCCGTAAGAAAATTTCATAATTTAGAGTTTACTTTAATATGATGAGAAGATGAACCGTACGACCTATTCTGCGTAGATGTCAATTTTTTTATGGGTAAAATTTGGCACTTAGGTATACTCAATGACGTAGAAAAAGAATAAACCTAGCATCTCATTCATAATGTAATGTCTTCTTATTTATTTAATAGTTTTTATTACGACGGGTAGAATAAATTCATACACACGGTATGTCTACTCAACTATTCTCTAATTTATCTTGAATACACAGTATATTCACTTACACTAATTTATATAAGCACTTCACTACTGTTTATTTACTTAGACTCTATTTCTATAAATACTATTTACTATTATTCACTATTTCACTGTTCTGCCACGAGATCAAATTGTACACTAAAAACTGCGGTTGGTTGGTAATCGCTTATATATTAGGTACCTTCTATTCCGGAAACTTCTCGATTGCGGCTCCCAAAAACAATTGACCTCCCTGGAAATGTCTAGATAAGAATAGTGTCAAATACTAATGATAAATAGTTTCGAAGAAATTCCTGCGCCTTCGCCAAAGCTCTCATATATAGCGTTAGACAGAGTCGGATTCAGGGACTACACCAGTGTGCGATTTCGTAACATTGCCCCCTCCTTAAAAGGAAGTTCTTCCTGGATCATCTGTGGAGCCAGCACTGGATGTTTAAATCGGCAACTGGACCTATGTCTGCACTTTCCTGTCGTATGGAAATAACAGGGCATCGTCTTCAACGTGGGGTAAAGCTGCAAATTAATATGTGGATACCGGTATCATGGAATATCATCTCTATGATGTTCCTGATGACTCGCCAATCCAACTGGTTGCTCTCTATCCTGGGCATTGCTAGTTTCTCTACGTGGGATTCCAGCACATGATCTCGAATTCTTCGTAGCGCTTCCCACACATTCCGGTAGGTGGATAGATCTGGTAATTCGTTTCTAGTTACCAGGTAGAAGAGTTTGTCTCGGTGTTTTGCCAGGGGCTGGCATCTGATCTTCAAGTTTTTCTAATTGCCCAAACTTCTGTCGAAAGACAGTTGCCAACCCTCGTTCGTGTCGGTTACTGGCGGAGATGTTGTGCCTCTCTTCCGGGAGCGTGAACAAATCTTGTCATTGTTCTGTAGTGACTCCGTATCTAGCTTTCCCGGTACCTCCGTATGCGCCCATATATTCTTCTAAGGCTGGGTCAGAGTCTTGTTGTAGATGGTTCCCTCCTTCCTCTTTGTAATGGTCTCGTACGAATGGTACTAGTCGGTTTTGGTGGACTACTCTAGGTTTTCCATTGGGATCTTGCTTATGAAATAGATGACATCGTTGATCCTCTTCTTTATTGAGTACGGACCTTCCCATGATTTCTGTAGTTTTGGAGAAAATCCTTTTCTCCTTGTCGGGTTGTGTAACCAAACTTTGTCCCCTCCTTTGAAACTGCTTCCTGTGGCATGCGTGTCGTACCGCAGACAACTTGAAGATTCATTCGAACCAATTCGTGCACATCGTCCATATTTCTTCTCAATTGGATCAGGTAATCTTCTCCTGCTACATCTTCGCCAGGCTGAGAGTCAAACTCCAGATCACAAGGAAGCCTCATTTCACGCCCAAACAGAATTTTCGCAAGTGTTTCACCCATGGACTCATTCATGGCAGATCGATAAGCCAACGCAAATAGGGAAAGATGCTCGTCAAAATCTCTCTGGTGGCTGGAAACTACGTTGGACAGGTATTTTCCAATGGCCCTGTTCGTTCTTTTGACCATTCCCTTGTCACAACCTAAGTACCCGGCCTTGGGACTCTGCTGAGGTAGTGAATTCGGCCTTAGTCACATTATTTTTTATTACCTCAATTGGGATAAGGTGAATCAACAAACAAAATTTCGGGACAAATGGATTTATTTGACACACAATAATAAATTTACAAAAACCGTATATTCTCGATACAAATACGAATAAATATTAGTTATACAGTAAAAATGTCCAACTCAATATTTCATATATATATCAAAAATAAGTTAAGGACTTATCTTTGAGAAGACTCGGGACGTACAGCTCGCAGCAGTATTCGAGGGGTCTTCAGCCGTGGTTGTCTGGACTGTCGAACGACGTGGTCCGTTGAGTGAATCTTGTAGAGTCCGTAAAGGTCTGTAGACGTCGGTACAGTAAGGTCTGAAGCGGTCCTTAAAGGCTGCAGAGCAGCGAAAAAAATTAAAAATCACACACAGTGTATTATTGAAAAGGAGAATGCTGAATAACTTCTCAGCGAAGAATGAACGAAAGAGAGAGTTCCACTTCAATCATAGTTTAAATAGCCATTTAATGATGGTAAAAACGATCACCGATGTGTTCGAATATTTGAAATAATAGGATTTGGAATTAGAGGTGGGAGTAGCCGACGAATAAGTAACGATCCAAAATAATTGATGAAAATAGTCTCAGCGACATGTTACACCCCCTCTCCTCGGAGAAAAAAAGGAATTCGAAGAATTACTTTCTTTGTAAACCAGAACAGCCTACAAAGAATAAGTAGGCAAAACAACAGGAATGTGGTGACCAGATAAAAGAAGATGTAGTAGTGCTTACAAATTCAAGAAAACAAACATGAAATGAAAAGACGATAAGAAGAAACATAAGAAGAAGAAAGGAACATATTCAATGAAAGTCCAAGAATTGTTGCTTTCTAATTAAAGACTTCAATTCATTTTGAAAACCAAAAAAGTAAAAAAATATAATAGGTGCTTAGGTCTATTATCAATAATAATAATTGCAATTTAAACGCAATTATACTCAAAAAATGTGAATAAAATGCAGTAAGCAATTATAATAGGAGCTTATTCCTATCAACAAAAATTAATGAAAAATTAAACGATATCAGTTATTGGTACCGTACTGAGATTCAAGAATAACCAAAAGATTAAATTAGAGGGGTAGCCTCTACCAAAATATGAGACGCTAAACGCCCAAAAAATTATAGGAGTAACCTTCACTTAGAATATGAAATGTTAAACGCTTTAGCAAAATATTCAAGAAAAAAAATTAGAGAGGTAGCCTCTAATAAAATACGAAATGCTAACATCTCAAGGATATGATAAGAGAATAACTATATTCTTCGTCTAGAAAAAATAATCACTAAATGTGATATAGGGTGGTTAAGGTCTCATGTACACTAACCTCAAAAGAAAGAACTAAAATAACCAAAAAAATAAGGAAGAAGTATTAGGAGAGCAAGACCAACTCAGAGTCATAGATGGATGAGAGCATCAATCATGCAGGAAAAACCTCGCGAGAGATGTTAATCGCGTCGTGGTTATTTATTCCCCACAATCAACTTCGCATCTCTACAACTACGGAAGTGTAGACATGATCGTCCAACAACTACATTCCTTGCAACTGGAAACAAAATCAAAAGAGAAAAGAAAAGAAAAAAAATGAAAAACGAAGAAATTTTTGAGCAAGCTCGGGTAATTAAAAATCCCAGCGTTATGTAGAAACGCCACAACTAAAATGGAAATTTCCGAAGAAAATCCCTAAGAGAAAAAATTACTGGATCTCTAGATTTATAACACCGTGATGCAATGCCCATGTGACACATCCTTCCAGTGCGATAATATGACAAGTCATAAAACCACCCTTTCGGAAAAACGGCGTCCCGTAGGTACGATACGTTATGGAATGATGGCACACCATGACACACCTCTGAAATTCAGTTTTCCACTTAAAGATGTCACAAGACTAGCATCACGCCTGTCACAGAACTAGTCCTTAACAAAAAAACAAAATCACGGAAATATTTTTTAACAGGAAAGCGGAAACCTCCAAAAATTCCGTCATGGGAGTGCTATTGCGAGATATTGTTTAAAAAAATACACGGTAAGGGACAGAAATCTACTAAGAAAAAATGTTTAACGTGACCAAAAATGTGTATGTGTGTGTATTTAAAATACATTACGTAACTATACGGAAAAATAACAAGAAAGAAAAAACAAGGCATGACCTTTCCCCCCCCCCCTTTCCTACTGTGGGAAAATTTGGAGAGAAGAAACCCACCTAGACAGAACCAATTGCTAAAAATTTAGCGATAACACACATAGAATACTCAAAATTCCAAAATAGGAACTTATGCTGAACTTAAATCGGAAACACTTTCGCCATGAAAGTACGAAATTATAAACTATGGTATTGCAAACCACATAGAAAGTTGTCAAAAAAATAGTTTTGTCAACAACGGAAAGAGAAAACAACACTATGCCGCAAAAAAAATAACTATCAGTATGTATCAGTACACCAAAATAATCCATAAATTGTCATGTAACAAAAGAACGTGTTTTACTCGTATCAACATACTGTAACGTGTTGATTTTTGGATACGCCACTGGCTTTTGGTAGAATCAGTATTTTTGATTTATTGGCACCAACGCTTGTGAATATGTTACATATATTTTTTGTAGTTTTATTTTTTTATTGATGAACGTAAAGTGTGAGATCAAACAATTTTTTCAATAGTACAAATTCTCCCTTAGACATAATTAATTTCTTTGGTTGATCAGTGTATACAAATAGAACAGCTCGGTTAAACATTTTTTGCGATAGTATTAAAAAGGTGTTTTGCTATTTCAGGATTTATATTGAGAATATAATTGAAATTTTGATATTGATTGAAAGAATCATTAAACAGGTTCTTTGTGCCCCATAGATAATAATTATTATCCTTACGATTTAATGTGTTTTTATTTTTTATTTTGGCACTATCACAAGTACGTAGGCACTTGTTTATTTAATTGAATTTGTTCAATAAAATACTTTTCATTCGTAATTTACTATACCGGGTGTCCCAAATTTTTTTTTTTTAAATAGACATTTTATATTAGAATTTAGAATGGAGGATTACTTTAAACCGAAACATTTATTAATCGACGAGCTAAATTACGAGTTAGAAATTCGTGGTGTTATTTAGGCTAGAGATCAGAATGAGAAACATAAAATTTTAACTAGACTTGTAGAACGCGAACGAAATAGAGTTAATTTAAGATTGTTAGTTGATCCAAATTATGATTTTAATACGGAAAGACGTGAAATTAAAGAAACTCTCAACTCAATTTCGACCCTTATCAATGATTTTGAAGGGAGTACAGTTGATTCGTTGTTTCAAAGAATTAGATCTCGACTTTTATATGTTACGCATAGAATTAATAGAATTCAATTATTGGATCAGGATCCAAATATTGCTATAATCACAGATTTTAAAAATGAATCATATGCTACTAGTTTACATCTAGAAGCTGAATTGTTTTCTCGCATAAAACAACCAGATTCTCCTTTAAATGTTCCCACCGCTAGTGCTAGTTTTGTAAATTCCAATTCTAGTCCTATCCATCCAGTTTCTGCTGGAAACCATAAGACTATTTCAGTTTATAAATGGGGAATAAATTTCGACGGTGACCCAAATAAGTTATTCTCCTTTATAGAACGCGTAGAAGAAATGGCTGAAGCGAGAGGCATAACAAAGGCGGAACTATTCGCAGCAGCGAGTGATCTCTTTTCCGATAAAGTTATATTTTGGTTACGTCAAGTAAAAAATAGTCTAACTGATTGGGACTCCCTAGTTTTAAAACTTAAACATGATTAATGATTGGGAAAGCTGGAAGCTTTTGGTAAGAAATTTTTATAAGTCTGGGTACACAAATGTTGCTCCTTTTTTCATTGAAAAACCTTTTGATAATCGTCCTTACATTTCGATATGTCTTTATGATTTACCAGTAGTAGCACTCCTCGACAGCGGTGCCAATGTTTCGGTGGTAGGTACTTCTAGATGGAACAAAGGTATGGTCGATCTCCCTGTTGTAATCAATAATATCTGTCAGATTGTTCCTGCATTGGTAGTTCTATCCCTTGCGCAATCCTTTATCCTTGGTATAGACTTTTGCAGACTCTTCCAAATTAATGTTAATTTTGAGAATAACTCTTGGAAAATCCATGACAATTTAGGTTTATTTAAATGTTTTAATTGAAATGAACTATTTGGTTAAAGCAGAAGTAGGGTTAATCAATTTAGATGACCTGTCAACAGAAAAAAGGTTGAAGGCAGTGGAAGTAATTGGACAGTTTGAAACACTTTCTAGTGAGGATCGGTTAGGTCGCACTGATAAAATAACTTTATATATAGATACTGGGGATGCAAAACCCTTTAAGCAGCGACAATACCCCTTCTCACCATATTTGTTGAAAATTCTAAATCAAGAATTGGACCAAATGCTATCACTTGGGGTAGTGGAACCTTCAAAAAGTCCCTGGAATAGTCCTGCCCTACTTGTAAAAAAGTCTAGTGGTGAATACCGGTTTTGCTTCGATGGTCGACGACTGAATCAAGTAACTAAGCACGATTGCTACCCTTTACCACGCATTGATCACATCCTTAACTTGCTGAAGGAGGCAAAAAATTTTTCCAGCATAGATCTACGCAAAGCGTTTTGGCAGGTACCCCTTGATGAACAAAGCAAGGAGAAGACGGCTTTCAGCGTACCAGGAAGAGGCCTTTTTCACTTTACGGTCATGCCTTTTGGTTGTTGTAATGGTGCACAGACTCAACAAAGGCTATGCGATGCTTTGTTCGGGCCAAAATACGAAAACAATATTTTTTCATATCTGGACGATTTTCTAATTATTTCCTCTACATTTGAGGAGCATATCCGTTTGTTGTCAGAAGTCTTGGAAATATTAAAACAGACAAAACTTACTATCAACCTGGAAAAATGTGAATTCTTCAAAAAATCCTTAAAATTTCTCGGTTTCGTCATAGATGGGAGGGGACTCAGGACTGATCCCGATAAGGTCGAGTCGATGGTTAACTATCCCCGTCCTACTAATGTCCTGAAGTTAAACGATTTATTGGTATATGTTCTTGGTATAGACGATTTGTTGGAGGGTTTTCTTCTTTAGTTTCTCCTTTAAATTATTTGTTAAGGGGCAAAAAAAGACAACAAGTTATTGTATGGACTCCGGCTGCGGAGGAAGCATTTATAGCCATAAGGAAAGCTTTGGTGGAGGCTCCTATTCTTGCTTCACCGGATTTCACCCCACCTTTCACAATCCATTGTGATGCGAGTGATATAGGTGAAGGAGGCATGTTGACACAACAACAAGGTGAAACCGAGAGCGTTATAGCGTATGCGTCGAGATCACTGTCTCGAGCAGAGCGAAAATATTCTATTACGGAAAGAGAACTTTTGGGATTGCTGTTTTCTTTGGAAAAATTCCGTCCTTATGTAGAAGGAGTCAGATTACGTATGATAACTGACCATTATAATCTCTTATAATTTAATAATATGAAAGATAGCACTGGACGTTTAGCACGGTGGACTTTAAAACTAAAACAATACACGTTTGACCTACAACATCGTCCTGGATCTTCAAACGCCGTTCCAGACGCCTTATCACGTATTCCTTTAACCGAAACAGGAGCCGCAAATAGTGATTGTCTAATTCCCACAGTTTCCCTCATAGAAATTGAAGACATTAATGATGAGTGGTATACTGATTTGAGATATAAAGTTCTAGAAAACCCAGATCTTTACCCCCAATGGAAAGTTGTGGATGGAATGCTGTACAAGTTCGTGCCCAACTATCTTCCTATTAATAGTAACGTATCTGAGTGGAAGCTTTTGAATCCTAGAGCCCAGAGGAACGAGGTTATCTCATCCTGTCATGACCCACCGTCCGCTGGTCACTTAGGTTTTTATAAAACCGCCTCGAAAGTTCAGGAGAACTACTACTGGCCTAAAATGAGGAAATATGTTCTAACTTATGTTAGAAGATGTCTAGTTTGTGAGGCTCAAAAAGCTCCAAACAAGGCCAGAGCAGACCTGATGGGAGCTGAAAAAGAGGTTAGTTATCCTTTTCAAATAATAGCGGTTGATCTCATGGGACCATTTCCTCGATCTCCATCAGGTAATTGTTTTTTGTTCGCTGTTTCTGATTGCTTCACGAAATATACGCTTTTGCACCCCATGGAGGACGCTACAGCAAAATATGTTACAAAGTTTTTAGAAGCACAGGTGTTTCTAGTTTATGGTGTGCCCCAATATACTATTTGTGACAATGGACCACAGTTCGCAGGACACGTTGTTAAAGAATTAGCAGACAAGTATCAAGTGCAAAAGATCTGGTTTACTCCTGTTTATTCACATCAGTGCAACTTCGTCGAAAGAGTAAACCGTACCATAGGTACTGTCTTGAGAAGTTACGTCACGAAACATACTAATTGGGATAAAGAATTGCCTAGCTTTCAATTTCCTCTTAATTCTGCCAAATATGAAGTGCACAATTTTTCTCCATCTTTCCTAGTTTTTAACCGTATTGTCCCGTTGTCAGGAAGGTATTATGGAAAGGGTAGAGATACTAACGGTTGTGAGTTGCTACCTGGTGACAGGGCCAACTATTTGAGCGATCTTTCAGGAATGGCCTCGATTTTTTAAGAAGTTAATAGAAAACTTCACGAGGCTTATGCCAAAAATTGTAAAACGTACAATTTTCGTAAACACGAAATCACATTTCAAACAGGAGATAAGGTTTGGAGGCGCAACAAGATTTTGTCTCTTGCTGCTAATAAATTTGCAGCCATGTTGGCCCCAAAATACCTCTTGTCTGTAGTAGTTAAGAAAATTTCTAGGATAGTTTATTCTCTTGAGAATCTTCATGGTTCTCCTTGTGGAAATTGGCATGTCAAAGATCTTCAGCCTTACTTCGGATCAAATACAGATATTTCGGTAGGTTGAGATTCAGAGGCTAAAATTTAGATTTTTTTTTGTAAATAGACTTATATATTTAGTAATAGTTTTTTTTTATTCGTTTTGGTTCAGATGGGGTAGAACTTTCCCTATTAAGTAATGATCCCGATTATTGTCCTTCCCGATTTTTTCTTTTACTGATTATGACTCCTATTTAGGCGTGTAGTACGCGTAGTTACTAATGACCTCATTGGAACTAGAAAGCGAACAAGTTGAGCATAATAAAAAAAAATATATGAACATCTGTTCAATATTTTTTTTTTGTTCGGAAGGGAGTGGTGTAACGTGTTGATCTTTGGATACGCCACTGGCTTTTGGTAGAATCAGTATTTTTGATTTATTGGTACCTACTAGTTAGGCCACCAAGTGAACTTGTCAGTATAGAGTATTTGTTAGGTTGTGGGAGAGAGACAATTGATCTTATTTCATTGAATAGGAAAGTTTTTGAATCAGCATTTGATAGAAACCAAGAAACGAGGCAGGTTTTGCCTATACCTTGTGGTCATTTTTTTGTTATTTGTTAAAAACCCTAAGTAATTCCAAATTAGTGATTTGTGTGGAATATAACCCTTTTAATAAGGTGAGCTACCTACTTAAGATCCTATCTATTCAAATTTGATTTATCCATCTTTTTTTGTCATCTCAAAATCAGGAATGTTTTTTGGTTATTAAAAAGAGTTTTCTTTTTAGGGTTCTAAGGTAGTTTGAAAATATCTTTTGTTGGCAAAATACGTCTATTCCTCGTTTTGTTTGGTAAGACGTGTGCTTGATTTTGAGTATACACTCCACGCCCAAAACGAAAGAAAAGTAATGTCTTCGTAGTGGAACTCCATTTGGTTGCTACGACAAATGAGGATATGCTAGAGACCAAGAGAGCTTAGAGGAAAATGTTGGAGGACCTATAAGAACGAGAAGGCCATAAATTTCTCTATTTTTTTTTACTTTCCTTAATTCAATTATTACTTTGAGGGAAACTGTATTTTGGAGTTTAAATAACAGAATTTAAATTTAAGTAAATTTCACGATGAACAAATATACAATCATACTATGTAATACAAAAATATTTCTTTTGAAAGTGTAAACTATAGTACTATAGTGTTGAAAAACCACTATAGTAGGTATACTGGGAAATATCTAAGGTTTTATTTACTCACTAATTAAGACCCAATTAACTTTAATTTCTTACTTGAATATTTTAGTATAAACCAATAGAGTATTAACCCCCTTGTTGTAAGTAAATTTCTATACATACTCAAACCTGATTAAAGGTATTATTCAAATAATATTTTTTTTTGTTTGACCTCACCTCTTTACTAAGTTTTTATATTTTGCAATTTAGTAAAATCTATATCTTCTCAAGGACTTGTTTTTGTCTATAAAACAAAAATTGCATGGCGCCGCGGGTAATGTGATATATTCCTTATTCACACCCATAAATGCTCTCCGATGAGCAGCTGCCGTCGCATTTCTAACCTTCAAATTTTCTTACATATACTTAATTAATAGTTAATTTTGATAGAGTTAACAATACCAGGTTATAATACAGGGACGATAAAAATCAAGCGTACACTGAGAACGAAAATGCTACCAAGCAAAAATATAATTTCTCACTACACACAACAAAAGAGATAGGGGACTACTTAAAATTAACTGAGTTCAAAATTTGCCTAAAGCAAGAAATTTCAGAAAACATTTCAGTATAAAGGTTGTTCCAAACTAAACTGATTTCTAAAGGTGCATGACGTAAGAAAATCTCAGAAAGTTTGAAACATTCGCGGGTAAAAATTTTTGGCATTTTTTTCAAAAACCCTAAAACAAAAAAGAGATACGATAAAAAACACAAACATAATACATCAAATGTATTATACACAACATAATAGCAAGGATCCAAAATAATGTACTCTAGATACAACGTCAAGAGAGAACATAAGGCATACGAAAAATAAAAAGATATTAGTGCTTTTGCACAACGGTAAAGATAAATACAAAAGATAGTGTATAGAGGTACTATGACATATACGATAGTAGAAAAGCAAATTCTACTAAATAAAGACACAAAATGCATTTGTGACCTAACACAATTGTTGACAACAACGAGTACAAAATACTTAAGAAATATTTTGATATTAAATCAAAATTAAGATAAAAAGAATAGTCACGTCAAGAAATTTTGATCCAAAAACTTAATATAGAAAAACGGGATAAATCACCAAACTAATCAGAATCACTTTCTGATCTGATTCGCAAATTATAATCATGGCCAGATAAATTCGTATCAACAGAATGTTGATCGGAAAACTCACCATCAGGAAGATTTTCATCTACGTCAAGAAACTGATTTTTTAAATCTGTAACATGCCAATTACCTAAATAATTACCGGAAAGGTCTTTTAAATTATACACTAATTTCGAGATAACCTTGTTGACAATACAAGGTATGTACTTAGGAGCAAATTTAGCTGCAAAATTGTTAGATTTTGATGAAAGTACATAATTCTTTTTCCATAACCTGTCACCAACATGAAATTGCAAATCTCTCTTTCGTAAATTGTAATGTTTTTCATTTTTCTCATATGCATTTCTTAACTTTTTACGAACCTCAACAAAAAGTTTAGGAAGTGTTTGAACATCATTAATTAATTGTAATTTTTCACCAGTGTTAATAATGTTATTCGCGTTTTCAGAAATTGCACCGTAAAAATATCCACTTAACGGAACGTTTCGAGCAAAATTTAGAAAAGCTGGGGAATAACCCGTAACGTCATGTTTAGCGGTTCTAATTGCTTGTGCAACCTTATGTAACGAAGTGTCCCAGTTATTATGAGACGAATTTTCATGAATATAACACCTTAGAGCTGTAACAATTGTCTTATTTGTTCGTTCTGTGTGATTTCCTTGGGGATGATAACGAGTGTTATAAAAATTTTTTTGCACTTTGTACTGTGACATTAGATTCTTAAAATGAGAAGAAGTGAAAACAGTACCATTGTCAACAGAAAAGATTTGTGGAACACCAAAAAGAAGAAAAACTTGATTTTCTATAAACTTCACAACGCCCTTAGCAGTTGCGTGTGGCATTGGATGAACAAGACTTAATTTTGTAAACCAATCGGTAATTACTAAAACAAATCTGTTACCAGATTTTGACTTTGGATATGGATCTATAAGATCAGCAAAAATCCATTGCCAAGGAAAATTAATATCTTTGTATTTACCCATAACACCAGCTTTAGGTAGATTTTGGGATTTACAAGAACTACAAACATAACATTTATTAACATAGCGAGATACATAACTTCTGAGTTTTGGCCAATAATAAATTTCAGAGATACGCGAAATGGTTTTAGATATCCCTAAATGAGCACTTAATTCATTGTCATGAAATAACCTTAATATGACAATTCGGTTGGCAGTAGTCCAATTAGATAGATTACTAGATATCGGATTAGACGAAAACATATGTTTATACAAAACATTATTGTCTACCTTAAATGTGGGATAAAAATCAGGATTATTCGAAACTTTCTCAATCATAGAAGTATACCAAGCATCTGGTTTAAAGATACTTACGTCAATAACAGAAATTTCAGATAAAGAACGAGATAAATCATCACTGACCACCATAGTGGTTCATTTTCTGTGTTTGATTTCTAAATCAAACTGGGAGAGCCTAAGAGAAAGACGTGCTAAGCGACCTGAGGGATTCGAAAGTTTAGAAAGATACTCCAAAGAAGAATGATCTGTCTCAAGAGTAAAATGAGTGCCTTCAGCATAGCCTCGGAATTTTTCAACACCAAAAATAACTCCTAAAAATTCTTTTCTGTTGCACTGTACTTTCTCTCAGTATTATTCAAACTACGACTTGCATAAGCAATAGGGTGTTCGAGACCATCGCATTCCTGATACTGGATTGCACCAAGACCAGTTTCGCTAGCATCAGTTTGAATGATAAAAGGTTTAGAAAAATCAGGACTTGCAAGAATTGGACTAGAAGTAAGACGTTTCTTAACTTCAGTAAAAGCATTTTCCAAGAAAGTCCAAGTCCAAGAAATGGATTGGCCTTTATTTCTGCCATGAAGAAGATCTGTAATTGGAGAACAAATAGTAGAAAAATCCTTAATAAATCGACGATACCAACCAATAAGACCTATGAGACGTTTTATCTCGGTAGTATTCTTTGGAGCTGGATAATTCAAAATAGCAGAGACTTTGTCGTCATCTGTGCGAAGACCATTTTTGTCAACAACAAAACCTAAAAACTTAAAGAGATTCACGACAGTAAGATTGGCTGCATTTAACCTAAGGTACAATTTATTGAGAGTTTCCATATGAAGCTCAAAGGTAGGGGTAGCGATAATAATGTCATCTAAATAACAAAAACAATATGGCCTAAGAGAAGGATCTATAACTATGTCCATTAGACGAGCCATAGTTTTAGGAGCATTAACTAAACCATAGGGAGTTGTAACAAACTCAAAAAGTCCTACACCGTACACAGCGAAAGCATGTTTTCGGTCGGGAAGATTCTGAAAGTGGTATTTGTAGAAAAGCCTTCTTTAAATCAATAGACGTCAAAAATTTTGCGTCTCGTAATTTACTAAGAATAATATCAACTTGCGCAATAGGATATGAATCAGAAACGGTGACCTTGTTCAATTTTCGACCATCAAAACAAACACGATATTCTCCGGATTTCTTGGGGACAAGCCAGAGAGGCAAACTTCACGGGGAGTTGGAGTGCTGAATACCTTTGAGGTTTAACATCTCATCTATTTCATTTACAAGAAGTTTTTGCATGGCCGGAGACAAAGGACATTGACATTGCGCAATTGGCTTTGCATCGCCAGCGTCGATAACATGTTCAACGAAATTAGTTCGACTAGTTCGGTCCGAAGGAGCAAGTGTAGAGAACAAAGCGATAACTTTGTCTAATTCATCTTTTTCAAGTGAAGTGAGACTAGAAACTGACTGAATTGTGTTTATAACACAAATAGAAGACAAAAGAGAGTAAGATGAATCATGAAAATTAATGTCTATTTTAAATAGACTCAAAAAATCCATGCCCAAAATAAGAGGATGATCAATCGAAGGAATAATCAGAAATTTAATTGTTTTTGTAACATTATTTACAGTAACAGGAACGGTAATAAAACTCATAAATCACTGTGGTACACCATCAGCAGTAGTTATACTTATTGAAGCATCATATTCAATAGGTACATGAAGAGAATTAATAAGCGAAAACCCTGGGTTTCCAAGAATAGTAGAATTGCTTCCGGTAACAACCATTGCAACAACATCAGTATTTAAAACCTTGATAGTCATATAAGGACGATTATCATTTGGTTTCTTAACAAGCAAAGGACAAATATCGGTAGGCACTGAATTGACAATATTTTCAGACAAAGAATGATCCACAGGAGTGGGTAATATAGGTAACACAGGCACATATAAATCAATACTACAAACATTAGATAATTAATCATCCGGTACAGGGTTGACAAGTGAAACGGTACAAGAAGATAATTGTTTGTCAAGATTTACAGAACGATAACATGAAGACGATAAGAAATCTCAGACAAAACTAAGATAAGCTTGCCATTCAGTAGCCGAAGGAGAAAAAGTTAATTTTGACTTGTTGACGGTTTGCTGGATTTGCGTTTTGAAATTTCTGACTTTACTTCCGAAGTGGTTTGTGTTGGACTGGAGACTGTCGTCAGATTCACAGGAACAGTCCGAACCTCGTTTTTTGGATTGCAAGAACTACAATTTGGTTTTGTAGTGTTTTTAGCACCACAACCATAACAAAAAATAGACTTAGGAGAACGACATTTCGTAAAAATATGCCAGTTCTACTACAATTCCAACATAAACTAGAAGACAAAACGGAAACATCAACGGAACTTTTTCTTTTAGAAGAAGAATTTGGTGAAACATAAAGACAAGCCAAATCAGGTTTAAGTAGACAATTTTGCGAAGAAGGTGGTCGGTAACGACCAGACCAAACTCTGGATTCTTCAACTCTTTTACAAAGCTCGGTAAGTTCATCAACAGTATTGGGACAATGTAATGCCAAAGCAAAAACAAAAAATGGTAAAAGATGTCTACGAATCTTTGCAACACGATATTTTTCATCTACAAAATTCGTTAAACGATTAAAAAGACCTATCATAGAAGAAATATAAATAGTAACGGGCTCATTCTCACCCATAGTTCGATTTAAAATCTCTAATTCTAAATCTGTTTCATAACTATACGGAAGAAAATCTGCTTTTAATTTAGCAACAATATCAGACCAAGTACTGAATTTACTACGATTATCAAGAAACCATGTAAAACCACTGCCTCGAAAGAAGACTGCAAAAATAATTCGGTATCAGAAATACCTCTAGAAACCCTAAGTAATTCAACCTTTTCTAAAAAAAGATGGAGTGATTCATTCTTTCCAGAGAATGAAATATTTCACTTCTATACTGGATCACGATGAGACTGTGGGACTGAAGGAGAAGACAAAAAAGACGAAGCAAGTGGAACATGATTATTATGTGACTCTTCACTATCACCTGAAATAAAAGGAGTAGTTTCCATATCAAAATCAGATTCAAGTAAAAGTACATCCCTATTCAATGAATTTTTAACTTGAAATTGTTGATCATCATCTGGGTCAATATCTAATCTATTTAGTCTATTAGTTAAATGAGTTAACCTGGAATTTATTCTGCTAAAAACAGGTTCACGCTTATTTCCATTGAAATTACGTATTACTTCACTTAGGTCTTGAATAGTGTTACGAATCTCTAAATGATCCTCCTCAAAAGTGTGAGTATTTATTGGTAATGAAAAACTACAGTTAGCTTTTTCACGAGCCAATAAACCATTAGGAAGCCTACGTTTTTCCTCAACAATATCAGGTATAGTTTCATATCTGATTTTAATTTCATATGAAGGTTCATATCATTTCAAATGACTTGCCTGCATTTTATTTTCGAATGAAAATTTTTAAAATTGCTAACCAAAAAGCTAAATAAATTCTACTTAAAATATATTTAAGAAAAATAAAGAAGTTCATTTTAAAAGGAAATCAAGAAAAAAACAAAAAACAAAATTATTCAAAGTATTACTTTTGAATAACCCTGTATGTTAAATGCTTTAACAAAATTATTGAAAGTCTGAAAGAACAATCAATTTTAAATACAATATTAAAAGTTAATTGCAACGAAACGTGTTGAGAATCCAACAAGCAATTAACCTTGACTAAGAAAAAAAACTAGAAGAACCGAAAAAGCAACCAACAACTATTAACAGAATGAAAAAAGGAAATTTGCCTGAAAAAGATATTCCAAAAAGCAAATTTCGCAGTATTCGTATTAGATAAAAATTTATATTGAATGTTTTAATAACAACGAAATTTTATATCTCGATGTCACAGAACCCCAATATCAGTAAAAAAATAGTACAAGGGCGCCAAATTTGTCACAACCTAAATACCCGGCCTTGGGACTCTGCTCAGGTAGTAAATTCGGCCTTAGTTACACTATTTTTTATTACCTCAATTGGGATAAGGTGAATCAACAAACAAAATTTCGGGCCAAATGAATTTATTTGACACACAATAATAAATTTACTTAAACCGTATATTCTCAATACAAATACGAATAAATATCAGTTATATAGTAAAAATGTCCAACTCAATATTTTATATAAATCAAAAATAAGTTAAGGACTTATCTTTGGGAAGACTCGGGACGTACAGCTCGCAGCAGTATTCGAGGGGTCTTCAGCCGTGGTTGTCTGAACTGTAGAACTGTAGAACGATGTGGTCCGTTGAGTGGATCTTGTAGAGTCCGTAAAGGTCTGTAGAGGTCGGTACAGTAAGGTCTGAAGCGGTCCTTAAAGGCTGCAAAGCAGCGAAAAAAATTGAAAATCACGCACAGTGTATTATTAAAAAGGAGAATGCTGAATAACTTCTCAGCGAAGAATGAACGAAAGAGCGAGTTCCACTTCAATCATAGTTTAAGTAGCCATTTAATGATGGTAAAAACGATCACCGATGTGTTCCTAATATTTGAAATAATAGGATTTGGAATTAGAGGTGGGAGTAGCCGACGAATAAGTAACGCTCCAAAATAATTTATGAAAATAGTAACATGTCTCAGCGACATGTTACACCCTCTGACTGTGGATGCAACGCTGTTGTCCTGGTTCTTTTCATTCCCAGCTTGTCATAAAATTTCCTGGAATACCTGGCTTTCGAAGTTTCTTCCTTGATCGCTATGGACTTCCAAGGGCACTCCATATCGGCTGATAAATTCTTTCACCAGTACATCTGCGACAGTTGTGGTCGCTTGATTCGGGATCGCATAAATTTCCACCCATTTTGTGAAATAATCCCGGATGTATTTACCATAATTTTCAGTCGTCGGAAATGGTCCAACGATATCTAAAGCAATACTTTCGAAAGGGCTGCCAACATTGTATTGTTTCATGTGTGCCTTTATTTTGCGAGGTGGTCCATTACTCCTAGCACAAGTTGAATATTTCTTACAGCAGTCCTTCACATCGTCGAGGCTGTTCATCCAATAAAATCTTTCACGGACTCGCTGACGTGTTCTCTTCCCTCCCAGATGACCTCCCGATGAACTGTCGTGTAACTACTCTCATTCTCGGGATAACTAACTGTCTTTTCATCTCGGAACCATCATCGTTTTCAAGGACTCTTTTCAACAGCCCTTCTTCCAGGACAAATGAATCCCACTGAGCCCAATATACTATGAGTGTAGGTGAAAATCTTGACACTTCTTGCCAGATAGATCGCCGATTTTCTTCGTTCAATTGATGAGTCTTCTACAAGTGAGGATCATTCTCCTGATCTTCTCTGATCCTGGTGGGTGACCATTCTTCGTTGACTACTGTAGTTTTTGAAACTGCAGCTTTCCTAAATTCCGCCTTTTTGTAGTGGGAACAGTCTATTGGGCACGGCCGTCTGGACAGGGAGTCGGCATTTCGATGACTCACATCATCTCGATGTTCGCCCCTGTCTGGTTTTCCCCGTGACTGGAGTTCTTGGGTTGCAGGACTCCTGGGGCGGTTAGACGGGCTGCGTACGTGCTCTAGTTCATCAAACTTTCGGAATTTAACTTGTTGTGTGCCACACCTTTCAACAAATTGACGATGTGGTCAAGTCTGTCATCGTCACCTTCTTCCTGCATGGTCCTACTTTTGTTGTACAGCGAATCCTTTATGGCTGCTTTGCATTTAAGAGGTTTTTGGTTTGCAGGAGTCGTAGGACGCTTACACGAACTGCGTAACACCATTTTATTTAACAGGGTATCATAATATGCGAAATAAGTCGTATGCTAATATTTGTTCTGTCTTCTAGTTACAAAAATATCTCAATATAAACCGCCTGTTTCCTACGCTCCTGATAAAACGATTTCGTTGACAGCTCTTATTCTTCTATTTCCAATCTACACATTGGATATGTAAGTACCCTTAAAATATTCCTTTTTATTTGTGAGAGAAATCATATCCATTAAATTTCAACGTAAAACGATAATTCCCTCATGGTCAACGGGAAAATATAACGGTCACATGGCAATAACCAGTGTGTTAGAGAAAGACAATAGTGAGATAGATAACCAAAAGTTAGCGTAGATTACTGTACCAGACGAATGCGAATCACGCGTGCGCCTATTGATGATGTTTAACTGTACAATCTGGGTACTTCACTAAACGTTTGTTTGCGAATGAGTAACGATCTTTTGTAAATCTTATAAAATGAGTATGCAAGTACACCATAAAGTGCAAATTGTAAAATGGTACTATCAGGGTAATTCATATCGAGAAATAGCAGAAAATTTGTTTATTGTTGCATTCGAAAATGCCCAACCAATTAGCAAGAAACAAGTGAGAACGATTATAAAAATTTTTGAAGAGCATGGACGTGTCAATCCTACTAAACATGGACCGCGTACAGAAAATCTTCATACCCAACCCGAAAAAGAAGAAAGAGATATTTTAATTTGTGCCAGTGTGGAAAATAATCCCCTACAATCGTCCACTCATTTAGCAAAGGATTTTGATGTTGATCCGAAAACGATTCGGACTGTATTGAGAAAAATGGTTATCATAGTTTTAAACTCAAAAAGAGCCATGAAATTTTTGCAGACGATCAATTTCGTAGAATGGAATTTTGTGAAGTAGTTATGGAAAAAATACAATTGGACGCAAACTTTTCGAAAAATATTTTATTCACAGATGAATCGACTTTTCCCATACACGGTGCACATAATTCATCCGTTATTCGATATTGGTCCAGGACAAATCTACACAAACACTACAATATTAGAACTCAATATCCCCAAAAGTTAAATGTTTGGGCTGGAATATTAGGTGAACACTTAATTGGACCATTTTTTATTGACGGCAATTTAACCGGACAAAAATATTTGGACATGCTGGAAAATAAAATTACTCCTGCCATTATACAATTAGATGTCAACGTCAATGATATTTGGTACCAACATGATGCTTGTGCATCACATAATTATCGACTAGCAATACATTTTTTAAATACACAATTTCCCAATAGGATAATCTCCACGAATGGTAACATTAGATGGCCTGCCAGATCTCCAGATTTGGTTCCCACCGAGTTCTTTTTCTGGGGTTATGTGAAATCGAGAATTTATCGATTCCAAGAAAACAGAGCCACTTCTATGAATGAACTAAGGGAACAAATTTTGCAAATTTGTACGGAAATAACACCTGAAATGCTCATACTTGTTCGTCAAGAATTTTATAACCGTCTCGGTTACTATTTAGCTCAAAACGGGGGTTAATTCAAACATTTGATTCTAGTTCATTAAAGAATTAAGAAGTTTTATTTTTATATTTTATTATATTTATTTATTTATTACCTATCAGAATATCACTTTTTTTTAAAAATAGTAGCCATTTTCATTAGAATTCGATATTATGTTTATTATCGAATATGTTTTTTAATTTGTACTGTGTGTTTACACAGAGAATTCGTTTCTCATTTGAATACAAACGAAAAAGATACAAAAAAATTTTTTACTTACACATTGGAACCGCAGATGTTCCGAGACCAATTTGACGTTGCCAAATCTGAAAAAAAGTAAAGGTTTTAACCACTTTCAAACTGAAAACTAGAACAATTTCCAGCATTACAATAACGACAACAACGAATAGATGGAATTAATTATATCTTGATCTGTTACGACCTCTTGAATTATCATAATTAAAAGATTCTTATATATATATATATATATATAGTTTATTATAGCCTTTGAAAATGAAGACAATGCTCTTCGAAAGCTTGGGTAATGTACTATTTGATTCACTTTATCTCTAACCTGTAAAGTTTTTTTGGCTGCTATCCCCACGAGTTTGAGGGTTTTTTTAACAAAGACCACTCTTTGAAGTTTTATTTTATATATATATATATATATATATATATATATCGATTCCTTTCCTACGACATTCGATAAAGGAAAATGCATATCAATTACTTACTATATTTGAATTCTTTTATTTCATATTTACTAGTGTAGAAATTTTTGTGAAAAATTACCTTAAAAAAGTTGTAATATCTACGTGAAATTCGAAATATGAGTGTTCATACCATTATAAAAAAACACAGCAACTTCCCATCGATAATGCAAACCGACGTAAAAAAACATCAAAGTTGAACTTTTTTTTTAAGTTCCGATTCCGAAGGCTCCTCCCCCCCAATGGATTTAAAACTTCAAAAAGAATTTTGATTCCGATTTCGATGAAATTTTGCATAGGGTGGTTTTTTATACGGGGATTCCAATAAATGTGTCAGTTGTACGTGGAAAAATTATTTCGGGTGGTATATTGACAAAAATTTACGAAAATGGAATGTTCCAGAAAACTGTACATCAGATTTTGCTCATTCACGAACTTAATCTCAGTTTTTACATTATAAACCTACATAAAAAATTTAATTAAAAAATTCGGTCGCGTTTTTTAGTTATTGTGTTGACAGACATACCGACAATTTTTGAAAATAGGTTTTTTGGACTCAGGAACACGTAAAACGTGTAGATCCATGCGAATCTCGTAACGTCAAAATGATTCCATTACAATACTTCCCTTATTATATATATATATATATATATATATATATATATATATATATATATATATATTATATATATATATATATATATATTACATATAATATACATAAGATATACATAAGGTGAAGTAAAAATTAGTCATAATTCTACGTTAAATCACTTTAATAAATAGTTTTATACTACATAGGCAATAAAAAGTTAATCTATTATGTATGTTTTAGCTTATCTTTCCTGCTTTCCTTCTGAAATATACATTGTTGGACATAATACATAATTTTTTCTTATTGTAATTTTTTTGTTAAAATGCTACAAAAACATAATTCCGGCGGCTTTTGTTAATTGTAAGTAATTACAGTTTTAGAAATGAAGTTTATTTTAGCCTTTAGTAACTCATTTTTATTACTAAAATGTGAGAAAAATTAAAAACATATTTGCGTTAGGTTTTGTTTAATATGACGCACTATATTTTTGTAATAGACGTTGATTCTACTTGTTAATCTCTAAGATTTATTATTAATTCGTTTTTAACCATAACATCTGAAATTATGTCTACATAGTTTCAACTAAAGCTTACAAAAAATTATTTCCGTGGTTTCTATAAAGTAACATTATATATTACGAAAAAGAGAAGGTATTTGCGATAATCATAAATTACACAAGTTGTATTTGTTAAGATTATTCAACGACCGTAATAACGTAAGTGAAGCAAATAAATATGTATCTATTATAATTGGTAATTTCGAGTCTCGCAAAATTCACTAAATTGCTTACATATGTACTTCTTCGATCTTACGGTATTATCGGAAACGTTTTCTTTTACTTCCTTTGCAGTCTGCTTCAGATTTTAATTACCAAATCTATTTGCCGCAGGAGGATTCATTTTAATTACTATCTAGGACTGACGTTTATGACATGTCGCTGTCACATCATTGTAGGCAACTACACATATTTATTTTGGTTTGTTAATCAACCAATTAACTGCCGAAATACAAAATCGAAAACACACTGATTTTCGATTATTAACACGCATTTATCCACCAATCAGTATCTTGCGTTTGTTCTGTCGTTGAATAATCACTCATTAATAGGAACTAACAAAATTATCGTGATAAACTCCCATTGCTATAAGCATCGTAAACAAAAAGGAGCCTTCAAATTGGTTGAGAATAAATTTATGAAATTTTCACTTTGACACTATCTTCAATAACTAATACAAATTACCTACTTACCTAAAACTTACACATTTTATCAGCAGCCACAAAGAAGTTCTACTGATAGTAAACTCAAGTAAAACTTTGTGCACTTTGTGAAGAGTACATAGAAAACAATGACTAGGTATACTTCAATATTCAACTATTTTCCCCTTAACACTACTAAAAGTAATTCTAGCTTAAATACTCATGCTATAAGTAAACTGACAGAAATTTCGTGTAATTAATTTTAGTATCTTATTATTTAATTCTATCAAACTTACATTTTAAAGTAGGAACCCTTTTCTCCAGGATGTTGAAATTGTAAATGATATCCCGAATCCTTGGCAGTTCTCCAAATTTTAGCGAATTGACTATGATAATTTTTGCTTTTACAAGTTTTTTTATAAAATATGGTTTTAGATCACATAAAACACACAACACTCACCTATAAAGTAGCTAAACGTCTTAAAATATTCAAAATCAAGAATATTCAACAAATAAACAACCAGAAACATAGCCCTCAAATGTCAAATTAAAAAGTGGCTATCGGCAAACAAGATAGACTTTGGTTTCTTCTAATGTCAATGTTCCAACTTCAGGTGGCTTCAACTTTCGTGAAACGAAGTCTACTTGAGAATATGAGAGAGAGAGAGCGAGAGAGAGAGAGAGAGAGAGAGAAATACATTTTTCCAGGAATTTATGGAAAAGAGAAATGATTCTATGTAGTTGCTAGCATAGAAATATTTTATAATCATTGACTAGTGTCTGAAAAGTGTTGGAAATTAGTAAACAAAACAAAAAATATATAATATTCATCTAAATTCACCTTCAAAGTAAGTCTTTTCCGAAATAATATATTTTATCCAACGAATAATCCATTCATCAAAACATTTTTTCGCATTTTCAGTAATTGACTTCAGTTTTCGTCACGAATTCCCTTTTACGTCTTTGATCGTTTAAAAACTGGTGCCTTGAAATGGTAATTAGAGTTTTAGGAAGAAAAAAAAACCGACACCACCTTATGATGGTGCAAAATTCAGTTTCCTTCTCACAAATTTGAGTTTTTTCGATAAATTTATTCTTTCATATTCCGCATAATCATAAAATAATATGTTTAATTTACTGACGCCTCCACGCAAGAATTTCGACTGCACTACGATAATCTGAAAAATAAACATTACCTTCATCTTTGTTAAACTTTGACATGATTTTTTGGTTTTGGCTCAGTTCGAAAGCACCGAAACTTTTCACAACCTGGTACAGGTTGGCAAATTAATTTTGGCAGTCGGAAGTTTGGCAACGTCCGATACACCGTAGCAAAGACGTATGCGGATTGCAAGGGCTCATTTCGCTGGCAGAATTCGTAAGCTTCGTTTCGATCGGGGTTGTGCAATACTAACTTGTTATGGCGACTCCAGAATGTAAAGTTGTTCATAAAAAGTTCAGTGAGCAGTGTCGTGAAATAATTATGAACGTTTTAAATTTCATGACCGAAGGGGCAAACAATGGCAAGCCGACAATTCCATTAACAAAGGTACGTTTTAATTATTGCAATAAAAATTTTATACCAAAGTAATTATTTAACAAATTTACACTCGATAAATCATTTTTAAATAGATTTTCTTACATAAAATATCTATTTGTAAAACGATTTAAAAAAGTGACAGTGAGACATTTGTCAATTTTATGACCTCATGTGTCAATTTTATGCACTCATGTGTCAATTTTATGCACCGTTATGTCATCATGACAAACAAATCGACGCCATTTTTAGTCCATTTAGAGCAACCTAAATGAGACATTTTTTGGTTTTTGCATGCCTGCGGCTCATGCGTCAATTTTTCCATTCGTGTAAAAAAGCACCACTTTGTGCACTTGTTGCATAAAATAAATTCTGTTTCTGACGACAGGAGTATATAAAAGGGCACATGTTTATTTTGTGTAATATACCTATTTAAATGTAAGGTTTTTTAGCTTATAATTATTATACTCATTTCAAACCTATCTCTATTACGTTTCGGTTTTATTATTTGTTTTCAACCATCTTCCGATTTCAGTTACAATAGCGATTTGGTCATATTAAAATATGTTTGAACTAAAATGTGTAGATCGTTTGAAACAACTAATGAACTGAAACGTAATATAGTATTTTAGAATTTAATACTTCTTTTAAATGGCCGAAAACCACGACAAAAATTTTTATTTCAAAGAACGGTCACTGAAAACAAATTTAAGTACTTCCTCATTTTATTTGTATAAAAATACACATGAGTAAAACTTTTAATACAACTTTTATATCGACTTATTTTATTGTCATGTCATTGAACGAGTTTCTGCTGCTACGAAAGTTAGCCAAAGATCGCTTTCCCGTATTAAAAAAGAAGCTCTGGCAGGAAGTAATGCTGACACTGATGTGCCTACTAAAAAACAAAGAACGTCCAGTATCCGTATGGATCAATTCGACAAAACTGTGCTAAGAAGGTGCATAATAAAGTATCACATATCCGAGAAAAAAATACCCACGTTAAGAAATGTACACAAAACCTTTGCAGATAGTAATGGGTTCGCAGGAAGTCGCGAATCTCTGCGGAAACAAATACATTCTTTGGGTTTTCGTTTCACCAACGTGAAAAAGACCTGAAGTTTGTTAATGGAACGTCACGAAATCAGACATTTACGCCTACTTTATTTAAGAAACATAAAAAAGTGCAGAGAACAGAACAAACCTATCATGGATGTAACATACATTCATTCATGTCACACGCACATTAAAGGATGGAGCGACAAGAGTAACGAGGGATTAAGAAAACCCGTTTCTAAAGGGTCATCATTGTGCATGCAGGTAGTGAAAATGGTTTTGTACCTAATGCTGGTATTATGTGAAACTCCCAGTCAAAAACAGGAGATTATCATTATGAAATAGCGTACGAAAATTATGAGAAGTGGGTACAAGAAAAATTTATTCCAAACCTACCAAATAACGCTGTTGTGGTAATTGATAACGCCCCATATCACAATGTTCTAAATGAAAAATTACCTACGACTGCTTGGACTAAACAACAATTTAAAAACTGGCTTTCTGAAAGAAACATATAATATAGTGAACAATTGTTAGAAAAAGGTTCTTTATAAAACCTATATTGATGAATTGTTTATTCGACATGGATTGCAAGTTTTAAGGCTACCCCCTTATCACCCGGACTTAAATCCGATCGAAAGTGTTTGGGCGGCACTTCAACAATATGTGGCCAATCGAAATGTTACCTTCAATTTTACAAAGGTTTAATAATTCTGTAATGAATTTTTTGACACATTTTCTGCAAATGATTGGAAAGTTGGATGAGACCATGTTAAAATGATTGAAGATGAATGTATGAACAATGAACCACTTTTAGATACTGTTGTAGAAAATATTATTATTAATAGGGCAGAAGACGGAGATAGCGAGGATGACGAAGTTGCTATAGAAAGTGATTTTGAAGAATCATTTGTAGATGCACATCATTATTTTACTGTACATCTAAAACATATTTTTCACTATAGTGTTTGTTTGTAGGTGGTATGACTGAATACATTAAACGCAACAAATGTAAATTGTTGTTATAAAATAGTAGATATTAGAGACGAATTCCACTAGAGTAATATAATATTTGTAGCACATCTGTACATAGTTCTAAATAAACAATAATTGACGGCACCCAGAACCAAGATTTATTTGTTTTGCCAGTACTAACTCTGTAAAAAGTATGAAGGGATGTTCTAATTTCATAGTAAATATTTGCAAAAAACCCAAAAATTTACATCTGAAAGTAGAAATATCTACCTCAAAAAAGCTTTAATATTTTATTTATATTATTAGTATACTTATTAGACCATTGCTAAAGACGATTTCACGATTTCCCCAATTTGTTTTTCAAATTTTATGTATAAACGTGAATTTTTACATTATTATCTACTACATATTATTAAGAATAACAATTTTAGAAAGCTTAACAGGTAGGTATGTCATTAACTATTTATTACTACGAACAGATAGGAAAAATTGTTGGTCATTGTTAAATTTAGAAAGTCGTTTAACAATCCTTATCATATTGAATGCTTTATCTACAAAATCAACCTGACTTCCAATTTATATACAAATAAACCTCAATGGCGAATATTATGAAGGGACCACTTGAAAGACATTAATTGGAAGTAAAGGTGAAAGTTTATGTCTCTTGGAATCTATTTATTACTTACATTCCATAAAATAATAAAGGGTAATTAAAGAATCCCCCGTATGGTTTTTTAAGCAATAAATAATGATGTCTGTACAAAAAAACCCAATTTTCGTAGAAAAATCTAATGGTTTTCATTTCCTTATTCATTTAATTAATAATAAAAAACACATTAATCCTATTTTGTTTTGTTAACTCGAATTTATGTAGCATTATACATGTGCCACAATTTATTATTTTTAAATCCAAATTGTGTTACCCTCGTACATACGAGCACCCTCACATCCTTTAAAACTTTGCATGCGGAATGTACGTCGCCTGCTCTTCCCGGTAACTGCGTTCACAACGTTGCCAAGTTGTATGGCTTTCTCGCGCATCGTCAACAAAATTAATTTGCCAACCTATACTTCGCTGACTATATGTATTTGCTGAATAGAGTAAGATCTCTTGCCTGTTTAAATTGACTGGCATTATAAATTTTTGAAAACTGCGAGTATATTTAAATTTTAGATATAAGTGGACAAAATTAGTTTTCATGTACCAGAAAAATAATCAACAGGAAGTAAGTGGATCAAACGCTTGTTATCTTTGCATGACTAATTTAATGAATGAATTGCGGAGTAGCAAAGCAGATTACGTAGATGGAGATCTTGACAATTTAGGACAGAATTATACAGAATTCTTAACAAACAAAGTAGGAGTAGATTATGGAAGTGAGTATCTAAATTATTTTGATCCGTATATCTTTACTGGTTTAAAATATATTTTATTGTGTCATAGTTATCTCATATTCCACTAGATTATAGTCGTTTTACGTTGGAAGCGATAGGATTGCTCATGATAATTGAATCCTGAGACATGTATTACCAAACAGAAATATTGTTTTTGAAAAAATGTTTGATTTAATTATTACAAAGAACTATGGTCACAAGTTTACATGAATTCTAAGCAGTATTATATAATATGGTGCCGGTGCAGCGAAGTATGGCCTTGTAACTCCTCTGTCCTTAAGCGGCGAAAATAACGGAGTGGTTTTCGCGAACTGCCTCCATGGTTATTTCTTCGATGATTTTGGCATTTTCTTCCTTGATTTTTCGCACCTTTATCTAATTACGTAGAAGGTTACGACGATACCTCCAATGATTTAGATTGTTGGAAATATTGATAGAATTCGTATTTCGTGTGTATTATGCTGTTCTTCTATCGGTGTTAATTGATTTGCGATTCTATAGATTTCGTATAACTCATCAAATTTTATTTCTGATATATTCGGCGTTTGATAGTTTCTTCTAATTTTAATTTGCTCTAATAAAATCTTTAGTAAAATTAATGGCTTGCCTTCTCTAATTCCTTTGACTCTGGAGAATTTTAATTCCTTCGTGGAGATTTCGCATCCATCTGGTATATCAATAAGGGTTGGTTTTGCTACTTCGAATATTCTGTTGCTCCGGCAGTTTGATTTTATTTCTACTTGTTTTCCAGGAATTATTGGAACTTCGTTAGCTGTTATATGCTCGATCAAAGGATTTTGGATATGGACCTCAGTGGCGTAGCAGCTGTCCGGTAGTTTTCCACTTCTTATCAGTTCGTCGCTACAGTTATCAGTGGGGATTGTTTCTTGGGTAGAATAGTAAATCTCCTCCAGTTTTTCGCATTCTTGGTTTCCAAGCTGGATATCTTCTTCGTTACGTACCAAGTAAGGGTGTGAAGGGACAACTATTTTATTAACTTGGATAATAGGGTAAATATGATAAAAGTCTAAGGATTTAGTTTCCAGAATAGAAATATGGACAGCAAAGATTAGTTTTCATTCGGTAAAGGTTGCTTGCGTTCCGAGAAAGGTGTAGTATGTTAAGACATTCTTGAATCTGTGAATCTTATTTTTATCATAAATGCTATGTAGATGTTCTGTCATGTCAAGAATTTCCTCACTTGATATCATGGATGGGTGAAGAATATTCAGTTTTGAAATTAATAAGGTATTCTCAAGATTTTCTACGAATATTGCTAAATTTTTTTTGACAATCGAGATTGATTTGGTTAATTGTTCCTTGAAAGGTTATATATTTGCTTAGAGAAGCTCTTTTATTAAATATTGCGGCTTCAAATTTTACTAGATTACTGTTGGGAAGTTTTTTATTTTGTAATAGAATTGTTACTGATCGATTAGTTTCTTAAATATTGTTACGTATTTATTATTTCTAAAATTATTAGAAATCCTTGATAAAATTGGAGCGCAAGAAAAATTCACTGCCTTTATACCATATACATCACAATAACATTTCTTTCGCATCAAAATTTTCCTTCTGCCAGAAATGAATACTTGCACAAAAATCAAATTCAACTGACAAAAGTCGGATATATTTATTTTCTCTCTTAAGTTGGTGCTGTTCATGTATGCATTTATGTTATCATCAGCAACTCTGGAATATCATTGTTTGAAAACAATTTAGCTTTTTACAAAAATATTAATAAAACAAAGTTGATTTATTAATACTACTGCAATAGCAAGTGGCATGTAATTTAACTATAACATATTATATATACGAGTATATATATATATATATAATATTTTTTTAACTATTATACAAGTATCGCATAATAAAATTGAATCTTTTATAAAACAATTTTATTGTATGTTTATGAACATTGTTATTTTATAGCACTTATAAAATATATTATATAAACAAAATGTTTTATGAATTGTTCCCATTTTGTGTTTATAGATATTTTATAAACATTTTGAGAACGTTTCGGAGGCTAACATTGTGTTATAATATTTTTCGCCAAAACATTTCTACGACTATTATAAAATAGCAAATTGTTAGTTGGGAGATATTATAGGCAACCGCTTAATTGGTGCGTACATCCTTAATGATCTTTCAAACGGACAGTTTTATTTACAAATTTTGCAGGATATTCTGCCAATTTTATTAGAGGATGTACCTTTACAAAAGCGCCAATGTATGTGGCTTATACACGATGGAGCATCCCCTCACCTCCAGCGAATTAAGGGTTACTGCCCGAAAAGTCACTTTTTAAAAAGATACTTTATTGACAATACAACTACACAACTTAAACACAAAATACACTATATCCAATTAATCGAACTTATATACTAAAATAAATGCAGCTATAGGCTCAAAATATGCAATTCTGCAGAATCATCAATTGTTGTACAAACATGGATCAGCGTTCGTGAATTATACCGGAAGCTCGAAGGTTAATACATTGCATGAACCATGGGTCAGCGAACTGTAACTTCTCCATACCCTGTAGAAGGGACGAACAAAGCTGATGGTGATGATGGCACATCCTGATGAACCTCTGGTTCTTCTGGAGTTTCACGTTGACGTCCTCGAAGTTTATATAACCCCAGTGTTATACAAATGGTTACGATGATGTAGATTGGAGTTATCCAGAAGTGTGTGGGGTCTGTCTTTTGCTGAGTGGTAGTTATTGATTGTAGTCGTTCTTCTTCCCTGGTAAGGAGGGGGAGTTGGTCCAACTGGATTTTCCTAATTATCAACGGTTTGGTCTTGGCTATCTGAGTCTGTGGGGAGGTTTTGATTCTTGGCAGGGCTAAAGCTTCTTCTCGTGTTACCGATTTTGTGTTTACAAATGCTTCTGTATTTGTTCTGAAGTGACATCCTGGAGGAAGTTCGATGAGGTATGTTCCTTGAAGCACCATAATTTTTGAAGTGGAACACTGTGTAGAAATCTTTGTAGCCTAGGGAAAAATGGCTATATAATGGGCTTCTGACATCTCTTGAATGAATGTGAAGTTAATTGAGATAGGTAGATGTTCGCAACGGGCTTCTTCGTTGGTGAGCTTCAGGATTTCGTTAACACAATCACAGCTTTCTTGAAGTAGCTGTTCTACACATAGGTATTCTATGCCTATTGGTTCACAGGGTGTTTCCATATATTGGTAAAGGTTTTCATTAGAGGCTAGGTAAGGACCGGGTGGAATGATTATTGTTTGGTTATGTGTGGGGGTTGAAAATAGATGAAAATATGAGAACGGATCAGGGTAGAAGACTGGAAAGTGGATGACGAATACCAATGTGTGATTGGTGTAATAACCGTCAACTCTGAGAATGTTGAAGTATTTCGTGAAATCTTCTTGAACATATGGCAATTGTTCGGACGAGTGATGTTCATGCATTTTCTCTACTGCCCATTTCAATTCTTCTGGGCTGATTAGGCTGCTATGAATGACATTTAATCTTGCAAATGTAATGGCCGCTTCTAAGTCCGTGAGAAGCTGTAGGATAGTCTGAAGAGTTAGGTTGAGCTGGTCTAATATGTTTCGTACTTCCATGTAGTTATTGAACTCAAATACAAATTTGTTCATATCAGTGCTGATTTTGTTTATCTCAAAAGCAATGTTTTCTTGGTTGTGTGTAATGAGTGTCACTGTAGTATTACAGTTAGCCATGATTAGTTTGTTTACACTCGTATGCCTGTCAATTTCTGATATAATGTTGTTTTGGCTAGTCTCAAGTGAGGCGATGGCCTTGTCGTATCTTTCGGCATCTTCTTGATCCAAATTACCTGATATTACTTTGATTATGTTTTCCAAACCATTAATTAATCCTCTCTTCAGTTTATACTCTGGATAGACGCTGTGGAGTTTCTGCTTAACAGCGATTAGTAGGTATTGCAGACTCTGGTCGAAATTTTGAAGCTGATCGAAGTAAGGTTGTGTTAGTCCTTCTTGAATTTCTGATGTTACTGTTCGATATTGTTTTTCAAGTGCATATATTTCTTCAGCTAATGGTCTCAGGTGAAAATAGTGGATGAAGTCGTGTTTACTAGTTCGAATTCTTGCTAGTCCCAGCTTGAGGGGTAGAATTTCTGGGTTGTCCTTGAGATCCTGGATCAGGACTTCTTCGGCTACTACGTATGTACATCTGTAATATAGGGTTCACATTAGATTTGTTTGGCTGGTATTTGACATTTTTCATGTGTATAGTTGTATTTTGAGTATCAACAGTGACTTCGTTGTCTTTTGTAACGATTTTAGGAGAAAATCTTAGAAGTAATTTATTTCTTTTGACTATCTTTTTGGTATAAATTTTAGTAGAAGGTTTGTAGGATATAGGAGTTTGTCGTTTCTCATTCCCTTTTTCTATGGCTTTTTCTTTGATGTCTTGAATTCTCTTGTTGATTTCTTTATATATTTCTTTGGTTTTTTCCCGATGGCCTTGTGTATAGTTATTTAACAAAGCTCTATCGATGTCAATGTCAAAAGAGTCTTGAGCGCCGAAATGACCATTCAGAACATCTATTGGTTTTTGTTTGGTTACAGAGTGAACAGAGCTGTTGTAACTCAAGATAGTATATAGCATTTGTTCCCTAATGCTTAAAGTTTTCTTCTTTGTTCTGAGGATTCTGAGATGTTCGAGTATTGTGAAGTGGAAGCGTTCAACTATTCCATTCGACTGTGGGCTATCCGCAGTTGTGTAATGAATTATAATCTCATGAGTGTCTACAAACTCTTGCATAAGTCCATTCTTGAACTCGGTACCGCTGTCAGCTACCATCATGAGTGGCATTCCATGATGTGTTACATAGATGAGGAGAGCATTTCGACCGTTGATAGAATCAGATCCTTCTATCGGATAGGTTACTTTGGTAACTGGTGGAGCTGGACTATGGTTAACTAATTTGAATATCACTTGATTGTTGTAGTGATTTAGTGGTCTCTCGCTTATGGGAATTCCTAGGATAGGGTTTTCTTGGGCTGTATGTCTTGTTGCATTTGAATCGGAATCGTCTTCTATTTCTTGAAGTAAGTCTTCTATAGTTGGAGGTTCTTCCATGTTTAGATTGTTTGACGAAGAGTGTTTCTTCTCTCCTTCTTCTAGTAATTCCTTAATTATTTGGAGTTCTTTGGGATTTAGATGGGCTGTCGTGCGAAAAATTTCTGTTTCGATATCTTCTAAAGGATCGAGGATACATCCTGGATGATTGTACATTGATGCCGTGTCGTCGTTATCTAATTTACCTATTTCTTATTGAAGGTTTTTGTCAAGTTTATGTGCGTTGATCTCAATTCTAGAGAGGGCGTCGGCGTTAGTATTAGATTTGCCTTTTTTATATGCAACTTCATAGTCGAATTCTTCCAATTTCAGTCGCCATCTTACTAATTTAGAATTTGGGTCCTTCAGTGAGAACAACCATTTGAGGGGTGTATGGTCTGATAGAATCTAGAATTTCCTTCTATAAAGATACGGGCGGAAGTATTTAGCAGCCCATATTATTGCTAGCATTTCTTTTTCTATAGTTGAGTATTTAATTTCTGTTTCGTTCAGACTTCTAGACGCGTATGCAATTGGCTTGTCGTTGCCAAAAGGACCTTGAGAAAGTACGGCTCCAATGGCGAAGTTGCTGGCATCTGTGGTGAGGTTGAATGGCTTCGTGAAGTCTGGATATTGAAGCAGTGGTTCATTGCTTAAGAGGTTCTCACAGGTCTTTATACATTCTAGGAATACCGGTGTGTGTTCTATTTTAGCATCTTTCTTGAAGCATGAAGTTAAAGGTTTCGTTATTCCAGCAAAGTATACATAGTAGCCCATTAATCCCAGAAATCCTCTGACTTCTTTGGCTGTTTTCGGAATTGGATAGTCGACAATAGCTTTGATTTTGTCTGGATTCAGCTTAGTTCCTTCTGGAGTCACAATGTGACCTAAGAAGCTAACTTCCTTTTTGAGAAATTCACATTTGTCTACCTGTATCTTAAATCCCATTTCTCAAAGTCTTTTGAAGATTCTCGCGGGATTGACAAGATGTTCATGTAGGGACGTAGAAAAAACGATTATGTCATCCATATATACAAGACATATTTCTCCTTGCAATCCTTTGAGAACATTGTCCATTACTCTTTGAAATGTTGCAGGGGCGTTCTTGAGTCCAAATGGCATTCTGAGGTATTCATAGTGACCGTTCTGGACGTTAAATGCAGTTTTAGGGATGTCTTCTTCTGCCATTTCAATCTGATGGAATCCACTAGCTAGGTCGAGGGTAGAGAAATACTGACATCTTCCTTGTTTGTCTAAGATATCTGTGATGTTTGGGATTGGATACCTATCATCTATTGTCTTCTCGTTAACTTTACGGTAGTCTACCACTATTCGCCATTTAATTTTTCCCGAGGCGTCGGGTTCCTTGGGGACGATCCATATAAGCAAAGATCATGGTGATTGGCTTGGTCTAATGATTCCTTGGTCTAACATTGATGCTATTTGTTTTTGGACCTCTTCTTTATGAATGTGTGGATAGCGGTATGATTAGGTGTAAGTGGGAACTTCATCTGTTGTTCTGATGTTATGCTTGATTTGATTGGTGAAGGCGAGGGGTGACTCTGGATGATGATAGACATCTGAAAACTTTTTGCACAATCGTTTAATGTGTTCTTCTTCTTCTGGATTGAGTTGATCGGTTCTAAGTAGATGTTCGACATCTGTCTTCTGGTATTCCTAAGGTATAATGTCGGCTGTGTAAAGATGGTAATCGGGTGAGTGGATCCCCGAACTTCTTACTGGATCTGTTAGTGCTATCTGTATTGGTTCGTCTGTGGCATTGATGAGTTCTGTCCATGCTAGACCATTGGCTGCTGTAGTTAGAATTTCGTTAAGGAAAGCTCCTTGTATCTCTTGTTTCGGAAGTATGATAGTTCCTTGTGTTTCTTTAACGGGTACTCGGACTTGAGTAATTGTCTGTGGTTCGAGTTGGATGGAGTGAAATTGGGTTTTGTTACTTTCATAATATTGAATTGGTAGAACTGAATTTTCTGTGACGAGTTCAGAATCAGGAAAATTGAGTTTGGCTTTTAGAAGCTTGAGATTATCAAGGCCTATTAGGCCATCAAAGGTTTTGTGGAATTTGAAGAGGTAGAATTTGAAATTCCTATTCTTTTGGAATTCGGAAAATATGGGAATGTCAGCACAATAATCTTGGGAATTATTGTGGAAAATGGAGGTTACTATGAAAGGTTCATGTTTGATATTATCATGAAAATATTTCGAGGCGATGTCGGGACTGAGGAAAGATTTGGTAGCACCAGTGTCGATAAGTAGTTTGAGAGGAGGGTTGGAGATGGTTATATAGGGTAGTTCCCTTTTATCTTGGTATTAATTTAGCTCTATTACGTCGCGTTGTTGTTTTCGGCATTTAAATAATACTTCAGATGTGAATCTTGGCGGATTTTGCTGTTGTTGAGATCTCCAGTTTCGGTTCTGAGTCGTAGCTCTAGTGCTAATGCTCATTGGTGTTGGTTTATGTGGCTGAGATATTCCAGGTTTATTACTCCAGGTGTTTTGTTGTTGAGGCCTGCCGAACTGTTGAAACCTTGACGGTCCAGGGAATACTTTCTGGCCTTGTGCCAGTGGTCTAAATCCAGACTGTTCGTATCCACCATTGAACTTAGTCCGTTCCTGAGTTCACAAGTATTGTGTAAACTTAATAAT
The DNA here is from genome assembly GCA_963921935.1 of Galeruca laticollis. Classification (NCBI taxonomy): domain Eukaryota; kingdom Metazoa; phylum Arthropoda; class Insecta; order Coleoptera; family Chrysomelidae; genus Galeruca; species Galeruca laticollis. Next base: position 152,195,257 of record OY998180.1, read on the forward strand.
AACGCCAAAAATTGTGCAATTATGGTGTTTATTAACGGTTAAAATTTTACTAATTTCCAATTAGCCAATTAATAATTATAAGTAAAAAAAACTTTAGAGCCTATACTAGTTCGTTAACGAGGAGTATAAAGAAAACTTTTTATGTGAAAAACCATCATTATTTTTCATGTCTCAAATTTTTGGTATGAATTTCTGGATTTATTTCCATACACTGGTTATCCCGGAATGATGTTTTAGTAATTTTTTTCAGACACACCCTGTATCAATTCAATATTTCAATATAAAAAATGGGGGATGGTGGTTCAATAGACTTAAATTTATATTATATTCAACTAACTTGTTTTCATAATTTTTTCAGTTATAATAACTTGTGGATCTCATAATAGTGTCAGAGATATGATAATAGCAGCAGCAAAATTAAATATGATGAGTAGAGGAGAATATACCTTTTTCAATATTGAACTATATAATGAGTAAGTCAACTTCATATTTTCTTCTTGGAATATATTTTTTATTAACAAAGATAGGGTATATTGCTTAATACGTTTTTATATCAAACCCATTTTACTTTCTTTATTTTATGATAGATATTAATTTTTTGTCAGTTCCAAGCCATTATTGTATACAGATTACATCCCATTTTTAGTGCTGATGAACCATCACAACCGTGGTATAAAGAAGGAGATACTAATGAAAATAATCAGTTTGCCCGTATAGGTTACCAATCTGTTTACAGTTTTCTGCCTCTAGCAGAAACTAATTTTGAATCAGTGAAAAAGTCCGGAAGAGGAAGAATTTGGCTTGACGGTATTTATGATGGGATGATGATGTATTATCAAGCTCTCTCTAATTACACTGATAATTTTCCCCTCATAACCACTGATCCAAACATCAATATTGTTGGATGCAAAATGCTAGATAAAATGATGGGAAAACAATTTTTAGGTAAGATTTCTACAATTTCTTGTTATAGATCAAGGAAAAACATAAGAAAGCAGTGAAGTAAGTAGAAGTCTCTTCTGCTATCTATTGGGTGATATTTTTCTAATGCGCACACTGTCAGCTATTTACCAGTTATCAGGCCTAATGAATCGAATACATGCAATTAATAAGTTACCGGGAAATGATCATATTGTGATGTTTTTATTTTTTATTTAAACAGTAAACTGGTGGGATAAACTTTAAACACACGGTATAGTCCAGGAGGAATCGGCGCATGAGTACCGAAAACTATTCCACCTCAATTTTTTTATGCGATCCTCTTTGAATTGCCCTACTGATGATATAAATGCATGATGCCATGGGGCAACCTAGTGCCATATTGTTTAAACCGAAATTGTTTAAACAATTGGAAGAAATTGTTATTTTTCAACCGGATCAATTTTTTTATATTATTTATTGAAATACAAATAAAAAAGGTCCTATGACTTTTCACGATAAAGTTAATATTTTTAGAGATATGAATTTTTAAAGGTTCGAAAAATCTCAAATTTGGGTACTTTTGACCCATGAAAAATACTTATATTAAAAAAATCAAATAAAATATAAATAATAATTTTTCAAATTCTTTATACAATAGTTAATAATATTCTTAATAGGGATGTAAGAAAATTTCATTGTTTATACCTGTTTTTTAATTGTTAATTTCGCGCGATCACAAGTATGCGTCGCTACCTTTAAGTATCGCCGTCTCTCTCTGACTCATGCGCTGCATACGGTCTCTCTGTGTCCTGAATCATTATTAATTATTTATCTAAAAAACCATTAATTTTATCAAGATTGGTAAAGAGAGCAATGTTATTAATAATTAAATTGTATACAATTTGTTTTTAACAAAAGTAATTTAAGTATGAATCGGAACATGTAATTAAAATTACTTTTTTGTTATTATCATAGTGATTTATGCATTTTTATCAACAATAATAAGATATAATAGTATTTGAAAAATTTTTGGAATCACAATTATATACAAATAATAAGCTTTTGCGCAAACATACATTTGGAAAAATGCATTGAATCCGGAATATAAAACATTAGATTTTGATCAGTTGGAAATGGGCTTTTGTTTATAAATAAAGGTATTAGCAAAGTATCATTCTCTAGTTTGTATCCGAAATTCGTAAAATCTATTGTTTTATATTCCGGATTCAATGCATTTATCCAAATGTATGTTTTGAGCAAAAGCTTATTATTTATATATAATTGTGATTCCAAAATTTTTTCAAATACCATTATAACTTATTATTGTTGATAAAAATGCATAAATTACTATGATAATAACAAAAAAGTAATTTTAATTACATGTTCCGATTCATACTTAAAATAATTTTGTTAAAAACAAATTGTAGACAATTTAATTATTAATAACATTGCTCTCTTTACCAATCTTGATGAAGTTAACGGTTTCTTAGATAAATGATAAATAATGATTCAGGACACAGAGAGGTCGATGCAGCGCATGAGTAAGAGAGAGACGGCGATACTTAAAGGTAGCGACGCATACATGTGAGCGCGCGAAATCAACAATTAAAAAACAGGTATAAACAATGAAATTTTCTTAAATCTCTATTAAGAATATTATTAAATATTGTATAAAGAATTTAAAAAAATTATTATTTATATTTAATTTTATTTTATTAATATATTTTTCATGGGTCAAAAGTACTCAAATTTGAGATTTTTCGAACCTTTAAAAATTCATATCTCTAAAAATATTAACTTTATCGTGAAAAGTCATAGGACCTTTTTTATTTGTATTTCAATGAAGAATATAAAAAAATTTGTCCGGTTGAAAAATAACAATTTCTTCCAATTGTTTAAACAATTTCGGTTTAAACAATATGGCACTAGGTTGCCCCATGGCAACATGCATTTATATCATCAGTAGGGCAATTCAAAGAGGATCGCATAAAAAAATTGAGGTGGAATAGTTTTCGGTACTCATGCGCCGATTCCTCCTGGACTTGTAGGCTACTTACGAATTTATTTAAACACTAAACTACTCACTAACACTTAATTTATATACACTTAACTATTCACTAAAAATTTAATTTATATGCACACAAACTTAATTATTAATTTATATCAATAATTTACTGTTCGCTATTTCGGTGTATTCTTGTTTATTTGTCGAGATCACTTTATAAACTAAACTGAACTTCTCCGCTGGTCGGTCCTTTATATATATTAGTGCCTTTTTTACTAGATAATCCTAGATTGCGGCTTACACAAAAACAATTGGCTCTCGCATTTTCTAGATAAGACTGGTCACAAAAAACAATGTCTAGATAAGATAGTCACAATTGTAAACAATTATAAAAATCCCTGCGCATCTCCCATAATTTTAACTTTCATACATGGCTTAGACTGAGTCGGATTCAGGGACTATACCAGTGGGCTGCTTGGTAACAATATAAAAATCCTGCTTGCCTTCTCAAAATTCTTTTTGGTGCTGGGGACAACTGTGTTCTATACTTATTCGGAGTTCCGCATCTTCATTCAGCTTATTTACAGTCCTCAATTTATCCAGTTCGTCTCAAGTATGTTAGCGTTTAAAATTGATAAATTGTACAAAAAAATAGAACTTTGTGTGCGTAAGCGATAAGCATGTTACTAAGGCTTACAGTTGATCCTTTCTGTGCTCACTCGACAGTGTGAGTGGTAAAGTGCATATAAAACCGGTCAAGATACGATGGAAGACCCACCTCGCTCTGACGCCTTCAAAATATATTGAACGCATCGTAGCTTATTTGGATTTCAAGAGATAAACTAGAAAAGGTCGACAAATAGTATTCAACATTTATCAAAAATTGATAGGTTTGAAAGTTTGTCTCAGATTAACACAATCTACAAGAGTCAGAACCTTAAATATTCTCTGAAATTTAGCGAGATATTTAGTAATTTTAAAACGTACGTAGATATCATTAAATTAATATATCAAAGCAGAATTTGTACATTTTCTATTTCTACTTGTAGTTTTAACCTGTCCCGTATAATAGCAAGAATCATTGAATATCCCAGCTGTAAAAGAACTTGTGACGGATTTTTGAGGAAAAATAACCTTCAAATTGGATATATCACATTTCAATTTCAAACCTCACCCAAAAAACTTAGTATTCTCAAAAAAGATAGGAGTCGTTTCAAGTCGTTACGTATCAATTATTTGTGTAACTATGACGATTCAATTTTTGGGAAAATGACATTTTTCAATTTGAATATCCCAAGTATTACAATTTTTGTAAGTTTTTTTTTATTATTCAATAACATTTGGTGAACAAATTCTATACAGGAGAAGTTTGCACGATAAATATAATTTGCTTTAAAAACGTCAGATTTTTTAAAATAATTGACACACTTATTAAACACAAATTAGTTTTTGTATTACATGAACTATTAACAGTATGAAATAAAACTATTAATATATAATCTTATATGAAATTTACGGTTTCGACCCCTACTCTGTGGAATCTACTCATATCACTTTTTTAAATGAAACTGTCTCATTTAAAAAAATCTGATATGAGTACATAATGTTTTTTCAAATTCTATTTGTTTTCAACATTTTTATGTTCTAGGAAGAAATCAAGAAACGTTTCAAATGAATTGTAATGGCGTTAGAACACGTGAGGTTGCTCTTGTCCATATGAATTCCTCTGGAGGTTATGACATTGTAGGAATATATAACACATCATATAAATTAATAACAACTTGGACTGTGGATGAGGCTTTCAAGCAAATATCTGATACTCCAAAATGTGGATTCGATTTATCAAAATGCCCTAGTGAGTGAAACAATGGTGTAAAATTACGTCTTATTATTAATAATATTAATTTTTAAGCGTTCGATGTTGTCAAAATATTGGTAGTGACGTTGATTGTAGTCATCGTGTTGGGATTATTGGTTGTTGCACTAATTTTTTATAGGTGAGTATTGTGTATTTATTTGGAAAAGACTATTCACGTGTGGGTAAAATTGGTTACACTTAATTCGAACAACTAGCAACACTAAATGTACTTTTTCTACAACTGTTATGAAAAGTAGCGTATTCCTCATAGCCTACTTAGTTTCAAAATCATATATTGCTCATGCTGTGAGAAATATTATTTCTCCACGACTATATAATAATGCACTAATTATTTTTACATATTTAGCTAAATAATGATATAAATTCTTCACACTAGTGAAGAATGAAAAATAATTCACTCTCGCTAGCCAATCACATTCTATGATTATCAGAAATCATGCTAAAATGAATAAATCAAATCGTACCTTTTAAAACGTCAATACCCAACTACACAAATCGCTTCTGACAGCAAGTCGTTTGAAACGTCAAAATAACCATATAATCATAATTTTACGTATATTTAAAGAATAAAATGGACAACAGTAGCGATAGTGAAGATTTAATATTTACACCTCCCGAAATTAAATAAATTGCTCAATCATCCACAATGAATTTGCTACCGGAGAGATCAAAGTAAGACTATAATAAGATTTATCAATCATTTATAGCATGGAGACATTCCAATGAAGTAAGTTCCTTTTCGGAAAACATTCTCCTAGCATATTTGACAAAACTTTCCGAAAAATATAAATCTTCAACTTTATGGAAAATATACTGTATACTAAGAAGTACATTAAAGGTTAATAATGAAATATACATTGAAAATTACTCGAAATTGCAGGAGTTCCTTAAACGAAAAGGAGAAGGATTTCAAGCAAATAAATCGAAAACGTTTACCTCATAAGATATAAATAAATTTATCACAGAATCTTCAAACAATATATATCCCGAAACTAAGGTAACAAATTTAATTGTTTCATTTAGATGTAAAAGTTTGAAATTAGTATTTTTTTTAGGTTGCATTAATCATAGGGGTTATGGGTGCTTGTCGTAATAACGAAATGTATTTAATGAAAATGGAAGACACTCAATACCTCAATTCAGCTCTTTTAATAACCATACCTAACACTAAAACAAAGATTGTTAGAAAATTTACAGTGACAGGTGTATTTTATGAAATATGCAAAAAGTATATAGCACTACGCCCAACTAATGTAACAAATACTTCCTTCTTCTTGAACTAACAATGCGGCAAATGACTGTTCAGAGAATTGGCATCAACAAATTTGCATCAATGGGCCGACAAATAGCAGCCTACTTAAACTTACCAAATGTAAATCTGTACACCGGACATAGTTTCCGTAGATCTTCTGCCACACTATTAATTGGGGAGATATTACAGCTCTCAAACGACACGGTGACTGGAAAAGTATATCCGTAGCTGAGAGCTACCTGGATGACTCAATGACAAATAAAATGAACACTGCGAACAAAATAATGCAGTCGATAAATCAAACCGGAATCACCCAACTACATACAGCACAGACTAGCACTACTAGTTTTAATCATAATTCAGTACCAACCTCATTAAATATTAGCAACTGTGATAACTTTACCATAAATTTTGCAAAAGAATTAATCTAAATTAACTACCTATATTTATGTTATCTCTATTATTATTCCTAATAATGTCATAATTCCATTTAAAAATGTAAAGGTGTCTATTAAAAATTTGACTTCTTTATATTTTCATAAATAAATGTGGTCGATAGCTCAGTGGTAGAGAGATACTTGACTCTTACACGCGGGAGATCGACGTTCGATTCCCAATAGAAGATTTTTTTTATCCATAGTCGTGGAGAAAGTATAGTCTTTTACTTGTGTAGAATGGCTATTTTTCGCTTGGATGATTCAAAAACTCTCTCGCTGCGCTCGCTCGTTTTGGAAACTTCATCCGCGTGAATAATAGCCATCATTCTACTCTCGTTGATGAATATACTATTCTCACGGCACACACCACATACATTTATATGGAGAATCAACAAAAATCGAAAAAAAACTTAGTTCGTTACTGTTCAGCTTCAAATAGTTGTCACAACTGTCAGATTATAGAAGTTTTTTAAATTCTTAAGGTATTTTTCAATCGTGCTTTGATAAAAATTGCAATTTCCATTCAATATAATTTTAATAAAATATAATTTACCTATTTATAATAAATAATATGGCAGTAGTGGTGATTTTGATAATGCTCCGCCTGAGATATTGAAAAAAGCTGCTAGGTACATATAAATGTACTTTTGAACAAACAAATTCAAAATAAGGGTTCGCGTGTCAGCTTAGGACCCAGTCGGCCAGGGTTCAAGATCCGGGGGGACTGAAATTTTTGAAGCAAAGTTTTCATTTTATATACTGATTCGGAGACTGCAGTGGCTATTGGCGATCAGGTGCATATATTAGAAAAGAGTTGAGCGAAATAAGAATCGATAATTTCGAGCATTTAAATTTAGTTTCACTGGTAGAATTAGATAACTCCAAAACAAAAAAGCCAAGAACGTTTACTGAAGCGGAAAATGTGCATAATACATATGAAAAATATATTGCTCTCCAACCAATTGACTTGCCAGAAAAACATAGTATAGCTAAGAAAATTGCAATTTTCTTAAATTAGAAAACCCCATCTATATATAGGTTACTGCTTCAGACGTTCTTCGGCAACAATTTTAATAAATGCAGCAGGAGACATATTAACCTTAAAGCGCCATGGAGGATGACAATTTAACACCGTAGCTGAAGTACACGTCGGGGATTTTATTAAAAATAGAATTAAGGTTGCTTATAAAATTTATTGAAAAACCATGCGAACTCTTTATCGAAACAGGGACAAAAAATGCACCATATATGAATGATCAACCCTCCACTTCTACAATTAATATTACAGAAAATTTACTAAAAAGAAATGACATTCCGGGTTTGACTACACAAAATTGTACGAATTTCACTATCAACTAAAATTTTTAATAAAATTATTATTTAACAGTTAAGAGGTAGGATACTTTATTTTGCGAACCATAAAAACAAATTTGTGCAGTTGTAGAAAAAGTATAGTGTGCAATATGTGGGGAAAGTACTTTTCTCACACGTGAGAAAAGTTGAACTCTCCCCACTTGTTGCACAATACACTATTTCCATGTTTAGGATAGAAGTTCGCTTAGATTTATTCGAAATAGTGAAATTATTTTTAGCTTATGTGGTCAATGGTAGTACATCGATGTACAATGTATCCCAGTTTGTGCACCTTTCCGGGGAAACAAGCGAATGACTTCGAGCAGCTGAAGAAGAGATTGGACATGCGATATGGTCAAGAACATCTAGAACATTTGTAGAGATTCCAACTGAAGAACCGAAGGCGGAAACTTGAAGAAACCCTTCGAGAATATGAACTGCATATTGCTCGACTAGTTCGATTTGCTTATCTATCAGCACCAGAGATCGTGATGGAATGATTGGGCATCCAGGCATCCTTTCTTGGCGGCTTATGTGACCACGATATGAAGAGGACGCTTTGATTAGCTCATCCCAAAACCATGGTAGATTTATTGACCGCTGCTCTTGAATAAGAAGCAGCCACGAAGGCTTCGGGATACAACGAAGGTAGGACCATGCGAGAAGAAGGTGGCGATGATGGAGTAGTCCAAATCGTCAACTTGATAAAAGGTATGGTGAACAAGAAGCCGAATGAGAACAGATTCTGTAATTGTGACGAGCTAGATCATGTACGTAGTTCGCGTAAGCTATGACACCTGCAAACCAAGAACCAAGAAGAGTATGGCAGTCAAAAAGCCGAAGAAGATCAGATTCCGGAAGTGTGGCGAGCTAGGGCGTGTACGCAGTTCGTCCAAGCGCCCCAGGACTCCTGCAATCCAAGAACTCCAGTCACAGTTAAAACTAGACAAGGGAGAGCATCGAGCTGGTGTGAATCACCGAAACGCCGACTATCTGCTTATACGGTCCTGGGTAGCTGAGGTACTTAGAAACTTACACGATATTCCATAGGAAGGTCATCTAGGAGTGAAGAAAGCCATTCAGCGAGTCCGTGAAAGGTTTTATTGGATGAACAGTTCCAACAATGTGAATGACTGGTGTAATAAATGTACTACCTGTGCTACTAGTAATGGACCACATCGCAAGAGAAAGGCACCCATGAAACAATATATTGCTGATATCCCATTTGATAGGATTGCTTTAGATATCACTGCACCATTTCCGACAACAGAAAATGGTGGCAAATACATCCTGGTTGTAATGGATTATTTTACAAAGTGGGTGGAAATTTACGCGATCCCAAATCAAGAGGCCACATCTGTAGCGGATTTTCTGGTGAAAGAATTTATCAGCCGATATGGAGTGCCTTTGAAAGTCCACAGCGATCAAGGAAGAAATTTCGAGAGCCATGTATTCCACGAAATTTGTGACAAGCTGGGAATGAAGAAGACCAGGACAACAGCGTTGCATCCATAGCCAGACGGAATGGTTGAGAGAATGAGCAGAGCCATTGGAAAATATCTGTCCAAAGTAGTTTCCAGTCACTAGAAAGGCTGGGACCAGTGTCTCTCCCTATTTGCATCCACGGGCGAAGCACCTTCTAAAATCCTGTGTGGACGTGGAATGAGGCTTCCTTCTGACGTGGAATTTGTCTGTCAATCTGGCGAAGATCTAGCAGGAGAAGATTACGTGAACCGATTGACAAGAAGGATGGACGATGTACACGAATTGGTTCGAACGAATCTTCAAGTTACCAGCAACAGAATGACAAAACGGTACGACATGCAGGCCACAGACGGCAATTTCGAAGAAGTATCATAATGAAAGCAACCCTTAGAGTCCTCCAATGACCTTCTAAATGTTTTTATAACAAACTCTGTGTAGGTTTCTCATGTATATATATATAGTTCTACTAGTTTATTCCTGTCGTTCATACGTTGTTGTATATATGAACTTCTCCGTTCCCAAATTATACGGCGGAAAATCTTTTGCTTTCTATAAAAACTCGGAAACATTATAAGAGATTACTTTGATACCTCTTCAATCCAACTAAGATGCGAACATTAGACTTTCTGTACGGTAAAACTAATCAAATGCATATATCCTTAAAAGGAGCTGTTGTTGAAACTACGTAACGAAAATAAATTTGTTCAGGAGAAGGGATTTGGCAATACGCCGTCAAAAAGTAAGATTGAAAAAAAGATTTTTATTAGTGAAAATTTTGTACCTTATAGTTTATGCATATAGAGAGATGTTATCATCAGAACTGTTTCTATATTTGAGATAGATCTTTGCAAAACTATAGAGGCGGTACACAATTAAGACGAATATAGTGCGAACGTTAGTTAACCCTGGAAAACACAAATTATTTTTTTGCTGAAAACTGGAGCTAAGCTGATACATTTGTTCCAAGAAATTCCTACCTTGCTCAGTGATCATCTCTGAGAGAAAGTAAATAACAACTTTGTCTTAATATGAATAATGCCACAGACTATGGATAGATACATCTTCATATGATAAATATAACTAATACTTTCTATAATGGACAAAATGGTATCTACGTTTCGTAACATTCCACTTTTCAAAATGTATGGCTATAAATTAATCTTTTATTCCTCGCTTATTATCCATGAATAATAAAATTGTATGATTTGGTTTTTGTTTCAGACAAATCAAACTGAGACGTGAAATAGAAGCTAAGGCTTGGAAAGTTAAACATAGCGACATAGTATTCACACCAAGCAAACCGCGGGCTAGCATCTACTCCTCGACATCTTTAAGGGTGAGTGATATTATTAGATTTAAGACATTTTGATCTACTTGATATACAAAGACATTCATATAAAATCTATCGAACATTGCTAGATTGTATAATATCAATTCTTTCAATAAGTCTTTTAAATAAATGAAGAACTTTTTCCACTCAAAAAGCAAGCCAATAACATAATATTCGAAAAATGATTAATCTCTCTCTATATTTTCCATATTACTAATTGTTCTTTCACAATTTTACAGATAAGTTTTTGTTCCACTCTTACCAAAATATCTGCAACTGACTCACTAATAGTGTTCAAAATACAAGATTGAATTCGTTAATACAACAAAATAATATATTAAATATTCCACATTGAGAGAAACAGCATAGTAATATTCTCATTCATTTAAAGTTGTAATTTAATTTGTTCCTACTGTATTTGAACTATTTATACCAATAACGGTGCGTCTTTTACTGTCTCACTGCTTTTTAAACCTCGCTAATTCATATATCTCATGACTCCATATTTCGGAAACGTACGACCCACCTTCGCTCTACTTCCGAAGTATACCATAGTTTTCCTTATATAGATTTCTTTATTGCCTTTTACCAAGTATACACTCATTAATAAGAAAGCTCAAATATTTTGGGCTCTCATAGTCGAGTACGCCTCTGTCTTTATACGCCTCACTTATTAAAAGTTATGTCTTATTATTGCAATCTCAATTTTGTTATTTACTGCTTTGGAAAATTCTTTTGAGCTACAATCACACTAATTCCTCATATTTTTCTTCCCGCACATTCGTTACTTTTGAAGTGAAAACTTCTTTAGCCGCGTTGAGCGATTTTTGGTAGGGGAAAAGCTTATAGGTACGCGTTACCGATGACATCGACATGCTCGTGACGTTATGCAGATACTGTAATCAGTATTTTCTACAATCATTATTTGAATGATTAGTTGTAGAATCACTGCGCAGTACAAGAGTGACTACTCAATATAATTATATGTTTGACTTGATATTTGCTTTGAAAAATTAAATATTATTGTTTTTCGAATATTCGATATCTGCAAAATTGAAAAGTCTATGAAATTTTATAGCAAATTTATATTCACAAAATAATTGTCAGAAATAAAACACATGTTTTCAAAATTCTTTTTGATAAACTTATATCATTTAACTTAACTATTAGAACTTTTTAAAAAAGTATTGACATAATCAGGCTATAACTGATTAAAAAAGAACTCAGTTATTCTATTATTTCTGTAGCGGTTCCTTGATGCTTTGATAAAAAATTTCTTCCTGCGATATCCAGATTTATACCACTCAAATTTTTGTGAAGATATATTTGAAAATATGGTGACGATATAACTAAAAATCTCAAAATAACTCTAGAAATGTTACAAATATCTAATTTTGTCTCTTTGGATCTATGTACGATTCTTTAATTAATTTAGTTTAGTATTCCATTTTACCAAGTTGCGTCATATCATGAATTAATTTGTTAAACAAAATCAGCTTTGAAATTTAGTGGCACATTCAGACATACGTTATAGTTTCTTATTCCGCTAGAATATGCTAAAATCAAAAGTCATGTCACGAACAGTCATATTTCTAAATTCCTCACAAAATTACCTTTTCAGTGACGTATTTACGCTATTAAATTGCATTGGTTCGAGTGATAAGGGAAAGAGGAAACATTCAAAGGATATAATTATACAATTTAATGAAGTTAGTTCAATTTAAGTTTGAATCACAAGTTTTGAGTTGCCAATATAGTAAAGTCAAAACTTTTTAGAATCAATATTTGGGCGTGATATCGTTTACAGAAACAACAATAGAGTGTCTATAGTATCACATAACATGGTATTATTGGTTGTCCTAAAAAAGAACAATTCAAATAAAAAATTTATAATTTCACTACCATAAAAATTGATATCCTGGCGGATTCGTCTAAGCGCATTCACCAATATTTAAAATAAATGGTGCTACATAGTAGGGTATACAAGGTACGGTTGAAGCGGTGGATGATTGAAACAAAGCGAAAATCTCCTGACTGTGCGCGACGAGGTGAGGGGTACAAGAGAATAATGAAACGGGAGACTAGTCAAAACACGAATTTTAGTATTGTGTTGCTCTTCGCGTACTGTGGTTGCGTATAGGTGGTGTTTTTAGACGGAAAAGTAAATATTTTTGTTCGTTAATTTTTGCCATTATTATGGTTTTATTGAAGTTAGAGTGTTATATTGTTTTGATTGAAGTTTGTAGAATATAGATGATTAGTTTTAATTCATATTTATTATCATTCTTACTATGAATCGTTTTATACCTAGAAGGGGGGATGGAGACAGACACATTTTTTGTGGGTACGGTTGAACAGTTTATTTATTTAGTCTCCTTGTTTCTTAGATGCCAAGGGTACGCCAAAGGAAGACTACGAGAGGTGAGGTCGACTCATAGAAACAAGCCTATGAATATGTCAAAGCCGGAGCTTCGTTAAGAATAGCGGATTGTTCCCTGTTGAGGTATGTACGTAAACGAGATGCGCCTGGTGGCGATGAGCATCATAAATGGGATAAAAGGCTCACAATCGAGTCTTCAATCAGAAACAAGTGCGTGAGCTCTCTAAATATTTAATTAGATGTGCAGACATATATTTTGGCCTAACTAAAAAGGATGTTATGAAATTGGCATACGAACTAACTCTCAAGAACGATTTATCACGACCTCAGACAACGAAATGGCTGGCGAAGGATGGTTTCGCTTGTTGATGAGAAGAAATCCTGAACTGTTTGTTCGTGCAGCACATGCTACAAGTCTTTCTAGAGCAACTAGCTTTAATAAACAAAACTTAGATGCTCTTTACAATAATTTGGCTACTGTCATGGACCGTTATAAATTTGAGCCACAAAATATATGTATAATGCTGATGAAACCGGCATAACTACTTTGAAAAAAACCGACAGAATAATAGCTAGACGTGGTGATCGTCAAGTAGGTTAAGTGATTTCAGATGAGAGGGGTAATTTAGTCACAGTAGCCTTTGCGGTCAATGCAATGCCATTCCTCCATTTTTCGTCTTTCCGCAAGTGCGATACCAAGATCACTTTATCAGGGATGGACCAATAGAATCTTCTGGAAGTGCAAATCCTTCTGACTGGATGAAGGATGTAACATTTATTCATTTCCATTCAAAGAAGCATACAAATTCTTCTCCTTCACATAAAGACTTACTAGTGCTTGATAACCACTCTTCTAATATTCACATTAACGCACTAGGCTTTTGCAAGACTAATGGCATTGTAATGCTTTTGTTCCCTCCCCACTGTTCACATAAGCTCCAACCGCCTGATAATTCTGTATTCGATCCGCTGAAGAAAGCTGTGCATTCGACCTGTGATGGATGGATGAGACGCCACCCCGGTAAGACAATGTCAATATACGATATCCCAGCGATTTTAGCTACTGCTATGCCGCTTGCTCTTACACAATCCAACATTCAAGCTGGCTTTCGCACAACTGGAATTGTACCATTTAATCGGCATCTGTTTACTGAATTCGATTTTGCACCTGCATTTGTGACAGACACGCTAGATCCTGTAACTACAATCCAGGCAACTGAGAGCCCTATTCAGAATACTAGAACACCTGAGGATAAAACGCCAACACCATTAGCCTTCTATTTTAATTCTCAAAGAATCAGAAGAATCGGAGGTGCTTTCTAATGCAGCTCTTTTTGTACAACAACCGACTGTAAATATGTTCACATGACCCAGACAGAGAACAAGAAAACATCATTGCAGATCCAGAAACTTTGATTACACTACTCGGACATCCAAGTAGTGGTCGTGTTCAGTAAATTTGACCCAAACCCTCTACAAGTTCTCAATCCGTTCCTGTTTTGACAAATCAAACGGAAAATATCGCGACTTTGAATACCGCACTTTTGTTATCTTCGAAAATAGTACGATCCTCCAAGGAAATTAACAAATAGGTGCGAAAAACAGGAAATCTACAATCTACACAGATAGACCTGACAAATGAGAGATAAGAAGGTAACCTGAAAACAGATTGAAACGAACCAAAGCTAAGCAAGTTACGAGAAAATAAGATGAAGCAAAGACTAAATGAAATGATACAAACAGGAAAAAACTTACACGCAACATGAATCATCATCATCAGATGAAGAGGAGTGCTACTGTCTTGTTTGTATGTCAACATATTCAGAAAGCAGACCAAGGGAAAAATGGATACAGTGCACAGTACCACTTAAATATTTTTGTTCAAAATATTTATTTTTATAGTAATAATAAGTCTTTAGTATTTTTATCCTATTTTATAACTGAAGTGCTAAAGTTTCATTGAAGCTGTTAATTTTATTTTCAACAAAAAGAATTGTTTTGTTTTGTTATTTGTTTAGATGTTTATAGAAATGATGTTAGATTGATGTTCAACTGTGCCATTATGAGTCGTAAAATGTGATTGGACGATGAATAAAACATGTTCATTCATTATATTTTGTATTATTTGCGTGTGTTTTAGTTGATCTTAGGCACTGTTTCAACCGATCTTGGCATTGGTACGGTTAAAACATATGAAAAAAATTAAATTTTATTTTACACGTGAAATACAAAACAGTGATCTTAAATAACGTTGCCCATTAATAGACAGATATAAGGTCTTTTATTTAATATATTTCCGTCATCGCTCGCTTAATTACCCTCGATGCAGTGGAGGATAAACACTAACATTTTTTAACCGTACCCAGTCTACCCTACAGGGTACATAAACTTTGGGCTAATCAATTTATTTTCCAACTAGAACATGCCGATTCCATTTTTCAAAACGTGAGCTGATAGATAGCATACATTCCTAGAAATCCAGTTATGTGATAATTTCAAAATAATTTCTCAATGACCAATAATATGTACTGATACAAAATCAAAATTAGAAAGTACACTAGTCTTCAGAATTTCCAGAAATATGGACATTCAGAGATAGCAACTACCAGAACTCCTTAAGTATGGCCATGTATATATAAGCGAGACCACCACAATACGAACCGTTTAAAAAACAATATGATAAAGAATATATAATTATTCACTGACAGAAAACCATCGATAGTGCTTACTTCATTGATTGACAAGTATATTGTCATTGGCATATTATTTTTGATGGAATTATCATGTTTTTCACATTCTCAATCATCAAAAAAGTTTGCTCTACTTCTGGTATTAATAATAGGTTTCAAAAAAAAACTATGTAATGTTCTTTTTAGTAGTATTTACAGATCTTTATATTCAATGCTGACGTTACAATAACTTCAACTCAGGCTGGAAAATAAAATAAATTAACATTTCTGAATTAATAGCTATTTTTAGTATAAGTGAGCAGTAGTGTAGCTATAAGAGTTCTGACTCACTACTTCGAAAAAGGTCCGCTAGGCGACGGTGGCGCTGCTGTCGTTGGCGCTGTCGTCCATTTTTTATCGATTTCGCATTTTTACAGATTTCTTTTTTCTGTCGTCCATTTTTTAGTCGGCCATTTTTTTATCGATTTCGCTAGATGGCGCATTTCTTTTTTCTGTAGTCCATTTTTTATCCGGTAAATTTGTGCATGACGTAAAAATTTTTGCCCCGAGTGAGATTCGAGACCACGACCTCATCGTTCCCAGCCTAAACCGTTACATCTCCGCCATAAGGGTTCCAATGTATTATAGTTTTGAAATCTAACTGTATAAGATACAGAGAGTCTGATTTCACAACACGATGTAATTTTCTTCAATACTCCCTATAGTTTTCATCAGCCGTTTGAGTACAAATCAATAGCATACGAGTGAAATAAAAAGTGTCTACTCTTCGTTATTAAACATAAAATGTATACAGAGGGTGTACTACGTTCTTGTTAAGAAAAAAAGTTTATCTGATTTTTTCCAATAAATATTAGACGCGGTCATATAAACAGTCGAGGGTTATAATTGCATGTATGTAATATATTTTTTAACTATTAAATCACCGCGTCAACCCTTAAGATACTGGTAGGTGATTCATAGGATTTCATGAGAAAAAAATTTATTTCACGTTGGCTTAATTGCATACCAGCATCTGATTTCAATTAAAATATTAAATGCATTTATAAACAGTCGAGGGTCTTAATTATACACACGTGCATGTAATATATTTTTAACGATTAAATCATAGCGTCAACCCGTATGATATTTATTAGACACAAAGCATTATATTTAGTTTGAATGACCATATTGCATTCAGTATTTTCCTAAACCATTAATTTTAATTGGATTTCAAGAAGATGTGTTGGGGAATCAAAAAGATGGAGGAGGGGTCCGTGTATATAATAGCGAACTCAGATGTGATTATCAGTTAGATTCATCATCTCACAAGTCATCCGTCGAATCTGAAAAAGTTTAATAGCATCGTGATAAATTTGATTAACAAATTATTAATAAATTCGTGCAACTTTACGACATAAAAACTGAGAAAAGAAGTGTGTTAAGAAAAATCAAAAAGGAACTAATCAATGTAAGTACCAACAAGCATGTGTGTTTCTCTACTTATAATACAGTGTTTTTTTTTTTATTTCAATTTTTGTAGATGGATTTAAATGTATTAAATGAAAAATGTTCTGCAGTAGCTAACATCCAATCGAAGAAAATTAGAAAGCTGAAGGATCTCACACTAGACATAAGCTATCCAATTCTTGGAGCTCGGTTGACGAATGGACGATTCGGCAAGAGTGTTTTGTTGGAGCTGCACGATAAGGTTGTGTTTTTACCAAATCGTGTAACAGACCATTTCGCGCCAAATCTAATCCATTTTCAGCCGAACAAGTACGGGTTGATATTCAGAGGGTTGAAGGAGACTGGAAAGCCACACTCGACAGCACTCTTCGAGATTGTTGAGATATAATCGGTGAGTTTTTTATTTTATATAATATATAAATATAAAAAATTGATTGATGAATTGAACAAAGTTGATTGATGGCTTTCCCAAACATTATTCTAAACCTCTATGTAATACAACTATAAATCTTTTAACTGAAAGTATTAATATTTCAGGCTATATTGAGAATCACCACCCTCTCTGCAGCTCTACATCACCTCTCTGCAGCCCTACGTCAAGAATCAGCTCCACAGCCCTACGTCAAGAATCAGCTCCACAGCCCTATATTGAACATCAATATTGGAGGAATCATCCTTCGTTGACACACGCACCCACACACACACACACACACACCATCATCAAAGTGAGTACATTTCTCGTATTATTCAAAATGTCTAACTTCAGTGGTAAAAGTTTGCAGCAAATAGATGAAATTCTAAATTCCTTGAACAAACTTCAGACATTTTCATGTAAAAATAAATGGGTTTTAATAATTAATGGTCATATTAGAAAATGTAATCGGGCATTGAAATTTTTCAAATTTTCTGTGGGACAAAAACATAAAATTCATTCAAAAATAGCACACTTGAAGCGCATGAGATGTTTAATAAAAGTAGGGAATGGGGGGAAACATGTCATTCACGATAGTAAAAAACAGTCCAATAGAGTCAAATGGGAATTCATAAATGCAGCCTTTGATAGTAGATTAAAAACGGGGATTATTATAAACTTGGGTCATAAAGATATCAATTCATTTTTTACAGACGCTTCAAAAATTTTTAAAAAGAAAATGTCTGTAGTTTTCAAGAAATTTCAAATTATAAAAGCAAACACTACATTTTGCGGTGATTTTGTTAAGATGTCAAATGATGTGGAATTGGTAGACCGCAAATATTTTAGTACTCCCAACGTTGTTTTAAATAATGGAGATGATTTATATGATTGGTTCAAAATAAATGTTACTGATCCCATTTTAAACAACATGTCCGAATTTGCTGAAAAAAATAGCGGGTGGGCTTTATCGAAAATAATTTTTTTAGAAGTGGCAATTAACAAATATGAACTGGCTGCAGGCTCATCGTATATTCCATTACCTTAATCCATTTCTCAGAAGCATGCTATAGTTAATGTTCGCAATATGGATAATGCGTGCTTCTTCTGGGCAGTTACCAGTTTTTTGAATCCTTTATGCAAAAATATTAATCTTGATCGTACATCTTCGTATCCGCATTACTCGGAAGTTTTAAATATTAAAGGTTTAGACATTAAGATGCCTCTTGCTCAAATTACAAAATTTGAAAAAATGAACAATATGTCTGTAAATGTATATGCGTTAGAATTAAACCATTCGCCAAAGTCGTCATCACAATTTTACACCGTAGTGCCTGCCAGATTAGCTAAAAATAGATTAGAACAACATGTAAATTTACTGTTACTTCAATCCAAGTATTATCCTCAGTTGAGTGTTTATGATGCACCTCCTGTAGACGAAACAAACGATGAAATCAAATACCATTATTGCTGGATAAAAA
Source organism: Galeruca laticollis (assembly GCA_963921935.1). Classification (NCBI taxonomy): domain Eukaryota; kingdom Metazoa; phylum Arthropoda; class Insecta; order Coleoptera; family Chrysomelidae; genus Galeruca; species Galeruca laticollis. The sequence goes on from OY998180.1 coordinate 152,214,328, forward strand.
ATTTATCTCGTTTAATTAGTTCACAGTTGAATAAATATAATGGTAAAAAATATATTTGCGATAGATGTTTAAATTATTTTCACAGCCAACAAGTTTTAGACAATCATGAAATGACTTGTAAAAATGTAAATGATTCAAAAATTTCTTTTCCGCATTATACACATATTGAATTTAAAAATTTTATTTATAAACAGAAATGTCCGTTTGCTATTTACAGCGATTTTGAGTCCATGTTAAAGGCATATAGTGATCATCAAAAAACAACTAAAACTCAAAAATATCAGGAGCATATTGCTTTTTCTGCAGGATATTATTTCAAGTGCGCTTATGATGAAGAACTTTCGTATTATAGAGATAATCAAAGTGAAGACTGTATTGATTGGTTTACAGGTCAGTTGATGGATGTAGCTGAATTTGTACACTCTAAACTTTTAAATATAATTCCCATGAATGTGACACCTAACACCGTACACGCGGTGAATTGTCACATTTGTGATCGGAAATTTACTAGTAATGATAAGATTGTTAGAGATCATGACCATTTTACGGGGCAATTTCGAGGGTTTGCTCATCAAGCGTGCAATTTGAATTTTAAGAAAGTTTTCGTTGTTCCAATCATCTTTCACAATCTGAGCTCTTATGATTCACACTTTGTTATTAGAGAAATTGCTAAACGTGGTAAGGTTACAGTGTTGCCCATCAATAAGGAAATCTATATAAGTTTTACTCTACACGATCCTAAAACTAACATCAAATTCAGGTTCATAGACTCCCTTAGGTTTATGTGTGCAAGTTTAGACGAACTAGTATCCACACTGAAGGAGAGCGACTTTAAAAATTTGAGGCAGGAATTTCACGATTTAAGTGATGAAAAGCTAAAACTTTTAATGAAAAAAGGTGTTTTCCCATATGATTACATGGATTGTATGGAAAAGCTTGAAGAAGTGAAATTACCATCCATTGATAATTTTTATAATAAACTCAATGATTCCAACATTTCCATTGAACAATACCAGCATGCAAAAAATGTTTGGGAGAATTTTAATATTGTCAATCTGGGTGAGTACAGTCGTCTGTACATGAAAACAGACATACTGCTATTAGCGGACGTTTTTGAGCAATTGCGACATAATTGTATTCAAACGTATCAGCTCGATCCAATCTGGTATTTTACGCTACCGGGATTTACTTGGGACTCGATGTTGAAGTATACAAAAATAAAATTAGAGTTACTCCGAGACATTGATATGGTTATGTTTGTTGAGCGAGGCATTCGTGGAGGAATAACTGTTTGCTCAAACCGATATGCAGAAGCCAACAATAAATACATGTTTGAGGGGTATGATCCACAAAAACCATCCAAATACCTCATGTACCTCGATGTAAATAACCTCTATGGATGGGCAATGTCTGAATTCCTTCCATATGAAAATTTTCAGTGGGTAGACGACGTCACCAACATTGACATAACTCAAATTGCCGATGACTCTCCAGAAGGATATATTCTTGAGGTAGATCTAGAATATCCCCAGGAGTTACACGATCTACATCAAGATTTTCCCTTTTGTCCCGAACATCTGGCACCTCCCAATTCCAAATTAAAAAAATTATTGACTACTTTTTACACTAAACATAATTATATTGTACACTATCGAAATTTAAAACAGGCTTTGGCGAATGGTTTAATTCTAACAAAAACACATCGAATGTTGAAATTCAAGCAAGCTGCATGGTTACGACCTTACATAATGCTAAATACCAAATTAAGAACAGATGCCACTACAGCGTTTTCCAAAAATCTATACAAATTAATGAATAATGCTGTGTTTGGCAAAACAATGGAAAATATCAGGAATCATAGAACGGTTAAACTATCTACAACATATTTAGGTCGATATGGGGCAAAAAATTTAATTGCCAGTCCACAATTCCATTCGAGAGTCATTTTAGATGAAAATATGGTAATAATAGAACTTAAAAAAAATAATATAATTTTCAATAAACCTCTGTACGTTGGGATGGCGATTTTAGATATCTCAAAAATATGTATGTACGACTTTCACTATAATTTTATGCTCCCCAAATTAACAAAAGAAAATTGCAAGCTACTGTATACAGATACAGATAGTTTTACTTATGAAATTCAGTGTAATGACGTATACGAAGAAGTAATAAAGACCAATATGAATTTGTTTGATACTAGCGATTACGTTGAAGGTAATTGTTATAACATGCCATTGGTAAATAAAAAGGTGTTGGGGTTGTTTAAGGATGAATGTAATGGTGCAATCATGACCCATTTTATAGGTTTACGTGCAAAAATGTATGCATTCAAAGTTCAAGGGGGAAAAATTGTGAAAAAATCTAAGGGGGTAAAGAAAAATGTTGTAAGAAATAAAATTACCTTCGACGATTATGTAAATTGTTTAAAAAATTGGAAATCAACATTAATTCATCAAAATTCTATTCGGTCATATGCACATAAAGTGTATAGTATAGAGCAAAAGAAAATTGGTCTTTCCCCTAAAGATGACAAACGGGTGCTAATTCCAGGATCATTTGATACGCTTCCGTGGGGTCATTATAAATTAAATACTACTGAATGATTTTTGAATATTTACGAAATGTATTTTCTTTACTATAACATGGGTGTGGGGGGTGTGTGTTTGTAAACCATATTCTTAAAACAATATTTTTCATCCAAAACGAACACATCATCGTCATCTAAATCGTTTCATTGATATTTATAATGATGATGAAGACACTGATAATGATTGGTGAATTTTGTAATTTTTTCCCATTCACTTTTTATATGTATATGTTATATAAAATACTCTCAAAGATAGTTTCTATTAAAAATGCTGGTTTTGATCCATCTCAATTTGTGAACTTGTATCTCACACAATTTTTAAATGAAACAATTTTATGTAATTTAGAGAGAGCTAAGTTTTTCTTTTTCTCTCTTTTCTTCTCAAATGAATCGGTATATATATTTTACTAATTAAAGATGTACACTATATTTAAAATGAGAATGTTTATATATGCATATTTAGAGATAGATAAGTAGAAATAAATGAACTAAAAAAAAAAATTGTTTTTTATTATCTCTACCATAAATACTAGTGATTTAAATGGAATTGTGTGGTGGTGGTGGTGGTGGTATGGAAGAAAATAAAAATTGCAAGAAATATATAATTGTTTATTGAATTATTACATCATCATCTAAATCGTTTACAACTTTAGACTCATTGAAATATATAAATTCTCTGAGAGCCATCGTCATTATACCATCACTACAATTACAAACTGCGACTAATAATTCAAACTTGCTCAAATGTCCATTATGTTGAACAAAACTTTTGATAATATCCACTACATTTCTGTAATATTCACCAAAATTTAATGTTTCTAAATGGGCAAGCCGGTGTGAAATGAGACAATCATCCACTTTCAAAATTTGTTGAACATCTTCTCTGCATAAAAGGAAACTGATGTCATGTTTTATCACTTCCAACCATTTAACATTATTGTATATTATTTGTCGAACATTGCAGTAATCACCACACGATATCGCTGCTACTTCTTCTTCTTCTTCTACTCCGAACGGTTCATTTATAAATGAATTTTCTCTTAAAATATCGGTTAGCGTAGCCCATTCATAGGTGCTGAAGGAGATTTTTTTAGGATGCATACCAATGTATGATAAAGTGACTGCACTACAAAAAGTTCTTGCTACACTAATACCACATCCAATTCGAACTGAATCCATAGAATACTCTGTATATAACAAGTACTGATGTTCCATTTTTGATGCCATTTCATAATTATTTAAAATGTTATCCAATTCAGCTCCATAATTTTCTGAACCATTAGTATTACTACTACTACTAATACTACCACTACTACTACTACCACTACTACTCATAGTATAATAACCGGCGTCTTCAGGAAACATATTGCGATGACTAACAATATGTTTCACTGCGCTCCTCAATTTATACTCTGATGCCAAGCAAAAAATGTATTCATACGCGGCGCAGCGAAAAGTAGTTACCCAACAACAACATCTGTATTTTCGATCCAACTGTTGTGTTTTGTGTCTAAACCCAACCATTTTACATACATCTTGTTGCCTTTTCTTCTAAGCACCTTTTCCACCAAGTAAATATCTGGATTTGACGTTTTCTGTAACTCTTCCTCGTAAAACCCCCCACTGATTGGTATATCATGCAAATCTTCTAGCAAATATGTGGTGGGATTTGTTATTTTAACTTTAACGATTTTGAATAGTTCAGTCGTCCAATTGGGTGTATATCCTTTCTCAAAGACATGTTTCGACTTGCTTATACGTACAATATCACCGACTTTAAATTTACGACGTCCCACAATCTTTAGATGTGTATATGTTTTGTTTAAAATATCTTTTTCGTTGGATTTATTGACATTGGAAGGTTTATAGTTGGTAGTTGAATGCTTTGTATTATTGTATTCCGTCGTAATTTTGGGTAAAATGTTTATCCATTTATGTGTGCCATTTAAACTGAAATGTTTGTAAAGCTTTAATTTCAATGTTCTAATAACTCTTTCTGCCATAGAAGCTTTTTTCGTGCTAAATACACTATAATGATTAATCCCATGTTTTTTCATTAGTTGTTGAAACTTGCTGTTGTAAAATTCCGTTCCTTGGTCTGATTGGAGATTTTTAGGAGCTCGTTTTGTGCGGGCGAGAATGTCCGAGAATGCATGAGTTAACTCTTCACCGGTTTTTGTCTTCAATGGACGTGTCCATAAAAACTTTGAAAAGCAATCGATGACGACTAGTATCATTTTGTGATTTTTATTTTGATTAGCGTAAGGTCGCATTTCAGCTAAATCCATTTGCCATAAATCATCTATGCCTTTGACAATTGTACGTCTGCGTGGATAATTTTTACGTATAGGTTTATGGAGTTCGTTAACAAGCTGGACTTTGGATGACATGTTTCGTGGGCGCATGCACTTTCTAAACTGATGATCCATTACTCTTCTCATCTATTTTCTTCTTTTGTTCAATTTCATGCTTCTTCTTCAAGTCCCGGTCCAAAACTTGAAACGCATGTTCTATGTATGTATTATACATATCGATCTTATCACTGATTAGAGTATTACTTTTCGACAATTTATCCTGTACTTCTCGTTTAAAACTCTCCAAATCATTTCTCAAAAATTGCTTGCCCATAGCAACTCCCTCGTCGACATATATTTTAGTTGCCATATCTCGAGCTCTGACGGGAGGATTTCTCGAAATAAATGCAGCAATTTCGTTGATTTTATTTTGATGAAATACCAATTGCGTTTGTAATGAGGGGATTATTGTTTTTTGAAGTGTTTCGAGCTCATTATGGTACACATGTAATTGTTCATCAACATATAGTTTGTTAGCAACATCGCTATTTGCAGTCGGCATCTTTACATTACAAATTTTTAGATTTTCTGCATCAATATTACCGTCTAGAGTATGTGGATACGATACTTTCGGCATATACGGCTTAACCCGCTCATTAGCATGATTGCGGCGATGTCCAAACTTATCGACAGACATGATTGAAATGATTATGTTTTCCGTTTGTTATTCAATTATATTGGCCTCTTTCAACTCATTGATTATTGCAATTATCTCGTTGTTGTGTGAGAATGAGGTGTTGCCAGCCTCCTTGGATGCAATCAGTAATCTTAAACGGTCACACAGCTCATTGGGATCGTCCCAATAAATGTATTCCATCGGTTTTTCGTTGTATGACAAAAGAGGGCCACCACCACCGCCGCCGCCGACAACAAGACCTTTTCCTACATTAGTATATGGAGCGGTTTGAATGGATTGTTGTTGTTGTTGTTGTCGTTGTTTCTTTAATATTCGAGCTGATGGAGGTTTGGTTATAGTACTACTACTAATATTTGATGAGTCAGTTTTAAACAACGGTCTAATTATGTTGCGATACTTTTCGGTAGCAGTACTTTTCAGACGATCTGCTGCATTGAGATGAGCTTTTGTTATTGTTAGCAGAGCTTTGTAATTATTCAAATCATCATCAGAGTATTCATTGGGATGATTGTAAAACACAAGCTGATACAATCCCGAAGTCCCCGGTATATTTCCTTCTCCACCCCCCTCATCCTTCTCTCGTAATATGTTTATATTACCGTTTCTTTTATCGAATGCAATTCTACGTCTGCCCAACATCCAACCAATTTCATCATTATATAATGGACCATAACTTCTATCAATTTCATCATCTTTGCGAAAGTAATCTTCAAGATATGGTTGACTAATTATTGGATATTGATCTAAATAATCTTCTATGACATCACGCGAAACGTTGGGATGTGTGCCTATATCATAATCATCATAATAATAATCGTCTTCTTCTTCTTCATCATCATAACGTATAATATTTCCTGATTCATCCGTCTCGGCTATGGGTTTTGTATCGAGAAATGACACATCAGCATTTTTTTCTTTTTTTGTCGTTGTTTCCTCTTTTGGAGGGATGAATTTTGAAACTATGGCTTGTTGTAATGATTTTGAGGATTTGACCATTTCTTTTAGCGGTACAGATATCGGTTTAAATAGCTTATTTAGAGATGTATCATGTTCTGATTTTCCTAATTTTAACGCTAAATATTTCTTGCGAATAGATCTCGCCAATTCACTGATTTTTTTCTTACGCATGGCAATAGCAACCTTATCGTTGGACATGGTGACGATGACTGAGGATAATGTCTAGTGCCTTATAAATTTATCGAATCCTTTACGGTACCTACCATTATTTAAAGCAAAATCTTTTACAATCACCAATGTTCCATAGTTGTTAGTAGTCGACCAGCATTCTGAGCAAATCTTTTTAAATTCTTCAAATGTCATGTCTGGTGACACATGTTCCTCAAATATATGTTTTAGATTAATTTCATCCTGCTTGAATAACACAATCATATTACAATTGTCACGTATGAGCTGTTTCGGTATTTTCGAATATGTTTGACATAAGTAGGCCGCGTCAATGTCTTTGTGACGACACATTGAATAATATTCGCGAATTTTCTGTTGGCCATCACATGCAACATCATCAAATATGAATATCGAGTTTGACTGCGCTTTATCTGGACTAATAATTTCCTCATTGTCTTTAAATGGAAAATAGCCCACACCTTTAACTTCTCCTAGGACTTCTTGCAACAACTTATATTTCGGTTGAAATAACGATTTGGAATAAACGTAAACATTTTTGAATTTAGCACCATTTGGATTGAATAGGAGCGACAACATAACATTTGTCTTTCCACACCCACTAGGACCACAGATGATTGCACGAAAAGAATTTGGCAGTAGTTTACCATGTTTACCAACAGATGATGGATTAGAGGTAAAGTCCAAGTTTTCAATGGGCAGCGTCTGCTCTTGTTGAACGATCTTCATCTTGTGAAGAATTTTATTAGAGTGTTATTCTATAAATATGGATATCGCAGCATTATCATACATCAGTCTTAATGTTGGTGTTTGAGGGAGAAGGTCTTTTGAATTCTCTAATAAATAAACTGCCATTCGAACTTCACTTGCCTACCTACAATTATTGTGGTCGTAAGTGAATATAACTTGTCTTTTTTCCGTTAAACATATATTACGTACATTTATAGCTGGAACAAAACTACAAAAGCGACTTGCACGTGGTGACGCAGGCATTAATCCTTTAGACGACGCCTGCAAACAACACGATATAGCTTATTCGCAAAATCAATCTCTTGAAGAACGTCACAAAGCAGATAAGGAGTTGGAAGATAAGGCTTGGGCTCGAGTAAAATCAAAAGAGGGATCTTTTGGTGAAAAAGCTGCTGCATTACTTGTTACTGGTACCATGAAAGTGAAACGAAAGTTGGGAATGGGAAGTCGTCCAAAGAAACAACAACGACAACAACGTTCCTTCCATCGAGATGTAGTGCTAAAGGTGGGAAAATCAATGAAGAGAGGAGCATCTCTAAAAGAAAGCGCCTTGTTTGCCTTACGAGCAGCCAAATCACTTATTAAACAATTTGGTGGATCGAAGAAAATTGTTGTTCCTCGAGTGATACCAGTAAAATCTGGAGGTTTTCTACCACTTATACCTCTGTTTGCCGGTCTCTCAGCACTCGGAGCACTATCGGGTGGAGCTGCTGGGATTGCAAAGACTGTCATTGATGCAAATAATGCTCGAAAAAAATTGGAAGAAGACCACCGCCATAATAAGGTTATGGAACATGTCGGAAATGGTTTATATCTGAAAAAGTATCCTAGTGGCAGAGGATTTGGATTGTATTTAAAAAAAAACTCGCGATAAAGCTACCCAATCGTCCACTGTACGACACCGATATTGCGCGTTATGCAAAATTATATAAAATCTCACACTTTCGTGGTGTTTTCATGCGTGACACTCTACCTAAATCCGGTCCTCGACGACAACAAGAGTGTGCAGTGGTTAACTTGGACTCATCCAAAAACAGTGGAACACATTGGGTAGCATATATAAAGAAAAACAATGTCATCGAGTATTTCGATTCATTTGGTAATTTGAAACCGCCCAAAGAACTTGTAAAGTATCTAGGAGGAGGAGGAAAAAATATTTTTTATAACAATAATCAGTATCAAAACTACGATCAAATCAATTGTGGACATTTGTGTTTGAAATTTCTACTTCAACATCCTTGGAACAATGGGAGAGGAGTGGGATGACATTAAAACATTATTAATGCAAAAGCCACGAAGTTTTACTGTTGATGCGCTGAAAATAGTCCCCATTCAATATCTGATTGGGTTTGTCAGCCCGTCTGAATTGTTGGATATATGGCATAAACTACCTAGTGACTACAAAACAAATTTTTAGCTACAAATTCGTCTGCCGTGCTTCGTTCACTACAACCGTCCCGATTGGACAACGCATTGGGATGGTCCTGCAAGTTCTCAGGCATCTTGTTTTCTATGTCAGAGTGTATTAAATAAATCTTGAACATAGTTCTGTGTATTATTTAAAGTACCTTCATCCCTTGACATGCATCAGTCATCATGTCGCAGTTGTTGAGAGTAAATAGCACAAATCACGTATTTACATTCCAACCTCCTACGCCTATTGTACTCTATCCTGAGAAAGAGTATGAGTTAGCACTACGTTCCTTTCACTCATACCATAGTATACCAAACATTGAAAATCGCAAATTTCACTACTACGATGACAACAACATGATGCAGAGTTTTGATATACCAACGGGATGTTACGAAATCGCTGATATTGAAGCGTTCATACTAGACAAGTTAGGTGGTGGTGGTGGCACCAGCAATCCATTTGAAACTGTATTTGCGTTAAAACCCAATAATAATACGTTACAATGTATGATTTACAGTAAATATAGAATTCCGTTCGGCGAGCAGGATACTCCCAACTGTCTTGGCGACATATTGGGTTTTTCTAGACAGATACTCGAAGCCAAACAATGGTACTCTTCAAATTTACCCGTTAAAATTATAAAAGTATCTAGCATACGCTTCGAATGTAACATTACCACTGGAGCCTTCGATGCAGACAGACCTGCTCATACTATTTACGAATTGGTTATAAAAGTAGATCCTGGGTACGCCATTGACGAAACTCCACATAATTTACTTTATTTACCTGTTATACCACAACGTGAAATTACCAACATTACTGTGCAGGCTTTGGATCAAGACGGACATCCAATCAACTTTCGTGGTGAAAAGAGCACCTTGGTGTTGGAGCTTAGAGCGAGAAGCAACCGATGGGATTGATAATTAATAATAAAAGACGTACCGCTGCACATTCAATACCATTAGTTAGGCGACGTCCTTCGAAGCAGCAGCATCTTACATTTGCAAACAAATTGCTTTTACAAACATTAGGGTTTTCATTGAAAGATAAACGATGACCACCACCACGTATGGAAAACGTTCTCGTATGAACGATATGCCACCAATGTTTGATATCTATCGCAAGCCGAGATTCGATGAATCGATTCGCAAAGCTGAATACAGAACATATGCTCCGTTCATCAAATCGTTCAGTTGCAGTGACATTACGGAATTTAGCATCAATCAAGTCGACTCGTTTTTTGCAATGAACGAAACATTGTTGTGCATTAAAGGTTCGCTCAATATACATGGAGCCGGTGATGTAAAGCTGGCAAATAATTTTGGTGCTTTCCTTTTCGATTCGTGCACATACAGTGAAAGCGCAAGAGAAATGGAAACGGTTCGAGATCCTGGAATCGTGAGTGCTGTACGTGCCATGACGTGCTACAATCAAGAAGATTCCAATCATATGGCTATAGCAGGCTGGAATTATCCCAAAGATCCCATCCTTAATGCTCCAGATAAATCATTCAACCTACAAATTCCTCTCAAGCACATTTTCAACATTTTCAATGACTATCCCATGATTACATGTGGGCGGCAAACAATACGTTTGGTTCGAGCTCGAAACGATAATGATTGTGTATATATCACAGAAAAAAATGTTGCCGGTGTGACTTCCACTACAACTGTTAGCATAAACATTACCAACATCGAATTGAAAATCAAGCATATCTACCCTAATGATGATATTAAGTTGGAACTGATGAGGACCATTCAAAAGGATCAGCCTATAGTTATTCCATTTAGAAAGTGGGAGATACATGAACTGCCATCCATCACCAGAAATGCTAGACGTGAAGTTTGGGCTGTTAAAACTACAACTTCAGTGGAACGACCTCGTTATGTTATTGTTTTCTTTCAAACCAACAAACGTGACAACAACACAACTGATCCAACTTTATTCGACAATGCAGACATTCAAAGTATCAGGTTATCGCTAAATGGAGAGTATTATCCCAATGAAAGAATGCAGTTGGATTTTACCAAGAATGATTACAATGAGGCATATTTCAACTATACTGAATTTTATCCTAGCTATATGAATTCGACGCAGAAGCGTCCTCTGTTGGATTATTCCTCATTCAAGAGGCGTGCATTGTTTGTTATCGATTGCTCGAAACAAGAAGAAAGCATGAAGGCATCTACAGTTGATGTAAAACTTGACATTGAAGCAAACATTGGTTTCCCCGAAAATACCAAAGTATATTGCATCATAATACACGATTGCGTAATGGAGTATTTCCCCCTCACCGAAATTGTTAAGAATTTAAACTAGAATGTGCTACTGCTGCTGCACATCAGTATTCCGGCCATCGTCATCATGAGAATAGCATTCGTCGACATCCAAGGATTCGTAGTTGATGGACACACAGCGTCTCCAACAATGGTTTTCAAATACTATATTACCTTTGTAATGTCTGAATAAAACAAATTGCATTGAATGGGTTTTTTATTAAAAACATCTACTCATCAACCAATACATTGCATGACGATTTAAATTTACGTTTAACAATTTTCAATAGAATTTTAATTATTAAAACAAATAAGCATGCTAATATTATACATGCCAATGAAAAAAGATTGTTAAGTTCGTCTTTCATGTTTCTGCTGCTGCTGCTGCTGCTGCTGTTGTGAGAGGTTTCGTTGTTCATCTTGTGGAAGCCAGGTAGGTTTGATTCTGTTTAATGGATATATCGTTTGTGGTGTCTGGCGTCTAAAAATGTGATCTAAGGCACTCGAAATCTCTCTTTGTTGTATTCCGTCGTTTAGTAGTAGTTCTTCGGGCACCCAATTAATTTTAAGATTTTCCCATTTATTCTGATGTGGGTCGACAGCTGTCGTTGTTGCAAGACACAAGTTTTCAATTTGCTTAATAATCCTTCTTTTATCTTCATAAAAGATTATATCCTTATTCAATCGATCGATTTTTATCATAAACTCCTCAAATCGACAACGACAACGATGACTAAGCTCAACCAAAGACATATCGCGACTGATTCATCATCTACAACTAACATGCATCATATGAAATTTTATGTAGACGTCCTACTAAAAATAAAAATATCTTTTTTTTTTCTTCTTAACAAGAACGTAGTACACCCTCTGTATACATTTTATGTTTAATAACGAAGAGTAGACACTTTTTATTTCACTCGTATGCAGTGAATTCATCAATGGTCCTTCGGAATATTGATTTGTACTCAAACGCAAATATCTTTTTTTTTCTTAACAAGAACGTAGTACACCCTCTGTATACATTTTATGTTTAATAACGAAGAGTAGACACTTTTTATTTCACTCGTATGCTATTGATTTGTACTCAAACGGCTGATGAAAACTATAGGGAGTATTGAAGAAAATTACATCGTGTTGTGAAATCAGACTCTCTGTATCTTATACAGTTAGATTTCAAAACTATAATACATTGGAACCCTTATGGCGGAGATGTAACGGTTTAGGCTGGGAACGATGAGGTCGTGGTCTCGAATCTCACTCGGGGCAAAAATTTTTACGTCATGCACAAATTTACCGGATAAAAAATGGACTACAGAAAAAAGAAATGCGCCATCTAGCGAAATCGATAAAAAAATGGCCGACTAAAAAATGGACGACAGAAAAAAGAAATCTGTAAAAATGCGAAATCGATAAAAAATGGACGACAGCGCCAACGACAGCAGCGCCACCGTCGCCTAGCGGACCTTTTTCGAAGTAGTGAGTCAGAACTCTTATAGCTACACTACTGTGAGCAAAGTATGTTTTTTTCTGAGGGGTCCACAAGCGGGACCACTGCGAAAAAGACTGGCTCACGTGTGCTAACCATGAATTTTTCCCAGTCTTGAAATAGAATTTTCCCAAAAAATACAACATTGTACTTTTTGTATTAATGAAAAACTAAGAAATTTGTAACTTCACCAACATTTTTGACTCCTAATGTACATGGATTATCATATTTTCGTTTTTTTTTTCTTGGAGTGTAAGTCTTGATGGTCTATAAGAAATGTCTATTTCCCTATCTACATAATTTGATTTTATCCCAATTATATTGTAATCGGTAATCTCATGGAAATATTTTGCTCAGAGTATGCAACCATTTATACGCTTGTGTATTTATTTTATTTTGCTCATGTCTAATGGAAAGGATTGTTGGAACAAATAGTTCCCGGATGATGCCCGAATCAGTTATGAATTATTATATAAGCATGCGTCAAAAAGGTACCAACTAGGAATCAGTTCTGTCATGGTTCAAAAATTTGTTCGAACTATACTCAGCTCTGTACACTGTTTACTTTTAAAAACAATTTAAAAACCTTTGGTAATATAGATCATCATTTAAATTTCTCTGATCAGCAAAACACAAATTTCTCAGTTAGGAAAAACATAAATTTATCAAAAAATAGTAAAATTATAAATGTCAATAATAAAGTTTCTGACGGCGACTTGACATCCGCAATCAAAATCTTAGCTTCAGATGACAGTTTTGCTGTTGTCAGTGCAGCCACTTTAACAGAATTAAAATCGTAACATCCTTTAGAGAAACTTGATAGTACGTTCCCTACTTTGAGTTCTGAATCTATTCCTATTCTATAACACATGAATTTGTCAGTAATACAGTAAACTCTTTTAAAACAAGTTCTGCTGGTGGTTTAGACTCTTTTAAGACCTTCACATCTACGAGATTTAATAAGTAGCAGTGCTGGCCCTTCAGGAAAAACTCTCTTATCATCTTTGTGTAAATTATGTAATTTTATTTTAAATGACACAGTCAACATCAATATTTGTCCTACTTTATTCGGAGCGTTACTATTAGCTTTAACTAGAAAAGCATGAGGTATCAGACCAATTGCTATTGGTACTGTTTACCGTCGTTTAGTAGCGAAAATAATTTGTTCAAACATTAGAGACAAATTAGGATATTTACTTAGACCATTACAATTTGGTTTCGGGTCGAAAGGTGGTTGTGAAGCAGCTGCACATGCAGCAAGACGTTTCGTCTCTAATCACCTAGACGTTAATAATAAAGTTTTTCTGAAAATTGATTTTGAAAATGCTTTCAATGCAATTCATCGCGATCATTTATTAAAACTTGTAGCAGATACTCTACCTGAAATTTTTCCTTTCATCAATCAATGTTATATTCATATCTTTTATTTGGCGAAAACATCATTTATTCGGAAAGAGGCGTCCAACAAGGGGACCCTTTGGCACCTCTTCTTTTTTGCATATCGATACACAAACTAATAAGCAACATTGACACAGAATGCAATGCTTGGTACCTTGATGATGGTTCTTTAGGTGGTAATACTAATTCCGTGTTCAAGTCTCTTGTCTATATTACAAACAATTCCAAGGATATTGGTCTTGAACTCAATTTCAGCAAATGCGAGTTATTTTTCTTAGAATCACCAAATAATCTAACCATTGATAAATTTAATTATGTAGCACCAGGCATAACAATTACCAACAGACAAAATTTATTTCTATTAGGTGATCTTTTATTAAACGAATCCTTTCTATCAGCTTTTAATGAAAAACTGACCTTTTTCAAAAAAATGTCATCTCGTTTATCCTGGTTACCGACATATATTGCTTATTACCTTCTCAATAATTGCCTTTTAATTCTAATATTAACATATATCTTAAGATATAGTCCAACCTGGTTACATACTGATGTCTGGATCAATTTTGACAATACCATTCGTTATTCATTAGAGTCATTAATTAACATTAAATTAGAGCACCTTTCTTGGAAACAAGCTTCACTACCTGTTTCATATGGTGGTTTAGGAATTCGCTCAATCGTTTCAGTAGCTCTTCCTTCTTTTGTGTCATCATTAAATAGTTCAATAAAATTCATTAATTACATTCTGCCTATATTTTTCCACACACAAGACCCTTTATTATTGGAGGCAGAAAATATTTGGTCATTAAAGTCTGACAAAGTTGTACCCGATGGATATAAATTCTTTCAAAAATCCTGGGATATACCTTTATTGAACGCTGAAAAAGAAAATCTTCAGAAAGCTATCAATTTACCAGATAAGGCTCGTTTGAATGCAGTATTTTCAAAGGAATCGGGAGCATGGTTGAACGCTGTACCGTCGGCCACAATAGGTACGCTTTTAGATGACGAAATTTTCCGTATTTCTATTGGTCTCCCTTTAGGTTGTCAAATTTGTGTAAAACATCGCTGTCGTTGCGGAGCTGTTGTTGATGAATATGATAGACACGGCCTAAGCTGCAAATTAAGTGCCGGCCGTTTTTCAAGTCATTCTGCAGTAAATGACTTAATCAAACGAGACCTGTCATCTGTTGGAACCGTTACGTACTTGCCGCGACAACGGCAAACGTCCAGATGGTATGACTTTCATTCCATGGCAACGCGGCAGACGAGTTATATGGGATTTCACTTGCACTGACACTTGGGATCCGTCCTATGTCCGATCCACATCTACTTCCGCAGGCGCTGCAGCTTTACAAGGCGAAACTTTTAAAATCAATAAATACAAAAATTTGGAGAACATTTACATTTTTATTCCTGTAGCAATTGAAACCTCTGGTGTTTTCGGTCATGGAGCTTTAAAATTCATTAAAGGAATCGGTAAAAAATATCACTAGATCCAATGATTCTAGAGCAACTTTGTTCTTTATACAACAAATAAGTATTGCAATTTAAAGAGGTAACGCTTCATCTTTTCTCGGTACGTTTCCCCGTTCTAAGCCTCTAGAAGAACTTTTTATGAAACCTAATTCTTCTACCACTTTCGAACTTTCTCACATTACTGACCCTAAAACATGTGATCTTTCCTTTTTCCGAAATTCTACTTTATCATCTCCATTCTCTTCTTCAGAATGCGTGCGTTGACAAGTTCCTGAGTTATGCCTCCAACAAGCTTTTGGGCCTCGGTGTACTAAAAAAAAATAGATAACCACCTGCCAGATGATGTCTCATTCATAGGAATACTGAAGAAGATGACAATGGTAGAGAATGATGCGATTCCTATGCGCAATAAATTATATTTGACCAAAACAAAATATAAAACTGGTTTACCCCCAATAGAGTTGAAGACATCAAATAAAAAGATAAACGACCAAACGGAAGGTATTTATACTAACAGTGTGGCATACTCTAACAATACTAATACAGACAATTTGTCTGATGAAGATCATAACGGAAATCGCACATCAGTAGCCGATTTTAGTAAAAATTTTAATAACAAACTCTCCAGAATAGTAAAAAATGGTACTAACCTCGCCAATAAGACAACTGAGGTTAGATCCAAAATAACTGATGTGACCAATGGAGTGAAACCACTAAGTATAAAAGCAATATCAACCAGAGTTAAAAGATCTAGTAATAATGTTTCGTTGACCAAAAAAAATGACATTGCCTCCAACAAGTGTCAAAATAACCCCAATGTTTTGCAATCAAATTCAAAATTGGAAGAGAATGAAGACGTAGAATAAAATAATGGGTCAGAAGTCGATAGGGTCGTAGTAACTGAAGAATCAATAAACATCAATTCTCTTTCTAAAAATAATCCTAGAGTTAAGAACTTCTCTTCATACATTTCATTTTCGATTAAAGTTTTTCAAAAAGGGGATTAAACTCAACAAGAACGATAAAAATGATGTAGATAACAAGGAATATATTAACAAAGTGAACCAAACCAATGATCTATCGACATCACCCAAACTTTCCAAAACCGCAATATCTCCATCCAATTCAATAGCAAACAACATCATTTCAAATTCCTTATCATGCCGATCAAGTGAGAGAGACAATAATAGAATCCGAAATTATTCGGACAATGATAGTAGTTACGAAAGAGCTCTTAACAATAACTCCACAATCAGATCCATAAAGGGTATTCCCAAAAAAATTTTGAGTCTCAAAGGCCTCAAAAATATTGCTAACATATGTTTCATGAATAGTATTATCCAATGCCTATCAAACGCAAGGTGGCTATTAGAATATCTAAAGAAAGACGCACACATAAGAGATATTAACATAAATATTTCTAGTGTGAAAGGAGCACTAATTAAAGCATTTGCTGAAGTTATTTGAGAGAGTTTTCGTCTGAAGACGTTTTAGACAGAGTGGTTAATACAGTATCATTGAAAAGTCAGATTCAACATGATGCACAGGAGTTTCTTCGTTACTTATTAGCAGGACTTCACGAAGATGTCAACAAGGTATATGAAAAACCAAAGCCCATATTAACAGGGCTTGATATGAGCCATTACGCGGCTGATAATGTGGCACCTTGTATGTACAACCTCTACGCTATATCAAATCACAGTGGAACCACTTACAATGGTCACTACACAGCATATTGCCGACATCCCTACACGGGACAGTGGCACGAATATAACGATTCAAGAGTGCTATTAATATCGTGGAAATCTTTAGTCAGTGGAGAATCATGTGTTCTCTTCTATGAACAAGATGACACAAAGTCCCACCTTTAAGTTTAATAATTTTTTTTATTAGTTTTTGAATTGTATATTTTCATTCAACAATTCAAATATAAGAATAAGCATGGATCGGATTGTAATACAAAGTAAATACAAAGTAAAATATATTTTCGAAAAACAAACAAAATATATTATTATCCTCTCCTTTTAAAGTCGTTATTTATAAAATCCATTTTGATTTGTTACTGTTATTAGCGATAATTATCTAATTTATTAATGTGTAGTAGAATATAAACATAACCGGGTAATAAGTTTTTATAATACGCAAATTTAACAGCGCATGCCCAAACTTACTGTCCTTTTCAGTTCTCAATTGAACCAAGAACTCTTTTCGCCGTTCTTAAACTGTTCTGATTTGTGCGAACAGAATACATTTTCAGTTAATTATCAGTTCAGAGTTAGTACGAACGGTACATTGCAGACCCGCATGCATCTCGAACAATAGGTGGGTCCGACTTAATTTGACATCAAAATACGTTCGTTTCAGCGTACTGGATCCTGACGATCTCTATTTATTCCATTTCAGATTAGACAGTTTGTTTACAAATAGAGCGTAGGTAAAGCCTTCGTTGAAAGATGAATAATATTGTATTTTTATCGTGTCTTCATTTGAATACTTATAAAATTGAAAGCGATATGTACCTACCTAATAGTGAAATAATTTTGTATGCAATGGGTGCATTGGCAATAAAATTATCGAAATGTCCATCATGGCGAAGACCTGCCATTAAGCAGAATATAGTAAAGTAACATTCACTTTATCAATTGCAAAAAGAAAAAGAAACAACAGTAATTAGTAGAAGAAAGCTATTTTTGGTAAGCAAAATATTTACAGCAGATCAAAGCTTCAATACTATGAAAAAATACATCAAACTGCAAACAAACTGACACCGTTATAACTTGAATAGCAAAATTCCTCAACTTGGTCAACAATAGAGATCACCGACGATCTGTCACTTGAAAGCGTCTTTGGGTCATACAAACTGTTTGTTTCTGTTAGTGTGTACACATTCATCATAAGTTTTTAGTATTTTTATTGTGATTTTGGAAATTCTGAGACAACTACCACAATAAGTGACTATTATAACAATAAAAGTCAACATCCAGACGTTGCTGCCAGATTTGTACTATAAATACACAATCATGTGAGGTTAAACCCGTCCTGTTCACCCATCAGCGAGATAAGTTTTGACCCGAAAGACTTTCCCAGCGTTAGTAATATGGATATTGTTAGTTATCTGGTATTAACAACGAGTTTTTACACCAAGGAGCAAATGGAGGCATTTAAAAGTTATATGCATACAAGTTTTTTGAGGCAGGATTTGTGACTCAATATGGAATTATGAGGGTAGACGATATTTATATTGCTATTGGAACGGTAAGTAAACTAATCACGTAGGATGCAATTATGTACCTGACTTGCTATTGTTCATTTACAATCAGCTTAATTATTGTTTGTTTCTTTTTCCAGGTAAAACATTCGCAAAGGATGAAGGAACCCGATTTAAAAGTGTGGGTACTTGTGAACACCGATGGAAGTGCTGGAACTGCCCATTGCACCTGTATTATATCATAAAAATGATTAAAATACGTCTTAAAATGCTTTAATCAAGCGTTGTATAATGCACTGTACAGCTGTGTAAAATATCACTGTTTTCTTCGTTTCATATTATGTCAACAGTAATATCATTTCTATTGTCAGTATTATATAAAACATGTTTCTAAAGATATGAAGGATATGAGTTATAATAGAAAAGTTTGTAAAGTATTTTTAGATTTTTATTGTGAAATATTGGATTAGAAATTTGTAGGACTCCTTTTTTCAATGTTAATTTTTGTAATACATCTGAAAACACTTAATATTTCCGAAACAGTTGAAGATAGGTATGGGACATTGTACATAAATTATGTCTAGAATTTTCTGAAGAATCCAAAAAACTAATAATATACAGGAGGTTGTATTTAAAATAAGAAAGTTGGTATAGGCCACTGTCACATGACACACCCTATATAATTTTTTTTTTTGAAAAAAATACGCATCTAAAAATACAAATCGACGTATCCAATCGTTTTTTCCAACACGCTCTCATTTATTCGTTATCGAATTCATTCCATTTGGCTGTTCCACACTATATATATATATATATATATATATATATATATATATATATATATATATATATATATATATATTTAGCACTAGAAGGCACATGGCTTGCAATATTTCTTTCTCCATTTCCTTCTATCTTTGGTTTTGCCTCTCCAGTTTTTGATTTTTATTACCTTCATATCTTTCATTACCTCGTCTATCCATCTCACTTTGGATCTACCTCTTCTTCTTTTTCCTCCAATCTTACTTACTGTCATCTTTTTAGGAATTCTTTCATTATTCATTGTTTCTATAACCGTCTTAGTCTGTTTCCTTATGCGGAGCCTATTATATCAGGTTCGTCGAACAATTCTCTTAGTTATTTATTCATACGTCTCTGGCATATTTCACCATATTTTCCCTTAATAAATTCGCGTAGACACTTTCTTTCCCAGATGGTTAGTATTCTTTGTTCTCCTTTATCAATTGTCCAAGTTTCGCTTACAAATAATATTATAGGTCTCAGAACTGTTTATCTTTGGACTTCTAGATAATATTTTACTATTAAGCACATTCTTTAGCTTCTACGCCCATTCATTTCGCTTCAGGATTCTGTTTTGTATTTCTATTTTTATATTTGGTTTCCTAGTGAATTTTGCGTCTAGGTACCTAAATGATTCTACTTCTTGGAAACTGTAAATTTAACCTTCTTCAGTCATTTCAAACTTCTTGTTTCCATCTCCTTCACTTCTAGTCCATTTCATATACATCGTCGTCTTTTCGTTTATTTCCAGCCCCGTTGTTTCTGTACTCTGTTCAAGTCATATCACCACTTCTCTTAACTCTTTTTTGCTTCTTGTCACTATCGCAATGTCGTCTGCAAATGCTAAGCACTGATGCCGTTTATGATAAATTAACCCTGACCGGTTTATACTAGCTTTTCTCACAATATATTCCATAACAAAATTAAACAGGGTTGCAGATAAACGGTCAACTTGTCTCACTCCTTCACCCAATTCAAACATTTTTGTTATTTCGTTTCCTACTCCTAAACATCATTTTGTCTCTCCTAGTGTTACTTTTATCATTCTAATCAGCTTATCATTCACTCCCAATTTTTTTACTGGTGGATATATCTTGTGTCTTTTTACTCTATCGAATGATTGCTTAAAATCTATGAATATAATGTGCGTATCTTTCTGAAACTTCTCCATTTTTGTCAATAATAAGTTCTTTATGTATGAGGCAAGTACTTTATAAGCTATACAGTGCTATTCAAAAGTCCCCTCCCCCCCTCGTATCTTTTGAACGGATACACTTACATTAATAAAATTTGGAGGGTGAAAATAAAGTGTTGTGAACTTCTCTACGAATGGTAACAGGTGACGTAATAGTGATAGATGACGTCACAGTGCCACTCTGGCCAATAATTTTAAATAGGACCTTATGGCACGTGATATCTCGTTTGAAAGGCATTGACATTGGCTACATAGCTATATTAATTTTGTTTGGGTTTAAATTAATTTTGACGGATAAATTAAACAAATACCAAAATTATTATTTCACATTTAAATATTGAAGATTTTTCAGTCCGCCTCTGGTTAGTTGTCAAAAAAATTGACGTTTTTAATTTAATAGTTTGTTGCTTTGCAAAGTTTTTCTAAATAGCTTAAATATTTAATTTTATTATTGTTTAACGAGACGTTTAAGAGTTTACATAGGCAAAATGGTACGTACTCAAGCCGACAAAGTAGCAGCTATCTTAATAATTGGTGAATCTAGAAAGAATCTCCATGAAGCGGAACGTTTATTTAATGAGAGATACCCAGATCGCCATATCTCGAGAACTTATTTGAGGGAGCTTCTTCACAAGTTTGAAGCAACAGGTAGTGTTCAAGATGCCAAACGATCTGGTCGACCAACATTTAGTGATGAACAACATACCCAATTTCCAGAAAAAGTCAATGTTTGGGCAGGTATTTTGGGAAACCACATAGTTGGTCCTGTTTTCCTAAATTCAAATTTAAGCGGTGAAGTGTATCTGGAGATGTTACAAAATGCAATTGAGCCGTTAATTCTTGAAATTCTGGAAGATATCAAGATGAATTCGGCCATCTGGAAATAACATTTCAACAAGATGGTGCTCCTGCACATTATTATGGTGCAGTAAGACGTTACGTGGATGAAGAATATTGAGGTACATGGATCGGTCGGCGAGGTCCTATAGAATGGCCACCTCGGTCATCAGATCTGACACCATTAGATTTTTTTCTATGGGGGTACTTGAAATCCAAGGTATAAATACTACGGCACCAGATAGCATTGGCGTTTGAAAGAAAGAATTACTGAAGAATGCAATGCTATTTCAGCTGATACATTCGAACGAGTACGACAAGAGTTTACTAATAGGATGTATTACTGTCAGGAAGTGGACGAAGCACATTTCGAACACTTGCTATAAGAATCCATTGTTGATATCTGATTAATTAAATTTAAAAAAATAATTTCAATAATTTTGGTATTTATTTAATTTATCCGTCTAAATTATTTTAAACCCAAAGAAAATTGATATGGCTATGTAGCCAATGTCAATGCCTTCCAAACGAGATATCACTTGCCATAAGGTCCTATTTAAAATTATTGGCCAGAGTGGCACTGTGACGTCATGTATTACTAGTACGTCACCTGTTACCATTCGTGGAGAAGTTTACCACACTTTATTTTCACCCTCCAAATTTTATTAATGTAAGTGTAGCCGTTCAAAAGAAACGAGGGGGGGAGGGGACTTTTGAATAGCACTGTACATATTTAACAGTGCTATGCCTTTGTAGTTCTCTTGTGTATCAGGCATATTAACGCTTCTTTCCACTCTTCCGGCATTTTTTCCTGTTCCCATATTTCTTTAATCAGTTTGTGCATGCAGTTATGTTATCCTTACCAGCACTTTTGTTATTTCTGTGTTTATCTATAATCTCCTTTACCTGCGGTATTCGCGGTACTTTTTCGTTCATTTCTGTTTCTTCTAGTTCTACTACGCGTACGTCGTTACTTCTGAGATCTCAGTAATTCTTCAAAGTATTCCTTTCACCTATCTAGTATTTCGCTTTCTCGAGGTATCAGTCTACCTTCTTTATCGTTCACAAACTGACTCCTCCCTTGATTTCCCTTTTTGGTTTCTTTGATGCCTTTGTACATCTTCCATATCTAGTTTCTTTGGTAGTTCTTTTTCATCTCTTCGATGCGCTGCTCTTGATATTTCCTTTTTTTCTCGTAGTATTCTCTTGCACCTCATTCTGTCTTCTTCATACTTATATTTAGGTTCACCTGTGTTGTGCTTTAGCATACATTCTCTTCTCTTATTCATTTCCCTTAGTTCATTTTCACATTCTTGGTCGAACCATTCACGTCTTTGGATCCTACTTTCCGCTTCACACTCTTCTACCACCTGAACCATTCTTTTACTAATCTCTTTCCATATTTCTTCTATGTCGCTACTTTCGTGCACCTCCTGCAATCCTCTTTCTAATTTCATTTTATACATTTCTCGTGCCTCTTTTTTCTGAAGTATATATGCACTTATTTTTGTGTTTCTCTTTTTCTTCTCATTTTTTTGGTCTGGTATATCTTGAATTCGTAATAAAAAGTGATCAGTATCTGCATCTGGTCCTCTATAGCTTCTAATTTTTGTTATACATCTTTGTTGGCATTCTTCTATTAGCACATGTTCTATTTGATTTATAGTCGATCCATCTGGTGATCGCCAAGTTCCTTTATGTATTTCTCTGGAAGTAAATGTTTTTCATTCTTATTTGATTTTCTTTTGCAAAATTAATCAATAACTGTCCATTTTTATTTGTTTCATCATGATTACTATAGTTTCCGATCGTTGGCTGGTAAATTGTTTCCTTTCCTATCTCAGTATTTGCATCATCAAGTATTATTTTCAGATCATATATTCCTATCCTATTCTTTCTTAATTTGTACATCCTTATCTTCAGCTGTGGTATGTATATTTATAAATGTCATTTTTTTGGATTTTCCTTGAATTAATAATTTACACATTCTATCTGAAATGTCTTTAAATTCAACTATCAGAGACTTCAATTTTTTATGCAATATGAATCCTGTACCAAACAATTTGTTACTGCCACCACTATTTAGGAATAAACAGTCGTCACTTTCGTTTACTTCATTTCCCTTCTGTTTTGTCTCCTGTAGTGCTATTATGTCAAACTCATAATTCTTTTTTACTTGTATTAAGTGTTTAAGCGCTCCGTCCTCAAAAGTACCTCTTTCAATCCATGTTGCTGTTTTAAACCTTTCCCTGCCGAATACCTTACTTTATTATTCCTACTCCTTTCCTTATTCATTGCATTCGCTGTTAATCGGTCTCCCATTTCTCATAAGGGATTTACTACTAGTTTTTTTTAACTTGTTCCAGTTTCCAGCTTTATTCTATTTCCAAAGGATTCCATTTACCACTATTTTATTGTAGCCACCCTTTACATGTTCCCCTTTATCTATTCCTTGCTTGGCAACTTTTCTTATCTCTTGTGCTTTTTCTCTTTCCATTTTGGCATTTTTAATTTATTGTTCATTATTAATTCTTTGTCCTTTTCGTTTTTCAGCTCGACCAGGCAAATTTTCTCTCCGAATTTCCGTACATCTTCCATTTCCATTTCTTCTTGTAATTGTTCGTAGAACAATTTTTCTATGCCTTGTGTAATTATTGTATTATCATCAGTATCTATATTTAATCCATATATGTCAACATTCTTTATTCTCTTTTCTTTTTCTAATCTTTCCAATCTGTTTTACACTTGCTTGATATACTTATTCATGTTTTTATTTTCCTCCTTCATTTCTTGATTTTCTCTTGAGAGTTACTTGTTCTCGTCCCTAATTTTTATTCTTGATCTTGTCTTATTTGTTCCTTCCACTGTAAGCTATTTCACCAATTCTATTAATAAATCCAACTTCTCATCTTTTTTTTAGTGCTTTATCTGGTGTTCTGTATGTTTACTTGCTTCGGTTAAACAGTACATTCTCTAGTTCCCTTTTGCTTTTACCACCGTCATCACTTGTGTAATCATTACTATCCATTATTGCCTTCTTAACCTTTAACCGCTACTCTGAAAATTTATTACGCAGCCACTACCATCGGTATGAGATACCGTTATACGTATATGTGTTGAATACGTCAATAATTAGTTGTTTTTTTTTAGGAATAGTGAAACAACATTTCTTCAATCTCTTTCATCTATTCTGATCAAAGAAATATATAAGAAAACTGAAAAATAACCCTTACAAAATTTAAATTCCGATTTTTTTTTAGTTTATAGTTTTCGTCTATTTATACAATTAATACACATTTTTTTGCATGTTCCAAACAAATTGGCTTACCATATTGACGACAAAGAAAAAATGTCTTCCGTTTTAAATGATAAGGGCACAAATGGCATGTTTTTTTCATTTGAAGTCGATCATAATTTGGGTCGTTTTTTTCAGGGTATTCTGATATTTGCAATAGAAATGCCATATATTTTTTCAGGTCTCTTGGTAATCTAGGGTTCTCACTATATCTTCGCTGCATAAATGGTTCATTAAGACATTTTGCGAGGGGTTTCAGGAAGTTCCTACGATCTATTGGTTTGTTGTTTTTATAATTTTCATACAAAATGTATGCTTTGACTGAACACATATTCACCATTTGTAAGAATACGGTCATTGGCCACCTACGGGTCCTGCTACAAGGAGAATAATTCTCGCATTTTTTATCTAAGCTATCCACTCCTCCCTTGGTCAGATTGTAGTCTGCAATCATTTCTGGTTTTCCTGTGTCGAGATCATCATATGGAGAATGGTGCATAGAAGAGATTAGCAACCCTGCTTTGTTGTTCGTCGGTACATGAGAAAGCAGAGTAATATTGTCTTTATATGAGTATAATGTACTATTGATTTCTCTTTTCTTGTTTGGCAAAAAAGAAGAAGGAATCATCGGCTTTTTTTTAGAGTACCCAAAAATGTAAGTCCTCTTTTTTGTAATTCGGTGACAAGTTCCATACTACTAAACCAATAGTCTGTTGTGATATTTCTGTTGCTGTTTTCTATGGGCTTCACTAACCTTACAACAGCTTGAGTTGGGACTTGCAGTTTTTTTCCGTTGCTGATAATCCTTGGCCATCGGAACCTTTTCCACAATAAATATAAGCATTATACAAATAATTATTTCTGGCATCTGTGGAAGAGGAAGCGACATCTTCCTCTGAAAGCTACTAGGCTTTCATCTACGCAAACATATGCCCCCAGAGAGAAATTCTTTTGAGAATTGTGAATGAATGTTTTGAAGAGTCCTGAAATGGCTGCAGCTTCATCTTCTTTTATTATTTCAGACCTATCGAAGTCACTATCGAATCTCAATACGATTAGTAATGTCTCAAATCTCCTTCTTGGCATCGTACATCTGGAAACATCTCTCCCAGTGCCATCAGTAGCAAAGAATCTCTCTATACTCTCTCTTCATGCCTTGAAAACTTCCGTGTAAATGAGCAATCCCAAAAAAGCTTTCATCTCCACAGTATCTACATCTCTCAACGTTGTATGGTCTGGCCTTTTGTACTTTGCTCGACATTTTGAGAGTTTACAGTTTGTCCATTGGATAACTTCATGCAACATATCCTCACTGAATAATGTATCCCAAACTTGAATGGGGCTTGCAATATCACCTAATGCTGCTGCAGGGCCTCGTAATCCAGGTAAATGCACTATCAAGTTATGACGTCTAGTTCTAGAATTGGCTGGAGGTGGTTGCTTAGACCTGAAATAACAAGGAGTAAAACAACAAAAATAAGATCATTGCTATAGCGCTTACCATTTAGTTGGATTTTTTTTCTCGCGCCCATGAAAAAAATCTTCATCGCTTATCAAATTATCATCATCACGCAATTGCTCTAAGCACCAATCTTCAAAATTTGGATCATACGGATGCATTCGCGATGGTCACGCTATTTGCGACATTTTTATGGGAGATTGCAATTGAAGAGAAATACGTTAAAAGGGGAAAAATGAATTAAATGCAATAAAAATGTGCGTAGCACTTACACTACTTCCCGGTTTGAGATACCGCTATCGTGAAATATCGTAGAGATCTCACCCGATACTGAAATGCGTGTTGACCTGACTCTGGAAGATACTGAGAGTCTCAAGGTCAACAGGCATGCATAACTAAAAATAGCAGAAAAATATGAGAGCAGAGGTTATGGGATACCGATAGGTAGTGGTTGAAAGTTAACTAAACTTTAGTTTCATATCGCCAATATTTTTCACAAGTTTATTTTTTTAATGTTTTTAGTCCGCCCCTGCTTAATATATTCCATCGCTAATAACACTGCGGAAAAAGTCGTCGGCCAGCTATCCCGTCAAACTGTTATCAGTGGTATTTTAGCTTTTATTTTTACTTTTTATAATAAGCAGTAATTTAATAATAACCAAATTATCAATATCTATTTAAATCTTACTCAGTTTCTGCCATAAATTTACTGGGCACTAAATAACACTCCACAGAAGAATCTTACACCGTTTCGTTGATTTGTTAGTTCGTAATTCTCCAAATAATTGAAGTTTATTACAGAACAAAACTCAACACTACCAGGACTTACCAGGACTGGGATTCCAGTGAAAACATGGTGCTATGGTATTTCAAGCAAACATTTAAAACAAATTATCCTCAAATATCCGAGTTCACTTTTATATGAATTAATGAAGTTTCTGGTATAACGTTCAAATACGAAGTCAAGGTCTTCCCCGTACCCAGGTACTGATATGGACAGGGTCAAACCTCTAAAAATATATTCAACTTAATCTGACATCCCACGCCGACAACTTGAGCTCTAAAACTTATCAACTACCAACAAATTCGAACCCGCCGCAAAATACTTTCATCAAAAACACAATGATCACACCGAACTTTATTGCCAGCCCTCGTTATCGCTCGGGCGCAAAATCGTCGTCGACTAGTAAATGTTACTTACATCCCTTGTAGTATAGATAACTATAATTTCGTGTGAGATATAATGTTCAATATATTTGTTTAAAACAAATGAATACTTGATATTAAGTGTTCGATAGATTAACTAAAAATATATGACTAGGACTTTTTCGGGAAAGATTTTCAATTTTACTATCGTTTATACTCAAAATAACTATAGTTCATTTTTTCTAGGCAGATCTTGATGGTTTCAGCTTAGCAGGAGACAGGCAGACATATGCGATCGTGGGATTTTACAAAGGAAATCGCGTGGCGGTAAAATATCTTCAAGAACAAAAGATTGAATTGACTCATCAAAATCTTTATGAACTTAAAGTGATGAAGGACTTGGCTCATGATAACTTAGTAAAGTTTTACGGTGCGTGTTTGGACATACCGAATTGTCTATTAACTGAATATTGCTCCAGGGGTAGTTTGCAGGACACTTTAGAAAATGAGAACTATAAACTAGATTGGACGTTTAGAATCTCTCTAATAATGGACTTGGTTAGGGGTATGCATTATTTGCATCGAAGTCCTATTAGATGTCATGGGGCGTTAAAGTCCACGAATTGTTTAGTTGATAGCAGATTTGTGTTGAAAATTGCCGACTTTGCGTTACCATTTTTGAGACCGTATACAAATGAGGATAATTTCAATGTTGATGCCCACTCATATTGGCAAAGTAAGTTGTTTAGAATTTTAACATCTCTGTTAATAAAACTTTTTGTACCGTTATTCTGAAAAATTACAATGAAACTCATATAATGTCGATTAAATATATGTAATTACATCGAAATATATATAAAATATATAAATTTTCTAGCTCTCCTTACTAAATATTACTTTTGCATAACACTGAGATGTATGAAATTAATTCTGCGTATTTTTCTCAAATAATATCGGAATTAGAGACAACAGTGATATACGAAACTTCATGGGGTGGTTTTCTTAGCTTAGGGATTATGATTACTTCTACTACTTTTCTCATCTTAGGACACATCATAGAAACAAAGTTTCCGTTAGGAAACATCTTGAGATTTCAGCTGTGATCAGATCAGATGCACGGATATTTTATGAATTAATACTGATTTAAGTTTTAGCTACGATTTCTTCAGAGGAATTACGGTTGGCCTTGTTCCAATGCAATTTTGTGGGGTTTTATTGCGTAGGAACGTCAATTTCAGATATTTTGCAAATCTGTGAGCTTTATGTATGTTATTTTGAATCCAAGTTTTAACTCTGATTGGCGGGATAAATTTTGTCAGTTTTTTGAGATTTGCCAAAAGGAATAATATGCTGCATTATCATAGAGGTGGTATTCTACAGGGTGGTTCGTTACTAATTGGAAATAATTTATGAAGATTTAATCCAAAACACCAAAATAAAATTTAGCTGCTTACTGAGTTGCGGGGTGTTTTGTTTAAAAATTTAGAAACGATATGTGCTCACTACTTTAAAACTTTTACGTATCAATTTCATATTTGGCAGAAAGTGTAGACACTGTACACCCAACTAAATTATGTTAAACAAACGTTTCTGGCTACTACCAGGCTACTACGTACGACAGAGGCAAGGGCAATACTTTTCACGTGAATAAAGTACTCTTTCCTCATAATGATAAAGTCAATATTTCTCGAGATATTGTAAGTTTAACATGAAGCTATACAATTTTTTTTAATTTTGATGTGTAATTACTATGTCGATATTTTGGACCAGTGGAATGCATTTAATACGCAAATGAAACTTTAATCCATATTAACAATAAAGATATTGACTGAAATTTATTGACAAAAATAAAATAGAGCTTCTAACTTTAAAATAATATCAAAATGATTAAAAAATATTTTAAAACAAATAAACTGATCTCTATTTCTAATTACAATCAGATAAGTGGCATATGATGAAAAAATTTTCAATATCCTTTGTTTTGTATAGGTAGCTCTGGTCTGAATTAATTGTTTTATTTTAGTGGGGTGCTGTCATAGCTATTAGTTGTTGCTAATCTGACTTGAAATTGTGATTATTGTAAAAAAGTCGGTTAAAGGAAAATGCCTCGATACAACAATTTTACTAATTTTGAAATGCGAGACATGCTTCGTGTTTATGTAAACGAAAATTATTCCCTTGCTACTGCTGCTCGCAGATATCAATAAATGTATCCAAACAGAGTTCAACCCAATCGGCAAACTTTCAGCAGTATTTTTCGTCGATTAGGAAAAACTGGACAATTTAGGCATAACAGTGGTACGGAACGACGAAAAATAATAAATGTGGATCAAGATGATAATATTTTAGTGCAAGTTGCTATCTGTATCCGTAAAAGTTTGAAGGGTGGGTGACCCCACAGCACTTAGGCCACAATTAGCCCATTGTGCATCCTTCTGAGGTTCAAAACTTCCTTCTAGCTCGTCATCCAGCCTACATCCTTAAAGTAGGCGATAACGTCGCCTGAATTAAGTTCCCTCATACTGGCGTATGTTAGCATGTGCTCGCCGAATGCATGAAATCTAAAATGAGAGAGTGTCTGACATTCGCAAAGAATGTGTTCGACAGTTTCATCTTCTTGTTCACATCCTCTACAGAGTGGGATGCTAGATAGACCCAGTCTGTGGAGGTGTTTTCGTAGGTGGCAGTGACCAGTCAGAATACCCGTGGCTGTTCGTAGGTTCCGCCTGTTCACAGTCACTTATTTTTTGGCTGCTTTGCTGTCAGAATACTGTAGCAGTTCCTTGGCAAGCCTGCAGCCTTCTGCGTCGTCCCATCTACCCTTAAACTTATTAAGGGAGTGTTCCTTTAATAGGTCGGCCGTCGGAGGTAGGTAGGTCGGAGGACGAAAAATGCGTCAGTGGGTAGGTCTTAAAATTTCTAGGGACGCATATGGCCGTCCTAGGTTGCTGATTGCTTGGGAAACTAAAAATTAAACCTTTTGGATTATTTAGACCCATGATTTTGGTTTGTATTATCCAGGGTTCTTGGATAAGTGCTATTGTGTCCTGCATCACATCCAGGTGGCGGCATAGTGTCGCCGAAGCCACTTTTTTGTGTTGAAGGATACACTGAATAAATCTTACCTTTTCATTGTCTATCTCTGCTTAATGGTGGTGAGATGGATTATGTTTTCTTTTAGGCCATCTCCACTTCCTCACTTGGAGGTGGGTTGACGTCGCCTGTATCCTGGCTTAGAGGTCTTAGTTCTGCCAGGAGCGGTCGCCATCTTGGAGGATGGTTCGACAGTCTCCGCAGAAGCAACAGCTCCTTGGGGTTCCTCGGATGGGAGAGGGAGATCCGTGCTCGATCTCCTCCGTTCCGGATCAAGTTTCTTTGTTTTAACAATCAAAGAGGGAAGCGCGTAGCTCATCCTCATTGATCGTTTTTCTAGGACTCTCACTTCCTCGTCTCTTATGCCAAAGACGAATAAGTGTCCTTTGGGATTGACCTTCGCTTCATGGTGGAAGGCAAACCATGCATCCACCCGAAGGTATGGGTTTTGTTTGTCCAGCCGGCGCAGCACATCCTATTTGTCACCCAATTCAGCGTGAGCTTCGCTAGGGACCCCTAGGGTGGCTTTTGTCAGCTGGGGTAGGTTGTCGATGTGTACCACGTCGAGATTAGCCTCCTTCCACGGTTTCAGTTTTGAAACTGTGTTCCTTAGCCACTCTAACGTTTCATCATTATCGCAGGTGACTCTGATTATTTCGTCAGAATGCGACCATGATCTAAAAGTAGGTGGCTTTTTCTGACTACCGAAGGCGGACATAATGGTTTCGTCCAAAGCCTCCATTAGTTGTCTTTTGACAAGGTCTCTATTATCGGTAATTATTTTATCATATGGATGGGCCTTCTCTATAACAGCTACCCGTAAATGGCTGGTAGCTGCTTCGCTGTAGCTCTTTACTTTAGCATCCATCCGTATCCTCTTTACCCTGGAAGAGTTTTCCTCCGAGGTGTGGGAGCAGATACGCTCCTTTTTTTCGGAGGCGACGCGTTCCGGGCCTCTTTTGGAGGAGGAACTGCCATCGCCACTCTTGCATTACTGGCGGCTGGTGCCAGTTTTAGATAGGGAGGGGCAAGTGGCGCTGGTGGTGTCTGTAGAGACGCCAGCCTGCTGCCTCTCTTTCCTCCTTCTCGTTGCCTCAGTACCGCAGATTCTTCTACCTCGACGGTGCTTTGGTATTGGAGGTGTGCGTTCTCGCTCATCCTCCGGTTTTTTTTTCAGTTGGTCCATTCTGATCCCACGAGTAGCTAGGGAAATGTTCGTCATCTTTGGCAGAGCCCCGCATGCCAGAGAAAGGCTGTTTGCAAGAGGGTATCCCCACTGATGATCAACAGCGTTAACGTATCCAGCGGTGCCACGAGGACGCAGACACTCGATGGTTGCATTTCTCCATTGGACTGCAGAAAGCTACCTACAAGCAGACAAGCAAGCGCAAGGAAACAAATAAGCTAACCAACTACAAAGCAATAGCCAACTTACAACCCACCCCGCCGGAACTATGCACTCGGCGTTTAATAGGAATTGCTGTAGTAAGCCAATCTTCAGTTTTGCGAATTTAAAAAAAAGGAAAATTTACGACTTTACCAATTTACACCGACACAAAATTGATTGCTTATAGAGTATCCGGTAAGAATGTATTTTACTCAGTGGATGATAAATAAAAAAAAGTGAAGGTCTTAATTTTATTAATAAAATTCATTTTACTGACGAGGCCATATTTACATGTTGAGGACTTTTAAACTGGTGAAACAGTCACATTTGGGTTATGGCAAATCCCTATATTCCAAGAATCACATTTTCAGCAAGATTTTAAGATAAATGTATGGTGCGGTGGAGATAATTCGCTGGGTCCATTTGAATTACCAGCAAATCTGAATGGTTACTCATATTTAAAATTTTTACAAACAACTCTTTTCAATCATCTTGAGGAATTGCCACTTAATTGAAGAAGATTCATGTGGTTCTACAGGATGGAGAACACCTCATTATCGGATAATAGTGACGAGTATCGTAGTGGTGCAGGTGTGAGGTTGCTCCCTTCGTGCTCTGCTAAAAATTGTTAAAAGTTTTGTGAAAAATCAAAAGAACAAAAAATTAGAAGTTAAAAGTCATAAAGAAATAGATATAGTAACACATCACAAAATTTGACCTAAACGATTCTAAATAAATTAAATTCAGTTTCTTAAACTAAGAATATATGATATTGTACATGGGCATGCAAAAACTACAAATTTAAAATGGGAGATAAGGCTACCTTGCAAACAAATCTTGACGAACTAGATAAAACAAAAAGCGCATTAAAAATCGCAATAGAGGCAAGTGAAGCCAGACTCCAACTAAACTTAGAGTTCGTAAAAAAAGAAGTAGCGAAGCTACAAAATGACAACACAGAGCTAAAACCAAAAATAGTAGAGCGAAATATAGAATAGAACAAAAAATTGTTATCTTTGGTTTAAAAAAGAACCTAGTGTGTGAAAAATTAAAAGTCCTTCTCGAAATAAATCTAGAAGCGCGAGAATTAAGCAACTATCATTCGCTTGGAAATACAGAATGTGCTCCACTTAAAGATTTCCGAAATCAAAAAGAGAGAAATTCTGCGAAACGGTTTTAAATTAAAAAATACGCGAACCGGAATTTTCAAAGACCTAACGGAAGGTCAAAGAGAAGAAAATGAAGAACTGAGAAAACATCCAACTAAAATAAGACAAAAATATACAGATAGAAGTTATAATAGCGGCAACAAATTATACGTTGGAAATACAGCACATACATAAGAAGACCTGGAAAGTTTAGAGTACGACAACAGACCAAACAGTGATCCTGCGACGCCCACTAGAAACGCCGAAAAATCAGGAGTAGCAGTGAAAGAAAAGGAACAAGTGGCGATCCAAAAAGACATAAGTAAAGCTAAAGTTAATACAATATTAGCAACTTTTATTAATAAATATAAACCAAAAAGCCGAAAAACCATATACATTTTTTAACTTGCTTCCGCCCACAGACTAATAATAAGTACTTAACTGGTTCGTCTACAACTGTTGTTACTATTTTAAACTAGTTTTCATTTTAGGTGTTCAACAATACATTTTTTGTAAATTCGGAATTATTTATGTTCTTATCTCCATACTCTTTGCTAAATCTAGATACTAGAAACTAAGCTCTTCTTTCTTTCGTTTTTTTGAGGTAATTGTATACAACAATTTCTTATTACGTCTTTTTATATATGCACATTATGCCAACATAAATCATAACAAATGGATGGATTTGTATCTAGGTCAGTATGATAACAAGGAAATTGAGGCTCAAGTACTAAATTCGATATAAAATTTTAGTACATATACAAATTACAAAAAGGTCAAATCTCAGTACTACATATGAATATCAGAAAAATCCAAAAACATTTTGATGAACTTTTACTTTTTCTAACCCAGCTGCCAGAGTTTGATGTGATTGCATTAACAGAAACGAATACACAGTAGGCTGTAAGTATTTTTAATACGATTGGTTATGACTTGATATACAGTGCTATTCAAAAGTCCCCTCCCCCCCTCGTATCTTTTGAACAGCTACACTTGCAATAATAAAATTTGGAGGGTGAAAATAAAGTGTTGTAAACTTCTCTACGAATGGTAACAGGTGACGTAATAGTAATAGATGACGTCACAGTGCCACTCTGGCCAATAATTTTAAATAGGACCTTATGGCTAGTGATATCTCGTTTGCAAGGCATTGACATTGGCTACATAGTCATATTAATTTTGTTTGGGTTTAAATTAATTTTGACGGATAAATTAAATAAATACCAAAATTATTGAAATGATTTTTTTAAATTTAATTAATCAAATATCAACAATGGATCCTTATAGCAAGTGTTCGAAATGTGCTCCGTCTTCTTCCTGACAGTAATACATCGGCCGGCGAGGTCCTATAGAATGGCCACCTCGGTCACCAGATCTGACACCATTAGATTTTTTCTATGAGGGTACTTGAAACCCAAGGTTTATACTACGGCACCAGATAGCATTGGCGTTTTGAAAGAAAGAATTACTGAAGAATGCAATGCTATTTCAGCTGACACATTCGAACGAGTACAACAAGAGTTTACTAATAGGATGTATTACTGTCAGGAAGTAGACGGAGCACATTTCGAACACTTGCTATAAGAATCCATTGTTGATATTTGATTAATTGAATTTAAAAAAATAATTTCAATAATTTTGGTATTTATTTAATTTATCCGTCAAAATTAATTTAAACCCAAACAAAATTAATATGGCTATGTAGCCAATGTCAATACCTTTCAAACGAGATATCACTTGCCATAAGGTCCTATTTAAAATTATTGGTCAGAGTGGCACTATGACGTCATCTATTACTATTACGTCACCTGCTACCATTAGTAGAGAAGTTTACAACACTTCATTTTCACCCTCCAAATTTTATTAATGTAAGTGTAGCCGTTCAAAAGATACGAGGGGGGGGGAGGGGACTTTTGAATAGCACTGTATAATAAGGGAGACCATAATAAATGCGACGGAATAGTTTTGTATGTAAATAATAAACTAACACATTCTTACAAAATTGTCAAAATGTCTGGAACTAAAGCAATAGAATTGGAAATAAAATTAAGAAATGAAACTATAGTCACAGCCACATTGTATAAATCACCTGATATATGCCCCAAAATCTTCAGTACGAACCTCAATAGTTATTTAAATAATAAAAAAGGACAAGAATCTAAAATTCATATACTAATGAGAGACACTAATATTGATATCAGGTGTCGATTATGTTGAACAATACAAAAATACTCTAGAAACATTCGATTTTGTTTCTTACATTAATCAAATAACAAGACCCATAAGCAAAATATGCCTAGACCACAGTTATGTAAAAAATTTAAATTCTGAAAATAATAATATTAAATCATTTGTTTTTAACTACGGAATAACTGATCGTATCCCTATAGCACCAATCATTCAATTTAAAGAGACATATGAAACGAAAAACGAAAATCACCCTAAAATTTTTATTAATTATCCAAAGTTAAGAGACCAGTTACGAAATAAAAACAGGCAAAATATATACACGATTACTGATGTGTATGAATCAATTCCTTTCTATCCTACAGCAAAGTATCGAAGACGGTACAAATATTGTAAAAATATCAAAATGTGAAAAAGATAAAGAACCATGGATTACTGTGGGATTACTAAAATTTATAAATGAAAAAAACAAAATCTATAAAATACTTAAAAAACCCTAATGACATATTCTTACATTATCAATATCATGAACATAAAAACAGATTGAAAATACTCATCAAAAAGGAAAAGAAGATTTATTTTAATGACTTAATTTGTAAAAGCTCCAATTCATCTAGAGCACTATGGAAATGTGTAACCGATATATGTGGCAAATCCCAATCTGAAAGTAAAATAGAAAACATTTTAAAAGAAAATAATCAACTAATTAATGACATCAATGCATTTAACAAATTTTTTAGTGATTTGGGGAAGAACTATGCCCAAAAGATACACTCCAATTAAAATTATACTCAAAATATATCAATTCTAGACACAACTTTTGTATTTGTACCCGACAGATGAAGCTGAAGTAAAACATACTATAAATTCTTTAAAAAATGAGAAGTAATCAGGACTAGACGTCATTAAAGGGGAACATTAAAATAAACAAAAACTAAAATAGCTACTTCACGAACCTATATGATAAACAATTGGTTTAGTTTAGGAATCTTTCCTAAATCGCTGAAAACAGGGTTAATTAAGCCTATTTTTAAAAATTGTGAAATATCTAAAATGGAGAATTATCAGCCAATAACTCGGATTTCAATAATGAGTAATTTTTTTTAAAATCTTTAAATGTAGACTAATTAAATTTTTCAATAAACATGAAATTATTTCAGAAAATCAGTATGGCTTTAGAGACGGAAAATCCACAGAGGATGCAATGTGCTCACTAGTAGAATCATTAAACAATTTCATAGATAAAAAAATCCCTGCAGATTGTATTGTTGCGGACCTCTCAAAAGCTGTCGATACCGTTAATTAAAAAATTATTGAACGAATTAAAATTCTACAGTGTGCGTGGATCAACTTATAAACTTTTAGATAGCTATTTGAGTGAGCAAAAATAATATGTAACCATCGATAATTGCATAAGCGAGGCTAGACATGTTACCTATGGGTGCCACAAGGCTCTGTGATAGGCCCGATGCTATTGTATACCTATTTGAATAGCCTACTTTCCCTGGACATAAGGGAAAAAATATTAGCTTCGCCGATGATACTGCCATCCTTCTTACTGCTCCTACTTGGGCTCAATTGAAAACACAAGCTGAACTCGCGTTTAAAAAAATAAAAACCTGGTTTCAATTTATTGAAATAACACTAAATGTAGATAAAACAAAATATATGCCTTTCACATCTTACCAGACAGGTCTATCAAATCTCGTCTATTTGGATATTGACCTAATTACTAAAATTACAGGAGTAGATAGGAATAAATATGTTGGAATTATTCTTGACCGTCATCTCAAATGGGATATGCAAACAAAAAATATTGCTAATAAACTCAGAGCATTATTATCAAGATTTAAGATATACGCCACTTTGAAATGTTATACTTTTCGTTGGTGCAGTCACAGCTGAGCTATGGCAGCTCTGGTTGGGGTGGTGTATATGATTGCCACATAAATGTAAATGTACTACAAAAATGGATACTACGAACTATTTATCAAAATACTATCAGGTTTCTAAGTGATGAGTTATATATGGTCAGCCAAGTTATAAATTTGAGGCAATTATGCTGCCTAAAATACTGCTTTACCTAAAACGAAATGAACATATATTAGAACGTCCTATACACACTCATAATACTAGACATGAACATAACACATACAACTTACCTAAAAGAGAAAAAACTATTGGACAACACTGCAAAATTTCTAAGCCGTGTACCTGTAGAACTACAAAACACTAAAAAATATTAAATTTTTAAATGTAAAATAAAAAAATGGATATTATCAAAAAAGAGGGGCTTTTATCAAAATATAGTGAAAAAATATTTAAAAAAGAAAAATATATGTGTGTGTGTGTGTATGTATGTATATATGTGTATGTATGTATATGTATGTGTGTATATGTATGTATGTATATATATTGAGAATTATATTATGTCAACTTATCCGATTCACTATATCTACTGAAATTGTCAATATTATATCGAATTGGTCCTTATTATACTAAAACTGTCAACACTAAAAATAATATTTATTTATACTATATTTTTTAATCTAATTTACTATATCCATTTATTATATCACACATACGTTGTTGGTAACCTAGTTACCCACAGCTTCAGCGATTAATTGTTTACTTTTACAGCAAAAATGTTAGTAAATTCGCTGATTGTATTGCCCATCAGCCCAAGATCATTATAAGAAGATCATTCAGCCAAAGAATTAATAAGCTTATTGAGATAAACAGGGGTCACATAAAACATTTGTTATATAAGGTTTTCACTGTTTGTTTCTGATATTTTCGTGTTATTGAAACTGTAGGTAGTTTTATTTAGATTACATGTTCAGAATCAGAATTTGTTTTTAATTCACCGGTTAATTTAATAGTTGTGTTCTTTTTTGTTATTACGGATTGAAGATAATTATGCGTATCAAATGCAATCCTCTCGCCTAAAACATCGAAAGTTATTAAATAAGAAAATTTAAAAAATTGTGCACTTTCATGATTAACTTGAAATATCGCTAGAAATATTGTGAGGAATAAGTACGTTATTTGCGTAAAAATATTGGAGAATCGAAAAATTGTGCTAAAATTCCTATTCCGCTAGAGGCGTAGAATTTGGAAACGATTAACCAGTCACTTGCCTCTGGTAGTTGCCAGAAACGTTTGTTTAACATAATTTAGTATGGTGCACAGTATCTACACTTTCTGCCAAGTATGAAATGGATACGTGAAACAGTTTTAAAGTACTGGGTACAAATCGTTTTTAAATTTTTAAACATAACACCCTGTAACTCAGTAAGTAGCTAGGTGTTTTGGGTTAAATCTTCATAATTTGAAGTCAGGAGTCTACTGTTAAATTATTTCAAATTAGTAATGAATCACCCTGTATAAATATTTTGGACGCGTTGGGTTTCTTTCTTCAACTGTTGAGTGTCAGTGTTGATTAATTTTATCTATTGGTGTCCTGGTTTTTGTTATTTTCAAAGAAATTTAATTTAAAATAATGAGATATTATAAGTGCTGTTAATCTGAAACGAATAATTAAGCACTCTTTATGTCTTATACTAAAATTAATACCATATTTACTTTTTTTTGTTTGGAAAAGTAATTAAATTCTAACAACGGAATTAAATTATTTCTATAACTTCAATGCTTTATATCCAATCATAAGGGTGCTGGTGATTTCACCTGCTACTAGCCCATAAAATTTATATCACATAAAAAATATGGTTTATAGATATTTAGGCAAAATCTCCAATATAAAGCCGGTGATTTTCAAATTTTTATAAAACATATCTGTATGCTGCTGTTTTATCCGTTATCACTCTACTTTCATAGTCCAGTACATCTAAGTTTGACCAGCAACAAACTCCCTTTACGCCAAAAATTGCTGGTGTGCTAGGTCTATTTAACTTACTAAAAGTCCCCGCCCCTGCGGGGTTGGTAACCCCCCCTGAAACCATCCCAAAGGTACATTTATTAACTTTTTTAGGAATATCTTCTTTATTTTGAGTTTGTATTGAAAAATATTGGAGAACAAATTGAAAGCTTATTAATAAAGTTTCCTTTCAAACGGTATTTATGGAGTCATTGCCCTCTTACAAAGGCTGACTAGGCAAAAATACGAATTTGTTAAATCAACTAATTACAATTGAAATCACTAAACTAACATATGATATGTACATTGTATTAATATGTGTGTCCAACTCTGCAGTTTCGCCTGAAAATAACATGGAATTAATATATTGTTACGAAACAGCACACTGGAATAATCCCTGAATTCGACTCTGTCTAAGCCATGTATGAAAGTTATAATTATGGGGGATGCGCAGGGATTTCTTAGAACTGTTTACGATTGTGACTATCTTATCTAGACACTGTTTTTGTGACCAGTCTTATCTAGAAAATGCCAGAGCCAATTGTTTTTGTGTAAGCCGCAAACTAGAATTATCTAGTAATAAAGGCACACATATATAAAGGACCGACCATGGAGAGTTAGTTTAGTTGATAAAGTGATCTCGACAAATAAACAAGAATACACTGAAATAGCGAACAGTAAAGTGTTGATATAAATTAATAATTAAGGTCGTGTGCATATAAATTGAATTTAAGTGAATAGTTAAGTGTATATAAATTAAGTGTTAGTGAGTAGTTTAGTGTTCGTGTTCGTAAGTAGCCATACCGTGTGTTTAAAATTTATCCCACCCGTTACTGTTTAAATAAACTAGAAACACATTACATTGGTATCAGAAGTGGGATAATAAAAATAAATATGTACGTAAAAATGGCCAAGAGACTAAGGGACTTGAAAGTTAAGGGCAGAAATTGGAAGATCGTGAGTTGGAAACGTCCGGTAAGAAAAGTGAATTAGTAGAAAGACTTAAAGTGGCACTGGAAAATGACGGCTTTGATCCAGAAACAGTTTTATTTAATGACGAGGCTTTCACCTTAATCTCGTCAATTTCTGCTAACATGGACGAGAAGATTTCTGCCATGGAAGAGAACATGGACGAGAAGATTTCTGCTATGAAGAAAGACATTTCTGCTTATATTTCTGCCAACATGGACGAGAATATTTCTGTCATGGAAGAGAAAATTTCAACAAATGTGAAAAACGATATTTCTGCTTTGAAGATCGACATTTCTGCTAATATTGACGATAAGATTTCTGCTTTGAAGAACGATATATCTGCCGATATCTTATTAATGAAAAACGACATTGCCGCTGACGTTGAAAATGAAATTTCGTTTCTAAAATTTGAAATCGAGAATAAGATGTCAACAATGGACGAGAAAATCGAGAATAAAATGTCAACGATGGACGAGAAAATCGAGAATAAGATTATAACGATGGACGAGAAGATTGAGAATAAGATTACAACGATGGACGAGAATTGAGAATAAGATTACAACGATGGACGAGAATTGAGAATAAGATGACAACGATGGAAGAGAAAATCAAGAGGAGATGACTTCGAACAGCTGAACAAGAGTTTGGACATGCGATATGGTCATGTACATCTAGAACATTTGTACCAATCCCAGCTGAAGAACCGAAGGCAGAAACGTGATGAATCCCTTCAAGAGTATGAAGTGGACGTTGTCCGACTAGTTCGATTTGCTTATCCGTCAGCACCAGAGAACATGATGGAATGTCTGGGCATGCAGGCCTTTATTGATGGCTTACGTGACCCCGATATGTAGAGAACGCTTCAGTAAGCCCATCCGAAAATATTAGTCGACGCATTGACAGCTGCTCTTGAATATGAAGCAGCAACGTAGGCTTCAGGATATAACAAAATTAGGACCATCCAAGAAGAAGGTGACGAAGACAGATTTGACCAGTTCGTCAGTTTAATAAAAAGTATGATGGACAAGAAGCCGAGAAAGATCAGATGCTGGAATTGTGGCAAGCTAGGGCATGTACGTAGCTCGTGTAAGCGCCCCAAGACTCCTGCATACCAAGAACCCCAGTCACAGGAAAACTAGAACGGGTCGGCTACGAGGGGGCAGCACCCATGATCGTTTCAAAGACCCTCTAATACTGATAGCTTCGCTCAGATGTCGCAACGACAGTGTATATGTAGATGGCGAAGTGAATGGCAAGAGATATACTCTGCTAGTAGGCACTGGAGCAACTAGAACCATTATACGACCAGAACTAATAAACTCCAAGAAGAAGCTTTTACCAACGAGACGGCGACTATGGACCACCACAGGTGAGAGTGCCAACGTTCACGGTGAGACACAAATCCAATTGGGAATTGCCGTAGAAAAGTTCACGCATACGGTAATCGTAGCTAACATTGAAGAAGACGTGATTCTGGAAATGGACGTAATGAATGTTACATGGTTTCCAATTAGACTTTAGAAACAGAACCATTGAAGTGGGTTCCGAGGAGGTATTCCTTCGTCCATATCAAGGCAGCGCGGTGTTGGCAGCTGTACAGGAAGATACCGTTCTACATGCACGAAGCGAAACCATGATAGTAGTACGGCTACAGGGAATCATGGAGGAAGGTACACCAGTTATGATGGAGCCAAGGAACCACGATGAAGAAGTTGGCAAAGGAGTACTAATTGGAAAAGGATTGGTTACGTCGGCGAAAGGGATCCCAGTACGTGGGATAAACGTGAATTATTACCTAGTTACCATCAAGAAGGAAACCAGGATTGGATCCTGCGTACCAGTGACGTCTATAGTTCGCCAAACAACGACCACTGACAATTCTAATGCCAGATTCGAACAAATGTTATCAGTAGCTGGTCAATCTTTGGATCGAGCTGAAAAAATGAGAATGAGAGAAT
Source organism: Galeruca laticollis (assembly GCA_963921935.1). NCBI lineage: Eukaryota > Metazoa > Arthropoda > Insecta > Coleoptera > Chrysomelidae > Galeruca > Galeruca laticollis. The sequence goes on from OY998180.1 coordinate 152,256,421, forward strand.
TTCTATTCCAGTATCGAGACCTATTCGTACCAAAAGGAGTAAAGACTGATGCTAAGCCAATTAGGCAATCAGCTCGAAGACTTCCACGAGCGAAGAGAGAGGAAGCTGAAAAAATAATTCGAGAGATGGCAGAAGAAAAAGTAATAGAACCATCTACTAGTCCATGGGTGTATCCAGTAGTACTCGTCAAGAAAAAGGATGAAACTACAAGATTCTGCGTGGATTATCGCCAGCTTAACAACGTGACGAAGAAATACAGCTATCCTCTACCTCGAATTGACGATACGCTAGATACTTTGGACGGCAGCAAACTGTTTTCCACCTTGTACCTGAAGTATGGTTATTGGCAAGTGGAAATGGACCCAGAAGACAAAGAGAAGACTGCTTTTATCACCGGATCTGGATTATGGCAATTCAACGTCATGTAATTCGGGCTCTGTAATGCGCCTGCGACATTTGAAAGACTCATAGAAAATGTCTTGAGAGGGTTGTCTTGGAAGACATGCCTGGTATATTTGGACGACATCGTAGCACTGGGGAAGACATTTAACGAACACCTGAAGAATTTGGAAGACGTATTCAAACGACTCCAAGCTGCCCAGCTCATGTTAAACCCGAAGAAATGTCAGCTGATCCAAAACCGAGTCAACTATATAGGTCATATAGTGAGCAATGAATGAGTGGCGGGGGATTCATAGAAAACTGCTTCCATTCAGCAATGGCCGCAACCAACCAACAAACATCAAATTAGGAGTTTCCTTGGACTTTGCACGTATTATAGAAGATTCATCAGGAAGTTTGGAGATATTGCCAAGCCTCTAAATCGACTTACAGATGAAGCAAGAGATTTCCAATGGGACAAAGACTGTCAAACGGGTTTTGAAACCTTGGAGAGTCATTTAACCACGGCGCCGATATTAGGATAGCCGTTACCTGAAAGAGACTTTATTCTTGACACTGACGCAAACAACGTAGGTCCTCTCCAAACCAGAAAGGAACTACTGCGTCACAAGAAGGGAACTTTTGGCGGTAGTGAGGTCCGTGGAACCCTTTTACCAGTATCTCTATGGCAGGAAGTTCTTAATCCGGACTGATCATGCAGTACTCAAGTGGTTGATGCAGTTCAAGAATCCCGAGGGCCAGATCGCTAGATGGATTGAACGACTTCAAGAGTACGATTTCAACATCGAACATCGAGCTGGCGTGAGTCACCAAAATACCGACTCCCTGTCCAGACGGCCGTTCCCAACAGACTTCTCCCACTGCAACAAGGTGGAATCTAGGGAAGCTGCAGTTTCAAGAACTACTATAGTCAACGAGGAATGGTCACCCAACAGGATCAGAGAAGATCAGGAGAATGATCCTCACCTGAAGATGATCCGGCAATGGAAGAAAGAAGTCCTTGAAAACAATGATGGTTCCGAGATGAGGAGACAGCTAGTTATCCCTAGAACAAGAGTAGCTGAAGTACTAAAGAAGTTAGACGACGGTCCATCGGGAGATCATCTGGGAGTGAAGAAAACCCTCCAGCGAATCCGTGAGAGGTTTTATTGGATGAACAGCTCCGATGATGTGAAGGACTGGTGTAAGAAATGTACGACTTGTGCTACGAGTAATGGACCACATCGCAAGAGAAAGGATTGGTTTAGATATCGCTGCACCATTTCCGACGACAAGAAATGGTGGCAAATACATACTGATTGTAATGGATTATTTCACAAAGTGGGTGGAAATTTACGCTATCCCGAACCAAGAGGCCACAACTGTCGCGGATGTATTGCTGAAAGAATTTATCTGCCGATATGGAGTGCCCTTGGAAGTCCACAGTGATCAGGGAAGAAATTTTGAAAGCCATCTATTCCAGGAGATTTGCGACAAGCTGGGAATGAAGAAGACCAGGACAACAGCATTACATCCACAGTCAGATGGAATGGTTGAGAGAATGAACAGGACTATTGGAAAATACCTATCCAAAGTAGTTTCCAGCCATCAGAGAGATTGGGACCAGTATCTTTCCCTATTCGCATTGGCTTATCGATTTGCTGTCAATGAGTCCACGGGTGAAACACCTGCGAAAATCCTGTTTGGACGTGAAATGAGGCTTCCTTGTGACCTGGAATTTGACTGTCGTCTTAGAGAAGATCTAGCAGGTGAAAACTACGTGATCCAATTGACAAGAAGGCTGGACGATATTCATGAGTTAGTTCGAACAAATCTTCAAGTTGCCAGCGACAGAATGAAAAGTCGGTACGACACGCAGGCCACAGTAGGCGGTTTTGAAGAAGGGGACAAAGTATGGTTACACAACCCGACGAGGAGAAAAGGATTTTCTCCAAAATAACAAAAACCTGGGAAGGTCCATACTTAATCAAGAAAAGGATCAATTATGTTATATATCGCACAAGCAAGATCCCCAACGGAAAACCAAAAGTAGTTCACCAAAACCGACTAGCGCCATTCGAAGGAGACCTTCACCTAGACAAAGGAGTAAACCATATTTGAGATGTGTCTGACCCTACCTTCGATGAATGTGTGGGCGCGTATGGAGGTACCGAGAAAGCTAGATATGGAGTCACTGGCTATGCCTAAGATAGCGAGTAATCAGTTGGATTGGCGAGTCATCAGGAGCATGGTAGAGGTTATCTTCCAAGATACCGGTCTCCAGATATTAATTTGCAGCTTCAACCCCCGTTATCAGTATCCGATGAAGACGGTGCCCTGTTATTTCCATAAGATCGGAAAGTGTAGAAATGAGGCCAGTTGCCGATTCAAACATCCAGTCTCGGCTACACAAAAAATCCAGGAGGAACTTCCATTTAAGGAGGGGGTAATGTTATGAAACAGCACACTGGTATAGTCCCTGAATCCGACTCTGTCTAAGCCATGTATGGAAGTTAAAATTATGGCAGATCCGCTGGGATTTCTTAGAACTGTTTACGATTGTGACTATCTTATCTAGATATTATTTTTGTGACCAGTCTTATCTAGAAAATGCCAGAGCCAATTGTTTTTGTGTAAGCAGCAATCTAGAATGATATAGTAAAGAAGGCACACATATATAAAGGACCGACCATGGAGAGTTAGTTTAGTTGATAAAGTGGTCTCGACATATAAACAAGAATTCACTGAAATAGCGAACAGTAAAGTGTTGATATAAATTAATAATTAAGGTTGTGTGTATATAAATTAAATTTGAGTGAATAGTTAAGTGTATATGAATTAACTGTTAGTGAGTAGTTTAGTGTTTAAAGAACTTCGTAAGTAGCTATACAGTGTGTTCAAAGTTTATCCCACCCGTTACTGTTTAAATAAATTAGAAAAACATTACAATATTATATACAGTAGAAACGCTGAGTCTTTTCCATCACGTGACTGATACGAACGTCAACCATATGCATCTTAATCAAAACAATACGACAAACGCTTGTATTGAGTTTCGCTCTTTTTCTGATATCAGAAGAAGACAGTATCAACATAGTATGTGTTAACTAATACCGTCAACTAAGTCACGTGATGGAAAAGCTTCACCGTTTCTACTGTATGTACGTTTGTATATTACCTATAGCTCTTCATCCAATGACTCGTCCTGTTTGTAAACAGTGCTACAAGAATTACCTTGGTATTGACCACACAAGCACAAGCAGCCAAGTTCAAAGTTTTTATTTAGTCCTTGTCTCACAGCCGTTCTCGTATATTTAATATATCGCAGGTTATCTAGACTTCTACATTTCTTGTGAGCACCATAGAAAGCTAGTAAAAATTCTTCTCCGTCCTCATAATTAAATCTGTATTTGCATTTGGTTCTAAAATTATTTCTACTCTTTGCTGCAGTTACTCTATTTTTTCCAATAGTTTAAAGCAGGTCATCTCTCCTTTCATAAATAAATCGGAAGTCGTGTCACATCCAGATATAGCATGACAGAACAATATGTGTTTCGCTATTGGGCCTAGATTTTACTGCAGCTTCATTATATCAGTCACTTTATCGTGTTTTGTAGAACTGCTCGGTCGTAACATATAAACGTTGTCTACTTTAACTGTAAATATAAGTAAAATCATTGAATCGGTATTTAACCTACTAGAGTTACAGTGTTCTAAGTGCTTCGCAATTAGACTGACTTGTTTAATATAAGATTATCAGCGTCACCTTCTGCATGGAGTACTGATATACCGAAATTTTGTAGATAGTTACTAAATTGCAATATAAAACGTTGTTTATGTTGGGATAAAAGGTTGATTGAGATATAGTGGTTGTAGTTGATTCCAAGAAGTGTAGATATGGACAACTTACTTTTTGATAACTTGGAACGTCTTCTTGTTATTTTGTTTTGAAGTTCTCGTCATAACAATCAATCAAAATAACCGTGCCATTTTTTCCACAATTATATATGATATATTCAAAAAATTGATTGTATTCTTCTTCGTATGTAGTTGGGAGTTACCAAGTAACTATATGTATTAAGTATCCAACATCTATAACAAAATATGTGCCATTGGGTGGAGTATTTGTAGGTACACACATTTTGTCAAATATTTTTAATAATGTCTAGCAATCCTTCGCAATGAACCCTTTTCAATAAAAGCCAAAAAGTAAGGTGAAGTTTGGTTTGTGATTGCCTTGGGTAGTCGGGGGGGGGGGGTAGGACATAAAGGGCTGTTTGATTAGACGGTTTATATTTCTGGCAACTTTGGCACTCTCTTATAAATTTCGCTGTATCCCTGAACATTTCTGGCCAGTAGTACTTTCTAGCTAGTCGTGCTATCGTTTTTGCTATTCCCAGGTGTCCTGCTGTGTGATTGCTGTGGTTTTCTTCAATTAGTTTTTGTTGTTTATCTGCCGGAATGCACAGTTTCTATGGATTTGACAGCTCGTTTTCTTTGAGGTCATATGTGTCCCAGAAATGTCTGTGTAGGTTGTTATATATCACGGTGAAATCTGGATGCCTTTGCGGATTTGCTTCTACTTCTGATTTCTTTCTTTCGTACCAGTCCGGCTTCGTTTTGTCCGATATTGTGTTGATATGGTCTTCTAGGTTCCGCGACAGTGCGTCTGCTACGGTATTCTCCGACCCTTTTCTGTATAATACGTCGAAATCCAATTGTTGTAATATCATGGCCCATCTTGCTATTCTACCTGATGGTTTGTCCATTGACTTCAGGTACTTGAGGCTATGGTGGTCGGTAATTATTGAAAATGAGTATCCTTCTAGGGAAGGCCGCATTTTCTCTTTTCCGTATACTACTGGTAGCAGCTCCTTCTCGGTCACGGTATAGTTTTTTTCTGCTGTTGTCAGAGTTTTGCTGGCGTATGCGATGACTCTATCGTGATTGTTTTCGTCTTTTTGTAGAAGTGCTACTCCTAGTCCGACGTTTGACGCGTCCGTTTGTAAGTAAATCTTTTTGAAAAGTCGGAACATACTATTACTGGCGCTTTGTGGTGTGACGCTTTCGGTATAATCCTTTATGAATGTTCTGTGCCATGATGTGATACCTAAGAATCTTCTTAACTGTCCTATTGTCTTCGGAGTTGGGTATTCTATGATCGCTTTGATTTTATCTTGGTCTGTTTTGATACCTTCTCTGTTTACTACGTGTCCTAAGTATTTTATTTCGTATTTTCCGAAGTTGCATTTTTCGACATTTAACTTCAGTTTTGCTTCTCGTAACCTTCTAAAAACTTCCCTCAAGTGTTTCAAGTGTTCGGTGAATGTGTTGCTCAGGACTATTATATCGTCTAGGTATGCAAATGCGTGTGGTTCCATATCTTGTCCTATTACTGAGTCTAAAAGTCTTTGGAATGTTGCTGCTGCCGAGCGTAGTCCGAATGGGAGTACCTTAAAATGAAACAGTCCTTTACTTGGAGCTGTGAAAGCTGTGATTGGTCTGCTTTGCTTTGCTAGGGGTACTTGCCAATATCCGTTTTTAAGGTGATATGTATTTGGCCGCTTTCAATTTTTCTAAAATATTATTCATGCATGGCAGCGGGTATGCGTCTTTTTCTGATATTTCGTTTATTTTTCTAGAATCTATAGTTTTTCTTTTTCTTTTGTACCATCACAATCGGGGAGCTGTACGGACTGTTCGATTTTTCTATTATCCCTTCTTCTAACATGTTGTCTACTTCCTTATTTATAATATCTTGCATAACCGGATTTCTTGGTCGGTATCGTTGTTTAATCGGTGTTGTGTGTTTTAATTTTATCGTGTGCTCTGTTAATGGAGTTATTCCGCGGATATTGTCGAAGTTTCTTATCTCAGTTTCCAAAAACTTTCTTAGTTTTATTTTTTACTTTATCGGAAGGTCCTGATTTATGTTGAATTGGGTTTCTGTGTTCCCTTGATTCATTGTCTCTATTATGTTGATTCTTTGCTGTTTGCTGTTGGGGTACCTTAAATTTTGTAACCTTCTTAGGAATGTTTCGTCTTAGGACGTCGATGTCTCAGGTTTTGTGTCTTGAGTCGTGTCTTTTTTGGTTTGTTTACGGTGATCCTTCGGTTTGTGGAGACTTTGCCTAGTTAGCTCTATGTTTGTCAGGTTTTCGTAAATCTTTTGTTTTTCCGCCGTTAAGTCTGTTTCCGTTTTAAGTAGGTCTCTCCAAGGTATTTTCCATTCTGAAATGTTGGTTACTCCTAAGATGGCTTCCGAATCTAGGTTTGGAATATAGAAAAATCTCATTTTTCCATATTGTCCGGTTATTTTGCATGTAATTGTGAAACTTTTCGTGTTTTTTATCTTATGCCCGTCTGCTAACGTAACTGTTGTGTTTTCCACGCTTATCTCATAGTTGGAATGTTTAATTTTGTTAATACCTTCTTTACCGATGTATGATCTTTGTGATCCCGTGTCGATCAGTGTGTTTAATTATTGTCTGTCGTTGGTATGGATTATTATGGGTGGTCTGTTATCGTTTGGTATATTGGGGTTGTTCTGTATGGCGGAGGATTTTATTGCGAGCTCATCTTGCCTCTTGTAGAATCTAAAAATCAAAATATGGAGTTTACACACTCTTGTTTTAACAATTATAAATGAATTTGTACAGACGTGTGTAATATTTTTTATTAAATTCAGCCAAGCGCTCTCGACATTACGTCATCATCAGGGCTCTAAAATAAATTACATATACTACAAACTACTGTCCTATCAATCTTACAAAACAGTAAATGTAACTTACTTCGTCAATCGGTCCAGAGACGTATTAAAATTGTAAACAAACAACAAATTACAAACATTTACACATATATCCAATTAAAAATGATACTACACAAACCATGTCGATCAACTAATGGAATTTTTAATCAAGCTGAAATAAATAAAAGAAAAGGTAACATTTTTGTTGACTCAATAACCTGATCCTAAAAAAACCCGATCCTAAAATATGATATATGTGTAAATGTTCATTTATCCTTGTTCTTGTAGAATCTGCCCTAGTTTCCTGACCTTTTGCAATCACATCTATTTGATGGTATTCCTACTGTTCCGCAATGGCTGCAAAATAATATTTGTCTCCCGTAGCAGGTGTCTCTGCTGTGTCCTTTTTTCCCGCATTTCCAGCAGCAATCTTGCCTATTATAGCCTGGTATCCTGTTTACGTTATGAAGACCCTGTTCGACGGTGCGTTTGAAACCAGGTTTCTCTATTGTTGTGTTGGCTGTCTCCATATCTTTCTCAATATTTTCCAATTCGTCTATTCGGTGTGTGAGGTCTCTTATTGACTTGAATTTGTTTCTGCCGACGTGAAGTTTGTATCTCGGGTTCATGTTTCTGTAAATTCTTTCCAACTGTTGGCTATTGTTACAACCGGTGTGTCTCCTCATTAGTGTTTGGATTTCTGTTATGTATTGTTTAAATGGTTCGTTATCTCTTTGCTTCCTTTCCATAATTCTCTCTTCTAAGTATGTTGATAGATCTAACGGTACGTATAATGCCTCGAAGTCTTCCGTAAAGTCTCGCCAGGTTTCCCAGAGGTGTCTGTTATTTCGGTACCAGAGGATTGCTTTACCTTTCAGAACTTCTAGCAGAGCTCTGAGCCTGTTCTCGTCATTTATTTGGTAACAAGTCCTGAGTTCGTGTAACCTTTCGGTGAATTCTATTGGGTCTTTTGTACCATCGAAGTAGATTCCCCATGTTCTTATTTTTTCTAATTCGGCACAGTTCTCGTGTCTGTATTTCCTATTGCTTGTCTCGGATTCGTTTTCTTCTGTTAAATTTATGTTTTCACCGAGTTCTTCGTGTTCTTGTGATCTATGACGATTCATTGCATTGTATTCTATTTGTTTCCTTACAAACCTTACCATTCTGGCCCGTAATATATCCACTGTGCCGGTTGTGTCTAATTCGAATTTCTGTAATTCTGTTATCAAGTCTTCTTTCTTGAGTTTATAAATCCAGCCTACCTTCGTGTCTGCTATTTCTAAGCCTGCACCGGCATTATCTTCTTGGTCCGTCATCTCTGGTTTATCACTCTTCCTTAGTTTTATAGTATTTTGTCTATTTAAACCTAGCGGCCTTGTTTACCCAATCCGTCCTCCCTGTCTACCCCACACAGCTCCTGTACTCTAATCTTTTTGCTCGGGCGCCAATTTGTGATTGCCTTGGGTAGTCAGGGGGGTAGGGCATAAAGGGCTGTTTGATTAGAATTGCTTTTATTCAGATTTCGTTACAGTTACGTTGGAAATAAAATTTAATAAACTCTTTCGTAGAAATAATAAAATTATGTAAAATAAAATTCTATATACAACTATATACTATCCAAAGTACTCTGTGGTGTATTCTGGGTTTAATAAGGGTCGTTCTTCCGATATCTCCGACTTCTGGGACCTAACCACTTCTTCTCTGGATTATCTACAATGTCTAGGGTCTAGGTGCCTCCCCCCACGATCAATACTCAGCGGGGTTCGATAGGATGGGAATTCAGTACTATCTCCGGGTCGATACTCGACGATGATTCCGTACCCGCGAGGAATGCTTCTGTCCCAGTATCAATTCTCACCGGGAGTTTGGCGACGTATAGGGTTGGTTTGTGTTCTACCCTCCGGATCAATACTCGACAGAGGGGTAGGACACGTACCTAGGGTTAACCGTTATCTCCGGATCAATACTCAACAGAGATTTGACACGTAACGCTGACGGCGTTCGAAATTTCCTTGCAACGGCGGTTCCAGGATCAAGTTTCTGGTAACAGGTTTCGTCTTCGCTTTCACGCGTAAAGGCGTAACCTTTAATACAAAGCTACCTATCACTCCTGGTGTCAGGTTTGAGCTTAAATGGTGTTCGAATTCCCTCGAATGTATGTCCGTGTTTCATTTCTATCGTTTTACGGCGGAAGTACCGCCATTTCGGTGTGGGGCGTCCAAACTTGTTATAGTATCGCTCTGGTCTGGTTTTAGGACGTAGGTAACTGTTGTAGGAGCTACTCGCCGCGGTGTTGGAGTACTGGTTTGACGCCAGTGTCGTTACAGGTTATATAGGTTAATAGTTTTATTTATGAATTATAAACTTTTTACTCTATTAGACCTTTTAAAACGAATATCTCCCAAATTTTGGTCTATGTATTCTTCCATGATAACTTCACCTTTTTCTGCTGTGGAATCGCAATTTATTTCTTTGATGCCACAATTCCTAATGATAAAGACACTAGTCGTCACAGCAAAATTCGAATACATTTCTAGCTATTGTTTGTATCGTTTAAATCTCGTGCTTATCGGGAATCTCGAAGTTCCACATGTTGCTCTGAAAACATTGTTTTTGAGTCAGTAAAAGTTTCAGCTGCTTCACATATTCTGGAACATTCTGGCACAGCCGATACCCATTTTTATCTGTTAAATCATTTGTTTGTAATCAACTCATGAACTAATTCCATAAGAATCTAGCCGTCGCACGACTATTGACGAACAGCAAAGGAAGACATAGTGTATTTGTTTTGTTTTATGTTGCCTTCGCATACGAATTCGGGTCCTACTATGTTCACTTTAGGTCGACCACATACATACGAAATTCCTTTTGGGAATACCGTTTCGAAATTCCGATTCGGAATTTCGAAAGCATCGAATCCATATACATGCGTAAATACCGTACGGAAGACGCTTGGTGTATATGTTTATTTGGAGTAGTTTTGGATTTTGGATTTCCGGTACACGTCTTCATGTGAATTTAGGCACACGATATCTGATATAGACCGACTTATTATAGTCGTAGAAATTTACTTATGGAACAATAATCATGAAGATTATCATAACAGAGTGCTAAGGAACAGGCGTGGCAAGCGATTGCCAAACAAATATACTGCGACTGGGACAGTTAGGAGGAATGAAAAAAAATCGTCGAAAAAAAATCGTCAAAAGAGTTTAAAGACATCCAACAATATTTGAGGAATTTCCTGGATTGGCTCGTAATTTTGCTCTTCTTACATAAAAGTGGCTATCTTGCAATCTATGGGTGTTCAGGGAATGAACCCAGTAACGGCGAGGTTTTTTTTCTTAGCAAGACAGAGCGACAATGCAATCGCAATCAAAAGATCATCGTTAAAGTCCATATTTTGATTTTCTACCCCTGTGTTTCGAATCAAACTCAATGTTATCGTCTCTGAACTGAGTCGTGTTATTTCGAACGAAAATAAACGCATGTGTGTGATGTATATACGGAATTTTGAATCGATATTCCGAAACAGTATTCCCAAATGGAATTTTGGCAAGGTGGCGGAGGAAGCGGCTCTACTTTACTTGATAACATAATTACAGGCAACGGTGTGTGGAAATAATAAAGTGTTTATAAAATTCGCCTGCATTTAGTTCGATATATCGGAAAGTGCAGCGAAAATTAATTAACTAGAATTTGAATTGTGTCAACAAAATGTAAAGTACGTAGTGCTACAAAAAAAAGGCGAGTCCAAAACGATATAATTTGCGACGTTGTCAAATTTAAAAAATAAAGGAGAAAATAAAGAAAGAAACTAGAATATATAATAAGTGGTTGGATAGATTAAGTATCTCCGAAGAGTTGATCTGGGTACCTTGGTCTTACGCTACCACGAAAATAATATAATCAAATAGTAGTTGAATACAAAATATAAACAAAATGGATAGTGATGATTATTCTACAGAAGATTCAAAGAAAAGAAAAATGGATTGATTATTTGAAGTTAGCAAGAGGACTAACAGAACCCCACCTAAAAGTAAAAAAGATGAAAAGTTAGATGAAATCATAGCGTTAATGAAGGGAATGTCTGCAGATCAAAAGGTTATGAAATGGGAACAACAACTAATTAAAAACGAAATCAAAGAAACTAAAGATGAACAAGCTCTGTTTAACGAGGAAATATTAAAGTTGAAAGTAGAAAACGAAGTATCGAGAAAAGAAAACCAAGCAATTAAAAAAGAAAATGCAGAAATGAAAACAGAAATGGAAGAGATGAAAAAAACAATGGAAATTATAGATAAAGAAAGAAGAAAGAATAATCTGATGATAAATGGATTGAAACTTGATACTAATGAGCCGTCGAAATTGGTGGAAAATGTCAGAAACTTTTTGAGTCAACAACTAAAAATAAATATCGAGCCTAAAGCAGTTAACAAGATAGGGGAGAAAATGTTTATAGTGGAATGTCAAAAAGAAGCTGATAAAGAAAAAAGTATGGCAAATAAAGTTAAATTAAAGGAGAGGAAAGAAGAAATATGTTTTATAAATAATGATATGACCAAGAAGGAAAGAGAAAAACAAAAAGAGATAAGGATGTATGCAAAATTAGAAAACCAAAAAGGAAAAGACGTAAAAATGGGATACAATAAGGTAACAGTAAATGGGCAGGAATGGAAATGGGATAAAGAAACCAATAGAATGAAAATACTGGAAAAAATACATCCAAAAAACTAAATAAAGAACCAGATATTCATGGTAACAGAGAAAAAGACACGGCAACGGAATTTGATAAGAATAAAGTACAATTAGCAACGGAAATGTGGAGAATTGGAACATGGAATGTTAGAAGTATTTTAGGAAAAGAAAAAGAATTAGAAGAAGAGTTTGAAAATACAAACTTGAGAATACTAGCTATAACAGAGACAAAAGAAAGGACAAGAGATAGTGAAAATGGATAATGGTCATATACTCATATATAGTGGTATTGAAAATGACAAGAGCGGCAGCAGGAGTTGCATGCATAATATATAGAAACTTAGAAGAACAAATTACTGGATGGACGGAATGGTCGGAAAGATTACTGGTAATGGGAATGAAAAATAAAAATATGGACACAAAAACTATAATAATTGTATATGGACCAAATGAAGACGATACAGTAGGAAATAAAGATAGGTTTTGGGAAGATCTAACTATGGCTACAGAAAATGCAAAAGAAAAAATAATTATACTTGGAGATTTGAATAGCAGAGTGGGAACAAAAGATTACATTAACAGAATAATAATAGGAAAACATGGTGAAGCATTTAGGAATAATAATGGAGAACGGCTGTTGGATTTTTGCATATTACACAATTTTATTGTAACTAATACATTTTTCCAACATAAAGACATACATAAATATATACTTGTGATGGAAAGCAGAAATGAGAGGTCAATAATAGATTACATATTAGTGGAAAAGAGAAATAGAAAGGAAGTATTGGATACCAAAGTTAGAAGAGGACCAGAGATGGGAAGTGACCACTATTTACTTGTAACAAAAATAAGAGAACAAGTAGAAATTACAAATCATAATAGACAAAAAGTAGAAAAAAGAATAGAATATGAATCGGTCAGATCATACAAACTCCAAAACAAAGATATGGCAGAGAAATACAAAATGGCATTATCAGGAAAGTTCTTAAATAATTGTGATATAATGAAAAATGGTAATTAAGAAGAAATGTGGGATTATTTCAAAAAAACCGTATTGGAAACCGCTAAATAAATATGTGGTTGTAGCAAGAAAACTAATAAGAAAAAACAAACAGCTTGGTGGACGGACGGAATGAAAATAAAAGTAAAATTAAAAAAAGAAGCGTGGAAAATATATATAAATAACAAAACAACGGAAAACTATGAAGTGTACAAAGAGAAGAGGAAAAAGGTGAAAGAGATGGTAACAGTAGCTAAAAGAAATCAGTGGAAAGAATTTGGCGAAAAAATGGAAAGCAATAGTAAATCAAATCAAAAACTGTTTTACAAAACATTGAAGTCATTAAGAAAGGAATAACATGCATAAAAAATAAAAAGGAGATATACTGTTACCGTCTTAATTGTTCGGTATCATTTTTTTTCAAGTTTACTTGGATGGGACCAAGATAGCGATTTTATTGGGAACAATACTGGACGATAAACAATTAAGACGTATGCGAACGGCACTCTTGTTTTGGTTGGCGAGCTAAGGGTCGTGGGTTTATTTGCGGAACGTTAAGCAATCGGAAAGGTAATTAGAGGGCGCCAGAAATTTTAATTATCAGGAAAAATTTCAAAAACTGCGATAAACGAGAGAAATTATAAAATGTGAGGTATTTTTGGTATTGTATCTGTGGAAGTTAGGGAAGTACTCACTAAAACGCGTTTTATTAGGTTAACCAGTTTATTAACAGGTTTTACCAGCGTCAGTGAACGAAACATCAAAAATATTTACAAGATGGGTTCATGCATAAACTGGTACCGCAAACAAAATTAATATATACATAAACAACAACAAATATACAAATCATATACATACACAAATGATCAATGTCGCAGAGTTTGCGAACTAAAAAATTAGTTTATAAACGAAATTATTTTCCGTTTATTTAAAGAAGAAAATGTAGTATATTATATTATTAAATTACTTGGAAACAAAAAAAACATAGGCTTTGTGAAAGTTATGTCAATATCCGGAAAATAACTTAGTCTAGATTTGACGTACGCCGAATTTCCTAACGATTATACTATAAAACATAAACAAAGGTTCTCTAAAACAATGGCAATATTAGTAATCAATACACTCGGTATTGTAATAAAATAGTTGTGACCGTATAGTTCTTTCGTTAGAGGAATAGCGTGACACTAAATTAATCTTTCCACCATTGACTAAGAACGGGTGCGATTACTCCAGGTAGGAGAGATACTAAATAATCATTAACGATACCTGAGTCCAATTGTTTCCATCCAATCACCAAATTACTACTCAAGTGAAGATACTTGCAACAACGCCGGAGGCGTGGTTTCTCAATTAGGTCGATTAAAAAACTTATGATAACACTTGTAATAAGTAAGCTACCCTCACCGCGTGAAGGAACAGATCACAGACACTCGGAAATCTTCGGTAGTCTAATGAAGGTAATAATCACTATAAACATATACTCCGGTAAATTTAATTCGACTATGAACACAGTAAATACCGATACCTTGGTACTATACGATAATTTAATCTTAATAGCCAAGAAAATCACCACTGCTTCGTAGACTCTATCTCGATAACGGCACTAAATAATGAACGATAATTCACGCTAACACTACAAGAAGTTTTTCAACTACTCGCGTTGAGAATCGGTTGCTCACTGCTCTCCTGACGAGTTTTTTTTTGGGGATGGATAGCCTTCTCTTTGAAATTATTTCCAAAAAATAACTGTAAAATTAGTTCCAAAAAGCCATATAACAGCCATATAAAACGAATCGGGCGGTGAATACACAGATTACACTGTCTACCGAGAATTTCAAAAAAGGTACTTTTCGTTCTCTGAAGGTAATTCTAAAACTATTGTGTCCCCATCATAATCCTTCTAAGGGCGGTATTATAAATACATTCAATTGTCATTTCGTTCAATTGAGAATCCCGTTTGAGCTGTAATAAACCTTTTTCGGCGTTTAAAGATGTATTATACTCTGGTAATTTTATTTTTATTGGTAGTATGAAACGATCTTTTACACAGTCCGAAGAAAATTTTCATACACAGGGCCGCACTGGGAAATAAATTCGAATATAAAAAAAATTAAAAAAGGTTACAATACTAAGAAATGAAAACGAAGTAGTTGATAGATGGAAAGAGTATTTTGAGGAATTACTAGGAGCAGACAACAGAATTCAGGACATTAACAAAAAAAAGGATGCAATAATAGAAAATAAAGACATTGTAACTCTAAAAGAATTACAGGAAATAATAGATGAATTGGAAAATGGAAAATCTCCAGGAATTGATAAATTAACCGCAGAAATGTTCAAGAATTAAGGGGAAACAGGAACAAAAATATTATTGAAAATATACAACACGGCGTGGAGCGAAGAACAGATTCCAATATATAAAAAGGGGGATAGACAAGACTGCAATAATTATAGAGGAATAAATCTACTTAGTACAGCTATGAAAGTCTACGAGAAGATTATAGACAGTAAGATAAGACCAGGGATAGAAAATACTCTCGAAGAATCGCAAAGTGGATTTAGAAGAGGGCGAAGCATCCAAGACCACATATTCACAGTGAAACAGATAATTGAGAAGTTCTCACAACAAGAAAAAGAGGTATATATGGGATTTATAGAGATGGAAAAAGCTTTTGACAAAGTACCAAGGGAGAAGTTATGGAAAGTACTAGAAGGAAGGGTAGTAAATTACAAAATAATAGATATAATCAAAAACATTTACAAAAATATTGGAAATTGTGTAATATACGGGAATAAAACATCAGAACCATTTTCAACACAAGAAGAATTAAGGCATTATTATTTACAATTTTTATTGATGAAATAATTAAAAAATCGTCAACCAAAATGGCAAAACTACACATTGGATACAGACATTTAGGAAGAGTGGATATATCAGAAGCAGCTTTTGCAGATGATTTAATAATTATGGCAGGGAAAGAGAAGGATCTACAAAAGAATATGGAAATATGGAGCACGGTATCGGAAGAATTTGGAATGACAGTGAATCAAAGTAAAACCAAAGTTATGGTTATAGGACCGAAACAAAAACATCTAAATATACATTTAGATGGAATAAAAATTGAGCAAGTTAGAAGATATAAATACTTGGGAGTAGAAATAGAAGAAAATGGAACACAGGAAGTCGAAATTAACAATAGAGTACAAAAAACGATGAAACTTTATCACACGATGAACTCGACATTCATAAATAAAAAAGAAATTTCCAAGAAAATAATTTACCGGCCAATATTAACATTCGGATGTGAATCTTGGGTATTAAGAAAGAGACAAAAGAGCCGAATACAAGCAGTTGATATGAAGTATCTTAGGCGAGTTAAAGGAGTCGCAAAGAAAGACAAACTAAGAAATACGGAAATAAGAGAAGACCTTGAAATAGAATCAACACTTAAATTTATTGAAAAGAGACAATTAAGCTGGTGGGGACATTTACAAAGAATGAACGATACAAGACCAGTTAAAAAAGTATGGCAACCAAAAATACAAAAAAGAACGAAAAAGGGAAGACCAAAACAAACATGGGATGGTGTTATGGTAGGCATAATGCAAGAAAAAGGAAAAACATGGACAGAGGCAAAAACAATGGCAAGAGATAAACAACAATGGGCTAAATTTGTACATGAATAAAATTCTATCTGGACCAAAGCATCGACGAAAAAATGGATATATGTCTTAAGTATCATGCGATGTAATTGAAATAAGTATAATTGTAAAAGTATACCCTACACCATATACTATGGTAATTGGGATTCTGATTATATATATATATATATATATATATATATATATATATATATACAGTCACTTTATTGTCGTAATGTTGATTTACATTGCTAAAATAGGTTTATGTGTTTTAAAAATATAATTTTTTAATAGTTTCGTGATTATAAGTTATTTCAACCGTATGTAGATAACGGCTTATCTCAATCACAACTATTTATACATAATTTTTTGGAAAATTTTATGGGCTTTAAATTATGTATCCTGCAGTTTTTCAAAAAAAATAAAGAAGATATCTCTAAAAATGTTAAAACATGTATCTTTGGGGTGGTTTTTGGGAGGGTTCCAACGCTCGCAGAGGCGGGGACTTCTAGTAAGTTAAATAGCACCCCAAGACTAAGTGGTTCTGCAATTTTTAGCTTTAAGGGATTTTGTTCCTGTTGTAAACGAAATTAGATGTACTGGACTATTCAAGGGAAAGTCTTCCTAAGAAGTTCTTAATGATTGAATTTCAAATAATGTAATGGTTATTCATTATAATTACTCACCCCATATTATCGTCATTATTGACAATATAGAAAAAATATATAAAAGTTGTAGGGTGAGAGCTGGATTGAAATACAATTAAAAGTACACAGTAATGCAAATATCAGATTCACTTAAACAGACTATCCTTATTATTTATTTCAAGGCTGCGACGACTTTGCATGGCAGTGTTCTGTACTGTCTGTTGTTGTTTGACTCTCGGCTTTTATAAAGTAATCGGAATCAGAGATAACTAGCTCACTTTTTTTCCAAACGATTGACTTCGCGTCGTCCGATTATGTACTTTGAGAAAATTCGAAAAAATGCGGTGTTATTCATTGATTATAATGTGTAATTAATGATTTAAAATTGAATATGATAATATAGTTCCAGCCAGAATCCCAAATAATAAGAAACATTACAAAAAAGGATTCGGCAGTTTGAAATAAAACGCAAAATTTTTAATCGTCATCAATACTTATTGAATCACCTTTAAAATGGCTTCATTACAAGCGATACGCAAATGCCAACGCCGTTTCCCATTTTCAAAACATTTTTATAGGCACCTTCCGGGATGGCCTTCAGCTCCTTCTGCGAATTTTCTTTGATGTCATCGATGGGGTCAAAACGGATTGCCCGAAGTGGCAATTTGAGTTTGGTAAATAAAAAACGTTTCAAGAAGCAAGGTCAGGTGAATCAGACGGCTAGTCGATGATATTTATTGCGTGCTTGGCCTTAAATTCGTTGATAATGCCAGCTCGATGAGATGATGCATTATGATGATGCAAAATTCACGAATTTCCCCGCCGTATCTTCACGCAAACGCCTCAAAGTGGTTAAATAGAATTACTTATTGACTTTATGGTTCGTTTGAAATTAATTCATAATGCTGCGAATATTGAAGAAAACGATTTTTAGCGACTCTGGCTCTACCAGGCTTTATACCACACGTAATCTTGAGTGTCCGATATAACCCATGAGCCTTTTTGAGCATTCGCAACGATTCTACCCACTCCGTTCAAAACACAAAAGTTGACTCGATATTTTATCCATTATAAAATTCGCAGAACACTACTGAGGTGAACTTATTCAAACAGCCGCTGTAAACACTTTGGTTGACAAATCATTCTAGCATTCCTGGCATCGTAATTAAGGACAGTCCAACCAACATAAAAATGCTCACAATACTGGGAAATACTTTGTGCGAGCAATTTAAATGTTATATTCTAGGTATTCCTTTGTTACAAATATGTATATTATATTAGTCAAATCAAATAAACATACTACTTGTCATTAAATTAAGCATTGAAAATAGTTCAATCATACATTCAATCTATAGTTATAATAATCAGATTTTCAACTCGCAAACAACTGTGAAAAATATTTTCTGTTTTCGTAAAATAACAGTTGATGATAAACTTAATAAATATATGTAAACCATAAATCCACCAAGTAGTTAAAAACTATTTTCCCTGGAATTTCATGTTTGATTTTTATTTCAAACTATTTTATGCGTAATTCATGTCTGATGTATAAAACTCATTCTATTGTAAAACTGGTCAAAGTATTAAATTATACAATCATTTATCATATATAATGTTGGTTGTAATAAATGGTATGACTTTTACGTATAAATCTCTATTTCATTATTGAATATTTTTTGTTAATATGTTATATGAATGATTTATAATCAACTTTTCTGAGATAATATTTTTCATATCCTCCATTTCTCTCAATCAATAACATATAATTGATTGTGTTCCAATAGTAACTTTTTCCTCGCTCGACATCGAAACACTTTCATCTTACCCATTTGTTTTTCGACCTCTTTTCTCCGCTGCTAATATAATTTCATAGAATCTCATATCAAAAAAGGATTGGATTCATATTCAAAACTCATAATCTAAATTTGCTATTGAATGTAAGACTCTTCCGATACTACATATTCGAATTGTGGGATTACAATTTTTAGAATACCAGTGATGAGGTTCACAGTGAAAGACGAAAAATTTAAATATTCAGGACATATTACAAGTGACAAATACTAATTGGTGGAATACATACACAACGGTGAGATGGAGGGTTAGATATGTGATAAAGCCGGCCTTTTGGTCTGACTTTGACAGTTTCTGCAACTTCTAAAATTCTCTCTTCGATAGTCCTTTTGATAGCGGACCGAAATCTCCGAATAAACGCCAGTTCGTATAAGACTAATCTCTGACAATGATGTTTGATTTATTTATTCAAAGGATTGGTAAAATATTATAATTATTTTACAAATTACTATGCTTCAATTCAGAAAATTTAGGTAGATCAGCTCGAAGATACAGATATAATTTAAATGACTACTTACGATTGGTTTTATCGCTTCAAAACACTTGTAATTAACAAACATTTTATTATTAAGGAAATCAACGCCCTACGTATGTGGAATAATTAATTGACACTGATTGACATTTCTCTTCTTTTTCTAATATAAATCAATTTTTTGACGGACAGGCCCGGCCTATCTAAATTTAAATAAAATAATAGTTCGGACGTGTTCTGAACAATATGTGTCGGAAGAAGATGTATGTACTGACTGAAGGACTCGAGAGCAGTATTTGCATTATTCTCATTTTATTTCAATTAAATCATCGGTGCTAATGTTTGCTTTTTAAAAAATTGTAAAGGGTGAGCTTGTTTTCTAAACTGTAATTTAACCACTACGTAGTTATGTTTTTCCCAGGTTTGATCCATTTCTCTTACAATGTTAAAATACTTTTTTCAGTTTTTTACTATACTATATTCCATGCGTCCACTATTATTCGGCACTAGCTGTACTCTACCACCCTTCGCGGTGGTACATTGTGGTTGCATGGATGAAAAATGAGGAACAAAATAAAGCATACGTTCCATAGAAGTTTAATTTTGCAATACTTTTAGGTTAACACTTTTTTTATGTTTCCATTGTCTGCGTAGCAATAAAGGCTATCTGGTTACGTTAAGAAACATACATTTGTCCATGTAAGAAGCAATTCGCATCTAATTCTGAACCACACAATTCTAAAGAATGATCTGGAGCTTTATTGATTGTGATTGTGGATGTCATTTCAATTGGGAATTGCAAATTTTAAGTTGAAATAGTGTATCGTTCGGTATCATGAGAATTCGAGGGATGAGGAAATCTTCAACTTTGAAAGGCCCCGTTGAAATAATTGCTTACATTTTCATCAATTTTTTAACTGTGACGTTTTATGGTCTGTCAGTTGTTCGTTTCTAATACCGAAATAACTGTCGTGAGAATATCTCGGTTGTTTTATCGTTCTGCAGCTGGACATGCATATTCATAGTTAACTGCAATGTATGTACGTGTCGCCATAATGTCAATATTTCAGATAATCATTTATTTCGTCCGCTGGTGTCGATCGAGGTATTACATAAAATATCCTCCGAGCAATATCAATGCATTCCCGAATGGTTAAATTTTTCCACGCAAATCTCGTAACGATCGTTCAATGGCGCGGTTGCTAGTACACAACTGAAAAAATCTTTTTTTTTTGCAATTCCGGATATGTTACTAACATAAGAAATAGATAAAAACAATGTTTGAATATAATAAAAGTCTCAGCTTCGCACAAACTTATATAGGACCCTGCACTTTTTATGTCCAAATCCGGTCCCGGTCAAAATGAACGAAATTTTGGTATCGTGTACGTTCTGACATGGTGAACAATAGTTCTCATGGGCAGAACTACCCAAATAGGGTCAATTTTGACTTCTTAAAGTATAAAGGATATTGTCACACACCTCAGGGTCCGTCAAAGAAAGAAGAGTATAAAAAATAAGCAAAGTGGTGACATAAAATATTTAATTACAAAAGTTGTAAATAAGATGATAATACGCCTTTTAACTATATTTTTGACTATACACGGTGATCCAATGGAATTGGATAAATTAAATATATTTAAAGAACACAGTACCTGCGTGTTTTTCATATATCAAATTTTAGGTTTAATTTATGTAAGGAGTTGTTCTACATTTGATGACCAGTTTTCTCCATACGTAACATTATTGCATTTTATACTTTCCATAGAAAATATCCGTGGTCGGCGTGAATATCTTGACATGTATAAAAACTCAGCTTTTTAGAGCACTAATTCTAATTTTTAACAATTAAGGCTAAAAAAGTGTAATGGCTTTTTTTGTAAGTTTAGGATTTTTATCTAATGTTACTGAGGGTGTTTGTCTATGTTGAAGTGATTTATTCAGACTTTGACTTATTTTCTACAATACTCATAAATAACCATTCCTTTAAAATGAATAATGAAAAAATGGAATTTTTTGACTTCTCAAACTATTCACGCTAGCCATGGAATTATTCTCCATTTTAAAATACGATACATGTGTTATTTTGGAAGGAAATCGAGTTTGAACCGATACTTTATGTTCATTCACAAAATATTAGAATTAAATATAATTTCAATAAACCAATATTCAGTGCATAAAAAATTAATATAATATATTAAAATAAGCGAAAACCAATTGCAAAGATAAAATTCTGCGAAGATGTGTTAAGGTTGCCATACATTTACGGATATCGAAGAGATTATTATCGTAAGCATCAAAACTGAAGTAAAAAATGACCACTGACATGCAGATCATAGACAAATAATAATATAAGAGACAGTTTGATGCATAGGCGGTATTGGCACAACGTTTCCGCGCATGGAGTCTTTACTGTCGCGAACTACAAGACTGTTTTTCATAAACAAAATATCATAAATTTCAATACATTTCAAAACATCGGCTTTAATGTGAATAAATATTATAAAATATCCTAGTATATTAACTTTTACGTCACTAAAAATGAAAATATACAAAACCAATCTTACATTGGTTGGTGTGAATCTGGTTTCTGTTTGTCAAATGCAAAGTGACAGTGTCAAAAATAACAATTCCGAAAAAGAAGACAATACAAGAGTGAGTATTTTTCAATTTATTTAGAATTTAGTTTTAATAAAGTAAATAAGATTAAGTGAACCTTTAAAATGTCACCACCAGCTAAAATTCGTCGTAGTTGTATAGCAAAAAATTGTAATAATACATATTTTTGGCCGCTTCCCAATTTGGAGTTTAACAACAAAACATTTTAATCTGCTTGGTTAACTACTATAAGCGGTGTCAAATTGTTAACAAGAGAATGTTGAAAATTAGGATTCAAATTTATCAGAACAAGTTCTTTAAATCAGGACCCAGTTGAAAATATGTTTGGAGCAATTCGGCAGTATGGTGCTGCCAATAACTCTCCAAATTGTTACCAATTTATATCAGCTTTAAAAACGTCAATTTAAATTTTCATTATGAACCAAAACTTTTTAATTAACTCCTAATACCATTAATGAATTGGAAAATATTGAATTCCCGTTTTTAGATATAGAATTAAATGATTCAAATTTTGATACTCAAGCAATAAGCTACGTTTCTGGTTTCGTTGATAAAAAAATTACAACTTTTAATTGCGCAGAATGTAAGGCTAATTTGCAAACAGATATTTTAGATGTTCACCATACTTTCACTTCCTTCAAAGAAAATGATGATAAAACACGTCTAATTTATGTTCAAAGAGAAGTCGTAAAATTTCTTTCCATTCTGCACGACATTGATTATCATTTTCTACCATTTTTAGGTCATCTAGAAAATATTACTGAAAAAACTGAACTCTTTGCAAAGAGTCATATAACTTTGTATTGGTTCACTTGTCGAGAACACACATCATACGTATTTTTTCAACTCATAAAAGTTTGGGTCCCCTTATTAATTAAAAAATATTTTAATGATGGTAAGAGGACTAACAAACAAAAATAATAATTATTTTTTGGCAACAATGTACTGCGTTTAATTTTTTTTTTATTTCAGACCTGTTCCTGTTTTCATGTAAAGGGGAATCTACTTTTTAAATGGTTTCTATTAAAATATTGGATGAACTTTCTTAAGTATAATGCTGTAATTTGAGTAGAAATATGTAATTTTTTGATTAATAATAATATGTAACTGTATGGTAAATTACTGATATAGATAATAATAGTTTTTTTATGTTGTGTTTTACCAATTTAAAACATTATTTAATATTCAAGCTAGTCTGCCATTTTTACTTTTAGTTTTCGCTAAGTATATGTTTATGTTGTGTATTTATACAGCTGTAGGTTTCCTCTGATTTACATGTTTTGTCTTTTTAATTAATTTAAAGAAAGTAAATGTGAAGTTTCTTGTTTTCTGAAATAAAAAAGTTAAAAAAAGGTGAGAGCTGGGCAGCTATGGGGATGGCGGAGGCTGCAATAGAATTTTTTTGAAAAATGTACAGTCGTAGAAATGCCTATTTATAGTGCGAAGGTAGGAAAAATAACTTTGAAAATAAAATTGTGTGGAAACACTGTTAAGTGATATTAGAATAATTTTTTCAATAACAGGAGATATTATTGAAAATTTAAATTTTTTGATTATTGTAACTGATAATTTAATCCCATATTTTTGTACTTTAATATTATCGTTAACTATTAGAATAAGAATTTCAAAGTTATCAATGTAATTACATGTATAAATAACAGACCTATGTATAGTAAACAAATATTTTATTAATTTGTTTTTATATTATGTGCAGGTTAATAAAATTTTTAAATGTGTCCTGTTTTATTATTTATTACCTAAATTATTAGTCTCAATTTGTCTCAAAATTGTTTATTACTATTATTTCCTTACAAAAATGAAATATAATTTTTTGAAATGAAATAATTATATAATAAACAATTTTAAGACAAACTGTAAAATTTACCTACCCATAATCCAAACTACCAAATTTAAATATCCCGCTTATAAGAATTAGTTCTGTTCCCCGCAAGGGGTGCGCTGAGATCGACGCGATGCCAGCTGTTTATATGGGAACTAACACTCTCTTAATATGTTTATTGCTCTATGATGCAGATTTTGAAGGAATCAAAATATGCCGGATAAGCATCGAAGCTTTCATGACTATCCGGCATATTTTGAATTCTTCAAAAACTACATGTCAGTGGTGAATTTTTCTCTTCGATATTCGTAATGAATGGCCGCTTTTACACTTTTGATGTGTAATCATAGAGAAATAAACATATTAAGAGAGTGTTCGTTCCCATATAAACAGCTGGCATCGCGTCGATCTCAGCGCACCCCTTGCGGGGTAAGAACTAATTCTTGCAGGCGGGATATTTAAATTTGGTAGTTTGGATTAGGGGTAGGTAAATTTTACAGTTTATCTTAAAATTGTTTATTATATAATTATTTCATTCCAAAAAATTATATTTCATTTTTGTAATGAAATAATAATAATAAACAAATATTTGTTAACTATACATAGGTCTGTTATTTATACATGTTATTACATTGATAACTTTAAAATTCTTATTCTAATAGTTAACGATAATATTAAAGTACAAGAACATCTGTTTTAATCAAAAAATTTAAATTTTCAATAATATCTCCTATTATTAAAACAATTATTCTAATATCACTTAACAGTGTTTCCACACAATTTTATTTTCAAAGTTATTTTCCCTACCACACGCTCTATAAATAGGCATTTATACGACTGTACATTTTTCAAAAAAATTCTATTGCAGCCTCCGCCATTCCCATAGCTGCCCAGCTTTCACCTTTTTTTAACTTTTTTATTTCAGAAAACAAGAAACTTCACATTTACTTTCTTTAAATTGATTAAAAAGACAGAACATGTAAATCAGAGGAAACCTACAGTTGTATAAATACACAACATAAACATATACTTAGCGAAAACTAAAAGTATAAATGGCACTCTAGCTTGAATATTTAATAATGTTTTAAATTGGTAACACAAAACATGAAAAGACTATTATTATCTATATCATTAATTTACCATACAGTTACATATTATTATTAATCACAAAATTACATATTTCTACTCAAATTACAGCATTATACTTAAGAAAGTTTATCCAATATTACATCAAATATTTTAATAAAAAGCATTTAAAAAGTAGATTCCCTATTACATGAAGACAGGAACAGGTCTGAAACAAAAAAAAAATTAAACGCAGTACATTGTTACCAAAAAATTATAATTATTTTTGTTTGTTAGTCCTCTTACCATCATTATACTATTTTTTAATTAATAAGGGGACACAAACTTTTATGAGTTGAGATAATACGTATGATTTATGTTCTCGACAAGTGAACCAATCAAAATTTATATGACTTTTTGCAAAGAGTTCAGTTTTTTCAGTAATATTTTCTACATGAGCTAAAAGTGGTAGAAAATTATAAACAATGTCATGCAGAATGGAAAGAAATTTTACGACGTCTCTTTGAACATAAATTAGACGTGTTTTATTATTATTTTCTTTGAAGGAAGTGAAAGTGTGGTGAACATCTAAAATATATGTTTGCAAATTAGCCTTACATTCTGCGCAATTAAAAGTTGTAATTTTTTTAACAACGAAACCATTACGTACCTTATTGCTTGAGTATCAAAATTTGAATCATTTAATTCTATATCTAAAAACGAGAATTCAATATTTTCCAATTTATTAATGGTATTGGAAGTTAATAGTTTTGGTTCATTATGAAAATTTAAGAAAGAATGTAAGTTGTCTAATAAACTGCTATCATCTGCTTCACAATTTGTGTCTATTTCTCTGATCTTTATTAATGTAATACATTTTCTTCTTCTTGGGAGATAAATTACTGACCCTAGTTCCGTTTATTTCACTTAAAATACTAGATTCCAAACATTGTTTTTCAGGCAAAGGTTCAAATTCAGTTTCTTTAAGACTATCATTACTGTTACAAAAAATAAGCTATCTTTTTATGGGCAATACTGTATTTTCAAAAGCTTGAGTTTCATTATTATTATCTTCAATTACTTTTGGTGGTGTATGATAGAAGGGTTGCAAAAAGGTAAAGCAAATTTATTAAGTCTTTTGCGTAATGAATTTGTAAATGCCTCATCATCAAAATGATCAAATTGACTGTCTCGACCCTTACTTCGTGGAATATGCTCATATTAGTGTTTTTAAATGAAACTCAAGGTCTCTAGTTAATTCCACAATATAATACAAGTTATTGAAAATTCTAAAAAATTGACAATTGTTTCGATAAATCAATATCATCGTCAGAATGACAGAAGTTACATTTCATTTTATGCCTACCTGATGTTTAGTAGTTATATTTGGCTAGACCAAGAAGTAACCTAACTTGTGATTGGCTTAATATATGTTTATAGAAAAAAGAAGAAGATGTGATATTACAAATATTGAAGCTTAGATATTATTAGCCCTATGGTGATATCCTGGGTATCATTTTTCCAATTAGGATCAGTATAACTGTGCAATGATATAGAAAACCAGGAAAACTATATCTGCTGATCTTTACAATTATCACTTAAGAAGACAGTTTATTAGTGGAGAATTCCCTAGATTTAACTGTTCATTGACAACTTCATATTGTTGGTTTCTTAAATGTCTTCTAATTTCCAGTTCTTCGAAGAAATCCAGTTCTTGTTTCTTTTCACAAATATGCAGTACTTCTAGTTTTGTGTTAGGTGTCAATGAATGATTGGTGTCAAGTAGATGTTTTGCGTAGTGGGATTTATCTGGTTGTTTTAATCTGTCTGCTCGTAAGTGCTCACTGTATCGTATTTCAAAATTCCTAAGGGTCTGACCCAAATAGACAGCATTACATTCTGGACATGTGAGTTTATATATACCTGACTTCTTTAATAGTGGTATTTTTGTTTTTACATTTAACAATTTTGTACTAACGTTACTTTCTGTTTTAAAAGAAATTGTTGTATTCGTTGCTGAAGATATTATCTTTGAAATATTATTAGAAATATTTCCTGCATATGTGATGGTTTTATAAGTTTTAATTTCATCAACTTGTTTAGGATATATTAGTTGTAATGCCACTTTTTCATCTTTTTTACTAATTAGCTTATTTATCATATCTAATGGATAACCGTTAGATGTTGCTATTTGTCTAATTGTATTAATCTCTCTATCAAAATTACATTTGTTCATAGGAACTGAAAAAGCTCTATGTATCATTGAATTATATGCTGCTAGTCTGTGTGACACAGGGTGGTTAGAATTGAATGGAATTATTACATCAGTTTGTGTTGGTTTTCGGTAAATTGAATAATCAAGTACATTATTAACTCTTTGAATTTTTAAATCAAGAAAATTGATTGAGCTATTTTCTTCAATTTCTAATGTAAATTTAATTTTCGGGTGTAAATTATTGATGTGGTTGAAAAATACATCTAATTGTCGTTCACTACCCATAAAACAAGCTAATATGTCATCTACATATCTATACCAAAATAAAATATTTTTCGAAATATTACTTTCAAAGATCTTTCTTTCTGAATTGTCCATAAAAATGTTTGCTAAAATAGGTGATATAGGGCTTCCCATTGGTAAACCTTCATTTTGAATATATATCTTATTGTCAAAAGTGAAATAATTCTGATTAATGCATACATCAAATAAATTAAGTATATCTGATATTATTCCTGGATTAATATTTTTATCTTCTAGTAATTTTCTTACAAGTATTAGACATTCTTTAGGAGGAATTTTAGTAAACATGTTAGTTACATCGAATGATATGAGTTTACAGTTATCTTGTAAGTGGATTGCTTTCAACTTTTTGATTAGTTCTATTGAATTTCTAATTGAGTACTGAGATTCATATCCGTAAGTATTGAGTATATTGTTGAGCTTCTTTGCCAATATATTATTAGGAGCATTAACATAAGAGACTACAGGTCTAATTGGTTTCGTTATTTTATGTAATTTAACTGTTCCATATAATTGTGGACAATGAGGATTCTTATGTATGATAGACCTCTTTTCGTAATCATTTAAAAGATAATTTGAATTATTAACAATATCCCTTACATTATTAGAGAACTTCTTTGTTGGGTCTGCTTTAAGAACTTTTACATCGCTGGATTCTATAAAGTTATATACTTTGGAATTGTAATTTTCAGTCGTCAAAATGACAGTAGCGTTCCCCTTATCAGATTTAGTAACTGTTAGGTTATTATTCTCAATCTTCTTTTTTATTGCGTTTAAAACTGAAATGTCATTTTTTGTTTGACGTTTAACTTTTGAAGGTTCAATATTTTTGATTAAATTGGCAATTTTTAATTTCTCATAAAGAAAATTATTTGAATTATATTTTAAAGCTATTTCTGACTCTGTAGCTATAATTTGTTTCATATTATTCGTAAATTTAGGTGGTATGCTGTACTTTAAACCTTTATTTAAAAATTCTATTTCACTATTTGTAAAATTAGTGTCTGAAAGGTTTTCAAATCGTGGTGCAAAGTGTGTTGGTATGTAGGTACTTACAGTTTCATGATGTTTTTAATTATTGAATTTTATGTTGTGTGTGTTCAAGATTCGGTAGCTTC
This sequence comes from Galeruca laticollis, assembly GCA_963921935.1. NCBI lineage: Eukaryota > Metazoa > Arthropoda > Insecta > Coleoptera > Chrysomelidae > Galeruca > Galeruca laticollis. Next base: position 152,285,026 of record OY998180.1, read on the forward strand.
TTTTCTTGTTTCTTAAATTTCATATGCTTCATCGTGCTGACATTTTCTCTAATTTTGTCATCCAAACAGTCAAATTCTACTGGATGTAATTGGAATGTGAGTTCTGAATGTACAACTTTTATGAAGTTGTCTAAGGAGTCCCTAACTTTGATCCATTTCTTACATTCTGATTTTATCTAAACTCGTTGAGCACATTTTATAGCTTTTTGTGCTTGTGGTGTTTTAGTGTGACATTTTATATTCACATAATTTGGTATTACCTTTTTTCTAAGGCATTCTTGGTTAAACCAAATGTTTTGTGATGCTTTGTAACGTTTTTGTAGTAACTTCTGGTACAGTCGGGTCAAATCTTCTCTCGAAGATTTTTTAATGATATTGACTGTCTCGACCCTTACTTCGTGGAATATGCTCATATTAGTGTTTTTAAATGAAACTCAAGGTCTCTAGTTAATTCCACAATATAATACAAGTTATTGAAAATTCTAAAAAATTGACAATTGTTTCGATAAATCAATATCATCGTCAGAATGACAGAAGTTACATTTCATTTTATGCCTACCTGATGTTTAGTAGTTATATTTGGCTAGACCAAGAAGTAACCTAACTTGTGATTGGCTTAATATATGTTTATAGAAAAAAGAAGAAGATGTGATATTACAAATATTGAAGCTTAGATATTATTAGCCCTATGGTGATATCCTGGGTATCATTTTTCCAATTAAGATCAGTATAACTGTGCAATGATCTAGAAAACCAGGAAAACTATATCTGCTGATCTTTACAATTATCACTTAAGAAGACAGTTTATTAGTGGAGAATTCCCTAGATTTAACTGTTCATTGACAACTTCATATTGTGGGTTTCTTAAATGTCTTCTAATTTCCAGTTCTTCGAGGAAATCAAGTTCTTGTTTCTTTTCACAAATATGCAGTACTTCTAGTTTTGTGTTAGGTGTCAATGAATGATTGGTGTCAAGTAGATGTTTTGCGTAGTGGGATTTATCTGGTTGTTTTAATCTGTATGCTCGTAAGTGCTCACTGTATCGTATTTCCAAATTCCTAAGGGTCTGACCCAAATAGACAGCATTACATTCTGGGCATGTGAGTTTATATATACCTGACTTCTTTAATAGTGGTATTTTTGTTTTTACATTTAACAATTTTGTACTAACGTTACTTTCTGTTTTAAAAGAAATTGTTGTATTCGTTGATGAAGATATTATGTTTGAAATATTTCCTGCATATGTGATGGTTTTATAAGTTTCAATTTCATCAACTTGTTTAGGATATATTAGTTGTAATGCCACTTTTTCCTCTTTTTGACTAATTAGCTTATTTATCATATCTAATGGATAACCGTTAGATGTTGCTATTTGTCTAATTGTATTAATCTCTCTATCAAAATTACATTCGTTCATAGGAACTGAAAAAGCTCTATGTATCATTGAATTATATGCTGCTAGTCTGTGTGACACAGGGTGGTTAGAATTGAATGGAATTGTTACATCAGTTTGTGTTGGTTTTCGGTAAATTGAATAATCAAGTACATTATTAACTCTTTGAATTTTCAAATCAAGAAAATTGATTAAGCTATTTTCTTCAATTTCTAATGTAAATTTAATTTTCGGGTGTAAATTATTGATGTGGTTGTAAAATACATCTAATTGTCGTTCACTACCCATAAAACAAGCTAATATGTCATCTACATATCTATACCAAAATAAAATATTTTCCGAAATATTACTTTCAAAGATCTTTCTTTCTAAATTGTCCATAAAAATGTTTGCTAAAATAGGTGATATAGGGCTTCCCATTGGTAAACCTTCATTTTGAATATGTATCTTATTGTCAAAAGGGAAATAATTCTGATTAATGAATACATCAAATAAATTAAGTATATCTGATATTATTCCTGGATTAATATTTTTATCTTCTAGTAATTTTCTTACAAGTATTAGACATTCTTTAGGAGGAATTTTAGTAAACATGTTAGTTACATCGAACGATATGAGTTTATAGTTATCTTGTAAGTGGATTGCTTTCAACTTTTTGATTAGTTCTATTGAATTTCTAATTGAGTACTGAGATTCATATCCGTAAGTATTGAGTATATTGTTGAGCTTCTTCGCCAATATATTATTAGGAGCATTAACATAAGAGACTACAGGTCTAATTGGTTTCGTTATTTTATGTAATTTAACTGTTCCATATAGTTGTGGACAATGAGGATTCTTATGTATGATAGACCTCTTTTCGTAAACATTTAGAAGATAATTTGAATTATTAACAATATCCCTTACATTATTAGAAAACTTCTTTGTTGGGTCTGCTTTAAGAACTTTTACATCGCTGGATTCTATAAAGTTATATACTTTGGAATTGTAATTTTCAGTCGTCAAAATGGCAGTAGCGTTCCCCTTATCAGATTTAGTATCTGTTAGGTTATTATTCTCAATCTTCTTTTTTATTGCGTTTAAAACTGAAATGTCATTTTTTGTTTGACGTTTAACTTTTGAAGGTTCAATATTTTTTATTAAATTGGCAATTTTTAATTTCTCATAAAGAAAATTATTTGAATTATATTTTAAAGCTATTTCTGACTCTGTAGCTATAATTTGTTTAATATTATTCGTAAATTTAGGTGGTATGCTGTACTTTAAACCTTTATTTAAAAATTCTATTTCACTATTTGTAAAATTAGTGTCTGAAAGGTTTTCAAATCGTGGTGCAAAGTGTGTTGGTATGTAGGTACTTACAGTTTCATGATGTTTTGAGTATTGAATTTTATGTTGTGTGTGTTCAAGATTCTGTAGCTTCTTTTCTTGTTTCTTAAATTTCATATGCTTCATCGTGCTGACATTTTCTCTAATTTTGTCATCCAAACAGTCAAATTCTACTGGATGTAATTGCAATGTGAGTTCTGAATGTACAACTTTTATGTAGTTGTCTAAGGAGTCTCTAACTTTGAACCATTTCTTACATTCTGATTTTATCCAAACTCGTTGAGCACATTTTATAGCTTTTTGTGCTTGTGGTGTTTTAGTGTGACATTTTATATTCACATAATTTGGTATTACCTTTTTTCTAAGGCATTCTTGGTTAAACCAAATGTTTTGTGATGCGTTGTAACGTTTTTGTAGTAACTTCTGGTACAGTCGGGTCAAATCTTCTCTCGAAGATTTTTTAATGAAATTGACTGTCTCGACCCTTACTTCGTGGAATATGCTCATATTAGTGTTTTTAAATGAAACTCAAGGTCTCTAGTTAATTCCACAATATAATACAAGTTATTGAAAATTCTAAAAAATTGACAATTGTTTCGATAAATCAATATCATCGTCAGTCAATTTCATTAAAAAATCTTCGAGAGAAGATTTGACCCGACTGTACCAGAAGTTACTACAAAAACGTTACAAAGCATCACAAAACATTTGGTTTAACCAAGAATGCCTTAGAAAAAAGGTAATACCAAATTATGTGAATATAAAATGTCACACTAAAACACCACAAGCACAAAAAGCTATAAAATGTGCTCAACGAGTTTGGATAAAATCAGAATGTAAGAAATGGTTCAAAGTTAGAGACTCCTTAGACAACTACATAAAAGTTGTACATTCAGAACTCACATTCCAATTACATCCAGTAGAATTTGACTGTTTGGATGACAAAATTAGAGAAAATGTCAGCACGATGAAGCATATGAAATTTAAGAAACAAGAAAAGAAGCTACCGAATCTTGAACACACACAACATAAAATTCAATACTCAAAACATCATGAAACTGTAAGTACCTACATACCAACACACTTTGCACCACGATTTGAAAACCTTTCAGACACTAATTTTACAAATAGTGAAATAAAATTTTTAAATAAAGGTTTAAAGTACAGCATACCACCTAAATTTACGAATAATATTAAACAAATTATAGCTACAGAGTCAGAAATAGCTTTAAAATATAATTCAAATAATTTTCTTTATGAGAAATTAAAAATTGCCAATTTAATCAAAAATATTGAACCTTCAAAAGTTAAACGTCAAACAAAAAATGACATTTCAGTTTTAAACGCAATAAAAAAGAAGATTGAGAATAATAACCTAACAGTTACTAAATCTGATAAGGGGAACGCTACTGTCATTTTGACGACTGAAAATTACAATTCCAAAGTATATAACTTTATAGAATCCAGCGATGTAAAAGTTCTTAAAGCAGGCCCAACAAAGAAGTTTTCTAATAATGTAAGGGATATTGTTAATAATTCAATGTATCTTTTAAATGATTACGAAAAGAGGTCTATCATACATAAGAATCCTCATTGTCCACAATTATATGGAACAGTTAAATTACATAAAATAACGAAACCAATTAGACCTGTAGTCTCTTATGTTAATGCTCCTAATAATATATTGGCAAAGAAGCTCAACAATATACTCAATACTTACGGATATGAATCTCAGTACTCAATTAGAAATTCAATAGAACTAATCAAAAAGTTGAAAGCAATCCACTTACAAGATAACTATAAACTCATATCGTTCGATGTAACTAACATGTTTACTAAAATTCCTCCTAAAGAATGTCTAATACTTGTAAGAAAATTACTAGAAGATAAAAATATTAATCCAGGAATAATATCAGATATACTTAATTTATTTGATGTATGCATTAATCAGAATTATTTCACTTTTGACAATAAGATATATATTCAAAATGAAGGTTTACCAATGGGAAGCCCTATATCACCTATTTTAGCAAACATTTTTATGGACAATTTAGAAAGAAAGATCTTTGAAAGTAATATTTCGAAAAATATTTTATTTTGGTATAGATATGTAGATGACATATTAGCTTGTTTTATACACATAACAATTCCATTCAATTCTAACCACCCTGTGTCACACAGACTAGCAGCATATAATTCAATGATACATAGAGCTTTTTCAGTTCCTATGAATAAATGTAATTTTGATAGAGAGATTAATACAATTAGACAAATAGCAACATCTAACGGTTATCCATTAGATATGATAAATAAGCTAATTAGTAAAAAAGAGGAAAAAGTGGCATAACAACTAATATATCCTAAACAAGTTGATGAAATTAAAACTTATAAAACCATCACATATGCAGGAAATATTTCTTATAATATTTCAAACATAATATCTTCAGCAACGAATACAACAATTTCTTTTCAAACAGAAAGTAACGTTAGTACAAAATTGTTAAATGTAAAAACAAAAATACCACTATTAAAGAAGTCAGGTATATATAAACTCACATGTCCAGAATGTAATGCTGTCTATTTGGGTCAGACCCTTAGGAATTTTGAAATACGATACAGTGAGCACTTACGAGCATACAGATTAAAACAACCAGATAAATCCCACTACGCAAAACATCTACTTGACACCAATCATTCATTGACACCTAACACAAAACTAGAAGTACTGCATATTTGTGAAAAGAAACAAGAACTGGATTTCCTTGAAGAACTGGAAATTAGAAGACATTTAAGAAACCAACAATATGAAGTTGTCAATATAATGAATATTTTTGCAATCATTTGTTCACACGGACTGTTCCAGAGTGTAAATTCTTTAATTTTGTATATAGTACTGTAGCTTCAAAAATGTGAATTATCGCTATTCTGTCGGTTACCTGTTTGAGAATATAAATTCTTTTTGTATCCGCTTGATATTAGTGGAAATTTAAAGATATACTTTCTTTTATGCCCGTGACAGTGTTGTATGTTTAGAAAAATATCACGTTTTATAATACCATTTTTATTTAGTGTTGTTAAAGTTGTAAGACCATAGAATAGGAATTGTTTTGACTAAAGAAATATGTCATTTTAATGTTTGTAAGATTAATTGTGTTTTTATATTTTGAACTTCCACGGTCAATAGAGACGGAATCTTTGAAGAAAAGATCGGTATAGGAATGCCTGTAATAAAACCATTTTTCACCTTTGAAATTGCCTGAGTAGCAATTTATGCTTAAAAGTGTTTTCAATAGTACGGTCATACCTTTGAAATGTTATGATTGAAAACCTAATGGTTCCAATGTTAATTCTTGTCAATGATACCGACCGGTTTTAACAATAAGCACCAATCGGCAAGGCGCATTTCTCTGGATCCACCAATATTTATGAAAACACACCCCCTTGAAGTTATTGTATTTAACATACTTTCCAGCGTGAAGAAATTCAGTTACCAGTTACATAGTTAACAAGTTAGTTAGTTGAACATATCGTCACTCCAAGAGTTACATCTCACCTAAGTCAAACATATCGTTTCTTAATTAGTATTCGAGTCAAATGCGTACTCAAAGTCGAAACTCATCATTTCTAAGTGTAATTCAAGTCGAAACTCATCGTTTCTATGTCAAGTTAAGTTACTACGTCAAACATAGCGTTTCTTAGTTAGTATTCGAGTCCAGTGTGTACTCAAAGTCGAAACTAATCGTTTCTCAGTTATTAAGTCAAACACACCGTTTCTTGGTTACAATGGCGGCCTTACCCATTAAGAGTCTCCGGGCAGCAGGTCTTTGAGAGGCCTTTTGTCCTACGTGGAAAGTATGTGATGCGAAAGTAGGTCTGGTTGTTTGGTTTAGGTATTTGTCATGTTTAAGGAGTAATGCTAAAATTATACAAATAAATCAAATTTTAGTTTTAAAATATTTTATATTGAAAGATTTACAAAATTAACAAATACAAAGATGATCAATTTTAAAATTGATGTTTGCGGCTTTTCCTGAGACTGAAATCTTTAATTAAAGCCCAATAATCTAACGAATGAGCTACGTCATTTTCGATTTAAAGAATAGCAAGGGCTGAAAGCCGATATTGTGTCATCGAATTCCTCAAATATATTTTAATAATTTTAAGCCTCGAAAAACTTCTTTCAGCAGACACAACTGTAACAGATGTGGCAGCAATAATTCTCAGGACTATTTCGATAGTGGGGTAAACTTCAGTTAATTTTTTTCCTATTATGTATTTTAGCACCGAGATAATATCATCGTTTCCTTCATACACACGGATGAACAAATTCAGTTCCTCGTACAATTCATGTCCATCAATATCACATGATTCTCCTACTGTCATAGATATTTGCAAGTCGCTGCATAGCTCTAAAAGTTCACTATCACTAATTTCCTTTAATTTTCATATATTATACATGAAACCAAATATGCTCTCATGATATTTAAGAGCCTCAAACCTAGGATGACAGCTTGCGTGCACATTGTCGACAATGACATAAAAATAGTTTATTTTGAAAATTTCTTCCGCTTTCAATTCATGAGCTTCATCTTCCCCTTCGTAATCAAAATGCCTTTTTTCCGTCGTCTTCTGACTTCTTTGTACTGTCTGTCAATATCATTTTTCTCGGCTACTTCTCTTGCTGTTACAAGGGATGACTGAAAACCATTGTCTCGATAATTAGCGAGCCAATTTGTGAATGCGTCTAGGTGTTGTATAGCCACATCTAAGTGCATGTTTTCGCTTTGGCACATTTTACTTATAACATTTATCTTTGTAAGAATGTCATACCATATGACAAGTGAAACTACAAATTCGTAGGTAGTTAGTTCCTTTTCTATAGAATGGCATTCACTGACCAACTGACAATCTGTTGTGTTTTCTGCTAAATCCTTTAAAGCATCACATATTTCACTTAGTTGGTATTTAACGGCCTTCACCGATGCTACCCTGTACTCCCATCTAGTTTCAGAAAGTGGTTTTAGCGACAACGATTTTATATGAGCATTTAAAATAGCCCACCTCTGACTTAAGCCGGCAAACAGAGTGTACAACCTTTGTAGCAAACCAAAAAAAGATTTTGCTTGGACACAAGACGATGCTGCATCTCCTAGGATGAGATTCCAGCTATGCCTCCCACAATTTAAAAAATAAGTAAGTGGATTAATTTCAAGAATACGTTTTTGGACATAACTTTCTTCACCACGCATATTGGCACCATTATCATATCCGTAGCCTCTGCAGTTTTGCAATGATATACCTAACTGTTCTAATTCTGTGATTATATAATTTGTCAAACTCTCAGCTGTGGTTTTTTCGACGGCTAAGAAACCAATAAAATGTTCTTCAATTTCAGCTGTATTTGTATTAAAAAATCTTATAATAATTGAAAGCTGCTCAACACGAGAAACGTCGCGAGTACAAACAAGAATAATCGAGTAATATTTATTATTTATTAAATTTTTTCAACAATTTGAGTCTTCACGTGACTTGCCATTCATTGTATGAGCTCATTTTGAATACTTTTTCCGATATAGTGGTCATTAATCGTCTTATTATTTACTTGTTTTAGATGAAGTCTCAACACGGGATCAAATCGGCCTATTAACTTTACTAAATCTATAAAGTTGCCGCTTGTCTCACTCGAATCTGAGTCAGATGTTAACTTCTCTCTATGACCCCTGAGGGCTAAATTGTGAGATGCTAAAAAATTTACAACTGCGAGCAATCGTTCTAAAATATCTCTCCAACGTTGCCTCTCTTGTTCAATCTGTGACTGGGCCAAGAAGTCAATAGTGGAACAACTTTTTTAACCATTCTCTAAATAAATCCATTTCAACAAATCTTTGTGCTGTCGACTAGATTCGTGTTTCCAATCACGCACTTCTTCACTTGATCCAATCTTTGTATTTTCTAGCCCGAATATTCGACACGGAAAACAGTAAACGGCATCTTTTGTTTGTGAATAAGTCATCCAGCGCCTGTGAAGCTTTTCACCGTTAACTAATATCTTATTATAATGATATTCGCTGAATCGACGTCCATTATCAATTACGGGGAATTAATCAACTTTAATCCGGATTGGACCTTTCAATACAATCTCAGTTAGGTCTACATCAGTAATTGTTATGGGCCACAAACTGGGGTCAATTTGAGGATTCATATTTTCCGTTCCAGCAGTCATGGATGTTGACAAAGACTCGGGCTCAGATTCGTGTTCTTGACTGGATAGCGTTGACGGTGGTATCGGTGACTTAAGAGACAATGATGTAGTTAATTCATCATCATCCTCGCTGTTTTTACTTAGTGACGGCGGCGGCATCCATGATGATGTGGAAGGAATGTTTTCAGCTGGAGCAGGATTAGAGTCACTTTCAGTCAATAAATGTTTTGTAGACGTTTCTTTATCATCACTTTTTATATATTTATAAAAAGATCCACGTAAATTTTCGTTTACCTGCTTTCTTTTGACAGCTCGTTTCTTTTTTGAACTCCCTGACTCAAATTTTCTACCGGCATCACGATCACACGAACTCATTTCGTAACTTGTTTTGTTTCGCACAAACAGTTGGAAATAAATTTTTAAGTATCACACAGTTTTTTACACTTTTTCAGCTTACTCAATACTTCAAATACTATAATTTACACTTTTCCAGCTCATTCAATACTTTAAATACTATAAAAACGTAATATTTAATAATATTGAAAGATATGTACGGTAACGATTTTGTAACTCATACTGCAAGCAAAATAATTCCAAGGTGACAAGAGTTAACGAATGAAATAAAACACGGGGATTCCCAGAGCGATAGAGGAGCAGAACATTATGTCGTGACTCACGAGTGTTATGCGACTAAAAAACGGATCTTCAAGTGTTTCGAGTCGCGATATTCAAGTACTACACTGAGATATTTTTTTCGATAACCGCAAGTACAAAACGTGACACACGCGATTCGAGGTCAACAAGTGAAAATGTACGTAGATCGTAGTAAATTTTGGGTTATCATAAATGAAACTGTACTAAGATTAAGAAAAATATACAATAAAGTACATCTTATGGTTACAATAACCCGAAGATTATTTCTGTTTACACACATTTGTACTTATAAACTTCGAATCGCGGACTTGTCATTTTTTGTACTTGCGGTTATCGAAAAAAATCTCTCAGTGTACATAACGAATTTTTCAATTATGTTTTGAATGAATGAATTAGTTATCTAACTTTATTTCAATTTACCATTATATTATAACCTTAATAAGTAATTAAGGATCAAAATCTAAAGTTTCAAATAAAAAAATCGTAAAATTTTTTTATATTGATTAAAATTTGCTTGGGTTGTTGCGCGAGGCCCTTGCAAGAGCGAGGCCCCGGGCGATTGCCCTGTTCGCCACCCACTAAGGCCGCCACTGCTTAGTTAGTGCTCAAGTCCAGCACCTGTAATCCAAGTCGAAACTCATCGTTTCTACGTCAAGCTAAGTTACTAAGTCAAACATACCGTTTCTTAGTTAATATTCAAATCAAGCACGTATATTCAAAGTCAAAACTCATCGTTTCTTAGTTACCAAGTCAAACATATCGTTTCTTAGTTATTATTCAACTCAAGCATGTGTACTCAAAAGTTTAAACTCATCATTTCTACGTAAAGTTAAATTAGTAAGTCAATCATACCGTTTCTTAACCAGTATTCAAGTAACACCAAAGTAGAGATATACAGCCGCTATCATTGGTTACCTCATGAAGCCTAAACATAATGTTTTTCCGGAATCATTAAGTTCGTGATTGCCTTCCGATGTTAATACCGTTGAAGTTCACACAATAATCCATTTGTACGATTCATTTCTAAATTTGTATATAATGAACTATCAATTTCGACATTAACATTGTCAAATTAAGATTACTATATAGTTGTATACGTCTACTACAGTCGACGAAGTTCAACTAATTAATAATCAAAATCACGGTCATTGAATCGTAGACACCCATGATCGTCTTTGTCGGAGGATAAATATAAAAGCAATTGAATATTTATATGAATATTTCAGTTTAACTGTGAAATGTTTTATATAGGTATATAATATTCTGTAGTTTATTTGTTTATTGAATTGCTCATATTAATTGCTTCGCATGCAATACACGCTGTGTTTCTCGATGAATGAAACGTTTACAAGTTAGTTCCGACAATGAAGGCACGATTCAGTTTACTATGGGATATAGTGAAGAATTAAATATTCCATACACTCCTGTAAATATTACTACCCCTATTTTTTTAAACTATGATAATTTAATAAGAAGATATATTAGCGCGTTGGCAAAGGATCCTGAATGTCTACGACATAATGTTTTGAAACCGACTGGCAATAGCTGTTGCAAGCTTTGTGAAGATATATCAGAACAATTAAGCCGTCTCTCGGTAACAGCAAGAGTACAAATATTTATTGATACCAATATTTACATTCCTACTTCTGCCAGATTATGTGTTAAACTTCATTCTCGATGCAACTCAAAGAAACGAATCACATGACCAAGATCAAATTATTGATGTACAAGACATTTAAACCTAAGGTTTGATATATAAAAAACATGTAGGTACTGTGTTTATAAAAATATTTGATTTGTCATATATTTTTGGATCACACTGTATAATCAAAAATATATAAAAAATGCGTATTATCTTCTTTTTTACAACTTTTGTAATTAATATTTTATGTCAACACTTTGCTTATATTTTATACTCTTTTTTCTTTGACGGACCCTGAGGTGTGTGACAATATCCTTTATACTTTAAGAAGTCAATTTGACTTTATTTGGGGGTTTCGGTAGTTCTGCCCATGAGAACTTTTATACCGTATCAGGACGTACAGGATACCAAAATTTCATTCATTTTGACCGGGAGCGGAGCTGCACTTTTGGAGTAATTACCTATAGATCGGCCACAAACATCACTCTCAAACAATTAAATACCATCCTTAATAGTGCCATTCGTTTAGCCATTGGAGCATTTTGTACAAGTCTTACTTCAAGTGTACTGTGTGAAGCAGGTGAACTGCATCATAGAAGGCAACTACTCAACATGTATTATGCTCCTAATGTTGCAGCAAATTCACAACATGCGCCAATGCCTTTAAAAATCATTACAGTTATCTGTACCAAAACAAAACAAGAGCAGCTCTAGCATTTTACGAAAGGATTGCTAATTATTACAACGATTCAGTTATCACTATACAAGTCATGTTCATAGCTAACAATAAACCCAGCACTCCACCTTGGACTATTGCTAATCCGAAATGACATTTGGCTGTTGGCTAAAGATTGCGTGTTTAAAGCTGTAGTTGCACACCAAAATGAGAACGACACTTTAAGAGACGCTTTCATAGCAGGTCTTAATTCACCTCAAATTAGACAGCGACTATTAGAGAGTCTAACGCTATCACTGAATGAGGCTCATGCTAATGCCCGTTCTTTAGGAACAGCGCAAATTCAGGCTGACAACTTTGCCTCGTCACACACAGCTGCAGTAAATAACACTCAAATAAAGCCTTTTCGTAATAACTTTAGAGAACAACCAAAACAATGTTATTTTTGTGGAGATTCTTACCATCCCCGACGATTATGCCAAGCTTCAAACTGCACGTATCTTAAGTGCGCAAGCCTGGTCATTTTGCAAATGTGTGTAAATCTTCAAATGCAGCTGCTATTTCGGATCCTATTACTACAGATGCAGAAGGTACTATACGCGGAATACTAGCAGCAGCACGCTTGAATAAATGTATGATATCAATCATAGTTAATGGCCACGGTATAAAGGCTTGGGTATATACTGGAAGTACCACCAGCATTATTGACGAAAATATTACTTTCCAATACTGCATGCATATTGACACAGCCCTGGCAGCAAAACGTTTCTATGGCAACTTCCTATTTCTGTTTTGCAATTAAATCAATATGCACAGTAATGATCGAAATAAATAATGAAATATTTTCTACAAAATTAAGAGTTATGAAGAATCTAAGTGCCGATGTTTAGTAGGACATGATATTTTAGAACAATGTTTATTGTAATTGTCAATTTTTCAGTATTTTCATAATTTTTTATTATATTGTGGAATTATTTAGAAACAGTTAATTTAATATAAGAAACCCAATGACACAGGACCAATTGGACAGGCTTATTTCAAGTAACATTTTTGCATCAAATCAAAAACAAAGAAAGTTTTGTTTGGTAAATTTTCTTAAATTGATATTTTCATGTACGTTTTAGAAAAAGTGTTAAATGCAAGAGTTGTAGAACGTGCTATGTTCTATAAAAAATCTCAGTAAGTTTTTTACGTCAGATCGAAAACGAAGGAAATACGGGAAAAAAATGTCAACTTTGACAGGCCGCCATTTTGTTTCTACTGTGCCTATTTAGCCCGTTAACAAACTCGTCCAAGATTTTGACAGAACCAATTATTGTAGCGAGTTTGGTTTCGATCCGTCAAAATATGCGTCCTCTATCGTCCTTACAAATTCCGTTATAACACACATATTTGGTATTGGGTTTAAATGAGTGCGTGAAGGGCCTGCTTAAAGATCGAGATATCATTAGAACTTCCCTTCGAATAGGTTGAAGAAGGGATACGCAGTGTTTTCATTTACAATTGAACCTGAATATTCACCTAATTTCTGTTCATAGCTTGTTTTCACACTATTGGCACAACTGAAGTTATATTGTTTTGATGTTTTGAAAGGGTAATTAACTATAGACCGTTTTTAAAAGGCATGGAGTACTAAAAGCTCATTAGGTATGCAAAACCGATACAGGATGTATAATAAAATATCTCCGAAGTTTATCTAATTTAGTACTAAAATTTCTCATTTGTTACGAATTTCAGGTAGACACCCCGTAACTCTGTATTCGGTTGGGTCGCCTATTGTATTGAAAGGGTCGCTCTATTGTATTTGAATGAACAAATAAACAATTTAATCCTCAGAGGTGTGCAATCAGGACAAAACAAACTTGGTATATGAATATGAAGGTACTATGAAATTATAATTACGAAAACTATTCAAAAGAGTTCACAATATCGATTCAATAAAAACACATTTTTTTGTGTTCCTATGAATGAATAATAAACATAAAATATTATATAAAAAATAGCAAATTTTTTTACAGTAGGTATCAACTTTACTACTAATATACCGTTTACAATAGGAGAGGAAAAAAGAAAAATGCAGGAATAAAGTACGAATTAATGTAATATTCATAAAAAAAGTCTAACAAATAATAGTAATAACTCACACAAAAACTAGTCTATATATCAGAATCAGACGATTCTGTTGAGCTTCCATTATTAACATTATAAATGGTTCAATCATGTGTTCACTTATATGATCCATTTCCCACATATTTAGTTCTTCTTGTATCACGTGTTCAATACATTTCTTCCAGTTTTCTTTGGTTACGTTACCAAACGCGTCTTCGAATAAAACTTTTACGTCACTCATTTTGAATGTCGTATTCTTTCTTGAAACTTCCCCTTTCACTTGGGCCCATATTAATTCTATGGGATTGAGTTGACAGTGATAAGGAGGAAGCCTCAGCACCGTTATGCCACGCGCTGATGCCATTTGATCTACAACGTATCTACTATATTTGTGTTTATGTGAATTGGCCAGTTGCAAGAGCTCATTTTTCAGCGGGTTATCTGGGCATTCAATATTTTTCGAGGTTAGCCAATCGTGGATATCTTGTTTACGCCATGCAGTTGAAGGTAATTTCCCCACTAACCTGGAGTGATAACTTGCGTTATCCATAACAATGACTGAGCCCATTGGAATTAGATCTAACATTTGTGAGAAATATTCTTCGAAAACGTCTGCATCCATATCTTCATGATAATCTCTGGTTTGCTTTGACTCACAGCACAACAATCCACCTTTAACAAAACCTTCGGCACTTCCGATATGAGTAATGATGAGTCGACGTCATTTTCCTGCTGGTGGATTGAGGGCTGTTGACCACCCTTCAAGAGCTGCCTGCCTCCGACTTTTGACATTCGTGTCTTGCCAAAACATTGAAACAGTATGACCTTCATTTAACCAAGTCTCATGCAAATAATAAATTCGTTTTTGATCTAGTCTTGCTTTCCGAATATTGCGCAAATAACTCCCCCTCCAAATGACAATGTCGTCTCTATCAATCAACATTGCGTTCCGATAATTTTTTTATATTCAAATCCAAGTTCCTTCAAAATTTTCCATAATGTAATTCGAGACATTTTCGGAAAATCTGAATCTTCTTGAACCGAAGCCATAATTTTGGAGAGAGTTGGGATCTCTTTTCTAAAGAAAAAAGCATGCACCTTACGCCTTATTCCATTCTTCAAGTCGTCATCCATTTCAAGTTTGGGTCGGCCTGGGGACTTTGCTGGGGCTGTGATGTTTCCATTTTTTTTCTCCTTCATTAAATTATTAATTGTTGTTTTTGAAACACCCATCATTGTTGCAGTAATCTCCACAGTTTCATCAACACTTCCTGTCAAATTAATGATTTTTCTTCTAATTTCTTCGTTCTTAGACGAGGAATAGCAATTTAATATCAGATTTTTTTCGTTCAGCGACAATGGTCCAACTTTAGGTCGCTTAGATGGTGATAAATCCTCCATATCTGGTCGAATTTGGTTGGAACACTATACAATTGGAAGGTGTAGTTAGGTGTTTGTCTGATGTGATGATGTGATGAGAAGAGAACTTGTATAGATGAACAAAAATAAACACCAGTTAACAATAACGGTAAAAAATAATAACAAATAACAGTAATAATGGGGAAATCAATCAACACAGCAGTTTCTTCAGAACAGATGAACTGTAAATTGAAAATATTCAACCTTTCCGCTACTTTTATAGTTGAAAAGTTCTAGTAAGTACATTGTATTATGGGGGCATTTTCTTAGAACTGAAAAGACTATATTTCACAATAATAAAACCATTCTTGAGCTACCTGTTTGTCAAGTTTCTTCAATTACCTGCTAATTGGGTGAAATAATCGGCAAATGGGGTTGGTTTTGATATATATATATATATATATATATATATATATATATATATTTATATATATATGTATATATATATATATATATATATGTATATATATATATATAAAATTGTTATTAACATTTATTTTATTATTTATTGTATGTAGGATTATAACTACCTGGAGCTTAGTGGAGGGACTCGTCTACGCCCTTTTATACATAATAATAAATTTTCTGGAAAATTTATGTCAGTGATATAATCCACAGTTTATTATATTATTGATAATTTGAAATTTCATTTTAAATAATATTACAAAACGGTTATTTTCGGAAATGAGATAATTTTAGAAGCCTTAACTTTATTTAAATGACTAAATGTGGTACGCCTATGGTTGCGGCCAAAATGAGTGATTTATTACTCCATGCCTTTTAAAAACGGAGTATAGCTACTTTATTTCAAAAAAAAATTGAGGAATTCATAATAAGACTTCTTAAATATGTATGTTATTCTTGACCGTTTGACCCTTTTTGATTTACTTAAAAATCAGTAAATTTAAAACTGTCAAATTCTCATTGAACGTTATACTTTGAATATTATTGTTAATTTGTAGCAATAAATCTACATATTTAAATTCTTATTATTCTCAGGACAACTATGGACTGCTCCAGAGCTTTTGAGAGAAAGTATTACTTCTTTCAGAGGATCACAAAAAGCCGATGTTTACTCTTTCGGAATTATTCTTCACGAGATCATTATGAGGAAAGGTGTTTTCTATTTGGGCTACGACATAGATGCAAAGCGTGAGTTTTTAAATTAGATTTAACTTATGGATTCAACTACAAGCTGATAAATTCTTTAATTTTACTTTTACATTTTTTCAACAACTTGATATTCAAGGTGATGAACACATCTTTTAAATAATGTTGTGAGAAAATTAAAAAGATTGCAGATATAGTGGAATATGTAGGGTTATGTTAGAGTTCAGATCATCTCAAGAAATGCTTTTGTTATGCGCGCAAATGATTTTATGAAAATTCCATTTCAAATTGTTTCCAATCTCAATTGCTACTATAGCATAGGAGAATATATCGATCATGAATCATTTCTTGAGAACTACTAATACCAGCAGTAACGGAATTATTATTATTATATTTATTTTATTTAAAGGTATGAATTGTTAAATATAATTAGGTATAATAATAAATTATAATCTTATACCTCTTAATATAATAGATCTCCTTTCTTGAATGATATTTAACGGTAAAAAATGTATGACGTGCATCAATCTCTATAATGTATGAAGTATAGTAATTTAATTTATATGTTGGTATCGTCATGACACCCAAATAATTCACATAATTAAATGGTACATGCCAGGAAGTTCTATTGCACTTAAATGAATTGACAAAAAAAAAATACAGAATCAAACATCAACGATATTAGTTTCATTATAAATTGGTGGTTTCAATTCTTGAATTTAGTTACAAAATATATTTTGTAGACTTCCGGCGACGTTTCGTCGGTTATTAAAAATGGCTTCTACTGGAGAAGGGTGCCACGCACTTTTTATTGAGTAGTTTTCTTTTTTTTTCTTCAATTTCAACAATTGGTATGAAGACCAACTGTTCTTGTTGAATTACATCCACTTCGAAAACCGTGACGTCCATCAACCATTTTGCCGATACGGACATCTGTGGTGATTCGCAACTGATAGCGGAATGGCATAGTACACTGACGCGTTTCGACTTTCTGGGGTCTCTTCAAGAGTGCCGTAATGCCTTCCAGTTCAGGGTCTCTAATCCGAACTGAAGATATCGTCCTCCGAAAACTTAACTTGGCTCGTGTAGTTACACACAAGCGAGAAGCAGTCAGCTGGCGCCATCTTCACTTTCAGTTGGGAACCAACACCTCAGATAAATGCGACCGTATTAGTCGTATGAAATAAAATGAACATAATTTCATAAAATATGAGGTGTCTATATGAAAAATAAATTTCGATTTTCTACTACACCTGCTTTCAGTCGAAATTTCAATAATTTAGACGTATTGGCCTGACCGTTCTTCGAAGGGAAAAATAACTACATTCCTGGCTAATACCACGCAGAATATTGAATTACATCCCCTTCGAAAACCGTGACGTCGATCAACCATTTTGCCGATACGTACATCTGTGGTGATTCGCAACTGATAGCGGAATGGCATAGTACACTGACGCGTTTCGACCTTCTTGGGTCTCTTCAAGAGTGCCGTAATGCCTTCCAGTTCAGAGTCACTAATCCGAACTGAAGATACCGTCCTCCGACTTCACTAGTAGAAAATCGAAATTTATGTTTCATATAGACACCTCATATTTTATGAAATTATATTCATTTTATTTCATACGACTAATACGGTCGCATTTATCTGAGGTGTTGGTTAGCAACTGAAAGTGAAGATGGCGCCAGCTGACTGCTTCTCGCTTGTGTGTAACTATACGTGCCAAGTGAAGTTGTCGTAGGACGGTATCTTCAGTTCGGATTAGAGACTCTGAACTGGAAGGCATTACGGCACTCTTGAAGAGACCGAAGAAGGTCAAAACGCGGCAGTGTACTATGCCATTCCGCTATCAGTTGCGAATCACCACAGATGTCCGTATCGGCAAAATGGTTGATCGGCGTCACTGTTTTCGAAGGGGATGTAATTCAATATTCTGCGTGGTACTAGCCAGGAATGTAGTTGTATTTCCCTTCGAAGAACGGTCAGGCCAATATGTCGAAATTATTGAAATTTCGACTGAAAGCAAGTGTAGTAGAAAATCGAAATTTATGTTTCATATAAACACCTCATATTTTATGAAATTATATTAATTCTATATATATATATATATATATATATATATATATATATATATATATTAACTAAATCAAGAAGCTAAATTAAATTTAGACTAAAGGCGAATTAGCAGAATCAATAGTACAGACCAGTGGTTTAAAAAAGGTGTGAGCAACACCAGCTAGGCAGTATTTTGTAAGTAGGTTCGGCGCCACCAGTTTACCGACTAAACTGGAAGTCTCTAGTCGATTAAGAACTGGTCGATACTATATAAAGCCACGGAGAACTACAAAGCAACTCAAAAAGGGTGTTCTTAACGTAATTAATGACTCCTGGACAGTCTGCCAAGTTAAACAATAGTCTTTTCAAATACCACCGATTTAATAAAAAATGTAAGAAACACAGGAATGGAAAAAATATATAGGTATGGGGCGCAATTAAAGTTACAATTAGTTTTTTCATATAATGATACTTTTAAAGCTTCAAGGCACAACGTGATCATGTGTTCAATAATTTATCTTATTTCTAATAATTAGCTAGAAGTAATATAAAGAGTGCGCAATGCTCACTAGAGCCTCGACTGGGCT
This sequence comes from Galeruca laticollis, assembly GCA_963921935.1. Taxonomy (NCBI): domain Eukaryota; kingdom Metazoa; phylum Arthropoda; class Insecta; order Coleoptera; family Chrysomelidae; genus Galeruca; species Galeruca laticollis. Next base: position 152,304,200 of record OY998180.1, read on the forward strand.
ACAAAAAAAATTAAAAGATACAAAATACGAAATAAACAAAAATTTCAAATAAAGTGGACTCAGCTGGTTTCCTTTTTCCCCGAGAATCGCTGAATTATTGGAAAGTTTAGGGCGTAGAGCACTGGGTATTGCGGTCAATGTCCAAGCAAATTTTCAGCCAGGAAAATGAATCCTAGAGAAGAAAACAGAGAAAATCTCCAATATCTCAATGCAAAATACAGGGAAAACGGAGAATGATTTAATAATAATTGTAATAAATTAATAATCGAATTAATTAATTATATTCGAAAAGTTAAACAAATGATTACAGAAAATAAGGAAATTAAATGATTATAATTATAAACACATTAGTTAAAAGAAGTCCAATACCTATGGATTATTATATTATACAAATTATTTGATCCCCATTTGTAAAGAAAAAGAAACACAAAAGTTTACGAAAACATTGACCCCGCTCACGAAGTCATTGAAAAACTAATACCTGTATTCTACATTAAATCTTATCATTGGTTTAATCCAAGAAAATCATCAAAAATAAAACTATTACGAATTGACAACCGAGAATTAAACATTAATTAAGTAATCAAATATCAAGTCAATTAAAACTCAAATTAATTAGCAAAATGAAAGAAGTGGTAAACGATAATCAATAAAAAAATTAACTCACCTCTGGCCAGGAGGGTTCTTATATTAGGTTTGTGTTTATCCAAAGATTCGATAAATGAATACGGTGTCCAAGTCAAAGACGGGATATAACCACCGAGTGTCTAAAGTCGAATCGACAATCTCAAAAAAACATAGTTCGATTATCCACCATAGAATTCTAAGAGTGAGAAAGAAAAATAAATAAAACGCTGAATTTAACATAAAAGGCAGAATCGAGAAAATTACTCATCAGTTATAAAATATGAATGTAACCAAAGTTAGCTTACCTGAAGAACGGCAAAAATCCTACCTAATAGTAGATATCATCAATCTCCTGAAAATAATTCTGAAAATAACCAAGATAAATAAAAAGATAACTGAATTGACAAATGGAGATTAATTATATAGAGTTTAAATCAAATCCCATACAAACTGGATACAAAATTTTGGATTAAAAACTCCAACCACGCTTCAAGATGCATTCGGTGGTAAAAGATGGCCGGCAAAGAATGAGCATTTCCCAAATTTCGCACCAGGATCGTTGCCAATATGCCACATGCGTATTACTAAACTCCGATGCCAAACTTAATTGTCGGTTAACAACCAGAATAAATCAAATGGACATGAAATTGAATTAAATTAAGGAATGAACTATAAAAAGCATGGATTTTCGATAAATTTAATAACGAAATTAACTGTCTCAACCCTTACTTTGTGAAATCTACCCATATTAGTGTTTTAAATGAAACTTACTCCACATTTTATTGAAAAACGTTAATAATTCTAAAAAATTGGCAATTGTTTCGGTATTATCTAAATATCATCGTCAGAATGACAGAAGTTACATTTCATTTGAAGCCTACGTGATGTTTAATTATTTTTGGCTAGTCCAAGAAGTGACCTAACTTATGATTGTCTTCATATCTGTTAATTGAAAAAAGAGGATATGATATTACAAATATTAAAGCTTAGATATTATTAGCCCTATGGGGATATCCTGGATATCATTTTTCCCAATTAAGATCAGTATAACTGTGCAATGATATAGAAAACCAGGAAAACTATATCTGCTGATGTTTACAATTATGACTTGAGAAGACAGTTTAAAAGTAGAGAACTCCCTAGATATATCTGTTCATTGACGACTACATATTGTGGGTTTCTTAAGTGTCTTCTAATTTCCAACTCTTCAAGGAAATCCAGTTCTTCTTTCTTATTACAAATATGTAGTACTTCTAGTTCTGTGTTAGGTGTCAATGAATGATTAGTGTCAAGTAGATGTCTGGCGTAGTGGGATTTATCTGGTTGTTTTAATCTGTATGCTCCTAAGTGTTCATTGTATCGGATTTCGAAATTTCTAAGGGTCTGACCCAAATAAACAGCATTTCATTCTGGACATTTATATTTATATATACCAGATTTCTTTAATTGTGATATTTTCTTTTTTACATTTAATAATTTTGTACTTATGTTACTTTCTGTTTTAAAAGAAATCGTTGTATTTGTTGCTAAATATATTATCTTTGAAATATTATTAGAAATATTTCCTGCATATGCAATGGTGTTATAAGTTTTTATTTCTTTAGTTTGTTTCTGAAATATTAATTGTAATACCACTTTTTCCTCTTTTTTACTAATTAGTTTATTTATCATATATAATGGGTAACCGTTGGATGTTGCTATTTGTTTGATTGTGTTAATCTTTCTATCAAAATTACATTTGTTCATAGGAACTGAAAATGCTCTATGTATCATTGAATTATATGCCGCTAGTTTATGGGACATGGGATGATTGGAACTGTATGGAATAGTCACATCAGTGTGTGTTGGTTTTCGGTGAATCGAATAATCAAGTACATTATTAACTCTTTGAATTTTTAAATCAAGAAAATTGATTGAACTATTTTCTTCAAATCCTAATGTAAATTTAATTTTTGGGTGTAAATAATTAATGTGGTTGAAAAATATATCTAATTGTCGTTCACTAGTCATAAAACAAGCTTATATGTCATCTACATATCTATACCACAATAAAACATTTTTTGAAATATTACTTTCAAAGATTTTTCTTTCTAAACTGTCCATCAAAGTGTTTGCCAAAAATGGCGATATAGGGCTTCCTATTGGTAAACCTTTATTTTGAATATATATCTTATTATCAAAAGTGAAATAATTCTGATTAATACATACATCAAATAAATTAAGTATATCTGATATTGTTCCTGGATTAATATTTTTATTTTCTAGTAACTTACAAGTATTAGACATTCTTTAGACGGAATTTTAGTGATAATATTGGTATCATCAAATGAAATAAGCTTAGAAATATCTTGCAAGTTGAATGTTTTTAATTTTTTGATTAGTTCCATTGAATTTCTAATTGAATATTTAGATGTATATCCGTAACTATTAAACATATTGTTAAGTTTCTTTGCCAATATCACCAGAAAAATCTGGTATATATAAACTTAAATGTCCATAATGTAATGCTGTCTATTTGGGTCAGACCCTTAGAAATATTTTCAAATCCGATACAGTGAACACTTACGAGCATACATATTGAAACCACCAGATAAATCCCACTACGCCAGACATCTACTTGACACTAATCGTTCATTGACACCTAACACAGAAGTAGAAGTACTACATATTTGTGATAAGAAACAAGAACTGGATTTCCTGGAAGAATTGGAAATTAGAAGACACTTAAGAAACCCACAATATGAAGTCATCAATGAACAGATAAATCTAGGGAGTTCTCCACTTTTAAAGTGTCTTCTTAAGTGATAATTGTAAAGATCAGTAGATATAGTCTTCCTGGTTTTCTATATCATTACACAGTTATACTGATCTTAATTGGGAAAAATGATATCCAGGATATCCCCATAGGGCTAATAATATCTAAGCTTTAATATTTGTAATATCATATCTTCTTTTTTCTATTAACATATATCAAGTCAATCACAAGATAGGTCACTTCTTGGACTAGCCAAAAATAATTTAACATCACGTAGGCATCAAATAAAATGTAACTTCTGTCAATGTGACGATGATATTTAGATAATATCGAAACAATTGTCAATTTTTTAGAATTTTTAACATCTTTCAATAAACTGTGGAGTTAACTAGAAATAGTTAGTTTCATTTAAAACACTAAATTTAATAACAATCGGCAACTGTGTTCTCAATAGTACTAAGCAGAAGGAAGTAATTGTGTTCATAGCGCACTCCACCACGACAAATAGAATCAATATAAACATTATATTTTGCTATAAATAAACGTAGTTGGATAGTTTACTCGAATATTGCGATACTTTGGACAAAGGAAGCATTCAATAACCGGAGTTGTTAATCAGATAGGAAAGTAATATAAAAGTTTCCTCCACCAATTGTTTATTCACCTGTTGACCTAGAAATTAAAATGATCAGCTGTTCCGAAGGTTGTTTTGAAGTGTTCAACATGTGTCTGTATTCAATTAAGAAATGAAAATGATAAAATATTAACTTAATTACTGGAAAAGGAAGTGAAACAAAACAAAACCTCCGGGACTATCATGTTAGTAACAAAAACTAAAAGTGAAAGCAATAAAAAGTCGATACACTCAACTTCTAACCAAAATAAACCACAATAACTCACATTTTTGACAGTAATATTGAATTTCCCCAATTTCAGACTAAACAGCCTAATACACATAGGATAATGAATGTTAGTGCTGAATGCCACATAAAGTTTATAAATAAACATATCCCAGTTATTCACAAGGGACATTTCGAATTACCACCTGGAGAAAATTAAGGACTTGTCAACAAAGACAAATAACAATATTATATACAAAATTTACATTAGATAAGTATTAAGTTCGTCGGTGAGTCTGCTAAATAATGTGAAAGAGGTTAATTAATAAATTCAACAATCAATAATTTTTAGTTACCAACAATATTCTGTTGACAAAAATAATTTGATTAAAAGAAAAGTAGTTACAGCAAAATGAAAATCGAAACTTAGATAGTAAGTAGTACGTTAACTGAACTCTTAAATTGATGGTAATTTGAGGTATTTTAATTGAATAAAATAGAATAACAATTGTAGTTAACTTATTGATAAATAAAAAACGTCAACAATGAATCAACCTTGCTAATATGGTGAAGGCGATGATAATTACTATAATAAATACAGCAGTAACTTAGTTTTAATAAAGGTATAATTTAAATATTATGATTATGACGTAATCGATATAAAGAAATAAATCTAATGAATATTTAGCAAGTTTTAATGATAAATTTAGACCGTGAAAAGGAATGTAAAAATAAGGTGTTTGGATAATCGTATCGACACTTGAAGCTCAACAGATTTGGATGGGTTGACTTATTCAAGAGTGGATAGTAATATCAGACATAGATTAATACCATTTATTCCCTTAAGAAAGCCGCTTCCGTTGCGGTATATAACCAATCCATGGGAATTTAAATACACGAAAAATAAAAAAAAATAGATCTATTATTGTCATTCTTGTATCATACTGCCTATTAAGGCCTGTATTTTCCTATGACCAGCATATTTTCTTTTTTTTAACGTTTCTTCCATCTTCAATTATATTTCTTGAATTTTGCATTTGACTCTTACACCTGCCTTCTTACTTCTTCCCTAGAGACTCTCTTTGCTCTATGTTCCACTAGATCACCACATTTTTTGTGATTTTCTGTATCAATTTAGTTGTTTTTTTCTAATTTTTCCCATCATTAACTCAAGTGTAGTTAGTTTATAATTATATTAAAATTAGAGTTTTCCGTTATTTTCATCTCTATTCTCTATTTGATGTTATTATATTTTCAAGGATTTCGCTGAATTCATGTCTCATAATAAATAGAAGCAATTTCTAGATTGAAAAATAGTGAATATGATACATATTTTCGCAATGGATATGTTTCAAAACAACAATAAAATTATTTCAATCGAGTGGTCTATAAATTATGCTGCATTATGTGAAAAACAATGTATGAAATATATTTCCATTATTAGCAGTGTTGAAAATAGGTCAATCGTCAGTGAAAATGTATTTAGCTCGATGATTACTTGCCACTCTTTTCCACGTTATGTAGAAATACAGCGCCCAACAGTTTTAATATGCCGCTATGGTTGATTATAGTTTTTATGATGTAAAACAAGCAAAAAGGTCAGTTAAATCCTAGCTAACCGTAGTAAAAACAGACACATGCGCTGCTGTTAAAATGTTCCTTGAGAGCGCTGTTTTCCATTAATCTGTGTTTTCCACTCTTTTTCTTCTTCGAGCAGAAAGTAAACTATAACGCGAAATATACGAAATAAGATTTCCATCTCTTATTATATTGTCACCAATTATTTTTATTAATTAAAATTATCTTCTTGTCATAATAAAATTATGTCTCAAACTCCATATTATCATTACAATGGTGAAGAAATCAACGTAGCATATAAACTGAATATTAAACTGAAATTTTATGAATTTAGGTATATTAGTTATTTCATCGAAAGTAGAAACTGCGCAGCTATCAGAGTAGCCTTTTTAAAGAACTGTATCAGCCATGACCTTATCTAAAGTCGAACCATAAAGTTTGCAAAGTGCAATGACATCCGCCTGTAACGATATAGGTCTTGCACAGGGATGGACGTTTTTTGCCGGGTCAAAAATAGCATTTTTACATTTTCCTGAACTAATTTTTGGACGTGGAAAGCATTTATAAAATAAAGAAAATTCTTCAATGAAAACGAAAGGAATTTTTTTCAATAAAGGAAATCATAGGTATTAAAATAATAATTACGAATATAAAACTCGTAACACCGAAAATGATAGTAATATTGATGATGAAAATCGGGAAATGACAAAGGGTAAGTTCTATGACTAGTAGCTACGTTGATAATAATATCATCGATAACTTTATTAGCCATATTATCTACATACACTTTCTTCACCCGTTTTGAGCATAAGCAATAAACTTGCTTCATTTTTCTGCTGTCACTCGTTCCAATGATTTCTTAAGAGGGCGTTCCACTCACTTTAACGTTCGATTTTCCAGTGCCATATCTCCTTTAACTTGTGCCCAAATTTAGTTCAATTGGATTCAACTCACAATGATACTGGGGTAACCATAATACAGTAATTCCATGGCTCAATGCTATTTCATCTACAGTTAGTTTCTTATATTTATAGGAACGTATCTTCACAATTTGAAGCAAGTCGTTCTTTACACTGCTTTCACCGAAAGGGATGCATTTATTCCGTAACCATTCTAGAATTTGAGTTTTTCTCCTTGCCTGTTATGGCGTTTTTTCGCAGTGTCGACTGTGGTAAGGAGCATTATCCATAACGACGACAGCTCCTGGTTCGAATTTTTCATAAATGTTCACTTGTTCTTGTATTCCTCTGCGTTCATCTGATATATAATTTTCATAAATAATATCTGGAAAACTCTGTAAAAGTGAAGATTTTCCAGTCCCAACCTGAAGGAATCGATACGTGAAATATTAAAGGTTCTTAAATCTGATTTGGTAGTCGACATGTATACTCAGCAACCGTAATCTATTTAAAAACGAATGATGCTTCTGTATAAACACCTCTTCCTCTTTCTCTGGTCCCTATTGGAGGTGTGGTTTTAACGATGAGTAATCATATAAGTATTTCATCAAAAATTGTTACAGTAGAATGAGTACCTATTATTTCAATCTGTTATAGATATTCCAATCATAAATCGAACTTATGGCTCTAAGAAATCTCTTATCAGTGCTATTACTTTTCCGCCCAACTCTGTCTAATATGGGAGAAAAGTATTGGTTTATCCCAAAAAAAGTTGGAATTTTTGATTTTTTTTCAGTTATTTTTTCAGTTGTCATCAAGAACAACAAGAAAAAACGGTTTTTAGAAAAAAACCCTGTGTGTATGTTGTCGGCCACTTTTCATAACATGTCTTTTTAGCACGATACAGCATCCGGAGTGCAACAAGTCATCAATTTTATGATTGAATATTGTTCACATCTTACAGATGACTCACTAGAGCAAGTAGAACGGGTACTATGGTACTTGAAGTACGACAATTTTGTGGAAATTTCAGTTTGTTAGCACGATACAGACTCAGGAGTGTATATAAGTGACCAATTTTATGATATTGTTCAGGGCGTCTCACAGATGAACCCTAGTACAAGGAGTGCTATGGTACTTGAAGTACCACATTTTTGGAGAATTTTCAATTTCTTAACGCGATACAGCCTCCGGAGTGTACACTTGTGACCAATTTTATGATTGGATATTGTTCAGGATGTCTTATAGATGAACCTTATTGCTTTTCAGCTCACTAGAGTCAGTACAACGGGTGCTATGGTACTTGTAGTGCCACATTTCTGGTCATTTTTTGAGAAATTTCGGGTTGTTAGCACGATACAGCCACCGGAGTGTATACAAGTGACCCATGGATGGATATTTTTCAGGGTGTCTCACAGATGAACTCTACTGATTTTTTACTCACCAGAGCGAGTACAGCGGGTCCTACAAATCCAAATATAGGGTAATTGCGGGAGAGATGCCGATTTTTCACATTTTCTTGATTTACAAATTTCACAATTATCATAAGTAATGGAACTAAGGCTATGGGATGTAATATTTATTTGGTATACAAGGCACATTCGTATTATTCCTTAAACTAAATGCAATAAACAATAAAAAACATTTTCGCACTCTCAGCATCTCTACCGAGTACTACGGGAGAGATATCGCAAGCTTAAGGTAGAGATGCCTCTACAATTTTTTCTTTTTAATGAGCAATTTTACACAGATTTCACATATGTTTTGGTACTTCGTACACTCCACACTGAATCCAGTCATCAGTTTTGGCTGACTTGGTATACTCTCACCACACCCAGTACAGGTTGCGTCATTGTTAGTTTCCATGTCCGAGCTGCTGTCATGAGTAGAAATGTCCAAATCTTCATCAGTAGATTCCTCCAACTCCAGTTCATTATTTTTCCTTTGGGTGCCGTTTTCGCAGCAAATTTCCCTTTTCTAGATACGATGAGTATTTAAGCACGTTTAAGTTTCTTAGTTCCATCTCTTCTTTGCGCTCTTGGTTTTTCATGCGCTTTTCTATGCCTTCTGCACTATTTAAAATTTCTGCGATTTTCTTAGCTTCTCTCCTAACGTCTAGTACAGCAGTACCTGGAACAGGTGATAGATACAATGTCCAGGGTTTTGCCAGGCGTAATTTTTGTAGGAGTCGAAACGTGCGTGGTTTAGGCTGCTGGTAGTTCTGCCGATTCAGCAACGTGTGAAGTTGACGGCTGTGGATAAAATCTCCCTTCTTCTTGACACGGCACTTCCACAGGCGTTTCATCTGTTCCCCCGTCATTATACCCATAAGCGTAGTCCGGAATGTTTTGCGGGTTATCGGGATAAATTCCGGTCGCCCTTAAACTAGATGAGGCATTCTGAACATTTGCAGATTTTACCCAAGCGACACCTAGGAGTCGCCCGAACTGCAGCTTACTAATTCTTCTGTCGACGTTCGATTTCACCCACATATCACAGACTTGAAAAAATGATGCTTTTAAAGACTTGGAAAACGAACGGTCCAGCGGTTGGAGGTAGTGTGTGGTATGTGGGGGATAGCAAAGAAGAATAATTTCATTTTCATCGCCAAATGTTAGTGTTTCGAGTAAACTGAAATGTGATCCGTGACCGTCAAGTATTAATCCACTTTATCTGCAGTTTTCATTGGGTAAAAATGAAACTTTAGCCACTCTAGAAAAATGTGTGTCTTGATGTACGCCAACTTCTGGTTCATGTACACTACGGAGCCTGGTGGCATCCCATCCTCAAATTCGGTTTTTTTATTTTTACCATTGAAAATACATGCGGGTGGTAAAAAAGTTCCTTCTGCGTTGCAACAGCCTATAACTGTTATCGTTTCTCTCCGTTCTGCTGCTGTCATCGCAAACACGACTTTTGACCCTCTCTTATCAATGACCTCTCCTGGATGGTTGTTCAGTTGGAGTCCAATCTCATCCATATTATATAGACCAGCAGGTTTGCCGAGTAGCTGCTGTTCCTCCAATATAGAAGAGAGTAGTTCAACATATTTGGTAACTACTTCTCGATCCATGCCGACACTTCTATTGTGAGACAAGGCTTCAGCTTTCCTTCTGGATAATTCAGGATGTCGTCGTAAAATGGACGAAAAGCATTCCTTAACCTGAGAGTTCAGCTCGTCTATTAAATTTGTGCTGTATTTTCAACTGCTCTGCTATGTAAAACGCCATTTGTACAAATTTAAGATAAGCTTCAATTCTTCCTGTAAAGTCATACATCAATTACATTTATATTCCACCCCTGTATAATAATCATTATACATTTCTATATATACATACATAGTTTCTGCTTAAAATTCGTTCCTAATATCTATTTAACACTTCAAAATCCTCAAATATCAATTTTAACCTTATATCTCCATACAAAACACTATCTTAAAAGCCTTCCTTATCTAGAACGAAAATAACTTTTTTCATGACAAAAAAAGCGACCCTAGCAACACACAACGCAACTGTCGTTTATGACGGTTAGAGTTTAAAATCTTATCACCCATTGACCAAATTCCCACATGATCTCCACTACTTACACCCACACTGAGCGTCTCATAAATACGGCTCCAACCGTATAACTTTTCACTTTTCAGTCACCCATCCTACAAAAAGGTACTTACATTTCATTTTCACCCGGCATGTTACCGGTATAATTAAAAGTAAAATAATCATTAACTAAAATAAAATCAGATAATCTAATAAATCATACACCTTATAGCTAGTAATAAGTGATACTGTCTTAATTGTTCAGCAACCGAACAATACTTATATCCCGAGAACGCTCGCATCCTGGTCGATTTGCCGCCAAGGATGTGTTTTTCCCCCTCCCACATTTATTTGGGCCGCCATTTTACGACGCGCTTTGGAGTCTTCCTAAGTCGAACTGGCGGGCCAGTCTACTTTTGGTTTTTGTTAGAGAGTGTTGCTAGAAGCTGAAAACTGATAATTGGTCGTTTTAACCGACGCGCGAGCATTTTGAGGTTTGTACCAAATTATTAATTGTTTACAGGGAAATTGGGGGTTATAATCAAATAAATGTGGCAAAATCAAATAGATAATAGCAGATAACATATAGAAATCTATTTATTTTGTAGAATGGATCATGAAAAAGAAATCGAACGTTTACAAAGATTGTATGAGGAAATAGAAACAGACGAAGAGATAGTTGGAGGTGATTCGGACCCTGAAGAAGATATTCTAGAAGAAAGCGACCATGATACGAACTCGAAACAGTCAGATCCTGATCAGAATGATAGTGATGATGATGAGTCATGTGACGAAGTTGTGGTGTAAATATCCTCCGATAAGCCGTGTCGCAAAAGTAAAACCAGCGAATATTGTAAGATTTCGGGAAGGTCCCACAAACAAATCGAAATTTGCTGTAAGACCACTAACCTCTTCCCTGATGAAGTTAAAGAAAAAATAGTGGTATGTACAAATATAAAAATTCAGTGCGTTCGTGCTAACTATACACGGGAAAGAGATGCCAGAGATACAGACGCTATTGAAGTAAGAGCATTTATGGGATTGTTGTATTTGGCCGGCGTTTCACGTGCTTCACACCTAAATCTTTCAAATCTTTCGGATTTATGGGCCACCGATGGCACCGGAATAGAATACTTCCGATGTGTTATGACTTTGTCTAGGTTTCAGTTTATAATGCGCTGTATCCGGTTCGACAATATACATGACCGAGAAGCTCGAAAAACAGCAGATAAGTTAGCTCCCATTAGGCATTCGTTTGAGGGATTTGTAAAAAGATGTCAAGAAAATTACACTATTGGAGCAGATACTACAATAGACGAAATGCTGGAAGGTTTTCGAGGACGTTGCAGTTTCCGGCAATACATAAAAAGTAAACCTGCCCGATATGGCATTAAAATTTTTTCTCTAGCGGACTCATGCTCCTATTATACTTATAATATGGAAATTTATGCTGGGAAACAGGCAGAGGGTCCTTTCTTGCTAAATAATAGTCCTGCCAACGTTGTCAAGCGGCTTGTTGGCCTTATTCTGGGGTCAGGGCGCAATATAACCATGGACAATTGGTTTACTTCTATTGACCTGGGTCAAGACTTACTAAAGGAAAAATTAACAATTGTCGGGACTATCAGAAGAAATAAAAGGGAGCTTCCAAAAGAATTCGTCAATTCTAAACAAAGGGAAGTGAAAAGCACAATTTTTGGATTTACAAAGAACATAACTCTGCTTTCCTATGTACCTAAAAAAGGTAAGACGGTTGCTTTGATATCGACGATGCATCATCAGGGTGAGGTTGAGGAATCTGTGAACAGAAAACCATAAATTATATTGTATTATAATAAAACCAAGGGTGGTGTAGATAAAGTCGATGAGATGAAAGGCAGTTATTCAGTTTCGCAATTTTCTTCTGTGAAATGAATATTGGCGGAATCAACAGCCAGGTCATTTATGAGTTCAACACCAAAGCAAAGAAAATCAAGAAGAGCCGTGAATTTTTGAGGAGCTTTGCCCCGGAGTTATGTTCTGAGCATATACACAGACGGTTGACAATGGATATACCTTTGAATATTCGAACCAGTATTCACAACGTACTTAGAATTCCTGTGCAGCCAACCACAAGAGCTGATAGTGTTGTAGGAAGATGTGGATATTGTAGCTCAAAGAAAAATAGGAAAACCACCACAACCTGTCAAACTTGTTCAAGATACGTTTGCAAGGAACACAAGGTAGATATTTGTGTAAGGTGCTTAGGAAACGAAGAAAATTAGCACCTTTCTTGTTAAGAATATCACTTTGTTTTTTTTATTGCATTAAGAGTTTGTCATTTTCATTTTTGCTCAAAAACATACCTACTTTATGTTTATAGCCAATAAAGTTCTATAAAAAGTATATCAATAGCTCAATACTTTTAATAAACAACACAAATACTGACATTTTTAAGGATTTCCTAGTCGGTCAAAACGACCAGCCGCGAGCATCAACGTAACTTTTCAGGCGCGAGCGCTCTCGGGATATAAAAAGTTGAATAAAACCCAGTGATGAAAATGCATATGCATTTAATTTATCCTACATTAAAATCAACGTAACAGAAAACAACGTTTGCCACATCACAATGGCTGATCCTTCGAAATTTATGTGAAAGTAACTATTCTTCCCGCATTTTGCAATTTTTCTAAAACCATGTGAGATTGTGAAACATGGCCCTTCGGGCCGGATAAGCAACGTGAACCAGAAGATCTACGAAACATGGCCCTGATTCGAGGCGGAAGCGATTATGGTCCACAGAAGGAAGCCATCCCAAAGTAACCTAACAGCCCAGAGCAAACAGGTAGAAAATAAATTGTCGCCTGCAACACAACTGATAACGACCCCAGACAGCGGCATCAACAAAAATAGATAAGGTATTTATTATCCGATCAAGAATTTGTATTTGATTATCGAACTTTAAAACTTATAAAATGCAGTGTGAGAAGAAATTCAATGCGTAAATAATTTGAAAAACATTTATTCCATCTCATGATTTAAAATTTAAGTTTTGGACACTTACAACAACTTCAATGACATTTTGTAAAACAATCATTTATATTATACAACATTAATCAAATGTATAAGTATTCATCATTATAGACTGTGTGTTGGACATTAATATAATGCAACAGTCGTAAAATTCTTTAAAAAAGGCACGGCTGTTTGCAAAAGTATAAAAATTTCCTTAAGTTGATGTGGGACATAACTGTAATTTTAATTAAATCCAATTATAATAAAGCATTGATTTGCATTTCATGTTAAATAATCAAATCAATATATCATTGAGAAAATGGATTCTTTAAAGACGCAACGTGCCAGTTGCAAGGCAGCAATTACTCGCATTTATAACTGGTTCCATAGCAACCTGGATGAGTCAGACAAGTAAGCTTTTAAATCCCGAATAGAAAATTTAAGTACATATTATTGCAAATACTCTGAGATTCAAGATCAGATAGAAATTATAGCAGTAGATCCTGAACATGAATTCGATAACAAAAGTCAAATCGATAAAAAATATTATTCATTACATTGTAAATTACAAAATGCTTATGAAAAATTGAACTTAAAACACAGTCAAATTGCTCAATCAAACTTACAATCTCAGAATGAAACTCATATTTGTTTACCTTCAATAAAAATACCAATTTTTGCCGGTGATAGTACAAAATATACTGCTTTTATAAATCTGCTCAATGCATTAATAGTAAATAATACCCGACTTAACTCGAAAACTGAAAAATTCTATTATTTAAAAACATACATGCGAGGTGACCCTCTAAATCTAATTTCGCTATTACCAGTGAATGAAAATAATTTCGATGTAGCTTCAAACTTGTTAAATTCTAAGTATAATCACACAAGGAAAATTTTTACTGCTCATTTCAACAGCTTGACAGCTTGTAATAATGTATCAAAATGTACTGCACAACAATTAAGAGTATTCACGTCTGAAGCTAGAGCTATAGTAAAATCGTTATTAAATTTAAATATCAGTAAGGAAGATTTATTTGATGCTTTAATTATTTATATTTTAAAAACCAAATTAGATTACGGTACTAAAAGTTCTCTTGAAGAAAAACAGACTGATCAAAATTTAATCACTAGCGATAATTTTTTTGACTTTTTGGAGAAAAAATGTTTTGGAAAACTTGCTCACCCAAGATCCTAAACCTGATTCATCCCATCAGCACCGTAGTCAGTCTTTTAATGTGACCACATCAGCTAACGGAGTAACATCAATTACAAATCAAAACTCACCACATAACAATAATCAACGCAATCCACCTTCTTTTACTGCATCTCATAATTCCAATCACCCAAATCCAACATGCTCGTTTTGTAAGGAAACAGGCCACAAAATTTATGTGTGCTCCCAATTCGGAATGCTTTCCGTTCCTGATCGGAACAAATACATTAGAGAAAACAGAATATGCTTCAGATGTCTAGGTTCTAAACACACGATCCTTAATTGCATATCAGTTAAATCATGTTCCATATGTCGAAAAAGACATCAGACTACTTCATTTAAACAACTCTACCACTAGACAAAACTCTGATACGAGACATTTCAACAGAAATGCTACTCATTCACAACATGCATCTTCAGGACAACACAGCCAATCTAATTCTCATCCAGAAAATCAAATAGAAATAGTTCATGACGCTGCCTCAACATCCAGAATCAATTATGTCACTCCGCAAGACGAAAATAATCCACATCCTCTCCCATATTTGACAATGCTCAATCTAAATGGAAGCCATGGGCTTCTCGCTACAGCTAATATTCTAATTTACCCTCAATCAGGCCCTGCAATTGAAGCTCGAGTCCTCTTAGATCCAGGCAGTTAAAATTCTTTCATTTGCTCTCACTTAGTAAATCAGCTAAACGAAACAACTTTTAAACATCCACTATGTGTATCTGGCATTTGTAATAACAATCATAGTATTGACTCTATGTTCAATCTAACATTTTATTTGGCCACTAGTGATTCATCATGTTTCGAAATCACTTGTGCTGTCGTTAAGCAAATAACAAGATCCCTTCCTCAAGTCATGATTGATATAAAGTCATTAGACATACCACCTCATCTCTTATCATCATTAGCTGAACAATCTTTCGGCATCCCCTCCCAGATAGATGTTCTACTGGTAGCTGACATTTATTATACGTTACTTAAACCAGGCATTCACAAATTAGGAAAAAATCTACCTACCCTTATATCCACCTATCTTGGCTGGGTAATATCAGGCACTGTTCCCCCCGCTTGTATCAAAAATGACACTCCAATAGTCACCATGACCCATTCTTTTCATTCCATAGTAAATGAACCACCACAACTACCCACTGTAGATATTTTAGAAAAATTTTGGAATAAATCATAATACCCGATCAATTGTCTGAAGATGACATCAAAGCTGAAACCATATTCACATCATCTTTACAGACTCTTCCTGACAGACGCTTTAAAGTAGACTTGCCTCTTGCCCACAAGGAATTAGGAGATTCCTTCCTTGTAGCCAAACACAGATTTAGATCACTAGAAAATCAACTTTCAAAAAACCCCCAACTTAAAGAACAATATAAAAATATATTGTTTGAATATATACATTTAAATCACGGAGAAGTTGTCCCTCTTACTTTATAAACAACATTATTAAATCACAAATATTTTGTCAACTCAACTACCTAAGTCAGAATAGTTTTTGATTATTCAGCCAAATCATCTTCTCAAACATCTCACTGAAAGGACCCAGGGTCCAACCAGAATTACATGACATTTTATTAAGATTCCAAAATTTTAAATATGCTCTCACAACTGACATCTCCAAAATGTATCGTCAAATAGAATTAAACGACCGCTTCTGTTTTCTACAGAATGCTTTATGGAGAGATTCTCCATCAGACCCTTTCATTCGCATCCAACTCAATACAGTGTCGTTCGGACAAACCAGTGCACCTTTTTTAGCTTGTCGCACGTTAAATGAAACACTCTTATCACAAACATATGTCAATGATATCCTGACAGGAGCAAATTCCGTAGACGACCTTATTCAACTTCATCATAATCTCAAAAATACCCTATCACAATCAGGTTTTGAAATTCATAAAGTATGTTCTAACTCTCTTGAATTCTCTAACAAACATTTATCCGACACTCCATCTGAGAAAAATCTAAATTTAGACGATAACCCTAGTAAAATTTTAGGAATCATCTGGAATCCGAAAACAGACATTTTACAAATATCATCCCCTTCAACGTTCGATAAAAAACTAACGAAAAGACTAATGTTATCTATAATATCCCAATGCTTTGACCCTTTAGGCCTTGTTAACCTCGTAATTGTTCAAGGAAAACTAATAATGCAGCATCTTTGGTTACTCCAGATCTCATGGGACGATCCCATCACCGACAACTCACTCATGCATGAATTCGTGGAAAGTATGACCCATTTACCTTCTTTACATATACCTAGACGCGTTTTTGAAAATAAACAGATATCACATATAGAACTCCACGGCTTCTGTGACGCCAATTCATTGGCTTATGGAGGCTGATTTTACTTGCGAACAATTTATACTGATTCTTCTGCATCTTCTCAACTTTTCTCAACTTAACATTTCCAAATCCAAATCACCACTCAACAAACCACTCACAGTCCCCAAATTAGAATTGTGTGCCACGGTTCTCTTATCAAAATTTTATATACGCTTGCGCAACATCCTAGACCAACAATTAAAAATCTCATCTTTAATTTTATGTTCCGACTCTCAAATAGCTCTTTCCTGGATAAAAGTATTCCCACACGATGGACACTTTTTGTCTGCAACAGAGTCAATCAAATTTAACAAGCGACCCATTCAGCTGCTTGGAGACACATCAGATCTCACCTCAACCCGGCAAACATCCTATCAAGGGGTCAGCACTTAGAATTTCTTAGTACTAAGTGGTTTTCTGGTCCACCATTTCTATGGGAATCGTCCAACGATACGTCTTGCTATGACACATTTTCCCGTTTACCCGATCCTCCTGAAGCAAATAAAAAGTCACTCGTCACGACAACAATACCATCAAATCCTTTTATAAATTTAATAAACCGCTCATCATCCCTCACTAAATTAATCAGAACAATGGCATACATACACAAATTCGTAGAAACCTTACGTCATCCTTACACCACCCTAACAAATTTTTCTAGATAAAACTTTGATAAAGCATTACTTTTCTTTGTACGACAGGTACAAACAAACAATTTCCCAAACCTTTTCCGCGCATTATAAAAGAATCAACAACCATCAGACAAACGACTTGTATCAATAAACCTTTTTATAGACAACGATATTATTAGAGTCGGAGGAAGAATCTCTCATTCCCTTGTTTCTTATGAACAAAAGCATCCTATTTTATTGCCCGCTCATTGTCATTTCACTACTCTTGTTTTACAAAGAGAACACATACGCTTGGGACACAGCGGTACTCAAAATGCATTAGCCAAAATCCGTTTAAAAGTCTGGCCCATCGACAGCCTGAGAGAAAAAAAACGAATCATAAATAAATGTATAATGTGTCACAGATTCAAGGCCATAACAGCTCAACAAATCATGTCCGATTTACCTGCACGCCGTGTAACACCTTCCCGTTCCTTCCAGACTACAGGAATCGATGTCAGCGGTCCATTCTCAATAAAATCGAGCCCCAATGACTAAATGTTATATAGCCTTATTTGTATGTTTCTCTACTAAAGCCATTCATCTTAAATTAGTCTCTGACCTATCCACAGATTCCTTTATAGCTTCATTGAAACGCTTCACCTCTAGACGAGGACTTCCATCTGTAATATACAGCGATAATGGTACACATTTTGTTGGTGCTAATCATTATCTTACTGAAATATCTCAATTCCTGACAAATAATTTTTCTCCCATATATGATCACTCAATTACTTCCTCAATAGAATGTAAATTCATTCCCCCCAGATCCCCACATTGGGGTGGTCTCTGGGAAGCCGGAGTCAAAAGCGTTAAAACCCATTTGATGAAACTACTCTCTAACTCCGCATTTACTTTCGAACAATTCAACACTATCCTAACACAAATAGAAGCCATACTCAACTCAAGACCCTTACGTTCCCTTTCAACTGACCCTACTGACTTACTCCCTTTAACACCAGGTAATTTTCTCATAGGAGCACCCCTATGTCATTACCCGACAAAGATTTATCATTACTCCCTACAAAGATTTATCATTACTCCCTACAAATAGATTAAAATGCTGGCAACAATGTACTCATGCACAACAAAACTTCTGGAATCAGTTACAAAATCGTCCCAAATGGACTACCCCATTAAAATATCTCACCATAGGAACCATGGTCCTAGTCAAAGATGGCGACTCCCCTCCTTTACGACGGCCTTTAACCCGCATAATAAACGATACCACTGGTAAAGGCGGTAGAAACCGCTCCGTCCAAGTCAAGACAGCTTCAGGGATTTACACTCGACCAATTGTCAAAATCATTCCTTTACCAATACCGGACTCATCCGAGACACAGACACAAGCCCACAAAAAGGAAATTAACTTTTAAACACATTCTCGCCGCGATAGAGCCGGCTTCCCTTTTTTTAGACAAATGTCTCTCTTATAAATTAACTTCCACCTTTTATACAAACAACCTCATAAGCCAAAAGGTCTCTCGCACATTTACTCTTATTACACATTACATTAGTGGTCACATTACTTGTACTTGTACGATCATGCTCACTCATTAATGAATCACACATCACCTCATCAAACATTAAATACTACCCACTTTCACTTACTCTCACTATACAACTCATTCCTCCGCGTAGAAAGGGAGTAGCGCAAGCTACACTGGAGTTTTCACGTTCTCCGAGGAAAAACGTTCCCTTTCTTACCCAACAGAATTCATTCTGTTAAAACAAAACACCGGAAAATGCCCACATGAGCTTTCTATGCTTTCTCATGGAATTGTACACCCTTCCAAAACTTGGTCCCCCTTTTTGTTTATCCCGAGGTTCCTGGGCCGTTACTTGGTAAACAAACTGGTAGCACACTCCGAGGTTCCTGGGCCGTTACTCGTTATACAAACTGGTATCACGCTACGAGGTTCCTGGGCCGTTACTCGTTAAACAAACTGGTACCACACTCCGAGGTTCCTGGGCCATTACTCGTTTAACAAACTGGTACCACATTCCGAAGTTCCTGGGCCGTCACTCGTTAAACAAACTGGTACCACACTCTGAGGTTCCTGGACTCTAGCATATTTCTAGAGTACTTACTTATTCATTCACCCTTAAAACCGAGACTCTAATATATTTCTAGAGTACTTACTTATTCATTTACTCTTCAGACAAGACTCTAGCATATTTCTAAAGTACTTACTTACCCAGTTACTTCAAAACCGAGACTCTAGTATATTTCCAGAGTACTCACTCATTTACTTTTACTAATCTTAATGTTAGAGCCCGTACACCACTCTGTCATCAATATTAAAATCTATATATATTTACACTCCTCAATCACTTCCTTATACACTTATATTTACACTCATTTACTTTACTTCACACTTATGTATTAGAGCCCTATACACTCTCAATTTACACAAATCCATTCACTAACATCATTATTTGATTTCTTATTACATCCATCTTTCACCTCCATTCCATTCTTCCCGCGCCCCCAATATGGTCCTTCGAGCCGGAGTTAGTTAATTAATCGTTGAAAGGCCGGTTATTATTTGCCGGTAAATTAGTGATCCATTCACCATTTGCTCGGTTCACGCTTGGACGATAAAAGACAAGCTTTTAGGTCGGGAAAAATGTTTTATATGTCAATCGAACGTTCTAGAGAATTGGTAGAAAAGCGGCGGGGTTATGAGATACGGTTTTGTTTGGTATTAAGAGAGGTTGCTATGTGATTTTTCATGTGAAAGGGACGTTAAATGGATATTTGCGTAGCTAAATTAATATTGAATAGATAAGAAGAATGATATTTTTGTGTATAATATATACGGAATGCGTAAATTTTGGTATACGGGGTCTCTTTTAGTCTCGTAGGAGTGAATCCTCTTACCTGCAGTTCGTTTATGTCACCAAGCAAGCTGTCAGGTCCCATTCGTCCTTTTCTGGAATCTCCGGATACAACTCTGCGTTTTAAAGTTCTTGGTGGAATTTCAAAAATTCTAGCAGCTTCGTTTACATCCGTACCTTCTGCTATACGTTATAGAGCAGCTTCTAAATCTTCTTCGGTCCATTTACCCCTATTAGGACACTCTATTAAAAATCGGCATCTCTCCCGAATTTCCGGGAGATATGGCGAATGCCCCTGAACAGTTGCAACTGGGATAAAGTTGGCACAAATACGTAAAGGTATAACCTCATTATATGCTGTTTCACTATATTCATGAAAATTTCATACTAGAACATTTATAAAGTAAGTACAGTACACCTTATATTCCGAAAAACTTTTCACTTGGCAAAAATTGAAAACCTCAGTTGAATTAAAAAGAATTGGAGATTGCACAATGCCGACTACAGACTGCGATAGACACTTACACGTGAATGCGTATTCGCGTAACTTATGTCTCGTAAATAAGTACGTTTGCAAATATGGTAAATCGGCATCTCTACCATGCCAGCTACCGGAATTACCCTACTACATTTTTGGTTATTTTTGGAGAAATTTCGGTTTGTTAGCACGACACAACTTCCGAAGTGTACATAAGTGACAATTTTATGATGGGATATTGTTCAGGGCGTCTCACAGATGCGGAAAAATTAGTTGTAATCTCCAAAACCGTTTATTTTTAATTATGTTATATATATATATATATATATATATATAAATATATATAAAAGATACAGGCAGTCACGGCTGAAATGTTAAAAAACAAAATTCAAAATATCACGGGGATTGCAGCCTAAATAATGTTGAAAATTCTTGTTATACGGAACCAAGCGCTTTCGGATACATAGCAATCATTTGTAACTTCAATTCAAATCAAAACCACTGCCTTAACATTGAAATATAATACAATAAGAAAACGAAAAATTGAGTTTAAATTATATATGTAATAATAATAAGTTTATTCATCATCATAAACAATTACAAAATAATTATAGAAACAGGATTACAAAGACAAAATAAAATAATTTTATGAAAATATATCTGGCTGACAAACAAACCGATTTACCCACTAAGGCAATGCCTGAGTGTGGGGAAACTAAGGCATGGTTAGCTCGGTGTTCGTAACAGTAAGTACATACAATGAGTAAAACAAACAGTGTCAAATAAAAAACAAAACAGACAAGAAAAGTGACAGATACAATTTGAAAATGTAAAAATCCCAGAGATTATGATTTGAAAACATTGAACAAAAAGACTAAAACTAAAATGACGAAAATAAATACATTTAATAATTTTACATTACAATATTTTCAACTCATATTAGGTTCAATTAAATCTTTAATTGCAGATCTTTCTTTTAACCAAAGGTAATTTACAACTTTCTTTTTAAAAGAAAAAACACTTTTTACATCCTTTATTTCTTTTGGGAGGTAGTTGTAGACTCTATTGGCCAAGTATTCAAGAGATCTCATTGTAGCAGTTTTTAGAGTAAATACTGTTTCTAGGGGTGTCTCTTTTTTGTATCTGGTATTATGTGCATGATCTACATAAACCAGAAATCCCCTTCTCTTGAACTGCTGTACTGCAATGTTAAAAAAATATAGCTGCCGCATATCCATTACTTTATTATCTTTATATAATACATCAGATGGAAATAATCTTGGTTTTTTAAAAACTATTTTTAAAAACTGTTTTTGTAGGACTTCTACTTTCTTAAGGTGAGTATTTGCAATACCTCCCCAAGCCAATATCCCATATCTCAGACGAGATTCTATAAGCGCAAAGTATAGTTTTCTTAACTGATGAGTGTCTAAAATATTCGCTAAGTTTTTAAATTTAAACAACATACTGCGTAAAATGATATTTATGCTTAAATCCCTCCTGAAGGAACACATTTTGGTTTTAAAATTCACCACCACTACATTTTGAGAGACAATATTAGACACTATGTCGGTTGTTTCAAGTGTATCTAGTTTTTGGATAGAAAGTAACGTTTTTTAATTTTCAATACCATAAAGCGGTGTTACTTTGCTCATAATTTCCAGTTTTTTTTGTTTTTATCTTGGATTTTTTCCCAAATAGACGTGATTACAAACTATGTGATATTTTTATCATTTAGCTATCGGTTAGTGCATTCAAAACTGATTTATTGGTCAAAAATTTGGCAAAGTCATCTGACGATCAGTAAGATTTTGCCAACCCTTTTAAAACGCTTTCTTTGGCAATTTGTGATTCGGTAAATGGTTAGTTTGCCTATCGCTTATTTCTGCTGTTATGTTTTCCTGAGCTCTATAATTTGGCAGTTTTTGTAAAACTTTAAGCCGGTTTATTGGTATAATGCCTGTTGTTCGAAATGCACTTTGTATGTTTTTAATATCATTTAGCGATAGCTGCATAACAAGTTGTTTTAGTAAAACGGGAAACGTTGTCTTATTAACAGTTTTTTCTTTTGGATTTTTTAGCTTGTAAGTGGTTAACAACTTTCTCCAACATCTCTTTAAGGGACCATAATAACCCACGTTCAATGGTTGTGTCAGGTGGGTTGAATATGGTGGAAAAAATACAAACTTAATCTGGGCTCTTTGGCACTCGATAACCAGATTTAAATTTAGGTGGGATGATAAATTATCACCGATAATTACCTTTGTTCCAGTTTTTTTTGTGCCCAGAGAATAGCTATAGTCTGAAACCAATCCTCAAAGGTGGTGCCGTCAAACCATCCCGATTTGGTTCGATTGTACCTTGTATTGGCTGGTCCACCAATCGTCCATTGATCATAAATCCTTTCAGATTTGTACACAATGTAGGGCGGCAAACTTTTACCATCCCCTGTAATATCAAACATAATTGATGTTGATGACTTGGAATGATTCGTGAGACTTTTGGGGTATTTGCTACCTCTTTTGAAAATACATTTTGTTACCCCAGGGTCATCAGAGAGGTTAGTTTCATCGTAGTTTAGTATATTTTCTGCCGGCACATTTTCTAAACTTCGCTCTAAATTATCAAAAAAATCATTTATTTCGTCTCCCGTTTTTTCCGCACGAACAGACTTAATATTTTTACAGCTTTTTTTTGATAAAATATTCTTATGCCTGACTATAAACCTTAAGCACCAGTCATTTCCAGGTAAATTATCGGTTAATTTAGGTACAGTTCTCCCAGTGAGTCCAAAAAGCGTTTTAGAACCATCCGCAAGTCAAGACTTGTAAGTGGGCTTCCATATTCTGCAGCTGCTAGCAACACATCTACCCTATGCCTCTCTTCTAATTCCGTTAGTATAGTAGCGCCTCTAGGCTTTCCCAAATGCCTACCATGAACTTTGTTGTAAAGTGTTCTTCTTGGAATTTTAAAAAGGGAGCCTGCTGTTTTTAGGTCCATTCTATGATTTTGAATGGCAGATATCGCTTTTTGCAACTGTTCTTTCGTGTAGTTGCAATATGGCCTGCTTCCCAATTTTTTTTTTGTAAATACGCCCTATTTTTGCATTTCTAAAAAGAAAAAAACATTAAAATTAAAAAAAATATATATAATGGCAAAGTAACCTAGAAAATTTCCCCCTTGACTAAATTTTCGTTTTTCTTCTAAAATACTAAATGAAATGTTTCGAAAATCAGACAAAAATTAGCTACATAAACATACTACTTAACAAAACACTTGTTAACTCTTAAGCTGTAGTCACATTTTGTCACCAACCCTTAGCATTTCGTATTTTTAAAATCTAAAATTATTACCTGCTGATTCGCACCTCTCTGCATCGATGCTAACGATCCACTGAAGAATGCCGCGCAACAGGTCTTGGTTAAGACCACAGATAACCCACAGATAGATGAGACACTGATTGTGGCGCCATCTAAAGAGCCCGTCGAGTAAACAACTGAGTGATGTTAGAAAGATTTCTGTAATTTTAGGTTTTGGCGGATTGGCGGTATATTCAAATATACTGTATTTCAATTATTTTATTTCAAAATAGCCATTCATAGTCCATCATTTGACATTTCATTCAATTTAACTCCATTAACTAAATAATGATGAGATGTTGAGTTAAATTGAATGAAATATCAAATGATGGACCATAAATGGTTAATTAAATTGGAACAAATAAAACAATAATCATATAAACAATTTATTTATTTTGGTATAAAAAAACACAACAAATAATTTCTTTCACAAAGTACTTTTCTTAACAAACATAATGACAAGAAATAAATTATAGTGTAAAAACCACGCAATAATTAACAATTAATTTGAGTAACATACATTCTAGATTGGAGTATCATTAGATTTTCAAATGATGTTAAATCAAGATAAAAGTAGAAAATTATGTATGATAAGTTTATATTAATTCATTATTACACTCGTATAAACACACAGAGCTGGACAAACTGCAGGAGTATAACTGCTACTTACTTAATCAAAAAAAGTGTTAGCAATGAGTTGTTAACTACTATTTTTGGAAACTTTCTGTGAAAGAAAACATTTGAGTATAATTACTGTGAATGTTAGAACAAAAGTAATTAAAATATTTTTATAGGAAAAGTTGTTAAATACTGCCCAGCTCTGTAAATACAAGGTGCCAAGTGATTACATATAAGAGTGCTAAACAGCACTTGTGTACAACATTTAAAATAATATATCTAACATTTCATTTCCACTTAAAACACATCTTTATTTCTTTACTAGAAGTATTAAATAGGTTTATATCACAAGCTTAAACGTAGTATATTGCATATTTGTATATTTGTACATTTAAAAGCATTTTGTTCTTATGAAACCATCGCATAAGGTAATTTAAATTACTCTGCAGCTCCTGGCAGTCTATGATTGTTAAAATGTTTCTTAAGGGCTCTTAAAAATCCCACCATCTCATGGAGTCCTTTCTCGTTTCTGGTTGAGGTTCTACAAGTAAACACACAAAATAACAACAATAAATAAGTAAACACACAAATATGTTTGAAAATTTATGTCAACAAAAGAAAACAAAGTGCGCTTACTATCGAAATAATAAGTTTACACATGTTTTTGTACTAAGCCAAAAAAATATCAAAAAACGTTTGAATGTATACATTTGTTTGGTTTTTTGATTCTCTTTTTTGAAGCTTTCGATTTTTTTAGGAATTCTTGATTTTTAACTATTTTTTGTCTTTATTGGATATTTTGGATTTTTGGTTACCGCTAGACCAAATACTTAGACGTAATGCCCATAAATTGTCACACCATGGGCTATATATGAAAATCAGCAAGGGATCAATACCTTCCATCCCATGGCTGGTAGAGGGAATATAGCTATATTTTAAAATGGAATTGTCTGAGTATGGTGTACACACTAGATATAAATTGAGTGAATGAAAAGACGAGTACTGAGTATGTAATTTGATTAAAATTCCAGCTAAGCGCTTTCAGCCATTAGGTCATTCTCAAAGCTGTCGACAAGAGAAAATCATACAACAGGTACAATGTACACACAATGAAATGAAATATTTGATGTTACATCATTATTTAAGTAAAATTTGTTAAAATTACCCTATAAAGAGGGTGTGCACACATATCATTTAGTTGGTAATCAAATTAGACGTTTCGTTATGTGAATTACAATTGTACAGACTCTTTATAGAGTAATTTTAACAAATTTTAGTTAAATAATGATGTAACATCAAACATTTTATTTCATTGTATGTAGCAGTTACAGGGTTTGATGTTTTTTGACACTTTCTATATATTTTTTTCTTGACGAGAGCTTTCAGAATGGTCTTATGGATGAAAGCGCTTACCTGGAATTTTAATAAAATTACACACTCAGAACTCGTCTTTTCGTTCACTCAATTTACATTTTAAAATATCCAAAATTATATCATGCTATATTGAATACAATAAAACTTACCTTCAATTTCTGTTAATTTCCACTCATATGGGAAGGCAAATCAAACTGTCTTAATAACCTCTCTTCGTCTTTCTCAAATCTAAAGAAACACTGTTTTTGAAAATGAAGGGATCATATCCTCCATCGTTTCTTCGTCGACAAATTTAATGATTTATTACCACTGCTTTTCAGCCATATTAATTTTATCTTCCTGGGTTGGAGGAACAAATCTGTAAAGAGAAATATTTACTTTATTAATGCAGCAATTTTCAGTTTAGCTAATGTGAAGAACAACCATGATAACTAAAGTTGTCGATTAAATTAGTAAAAATTCTCTGTGTTTTATAAAAATGAAGATAATGGTTGTTAATTGTGAAAGAAAAAATGCTCAAATTTTTTTAATAAAACTTACCGTGTACACCACTTATTACTCCTCCAGAATACACTTTGACATTGTATTTTCAATTAATAACAATAAAGCAACGAAACAACAGATAAATATTACACTGTAGCAATTAAAGAATAAACGGTTTTAAAGATTAAAACTAACTTTTCCGCATTTGTGGCCCCGAACAATATTCAATGATAAAATTGTTACTTGTATACACTTCGGGGAATGTATCGTGCTAACAAACCGAATTTCTTCAAAAATAACCAAAAGTTTAGTATATATGGATTTATAGGACCCGCTGTACTCGCTCTAGTCAACTGAAAATCAGTAGGGTACATCTGTGAGACACCTTGAACAATATTCAATCATAAAATTGATCAATCGCTCTCTGGAGGCTGTATCGCGCTAACAAACTGGAAATTCTCCAAAAATGACAAAAATTTGGTACTCCAAGTACCATAGCAGCCGTTGTACTAGCTTTAGTGAGCTGAATATCAATAGAGTTCATCTTGGAGATGCTCTGAATAATATACGATTATAAAATTGGTCACTTGTATATACTCCGGAGGCTGTATCGTGCTAACAAATTGAAGCTTCTCTAAAAATGACAAAAATATCGTACTTAAAGTACTGTAGCACCTGTTGTAGTGGATCTGGTGAGCTGAAAATCAATAGGGATCATCAGCTAGATGTCCGGAATAATATTCAATCATAAAATTGGTGACTTTTTGAACTACGGAGGCTGTATCGTGTTAACAAACTGAAATTTCTCAAAAAATTACAAAATGTCGTACTTCAAGTACCATAGCACCCGTTGTACTGGCTCTGGTGAGCTGGAAATCAATAGAGTTCATCTGTGACATGTCCTTAACAATATTCAATTATAAAATTGCTGACTTATTGCACTCCGTAGGCAGTATCGTGCTAACAAGACATGTAAGGAAAAGTGACCGACGACAACGACGACGACGACGACATACACACAGGATTTTTTTCTAAAAACCGTTTTTTCGTGTTGTCATTGATGGAAAACGTAAAAATAACTCAAAAAAAAATTCAAAATTCCAACTTTTTTTGGGGTAAACCAATACTTTTCTCGCATATAAATAGGTTGACGGAAAAGTAATACACCAAATTACCGTAACCTTAAAATAACCTCTACACTTGAACTAAGAAATTATAACAGTATAACATATAACATGTGGGGATGGGGACGAGCAATATGATATCGCGCATATGCAGTTATAAAAATCAATAAAATTTGATTACTAACGACGTTACAGTTTTCGTTAATTTTTTGGAATTTTTTGAAATCTACCGATTTTAGTTACTCGACGGGCTCTATAGATGGCACGGTCTGCAGTGTCCCTAGCCTGGTTAAGACATGTTCAGCCGTCACTTTGCTTTGTTGCCGACTCCAGCACTGTTGCCAAATGTTCAAAAAATAAAAATATTGCAAAATGTGCATATTTTGGCAAAGACACCTGCATTGGTAAAGTAACACCGCTTTATGGTACTTAATTACAGTCCTATTCTCTTCAAGCGAGTTCCTTTTATTTTATATCTATATACCAGGGCAGTGCAACCAAATGTTGCACCAATCTTAGCAATGAGATTAATATTTAAATTTTTGAAACTTGATTTCCAATTAATGTCAAAACTGAAGAAAAACCTTCTTTTTCAAAAAATTCTTTCAAATAACAGTTGCCTGCTGTTATTTTTTGGTTGGTTTTTTTACAAGGAGTTGAATCTGATCAAAGTCACCAAACCGCATGAACTCTCACTTCCTCGGTCCCGTGGCTGTGAACATATCCAGGCAATTATCACGTGTACAAAGGTTAGCACCGGCTAAAAGAGAAAAACACCTGTAGGTGGTAAGTTTAATTACCTCAAGAGGATTCTTTAAAAAAATCATCCAAGTCCAGTCTCTCACTCTGGAAATTTTAGATTCCGAAATTGCCACTTCAAAGCCTGTCACCCTCTGGGTAGCAATATTTTAAACAACCTTCAAAGAGGGAAATGGCAAGTCCCTTCCACTGTCCAGTTTGTCAGTCCCGACAGAGGGAGAAACCCCCCACAGACCTCCCCGAAATGCTGCTAATTCAAGTATAGTACTCTCCATGCCTGGTGTCATTTGATTAAAAATGTTTTGCCATTTCTTTATGTAACGTAAGTTATAGTGTGAAAATATCACCTAACTAAGGGAAGAATCGTCAATGCTAGTTGGGTTGACATTTGTACAATGTAGCAAATATGTGTAAATCTTACTTATGTCATCGATGTCAGACTTTTTATTCATTGTTGGGTCATTGACTTGAATGTGGTACATTTCCAAGAAATTTATATATATATATATATATATATATATAAAATTTCATAAAATACGAGGTGTGTCTATATGAAAAATGAATTTCGATTTTCTACTGCACCTACATTTTAGTCAAAATTTCAATAATTTCGACATATTAGCCTGACCGTTCTTCGAAGAGAAAAACAACATTATTCGAAGGGGATGTAATTCAATATTCTGCGTGGTATTAGCCAGGAAAGTTTCGTTGGATTAATAGATCGAGCCATAAAACTAACTTCTCCTGATTATCGTCCAAAAATTTTAAAGAAAGTGGAAGAAATACTCATAGGAAATAGTTATTCTTAAAACCTTATTAGAAATATTCAAAAACAACTAACATTAAAATATTACCTCCACCTCCACAAAAATATGTAGCGTTACCTTATACAAATTCCTCCAATATATATATATATATATATATATATATATATATATATATATATACATATATAAATTTATATATATATATATATATAATAAATTGTTTTCGATTTTCGTGGACCACCGTTTATTCTATTATACACTTTTTGTAGTTTTTGATAAAGGCTTGGATTGCAGCCGAAACGTTAAAATAAAGTTAAATAAATTAAGTATACACGATGTCTCAGAGTCTATTTTAAATATTGCTAAGGACCGAATCCCAAGAAACTGTACACAAATATATATATATATATATATATATATATATATATATATATATATATATATATATATATATATATATATAAACGCCAGTCTTTGCTGACCAGTTAGGAATAAAACTCAGAAGTATTGGGAAATGCAGCAACAGAGAAAAAGAGAATTCTTTTTGGTTTTTATCCAAGCTTTCGAAAACGTTCGTTTTCATCATCAGGTACGCTATAAATAGAGGAAAAAATGGGATTATGATCAACTCCATCAATAAAGAGACAAAAGTGTACTTACATCCAATGTGAAATTATTTTACTTTATGTAAATAAGATTGAAGAACTCATCACATGGCATCAGTTAGGGAAAATTGACATTCAAATTAGCAGTAATATTAACAATATTGAGGCTGTTATAGGATAATATAATTCCTTTGGATGAAAATTATAAATAAATTAATAACTAAAGATAAACTAAGAATTTATATACATTTAATTATAGTATTATAAATAAATTAAAACTAACTGAAGAGGATACTGCAACACAGGATTCCAGAATCATCTTACAACAGCGACCTGAAATAAAAAGAAATTTAATTATCAGTCAAATCGAAAGACAATATTTAAATAAAATACTTGAAGTAAAATTTGCGTTCATAAAATTTTTCCTAGAATAAAAAATTTGATAAACGCAAAATTTAGGGGATGTTATTGTGAAAAAATAATGCTACACACTGTAAATATATCTAACACGAGTTAATTGCAGTTTGAAATATTAACGAGAAAAAAATTATTGAAGGAAATACTATTCGAGAATCAAATTTAAACTAAATTAAACAAATGAAATTTCTTTAAACTTTATAATGTACCTTGTATACACATACATGACACAAATATAATAGGATTCAGACTATTTAAGAGAAAAATTTAAAAAAAAACATCACCTGTTATGAAATGAATGAGTCCACTCTTCAATTGAAATCTTTAAATGTTTATGCATTATCTTAAATTCCCATTAGATACCATTAAACTATTTAGAAGCCCTAGAAATGTTTCTTGTAATATACCCAAAGTTGAAATTCCATATAAAAACATTAGGGTTATAAAATCTTTGACTTCTGGAAGTATGTGTCAGCTGGGTAGAGAAAAATCCATGACAGCTAAAAAAAATTTAAGAATTAATAAAATGTAAAAGATAAATGAATGAATTGTTAGTTTAGAATTGTTAAAAAGTATGTTTTATAATTAAAAAAGTTAATATTTTAAATAATAAAATGAAATTGTTTGACTGAACTACTATGAGTTATTTTGATTGGTTACAAATATTTTTATGATTTCAATAAACAGAGGGCTAATAAAAAATGAGGTTTCTTGTTTAGAAAAAAGTGGTTGCTTAGGGAGATAAAGAAAGTTGTTGACGAGGAGGATTGAAAAATCAAAAAAGAAATACATTATTCTTTAGAAATAATATTAGAATTGTTAAAACTAAAGTAAAATAAAATTAAAAACAGTGATACTAACCTTAAAAAAAGCATTCCTGAAGAGTCATAGATCCCGTATCAAGAGAACAGTGATTTCCATGACCTTTGAAGAGAATCTATGCCTGGAAAGCATTTGAAATTGAATTGATTCGAATGGATTCTTGAATCAAATTCCCGACATTTTCGTAGCTTCCTAAAAAGAAGAGAGACAATACAATAAATTGACCAAATTATTGATAATCAGCGGAGGATAGAAGGTATTTAAAAACTGCTTATTTTAAATAAAACTTACCGTGTGTGTTTGAACATTAGATATTGAAAATATACTGAAAACGTGTGTTTTTTGACGTTCATCCATTATGGATTCTCCATGCATTTTGTAACGAGAATCTTCTGTGAATAATAAGTTCAAGGTTGTCTTCTTTTTTATGTATATAACGTATAGTTAATAAGTTGAATATTTGCATGTATATAGCATAAATTTCATTTGTGTAAATGTGTATTGTGTGAAAGTTCATTTTCTTTTAATTGATGTTTAAAAAGGATAATGTATTTTTTATATATAAATTAACAAGTCTTCCCATTTAGAAGAATAAATTATATTGGCTGTAGACCATATTTCCTAGTGTTTAATTTATCAGTTGGTTGGCGGTATTGATAGAGCCTATTGTAACTCGAGAGGGGGTTTGGAAACAGAATTTACAGGACCGTTTCGTAAAAATTTATTGAATTCAGATATTTTAGTTCACAAAATTTTTTTTATCAAAATTAAATATTAAAATTTGGCGCTTATTGTTAAAAGAATTATATAAATATTTAACTTATGAACCCAACATCCTGAGAGGCTGAGTGCTCATTTAAAAAATTTTAATAATCAAAGGAGACAGTAAGGTAAGTGCACTGTGTGGCATTATTGAACATAAATATACTGGGCAAATATGAAATAGAATAAGAATAATTTATTGTGAATATGAAATAGAATAAGAATAATATATTCACAATACTATACATATATATATATATATATATATATATATATATATATATATATATATAAAAGAAGATGTAGGAATATCGCGTGATATGTTAACAACAACAACAAAGAGATTCATGGGTAATTCACGCAAAGTAAAGGGCTACTGAAATAGAGTGGTAACCGTGGACATGCATGTTTCTGGCTGATGAGGCAAAATGAGCCAGAAACATGCATGTCCACGGTTACCACTCTATTTCAGTAGCCCTTTACTTTGCGTGAATTACCCATGAATCTCTTTGTTGTTATATATATATATATATATATATATATATATATATATATATAGAAGAAGGATAGTCTTTGCTGACTAGTTAGGAATAAAACAAGTGAACAAGTGAATATTGGGGAATTGCAGGATTTTTTTTTGCTGCAATCCCCCAATATTCACTAGTTTTATATATATATATATATATATATATATATATATATATTTTAATACAGATCCTCTATCTCAATTCTAAAGAAAACATTAAAATAAGGAAAAATATGTATATTTTTATGTAATACTTGTGATACACACTGCATAATCAATAATTTGAAAGATTCAATATACAAATAAAATTTGACATTTCAATTTCGGATGACATTAATGCAGAATATACTTAATGATAGATAGATTTTATAACGGTTTGGAAACAAAAATACAGATGTCTCTGCTAGCAAAATTACAATTTTAATAAAATAATGAAAATCTCTCTGTATTATAAGAAAACATAAATTTGTATTTTTTTCAAAAAAAAAAGAATTTTTGGTAACCAAAGGAGAAGATATTTATTTAAGTAGAAAGTTTAGGCAGTTGATTTTGATATCCCCACGAGACAACATCCAAATAAGAGTTGTCTCAAATTTATTTAAGAATTTAATAGTAATTATATGAATATATTATCAGATCATAAAAACCTTGCATTGTAAAGCCAGTGCGTGTATAATTCGCAAATAATTACATCGTTAAAGTGCAAGTGGTTTTCCGGTTTCTAAATTATAAATTTAGAAAGTGTTGCTGAATTCTAAATACGTTTTAGAATACGAACGAGTTAACCAGTACCTAGTTGGTGAGTCCTGTCCAGTTTATTTACATTATTTCTCGAGAATTAATAGGCATTTCTTAAATATATTTCAAAAATAGATGCATCTTATGATAATAATTTTGATCTAAATCACATATAAAATTCAACGTCAAGTGAAGAAAGTTTTTGGAATAGACAATTTGCACGGAAATTTGCGTATTTGACATTGATATACATCAAGTATAAAATCAGACATTTTGAACTTTTGATAAAAATATGTAGCTAGTAGATTTCGAATATAAGTTGTTTTAATATTAAGGTTGATAGAAAATTCTATCTTTGTTTTTCGTTTATGATATTTTTTGAAAAGTTATAATTTTTTGTAATTTGTTATCTGATCATGTATTATATAAATTTGATTCCAACTTACTTTGGTACTCATTTCATATCTATTCTCATTGTGTTTGATAATTTTCATGCTATAAAAAAATTGGATATAATAAGTGACATTTGGTTCATTTCCAGTGACAGTAAAATCATATAGGTCATAAGATAATTTAAGTGTCTTGTAGTATATTGAACAAACAGTTGGAATAGCGTAATACGTAATTTGGAAAATTCTTTGAAATTTATAAATTTGAATTATTATTTAAAATCTTTGATCCCTCCCTGAGATAAGAGTGAGTAAGTCGATTGTGTATTGATTTATCTTTCAAAGTACAAAATTTAATATTCATCTGAGCCGGGCATATTAATTTGACAACTGCTGTCAAAATTCAAATAAGTTATATTCAGTGGTAAAGGTGTGTTCACAATAGTGTAGCTATAATCACAAATTGTGACAACATCGACAAATAATAGTATAGTATATATTATAACTATAATTATTATAAAACATTAGAAATATTATAATATATATATATATATATATATATATATATATATATATATATATATATATATATATATATAGATATATATATATATATATATATATATATTTTTTTAGTAGGACATCCTGACGATACATTGTGCGACAATTTCTTAACATGGAACAAAGCTATTATTTCACTATTGTAGACAACGATGACCGTATTTCTAAATATGATAGTATTTAATTGCAAAATGTGGATTTTTGTGTGAAATTCTATTCAATTAATTATTTCTCACACAAGCATATTTGATATCTACCATTAAATAGCCCAAAAAATTCCAGCACCCTCCCGTCTCTGGCTATTTATCAAAGACGTTCTCTTTTATTCTCAGATTTGGCATCTCAAAAATATTAAACCATTTGGCTTCGCCGATTGTTTTCTATTAGATATTTACTTGTTTTTATAATAATGAAGAGTTGAATAGATGAGTCTTTTACTTGATGAAGATCCACATTGAACGATGAAATAAAACAATTTAATTTGTTTAAAACTTCATTTATTTGAACTAGTGTTCAATTTAAACTGGTTGACGCGTTTCACTAACACAGTAGCTTTCTCAAAACGAATTAAGGTGTAATTTAGAAATGTTTTAATATATACAGTGCGTAAATACAGAATTCTATTATACTAATGTTAACAAAAGGTATTGAAAGAAATAACCTGAAAATTCATTTACTACATATATTCCTAAGCTATCTTCTAGGTAAAAAGGTTTAATAAAGGAGAGTTATTGATATATATTCATTCGTTAAGAAGGTTACCTGAATATTTATTTTTGTTTATCTCTAGAGCCTCTAATAAATTTAAACTAAAGGATTTACCGACTACATGTAAAATTTCAAAATTTGGGTCGAAAATGTATTGGTTTTCTAATAAATGATTTGAATAGTTAGAATCTACTTTTTTGTTGTAATAGCTACGTTTGTGTTCCGAAATTCTAGATTTAAAATTTCCATAAGTTCTACCGATATAAATTTTATCACAGTTGTCATTACCACATTTTAATTTATAAACTCCTAATTTGTTTAATTTTGAAGATTTAGATTTGTTATTTTTAATGAGTTTGGATACATTGTAATCAGTTTCAAAGCAAATATTCATGTCTGAAGTTTCTAAAAATGATTTAATTTTTAAGGATGGTGTTCCAAAGTATGTTAAGCTTTTAAATTGTTTATTGTTATTTTTATCAGAAGGGAATACTTGTTCTAAAGTCTGTTTTTTATCTTTTTATTTATGATATTGTCAATTAAATCTGGATCGTAATTATTATTATCTGCTATTTGTTTTATGATATTTAATTCTTTGTTATAATTATTAGTATTTAATGGGACTTCTTAACGGCCAAATAGATATCAATCACTCTCCTTCATTAAACCTTTTTACCTAGAAGATAGCTTAGGAATGTTTGTAGTGAATGAATTTCCAGGTAATTTCTTTCAATACCTTTTTTTAACATTAGTATAATAGAATTCTGTATTTATGCAGTGTATATATTAAAACATTTTTGAATTATACCTTCATTCGTTTTGAGAAAATTACTGTGTTAGTGAAACGCGTCAACCAGTTTAAATTGAATATTAGTTCAAATAAATGAAGTTTTAAGCAAATTAAATTGTTTTATTTCATCGTTCAATAATGAAGAGAATTTTTCAATACTTTCTATTGTTTGCTTTTGTAAAACTTCAGTTAAAAAAGTCCCCAATTACTGAATATAATGCTTGAATCATCATTGAATATATATGCAAAACCACTGAGGAGTAAATAGAATCGCCCTGACGATTATTTTCAGATATTAAAAGAGAAAGTGATTGGATTTGATTGCCAATTTTCACGAACAAGAATTCAATATCTCATAACCAGTTTTTATATTATAATGAAAATAGGTTATAGATGTATAAAAAATTATTGCTTTCTTCGCCACGACATTCATTTACAGTTACGCTGAATCATAAAAACGGAGCCAATTCTTAAAATTATATTACTGCTTAATTGTGAACTATTTTAAAATTTTCGTAGTTTGCAGAGGGAATTTGATAAGTCTTGAAAAGGGAGCCGTTGCTACTGAAAGATATGAATATGAGGAGATAAAAATGTTTTTATCCTACACTACTCGTAAACCCAATTTTCGTGGCTCTATCGGGACGGGAAAGTAGGTATTTGCACGGTTAGGCGAGAAAAATGGCAACTAATGGTTAGGTAGGGAAAACAACTTCACAAAAATAACACTAGATGGCACCTTATTATAAATGACGACATGGCTGTCACTTTTAAATTCCAAATTGTGGCTTAAAGCTTCATTCACAATGCAATTACAATTAGTGCTTAGAAACATTGAACTCAGAATTCGAATCGTCACTGAAATCTTGCTGAAAATTAATGTAATAATTAACTGATTTTTGGTTGCATCCTCTTTGTATTATGGGCCAGAACAATTGATTGTGCTGATGCTTGATAATAATTTGTCAATGTAGAAGTATGAAAGCCATCAAATCAGACAACGTGGTGGAGAAAATTAATAATAAATATGAATTCTAACCTCACAAAATGAGGTAACTTTTAGTATAATTACTAATATGTTCATTTATGAATGCTGAACCGCAATGACAGCTTACAAGGTTCTACGACTAACTGTAATTACTAATTGTTAATTTGTTCATTGTGACTGTAGGTACCTTTTAATTTTGTTGACATTGACACTAAGATTGAAAATAGTATGTTACATAATATAGACGAATCCGACGACAGTTAAAAGAAAAATATAAACATTTTATGGATTGGTGTTTATTGCATTACAAGGTACAGCGAAAATATTATTTTCAACAAATCAATTGCCATTTTTTATGACTCGTTCATCTCATAACAATAAACGGTACGGTCAAAATATTTCCTACCTTTTTTTTGTCATTTTAGAATCTACTAATTTTATTTGTAGGACAAAAACTATTGTGTGTTCCATGTCGCGAAAGTCGTTTTCCAGGCCTCCAGAAGTGGCCAGGCTCGGCTACATCTCGCCTGGTCATTTCTTCTGTCGGCCCGGAAAACGAGCATTTTCGCGCCTAGGTACACAATAGCTGTTCGTGTACCTATGCGCGAAAGTGTTAGTTTTCCGGGCCGACAGAAGAAATGGCCAGCCGAGCCTGGCCAATTCTGAAGGCCCGGAAAACCACTTTCGAGATGTGGAACACACAATAGTTTTTATCCTACACATAAAATTATCAGATTCTAAACTGACAAAAGAAAGATTTAAAATATTTTGACCGTACCGTTTAATGTTATAAGATGAACGAGTCATAAAAAAATGGCATTTTGTGAGGTTTGACGTTATATTTATTATTCATTTTCTCCACAACTTTGTCTGACTTGATGGCTTTGACACTTCTACATTGACAAATTATTGTCAAGCGTCAACACTGTCAATTGTTGTAGCCCATAATACAAAGAGGACGCAACCAATAACCAGCTAATTATTACATTAATTTTCTCTTTGTGGATGCAAGATTTCAATGACGTTCCGAGTCCTGAGTTTAATTTTTCAATGCTTTAATTGTAATTGCATTTTGAATGAAGCTTTAAGCCACAATTTGAAATTCAAAAGTGACAGCCGCGTCATCATTTATAATAGGGTGCCATCTAGTGTTATTTTTGTGAAGTAATTTTCCCTGCCTCGCCATTATTTGCAATTTTTCTCCCCTAGCCATGCAAATACCTACTTTCCCGTCCCGATAGAGCCATGGAAATTGGGCTTTCGAGTAGTGTGGGATAAAAATAGCTATTATCAGTAATAATATCACAAGAGAGTGAGAATAAATTGAAAATAATTCGACAGATTTTAGAAAACTTGATGCCAGGCAATAGACACGAGAGCCCGAAGGGCTCGAGTGGCTATTGTCCAATAGCAACAAGTTTGAGAAAATGCCTGGAGAATTATTATCTAATTTATAGAACTCTCGTGTGGTATTCAATAGATTATTTTTTGACGTTACAATCAAAATCATTTTTAAGATTTTATATTTTTATTTCAACAAATTTATATCACTCGACTCAATATAAACAGAATGAGTTATTCAAATTAGGATGCTTTGATTATATTATATTATTTATATCATTGACTGATGATTCACTAAAACGTTTGGGATTAATTTTACGAATTTCATGAAAATTTATGACAGACGCGTCAAATCAAGAAAATCCGTTGTCATGTGGTTGTCATTCAATAAAAACAATGTGCAATGAATTATTCTCGCTGGAATAATGTAAGTAGATTATTTCCAATATAAAAAATTTTTTGGTTGGCGAGAACGTATATGAATTACTGAAATTGAAAATTTCTATTGGTTTCGAGAAACGTCAAAAAATAATCACCTTAATAACACATTTTTTTTTCTAATTTCAGGACAAAATTGATGTTTTTCACAAATATACGCATTTCTAAACATATTGCTGACAGTTTATTCCACTGTAATCGCACAGCTTTTTCAAATGTAAAAAACGGTTTTATTTAGTAATTAACAACATGCATAGTGTTACTTAACAAATCAACGTCTATTTAAAAAGTAGACACCCCATCAATATTCCAAGATGTTTGCTTGAATTAACAATGCACAATGAACCTCCTACTTTCTAAAAGTATACACCAGTAAACAATTGATTCTACGGAATAGTAGACAGATTTAGGTACTCTTAAGCCAGCCGGCCACTGCGACCGAATCGAAACTATGCTTTGCTAGACGAAACTAACGGTTACTAAACTGAACTAAGTTTGAGCGGCCACTGGGAACGATTTTTGTTCAGATGTCAGCTGTCTTTGTGGCGTACTCTTTCTTTCTCCAAAATATAACGGACTTCAATATGACACCCGCGGCTTTAATATCTATCAGATTTTCTCGGGCACCAGATTTTTGGGATGGTTTACTCCACCGAACTCTCGAAAATGTAGCGTCAAGAGTTACCAGGGTAGCAACAGATGGAGGTTAAGTAATTCCAGGGGTCTGTTGTTCTTGACCTCTATGCCGTGCGAAGTGGGAAACAGGCTTTATTTGTTTACCACTATCGGAAAAATGAAACTACCAGTGCTTGATAAAATTATAAACTTTATTTCGACCTCGAAATAATTTAGAAAGGAGAAATAAAACGAACCAAGGAGCTATATATTTGAAATAACTATGTTGATTAAAATCCTTCGGTATCTACACTATCTAGTTAGGTTATTACTCAGACCCAAAGAATTATACTAAACAATAAATATTTTATAATCACAAAAGCTAACGTGTAAAGCTTTACTAGTTTATGCGGTTGCAGGTGAAAATCAATGGAAATTTACTAGCGGTAAGATGAAAATTACACAGGGAAAGCGTTATTAAGGCACTAGCGATATTTTACGGGAGCGTTTCTTAGTATTTGTGTACGGCTTAAAATAAGACAACGGTAACTAATAATTTACCCTCGGTTACCGATACTATACTTAATGAGTATTCGAAGAAACGGATTTTGTTTTTTTTGTTGACGTACCCTACTCTTTGTACGGATGTTACCCCGGCCGTTGGTGCTAAATCAGTCACTTAAAGAACAGTTAGCTGGCAGAATCCGAAAACCTCTCCCTGGCGATCCTGCTAAGGCAGCGAACGCTCTCGAGATTAGTTCGTTTCACGCCTAGGAAAACCCTCGAAGGGTGCACCTGCTATAGCAGCGTACACATACGAGGCTCACCCAAGTTGGTTATTATCAAATAGTCTAGTTTTATAGTTACGCGGCCTATGGTACTAGATTAAACGATTCCCGAAATACTTTGAAAATCTCCCAAGAATATACCTGCTATGGCAGCGATGATTCTTGGAAGTTTCCCAACTATATTTCTTTTCCCTAATTTTCTATACCGGAATCGGGATTCCCTAAATACTTTGAAAATCCCCAAGAATCTACCTGCTATGGCAGCGATGATGCTTGGAAGTTTCCCAACTGTATTTCTTTTCCCTAATTTCCTTTACCGGAATCGGGATTCCCGAAATACTTTGAAAATCTCCCAAGAATCTAACTGCTATGGCAGCGATGATGCTTGGAGTTTCTCAACTATATTTTTTTCCCTAGTAAAACCAACAGATCAAATTTTGCTTCGGAATTGTACACAAATACACGGAAAATCACTCAAATCAAACAAGCAGTAAGTAAAAATAAATTCTGTTAGTATAACTACAAAAGACGCTAGGAGCAAATGAATTTATCCTAGAAAGAATGATTTACAAAGTAATTTTTAACTGCCTCGTTGGCGAAAATCACAATTTCGGAGACGGCGGAAGATAGTGGAAACGGCGGAGGGTACAACGGAAAGCACGGCAGATAGTAAGAGCTATATCGTACCGTTTCCCGGTTTTATCCACTTTTCTCTCGACCCCACTCAGGACGTCCCCTACTTAACAATCTTAAGAACGGCGCGGACTGATTTGCGCGAACGGTACAGTAAGTAATACTCTAATAATATTCTGAAATTATTAATTAATAAATAAATTTACAGCGTGCTATGAAAGAGGGGTATTTAACTTAATAATACTAATAAAATAAGAAACTAAAGTATATACTGAGGGATGTCGGGAACGAAAAATAGTGACATC
Organism: Galeruca laticollis; assembly: GCA_963921935.1. NCBI lineage: Eukaryota > Metazoa > Arthropoda > Insecta > Coleoptera > Chrysomelidae > Galeruca > Galeruca laticollis. The sequence goes on from OY998180.1 coordinate 152,344,894, forward strand.
GTTACATCTTTCTATGACGGATGATGTATAAATATACTTAAAATGAGTTCTGTCCGAGCGAAAACTTCGTCCAAATCTGATACGAGCTAAATCGAACGAAACGAAATTAAGGTTTAAATGTTCGTTTACAGATCATCGCTTAGTTTAGCTGAAATGGCCGAGGGTATATTTAAAAGTATGATGGATAATTCACTGAAACCTTATCGTCACTTAGCTTAGTTTCGTTTCACTCGCAGTGGCAGCCTACCTCTAATTCCGGTAGTATAGTATTGTAAAACTTTGTAAAATGAACTTTCGATCGATGGACTTTTGATTAAGAAGAATTTCGTGTCTTTGTTTTGTAGCCGTGTGGGGTGATTGCACTTTATAACTAGTAGATGTACCCAGCACATCATTTCACCCAACATTTTTTTTCTATTACTTCACTTGAAAAAACTTTTTAATTCCCTTAATAACAAAAACAACAAATTGATTTCTCGTATTAAAATACATGGTACTGCATAATTTTTTCCATACATTCACTGTGAACCAAAATTTAGAATTTTTTGGTCAGGACCGCAAAATGTTTGAATTTTTTTTAACATGTTTCAATATTTCAATATAAAATTCTATAATTATGAAACTATATCTTATATCGATTACTTTCTTACGTCACTCGATAGAGGAAAGATGTATCTCAATTACTTATATATTTGAATTCTTCCATTTTATATTCGTAGAAAATATACGGGATTAAAGCTAGAGTAGAATTTTTTGTAAAAAATTACCTTAAAACTACGACTATGCAATGGAAATACTGAAATTGGTGAAAATCTAAATAGGAGTATTATGAGAAAAATACTGCAGCTTCCAGTCGATAATGCAAACCGAGTTATAAAACATCAAAACTGAACTTTTTAAAAAAAATTCCGATCCCCTATGGATTGTAAATTCAAAAAAAAATTATTGATTTCAATAAAATTTTGCATATGGGAGGTTTTTGATACGAGAATTCCAACACATATGTCAGTTGCTCGTTAAAAAATGATTTAGAGTGAAAAATTGAGAAAAATATGAAAATGATACATATGAAATTTAATTAGAAAATTCCGTCACGTTTTTAAGTTATCGTTTTGAGAGACCGACCGACCGATATTTTTTAGAAATAGGCTTTTTGACTCATATGAAACGTGTAGATCCACTCAAATCTCGAAACGTCAAAATTACTCCATTACAATACTTCCCTGGTATGTATACATATTTTAATGCATTATACATAAGTTGAAGTAATAGAAAAAGAAGGATCATGAACTATCAATCACATTCATTTTAATTGAAGGTATCTCAAACCTTTCTCTTTAAGTATTACTTCAAGATTTTCTTTCTTATTTCCAAGTGATGATCGTAATATATTCAATACATTTAACGGTCAATGTGAAAATTTGATTTGTTCGTGAATATTAATGTGAAAAAATGATAACTCATTACATCCATAGTTGCTTTATTAGCCTGATCATGTGACGTACTTAAGTTATTATTCCTTATATTGGTTGATACATACTAAGTAATGGTGACTGCGTAATGCGAACCCACCAAAACTGTAAATTGGATGAAACTAACTGAATGCGGCGAAGTTGCCGTTTTGGGACATTCAAATGCTCTATTCGAATGTATATTTCAATATACTGATTCCATGGAATAGTATTCATTGCATGTTTTATCCAATGTATCAAATCAATTAGTTGCATCAAACAGATTACAGTAGACAAGCTGTATGATTATAGTTTATCTATTATGTTTAATACTGAGCACTGTTATCCACATATGAAGACCTCGCTGAAAAAGTTATTGTGATTAAGGTAACGTGATATTTTTCAAGAAAGAAAATCGTCTTCTCAATAGATTATGTTACCGCCTATTATGCGAATGGGGGGTTGACACCCTCTCTCTACCCCTACCTTCCTTATAAAAGGCCATGTACCAACTTAGATAGAACCATTACTATTAAATAGTCACTCAAACCGAATACATCGTTTTATTCATTATTCGTTGATCTGTACGATCTGGTCCTTCGAGTTTATATCGCAACATTTTGGTTTTCGAGCTGGATCTATAATCAGCAATCGAAGTAGTAAAAACCGGAAAGTTATTTGTGTCATACAACGTGTACTTAAAACCGTTCGCATCCAGTAAGTGGATCGTGCCATCAATAATCGTATGTTATTCGTGTAGTCCACAGTCTGCAGTAACATCAAGATCCGATCGAGGGTCCATCCATACATCATCGAATCAAGAAATGTCGGGCAATCGAGCTCGGAGTCCCATATCGTCGTCGCCTCCACATCGGATATTTCCAGGTGCATTGTAAAAAGGTCGGTCCTATTTCACTTTATATATTTATCCATTAAGTTTGTGTAATTTAGATCTTCAGGATTAAAAATTGAAAAATAGGAACCTAATGTGAAAGACGATATTTTTCACTTACAAACTAATTTAGAAGCGGTAACCGAGCTATTTAAAGAATTTAATCCGATACAATTTGAAATCGGAAAACTTGAATTAAGGCAAGAAAATGCTGATAAAACCAAGTTAGAAGCGTAAAGCGAAAAAGTGCGCGGAAAAATAAAAACTCAGTATCGAGCTATTGTAAGTACAATAAAATCTGATATATGTTCAATAACGCCCACAGGGTCAAATATGAAACAAACAAATAATTCAACTGTGATTAATATCACAAATAGCGGTAGCGGTAGAGAATTATCAGATAGTCTTAACTTAAAGTTAGCCATTGCCGATCTTTACCGGTAAGCATGGCGAATGGTTTACCTTTTTTGAATAATTTAATTGCTTGCAAAGAGATGCAAAGAGAATGGCAAACAAATTTAGAAAAAGAAGTTTAAAAATATTCAGATTTTAAAAACTTCTTAGAAAAGCGGTATCAAAATTCAGAAGCAATGAATAGTATGCGATCTAATAGAAAAGCATTTGAACAGAATAATTCTTCAAAAGACGCGGAAACGTTGAAACAAAATCAAAATCCGGAACAAAATAAATTTAGTTCATACGTTGTCTCTTCAAGCGCTTGTTTTATTTGTAAAAAATAATATGGCGTGTTTCAGTGCAAATAGTTTTTAGAAAAGACAGTTATAGATAGAATGAATCAAGTTAATTCTTTAAAACTGTGTTATAATTGCTTAAGAAACATTCACGATACACGAAATTATAAGTCTCACAATATCTGCAAAAAATGCAATCAGAAACATCATACGTTATTACATGTTAATGATTTTATACCAGGTACCTTAGCAAATACTTTGCTCATAAATGGAACAAATCAGGTTCTATTCTCGACCGTAATGTTGTTAATATACGATGTTCAAGGAAATTTACATCAATGCAGAGCAGTATTGGATCAATGTTCGGAGGTTTCCGTAATCACCAAAAAAATGCGTGAAAAACTAAAATTACCCGTATATTCATGTAACACTTCAATTACGGAAGTTAATATTTCAGAAAATATTGCACGTCAAAGTTGTTGCGTGAACATTAAATCAATAGTAGTTGATTTTAAAACCAATCTAGACTATTATGTATTACCAGAAATTACTAAAGCAACACCGTCAGTTTCCTTTTATAAATCAGCAAGTGAATTACCATATGATATTATTTTAGCGGACCCCAATTTTAATATTTCGCAAGAAATCGACTTGCTAATAGGAGCGCGATTATTTTCGCAATTATTAATCGGCAGCCCAGTTCAATTACGTAAAAATCAACCATATTTTCAAGAAACTCGATTCGGCTGGATCGTTAGTGGAGACTTTGAGCTAAAAAATTCACTTTGTGAATTCTCTTGTAATTTAGTTTCGGAAATCGAAAAAGAAAACATAGAGAAATATTTATTAAAATTTTGGTAAGGTATAGAGGCGGGAGTCTTTGAAACGCTTGAAGAACAAAAATGTGAAAACCATTTTAGAAATAATATTCTCAGGACAGACTTAGGCAGATTCATTGTTAAGATTCCATTCAAGGAAGATATAAGATTAGGAGAGTCCAGGTCATTGGCACTTAAACGTTTTATTGTCCAAGAACGCCGTTTTGTAAAAGATAATAAACTGGCATATTATTATAAAGAGTTTATGAACGAATAGTTATCACTTAAGCACATGGAACATGGCCCTTTTGATGAACTAAATAACCCAAATTCATTTTATCTGCTGCATTTTCCTGTTTACAAGCGAACGGCAGAAGGTTCAAACTTTCTGGTGGTTTATGATTGCGCTGCAGAAAGTTCAATGGGATTAAGCCTAAACGACAATTTATTCACAGGGGGTAACCTTCAAAAGGGTTTATTTGATCTTTTATGTAGATTCAGAACTCATCAATTCGCTATTTCCGCTGACATCGCCAAAAGAATAGAATGATACAATTACACCCCGACGACACCAAATATTTAAGAATTTTATGGAGGGACAATAGTAATGATCCCATTGAAATATATAGATTAAAAACTTTAACCAATGGCCTTACGTGCGCGCCATTACTCGCTATACGTTGTTTGAAACAGTTAACACTAGATACTCAACAAAGTCACCCCATTGCAAGCGAAGTCATAAATATAGATTTTTATATGGATGATTTGTTATCAGGAAGTAATTCATTATATGAAGTTTTGGAAATCAAAAATCAAGTTACGAATATACTCGCAACTGCAGATTTTGAGTTAAGTAAACGGAGTGCGAACGATCCAAAACTGCTAACTCAAAATACTGATATAAATTCCACAATTAATTTTTCAAAAAGCGATGAAGTTAAGGTGTTAGGTTTTTTATGAAATTGTAATAAAGACGAACTCAAATATAGAGTCGAACGTCCACGTTGTTTTAAAATAATTACTAAACGAAACATTTTGTCGACGGTGGCAAAAATATTTGATCCTCTGGGATTGATGAATCCAGTTGTCGTAAAAGCAAAAATCCTTTTGCAGGAGAATTTGATGTTAAAAATTCATTGGGATCAACCGATTCCTAAAGAAATAGAAGCTAGCTGGACGACATTCCCCAATGAGTTAGAAGAATTAAATAATTACCGTATCCCACGTAAAATAATGACTTCACATTTAACAAATTCAATTGATTTGCATGGTTTTGCAGATGCATCATGGTAAAGCTTATGGCAGTGCTACATATAAAAGCGACGGATATTTCAAAAAATTCGACGGTTAGACTTCTATGTGCGAAAAGTAAGGTTGCGCCGATTAATAAATCACACTTCCACGCTTAGAATTGAATGCAGCTCTTTTACTATGTAAATTAATGATCAAAACTCAAGAGATATTAAATTTGAAGATTAATGCTAGATATTTTTGGACGGACTTGACTATAGTTTTATGTTGGTTAGCAGAATCTTCTAAAAGCTGGTCACAATATATTGCAAATAGAGTCAGTCAAATTCAAAAAGACACTAATATTTCAGAATGGCAGCATGTTAAGTCACATGACAATGCAGCCAACATAGTCTCGCGCGGTATGCTTTCAAAACAATTAAAACAATCAGAATTATGGTGGAATGTCCCACACTAGTTAAAATTCAGTCCCGATAAATAGCCTCCAATATGGTGCAATTTAAATAACAAAAATGATCCTTTAATGGAACGAAAATCGAAATCTGTGAATGTTATACTTCCTAAACCAGAGCTACACGTAATGAATAAATTTTCATCTTTTAGAAAATTACAACGAGCAATTGCATATTGTTTACGATTCATTAATAATTTGAGAAATAAAACTAGAAATCATAGAAAATTATTATCAGTTCCAAGAATCGAAAATGCCAATTTAATTATTTTAAAATATATTCAATCTAACGAAACGGGGAGCACCCTAGGTGTAAAAATTCAACAATATGGAACTGTTATCTAAAGTTTCACTATATTGAATCATACAAATTCTATCTGTCAGAATCGAAGAATATTCTATGACAGTTCAGGAATTTGTTGATATTGTTGCGAATAAATAGAAAATTTTCTATTTATTAGTTATGTGTAATGATCTCTAAAAGTAGTAACAATGTTTTGAGTTATTATTAATATTGTACATAGTTATTTTTGTTATTGTTACATATGTACAATTTTTTATGAAAGTCAACCAATGAAATGTCACATCAATTGGTGACATCGAAATGAACTGTATTAGGAGATCCAGCTTAAGATTTTAACAAATCTGAGGACAAGAAAACTCTGGTATCTAGGAAGGAAATTATGGTTGCTAAGAGGGAGAGAAATAAATAAATCTGGTGTCGAGGCAAAAAAAGATATTATTATTAGATTTTTAAGAACAAGTTGAATAATAATTCTAAAGTTACACAGCTGAATGGAGAAGCAAAATAAGATATTATAAACGATGGTTGATGAAATAAATGTGCAGAATTAACTAATTGGTGAATTCCTTAAAAATTTGATGAAAAACTTCTTAAAATAAAGATTGAAAGCAGCTATCCAGTGAGAAATATTTACTGTGCAGTCCGTCTACATGGTGATATACAGCAACTGACGGCATATCAGGAGAGATTGAAGGCAGCTATCCAGTGAGAAATAATTACTGTGCAATCCGTCTACATGGTGATTTACAGCAGCTGACGGCACATTAGGAGAAGAAAGAAGTTATTGTGCGTTTTTTTTCTTTCGAAGGTTAGTAATAATTTTCTATGATTGGTACCAATTATAATCGTTATACTTTCAAATGAATTGAAAATTGAGATGAACATCTAAGAAAGTATAACAGGAAAATATCTGAACTCATTTCTAAATCAAAACAATAATTATAAACTTAAAAATCGTGATATTAAATACTTATTGAGTTATATCTAGGTTAAGACTCGTTCCATTTCAATATCATTAAAAAAAAATTTCACTTACCATCTGTCAATTCATCCATTTTATGTCTTTCCGTTATATTTTATGTCTTCAAAGTTATTAAAGTGTTTTCCAATTTGATTTCCATGTTTTGTTCTTAAAATTTTATGCGGAAAAACTAAGGCCTTACTCAGAACCCTGTCTGTTTCCAAATTAATAATTATAATAAAATATTGAGCGCTAGCCGAGGTAAATGAGAAGAAATTCAGGGGAATAATATACGAGGTAGAACAAATTATATAATAAAAAAAACTTATTAAATATATTTATTAGACACAGATTAAAATTTTAACATAATATATATATATATATATATATATATATATATATATATATATATATATATATATATATATATATATATATATATATATATATATATATATATAACCAATGAATGAGTGGTAACCGTTTACATGCATGTTTCTAGCTCATTAGCCGTCATAGGCGCGGTATATCCAAGAAAGGGTGTACAACTTGGGAGCAAGGATGTTAATTGAAACATGAGAAAGCACAAAACGGATTTCAACAAGATGACCAAACACACATTTGTGCCTTCAAATGGAAGATCCCGAGTTTTCAGGACAACAACCAACAGAGACACGGAGGCGTCTATAGCTCTCCTGTCTGAACCTTCCGACCCTGGAAATGGACAAATAACCAATGAAGAGATGAAAGAATAACGCGTGGAGTGTAATACGAAAACATAATTAAATGGGTAAATCACGCAAAATAGGTTACAGAGAATGAGTGGTAACCGTGGACATGCATGTTTCTAGCTCATTAGCCGTCATCGGCACGGTATAACCAAGAAAGGGTGTACAACTTGGGAGCAAGGATGTTACTTGAAACATGAGAAAACACAAACAACGGATTTCAACAAGATAACCAAACACACATTTGTGCTTTCAAATGGGAGATCCCGAGTTTTCAGGACAACAACCAACAGAGACACGGAGGCGTCTATAGCTCTCCTGTCTGAACCTTCCGACCCTGGAAATGGACAAATAACCAATGAAGAGGAAAGAATAACGCGTGGAGTCTAATACAAAAACATAATTAAATGGGTAAATCACGCGAAATAGGTTACAGAGAATGAGTGGTAACCGTGGACATGTATGTTTCTAGCTCATTAGCCGTCATCGGCACGGTATAACCAAGAAAGGGTATACAACTTGGGAGCAAGGATGTTAATTGAAACATGAGAAAACACAAACAACGGATTTCAACAAGATAACCAAACACACATTTGTGCTTTCAAATGGAAGATCCCGAGTTTTCAGGACAACAACCAACAGAGACACGGAGGCGTCTATAGCTCTCCTGTCTGAATCTTCCGACCCTGAAAATGGACAAATAACCAATGAAGAGATGAAAGAATAACGCGTGGAGTGTAATAGAAAAACATAATTAAATGGATAAATCACGCAAAATAGGTTACAGAGAATGAGTGGTAACTGTGGACATGCATGTTTCTAGCTCATTAGCCGTCATCGGCACGGTATAACCAAGAAAGGGTGTACAACTTGGGAGCAAGGATGTTACTTGAAACATGAGAAAACACAAACAACGGATTTCAACAAGATAACCAAACACACATTTGTGCCTTCAAATGGAAGATCCCGAGTTTTCAGGACAACAACCAACAGAGACACGGAGGCGTCTATAGCTCTCCTGTCTGAACCTTCCGACCCTGGAAATGGACAAATAACCAATGAAGAGATGAAAGCATAACGCGTGGAGTGTGAAACAAAAACATAATTAAATGGGTAAATCACACAAAATAGGTTACAGAGAATGAGTGGTAACCGTGGACATGCATGTTTCTAGCTCATTAGCCGTCATCGGCACGGTATAACCAAGAAAGGGTGTACAACTTGGGAGCAAGGATGTTACTTGAAACATGAGAAAACACAAACAACGGATTTCAACAAGATAACCAAACACACATTTGTGCCTTCAAATGGAAGATCCCGAGTTTTCAGGACAACAACCAACAGAGACACGGAGGCGTCTATAGCTCTCCTGTCTGAACCTTCCGACCCTGGAAATGGACAAATAACCAATGAAGAGATGAAAGCATAACGCGTGGAGTGTGAAACAAAAACATAATTAAATGGGTAAATCACACAAAATAGGTTACAGAGAATGAGTGGTAACTGTGGACATGCATGTTTCTAGCTCATTAGCCGTCATCGGCACGGTATAACCAAGAAAGGGTGTACAACTTGGGAGCAAGGATGTTACTTGAAACATGAGAAAACACAAACAACGGATTTCAACAAGATAACCAAACACACATTTGTGCCTTCAAATGGAAGATCCCGAGTTTTCAGGACAACAACCAACAGAGACACGGAGGCGTCTATAGCTCTCCTGTCTGAACCTTCCGACCCTGGAAATTGACAAATAACCAATGAAGAGATGAAAGAATAACGCGTGGAGTGTAAAACTAAAACATAATTAAATGGGTAAATCACTCAAAATAGGTTACAGAGAATGAGTGGTAACCGTGGACATGCATGTTTCTAGCTCATTAGCCGTCATCGGCACGGTATAACCAAGAAAGGGTGTACAACTTGGGAGCAAGGATGTTAATAGAGACATGAGAAAACACAAACAACGGATTTCAACAAGTTAACCAAACACATATTTGTGCCTTCAAATGGAAGATCCCGAGTTTTCAGGACAACAACCAACAGAGACACGGAGGCGTCTATAGCTCTCCTGTCTGAACCTTCCGACCCTGGAAATGGACAAATAACCAATGAAGAGATGAAAGCATAACGCGTGGAGTGTGAAACAAAAACATAATTAAATGGGTAAATCACACAAAATAGGTTACAGAGAATGAGTGGTAACCGTGGACATGCATGTTTCTAGCTCATTAGCCGTCATCGGCACGGTATAACCAAGAAAGGGTGTACAACTTGGGAGCAAGGATGTTAATTGAAACATGAGAAAACACAAACAACGGATTTCATCCTATTTCACCTGGTATTTTTCTTAAGTAACTCTAATAATGGGATTTCCATTTCTGTCAAATTCGGTATCAGTCTTTTAAAATAGTGGTATAATCCTAAAAACCCTCTCAAAGTTCTTAGATTAGTTGGTCTCACATAATCTTTTATGATTCTAATTCTTTCTTAGCTTAGCGATACTCCTGTCTTGTCAATTTTATATCTTAAATATGTCACTTCTTCTTGGAAAAATGCACACTTCTTTATGTTTAATTTAAGTCCAGCGTTATCTAATGCTTCAAAGATTATTTCTAGGTGTTTTAAGTGCTCGGTTTCATTTTTGGAGAAGATTAAAATATCATCGATATAATGTAGAGTAAAATTTTCATATTTATTAAGTGCTTTTAAAAGTGCTTATGTGGCTGATTGTAGTCCAAAAGGTACAACTGTAAATCTGTAAACGACTCCATCAACCATAAAACCAGTGAAATCTCTACTGTTTTCTGCTAATGGTATCAACCAAAAGGAATGTTTCAAGTCCATTTTCGAGAATACTTTTGCTTCTGAAATCCTTCCCAATATGGCTCCTATAGAGAGAGGTGATTCGTATTCTGGAATTGTATGTTTGTTTAAATCTCTACCATCCAGACAAACTCTCAATTCTCCTGAACCTTTAACTGTTATTACAAATGGATTTATATATGGTGTTGTGCTATATTCAATCATTTTATCATCTAACAATTTTTCTATCAATTTTCTCATTTCTTCTTTGTACTTGTATGGTATCGGATAACTTTTTGCCTTGAATGTTTCCATATTTCTTACTTTTAATTCATGAATATAATCCTTCGCAACTCTTGATTCTTTAGAAAATAATCCCACATGCTTCTTTATTAATTTTCTTACTTCACTCTTAAATTCCTTACTACAAACAATGTCTATACCACTCCAAATCAATTCAATTTTATTCATATTTCTTCCTACTTCCATTGAATTCTTACTATTGCCTTGCCATTTTTCCTCTTCTTCTTTCCAATTATCCTCTTCAAATCTCATGTCTTCATTTTCTTCATATTCATACATAAAATTTATTTTATTTGTTTGTATTTTCCTTTTTCTTCATAATTCAAATTCCAATTCAATTTCGCTTATTTTCAGATAATTTTTTTCATAATTAATCTTCACTTGATGTTTTTCGAGATCATCCGATCCAAGAAGTATATCGTATTCCATATTTCTTACAATCACAAGTTGTACTAATATTTCTTTTCCCTTTAAATATAAACTTACCACTATAGATTTATTTATTTCAGTTATTTTTCTCGAGTTCATTGTGACTAGATTCAATTTTGGTATTGTGATTACATTTGTTTCTAAGCCAAGTTTAGTTATCATTGCTTCATTTATAAGAGAAATTTCAGAACCTGTATCAATTATTGCTTAATTATTAACATTATTTAATTCAGCGTTAATTATTATTAAATTTGTTAGATTTTCCTTTTCCAGGCAGTCCTCTGAAATCAGAAACAAATAAGGACGAATGCAACTATACAGACCACTGTTCACATCCTCCTCTAATGAATATTTTTGAAATATCTACATCCTCTTGTGAACCTGTTTGGTTAGTTTGTGCAGTTTCTACACGTTGTACTGGAATTTCAGGACATCTAGTTCTCTCCTCTCTATCCAGACTTCTACTTCTTTGCAAATTTACACGTCTTTGATCATTTGTATTTGATTGTGTATTATTTCTTAAATCATTTTCGGAATTCGTTCTATTTAGCTGAGAATTGTTGTTATTGTATCGATTTGTTTGATTTCTGTTATTATTTCTATTATAATTTGAATTATTATTATTTCGATTTTTTCTGTTTATTGGGTAGTTAGTTAAATGTTCTCTATTGTTTTGAGTATTATAGTTATTATTTTGTCTATAATTTGTATTTTGATTATTATATCTACGCCAGTTATTATTGTTAGTATTTTTAACATTTCTATTCACATTACTTCGGTTTTGATTTTGATTATTACATTGGTTATTTCTAATGTAATTGTTTTGCCTGTCTGGGTTTTCATTATTTTCTGTACTTAAGTTCCTTTGTAAGTTTCTTTCTGCCCTCATTAAATAGTTTGTCAGCTGTTCGAAGTTTTTAATATTTTGTATGGCTATCGTTTCAGCTATTTGTGGTTTAAAATGCCTAGAAAGATAAGTAACAATTTCTTCCTCTCTTGTAATAGGATCTAGAAATTGTGCCTGAGCATAAATTTGTAAAGCATAATTATACATGGAGTTTCCATTTTCTTGATATTTTCCGAAATATATCTTTTCTATCGTGTATGCTTGGTTAATTTCTCCCCAATATTGTCTAAGGAAAGAGTCTTCAAATTGCTGGAATGTCTTGAATTCCATTTCTTTACTAGTGAACCAGATCTGAGCTTGTCCATTTAAGTAGCTTCTTATTAATTCTCTTTTGTCATCGAAATTTTCCCATACTTCGCATGGATGTTTGCTTTTTTAATTCTTCCTCCAAATATTTCTTCTTGTTTTCTATTTCCATTATGATTTTCTCTTGTTCTTCTCTCAGTCTTCTTATTAATTCTTCTTCATTTGAATTTATTTTGTTAGATATAATATTTACATCTTTTATTTTATTATTTATTTTATTCACATCTTCATTTGTTTTCATTATTTCTTTCTTAAATTCCATTTGAAATTTTCTTCCTCCATAATACCTAAATTACTTGCGATTCCCGTCCTTAAATTTTCTTGCAAATCTTCTATATTTTTATTATTATTTGCAATAGCTCTGTAGTTGTCTTTGATTTTCTTCTCCATCTCTTTGTTCACTTCTGCCTGCATATTTGTTATTGTTAGTTTTACTATCTCTTTTACTTCTCTCTCTATATCTTTCTTTAAATTTTCCAGCTTCATAGATTGTTCTTTCTGTGTAATTTCGATTTGTTGTTGCCCTTTCTGTAAATTTATTACGCTATTTTCAAATTTCATTTCTTTTTCGTCCAATCTTCTATTTATCTGTAGTTCCTGCTTTTCCATTTGTTGCTCTATTTTCTTTCCTTGTTTTTCTAAACTTTGTTCTTGTCTTTCCAATTTTGATTCTAGATTTTGTAGCATATTTACAAGGAACTGCATAATATTGTCTTCTTTTCTTGTTCTTTCGTAGATTCTTCCTGTTTTTCTTCAACTTGCTCTGTAGTTTCTTCTCCTTGTCCTTTCTCTGTAGTAACTAAATATTCTTCTGGATTTGTTCCTTCTTTCTTGAGTATTTCCGTTAGTCTATGTATTAGTGTAGTCTTCATACCTTTTGTGTCACATCCTCTTCTATTTAATTAATCTTTTAATTCTTGGATGTTTTTGTTGTTATCCAATTTTTTAGTTTTAAAACGATGAAATAAAACAATATAGTTTGTTTAAATCTTCATTTATTTGAACTAATGTTCAATTTAAACTTGTTGACGCGTTTCACTAACACAGTAGCTTTGTCAAAACGAATGAAGGTAAAATATAAAAATGTCTTAATATATACAGTGCTAAATCTATTTACTAAGGTTAACAATGGTATTGAAATAAATTACCTGGAAATTCATTCACTACAAACATTCCTAAGCTATCGTCTAGGTAAAGAGGTTCAATAAAGGAGACTGATTGATATCTATTTGGTCGTTAAGGAGACTACCTGAATTTTTATGTTTGTTAATCTCTAGGGCCTCTAATAATAAATTTAAACTAATGGATTTACCGACTACATGGAGAATTTCAAAAATTGGGTCGAAAATGTGCTGGTTTTCTAGTAAATGATTTGAATAGTTAGAATCTAATTTTTTGTTGTCATAGCTACGTTTGTGTCCGAAATTCTAGTTTTAAAATTTCTAAAAGTTCTACCAATATAAATTTTATCACAATTGTCATTACCACATTTTAATTTATAAACTCCTGATTTGTTTAATTTTGAAGATTTAGATTTATTATTTTCAATGAATTTGGATAAATTGTGATCAGTTTTAAAGGAAATATTCATGTCTAAAGTTTCTGAAAATGATTTAATTTTTAAGGATGGTGTTCCAAAGTATGTTAATCTTTTAAATTGTTTATTATTATTTTTATCTGAAGAGAATACTTGTTCTAAAGTCTGTGTTTTTATCTTTTTATTTATGATATTGTCAATTAAATTTGGATCGTAATTATTATTAACTGCTATTTGTTTTATAATATTTAATTCTTTGTTATAATTATTAATATTTAATGGGGCTAATAAGAGTCTGTATATCATACTATTGAAAGCTGCTAGTTTATGACTGAATGGGTGGACCGAACTATTATGAATTGTAATATCTGTATGTGATGGTTTATGAAATATAGAAAAATCATGTTTATTATTTATATTTGAAATTGTAAGGTCTAGAAAGTTTATAAACTTATTTTGTTCAAGTTCTACGGTAAATTTGATATTATTGTAAATCGAGTTTATGTAAGTAATGAAGCTCTCTAATTGTCTATTTGTATCGATGAAGCTAGCTAAAATGTCGTCCACATATCGGTGCCAGTACATAAATTTTTTACTAAGGGGGTGTTCATGAATTATTTTTCTATATTATCCATGAAAATTTCTGCTAGTAGGGATCTGAGAGGGTTGCCCATAATCAAACCATCTTTACTGCTATAAACCTCTCCATTGAAATGAAAATAATTTTGATTCAAACACATTTTTAATAAAGTAATCATATCAGAGAGAATTATAGGATTAACATTATTGTATGTGAGCAAGTTATCAACAAGAGTTATAGTTTCTTTAGGAGGTATACTAGGGAATAGATTTGTTACATCGAACGATATGAATTTAGAATTATGGGGTAGTATTATACCTTGAATATTATCAATCAATTCCGTTGAGTTTTTAACTGAAAATCGAGGTATGAATGAACAATATTTAGAAATGACATCTATGAGAATCTTTGAAATTTTGAATGAAGGTGCTGTGAAATAAGAAACAACTGGCCTGATTGGGTACCCCTCTTTATGGAGTTTAATTAATGAATAAAGTTCAGGGTGTTGCGGATTGGGTAAAAATAATTCATATTTTTCTTTATCGTTAATTATTGATTTAACGTTATCTACTGCTAATTTTATTTCTCTCTGAAATTTATTAGTTGGGTCTTTTTTAAGGGTCTCAAAATTGCTTGTCTGAATAAAATTGTTGGTTTTTAATATATAATCTTCTTTAGGTAATGCTATTACCGTATTTCCTTTATCTGCTTTTGTGAAAATAAGACTATTTGACTTTGATTTTTGTTGAATTGATTTGGCGACTGATAATTCAAAATTGGGTTTGTTAAACTCGACGAATTCTTTTTTAATAATTTCTGAAGCTTCATGTTTTATATTAGAATTATTTGGAAAAGTATACAAATTAATTTCTGTTTCTATACCTAGTTTGTTGAAGTTATCCAATGAACATGTGAGTTGAATATTATGTTTAAAACCTTTTTGTAATTGAATTTCTTCATTGAAAAAATTGTATTTAAAAGATTGACGAATCTATTAAACAATTTATGTTCTGAGAATTTGTTTTGTGGGTTTCTTGATACTGGTTTGTTGGTTAATAATGACTCTAATTTACGTTTTTGTCCTTGGTACTTTTTGGGAATAATTACTTTAATTTTATCTCTTATGTCCCTATCTAAAATGTCAAACTCTATGGGATGTAGTATATGTGATAGTTGTGAATGAATTACCTTAACATAAATACTAAAAATATATCTCTTACTATACTGAATGTTCTTTTCTTCTTTTAACCATTTATCTTTGCCATAGATACTGGCTTTGTTAGCTGGACTTGGTTCTTCGAGCAGTGTTCCAGAAATCATGTATTCCCTAGATACATGAAATTAAAAACAGACAACAAGAGCAGTGTTAGTGAAACGCGTCAACAAGTTTAAATTGAACATTAGTTCAAATAAATGAAGATTTAAACAAACTATATTGTTTTATTTCATCGTTCAGTATGGATCTTCATTAAGTAAAAGCCTCATCTATTCAATTTTTAGTTTTATTTGTAACCAATTTCCGCTTTTATTCGTGCAACACGTTTGGGCTAGCCAATTTAATATGTATTACCACGTTGGGATGCCTTTTTTATTATAGTTATTATTTAATTTTGTTATTATTTATGTTTATTTTATTCTCAGATTAACTTTCTATCTATGATATAACTAATTATTTTTGATAGCTATGAAACTTTTATTAATGTTCTGCTCACATGAATAAATTAATTTCATTCCTTACCCTATAAGTTTCTCTCATTCCATTATTTGTGAAACATAAATTTATCTCAGGGCGATTAGTCTCAAAACGTAAATTAGATATATTAGCAATTAAACAAATTTTTGACTAAAATCCTTTATGTAAATTTTTATACAAATGTTTACAAATAATAAAATGTGACGCCTATGAAACTCATTTGCATAATCTTCATATTGTCTAACCTTGAAAGCTTAGAAAAAAACTGCTGATACAAAACCTTTTTTGTTAACACAACTTTCATGAGGAAAATAATTTATATTTTGAGCTTTGAAACAGTATGTTCAAAATCATTTCATGTGGTGGATCGTTTTAAATTATTACAAATATTTTTGCAAAGTGAAGTTTGATATTTATATAATATATGTGTATGGAAAATGATAAATTCTGTGACTTACCAAAACTATAATTTCTTATGAACAATAAACATGCAATTTACATTTTTCAACAAAATATCAGGTAAGTTGTAAATCTCATACCATTATCATTTAATATTTCACTTATATAGTTATTCATAATGTTACATTCAATTTCTTTATTAATTTTCGGCCTTTTGAAATTTTTAAGTAAGTTTATAATGATCATTTGTTTAATTCAGTAAGTTTGTTATATTAATTTGGACCAAAATATATTCAAATATCACTAACCTGGTGAGAACTAGCTTCTCCAATATGTCCGCGTTTAAACACTTTACACATCTTTTGGCAGCGACTCATCATTTCTTGATAACCCGTTCAAATCTCACTCTCCTATTAAAAACTTGCTTATGCGTATTAGGGATTGTTAATCACAGTATCTTTTTAATTAAACTTAATTAATGATATTTATCACTTTTAATTTAAAATTTTATCTCCGCTATTCACAGATGTTACCTCACGCATCTCTTTTTCACTTCCATCTTCCCTCAGTTTTCTTTTTTATCAACAACCCTTTGTTGTTGACCGGAAGTTTTACACTCTCTAGAATGTTCTATTCCTAATCCTATTGTCTGATTGGTCAGCTCTAATTTTGATATATCGCAATTTTACAACAGAAATATTCAAAAGCATATGTATACAATTTATTTCATATTTGTTTTCTGTTCACCACATTTTGAACATAACATTTCATTAGTTTTCCTTTTTTTATAAAATTTTATCCTCATCATTTGTCAATAATCATAGTATCATCAGTTGGAATTTCTGTCTCATGTTTTAATTCCTTTTTTATCGACATTGCATACAAATTACATATTTCATTGAAATTTATGTCGCTAACAAATTAATCTTGCCGTGTCTAATGTTTCGGCTACCGTCAAGTTAATTAGTTGAGCTTGGTTTCTTTTAAAGTTCTGTCTTATATTACTTATAACGTAAAATTACCTTATTGATAATTTGCAATGATTTCAGTCTGTCTTATTAATTTTTCTTTGATTATACTACTATGAAATTAAATTTGATATCCTGATAAATACTTAGAATGGATGAATTTAGAGAAATATTATTGACAAATGATTATTTATTTTATATTATGTAATCAATATTATTTACATACTTGTTCATTCTACATACGCTATAATATAAACTTTATAACTCTTTTCCATATATAATATTCCTTTCATTATTTCTAAATTTAAATTAAGTAATCTTATTTAATTTTTAATTTTCCTTTCAAACTAGAAACTATATTATGAAGATATTTAGATGTCACGTTTCAAATTGCATTAGATTTTATTAAACTAAATATATTTGTCTGAAACATTTTAAATAGACGTTTTAACCAACAGTTTTACATCTATCTTAAAATTATTAAGTTAACTATCTAATTTCCTGACAAATCTATGGACATGAATCATGACTCCTGTGAGTTTTGTGTGTTTGATAAAATTTTATTTCCTTCAATTTTATGATCTATTTAATAACTTAGAATTTTAAACTTAAAATCAACTTAATCTTTCGAAGAAATTTTGCTACTAGACTGCTAATCAAATTGAATTTATAATTATATTTGGTATTCTATTAACACCTACTACTTCAATTTCTTATTTATGTTATGACTGAATGTTCTAAAGAAACTGAATTTGTTGTCATATGTTATTGTATTGATTGTTTTATCTAATTATATTTCTAATCTTTAATATCTATCATCTTTATATATTATTCCTTATCGAATATATCATCCTAATATATATATATATATATATATATATATATATATATATATCTGTTTAACTGCTTCATGCTTTATAAATAGTTTCCCACTATGCAATGATCTATATGCAACATTTCAAAATACAGTGTATTCTCTTACATGTTATATGGACATTACTTAAACCTCTAAATAATTTACCTCAAACATTCTAGATGACATCCTATAGATGTTTCTGTACCTAATCAGCAAATACATGGTGAACAACTAAGAACGCCGGCTATCGGCCATATTTAAAAAAATAGTGGTGGTACAACTATAAAAAAATACTGGAAAATATTTTTGGGTTTCTAAAATATCTGCTTAAAAACATAATACTGTGATTATCTCAAAAAAATACATACTAAAGGTACCCTAAAAATACAATTTTTGATATATTGATGAGATTATGAAAAAAATTATTTATGGACTTTTTGTCCTTATTCTTCAAGTAAGCGGTGGGGAAGGTTCAAACTTGTTAAAAACAAATGTCATAACACTTTTGTTTTTTAACCAATATCATTGTTTTTGGCGTCATTTAAAAGAGGTTTTCCTCTTTAATAAGATATGCTTAGCAAAAACAACAAAATTGGACAATTTTGTCAACGCTATGTCAAAAAGTCGAAAATTTTCCCATTTTTCTCGGAAGTTTCAAATGTAATGAGGCATTTTTTAAATTCTGATGAAAAGGGGTTAGTGAAAACCGCAGGTATAAATATTAATTCTATTCCAAGATTTAATATTTACGATATCAGTTTCAATATTGAAAAAATGCTCCATTTTACATTTGAAATTTCCGACGGATACAAAATTATCTAATTTTGTTATCAATCTTATAAAACAGAAAAAACTCTTTTAAATGAAGCTAAAATCATTAATATCGGCTAAAAAACGAAAAAGTTATACATTTGTTTAAAAGTTTGAACCTTCCACCACCCATTATTTGAAGAATGATGGCAAAAAATCTCCTTAATTAAATTTTTTCATTCAAAAATTGCTTGTTTGGAGATTATAACAGTATTATGTTTTCGAGTGTTCATTCCACCCCTAGCGGATATTTTAGAGACTGCAAAATATTTTCCAGCGATTTTTCAGGATCATCTACATCTACCTAAAGGTATTTCTTTTTAAGTTGTACTACCATGATTCTTCTCTGAGATATGGCCTACAGCCGTTCTTAGTTGTTCACCCTGTACATTTAAAATAAAATAGGAAAAGAACAATGAAGGATTTAAATAGTTCATTCACTATTAATAAACAGTACAGTAATTTTGAAAATAAAATATCAAGGCCAGGAATCCAACCTAAAAAAAAATAAAATTATGTAAGGATATTACATAACAATTATGTAAAGTGGAAAATGTTAAACGCATTCAGTGAAAGCAAGAAGTAAAAAAGGGTATATTAATCTGTAGTTGCCATAACGTAACATACTTGGAACTGAATTAATAAAGTTTAACGGATACACATACATTACAGCTAGTTTACAGAAAATTTATTAAAATAGCTTTTTCTAATATTAAAACTTTTAAAAAATTTTACACCATAAAGATTTTATGAAACATTACGGTAAATCAACAGAAATCCAATCTGATTAAAGAAAATTCTATCGTTTACTTACGGTTCCTTTTTCTCACGCAAGAGTCGCTGTTTCGAGAGTCTCAACCATTGTATAACGTACACTTCAAAATCCTTATCTGTGAAACCTTTAAATGTGTTCTGAACAGCAGCTAAAAAAACAATTACTTTAGATCAAATTGTGCCCATGGAGCCCTTTGATCAGAACATCATAAATTATATCGAACTAGATTTTCAGCCAATCGACTAGGACCCATTTTCCATAAAAAACATGCGGTGTTCTTCAAAGGAATAATAACTTATTTTTTCTTGAAACGTCATATAAGTGATAACTTATGTGACGTTTCTCAATGAAATTAAGTTTCATTTATATGACTAGGAGTATAAGTACTTGTACTCCTAGGCGTATAAACACATTATAGTACTATGGATTCTTTTTTCGTTTTATTTATTCACTTTGAGCATTGCTTATTTAGTTATTTAATAGATTGGTATCCACAATGGTATTTATTATTTATTTGTAATGTTTATAGTAAAAATACAATTATGAAGAATTGCATCATTTAAGAATCCTCCACTTCTTGCAATATCAGTACAACTCATAACCACTTTTCGAGAGTGAACTACTTTTAAAAATCAATTGCTTATACCGGGACCATTAAATGTACGTATCCATGACAACGATACCAAATAGGGAATATACAGTGAAATAAGTTGAAGATTCAATCTTGTTATCTTCATTAAAAAATCGTTTCCTTTCATTGTTTTATCTCAAATAAAATTATGCACGTTTGAAGAAAAAATAGTATATGATAATCGGAAAATAATATGCTTCATGTGCTTCGTATGGATTGTCTGACGAACGTAGTGAGTCAGACAAACTTTCCATACTCAGCACATAAAGTATTACTTATTCTCCTCATATCATAATATACTATTATTTCGAGAAGTGACTTTTCGTGGTCTACCTTCTATTACATGCCTCACTCCGTTTTCGCAGGTAAATTCAGGTGTGCCATGAAAATTCATACTTCTCTTCTGTATAAAATAATATACTATTCTCACCTTGTTATTTTCATCCTGGATTATATTGTATATTAACATCGTGGAATTGTAAGATATGAAAACTAAGCATTATTAATACACTGTATACAAAAAAAAACTATATATGAAAAAAAGATATGAACACATTATCAGGTTAAATGACTTTATAATTAATTGTATCCAATTGAGTATCCAATAGTTGTGTTTTTACCATAATAAATAATTGAATTCTGTTTGTTGATTGGAGCATTCAGTGTCATAAGTTACATATTCTTCAACTAGCTTAATATACTATTGTAAGGGGCATCTAGAGGCTTTCACTTCAGATTATTTATTGTATACAGTGTATTTTCAAATGGAAATGAGCTTTTTAACAGAAATTTCTGTTTTTCAACTCTTAAAAAGTCTCTAATTGTTCACAAGAATTGTTAGTTTTAATGTTAAAATTTTCTAAACCTGCAATATACTTACTAACTAAAATATTTTAAAACTTGAAAAACCCTTATTTTGTAAACTCTATTATATAATGTACAATAACCGATTAAAGTTTTAATAATTAAGATTTTGGAATAGGTGCTTACCGATAACAACTGTTGTTCATCCATTATGACAAGAACTAAAACTAAGTATAGAAACTGTAGGTAAGTAGGAACAAACGGAAACTAAGACCACATCATTCAAGTACTTCTTGCAAAAAATGTGCTTCCTGCAAATAAAATATAACACAACTCTCAAAACCACGCCATGACCCACGATCCGCCTTGTCATGCTTGTCATTTGTTTCCACAGATCATATAACTACTGTTTGTTTCGTTCGTCAGTTCCTCTTCTGTTTTCTCCTTTTTTTGTAATTTTAAGAATACATCAATCAAACAGCTCACCCAATAATGTTACTGTAATGTTTAATATGAGATATTATTGATAGTTTTATGAACTAACATCGTATAGACGTAATTGCAGGAAGTTACTAAAAATTATATCGAAAGATGTAAAAGTAACTGCAACATGTGATCATCTTAGAAACATGTTAATTTGGGATATTATAGTAATGTTCTGTATGTGACATTAGTGAGAAGTATACAAATTAACATCGTATGAATGTTTCCTATAGAAAGTTGCTTTAAAGAAGTTCATAAGATGTGTATGTAACTGCGAGTTCAAGTATTATTGTGTATATCAAAAATATGTTTTAACTACATGACATGGATGTTAATAGAGTTGGTAATAAAATTAACACATCTAGGAGATATGTTATTATCATTTTAAATAAACATCCCAAATATTCTCTAAAAAGAACATCACAAAAAAGACTTGTTATTTTTCTTGTTTAGTGGGTTCTGTATCATGGTTAGGTGCTTTTACGTCTAAATACGCTAATATTACTTTGTTTTTGTACAAAACTGAATTATGTAAACTGGGCAATCAAAATTTTCTAGTTATTATCACCTATAGTGATGCCCAATTCATGCCCGTCTTGGTATTGTTCTTGATAATTAGATCTAGGTCTTGATCTTGCTTTAACTGTGTAGTCTCGGTCTTGGTCTCTTCATAAGTTTTGTTATCGCTATAGCAAAGTCTAGGTATAGCGTTATGTTTGGGAAACGTCTCAAACAAAGAAAAAAATATAACATATGTTTTAGCAAATTATAAAATTAAGTACGGCACTGTTTTTCGAATTTCTCACAATATATTAACGTCAAACATATGCAACCAATACTACAACATACAGTTTATCCTAGTTGGGTGATACGTCAACTCAATAAATTTTATTTTTTGATTGGTCAAACAAGGAAAATAGCAGCTGTCAGTTTTTCGTCACTTTCGCCTTCTTCTTGATTTTGAAGCTCTCTCGTAGCGACACAATTTTTTCTCACGAGATATAGAAATCAATCAAGGCACAGCCCTTTTTTTTAAAACCAGATAGTAGGCCACATGGTACTATTTTGGTCCACAGCGACATATTTATAAGAGTAGAACAATTTAAGTGTTAGTTCAACAAGAACTAAAGTTATAGTGGACTCAAGGATGTTTTTTGCATAAACAGTATTTATACAAAGTTTTTAAGGCTTTCTGCAACAACCTAGACCTTTTATGTTTCAGGAAAGCGCACATCCGCACATGTTTAGCTTTAAGTAGTAAACAAAAAGGACTGTAGAAGGAGTTCTACATAAATTTGATGAAGTTGAAGTGTTGGAAGTGAATCGGGTGATACCTGCAAACGGTGTAATAAGGTTCTTAAGTTATTGGAATATTTAGATAATTGAATCATTGATGGTGCAAATCGGCCACGTTTTGAGGTTGGTATAGTGCATCCGGGCCAAATGGCATAAAACAGATGAATGCTTTCCAATTTTTATGCCATTGCGAGTTAACCTCAAATTTAAACATTCAAAATTAAAATAAAAGACATAAATAACTCTTAAACAACAAGTTATTTACGTTTTTATCTTTCAAATACAGTAACTGTTTAATAAAATACGTAAATTTAACCATAGTAATACAACTGCTATTTATGTGTATAGATGGTCATTCGAATTAATATGGGTATAAGTTAACCTAGAAATTGTCAATTTTTTTTACATTTGTTTAGATTTGAATAAATTTAGTTGGTTAAGTTAGCTTATTCGTATCATTTACAAATACTATAGTTTTAATACCTACATTTTGAATCCAATGACCTATGGATACCCCTAAATAGAGCTATTACAGTTTTATCGAGCTCGTCCACTAACCAGGTTTATCAGTTAAACCTACTGAAAGTGGTATCAAAAGAAACAGTGAACCCCCTTTTGATCCAGCGTTATTTTTTTTTGGGTTACCCTAGGAATACTTACTCAAACAAATCTTTTTTTAAGAATCACAGCAAGTAAGTGAAATTCTACAAACCGTCAATAATATAATCAGTTTTACTATAATGTCCGTGTGAGATATTCGTCTTGCATGGATCAGTCTTGGTTTTGCATAGGCTGGTCTTGGTCCTGTGAAAGTGATCTTGCTTCTTGGTAGCAATTAGTTTTAATATAAATTAATCATCTCTGTACTACAAATAAAATATTTACGATGTTACATGAATGATTTTCAGTCTATGTAAATGATTGAATACATCACATTATAGTAAGTTTCCTTTTAAAAACCTTTCTGAGTGTGCTATTAATAACACTTTTCTGTAGCAACATTATCAAAAACAACTATCAATTTGAATATCTTGTTTAACAGACACTTTTTAATTTATGTCGATTATCGTGTGTGTAACCAAGAAAAATGGACTGTTTTTCAATATCCGTTCATCCTCGTTAGATTTTACAAATATATAAATGTATGAGACTGAAATTTTACTAGTATTTCCAAATAAAATCGGAGATCGGGAATAGCGGGTAAAATTATATCAGGATTTGTCTTCTCCGCTACTAAGCAACTGGGAATTAGAGTTCCCTGATAAATTGAATTATAATCTAGGAAGCTTTAATACCCGCATTGCAATGAGAACAAAAATATATTTTTCTCTTATCTAATACTAAATCCTTCAAGTAAAGTATCTACTTAGAATGAAAATTCTGTGGATTTATTTTATTCTGCTTCCTTCCAATTAGTTAGCTGGATCTTAATTACAACTCCTCAATCTGTCTGCACCTATCCTTAATCAACGTTTAATTAAGTTGTTGCGTAAATTATACAGGATGTTATACACAATTTCTTTGCTAGTGGAACTATGGAGAAAACAAAATGATTCATCGGTTAATTGGAGCAATGTTGTTCGTAGTTTCAGTATAAATCAAAATTGAGTAACAATTGTTTTGGCACTCTACTTAACGATTCATGTGAAGGAACTAATCAATGCAAATGTTTGATCTATTTAGTCATGGATATAATTCTTTAAAATGGAAGTATCAGGAGTTACAAACCGACTCTATATTCTGAATACTGAACACACTATTCACCCCCACTACATCTACACTCACAATTACACTGACGCGCGTTAAGATTGCCAAGTAATTTTCTTCAGAGACTAGTCTATGCTTTTTATACATTTGAAAAAAAAATGTAGACAGCACTTTAACGATCCGAAATAGTGAAGGGGGTTATAAGAAACGTAAAAAAATGTATGTCGAGGTAGGTCGATTGTATTTGAGAGCCGCAATCGAAAAGTTTTCGAATAGAAGGCACGTAATATATAAGCGACTACCTACTAACCGCTGTTTCAGTTTACAATTTGATCTCGTGGCAGAACAGTGAAATAGTGAATAGTAAAGTATCTATACAAATTAAGTCAAAGTAAATGAACAGTAGTGCGGCCCCTACAAACAATGGATCTCCCTGGATATCACTAGATAAGAATATCCACAAAAATGACTGATGACCCTCAATCCAACTGGCTGCTCTATCCTGGTCATTGCTAGTTTCTCCACGTGAGATCTCGAAGGTAGGTGGATCGATCTGGAGTTCGTTTCCACTTACTAGGTAGACGATGTACCGCGAATTGCGTTTGAGTCTCAGTGTCTTGTCATGGGCTGGAATCTGATCTTCAAGTTTTTTTAATTTCCCATACCTCTTTCGAAAGACGGTAGCCAACCCTCGTGCGTGTTTGTTACTGACGGAGACCTTGTGTGCCAGTGAAAACTCTTCCGGAAGCGTGAACAAATCTTGTCATTGTTATGTAGTAACTTCATATCTAGCATTCCCGGTACGTCCTTATGCATCCATAAATTCCTCGAAGGCAGGGTCAGACTCTTGTTGTATATGGTTCACCTCTTCCTCATTGTCATGGTCTACTTCGAATGGTGCTAGTTAGTTTTGGTGGACTACTTTCGGTTTCCCATTGGGATGACGTTGTTGATTCTCTTCTTCAATAAGTACGGACCTTCCCAAGATATCTGTAATTTTGGAGAAAAACCTTTTCACCTCGTTGGGTTGTATAACCATACTTTGTCCCTTTCTTTGAAACTGCTTTCTGTGGCCTGCGTGTCGTACCGATTTTTCATTTTGTCGCTGACAACTTGAAGATTCGTTCGAACAAATTCATGCATATAGTCCATCCTTCTCCTCAAGTGGATCGCGTAATCCCCTCCTGCTAGATCTTCGCCAGGCTGATAGCCCAATTCCAGGTCAAAGATTTTTGTAGGTGTTCCACCCGTGGACTCAATATGGCAGATCGATAAGCCAACGCAAATAGGCATGGATACAGGTCCCAGTCTTTCTGGTGGCTGGAAAGTACTTTGGACAGGTATTTTCCATTGGTCGTGTTCATTCTCTCGACCATTACATCTGACTGTAGATGCAACGCTGTTCTCTTGGTATTCTTTATTCCCAGCTTGCCACAAATTTCCTGGAATACATGGCTCTCAAAATTCCTTCCCTGATCGCTGTCGACTTCCAGGGGCACACCATATCGGCTGATAACTTATGTCACCAATACGTCCGCGATAGTGGCGGTATCGCGTAAATCTCCACCCACTTCGTGAAATAATCCATTACACCCAGAATGAATTTACCACCATTTTCTGTCGTCGGGAATGTTCCAGCGATATCTGAAGCAATACTTTCAAAAGGGCTTCCAATATGTTATGGTTACATTGGTGCCTTTCTCTTTCAATGTGGTCCATCACTCATAGCACAAGTCGTACATTTCTTACACCAGTCCTTCACATCGCCAGAACTGCTCATCCAATAAAACCTTTCACGGACTCGGTGAAGGGTTCTCTTCACTCCCAGATAACCTTCTGATGGAATGTCGTGTTACTTCCTCAGTACCTCAGCTACTGTCGTTCTCATGATAACAGGCCTTCTTCCAAGACAAGGGAATCCCACTGAGCACAATATGCCTCGAGTGTCGGTGAAATCTTGACACTTCTTGCCAGGTAGGTCACCTATTTTCTCCCTATCATTGCCGAATCATCTTTAGGTGAGGATCATTCTCCTGATCTTCTTTGATCCCGGTGGGTGACTATTCTTCGTTGACTACTGTGTTTCCGGCCATAGAGAATTACATGAAATGCGTACAAGCCCTAGCTCGCCACAATTCAAGCATCTTATCTTTTTCGGCGTCTTATCTACCAAGCTCTTTATCAGGTTGACGATCTGGTCAAATGTGTCTTGTCACTTTCTTCTTGGATGGTCCTAACTTTGTTATATCCCGAAGTCTTCCTTGCTGCTTCGTATTCAAGAGCAGCAGTCAATGCATCGACCAATGTTTTGGGATAAGTTAGACGAAGTGTCCTCTGCATATCGGGTAAGCCATTAATAAAGGCCTATTTACTCAGATATTTCATCATATTCTCTGATGCTGATGGATAAGTAAGTCGAACTAGTCGGGCAATATCCACTGCATACTTCCTTATCTGGGATTGGTACAAGTATTCTAGATGTTTGTAACGATATTGCTTGTCCATCCTCTTCTTCAGCTGCTCGAAGTCATCCGTTTCTTTAAGCGGTATAGTGTAAAGTACATCTCCCCGAAGCGCGATGGTTAAGTTCACTGTCTTCTCCCTATGGGCCCAATTTTTATCACGACGGGTGGGATTTTATACACACAGTATACCTATTTACGTGATTTATTCATCCACTTAACTATTCACTTATAACTTATTTATGTACACACTTAACTTTCCATTTATATTAAATACACAGTATATTCACTTACACTTAATTTTTATAAATAGTTCACTACAAATTTATATTTCAAATATTCTGTTCACTATTTATACATTCACGTCTGTTCATGATCAGATTAAATTATAGACTGAACTGCGGTTGGCAGGTAGTCGCTTATATATTTAAACGTTTTTATGGAACACTTGGATTCCTGAAATTTATAAATTGCTGCTCCCAACAAACAATCGACCTTCTTAGAAATGACTATGAAAACAGTCACAAAAAATAGTCCTTCCCTGAAATCGGCGCGCTCCTGCCAAAATTTTAACTTGAATTGATAAAATACATGAAATCTAATGCGATTTCTGAATAAACAATATGCTAAAATTGACCCATATAAAAAATTATTGAAAGAGCTATTGAGATATACCTAATTGCAATAACATATTGATTCATATTCAATACAGCATGTGGATGACGTTATTGGATAATGAGTTGTAGGAAAAAGCACGTTATTAGCAATGTTGGAGTTTAGCAGAGCTTTTGATACCATTCAACATGGGTGACTATTGTTATTCAATCTACAGCAGCTTGTTGTTATGGATGCTGTCAAATCACATACGTATATTCCTATAATATGTGGTGTCTCTCAGGGTTATATTTTTAGTCACTGTGTACATATCATACTTGGCAAACTTCATTGAAATATGCTTTCAAATTGTTCATGTCCAAATGAAATGACATTTTCCGCTTTGTCAAATATGCACCCGAACGTTCATTGAACTGAAATTCTTTTTATAAACTCATAGATTCCCTTGTTTCCTCAATTTCTTCGTATAATATAATTTTGTTATGAATAAAATTGTTTATTATTATTGTTATTATCTAACTAGAGAAAATATTTATTCTTGAATCTCCTTGATTTTTGACTAATTCAAAAATATTTGTCATCAACGTAATGACTTACCTAGACTAACTTACTCTACTCATTCACTCTCCCACTCACACTTTTTGCTGTTCGGAATAACAAAAGCTATTTAACGAATGGAATTACCGTTTACTTAATTCGCTTAATTTCGTAAATACGTTTGTCTAACGCAAATGGATTCAAGAGCTACCACACGGAGATTTATTATTAAATCAAATGAAATCTGCTCATTATCTTATAGCAATCTTGAAACCATATCCTATTTGGATATCCAATATAACCACTAGCAAGTAAATTATGTAACATTGGCACATGTGCTGAATTAGTTGTCAAGCTTACTAATCAAAAGTATTTGTTATTTTATTAGGGCATTATTACTCAATGAATACTTGCATATTTTATTGTTTCTAACAAAATAGGTTTTATAATAATGTCAGTACGTTTAAACTAATAATTTCACATAATTATATTTTGAAAGATTATGAAAAAAACAGGATAAATATTAAATGTGTTTTGTACATGAAACAGAAATTAAGTTGTGGTTAAAAGAAGAAAAAATTTTGAAATTATAAAGTTAAAATGGAACACAAACTATACATACAGATTATATACTGTGTTATTTATAAAATGCGACAACGGGATTCCTGTACAAAACTTTCTTAGATTTGAAAAATAACTCCAAATACACTTTTAATTTTCATAAATGCACAATTACGTTTAAAAAGGTCGTACGCCATTTGTATAACACTTTCGAAATATAATAAAAGGGCCAGAGCTAGCAACGGCGGTTGGCGTACTGGCGATTTAAAAGTTAAACGTGAAGTATCTTGGTTCAATTCCGCGCTGGGGCTGTGTGTCATAACTTTACTCACAAAGAAATAAAATTCAAAATAAGACAGGGTTTCAAAAATGTATTTATTTAAATATGAGTTAAGACAATTAAGTGTCCATTTTTATGTCGCAAAATCTAGTAGATAGCCTTCCAATTAATGTCATTTTCGTTCTTCACAATTTATAATTTTGAAGCGAACGAGTATTTTTGAAGCGGTTAGACTTGAAATTTTAGTGTAGTTGTGGGTGATTTCTTGTTTTTTCTTGTTCCTTTTGATAATATTCTTGTTAGTTCTTTTGTTGTTTCAAGTTTACATCTATTTTATAATAGTTCTTAATTTAGTAGGTATAACTTAATTTATTATTGTTCGTGTTTTCTTATTCGTTAATTTATTTTATTAATGGTTTATTGTTTATTAGTTTTTAATTCTTATCAGTTAGATATGCTTTATTTTTCTTCTCGTTGTAAAATGCTTACTCGTGAAGAAACTGTCTTAAGTTGTCTGTATGTATTAAGGCGGTCACAGTAATCGCGATATTAAACAATTTCTGTTTAATATGTCCAATGGTCCGACTGATATACCGCATCTTAGAATACATCAAATTATTAAACAACTTGAAGCAACTTTGTGCCTAAAACCGGGACACCGACAAAGAAAGAGAGTAACATTAATGGAGATTGACCTGTCCATTCTGAGGGCTTTTGTTAAAAACCCTAGGACCACCATTAGGCGCGTAGCTCGAGATTTAAATGATATTATTTTAATGTTTATAGTGTTCTTAGAAAACGGCTTTAAAGCTTACACATTTCATGATGTGAGAGAAATTTTTGAGCAAAACTATTTTAATATGCAACTTTTCTGCGAAATTATGATAGACAAAGTCAGCCGTTTTACGGACTGTTTTGCCGACGAGAGTTTATACAAATTTACTTATTTCCCAACTAATATTCTTCATGCTTGTTATGAATAATCAGTTTTCTAAAACTATATTAAAGTTTAATCCACTATTTATTATTTCTACAAAAAAATTTACCTTTTATAACATATTGATATGTCAAATAAAAAACTAACAAGATGAGTGTAGGTATGTTAAATTGGCATAAAACTAGATATCTGACGAAGGACAAAAGTAATTGGAGCGAGAATCAGTGCAAAAGACCTCAACTCCAAGAAATATACTTCACACTAAAAATACTGAATAAGGATAAAATGAAATTATTAAGGCAGTAACTCTTAGTAGCTTGTTTTAAGTGTCGCATAGAATATTTTCATTATATCTATATGACCAACTTTATATTCTATTTTTATATTGACCCACAAAATAAAGATAGAATTAGCTTAAGATACGACAAAAAATTGCAGCCCTTCAAAATAATTTTCTCAAGCTACTGGTTAAGTTAGGTAACCGGTATGATTTAAAGATATTTCACTTTGTCAGGTCCTTTCCTACTTCCACTCCTGATTCGCTAGTTCATATACCCAGCTTCCTCCTCAGAAAAATCTGGTAGTTCAATTCCTTTTCTAAACTAGAAATTCCATCTGGTCTCCTTTTCCGACCGATATTGTAGTTCTTAAAACATCCATATTAACCACAGTTAGTCTCAAGAAGATAATTTCCTTTCATTTTTCAAGTTTTTTCGTGTAATTTTTGGATTGGTATCCGGTATCCAATATTTCACTTTTCAGTGCAATTTGGCTTCTTTCTTTTGGATTAATTATCTATAAACACTGTATTAATATTTCTTATAAGATTTATTTAGTATTCTATATAAATACAGGTTAAACATATAATACCAGCGAGGAACATAAAAACTGAAATAAATACTAACGCCATGTTTTGACGGTATTCACCGATTACACACTTTGATAGAGTAGATTGTGTTAGCCTTCATTGAAAGTTTGCCTTCGTAAACTCACAATTCCTCAAGTAACCTCGAATGGAATACAATAATTAAATTTAAATTTAAAAGGAGTGAAAAGGAAATCGGCACAAAGACGGTAGTAAGGAAAAAAATAAAAGAAAAACGTTCAGACCGTACCATCCAATACGTTGATACTTAAAAAAAGTTCTAATCAAGAAGCACGTAACAAAAACACGGAGTGTTATTAAGAAAATGTTTTATTCTCATCACGATTTTCACAGTTCCTAGTTTTATTAGCTTCTAATCCTGTATCACGAAATTTTTCAAGTAACACATTCGAGTGATGAAGTTACTTGTTTTCTTGTAACTTATTAAATAAACTTTCTGTTTGTCTCCAGTCTCCAAAATAGAAAAATATTATAAACCTGCTATGTAATAGAATATATACGATTTTAACTTTAACTTAAAAGTCTTAAAAACACATAAAAACGAAAGAAAGAAATTTTTACTAGCCACTCGTAATTGCGCTCGTAATAAACAAAACGTGATTGACATTTGATGTTATTCACTACCAATACTACAGCGCATTTGAAATTATCTCACGATATTTGCATCTCTCTTTATATGGTAATTAAACAAAGACAAAATTTCTAAATACGAGTAGGTTACCCTAAACAAATAAAGCAGGTACTGATATTTTTAGCAATGTTGCCTCATTTAGTTACAAGAAATACTTGTTTAACATATATATATATACATATATATATATATATATATATATATATATATATATATATATATATATGTATATATATGTATATATATATATATATATATATATATATATATAAATATATATATATATATATATATAAAAGGAAGATAAAACTGGTGAATATTGGGATATTGCAGCAAGCAAAACGGAAAAAAAGTGTACTCTTAACGGAAAATTTTCAAGCTTTCGAGGATGATCGTCCTCATCATCAGGAATACTGAAATGGAAAAAACAGCATTAAGATACTGTAGTTAACAAACAAGATACAATAGGAACGAAATCACAACAGGTGTGAACTTACCTCAGAGTTGAGGTTAGATTCCATTATGTTATATAAAATTAAACTACGGATATTTAAAATATGAACCAGTTAACTAAACAATGGTTTAAAATAGCACAATCACATTAAAATGACCAAAAAAGCCAACATCTAACACCATTTTGCATAAATAACGAACACGAGTGCTTTTTTGTTGGAAGCCGGCCAGGAAATGATATCGTTTTCTCTCTAAGTGGAGGGATTAGCTGACAGTCAATGATGCCAGCCAATAGTTGAATAGATTAATATGAACTCGAGTACCCATTAGAGAATGGCCACCGATGTGATAGTTAATATATGAGATGGCACTCTTCTTTTACATTGATTTTCAGGTCACCAAAGCCAGTACAACGGGTGCTGTGGTACTTGAAATACTAAATTTTTGTCATTTTTGGAGAAATTTCAGTTTTTTAGCACGATACAGCCTCCGGAGTGTATACAAATGAAAAATTTTATGATTGGATATTCATCAGGGCATCTCACAGATGAAATCTATTGATTTTCAGCTCACAAAAGCTGGTACAATGGGTGCTGTGGTACTTGAAGTACTAAATTGTTGTGATTTTTGGAGAATTTTTAGTTTGTTAGCACGATACAGCCTTCGGAGTGTATGCATGTGACAAATTTTATGATTGGACATTGTTCAGGGCATCTCACAGATGACTATTGATTTCCAGCTCACTAAAACCAGTACAACGTGAGCTGTGGTACTTGAAGTACTAAATTTTTGTAATTTTTAGGAAAAAATTAGTTTATTTGCATGATACAGCCTCTGGAGTGTCTACAAAAGCCAATTTTATGATTGGATATTGTTCAGGACGTCATATAGATGAACCTCATTGATTTTCAGATCACTGTAGCTAGTAAAACGGGTGCTATGGCACTGGAAGTGCCACATTTTTGAAAATTTTTGGAGAAATATCGAGTTATTAGCAGGATACAGCCTCCGAAGTGTATACAAGTGACAATTTTATGATGGGCTATTGATCAGGGCGTATGGGGGTGGGCCCAATAAATTCTCCCAGGGTAAATCCTGCCTGTCGTAAGAGGCGACTAAAAGGGTAGATTTCCACGGGGAGATCCCCAAGGGTATAATGACCCCTTAATCTAAACCGTAATGCCACCCGTGGTAATAGCTGCAGGGCACCTGGGGTAAGCAGGTGTCGCTAACGAAGCCTCTGAAGTACCTTCCGACCCTCCAGAGTATTAATATGCAACATCATCATCAACACTGGATAGAAATCGGAACGAGGAAACTCAACCCAACCTACTCTATGCTACTAAAGAGACAGCCCAATCAATCGCAACGAAAACAAAGCAAATATGGACTGTCGAGCAGTACAAGGATCTGATGTTGTCCTATTGCTATGTCATCGAGACCAACGTGAAACCACCCAAGACAAAAAGCTCTTACACAATATGGCGCCAACGCAACCCAAATATTTACCCACACATGGACCCTAACAAACTCAACAAACAAAGAAGGAATATTGGGTTAAAAAGATGGCTAGCGAACACCGAATTAGCCGACATCTAGAATCAAATTATAAGGCACATCCAACAACAAAGTCAATCTAAATCAGGCCAAGATAATGCTACTGAGAATGGCATTCAGCATGCAGTTCCTCCAAAAATTTTGGACAACACAGATTTGCAAAAAGGCATCCTCGAAGACATAGCAGAAGAAGAATCAGCACTAGGAGTTGGAAACAAAATCTACTGACAGTGAACAAGAAGTCCAAGAAATGGTAGCAAAAATTTGCCAAAAATTAATTGAGGTAGAGGGCATCCCAATTAACAACAGAAAACGACTTAAGCGTGTAAAACAAAACAATAGTTTTAAACAGAACATTAAACCTGTCAACAGGGCTCTTGCGAACTTCACAACACTAAACCCCTTAAACATAACGGAAATTAACAATCTGGCGTATACAGCAGCATCTATTATTGCCGGCGAGGTAACAGAAAAACCAAGATGCGAAAAAAAGGACCTCAGTGGAAGAGATAAAACTCATAACTGGAGAGCTCTAGGTCTAGACAAACTGCAAAACTTGTGGATTAAGAGCTTCCGTTTACTACATCCTGAACTTACCAGAGCTATAAATGACCTACTGCAAGAACCACAAATTACTCCCAAATGGATTACCACTGGTTCTACATTATTCTTATACAAATGTAGAGATTCTAGGAACCCGAAAAATTACCGGCCAATCACATGTTTACCAACAATGTATAAGTTACTCGCTGCAGCCCTATCTGAAAAACTTTACGACCGTATGGTTACAAAACAAAATCCTTTCAGAAGAACAAAAAGGATCTCGGAGGGGAACCAGACGATGCAAAGATCAGCTACTTATCAGTAAGATGGTAATGGAAGATACCAAGAAACGAAAAAAAAAAACTACGCATGGCTTGGATTGATTATAAAAAATCTTTCGACAGCGTCCCACAATCATGGATTCTCCAAGCGCTTAGAATATAATACATCAAGTAAGCCCTACAATTAATAATCAACTTTATCTTCACATCTATGAATGGGTGGAATACAGAAATGCAGCTTTCCCATCAAAACGGCAACATCAAAACGGACAAAATCCAAATAAAACGGGGAATTTTCCAGGCTAACTCACTGTCACCTTTGCTGTTATGCATTGCACTTATTTCATTAGTGAATATGATCACAAAACAGGAAATAGGTTACACCATAGACAACAACAATCTGTAAGTTATCTACTTTACATGGACGATTTCAAGATCTACGGCAAAAATGAGGAGGAGCTAAGACAAGCGACGCATATATTATAGACATTGAGTGACAACATCCAAATGGAGTTCGGCCTGGATTAGTGTGCTTCCGTAGTTTTCAAAAGTGGAAGAAGAACCAACTGTCAAAATATTCTTCTGGATGAAAACCAGTCTATCAAAGACCTTGAACAAGAGCAGGCTTATAAATACCTAAGAGGCAACGGGACCCAACACGATGTTATGAAGGAGAAGATTATTCAAGAGTGTTACCGACGTGCCCCATGAGTACTTAGGAGCAGATCAGTGCCATTAATAGCTTAGCAGTACCTGTGCCCTCCTACAGTTTTGGACTTATAAACTGGACAACAATAGAAATTGAGAATATGGATAGAAAAACCAGAAAACTGCTAACAATGCATGGCATGCATCACCCTAAAGCTGATGCCGATCTCTTATACATCAAAAGGCGTAATGGAGTTCGTGGAATGATTGAGCTCGAATCTGCATTTAACACCGCCATCGTTGGCCTGTGACGTAGGATGATTGGAATTATATGGAATAGTTACATCAGTATGTGTTGGTTTTCTGTAAATTGAATAAATTGGTGATATAGCCCCATATTACCAATGTTGGCAAACATTTTTATGGACAGTTTAGGAAGAAAAATCTTTGAAAGTAATATTTCAAATAATGTCTTATTTTGGTATAGATATGTAGATGACATATTAGCTTGTTTTATAGGCAGTGAACCGCAAATAGATGTATTTTTTAACCATAATAATAATTTACACCCAAAAATTAAATTTACATTAGAAGTTGAAGAAAATAAGTGAATCAATTTTCTTGATTTAAGAATTAAAAGAGTTAATAATGTAATTGATTATTCAATTTATATAAAACCAACACACACTGATGTAACTATTCCATATAATTCGAATCATTCCATGTCACATAAATTACCAGCATATAATTCAATAATACATAGAGCTTTTTCAGTTCCTATGAACAAATGTCATTTTTATAGAGAAATTAATACAATTGAACAAATAGCAGCATCCCACGGTTATCCATTACATATGATAAATAAACATAAAAAAGAGGAAAAGGGGCATTACAACTAATATTTACTAAACAAACTAAAGAAATAAAAAGGTATAAAACAATCACATATGCAGGAAATATTTCTAATAATATTTGAAAGATAATATCTTTAGCAACGAATACAACAATTTCTTTTAAAACAGAAAGTAACGTAAGTACAAAATTGTTAAATGTAAAAACAAAAATATCCCCATTAAAGAAGTCTGGTATATATAAACTTAAATGTCCAGAATATAATGCTGTCTATTTGTGTCAAACCCTTAGAAATTTTGAAATCAGGTGCAGTGAACATTTACGAGCATATAGATTAAAACAATCAGATAAATCCCACTACGCAAAACATCTAAAGAATTACATGATTGTTCACACGTATTTTTGCGAAACGTTTGTAGAAAAGGGCTAGAACGTCCTTACTCCGGCCCATACAAAGTAGTCCGTGGGGTATCTGATCGTGTATTTGAAATTGAGGTGGAAGTAAAAGCGGTTACTGTAGAATTATTAAAACCAGCGTTATCTGTACCTGACGACGTCGAAAGTAATGATACCTACACACTAACCAATCAGCCGGCGGTAAAAACGTATTCGCGCAAAAATAAAAAGGTCACTTTTGCACCCAACACAAAATAGAAATATTTCCTCAATGGTTACTATAATGCCATGCTCATTTGTTTTGTTTATTGGTATTGTAAAAAGTTGTCTACATAATTAAGAACAATATGTTTATTTTTCGGTTCTATGTGTTGTTAGTTTTGTACCTATTTTTAACGTTACCACAATTGTACAATGTAACCTAGTTATAAATCATTCCAAATGCAAATTTTATATATATATATATATATATATATATATATATATATATATATATATTCAACTATGTATCTCTTGTATCGCTAGCACTACGGGGGAGTGTGTGGGGATATTATATACCTATCCTTTTTTGTCAACCTCTCTCTCTTAAGGTTCTCTGATCGAAGTAGTGTAGGTGTGAAATAAGACAATGATACACATATGTAGAACACCCTTTTAATAATTTTTGTAGTAAGGAAATAAATGATAGAACAAGTCATCCATAGTGTTTGTGTTATAAAACCGGAGTGGCAATTTCCTGGACCCTACAATCTCAATTGAAGCGCGCGATCTGTCGACGCATACGTGAATAAGAAACAAAACATAACCTATCTCGAGATGGGTCGGCCCTGATCGAAAACTACACAACGTGTTTTTAAAATCAGCTCCGAGGAATTCGTACATTACAGTGAAATATCATAAATAATTTAAATAAAAACAGTATACAAGTGATCATAACTACATAGTGAATGACACGGACTAACAAAGTAAGCCTAAATGTGCTTTTTTATTAAGAAATTGTGTTATATTTCAACATAAACACATTCATTCAATAACAATTAAAACCGGTATCGTACCATTTACCAGCCTTATCAGTTGGGTCCGATGCGGGACAGAGCCGTATTCAGGCAGAACGAACCTTAGCGGAACATGGAAACCGACAATATTATAACCAGCGACAACATCAATAATCAGTCACCTTTATCTCAACATGTACCTTCAGCTCAACACTCAATTCCAACTCAACATTCAACGATACCAAAACAACAAGTCTTACCTCAACCTCCACCTTCATCTCAACCTTCGTACTCCAAAGTAGCTAGCCAACCTCAACAACCTACCATACCCACTTTCCCATCCAAACTTCAAGCCATCGTTTTCAGTTCTCTAAACAATATTAAATTAGAAGAATATCTCCTGGCTATTGGCTCCACGATAAGTCCGAAAAACATATTATTCACATCTAGAATCTCAAACAATCGGATATGTATTTACCTCTCAAGTAAGGAAATCGTAGATGATTTTATCATTAAACATGATGGGCGCATAAAGATCAATAACGAAGTGATACAAGCACGCAGACTTATCACACCAAACGAAAGGCTACTTTTATCCAATGTATGTCCCACCATTCCACACGACGTACTACAGAGGGAACTTCAACAACTCGGCTTCAAGCTGTCTTCTGCAATTTCCTTTTTAAGAATAGGCACCACCAACCCCGACTATAAACACATATTCAGTTTCAGGAGGCAAGTATACATTGTACCTCCCACAATTCCAATACCAGACTCAGTTTTGATAACTTATGATGACACCACATACCGTATTTTTCTCGCTGTAGATAATTTGTGTTATCATTGCAAACAACATGGTCACTTATCTAGCACTTGCACTTCAAAGTTGCCTCCCCAACCAACAGATGATACTTCTTCACCAAACTCAACAACTACAACCAGTCAATCCACTCTAAACTCAGTAAACGAGCAAAGCGCTGAGCCACTAACAGATATATCTTCAATTTCAACCACCATGCCCATCGAAGCAAATATAACAACAGCTACCACAGATTCGAATATCACTCACCTTGCTGAAACACATAGCATCAAAAGATCCCTAGAAATAATATCAAATTCTCCACAAACATCGACGGCTACTGACATCGAAAACCCAAAAAATAAAGCAGCTTCGAAAAGAAATATTACCGAAATCATAACACCTCCTTCCGATACCACAACATCTTACACAAGCTTCAGTAAACCAGATGCAAAACTCAAAAAAGCGAAATCCACTTCTAAATCAACTATCATACTGGAAAATCAAATGGCACCTATCAAAGAATTATTCGACAATGAAACTCAAATAATATCTTTCGAACAAACAATCGACTTTTTTGAGAACGTACAAGGATCAGTGGACCCTCTCAGTACAGCAAAAGATTATAGCTCTGATATACTAGAACTATTACAACTCTTAACCAAAATACATTCATATACCTCTGACCGCCAAATAAAGACCAAATGCACTAAAACAAAAAAGAGAATTATGAAACAACTGAAGCTTTTAAAATCAGGTGAAGATGCCGAATCTGACGTTTCCCTTGCCACATCTCAGGAATCCCTAACAGAACTTGCATAATATTATCTTCAATTTATTGCAATGGAACATAAATGGGTTTTACACCCATTATGAAATGCTCAAAATACTTATACACGAAACTTCACCATCAATTATTTGTCTTCAAGAAACTAATTTCAAAGGACAACACAATCACAACTTCAACAATTATTCCTGTTTTTACAGAAACAGAAACAACGCGGGAAAAGCAAGCGGAGGCGTAGCCATCTATGTAAATACTTCATACGAAGCACACAATATAACACTTAATACAAACTTAGAAGCAATTTCTATCAAAATTCCTCAAACAATTAATATCTGCAACATATATATCCCTCCTGATCAAGTAATTACCTCACAAGACATCACTAACATTTTGTCACAAGTTCCATCACCTCTAATTTTACTGGGTGATTTTAATAGCCACAATCCTATATGGGGATCAACAGGTTTTAACGCAAAAGGCAGAACAATCGGAAACATCCTAGATGCACATAATCTAAATATTTTAAATGACGGTAGGCCTACAAGAGTTAATGTTCACACAAGCACGAAATCAGCAATCGATTTATCAATATGCCATCTAACTATCTCACCTCTAATTTCCTGGGACACTATACCATATTTATATGGAAGCGACCATTATCCAATCAAAATCACGATTTCCGATCAAAACTCCGTCACTACATACCCTACTGTTTCAAAATGGAAAATAAAACATGCTGATTGGCCAAATTTCAGTAATTACATTGAAGAAAACGTCGCTCTACTTCCCGTCAATCTAGAAAACGATAACATCGACAACATTTTGAACTCATTCACAAAAATTATCACCGATGCAGCAGAAAAATTTATAGGAAAAACAAAAGCACTAAAAAAACATACACCATTGCCGTGGTGGAATACTGAATGCGATAAAGCTATTAAACAATACAAAGCGTCATTTAATAAATTAAAACGAAATAAATCACTGGGGAACCTAGTAGACTATAAGAGAAGAAGAGCCCAAGCAAGATACATTACAAAGAATGCTAGAAAAAACTCCTGGAAAGCGTTCGCATCCAACATAAACAGCTCTACACCTTTAAGTACCGTGTGGCAAAATCTAAGAAAAATATTAGGAAAAAACAAATTTACAAAAATTCCTTTTATAGCTCACAACAATAGCACAGTCTCAAATAACGAAGACATGACCGAATTATTTGCAACACATTTTGAGCACAACTCCAGCAACTCAAAGTTCACAAGAATTTCTGGAATTCAAAACTACTAAAGAAGCCGAATTCTTAGATTACGATGACCATGACAACAACATACTTAATATCCCGTTAACTATAGACGAACTCAATTTTTCCTTAGACACAACCAAAAATTCTGCCCCAGGACCTGATAATATTCCATTAATCTTTCTCCAAAAACTCCCTCATATTGCCAAGTCATACCTTCTCCAAATATTCAACCTAATCTGGACAAAAAATATTTTCCCATCCACGTGGTCACAGGCAATCGTCATACCCATACCAAAGGCAAACTACCCAAGAACTAAGTTAACTTCATACCGACCAATATCTCTTACCAACGCACTAAGCAAAATAATGGAAAAAATCATAAACAAAAGACTATTGTGGACATTAGAAGACAGAAACCTTTTAATACAAGAACAAAGCGGTTTCCGTCAAAACAGGTCAACATTAGACAATCTCATTGATTTGGAATCCGAAATCCACGAATCTTTCGCGAATAAACAAGATTGCCTTGCAGTTTTCATGGATATCACAAAAGCCTTCGATACAGCGTGGCGTCATGGCATTATCAAAACTCTTCATTCATGGGGCATCAAAGGAAACATCCTAAAATTCATACAAAATTTTCTTAATAATCGTTTCTTTCGTGTTCGTACCTATAACACAACTTCAACTCTAAAACAACAAACTAACGGGACTCCCCAAGGATCAGTCATTAGTTCAACACTTTTCCTGATCGCGGTCAACGACATATTAAACCATCATTCCAAACTAGTCAAAGGCAGGTTATATGCTGACGATTTGGTAATATTCTCCAAAGGTAAGAACATCGACTCAATTCAGAAACACATCCAAGAAACATTAAACCAACTTCAAAACTGGTCTAAACTCACGGGACTGCAATTTTCAACAGAAAAGACCAAATGCATATTATTTTCTAGAAAACACAATCCATCAGATTTCTTGGAATGATTGTTGACAAAAAACTCAGCTGGAAGAAACACATACTACATATTAAAAAATCATGCCAAAACGGTATAAACCTTATGAAAACACTCTCAAGCAAATCCTGGGGATCTGACTATACCTGTCTAATGCACATATATAAAACACTCATTCGCTCAAAGATAGACTACGGCTCTATAGTATACGCAACAGCTAAAAAAACTACTCTTAACCAACTCGAAACCATTCAAAACACAGCACTAAGAAAAGCAACAGGAGAATTCTGTTCAAGTCCAATAAAAAGCCTACAGTGCGAAACCGGGGAACCTTCTCTACAACTCCGGAGAAAATACCTTGCCGCTTCATACGCACTATCCATCAGCACAAACCAGCAAAATCCAGTCTACATTAACATACTGACCAAGCACTACAAAACTTTACATTCGGCAAATATCAAAACAGACCCACCATTCTATGCAAGAGCTAGTGAAATTCTCACAGAACTCCAAATCAAACGTCCCCGCTTCCTTTCCAACAAAATTAAAACTCCCCCTCCATGGTCGATCAATATCCCTCCCAGCGACACTTCACTGTGCAAATTTAACAAATTAGAAACCCCCCATACCCTAATTAGGAAAACATTTGCCTCCATACTTGACAAATATCCACAATTTCACCTCGCATATACAGACGCATCCAAAACCTCTGATGGCGTAGGCGCGGCAGTGATCATGCAAAACAGTACACTACAATTCAAGTTACCCGAAATAAGCAGCGTCTGCACTGGAGAACTATACGCCATTCTTCAAGCACTTACTCTCATAAAAACAAAAAATACTTCAAGATCCCTCATAATAACAGACTCTCTTAACTCAATCCATATTATCAATCAACTTTATCCCACACATCCAATAGCCCTCCAAATTAAAGTCGAATTATCGCAGTTGCAACATTCCAATAACTTTGTGGAAATACTTTGGGTTCCTTCTCATACTGGCCTTCAAGGAAACGAAGAAGCCGACCGCAAATCACGACAAGCAGCAATTAGTGAAACCGTGAGTGAAGTGCAAACGGTAGTGTATAACGACATAAAACCGCTACTTAAATCAAAAGTGCTAAAATTGATGCAAATCGAATGGCAATCGTCCCAATCGAAACTACGCGACGTGAAACCGGAAGTGAAACCTCGAGCGCAGCCAATAAACAAAAGATCGCTTCAAGTTAAACTGACTAGGTTACGAATAGGCCACACCAAACTTACTCATAGTTACTTAATTACTAAAAGTGAACCCCCAAAATGTGAATTATGCAAGATCCAGCTTACTGTCAAACATTTAATAACCGATTGCCCAAAATTCCAACAATCAAGACAATATAACAACCTCAGCAACAATTTAGACCAAGTTCTTGGCGAAAACTGTAATACACAGAACCTTTTTAAATATCTAAGTGACATTAACATATTAACTAAACTATAAACAACCTATATTTGTGTCGCTAATTACCCCAGTGGTAGATGCGACTTTTTGTAAATAAAAAAAAAATAAAAAAAATAACCTATCTCGATATCTCTGATAACCACGCTTGATTTTGTTATTTTTAGTTTCAAATAGTCTTTGAGTTAAGATTTGTATTATGGCTAATATTCCAACATTATTAGTTGTTACCTTCCTTCGCCCTCTGTGCATCTTCAAGGGATAGATTTAAACTATACGACAGATTTGTATCAGCATCTAATAATGTTATTGTATGCATAATTTTTAACAAAAGAAAAATAGATCATATGTGTTTATATGTCAATGGTAAAAACCGTAGATAACCTTGGTTAAAACTACAAATAACCCAAGCAAATCAAATATTTCTTCATCCCCTCCACTGTATTTCCGACTCAAGTCCAACTGATACCCCCTTACAACACATTCAGCATCGGTAAAGGGGAAGGAAAAATCTCAGCTCACTTAGAAGTGAGTAATACAAAAAGAACGCTCACATTACTGATGTGAGCTGAGATTATCTGAGATCTCAGTCGAAAACAACGCACCTAAAATGTGTTTGTTTTTTGAGACAAAGTCCACTTACTGATACGTTCTTTCCGAGATAAGACAGTGTTAATAGTTTGTGAATCTTTGTTTTTGTATTTTGTGAATTGCTTTTTTTATAAATAGAGTCAGTGTTAGAGATGCATCATGAGTGCGTCAAAAAAAATATATGATTTTTCAAAATCTGAAGACATTGAAGAATTAAATCGTTTAGCTTTGGATGAAATAGATCAATTTAAGTGTGCAATCATTGAAGGATATATTAGTGACTCCGACGAATTTGGGTCGAATGACCACGTCGAAACGAGATCGATTGATTCTGAGTCTGATCATGAAGTCAGTGACGAAGAAGTTGCAGCGGAAAGTGCAGAAGAAGCTAATTATTTTCTCGGTATGTAAAAAAAATATTATCTAATCGTTTCCATAATTATAGTTATTGTAGGTAAAGATGGAACCCGTTGGAGTAAAATTCCTCCTAGGCAAATGCGAATGCGGCCTCACAACATTTTGGTTAGATTATCGGGTGTTGTAGGTCAGACAGCGTTACATGTTGATAAAGGAATTGATTGCTGGAATCTCTTTTTTAGTGATCACATTTCAAATTTGATAGTATTGTATACAAACCAATATATTAACATTATAAAAGAAATCAAAGAGAATGCAATTGCCTTCCTACTGATATAGTCGAAATAAAAGCATTTTGGGTCTGTTATACTTGGGAGGTGTTTTTCGTGTTGGCCATCAATACTTGAAGGATTTTTGGGCGACTGGCCTAGGAATAAATGTTTTTAGATTGTCAATGTCAGAAAAACAATTTAGATTGCTTCTGAGATGTGTGCGATTTGATGATCGGGACACAAGAGAAGAACGACGGGCTTTTGACAAATTAGCGGCAGTTAGAGAACTCTTTTCTTGTTTTATTGAAGAATGTAAGAAACACTACCATCTTGGACAATATGTCACAATAGACGAAATGTTGCCTGCTTATCGCGGAAGATGTGCGTTTAGGCAATATATTGCTTAAGCGATGCAAAACTATTTTATGTTTCCAACATGGAAATTGATTGTGATCAGCAACCGGAAGCACCGTTTAGAGTAAGAAATTATTCCAAAGATGTAGTCATGAGATTAGCAGAAAAAATTTTTCAATCTGGACGTAACATCACAGCGGACAATTGGTTTTACGAGTTTAGAATTAGTCTGACAACTAGAAACTAAGAAGCTATCTTATGTAGGAATCATTCGAAAAAATAAAATAGAACTTCCACCTGCTTTTATACAGCCCGCAAAAGACAACAATTTGACACTATTTTTAGGTATTCATAAAATGAAACGCTAGTTTCGTACGTTCTGAACGAAATATCGGATGACAATGCGAAACAACCAGAAATAATAAATTTCTACAATGCAACAAAATCTGGTGTAGATGTTGCAGACAAATTATGCGCTACCAAAAGATGGCCTATGGTGATTTTTTATCACCTTCTCAATGTGGCTGGAATTAATTCTAGGGTAATCTTTCTTGCCCAGAAGAATGAATATTGCACAAGACGAGATTTTTTGAAAAGCTTACCACTAGCTTCACCCGATGAACAATTGAGGAGATGAGCTCAAGTGACAAATTTGCCGAG
Source organism: Galeruca laticollis (assembly GCA_963921935.1). NCBI lineage: Eukaryota > Metazoa > Arthropoda > Insecta > Coleoptera > Chrysomelidae > Galeruca > Galeruca laticollis. The sequence goes on from OY998180.1 coordinate 152,389,824, forward strand.
AGACATTCAGAGTCTGTTGGTAGGCTACAAGACACATGCTTCAAAAAACCTGCCGAACTTACAGAAGCGCAACCTGAAGCCAGCACTTCGTCAAAAAAAGGAATAGATGCCAACAGTGTTATAGCGAAAATAAAAAAACTTCACCTTCTCCACATTGTTGTGTAAAATTTGGAACAAATTTATGTAGCAAACTGCATGTTAAAATTATATGTAGTAATTGCTGAAATATTGATGAAGAAAATATTGAATATTCAGAATAAATTTTTATAATAAAGTATATGAGACTTTGTAGTTCATGAGGGCATTTTAAAAAATATAATAAATGATTTTATTATTACCACATGGTTTCTGATTTTCAAAAACAGTTAAAAAATAAGGTAAGTGGTAAGATTTTTGTTAGAATATTGAGCGTACAACTATCAAAATATTTATTACTTTGCTAAAACTTGAATTATAATAAACAAAAAATCACAAATGGAAACGTTTTTAATTTTCTGCAAATTTCATCATAAAACGTAAAAAAATTAATAAAGTAATACGTCAAGCGAATAATTAAATGTTACAGATTCATTTTAAAATACATAATCTTAAAAATTTACGATATCTTGGGAAAAACACACATTTTTTTCAGATGTATCAATCTGATACACACTCGACTATTTGTGTCACATATATCCACGCGACTAACGGAGGGTTAATAAATAATTAAAGTAATGCAATTTAAATCTCAAAATTTGTTGATCACCGGAAAAAACCATGTCGTTTATCCAACTTTTTCTATTTTCAAGTAATACTTACAAAGAAACATTCTTCCAAATAATTCTTAATTTATTGACTGCAATTTGTTCAGATGAAATTTTTATATATACATAGTTATTTTCCAACTAATTTTCTTAAAAATAATTTGGCAAGACTTGACCCAATTTTCAGGGAGTTTAAGAAAAAATGCTATTCAGAGCCCCCTTATACCGAAAATTATTTATACATCTCCTATCTGTTTAAATCACCGCTTTTCTTTCACATATTATTATTTGTAAATAATGATAGTATTGCATATTTCGATTTTCTATCGGCGCGGTCTTCCACTTGCAATGATGGTCTCGATGCCGATGTATTCGGTTCGAGATTCCAGACAGACGAAACTTAGTTACCGGTTGATTTTCCATTCATCGGTGAAATATCGCGGTTACCGATATAGTGCCCAACACTAGCGAAATATTCAACATTCATCCATGATGGAAATGCATGGAAAATTATCATTGATGCTGCAAATGTATGCATAATTTGCCCGTAGATGGTATAATTTTTGAGTAATTAAAAAAAATAGAATTACAGGGCGAGGTAAACGAAGAACTTTTGTGTATGCAATCAAGCGCATCATAACAGAGAGGGAGAGAGACACGAATAGGGAGAGGGCAGAGTGGAGACGTGACATAGCAGTCACTCTTGATAATTATTCACTCAATATATCACTGTCACTAACGCTATCGTCATTTGTTCTAATTATTATTGGTGCTATATTATTTACTATATTGATATAGAATGTTTCTACTTTTTTAACATGTGTAGCAGAATTTGCCTAATTTTGTGAAGGGATGTTAAAAACTGCCGTTTCTATTAGCTTAAGTACACTGGAGTTAAAAGTGGGGCAAATATAGTTACGACGAATAGCAAATTTCAGATTATTTTATTGTTATTACTTTAATAATGAAATTACGTCTTCCGGATTTGCAGTTTAATACATTCTTAAGTACGGACCTATTCTAACCTGCAATTGTTCATTCAATGTTTGTTTATGGTCACCCTTGGATTAACCCATTTAAAATGCGGTAAGTCACTTTCTTATATCTCTCAACAGACACGTTGGTTGCCAAATTGGAAACATTTTTCAGATTCCTAGTCCCACTAAGATTATCATTTCACTATACTGTTTAGGAAGCGTGAACTTGATTCATCTGACATTCGTTTCGATTACCATGTCATCGTCTTCAGCGCCCCATGTTGATCTACAGATTTTTTTTAAACATCTAGTGGTTTTGTATAACATTAAAAAATAATTGAGGAAGCAATCACGACAATAAAATGTACAGGCGTGGATAAAGAAGTTTTAAGGAGAATAAAGACGCAAACCTTCCACGTTTGCCAAATAGGTAGTTTCACTTTGATTTGCAATTTTTAACCACTACTGTTGGATCCCAACTAACGTGGCTAGAAATCATGTAATATTTAGAGATATGAGAATTTGCAGTAGTAAGTAATTGCCAGTATTTATCGTAGTTTTATCAAGTTGAATTGAGTAAATCATCTATTTTCTTAGTGTAGGATCTCGTAACGATTCAAGATAGTTTCTAACAGAATTAGTGATATAGGAATTAGGGAATTGGCTTTTTGCGACTGGAAGTGGTATTTTGGCAGTTCTGAGAAATCACGAAAAATATTTTAAAAGCTCCATAAAACTAACGAGGAGCTTTGAACCAGCAACACGGACGCGGCGCAAAAACATCGATTTTACTAGCAAACTCTACATCCAACAGTGTGGTAGTCGCGGTTCAAGTTATGTGATTCACAAGTCGCGCTGCTCGGTGTTCGTCAGTCACACAATGACCGTATCGCAGTGAAGATCATGAAAAGTGTAGTTGGTAGAAACAGCGGTCACGTCATGTCGCTAAATCTTCCACAAGAAAACTCCAACGGAAAAGAAGTCGGCACATCAACTTCGCCGAGAAGAGCAGTTAGTCCACTTTTGGAAGTTCGAAGACCGCATTGCACTCTAAATTGTGATTACTGCAATGCAATACTTGGCGACAGATTTAAACATGTTCTATCAAATCAAACATCAAGTAAATATACTCAAATTTTAATTTAGAGTATTGTTTTATAAACTTGCATGCTCGTATAATTTTATTTTTGGATAAACTTCTTTGAAAGTTTTATGAAGTTGTTTGCGGTACATGCGTGGTAAAAATTGGTGAAGCACATGTTCAGAAATAATTTCACTTTTATTATCTGATGGACATTTGCTGTTCACAGAAACACGCGGTCAATTTGATGAAGATTTAATTATAGGTTCTCATTCACATTGATTGAATTTCAGTTAATTTTTAATGATGGATAGAATGGTTGATAGAAAAGTTTTACTAAGTAACGTTATTGTAACTTGTTTCTAGGTGATATTTTTCCTTCAGAAACTTGATATTGACTTTGATAAAGTTGTATGTGGAATGCTGGGGTAAATAAAAGTTTAGAGAAAGTTTTTTAGTCGCGAGGATAAAGAAAGTTTTAATACGATTATTTCCTTACGTTTATGAATTTTAGGTCTCACACGACCAATTTTTTGTGTTGAAGATTTCAGAAATTTTCTGGTAAAAATGTTGAAAAGTTGTCCAATTTGATCCATAAATGGTGATGGGGATTTAATATTAAAACTATTGTGGTTTGAAACTATTTCAATTTCATCTCATCAGTCAGTTAAGGAGGGAACGTTTAGTATGAATTAAAAGCCTTCCCGGCTCGTAAATATGACAAGAAATTAAAGTTACATAAAATACTTAAGCGTGGGTTATCTAGAGAAAGGTACCTTTCTTGTGATATTTAAAGTTAAAGTTTGCGGCAAAAATTGTGCCAATGATCTAAAAGTCTTCTCAGGAGCTCTACAAATTTGGTAATATATACACTCGCATATAATTCCTTTAATTCAAAAGTGCTTAACGTTAACCTTTAATTTTTTCAATGAAATTTATTATCAATATTGATTTATCGAAACAATTATCCATTTTTTAGAATTTTCAATAACTTGTATTATATTGTGGAATTAACTAGAGACCTTGAGTTTCATTTAAAAACACTTTAATTTTTTGTTTTTATCCTCAAGCTTGTGATATTATTCTCATATAATCTGTTCTTAATACCCCTTTTACTTTTCCGCCCTACGCTTTAAGATGCGAGGAAAGCATTGATTTACCCCAAAAAAATGGAATTTTTGTTTTGAGTTATTTTTTGGTTGTTCAGCGAGAGAAACACGAACACCGGATTTAGAGAAGAAAAATAAATGGTTTTAAAGATTAAAACTAACTTTTCCGCACTACGGGGGCTGTATCGAGCTAACATACCAAAATTTCTCCAAAACTAAGCAAACATGTGTGATAAATCTGGATTTATATGACCCGTTGCACTGGCTCTGGTGAGCTGAAAATAAATAGGGTTCATCTGTGAGATGTCGTGAACAATACCCAATCATAAAATAGGTGACTTTATGTACTCTGGAGGCTGTATCATGCTAATAAGAAAAGGTAAAAAAAGTGGCCAACGACGACGACGACATACACACAAAATTATTTTCTCTAAAAACCCGTTTTTCGTGTTTTTCTCACCGAAAAACGTAAAAATAACTAAAGAAAAATTCAAAAATTGAATAGATGAGTCTTTTACTTGATTAAGATCTATACTGAACGATAAAATAAAACAATTTAATTTGTTTAAAACTTCATTATATTTGAACCAATGCTCAATTTAAACTTGTGACGCGTATCACTAACACAATAGCTTCATCAAACGAGTGAAGGTATAATGAATTTTTTTTAAATTTATGCAGGGCATAAATTCGGGATTCTACGAATATTAACAACAGTATTGAACAAGTGTACCTGGAAATTCATTCACTACAATCATTCCTAAACTATCTTCTAGGTATATAGATTTAATAAGGGAGAATGGTTGATATCTATAGTATTTGGTCGTTAAGACGGTTACCTGAATATTTATCTCAAGAGCTTCTAAAAATTTAATTTAAAGGATTTAGGTTCTAGATGTAAAATTTCAAAATTTGAGGCGAAAGTGAATTGGTTTTCTTATAAGTGATTTGAATAGTTAGAATCTAGTTTTCTGTTGTCATTTAAATCTTCAAAATTAAAGAAATCAGGAGTTTATAAATTAAAATGTGGTAATGACAACTGTGATAAAATTAATATTGGTCGAACTTTTGGAAATATCAAAAGTAGAATTTCAGTACACAAACGTAGTTATGACAACAAAAAATTCTTACTATTGAATTCATTTATTAGAAAACCAACACACTTTCGAGCCAAATTTTGAAAATTTACATGTAGAAACTAAATCCTTCAATTAAATATTTTAGACACTCTTGAGATATATAAAAACAGATTTTCAAGTAAACTTCTTAACGACCAAATAGATATAACCATTCTCCCTTATTAAACCTATCAACCTATGAGATAGTTTAGGAATTATTGTAATGAATGAATTTCCAGGTAAACTTGTTCAATACCGTTGTTAACTCAGACAGCACACAATATCCATTAGACATCCACAAGATATCCTTTATGGATATCCTGTATATCCACTGAATATAGATGGATAGCCTATAGACATACAATGGATATCCATATGTCCACCTATATCTAGGATATATGTGTTATCTGATGGATGTCTTTGGAGATATCTACTGGATATCTCGTTAATATCCCATGGATATCCTATGTTCATATTTTGTATATCCCATGGATATTAATAGGATATTTTATATTCACATTTAGTATATCCTTCCTCCTCAAATATGAAAATCGGAGAATATATGACTAGTACCTACTGGTGGAAATACAAGGTGGTCCAACGAAAACAATACAAACCAAAATTTTCTTATGTCTACAGACCTGGAATTAAATCAACACAAAATAGTTTAGCCAGTCAACCAGTACAAAATATTATAGATACATTGGGTGGATAGTCCAGTATTTAAGCGAACGACTGTAGAATATTGTGGAACAGTGAAAAATATTCAAATACTCATCACGTATATCTGTTATATTTTGTACTGATTGACCAGAACTATTATTTCCAGTTAATCTTATTCCAGATCTGTGGATATATACAACTTTTGTTAAGCATTGTTTTTGTTGGCAATCTTGTATTTCCACCAGCAGGTATTAGTAAGATATTAATCTGTGAGTAAGAAGGTACAAATGGAATTACATTTTTCATAATAGTAGTATTATTTGACATATGATGAAATGATATACTATATGGAATAGAATGATAGAAAATACTTTATTTTATATAATATACATATTTGCATATACATCAATAATTCTCCTTGTTCACCACCCAGATCATCTACTCTGCAAGGTTCTTTCTGTAAGAACGACAAAAGAAATATTATAGATTTTCAAGGTCAGCTATATACCGTATAGGTACGCCCGAATATAAGATGCACTTTTTTTGTAAAATAACGCTTTGAACATTGGCCCGCGTCTTGTATTCGAGCACATACCTGTAATAAGAACATCTCTTATCATCTGAACACCATTATTACTGAGCTCAAAAGATTTTTTAATCAAATCAGTCGAGCCCCCAGCACCGTTTATCATGACACAAAGTAAAAGCTGATGTAAAACCTATTTCATATTTTCACACCATGCTATTTTACATTGTATAAATATACAAAACGCTTTTAATGTAGGTAATCAATCATAAATATCAATAAAATATAGGAGACGTATCAATATTCAGAATTAAGGTAAGAAACATATACATACCTTATTTTTTCCAAATCCAAACTAGCGTTAATAAATAAGCAACCACTTTTGCACGTATTTAAAACTATGATAACATACCCTACAACTTAACAACAAAAATGACGAGGCTAAACGGTCAAACGCGGCATCGCCCAATGAGAGAAAAGAAATACCATCGTGTATGGTTGGTTGCATAGTTTTGTGGGTATGTAATATGGAAATACACTGATGTACACATTATTGTCTATTATACCATTAAACGTTAAGTCATGAGATATTTGTTGTGTGTTAAGAACACGTTTCATGCCGTATTCGTATTGTTGATTAAACTCATAACTGATCACTCAATTTAGGTATATTTATCATTTTTCAATTTCACGTCTTGAATAAAACCAAAAATACGTTGAGCAAAGACAAAAAATGCGACAGAAAATAATAATAGATATCCATGGATATACAATGGATATAATATTAGGAGATTAAGACATTTATGCATTGCCGAGATAGCACCAGATATCCATGGGATGTTCTGACAGTCTTCGATTTGGAAGATATATATCCAAATATTATAGGGTTATTCTGGGGATATCTAGAATATCTGTGGGTACAGCTAAATCGAATATTCAATGTAAGTCCAGTTGGAATATCCTCAGATTATTCTTTTTAGAATATTCGAATCAAATAGTTCTAAGAATATTCTATGATTATTTCATTTTTGTTCAAACGCTCTTTCTGTTCCATTGGCAAGCGTCAGTAGTTGTAGTCACAGTTGCAGTTGACGGTAACGACCAGTGAAAAATGGCGGTTCTACCATCTTATATAGAACACACATCAGGTTATTGTTTTGGTGAAATAGTAGTAGTATGATTATTTAATTTTGATCGTTAATTAATTAGTCAATTTTTTGCCACTGTGAAGTTGTTAAAATATGTTTCTACGGTGTATTCTATAGCACGGGTGGATCTAATACATACGACCTCACGCATCAAAACAGGTACGTTTTATTTTATTTTTTTAATTTCTGTTGATTTATCATTGCATTTTTTAGAAAATTATTGATTTGCTGCTAAAACTTCCAATAAATGATAAGGCAAAGTTTGAAGAATCCTATGAATTTTTTGTAAGTTGAACATTCAATATTATATTCAAATCAAAATGAAACTGCCTCTAAATATTGGAGTATTTATGTATTACTTTTTATATTTTAGTGCATGAAAATATTAAAATAGTTGTTGATTTCATAAATTTTATTTTCTCATGTAGTTTCATGTAATTATGTATGTATTATGTAAGCTAAGAGTTCCTTAATCAAATTGCCTATAGTTACCTCTATTCCTTTTATTAATTGGGATTGACTAGAAAGTTCTACAAAACTTGTAATCTGATCATTCAAAGTTAAATTAGTTCTGACATTTGTAAATAAGAGTTATTGCTGGTCAATTGTCTAGTTTCAGGCATATGTATACTGTTCACACAAATGAAAGTGGTCTTATCTTTTTGTTCGTTTATTATAACTTTGCTTATAAACATTAATTGTTCAATTTATAAAACTTTTGAGATTAACTTTCAAATTAATACAATTTTAGGTTGCACCTCTGGCAAGATTAGAAGGTTCTTATTTGCAACATTATATTAAACGATTCTTGCAAAAAAATCCTGACAGAGTATTTAAGGGAGGGCTACAGTATGCATGGATAAAAAGGGAAAAATGCTTTGGAAAAACAAACCTCTTTGAATCAGTAGTAGGTATAATCATGTTATTTTATTTTGTAATGTACATGTAAATTAATTTAATATATCATGCATAAGAAACAAATAACAAGACTTATTTTTTAAATTAAATGTTTGATGTTTAACTTCATCTTTTAAGTTTCAGTTTTTGGGATTATATTTTGATTGTTATACATGCATACACAAAAATCACAGTAGAATAGAAATTGCTTATCAACATAAAATATAATTATTTTATTGTTTCAGATGCCGTCCAAAAATTGGACAAGAACATAACAAACCAAGAAGTTAAATTGAAAACAGGAATCTTTTTAGCCAAATGTAAGGAATGGCTGAAATCGGTTTCAAAAAGTTAAGTATGGAGGAAGTCAGTGAATTTTGTAATCTCGAATTTGAAAATTATGTTAGTTTCAGTTATGTTATGAGGTACATATTTATGTATGAATAAATTAAGTTAAACTCAATGTTTCCCGTGCTTTAATTTTTTCAATTAAAAATATTTTTTCCTCTATATACAATTCGAAATGTTGTAAGATTCCTTAGATATTCGTAAGATATATACCAGGGAACACTGGATCATGGTACTCCCCCTTTTCTCCTTTAGTTTCAGAGAATATTTATTTAAATTTGGGACATCCCGTTTGCTTACTGAAGGACAATTATGTACATATCAATTATTATTTTCCGCTTCCACAGGGAGTGATACCAACTTCCGATTTTCAAATGGAACACTCTGTATATTATTACATGGTTGGTTTGTGATGATTCTAAGGAATCCAAGCATACCAGTTTTGATGGTGATATCTCCAAAGACTACGGAGATATCGCCAATTAATTTTCCCATAATCTCGATAAGTGCGAGAGAGAAGCTTTCCCTGGAGGGTAATTCTATTCTCTCTCACCCTAATGGAGCTTATTGATAAAATAATTGGCGATATTGAACGAAAGTTGGTATCACTCCCGGTGGAACAACAAGTTGGAAAATAATTGATATGTGCAATTCATTAAGTATACAGGAACTCCCAAATTTAAATCAATTATCTTTCAAACTAAAGATGAAAAGGGAGGAGTACTATGATTCAGTGTCACCCGCTCAGCAGGTATCATCCATATTGGCATATTCTACAAATATTTGAAATTTTGCTATATACGTTCCACAGATATCCTTGTAATATTCCTAATATTACTTGGATATTTGTAGAATATGCCTAATGGAATGTTCTATGAATATTCTGGATTATCTTGCTATATACATTCAACAGATATCCTCAGAATATTCTTGAATATTCCTTGGAAATATTTATAGAATATTCATAGAATATTAAAAAAATTTCCCATTCCATGGTCCATATAATATTCGAGAAAGGATATAAATATTTAAAGTGGGTCTATAGAATAATACAATATCCGAAAACGAATATTTTTAGTACGTCCATTGAATATCTAGTGCTATCTGGGTGAAGGTATTATGTATTAGAACTTCCTTCTCAATAATTTTTTATGTGATTATTCAATATATTATCAGTAAAATAGAAAATAATATCCATGAGATATCTTACATAGACTGGATATTCAGTGGATATTGGGCTATCCACTGGATATCTAGTGAATATTGTGTGCTGTCTGGGAATATTCATAGAATTCCGAATTTATGCACTGTATAAATTTAAAAAAAAATCATTATACCTTCACTCGTTTGATAAAGCTACTGCGAAACGCGTCACAAGTTTAAATTTAACATTAGTTCAAATATAATGAAGTTTTATAGAAATTAAATTGTTTCATTTAATCGTTTAAAATATAAAACTTTTTTGGGTGTAAACCAATACTTTTCTCGCATTGTAGATAGGGTTGGTGGAAAAGTAAATATCCTGTGTGCCGTGTCGGCATTGGCGTCGGCCACTTTCTGTAATATGTTTTGTTAGTTTGATTCAGCCTCCGGAGTGCATACAAGTTACCAATTTTATTATTGGGTATTGTTCAGGGTATCTCACAGATGAACCCTATCGGTTTTCAGCTAACCATAGCCGGTACAACGGGTCCTATAAATCCAGATATACATTTTTGGAGAACTTTTAGTTTGTTAGTACGATATAGCCTCCGGAGTGTATAAGTGCGGGAAAATTCATTTCAATTTTTACAACCGTTCATTTCTTATTTGCTATTCGTTTCCAGAACAGTATCACTTTTGTTATATTCTCTACCGCCATTCTTTCCACACATCTCTATGATTTCATAAATCTTATTGGGTTTATTGTGTGAATTCCTTTAAATTAAGTAACGAAGTTGCCTGTGGAGGATGAAGTTCCAATTAAAACCTATTATCCTAGAGGTAACCTGTTTTATCATCATCTTCTTCACTTCCAGTAGCTTGAATGCTGGTACATCTGCTGCATACTGGTACATCTACCAGCACATTTGTTTGTGTTGCTCTTGTAGCAATGGCGTAACATCAATGAATAAACTTCAGCAGCCTAGCTTTTGATTTTCTGCTTATACCATTTGAAAACTATTAAAATAACGTGAGATGAATTTTGAGATTTGTATAAAAAAATTGAGTATGTAATAAATTTTTTGCTTTGGCACCACGGCAAACCGCTCACAACTAGAAATTATTGTTTTATTGATTGTGTTATTGGGTATTTAGGAATAGACTTGTATTGTTGAACGGGCTGCGAAATGTATGTAATATAAATCTTTTATTGATCCACCTTCACAGTGCAGTTTCATATTCATTCGATACACGTGGGAAGCTATACAACAACGACCTATCCTCATCCTAATTAATTTTGACAGACGTTTTCTGAGTTAAAATGTTACCAATGTTCTCCGAAAATGAATTTTGAATTGTTTCTACCTTCAACTTCTCGAATGAGAAAGAGCATTCGATGTCATTCAAAGATTTTTTTAGTAAAGATAGAATTTCTGAGGTCCAACTTAGGTCTGAGGGATATTCCTACATTAGCTATTTTGTCAGCTTGCTCATTTCTCTTTATTTCATGTATCATGATATCAATCTGAGTTTCAGCTATTGTATAAATATGCTAAAATGGTAATGGGGCCGAAAAGTCAAATCCATATATTTCATCAAATTAGTCTTATACTAAGGAACATTTCCCCAAGCGAAATTTAAACCATTTGCCAGGGTCCTCTTTGGTATGCTCTTATCTCTTCATTTATATTAAAATGATGTTACTTTACCCACCTACAAACTTAAATACAATTGATATGTTACTATATCCTCTAAAAGAATTATGGCGTTAAACTAAATTCTGAAGTATTGGTCAATAATTATTTCATTCAATGAGTACAGAAATGAAATTATTTTATTATTATTGTTTGTAGTTAAATAAAAATAAAATTCGGACACGACTACTATATTAACACAGAATTATTACACTATTCAGACTTATTATTAATTGTACAATCTTTCTTTGCGGTTGCGGAAATTTGCTACTTAATAATCAGTCATTTTCTAATCGAGATACCGAGAGAATGTGTAGTTCAAATGGAGAAACTCACGATATATAGAGAAAAATAGAAGCGTAAGAAGAATAAAATAAAATAAGAGTTACATCAGTAAACTACTGAGATACAACTTGAGCTTGACTCAAGCTGGAGTTGAACCGATTCACTTGAAGAAACATTCACGACTGAGGGTGAGAACTGAGACTTTCTTGCAAGAAAGATCGTATTCCGTCAATAAAACACGTGCGAATCTTACAACACGAAGAGATATTCTCTTTTCTAGGTAAAGTTGTATTATTAATAAACAGAGAATAGCAATTTTTACAAATTGTAGAATCTTTTGTGGGGAGGTAATGCGTCAGAGTATATTTCGAATGTAGCAATATACTGTTACGTTTTTCTTATTTATTTAAACGTTAAACGTTTTTAGTACGGGTGGAATAAACTTTATTAAACACACGGTATGGCAATTTACTAATTTATTTAAACACTAAACTATTCACTAATTATTTACACAGTGTATTCACTTAAACTAATTTATATAAACAGTTCACTAATTCATATTCACTTATTTACGATGTCAAATTATCAACTAAACTAAACTCTTACTGGTCGGTCCCTTATATATTAATGCCTTTTCACTAGATAATTCTAGAGTGCGGCTTACTAAAAAACAATTGGCTTCCTGGCATTTTCTAGATAAGACTGGTCACAAAAACATTGATAAGATAAGATAGTCACAATTTCTAAACAATTCTAAGAAACCCTGCGCGTCCGCCATAATTTTAACTTTCATACCTGGCTTATACAGAGTCGGATTTAGGGACTATACCAGTGTGCTGTTTCGTAACATTGCCCCCTCCTTAAATGGAAGTTCCTCCTGGAACTTTTGTGTAGCCGAGACTGGATGTTTGAATCGGCAACTGGCCCTATTTCTACACATTCCGATCTTATGGAAATAGCAGGGCACCGTCTTCATCGGATACTGATAACGGGGGTCGTAGCTGCAAATTAATATCTGGACACCAGTATCTCGAAAGAAAACCTCTACCATGTTCCTGATAACTCGCCAATCCAACTGGTTATTCGCTATCTTAGGCATAGCCAGTTTCTTCACACTGGATTCTAACACATGGTCTCGGAGGTTTCGAAGTGCTTCCCACACATCGCGGTAGGTAGATCGATCATGAAATTCATTTTTAGTTACCACGTAGAAGACGTACCGCGAATTATGCTTCAGTTTCAGTGTCTTGCCAGAGGCTGAAATCTGGTATTCAAGTTTTTCTAATTGCCCGAACTTCTTTCGAAAGACGGTTGCCAACCCTCGTGCGTTCTTGATACGAGCGGGGATGTTGTTTGCCAGTGAATAATCTTCTGGGTGAGTGAACAAATCTTGTCGTTGTTCTGAAATGACTCCATATCTAGCTTTCCCGGTACGTCCATACGCGCCCATAAATTCATCGAAGGTAGGGTCAGACACATCTCGAATATGGTTTACTACTTTCTCTAAGTCATGGTCTCCTTCGAATGGTGCTAGTCGGTTTTGGTGAAGTACTTTTGGTTTTCCGTTGGAGATCTTGCTTATGCAATATATAACATCATTGATCCTTTTCTTAATTAAATATGGACCTTCCCAGGATTTTTGTAATTTTGGAGAAAATCCTTGTCTCCTCGTCGGGTTGTGTAACCATACTTTGTCCTCTTCTTTAAAACTGCCTTCTGTGGCCTGCGTGTCGTACCGACTTTCCATTTTGTCACTAGCAACTTGAAGATTTGTTCGAACTAATTCATGAATACCGTCCAGCCTTCTTCTCAATTGGATCACGTAGTCTTCTCCTGCTAAATCTTCTCTAGGCCGACAGCCAAATTCCAGGTCTCATTTCACGTCCAAATAGGATTTTCGCAGGTGTGTTACCCGTGGACTCATTGACGGTAGATCGATAAGCCAATGCGGATAGGGAAAGATACTGGTCCCAATCTCTCTGAAGGCTGGAAACTACTTTGGACAGGTATTTTTCAATAGTCCTGTTCATTCTCCCGATCATTCCATCTGACTGTGGATGTAATGCTGTTGTCCTGGTCTTCTTCATTCCCAGCTTGTTGCAAATTTCCTGGAATAGATGGCTTTAGATATTTCTTCCCTGATCACTGTGGACTTCCAAGGGCACTTCATATCGACTGATAAATTCTTTCACCAATACATCCGCGACAGTTGTGGCCTCTTGATTCGGGATCGCGTAAATGTCCACCCACTTCGTGAAAATATCCATTATAACCAGGATGTATCTACCACCATTTTCTGTCGTCGGAAATGGTCCAGCGATGTCTAAAGCAATCCTTTCGAAAGGGCTTCCAACATTATACTGTTTGATAGGTGCCTTTTTCTTGCGATGTGATCCATTACTCGTAGCACAAGTCGTACATTTCTTACACCAGTCCTTCACGTCGTCGGAGCTGTTCATCCAATAAAACCTTTCACGGACTCGCTGAAGGGTTTTCTTCACTCTCAGATGACCTCCCGATGGACTGTCGTGTAACTTTTTTAGTACTTCAGCTACTCTTGTTCTCGGGATAACTAGCTGTCTCCTCATCTCGGAACGATCATCGTTTTCAAGGACTCTTTTCAACAGCCCTTCTTCCAGGACAAGGGAGTCCCACTGAGGCCAATACGCCTTGAGTGTCGGTGAAAATTTTGACACTTCTTGCCAGGTAGGTGGCCGTTTTTCTTTCTTCCATTGCCGGATTATCTTTGGGGGAGGATCATTCTCCTGATCTCCATTGATCCTGGTGGGTGACCATTTGTCATTGACTACCGTAATTCTTGAAAGTGCAACTTCCTTAGATTTCGAGTTGTTGCATTATGAATAGTCTACAGGGCATGACCGTCTAGGCAAAGAGTTGGCTTTTCGGTGATTCACATCAGCTGTATGTTCACCCCTGTCTGATTTCCCCTTTCACTGGAGCTCTTGCATTTAAGAGGTTCTTGGTTTGTAGGAGTCGTAGGACGCTTACACGAACTGCGTGCATGCTCTAGCTCGCCACAATTACAGGACCTCATCTGCTTCGGCTTCACGTCTACCATACCTTCCAACAGGTTGACGATCTTGTCTAGTCTGTCATCGTCACCTTTTACCTGCATGGTCCTACCTTTGTTGTAACCAGAAGCCTTCGTTGCTGCTTGATATTCAAGAGCAGCTGTCAATGCGTCAACTAATGTTTGGGGATGAGCTAATCGAAGCGTCTTCTCCGTATCGTGGTCACATAAGCCGTCAATAAAGGCCTGGATGCCTAAACATTCCATCATGTTCTCTGGTGCTGATGGATATGCAAATCGAACTAGTCGGGCAATATCCATTTCATACTCTTGAATAGATTTGTCACGTTTCCGCCTTTCGTTCTTCAGCTGGAATATGTACAAATGTTCCAAATATTCGTGACCATATCGCATGTCCAACCTCTTCTTCAGCTGCTGGAAGTTATCCGTTTCTTCCAGAGATATCGTCTGAAGTACATCTAAGGCACTTCCCCGAAGCGCTACAGTTAAGATACTGCCTTCTCCCTATTGGACCAATTATTCACTCTAGCGGCTGCTTCAAATTGTTTCACATCATTGGTCCACGATGTCTTTCCGTCGAACGTTGGAGCCTTGACTCGGGCAAAATTGCTAATATCTTCTGTCTTGGGTTGTGTTGCTGGCTTGCATATCTCGATCTTCTTTTGTTCTGCTGGCGTGTCTTGCGTTCTTAAATCTGTTATCTTATTCTCTAACTCCTTGATTTTCTCGTCCATGGCAGAAATTGACGAGATTACGTTGGAAGCCTCGTCATTGAATAAAAATAATTCTGGATCAAAGCCGTCATTTTCCAGTGCCACTTTAAGTCTTTCTACTAATTCACTTTTCTTACCGGACGTTTCCAACTCACGATCTTCCAATTCTGCTCTTAATTCCGTGGCTTTCAAATCACAAAGTCTCTTTCTTGGCCATGTTTACGTAGCAATTTATTTATATTACCCCACACCTGACACCAATGTTATGTTTTTCTTATTTATTTAAACGTTTTTCAGTACGGGTGGGATAAACTTTATTAAACACACGGTACGGCTGTTTACTAATTTACTTGAACACTAAACTATTCACTAATTATTTACACAGTATATTCACTTAAACTAATTTATATAAACAGTTCACTAATTTATAATGACTTATTCACTTGTTTATCTCACGATGTCAAATTATCAACTAAACTAAACTCTTCCTGGTCGGTCCCTTATATATTAATGCCTTTTTCACTAGATAATTCTAGATTGCGGCTTACTCAAAAACAATCGGCTTTCTGGCTTTTTCTAGATAAGACTGGTCACAAAAACAATGATAAGATAAGAGTCACAATTCGTAAAAAATTATAAGAAACCATGCGCGTCCGCCATAATTTTAACTTTCATACCTGGCTTAGACAGAGTCGGATTTAGGGACTATACCAGTGTGCTGTTTCGTAACAATACCTTGAACATTATGATAGGGATCACAGTGGTTCAAACCGCGCGGACAATAGTTTTTGAAATACAAAAAGGGGGTTGTAAATGCTGTCCCAGCACAAAAACATAAGAATAAATAAATAATATTTATTCTTGTGACAAAAACTTGTAAATTCGATACAAAAGTGAGAATTCATCAGAGAGAATAATGTATTTTCGAACAATAGTACTGGATAGTAGGAATAAAAACACAATAAATCAATTAAATTAAGACCGCAATCTGCGTGAAAACTAGATTGGTAATCAAGTTGGGAAGCCCCACAGTGTGGCGTATACGTAAACTTCTAAACAGTAATGTTAGCTTAATGAATGACCCTGTTTAAAAAACTAAAAAAAATTTCTCCATTGGAGAATTTCAGATTATACTGATTCCGAATCCGTTAATATCTAAGCTCTAGCACTTAGTGTTCGTCCGCTGAAGCTACATTTTAAACGGTAATTTCAGTTTAATGAATGATCCTGTATAAACAATTGACAATTTTTCCTTCATTGGAGAAGTTACCCAAACTCTAGCGCTTTCCGTTCGTCCGCTGAAGCTTAAAACAGACGGACATTAGAAGCCAGAATATATCTAAAAACAACCTACTTCTATCTCTTCTTTGACACATACCGGTTCCATGCAAGTTCATAAGTTCTTTTTATTCGTTTGATATATGTTCTCTCTTTTTTTGTGTATCTACCCATATTTGCTTAAAATTACTGTTTCAACCCTTACTTTGTGGAATCTACTCATTCAAATTATGAATATTATTGAAAAACTCATTTAATTGTCGTTCACTATCTACAAAACAAGCTATTATGTTATCTACATATCTATAGTAAAATAAGATATTTTTTGAATTGTTCCATTTTTTTTCTAAGCTGTCCATAAAAATGTTTTCTAAAGTTGGTGACATGGGGCTTCCTTTATTTTGAATATATACCTTATTGTCAAAAGTGAAATAGTTCTGATTAATACATACATCAAATAAATTATATCTGATATTATTCCTGGATTAATATTCTTATCTTCTAGTAATTTTCTTGCAAAAATTAAATATACATTAGAAGTTGATGAAAATAACTCAATTAGTTTTCTTGATTTAAAAATTCAAAGTTAATAATGTACTTGATTATTCAATTTACAGATAACCAACACACACTGATGTGTCTATATCATATAATTCCATTCACCTCATGTCATGTCATGTCAATTCAATGATACATAGAGCATGAACAAATATAATTTTCATAGAGAAATAAATACAATTACACAAATAGCCACATCCAACGGTTATTCATTGCATGTTATTAATTAATTACTTAATTAGCAAGTTGGGAAGCGCCACAGTGTAGCGTATACAAAGACTTCTAAATTGTAATTTCAGTTTAATGAACAATCCAATTACCGAATTTATATAATAATTAATACAATAACAAAACAATGAAAAATAATCACACTCAATCCAACAAAAATTTTGGCTGAAAATGTCAGTGACAAGATTTTTGAAAATAACAGCTGTCAGAAGAGGTCACAATAAATCCTTATGTATAGAACCATGGAGGTTAGAGAGAAGGAGAAGGATCGCTGTAGAAAAAAGTGCCCCAGATATATGGACAAAATATTTGAGGCGCGGCGACCTCTAAGTTGTCTCAATATAACGCGGGCTGTTGTGATATTCTTATTTCTGTCAAAAATGAAAAAAATTATGGAGCACGATTATTTAGTCACCAATTCCGGGACGAAAATTTGTACATTATTCGATTAATTTTATCTACTTGTAGTCATAAACAGCTAACTTCGCCGATACTACGTATTTACAGCCGCGCGACTGGTGGCTTGAAAATGAATTATAAATTCTACTAATTTTCAAAGGCAGGCGGGCTAATGCTTAAGAAAGTAGCGATCGTTCTCCTTCTCTCTAACTTCCATGTATATAACTCGAATAATGTTGTTTGTCAATGTCTCTTTTTAATATTATATGGTTATAATGACTGCCTTTAAACTCATTTGAAAATAGGCCCTTAATATTAATAAGAAAAAGTAGGTGTGACAACCAAAACTAACCTAAAACAGAATCAGTGACCAATATCCTGATGTTGACATCTCACCTTTTATGACATAACATAGACATATAGAAATGGACTGAGCGATATTCTCACAAAAGTTACCACTTTCTAGACAGAGACAAAGCGACTACGCTGCCAATACAACCGCTTGTCTCTCGGAATTTGCGGTCTGTTTTCACTGCATATCTGAATACGGATCGTTCAGTCCAATTATATATGTCTATGTTTCATTATTTGAACTAAACAATTCAATAAATAAATAAATGTCAGAGGTCAAATTTTTCCTCAATTGAAGAAGTTTCGGACTACGCTGATTCCAAATCCGTTTATACCTAAGCTCTAGCACTTACCATTCGTCTGTTGAAACTTAAACTGGTCGGACAGACGGACGGACACCAGAATCCAGAATATAAGACTGCGATTTTTTCGTCGACTTTGTCGACTTGTGTTTAGAAGTCTAAAAATAGAAAGAAGTGGCATTACAACTAATATTTCCTAAACAAACTGAAGAAATACGAAATTACAAGAGCATCACATGAATATTTCCAATATTCCAAAGATAGTGTCTTTAGCAACGAATACTTTTAAAAAGGAAAGTAGGTAATTGAAAAATTGTTAAATGTAAAAACAAAAATATCCCCTTTAAAGAAGTCTATTATATATAAACATAAATGTCCAGAATGTAATGCTGTCTATATTAGTCAAACAAATAGAAATTTTGAAACCAGACACAATGAACATTTACGTTACAGATTATGACAACGAGAGGAATCCCATTACGAAAAACATCCACTTGACACCAAACATTCATTAACACCTTATACATAACTAGGAGTACTACATATTTGTGATAAGAAACACCAACATCCTTGAGAAATTAGAAGTTAGAAGACACTTAAGAGACCTACAATATGATGTCGTCAATAGACACATAATCCTAAGGAATCCTCCACTATTAAACTGTATTCTTAAGTAATAATTGTCAAGATCAGAAGATAATAGTTTTCCTTGGTTTCCTATATCATTGCACAGTAGTGGTGATCTGGAATGGGAGAAATTATATCCAGGATATATTTATATATAAATCAATCACATGATCACTTCTTGGTCTAGCCAAAAATAATTATTAAACAACAGGTAGGCATCTGACGATGATATTTTAAAATATCGAAAAAACTGTCAAATTTTTTGAAATTCTTATCATTTTCTCATAAATAGTTTATTTTACAACGGTCCCATATTTTAATTTCTGAAAATTTGCTGGAAAAATATTCATACCTTTCGTTGGATTTCATTAATCTATTCTTAGTAATTTTTTATAATTCGCGTATAAAAGAAACTTCATGATAACATTGTTTACAGTGTCATAATGAAGTCTCTTTGAACACTTTTTTAGTAATTTTTAGTGTCATACAGTTAGTTACTGTATGTAGTATATATTTTTATTTGACATTTGACTTTAACCTTGAAGCAAATTATGAAATGGTCTAGCGTTATTCTAGCTAGCAAATTATTATATTAAATGATCTTAAAGATAAATTTGAATAAATTACATATTAAAAATATTAATAAATAAAGTACAATAACGTTTTTTCATCAATGATTTGTCAATTGTTTATTTTTATATTGTATAGGATCAATATATACGTATACATAACGATTTTTGGGATAAATTGACAGATATCTATGTGAAGATGTATTATAGAACTAATTCTATTCATGATAAATAGATTGCAAGCATATACGAAGAAGCTCTTTCTAAATAAATAATCATCCTCTGTTTGCCTAAATGAGTTTATTTACAATTTACACAATTATTCGGTCATAATAAGTCAAAAGTGCTGAATAGAACCATCTGTGATCTGACCAATCAGGAATCTACAGAATGGTCAACATAAATTCAAACCACTCCTTCTAGTTTAAAAATTGGGATTATATATAATTCTATTTTATTTAAAAAATTAAATGAATGCGACTTATATAAAAAATATTCTGTAAAACTTGTGTCACAATGACATTCTATGGTACTCGTGATTTGCGCAACTCACCGCTCCGCGTAGGTAGACGACTGCAGTATTAGGGGACACCGAGATAACCGTAATATTGAAAGTCCTCATATCTCGACACGGGAAATAATAGAACAAACCGGCATAAGTCGTTCTGTCTTCCAAAAAATTCTGACTAAGAACAAAATGCATTATTACCATATAAAGCGAATGCAGGAACTATTGGATGATGATTATGGGAAACGGTTAACCTTCTATTTCTGGGCTCAATAACAAATTGAGCAAAACAGAGATTTTTTCAATTTTATATTATTTGCCGATGAAGCTACTTTTCATAAAAATGGTTTTTTTAATAGATCATTTCTTTGTACCTTTTATCCTAAGTAAGTAATTTCACTTCCACACAATAATGGGCCACCCTGTAGACACTTGGGCATTAATATAGTTTTAAATTTTATTATTATCATCAGATTTTCGTACATATGTGATGTTTCCACTATAAAGGTCAAATTAGAAATCAAATCTCGGCATAGGGATAATTATTATTTGAAATCAAAGAAAATTATGTGGAATATCGCACAAAATCTTTGTTCTCGACCTGTCCCCTGGTTAGAAGGTTGAACCTTTTACATTTACCAAGCAACAAATCAAGAAATGTTTTATCGCAAACGAGATACAACAGATATTTCCACTAAATCAGCAAAACAAAATAAATTGATTTTCAGAGATTACATTTGGCAGAGTAATTATTGATATAAAAAATAACGGAAATAGTAAAATCTGAAAAATAACTTCGTGAAAATCTGCAACTCTCATACACACATTTTCTAATTCTCGAAATAATGTTTCGTCACACCTGAAATGACATTCTTGAATTATTTCCGATTGCATCGCTATGGAAATGGATTCATTGCACTCATTCAATCCTTGTTATTACAGCTGTTGTGTTTATCAACTTTATCAATCAAATCCATTGGATTTAATTCGAGAACACGCTGATCTATGCAAATGGGACCTCAATTTCAAATACATTTTTACGAGCATATGTGTTTTTACCAATTTTGAGTAAAGTAAAGTGAGTAAAAATTGTGCAGACTAGGGTACGATTCAAGGAAACTCTACTGTCCTTTCTAAAACACATTCACTTTCATTCTATGATTCGTTGTTTCTGATTCAGAAGACGTTAAAATATAATTTTGACAGGTTTTTGACTTTCTAATAGTTATATTGAAAGAAATGTAGTGCAAATAACATTTATGACAATATAGATCGAATCATACTATGAGATTTCCATAAAGAATAGAGGATATATTATTATTATTGGAATGGCTACCATATTTTGGAATTATTAGGATCTTCAAATTTGACTTTAGATTTTAATTGCAACTACTAGTACAAGAATTTTAGAATCTCTCGCCGAAATACACAACAAAATCAGTTTCCACATACAAAATAATTGAAATGAACAATAAAATATATTCCAGCGACCTACAATCTTGATATTAGTCTGATATAGAGATATTATGCTAGTAACATGCATATAACATGAAATTTATGTATGATTATGGAGTGAGGTGCAAATTTTCTAGATTTGGATATATACTTTTCACATCCCACATAGAGTCCTTGATCATTTATTACTCATGTCAAGTTTGAGTGAAATGTGAAGGAGAATTTCAACACTTATTTATAGAAAATTATTCTTACATCCACTCTTTGTACAATGATGTTCGAGAATGATATGTACAGAGAAAGTCTGTGACTCTCCTTTTATGTGCTTTGCTAAGAAAAACCAGATTAATTTATGTGGGGAATCAAAGATGTCGAGTAAGATACGGATCTATTATAGATCATGAAAATTTAGTGGATTAGTGCTACCGCAAGGATAAGCAGAAAGAAAAACGGATTTCAAATACGCCCAACCAGGGCATCGACCGGGATAAGGTAATAGAATTCTTTGTTATTTTCTGCTTTTATAGATCCCGAAAGAGTCACTTGCAGATAATAACATAGTATAGGTTGATAAAATCCTTATCGATTTCTTGAATATAATTAATATATTACTATAGTGATAATAGTGCGTTGTACATGTACTTCTTATTAATTCTGGTGTTTATGTTCTATAAGTGAATTTAAATAATAAAAGTAAATGCGGGATCCCATTTAAACATCCATGAATTAGAAATGTACGAATTAGCTGGTTTCCGTCTATTTCACTCCCAGCATTCACTGTGAACTTTGCTGATGCCATCTCTGAATTATTCTGCGTGAATTAATATCGTCTCAGAAATGTAAATTAAATGATTTGGTTATTCCTCTCCTCGTAAATCCTGTTTTCACTATATGTAGTTCTGATTCTATGGAATGTCCTTGTGCCTAAACACCAAAGTAGATGAAATTTTTCTACTCTAATAACTTCCAGATTGGGATCGCGTCATTTCAAGTTCTAAACATTTACAAGCGGCTTCTTCAGAAGAAATGTAAGTTTTTACCTGGACAACCGCAGCCGAAGTAATAGTAAAACAAGTTCCAACAATGAAAAACAAATATCTCCGCAGACTTGGAGTAATTACTCGGAACTCAGGCACCAGTTAACCAATCAGAGCAGCTGCACATAGTCTAAATCCGAAAGTCTTTGTTCTCAAATTGAAACAGGTCGTTGAAGCCTCTGCGCTTTTAGAAAATGGATGTGCACAGATAAATCATATAATCGGAAATTGAATAACGAAGTGAGAGAAAACACTGGTTATTATCAACTACATTCTAATTCTTGTTTTTATCAAAAGAATTGATTAATACAAAAAATATAGCTTCGATTATAAAGAAAAACAACTTAAATTGGAGGAAAGTTTCCATATTCCACCAAAATAAAAAATAAACGGTTTCAAAGATTAAAACTAACGTTTCCGCATCTGTGGCCCTGAACAATATTCTATCATGAAATTGTTACTTGTATACACTTCGGGGGATGTATCGTGCCAACAAACGGAAATTTCTCCAAAAATAACCAAAAATGTAGTATATCTGGATTTATAGGACCCGCTGTACTCGCTCTAGTCAACTGAAAATCAATAGAGTACATCTGTGAGACACCTTGAACAATATTCAATCATAAAATTGATCAATCGTATACTCTCTGGAGGCTGTATCGTGCTAACGAACTGAAAATTCTCCAAAAATGACAAATATTTGGTACTTCAAGTACCATAGCACCCGTTGTTCTGGCTTCAGTGAGCTGAATATCAATAGGGTTCATCTTTGAGACTCTCTGAATAATATCCAATCATAAAATTGGTCACTTGTATATACTCCGGAGACTGTATCGTGCAAACAAACTGAAACTTCTTCAAAAATGACAAAAATATCGTACTTAAAATACTGTAGTATCTGTTGTATTGGGTCTGGTGAGCTGAAAATCAATAGGGTTCACCTGTGAGATGTCCTGAATAATATTCAATCATAAAATTGGTGACTTGTTGAACTCCGGAGGCTATATCGTGCTAACTAACTGAAATTTCTCAAAAAATTACAAAATTTCGTACTTCAAGTACCATAGCACCTGTTGTACTGGCTCTGGTGATCTGAAAATCAATAGGGTTCATCAGAGACATTTCCTTAACAATATTCAATCATAAAATTGGTGACTTATTGCACTCCGGAGGCTGTATCGTGCTAACAAGACGTGTAAGGAAAAGTGGCCGACGACAACGACGACGACGACATACACACAGATTTTTTTTTCTAAAAACCGTTTTTTCATGTTGTTGTTGATGGAAAACGTAATAATAACTCGAAAAAAAATTTCAAAATTCCAATTTTTTTGGGGTAAACCAATACTTTTCTCGCATATTAGATAGGTTGGGCGGAAAAGTAAAAATCTGTAGAATCAGTGCATGCATAATATATTGGGCAGATATACAGAAAAATACAATTTTGTGAATAATATTTCTAAATATTAAAGTGATATTTCTATTCACCAAAGTGTCACTTCAGTAAATGATCCGTCAAGATGCGAAAAATTCATTAGAAAAAGTTAACAATCTACTTAATGCTGGCCTTCACCCAGTTGTTTTCATTGTTAAAATTCATTAGCTTTCAAATTATTGTAATGTTTTTCTTATTTATTTAAACAGTTTATGCACACACTTAACTTCTGATTTATATTAGATAGACTGTTCACTATTTAACTAAGTAATTTATATTAAACCCAGATTCCTTTTTTGTTCACTTCTTCTACTCACGACTCGTTTAAAATGCAGACTAAACTGTCGGTTCTCATGTAGTCGCTAATATAAATTAATTCCAAGAAATCTGGTCGCTCTCGCCAAAATTTTAGCTTTAGATATTGTATTAGACAGGGTAGGCTTCGATGAATACACCAGCGTGCGATTTCGTAACTTTATATATTTTTGAACCTTATATTTTAGTCCAATTTTAAATCCAGAAGGAGCCACAGTGTTGGCTGGGCAAAACAAATTTGTAAAAACCATTCTAGTTATAATTTTGGAATGACATACATGCACATTTTTTGAAAAAATCTAAAATTGGCTCATTATCATTTGTTTAGATTAGTTCTAATGCTCTCTAATTATTTTGTTATTTTGTTAATTACAAATTTGTTTATATAAATTAGGATATCTGAATATAATTTTCTACAGGAACCTTAATATTGATATCTTTCAACTCAATACGAGCAAATTCAAGATTATCCCATTCAAGATACAAAAGAGTTGCAGTAAAACTTGGCGCTCAAAGAGAACCTTTCAAGAGTTTAACTTAATAAACTAATCTGAAATACTGAATAAACTTCGACGGAAGTTTGAGTTGCTAGTTTAAAATTACCATGATATATCAAATTAAATATTTGATTCACATAATTGTTTATCATTATTAACACCGTATGAGCAAATATACCTTAAGGTCTACAGTAGTGGAAGTTTATTTCTATAATATGATTTCGAAACGATATTTCCTTGAAATATAAACCTTTAGAAGGTTATTTTGTTTGAATTTAATCTTATACTAAGTCACGCAAATATGATTTATTATTGAACTATCAATAAATTATTGACAAAGTAACTAAAAATGAACCCAGAATCAACTTCTTTGTTATTCGTGGTTGTCACAAGTATTATTATCTCCAGTAATTATTTAGAGTTGAAATATACACCCAAATCGCATTAAAAATCAGTGATCTACATTATGAAACTTTTTGTCGCTCTCTGAACTTTTTTCGGGTTTTTTGCGTCGACTGTGTTGTACTGAATTCCAATATGCACTCGGTTTCACCCACAAGTTTTTAGAGTAGGGAAAATATAATATATCAAACTCCCAATTTAGAAGTTAGCTAGTGGGGAGTTTTTATAAATTTAAAAATATATTTTTTATTGTATGAAAAAAAAATAGAATCAAAAAATTTATCGGGTTGCCTTTTCTCGCTTGTATTCGTCAGGAGCTGTTTCATGTTCAGGGTCCAACAGTAGTCTGCTAGCATATTTGGGGTCCATTTTCCACTGTAGCGCTTCTCCATCTGCGCAATTTGCTGTGAAATCTCTCGTCATACTCGTCTGAAACTGCACCCAAATTGTCAGGGAAGAATTCTAAATGGGAGTGAAGAAAATGCAGCGTAAGGAACATATTTCAACCCAAGGCTTTATTAGATTGGATAAGTTCTTCAACTAGATCTTTGTAGTTGTCGAATTTTTTGTTACCTAGGAAGTACCTACATACATTTTTGAAGGCGTCCCATGCCTTTGTTTCCTTCTCGAAAGTGTAGGTGTAGAATTTTGATGGTTAAATGTTCCCGTATTTGAGGTCCAACGAACATTCCTTCTTTAAGCTTTGCTTCACTTATACGCGAGAATTTACGCCTCAAATAGAAGAAAGCATTTCTTCCTCTGTCTATGGCTTTAAGAAATTTTTTTATTAGCCCTAGTTTTATGTGCAGAGTAGGTAAATACACTTTTTGCTGATCTACTAAAGGTTCATTAAGGACGTTTTTCTGACCGGGCACAATGTTTTCACGTAACGGCCAATCTTTAACTAAATAATATTGGTTTGTGAACAACAAAACTGCCTTTAGACATGTGTTCGAAGAGTCAATAAACAGTCGCCACTCGGTAAGTACATAAGATAAGCCAAATTCGAAAACGACTTCCTTTTCATAACTTGGACCGGGTTCTGGCTTTTCTATGTCATCGTAATTATCTGGTTCATCATATTTCTCTGGAAGCATAGGAACAGGTATGCTAGAAACGTCATAACGTACAGGCATAATGGCTGACGGAATATTACGATACACTATTTTATGCTTGCTTTTACTAGAAAACCCAAAATTTTTGTTAAGCAAGAATAACAATCATCTACATGATTCTTAGGCCCCCGCCAAGTCATTGGCATTTCAAACTTCATATATGAGTGATTACCCCGTCGCCATCCTGCTAAAGTTCTTGAGCAATTGCGGCAACAATTTTTGGGAGCCGAAGTTTTGTTTTGATCGCCAACATTGAACCTGAAATATAACTCGTATTCTTACGAGTGTCACCTCACCACGTATATAACAGAAACTGTTCGGATGGTTCACACAGGATCGCTGTCGGGGAGCGAAGACGGACAGTAAATTCAGTGGACTGTATAATTGTTGGTGAGGTGGCTCGAAACTCTTACATAGGGCTAGTTTCTGTCTAAAAAGTGTAGACACTCTCACAGTAGGTGTGCCTAGAGCGAAAGCTACTGCAGTACTCTTGAAAATGAAATTGCGCGTGCAGAGATTCGTTACTGCTAGACACCCAGCGACATCTACGCCGGTTCCAATACATATGTACAGGGTGTCTCGAAATATATAATTAGAACCGTTGGAATTACTTAGTGTAAATTCCAACCATCGCAACGGCATCGCTTCCCTTATATGTGCACTGCTGAATACTGTAATACTGATCCTCCGACCCGTTTCGAACTTCTGGTATTTTCTAGAAATATCGGGAGTCAAGAATATCGAAAACGATTTTTGTATAAAGGGGCCCTTCAATAAGTAGCTGTCCCTCCGACGACTTTGGGGTACGATGAAATCTGGAATGGGTATTTTCTTTATTTGAAGCCCTAGGAGGTAGAGACTTCGTAGATGGGGAACATCCCCAGATACCCCCATGCGGTGTTGCCAGATTGTGCACTATTGCCGTAGACTAATAGAAAACGTAGACTTGGCAACGTTACACCAAATTATGCTATAGAAAGATAAATATCGCACAGGTACATTCTATTTTTGGCACTCTCTGGAATCTCCTACGTGATAGGACAATTTAAAGGTCGGTGTAAGAGCTAAATAGGTAGGACTTATGGAAATAACGTATTTGTGCGGCGGAGAGGATTTACGTGCAGAATAATGAAATTTTACCTAATGGAGATCAATTAATAATGCAGTAAACATTTGTAATTAATGGAAACTAGAAAAAATTATAAATTCGTTATTGTTTTCAAGACATATTAAAATCACGAATGGCAATAGCATATTGCAGTAATTATATTATTTAATAATGTCCCCTTAAATCTCCACCCACCTAAACAGTCCGTAATTTCCCTAGTTTGGATTCATTTAGTTGGTCGTGTCATAACTTCATCCTATTCATGGACAGTCATTTGCACTACTTAACCTAACCTAACTTGCCACGCAAAAGCTGCCATTTTGTTGGGCAGATGCAGAAGAATGTGTGGTAAGCACTGATGACCTAAAATGACACTATAGTTATACACAAACGTGGTTGGGCCAATGGTAACCTATGGGTCGTCCTGTGGTGGACAAAGACGCAGCAAATGAGGACTATGAACATATTAAGTAACACACGAAGGCTAGTCTGCCTGTGTGTCACTGTGACCGTAAGAACTACTCCCACAGCTGCTATGGAAGACTTGTCGAAACTACCACCACTACACAGTTTCGTATAAGGTGAAGCCAGATCTGTAATGCACAGATTAATACGTAATCAACAGCACATAAGCCAGACGCATAGTGTGGACTAACGGAATCTGATCGCGGAGTTGATCGCGGAACTGAAAGCCAATTTTGTAAAGGGAAAACCCACTGATGCAACAGTCACAAGCTATAGCTCTAATAATAAATTCAAACTAACAATACCAGGTAGGGTAGACTGGAAGGGACGGCTCAAAGACGTCGAAAGGCGTAGGACCAGGAGTAGTGGGGCTTAAATAAGGCATAACTTTCTCAGTAAGCCTAACTAAGGACGCCACAATTTTCTAGGCGGAAATGACGGCGATCCACTACTATGTGGAAGAAATTAAAAGACAGGAAAGAACATATATTTCAATTGCTATCTTCACAGGCAGCCAAGCAGCGCTAAAGGCACTCGATTCTGTACTGTGTAGAGGTCTACTCTAAGCTAGTATGGGAATGTGTGTGTATTCTAAACACGCTGGGTGATCGTAGTGAAGTCACGGTGACCTGGGTACTAAATTAAAAGGCTGACGAAATGGCTAAGTAGGCTGCGTCAATGCCATTTGTTGGACAATAATCTTTCTGCGGCATCGCACTATCACTAATAGAAGCGGCCACAAAATAATGTGTGGAATCTAACTCTAGGTTATGGTGGAGGAATTCACCAGATCAAAGACAAACGAAACAGTTTATATTAGAAAAATCGCCAAATTTCACTGCATAACTGATAAGTAAAGATGGGGAAACGGTCAAAACTCTTCTGGGTCTATTAACAGGGCATTGTAAGCTCAATGAACATCTAAAATTGATGGGGTTGACAGAGGAGTTCTTATGTAGATTCTGTCGATCAGAGGAAGAAACTGAGAAGCACATTCTATGTCACTGCGACAGTTTAATCAACGCGTAGTTCATGGTACTAGGCATAGGGAAGCCACTAGCAAGGAACTACATGAAAGATTCAGTCTATTTGCTGGTAGATTTTATAAGCAAAATAAGGCTGGAGAATGTAATCTATATTTAGAGGACCACAATAGATCTGAAAATGTCGCAGTGGAATAGGCCATAAGCCTCTTTGAAATCTATCTAAGTTGCCTTATCTATGGAACCGATTTGATTGATTCCAATCAATCACAGTGCACAGTGTACAGTGCACAGTGTACAGTGCAAGGAGAAATAAAGGGCGTGTTCCATATTTTGAACTTCCCACCATCGCTGATTTGATTAATCATATGTTGTAATGGATCATTTCACGCGTTCTATTTGAAAATTCATGTTGTGATTGAAAATATATGTCTCTATTGTTTTGAATTCGCGATTAGAACACTTAAAAGTTACCTAAACTTTTATTATCGACTATTGTGCTCTTTGGCTTTATGACATAAGGTTTTGTTTCATATAAATAGCAAGCATCTTGTGGCTTCCCGTAATATCAATCTTCTCTATCTCCGAAACAGTGCACCAATAATACGCTACAGCAGAATGAGCAGCCATGGAAAGCCCACTGATTGTGATGATCTCCGATTAACTCCAAAATATCTTATGAAATTCTTGTCGTTTACTTTTTTATTCAGTTCTTTAGAACGGGTAATAGTAAGAAATATTGTGTCTCAATTGTTGATGTGACAACAAAAGAGGTGAAATAACTTCTTATATAACGAAAGCATATATCTCACGAAAATAAACAGTATTGTTGGAGAGATACGATAAGCAACGACGTAACATGTCGCAACGTGACAACGTTGTAAATTACCGAAATTTACCAGATGTGGTCCTTTGCTCCAATCTTCTACTCACTCCCGGGTAGCATCGGTTTATCATGATATAGCTCTGTCGTCTTTTGTCAAAACGAAAATCACACAAAATATTTCGCCTAAAAGGAAACGAGTTCTGTTCACTTATTAAAATGATCTTCACAAAAAAACATTGTCTTGTACTTTCTTAAGCTTCTAGAAAGCAATCTTTATGAGTAGATTATAAAAACGAAAGAACTGAAAAGGGCACCAAAAAGTTCCCAGTTTTCTTTGGAATCAATTACATTCGTAGGATCTATGAAGCTAATCGTGACATATTACGTATTATATTATTGTTAAAACGAATAGGTATTTTGAAAACAAAATACAGGGTGATCATTACTAATTGGAAATAATTTGACAGTAGAATCCTGACTTCAAACTATGAAGATTTAACCCAAAACACCTAAATAAAATGTAGCTGCTTACAGAGTTTTGTTTAAAAAATTTAAAACGATTTGTGATCATTATTTTAATATATATATATATATATATATATATATATATATATATAAATATTTTACGTACTGTACACCATACTAAACTATGTTAAACACACGTTCCTGGCTACTACCAGAGGCGTACGACAAGGGGAAAGCAACTGGTTAATCGGTCCTAAATTCTACGCCACTGGCGAAATAGACATTTTAGTACAATTTATCGATTCTTCAATACTTTCTACGTAAATAATATACTTCTTCCTCATAACGATAAAGTCAATATTTCACGAGATATTTTAAATTAAACATGAAGCAGCATAATTTTTTAAATTTTGATGTGTAATAACTATGTCGATGATTAGGTTCAGTGGATTGCATTTAATACGCAAATGTAACTTTAATCCGTAATAACAATAAAGAGCACAATCATTAAATGAGTGGATGAATTGAAAACAAATTGGGTTCTGAAAATGTAATCTAAGTACCTACCTACAATTTTAATAACACGAAAATATCAGAAACAACAGTAAAAACCAAAGTGCCAACCCTCGCAAAAATCGAACTAGTTCAGTGTGATATCAGCTCTGAATAATTCGATAATTATAGTCTTACTTATAGTAAACAAATATTTTAATTACTCAATCGTGTAGTGCAAATCAAATCTAGTAATTTCGAAGTAAATTGTAAGTAGATAAAGTTCTTTAATACGTAAACCAGCTTTTATTGTAAATCGGTACACATCCATTATTCCGTATACACTGATAATAGCGATAAGCAGAACAATTCCAGCAGGCGAACAGGTCCGTATCTACCCAGAAATTAAAATCATTAATGTGGCGGCCGACTAATGGATGACAACGAGCACGGAGATCATGTCTCCAATTCACCTTCGAACTCGTTAACATCAAACAATTTACCCCGATACAACCGTCAATCATATGCAGCGGCAGCAAACAAAAATTCGACAACATTCCAATTTCCCAACAAACAGCAAGCCATCCTATTCAACTCTGTTGAAAATGCAAAAATCGAGGACTATTTAATAGCTTTAGGATGCTCCGTAAATCCCAAGGACATCACCTTTGCCTCAAGAATTTCACAAAACAGAATATGCATTTACTTAAGCTCCAAAGAAGTAATAGACTCCTTTTTAGAAAATACTGGGTCAATCAAAATCAACAACGAAATATTACCCGCCCGCAGACTTTTAACTCCAAGCCAACGAATTGTACTATACAACGTCTGTCCTAGCATTCCACACTCAATTCTGGAAACAGAACTCCTAAAGCTAGGCCTCACCCTACTGTCACCAATCAACTTTCTTAAAATAAATGTATTTAGCCACATTCTTAGCTTCCTACGACAAACATATATCACTCCCCTTGAAAAAAATTCAACAATACCAACATCATTTATCGTAAACTTTGAGAACATACAGAATTTTCATTGCTATCGACAACCTCGAATGTTTCACTTGCAAATAAGTAGGACGCATTATGCCCAACTCTAACATCCAACAACACAGCATCACCATTGAAATCCTCACAAACTAACCAACCGACAGACGTGGCCAGCATCTCATCTAATAG
Organism: Galeruca laticollis; assembly: GCA_963921935.1. NCBI lineage: Eukaryota > Metazoa > Arthropoda > Insecta > Coleoptera > Chrysomelidae > Galeruca > Galeruca laticollis. The sequence continues at coordinate 152,421,911 of OY998180.1, forward strand.
TTCACATAATCAAAAAATATGCACACCTTCACTAACTGAGAACAACCAAAACCTTGAAGAAAAGAATACTGTAGAAAACGAGACAATAGACACATTCCAAAACACAGTCCAAGAACCCTCAACGAACTCTGTTAAACGACAAGTATCGGATTTTACCCCACCGATAGAAGACCTCAAACAAAATCCCGTATTTCAAAGACCCAATCCAAAGAAAATAAAATCAGAAAAATCTATACAAGAAGAAATGCATCCGTTACAACAAATTTTCGAAGACAACAAAGACAATTTTACGTTGAATTTTAACCAAACTCTAAATTTTTTTTAATCATCCCTCCACACCGCACACATTTTGGATCTTCTTAAACCGTACACAGACGACATACCAGGGTTCCGAAACGTTATGAATACAATATATGCCAAATGCTCAAAAAGCATGAAAACAAGAATTTCAAAGGTAAAACGGAAAATTAACTACCAACTCCGAAAATGCGCAATACTAGACAGCGATCTTTCCTCCTCCCAAGAAAATCCTTAGCTCTTATCATTCGAGTACATATTGCAATGGAACCTTAACGGGTACCATACCCGTTATGAAATGTTAAAAATTCTGATCTCTCAAAACACACCATCAATAATCTGTCTCCAAGAAACCAACTTTAGAGGTTCCTATCATGCCAAATTGAAAAATTTCAAATGTTTTTACAAAAACAGAACCAATAAAGATAAGGCAAGTGGCGGAGTAGCCATCTACGTCAATGGGACTTTTGAAACAAAACCTATAACTTTAAATACATCCCTAGAGGCAGTCGCTGTCACCATCAACAGCGACAAGCAAATCTCAATATGCAACCTCTATATTCCACCCAATGAAATTCTCACAATCCACGCTATCGAGGAACTACTTCAACAGATCCCGTCCCCTCGTATCGTATTAGGAGATTTCAACAGCCATAGCCCATACTGGGGATCTAAACAAAGCTCATCGAAAGGAAGAATCATTGAACAATCGCTGGAAAATAACAATATAAATATCCTAAATACAGGAGAACCTACAAGATTTAACATACATTCCGGAGATGCCTCAGCCATCGACTCAACTATGTGCGATCCTGCCCTACAAACTTCTTTGAACTGGGACGTCTACCCCTACTTATATGGCAGAGATCATTTTCCGATACTTATAAACCGAACTTTTTCCACTGCCAATACCACTACTTTCTGAACATGGAAATTAAACCGAACTAACTGGACACTTTTCGCAGACCAAGTAGACCAATATCCTCGGGACCTTCCTAACCCCACCACTCCAAATATAGCCTCAACCTTCTCACGATTCTCACAAGCGTTATTACAAGCAGCTCATATAGCAGTTGACAAAACCAAAACACTCAAAACTCACACCCCAGCCCCATGGTGGAGTAATAAATGCAGTGAAGCCATAAAAAAATACAAGCAACCCTCCAATAAATATCGACGACGCCTCACAACTGACAACAAAATAGAATATAAAAAATGCAGAGCTGAAGCACGTTATCAAACCAAAAAAAGCAAAAAAGAAAGCTGGAAAACCTTTGTATCATCCATCAACCATTGCACTCCCGTCTCTACCATTTGGGAAAAAATTCGTCAGCTATCCGGACAACGGCATAACAGTGAAATCAAAATTTTAAAACATGAAGACAATCTCTACAACAGAAGATATAGCAGAAATATTCGCAGACCACTTTGAACAAAATTCCAGTAACGATAATTTCACTCCACAATTTCTACAATACAAAATTAGAAATGAAAAAGAGGAAATACAAGTGACATATAACGACAATGACAGCATAAACTCTACTATTTCATTAGAAGAACTAGATGACGCCTTATTTAACACGAAAAGTTCAGCTCCTGGTCCAGACGACATACCTCTAATCTTTATTCAAACTTTAAGTTCTAGTGCGAGAAAATATCCCCTTGACATCTTAAATACAGTTTGTATATAACATCACTTCCCAAAATCTTGGTCAGACTCGTATATAATCCCCATCCTTAAATCTCAAAAACCAAAATCAGACCCCAACTCCTACAGACCGATTTCTCTAACCTCGTCAACTTGTAAATTATTCGAAAATATTATAAACCGAAGGCTAAGATGGTTCTTGGAAAACAAACAGCTCCTGATCCCCGAACAAAACGGTTTTCGCCAGAACAGATCTACCACCAATAATCTAGTGGACTTGGAATCCGAAATTCATGAAGCGCTAATAAACAAGCAGCATTGTTTGGCTGTTTTTTGTGACATAACAAAAACTTATGATTGCACATGGAGATTCGGTATAATTAAAAAGCTACAGACCTGGGGCATAAACGGACAGTTAAAATTTTCTCCAATTTAGAACATGCAGAGTCCGATCAAATGGAAAAATATCACCACCCAGAATTCAAGAAAACGGAGTGGCTCAAGGATCAGTTTTGAGCACGATTTCATTTTTAGTAGCAATCAATGACATCATGAAACACTGCCACTTACCAGTGAAAGGCAGGCTTTATGCGGATGACCTTGTCTTTCTACTAAGAGGAACAAACCTAAAATCCACCCAACGGATTCTCCAAGCCACACTAGGTGACCTTCAGAAATGATCACACACAACAGGACTCAATTTCTCGACCGAAAAAACAAAATGCCTTATCTTCTCAAAAAAAGAGACAGGAAGTAACCCAGTATTAGCATTACATATAGCAAGGACCTAACTTTTGTTACGGAAACAAAATTTCTCGGTCTAACTTTTGACAGCAAACTATCCTGGAAAAGCCACGTTACAAACCTTAAGGGCGCCTGTAACCAAGCCATAAGCATACTAAAAACTCTTTCAAATATTTCCTGGGGAAGCGATACATCAACTCTATTAAGCATATTTACATCTTTAATAAGGTCAAAAATCGATTACAGTTCAGTGGTATACAACTCAGCTAAGAAGTCCGTCCTAAAACAACTAGACGTCATTCAAAACACTGAATTACGTATTGCACTAGGAGCTTTTCGTACAAGCTCCACTCTTAGCATGTGTTGTAAAGCAGGTCAAATTCCCTTAGACTTCAGGAGAGACTATCTAAGTTTGTCCTATGCTAGCAAAGTTTTAGCCACTCCTGAAAACCCAACGTATCATAATCTCCATAGCAACCGTTTCAACTTGTACTTCTCAATTCACTCCCGATGCCATCCGCCCTTTTACGAGCGACTCAACCGCTTACTCCACAAATACTCCATAAACTTTCACACAATTTACTATCCCAGCAAACACTCTTCCCCACCATGGACTATAATCCAACCGCAAATAATCACAGAACTATCGAAATTTAATAAACACGAAATCTCAGCAGCCGTTATACAAAACCACTTCAATGACTTAATAAACAAATTCAACGACTATCACCATATTTACACTGATGCTTCGGAAACAGCCGAACGAGTAGGAGCAGCAATCTTCTCCAAAACCCACAACGCCAATTTCAAGCTACACAATAACTTCAGCATTTTCAACGCAGAGCTCTACGCAATCCTAGAAGCCCTGAAACACATTAATAAATCCGACCAGAACAAATTTACAATTATAACGGACTCAATGAGTGTCCTGTGCGAGATCATACGCATGTATCCCAATAACCCTATACGCAAAGAAATTAACAGCGAACTCCAGTACGCCAGAAAAAGAGGAAAAGGGGCATTATTTATCTGGGTACCCTCACATATCGGAGTCAGTGGAAACGAGTCAGCGGACCATCTATCTTGCGAAGCAGCAACAAAAGACGTTTGCGTCCAAATAAACAAGATAGGGCTCAATGATCTAAAATCGTGTATTAAAAATATAATTCGCAGTGCGTCGCAAATCAAGTGGTCGCAGTGCTCCGAGAAGCTAAGTGAAATCAAAGAAAACGAGCTACAACGACCAGTCTTTCTACCATCTAGGGGTAAGCAAGTGACACTCTCACGCCTTCGAATCGGCCACACACACCTCCATCTTATCACAAAAGAAAACATCCCTTATTGTGATACATGCCAAAATAACTTAACAGTAAAACACATTCTAGTGGAATGTCAAAAATTCAACAACACCAGAAATAAATTCAACTTTGCACAGAACATATCCGACATACTCAGAGACAATAGCAACATGGACAACATTATAAGTTTCTTAAGGAGATTAACATGAGAGATATTTAAATTTAAAACGATCATACCTCATAACTAATAACATAACTATCTATAATGCTAATGTAGAGAATACACTGTATATTAACGTAGAACCTATGTTCTTCCATTAAGGAATTATAACTGTTGTCGCTTATAACCTAAGTGGTTCGGGCGACATTAAATAAATAAAAAAAACAGTGAAAACCTTTTATAACAAATGTTCTATGTGACCCCCATTCACCTCAATAAGCTTATTCGTTCCTTTTGAAGAATGCCAGTCTAGCTGTTATCCATCCGACATAATGAAAGGGCGATGTGTGATAGGAAGAAAACCCTCCATATCTTTTGGTTTTGACAGAGTTGCAAGTCTTATGGAATTTACCCCCCTTCAATATCCATTCACAATAGAATACATTCTAGGACTTCTCAATATACGATTGAATGAGCGAAGAGGGTTTGAATTATCCAACAGATAAAGAAACATTATAATTTCTTAAATTTTACTAATTGTATCTCTTCTTTGTTAATATATAGATTAACTTTTTTGGAGTTTGATTGTTTAGAAAGATATGTGAGAGACTTGGCTGAGGATGCAGGTGTGGATAACTAATTTACATTGTCAAAAAAACTAGATTGGTTGAAAAATAAAAAAAAATTGTTGGGTTAGTCACGATGAAATTAATATGAATTTTTCTTCTTTTAAATTTCATCCTAGAGTTCTCAATCTTAGCAATTTTGAATGGGACAACCAACAGTTTACCATACTTAGTATGGGCTTACATTTAATTTTTCCACGTTGAATACTTAACATAATTTACAAACTTTAGCAATAAATTCAGAAGTTATTTTGGGTAATTCTCATTTTGCTAACTAAGAAGCAATAAGAGCTGATATTTCATCGTCAATTCAAAGATCTTTCAATAGAAACACACATGTAGGATCATACTTCTTCTATATTTCTGCACCCAAAACATAATAATTTCAACATTACAGAACTAAAAAATCTCAAACGTGAAATAACTACAGAAGATTTAGTTGTAACAAAGGCAGATAAGGGTAATTGTGTCGTGATATTGTATAGAAGTATATATGTTGAAAAGGTTGACTCTTTAATCAATTCGGACTGTCCTTTTTCTTCTTTAAGTTCGGATCCTACAGCAAAATTTAATAACGAGCTCAAGAACAAACTTAAAAGTTACACTAATACCTTAGAAATTTTTAATAACAAATATTACCTAACAATTAATACAAATGGCACCAATTACTCTATGGACTCCCTAAGATCCATAAGAAGGATATACCTATTAGGCCAGTTGCTTCTTTCCTTAATTCACCATGCTCAAAACTTCCTTGTTTTCTCAAAAATTTACTCAAAAACGTAACTAACTTCAACAATAATTTTTCAATCAAAAATTCATTAGGACTTTCTAATAAGATTTCTGACATCAAACTTCCTAACTCTTGTCCTTTTTTGCTTTCCCTTGATATTTGTAATCTCTTCCCTAACATACCCCCTTCTGAATGTACATACTTGGTGGAGAGCTATATCTTGGCAATATTTTTAAGCAATATAACATAAATGATTTAAGATTTTAGGTTAACACCAAGGATTCTATACCATTTCCTCATTCTCCTGGTATATAAAAATTGAGTTGTCGGGATTGTGTACGAGTATGTCGGTCAGTTTGTTCGCTTATTGGATACTAGAATTGAAGAATACTTTAGTTTCGTTAAAATATTTCATTATACTGACCCACTTGCTTCACTCTCTGCTTTTGCAAATTATATTATGTCTGAGAGACATAATTTCTCTTAACCAGATGCTAGTAGATTACATAAGTGTTTTAAAGGTCCTAGGATGTTATTTACTTAAGATTCTTGAGATTAACTAGGTTAATTCCAACAGTAAAATTACTTGTCTTAATGAACAGTTGAAACCTATTCAATATTTTTTACTTTGCTAATAAATAAATTTGTAAAATAATTTTGTTATTGCCACGTCCAACGTTTATTATATTTCAATACCTTTATATAATTTACTGTACAATATTCTCACACTTTACTTTTTACTATCAATCTTTTCAATGTTTATATCGCTGTGTTAAGTCTTATTTTCCTTTCTATACGAAATAATTTGTTTATACAAACTTTTACCACAATTTTTGTTTTATGGGCACCATACGTTTTAGAGTTGTTGCGATTTTCTTCATCTCTTTCTTCCTTATTTCTTCATATCTTTCCTTTACTTGACTCCACTTTTAATTTTCCCTCCCTCCCTTCCTCTGTTAACTTGAAATTTGACATACTCCCTTTCAATTTACCTTCTTGCCGATTATGTAATCCATTCAGCCATGCTTCACATCTTAATTAGTGTGTTACAAAGTCTTTTCAGTGAATTTAATTTACTTAAGTGTTATTTTTTATCTTGATTTTATGGTAGTATGGACTTAATTAGACCACATAATGTATCAACGCCCAATGTTGTTTTTAGCCATGTATTGCTTGCTCCAATTTTCTTTTCAACTAGAATATCATAAGAACGTTTTTCCGCTGTTCCAGGGTTTAACTCTTTTTCCTTTTTCCCATATTATTTTTCCCTACAATCTCTCCTTGTCAATGATTTATCCCCCATTTATATTGTTTCCTTCACTTTGCAATAGATTGAGGTTAACATATATGTTTTTTCCTAACAATTATACACTCCACTCCTATTACAAAGAGTTGGTATATGCTAATGAGTTCCGTTTTCACTTGTTTCTTAATTTTTTATCTTATTATGACTTACTTACATCAGAAGTAATTTTTCCGTTGCCCTATGAATAGAAGATTTTCTTATGTAGGTAAGATACAATTATTTGTGAAATATTTCTTTCCTGATCGCCCAATGATATTGTAGCCTGAAGATGACCATTGAAGGCCAAACCTAGTTGCTTATAAAAGTTTTTTAAGGAACATCAGAATAAACTTGTGACATATTGACCTCGACTCTTTTTTCTTTATTTTTTATTCATTTTTTGGCTAACTGTTTTTCTTAATTTAAAAAATATGTTGGGCCGAATGGAAATGAAATTAGCCGAATTTACAATTTGTTGCCATAGTTCCTGACAGGTGTTTATTTCTTGTGAATACAATGCGCGCCGGGTCGCGTAAAGGCAAAAGCCTGTATAGTACAGAGCGCGAGGTCCGTGCGGCGCTCTGGATCACTCGTGGCTTTGTTTATGAATACGCTGCGTTGCGTCTCACAAATCGCAGTACGATACAGAGCAACCGTCAAAATTCTTCGTCCTGCTGACTTGGAAACGTAATATTGACTAGTTACTAGTTGCATAGTAAACGTTCACATTTTTATAGGTTATCATTTCTATTTTGTCTTGATTCTGTCACGTGCCAAAATGTAAACATTCTTAATATAACCGCTGTGGACAACAACGAGCAGTTCAGTATTTTAGTGCAGTGTAAGCTTTCAGGAGAGGGCACAGTGGATGAAAAATGTGACAATTGGGTATACGATTTTGCATACTCGACCAATACAAAATGGATAATGTCAAGACGTTATCCTAATACAACTTGCTATGAATTTCGAAAACTATACGTGTGTCAACACTAATCATTGAATAAAGTAGCTGAACGAAGACGGCAGTCGTGTGAAGTTAGGAACAAAAATTGCAAAGCACAAATAGACATTAAGCTTTAAAGAATTAATAGAAACACAATAAAAAATTATGTGCTGTTAAAAGACGGAATTACCGTAGTGATAAAAATAAATTTTGCGATACTTACATGTGAACAAGACAGTACAAGAAATTTTTGAGTCATACTTTATTTCGGGAATGACTCCGTCAGCGGCCAGATTTTATCATGAAATGAAAATAATTGAATCTGGTTCTGAAGAAAGGAAGGAAATACAAAATGTAAGTACAGCATATCTTCTTACTAATGCTAGAGAAAATCCTACTGACAGACAGATAAAGTATTTATATGATAAGTGGCGTTTCTCTCAGTACGGTAGTTGAGAAGAAAAAAGTATGATAGAAGTTCTCAAGAACAGACAGTCCTTGTTGCAGAAATCCGGCGGTGCACTAGCCATCAAAGAAAATCCTTTCATTGCAGTTGTTGTTACTCCAATAATGCGACGCGCATTCCTTCAAGATTTTTCCTCTAAAATGGTTTTCGTGGACTCCAGCAGATTTTGCGATCAGACAAATACTTGTGTCACATTTCTATTTACTTCAAACAAAACAGGGGTCGTTCCTATCGCGTGCATTCTTCACACAGTCCAAACTGAAGCGAATTATACTTTAGCTTTTGCGTCTGCCACTGGAGCTATCGAAGTAAAAAATAGAAAGTTCGATCCAAAAGTGTTTATGACTGATGACAGTGCATCCGAGCGCAATGCGTTATCAGCTGTATTTCCGAACTCCATGTTACTTCTGTGTACATTCCATCTTTGTCAAGCTTTATGGAGATGGCTCCGACAAACTGACCCTAACGTGAAAAAGGAGGACAGTAGAACAGTGATGGAAATGCTTAGGAACATTCTTTACGCTCCAACATTAGAAGATTCAGAAGAGAATTATGATTTCTTGATGAGAAATAATATAGTACAAAGTAACAAAGTATAATATGATCATCTGGAGAAATTGTGGGTCCGTAGAAAAGAATGGTGTATTTCGAACAGAAATAATATAATAACATGAGGTAACAACACTAATAATTACACTGAAGCTTCAATTAGGATTTTTAAAGATATAGTATTGCAAAGGTGCAAAATTGCTTTCTGTGATTGTCCATCAGGCACAGGTGGCAAATTCTGTAAGCACCTATGCGCAATAGAACAAGAAAATTTGGTATATTATTTAAAACGTCTCCAGTTCTAAGCGTTCATGACAGAATACAATTAGCCAAATTAGCTGTTGGGCATTAAGCACCAGAGGAATTTTATAAAAATATGGATTCAAACACAACTGATCTTGAACACTCTGAAAACTCAGTTCAATCAACTAATTCTGTTCCTGCTGAAGTAGAATTAGCAACACCAATGGATTTACAAGTTAACGCCGAAGAGAGTGAAAGCCGATTTAAAAAAGAAATTATAAGAATGCGCTGTGAATTTGATCGCATAACAAGTAGGCTCGAAGGCAATCAAAGCCCAGAAGCTACTTTATCTATCATTAAGTTTGATACACTAATGAACAGCCTGATAACCCCTTCCCAAATTTCAAACTTTTTGAAAGCTAAAAGTCGAATATGCGAGAGAAAATCTAGAAAAATTCGAGTCCAGCCAACGTCAATTTCGCGACGTAAAAACAAAGCATTGCCTCAATATGGGAGAAGTCAAGCTGGCAGGCCTTCCAAAATTGAAAAACTAAAACGGAAGCACAGCCTTGCAAGCAACATTTCGCATAACCTACCAAATGCTAAGTTACATTGAACCTAATTCTGTATTTCGTTGTTTAATAAAAATAATAATCCATGCATATATGACTTTTATTTTAAGAATATCTACCATTTATATAGATTTTAAAATTTACGAAACAATGTTTAATTGGTTATTTCGCCACACTGTTTTCAATTAAATAAAAAATAATTTAAATTCAGAATCATATGCCAAATTATTGAAAATAATACGAAAATGCAGTGTGGCGAAATACCTATTTAAACACGTATAAATATGAACACGCCACAAAGACATATTATATATTTTATTGGCTCTGTATTACAGTGGGATTTGTCTTCTGCCACGCAGCGTATTCATAAACAAAGCCACGAGTGATCCAGAGCGCCGCGCGGACCTCGCGCTCTGTACTATACATACTTTTGCCTTTACGCCGCCGGATCATCGTTTCGCAATTTAAAGTTAGAAGATCTATTTTATTATTGTCAAAAAATTTCAATATCTTTATTGTTAATACGGATTGAAGTTTCATTTGCGTATTAAATGCAATCCAATGCGTCAAAACATCGAGATAGTTATTGCACATCAAAATTTAAAAAATTGTGCAGCTTCATGTTTAACTTAAAATATCTCGAGAAATATTGACTTTATTCTTGTTAGGTAAAAGTACGTTATTTACGTAAAAAGTATTAGAAAATCTAAAAATTGTGCTAAAATTTCTATTCCGCCAGTGGCGTAGAATTTGGAAACGATTAACCAGTCACTTGCCCCTGTCGTACGCCTCTAGATAGTAGCCAGAAACGTTTGTTTCACATAATTTAGTAGGGTGGTCAGTAGCTACACTTTCTGCTAAATAAGAAATGGATACGTAAAACAGTTTTAAGGTACTGAGCACCAATCGATTTTAAATTTATAAACAATAACCCCTGTAACTCAGTAAGCAGCTACAATTTATATTTTGAGTAAAATCTTCAAAATTTGAAGTCAGGATTCTACTGTTAAAGTATTTCCAATTAGTAATCAATCACTCTGTAGAGTATTCTATTTTGCTTCAGACTGCAGTTTCTCTGAAAATGAAAGTGAAAACTATCAATTTTGATATTAAAATAATATTTGAAGTATTATAATAAGATATTTATTTTGTGAAAATTATATAATTTACGGAAATATCCTAAACACGTCTTTAGTAGATGCGAAATACAGGGGCGAATCTCCAATTGAATAATAAACAGAGATAGCGATATATATTTACCTAATTAATGATTTGATGATTGAAACTATATTATTTACTGTTTAGCGTTAGTTCTGGACAAATTAATTCAAAGCAATGTTATCCAATTTTGGTTCATGTTCAAACTTTCGGTATTTTGTGAACAGAAAATGACACCAGATGTTTATCGTCGAAAATGGCTTTTTGTTCTAAACAAGTAGTGGCATATACGTAGACTTCTGAACAGTAATTTCCGTTTAATGAATAATACTGTATCAAAAACTGAAGATATTTGTATATACGGAGTGTCAATTTCAAAACGTACCACCCTCTTTATTTCGGAACCTATAGAAAATTCAGAAATATGCAAAATAAACGCCACCCTTATTTTTTAGGGTGACAGTTTGTAGGCTGGTGTTCAATTAAATTACATCAACCCTCTAGCGGGGGCGGACCAACCCCTCAAATCTTAAATGGAATGGGAGGTTGACTGATACCTCATTTTAAAAAATATCACATGCTTGTGATATTATTTTAAAGAATTTAAATACAGGTCCTCGTTCGATATAGGCATCCAAAGTTTGAATTTCGCATCCTTTTTAGTCTTATTTCAGAATGAAATAGGCCTATTGTAGAGAGTAGCATGACGCGGTGCAGTTTTTCGTTTTGGTGTTCCTAGATGCCAAAATCACCCTCCGTTCCAAAGGTTATATATATATATATATATATATGTATATATATATATATATATATATATATATATATATATATATATATATATATATATATATACATATATGTATGTGTTATAACGGAATTTGCAAGCACGATAGAGGGCGTATTTTTTGACGGATCGAAACCAAACTCACTACAAAAATCGGTTAAGCCAAAATCTTGGACGAGTTCGTTAATGAGCCAAATCGGCCCAGTAAAAACAAAATGGCGGCCTGTCAAAGTTGAAAAAAAATCGTATTTCCTTTGTTTTTCATTTGACGCAAAAAAGTTACTAAGCTTTTTTATAGACCTTAACACGTTCTACAACTTTTGTAATTAACATTTTTCTCAAAATCGTACATTAAAACATTTATTTAAGAAAATTCACAAATTATAACTGAATTTGTAAGCACGATAGAGGGCGTATTTTTTGACGGATCGAAACCAAACTCGCTACAAAATCGGTTAGGCAAAAATCTTCGACGAGTTCGTTAATGAGCCAAATCGGCCCAGTAAAAACAAAATGGCGGCCTGTCAAAGTTGAAAAAAAATCGTATTTCCTTTGTTTTTCATTTGACGCAAAAAAGTTACTGAGCTTTTTTATAGACCTTAACACGTTCTACAACTTTTGTATTTAACATTTTTCTCTAAATCGTACATTAAAACATTTATTTAAAAAAATTCACAAACTTACCAGAATTTTTTTTAATTTTTTTGTTTTTGATTTGATGCCAGAATGTTACTTTGGTTTTTTGTACATCTCTATTACTTTTGTATCTAATTTTTTATTTTCGGTTTTATGCAAACATGTTACTGAAATAAGACTGTCCAATTGGTCTTGTGCCATTGGGATTTTTTTATTTTTAATTCCTGTACTGTTCATTTGATGTTTATAAAATTTTTAGCATATTTATAATGTATATAACTGACTATCTATTTCAAATTACAAACTTTTTCATTTCCTCGTAAAACAGTTGAGATTTTTCTTCTTTTTGATTAAATTTTGAAGGGATGACATACCCTGTATGAAAATATTGAAAATAATTTCCCCACACCTTTAGCTCTCTAGTTGAAATTTGATAAAATGAGCCGTTTGACTGATATTTACCATTTTCTTAATATACTTCGTACCGATATGTGCATTCACCATTTTAAGAGGATATCTTAAGTAACGAGTTAATAGTATATTAAGTACCAAATGTCAAAAAGGTTACTTTAGTCACGAGTTTTACTAGGCACGAATGGAGCGAAGCGGAACGAGTTCCTTGTGAAACGAGTGACTAAAGACGTTTTTGACACGAGGTGCTTACTATACTTTTTCTTCGCCCGCGGGAAAGAAAAAATTATATTATATTTGATTTATATTCATTACATGACGGACGATGGCTGACAGCTGACTGACAAATCAAATGACGCAGAATAACAAAATTATCACGGAACATGAAATTCAACATACAAAAGATACACTTGATTTGACGTTTAAAAAACAAAAGATAAACGAGATGTGACTTTTCGCATTTTAAACACTAGTGTTTAAAGAGTCGTGTTGTACATGTCAAACCCGTGTTCAAAGTGCGGTTTTAGTAGCGGAAGTAGAAAAAAGTAATTTATTGATATCATGTCCAAGATTCACCTACAGTATTAGCTAGAATAGACTTGAAATGAATAACTTCGCAGAAATATTTCGATTTTTTGCAAAATGAGTTTTGGAATTTGTTTGGTTATGTGACACTACAAACTCATAGGAATTTTTAGTTCTTGCATGATGAGGCCCCTCCACATTTCAGTTTAGACGCATGACAACATTTGAACAAAACGTTTCCTAAAAGATGGATTGGCTGGGAGGTCTTTTTCAGTGGCGATGACGAGACGTCAATTCTATGGATTTCTTGTTCTGGGGTCATCTCAAAAAAAAATTTACACAGCCCCTGTGCATATCAGGCAAGATTTATTAGTCATAATTCTGTTAGTTAGCAATTGTATTAGATATAATATAGCATTCATGGCAATTCTTTACATACTTCCTCACATATTTCTCCATGTTTTTCCATCTAAAATTGGCTCTTAATTTCATTAATAATCTATTGTTTCCTAGGTGTCCTCCAAACATTGGGTTATTGTGATATCTTTCTAAGATCTCTTGAATCTCTCCTTTCCGCTCTACCGTATTCGGTACTTCGCAGATACATACTTGTACGTCTTTTAATATTTTATTACCTTCTTCTATAGATTCTTCAATCGTGCACTTTTTGAATGTATTTTCATTTTCTTTATTTCAAATTTTACCGAAAGCTCATCAAGCTTTTCCAATGTTCGTCTTAAGTCGAAGTTGTATATTCCGGTAGGTAGGCTTCACTAAATTTCAATTTGTTTCTGATCTGTACGCTTATCCTTAGCGAGATACGGTTTTTTTCAAAATGTAGAATTGATAACTATTTAGTTGTTTAAAACTTTTATCACTGAAAATTGTATTCAAAGTTTTCTGATTAGTTTCGTTATTTTCCTTAAATGTTGATTTACTCCATCTTGTATGTATCACTAACTGAATTTTCCTTTGTTCAAGTTCTTTTAGATTGTATACGTTGTCATTCATCAGTAATGTATTATCAATTAACTTAGCTTTGGCTCCACTTTCTCTCGCCTGTTTCTTATATCTTATTAGCTGTTCCAGTATGTCTTTTGGGTAATCTTCATCAATATATATCTTTGTTCCTTTTAATTTATTCGTTCCTTCCAAAATTTCTACTTTCTTGTTCAAGTTTTTCATCATTATTAGTACTGCCCTATTTTTGTTACTGTTTTTATTTCCTATTCTTTTACATTTCAAAATATCTGATTTAACATCTACTGCGTTGTTAACCTTCTTCATTACACCTTCTAATTTATCTTCTAGATGTTCCTAAACTTCTTCGTCGCCTTCTTCTATACTATGTATAATTGAATTCTTCTTTCTCAAATTTTTCTCGGTTTGTATCATGTTTCCTTGCAAAAATTCTGTTTTATCCTTTAGGTCAATATTTTCCATCCTTAATTCGTAGTTTTCCTTCTTTAACTGTGCTATTTGTTTGCTTATTTCTTCAACTTTATGGTACATTTCGAATATTCTTACGTTATTATTATTATTCTTGTAACTGTTATTTCTGTTAAATTTCCTATCTTTATTGCGGTAATATACATATCTATTATACCCATTTTCGGGTTGTATTGTCTAAATGTCCTACCGTTGTACATTCTGCCATTGTTCCCTCTTCTCTGATTGTTCCTGTAGTTAAAGTCTGGTTTTTTAAAGAAATTTATATTATCTTTAAAGTGTAATATTTGCTGCTGACTTACTATACCTTCAACTGAAACCAATTTAGATAGCACTTCTTGCGTATTTTCGAAACTTCCAGCTGCTATGATTGTTTTAGTCGAATCCGTTGAGGCGTTCATTGTTACTACCTTAATTGTTGCTTCTTGGTGTACTTTTCCGCTAAGTTCTCTGACATACCTTCCGGCACATGTGCTGGTTCTAATTTCTCAGCCTATTTTTCGACTTCCGTTACGTAGTTTGTTATATCTTTCACATTCTGACGTACTTTGTTCAGCTTTGCTAAAAGAGGACTTGGATTATCTCCTCTTATTCTGTACTTAAGCTTGTTCCTAATTTCCGCAATTGAGTTTTCTGTCGTTATCAAGCCTCTTGCTTTCCCTGTTAATCTGGTTTCAATCAATAGAACTGCTTTTTTTTCATTTTTTGTCGCGTTTAGTTGTAATAAAGCTAATGAATCCAAGAATGTTTGTAGCTCACTCGCTTCGCCTTTAAATTCAGAGGGTAACACCTTACTCGCGAAATGAAGGAAATCATTCATACTTATAGCCATTTTTACCTGTTTGCTTATTAGCTCTAATATAGAGGTATCAATCTCCTCAAATATTGATATAGGTATTTTAATACTACAATTTAGCGTTTGAAATGATCTAGAAGTTTTATCCCTAGTTTTATCAAAATAATTTGTACAACCTTTTTAATGTATTATAACTTATTCCAGTTCTTACTTATTAGTTTTGTAAAATTATTGTAAATAATTACTATATTATTAACTATTTTACTGTGAATATCTGGATTTTTAGGAGTTTCCTTTTTTAAAATCCTTTTTCCCTGTTTATTTATCTCTTCAACAATTGATTTTAACTTATCTTCAAATTCTTCCCACGTAATTAGCATTTAATAGATTAGGCCTAGTTATATTAAATTCGTTCATATAAAAATTGATTGTATAGGTTCTTACAACTTTATATGCTTAAAGTTCCTATCGTCTTCCAGACTCCTATGCTTCTTGTGATGTCTCTCTTCAGTGATCTACGATGCGTCTTTCACAGGAATCATATGAATTTCAAGATAAATGCTACCGTTATTACATATAATACTACCATAATCTGTGTTGAAAAACTCTCGTGCTGCACTATGAAGTTGTTATTGACTGTCCCAGTTTCCTGGACCTCTTGCTTCGTCGCTGTGTCCCCCATATTTCTGTTCCGCCACGTCTCAAAATTAAAATAAAATACCATATACTCGTTTCGTTGGGCTGTGTATTACCATTTATTTACACTAAATATTACCATTTGTTCGCAGGATCCATATTACCATCTATTTACACTAAATATTACCATTTATCCGATAAGCTTACTATCACAGATATATAAATTATTCACCATAATCATTACAAACAGATTAGAACGAAAACTCGAGGCTTACCAACCAAAGGAACAGGCTGGGTTCCGAAGCCATTATAGTACGACAGAACATTTACACACCGTAAGGCAGATGATCGACAAAACAACAGAATATAACATAAGCCTATGGATGGCTTTTGTTGATTTCCGAAAAGCTTTCGACACAGTAGAAATCTGGGCAATAATAAAATCCTTGAGACATGCTAGAGTAGATCAACGTTATATAAACCTCGATAACATCCATAGAAATTCTTCAATGTCGATAAGACTTCACGAATCATCTGACAAAATAAACGTGAGGAGAGGAGTTCGGCAAGGAGACGTTATATCTCCAAAGCTATTCACTTCAGTTCTCGAGGATATTTTTAAGAAGCTACAGTGGGAAAACAAAGGGTTGAACGTACATGGTGAACGCTTACACAATCTGAGATTTGCTGACGATGTTGTACTGTTTGCAAAAGATAAACAGGAATTGATAGACATGTTGGAGGAACTACAAAATGAGGCTGCAAAAGTAGGATTACACATGAACAACACAAAGACCCAGTTTATGACAAATATACCAGATGCAGACGATACAATACCGATTCATGACAGCACAATAAAAAGGACGGAAACATACATATACTTGGGCCAAGCTATAACACCAGGCAAACAAAAAATCGAGAGATTGATAGAAGAATTAGACTGGGATGGGCAGCCTACGGTAAATTAAAGTACATCTTCAGCATGAATATTCCAATGAATTTGAAAACAAAAGTCTATAACGAGTGTATACTGCCTGTTGTCACGTATGGTTGTGAGACCTGGGTAATAACCAAGAAAATAAAACATAAATTGGAAGTACATCAGAGAGCCATAGAAAGACGTATTTTGGGAATTTCCCTGAGAGACCATAAAACAAATACTTGGATACGAGAAAAAACCAAAGTCTTCGATATAATAAAAAGAATTGGTTCCTTAAAATGGCAATGGGCAGGGCACGTGGCCAGGCATACGGAAAACTGGAGCGGGTATGTCACCAGATGGAGACTTTGGGCAGAGAGGAGGAGTGTTGGAAGACCCCAGCAAAGATGGTACGACGAGATAAAGAAGGTCGCTGGCCTGAACTGGTATCGAGTTGCGCATGATCGAAGCCGATGGACGAATTTGAAAGAGGCCCATATCCTAAGGATAGAAAACGGCTGAAAATGGAAAATGGATTACCATTTGTTAGCTGGATCGCCATGTGGTGATTAGAAGTAAGCGTTCCACTTGTTAAGCAATTTAACATCCATAACATTAATGGGAAACACTTACCTCCAATCGGTGCGAAATAAATAATACCATATGTTTGTATAAACTCACTGGGTTAATATATTTAAAGAACTAATAACAGTAAGCCGTGACCATAGTCGATGACATACATACAATTCGACGTACAACTAACAACGAATTATTATTACTTACTAATTATTTTGTGATACGGAACTACATTATTTCGGTTCAATACCCGTCACATATTCTTTACTCATCATTTTTTGTCGCCAAAATAAGTTTATTGTAAAATTTGTTTTACGAGTTAAATATTGTGCGTTTACTAATTTACTGAGATTATTCTTACTTATGGGGAATGTGGAAGATGAGATGTTTAATGGAAAATATCCCAATAGTAATTTAAATCATAAGTATGTCCTGGAATTTGTTGCTAAGTTTAGTGAAACTGGTTCCGTTGCTGACAAAAAAAAGAAGTAATCGCTGATGAAGTTTTAGACACCTCTACTGCAGAGCCCTCAACATCACTTCGTAGTATGGTATGCCAAGTAAAAAGTAGGGCCAGTAAGGACAGCACTACAGTTAAATAAATTTTACTCGTATAAAATGCAAATTCTTCAACAGCTTTTTGACCACGATTTCAGAAGGACTGAATTTTGTGAAACAATGATGGCTTTATAATTGAAAACCAGATAATTTTGCACAATATTTGTTTTACTGATGTCTGTACGTTTTTTCTTAATTGACATGTTAACAAGCAAAATTGGCGAAACTGAAGCGATGAAAATTCGGGACTTTTTAGAGAAGGTCATACACACAGTATTCAAAGAAAATGAACGTTAAGGCTGGTATTCTTGGGAATAGTATTATTGTACGGTTTGGTGCCGCCGATTCGACGCGGTCATTTCGGCTTCGCTGTTTCGACTCCAGGTTATTTCGGCGCCCAATATTCTTCAATATGTTTAAAGGCGATTTTACATAGTTTTCTTTTGAGTTTGTACTAATATAAGCCATTGGCATGAATAATTTTCACTTGGAGATAGTGGACAAGAAGAAGAGAAGATACTAATTTTTGAAAAACATCAGAACATTGAGTATTTGAAGAGGACGCTTGTGTGGTTCACCGGCGGTATTTTCAAACCTGCGCAAAATATATTTTCACAAATATATATTATCATGGGAGAAGTTTATGGTGGTGTAGTGCCATTATTATACACTTCACTACCAAACAAACGAAAATGCACATACATAAAACTATTCCAAATGATCTTTCACGTAGATCCAGATATTACACCAGAGGGCATTGTGTGTGACTTTGGAATTGCTGCATTTTCAGCAATGGAAGAATGCTTTCCAGGTGTCCAGGTATTAGGCTATTTTTTTCACTTGTCACAGAACCTACAAAGAGAAGTCTTACACATGGGATCACGCAGCAGGTATAACAACGACGCCGACTTTGCTAATGAAGTGAGAATGATTCTAAGTTTGGCATTTGTCTGACTAAATCATATCGAAGATGCCATTGACTACCTATCAGAAAATATTAGAGGAGATATACAGTCGTTATTAGAGTGGTTTCAAGATAATTACATTGGAAGACCTAATAGAAAAGGCAACGAAAAAAGAGCCCACTTTTTGGGCCCAACATTTGGAGTATTTATGATAGGACACTGAACGGTCTGGATAGAAGAAATAACCATGCTGAGGTAGCTAACCGAAGACTACAGGCTGAGATGGCAATGGATCATCCAACCATATGGAAGCTGATAGGTGGTCTTAAAAATATTCAAAATGGAAGAAACCTATACACAAAACAGTCAATAGCAGGAAACCCACCATAGCAAAAATTAAAAAAAAAAGTACATAGATGCAGATGACCGGATACTACAAATTGTTCTTAATTTCAATAATAGACCAATGTTAGATTATTCAAAGGGATTAACTTATAACTTTGATATTGCGAGTTGGAAGAAATGGTGTAAATTTTTTTAAATTTCATTTGTTTAACTTAATTTTTTTAATATCTACCAATAAAAAGTCTCCACGGATTTACTCCTTCATTATTGAAATTTTAAAAACAATTATGAATTATAAATTTTTGGCGCCGAAACGGTGGGCGCCGAATTGTCCTGGAGCCGAAACGGCTACGCCAAAATGGCTGCGCCGGATCGGCAGTGCTGAACTGTCCTAGCCCCTTATTGGACGTTTATTCATTGACGAAAATCTAACTGGTGTGCTCTACTTAAATTAGCTTCAAGAAATAATAGACCCCTTAATAACAACTAGTTTGAAAAATCAAATTGATGCGACTGGTAATATGATTATATAAGATCGTATTCACTCACAACAAGATAGAGCTCCACCACATTATTTTCTTCCAGTTAGACAGTGGCTAAATGATAGATTTCCTGGCAGATTGATTGGCCGAAGAGGAGCAATAGATTGGTTACCACGAACGCCCCTAGATGTCTTCCTATTGGGGCATCTAATATAGATTGTTTATAAAACACAGCATCGAGATTTGGATGATTTGAAGAGAAGAGTTTGAGAGTAGACTTTGTCACTGTTAAATAATGCACCACATTTCGAAAATTTATTAAAATAAGATACTTTTTATCAATTTTCATGTTTTGTTGCAAAACACTTGATACATAAATAAACTGTAGAACAGAAAAAATGCAATAATCTGTATAGGCATTTATATTTAAATGAAAGTTATTTCTTCTGATACCTTATTTCAAAACAAGTATTTGAAATCTTTTTTGTCTGCTAATCTTTTCTTTTCTTTGCTGATGTTTACATTTTTCTCTTGGAAGCAACAAAAACTGAGAATAATTTTATTTGAAATCGTCACTAAAGTACACAAAAATCGGCACTAAAGTAATCCATTATAGGACGATTTCTGAAAATGCATTAATATTGCAAATAATGAAAACTGTTCTACTTCACTAAATTTAAATAAATTGTTTCAAAGTTCTAATTTTGCATTTTAATCAAATTCTTCGTTTTAAATAAAATTTAGTTGCGTGTTATTGATAATAAATTTAATGTCTGGCAAGGCAGACATGTATGTAAGCTAAGTATTCCTTTCAATTTAAGAAATTTTCGACTTCAAATAAAATTTAATATGCACATCGGCACTGAAGCTATTTTTTATTACTCATGTGGTTTATTTTTCTGTCCTAAGGGCCTCTGAAAATAAAATCCACATTCGTGATAAAAAATAGAACTTCAGTGCCTTGATACATTAATAAATATTTCTCAGGATTTTAAATTACTTCTATCGTGGTATTTGATGTTTTTGATTTGCGTACTAATTTGCTTAACAATTAGAAATATCACGAGTTCCCGGATATCACCGATTTCGGCATTTAAACGACTTCGAAAAACGACGCATTGTGGGAATGCAAGTGGTTGGTTTTGGTTTCCGGGAAATTGCAAGAAGAATGAATGTCAATCCATCATCAGTGAGTCTTATAGGCGTCATGCACGGTGTGGACGTCCTAGACTATTACAAGGCCGTTATTTACACCATCTCAGACTTCTCGCTTTAAGTAATCGACGGGACAATATACGCCAAGTAAGAGATGACCTAGTTGCAGCAACGGGACCAGTATTCTCAAGGATGACAGTAAATCGAATATTGCTTGCAATGGGGCTGCGAGCCTAAAGTCTGCTTCTGGTGCTAGCTCTAACACCTCAACATAAAGCTCCCCACTTGGAGTGGTGCACAGCTAAGCAAACTTGGAATGACGAATGGAATACGATATGCTTCATCGACGAATCTAGATTTTGTTTAGGCAGCCACGATGGTCGTATGAGAGTCAGCCGATTTCGAGGTAAGAAACAAAATATAGACTTCGCTGATGAACGTGATAAAGCTATACACAGGCAAGTATCATGGTATGGGGGGCTATATGCTTGGGAAGCAGATCAGCTCTAGTTCTCATCAACGGCAATCAGACTGCTCGGCGATGTATTGATGAAGAGCTGAAACCAGTTTTACATCCCTACCAAACTATCCCAAATGCAATCTTTCAACAAGATAATGTGCGACCTCATATTACTCGTGAAACACTGGATTTCATAACAAATATAGAGACTATGAAATTGCCATCAAGGTAGCCCATTGAACACGTATGGGATATGATTGATCGCAACATTAGTCGATTACGACGCCCTCCTGCAAACTTGGATGAATTCTTGCATGCCATGAAAAGGATTTGAATGACTATTCCCCAATAAGATATAGATCATCTACTTCCGCATAGAACATACGGGTGTATAAATAAATGGGGGAGCTACTCATTAATAATTTTTTTGTGAAAATCGCGATTGAAATTTGAAATACTAAAAATACCTTACTTTATCTTTGAATAAATAAATAAATTGAAAAATAATTGTCCTTCCTGGTGTTGCAATTTTTTAATTTGCACTATATATCTACGGTTTTACTTGATTTCTCCAAAAGTACTAAGTTGGGAAGCGCCACAGTGTATACGAAGACTTGTAAAACATAATCTTAGTTTAATGAACATTTAAATTACCGAATTTGTCTAATAATTAATACAATAACAAAACAATTAACTATAAACACTCTCTATCTATCAAAAATAATAAGAAATTCAAATCAACCACAGACTAAGTATTTTGACTGAAACTGTCAGTATCAAAACTTTTTTGAAAATGACAGCTGTCAGAAGACGTCAACATAAATCCTTATGAATAAAACCTTATTAATTTGGTTTTTCGCTATATCTTTTCAACATTATGACCTTAAAACGGACGGACACCAGAAGCCAGAATATGATATTTCTATTTTTCGTCCACTCGTGTTTAGAAGTAGAAGTCTTGTGATATTTTGTACAATGGCAACATTTTTTATTATTGTACAAAAACTTGCAAGTTTTAATCCCAAAAATCCCGCATGTCTCTTTTGGTATCTAATAATAGAGGTCCATTAGTATGTGTTTTTCAACATATGCCTTCACCTTAGCCTAAAAAATTCAAACATTTTCATAATATGATTCTCATAAGGGCTTTTTATAAGTTAATTATTTTAAATTTCGTGAATTTAAAATATCAAACAAATTTTTCATCGTCCTAACAAATTTAATGGTGGTTTGTTCATTTTTAAATTCTTCCATCTT
Source organism: Galeruca laticollis (assembly GCA_963921935.1). Lineage (NCBI taxonomy): Eukaryota > Metazoa > Arthropoda > Insecta > Coleoptera > Chrysomelidae > Galeruca > Galeruca laticollis. Next base: position 152,444,527 of record OY998180.1, read on the forward strand.
CAAAACATTTCCACAAAAATCTACGCTATCGCTGAACTTAGTTGCCAGGCCAACTTTCATGTTTTGTTTTTATAGTTGATTTGTTGTTCTCGAAGCTTATTGGCTAAATGATGAGTTTTATAACAAATAAGCTGTTCAAAATACTTCCATCCGATAAGTTCTTTCTCACCCGTAGCAATTGAATAGCTTTCGCATAATGTATTGCTAATTAATTTAAGCATGTGTGGGGTGTCTAAAAAAACAAGTACCGGCTCATCACAAGGTGGATGTTGAAAACCGCACTTCAAATTATCATACACTAATTTACATCGAAAACTATCAGACATTGTAATATTTGCAGATACACCATCAAATGTTACATTAACCATTTTAGGCCAACGTCAAAATACTTTAATACTAGTCCATTCCTCTGCTTTTCTGTAATTCCCCCTATTAAAATAGCCAACTGGTATCTTCCGATTTCCATTGTTTCAAATAAGGAGCAATACTGCGTCCTTGGCAAAGTTATTTTCTTGAACACCAGTCCCCATATCTGTATAATCAGAATACTTGCCCTAATTTGAAACCCGTTCCTCATGCTGACAAATTTGATCAAAAATTAGCCCACAAATAATTGGATCAGGAGAATAGGCAATTATGTTACACAGCTTGGTGATTTTCATTTATATTATAAACACTTTTAAAAAATCTTCTTGATATTTTTTCATTATTTTCCTCTATAGTTATAATTAAGGAAAGAGCTGCTCTATGTTTATTACTTTTCCGCCCATCCTATGCGAGAAAAGTATGGTTTACCCCAAAAAAAGTTGTAATTTTGAAAAAAAAATTCGAGTTATTTTTACGTTTTCAATCAAGAACAACCCGAAAAAATGGTTTTTAGAAAAAAAATCCTGTGTGTATGTCGTCGTTGTCGTTGTCGTCGTCGTTGTCGTCGGCCACTTTCCGTTACATGTCTTGTTAGCACGATACAGCCTCTGGAGTGCAACAAGTCACCAATTTTATGATTTATATTGTTCATGACATCTCACAGATGAACCCTATTGATTTTCAACTCACCAGAGCCATTAGAACGGGTGCTATGGTACTTGAAGTACGACATTTTTGTCATTTTTTGAGAAATTTCAGTTTGTTAGCACGATACAGCCTCCGGAGGGCGACAAGTCATCAATTTTATGATTAAATAATATTCACCACATCTTACAGATGAACCCTATTGATTTTCAGCTTACCAGAGCCAGTAAAACAAGTGTTACAGTAGTACTTTGAGTACGACGTTTTTGTCATTTTTGGAGAAATTTCAGTTTGTTAGCACGATACAGCCTCAGGAGTACATACAAGTGGCCAATTTTATGATTGGATATTATTCACGGCGTCTCAATTATGAAACCGATTGATATTCAGCTCACTAAAGGCATTTCAACGAGCGCTATGGTACTTGAAGTAGCAAATTTTTATCATTTTGGGGAATTTATTTTCCGTTTGTTAGCACGATACATAGTGTATAAAATTGACCCATTTTGAGATTGAATATTGTTCAGGGCATCTGACAGATGAACTAGCTCATTAGAGCTAGTACAACGAGTGCTATGGTACCTGAAATGCCATATTTTTGGTCCTTTTTGGAGAAATTTCTGATTTTTAGCACGATACAGCCTCCGGAGCGTATACAGTGACCAATTTTATAATTGGATATTTTTCAAGGTGTCTCACAAATGTACCCTATTGATTTTCAGCTGACTAGAGCGAGTATAGCGAGTCCTATAAATCCAGGTATACTACATTTTTTCTATTACTTTACCAACAATAGGAAATGGAGAAAAGTCATAGAAATATTGTTTATTCCAATTTAAGTTGATATCATCCATTTCAACTGATTCTGGATACCAGAAAACAAGTCTATTACATATTTTATTTACCTGTGTAGCGAAAAGATAGATATTGGGAGCACCAAATGTGAAAATAATTTTTCGGTATGCTATAGCGCTTAATTCACATTCTGTATGAATAAGTTTACTTCTAGATTCCAAGTTCGCTACTACGTTTCTTGATGAGGCTATGTAAGATCTCGTCATAAATAATCGCCTTTGTTCACACCAACCCTACATCTGCTGAGTTATATTATTCAAATTATACTTTATACTGCCCATTTTATTTATACATGCAATCCCCGTTATCCTCATTATCAATACGCAATAAAATGGATGCATTTTTGAGTTTCTTTGCAAATGACTTTAACGAATTAAAAGCAGCTAATAATTCCAAATTATTTATGTGATACTTTGCTTCCTGTTCTTTGCAGAACTCATGAGTTTTTGAGAGCCACAAAATCGTTCCCAGCCGTTAGTGGATGAATTACTAAATATTTCCTCTTCATATCTTGTTTACTTAACGGTATACTTTTCAACCATCATTCCAGAGTCTCTTTCACACTTTCAGGAATAGTTATCGTTACTTTATAGTCATCTTTATTGTTTGAGAGGACTGAATATTTTAATATTTCCAAAGGCTTTAAATGTATATTTTATTGCTGGACATGACGATACCAGGGCTCGTATAATTCTAGCAAAATCCCTAATACTACATCAGTTTCTATCCATAAATGTGTTTATCTTTTTGATTATATCAAGTTTTCGTTTTTCCGGGAAGTTTTAAATTATTAAATTAAAATCCCAAATAGCTTATGGTTTATTTTAACCCTAACTTAAACAATAATTTTTTAGTTTCCCGTTTAGTCTTACACTTCTCATTAATTTCACTAATAATTAAGAAATCATCTAAATACGCTACACAAACTATACCGTCTTCTCTAAAAAAATTTAAAATGGGTTTTAATAATTTTGTAAATATCTATGAGGCCAAATTAAGTCCATTTAGTAAAAAACTAAACTGATATGTAATATTTTCAAAAACAAATCTGAGAGATTTCCGAAATTCTCTATCTATACTCACTAAAAAATAAGCATCTCAAAGATCTATACTTGCATAAAAACAGTACTTAATCTAGCTGCAGTGCGATAATCTTCTAATTTGAAGTTTGGAGCCGTTATATACTCATTTAATGGTTTTAAATTAAATATAAATCTGTGTTATTGTTAGATGAAACAGAAACTTGCCAGGAGCAACTTTTACTTGGGATATTGTACCAATTTAGGTATTTCTTTTGTTTCAACTTTCATTTCATTTCTTCTATTTTTGCTGCCTGTCTCTTTGCTGGTATTGGTATTGTCTCCTCCTGCTGAATAATTGATTGCGATTGTTTTGATCGCGAAGAAGTGACTTTTTATTCCACATAACCTGAGGCTGAGGGTAGTTTAAAGATAGTAAAATTCCGAATCATCCCTGATGATCAAGGTATTGGCTCCTGCGTGTTAAATTTAATATTTTTTGGGACAAAGCCCTTTAACTGTTTTTCAACCTATTCCAATACTACTTGGCTTGATTTAATTGTTTCCTCGAGTAATTTAACAAATAAATATTCATCAATAGGACTATTACTCAGTATCTTTCTAGAATCCCCTTTAAGATATGGGTTTGCTAAATATCTTCGATGTGTAGACATGGTTCGATGTAAGTTTCAGAGCATTTGACCACTTTCTGCAAGATTAGCTATTACATTTTTCAAATTTATATTCTCTGGTTTTTTAATCAAAAGACAATATCGATCCTAATACACTTAAGCCCAGTGCCAGTTGTTTTTGAAGTTTTATACGAAAAGTATCTTGTTTTCTTATGACTCGTGGTAAACATGACTTTACCCCTTCGTTCATTTGTTATGCATTCAGTGCCTGATAGTTTGGCGGAATAGCATATTTTTTTTAAAGTTTGTCTTCCATGTCTTTATTTAACCCTTGCGTTGAGTAGCTATGCCATCTAGTCACTACTTTCTTTCTGTTTCTGTTAAGTCATTGGTCTTAGACATCACGTGATTATAATAATTTGTGGTAAGACACTTGTGAATGCTAAATATACTTATTAATATAGCTTTAAAAAATATAGTAAGACACTTGTCAATCACCTTGTATAAACATATCAACTTTTCAAAAATATAGTAAGACACATGTCAATTACTATTATTTTAACATTTTAATTGTAAAACACTTGTCAACCATCTTGTATAAACATATCAAATTTTTTGAAAGTATAGTAAGACACTTGTCAATCACCCTGTATAATATTATCAAATTTTTTGAAAAAATTGTAAGACACATGTCAATATTCTCTTTCTGCCTTTTTTAAACTCTATATTTAACTATTAATCAATTTTCACTGTCAGTCGGCACAAAAGTTTGCAATGAGGAATCAAGCATGAAATGTGGAAATATCAAATATTGAGTTACTGTTTTTTGTTATATTTCTTCATATGTTGTGCTTAGCCGAGCGCAGTTAAGTTGACGCCACCTCACAACGAATGTTTTCCATCAACTAAAATTTTTGGATGTCCTTTCCATCTAATCCAAAATATGAAAAAACTTGGGAGAACTTTATTTGCTGAGACAATACAATAATGAAGGCAATTTGCGTTGAAGGCCAAAATGATCATCTTTTTGGCGTCTGTTCCTCTCCAAGATTTCTATACTGCGTTTGTTTTGTTGGCTGACAACCTTCCAGAAGATCTTCATCTACTTTTTGACCGGTATAGAGCAGTGTAATCCACTCCTGATGCACTCATATCTACCACCAACAAAAACAAAACAAAATACCCCCCTCCCTTAGTAACTTAAATCTCATTATTTAAAGTAAAGTTGCCCCCCTCCTATTGACAATTTCCGAAAAAAATATATGGCAACAGCGTTCACTTTCTATGCACTAATATGGACCACCAACAAAAACCGAATCACCCCTCCACCTAGCAAGTGAAACCTCATTATATAAATTTGGCCCCCTTATTGACAATTTCCGTAAAAAGTATAGAGTAGTGGAGTGCACTCCTAATGCACTCTTATGCACCACCAACAAAAACCCTTCCCCCAAATTTAAAAAGTATATTTCTACCCTTATGCCAAAAAAATTGGAAAATTGCCAAAATGATGGCAAACATTAGTGAAAAAAAGCCTGGAAAGTTATCAGAAGGTCAGAAAGTGTCTGTTCATCGGTGGTTTGAAAAAAAATATTTTTTTTGTATATTGAGTAGTTTTCGTACGCTATAAGGAAAAATGTTGTAAATATAATATGTGCGTAACCTCTCGCACTGCTTCGGTGAAGTACTATAAAATGTCAGAAGTTAGAATTTCGACTAATAAACACCGCCTCAGTATATCTTGCAAACCATGCTAGTGCCTAGAGGTTTCATCTCTCCTATAGTTATTCAATTGAACCATCTAAAAAATATCCAAAACATTTTCAAATCGTATGCTGGGAGGATCTCATGTTGTATTTGAAGTTGCCAATGAGAGGAATAATTGATAAGTAAAGTTTCTTAATTTTAGAGATCTTCGCGTTCAGTTAACGACCTAAAAAAATGGCGATACATTAAAAAAGCAATAAAGTAGACACAATGAGGAGCCGTCAAAAGCACTACCGAAATACTAAAGATTTTGACCTTGACGATCAATTTTCTTTGAAATTTTCAAAGCATTAACAAATTTTTTTCATCTCATTGAGAGGCACTAACAAGACAATAACGTCTAAGAAAAAATGTTCTACGATAAAGTGTGGCTGCTGACCAGAAAAGAAGAAAAAATTGAATTTCTCTAAAACTAAATAAGTATTAACGAAATTAATAGAAGCAGTAAATAGTATTAACAAGTCAATAACCCCGGTGATTTTTTGTTTAAGAAATTTTACACGTTAGCTGAAGGACCCTACGGGCAAGAATTGTTTGTCATAAAATAAAGCATAGAATAAAGCAAACATCTTGTTTAAGAACTTTCTGCAAAAATTTTATTGCCGATTAAACTACATTTGAAAAATAGGATTTTTTACATATTACATTGGCAACCTTGTGGAAAATGTATATAAGAGTTAGTGACTTAACTTGATATGCGACTAAATTTAAATGCTATATAGAATTATTTGTTATTCTACTTCTTCATTAGTTGAACATTTTCCGCTTTTCTGATGACTATCTATCATTATCCATTTCCCGCATATTGTTGGGCCTATGTGCGAGGGCAACGAAATGACCAAGAACTAAATTGGGTCCTCTGTATGCAACACAATCACTCAAAATGTATTGAATATCACCCACGTGAGTCTTTTTTGGTATTTCCTCCAATTTGCACTTGACCTCACACATTTTAGTGCTTGTTCATATCGGTTCCACAAAAAAGAACACTGGATTTATATAGCGACTTCTTCGTAAGTACCCTCCGCACCCCTCATTATTGCGTCATTGAACAAAGTAGTAGTAGTAGTAAAATGTTCTTTGATTCGCGGTTCTAAATTATAAATATTTTGCAATTCCACGTCCAAAAATTCAGCAGGCTTAATCTTCTCATATGCACAATCGTAACAGTAGCTGCGTTTTAGTCATGAATAAAAGTATACTATTTTATTCAAAAGATTTGACGTCTGAATTTGTACATCAACTGAGACAATATATTTTGGGTTTTTATTATATGCAAACACTTTCTAACATAATTCAGCTGTAAATGTAAATTTTCCTATTTACACCCTCGTTCACAAAAGTACCAACACACAATTGCTGTCAGTTGGCTTTGATTTATGGCAAATAAGGTTAACAAACCTTTAAAAGATTGACTATCACCGAAACCGATGGCGAGTATTTGTACTACCGAGTCCAATGCACATGTGTTGGATAGTGTAACATAGCCTCTATTGGTTTTTATAGTTGTGAGTCCTTCTATGTTGCCATTTCGCATTAGTCCAACCCGCTAGCTTTTTTTTGTTAGAAAAGTCCGTCGGTAAAAACTCTGCTACTAATTCCAAGTAGCCTGTCATTTTTCTCATCTCAGATGCCATATTTTTCTAATTTCCAACCTGATTTTGCTCTATGCATTTTATTTATGAAATTGTCACTGGAGGGGGGGCACCTTTACCTTAAATAATGAGCTTTAACTAACTAGGGGAAAAGGGGATTTTGTTTTTGTCACTTATTTTTGGGGAATTTATTTCAATAAAAAGGTTATAACAAGTTTTTTGTTTATTCCTCTCACTGGCAACTTCTGGGACGGCGTCATTGAGAGATGCGAGAACAATGTACATATACAAGCACATACAACATGATATCCTCCTCAGCATACGATTTAAGATTGTTTTGGGTACTTTGTAGATGGTTCAATTGAATAACTTCAAGAGATGTGAAACCCCTAGGCACTAGCATGGTTTGCAAGATATACCGAGGCGGTGTTTATTAGTCTGACTTCTGACATTTTTCGGTATTTCACCGATGCAGTGCGAAAGACCACGTTACGCGCCTATTAGGTTTACAACATTTTTCCTGCTAGCATACGAAAACTACTCACTTAACAAAAATATGATTATTCCTCTCAAACAACCGATGAACAGACACTTTCTGACCTTTCGATAACTTTCCGGGCTCTTTTTGAATATTTACCATAACCTTGGCAATTTTCCAATTTTTTTGGCTTAGGGGAAGGGATATACTTTTTATAATTGGGGGAAGGGAATACTCTGTTTTTGTTGATGATGCATAATACAGCATAAGCAGGGGATTCAGCTGCAGTATATCTTTTTTGCAAATTGTTATTGGTAGGGGTGGCAACTTTACTCTCAATACTGCGATACTAGTGACAGGTGAATGGGGTGCAAAGGATTTTTTTGATGGAGCAATGTAGTGCATTAGAAGAGCTTGATGGTGCAAAGTACAAAATTTGAAAATTCCTATTGGGGGAGAGGAGAGGGGGCTAACGTTTATTTGCCCCCCGCCCCACAAATAAACAGCTGTGGTATCTCACGGAATGTGGTGCAAAGAAAATCATCCATGTAGCGTATTGGTGCATTAGGAGTGCATAACGGCAAAATATGTTTTTGTTGAAAATATCTATTGGGAGGTGACCTGCTTAGCTGTAGCGTACTACAGAAGTATAATCTGGACATCATCGAAGAATAAATGCATAATCTGTGGAGTTGTCGTACAACATATCGTACGTAACTAGGTAGGTAACCACGTTGTTTGATTTACGACACATCATTTTTGTTTGTGTAGTTGACGACTTGTTAAAACAATTTCAAATCAGATCGTCCGCCGTCTTCGATGTTGCGGCGTAAAGGAAATAATCAATAAAATTATTGTATATTTGGAAAATTATCATACTTTTAAAGTGAATATATCAAACTGTGTCGTTTATGGGACGTGAAGTCGAATGAATATTCAAATAAGCATAAACTGAATGCCAGTTATGATATTTTACTATAAAAGTTACATGAAATAAATTCAAAAGCCACCGTGTCGTCGCGATTCTCAGATTTGAATCTTGTTTCGTTATTTTGGGTCGAACCAATTCTAGTAACAAGTTAAACACGTTGCTGACAATTCTTAGATAATTTTAAAAAGCTGGTGGTTCACTAGTGCGTAATTCTATTAGAAAATTCATGAGTGTGTAGAATCGTCGCTGCAAAAACCAGTTGTTGCACCATTTTCTCTTTTTCCCAACTTTTCTTCTATTATCTAACAATAAAGCGACCACTATTACAGCTATAGAGAGCTTTAATAAAGTAAGTGGTACGAAGTAGACACCTTCCAACGTAGGTGTTATAAATGTTCACAACCGATTGATGCTCAGATCGTTTGTGGCCAAAATGCTTGCGACTTGTTGCATCTATTGTCTGTTGTATTGATCGTTTAACACATTTAACAATAATTAGAAGTGATCAGATAAATGGACAGGTTGGCAAATTAATTTTGGCAGTCGAAAGTTTGGCAACGTCCGATGCGCCGTAGCAGACATGTGCGGATTGCAAGAGCTCACTTCGCTGGCAGAATTCGTAAGCTTCGTTTCGACAGTACAGTCTGATTACCGGGGTTGTGTAATACTAACTTGTTATGGCGACTTCAGAAAGTAAAGTTGTTCATAAAAAGTTGAGTGAGCAGTGTCGTGAAATAATTATGAACGTCTTAAATTTCATGACCGAAGAGGCAAACAATGGCAACTCAACAATTCCATTAACAAACTATTGCAATAAAATTTGTAAACCAATGTAATTATGTAACAAATTCACACTCGATAGTAAATTTTTTAAATGGATTTTCGTACATAAAATATTTATTTGTTAAACGATTTAAAAAAGTGACATTAGGGTGAGACAAAGTATTTTATGCACTCATGTGTCAATTTTATGCACCGTTATGTCATCATGACAAACAAATAGATGCCATTTTTAGTCCATTTAGAGCAACCTCAATGAGACATTTTTGTTTTTGCATGCCTGCGGCTCATGCGTCAATTTTTCAATTCCTGAAAAAGCACCACTTTATGCACTTGTTTCATAAATAACTATTCTGTTTCTGTCTACAGGAGTATATAGAAATATTCTTCGAGACACTTTTAACTTTTTAAAAAAATATTTATTTGAATTTTATTTACAAAGAACTTAGAAATACAAAAGTTACTTGACAAAATAATAAACTGTTAATAATAAATGAAATGAAAAATTGAACTGGATTAAAATAATTGAATGAATGAATTTTCATAGTCATCAACCTATATTTAATACATCGGTGTTATGAAATTGATGATCGCGTTGCTTGGTTGGAGTTCGCTAACCATGGGACAGGGTCGGAGTCCATTCACATTTCTATATAAAAGGGCACATGTTTATTTTGTGTAAGATACGTATTTAAATGTACTAGGTTTTTTAGCTTATAATTATAATTGTTATACTCATTTCATACCTATCTCTATTACATTTTCGGTTTTGAACCATGTTCCGATTTCAGTTACAATTGCGGTTTGGTCATATTAAAACTACAATCTAAAGATCGTTTAAAACAACTAATGAAATGTAACCTAATATGGTATTTTTGAATTTAATACTTCTTTTAAATGGCCGAAAACCTCGACAAAAATATTTATTTCAAAAAACGGTCACTGAAAACAAATTTAACTACTTCCACATTTTATTTGTATAAAAATACACATGAGTAAAACTTTTAATACAATATTCATATCGACTTATTTTATTGTCAGGTCAATGAACTAGTTTCTACCGCTACGAAAGTTAACCAAAGAACGCTTTCCCGTATTAAAAAAGACGCTCTGGCAAGAAGTAATGCTGACACTGATGTGCCTACTAAAAAACAAAGAACGTCCAGTATCCGTATGGATGAATTCGACAAAACTGTGTTTAGAAGGTGCATAATAAATTATCATATATCCGAGAAAAAAGTACCAACGTTAAGAAATGTACACCAAACCTTTGCAGATAGTTACGGCTCCGCAGGAAGTCGCGAATCTCTGCGGGAACAAATACATTATTTGGGTTTTCGTTGGACCAACATGAAAAACAACAGAAGTTTGTTAATGGAACGTCACGAAATTAGACATTTACGCCTACTATATTTAAGAAACATTAAAAAGTGCAGAGAACAGAACAAACCTATCCTTCTTATGGATGTAACATACATTCATTGATGTCACACGCACCTTAAAGGATGGAGCGACCAGAGTAACGAAGGATTAAGAAAACCCGTTTCAAAAGGTAATAGGCTCATCATTGTGCATGCAGGAAGTGAAAATGGTTTTGTACCTAATGCTGGTATTATGTGGAACTCCCAGTCAAAAACAGGAGATTATCGTAATGAAATGGCGTACGAAAATTATGACAACTGGGTACAAGAAAAACTTATTCCAAACCTACCAAAAAACGCTGTTGTGGTAATTGATAACGCCTCATATCACAATGTTCTAAATCAAAAATTACCTACTACTGCTTGGATTAAACAACAATTGAAAGATTGGCTTTCTGAAAGTAACATACATTACAGTGAACAAATGTTAAAACTGGATCTTTATAATGTTGCAAAAGTGTACAAACCTCAATATAAAACTTATAAAATTGATGAATTATTTATTCGACATGGATTGCAAGTTTTAAGGCTACCCGGACTTAAATCCGATCGAAAGTGTTTGGGCAGCACTTAAAGAAAATGTGGCCAAACGAAATGTTACCTTCAATTTTACAAAGGTTAAAGAATTCTGTAATACATGTTTTGACACATTATCTGCAAATGATTGGAAAGTTAGATGTGACCATGTTAAAAAGATTGAAGATGAACCATGAACCACTTATAGATACTATTGTAGATAATATTATTATTAATTTGGCTGAAGACAGAGATAGCGAGGATGATGAAGTTGATATAAAAAGTGATTTTGAAGAATCATTTGCAGATGCTCATCATTATTTTACTGTTGATCCCTGTACATCTAAAACATATTTTTCATTATAGTGTTTGTTTGTAGGTGGTATGACTGAATACATTAAACGCAACAAATGTAAATAGGTGTTATAAAATTGTAGATATTAGAGACAAATTTCACTAGAGTAATATAATAATATTTGTAGCACATCTGTACATAGTTCTAAATAAACAATAATTGACGGCACCCAGAACCAAGATTTTTTTGTTTTGCCGGTCCTAACTCTGTGAAAAGTGTGAAGGCATGTTCTAATTTCATAGTAAATATTTGCAAAAAACCCAAAAATTTACATATGAAAGTAGAAATATCTACCTCAAAAAAGCTTTAATATTTTATTTATATTATTAGTATACTTATTAGTCCATTTCTAAAGGCGATTTCTCCAATTTGTTTTTCAATTTTTATGTATAAACCCGAATTTTTACATTATTATCTACTACATATTATTAAGAATAACAATTTTAGAAAACTTAACAGGTAGGTATGTCATTAACTATTACTACGAAGAGATAGGAAAAATTGTAGGCCATTGTTAAATTTATAAAGTCGTTTAACAATCCTTATCATATTGTACGCTTTATCTACAAAATCTACCTGACTTCCAATCTATATACAAATAATCCTCAATGACGAATATTATGAAGGGACCACTTAAAAGACATTAATTTGAAGTGAAGGTGAAAGCTTATGTCTCTTGGAATCTATCTATTATTTATTATTTACATCACATAAAATAATAAAGCGTAATTATAGAATTTCCCGTGTGGTTTTCGAAGCAATAAATAATTATGTCTGCACAAAAAAAAACAATTTTCGTAGAAAAATCTAATAGTTTTTATTTCCATATTCATTTAATTAATAATAAAGAACACATTGATGTTATTTTGTTTTGTAAACTCGATTTTATATAGCATTATACATGTGCCACAATTTATTATTTTTAAATCCAAATTCAAAATATTGTGTTAACCTCGTACGTATTAGCAGCCGCACAACCTTTAAAACTTTGCATGCGGAATGTACGTCGTCTGCTCTTCCAGGTAACTGCGTTTACAACGTTGTCAAGTTGTATGGCTTTCTCCCGCATCGTCAACTGCCAAAATTAATTTGCCAACTTGTACATTATACATTGTACGAATAAATGTGTAGCGAAATTATTATCTGGGACAATAATTCTATGGAAATTCGGATTTATGTTATGATCGTCCATAATATATCATACAGAGCTATTAATTTTTTTTAATTCAGCCAAATTTCGTAATTATTTAATGGCTTGCTTGTTTTAAGTACCAGCGATAAGTATTGCGCGAAATAATAATTATTTTTAAATCGAAGCATTTATTTCTTCGTATATATTTCAATTTATCCCACAAATATTGTATTTACTACTATAAAATGGCACCGGAAATGTTTCCCTTGTTTGAAATATATTTTCGCACTGAAAATGTGATTAGTTTATCCTGCGGGCATTTACACGTTTCCCTATTTCTTTGTTAGAAATTCCTTTCTTACGTTATTGAGTCGTTATGTAAAGTGAATCAAAAGTTGAATACCAATTTTGATTTATGAAAACGTAAACAAAATATGGTTGATATTAAAAAAGCTTTCAGGACCCACCAACAATATTTTTGGCTTCGAGGTCATCATTTATCTTCTGCGCTTACATCAATACACTTGAGTTCTATTTTGCGATATAATAATCAACCCCAAATATTTTAGGATTTGTATACAATTACAATCTCTGATTTTTCATTAATTCTAGAAGCTCTGATGAATTTAGTCATTTGTCATTCACTTCAAGATATATTGTATCCATTGCTAGTACAAAAATATTCACTCGGGGTAGATTCACACTATAATGTCGATTGCGGTTAGTTCTCGGTCCGATCCCATTATGTTCACATTATACCCTCTGGCTTCAGTCTTTATAATTTGGCTCGTATACTTAATAACAAAATTGACGTTGAAAAAGAATTTGATTGCATGTAATTTTTGAGGCGGAAAAATTACTTGGGATTTCTCGAATTAGCTGTTATTCTTATTTCTTATGAAGAAGATAATATTATCAACACAAGAAGAAAGAAGGAGAATGTGGGTGCATCCAAGTTGATTGCAACGCAACGAAAAACGGAGGGAGTATACTGCACTCTCTATGGTCAGTTAATTAATGGAGAAGAAAATTTTTATTTTAAATAAAAAAGATTTGATAACAGAAACATAAACAAAAGAGCTTTCACACTATCGGTACATGTCATAATAAATTCGATCTCGCCCACATACAATTTTTTCGATGTTGATCGTGACTGGAATGGTATGAACTTATTTGAGAATATTTTACCAGACCAAGATCGCACCGAAAACGAATCGTAATCGGCATTATAGTGTGAATCTACCCTTATTTTGCTTTTATATAAAAATCGGTTGAATTAGGCTGAAAATCGACTTCTATTCAAAATAGTTGCTGATCTGTTTATTAACGTCATAGAGGCAAATTGACGTATATATACCTAAGAAATAATATCAACAGGTCGTGAAATAAATTCTAAGGTAATTTCATAAAAAACTGTATCTAATAAACTTTTCTTCGAAGGACCAGTGGGTTTTAATCCACAAAAAATAAATAACTCCAATAAGGGAAATAAAAATCTTCTTAACTGACATACATAATGCACAATGACATATGAATATCAAAACTTAGAAAGACAGTTTTCACTTTTTCTCGCGGATTGACTGATAAAAGAAGTCTGAAGGTGATAAGTGCCGGAAATATTGAAAAATGTTTGGAAGAATTTCAAACATACTCCCCCCTCCCATTCTAGCATCTTAGCTTCGATAAAAAAATGATAAAAAATAAGTTACAACGCAAAGATTCAACTAAGTATCTTCACCTAACAAAAATGTACCATTTAACAGAGCAGAAATTATCTTTTTAATTAGTCTTCTTTTGGTAAAGGACATAGTTTTGTAATATTTCTAATATAAGTTCAAGATTTCTATTTAATTTTAACTAAACGAATTTTATTATCTTCACTAGGAATAATTTCAACAACTCTAGCAAGGGGTCATTCTATCGGAAGCGAATTTTCTTCCTTGAGCAATACAATATCGTTTTCCTTTAAATTCGTATGAGGAATGAGCCATTTTGGTCTATTTTGCAATTGGTTTAAATATTCCTCTGTCCATGGTTTCCAAAAATTCTGTTGAACACGAGTACATCTTTCAAAACGAGTTAACCGACTTTTGGAAATCTTTGGTACATCAGATTCAGGAAAAGATGTACGACTATAACTACCCAAGCAATGTCCAGGAGGTAAACAAGATAAGTCATTTGCATTATTTGATAGAGGTTGGAGGAGTATCAAATTTAATATTGCTTCTATTTGTGCTAAAATGGTGTTGAACTCTTCAAATGTGAAGTGGGCATTTCCAGCTATTTTGTATAAATGATGTTTTGTGATCTTTACTGCAGCCTCCCAAATTCCGCCCCAATGTGGACTCATGGGTGGGATGAATATCCATACAATCTCTTTACTATCCAAAAAATCTACAATGGAGTTGTTATTACTTTGAACATTGAAAAAAATACAGACAAACAGAGCAACATAACATTATTGAAGGCTCACGAAGATATTATGATTTAATAAGAAATGGGCTACCAAAATCCACACCAACTTTCGAAAAAGATCTGCATGGTTTTAATCTATCTGAAGGTAAATTTGACATCATTTGTTCACAGGATTTTGCATTGTATCTAGCTCAATCTATACATTTTCTGATACTTCTTTTGATTTCTACAAGACCATTTAAAGGCCAATATTTTACACAAACATTTGACAATGTGGTGTGCGCACCAGCATGCCCTAATCTCAAGTGCTCGTATCTTAACATAAGTGTTGTTGTTTGGTTTTGGTTCCTATTTTCCCTTGTTTTTAATCCCGAATCTTTCCGTTCCCTAAATGTGCGGCAACCATGCGTAGACCCTAACGTATCGCATAAGATGGACTTTATCTTCTTACCTGGTCAAGCCTCGATTGACTGCATACACCTGTTGATATCCGACGAACTGGTCCGAGAATTGACAATTAGAAGAGAAACCTAACGTTCGTCCTATGAAGCACGTGTGATATCGCGATATAACTATATAAAAATCCGAAATATAGCGGTCCAATGTTATGTGTGTACACGATGAAATGATGGTGAGTTCCTTTAAATATTTTAATCCGGCCCTTTACCACCATTCTCCAACATTCTTGGTCCTTTCGAAGCCAAATTTGAATAGTTTATGGAAATATATTCCAACCTAACCTTTAAAACCACATGTTGTTTGATAATTGTCCATAATTATTAACCTGCTTTGGGTAATATCGATTTATTTATAATTTAAATTTATAACGTTGCCTATTGTATATATAGGGATATGTATTAGGGATTATACATATAGTTTCCTCAGGGACTATCCATATAGTTTCTTCCCGAACTACTTCTAGTTCATCTTTAAAATTTTTTTGTATTATACAAGGTCTATCCATATAGTTTCCTCCCTAACTACTTGAAGTTCATCTTAAAAAAATGTTTGTGTTATACAGGGACTATCTAAATAGTTTCTTCCCGTACTACCTTTAGTTCATCTTTAAAGTTTTATACCAAGTTGTGAAGGACTATCCACATAGTTCCTTTTGATCATTTAAGTTCATCCGAGATTATTTGTAACTGATAGACAATTATTAACACTCCTTTATTATTTGCTTGTGAGTGAAATTTGTGCACAAAGCTTGACATTGATAACCATTTTATTCAAAGTTATTTCTCGAATGCAAGAAACTCTTGATTTAACAGAGTTTACTGCAGATGATATATCAAATTCACCGCTGCTTGAAATTAAAATTAAACAGTTAGATGCCTAATGATGCCCTACGATGATTTTCCATCTAGAATTGCTAGCGGTGACCACCGATGAAGATTATGTGAGTGAGGATCTCATTCGCAAAACTATTGATGAACAATATTCATATATTTGGTGTAAATACAATTCATTAATTCCAGCTCCTACTAATGTCACTCTGAGCCACTCAGATGTTGTTGAAAACACTTGTCAGGTCAGACTTCCAAAGTTAGAACTTTTAAAAGTTTTTGGTGAGCTTTGTCAATGGCAATCATTTTTTGATGTTTCTAAGAATGCTGTGCACAGTCGTAAGGACATAAGTTCAGTGGATAAATTCCAATATCTATTGTCATCATTAACCGGTGATGCTTTTAAATCGATATCATCTATTCCTTTGTTAGATGCAAATTATCTTGTAGCATACAAGACATTAGTTGATCGTTTTTCCAGCAAGCGTTTGATAACGTTGACCCATTGGCGTGCCATAAAAAATGCCCCCGGATTGAATAATCATGATTCAAGAAAACTCCGTTTTCTCCCGGACACATTTACTGAAAACCTTTCCGTACTACAGAATTTGGGATTCGATGTAGATGCTTGGGATTTTCCAGTAACAGAAATGCTGTTGGATAAGCTTGATCCTAAAAGTCGAGAACGTTTCGAATTGACTTCTGACCCTTCTACAATTCTTAAGTACAAGGAGTTGTACGAATTTCCAAGTAAACAGTGTGTTGCCTTTGAGTACCAGATATGTATAAACCCAAACCAATTGTTGTGCATATCGCAAATGTTTCCGCTTCCACGTCATCCGACGAGACTTGTGTTATTTGTAAACAAAACCAGAAAATATTTGTATGTCCTAGTTTCCAAAGCAAAAATCCAAAGGAACATTTTGATTGTATCCGAAGATCGCGCCGATGCATTAATTGCTTTAGGATGGGCCATTCTTCTGGGCATTGTCCTTCGCCATATAAATGTAAAAGATGTAATAAATCCCACCATACCTTTTCCAAATAATAATGCGCATCACTTGATACTACAGTTTCATCTGTACCTTTCAATAACCCACCTGTAGATGAGGTAGTTGAAGTAAATTCTGCTGTCCAACCTATAAATACAATAAATATAAATGTTGATATACCGCCCGGTGTTGCTTCCTACACTTTGTTGGCCACAGCCCTTGTTCGAGTTGAGGACAAGTGGGGCCAATTCCATACCTTGCGAGCACTTATCGATTCTGGCAGCCAAGCCAGTTTTATTGTCAAGAAACGGGCTAACCTCCTAAAGCTGCCAATTTCCCCTCATAAGTTACCTGTCTTTGGATTAGGTCAAATCAATAATAATTTCTCCGATGGAATCATTCAATGCCGAATGAAGCCCATTCAATCCGAATTGTCATCAGTACAATTAGAAACGATTATAATTCCGAAAATTTGTTCGCCTTTACCCAATGTTCGTTTAGATCCATCTATTTGTAAACTAGATTCCGATTGTTTGCTAGCCGATCCAGAGTGGTATTTACCTGGAAATATTGATTTGCTTCTTGGTCGTCGGTACGTTCACAACGAATGGCTCTAAGACAATTTTTGGCTGAGCTTAATTAGGTCCAATTCAGATTCCAAATTCCTCCGTTGTACAGTCACTTATCGGTTTCCTGGATTATCCACAAGATATTCAAGCTCGATTTTGGGAACTGGAGGAAATTCCAACTAACTCCATGGTTCATCCTGACGATCAGAAGGTTGAAACCAATTTTCAATCTCATGTGACGCGAACCCGAACAGGTCGTTTCGTGGTAAAATTGCCATTTAAAATAGAGTCACCTACCTTTGAGGAATCGCACCTAGCAGCACTTCGACGACTATTTTATGAGCGATTACCTGAATACTAAATATATGTCTGAATTACTGTCTGTCCCTCTGGATAATGATACCTTTTATATACCGCATCACCTAGTTGTCAAAATGGATGGCGATCATCCTAAAATTAGAGTGGTCTTTGATGCCAACGCTAAGGCACACAACCAACTCTCTGTAAACGACACCTTGTTCGTTGGACCTAAACTCCAAGCTGACATTGTTGCCATACTTTTGCGTTTCCGATTGAAGACCTTCGTCTTCACTTGTGACATACTGCAGATGTATCGTCAGATTCTCTTGTGTCCCTCACAACGTAAATATCAACTGATTCTATGGCGTTGTTCCTCTGACGAACCAATTTGAATTTTCCAGTTAAATACAGTTACCTATGGAGTATCTACTTCACCGTTTTTAGCCATCAGAACCTTGCTTTATCTCGCCGGTCTATAACAAGAGAGGTTTCCGCTGGCATATCAAATACTGAAAACAAATTTATATGTTGATGACGTGATTGCCGGGGCTGATTCGGTGGAAGAAGCCCTACAGATGCAAAACCAACTTATTGATCTACTGAAACGTGGCAACTTTGAGTTGCGTAAGTGGTCAACTAATTCCTCCGCCTTATTAGATTCGATTCCTATCGATCGCCGCCAATGACGAGATATTTCTTTTGACCATCCAGACAATACTTTGAAAATTTTGGGATTGCAATGGCGTGCTCAAAACGATGTATTTGTTTTTACCATTATTGCTATACATTCAACTTGTACCAAACGATCTATCTTGCCTCAAATCGCTAAAATTTATGATCCGTTAGGTTTCTTATGTCCATTGTCTTTCTTTGCCAAAGTCTTCATCCAGCGTTTATGGATGGCACGATCTGCTTGAGACGACGTTGCTCCCCCAGATATATGTGCCAAATGGTAGCAGTTTGTGCTGGAAATGACTAACCTCTCATCATTCGAGATACCTCGAATGTTATTAACCCCTAATGTGAAAACATGTGAATTACATGCCTTTTGCGATGCCTCAGAGTTAGGATACGCGACGGTTATTTATATCCGATTCACTGAAAAGGAGAAAACCCAACTTCAAATCGTCATGGCAAAATCGAAGCTAGCTCCAGTAAAATCCATATCTATTCCACGCGTTGTGTGGAGCTGTTTTATTATCCAATTTAGTCGAATTCTTATTGCAAACATTTCGGGACCTTATAACCGTCACTTCCATATACGTATGGAGTGATTCCAAAGTAGTACACTTGGATCCATGCATATCCTAATCGTTTTAAACCATTTGTCTCCAATAGAATAGCTCACATTCAGACGCGAGTTCCCCCTGAACATTGGCGTCATATTCCTGGTTCAATTAACCCTGCCGACATTGCATCTCACGGTTGTTTACCCAATGATCTCCTGAAGTCGTCATGGTGGGCGGGCCCTCAGTGGCTCTTGTTACCTCCTTCTCATTGGCCCGAACTAGTGCAGGTTAACCTTGAAGCAACACATGCCTCCAGCGAGGAAAATATTTTCTCCATGGTTGTGCAGGTGCCATGTCATATTTTTAACCATTTCTTCGAGCGATTCTCAAAACATAGCAAAATTCAAGGTTCCATAGCCTTCTTATTGAGATTTATTCACAATACGAGACATCCTCCTGATAAACACACAGGTGTTTTAACCGAATCTGAGCCAAACCAAGCTTTAATTTCTCTTGTAAAAGCTGTCCAAGCCCAACAATTTCGCTCAGAATTGACGTTGATGCAGACAGGTCAGCGATGTCCCAAATGGTTAGCCAAATTGTCCCCCTTTATTGATCAACCAGGAATTATGCGTGTCGGTTGCAGATTACAAAATTCGTCTCTGGACTTTAGTACCAAACACCCAGCTTTACTTCCTCGCCGTCATATTTTCACTGACCTCATAATTCAACAAACCCATGAGAAGTTTTGTCACCCTGGCATCCATACCACTATGTACTTCATTCAACAGAATTTCTGGGTAATTTCCGCTCGACAAGCAATTCGAGCCATCCTAACTAAATGCCATCGGTGTTTCCTACTTAAACTCATTCCATATCAACCTCCCATGGCTAACCTACCGTCTTCTCGTGTGACGTCCGTTAAACCCTTCAGTTCTGTAGGAGTCGACTATGACGGACCCTATAATATAATTTACCGTCGTCATCGAGGAGTTAAATCTTTCAAGGTATATATTTTCCTATTTGTTTGTTTTGCTACCAAGGCACTTCATATTTAAATTGTTAACGACTTATCTTCTGATGCCTTTTTGGGGGATCTTTATCGTTTCATTGCACGTCGAGGACGATGTTCTCAAATTACCAGCGATTGCGGCACGAATTTTGTGGGTGCTCATCGCATAATGCACAAATTCCTCCAGAATTCCGCTGAAGGAGAATCTATTCAGTGGAAGTTTAATCCTCCTGGTGCCCCCCATTTCGGTGGACTGTGGGAGGCAGGTATAAAATCGATAAAAACCCAATTGTACCGTGTCATTGGTGCCCAACAACTTACATATGAAGAATTACTTACCCCGTTGAACCAGATAGAAGCATTGCTAAATTCCCGGCCCCTAACTCCAGTCAGCTCGGACCCCAATGACTTTGAAGTCCTTAGTCCGGGACACATTTTGGCATAGGTGTAAAAATGAATATCTCCATACCTCCTACACTATAAAAATACCAGAATTGTCTATACAGGGAGCTAAATACAAAATAGGTTTATTGGAAATAATCTTATTAACCTTTAATTTTGAAATTTCTTTTGAAAAGTACTGAATTTGTAAAAAAATTATTATAAAAACGTGTTCGTCTAAAGTTTGAGGAACAAAATTCTTCTGTGAATTGAGTTTGATATTATTTAAACATCATAAACAAAAGGCAACAACTCTTTTCAATTTAACAATCGAGGAATATTTTGAAAATAGGGGATTCCAAAAATCTAACAAAGTATTCTGTTTAGTATTAAATAACGAAACATAGATCTTTCTTTCTTCAGGATTCATTTGATGAAAATTCATTTAATTGGTTGTTGATTTTCTAGGAATTGTGGCCCATGCCACGAACTTTTAATTATGTCCTTTGGAGGAATTCCTTTGGTAATAAAATCTGCGGGATTAATTTTTGAATCTATGTCCCGCCACTGACAGTTTGAAGTTATATTTTGAATATCTGGAATATCTGAAACTTTATTTGACACAAAAATTGTCCATCCAGAAGGATGTGATTTGAGCCAACACAAGACTATTTGAGAATTTGTCCTAAAAGAAGGAATTTGATTTTAAAAAATTTCAATTATTTTTGTAATCAAATTTGCTAATAAGACTGCAGTACATAACTCAAGACGTGCCAGCGTAATAGTTTTTAAAGGAGCTACTCTATTTTTTGAAGCTATAAAATTAGAAGAAATCAAATCATTGTCATAGAATGCACGAACATAAACAACAGCACCAAATGTGCTATCGGAAAACCCATGAAGTTCAATTTTCATAATTTTATTTTTGAAGAACTGTTAATTGAAATTTGTTCATTGACATAGAAGTTCAGAGTTTCATTCATCATCCGAACCTAATTTTGACAACCAAATATTTTGCATTAGAATTTTTACTACTACAAGGACAGGAGATATGAACCTTAAGGGAGCAAACATCTGTGCAATTTGGGAACACGCTTAGTAATCGAATTTTTACTAGTATTTTTAGGAAGTTTTACTGAAAATTGATCCAAATTTGTATCCCCAGAAACCCTAAACATTTTATTTGAACAAATTTCTATTTTCAAATCGATACTTTCTTAAGAATCATTTTTTGTGCATCAATACTTATGCAACGAAAAATTTGCTACATGCAGTAACTTTATCAACTGACTGTAAGTTTCTGTCAAATTATCTATGGAATCACTACCTAGATAAAATATCATCTACATAACACTAAGAAACAATGACATCAGAAGCTAAGGGATATTTTTCTTCATTTCTATAATCTTACTCATTCAGTGTACGAGTAGCTAAATGTGGAGCACTATTTGAGCCATATGTAACAGTTATTACTTCTAAACACCTTAAAGGATCTGTAGGATTTTCTCGCCATAATATATTTTGTAGAAATGTCTGATTTGGGTTTAGTCTCATCATTCGATACATCTTTTGTATATAACAAGTTAGCACAAAATTAAACATACCAAAGCGACAAAGAATATCAAATACGAGTAGTTCTGGCTGAAGTGTGAAATCCTTTAACATGATATTGTTTAACGAAACATTGGACGAACTTTTCATGCTAGCATAAAACACTACTCTAAACCTAGTCAAACAACTATCTTCTCGAATCACCCGATGGTGAGGAAGGTAATATTGATTTTCTTGGAACCCATTTACTAATTTCAGAGGAACATATCTAACATGATTTAACAAAACGTATTTATATATAAAGGATTTCTAATCTTTGAATAGACTATAATTTTACTCAAAACGTTTTTCTAAATTGTGAAATTCATTTTTTGCCATGGAATAGGAATTATCCAACTTTAAATGTTCATTTAAACTTTTTAAAAACAAATCTACCCGGAAGAAACCATTTTCTGGAATTTGTATATTATTTGTGAAGATAATTTCAGCTAACTCTTCATTAAGACTAAGAATTTTATTTTTTGAGGAAATTTCTTCTATTTCCCAGAATGCTTGCAACAACTTATCAGTATCAGAGCTTGAAGGAAGAAACAACAACTATTATTTTAACCATCGCCTTGTGAAACATATAAAATAGCTTCTCTAGGAATCGGATCACCTACTATATAACCTAACTTGGTATCAACTAGTGTCAAGAAATTTTTCTGAATTTTTATTATAGCACCATTTATCAGATTATAATAAATATCAGCTCATAAGATTGTATCAATTTGAGAATCTGCTAATTTCACATTTGGAGGAATTATATTTTTTTCTCTACGCAATGAAAATTGAGGGAGGCATTTTTTTTCTAATTTTCTTGAGAACCAAGCAATTTATGTTGAAACTAACATTTCTTGCAATATTGGAATGAAGATTAATATTTACCATTTTATTAGAATTTGTAACTATACCATTAACTCCATTTATTTAAATAACCTTTGATTGTGGATTCAGTTGGAGAGTTTCTGTTAAGGCTTCTGTAATTAATGAAAATGTACTAGAAGTATCTAAAACAGCTTTCACTTGAATATGCTTTATTTCTAAATTATACACTGTAACATGTGTTTCTTCATTATAGAGGATAACGTGGACAAAGTAATACCATTATTTTAACTTGAAGAAGGATTTTCTAATTGCTGATTTGAAGGAGTTCTATCAAATTTTCTACTATAATTAGGGATGTGTGAATTTTCATTACTATTTAGTAATGGTCTATGAACATTTAAACTATACTGTGAATTTCTATAAAAATTTAAGCTACTATGTGAATTCCTAGGAGAATTTACCAAACTATTTGACTGATTGTTATTATCAAAGGTAGAACCATATTAACTAAAGTTGTTTGAATTTGGGGAATCAAAATTTTTCTGTCTATTTTGACTAATATTATTAGTGTTTTGCAATTGTCTATGAAACCTTTCAGAGTTTGGTGTATACCTGGAATTGAAATTTGTATTATTTTAAGAAGGTTGTTTACATAACAAAATATCATGATAATTTTGATATTTTGAACACCCAGTAGAGGAGCAATCACTTACATAATGGTTGTGGGCTCGACAATTTATACAAAACTTGTTATTTTTTATAAATTGCAGCTTTTCATTGTGGGAAATGCCACTGAATTTGAAACAATTATAAATTTTATGATTATTTTAATTGCAAAATAGACATTTACCTCTTCCAACTTCACTCTATCTTCATTTGCAACTTGAACATGTGGTTTTGTTTTGTGTGAAATATGAACAATATGAGAGGTTTTCTGTCCTAGACCTCTTTTCTGAGTAGGATTTAAATCAGAAATTATTTGTCTCTCGAGAATTGAATGCCTATATTTTAGAAATTGAAGAAATTGAGGTAGCGTTGGTCTGAGATTTGGAGGAATTTCAAAGTCAAATGCCTTTTTTCTATAATTATTTTATTTTTGAGAGAAAATTAATACTAATAACGAATCCCAATCATCAATATTGACTTGTAAATTTCTGTGACCATCTTTATTTTGTTTTATGGAGGTGACAAATTCTCTGAGGGCTGTGGAATTTATTTTGCTCAAGGAAAGAATATCTAACAAATTTTTAATTAAGCATAAATGATATTCAGTTGATTATCATATCTACTTTTTAAAGAATGTAAAGCTACCTTGAAATTATCACTGGATAATTGAAGATTCGAAATTAAGTGCAACGGTTCACCTTTTACATAGGACTTTAAGTATATTACCTTTTCAATATCTGTTAACGAGGAATCTTTTACTATCAAAGTTTCAAATAAGGACGTATTCCAATTAGTAATATCTCTTGAAAATTCTCGAATATTTAATTGAGGTTTGTTTACATGTGATCTTTGGGAATTTGAGTTTGTACTACTTCGAAGTGATTTAATATTTTCTTGTAACAAGGATAAAATTATACAATATTTCTCTTCTACCTACTATCTCTCTATCTGAACTTTGATCTTCATTTAAACATTCCATTTGATCTTGTATTGAGTTGTTACTATCGAATGCTTGAGTTAAAAAATCTTATCTGGTTTTAAAAGATGTTATTTTAGTTTCTGTCCTAGAATTTATATCAAACCAATTTTCAGCTCTAGTAATTTTACCTTTTTTAATGACTCTGTTTAATTAAAGCATCTACAGTTGTATCTATTGAAATATTATATATCTGAATCAGTAGAAATCCAAGTTATTAATTAATTAATTGTATTCACAACAAATGAATATTTAATCTGCCCTTGTTTACTGTTTTCAACCTCAAGAGGCCATTTACATGTATTAATTTTATTTTGGATACAAAAAAAAGATTATTCAAACTAGAAACAGTCTTTCAATTATTTATATGAAATTAGAATTTAATTATCAAAATGAAATGTTAATTTGACCTTATTTTACTTAAAACGGTTGGGATATTTTTGAATTTAATGTCTGGTTTTCACTTGACTGCCCTTTTTTTAACACAAAATATTCTCGTGGAAAGACTGAAACGACAAACTCTCTCCTTTTACTAGGAAATTCGAAACTGTAGTCTGCTCGAAATACATGACACACAGTATTTTTTCTTTTTGGACAGAAACTTCAACAATGACAGGTATTTACTTTGAAACCACAACAAACGCTTGGAATGGAACGGAACTGGAACATATAATCGTTCTATCTCTAATCTTTTTTCAGAAATGAACTTGTCGACGCAAGTGGAATTCTTCCAAATTGAAAACGGAATTTTCTCACTTTTCTTTTCTGGTTTCTTCTAAAATCCTGCTCGAATTAGGCCAACTGATATAGATATTAACAGTCGTAGAGGCAAATTGATATATATATATATATATATATATATATATATATATACCTCAGAAATAATATCCATAGGTTGTGAAATGAATTCTAAATTAGTTTCTTGAAAAACTGTATTCAATAAACTTTTCTTCGAAAAACCAGAGGGTTTTAATCTACAACTAACAAATAATTACATTACGGGAAATAAAAACTGACATACATAATGCATAATTACATATGATTTCAATGTCATTTTTTACTTTTTTTCGCGAATAAGTGCAAGAAATATTGAAAAAATGTTTGAAAGAATTTAAATATGAAGTCCCTGGAGTGGGTAGGAATCAATCACTTCGACAGTATCAAGAATATTAAGAATCTGGAATAAAAATCATTGTTTCTAAAAAAATAAAGACAAACCACAATTTATTCTGTAGGGGCAACTATCCAAAACAAGATCCATTCATTTTATTATGAGTTTCATTTGTCAACGTTCAATAAATCTTCAGCTTATATCTACAGCATAGTAACAAATCCATCGTTAAACTCGCCATTTTTCAGTAAAAAATTGTACATAGTAAGAGGCTCCACTTATCTTTCGAGCTTGACAGTTCACTGAAACTGAATACGAAATTCATTTTTCAGATATTTTCCTCCATTAAATGCTCCTTGAAGACGTTACAATTTTATTTTTCTATTACGCTTTGGAAAGGCTTTTTACAATGTCTCCAAATATGATATTTTTCATATGGATAACATCCCGTTTTTAAAAATATAGACCAGTGAGTACTTATTCATTAAAAAGGTTTCAATTCCAATTATTTTTAATCTAAACCTCAAACATCCTTTAAATTGTTCATTATAATACTGATCCTTCGTCTCATTCTTTTTGTGAATGTGTAACACCAATAAAACGAATAATAGGTGATATCATATCTATGTTTTACATGCTACGTCAAAAATAGTCAACTAAAAATTCATTCGCTTTAAAATTAATGATTTTATTACTTTCGAATATCCGATGTCCGAAAAGGAAGTATTGTAATGGCAGGAAAAAAAGTCGGGAGTTTTGCGGAAATATCCGTTTCATTACTATTTAAGACGATTGACCAAGTTTGAGCATGATGTCGGCGCGTCCGTATATATGTCATCAGTTTTTGGTCACGACAAATCTGCCTTAAGCAGTTGAGATCTAGTTTTCAAATTTTGAATTTGAGAGTTTATGTACATAATGCAAACCACAGTTACTTTTGGTAGAAATCCGTCAACGAGAAGTGGCAGTTTACTTAAAGCGTTAAACAGTATTTTTTATTTTAGGCATCCAAATTATAAAATGAAGGAAACATTTTCAAATAAAACATTGAATAACTTTTGTTTGAAACATTTTTTAAAAAATGTATAGTTTGAGAAAAATATGTTTCTTATATATGGTCGATTTTAATAATTAAAGCTAGTATTTAGGGTGCTGTAAAAAGAATGTCTAATAATCTGTCGATTCCCTCCGGGGTGGGGTAAAGGAGGAAATTGACGTAATTTTGCAATATGCCATCTATCAGCGAAATAATAAATTGAAAAATTGGTAAAATATAAATAGAATATTCGTACACTAAAACAATGCAATTTATAATTATCATGCGTTATTTATTATCACTTTAGAATTCTTTAAAGATTTTTATAATTAATAATTACAGATATTAAATTTTTCGTAAACGTCACATATATGAATTACATTCAGTTGCGCGCGCACTCGAAGTAGTAACCGAACCAATTAAGTTAATTGTGTAATCTGACATTTAACACGTGTTGTTGAAAATATTATTATAAAAGGCTCAACCACAGATAACACACAGATAGATGAGACACTGATTGTGGCGCCATCTGAAGAGCCTGTCGACTAAACAATTGAGTTATGTTAAAAAGATTTTTGTAATTTTAGGTTTAGGCGGTATATTCAAATTTACTGTATTTTAATTATTTCATTTCAAAATAACCAGTTATAGTCCATCATTTGACATTTCATTCAATTTAACTACATTAACTCAATAATGATCAGATGTTGAATATCAAATGATGGACCATAAATGGTTAAATTGGGAAAAATGAAACAACAATCATATAAACAGTTTATTTATTTTGGTATAAAAATACAAAACAACTAATTTCTTTCACAAAGTACTTCTCTTAACAAACAGAATGATAATCAATAAACTATAATGTGAAAACAATGCAATAATTAAAAAAATAATTTGAGTAACATACATTCTAGATTGGAGTATCATTAGATTTTTATATGATGTTAAATGAAGATAAATTAATTTATTTATTAATTATTATACTCCTATAAACACACAGAGCTGGACAAACTACTGGAGTATACTTATTATTACTTAATCAAAAAAAGTGTTAGCAATGAGTAGTTAACTACTATTTTTAGCAACTTTCTGTGAAAGAAAACATTTGAGTATAATTACCGTGAATGTTAGAACAAAAGTAATTAAAATACTTTTAAAGGAAAAGTTGTTAACTACTGCCCAGCTCTGTAAATACAAGGTGCCAAGTAATTACATATAGGACTGCTAAACAGCACTTGTGACTGTTATTTAAAATAATATATATAACATTTCATTTCCACTTAAAACACATCTTTATTTCTTTACTGGGAGTATTAAATATGTTTATATCACAAGCTTAAACCTAGTATATTGCATATTTGTATATTTCTACATTTAAAAGCATTCTGTTCTTATGAAACCATCGCATAAGGTAATTTAAGTTACTCTGCAACTCCTGGCAGTCTATGATTGTTAAAATGTTTCTTAAGGGCTCTTAAAAATCCCACCGTCTCCTGGAAGTCCTTTCTCGTTTATGGTTGAGCTTCTACAAGTAAACACGCAAAATAATAACAATAAATAAGTAAACACACAAATATGTTAGAACATTTATATCAACAAAAGAAAACAAAATGCGCTTACTATTGAAATAATAAGTTTACACTTTTTTTTGTACAAAACCAAAAAAAATATCAAAAAATGTTTGAATGTTTAAATTTTTTTGGTCTTTGAATTCCATTTTTTGGAGTTTTCGATTTTTCTAGGAATTCTTGATTTTTTTTGGGTTTCAACTATTTTTTGATTAATTGTTTTTTTTAATTTTTTGTCTCTATTGGATATTTTGTATGTTTGGTTACCGCTAGACCAAATACTTAGACGTAATGTCTCAACAAAAGTTAATACTCACTTTCATTTCCCATAAATTGTCATACCATGGGCTATATATAAAAATCGGCAAGGGGTCAATACATTCCATCCCATAGCTGGTGGAGGAACATAAAATAAAAGCCAGAGTATTATTTTTACAATTGGTACATTTTAAAATGGAATTGTCGGAGTATGGTGTACACACTATATATAAATTGAGTGAATGAAAAGACGAGTACTGAGTGTGTCATTTTATTACATTCCAGCTAAGCGCTTTCAGCCATTAGGCCATTCTCAAAGCCATCGCCAAGAGAAAAACATACAATAGGTGTCAAAAAACATCAAACTCTGTAACTGCTACATACAATGAAATAAAATGTTTGATGTAACATCATTATTTAAGTAAAATTTGTTAAAATTACCATAAAAAGAGGGTGTACACACATATCATTTAGTTGATAATTTTAAATTAGACGTTTCGGTATGTGATTTACAATTGTACACCCTCTTTATAGGGTAATTTTAACAAATTTTACTTAAATATTGATGTAACATCCAACATTTTATTTCATTGTATGTAGCAGTTACATTTCTTTCTTAATGATAGCTTTGAGAATGGCCTAATGGCTGAAAGCGCTTAGGTGTATTTTTAATAAAATACACACTCAGTACTCGTCTTTTCATTCATTCAATTTACATTTTAAAATGTCCAAAATCATAGCATGCTATATTGAATACAATAAAGCTTACCATCAATTTTTGTTCATTTCCACTCATATGGGAAGGCAAATCAAACTGTCTTAATAACCTTCCTTCGTCTTTCGCAAATCTAATGAAACACAGTTTTTGAAAATGAAGGGAACATATCCTCCATCGTTTCCTCGTCGACAAATTTAATGATTTATTACCACTGCGTTCCAGCCATATTAATTTTATCTTCCAGGATTGGAGGAACAAAACTGTAAAAAGAAATATTTTCTTTAGTAATGCAACAATTTTGAGTTTAGCTAATGTTAAAAACAACCATGATCTCTAAAGTTGTCGATTAAATTAGTAAAAATTCTGTATTTTATAAAAATAAAGAAAATGGTTGTTAATAGAGAAAGAAAGAATGCTCAATTTTTTTTAATAATACTTACCGAGTACACCACTTATTAGACTCCTTCAGAATACACTTTGACATTGGCCTTTCAATTAATAACAATAAAACAACGAAACAACAGATAAATATTACACTATAGTAATTAAAAAATACACCAAAATACCGAAACCTCATAATAACCTCAACACTTGAACTGAGAAACGATAACAGTATAACACACAAAACACCCGCAAGGTATAACAGATAACCTGTGGGGACGAGCAATATGACATCGCGCATACGCATTAATAAAAATCAATAAAATTTGATTACTAACGACGTTACAGTTTTCATTAATTTTTTGGAATTATCAACCGATTTTAGTTACTTGACAGGCTCTATAGATGGCACGGTCTACAGTGTCCCTAGCATGGGCTCATCTTCGGAATGCCACTGGTCGAGTTTGGGGTTCACATTATTTTCATATATATGTCTTATTATAAAAACGGTTTATACCACGCCACAAGCTGCGGAAAAAAGTAATTTTCAAGATATAGATTTTCAAAATAAGTGAAATTTGCTTCACTTTTTGACATTCATTAGTAAAAAATGGTATATAAAGGTTATCTATAGCCATAAAAACATTTACAAAAGTCAAACTGGAGAGGTTCGGTCCTGGCAAATTGAGCACCGATTGTGTTTAATATCAGCTCCGATGATTCATAAAATTAGTTAAATTCTGTGCGAAATAATTTAGTTACAGTGTCTAGTATTCAAGATCTAAGCATCTTCTGTATTACTACAGAATTTGTGAGTTTTTAAATAATTCTCTATATTAAAATTGTCATAGACATACTTTTTAACAACGAGTTATATCAACATTCACAATCCAGTATAATCAAAAACTCATTAGTAGTTTATATTTTTACGCATTAGAACACCAATGAAACACAGCTACCAAAATGGATGAATCGGTGAATGAGAGTGTCTCTGATAGAGGGGGCACTCAACCTCAAATTAAATCTTACGCAACAGTAACAAACTCACCAAAATTTCCAAGCAAAAAACAAGCAATAGTTTTTCCTTCACTTGATAACATAAAATTGGAGGAATACCTCATATCTTTAGGGAATATCATTGAACCAAAAAATATAATCTTCTCTTCCAGAATCTCCAATAACCGCATTTGCATTTATTTAGCAAATGAAAATTTGGTTGATTCATTTATGAATAACAATGATGGCTCGATAAATCTTGGACAAACTACGATTAAGGCTCGGCGATTAATAACATCTGCGGAAAGATGACTACTGTCAAATGTATGTCCATCTATACCAAATATACTATTAGAAAATTAATTAACACGAATTGGCATTAAAATAATGTCACAGATTACGTTTCTTCGCATCGGTACTTAACACCCAGAATTCAAGCACATTCTAAGTTTTCGTAGGCAAACTTATATTTCACCTGTAGACCAGAACCAGATTCAAATCCCAGATTTTATTACTGTGAATCACGAAGGCACCTCTTATCGAATATTTCTCTCCCTCGACGACTATACATGTTATAACTGTAAGCAGAAAGGGCATGTTACAACAGAATGTACGCTCCCTAATACACAGTCACAAGTACTACCAACAAACCTAACAGCAACCACATCAACAGATTCACCAACTGCTCATGTAACCGCACCAACACCACAACAATCAACGGTTTCAGAAACACATATACCAGCAGAAACTCCCTATCACATTTCTTCTACACCAACATCAATACTGCAGTCCGAAAACCTGACATCTGATTCATCTCTAGAAGAAACCAATAAAAACTCAATTATTTCCAACATTTCTAGAACTGAGCCACAAAGTTCACATTCTATTGAAATAAACACAGCTACATCCTTATCCTATAACAAAACCAAACGATCCCTGTCTGAAACTCCTTCTCCTGTTAAACAAACCATCGACATGAATTTCACGGAGCCCAAAATAACAAAACTCCCAAAAAAAGCAAAAATCAACGTTCAAACACTAACTACAGTAAATATCGAAAAACAAATGGAATCAACAAAGACATTTTTTGAAACGACAGACAAACATGTGCTTACCTACCAACAATTGTGCGATTTTTTCGAAAATGTGCATGGTTCACCGGACCCACTAAGCGTAGCCAAGTTATATACAGAAGATATTAATGGCCTTATTGATCAATTACACAGTATGTATCCCCACTTCACAGATAAAAAAATGAAAAGTAAATGTACCAGGATTTCTAAAAAAAGATATCTCAATTAAGTCAAGAATCTAGTAATCAAGAGGATAGCGATTCGTCTGTATCATCAATACCTCTGTGCTCGACCTCAAGAATTTCAAATACCTATTAAATTCACGACTATATTACAATGGAATCTAAACGCGTTATACGCCCATTTCGAAATGTTAAACATTTTACTAGCCGAACAGTCCCCTTCAACAATATGTCTTCAGGAGACACGTTCCTCTAATAAGATCTACCACATGAATAATTACTCCTGCTTTTATAAAACTAGAGCAAACCAGTCTATTGCAAGCGGAGGCGTGGCTATTTACGTGAAAAATTCTATAGACGCAGTACCCATACAATTAAAAACGAACCTCGAGGCTGTCGCTGTCTGCATCGATGAACCAACGACATTATCTTTATGTAATATTTATTGCCCTCCAAACACTTCACCCAGTTTGCAAGAGATTGAAGATTTATTAACTCAACTCCGACTTCCAAGACTTATAGTTGGCGACTTCAATGTCCATAATAATATTTGGAGATCAAAAAGCAACTCCCAATTTGGGAATACACTGTAAAAAATAATTAACCAAAAAAATATAAATCTTATGAATGATGGTCGACCAACCAGATTTAATACGGCCACTGGCGCAGAATCGGTGATAGATCTCTCCCTTTGTGATCCTACTTTATCACTGATATTCAACTGGGATGTCCTGCAAAATCTTTACGATAGCGATCATTACCCTATCATTATTTATGGCAGTTCAGCAAATGAAGTCCCACCTCCGGAAAAATGGAACTTTAACATAGCCAATTGGGACTACTTCAATAATCTAATACTGAACAAACTCAGCGACAATTGTATCAGTGATATTCTGAGCTCAGATGTGGATGATATGGTAGAAAAGCTCTCCGACATTATCATAATTGCTGCAGAACTTGCTATCGGAAGAACTAGAATTATCAAGAAACATCCAGCTGTTCCTTGGTGGAACAATCAATGTGCAGAAGCAACAAAGAACTACAAAAAAAGCATTTAACAAATACAAGAAAATTAAGTCTCAGGAAAATTTAATCCAATTAAAACGCTTAAGAGCCCAAGCTCGATTAACGATAAAAAATGTCCTAAATATCAAAATAACACCGTCACTACTCCTGAACAAATCTGTGAAATTTCCGCAAGATCATTTGAGAAACATTCTAGCGATAGCAACTACACAAAGACGTTTTTAAACTTCAAACATATACAGGAACAAACCTTCGTAGAACTAGAAGAACATTCTCATGAACCAGTCAACGAACCAATAACAATGCAGGAATTAAATCACGCAATACACTCATCAAAAGAAACAGCAGCTGGACCAGATACTATTCCAATAACATTCCTCAAAAGACTCCCAAGTCTAGCCAAGGAACTGCTACTACATATTTACAATAGGTTATGGACAAACAATACCTTTCCTCAGATTTGGCTTAAATCTATTGTTATTCCAATGCATAAACTTGGTAAACCCAAAACCCTCACTAGCTCTTACAGACCAATCGCGCTCACATGTGCAATGGGTAAGATTTTAGACAAAATCATCAATGACAGATTAACGTAGACTTTGGAAAGTCGAAATCTTCTTATTCCTGAACAAAGCGGCTTAAGAAAACGAAGATCAGCAATTGATAACTTAGTGGATCTAGAATCAGAAATATATGAAGCCTTTGCTAATAAACAATATGTGTTAGCAATTTTCCTTGATGTATCGAAAGCCTATGATACCGTTTGGCGTAACAAGATTATAAAAACATTAGAGAGCTGGTTCATAAGAGGAAATATGTTAAAATGTGTTTGCTACTTTTGAAAAATCGCGTTTTTACGGTCAGAGCTAATGGCACATATTCACCTTTAAAAACCCAAACTAATGGGATACCACAGGGATGTTCCTTAAGTGTAACTCTATTTCTAATTGCTATAAATGAAATCATCCAAAACTGTAATTCGAATATTAAAGCTAGGCTATATGCAGATGACTTAGTAATATACTCGAGAGGACGGAACATAGCTTCATTGTATAACCAACTACAATATTTTCTAGCTCACTTAGAAAATTGGCCAGAAATTTTAAATTGTTTGAGGAATCTATTTCATATGTGGATGGAATTGAGTTCCTGGGAATGTTTTTCGATCAAAGTCTCAGCTGGAAGAAACACATTCAAAATTTGAAACTTGACTGCCAAAGAGACCTAAATCTCATGCGAACAATATCCTCAAAAATGTGGGGAGCAGATAGCACAACGCTAATCAAAATATACAGATCCATCATTAGATCAAAATTAGATTATGGTGCCATAATCTATAATTCCGCTAAAAGGCACATAATAAAACAATTGGACACTATTCAAAACAATGCCGTTAAAATTGCCTTAGGAGCATTTTGCACAAGCCCGGTTGACAGTATTCTATGTGAACTAGATGAACCAGATTTATGCCGAAGACGAATGTATCTAACTGTCAGCTATGCGGCATCTGTCGCAGCGATCCCGGAAAAACCCGTCCATCGAAACGTATTTGCAAATCGTTTCAGAAATATGTTTCAACTGCATCCGAGACTTGATCACCCATACCATGAGAGACCTCTTACCAAAGCAAACTAAACATATCCTCACCTCTCCCTTACAACCTCTGCTACAAACCATCCTTCCCTCCCTGGTGTTTCATCTCCCCAAGTTGTGACTCTAGTATGACTGAATTCAGTAAATCTACAATGAACCGCTCAACGATTAGGAAATTCTTTCAAAGTAAAATAAGCAATTACCAAAGCTACAAACATATATATACCGACGGTTCAAAAACATCCAATTGTATCGTATATAAAAAATTAACTTTTCACGGCTAATAACGCCAAAAGGACAATTGAATGTATGTGGATCCCAGCACATGTGGGCATCGCACAAAACGAAAAAGCAGATGACCTAGCTAAAAGCGCTACATCCCAAAATACCGAGATTGAAAATAAGACACCTCTTGCAGATCTCATGCAATTTTACAAAAACATTATTACCTCCGACTGGCAAATATACTGGAATAATTCATCGTGCAAACTCTCTGAAGTAAAAACATCAGTGAAAAAATGGAATAATATCCCAGCGAACCGACGGCATCAAGTGATCTTAACCAGATTAAGAATTGGATATACATTCGCCACTCATTCACACATCATAACAAGAACAAACCAACCTGTATGTGAATCGTGTCAAAAGAATCTATCGGTAAAACATTTTCTTGTGGAGTGTCCGTCACTCAAGCCCGCGAGAACACAGTGGTCAATAGAATCTAACCTAAAAGTGGTCTTAGGGGAACAGTGTAATGTTGAAAACTTGTGCGCATACCTTAAAACGATTAACTTACTTGACAAAATTTAAGAAATAATTAGAAATGTAAGTTGTACATAACTGTATTGTGTATGTATATATATATATATTTGTATATATGTATATGTATTGCATCGTTGAATAAATACAGCAGTCGCTAATAACCCTCTGGGTGGATGCGACTTTAAACAATAAAAAAAAGTCAAACTGGATGAACGCGAGTGCGTTAGAGCAGTGTTACTAACCATTTGGAAACTTTTCTCCTAAAGAGATTTCGAGTAGATATTTGTCTTTCAATTTGCTGAAATAATTGTATTATTTAATATTACTAGATAAATATTAAATAATACAATTGTATTATAATCAAACAAGGGTTTAACAGTTCTTCATTTTTTTTCACTTTTTGTAAATAAATTCCATACATTGTCGCTATTTTATGTAAACGACAAACATTATCTAGTCTTTATTTATGTGCCTTACAGTTGAGAGCATTTTTTGTACTCCTATTTCTGTTATTAACGGTTAACCCGGCGTCACCCCGGTGAAATATTTTTTCACGAACACCGCAGTGGGGTGTGACACATCCCATTGTTAAAAATTTCTAAAATATAGGCAAAACATTTTTTGCAAGAGATTAATTTATTTTATGTTTTATAATGTGTTGTCTTTTAGGAAAAACATCCCCATAATCAACAAAACTTTACAATTGAAAGAAAAACTTTATTCAATAAAATATACAATTTTTTTCAACAAAAAACATCAACTTCTTAAACCTAGTATAAAATTTGAAAAAATAACCCAGTATTCCAAATAAACAACAAATCAATTAACAAAACAATAATCCCACTTAATAAAATCAAATCTTTACTTTTAAGACAGTTATTTTTTAATTCTCATGAGCGCAACTTTCGCAAAAATAATGCGCGTGTTCTAAACATAAATGTACATTACAACGCTCACAGCAATATTTCGTCTTTCTATGAACTTATAACTGTAACATAATTGGTGTTGCGAAACATTTCTGCATCTGTAACAGGCGGTTGTTCAATATCTTCTGTATCCGAGTGATCACTCTGGATGCTGACGTGATCTACTTCATCTTCAGATTCTGATCTACCGATATTTGAATTACTATCATCATCAACCTCTTCCCGAAGGGCGTCTAGACGCCGCTGTTCTTTTTCGTAATCTCCCATAGCTTATATTTTATTCGGATTTTCTAGTAAAATAAATTACATTACGAATTTACGGAAAAAATAAAGAAAAATATTACCTGTTTAAAGAAAATGTAACGTTATCACACCGGTGGGGTTTCACACGCCCCAAAATAGTTTGACGACGTCTAGACACCTCTACAGTCGTTATTATACTGAAGTTGTGGCTAAAAATTCATGATAAACATCTAACAGGAAGCTATAGGCAACCATACTTACATATGTGTATTCATATGCCGTGAGCGTTGATTGAAAAAACCGATGGGGTGTGTCACACACCACCGGGATGATGCCGGGTTAACTACCATGGTAGAAACATATTTTATTATTTGATCTGTGTCAAGGGTCAGGGAGCGATGTTTGAAACATTTATAATACTATTTAAGCGGATGTAAACAGATATTAATAATTGATTTATGTCGGGATCGGGAAGAGATCATTAATGCTCCTTAGGTAAAATAAGTTGCAGTTCTTATTGTCGGACAGAATTTTGAAAAAGATATTATTCTTCACAGTAAACATAAATAGATGCGAATCAGTGAAACTCATCGCCTATATGATGCTTTACAATATCCTTTGATATTTTGTTACGGAGCAGATGGCTATCACATTAATGTATCTAACCCGGACGAGACCAGTAAACTACCTCTCGATAAGACAGTATTTGTTTCACAATTATACAGCTTCAGGATTATGAAGCGTGAGGGTGCTATTTATTACGGTTCCGTAATGTTTTAAATCAATTTTTAGTTGACGTGTACGCAAAAATTGAGATTGAAACACTTAATTGGATTCGTGATAACCAAAAAAACAGTGAAACGTGAAGAATACGTTCACTTGAAAGATGCTTTATCAAAAAAATATGAACAATTATTAACTATGGGAAAAATGGTTGTGTTACCTTCTTCATTTACTGGTGGCCCCCTTAAACGCATGAGCGAACTCAGGATCCAATGACATATGTGCGTCATTATGAACGACCAATTTTATTAATCATATTCACCTACAATACTAAGTGGCCGGAACTAACACAGTTTTTGAGTGAAGGTCAACAGTCACATTATAGACATCACATCGTAGCGAAGGTTTTCAATGTGAAAGTAAAACATATGATAGAACTTCTTACAGTAGGTTGTATCTTTGGTAACACAAGGTGTCAATGTTCACCATGAAATGGCAAAAACATGGACTCCCTCGTGTCCATATTCTTTTGTGGTTAGAACAGAAAATAAAACCTTTTATTGATCAAATTATTTGCGATGAGTTACCAGATCCAGATCTTTAACAAGTTTTCAAGACAACCATGATTCACGATCCATGTGGATCTTTCAATTTAAATTCACCCTGTATGGTTAATGGTAAGTGTACAAAAAAATACCCCAAGGTATTTTTAAAAGAAATTCAAATAGGAGAAGACGGATATCCCAAGTCTCGTAGACGATCTCCAACAGACGGTGGAAGAACGTTCAAACTAAACGGATTTGAAATAGACAACCGATGGATATTGCCGTACAATCCCGTTCTCTCCCATACATTTGGGACTCATATTATTGTTGAGAGTTGTGACTCTATGAAATTCATAAAATATATCTATAAGTATGTAAATAAAGGTTCTGGCCAAGCATCGTTTACCGTTGAGGATTTTGATGAGGTGGCGAAGTACCAGGCGGGACATTACATCAGTGGTTCGTATTCATGACAGGTTTCCTTCGGTGATATATCCTACTGTACATCTTGGAAACGATCAAAGAAATTATTTCACAGAGAAGGATGTGGTTGACAAAGTACTAAATCCTCGAAAAACAACACTAATAGCTTTTTTCTGCTTTGCCAAGTTGATGACTTTGCAAAAACTCTTTTGTACATTGAAGTTCCAGCTTATTACGTATGGAAATATCACTGCTTTGAAAGAAGGCAAAAAGATGATCCAGGTTATTTAGGAGAACGATAAAGTTTTAGGTAGAGTTTATACCGTGCATCCCGGGAATACTGAATATTATCACCAGCATCTTCTCTTACATGAGATTCAAGGCCCTACATCATTTTCTGCTTTCAAAATTGTTGAAGGAGTATATGTCGAGCACCTGATCTTCTCGAAGATGATGCTAATGGGGATAGGACTCTGGGAATTATGGGAGAACTATCGAGACCATTTTTCGGAGGAGAGGTAGAGCGAGACGGTGGAAACGTTGAGCTGGTGCTTGACGTTATTTACAACAAATGCCTCATACTTGATGATATTGTTATATCAATGTCGGGAAAAACACTTCTTCAGTTTAGTCTACACTCTCCATCACGAGACGAAGAATTTGTTATGACTAATCGTTGATATATTTGTCAATTGGCTTACGACACCGCCTACTTAACTAGAGTTGTAGCAGAAAATGTTCCTCAATTAAATCTAGGACCAGAAAAATTCTACAATAAAATTTTAAATTAGATTATTTCTGATCCTGCCAGTTATATTTTCCTAACGCTCCAGATGGTACTGGATAAAACGTTTTTAATCAATTTGCAGCTCGCGAAAATCGGGAGTGGAAAAACATCGCTGTAGCCGTTGCTTCTTCAGGAATTGCTGCGACTGCTAGACGGAGGTAAAATAGCTAACTCTGCGTTTAAATTACCTCTAAAATTAGGTTATTCTGAGTCTACATTTTATAACATCTATAAGCAGAGTGATATGGCTCATATGCTGCGAGAAGCAAAAATTATTATCTGAGTCGAGAGTGCACTATGGCCCAGAAAAGAATACCTACCATTCATATCCATCTTCAAACGTTTCATCTGCCAATAAACATTGAATTATAATATCAATAATAATAACAAATAATATTTGTGACCGAGATTAATGAATAACTTCAATGTTTTTTTTGTATATCTATGATCTAAATATAACAAACAGTGACCAATGTTTGGCAGGATAACATCTGCCACGTGCACATTTTTTGGGAATTACATTGTATATTATATTGAAATTGTTAGATTATAATCGACTATCGTACAGCTCAACTTATAGTTTAGGAATCCAGTGGTATTTTAAATATTTTTGGCGCTTCTTGTATAATGGGTTAAGTTATTTCATAATTAAATCAATTTAACCCAACTCAAAATATATAAATTCTTAGTGTAATATAAAGTTCAATTTACTAAATAACATGTTCTTATACTTCTTGACATTTGTTCATTCCTTTCATAAAATATTGCTATATCCATTTCACTTCCAATAATTCTAAGCAAATCAGGCAGTTTCCAATGAATAAACCAAAGTGACAAAGGTTTAAAAATTCTGGAAATTCCTAACATATATACTAACAATACCATTTCATCGATATTTGGAGTGTGCTTCTTCTCCGTCCATAATAATAACTTTCTATATTTATTGTCATACAAATTCCTGGATTTCACAGATATTGAACTGAAATCGGTACCAACTGAATTTCCAATTTCCTTGGATATTTTTAAAAGATTGACGTATAATAATCAAATAACATCTACCTACCCACTCGATAAAATGCATTGAAATTACTGATTCTACATTTCTTTCAATTGAAATTCAACTAATACTGAAGAACACGGTATTACATAATGTATACTTGCCTTTAACGACAACATTTGTAAGTTAAGGTCTATTCACTAATCGTTGTAACTCTAAACTCGTTGTCTATGCTGTTTCAAGATTGATTATGCAAATGTTCTTTAATATACCAGTTGATATTCCCAGCACATGACTTCACCTTATGTAACGACGCTATTAGTTTTCACTCAACATTTTCTATTCTAACACTTAACTTGAAAAAAACTTAGAAACTATTTTTTAATTTCTTCATTAACAGAAAATGTCTAGAACTGAACCAAAAAAATGGATTTGTCGTATTAAAATACATGGTACTGCAAAATTTTCCTTTACATTCACTATAAGCCAAAATTTACAATTTATTGGTCAGGCACGCAAAATTTTTGAAACATTTTCAACATACTTCCATAAAAAATTCTATAGTTACGAAACTATCTACTGTATCGATTCCTTTCTTACGCCATTCAATAAAGGAAAGATGCGTCTCAATTAATTACCATATTTGAATTCTTCCATTTTATATTTGTAGGCATAATATATGGGATTAAGGCTGGAGTAGAAATGTTTGTAATAAATTACTTTAAAAGAAATTGTAGTAACTACGTCTATGCGACTGAAATTGGTGAAAATAGAAATGGGAGTGTTTATACTATTATGAAAAAAATACAGTAGCTTCCCATGGATAATGCACACTAACTTATGAAGCATCAAAGTTGAACTTTAAAAAAAAGTCCCATTTCAAATGTCCCCCTTTGTTACAAGTTGATTTGGATGAATCGTCCGAAGGTAACGGATCAGGTTAACGTACCAAAAATGCCAGCATTAGGCACTGAAATATTTCATTTTTGAGAAAAAAAATACAATCTTACCAGGTATTTTGTTTGGACCAGAAGTATCTATAACTAACTAAAACTAGAATTCCACCACCAAAAATGAACATAAAATGATTTTTTTAACTGAATTAAAAAATATAAAATTCAATGTTTATTTTGATCTTCTTCTTCTCGTGCCAAATTCTGTACAGCGTGTCGGCGATCATCCACCAATAATCCAATAATTAGTCTATAATGTGTAATTGCCTTTCCGCGGCTAGTGCGAATATATCACCCACGTTCCTCACTCCGCACCAGTTTCTGATATCACGTAACCACGTGTTATCTTTGTCCTGGGCCTCTTTTTCCTTCTATTTTGCCCATTATTATTATATTAGTCTTAGTATGTCATATTTATTGCCTCGGAGTATGTGCCCCAGATAAGAGATCTTGCGTTGTTTTATTGTTGTTAATAGTTCGCGCTCGACGTTGGCTCTTCTAAGCACTCCCTTGTTTGTGACCCGGTCTACCCATGAGATCCTCAATAACCTGCGGAGTGTCCACAACTCAAAGGCCTCTATGCGGTTCATGGATTTTACTTTAAGTGACCATGTTTCCGCTCCATATGTTATTATGGGCCAAATATAGCATTTCACCATACGAATTCTTATGTTCAGCAACGCTTTTCTTCGACATATATATTTTTGAAATTTAATAAAAGCAGTTGTTGCCATTGCCGTCCGCATTTTTATCTCCATATCGCTATCCAATTTGTCATTGATGTTACAACCGAGGTATTTAAATTTGTTGACTCTTTCTATGGTCTTACCTTCAATCATTACTTGGGCCTGATTATGTTGGTCTCTGCTGATGATCATGAATTTTGTCTTATCGATGTTTATTGTAAGCCCATATTCCTTACCCACTATATTAATTCTGTTTAGAATGTGCTGTAGATCTTCCAAATCGGTTGCCAATATAGCTGTATCATTAGCATAACGTATGTTATTTATGGGTATTCCGTTTATTTTTATACCTTTTTGTTGATTTTATAGGGCCTTCTGGAAAATCATCTCCGTGTATATGTTGAATAATAGCGGATACGAAATACAGCCTTGACGAACACCATTTGTTATTTCTAGTTTTTGGGTTTTTAATGAGTTGTTAATACGAAGTACTGCTGTTTGATTCCAATACAGATTTTGGATATTTCTAAGATCTTTTGTGTCGAGACCAATTTACTGTAATATTTCTTGTATGTGTTCATGTTTAATGCTATCGAAAGCTTTCTGGTAGTCAATAAAAACTATAAAGACGACTTTACGTTGGTCGTAACATTTTTGGGTCAACAATTGTATGTAGTTCATAGTCTCTCTGGTGCCCATTACGTTTTTAAACTCAAATTGTGTGTTGCCGCTGTGCTCTTTGCATCTCTTATATATTCTGCCGTGAAGAATTTTTAGAAATGCCTTCA
This sequence comes from Galeruca laticollis, assembly GCA_963921935.1. Taxonomy (NCBI): domain Eukaryota; kingdom Metazoa; phylum Arthropoda; class Insecta; order Coleoptera; family Chrysomelidae; genus Galeruca; species Galeruca laticollis. The sequence goes on from OY998180.1 coordinate 152,487,041, forward strand.
ACGCATGATTCATTAAGCTTATGAGTCTGTGGTTATCGCATGTGTAGGCCTTACTCTTTTTCGGTAATGTTATAAATGTTGATCTGTGCCATCCAGTCGGAATAATGCCAGAGTCATAGATTTTATTAAATAGCCGACATAAAATGTTTGGATCCATTAGTTTTAGTACCGCATGAATCATGTCCTCACCAGGTGTCTTTCTATCTTTGAGGTTTGCGATAGCATATTCCACTTCTGAAACGATAATTGGTGGGCCAGTTGTGTGTTCATGTTGAATTAGATTAGGTATTGTTGGTCGAACATCTTGGTATAGGGGTTTTATATAATTTTCCCATGTCAAACGTAGCTGTTTTCTGTTATTATTTTGTTGCTGTGTCGAGTAGGGCTCACAATCCTTGAATTTTCTATGGAAGTTGAAAGAGTCGTGTAGTATTTCCGCCTCTTGGCATTGCTCAATCAGCCACAGTTACTTCGCCTGCCTTATTTTATTTCGTACATCTTCGTTTACTTGGTTGTATTTGTTTAAATTATTTTTTATCTTCGCTAGTCGTCTATCTTCCATTCTGTTAAGAATTTCTTTCGTCATCCAAGGTTTCCTAGCTTCTTGTTTATTGTATCCAACCACCTTTTCAGTAGCATCCTTTATGTTTGTTTAAATCGTTTTCCAGTGTTCGTCTTCAGTTTGTTCATCGGATATTGTATTTGTTTCAAAACTCTGTTTTAGTGCTTCGATGAGATTGTTCCGTTTATCTGGATTTTTCAAGGTTCTCATGTTATATTTTTTGGTGTTTCGGCGTTCTTTTACTATTTTACCTTCAAAGTTAATCCCCTATTAGGGGATCGTGGTCGGATCCAATATCCGCTCCTGGATATGAAACTACTCTTGTAATGTTGTTTTGAAATCGTCTTATGATCAAGATATAATCTGTTTGATTTCTTACTACTCTAAGGGGGATATCCTGAGGAGATTTCCATGTGTATAAGCGTCTTGGGTATAGACCGTAAAATGTGTTTTTAATTGTTAGATTCTCTTCTTCTCAAAATTGAATTAATCTATCTCCTCGATCATTTCTTTCACCCAATTCAAATTGGCCCATAACGCCTTCTATCGCTTTCCCTCGTCCCACGTTTCCATTGAAATCCCCTAATACTATTGTTATCTCTTGGGACTTTAGTGATGTTAGGATTTCGTGTAGTTGTTTGTAGAATATTTCGATCTCTTGATCGGGTTTATCTGCCGTTGAGGCGGATGTTTGCACAAAATTTATATTGAGTGGTTTAGCTGAAAGCTGCAACACCATGATTCTTTCTGAATAATTGAATATGGTTATCACGGAGCTCTTTAAGCTGTTTCTTATTAAGATGCCAACTCTGTGTCTGTGATAAGGGTCATTGATTGTTGCCCCGGAGTAGTATATTGTTGCATCTTCCTTTTGACATATTCTGTTTTTAGGCCATCTAGTTTCCGCGTAGGATTTCTATGTCTAATCCTAACATTTCCTTTATAGCGCTGTCTAGTTTTCCAGCTTCGTACAGGGTACGTACATTCCATATACCAATCCTAATCTTCAGCTTTATCATGTCAAGCCGAGAGATTCTTCGCACCCTCGGGTGATTTAACACCTGCCCGGGACTGAGGACCATTACTTTCGGTTTTCCTGACATAATAAAAAGATATCAGCCAATTAGTGGAATGACTTTCTAGGGGAATATAAGGATATTATACAGTCATATCGTAGTTCCTCTTTGCTTTCGACTTGTTGTAGAATTACATTTCCTTAATTCTAGTTCTTTTAGTTATACCGCTAATACTCGGTCGTCAGAGCCTCGTTAGTTGCCTAGCAAGATGCGCCGGATGACCGGAGTCATCACACGTTTAGGAGAGGTTGATATTTGGATCGGTAAGTTGTTGTGTCCGATCCCTTACATCCTCCTTATTTTGATAAGAGGTTATAATTATCCAGTACTTATCAATTATCTTGATTGTCACTATCAAACTTCAGAAATCATACCTTCGTAAATGTCCGTAAATCCAATAAGTATAAATGACTGCTAAGCTAATATTTGAAATCAGTGTGGCCAACCAATAATAGAATCTTCTGGATTTAGGTGGGAATTTTCGGTTTAAAAAAGATATCCTTCTTTTTCGATATCCGTGTGTATGGAGTAAAACGATTGCCGCTTTTCACTGATTTTTTCAGAATTTCCTCAAGTAAATTTAAGCAATACATTGGTAATAGAAGAACTTATAAGTACCCTGAAGATAAGAATTAAATATTTGCGGAAATTCAATTATAGTAACTGTAAATTCATTCCAACTTGAGGTCACTCGACACCGAAAGACATCTTTCGCATACCATTCTTCGTTAGAACACCCCAATTATTCCTGGTAATACTTTGGACCCCAGAGGTTTGCAGCTGTTTGTCTGAGAACTCCCTGTTCATCATATTAAATGATCCAGAAACAACTGCAACTCCATGGGGCAATACTGAACGAATAATTCTCTCTAATTTGACAGCTAAGTCTTAGTGTCTTAGCCATAAGTTGTGTTTGACATTTGTTACAATGAATTTTATCAAACTGTGAACTTATAGATTATATTGATTATACATTGGAGAACCCTTTAGCACCTAGGCTTCTTATTATAGAGATTTCGGTTAGCAGCCTAAAAATAATGTTTTTCTGCGACTATTATATAATTTCTATATTCCGACGTAGTTATTATGAAATAGCCTCATTCTAACCATAGGACAAGAATATTAATTCTCGCCCTTGGTATGGAATAATGGAGTTAATACTTGTGGCGCCCTCTAACTGTTACGGTTCATTTGACAGATAGAGAAAATAGGCGTGTTCCGTTTTCCACACCAGCTGAACTACGCAGAGTTGAAGTAGTGCAGAAATATCAAAATGCATAAAAAATTCTCTAAAGTGAACGTATGATGACTAATATGGTTGTTGAGTAATAATTGTTAGAGCCAGAGGTGCAGCATAACTATATTTTGAGGCACTTTTAAGAAGAAAGTAGAAAACGCTATTTAGCAACAATTGATAACTGCCAAAAATATCGATTGTCCAAGATGTTTAATTATCTATTTTTTGAATTTTAGGTTAAAATTGATTAATACTTCATAAAAAGTAAGTAAATTTATTTAAATCATATATATTACATGACATGATTCCTTTTTAATGTTTGATACTGACAGCAGTGATGATTTTACCACAACTACTCCAGAAATTAAGGAGTTAGCAATTCAGTATATGTTGTTTCATTTTTCATTTGATAGTCGTAGAAAAAGTATAGTCTAAAACACTCCTGTAGAATTTTGTTTATTCCACCCTTGATGTAGAATATACTATTATATTTTTAGTTATATGAACAATTTTTGAAACCTAAATGTGGCTTACTTGCAAAATGTAAACGCAAAGTATACTCTGCGGTAGATATTCCTTATATAGTATAGTTATTGGGGCAGTTCTGCCACGCCACATGGTCATATCTGATTTTTCTTACTCTTAACCTAATTGAGCTAACATCGCCGATTCTTGTCAATTATTTGAAGTGTTCCAGGCTACACAATTCAGCAACTATTGGCCTTAGTAAGATATCCATTCTTGTCTCACGCCACAAGTGCCGCCACCCTCAGTACCTTGCCACTATTTTTCTTAGATCGAACTATATATAGTTAAACAAATTACCAGCATTACATGTGTAGCCCCAAATAACCGTGCCGGAACCGTCCCCTAAGAAAATGAGAAATAAATGGACATAAAATCTCACCTCTTCTTTTATCTTTATTTATTTTTTTATAAGTAACACCATATGGATTGAAAATACCAAAAAAATTTTTTTATTCTAATTCCGATGAAATTTTGCATAGGAGGTGTTTTTGATACGAGGATTCCAATAAATTTCTCAGTTGTTCGTAAAAAAATATTTCGTGTGTAAAATTGAGAAAAATTTATAAAAATAGAATTTTCCGGAAAACTGTACGTCAGATTTTGCTCATTTACGAATTTAGCCTCAGTTTTTACGTTCTGAACCTACATATAAAATTTCATTAAAAATTTCGGTTCCATTTTTGAGTTATCGTGTTGACAGGCCAACAGACAGATCGACCGACCGCCATTTTTTAAACTCAGAAACATATGTGGTCATTAAAAGTAGGTGTTCCTCTTCTTAGGCCCTTAGTCCATTATACCATTAGCTGATGGAGAACACTTACCTCTAATCGGTGGGATGAATAATACCATAGATTATATCAAAATCACTGGGACGTATATATTACTATAAATAACATAGAATCTTGACCACAGATAATTTACACTCTAATATTCCTATATATATGTATATATATATTATTGTGAAAAAATAATGCTACACACTGTATATATCTAACACAAATCAATTACAATTTGAAATATTAACGAGTAAAAAATTATTGAAGGAAAAACTATTCGAGAGTCAAATTTAAACTAAATTAAACAAATGAAATGTCTTTAAACTTTATAATGTACCTTGTATACACATACATGACACCAATATAATAGGATTCAAACTATTTAAGAGAAAAATTTAAAAAAACATCACCTGTTATGAAGTGAATGAGTCCACTTTTCAATAGAAATCGTTAAATGTTTATGCATTATCTTAAATTCCCATTAGATACCATTAAACTATTTAGAAGCCCTAGAAATATTTCTTGTATTATATCCAAAGGTGAAATTCCAAATAAAAACATTAGGGTTATAAAATCTTTGACTTCTGGAAGTATGTGTCAGCTGGGTAGAATAAAATCCATGACAGCTAAAAAACTTTTAAGAATTAATAAAATGCAAAAGATAAATAGATGAATTGTTAGTTTAGAATTGTTAAAAAGTATGTTTTATAATTAAAAAAGTTAATATCTTAAATAATAAAATGAAATCTTTTGACTGAACTACTATGAGTTATTGATTGGTTACAAATATTTTTATGATTTCAATAAACAGAGGGCTAATGAAAAATGAGGTTTCTTGTTTAGAACAAAGTGGTTGCTTAGGGAGATAAGAAAAAGTGTTGACGAGTAGTATTGAAAAATCAAAAAGAAGTACATTGTTCTTTAGAAATAAGATAAGAATTGTTAAAATTAAAGTAAAAATAAGTTTGCAAACAGTGACACTAACCTCCAAAAAGCATTCCTGAAGAGAGGTAATACCATATGTAGAGAATATTGGCTTTAACTATCCTGGAAAGTCTACATATTCCGTATCGTGGGAACAATAATTTCCACGATCTTTGAAGAGAATCTATGCATGGAAAGCCTTCGAAATTGAATTGATTCGAATGGTTTCTTGAATCAATCCCGACATTTTCGAAGCAGCCTAAAAAGAAGAGAGGGTAGAATAAATGGACAAATCTATTGATAATCAGCGGATGATGAAAGGTATTCAAAAATTGTTTCATTTTAAATAAAACTTACCGCGTGTATATTGAATATTAGATATTGAAACTGTACTGACGTGTGTTTTATGACTGTCCTCCATTTTATAACGCACCGAATACCACTCTTATTCAGTGTCCTAACGAGAATTTATTTATGAATATAAAGCTGTGTTCTTTTGTATATAACGTATAATAAGTTGCATACTTGCATATATTTAGAATAAATTCATTTGTACGAATGTGTATCGTGTGAAAAATCATCATAGATAAGTTATTCTTTTTATAAAAATTTTGTATTTGAATAATGTATTTGTTTTCTTGATTTCGTATTAAATGTTTTTCATTTGAAAGATTTAACAACATTGTTGGAGAATTTCATTTCTAGACGATTGTTTCTTTTATCATTTTGGCAGTTGGTATCATTGATCAGACAGATCACAACTGCAGAGGGATCCCGAAACAGAATGTGCAGGACCGTTCTGTGAAAATTTATAGGGAAAAGAAAAGTAAGAGTTTCATTTTTTTTTGTTTGAAACTTTTTAATTAATAAAAAAATTTTGTTTTGGCGCTTATAATATAAATTAAAAATATTTTATCTTATTCCATGAACCCAAGAGCCTGAGGTTAATGATTTCTCATGCAAACAACTAAAACTAGAATTTCTAAGTATAAAAAAAGGTAAGTGCTTTGTGTGGCATTATTGAACCAAGATAATTTCTTAAATATACCGGGCAAATTAAATTCACATAAAATAAAGTACAATAATATATATATATATATATATATATATATATATATATATATATATATATCTTTAAAAATAAACATACAAACAGTCGATGGTCTCATTTGACCTTACTGTAATTAAATTATTTATACAATTACAACGTGTTATTGTTATGTTTTCAAACAGTCGTGATTTCATTCTGGTTAATAGCTTTTCTATAATCTATTAGTGACCTTCGAGTTCACTGGCCGATGATAATATTTTCTAAAACTAATAGTGACTTTATGGTTCGTCACATTTTGCTCATTTACGACGTTTCAGTTTTTACGTTCTGAACCTACATATAAAATTTCATTAAAAAATTCGGTCCTATTTTTGAGTTATCGTGTTGACAGGCCGACAGACAGATCGACCGACCGCCATTTTTCATACTCAGAAACATATGAAACGTGTAGATCCACTCGGAACGTCAAAATCACTCACTCCATTACAATACATCCCTCATATGTAATCATATTTACATATACTATACATAGTTTGAAGTAAAAATTGACCGAGTGATAGCTAAAATACTCTAGATATATACCCTGTCCGGTTGTCGTCTGGTCTCTGTTTACATTTACTTGATCAAATGCCAATTATAATTTCCCAAGGAATTCCATTAGGTGTTAATGTCACTTGAAAATGAATTCCATTTGATAAGATCCTAGATCCTATTGAGGTCCTTTTCTCAATATAAATCGAAACTAATTTCAATTTATGGTGAAGTAACTGAACGAATTCGCCATAATTTGAAATATAAACGATCGCGTTATGGCTTCGAAATAAATCTGTAATTGCTATTATGAAATTTATTTAAGTAGTGATATTGAAATCACCGACTTCAAACTGAGGATGGAATTAATAATTATCTACGAAAAGATTGGTAGGAAACTTTTGAGCAGTTTATACGTTCTTTCTTCAAAATTAAATTGACTAATGGAATACTTATACGGTCGAATAATTATCTGAGGTGGTGGTTCGCAATTGAGAGTGAAAATGGCGGCAGCTGACTACTTCTCGTAATTGTGTAGCCACACGAGCCAAATAGAGCTGGTCGGAAGGCGGAATCTTCAGTTCGGATTGGAGACTCTGAACTAGAAGGCATTACGGCACTCTTGAAGAGACCCAAGAAGGTCGAAACCGGTAAATGTACTATGCCCTTTAATTCATCTTTCTTATAGACACACCTCGTATTTTAAGAAATTTCAATTTATTTATATACATATATATATATATATATATATATATATATATATATATATATATATATATATATAGATATATATATTCCGTAATCCAATTCTCGATATTCCATATTCTAAAATATTCTGAATTTAGTCTATCGATTTTTTTGGCGCAAATAATTTTAAAAATTGTCGAAAAGCGGAATAAAGAATAATTGTTCGTTGAAAAGTAATTTTTTTTGATTTCTCTCGATTTTAAGCGGTTTAATGAAAAATAAAGCTCAACCATAAATAGGTCATCATAAAATAGAAATTTCAACGGTTAAAATGAGCAGGGGCAGAGTATGAAAATCAATGAAGTTTTCCGTAGAAAATTTTGCGATTTTTCCGAAAAATTGAGAAAACATGAACAACCCCTATTTTTTCAGTTTACAAAAAAATTCATCCTAATTAAGTATAAAAAGAAACCTTTCACCAAGTTTCATGAAAATAGAATATAAATAAACACGAAAAAATCAGTTTTTTGCAATTTTCTCATGAAATTTGAGTTTAAGTTCAAAAAACACCGTACAAAAGTTTTTAATTTTTTTTATTATCTACAACTTGTGAGTAGAACATTTTTTGCTAGGAGGTAATTTTCCGCCTGAAGTTCCAAGAAAACCTTTTCAACCCCAAATATCTACCTCCATTTCCAAGGGGTTTCGAGATTAATTTTTTTAATCATGTTACTTATACCCTAAACTAAAACTTCTATCTAGTCGCTGCTTGCTGCAAATTTTTGTTTCGATTTAGAAAGTTCCGTTATTGCACTAGCCAATTACTCGATATTGATAATACAACTAATTCAAATCAACAACTTGTGACATTAATTTCTTCAGGCTCATACAATGCAACATTTTTACTAGACCACTGAAAAGACTAATGTAGCATGATAATACTCTCTAATAAATCAAAAGTTTAAAGCACGATAAACTATAGCACTAAAAGTCACTTTGTTTTCTCCTTCAATCAATGAAATATACAGATGCAACACTTTCTGTTTCTCACATGAATAAAGAATAATTTCTTAGTCGAAATTTGGATCAAGATAGCGGGTGAAAATCAAAAGGGTATAGATATAAGGATGTAGCAACAGCGAAAAATGCAATTTGATGAGATTTGATAGAAGAGGAAGTACATGAAATTAATTATGATCCCACAATAGTGTTTTGTGCAAGGGATTTGTTTGGCACTTTTATTGCAAAACAGACTAAAATGAACGGTTTTAAAGATTAAATAGTATATTATGCAACGATCATGTAATGAAGGTTATCAATACACGAGCATTAACCGGAATACGAAATGAGCCGAAGGCGAGTTTCGAATGGTTTATGCGAGTGTAATAATAACCATTACATGAGAGTTGCATACCCTATTTTTTCTACGACCGATAAATAATAAAATGAAAACAAGAATTAATTTCAAATAAGCTCCCATAATTCCCATAATTAAGGCAACCTGTAAAAAAATAGCATTATTTAATTGCAATGATTCCACTTTGATAAAGAGAAATATACAAACAATGCAATTAGTTTTTCTTTCAAGAAAATACATAATATTCTAAAAAAAATTTCAACCCGCCCAGTATCTGAACCACGATCTGCAACGCACTCATGCGCCACGACCGCAAGCGTTACCAACTACGCTACGAAGACTTGTATGAAAAAGTACGCACATATGCATATATAAATTGAATCATTGTATCAAGCGGAAGTAAACAGAAAGGTTTTTCAAAAGAATTTCAAAATAAAGATTTGCTTACCTTTATCATAATCTGGGGCTTCCTCGATGAATTTCCTGAGCTTGTTTGGCTGGAATGTCTTGGATTTCTTTCCAACGTATCCTTCAGATTTCCGCTTCAAAAATGCATGTAACCGTGCGTATTTTGAAATGTCAGTTTGATAGTTGATATTCAACATCAAATCCCCAAGTACTTGTTTCTAATGGCCGAAAATTCGTTTCATAATAAAAATTACGTATTTTCATTGGCCAAAATCTGTATTGAAATGAATATCCGTGTTAAAATGAACAATATTAATGAATCGGAAGCAGATATTTAATTCGCGTATTATAATACGGGAGTAGAAAAACTAACTTTTCCGCATCTATGAGATGCCATGATTAACATTCTATCATAAAATTGTAACTTGTATACAATTCGGGGGATGTATCGTGTTAACAAACCGAAATTTCTTCAAAAGTAACCAAAAATGCAGTATATCTGGATTTATAGGACCCGCTGTACTCGCTATAATCAGCTGAAAATCGAAAGGGTACATCTGTGAGACACCTTGAACAATATTCAATCATAAAATTATTCGATCGTATACTCTCTGGAGGCTGTATCGTACTAACAAACTGAAAATTCTCCTAAAATGACAAAAATTTGGTACTTCAAGTACCATAGCACCCGTTGTACTGGCTTTAGTGAGCTGAATTTCAATAGGGTTAATGTTTGAGACGCTCTGAATAGTATCCAATCATAAAATTGGTCACTTGTATATACTCTGGAGGCTGTATCGTGCTAAGAAACTGAAACTTCTCCAAAAATGACAAAAATATCGTACTTAAAGTACTGTAGCACTTGTTGTATTGGCTCTAGTGTGCTGAAAATCAATAGGTTCCATCAGTGAGACATTCTGAATGATATTCAATCATAAAATTTGTGACTTGTTGAACACCGGAGGCTGTATCGTGCCGACAAACTGAAATTTCTCAGAAAATGGCTAAATGTCGTACTTCAAGTACCAAAGCACCCGTTGTACTGGCTCTGGTGAGCTGAAAATCGATAGGGTTCATCTGTGACATGTCCTTAACAATATTCAATCATAAAATTTGTGACTTATTGCACTCCGGAGGCTGTATCGTGCTAACAAGACATGTAAGAAAAAGTGGCCGACGACAACGACGACGCCATACACACAGGATTTTTTTTCTAAAAACCGTTTTTCCGAGTTGTTGTTGTGAAAATAACTCAAACAAATTTTCAAAATTTCACTTTTTTTGTGGGTAACCCAATACTTTTCTCGCATATAGATAGGTTGGGCGGAAAAGTGAAAATTATATTTTGTGAGAATGTACATTAGTGTCTAAATAGTACCGAAGATTGGTCAATGCAATACAAAATATGTATTACTCATCCAAATATATCATTTCGCCTCCAAAGTGAGCCTCTTTCAAAATACATTTTTGGAAGCATTTCCTGGAATTTCCTTTTTTCTCTTCTATATACTAGACAAGGAGCACATGCCTTAGCAGTAAACAGCGGTGGTAGTTCGATAAAAAATTTTGGAAAGAAATTCGTTCTTATCGGATGGTGCGTTATCGTAGTGCAAAATTCACAAGGTTTCTTTTCAAAAATTTGACATATTCTGACTAATTTACTCTCTCAATAGTATTTTCCATTCACTGTTCCACCTCCTAGCATGAATTCCAAATTTATCGCAGAGCGATAATTACAAGAAGCTGTCAACAACTTTCACTTTTTATCAACTTAGCCGAATTTCAGGCTCAGTCGAAAATCGCCATTGGGAAGCTCTTTAAGTGGTTTGCACTTTAAATTGGTAAGTCCATGTCCCATTACTAGTTACAAAGCGATTTATTAATGTAGTATCGGAATCGAAACAATCTAGTATGTCTTAAGCGATGCTCATGCGATTTTTGGAAAAAAATTAGCACGACAACGATTTAAACTGAAACGAAGATGTTAATGTTACGAAAACGCACACTGTTTTAGTTCGATATATAAAGTATAAAGTTAAAATTTTGGCGGGAGCGCGCTGATTCCTTGGAAGGACTATCTTTTTTTGTGAGTGTTTTTATACAGGAATTTATAAGAAAGTCGAATGTTTGTTGGGAGGCGCAATCTAGAAATTTCAGTAGTCCAAATGTTCCACAAAGTGTTTTAATATATAAGCGACTACTTACGAACCGCACAGTAAGTCTACAATTTGATCTCGTGAGCAGACAAACAATAAAAATGAACTTAGTTAAATAATGAACAGTGTATTTGAATAAGAGATGAAGTGTGTAGATAAATTAGGTATGAGTGAATGGTTAAGTGTATACATAAAAAACGTAAGTAGATATACCGTGTGTATAAATTTATCACACTTGTTGTGTTAAAAAATATGTAAATTAATAGGAAAAACATTACATTGGTGCCAAAAGTGGGGTAATTTAAATAAATAGTTACTTAAAAATGGCTAAGAGATTAAGTGACCTGGAAGTGACGGAACTAAAAACAGAATTGGAAAATCACAAGCTGGAAACGTCCGGATAGGCTTGGATCCCGAAACATATTTATTCAAAGACGAGGCTTGCACCTTATTCTTGTCAATTTCTACCATGGAAGAGAAGATTTCAACTAAAGTGAAGAACGATACTTCTGCTATAAATAAAGTTATTTCTGTTATAATGAACGATATTTCTGCTAATATGGAGGAGAAGATTTCAACTATGAAGAACGATATTTCTGCCAAGATCTTATTAATGAAAAATGATATTTCCGCTGACGTGACGTAGAAAATAAAATCGGATATAGAGAATAAAATGATAACGATGGACGAGAAAATCAAGGAGTTAGAGAGAAAAATGACAGATTTGAGAACACAAGACAAGCCAGCAGAAGAGAAGAAGATCGAACAAATAAAATCCTGCAAGCCAGAAATACAGCCCAAGAATATATTGTCAGTTTTGCCCGAGCCAAGACCCCAACGGTCGACGGAAAGATGTCGTGGACCAATTATGTAACACGGTTTGAAGCAGTCGCTAGAGTGAATCATTGGTCCGATAGGGAGAAAGCAGTCAACTTAACTATCGTGCTTACAGGAGATGCGTTAGATGTGCTTCAGACGATACCCCTGGAAGAAACGGATGACGTCGAGCAGCTGGAGGAGAGGTTGGACATGCGATATGGTCACCAACATCTAGAACTCTTGTACCAATGCCAGCTGACGAACCGAGGGCGGAAACGTGACAAAATCCCTTCAAATGTATGAACTGGATATTACCCGACTAGTTCGATTTGCCTATGCATCAGCAACAGACCTTTATCGACAGCTTATGTGGTCACGATATGGGGAGGACGCTTCGATAAGCTTATCCAAATAACCACGGTGGATGCATTGACCGCTGCTCTTGAATATGAAGTAGCCACGAAGATTTCGGGATACAACAAAGGTAGGACCATGCAAGAAGAAGGTAACGATGATAGACTTGACTAAATCGTAAACTGGATAAAAGGTATGGTGGACAAACAGCCCAAGAAGATCAGCTGATGTAATTGTGGCGAGCTAGATCATGTACATAGTTCTAGTAAGTAAGCATTTTTAAGAAGTCGCTTGTTTGTTGGGAGCCACAATCTATAAATTTCAGGAATTCAAATGTTCCAGAACTGTACATTCAGTCAACAATTTGATTTCGTGAGCAGAACAAATTACCAATAAATGTGAACTTAGTTAAATAGTGAACAGTGATTTCGAATTAGAAATTAAGTGTGTACATAAATTAAGTAAAAGTAAATAGTTAAGCGTATAAATAAATTACGTTAGTTGATATACATTCCAGTTCGAACTATTGTAGAGTACGGACGTGTGCGATTGTGTTTAGCAAAACAAACCGTTTTTTGCCTTTTAAATTTAATACGCGCATTTGTGGTTTGTAGATTAATATTATTTCAACCATACTGTAAGTATAAATTGTTACTTTACTTTTTTGGTTAAACAATTACCGTGGCACTAGCCTGCGGATGGCCGGTAAGTACAGGCCTAGCGGTAAGGATCCGCCATTAGCCGTATCAACAGGTAATGAAATTTCAAATAATATTTACGTTGAAGATGTCGTATTTTCAGAAGAAATTAGTATGGATGAATCTCATAATGTTTTAAAATGCGATAATTATGTTGTTAATAATTCCAAAAATTCCGATAATGTCATTAACGAGGTTAATAAAAACTCGCACTCGAATTCTTTCCAATATAGTAGTCAAACGAGTAATACATTTAATACTTCTAATCGATTTAATTCTAATGATAGCGGACCTTATTTTATTTTTGTTCAACATATTGACATAAATATAGGCCGTTTACATCCTATGAAACTTGGAGAAAAATTACTTTCCCTTTCGAACTATGATCGAAATATTATTGAAATTGTTAGAGTTGGTAGGAACCGTATTAAGATCGAAGTTGATTCGGGTCTTGTAGCAAATGAGATAGTAAATGAACCTTTCTTCAAAGAAAACAACCTAATTGCCTATATACCAAATTATTTGACAGAAAAACGGGGTCTTGTTCGCGGTGTAGATACTACATTAAGTGAAACTACCCTATTAAATGTTATAAAATCTAATATTACTGTTAAAAGAGTCAAAAGAATGACTCGAGTAATCCAGAAAAACGATATGACGGAGAGGGTTCCACGACAAATGGTTATTATCACTTTCGCGGGAAAATTAATTCCTCAATTCATTTATATCAATAAAGTTAGGTGTCCAGTTGAGGTTTTTGTAAATCCAGTTATGCAATGTTTTCAGTGCCTACGTTATGGTCATTTAGCTACCCAGTGCAAATCAAAAAAACGTTGAAAAAAATGCGAAAATTAGGAAAAAAATGATTGTCCTGATAAATGTACGAAATTTTGTATTTATTGTGAAAATAACAACCATGAGTCAGTTTTTAAGGAATGTCCTGAATATATAAAACAAAAAAAAACGGAAGAAGCTATGGCAAACTTAAATATTTCTTTTAAAGAAGCTGAGAAAGTACTCGAAAACCCATGTTACTCCAGTCTCGTTCAAAAAAACAAATTTGCACCGTTAATAAACTCCGACACAGAATTCCCTTCATTGAAAGTTGCCTCCCACTATCAATCTAATCCCGCTACGGCTCATAAAAGTAGCATTACTGAAAAACACTATTCAACCCCGATTGTTAGTCCTCCGAAGAGGAGGAGAAATGATGAGACTACGTCTAATTTTCCTCCTATTCGTAGAGAGTTCCAGACCAATTTTTGCGCGGGTCCAGTATTTCAGTTTGGACAATGTGAACCTTCAAATGAGTTCAATAAATTCATAACCCAGCTCAATGCTACATTAAAAACCTTAATAAAAGAAAGCTTTAAAAATTTTGCTAAGTCTTCTCCAAATACGGCTACTAACCTTAATGTAAATGAAATTGAATTTGAAAATAAAGTTATACAAATTGTTAATAACATTTTTGCATAATTAAAATGACCTCTAAAAGCATTAAAATTATTCAGTGGAATATTCGATCGATAAACGCTAACAAATATTATTTACATCAATTACTGTTGGAAGAACATTTTGATATAGCAGTTATATCGGAAACCTGGTGCAAACCTTCAGATACTGTTTGTTTCAATAACTTTAGTGTGGTGAGCAGAAGCAGAAGTAGGGGATGTGGTGGTGTTGCCATCCTTTTATCCAATAATATTAATTACGAATCTATTTCATTTGTTCATAATTTTAATCCAAACTTGGAAGTTTGTGGTGTAAATATTAGCATTGATCAGAGAAAGTATTCGATATTGAGTGTGTACCGACCGGCAAAAGTTAAAGTAACGGCGCAATATTACGTTAATCTTTTTTCGCAAATTAACAATGACTGCATTGTCACTGGTGATTTTAATGCACATCATGGCTTGTGGGGGTCAGAATCGAGTTCCCCGGAAGGCAATACATTAGTGGAAGCTTTAGATTATTTTCCTCATTTAGTTATCGCCAATAACGGATCTGCTACGAGAGCTACTCCCCCTGGTCAGGCCAAGTCGGTTGTGGATCTTACTATTTTATCTTCCAGCTTATGTTCATCTTTTGACTGGACCGTCCTGCCAGATACATATGGATCTGATCACTTTCCCATCCGAATTACTATTAATGACATCAAGATTCAAAATATGATGTTATTATCATCAGCTAAGTGGTCGATGTCTAATGCTAATTGGGATCAGTTCAGACTCTTCATTGAACAAGCTCTAACACCGGAACCAACTCTACATAGTACTAACGAAATGATTTTATTCTTATTAGAATCAATAACAAATGTCGCGAACAAATCCTGTACGTTAATCCGACCCTCAACCAAGAACGTCAAAACTCCACCGTGTTGGGATGGCGAGTGTCTTGTTGCTTCGACTTTCAGGAAAAATGCCTTCAAATCATACAAATCGAATCTAACTTTTTCAAATTTTAACGAGTATAAGAGACATCAAGCTATCTGTAAACGCACTTTCCGTTCAAAAGCCAAATCTAGCTGGGCAAGATACTGCTCCACTCTTAACAGTCAAACTCCTCCCTCAGACATTTGGAGAAGAATAAATAAGATTCAGGGTCGCAAAAAGTATACTGCTATTGATGAATCTATGGTAGAACGACTTTTAACAAAAATTGCTCCTGATTATGAACACCTAACTATAAAAATTCCGAACAACCACATTGATTCTCACTTTTTGCTAACTGCTATCATACCTGACGAGATTGAAGCAAATATCAAAACCTCAAAAAATACATCTCCCGGTATTGACGGGATGAACTATCTTATGTTAGCAAATCTCCCCGTGATTGCCAAACTCTATCTCTGCAAAATATATAACAACATTTTACTTAAAGGGGATAATTGTGATTCTCTCAAACAATGCCTGGTTATTCCTATACCCAAAGTAAACGACCCCACTGCCTTCAGACCTATCTCTCTTATGTCTTGTATATTGAAAACATTTGAACGTATCATGTAAACTAGACTAGAATGGTGGTGTGAAAGCAGAAATTTGTTTCCGATATCCCAGTTTGGTTTCCGGAGGAAAAAAGGAACTATCGACTGTCTTTCGCAGTTAACAACTGATATCCAGTTAACTTATTCAAGCAATAGTTATCTATATGACCTATTTCTTGACATTTCGGGCGCTTATGACAATGTCATCCTAAATATAGTTTTCAAGAAACTAACGCACTTAGGCATTCCAACTATGTGTGCATATGTTTTGGTAAACTTATTTGTTAATAGGCAAGTATTCGTCCGGTGCAACGATAGACTGATCGGCCCAAGAGTAGTTCACCAAGGCTTACCTCAAGGCTCTGTTCTTAGCCCTATTTTGTTTAATATATACACCATGGACCTTCATGGAATGGATATTAACTGCGAAATCTTACAATATGCAGACGATTTCTGTTTTTATACCATGAAAAACTCTTATGACCAATGTATTGATTCTACGAAACATATTATATATAGTACTAGAGAATATTTTTTTAATCAAGGACTAGATCTTACCCCGAATAAATCCGCTGTGGTTTTCTTTACTCGACATCCTTTACCGATCCTATCCAGTGTAATGATAAGTAACCTAAGTATACCTGTGCACAATCATTTTAGCTATCTTGGTATTACACTGGATACTAAACTTACATGGAATGAACACATCAATAAATGTTTAATGAAATGTGAAAAAAGCTTAAATATTCTCAAAGCAATTAATCGATATCAATGGGGTGCTGACCCCAAAGTTAATTTAATGTTCTATCGTGCATATACTAGATCCATTCTTGATTACGGTTGCTTCCTATGTGGGTCTGCCACGAACACTCGACTTAAAAAACTAGATCGAATTCAGTATAAAGCCCTGAGGTTGGTTTTGGGTGCACTTAAATCCACACCCATAGAAAATCTCTTAGCTGAATGTACGGAACCTCCCCTGCATTTAAGACGAATATTTTTAGCTGAGAAGTTTATCCTTAAATGTCAAGCTAACAATCAGATTGAACTGCTGCGAAAAATATCTGACATATCTAAGTCTAATTTAGTTGATAAGTGGTGGCACAATAAAAATTCTCCAACATTAGCCGTAGCGTATCCCAATGTCTCCTCCTATTTAGAGACTTCAGCGGAAAATACATTCTATCAAGCCTCTTTTGATATCTCATATTCCCGGGCCAACGTTTGCTTTCCTTCTTTTGATGGTAATAACCCCATTGCTCTTCATGAACTGATTGGAAAGTTTGAAAAACCATGCAAGATTTTCACAGATGGTTCGAAGTCAAAATTAGGAATCGGTTGTGCTGTATACATCCAAAACTATGAAGAATCTCTAATGTTTAAGTTGAACCAGCATTGTTCAATATATTCCGCAGAACTATTTGCAATACACCAAGCTCTAGAATGGGCCGTTAAAAGACAAATCTCTGATCAGCAAGTTCTAGTCATGTCTGATTCAAAGTCTGCGTTATTTGCTATAGAAAACTCACATAATCAGCTTCACAAGAATGGGCTCGTTGTAAGAATTTTAGAAAATCAACTGAAATTACACGGAATGAATAGTTCTGTTGGTTTCATTTGGGTAAAGGGGCACATTGGTATTTTTGGTAACATTAAAGCAGATTACTTTGCTAAAGAAGCGATATTAAAAGGTACAGAAATCAGTTGGCTAGATAGAAGTGATCTAATAGCAATACGTAGACAATGTTTGAAGCAAAATTGGGATATTGAATGGCACGCCTTTTGTAATCGAAGCAATAATATTTATACCAAAATCCACCCTGCTTTACCTATTGAGCCTTTGCTGTAAGAAGTTATCCCAATAGAAACATCTACTCCATGTTCGTCAGATGTATTTTTAATCATGCCACTGTAAAAGCGTACCTTCACAGATTCAAACTAAGTGAATCAGAATTTTGTGATTGCGACGGCAATGTTGATGACATCAATCACTGGATGTTTGGCTGCTTACATAATGACGATGCAGTTAGGTATTTGATGAAATCCCTTATAAATGAACGGATTCCGCTCCCTCAGAATCAAGCTACAGCTTTTTATCTCTCTCGGCGAAATCCTAGGCTAAACCAAATCATATGGGAGTTTTTAAAAAGGACTAAAAGAAGAATTTAGTATTGAATGTCTGTTTCTGTTTCAGTGTAGATCTGTTCACTCTTGTTCCTCGTGTCTATCCATATGTTATATATTTCACCTTCTATCCGTTGCCCGTTTTGTCTGTTATAAAGTCGCTATGAAAGGCACCTTAGCGTGAAAAGTATCCCTGTGTAATCCTGTTGTAAGTATCCACTACTAAGACCCATCGTTAAGTTGATATACCGTGTGTATAAATATATCCACCCGTCGTATTAAAAACTATTCAAGTAAATAAGAAAAATAATACATTATTTTAGTTAAGAAGACGTTGATGACCGGCCAGAGCTAGGAAAATCTACCACATCTCAACTGCTTCTGAATGCACAGTAGCACTCGAATGATCATGTATTTGATAATGTCGATCTACCATCACACTTATGTAACATTTTCAGCGCTTCCATACTCGAAATTCCATTCGCAAGGCAAAATTTGAGATAGATCTTATATTCATTGGGGAATAAAAACATTATAAACAATTAACATGAAACATAGTCTTAATAGTTCATATTACTGTTTAAATTGAAACTTTCTGTTTCTAGATAATTCTACAAGAAATTTGACAATTGTTTCGATATTGAATATCATCGTCAGAATGACAGAAGTTACATTTCATTTGATGCCTACCTGATGTTTAATAATTATTTTTGGCTAGACCTTGTGATTGACTCAATATATGTTAATAGAAAAAAGAAGAAGATATGATAATACAAATATTAAAGCTAAGATATTATTAGCCCTATGGGGATATCCTGGATATATTTTTCCCAATTAAGATTAGTATAACTGTGCAATGACATAGAATACCAGGAAAACTATATCTGCTGATCTTAACAATGATCACTTAAGAATACAGTTTAAAAGTGGAGAAATCCCTAGATTTATCTGTTCATTAACGACTTCATATTAAGGGTCTCTTAAATGTCTTCTAATTCCCAATTCTTCAACGAAATCCAGTTCTTGTTTCTTATCAAAAATATGTAGTACTTCCAGTTCTGTTTATTATGTATACTTGTTTGGAAATTCTAACTCTATTTTTACTGTCATTACGAATTGTTGTTTTTTTTATTTTCTTAGAAAAATATCAACCTTTCTGTGAATATTGAGCTTAGAAAATTATATTGATCACCATTGTTATCAGTCAATATCCACTCAATTGCATTTAAATATGAGGAAAAATAAAGTTTCCAATATAAATATATTTTCCTGTACACAGAAGCTATAAAATCCAGATCGGTCAAATTTACCAACTGATAGGTACTTCCAGTAAACATAAAAATTTACGGGCAGTAATTCTAGCAATTTACAATGGCAGATTTCATCCATTAACACAGCATTGTTTCAGAGCAGCCACAATAGCTAGCTTTATAAACAGCCATGCTATTTTTGCAACAAGACAATAAAAGGTATTTCGTTATAGTCAATCATTTTTCATCTTATCAAAAATTATGAACTGGATTTTATTATTGACATTTTGAATGCAGCTGAAGTTTATGTTTTAGATCGTATTAATAATGATATTTAAGTCAGTTATAGCCTCATATCGCCTGAAGTAATTCTAAAATTGACCAATAATGATGAAATTATTCTGATAAACAAGTAATAGTGGAAATAGAGCAAAATATACGAAAGTTTATTTTTCGGAAGTGATGGATTTTTTGGCAGATTGAAACATTTCCCAAGTTACTTTTAGTATAATCTCTCTATGGTTACACAGGTTACAAGTTTCGACAGGTTTTTCAGAATGTTAACTTGTCCTCAAGGTGCCTGCAAGAGAAAAATTGTTCTGAGTTTGTATTCCAAAATGGTCTCATACCACAACTTAACAGAAAAAATGCATATGTGAGCGTTAAAGTCACCGACTAATAATCGATATAATAGTAGGAATTGGATTTATTGAATCAAATATTTCTTCAGCGCCACTCAATTTGGTAGTATATAGAAGTTATATATATATATATATATATATATATATATATATATATATAAAGAATTGTTTATATGTTACTATGAAAAACGTTCAACTAAGGATAGATGAACTAAGTCATTCATAAATCCATGGTAAACACGATCAAACGTAATATTTGGGGGAGAAAGTCATTTACACTTCTTTGGCAACGCCGCACTAGGCTCCACCTCAATAATTTCTCTCTTGCTTGGCCTTCAATGTATGTTTACCATTAGCGGCTCGTTATTAACATGTAAAGGGGAATTAATATCTGGAATTTGGAATACTAGGTTGGAGAAGTATATTGAGTCGGGTAAAATATTTAAATAAAAATTGTACAATATTTAATTGATAGATAGATAGGTTCAAATATATAGTGAGACAGTCCAAACATTTGAAAAGCATTGAATAGATCTTTCGCAAGCTCACAATTACCACCAATATCTAAGTTAAAATCGCCAATTAGACTAAAATATGCATGTTTAGTTGAAAAAAGTCAGTCAATTAAAAATATTGCCTTTGAAAATTACGGCATTACCAGTTGATGAAGATCTATAGATGCAAATTAAAACACTATTCAAGTTTATTAACTCAACTGCGCAAATTTTTTTGTATTCAATTAACGTGCTCGGCAACTATGGCCACTTGCACAGGTGCGATTAAAGAAAACAGTAGTTATTACAGAGAGTTTAAAAACATAGTTTAAAGTTTATGATAGAGTGATATATCTTTTAAGAATTTCAGTGTTGACTCGATTTGGTTTGGGTCCCCTAAGATGTCTTGCAGCTGGCATTTAAGATTATGTTGTCGTCTTCTTGTGCTAAATTGGTGACACACAACCAGGATGTGTTTAACACTAAGTGGGCACTGGCAGCTTTGACAGGAAGGTCTGATGCTTGAGGTCATTAAGTACCTGTGTGTAAGTTT
Organism: Galeruca laticollis; assembly: GCA_963921935.1. Lineage (NCBI taxonomy): Eukaryota > Metazoa > Arthropoda > Insecta > Coleoptera > Chrysomelidae > Galeruca > Galeruca laticollis. The sequence goes on from OY998180.1 coordinate 152,508,253, forward strand.
GGTGTGCCCTATTCGAAGTCTACGTAGTATTTATACTTCTTGTCTAGAGAGTCCAGTGGGGTCAGTATACAGAGGTGTATTGAGAACAGGCTGGATAAATAGTAGGGAAGTCTTGGTGGAGTTCCAGTGAGTTTGCCATATATATCTGACGATTCTTTTTGCTTCCGCCTTAACATCCTTGCAAATTTTGATATGAGAAGTTATTGTGGCCGTAGTTGACGCTGTTTTGGCATGCTGATCGGCCAGTTCATTTCCAGGTATACCAATGTGTGATGGTATTCATATAGTGGTGACTGTGGTGTTTAGGGAATAAATGTGGTGATAAGAGTGACGGATTTCTTGGACAATGGAATGTTCAGTAAATAATTCTTGGATAGATACGATAGACGCTAGAGAGTCTGTACAAATGGCAATTTTTTTATTGGAACGGATGATGTGCTTAAAAGCTAGTAGTATACTATACAATTCTCCAGTATGCACACTGCATAAAGGAAGGATTAGGGAAGTGCTGATGAGATTGCTTGCTGTGGTAACTGAGCAGCCAACGCCAGTATCACTTTTGGAAGCATCGGAGTATAATACAAAGTCGTAGTGATTGTTATGAATGATTTCATAAAAAGATTCAATCGTGAGCTTTCTAGGTGTTTAGTGTTTATTAAATTTGGATAAATAAGTATTGACCTGAGGAGGGTGCATAATCCAGGAAGGGGTTGGAGAAAAAGGAATGGGGTTAGTGAGTGAGAAGTTAATGTTATTTGTTAATGAGGATAATATAAGAGCGATAGGATTAATTATTGGTGAAGGAGTGTTAAGAGGGCTGGCAGTTGATGTGAATAGAGAATAGACAGGATTGAGAGGGTTAGATGAGACTGGGGCTGCATAGGATAGAAGCAGATATTGTCGTCAAATCCATAGTGGGAGTTCATCAGCTTCGCGGTGAAGACTTTCAGATAGGCTGCTACGGAAAGCGCCTAAGCAAAGTCTTAGGGCCGTATTATGAATAGGATTTAGGGATCCTAGATCTGTCTTAGAAGCTGACATGTAAACGATGCAGCCATAGTCTAATTTGGAGCGAATGAGTGCTTTATAAATTTTCAGATGGGATTTCTCGTCCGCACCCCAGTGATAATGATATAGGGTTTTAATTATATTTAATCGTTTGTAACAGATACCTTTTGCTTCAAGAATATGCTGTTTCCAAGAGGGGCGAGAATCAAATGTCATACCTAGTATTTTGCAGTGATTAACCACTTGGAGGGGGGAATCATTAATAAATATGTGGGAGATAGGAGATTGAGGTCGCCTGTCAAATTTAATGATTTTGTTGAAGATAAGGTTAATCCTATAGAACGTGTCCGTGCAAGTAAGAGATTTACCGCGGTTTGTAGAATTTTGGAGCTAGTGGTTATTGAACGACCATGACAGTATAGTATTAAATCGTCAGCGTAAGCTACATATTTGGTGGGAGAAGGTAAGTTATGGCACAGATCACTTATTGCTAAGTTGAATAGAGTTGGGCTTAAGACTGATCCTTGAGGAGCACCATCGGTCTGGGTGTACAAAGATGAAAAATGGCCGTTTACAGAAACCCTAAAGGACCTTTGAGTTAGAAAGTTTTGTATAAAATAAAATATATTTCCGTTGATATGCTATTGATTTAGTTTAGAGATTATGGCTTGACGACGAATTCTGTCATAAGCTCCTTCGATATCAAAGATGGCGGCGATAAATTCATATTTGTTATTTATTGAGTTGGCAATGTCATTTTGTAGCAAAACAAGATTATCGAGGGTAGATCTATGACGTTGAAAGCCTGATTGTTCTTTTGGTATAATTTTGTATTTATCAAGGAGCCACACGAGGCGTTTGTTAATTATTTTCTTTAGTATTTTACACAAGGTACATGTGAGCGATATAGGTCTGTAAAAATTAGGAGAAGTAGCAGGTTGATCAGGTTTTTTTAAGGGTATTATTAAGGAGGACCGCCATTCATTTGGGAATTTTTGGGATAGCCAGATAATATTATACATTTCTAGGAGTTTTTGAAGACTTGGAAAAGAAAGCTTTTTGAAAAAGATATAGGAGAGATCATTTGGGCCAGAAGCAGTGTTTTTACAGGATTTTAGTGCAAATTTTAATTCTGGAAACGTGAGTGGAGAGTTGAGCGTATCAATATCTTGAATGCAAGAGATTGAGCAAGGCAAAGGTGGTTGGGGAGGCGACTTCGATAAAATAGTACTAGGTTTACTGCAAAACTTCGCTGCATAGCTTTCAGCTAGGCTCTTTTGAGATTGATGAGGTTTTCTTGAGTCTTGTTACTGCGGAATAATTTTAGTGCAGTTTTTTGCTGCTGAACTACATATTTGCATGATGAGTTCCACCATGGAACAGTTTTTTGTGAAGGAGAGATGACTGATTTCCCAATGTGAGCCTCCACAGCAAGTCGAATAGTATTTGCGAACAAGGGAACAGACTCATCAATATTGTTAGTAAAAGAGAGATTGGGTATGGATTGTTCAGTTTTAGCGCCAATTAGCATATTTTAGACGCCAGTAACTTTTTGTTAGAGCTCGGTTATTTGAATTATCGGTGTTAGTTATAAAGATGGGAAAATGATTACTGTCGTGAAGGTCATCTTCAGTAAACCATGTTAATGAGGGAGCTAGTTTGGGGTCACTAAAACTGAGATCGATTTTAGGAAAGGAGCCAGATGAAATGTTAAGGTGGGTGTTGGAACCGGTGTTAAAGATACAAATACCTGTCCAATTTATAATGTATTCAATAATCTTTTCTTTACCAAACGTATGACTGGAACTCCATATTGTATTGTGAGCATCGAAATCTCCTACGAGAATGTAGGGTTGCGGAAGTTCGAATATGAGATTAACAAGCTCTTCCTCTTTAGGAGGGTGATCTGGTGAAACATACAGACTACAAATAGTGAGTTTATCGGGACACCAACAGGTTATGGCTATGGCTTCTAATTCAGAGGAAAGCGGGAGGTGGACAGAAAAAAAATCAGAGGAGACAAATATAGAGGTACCACCACTAGCTCTTAGGCAATTGGTTCTGATATTATAATATCCCTCTAAATTTTTCAATAGGGGAAGTTTGGAGTTTTTCGCATTGGTTTCCTGAAGGCATACAATGTCTGGTGTAGATTCTGATATTAAATGTTGGATTCTCTCTAATCGGAGAAAGAATCCATCACAGCTCCATTCTAATAATTTGAAAATAGAAGGGTTATAAAAGATATAGGGGTTAAAGAGTTAGTGTTCGTTCTGTGAGCTGTGGTTAGATTCTGTATGTGTAAGGTTATCCGAAGAGATGCTTAGGTTGTCGGGGAAATCAATTGGGTTATGCTCGTGTTTTAATTTGTTTAAAAGTCTTGTGAGACAATTTTTTAGTGCTATTTCCTTTGTAGCAGCGTAAAGCTGTACGAAGTTCTTTTGTATGCCATCTATATCAGAGGAGAATTTTTGTGCTTCCTGTAGCGGGTAAGGACATCCAAAAGAATTTTCGAGGAAAGCGATTAGTTGGGTTGAGGTAAGAGTGAAGTTAGATGGGTTATCTTTGTAGAAATTTTGGATAACAGAAACACAGTTAAGTCCTAATGAATGATCTGAGGGATTATTAGCATTGGTTTTGGACTTCTTCTTTATTGGTTTGGGTGATACAGTGAAAGAAGGAGGTAATATGGAGGTTGACGCTGATAAAGTAATGGAGGGAGACAGTATTGGAGGAGTGTCAAGAGGGCTGTCGGTAGAAGAGTGGCCTCTTTTTTGGCCTGTGGCTATTGTAGGGAAGGTAGCAGAAGAGGTACTTGGAGGTTCAGGATTTTTTGTAAGAGGTAGAGAGAAATCATCTAGAGAGGGCTCAGGTTCTATCGGTGTAGGGCTAATCAGTGTAGTTAAAGAGCAACAGGGGAGGATGAAGAGGGGGGAGGATTGGTTGAGAGTAAATTGGTAGCAGGACCAGTAGGGACTTTAGGGCAGGAGTCTGCGGTATGTCCGGTGAGTTTACAGAGAAAACATTCAAGTCTGTCGGTGGATATGAATATTCTAAAGGATGTATTTTCGTGATTAATTAGTACGGAGGTTGGTCACTGAAAGTCATCCCCATCGGGAATGACGAAGGTTACCCTGCGAAAACTCATGATATGAGCATATTGATCGTCTATTGATCCACATTTCATAAAAGTGATAGGAGCTGCAAGCTGCAAACCAAGATCTTTTAGAGATTTCTCAATAAGAGTATGTCGAATGGAAGGGCATACGTTTGAGATCAGAATTCTCTTAGAAGGTGAGATTAGTCTCCGAATGGGAACTACAGTGGAGTTAACCGTGATGTGATATATGATGTACTGTTCACAAGTTGATCAACAATTTGAGTGGGAGAGAGGAAAATGCAAATTCTGTTATTGGGAATACGAGAAGCAAATGGGATATTTTTTGGAGTAACTATTTCACCAATGGATTTATTATATTCACTTAGTACAGTGTTTGGTATTGAGTTCATAACAATAGCTTGGCCTCTTTTGGGAAAAGTAGGAGGAGGTGGTTTGGTGAGTGCGGCAGCGACATTTGATTTTGATTTGGTGATAGGGTTGTTGTTTGTTGAATGTAAGTTATTGTGGGTACTCATTGTTTGTGTGTGTGATCTTGGTTACCAATAACACTCCACATAAGAGAAAATAAAGATAGTACAGACTCTCTTCCAGAGCGGAAGAGGTTAAGAAGGAACTCACCTAAGTCTAGTAGAGTTTTCTAGCGTTAAACCACTGGAATTCACTAATAATTACTAGGATAATGAAAATCCAATTATAATTGTAAAAATATTGCAACAGAAAAAAGACTCGTTTTCTTATCACATATTGGTGATAAAACTCGTATTCTAATTAGCAAAAAATTTGTTGTTGGCTGTAACGATGTTTACTCGATGAAGCTCAACACGATAATGACAAAATTTCAAATGTTTTATCAGACAAAAATTAGAACAAACTACAGTTTTCAGATTGATGTTGGTGTTGCTATATATCGCAACACCTCCGTGCCCACCTTTAGAGTGACAGTAAGACGAAAACAGTGAAAAACCATTTTTATAAATTTCTGAAAGTTATATATGTGATAGCCACTGCTTCTATATACGAAGAATGTCAAACCTTTTTACATCTAGTAATAAATTTATTTCAACTACTTTATTATTCGAACTTTAACCATTGATATGCAACACCATAGAATAGAATTTTTTTATCTCACGTATCAAATAATGACATAAGACAGGTGAAATATGAACAAATTAAAATGAAAAAGTCTATCTAAAAGTAGAACATTTACTTTAAAATATTAGAACTAAGCAATACTTTATGTTAACAAAGACAGTAACGTAAGTATACAGAAAATAGAATAAAAAACTAGAAATACACAGATACTTTAAAAATTAAGATCAAAGTATATGTTGCAGCACACTGAGGGGGTCCGGGAAACCGAACGAGTCCTCCAGAAAAATAACAATCTGACTATAGTCCAGTGAAAAATTAGACGAATTGTCCTCAAACAGTTGTTTGACAGGAGAAACCAGGGATTCAATGGACTGAATTTGTGTTTGAGACTTCGATTTATTCTGAGCCTGAGAAATGGGAATGATGAAAGGAGGCTCTAACCCTTCCGCTGGATTCTGAATCGGTGGACTGATCTCTGAATGAGGCCGCTTATGCGAGGAGGTGTTCATAAAGGTGGAGATTTCTTGGCCTCGAGGGGCTAAATCTTCAATTGTGTTATCTTGGATAAGGCTGATTATAGGTTCTGTAACATTAAAGGGAGTTTCTTGAGCTTGAGGAATTATATCTTCTACTAGTTGTTCTTGAAGAATGTCGGTTATAGGTTCAGTCTCGTGACAATTAACAGAGATATGGCCATTCTTCTTACATTTGTAGCACATAAGTTCATTTTCAGAGAGGAAAATAGGGTATGGCGTATTGTCATAGTATACGAGAATCGATTCAGGTAACGGAGAACTATTATTGCTGTTAGGAGCAGGTTGTATGAAGACTTGTCTGCGGAAACTCAATATGTGGCTGTATTCGGGTTGTGAAATTCCAATCCGAAGAAATGTTATAGGTGACATCAGGGATAATCCTAGATCTCTGAGACTCTGTTCTATAATGTTGTGAGGGATTGTTGGACATACGTTAGAAAGGACTAATCGAGTAGATGGTGAAATCAAACGGCGAGCTTTGAGGATTTGACTGTTAACTTCAATTTCTCCTCCTTTATCTAGAAATGTGTCCACTATGGTTTGACTAGAGAGATAGATACATACTCTGTTGTTCGAAATTTTGGATAAGAAAATTATATCTTTCGGTTGAACTTTGGTTCCAAGGGCGATGATGTATTCATAGATTTTCACTTCTTCCATAGCGGGGAATATGATGGCTTGCTCCTTTGATGGGTATTTGAATGTTTGTACTACTGTAGAATAAGACTGAGTTGGGGGATTCAAAGAGTTTTCTTGATTTGATTTATTATTTTGAGTACCCCTGTAGTCAGAGGTACTCGCCATGCCATAGTTATTCATATTTTCAAAAAGATTTTCAGCAGAATAATTGGCATCACTTCCTCCTAAGTGCGATCCTTAATAGGTGTCTGTCGAAATATTTTCTAAATACTAGCAATATCTGATATCAAATTCAGATTCACTTTTAATTATTAATTGTTGTTTTACTAACGATCAATAAAAAGTCGAACTGATATTCTTACTGTTTGTTTTGATTCACTGAGAAATATACACTAATTAGTTTTTAAGTACTTATTTTATTTATCATTTCGGAGCGCACAACTGTACTACACAAAGGTTCGACCCCGAATCAGTTGAATGTTTTTGTTAACTATGTAATTTAGAGTTTCTAATTCTAATTGAGATTACTTCTATCTCTGCTCTAAGTTGAACCCGTTCAACATCGACATCATGCTACACCACGACAAGCATTTTTGGAATTTTTCATATTTCCAAAAAAAGTCATTTCAATTTTTCAAATTGTTCTATCTATTGTTGTCAAAAGTAGTTTCTTGTATGAATATAATCATGGGTTTTTGTTTTAATTAAGTATTAATTCGTATTTTTAACGTTTTATAATGGACAAAATACCCATTGAATTTTCATATAAATAATCAAACTGCTCAGTTGAGGTTTCGCTGTCATTCGTGTTATGATTTTCTTTTTAGTTTGCCCACATTTAGGTTTCATTTCCCTGTTTTGAATATACGAGTATATTTTGATCTATAATTTCCGATATTTCTTCGGCGTACATTTTGGCGATACCGTGAAGATCTTGTGAACACTCGCTATTTTAAAAAACTCAATAATTGTTCAAAGTGAAGTGGTTATTGTTGATTGTAGTCTTTAAATATTGATTGGATCTAACATAATATTTAGTAGCTTTTTTCTTGACGTATTTATTACGACGACTTTGTTTTTTGTCTACAGATCTCGATCTTATGAAAATATTTTCTTTTGCTATATTGCAGAACTAAAACCTCCGAATATCATCCCTTAGGTACTTCTCTTCATTTTTATTATCTTTCGTATAGTATAGGTACATTAGGATAACTAACATTCTTTTTGGATTTTGTCTCTACATGATCACATTTCAATTGTAGTTTTTCACAGCAATGAAACAGTTTCTAAACACGTTTTAGTTTGACGTTCATTGGAGCACTCTCAAGCATTGTTCATTATCCATGAACATATTCAGACCCGTTATTGTAGGAAAAGCAAAAAGGTTATGTTTATCGAAATTATGTAATTTCCAATCGATAGTACATTATTTCCGGAGTTACATATGGTATAGGGTTAGAAATCAATATCATGAAAATTGGTTTCCAGAAAAACTTACGCCAACAAGGATATTTATCCATAAAATTGCAGTCGTTGAAGAAAATTATATGAGGGCATTTCAAAGGATATTCAATTTTCTGTTCAGCTATATGAGAAATTATAATTTTTTTCACATTTATTATATGAAAATAGAGGTTTTAGGAAGTACAGTTATGTATTGTTACGAAATCGCACGCTGGTGTAGTCACCTAAACCGATCCTGCCTAATCCGATATCTAAAAGTCGAAATTTTAGGAGTCCGATTATTCCAGAAAGGGTTTTAATATATAAGCTACTACCTGCTAACCATGTTAATCAAGTCGGGAGAAAAACAAGTAAACATAAGAGTGAACTGTGTTTAATATAAATTATTTAGTTAAATAGTAATCAGTATATTTAATATAAATTAGAAGTTAATCGTGTACATAAATTAATTATAAGTGTATAAATAAGTTAAGTAAGTAGATATACCACCGGTCGTGATAAAAACTATATAAATAAATAATAAAAACATTACAGTATGATGCAAAGCAGAATTAAGGAAATGTTTATCATCATTTCTAATTTTCAATAACGGAAATAATTTACACTGCGTACTCAAGTACTACATCGTACTGTTATCACAATTTTCACTTCACATTTTTGTATTTATTTGATCGATTTCAAAGTATATTCAGGCTTCCAAATCATAGAGATCAGTTGTCCTATTCTAATACAATTTTTATTCGAAATATACTCGTAAATAATAATCTTATGTAATAATTTTTGGGAAACGGGTCGGTCGTTCAATTCCTCCATGATCATCGATCCACCTATTTGGAAAATGAGGACAGACTAATCAATCTGCTATTAAAGATAAGAGTACTCTCTTGGCTTAACCCAATACATAGTGTTACAATAGAATAGTCCAGTAGTTGGCATGTAGCTAAAAAATTAAAAACATGATTTATGTTTCTTAAATGTACATGACAAAAATACGATTAGTCCTATATTACTGAAGGGGATTAAATCCTTTTCAAAATGCCCGATTGGAAATAATCTATATGCGTGAAAATTTTTTAAGATACATTAATTCTAGGGAATACTAAAAGAAATGAATTATATTGCTTGAAATTTCAAAACTGAAAATGGAGCTTCATTTAAATTAATAACAAGGTTAAAAATGAATTCATCAATTACCTCAGGTCCTGACTGTATAGATAATTCAAAATCCGGAAATGTTCACTTCTTGATGAATTGTTATTGATATTATCCGATTTTCTGTCACCACAATTAACAGTATAAAAATTAAAAATTCTCAATACTCTCAGATTATAAATTTTACTTTCCAATGTCCTTATATTATATAAGTCTCTGTATTTTAATTTCCATTTAACATTTACAGCTATTTTCTCTATTGATTAATTCATTTGCATGAAATAGAAGTAACATTTCGTTTTTAAATTTGGAGGCTTAGTTGTGGAACGCCCTTCCCTCGAATAATGGATAAACAAGGTTTTCAAAGTAATTTTTCATCCAGAAGAGTTTGTGTGCCGTACTAAACACAATGAAGTTTGATTATAATATCTCTACTTCTAATTCATGAAATCATTCAAGGTACAAATTGAATTCCACAGGATGTTAAGGATTTCTAATTTATATTATAATATTAATATAGCCATATATTAGAGTATATACAACACAGTCGACATTTCCTTGAGAGTCTTTCAGCCTAACAACCAACTAAAATCTCCCTTGGAATAAGTTCGAAGTAGAATGTCGAAACGGTTTGAATATGATTAAACTCATATCTTGCATTTATTGAGAAGTTAATAGTGAGGTATTACTTGAGATTTATCAATCAGTTACCCGTATTTATTGTGGAGATTTGTCTATAACAGTAACATAGCAAGGTACAGGTCTAAAACATGTTTTGAAACGCTCTTGAAAATTTCATATATCAATAATTGTAGGTGAATATTTTGTGTGACGAATGATGAACTGTGTGGATCAATAACAACCTAAAAATTATCCAAAATATCATCTACAACTATATATGAAACCGACTCATTTTAAAAATAATAAATGAATAGAATACTAATGATAAATAATTTCAAACCAATAACTGTACTTTCAATAAACTTCTCAGATATTGATTAATGTTGCACGGCATTTCTAGTTAGAAAAGGATGCTGCTGAGACCATCGGAGCGAGCATTTGGAAGATAATTAGGATTGATGTGTTTTTTATTTTTTTAGATTACCAAGAACGAAATGAGGGTGGCTATAAAGTTTTTAATGTGATTTATTTATTATTATTAACTTGCCAACAAGTCGAAAAGACTTACTTTTAAATATAATAAGACTCATTTCAATATTCTACCTTATTCCTATTTAAATATTTAGTGGTTAATCGAATTTCCATGGAAAGGGTTACTTTTTCTATTTGTAATGTTTTTCTTATTTATTTAAATAGTTTTTAATACAACGGGTGGGATAAATTTATACACATGGTATATCTACTCACGTAATTGATTTATACACTTAGCTGTTCACTTATACATAATTTATGTACACACTTAATTTATATTAAATACACTGTTCATAGTTTACTTTAATTGTTAGTTCTACTCATTGCGGTTCGTAGGTAGTCGCTTATTTATTAAAACCATTTTGGGAACCATCGGATTCCTAAAATGTCTAGATTGCCGCTCCCAACAAACAATGGATATTCTTAGAAATACATCTATGAAAACAATCACAAAAAAATAGTCCTTCCCAGAAATTCGCACGCTTCCGCCGAAATTTTAACTTTTAAATATCTTATTATACAGGGTCGGCACCAGTGTGCAGTTTCGTAACATTACCCCCTCCTTAAAAGGAAGTTCCTCTTGGGACTTCTGTGTAGCCGAGACTGGATGTTTAAATCGGCAACTGGACCCATTTTTACACTTTTCGGTCGTCTGGAAATAACAGGGCATCGTCTTAATCAGTTAATGATAACGGGGAGTATAGCGGCAAATTAATATGTGGACACCGGTATCTTGGAAGATCACCTATATCATGTTCTTGATGACTAGCCAAATAAACTGGTTGCTCTCTATTCTAGGCATAGCCAGTTTCTTCACGTTGGATTCCAACACATAGTCTCCAAGGTTTCAAACCGCTTCCAATACATATCGCGGTAAGTGGATCGATTTTGAAATTCGTTTTCAGGTACCAGGTAAAAGACGTACCGCGAATTGTGTTTGAGTCTCAGTGTCTTGCCAGGGGCTGCAATCTGATCTTCAAATTTTTCTAATTGCCCAAACTTCTTTCGAAAGACGGTTGCCAAACCTCGTGCGTGTTTGTTTCTGACGTAGATGTTGTGTGCCAGTGAATACTCTTTCGGGAGCGATAACAAATCTTGTCGTTGTTCTGTAGTGTCTCCATATCTAACTTTCCCGGTACCTCCATATGCGCACATAAATTCTTCGAAGGAAGGGTCATGCCCTTCTCGGATACCACTCCTTCCTGTAGGTCATGGTCTCCTTCGACTGGCACTAGTCGGTTTTGGTGGACTACTTTCGGTTTCCCATTGGGGATGTTGCTTAAGTGATAGATGCCGTCATTGATCTTTTTCTTGACTAAGTACGGACCTTCCCCATATTTCTGTAATTTTGGAGGAAAACCTTTTCTCCTCGTCGAGCTGTGCAACCATGCTTTGTCCCTTCATTAAACTCCCTTTTGTGGCCTGCTTGTTGTACCGATCAACTCTAACCAATTTACTACAATGTACCAACGATTAGTCTAAAGAACTTGATGACAGGGTGACAAAACGTAGACTTCTAAGGAACGATCATCTTGGCATAAGAGGTGCTCTTAACAATTGGTTTTCAGCGTTTGTACAAATCGGCTCTTCAAAGTCAGAGTTGGACAGGAATTCTCCGAAGATAGACCCGTTACTGGTGGTATTTCACAAGGTTCTGTTCTTGGACCCCCACTTTTAATCTCATCTTCCAATGATCTTCGATAGTGTCGGTCAAGCTCAATTTCTACTTACGCTGACTATATAAAACTTTATGGAAATCCTTACATAAGTTATCTAAGTTTGCAGAATGATCTCGATAAAATAAAAGAATGGTGTTTCAACTGGTTGATGCCTCTGAATATTGATAAGTGTGTCGTGTTCCACATCGGAAATAATAACACGCAAACTCTGTATTTCATTAGTGGACAGACATTGAGCACAGTCTCATCAAATACTGACCTTGGTTTAATAGTAAACTCGAAGCTAATGTGTAGTAATTATATTTCTGATGTGTGTAAACGCGCGAACTCTAAATTGTTCCTGATTCAAAAAACTTTCTCTAAAACGTCTTTGGGAATAAATTGTAAACTTCACAGGTGCTATGTCCGACCTATGCTTCAATACGCCTTTGTGGTATCCAGATTTAGCTCGCGATCGCGAAATGTTCGTAAAAGTGTAAAGACGTGCAACCAGGTTGTCTATTTGCTGTGTTAGACCCACGTACGAAGTTAGATTAGTCATGGGAAATCTTACAACATTCGAAGAAAGACGTCTCCGAGGTGACCTTATTCTCTCGTTCAGAATTTTGAAATTCAACTTTGGCGACGTTCAAGCGGCTATCTCCTCAGTTTGGACGACCGTCTCCGTGGGCACCCTCTAAAGCTGAAGAAAGAGCCTTTTAGAACACGCAATCGGCAAACCTATCTGTGTAACGAAATCTTTGATATTTCGAATAGTCTTCCTCAGCAAATAATGGATTCAGAAAATGTTAATAACTTCAAAAACCAAATAGACTCTTATATTGTTTAATCATTAGTTTAGTTTTAGGCTTAGTACTAGTTTTTGTTTTCTTCAGCCTCTCTATGGGCAATTATATTCAACAACTCGTTATGGACAAAACAGGACTTGGTCCTCTGCCCTTACCAATAATAATGATAATAATAATAATAATAATAAGCAAAACGATCCCTACCAGGCTATACAGCTCTATCTACAGTACCACCTTCATGTAGATAGGCCCCGCACAACGTCTGAGACTCTGTTATAAATGGTAAGATGGCGCCACTCGAATCGCCTTACACCACACCGATAGTGATGTAACCTAGTCCTATACATAGTAGCATGGTGAAGGGTAGAAGCGAACACGGATTACGTATTATTATATATTTTAAATAGTTCATGTTATTTTCATTTAGTAATATTTTTGTTTGTTGTTAAATAAAATTATTACTACACTGGCGCCCAACGTGGGGCTCGAATTAAGGATTCCTGAATGCAAGTGAGAGTTTCATGAATACTTCGACATTTTTTTGTCTTGTAGAATCGAAACTGTCACATATGACAGATTGGAATTTCGTCAGTCCGGCTTTTTCCAGTTATAACGACAGGAATATTCGCTGTTGACTTTTTCCAATCCGATTTCACCAAACATTTCGCGTCGAAGTAAACGCATTGCTGCAAGCCAAACAACCATGGCGATGTCTCCAGAGCAATTCCAACAGCTTCTACAAGCCGTAGCCGGCATAAGGACAGAACCAGATAATCGGAAGAAAGGGAGTTTGAGCAAATGCACGGCCCGATTCGACGGAACACGTTGTCATGAGACAGTCGACAATTTCCTAAACACCATAGTAGTCTATAAGGATATGGAACAAATCACAGACCAAGACGCAATTAAAGGCTTGCCACTACTACTTACTGACACTGCAGCTACTTGGTGGCAAGGCATAAAAGGAGAAGCAACAGACTGGAATAATGCTATTCGATTAATCCGTGCCGCTTTCTCTCCGGCAACTTCTGCATATCAAATTTACCTAGATATCTTCAAGTCCCTTCAAGGAATCTCGGCACATACTGACGAATTTATTTGTCAAAAACGAGCACTCCTTACCAAACTTCCACAAGGAAGACATTCCGAAGAAACACAGATTGATCTAATCTACGGTCTTATGCACATTAGACTTAGGGAAAAAATCCCAAGAGGAAAAATCACTACGTTTACTGACTTGCTGACAAAAGCTAGACAAGTTGAGCATCTAGAAATGGAACTCAAGGATACGTCTACTTTACGCAATAAATCAACCGATACGCTACCGGTAAAGAAAACCAAATTAAGATGCACGTTTTGTAATTTTGAAGGTCACAGCATACAAGAATGTCGTAAACGGCAGAAGCAAGACCAACCTAAAACGACTGCGACACATACGGAGCCTACACAATCAACCGCTACCAAAACCGACAAAGGTCACCTTCACTGCTACGGATGTGGCAGAGCTGGATACTTCCGCAGCAATTGTCCCAATTGCACTAATGTCGGCAAAGTTGTCGATGCCCAAGCTGTCCACTTCTATTCGATAAATACGCTTTTAAGATCTACACCTGAAGTCCCAACAGTTCCTGCAAGAATATGTGGTATTAAGGGCCAAGCACATATAGATACTGCGGTTAAAACAAGCGTAGCTGGCGTCACCCTCTACAAACTTTTAAAAGACAAGAATTGTGCATTCACCAAAACCACAGCCCGAGTCACACTCGCTGATGGACTTCAAAAGCAAACAGAGTTACTGACAACATTTACTACTATAGAGTTAGGCGGTAGAACTCATAATATCAACTTTGTCGTGCTGCCTAACGCCGTGGACAACAAGACCTTATTAGGTATAGATTTCCTAGAAAAAGTTGGCATCGTGTTAGATATAGGACAACGGTGCTGGTACTACGCAGACCGGCCTTTCGAGCGTTTTGAGTTTCAACCACAGTACCAAGGACTAATACAAAGACCACGGGATCAATCAGCAGAATCGAAGAAGCCTAAGAAACCTCTAAATATCGAAAGCGAACCAACTAAGGTACCAGATCCTAGAATACAACTTAACATCACGGACGTTGACGAGAATGATGACGTTTTATCTCCATTCTTAGAGTTTTTCACGTCACCCTTACGGGATGAGTTATGGGAAGCTCCAGACTCCAGATTCCCAAATGTTAAAGAAAACAAGCACACGAGTAATGCGTATGCACCGGAAGACATAGATGAAATTTTTCGTGACAGCCTACCTCTCACTTACTCGCCACAAAAGAAAACAGGCACCAAGCGAAAAATCCGTGAGTTATTTAGTTTCGATGTCTCCCTGCAACCAAACAAGGCCAGTAGCTATGCGATCGGTGCAGTTTTGGTCCAGGGGGAGGAAGCAACCGAACACCCTATTGAGTATGCGAGTCGCTTATTAACGAGTGCAGAGAGGAACTATATGACCACGGAGGAAGTAGCATCACCTGCCAATCCACCCCTAAGGAAGAAAGGATTACGAGGTAGACTCAAGAAACAACAACCTTAATCGTCCTGCTTGGTGTGCTAGCCTCTCATCGGGACGATCTCGAAGCTAGAGGGGGAGGTTATAGCAGAACGATCCCTACCAGGCTATACAGCTCTATCTACAGTACCACCTGCATGTAGATAGGCCCCGCACAACGTCTGAGACTCTGTTATAAATGGTAAGATGGCGCCACTCGAATCGCCTTACACCACACCGATAGTGATGTAACCTAGTCCTATACATAGTAGCATGGTGAAGGGTAGAAGCGAACACGGATTACGTATTATTATATATTTTAAATAATAGTGTTTTTAAATGAAACTCAAGGTCTCTAGTTAATTCCACAATATAATACAAGTTATTGAAAATTCTAAAAAATTGACATTTGTTTCGATAAATCAATATCATCGTCAGAATGACAGAAGTTACATTTCATTTTATGCCTACCTGATGTTTAGTAGTTATATTTTTGGCTAGACCAAGAAGTAACCTAACTTGTGATTGGCTTAATATATATTTATAGAAAAAAGAAGAAGATGTGATATTACAAATATTGAAGCTTAGATATTATTAGCCCTATGGTGATATCCTGGATATCATTTTTCCAATTAAGATCAGTATAACTGTGCAATGATATAGAAAACCAGGAAAACTATATCTGCTGATCTTTACAATTATCACTTAAGAAGACAGTTTTGGAGAATTCCCTAGATTTAACTGTTCATTGACAACTTCATATTGCGGGTTTCTTAAATGTCTTCTAATTTCCAGTTCTTCAAGGAAATCCAGTTCTTGTTTCTTTTCACAAATATGCAGCACTTCTAGTTCTGTGTTAGGTGTCAATGAATGATTGGTGTCAAGTAGATGTTTTGCGTAGTGGGATTTATCTGGTTGTTTTAATCTGTAAGCTCGTAAGTGCTCACTGTATCGTATTTCAAAATTCCTAAGGGTCTGACCCAAATAGACAGCATTACATTCTGGACATTTGAGTTTATATATACCTGACTTCTTTAATAGTGGTATTTTTGTTTTTATATTTAACAATTTTGTACTAACGTTACTTTCTGTTTTATAAGAAATTGTTGCATTCGTTGCTGAAGATATTATCTTTGAAATATTATTAGAAATATTTCCTGCATATGTGATGGTTTTATAAGTTTTAATTTCATCAGCTTGTTTAGGATATATTAGTTGTAATGCCTCTTTTTTCTCTTTTTTACTAATTAGTTTATTTATCATATCTAATGGATAACCGTTAGATGTTGCTATTTGTCTAATTGTATTAATCTCTCTATCAAAATTACATTTGTTCATAGGAACTGAAAAAGCTCTATGTATCATTGAATTATATGCTGCTAGTCTGTGTGAGACAGGGTGGTTAGAATTGAATGGAATTGTCACATCAGTCTGTGTTGGTTTTCGGTAAATTGAATAATCAAGTACATTATTAACTCTTTGAATTTTTAAATCAAGGAAATTGATTGAGCTATTTTCTTCAATTTCTAATGTAAACTTAATTTTCGGGTGTAAATTATTGATGTGGTTGAAAAACACATCTAATTGTCGCTCACTACCCATAAAACAAGCTAATATGTCATCCACATATCTATACCAAAATAAAATATTTTTCGAAATATTACTTTCAAAGATCTTTCTTTCTAAATTGTCCATAAAAATGTTTGCTAAAATAGGTGATATAGGGCTTCCCATTGGTAAACCTTCATTTTGAATATATATCTTATTGTCAAAAGTGAAATAATTCTGATTAATGCGTACATCAAATAAATTAAGTATATCTGATATTATTCCTGGATTAATATTTTTATTTTCTAGTAATTTTCTTACAAGTATTAGACATTCTTTAGGAGGAATTTTAGTAAACATATTAGTTACATCGAACGATATGAGTTTATAGTTGTCTTGCAAGTGGATTGATTTCAACTTTTTGATTAGTTCTATTGAATTTCTAATTGAGTACTGAGATTCATATCCGTAAGTATTGAGTATATTGTTGAGCTTTTTTGCCAATATATTATTAGGAGCATTAACATAAGAGACTACAGGTCTAATTGGTTTCGTTATTTTATGTAATTTAACTGTTCCATATAATTGTGGACAATGAGGATTCTTATGTATGATAGACCTCTTTTCGTAATCATTTAAAAGATAATTTGAATTATTAACAATATCCCTTACATTATTAGAAAACTTCTTTGTTGGGTCTGCTTTAAGAACTTTTACATCGCTGGATTCTATAAAGTTATATACTTTGGAATTGTAATTTTCAGTCGTCAAAATGACAGTAGCATTCCCCTTATCGGATTTTGTAACTGTTAGGTTATTATTCTCTATCTTCTCTTTAATTGCGTTTAAAACTGAAATGTCATTTTTTGTTTGACGTTTAACTTTTGAAAGTTCAATATTTTTGATTAAATTGGCAATTTTTAATTTCTCATAAAGAAAATTATTTGAATTAGATTTTAAAGCTATTTCTGACTCTGTAGCTAAAATTTGTTTAATATTATTCGTAAATTTAGGTGGCATGCTGTACTTTAAACCTTTATTTAAAAATTCTATTTCACTATTTGTAAAATTAGTGTCTGAAAGGTTTTCAAATCGTGGTGCAAAGTGTGTTGGTATGTAGGTACTTACAGTTTCATGATGTTTTGAGTATTGAATTTTATGTTGTGTGTGTTCAAGATTCTGTAGCTTCTTTTCAGTCAATTTCATATTTTAAATAGTTCATGTTATTTTCATTTAGTAATATTTTTGTTTGTTGTTAAATAAAATTATTACTAAATAATAATAATAATAATAATAATAATAATAATAATAATAATAATAATAACCTACCATCGCTGATATACATACAGCTTCAGAAAGCTGTTATTCTGGAAACAGCAGCAATAGTAAGAAGACACCTCAACTTAAAATAGTTATGAAGGAACTTGTACTCGTACCGTTCTTCTCTGAAACACCGTTATAAGACGAGCATATACAACATAGTAATAATAATAATAATAATAATAATGATAATAATAATAATAATAAATTAAACAAATATGCTGAGCTAAAAACAGAAATAAAAGGAATGTGGAACCTTGAGGAAGTTAAAATCATTCCAATCGTTTTGTCTTGTATGGGACTAATTCCAAAGAAACTAAGTAGTTCCCTTAAAACATTTGTATTCCTGAGTCAGCATATCGAACGATGCAAAAATCTGTAGTCTTAGATGCGACAAACATCGTGAGATCTTTTCTGGAATAAGTACACCCAACGAAAGTCTTGCCGCTGAGGCCGACTATCGCTGTGAGAACAAACATAAAACTAAAAAAAAATAAAAAGAATAATAATAATAAATATAATACAGTAGAACTCCAATTATCCGAACTCCGACTATCCGAATCGCCGATTATCCGAATCACTTTCAGAAAAAAATTTGTCCAAAAAAAGTCTAAGTGCGCTATTATTCTTCCCCCCGCGAAGCCAGTGTTTGCGCGTTCGCTCACTATTAATTGTCCTTCCCTCCGCGAAGTCAGTGTAGGCACAACACGTGGTATGAGTCCCCACTCCAGTTCCGGCGTATTGCAGTCACGGCGCACCTGTCATTGTTTGTTTTGATTGTAGTCAGTGTGCTATTGACCTTGCTCGAGGACGCTACTCTTTCGCTACGGCTTACTTTTGTTTGTGCGTGTACAATACTGTATTGTTTTTTACCATGGCTTCGAAAAGAAAACGTGTTGTGCTATCGTTAGCGGTCAAACTGAAAATTATAGAGCAACTCGATAAAGGTGTAACGGGTAAGAAGTTGTCTGAGATTTAGGGTGTTGGACAAGCAACAATTTGTGACATTAAAAACAGTAAGTCAACACTTTTAAACTTTGTTTCGGTGCTTGAAAATGAAGATGGAAGTTCCTCCAGGAAAACAATGAAGACAGCAACCAACAAAAATTTGGAAGATGCCGTGTTTAAATGGTTTTTGCAGCAACGTTATATGGGAAATCCGATTTCAGGTCCAATCCTTTGTGAAAAAGCCAAAATCTTAGCAGAAAAGCTTGGTTATTCATCTCTTAAGGCTAGTACCGGCTGGCTAAGGAACTTTAAATTCAGGCATGGTTTACGCGAGTTAGATTTGGCCGGTGAGAAGCTTTCAGCAGACTCTGCAGCTGCTGAAAATTTTATTGAAAAATTTAAAACTGCAGCAGAATCCTATGATCCGGAGTTTGTTTATAATGCCGATGAAACTGGCCTTGTTTGGAAAGCATTACCAAAAACCACTTTGGCTTCTAAAAGGGAATCTAGTGCCCCTGGACATAAGGTCAGTAAAGAACGTGTTACAGTGCTTAACTGTGCCAACTCCACTGGAAATCATAAACTACCACTTCTTTTGATAGGAAAATCAAAAAATCCAAGAGCATTTGAAAACGTAAAAAAACTTCCACTCTTCTACAAAAGTCAACCCAAGGCCTGGATGACTGCAGCTTTGTTTACCGAATGGTATGATGAAGTGTTTATTCCTGAAGTGAAAAAGCACCAAAAATCGGTGGGAAAAGAAGGCAGTAAGGTGCTTTTAATTGTTGATAACGCACCCACTCATCCTACAGCAGAACTGTTGGAAAGAGGGAATGGGCAGTTTAAAACGACGTTTTTGCCCCTCATGTTACAAGTTTGCTGCAACCCATGGCCCAGTCTGTTATTGAAACAATGAAGCGCCATTACAGAAGGCAACTGCTGAGAAAACTGCTGATCGAAGGTGCTGAAGATGAAGAATTGGTTTTGGCAAATCATAGCAAAATAAATTTAAAGGACTGCTGTTACATGGCAGCGGAAGCTTGGAGTTTGGTTACGGCAGTGACGCTAAGACGTGCGTGGAATAAACTGAAAGGCCTACCGTCTGAGAAGAACAAAAAAAAGAATCTGAAGAAAATGAGAAACAAGAAAATGGAGAGGATGAAGATGATGAAGATGCGTTGCCACTAGAGGAAATAAGAAAAATGATTGTAAAAATTCCTGGTTGTACAGAAGTAAGTGCTGAAGATGTAGGAGAGTGGATGGCTTGTGACACGTCTGACCCTGGTTTTCAAATTCTCAATGACGATGAAATTGTTGAAAGTGTGAGAGAAGATGTTGAAGTGGAAGTGGAAGAAGAACTTTCTGCTGATGTTGAAGTAGACGCTGGACCATCAGCTAGTGAAGCATTTGCCGGCCTCGAGACTGCTTTCAAGTGGATGGAGCGTCAGCCCGAGTGTGACCACTTGCAACTGCTCACCGTCAAGCGAATGCGTGACCTGGCTGCCCGAAAACGGATGAAGACCGCAAAACAGCTTACATTGACGGAGATGTTTGAAAAACAATGATTTTTTTATTTCTAAACTTGTACATAAGTACATTTTATTTATATTTAAAACATGTGAAAATATCATGTTTCTTTCATTTAATTCAATAAAAAAATAGTGCAATATCCAATGGTAATTTTTTCAAAAAAACTCCGATTATCCGAATATTTGATTATCCGAATGGGTCCCGGTCCCCATTAATTCGGATAATTGGAGTTCTACTGTATTCAGAAATAATGTGGTGCTTTCTTATGCCCAAGAAACAGGTTCTGATTCTGAGAAAGAGACATATAACATCTGGAGACAAAGGAATCCTGAATGAAGATTGAATATATATTCAAAAAAATTAGGAAACCAACGCAGATTTATAGTAAATAGCCCAAAAATAAGTCCTATGGAATTAGCTACAATTAAGGCTCAAGTTAATCGAAGTGTGTACGGTTCGGAGAAGGCTTCTGAGTTGATTGAAGGATTGGTAGCGATACCTGCTGCATATGACGTTATTTATGCTGAGAATGTTCAAGGAAATGAACAAGACAACTAATAACATATGAAAACCATGAAAACCAAATGACATCAATACTAATAAGAGAGATAGAAATTGAGGTGGAAGTTACTAAAACAATAGTTACAATAGTTATGTATTGCCGTGAAAAGTTACCGATAATATCTGAGAAGGGTGAAAGCAAGCAAATAATAAGAAAAGCACTAGAAATAATTTTGAAAAATAGAGATGACATCAATTCAACAGATATCAATCATATCATATATGCGACGGCTGTGTTAGTCTTAAAAAAAGTAGGTTGTATTAAACAAAACCGCCAAACGGTTGGAACACAAAACAGGGAACCCGTTTGGAAAACAAGAATTAAAAGAAAAATAGAAACCCTTCGCCGTAGGCTGTCTATACTATCAGTGCGATCAAAAGAAAAGCAGAGCTGTGAACTCAAAGTATATATACAACATTACTAGTGAAACTGATGCAGAAACAATCACAGAACAACTTAAACAGAAGATATTAGCCTACAGTTAACGAATGCGCAGACATAACAAAAGAACCAACTTCTCTCACCAAAATAGGATCTTTGACACAAATCCCAAACAGTTTCATAGAAGTATTGGCAGCAACCGAACAAATTGGCACGGACTTCCTAGCAAAAAAGAAATAACATATTTCTGGGGCAAACTTTGGGGTTCTGATTGTCCTCATGTCGATAGTGCACCATGGATCAAACGTGAGGAGCTACGTACACAAAGAGTACCATTTATGAAAATGGATCCAATAGAAGACACATTAAAGCAAGCAGCAAACTGGAAAGCAGAAGGACACGATAAAATCACCAACTTTTGGTTGAAAAAAATAAAATCGTTGCACCCAGTACTAGTGAAGGTAATGAATAGACTTTTAAAATACCCCGAACAAATCCCAGATTGGGCTACCAAGGGTATAACATATTTATTACCGAAGAGTTCTGACAGGAAGAATCCTAAAAATTATAGACCCATAACGTGTCTGTCAGTAATGTATAAGTTGATTACCTCCATTGTATCGAACAAAATATACGAACATCTTATAGCGAATAACTTATATCCAGTAGAACAAAGGGATTGTGCTAAGGTTTCATACGGTTGCAAAGAATTACTTCTGCTAAATAAGTTACTAACAGATGAATGCAAAATGAGGAAGAAAAATAGGTCGATAGCTTGGATAGAATATAAAAAAGCATTCGATAGCGTCCCACATAGCTGGATTGAGCAAATATTGGAAAATGTATCACCATGACCCTAATATAGTCCAATTTTGTATGAGTTCTACGAGGAAATGGCATACTAAAATAATTATAGCTTCACAAGGAGAGACAATGAAAACAGAGACCATCTGTATAAGACGAGGGATATTCCAGGAAGACTCTCTTTCGCCTTTGATATTCTGCATGTGTTTGATCCCTCTAACCAAGGAACTACACATGAAGTTTGGCTACTCTGCTGCAAATTTAGATAGAATTTCTCACGTGTTCTATATTGATGATCTTAAATTATTTGCGATTAACGAAAAAGATCTACAAAATCTCATCACAACGGTCCATGAATTCAGCAAAACAATAAAAAAGGAGTTTGGACTAGATAAATGTGCCACAGTAACATATCTCAGACGTGAAATAACTAACAAAATGAATATTAAAATCACAGATGAATTAGAAATACAATGTTTAGAGCCAAGGAACACATACAAATACCTTGGGGTACAAGAAAGAGTCCAAATCGAACATCAACGGATGACGGATATTCTCAAAAAAGAATACTTCAGAAGAGTCAGGAAAATATTACAAACCGAGCTCACTGCCAAAAATAAATTCCTGGCCATTTCACCCTTGGCAATACCTACCTTGGAATATAGCTTCGGTATGGTAGATTGGCACACTAAAGAGATAAAAAAAATTGACTGTAAAACCCGTAAAATACTAACATCGAATGGTTTAATTCACCCAAGATCAGATGTAGATCGTATTTACGTACCCAGATCAGAAGGAGGTAGTGGTCTAAGGCAGATAGAGACTGCATATAATATGGCACACATCACAATAAGCAAGTATAGGTATCTCGAAAAACGATAATAAATTTATAGGAATGATAAAATATCTAGAAGGGCAGTTAGCAACAACAAAAACTATCAAATATAAAGTAAAGCGTATAATGGAAGACTTACACATATCAAGTGAAGAAGCAAATCATGAAAATCAACAACAAAATATAATATAAAAGAAAGCACTGAGAAAACTAAGAGATAAATGGACGAATAAACCTCTACATGGACAATTTCCACAAAATACTCAAAAGCTAACTATAAGTAGTGAACAAACATGGTCTTGGTTGAAAAAAGGAAAATTCAAGGGAGATACGGAGACAATAATAATAGCGGCTCAAGATCAAGCACCATATATTACGAAAAACATATATTGAAATTAAATATCAAAAGCAAATGTCGTTTATGTATTCAAGAAGAAGAGCACATAACACATATAGAGGGATGCTGCCGTGAATTGGCCAAAAAAGAGTATATCGAAAGACATAACAACATTTGCCGATACATACACTGTAAACTGATCAACTCAATAGACGTTGAGTGCGTGGAAAACTGGTATAAACACAAACCTCCAGACGTTGTTAACAAGGAGCACATAACAGTACTATATGACCAACAAATTCACACAGACAGACACATACCAGCAAATAAACCTGATATAATTATAATAAATCAAGAAACTAAAAAATGTTTAATAAAAGATGTGGCTGTATCTTGTGATAACAGTTGTTCACAACGAAGCCGAAAAAACTTCTGAAATATAAAGACCTGTCCATAGAAATTATTCGAATGTGGCATCTCAAGGTGGGAATAATACCAGTAGTAGTCGGAGCACAAAAACAAACTGAACATGTAACAAAAAATAAAATATTAAGCGAAGAACAGAAAGGCTGTCGTCAAGGAACTAGGGGATGTAAAGAACAACTAATTATAGATACAGAAATAACACATCAAGCAAAAATAAAACAAAAATCTTTCTACTTTGCCTACATTGACTACCAAAAAGCTTTTTATAGTGTAATGTTTTTCTTATTTATTTAAACAGTAAACGGGTGGGATAAACTTTAAACACACGGTATGGCTACTTACGAATTTATTTAAACACTAAACTACTCACTAACACTTAATTTATATACACACAACCTTAAATATTAATTTATATCAACACTTTACTGTTCGCTATTTCTATCACGAGATCACATTATAAACTAAACTAACTTTCCCTGGTCGGTCCTTTATATATTAGTGCCTTTTTTACTAGAGAGTTCTAGATTGCGGTTTACACAAAAACAATTGGCTCTCTGGCATTTTCTAGATAAGACTGGTCACAAAAACAAAGTCTAGATAGGATAGTCACAATCGTGAACAGTTATAAGAAATCCCTGCCATCCGCCATAATCTTAACTTTCATACATGGCTTAGACAGAGTCGGATTCACGAACTATACCAGTGTGCTTTTTCGTAACATTACCTTCTCCTTAAATGGAAGTTCCTACTGGAACTTTTGTGTAGCCTAGACTGGATGTTTGAATCGGCAACTGGCCCCATTTTTACACTTTCCAATCTTATGGAAATAGCAGGGCACCGTCTCCATAGGATACTGATAACGGGGGTTGTAGCTGCAAATTAAAATCTGGACACCGGTATCTTGAAATATAATCTCTACCATGTTCCTGATGACTCGCCAATCCAACTGGTTACCTGCTATCTTAGGCATAGCCAGTTTCTTCGCGCTGGACTCTAACACATGGTCTCGGAGGTTTCGAAGTGCTTCCCAGACATCGCGGTAGGTAGACCGATCTTGAAATTCATTTTTAGTTACCACGTAGGAGACGTACCGCGAATTATGTTTCAGTTTCAGTGTCTTGCCAGGGGCTGGAATCTGGCTTGCCAGGGGCTGGAATCTGGTCTTCAAGTTTTGCTAATTGCCCGAACTTCTTTCGAAAGGTGGATGCCAACCCCTGGTGCGTTATGGATACGGGCGGGGATGTTGTATGCCAGTGAATAATCTTCCGGAACAGTGAACAAATCTTGTCGTTGTTCTGAAGTGACTCCATATCTAGCTTTCCCGGTACCTCCATAAGCGCCCATGAATTCATCGAGGTAGGGTCAGACACATCTCGAATATGGTCTACTCCTTTCTCTAGGTCATGATCTCCTAGTCG
The DNA here is from genome assembly GCA_963921935.1 of Galeruca laticollis. Classification (NCBI taxonomy): domain Eukaryota; kingdom Metazoa; phylum Arthropoda; class Insecta; order Coleoptera; family Chrysomelidae; genus Galeruca; species Galeruca laticollis. The sequence continues at coordinate 152,533,517 of OY998180.1, forward strand.
GTTTTGGTGAACTACTTTTGGTTTTCCGTTGGGGATCTTGCTTATGCGATATATAACACCATCGGTCCTTTTCTTGATTAAGTATGGACCTTCCCAGGATTTTTGTAGTTTTGGAGAAAATCATTCTCTCCTCGTCGGGTTGTGTAACCATACTTTATCCCCTTCTTTAAAACCGCCTACTGTGGCCTGCGTGTCGTACCGACTTTTCATTCTGTCGCTGACAACTTGAAGATTTGTTTGAACTAATTCATGCATATCGTCCAGCCTTCTTCTCAATTGGATCACGTAGTCTTCTCCTGCTAGATACTTTCCAGGCCGACAGCCAAATTCCAGGTCACAAGGAAGCCTCATTTCACGTCCAAACAGGATTTTCGCAGGTGTTTCACCCGTGGACTCATTGACGGCAGATCGATAAGCCGATGCGAATAGGGAAAGATACTTGTCACAATCTCTCTGATGGCTTGAAACCTCTTTGGACAGGTGTTTTCCAATAGTCCCATTCATTCTTTCGACCATTCCATCTGCCTGTGGGTGTAATGTTGTTTTGTCTTGGTCTTCATTATTCCAAGCTTGTCACAAATCTCCTGGAATATATGTCTTTCGAAATTTTTTCCCTGGTCACTGTGGAATTCCAACGGCACTCCATATCGGCTGATAAATTCTTTCACCAATACATCCGCGACAATTGTGGCCTCTTGATTCGGAATCGCGTAAATTTTCACCCACTTTGAAATTATCCATTACAACCAGGATGTATTTACCACCATTTTCTGTCGTGCCTTACTCTTGCGATGTCGTCCATTACTCGTAGCACAAGTCGTACACTTCTTACACCAGTCGTTCATATCGTTGGAGTTGTTCATCCAATAAAACCTTTCACGGACTCGCTGAAGGTTTTCTTCACTCCCAGATGACCTCCCGATGGACTGTCGTGTATCTTATTCAGTACATCAGCTACTCTCGTTCTAGGGATAACTAGCTGTCTCCTCATCTCGGAACCATCATCGTTTTCAAGGACTTGTTCCAACAGCGCTTCTTCCAGGATAAGGGAGTCCCACTGATCCCAATATGCCTTGAGTGTCGGTGAAAATCTTGACACTTCTTGCCATGTAGGTCGCCGATTTTCTTCCTTCCATTGCCGGATCATTTTCAGGTGAGGATCATTCTCCTGAACTTCTCTGATCCTGGTTGGTGACCATTCTTCATTGACTACTGTAATTCTTGAAACTGAAACTTCCTTAGATTTTGGCTTACTGCATTGAGAATAGTCAACAGGGCATGACCGTCTAGGCAAAGAGTTTGCTTTTCGGCTGGATGTTCACCCCTGACTGATTTTCCCAGTGACTGGAGTTCTTGGTTTGCAGGAGTCTTGGGGCGCTTAGACGGACTGCGTACGTGCTCTAGCTTGCCACACTTCCGGCATTTTATCTTCTTGGGCTTCTTGTCTGCCATAACTTTCAACAAGTTGACGATCTTGTGAAGTTTGTCATCGTCATCTTCTTCCTGCATGGTCCTACCTTTGTTGTACCGCGAGCCCTTCGTGGCTGCTTCGCATTTAAGAGGCTCTTGGTTTGCAGGAGTCGTAGGACGCTTACACGATCTGCGTGCTTGCTCTAGCTCGCCACAATTACAGCACCTGATTTTCTTGGGTTTCTTGTCTACCATACCTTTTAACAAATTGACGATCTGGTCAAGTCTGTCATCGTCACCTTCTTCCTGTATGGTCCTACCTTCGTTGTATCCCGAAGCGATCGTGGATGCTTCATGTTCAAGAGCAGCTGTTAATGCGTCAACTAATATTTTAGGATGGGCTAAACGAAGCGTCCTCTGCATATCGGGGTCAAGTAAGCCATCAATAAAGGCCTGGATGCCCAGCTATTTCATCATGTTCTCTGGTGCTGATGGATAAGCTAATCCAACTAGCAATATCCACTTCGTATTCTTGAAGGGTTTCATCCCGTTTCTGCCTTAGTTTCTTCAGCTGGGATTGGTACAAATGTACCAAATGTTCGTGACCGTACCGCATGTCCAACCGCTTCTTCAGCTGATCAAAGTCATTCGTTTCTTCCAGCGGTATCGTCTGAAGTCCATCTAAAGCATCTCCCCGAAGCTTTATGGTTGAGTTTACTGCCTTTTACCTATTGGACCAATTATTCACTCTAGCGGCTGCTTCAAACTATTTCACATAATTGGTCCACGATGTCTTTCCATCGAATGTTGGAGACTTGACTCGGGCAAAACTGCTAATATCTTCTATTTTGGGTTGTTTTTCTGGCTTGCATATCTCGATCCTCTTTTGTTCTGCTGGCGTGTCTTGTGTTCTTGAATCTGTCATCTTTCCCTCTAACTCCTTGATTTTCTCGTCCATCGTTGTCATTTCATCCTTAATATCCGATTTTAGAGACGAAATTTTATTTTCAACGTCAGCGGCAATGTCGTTTTTCATTAATTATATATTGGCAGAAAGTTTGTCCATGTTAGCAGAGGTATCGTTCTTCATGGTTGAAATCTTCTCTTCCATGGCAGAAATATCGTTTTTCATATTAGCAGAAATTGACGAGATTAAGATGGAATCATCGTCGTTGAATAAAAATGTTTCTGTTTCCAAGCCGTCATTTACCAGTGCCACGTCTTCCTACTAACTTACTCTTTTTACAGGTCGTTTCCAACTCGCGATTTTCCAATTCTGCCTTTAACTCTGTCACTTTCAGGTCACTAAGTCTCTTGGCCATGTTTACGTCTTATATTTATATTATCCCACTTCTGACACAAATGTAATGTTTTTCTTATTCATTTAAACAGTAAACGGGTGGGATGAACTTTAAACACACGGTATGGCTACTTACGAATTTAGTCAAACACTAAACTACTCACTAACACTTAATTTATATACACTTAACTACTCACTCACATTTAATTTATATACACATAAACTCAATTATTAATTTGTATCAACACTTTACTGTTCGCTATTTCAGTGTATTCTTGTTTATTTGTTGAGATCACTTTATCAACTAACTAACTCTCCATGGTCGGTCGTTTATATATGAGTGCCTTTTTTACTAGATACTTCTAAATTGCGGCTTACACAAAACAATCGGCTCTCTGGAATTTCCTGGATATGACTGGTCTAGATAAGATAGTCACCAAAAATCGTACAGTTCCAAGAAATCCCCGCGCATCCGCCATAATTTTAACTTTCATACATGGCTTAGACAGAGTCGGATTCAGAGACTACACAGTTTGCTGTTTCGTAACAGTAATATATTATAACTCACTGGTGAAAGTTGATATTTACATCAGTTTATTATGAAAATACACGAGATTCTAGGAAAATAAATAAAACAGACCGTGTGTCTTGAAATTAAAGTATATTTCATGAAGATTAATTATATAAGTACGTTTAGCGGCCTTTGCCTCCACAATTTGTTGTCAAGGTCGAGTATTAACTTTTGAAGGACTATTATATTATGGTAATTAGAAAAGGGAGATTAAAGTCATAGGTTGAATACTGAAATTGTGGGAAACTTTACACTTTCTTTTTGAGCTGTATCAAGTATTAATAGAGTTATTGATTTAAAAAATCACAATACAATTTTGTCAAATTACGGCAAGGATAGAGAAAATGTTCATGTGTATCATGTTTCTAAAAAATACCAAGAACTATGTTCGTTTCCATCTGTATTTTTCAGTAAGGTTATTTATTTATTGCTTTCTACGTAACATTGACTTGACCTTCAGTGGACAGTTTCATGAACTTTGTATACAAAAAATTCTACGGCGATATTCTCAAAATCTATTAGAAAACAATCAAGCATTTGTACATTTTTTAACATTCATTATAACATTTTTGCATTGTTAATATTCATATCGTTTTACTCTGCTTAGTAACTATTCAAATTCGGATTCGCTACAATTAATTTAAAAAAAATGCCCAAAGAAAGTTTTGCAAAGTTTCAACAATAATATTGCATATAGAGTCAATTTCACGGCAACTTCTTTATTCAAATAAATATGCAAATGAACACTATACAATAGCTACTAACCATCTAACATTGATTTGTAAATGTCGTGTTACTGACACATATCCACTTTTAAAGATCTAATAAAAATTCTGTAAATATACGCAAGGAAAGTGGAAACAGGAGATTACTCACAGTTGTCACAACTAGACGTTTTTGATATCCAAAAAAAGTGGGAAGGAATCACTGTATTCTTGAAAATCGGTAAGATTTTAAATACTCATCGAAACTCTATATTCAATGTCTTCCCACAATTTATTTTATATTCATGTTCACATTTTTCTTTTGTTTGACTTTTCTGCTCCTAATATACTTTTTGATAGACGTGTGATATTTAATCGTTTAGTGCAATCAAGCAAAAATAGTATTCTCTATTGCATGTTATCATTTATTAAGTTTCATCTGTTCTCTGACAACTTCAATACTTGCTGAAACCTAATTATTCTGATAGCCTTACTTCTGTGCCCTCTTCCTTCCTTTGTCCAATTTTTGTAATCTCATTCCTGTGTTACTATGAATTCTAACTTAACATCCGGAAGTTCCTTTTTTAAGTTTGTCCATCGTCATTCCGTATATTTCTACTTTCATTCAACGTTTTTATCTGCAGATTCAGTAGCATAGTGTAATTAAAACAGAGTTATGGAAGATAAAATTTAATGAAATTCTTTATTAGATATAATTACAACTTATGCCTTCATAAACGTCAACAGGAATCCAATTTATTATTTTGATTTATCACTTCTCAATTGCATATCGTACCTTCTATTACTTTGTACCGACGAGAGTTAGTAATAAATTTAGATTTTTCAACAAACTCTACATATTTCAGTGATAGTGGAGTATATAAATGCTTCAGAGCAAATTCTCTGTTCTTAATTAATTGTAGACGTAAAAGTTATAAGGGTATAACCTTACCTACCCCGATAGAAGACTCTTTCTCAGGTAGTGGTATTCGGCCTCAAAGTATTCTCATAGTTTACACGGGGATCGGGTGAACAATCGAAATTATATTGGACGCCACCAGTTTTTAATTTTCAAGCGATTATAAATTTAAACAGTAACCAAGGAAAAAAACTGGAAAACCTGATAATATATTTACTTCAACTTAATAAAACAACATACTGAAAGTAACCTAACGCGATGGTGCAAGTTAATATAAATTGCTGAAAATCAATTACCAAAGGTTTCAGCAAATTATCTTCATTCATAAATAAATAAGAGCAATAACATAATACACATTTACTACATATCCAAAATATAAGACAAATACGAACACAGAAATACAATCCAAATCTCCAACTCTAGGTTTTATGGATTGAAATAATACGAAGGATTTAACTTGGAGAGGTTCTGGAATGATTCAGCTCTCAGCTAGTAGATGGAGATGTGGTGCTCCTTCCCATACCACCGAGTCCCTGTTGTTCTGGAGCTCTCTATCCTAGTCATCTTCTCTAGATCTTTCAGGGCCTCTTAGAGCTGCAGAGCAGCGAACATGTGAAACTACCACTATACTTCCCAGTATTAACTGAATGGAAGAGGATTTTCCTATGTACGATATAGTTTAAATACACAAAATTTGAAAGTAGAACTAGTTTTTTGATTTCGAACCATTACTCCGACATAATTAAAATACTATAGTCCTATGGACATCATAACAGCCGATGGGCATGTTACAAAGTATTACGAAAACATTATTTCTCACTCACCTCGCAGATGACCCAATAATTTGCATCTCGACGAAAAATTAATCTGTTGATAATCTACAAATATTACCTATCAAATATAATGTTCCAGCAGTTTCTAGCTAGAATTGAATTACTGTCAAATGCAACAGTAAACTTATGGATGTGGTTAGTCAAAATAAGGTTATATTGACTAGTCAAATTTTTAATTTTGGTCGATATTAATTTGCCAATGCGAGTCGCTGACTTACAGCAGGGCGAAATCAACATCTTTGACTCGTCCTCGTTGTGATCAAAGCGCGCATTTGTTTACATAAGCAGCCTTTTTAAATTGAATTTAATTATAGTATATGACTATTTAATGTTATAATAGATGGAGGTATACAAATTAACTGGAACAATCCTGATACCAAATCGTAATTCGGTTAAATGAACGAAAACTTAGTATTTTCAACAAATAATTTACGATATTTCAGTAAAAATCCGATGTTTTATCAGGATAACAGAAAACCGAGGATGTATATAAATTAACATGAGCAATTGATAGTATACCTCTTCCCTCTTCTGTTCTCCTGTTACCAAATACTTATTTCGTTAATTGAACGAAAACTTATTACTTCCAACAAATAATTTACGATATTTCAGTAAAAATCTGATTTTGTATCAACATAAAAAATGCTTGCATCTGGTAGACGGTTCATTTATTTTGAAAAAGGTACCTTTGGTGTAGCCAAACATAATTCTGTCTGTCTGACATCGCAAAGCCGGGGCAAGAAGCGGATGCGTAAACATATGTAATTTAAGTGTAAAAAAATGATAAGGTACCTACACGGATTCTCTGTACAGGAGTAGTATATTCTATATGAAGGGTGAAATAAACAAAATTCTACGCGAGTAGAAAGATTTGTTCGGTTCGGTTCTACGAGTGTAGAATTTTGAATTCCACCCGTGTTCTAGACTCTACTTTTTCTACGACTATCAAATAAAAAACAAAACAACATACATTGAATCGCTATCTCCGTAATTTCTGGAGTAATTGTGGTGAAAACATCACAGCTGTCAGAAGCAAACATTAAAAAGGAATGAAGCCATGTTATAGCTAAGATTATATAAATTTGCTTACTTTTTACGAAGTATTTATGAATTTTAATCTAATGGCGAGTTTACACAACACTTGAATAGTTATAATCATAGTCATAGTAATAAGAGTTCAATTATTATAAATGTCAAAATCACAATCACAATCATAAGTATAAGCATAATTACACTGACCTTGAAGTTCCTAACTTTCTATGAATATGTTCGTGACGAGAATTAAAGTGCGCATGCGTCATAACCGACGCGATGAGCAATGTATGTTGACATGAGGCGTCTCGGTCACAGAACTAATTTTATTGGCCGGTTTTTGGAGGTTTTTTCTGTGCTCCGTGATTCATTGTTTATAGCATACTTCGTTGACTTGACTGTTGGCTAACTTCATTTATATGAATTTTATGCCTATAACCACAAAATATGGGTCCGTTTTCTGTGCTTATAACTGTTACTATTAAAATTGTGTAAACGCCTTTTAGAATTGTGATTAAGTTTATAATTCTGACTTTGATTATGACTATCTAAATGTTGTATAAACCCGACTTAAAATTTTAGAAAATGTATAATTAAACAGCTAAGATAATCGACATTTTTGACAGTTGACAATAATTGTTGTTAAATAGCGATTTCTATTTTCTTCTTAAAAAGTGCCACAAAATACACTTATGTTACAAGTCTGCAATTAATACTCACCAACCATAGTCATTTTACGTTCACTTAAGAGGATTTTTTATGCATTTTGATAATTATGCACTACGTATACTATACGTAGTGTAGCAAAAACTACGTCAGAATGTAGAAATTCTATGATAGTCGTAGGAAAAAGCTTTCATTTATATTCAAGAAAGACAGACAGTTTGCTAGGGGCTAACATGCCGCCAGACAGCGTCAAAGGGGTGTAAAAGATAATAAAAAAATCACGAGGTACATGAACAAAATGTTTTTTATTTTATTATTTAAACATTAAAAAATCCCAATGGCACAGGACCAATTGGACAGACTTATTCCATTAATATTTTTGCATAAAACCCAAAATAAAAAATGAGATACAAAAGTAATAGAATGTTATGATATGTACAAAAAACCAAAGTAACATTTTGGCATCAAATCAAAAACAAAAAAAAATTCTGGTAAATTTGTGAATTTTCTTAAATAAATGTTTTAATGTACGATTTAGAGAAAAATGTTAGATACAAAAGTTGTAGAACGTGTTAAGGTCTATGAAAAAGCTCAGTAACATTTTTTATTCAAAAAAAAAACAAAGGAAATACGATTTTTTTTCAACTGTGACTTTAAGATTTTTAATTGCGCTCAACCTTATATTAACTTATGGAATAAATATTGAGATATCATAATATAATATTATATAAGTATATTGTAATGTTTTTCTTATTTATTTAAATAGTTTTTAACACAACGGGTGGGATAAATTTATACACCCTATATATCTACATACTTAATTTATTTATAGGCTCAACTACTCACTTATACTTAATTTATGTACACACTTAATTCCATAATTTATATTGAATACACTATTCACAGATCACTTTTATTGTTAACTTGCTCTGCTCCGTTGCCTAAGAAATCAAACTGTATACTGTTTCGCCGCTGGCAGGTAGTCCCTTATATATTAAAACTACTTTCTCGAACCTTCGTATGCCGAAAACTTCTAGTATGCAGCTCCCGACAAACAATCGACCTTCTTGGAAGTCTATAAAAACAATCACAATAAAAATAAACAGTCCTTCCCAGAAGTCTGTGCGCAGTACTAGACAATATTGGATTCTGAGACTACACCAGTGCGCGAGTTCGTAATATTACGCGTCTTCTCCATATCGTGGTCACATAATCCGTCAATATAGGCGTGTATGCCCAAAGATTCCATCATGTTCTCTGATGCTGATGGATAAGCAAATCGAACTAGTCGGGCAATAACCAGTTCACTTTTGAAGGGTTTCTTACCGTTTCTGCCTTCAGTTCTTCTTGAGCTGCTCTAAGTCATCAGTTTGTTCAACGGGTATTGTCTGGAGTCTAAGGCATCTCCCCGAAGCGTGATAGTCAAGTTTACTGCTTTCTTCTTATCGAACCAATTATTCACTTTAGCGGTTGCTTCAAACTGTTTTACATAATTGGTCCACGACGTCTTTCCGTCGAACGTTGGGTCATTAACTCGAGCCAAACTGCCAATATATTTTATCTTAGGATGTGTTTCAGGCTTGCAAGATTTTATTTGTTCGATCTTATTTTGTTCTACTGGCGCCTCTTGTGTTCTTAAATCGGCCATCTTTCTCTCTAACTCCTTGATTTTCTCGTCCATATGGTTTTTCATCATTGACATCTTATTCTCAATATCCGATTTTCGAGACGAAATTTCATTTTCGACATCAGCGGCAATATCGTTTTTCATTGATAAGATATCGGCAGAAATATCATTCTTCATGGCTGAAATCTCGTTCTTCATGGTTGAAATCTTCTCGTCCATATTAGTGGAAATATCGTTCATCATAGTTGGAATTTTCTCGTCCATATTAGCAGACATATCGTTTTTCACAGCAAAAAATCGTGCTTTCCATTAGCAAAAATAATTTATGTACACACTTAATTCTTATTTATATTAAATACACTGTTCACAGTTCACTTTTATTGTTAACTTGTTCTGTTCCGTTGGCTATGAAATCAAACTGTATACTGATACGCCGCTGGTAGGTGGTCTTTTATAAATTAAAACCACCTTCTCGAACCTTCGGATTCCGGAAACTTCTAGTATGCGGCTCCCGACAAACAATCGACCTTCGTGGAAATATCTTTAAAAACTATAAAAAATAAACAGCCTTTCCCAGAAATCGGTGCGCTCCTGCCAAAACTTTAACTTTTATATATAGTATTAGACAGAGTCGGATTCAGGGACTACACCAGTGTGCGATTTCGTAACAATATCTGTAATGCGGAAATAATGCAGGGCTAAAGCCTGAGCCAGTCAAGGCATAAAATCCTTGCAATGATTGACAGAGTAACTGACCTAACGTCTCATGCAACGCTGAAACGTCAATAATTCTCTGTCTATTCCAAACTCCTGTTTGTAAACAAACTTTGCTACCCTGTTGAATATTAAATATATTAAATAGCATTTTAATTAAAATGTCCGTATCGACGCATTTTATTACAATATTTGCTATCGATTCGATATTGCATGCGTGATATACAATTTTGTATCTGCATCTTCGTGCGAGTCGATGAAAAAATTATCATTAACTGAACATGAAATGGTCTCACTTTGATGTTCGTATTGATAGCATCTATCAAAATTGAGTAGCATTCTTTTATTGTGCAAAAACGGAACCATTTCTTGCTGTTGCCGATGATTTATTAAAAAATAACCTAATGCCTCTTCATAATAACTGTTTCTCAGATCTTTATTAAAATCGGCTGGTCTTGCTTGCTCTGGCCTAGAAATTACGTACATGCGATTACCAGATGAACCGCCTCTCTATGATCTTTCGTAGTCTTTGATAGAAGGTGACAAATATCTATCAATCATTATGTGTATTTCATGAGCTTTGTCATTAGTAACCAGTTGCAGTATGTTTTACTTTTCCGCCCAATCTATCTAATATGCGAGAAAAGTATTGGTTTACCCACAAGAAAGTTTGAAAAAAATTTTTGAGTTATTTTCACGTTTTTCATCAAGAACAACACGAAAAATGGTTTTTAGAAAAAAAATCCTGTGTGTATGTCATCGTCGTCGTTGTCGTCGGCCACTTTTCGTTACAGCCTTCGAAGTGCAACAAATCACCAATTTTATGATTGAATATTGTTCAGGACATCTCACAGATGGACCTTATTGATTTTAAGCTCACAATAGCCAGTACAACGGATGCTATGGTACTTGAAGTACGATATGTTTGTTATTTTTTGAGAAATTTCAATTTGTTAGCACGATACAGCCTCCGGAGCTCAAAAAGTCACCAATTTCATGATTGAATATTATTTAGAACATCTCACTGATAAGCCCTATTGATTTTCAGCTCACCACAGCCAGTACAACAGGTGCTATAGTACTTTAAGTACGACATTTTTGTCATTTTTGGAGAAATTTCAGTTTGTTAGCACGATACACCCTCCGGATTATATACAAGTGACCAATTTTGTGATTGGATGTTATTCAGGGCGTCTCAAAAATGAACCCTATTAAGATTCAGCTCACTTAAGCCAGTACAACGAGTGCTATGGTACTTGAGGTACCAAATTTTTGTCAGTTTTGGAGAATTTTCAGTTTGTTAGCAAGATACAGCCTCCAGCGTGTATACAAGTGACTCAAGGTGTCTCACAGATGTATCCTATTGATTTTCAACTGACTATAATCAGGACAGCTGGTCTTTTAAATCCAGATATACTGCATTTTTGGATACTTTTGGAGAAATTTCGCTTTGTTAACACGATACATCCCGCGAAGTGTATACAAGTGACAATTTGATGATAGAATATCAATCAGGGCATCTCACAGATGCGGAAAAGTTAGTTTTAATCTTTAAAACCGTTTATTCTGAAACGCTACCGAATGTTTTTGGCCCATACTTAATGCAATGGATAAGAAATAAACGGTTTTAAGGATTAAAACTAACTTTTCCGCATTTGTGGCCCTGAACAATATTCTATCATAAAATTGGTACTTGTATACACTTCGGGGGATGTATCGTGCTAACAAACCGAAATTTCTCCAAAAATAACCAAAAATGTGGTATATCTGGATTTATAGGACCCGCTGTACTTGCTCTAGTCAACTGAAAATCAATCATAAAATTGATCAATCGTATACTCTCTGGAGGCTGTATCGCACAATGAAAAATTTCCAAAAATTACAAGAATTTGGTACTTCAAGTACCATAGCACCCGTTGTATTGGCTTTAGTGAGCTGAATATCAATAGGGTACATCTTTATGATGCCCTGAATAGTATACAATCATAAAATTGGTGACTTGTTGAACTCCGGAGGCTGTATCGTGCTATCAAACTGAAATTTCTCAAAAAATGACAAAATGTCGTACTTCAAGTACCATAGCACCCGTTGTATTAGCTCTGGTGATCTGAAAATCAATAGGGTTCATCTGTGACATATCCTTAACGATATTCAAGCATAAAATTGCTGACTTATTGCACTCCAGAGGCTGTATCGTGCTTACAAGACATGTAAGGAAAAGTGGCCGACGACAACGACGACGACGACGTACACACAGGATTTTTTTCTAAAAACCGTTTTTTCGTGTTGTTGATGATGAAAACGTAAAAATGACTCAAAAAAAAATTCTAAATTACAACTTTTTTTGGGGTAAACCAATACTTTTCTCGCATATAGAAAGGTTGGGCGGAAAAGTAAAAATCCGTCTATTAAACATATGTCAGTATAGATCGGAGCCTTACTTTGAACATCTCTTTCCAAAGATTTGACTAGAGCAGATTTATTATCTGTTGTATAAATAGATCCATCCAAGTGACACATACACATTCGAACGGGAGTCAGAGGATGTTAGAATTTTTTGAACATTAGTGTTTTCATTCATCGAGATGGCTAGCATGCGTCCGAATAAATCACACTGCAATCGTACCTCTTGAATTTTATTATTCACTCTTACTGATTTTTTCTGGGTAGTAGCAGTAAATTTAAGATTTTATTTTGCTAATAGTCATGTCAAATCTATTATCAGATTTAGCACATTCAGAAATGGACGTTTCTCTGAAGCGATTTAGAAGCCGCATACAACCGAATGTTAATTTATTGTTTAAATAATAATTGATATTTACAACAGCAATAAACATACAAAATCACAATAATCCCTGAAAATAAAACTTGTAAAAATAGTTACAGTTTCGATTACGGATTTTATAAAGATCAATAATAAATATATACTTAAATATCAAGCGAGTTGAGCGCAATATAAAATCTTGAATTATAACACGCTCTTTCAAACTGTATGCCAAGGGTTCAACACCCACTTCTGTGTCTGCCATTTGGTAAATTGTTTGAATAATAAAATAAAAATTGTTCATGTACCTCGAGATTTTTACTTTTCCTATCTATGATGCGAGAAAAGTATTGGGTTACCCCAAAAAAAGTTGGAATTTTAGATTTTTTTGAATCATTTCTATGCTTTTCAGCGAAAAAACACGAAAAATGAGTTTTTACAATAAAAATCTTGTGTGTATGTCGTCGTCGTCATCGTCGTCGATGTCGTCGTCATTGTCGTCGGCGACTTTTTCTTGTTTTTTGTAGGCATTTTGGTTTGTTAGCACGATACAGCCTCCGGGTGTATATAAGTGACCAATTGATGAATGAATATTGTTCAGGGCATCTCACAAATGTACCCTATTGATTTTCAGCTCACAAGAGCCAGTACAACGGGTGCTATGGTACCTGAAGTACTACATTTTGGTTATTTTTGGAGTTCGGTTTGTTAGCACAATACTGCCTTCGGAGTCACCAATTTTATGATATTGTGCAGGTCGTCTTACAAATGAATCTTATTGATTTTTAGCTTACCATAGCCAGTACAACGGGTCCGATAAATTAATGCATTTTTGATCAATTTTGGGGAAATTTCGGTTTCACAGCACGATGCAGCCTCTGGAGTGTATACAAGTGACCCAAAAACACTCATTCTTTAAATATTATTTTATATTTTGTAGATACATTATAGTGTAACACACTTTGAAACTGTTAATATGTCAATCGTTCATAACATGCTATAATATTTCTGTCCTAAATTCGAAAACCGGATGAATCTATGAATTGAAGTCAAGTTATTAATGTAAACATCGTTAAATTAAAATAACAATTTACTGATTTCTACCAATTTGCAAAATACTGAGTGTTCTATAAATAAACGGTAAAATTTATACTTATATAATAGAATATAGTTTATGTCGTCAATGCCGTAAAATTTATTTCACTGATGACGGGCCATGCCTTCACTTTTACTTTTCCTCCCTAGTGAGAAAAAGTACGACTTTGCTCCCTACAATGAGGCTAGGAAATGTATACTTTGTATAGAGGTAGGCGAAAATAGTAATTTACGTAACAAGGCCGGAAAGTACTGTTTTTTCGGACGAGTAGACAAGATTCCAGGGCGAGCCGCAGGCGAGTTCTGGAAGTCTGCGAATCCGAAATAATACTTTCCGGTCGTGTTGCGTACAATATTTTTTTGGCAACCGTGTTAAATAGCAAATCATTGAGACGTCACATTTCTTTATTATACATTTTAATTCTTACTTGAATTAAACAGAACAGAAAATACTACATATTGACAAAAACATTCTAATTCTTATTTATATTACAATTCGAGCAATTGATAATATTGCAGGGATTAAATTTTTTTGAAATGCTTGGTATATTTAAATTGTTGAAGCCAGAACAAGAAGGTAAAGTTTCCGTTTCACATTGATTGTTTTTTTCTGATGATTTTTGAATGGTCTTGGCAATTCTAATTTTGTTTGTAAGTGAGTTATCTATATATGCTTCAGCCACATCGGCAGATTTTATTGCGCTCAAAAAACATGCAAACTTCTGACAAATAATTTCATATGAACTGTCAGCCGTTATTTCGTTGCTATGGTAACGACTGAATCTTTACGGCCTAGGCCGGGAAGTACGTACTTCCCGGACTAGGCCGGGAAATGCTACTTTCTCAAAGAAAAAGCGTCCGGGAAGTGGGTACATCCCGGACGGTTGCCGAAAAAAGGTTTTCCTGTGTTGAGAATCCGTGTACCTTATAAATTTTTTACACATAAATTTCACATGTCACATGCCCCCGCTTCATGCCCTGGCTTTGCGATGCCAGGCTGGCAGAATTAGGTTCGCCTACAACAAAGGTACCTTTTTCAATATAAATTATCCATGTACCAGATGCAAGCATTTTTATGTAGTCAGCTCTTTGACTATAATGGAAAATTGGCCTTTGCGTTATTCTTACTGAACTCTGATTTATAATTAAAATTTGTGATGGCATTACTTCTGGAACTTTAATGATTTCATTCAAGAATCTTTTTTGTGCGAGCTTCTGTTCTACGACACCAAACTGAAAATTTGAATAAAACTGCAAAGGCTATCAGTAGGGTAAAATAAACGATTTTAAAGATTAAAACTAACTTTACCACATCTGTGAAATGCCCTGAATAATATTCTAAAATTGTCACTTGTATACACTTCGTGGTATGTATCGTGTTAACAAACCGAAATGTCTCCAAAACTAACCAAAAATGCAGTGTATCTGGATTTTCAATAATAATAATAATAAGAGTCTTTATTACCAATTACTAAAAAATAAAATTACATTTTGTTTATACAGATAGGGCGAGATTCAGTTTGTATGTAATAATAAATAAAGTACAATATGTGATATATATTTAGCATTTAACATACATCTGCTCTTCCACCTAACCCCAAAAAGAAGCCACAGACAGCAAAAAGAACAAAACATAAGTAAATTAAATTAATAGATAAAGAACATTAGTTTTGCAAATTAAATAACAAAGGAAGGATACTATTTTAATACGAACAACTTGATTATTGTTGAGAAAAATAATAGTCAAAAAGAACTCGTTTGAGTTTGTGTAGTGATGAGTAACTGAAATAGTGAGATAGGTTATTAAGACGCTTAGAAATACAATAAGAAAACGATCGTTTGAAAAATTCAGTATTGTGACGAGGTATAGTGAGTATATTTCTATGTCTTAAGTTTAGAGTATGTACATCAGTTCTGTATTTTATTTTATGATACGGGTATGGTGGAGAGCCTTCCCTTATGAACCTAAGATAAAACATGGTAGAATGCAATTGACAACGATTTTCCATGTTTAACCATTTTGTCATTTTGAATGTATGACTGATATGCTCAAATTTGCGAATACCAAATATAAGTCTAAGGCATGAATTTTGCAATTTCTGTATTCTATTTATATCAAATGAGTTTATGCAAGAATCATATAAAATGTCACAGAAATTTAGTTTAGATAATACTAATGACTCACATAGGAGGATTTTAACAGATTTATCCAACACGTGGCGAGATTGGAATATAAGTTTTAGAGCTGCATAAGCTTTTTGTAAACAGTTACTGATATGGTGCGAAAATCTCAAGTTTTCATCAAACCACACTCCCAAGTTTTTTACTTTATCGCTAAATTGTATAGTATGACCATTAATTTTAATATCCGATGAGTACCTTTGCTTGAACTTCTGCGAATCAACTTTATTTCCAAAAATAATTGCATTAGTCTTAGATGCATTTATCTGTAAACAGTGATTGATTGAAAATGTATAAACATTATGTAAGTCATAATTAATAGCAGTTACCGCTTGATTCGCTTCATCCAAGGAAAAAGACATATATAACTGAGTATCGTCGGCGTAGTAATGTTGTATATAAGAAAAGAAAATATCTGGAAAATTCGATATGTAAATAGAGAAGAGTATTGGGCCCAATATTGATCCTTGGGGCACTCCGATACTCGCAGATAAAAAACTTGATACACTTGCTCGATTTTTTACAGCTTGACTTCTCATGGACAGATAAGATTTGAATAAATCTACAGCTTTAATGTCCAAACCACTATATGATAGGATCGAAAAAAGTAGATTGTGATCGAGTAGTCAAATAAGAACAACACAGTTAATTTACTCCTATCAAGAGCTGCCAAGATATCATCAGATATTTTTAATAGTGCTGATGTGACCAGTTTTAAATCCAGACTGTACTGAGGGTATTACTGCATTTTTAATCAAATGATTATATAGTTGAATATTAACAAATTTTTCTAAAATAATTGATAGAGTCGGCAATACACTGATCGGTCGTAGTTGTTGCAACATTTGTGGATTACTCACTTTAGGCAAGTGAATAACAAATGTCTTCTTCCAGTTTTGAGGAAACACAGAATTCAATAAACAATAATTAATTATATGGGTAATATACGGTAACAGAAATGGTATGCACGTATTTAAAGTAAGAATATTGATGCCATCTGGTCCAACAGCTTTACTTTTAATACCTTTTATTATATTGAGAATATCAATTTCAGATACTGGTTGAAATGTCAGGGTTGTATGTACCGATTTTTTTATATTATGCTCATAAAAAAGTTTCGTATCACGATCAGGAGGCAATTTAGGAACAGCATTTAAGAAGAATTCATTAATTTCATTCACATTCCACTTGATTGATAAATCCACATCATTATTATCTCTATTTAATCCCATAATAGTCCTAAGACTAGACCACCTCTCTTTAAGTGATTGATTTTTCAGCTTAAATTTGATATATGCTTTTTTTTCTTTTTTAATTGTAACATTTCCAAATTACGCAATTGTTTACAAAATTGCCAGTCGTTGTTACTTTTGGTAAACTTGAACTTTTTTAGGGCTCTGTCTCTATCGGAAGTCATAGCCTTGATTGCATCAGTTAACCATGGAGCGTAATTTTTTGAAATTCTAAAGCATTGAAAAGGCACGTGAATATCCAGGAGACAAATGATACTGTTAAATATAATTTTCCAGGGTATAGATTGTAGGTCACTATTAAATTGATTATAATTTAGATTTTTAAAATTTATACAGGTGATATATCTAGGTTCATTTATTTCTAATTTTACTCTAATATTGAACAAAATCATTTCATGGTCCCCTATTTCTGGAATGTGTTTAACTTTTTGTTGCAGTATAATATTATCATTAGATACTATTAAGTAATCCAGTAGAGTGGCTGAATGACAGGTAATGCGTGTTGGTTCCTTTATTAATTGTTTTAGCCCTAGGCCCTCGAGAGTATTGGCCACTAATTCATATGGGGCACTATTAATATCAAGAAGGTCCTCATTAAAGTCACCCAAACAGATAATATAGTCTACTGTAGGTTGAATGGATGAAATCACAGATTCGAAATGTTCGAAAAAATAATTACAATATCTTACATGAGGGTTATAAAATACGCCTAAAGCACAATACTCAGAACAAAAGGAAATCTTCAACCACAACTGTTCAATTTCTTTACCACCTGGAATAAGTCGATATTTTATATTTGTTTTTATGTAAATACCTACTCCTCCACCACTGACATCTCGTCCACGGTCCACTCTCTCAAAAAAATAACCTGGTATACCAATAACATCATTCGATATATTACTTTTAAGCCATGTTTTAGTTACCGCGAGTAAATCTAAATTAAGATGCAAAATTAGATTTTTTAATTCATTAAAATGAGATACCAATGAACGAGCATTAAGATGACCACATTGCAATAATGTGTACATACTTACGAATTAAAAGTATAATAAATTGACATTAAACATATAGATACTATAATACATCAGCTTCGACCAGAACGAGTTCTATTCAACTTATTGTAAAAACTTAAACAGTGAACGATTAACGTGTTAATTCAATATGCCTAACTTCCTCTAATAAAAGCCAAGTAGAAGGAGCAAACTCAAGTGTTAGTGATAAAAAATAATGTATATCCCTTCCTATATAATAACACTATGCAATATAGGTGTACTACAAAGAAAAATCAAGTAAAAAAAAAGTAATAGGTTGTCTGAATCGCGCTCAGAGATGATCACAATAATTAATTCTTAAGAAACGAGAAATTTTCCCAATAAGGAATTTATGTTTAAAGAATATATTGTTAGGTATATTAAATTGTTAGGTTTATTAAACATCACACGTAATTATATATTGTAACAGCAAGGATCAACAACAATGACAATCTTATTGACATAAGTCATTTAAAGATTTTATAAGTTTTCTCGCATTGTTCAGAAATGCGTAAATGTTACCTGTTACCGCTGTACTCGCTATAGTCAGCTGAATATCAATAGGGTACATCTGTGAGACACCTTGAAAAATATCCAATTATAAAATTCGCCACTTGTATACACTCCGGAGGCTGTATCGTACTAACAACCCGAAATTTCTCCAAAAAGGACAAAAAATTTGGTACTTCAGGTACCATAGCACCCGTTGTACTAGCTCTGGTGAGCTAAAAATCAATAAGGTTTATCTATGAGACGCCCTGAATAATATCCAATCATAAAATTGGTCACTTGTATATACTTCGGAGGCTGTATCGTGCTAACAAACTGAAATTTCTCCAAAAATGACAAAAATGTTGTACTTAAAGTACTATAGCACCTATGGTACTAACTGTTGTGAGCTGAAAATCAATAGGGTTCATCAGTGAGATGTTCTGAATAATATTCAATCATAAAATTGTTGACTTTTTGCACTACGGAGGCTGTATCGTGCTAGCAAACTGAAATTTCTCAAAAAATGTCAAATATGTCGTACTTCAAGTACCATAGCACCCGTTGTACCAGCTATTGTGAGCTGATAATCAATAGGGTTCATCTGTGAGATTTCCTGAACAATATTCAATCATAAAATTGGTGATTCGTTGCACTGCGGAGACCGTATCCTGCTAACAAGACATGTAACGAAAAGTGGCCGACGACAACGACGACATACACACAGGATTTTTTCTCTAAAAACCATTTTTTCCTGTTGTTCTTGATGAAAAACGTACAAATAACTGAAAATTTGTTTTCAAAATTTAAACTTTTTTGTGGGTAAACCAATACTTTTCTCGCATATTAGATAGGTTGGGCGGAAAAGTAATACATTTCACAGTCTTAAAAATATTAGATATTTTGTAATGAAATTTGGAAATAAAGCTGCTCTATTAAGCTATGGTTTATTAAATAAAGTAGAACTGTTTAATATCTATCGAACAATGACAGTAACCTACTTTATTGAATTTAAGCATCTAGTTAATTTCAAAGGTTAAGTTGAAATAAAGATCAACGGATATCGATATAAATATTTTATAAGGAAGATTTTCCTTTGCTGTTACACGCACAACATTAAAGAATTTCTAATTTATTTCAGAAGAATTTCGATATTGACAGGAAATATGTCTACCATTCTAATCTTTAATAAGGTGGTTTCGATAAAAATATTTAGGGCAGTGTAGGACAGTTTCGATTCAAAGCAATCGGTTTGTCACAAGTTATTTTTTGAAAATTCAATATCAGTTTTTTTCATAAGAAAATATTTTGTTAGATGGTTTAGATAATAAACAGACTTTTTTCATGAAATATATTTCTTTCATCAAATCCTTATCTATTTATCTCCGTTGTTTATTACAGAAATTTTGGAAACCGTCAAAAAGGGTCCAGAGGCTAATAACGGGGAACCGTTAAGACCCGTTCTAGGCCCAGGAGCTTTATGCGAAGAAGATGAAGTCGAACAACTTATGAGAAAATGTTGGGCAGAAGATTCTATTGATCGTCCAGACTTTGCTACACTTAAAAATAAACTACATCAGCTCAACAAACAGTAAGTTTTTGAACAAGTTTTTCGTGAAATTTTGAATAATATGATGGGACGAAAATGTTGATTTAGTCATCCTATCTTACGGATTATGAATATCTTGTACTGCTTACTAAATGCAGACAGTCAAGAAAGAACCTGGAACTTGTTATAAACGAACTTTTATAGCCGGTTCCACCAATCTCAATTAAATATTTTAATCCGCTATTACCACAGGCCTAAGAACACAGGAGACCAAATTGTTTACATTTTTATAGTTAGCCACATAGAGAAAGTAATAAGAGAGTGTTCGTTCCCGTATAAACAGCTGGCATCGCGTCGATCTGAGCGCACCCCTTGTGGGGTGCAGAACTAATTCTTACAGGCGGGATATCTAAAATTTGGTTGTTTGGATTATGGGTAGGTTAATTTTAGTTTGTCTTAAAATTGTATATCATTTAATTATTTCATTCCAAAAAATAAAATTATATTTCATTTTTTGTAATGAAATAATTATAATAAACAATTTTGAGAAAAATAATTTAGATAAATAAGAAAACGGCCAATATTTAAATTTCTTATAAACCTACAGATAATATAAAAAAAATTATGAATCACAATTACATATTTCTACTAAAATTACATTATATTTAAGAAAATTAATCCAATATCACATCAAATTGCACATCAAGTTATTTTAAAACTATTGACAACAAAACCAACAAACATTTTAATAAAAAGAAGTTAAAAACTAGATTCTCCATATCCATGAAGACAGGACCAGGTCTGAAATAAAAAATAAATTAAAAGTAGTACCTTTTAAGTTAGAAAAAAATATTTTTGTTTGTTAGTCCTCACCATCATTATATTTTTTAATTAATAAGGGAACACAAACTTTTATTAGTTGAGAAAATACATATGATTTATGTTCTAGACAGGTGAATCAATCAAAATTTATATGACCATGTGCAGTGTTAATTTTTTTCAGTAATATTCTCTACATAAACTAAAAGTGGTAAAATATGATAACAAAGTCATGCAGTATTGAAGGAAATTTAACGACTTCCCTGTACATAAGTCAGACGTATTTTATCATCATTTTCTTTGAAGGAAGAGAAACTATGGTAAACATCTAAAAATCTGTCTGCAATTTAGCCTTAGGTACATTCTTCCCAATTAAAAGTTCTATGAAACCATAGCTTATTGTTTGAGTGTCAACATTTGAATAATGTTATGTATCTAAAAAGGGGAATTCAATTTTTATCAATTCAGTAATAGTTTTAGAAGTGAATGGTTTTGGTTAATTATGAAAATTTTAATAAAACTAAGTTATCTAAGAAATTACATCATCTGCTTCACAATTTGTGTTGTAGATCTCGACTATCAATGTCACAAAAAATAAGGTTTCTTTTTACAGAAATTACTGTACTTTAAAAAGCTTGGATATTATTACCATGTGGTGGTGTATGATGTAAGGATTGAAAAGGTAAAGCAAATTTAAGTCTTTTGCGACATGTGCTTGTAAGTGTATCATCATCAAAATGATCTTCACACAACCTTTGATCATTAGATGTATAAGGAAGTTCTAAAATTGTGTACCACTATTCTCTTTGATTAATGTCAGATGGAAATTTGAAAAATGTTCTGTTCTTAAACACAAATTGCGAAGTGGCCAAAATATTTACTATTACCAATTTTATGCAATACAACTATGACGAGTTATACCTGGTAATGACATTTTAAAGGTTCACTTACTTTTATTTACTTTATTAGAACAGAAAACCTAATTAAATTTAAAAAAACCATACTAATTTTACTCAACCTTGAAACTTGCAACCATAACATCCATAACCATATTTTTAGTAATGTTTATTTTTGACACTTTACTTTGACAAACACAAGCCGTATTCACACAAACCAATGTAAGATTGATTTTGTATATTTTCATTTCTAATGACTAAAAAGTTAATATACTAGGATATTTTGTAATATTTATCCAGATTAAAGGCAATATGTTGAAATTTATTGTCATTTATAATATTTTAAATTGTTTTATTCTATTTTGTTTATGTAAAACAGTCTTGTAGTTCGCGCGACTGCAGAGACTCCATGCGTGGGCGGCGGCGCAGAAACGTTGTGCCACTTGCCACGTATGCATCAAACCGTCTCTTATATTATTTGTATATGGTTAGCCATCATTGACCCTTCCACTTTCTATACTAAACAACTGTAGCCAAATTTACAAATAATATAAATTTAACGTAAAAATAAAATAAGAGCAATTTGTTATTATTTGCAAGTAATTAATAGAAAATAGTGATTTAAATTATATTAAAATGAATCTGTTCATTATAAAATTATCATCTTATTTTATAAATTTCTCGTATGAGATTTCTATACAAAAATGAAAGAAACATGACAACACCGTTTACAACTTTACACTAGATTGATGGCCGGTTACCAGAATCGAATGAATTTATTTCTTGCGGAGTTTCTGTCCAGAAACTGTGCATTTATAATATTTTTTTTAATTATCTGACTTTTTTCCTATATATCTGTTATTCTTCTTGAAAAAACTTTATTTGTCGAACAATTATGGTTCGTGGTTGTGTAGTTTGTGGAAAAATGGATCATTTATTTCCGGATTTAACTTTTCATTTGTAAGTAAGTGTGGTTATGTTTTATGTCAGGAAAATAAATTTGTCGGCAGTGGCGGGTTAGTTGTTTGATTGTTAGTATTACTGAAAAATTGTGTTGCTTTACAATTCTATTTAACTATTAGTACTAGTTTCTTGAATATTTTTGTTTATCGTATAAAAATATTATGTAATTAAAATCAGTAAATATTTTTCTTTCGACAAGAAATAAAAAGTAAACAAGAAAGAGAGCACTAATTACCCCTTGCTTTGTTTGCATAATGTCCATAAGACGCCAAGAAGAATGGTCTGGATCATAATTTACCGGATATGTTGATATTGGGACAAATGTTGGAGCAGATGTTTTACCCGAAGCGAACGAAGTTTTAGTGTTTATGGTGGTGTGTTTAAATGTAATGTGGAAAATCCCAGAAGGGTACTTTTTATTAAATGGTTTAACGGCAACGGAAAAAACAAATCTTATCAAACAATACCTACAGTTTGTGCATGAGAGTGGCGTGAGTGTAACATCTTTTATCTTTGATGGACACCTGTCAATTTTAAAACAGTAGAGCTGATTTCCCCGACTACACAAATTTAAAAACATCATTTAAGCACCCAGTAACCAATGACAAAATTTATATCTTTTTAGGTGCATGCCACATGGTTAACCTTATAAGAAATGGTTTTGCAAGTCAGGATGGAATTACTGATTTAGCAAATAGGGACATAAAATGGATTTACATTTCAGAATTGGTTAAATTGCAAAACACAGAGGGGTTGCATGCTGCGACTAAAATACGTTTGCGGCACCTACAGTAGGAAAGAGAGAAAATTAAGGTTCTACTTGCTACACAAACAATTACTAAGAATGTCAGTGATGCGCTAACTTTTTAAGAGAAGATTTAGAAAAAAAGGCATTTTCTGATTCGGAGGCAACTTTAAATTTTCTATTTGTTCGATATTTTCAATTCGAGAAACGGGTTAAATGATTATACCTATAAAAGACCTCTCTCTCCTCAAACTGTTCACCTTTTTTTATATTTTCTAAAGAGATGAAAAATTACAGTTGTTATTTAAAATTGAAAGGCAGGACAATTCTGAATTCTGGCGGAGAAACTGGTGATTGCTTATTTGTATAGAGAGCATTAAAAAATGTATTATGATTTTGTCGAAACCAAACAAAAAGTACAATATATTTTGTCATACAAATTATCACAAGATCATTAATAGCCATTTTTAGGACAATTCGAAGTCGAGGAGGATATTACAATAATCTTGCTGCTCGACAATTTGAAGTGCTGTTAAAAGAGTATGGGTTCACAATCAAAACAATGGACTCGAAGCATGAAATGCTGTCAATCTAACCAATATAACAACACGACACATCTGAACATTCTACAATATTAGAAGACATAAATAAAGAAATGGAATCAAATTTTCTGGGTTCAAATACTTGGGAGTTAACTCTCTATTCTGAGGATATTGTGTTCTATATTTCAGGATATATGGTGAAGAGTATGAAAAAATTTGTTCCATGCAATACATGTTTGGCTTTACTAGATAACAACTTATTGAAATCACGCGTTTTAGAACGAAAAAATATGACAATTTAAATATAAGCAGTAATTTAGTTATAGAAGTATGTACAACAGCGGAACTATTTTTTAGATTCTTACATAAAACAAAAAAACTATTTTCAACAAAAATATTAGTGAAATTTTGATGATAAATAGTTTAAAAGTATTACCATCTTCTATCTGAGACTGTTTTAAAAACCACATTTTTGATAATGAAATATTGAACGATCACCACATTCAATTAGTCAAACTGATATTAATATTCGTATTTATTATGTAAAAAAATTGGATTTTGATAAACAAAACCGGACAAGAAGCCCTAGCACAAAATTGATATTATTTAGAAATGAATAAAATATCTTTACATTTTTTTGTATAATAGCCATAAAGAGATTTTTCCATTTCTTCTTTTTTTGATACATATGTACCTAATTAGATACTTAAAGATGTTATTTATAGATTATAATGGAATGTTTTGTATTATATTTACTTCTGTGTATATTTTCTATGGTTTTTAATTGAGCAATTATTTTGTTTAATGATTTGTAGGCCTATTTGATTATTATCTTTGTAATTTTTTTAAATTAACTATCTAGGTTATGCAATCTACATCTCGACATAAGATTATTTTCTTAGCTTATACCTACAAAATGTTTTATTTATGCTAAAATCAGGCGGTATCAGTACGCCACAGTTTTTTTCTCCATTTGTATTGATTTTATAGACATGTATATAGCCTCAAAAATAGTCTTCCTTCTACACATTGCCGCATTCCCCACGATAAAAGTTTGACCTAACCAGTATAGGCAACAAACTACTAATATATATATATATATATATATATATATATATATATATATATATATATATATATATACATATATATATATATATATAATAAATTGTTTTCAATTTTCTTGGACCAAAGTTTAATATGTATTTGTGTACATTTTCTTGGGATTCGGTCCTTAGTAATATTTAAAATAGACTCTGAGACATCGTGTATACTTAATTTATTTTAACGTTTCGGCTGCAATCCAAGCCGTTATCAAAAACTACAAAAAGTGTATAATAGAATAAAATTTTCAAGTCTATGCCTCACTCACATCAACAAAACAATCAATTGTGTACAGCACTCACATATTTAGAACAGTAATTTTCTCCATTGGAACGTCACAATCGTTAAAAACATTTAAAAACAGCCATTCCCACATAACATTTAAAAATTTTCTAATTACAGCCGAACAATCATTAAGCAATACATTAGAATACGTACATACATCAACTGTAATTACCAGTATATATATATATATATATATATATATATATATATATATATATATATATATATATATATATATATATATATTAACGTGCTTGGCCCATGAAAACACTTGTTGTTTGCTCTTTGTTTTTATATATGTGTATATATATATACATATATATATATACATATATATATATATATATATATATATATATATATATATATCGAAGACCAACTGATCAGCCGAGGAGAGGAGTACCGCCGAGCTTCAGGCTACTAGCGACGAAGGTAGATCTGTTACTACCTACCTGTAATAGTTTGAACAAGATGATTACTAAAAAGAGATGAGATTTCGGATTTCAGTTCTAATTAGACCTCACGGCACATTTACATCCATCTGGAATAGCGGTTGACCTCTTTTAAGCTCGTTAACCAGTCTACCGTTTGTACGCCGTTGATTATGCCGTCAAACGTTGCTGCACTCATGTTGATAAATACTCGCCGACCACATATTTTCTTGTCGGACAGTCATAAAGGACACTGTCCATCGTTTCATCTACTTATTTACGTCCTTCACAAAGAGATGTGTTAATCATTCCCATCCTGTGGAGATATATTCATACGTTTGCAGTGGTACAGTGTTAGCATTTTCGCTGTTTCTTTGTCATAATATCGCAGTAATTCTCTAGTGACATTCTAGTTTTATTTATCATTCATCCTCTTCTATATTCAACATGGGACTATTCTTTTTATCAATTTCTATAATCTTGTTCCCGAATTGTTATTTTCAAGTGAGTCGACACGCATATAACGTGTACATTTATCTGCTTCTTCATTGGTACCAATCTACCAATATGTGAAGGAATACACATGAAATAATTTGATTTGTTATCGTTAAATACGTGAATTGATTTATTATATGATTGGGTGCTTGAAGTAAAGGAGATCTTTTATTGAAAGTTTTAATGATAATATTTCAATTTAATTTAGGAGCAACACTCGGAAGCTTTTGCTTCCGCTTCGTTTTGCGTGTTTATTCTCTTATGGCGTTTGTCAACAATTTAACATTGTGTCCTTTTCACATAAAAGCTAAGTTAATAATTAAGACTCACAAGCCGAAGTTTTGTTCAAATATTAATTAACTGGTATGCCAAATTTATTTCAAATTATATTATTTGCTTGTAATTACTATATTTTCTCGTGTATTTTTGACCAATATATTAGTAATCTTATTATAATAACTAGTTCAACTTTATGCATCTTTCTGAACAGTGCAAAGCATTCTACCTCCTATAAAATAGAAACTTAACCAAATCACATAAAACTAGTAGCTACTTCGCACATTTAATTTTTATGTCATGCTTTCCAATTAGTCCATTCGGCTAAAGATACAAAAGTATATCGAGTGTTTTCGTTTTCACATCATACATAATCTAGATAACTTTCTACCTCCTAATTCCCATTGGCAACTATAGTTGCTACGGTACTGACCGCCGTTGTTATAGTTGAATGTATACTTTCACTCGATGTGCCGCCCCTCCAGAGATTTATTTTTCTTATTTTGACTAATATTTAACGTTGACCTTATAAACTCTTAAACTCATCTACCTGTATAACGTCTATTTCAAAGTTTCACACAAAACGATTTTGGACATAGTCAATGCGTATACAGCTTTGTTCCATGAGAGGCAGGTAGGGCGAGTAATTGGTGGCGCGGGGGTGACAGAAAAGGAAATTTTTTTATCTGTTCACGGTCAAATGCCTGTAAATTGATAGTTAGGCTGCAGTTTTGTCATTTTTCAGTTTTTAGGAAAAAATTTCGCCGCTGGTACCTCCTTTAAAATTTTTCTCGCCGTTCCAACTGACATTGACATCGTAAAGACTATCTCTTTAAATCAGTTTATAACGTTCTCCGCCGTCTTCTGATTTCCAGTCTCCATTGTTCTCGATCGGTCCAGAGATTCTCATCTACTCCTCTTTATCTGATGTCTCTATCTATTTCTTCTCTAACCTAACTCAGTATGGATCTTCCTCTCTTTATTCTTCCATGTGGTGTCCAATTTAGTATTTTCTTTGGGATTCTGTCTTCCGCCATTCTTTGAACGTGTCCATACCATCTAAATTAGTTAATTTGTATGTCTGCCGTCATTTTGTGTTTAACATCCATAATTTATCGGATTCTCTCATTTCTCACTCTATCCAGTTTTGATTTTCCGGCAGAGCTTCTCCAATAATCCATCTCGGTGGCTTCAAGAGACTTACGAGTTTTTTCCTCTAGAGGCCACACTTCACTACCATAGATGATGACACTTTTCACTATGCTGTTGTAAATTCTATGCTTATTTTGTTTTGATACTGCTTTATCGCACAAAATACTGTTGAGTTGTCTGATTGCTTGTCTTCCTTGGTTGTTTCTGTATTTGATTTCTTTATCCAAACTACCGTCATTAGTGATGTGTATTCCAAGATATTTGTATTTTTTACATTGTTTTATCTGATGTTGTTGTTCCAAGATAAGGTCCTGTTGTTCTCCACCAATGCACATATATTCCGTTTTCTGAAGATTTGCCTCCAGCCCCCATTTTTCAATTAATTTAAGGGTCATGTATCCTAAGTCGTCGTAGTCTTGAGCTAGGAGTATTTGATCATCAGCGAAGCAGAGAGTATAAAGTATGTGATCGTTCAGTGGTATTCCCATCTGTTCACACTTTCTTTTCCATGTTTTCAGAGCTTGTTCGAAATAGATTTTAAACAAAGTTGGTGACAAGCAACAACCCTGCTTAAAACCCTTGTTAATGTTGAACCCCTTTGATAATGGATTTGACAAAATGGTGGTCACTTACACACGCCGCGCCTCTATAGGCTCTAACGTCCTGTATTTTCAGTGTTGTAGTTTGCCGGACTATCACATAATCTATGATAGTTTTTAGGTTTCTAGAGTGTTGCACCCAGGTATACTTATGTATTTCTCGATGTTGAAAAAAGCCGTTCAGAATTCGCAGGTTGTTTTGGTCGCACATATTGATGAGTCTATTTCCATTGTCATTTACAGTGTCTTCTCCGAATTATCCCACTATTTTATGTTGCCGTTTCTTCCCCGTTCTAGAGTTTATGTCTCCTACTAGTATTATTTCTCGGGTTGTTCCTATTTTGGAGATTTCGTACGACAGTTGCTCAAAGAATTCATCTTTATCATTGACTAAGGCATCATCATTAATAGTGTAAAGACTATACGTACATAAATAAGCCGCCGCGCCGCACACAGGAACCAAACATACTTAGTCGTGTCAAAAATATGGCCCTTGGTTTTTTTATAGAAATTTCAATTTTTTATGCTGCATAGCCGGCTCTGCCTTCAATTTTGCTCTCAAATGAAGAATGTGTGTAGATGAGAGTAGGAGAAGATATACTTACTAATTACTAATGGACAATAGACCAACACACAACACAATTGGGCACTAACGTTTCATTTTTCTTCTTTCAAAAAATAGCTGATTGTTATAACTAAAAGCGGCCTGCGACCGCCCCTTAGTGTGGCCGCCCGCGTGCGGGGCACGCGCTGCACACCTGCTAGGATCGGCCCTGGCTATTGAGTTAGCGAAACGCGTCACAAGTTTAAATTGAACATTAGTTCAAATATAATGAAGTTTTATACAAATTAAATTCTTTTATTTAATCAGTCAGTATGGATCTTTATCAAGTAAAAGTCTACCTAATCTATTCAATTTTAGAATTGTAAAAATAACGTGAAAATTAAAAACAATTTATATCAAGTTGCCTGGTTTCATTAGTGTGACGTTCCTCGTTAATTGTTTAGACACTGTAATACTTAAATAATTCATACAAATATTGATTGTAATACTCCTACAATTTTGAATAATTTTTCGAATGTAACAGTTAACCAATATTTAAATCATAAGTAATGTTTAAGGAAATTCTGTTATTTTTAGTTTGGAATTAAATATTTGTTGATTGTACTTTTTTAGTATATTATTATGATTTAAACAGGATTGTAGAAAAAGTATAGTGTTTCACTCGCCGAAAATATTCTTTGGAACTCGTGAACATTACCAGCCTCGGCTGGTAAATTCTTCTCTCGCTTCAAAAAATGTTACTTTCGTCACTCGTATAACAATATACTATTTTGTACACGGAACAAGGAATATGTCATGGGGATTAACAGTGAAAAATTATACACTCCGTTAATGTAACTGTTTGCTGAACTTTGTACTGAAGAATTGGATTTACTTTACAAATGAGGCCTGACCATAACTGTCATCTGTAACTAGAACTAGTACATAAATTATTAAGGTTTATAAATTTTCACATAAAAAAGCTTCAGTAATAATTGTATATGTCACATTGATAATTTCAGAACTATTTTGGAAAATGTATCAGGTCATAAAAAGTATTTGGAAATCTTTATAACGTAAAAATTGTCACTGATTTTTGTATTACTCATATAAGCATGTTGAGAAGTAAATTTGATTTTTACTTACATAATTTTGAACTTGTGCATAAAAACGATTTGGAGGTTTATACTGTTTCCAAACAGCTCGGTGATTTTCAGTAGTAATATCCCTAGGACATTGATAATAGACGAGATATTTTTATGGCAATCGAAACGTCGTTCCTTGGTAATAGCCCGAAGCCGAAAGCTGAGGGCTGTTACTAAGCAACTTGCTTGAGAAATTTGTCAACGAAACATTTATTTATTAATAGTACACTTTGTGAAAGTACAATTATTAAAATTTAACTTAACATTACTTTCGTTGCTGTTGTCTAGTGAAGAAGTTGTTTTACCGTGCATAATATTTATGATCTTGTTATGGTGTTCTTGATTGAGATTTAAGTATGATATAGAATTTTGATTGCTATTACAAGTAATTTCCAGTAATTGTTGCTCTTCTACACTACTTTTTGCCAATTCGCTAACAGCAGTTAATCTGTTCGAGTGATTTGTTATCTTTTTGTCCTTTACATTCAAGCCAATTGCATCAGCAGCGGATTTAGTCCTTCAATTTATTGTATTTATTCCAACAGGTACATTATTGTACCATTTGTCAGTTTCATTTTTCCAGTGTCGATTTTGTTTTAAGAACAATCGTTGTGAGGTAATATTGTCGCTTCATTTTGATGTCAGTTTATGAAAGAGACATACAGGGAGGCTTTATTTTTTACTATTGGAAACCAACCATTTACTGCTTGTACAGCTTTTGACACGTTTTACTGATCACCGGATTGTATCCAATGGGATTTGTTGGAGAGATATCGTTATTTTTCTCAATTTGAAAAAAATCCGCCATACAAGCAACTGCCTCTCCTCCTCGCCACGCTAATTCTACAGCAGCAATATGGTAAAATTTACGCATAAGATCTTGTAGTTTCTTCCTGATTGCATAGCGGGCATCTCGAGCTGGTTTAAATATTATATCGTTAAACAGATCAATCGTAATATTATTGTCATTATAGTACTTTTCTTGCAAAAGTTTGCACGAAACGTTACACATTGTCTTCACAGTTGCTTCTTTAAATTCGGTCCCGACTTTCTTTCTCATATTGACCGCCCAATCTTTTAGTATTAACGCCAAATCTTCTAAGCTGCTATGTTCATTTAATTCATATTCTCGTTCGCAGCAAAATTCCATAAATATTCCCCAAATATATTTGTGCCTGTAGGTGGTACTTCTGGGAATTTTTTCTTTGATTAACGCATTTATACTTTGAACATTCGCATTGCCAAAACGCGACATTTTGAAATTTATTTGGAATGAAGTTGTCAAACTCAATCGTGTTGTCATAAGTGATGCCTGCTGAACGAAACATGTTTATATAGAGAGGTTATTAGAACATAGTAATATGAAAGAGTTATCAACGTTTTTAAGAAAACACTTATTCTTCTAAGCTAGATTACTCAAGATTCTACATTCTTTAGTAGAACAATCTGTATAATATTTTTCACCAATGTATAGTTTTTGGAGTACAAGTTTTGAAGTTTTACTTTCATTCCGACAAATTTATGCAAAATATCTTGTTTCAATTCCTTACAAATGTAGTGTAACATGTAATTGATTTTGATCTAATGAATCCAAGCCAATTTAAATTTCTTGATTGGCAAATAGATATGGGATCCGAGCAAACCCAACTAAACATTTAATGAATACACAGCATCGCATGAAATAAGGAAGTTGTTTGTGGAGGGTAGGTCCACTGGGAAAATTCTCCATTTCCAGTGCCAACAAAGCAGATGAAAGATTGAAACTAAAATTCCGATCTACATAATAAGAGTTTTCAGTCCGGCGAATACGGTGTTTGTACTTGTCACATAGTAAAATCGTCATATATGAGTAAATTACTGTTGGTTATCCAAATTGATACAAAATAATACCAAAACTATTTTGAACACAATGAGAGATTTTAGACTTTTGCTTGCATTGAAGAAATTTGAATAGTTTTTAGTGTTTTTCGAGTTAGTTGAATACGATTTAATGACATTAAAGTTATTTAATATTAGTAAAGCAATAGTATATTGTGAAAAAGTATCAGAATAATTCATTTTGTAGTATGAGAGCGGTTTGCGCAAAGCACGTGATTTACATACTATTTTTTATAATGAACGTTCAAAAATGTTTTGTGCTTATTTATTTATATTGGTAACCCTCACATAATTATCCAAGTGACAGTTGACAGAATTTTTAAATTTAAATGTTCATTAACAGGATTAACAGCGACATCTATAGTTGTCATGATCAACGAACTAGTCAAATAGTCAATATATATTACCAAAGAGGGCGCTGTTCTAAAATAACTAAATTTTTATGTTGGTAGTACTGAACAGTTAAAAGCACTGATTTGGTGAGAGGTGAAGATAGATCTACGATTATAGATAGTGTAGTGGAATTCGAAGTCGAACTTTCAACGGTGACAGTTGTGTGTTGTGTGCTCGGCGACGGAAAAAAATATTTCAAAAAACCAGTGGTAACATTACTAACTTTATCCTTTCAATAAATCTAACAACTTTATCATTTTAGTTAGGTATAAATATATTTAGATACTTTTAAGTAAATAATTACGAATAATAAAAAGTGTAAACATTAGTTTTTCTGCATAGTTTTTTCTTTTGGTCTATACATTAACGAAATGATGAGGGATCCAGGAGGAGGTCGACCTCCCGATATTCAATCAACTAATATTGAGGAAGAAATAATGTCTATAAATAACAATAACGATAAATTAAATCAAAAAAGCGAAATCAAAAAAGAAAAATCCAGTTTTCTGACGATTTTTTATAAAAGTAATTCAATAGGTCCATTTAGCGTAATTATTGAGAGAATAGAAAAAGGTCATCAAATTGGGAGGTATAATCATCTAAAAATAGCCCCGGGACATTTTCAATTTAAATCTTAAAGACATAGATGTTAAAGTGAAGGGCAAAAATAAATTAGCCGTTAATTTTTTATCTGCTCAAGCGGCTATTAATTTTGTAAAAGAAAATCAGTTAAATAAGGAAATGGAGGTTTATAAAATATATATCCCCAGAAATCAAGTAACATGCAAGGGAATTGCTAGGGATGTAAATCCAATTTTTTCGGAAATAGATTTGATGTCAATGTGCGAGACTAATTACAAAATTCTTGAATTTAGAAGGTTAAGTAGAAAAATAAATAAAGAGGATGGATCGGTAGATTATGAACCATCGGGAACAGTTTTATTTACGTTCGAGGGAATCATTTTACCCAGAGAAATCAAATTTTGTTATCTAGCCATTCCTATTATACCGTATGTAGCTCGGGTAACACAATGTTATCGCTGCCTGGCATATGGTCACACCAAGAATCAGTGTAAGGATAAAATAAAATGTATGTAGTAAATGTAATCAATCTTTCTGATTCTATTGCAAAGCCACAGATCATGGTCCTGCAAATAAAAAATGCCCAGAATACGAAAGACAAACAAACATCAAAAAAACAATGAGTTATGAAAATACTTCTTATTATGAAGCTAACCTGTTGAATCCAAAAAAATATTTACCTGAAAGTTCAGTAAAAACAAATGATTTAAGTTTTTCAAGATATGAATTCCCAACATTACTAAAAAAAACAACGCTGAGGACAATGCTGCTACTGTAAGCCAGCGTAGAATGGTGGCTAGCAGTAGCCTAATCAGGTCAAAAAAATCATACGCTAATTCCCTTAGTCAACCCACCCCTAAGAAAATGGCAATAACATATGATAAATCATTACATAACAACATGCTAAACACGCCAAATGGAAGACAAGGGCCAACAGACAATGGTCCAATTTTCACGAATTTACAAAAGTATAACCAAAACATTGCCTCAACCAGTAAGGGGGGAGGATCATACATTATGGAAGGAACTCAAGAAACATCGAACAAAGTTGAAGAATGGTACAATGACTTTTTACATACACCAATGCAATTTAAAACACAATTAAGAGATGCAATAAATACCTATTTTGAACTGGCCAAATCACAGGATTTGGACAGTCCACCTTTTAATTAATAAAAAAAATCAAATGGATAGGGTAATTAACTACAAAATAATTTAATGGAACATTAGAAGGGTCAACTCAAACTATATCAACCTAACATCTCTAATGAGAGAAGAAAATCCCGACATAATTGCTCTTAATGAAGCTTTCATAAAACCAAAGCATAGTTTTAATATTAAAAATTATGAAATATTAAGGAATGATGTAGAAAGTGGAACTAGTATTGCAACTTTGATTAAAAAAAACTAAAATACACCTTTATTAAGTCCAATGAAAAAAATAAAACTAACAAATTTAGATATATCATCGTAAAAATTGATAAATTGAATATAGTTAATATCTATTCGCATCCTTCTCATAGTGTAAGTTATCAAACATTAAAACAACTAATAGAACCTCTACAAGGTGAAATAGTAATAATAGGTGACTCCAATGCTCATCACACTGCTTGGGGAAGTGAATGGTGCAATATAAGTGGCAACAATATAATCAACTTTGTAGACGATAAAAATTTAGTTATACTTAATGATGGCTCCCCAACCAGATTCACCCCGCCAGGAGAAAGGATAAGCGCAGTGGACTTGAGATTGGTATCTACTAGCATAGCACATAAATGTGAATGGAAGATACATGATGATGTTGGGTTTAGTGACCATTTTCCAATCATTCTTCAATTTCACACAAATGGGGGACACTATGATGTCAATAATAATAGAACCAGTAGAAACATCAAAAAGGCAGATTGGGAAGAATATTATACATTTATCAACAATGCAGTCAGTGAGACAAATATAAATTATAACCAGCTCATAAATATAATAAATGAAGCGGCAGATGTGTCAATCCCAAACAGGACACATAAAGCATCAAAAACAGGATGCATATGGTGGGATCAAGAATGTAGCATCAAAGTAAATGAAAGAGAACAAGCACTAAACTCTTTTAAACAGAATTACACCATAGATAATTACATAAATGCTAAGAAGGTAATTGCATTAACGAGAAAATTTCTTAAACATAAAAAGAAAAAGAAATTTAAAGAGTTTAGTGGGTCTTCGAATCGTATTTGTAACATAACTCAAGTATGGTCTTCCGTTAAAAAATTTCACAATTGTAATTATCAATCATCAAAAAAATTACCAAACAAGGAAATGAGTGAAAACATATCGCAAAAGTTAGCAATTTGTCAAATAGACCCGAATTTCAATTATATTACACATACAGCACAACCTGTGTTATTCACAATTAATTAATTGAATCAATGCTTAGCAAAGAAAAAAGATACAGCCCCGGGAATAGATAATATAACATACTCTATGATTAAAAATCTACCAAATAACGGAAAATTATTATTATTGAAAATATATAATAATGTATTAACAGGATCAGATTTTCCTGAGTCCTGGAAAACAAACATAATCATACCTTTTTTAAAGCCATTAAAAGATTGAAAGAAGTAGAAAGTTACAGAGCAATTGCACTATCATCGTGTGTAGGGAAAATTCTTGAAAACATTATTAAAAATCGATTAGAGTGGCACACAGAAATTAAAAGTATTTTTAATTGTAGACAGTCAGGTTTCAGGAGAGGGATGGGAATTCAAAACAACCAAGCAATGCTCCTATATTATATTCAGAAAGCTTTATCAGAAAATAAATCGACACTAGTAGTTTTATTAGATATAAAAGCAGCATATGATAATGTTAATATATTCAAACTGTATAAAATAATGTGTAAATTTGAATTACCCATGGAGCTCATTAACTTAGTATTCAACCTTCTGAACAATAGAAAATTACTAGTTAAGGATATAGATGAAAGTTTAACAGAACCAGCAATAACCACTCAGGAGCTACCACAAGGCTCGCCATTAAGTCCACTACTATTCAATATCTACATTCATTCAATATACACACTTATTTCCAATAATGTTATGTTCTTATCATATGCAGACGAATTGGTTTCAGCCTGTAAAGATATAAATCCAGAACAAATCAGAAATGAGTCAAATGTCATATTACAAGATCTAAATGATTGGTTCAATGAACATAATTTTCAATTATCGATTAACAAATGCGAAGCTATATGGTTCACAGATAATAAATTCTATCCTATTTACCCCCCATTATACATTAATAATCAAGCAATTCCCTACAAAAAGCAAATAAAATAACCTTGGGTTCGTCATGTCACATGATCTAAACTGGTCATCACATATAGAAAATATTATCGGCAAAGCAATTAAAGGTATCAATATCATGAGATCATTCGGTAGGAAGTGGTGGGGATCAGACCCTCAAACTCTTTTATTAGCCTATTATGGTTTAGTCAGATCACATTTAGATTTCGGAAGTATCTTCATCCAACCATCAAGTAAGGTGCTACTCAAAAAACTAGACACAATTCAATTTCAGGCTCTAAGGTTGATCCTTGGGTGCATGAGATCCACCCCAACAAATGTTTTACTAGCTGAAACCGCAGAACTATCTTTAGAATTCAGAAGGAGGTGGTTAGCAGTCAAATTTTTGTCAGGCATTTGTAGATTTTCAAATCATCCACTAATTGAACTTATAAAAGAGATAAGAAGTTATAGTAATTTCAATTCAGGTTATTGGAGGGCAAAAGAAAAACCATATCTAATAGAAGCTTTAAGTATGATTGAACCATACCAGAAACAAATTCAAAGTTCAGAAAAACTACCCTGCTTTTCTTTTAATCTAGAAATAATGAATACCACAATACCAATTGTAAAGTTAAATATAACCAAAGATAACACAAATAAAAACAATCTATTTAAAGCAGAAACAGAAAATCTAAACATAGATAATCACTTTGTGTTCACAGACGCATCAAAATCAAGTAATGATCAGCCTAACTGTATGACAGGTTTTGGAGTATACATCCCTAAAATTAACTTTGCTTTTTCATCCAAATTACCTTCACTTACCAATATTGGCAATGCAGAAATAGCAGCAATCAATAAAGGAATAAGTATTTGTATAGAAAAAAAAATAAAAAACTGCATTTTCTTCACAAACTGTTTTAGTGCCATCCAAATATTAACCACAATAGGTCTTAATAGTGAAGCTGATTATACCTCTCTAATTACTAAGCAAATGGTAATTGAGACAAATTTAACTGAGGGTAACTATAGATTATGTTGGATACCGGGGCATTCAGGAATTCAGGAGAATGAACAGGTTGATCGCCTTGCAAAAATAGGGTGCTCATTGAACATCCCAGCAAACATACCAATACAGAATGATGAGCTAATCACTAAACTAAAACAAACGATAAAAGATAGACATAACAAATGGTGGAATCATTATTTAACAAAAAAGGAAGCTGGTGCAAGGAAATTGAATTAAACCATCCAAGTGTTCCTTGGTTTAAAACCATTCCATACATAGACAGAAGACACTTAACGAATATCATCCGAATGAGAACAGGGCATGGTTTATATGGTTCTCATCTATATAGACTTAAAATAATAGAGCACCCTTGGTGTGAATGCGGACAGGTAGAAACACTAGATCATATTTTTCTTGATTGCCCAATAAACAAAACTAATAATTGGAATCTAAAACAAGAACTAGAAAAAACAGGGGTCACAGACACATCAAGCATGAAAAAAATACTAAAAAACATAAACTACGACCAAGTTAAGTTAATAATACAGTTCTTAAATATAAATAAAAGGAATATGTAAAAAAAACTTATTAATTTTCAAATAACTCAAAGATGAATCTTAAATAATAATATCCTAATCTAATTCCCTGCACCCATCCCAAAAATTCCGTTTTCCGAGGCAACTCCTTGAACTAGTGGAATGCTCCACCGTTGCCCTGGAGCGAGAAAAGTGCATTACCCTATCTGTTACTAGCACTCCGTTACCAGTGAAAATAGAAATAGCGTGTAAAACAATTAATATAACAAAAATTGTATTGAAACAAAAAATATTGATGATGGGTAATTGATATATTAGTCGATGAATTTTCTAAAAACAAAGGCTTCTTTAACTATTCAATTCTTTTACTTATATATACTTGAAATTATCTACTGTTTATTTAAATGAAGCCAACTGATGAAACGAAATTATTGAATTATGATAATATGCAATCCAATATTGTAAATAAGTTACAGAATAAATGAGTAATAATCTTTATTCGGATTGACATGTTGAAGAGGTGAATTAATTCAATAACACAAAGTAGAATTGGACCGAATTTTAATACAAAACCGAAGGGCATTTTATGAAATAACTGAAAGTTTTTCTATTACTTTTCCGCACAATCCAATTTAAGATACGAGCAAAGTATTGGTTTGTTAGCACGATACCTCCGGTGTGACCAATTTGTTGATTGGATATTGTTCAGAGCGACTCACTGATGAAATCTATTGATTTTCAGCTCACCAAGGCCAGTAAAGCAGGTGATATAAATCCAAATATACCACATTTTTGACAAATTTCGGTTTGATAGCATGATACAGCCGCCAGTGTGTATACAAGTGACCAATTTCACGATTGGATGTTGTTAAGAACGTCTCACACATGAGCTCTATAGATTTTTAGCTTCCCAGAGCCAGTTCAACGGGTCCTATAATCCAGATATACCACATTTTTGGTAATTTTTTGAGAAATTTCGGTTTGTTAGCACGATACAGCCTCCGGAGTGTATAAGTGCAGGGTAGTCCTCAAAACCCTTTATTTACCATTATAGTTGACTTACTAACTAAAAACAGTAGGGTGTAACGCTCTTCCGTCGTTACTTGTCGGCTTGACGCTTAGAGTCCAGGTAACGAGTTGTCTCGGGTTCCAGTTTTATATCATGGTATGCTCCAATTGCTCCGGGCAGCGTCAGTGAAGAATAAAATACTCCAGGGGTCACTTATGGTGGATACGAAAGTGCTACGGCCAGTCGGGCAGATTTTACTTGCCCTCCTGGGTTCGAAACCTGGGTATTTGCTGCTCGAATTCCTTACCCCATACGGAGCTAGCCAAGAATGGAGTTGAGAAAAAGTTACCCTCAATTAAATGTGAAACGCCAATTAAATACAATGAACAACGGTATATAAATAAAAGGAAATCGGCAAAAGAATCAAATCATCAATAGTTCACTACCAGGAGAATGCAACAAGCGGGGCGAAAAGCACTAAAATTATCTAAAAGCGGGTTTCAATAGCATCTACAGGGTAATTACGAAAGCGGGGCCATGCAGATATCTATGGTTAAAATTCAAAAGGGGTTGGCAAACGGAAGCAGGTGCGTAAAAGTGGAACCTCTACGGAATGCAAAGAGTACTCTCAGTCAGTAAAAGCTCTACTTTCTGGGTGACGGTTCTTAGGTCTCGCGGTATCGAATCACCGGATTCGCAGGTTTGAGGCCCGAAAAGGCGTTTACTATGGAGCCTTGAAATTCAACTACCCCCGTAGCAGTTTTTCTCTCCCAATCGGAGGGCTTAAGGCCAAAACGCGATTACCACTGAGATGTGAAATTCAACTATCCCAGTAGCAGTGTTTTTCCCCCAATCGGATGGCTTAAGGCCAAAACTCGACTACCACTGAGACATGAAATTTAAATATCCCTGAAGCAGTTTTTCTCCCCTAATCAGACGGCTTAAGGCCCAAACACGACTACCACTGGGACGCGAAATTAAACTATCTCAGTAGCAGTTTTCCTTCCCTAATCAGACGGCTAAAGGCCCAAAAGGCAACTACCACTGGCACATGAAATTCAACTATCCGAGTAGTAGATTCCCTCCCTAATCGGACGGTTAAGGCCAAAACGCGACTACCACTGAGACGTCAAATTCAACTATCCCTGTAGCAGTTTTCTCCCCACGGCTTGACTAAACCCTTCACCCTTCACCCTTCTACAAGTTCGGTGGTAGAGAACCATATATTATAAATATAAAACTTAATAACTGGTACGGTCGGTCCTGTGGGCTGGCTTGCCATCGGTGGCGGATCTGAAAACACAACTGATTTGCAGTTCGGTGTCAGAATATCGGCTTACCAATATTCTAATCCTTTGAAAGGTCGTGGCGGAGATGTTTCGTTTTTTGAAGGTATTTTTGCACCCCTGCTCTTTCAAAATTACTTGTACTAGGGACCTAGTGTTAAGTACACATCGGTGTATTACTATTAGTAAATATTAACGCCACCTGGCAGAAAATAATCTAATTTACTGTCAATTTATTTAAATCATATTTATAGACGGTACCGATCGGTGATCGTGCTTTTGCGTAGTGGAAAATTAGTAACTTCTCTTCAAGGGGCCTAAGAAATTATCAAATGAATAATACTTTCTTCATTGGTTTTCAAGTGGCAGGATTAATAGTAAAAGAAATTAAAGCTACAAGAAGAAAATTTAATGTCAGAGTGGTGCAAACTGATATCATAAGTATGAAATTAAGTTAACGTCACTCAAGACGGAATAGTAGTCAGAATGATAGAATGATATATGAACAGAGAAATTAAGCGGAAGAATATGAGAAATTAGCTATATTCTTGTGAAATATTATAAACTACGCGATTAAATTACCATATGAATCATAATACGGTTTGAAACAATAATTGGAGTTAATTAAAATCCTACCTTTAGAAGTAAAATACCCAAATTCATTATACCATATAACTACAATCAGCATAGCGAATGTACATGAGTAATGTATACTTAATATCTGAGAAGAAACCAATATTAATATTATAATTAGTTTTGGATCAGTATTATTTTGAATACTTCTTCTTCTTACAGTGCCATATCCGTGATCGGACGTAGGCGACCTCTCACTTCTTGAATACTACAATTAAGTAATATTTCATAACCTATATAAGGAAATATTGATTCATTCATAAAATGGAAACGCCACATTGTATAATAACATATTCATATTAGATCATAGAATTTCGTACGAGAAGATATGAGATCACAAAATGAAACCATTGGCAACACAGTTTTTAGTTAAAACCGATGAAAATGCAAATAACAAATTTTTAAACTATTAAGAGTTTATGTTTAGCAATTAGCAGATGAGAAATAAAAATGAAACAATTACATATTTCGTATTTAATTAATTAGGTTGTAGAATTATTGTAAATAGAGATTATAATTATACCTTTAAAAAACTCTAAATTAAGAAAAAAAGTATTAATACAATTGAAAGGGACGAATTTTCAGAATTGTGTAAAGAAGTGAACAGTGTGATGTGTTAAAAGAGACATTATTATTAATAATTAGGCAATTTCGAACATTTGATTACATGAGAATCAATTTTATTATTAAATCTAACGTAGTAACAAGCAACCTATGAATATCCGGTAAAGAAAGTTTATTGAAAAATCAAAAGAAGATCTTCCGGGGAGAAATGATAGAGATAACTGTATGCTGGTGAGCTCCCGAAATTTTTACAAAAATTGTTGAAAAATTTAGAAATTAAGTAAAAATTATTAACTACATCGGTAACTAAAAATACTATACAAGGTTTTAACAAGTTTCCTACTCCAGAAGGAAGTCTTCAGGAAGAGAAGACATTTCGAATTTCGAAATTGAATTTTCAGCGAGTAAGGTCAATGAAATTCTTTCTTTGGGTCCCAAAGCAAAACTATAGATATAAAATGATCATTTTTCCTAACTAAAATAAATAAATATAGAGACTTATAACAATTTACAAGACAATATTTCAAATTAAACAAGGGCTCATTATAATTATTATTCTACTAATAAGGAACTTGTACTTACCTGTTTTAAATATTATCAAAATCCTTTATAATATAAGTAATTGAGAATTAACTCTCAAATAATCATGTCTAAATCCATAATACATAATTTTATCCTATCTCATATAATTTTTGTAAATCTATGTAAATATCTTGTACATACGTATTTCGTTCATGGATATCGAGAACAATTCACTGGTCAGCTGATGTTCTGATTGCAATAAAATATCCATCTGCGCAGCTGCAAGTACTCAAGGTTATATATAATTCTATCTCGCATACAAATATTATTTCAAATATTTCATTTATTATACACATATCTTTAAGATATATACACCATATAATCATTTTTATCAAATAGGCGGCCTAAACCTGAAGAGAAAAAGAGTTTTTCATGCCCCGGCTTTGTAGAAGAGAGCAGCATCGATATTCGATCACAGTAATTGTCAAACTTTATTCGAAAAAAACCTTTTTTTATCTGAATGACGGATAACGGTACTGCATTTGAATCAATACAATACATTTTCTTCTTTTTTTAGACTCACTTTTTTATTGTCATAAATGAACAAACTTATGCTATTTTTAAAAGTCCGTCGCTGAGTATTTGCTAAAGCTCGTAGTTTGTAGGGAAGCTTCAGTGAAATTTTTATCCATTAAACTAATTTCACTTAAACGAATTAGAATTACACCACAGGTTATTTATCTGCTTTCTATTTCATCTACGAGTATCTACAAGCTTTCTACCTTGAAAAACGAATGTTGTATATCATTCTAACCACCACATTTTTTTTCTGATATATCTAAAAATTGCATGTACATAATTTTGCTCGTAATATACACAGAACGTCAAAAGTCTTGGTCTTGTTACAGAAATAGTTCCTTAAAACACCAAAAAGTATTTTGTTTACTGTACATGTTATTTACGGGAAAATATTCTCTACAAACTAGGTGACTTCGAAAATTAAGAACTTACCAATATGTAAGTTTGTTAATAAAGTTTATTAAATGTAAAGAAAGTAGTAAAAACATATTGAACTCTGACTAATAGTCGGTATGACCTCCTCCACTTTCCAATAATATGATGACACACCTGTGCATTGAAATAATCAAGCGATTGATATTTTCTTGAGGAATATTGTTCCATTTCTGTAACGCCGCTGCGACTAACTCATCTGCAGTCTGAGGTGGGTTGACACGATTGTGATTGGCTCTAGCAAAGAAATCCCATATGTCTTCAATTGGATTCATGTCAGGAGTGTTGGCTGCAAATTCAATCTCCTGATATGTCCTGCTTCCAGTGCGTCCTTAACCCTTCCCACGCGATGTGGTCGGGCGTTGTCATTCATAAACACAAAATGTTCACCTAAATCGTTACGTAGTCCATAGATAATGGGTGTAATAACTTGTTCGATGCAAATTTGTGGTATGCGAATTAATGGGATGCGGCGGCTGAACATTATTCCTCCCCAGAACATTACGGTACCCCCTTGATAGGAAGCAGTTTCGCGAGGGAAATTAAGTCGTTGTTGACGACCTAGTTCTCTACAGATCCTTTGTCGATTATCATCACTAATCAGTTCAATTCTGGTTTCATCTGTAAATAACACACATCTCCGAAACGGACAGAACGATGGCCTTATAACACGTAAATTTGCATCATGGACTTATCTTTGAATCATTATAGGTGTCGATATGAGACGACGAAACGTACCCTGAAAGTGAGCCCAAAAAGGTGAAGTTGATGCCGTTCGGTATCTGCGGTTACATTGCACCAAATAACGATCCTCCCTTGCACCGGACACTGTAGGACGTCCACTACGTGGTCTGTTTTTCCCTATACCAAGTTCTTGATATATGTTCATTAATATTCGCACAATAGATGATCTAGGAATGCCCCATATTTCCGATATCTGATGGTTGCCGTTCATCGTGTAAAGCAGTAATTCATGTTCGATTGAATGGAGAAATCTCACGACCTGGCATTACAATACACAAAAATTAGAAGAAAGAGTCACTTCACTGAAAATCTTGTAAATTTCAATTTTTGTAGAAACATTGATACTAAGACAAGGATTTTCTATCAACATCAATTTATTGTCTTTTCTTGTTTCCTAAAGACATGTACTTCTTTACAACAATAAGTAAAAGAACTAGATTTACTCTATACATTCTATATACAGTAGGCCAGTCATCTAATACAAATGAAAATGCTAACATTGCAGCAGCGCATGTATCTACATTTTTTTGCATATCGGTAGGACCTTTAAGTTTAATTTATACCCAATTTTGCAACCCTTAAGCTCTGTGCTACTCCCGTGGTACTCAAAAAACCTCAAAAGTTTTCCTTTTATTTCAGTTTTCCTGAAAAACCTATGTTAAGGAAGTATCTTTGTTCTCTACTTTTTAAAGCCAACAGAATTTTCTACAATTTAACCCTAACCCGAACACTATAGGTCAATTTGTTGTGGAGATACAGCTAAACGAAATTTTCTCATGAAATCATAAATATTCATAAGCATGATCATTTCTTGAAAATTAGGTAGGATATCGTGGAATAATCGGAGGCCCTGATATCAATTGCCACTTGACTCAAAATTGGGAGGGGAAGGAGTGAAACAAATTGTTGGTTATACCTTTGGGATAGTGACTTTCAAAAGAATGGAGAAATTAAAGACCTTGGCGTCATTCACCACCTCTGTGAAAGTGTTCAACAAGAAAGTTAATGTTGACCCTCTCATCATATTCCAGAGGGTATGCATCACAAAACAATCAGATGAGTAAATGAAGCAGCATATTTCCTATGAGTCAGCACTGTATCCTTTGTCTTTATTTACTGATGAATGAATGTGAATGGGTACAAAATCTTCCTCTTTTCAGAATACACCGCTCGCTGAATACATT
Organism: Galeruca laticollis; assembly: GCA_963921935.1. NCBI lineage: Eukaryota > Metazoa > Arthropoda > Insecta > Coleoptera > Chrysomelidae > Galeruca > Galeruca laticollis. The sequence continues at coordinate 152,578,286 of OY998180.1, forward strand.
ATCAAAGGAAACAAGGCGTTTACAGTGGTCGATGGTAGTTACCTCCTGCACAAGGTGGTCAGATGTCAAAATAATTCAGTTAGAACTATTGTGGCTAGATACGTCAGCTATGTTTTCAACAGCTTCAGTCATCACGTAGCAGTGGTTTTTGTTGGATACCCAGAGGATCCAGCTAAGAAAAACACTAAATCGACTGAACTGCTTCTCTCTCCAGCAGTGATCGCATCTCGGCCTCTGGCTAAGATCAAAGTGTAGTATATGTTCTTATCAGCTTAATATTTGATATGCCTCGCATGCGGGGTCAGTTCGATGACACAGAGCATATAACTCAGATATTCGCCAATCAATTCTGGATAATTTACAACCAATATTCTAGTCACAAAAAAGCAAATACCACCGTAAAATATGCCATACAACCTGCCAATCACAATAAATGAGCTAACCTATGTCTTGAAGAGCAAAAAAGACACGGCCCCTGGACCAGACAACATAAGGATATCTTTGATAAAAAATCTACCCAAAAATGGAATACTCCAATTATACAACAAAATATGCCAAACTCCCAGAGCATGGAAACTATCAACACTCATTCCAGTCCACAAACCAGGAAACCCAATATGCAGAAAAGAAAACTACATGCCAATAGCACTCACTAGTCATCTATGTGAACTATCACTAGTCATCTATGTAAACTATCACTAGTCATCTATGTAAACTAATGGAAAAGATCATCACCAACAGACTAACTTGGTACCTACAGAAGCATAATCTCCTCATCTATTAACAAACATGCGTTAGAAAAGAATACTGAAATTAAACGGAAAATACAAACCTGGAGCAAATTACCGATATTAAGAAATTCAACACAGACTTAACTTGGAACTCCCCCCATCTTATGACTACAGCCTGTACAATTTCTCACCATGGAATACCTCTAAAATACAAATAAATAAGAAGCTGTCAATACACATAAAAAATTTCACACCTCAAATACTGTTGAAACAAAAATTTCATCAGATTATAGAAAACTATAAAGAATATCAAATTATATACACAGATGGCCCCAAATCTAATAAAAAAGTAGGCGCCACATATAACACAAAAATGGCGGAAAACAGTTTCAGCCTCCATAAATCAACCGAAATAATTGCAACAGAACTATTTGCAATACATAAAGCAATAGATTTCATCACGAATACTAATTATCGCAAATGGCTGATAGCAACGGACTCTATGAGGTCTCTTGACTCCATTAAAGCATACAACCCAGGTCACCCTCTTGCTAAGGAAATAAAAGATAAGTTAGAGAAAGCAATAATCAAAAATAAAGAAATCATACTCCTTTGGATCCCTAGTCATTTAGTCATTAAAGACAATGCTAAGGCGGACTTCCTGGCGAAAGAACAAATATATGCCACAAACGTGATACATATACTAAACCTAAAAGATCCGAACAATAATTCAGTTAAACTAACTAAGTACCTAACTCAGTTAGAGTAGGATCTTCAAGAAGGAGACAGTAAACTCTACGAAATCAAAGACACTCACTGCAATAAAAGGCAAATACTTAATCTACCAAGAAAAGATAACATAGTCCTCACAAGCATAAGAATTGGACACTCAAAGTTAACTCATGAATATTTACTATCAGCGGGAGAACCGCCAATATTTGAGACCATATAGAATCAAATATAATCTACCCACGAATATCAAATTACTTTTCTCAGAAAAACACTTAGAATCACTACTAGTATACTTGACAGATACCAACCTATATAGGTTAATTTAAAATAAGAAAACACCATAGACTATCACATAGAGCAAATACGCTAAAAGGTCACAGATATCGATGCGTCTATAGTCCATATGTATCTATCAATCTATCTATCTTCTGCAGTGACATTTTGTTTGGTGCAGCAATACTTATAAAAGTACCCCAAGCAAAACTGCTCTCAAATGAATTGCCGCCGATTGATCACCATAATGCGTACTGCATTTAAGATGCAGGATAGTGAAGTACACCAAGCATAATAGAACACCGATGCTGAGATAGTGAGAACTGTCCACTCCAAGAGCTCAACGTTTGATCAAGTTTTATCGTTGGTAACTAGGATGTGGACCTGCAGGTTCTTCTAATTGGATTAATCTCTAAATAAGCGAACGTCTACTTCCAGAAAAGCGGTAGAGGGGGATAAGAATGCGCTCAATATCAAGCAAATTCCTTTTTATGTATAAAAAATGAGCTTCTATAAGTGGTGGTCTTATTTATGACGCCATCAGTGGCTGTGACATCAATTCTGCCCTGGATATATCTTGCCACCATTTTTCTTGTTCCAAACTCAAACCAGGAAGACGTATGAAATGCTGGCGAAAATATGTTGTTGAATCACTACGGAGGAGATGAGGGCACCCTGAAGACTATGCGATACTTGGCGTTCATGAAATCGGCAGCAACGGTTAAAGTCAACTTTGCCCGCCTCAACGCCACTACAGAGGCTGCAAAACACCATTCTTGCATCAAAAATGGTCGGGGGTCGAAAAAAACCCATGCGATTGTGGATTTACCACCAGCCAACAGAGTCTGATGCTATTGACAATGCCTGCTCCTCAAACTTTGCTGAGAATGGTTGCTTGCAGATGCAAGAAAGGATGCATAGGATCATGCACTTGCAGAAAGGCAGGGCTAAAGGGTTCGATTCTATGTTCTTTTTGCCAAGGGCGAAGCTGCAACAACATCCTGGACGAGGAGGACGTAGAATTTGACGATTTAGTATACGAGAACCAGCACCTATCTCCTAAGATTGTCGTTATAAAATAGGAAAGGACTTAACATTACAATAAAAAAGGTTTGATTTCATCAGCCTCAAACTCTCTCAGAACTTTGAGATTAATGGGTAAAACGACTTCTTATACACAGGAATAGAAGACAAAGTTTTAAAATGGGTTGTTAGCAAAGTCCAAATTAGGGACCACTACTCCTCCGGATATATTGAATTCTACTTCATCACAAGATGTGATATCGAAAGACTTTACTGAATAGAATTACATAGTTGACTTATCAATTTTACTTGAATGGTTTTCACCTCATAAGTTAAGATCGTAATTCACTAGATCGCAGCACTTTGTATTAAAGAGAAATTGGGCTTCTAATATTATATGTACTCCCTGAAATTTACTTTTTCCATTCTCCTCCAATGTTATCAATGCTTCTTAGATGTGTTCTCTGTTTTTTTGTTGACTTACTTGTACATATTTCTTCCACTACATGGGAAAGTGCTAAGCACGGGAGGAAAAACATTTTAAAAATAATATTCTGGATTGTCGGCTTTAATTTTAAAACATGCTTAGCATTTATCTAATCATTTTATTGAATTGTAAGGTCGATACTCCTAGTCATATTAGATTATTTGTGATGTAATCTGCATTATTCTATTAGTCTTTGAATTGCAGAAAATTCAATTTGGTCAAAAGCCCTGTGAACGTATACGAGTATTTCTGAGACAAATTGGTGTGCTTAAAAAACGACAGCAGACTGATATTCATAATGCACCTAAAGTTAGGTCAAACATTTTTTGCACTGAGATACGGATGTTGTGATCCGCTATACCACCCAATATTTTTGTATGTTACAATTAAATGTTGATTGTAGCACTTATTGAATACCACTTATCTATTCACTCATATGTAGTGCCTTCTACAAACATACAAAACAAATTCAATTTTTTTAATATACAAGCAGCACTATATAAACAAGAAGTACTCAAATATTTTGGAAAAACGATGGGCTCTGACAAAATCTATCTTCAGTTTAGAGTAACTTATACCGCAGTTGTTGTTTGTCCATAATTTCTAAAGAATACACGTCCTCTTTTATGAAACTCTAGAAGTAGGAGCAAAAAAGATTTCCACTTTATCAGAGTTTCAATTATTTTTGTTGTGAATCGTGTCTGTAACGATGATTGATTGTTATATCACCTTCATCTTCAATTGAATGAAAATGGAAAATCACGTTTCTGTACGAATTGAGAGGTTATATCATTTAAAAACAATAATTATCATTTAGCTCAACTGTTTTTCTCGTATATTATTTACGGTATCTATTTTCACAAAATAATGGAAATAAGAAGTTCTCTAACACGTATTTTGATGAGGCTTAGAGCATTATTGTCGGCGAAAAAAGATAAAGGACAAAATTAAAAGAAGAACTGAATGAAGTTGAACAAGTCAAAGACAGAATACAAATATAAAACGTAAATAAACTTTCAGTTATTTAAATTGAAATGCAATTCCTAGACTGAGCCATTTATTCATGTATGTGGATGAACCAAGAATATAAATATAACTGTTAGATTACACAAAAGACTCGAAGTTAGCCTATACGATTACAGTGTCCCAAATTATTTAAATTTGAACTGACTAGTATATTTAAATAAACTCATGGACAAAATTAACTCGACACATAAAATTAAAATTAACAATTTAGTATACCGGGTGGAATAAAACAATATTTCTGTACCGTAAATTCTAAACACCCTGTGGGGTGAACTAGAGGCTACATATTTTCTCTTTTAAAATGATTAGAAATAATAATTAATTCTCGATATTTTGTTTTTTGATTAATTCCAATATCTTTCCCTTTACAAAAGATACAAATTTTCAAAGAAATGTCTACAATTTTTACGACTTAAGTTAATATTCTAAGAAAAAACTGAAAAAATATTTATTCTTAATATCGATAGCAACAATTATTAAATTGAAATTAAACATAAACAAGTAATAAAGCGTAATTCCTCCTCGTGCTCTTATAACAGCTTGCATTCGTCGAGGTAAGCTTGCTATTAAATTATTGATAATCTGCTAAGGAATGTTCTCTCATTTTGCGAGAACTATAAGTTCCAAATTTTGTATGTTTATTAGAGCAGGTACATGACTTCGGACCGATTTTTTTAGAACATCCCAAAGATACCTAATTGGGTTTAAGTCGACACTTCGTGGAGGAAAGTCTTATTTTTGTATGTTTATTTAATTTAAATAATCTATCACAAGTCTTGCTATGTGAGGCCGATCATTATCTTGCATGAAAATATCGCCTATATATGGGGCAAATGGCATAACGTCTTTTCTATAATACTGTAATGTTTTTCTTATTTATTACAAGTTTTTATTACGGGTGGGATCAATTTTAAACACTCGGTATGGCTACTTACTAATTTATTTAAAACACTAAACTAATCACTAATACTTAATTTATATAAACACTCAACTAATTTATATTTACTGTTTGCTATTTCGGTGTATTTATTTCACGAGATCACTTTATCCACTAAACTCACTCTCTCTGATCAGTCCCTTATATATTAAAAGCCGTTTTTACTAATAAATTCTGGGCTGCGGCTTACACAGTCACGAATAATTTTTCTGGCCTTTTCTAGATAACTCTGGTCAAAAAAACAATGTTTACATAAGATAGTCGTAAACTCGTAAACAGTTTTTTATAACTGCGTATCCGCCATAATTTTAACTTTTATACCTGGCTTAGACAGAGTCGGATTTAGGGTCTATACCAGTGTGCTGTTTCGTAACAATACTCTCTAAATAATACATTCATAGACCGGCGATTAATGGGGACTAAACCCGTGCGTGCGTCATAAGAAATTCCTGCCAAAAACATTTTTGGCCGCCTCCAAAAGGTTCCATGGTTGGAATGGTACACTCACTAAATCTTTCCCCAGGTCTCCTCCATACACTGTCACGTCCATCAGGTGATTTCAGACTAATACGAGTTTCATGCTCATGATCCCATGCATCAACCTGCGTCGTTTGTGTTCTCTTGTCAGCAATGAACGACGGACTGGTCTTCTACTGGTCAATCCGAAAGTTATTATCATTCTTCTTACCGTTTTCGATGAAATTCTAATATTTCTGACCATTTCAAGTTCTTATCTGCCTGTAATTTTTCGGTTACTTAAAAACTGTTGTCGGAGAAAACACTAGTCAAGGTGGCTGGTAATATTTTTCCTGCCCTCACCACTAACTCGATGATATGTCATTCGGTTTCCCTAAAATTTTTAAACATTCTGATGGTTGAAGTACTCACTCCAAACAAATTGGCCACATAACCCACTTGAATCAAAGTTTTATCTCTTACACATTCGTCGTTGGTTAAATTATGTGCCCGATTCATGATACCTTGAACTATACTACGCCTTAGAAACTGCTCTATTTGTTTATCAATACAAAAACTACGATTTATTTTGTAAATAATTCACACTGTAAATTAAATTTGAATTACTAAAATTGTAGATTTCTTTGAAAATTTGTATCTTTTTTAAAAAGAAAGATACTGGAATGAATCAAAAAACAAAATATCGACAATTAATTATTCTTTCTAATAATTTGCAAAGAAGAAATTTGTAGCCTTCAGTTTACACCACAGGGTGTTTATAATCTACAGTACATAAATATTGTTTCATTCCACCCGGTATACTAAATTGTTAAACTTATTTTTACACAAATTCAAAATGTTTGTGATAATTTCAATAAATTCCCTACAATATTTCAAAAAAATCATTTTAATCGGGTGGAAATTAAAAGAGTCATTCTAAATCAAAAGTAAGCAAAATTTTCAGTGTTGCGTTAATTTTGTCCATGGGAGTTTGAAAATTTCTTCAAATAACTTCAACTGTTTTTTAATTGAATTTCGTTATGCAAATCCTGAGATTTTGCTTACAAATTAATTTTCCTACATTTTCTAACCACATAAGGACTTTGAGAGCTAGTGCTTTGATAATTTCTTAACACAAAAGTTTATAGACACCTTGATTCTTCTGTAAAAATTTGATGTTTATAACCGCAGCTTATTCCGATCCAAAATGTTCCCTCTGTTTCTTGTTAAAATCAAGATAGAACAGCAAACTGGTCAAAAAGTGAATTATTGGAATGCAATTGTTTGAACAAAACTAATGATAAGTACAATATTTTATGTGTTTAAATATATATGGTGATGTGAAAATTTTTGAAAAACAAAAAAACATGTTGCTTCATCTCGCTATGTCTTGAGAAGGTTGAAATGGTACATAAGTACAATCCTAGGTGAAACAGATTTTCATCCAAAATTAATCAAAACTATTTTCTGTGAGAACTGCTCCTAATTTCAGTCACAAATATTTTATTAAGCTGTTGATGAATAAATTAGTATCGATTGAATATTTGAGTCCATTGTGATCCATTTTTTGTTTTTAGATTTGTGAAATGCCTTAACGGAACTTTTTCCGAAGTAACTTATCAGTATGTCAAGTTCTATGAAATTCAAATACTAATTTTTTGTGATCGGTCTTCAGACAGGCATATGAGTTTTTAATAATTACTATCATTTAATTCACAGAAATCTTCTCATGTTTTCTACTATTGCAGATAAGTGAAATAATATCGAGAAACCTTGAAAGATGTTTTATTAGAGCTCGAGAAAACAACCTCAATCAGCCATTTAAACATAAATTGGTGAATACGATAGTAGATATAAGTACGTTTTCAATTTGAGCTTGAATTCAGAGTGCACTTGACGATATTTGCTAGGTAAGGTATGTTTATTCCATCTGTACTTGGAGTAAGTATATTTATACTCATTAGGAATGTTGAATATAGATGTTCACGATTCAACAGATTAGATTAGATGGATATCAACTCCAGCAATCTCACCCATCGATACTTGAGCATATACCCAGTGACATAGAAACCCGAAACCCAGTAAATAATATTTTCTTTCAAAAATATGTCACGTACATGTTTATCATAACAATCATTTTATATTGATTGTGTGTGTGCACGAAATCTATAAAATAGTCTATCGTGAATTTTAGTATTTTGGACAGAAATAAAGTGAAGAAAGTTTTTTTTTATTTAGGTATGTATTGAATATCAGTGACAGTGTATCCCTTAGTTAAAATTGTAAGTGATTTCGTTAACTTATTCAAAAATTACGACATATTTGATTTGATTTATACATCTAAAAAACAAGGTACTAGTTTATTATTTTCTTCTGGTTTTTATAAGTATATAAAAAACCTTCTAATTGAATATCAATTAATGGTCACTTTCTACCCGTTTGAATACTTTAGACAACTTTTACACATATTTCTAACTGGGTTATCATTGGAATATTTTTAAGAATGATCATTATGAAGAACTCGTTGTGAGTTCTGAAAATAATGGAAAATATAGTGAAACAAATATTGGAAGAAATCAGGAAATGGAACTAATAAACAGTATCCAAGCTAGTGAATGTAATATCTTACTGAAAGTGGAGGACTTGAAGTTCAAGATTAACTGCCTTAAGAAAGAGGATTGTTATTTAAAGGAGAAAATTGAAAAGCTAGAGAGCAACGAAAAACAAAATCACATAATTATGTTTGAATAGGATGTCCAAAATAAAAATATAAATTCAGAATTTATCTGTACTGAACTCAATAGCATGTTGTCAACGACTCAGATATAAATAATTATTATGGCCTAGGAAAAACAACAAATATGCCAGTCAAGATAGAGTTCGTATTATATTTCCAAAAAAGGAAATCTTGAGAAATTTTAAAAAGTTGACGGGGAGCAGTATAATAATATCCCACGACCTGACTGTCCAACAACGCTGTGAATATAAAATCTTACGTCGAGAAAGACAACAAACATAACTACTGTATCAAGGGCAATAAATTTATTATTGAGAATACGGAATATTCCATAGAAGATCTGAATGAACTAGGCATACAAGTAGAAAATAAACCAATAGTACCCTTCGACCTCAACTCAGTCACAAATTCCAAACACCAATCATTATTTGGGTGGACATTTTACATAAAACATGAAACACCTGACTCAATTAAATCAATTAAAAAGTCAAGCTGAGAACTTTCCCAAATCCATTGGACCCTCGAAAAAGCCACCGAAGACAACCAACCCAGCTTTATAGAAAGTTATCAGATCAAGATAAAATTCTCATAAAGAAATTCCCCAGTTTTTGATCTATATACATTCCAATTAGTCAGTATTACTACTGCTAGTATCGTCATTTTTACCTAAATATTTTGTTTTCTTTCAACTGTTTCATGATTTCTTAAAGTTAAATTTACTATCTATTTTTCACTAGATTCAGTTTTAATTTTAATATTAATTTAAAAAATTTTGTATTATTTGCGCTTGCTTTTAACTAAATTTAGATTATTTTATTCGTTCAAAAATATGGAGTATATTAGGGAATTTCAAACAGAATATATTAAAACATATTCATTTAATTCGGACATTGAATGCTCTCATATTTTAAATATAAATAAGAAAAATCCTAAATATTAGGGTTAAATACAAGTAGTCTGTCTAACTAAACACCTAGATGAATTTAAGATATTCCTACAAGGGATGGATTTGGAACGCTCTTTCGTCGTTACTTAACGGATTGGCGCTTTAACTAGAGGTGACGGGTTGCCTCGGGCGCCAGTTTTATTAAAGTGGTATGCTCCACTCGCTCCGGGCAGCGTCAGTGAAGAATTAAAATACTCCAGGGGTCACTTATGGTGGTGACAAGAGTGTTGCGGCCGGTCGGGCAGATTTTACTTGCCTCCCCGGGTTCCTAACCTGGGTATTAGCTGCTCAACGTTCTTACCTATTTGCGGAGGTTTAGCGGTAGTTGGAGTTGGAGAGAAGAGAAACCAAAAGTTACTTATTTACAAAGAGTCTTTATTACACAGAGCGGAAAAGTTAATCGACTAAACTAAATGTCCTCTAATTCGGGAAGGCGGGGCAAAAGCACTAGCACTAACTACTAAACTACTACGGAAAGTAAAACAAAGCTATGCAAGAGTAAGCAAAAATGGGGCGGGGGTGCGGTGGACGGTTATAACGGAAGCCGGGGGGGGGGGTGCGGGGGGGTTTAGCGGAAGCTAGGGGGTGCGTTGGACGGTTAGCGGAAGCGTGAAGAACTAATACGGATTGCAAGCGACCCTCTAGGTTAGTCAAAGCTCTACTTTCGGAGATATGGCTCTCGGTTTCCGAGGTATTGAAATCTCGGAGTCGCGCGGCCACTACTAGGATATGACTTCTCAAATTTCTAGTAGCGGACACGGTTCCCTTGATCGGATGGCTGAAGGCCCAAGCACGGCCGCTACTAGGATGTGAGTACTCAACTTTCTAGTAGCGGACACCGTCTCCCTTTAGTTCCCCTGATCGGATTTTTCGGGCGAGAACCATATACCCTGAGGTATAAAATAACACTCTCCTCGGTTGAGGGTACGGTTGATCGGTCTATCGGTACCGGCTTTCTGAAAGAGAACGGGTTTGTGAGCACAATGATGGCTCTTAGATTTAATTCTCACCTGCGTATGCGCGTAAGCTAGCGAGTCTATGGATAGACTGACGACTCTGAGAATCATTCTGCTATACGGAATGGGTTGTTGGGTATACGTTGCGAAGAAGTAAGTGTCGCCGACTGTCGGTGCAGGTTAGAGAAATTATATTACATTGTACCGATGTGATTATACGGACGGAGAAATACAGTGTTCGATCGCTTTATTTAATATTATACGGGAGATTGTGCTTTTGCCCGGTCTTTGAAAATGTAACTTCGTTACAGATTGTGATATGGACGGTATAGCTTTAAGTGAAAGTAGGGAAATTCAACATACAAGCTTATTTGATATTTAAAAGTTAAATCTAATTTATAATCAAAGTAAATTCAATCAATGCGATGGGGTTGTAGTCTATATAAAATCAGTTTACAACTTTTCATACGATATCGTAGATATGTTTAGTAATATAAATTTATTACAAATAAAAATAATTTTCTGTCAAATAAAAACATTATCATCATGAATATGTACAAATCACCAGCATGACTTTACCGAACATTTGGAAAATTATTTGAAGTCGTTAAGACACCACAGTAACGACACGTACATTTTGATTGGGGACTTGAATATAGATATTTTAAAATCAGATGATAATATAACTGATAACTATCTAAATGTTCTTGGCGAATTTGGATTTGTATCAACTATTAATAATCCCATAATTGTTTAGATCATATATTTCTACGAGCAGAACAATATATATATATATATATATATATATATATATATATATATATATATGAGAATATTATTCCAATATTTCTAAAAACAAATATTACAAATCCTTATACAACCATTTTACAAATTATTTTGAAAAACAGTATAAAAATAAATGAAAATGAAATCAAAGTAGTATTTATTGATTCATAAATTTGTATTTGAAAAAAATTATCTGTATATAAATCTTCAAAAATGTTAAATTTTTGTAACACAGTTGCCACGGTAGCTTAGTTTCAATTTTATTCCTTATTACTGGCTTGCAAAAGGTAAATCAACTAGTAAACCTGGGAACATAACTCTTATCAGTCTTGTAAGATAGTTTGAGAGAACATAATAATAATGTAAAATGTATGAACACATTGACAATTGAGCCTCATTTCTAGAACTTGGAAAGTTACTCAAACAAATGGGAATGGCCAATAAAAAAAATATTAAAAAAACCAAGAACCCTTTGCTTTTAAAAAATTAAACTCAAATTTCACTCTGAATCACTTTCATTACCCACACCCACGTTACATCCATCAGCACAAGAAAAGGCACAGTGTTGCAGACATAAATATTGGCCACATTCCTTGCAAGAATATTTGGTGTATCGTTTTGTTTTATTTTCCAAACAAAATCCGCAGCGCTGGCGTCCACCAGCATCTGTAGCTGCTGAGTTGCTTGAAGCTCGTGGTGGTATTTGATCATTGGGAAGGAGTTCTCGAAGACGTGAGGTCATGGTGCGTGGCAAATTGCTGAGCTGCACTCGCATAATCAACTGATCTCTGATGAGTTCATTCCCCAGTTCACGAAGGAAAAGTCGGCGAGTTGGCACGTTTTGTCCGTTCCCCAGACTGATGACTTGTTGATACCAGCCACATTTAAAATTGCGTAAAATACCACCATTGGCCACCTTCTTGTACCTCTTTGGGCATTGTAGGCACCGGACATTTTATCCACCATGCCCACACCAATTTTATGGTGATTATAATACGTAATCACCTCAGGTTTTCTTTTCTCTCCACTTTCTTCGTCGATTGCGCCATCCGTATGCATGCTAGATATCAAAAGCACATTCTTTCTCTGTTTCTTATTTTGAGGTACATATGAAACCATAGTTCCATTTTTACTGAATGCAAAAATACTTGAGTACGCTTCTCTATTTTTCAAATCTTTCATCTCTTTTGGGATTTGCCATTTGTTTTTTTTGAGAGTCCCCACGTACGATAGCCCATAATTTCTTGACAGTGTGAAAGAGAGTAGTGTCACTAAACCACTTGTTGGCAGTGATATTACGGCCTGAGTTACGGAGGGGGGTAACCATGCGTTGAACGACATCGACAGGTTTATTGCTGACTTGGAAATGGCCCTCAGGTTGCTTGTCTGCGTAGATCTCCATGTTACACGTGTAAAAAACGCCAGAATCTACGGCTGCAAAAATTTTGATGCCGTATTTTGCAGGCTTAGAGGGAATGTATTGAACGAAGTTGCATCTACCCCTAAAGCCCTCCAGTTTCTCGTCAATTATGACATCTTCTCCCGCGTGATAACACACCTGATAGTTGTTGACAAATTTTTCAAAGATGTCTCTGATTGGGGCGAGTCGATCTTGTACTTTTCGCTCTGCTCTGGTTTGCCTGTCATCGAATCTTACAGCTAGAAGTAGGAAACGGGATCTGTTGATACCCATGGTGAGGCGGAATATATTAATTCCAAAACCATTACTAGCCCATAAGTCTGCCAGGTTCAGCTTCCCGGATTTATGTATCCCAGCTATGTAGAGTAGGCCAATAAACGCTTTGATCTCTGTTTTGTTTGTCTTCTTAGCGTCTCTAGGTCGTGAATAATTGTGTTGGACGACCTCGATATATTGGTTTGTGAAAGATACAATAATTTCCAACATGCTGTCGTCAAATAAGCAAGCCCATGATTCGAAAAATGTTTCTGTGCCCTTTCCTTGGCCGACCGGGCCAGGGAGTCTTTTCAGTAAGTTGTGGGTCCCTCTCTTCTTACTGGGGAAGGGAGTTTTTTCCATGTAACTGAATCAATTACGTTTTTTCCCTTCTTATGGTGATAAACAAAAACAGGCTCAGTGTCATCACAGTCAGTCGATGCTTCCGAATCACTTTGACTTGTATCTGAGTTCTCTTCCCGTTCTTCAATCTCTTCTGCATCAGTGTCAAATTCCTCTTCAGGAACTTCAGCAACAAGATTTGAGGGCCCTGAAGCTGGAGATCCAGGGTCATCTTCTTGAAAGTGTTCATCATCACTCAGGTCGCAGCCATCAAAAAGAAGTTGATGAATTTGTAAGATGTCATCAGGGTTATTCAGATCAAAGAGTTTTTTCGTCGCCATATTGAATCTATGGAAAAGAAAACACAGTTTCAGTCAACAAACATACCAAAAACAAAATAAAATAGTCCAGAACATTGATCTGAACGAAAATGGTTGAAGAAAAAAATTTTTCTCAATGTAAATAGCATGAATACACGCGTGTCATCTGTGAGATGACCATGCGCCTATCAGGTAGAAAATACACATTTATAAAAAATATTGTTATCACAAGGTATCAAAAAATTATAACAAAAAAATGTGAAAGGTGGAAATCCGGAATCGGACATTATGAAAAACTTACATTTTTACACGCGTGTCATCTGTGCGATTCTCTCGGCCAAAACACGCGCAAACTGCACTGGACGCACGCACACCGGCAACTGAACTGTCGAACTAGGCGAGCTTGAGGAATACTAGGGCGGGGGGGCCAGGCTCCCCTCCCTCCATCAAACTTATGACGAAAAAGCAGAACTGGTCATCTGTCAGATGACGCGCGTATATTGGAGTGTTAAGAAAAATCTTGAAAACTTGTATTATACAGACATGTCTAATATAGTACAAAAAATGGTGAAGTGCTTACAGGTCTACTACACACCTTAAATGATGTGCCGAAGTCTTAAGAATACATATCTGCTAATTCTGACATCATTTTAATTTTTATTTGGTGGCTTTTCATTATACCTCCCTATACCTACCTCTTTCAAGTATTGGGATTGGTAGGTCGATTATTATATGAACAGCTTATGTCTTCCCCAGCAGTGAGCCCAAATCCAAAATAACTATTGAAAAAAAGACTACTTTAGTATACAATGTTAATCTGAATCCAGCTTACTCATATCGTAATCAAATTTTCATCGAGTCTGAATAGATTTTTCTCCGACAAGCGTCATTAAAAACCTTTGTATGTCGTTTCACGCAAAATTGAATAATTCGCTAACGGACGAATTCCATGAAGATATTTCAAAATCGATACTATACCCTAGCTGATTTTACATGTTACCGTTTCCTTAATGCATTCTCAATTAAACACGATTTCGAATGCATCGAACAACGGATTCTTACTCAATTTAAAGACACGGGTGAACAATGGTCAGTTGCAATCGCGGACAGTGAAACACATAAATATTGAAATAGCAGTTCGATTAACATGTATTTTTCTCCAGTATTCCTCAGTCTTTTTAGATAGTTGTGAGTTATTTATGCTAAATTCCATTTAATCGAAATACAATTCTACTTGCAAAATTATTGCTTTAGTGCTTATAAGTTAAACCTGGTGTGGAATGATTGGATTAAACAGCACCCGACATTCTCGATGAAGATGTTACCTTACATTATATTCTAATTTTTATGTTGATGAAAATTAGCTTGTGCACAGAATGTAATGTGAATCAATTTTCAAGTTTCAAGTGACCAGATGAGAATGCAAAGTTTTGTATCTCGGTAACTATTCGTCATTGAGGCTTGCGGTAGAAAATTTTATTATTCAAGTGGCCTCAAAAAGTCCGTGGACAATATTTTCTGATTTACAGGAGGGTCATCAGGGGGCCTAACCGCCATCTTAAAGCTTTTAAGTGATTTTTTACCTGAAATACACGATCCGATTAAAATGAAAACAAACTTAGTCATCCAACTTTAAAAAACAAAAACCTAGAAATCCTTTCCCAAACATTATTAGAGAATAGTTATTCATAAAAATTACTCAACAAACTCATCTGGAACACCATCACGAGCGAAGGAGTCAATGGCTTGCAGACGAACAGGGAAGACACTGAGCAATCTCACACAATAAGATATGGTTCCATACCACATTTGGGCCAAATGACGCATAAAATTCAAAAAATGTTTAAAAACCAAACTGTCAAAATAGCATCAAAAAACATCTTAACAATTAATAAAATTTATTCAAAAACAAAACAAAAAGAAGATCCTTTCTCCCAAAAAAATTGCATTTACTCTGTCCCTTCTATGAACTGCGACAAAAAATATACCGGCCAAGCTTCACGTACACTTCAACAACGTATCATACGACATAAAAGTGATTGCAGAATTTTCAAACGTAATTGTGCTCTCACACAACATGTAATAGATACAGGTCACAGAATGAACTTTGGGGCAGCTACGATCTTGGATCTTGAGAGTAAATATAATAAAAGAATAATTCTAGAATCTTTTTACATTAAAATCAACCTTATCAGCATGAATAGAAGATCTGACACTGAAAATATTAGTCAAATATACACTTATTTATTGACCAAATCAAACAACTCAAGGGCAACCAGTTATGTTTACTCCACTGTAAACTCTACATCACAAGTAACTCCTTAACACCTTTTTCACCACTTTGTCAACCCCATTGGTTCTCATAAAAGTAGAATAAAAAGAAAAAAAACTTCTTCATAGAGGCCGCTTTCTGGGGAATATGGGTGAGAACTAGTTAAGGTGGCAATTTGATTCTCGTCAACGTTCCCCAGAATTCCCTTAAATATCAAAACAAAGAATTAACTAACAAGGGTTGAGTGACTGGCAATCACGCAATGGCTTTTCACAACCTACAAGTAAAAATAAAAAACAACATAACATGCACTAATGTAATCAGCGTCCATATAGAAAAAAATGGTCAATAAAATCATTTCACTAATAATTCTTTAAGAAAGTCAAAAGAAATCATAGTTTGTTTATCTTATTTGTATATGTATTCTTCTCATTTCAATGCATGCTCATCATTACCACCTGATGTCAGGGGTTAAGAAGATGAGTAGAGAAATACACTTCATTTATAAGGCCGTTTTCTGGGAGGCGGGGGATTGTGCCGAGGTGGCAATCTGCAGCTCTCCCACGTACCCCAGAAGTCTCCTCAAAATAACAACAAAAAACTAATACAATAGGGGTTGAGTAATTGGCAGTTACTCAATGGCTTTGCATAATCTTAAGAGCAATTTTCCAAATCGGTTTCGACTCAAATAGAATTGTTATCTTCACAAAGCAATTGATTGTAATAATTTTCAAATAATCCTAACTTCGCGCGTCAAATATCAGTTGGTATGGATAATGTTGGTGGAAGTGGTTTACTTTATTGAAAGTAACCGAACAAGTAATTTGTTTTAAAACAAACAGTTTGATAAATAAAATAATTGTAAACAATATTTTTCAAATAATAGAAATGTAGTATTTTATAACAACACAGATGAGATGGAGAGGAATTTCATGATGTTTCCTAATTTCATTAAAATGTTTAATTGAACTCAACTACTAGTAAGTTTACTTCAATTTTTTAACCCTTCTTATGCACTAAATTGTAACAATTTTTTGTAGCCTTGATAAATAAATTAAACAATTTCGAAATATTAGCATAGTAAAAAAAAGTTTTACTTAAATTAAACCCTACACTGGCTGTTTCCCCGTGAGAATTTGGTGTTTTGTCATCAACTCGTCAGCCGTGACTTCTTTTCTTCCTTTATTAATTCTTCTAAACCATTTATCATCAACTTTTTTCCATCCAAATATCCATACGTGACTATATGTCTTATCACCGTAGCGTATATTTCTATTTTCGCCTTTCTTGATATATTTTTGTTTCTTTTTTCTGTTTCTATCGAGTGCTAGTATACATCTGTTTCCGGAAATTATTCTTACTTATATTTCGATGTCTACGTTGGGTTGTCTTGAAAATACCGCTCCTAAATATCTAGATTTATCTACTTCCTCAAATCTATATTCCTCGCCTTTTTCCGTAGTTAATTTTAGGTGTCATCAGCAAAAACATATTTTGAGACATGGACTGGTTCCAGGTTTCTATACCTAACGTAAGGTACCTGTATATAAATCAGGCACCGACCCAAAATTCGAGATATTTTTATAAATCCTTACAAAATAAGACACCCATTTCTGTAAGATCAATGAAATATAATGATATAATTTGTTTAAACCTTTAGCGAGTATATTTAAAATCCCCTACATATTTGTGACAGATAGTAATTAGACTTAGGAAACGAAAAAATCGTCAGTGCTGCTCTAACAGTGAGTGAGACTACAGTGCAACGTTTGCTCTAAGGTAAGGGACGATCAACCATATTTTAAACTTGCAAATATGCCTGCGTCATTCAAATAAATGATCCAATTGTTGTATAGTACATATATAATATTAAATTACGTATTTTATTATATTGTTCCAATATTTGACTTCTCTAAATATAAAAAAAACTTAATGTCGAATTTAGGGACAACCGAACAACATATGGTTTTAATATCGACATGTTCTGTCGAAAATAGGTAGATAATTCGTTTTATTTATTTTGTGCCATCTCTCGCTATTCATCGTTATTTTTAAAAGGAATCAATTTACTTTTTTTATTTTAATACTCATGTGCCAACCTAAATTCGACAGTCATGTCGAAAATAGGTACATAATGTACATATTCTCGTCACATGGAAAAATAATATCAAACAATAATTACTTACTTAAGTGTTGCTTACTTTCTTAAGTGAGCAATGTTTAAGTATTTATATAGATGATTTTCTTATAACTACCACCCTTATTGGAAAAATAAGTGGAAAACTTCCAGAAGAGTTTAAAAGTGGTGTTTCTGTTGTGTTAACAGAGGACGAAGAAAAAAGTTTAACAGAATGGATAATAAACATGGCTAAGGTGGGATTCCCTGTAACTAAAGATCAGTTATTAGACAGCGTATCTCCATTGGTTGAGTCGTTAAATAAAAAGCATGCCTTTACCAATGGTAGACCTGGCCTACATTGATATGAAGAGTTTTTGAAAAGGAACACCGAATTGTGTAAACTGATGACTCAAAATGTAACAGCAACACGGGCACTGGTTACAGAAAATAGTAAAGAGGCTGGTTTAATGAAATCGAGGAATATTCTCTACAGTCTGGCACCAATATTACTTATCCTCGAAGAGTCTTAATGGTGACGAATCAGCTTTTTTCTGTACCCAAAAAGGAAACATTGTTTTTCCAAAAAGGGATCCAAAACTGTTTACAATAGAGTTGATGCAGATGAAAAGGACTGCTTAACAGTTATGATCACAGGTATCTTTTTTAAATAATACATATTCCATTTGTTTCTATAAGCAATAAGTAATTTTTAGGGAACTTGTCTGGTGAGATTGTACCTTCCATGGTCATGTTTACCTATGAGCGAATACCTAAACACATAGTTCAACAAAAACCAGATGGTTGGGGAATTGGAAAATCCTAGAATGGTTGGATGACCTCCGAGGCATTTTTTGAATACGTATCTAATGTATTTTTTCCACTACTAGCTATGAAGTTGACAATTATTGCGTCTTCTAGCCAACTGAGAAGCTGGATTTATCTATTAGTGGTTAATAATTTTTTCTATTGTTAACCTAGGTCAATAATGGACAAATTCAAATATTTTCAGAATCCAGGGATAGTAGTTTAACAAAAACTTGTGCAACATAATATTGTGTGCCCAGGAGATTCTCTTTAACGTATTTGCTTTTCGAAATTACCTAACATGATAAAATTATTTGAATAAAAATGCCATTAGTTTATAATTCGCGCTGAACCAATAATGACTGATGACATCCCGTAACTCAACATGGCGATAATTACAAACGTTGGGTGCGTTCAGAAAAGGAAACCGTTGCGTGAATGTTATGTGAACGCACTTTATTACATAACATTAAATGCTGGAAATGTTTCTTCATAATAATTCCTGTTTTTTTCACGACTTCCACGTCTTCTTACATTATAATCATGTGGTAATCGTTCCTGCAAATCTTCTATTGCATGGGTTATAATATTCCTGTTTGTATCAATTATATTACTATCATCTAATAACGCAAGAATTAGATTGTACCTATCTAGCCATAATTTCAATATTAATGTTTTCCAAACAAATGATCGTTCAGCAGACACACGTCAACCATTATTACTTGTTGCTCAGTGAGCGATCATCAACGGTTGAGTTATAAGTTATGTCTTATGAACGCACCTGTTAATTACAAATGAGTTTTACTGGTGGAAATGTCAATATGTATAAGACTACTTGATTATTGTTTTATTAGTAGAAAGGCGAATTTACATTCCTGTGCTATTCGATTTTTACCAGAAATTTTTTTAATTTTTGTCTTAAATTTGGCTAGTATTGAAAAAAATTGTATATACACGACGGTGGTGAAGACATTTATAGGCACCCCAATTGGTGCTCGGTCAATAATAACAGTCTTCCCCACCTTCGTGTATAATATACTATTATCCTTTAATCCTATAATAATTTCAATGTGATTAGCGGGCACCGAACTATTAAGGACAAATAAACATAACAAAAGCACGTCCGCTTTGTAAAACATCATATTCACATGATCAGGAAGCCACTGACTCATTAGTTCTAATACTTCCTATAAATAGAAAGGTTCAACAATTTGAGTAATGATTCATTATTATTATTTTGAACAGTACAAATGTATGTATTATGTATCTATAATCTGTGTTAGTAGTTTATAATTATATTTATCCCAGAGAGTTTTAAACGATGTCATTTATTCAATCCTAAAGAATGGTTCACTAGGTAAGTGTTTCTCAAAGATAAATGGTTTTATGGTTAAAGAAGTCTATACGAGGGGCGCTCACTAAGTAACCAAAACAATTAGATAATACTGATAAACAAGGGGAAAGTTCTAATACTATTATAGCTGCTCGAACCACTTGTATCAATAATGAAAATATACTTGCCTCCAGGAATGATTGACTTTACCACCTCTCAAAACTCTAATGATATCATTAATGACAATAACCAGAATATACTTCCTGAAATGATTAAGCCTACCTCTCAAAATCACAGTGCTATTATTAAAGACACTAATGAAAATATAACTCCAGAAATGACTGAGTCCACTTCTCAAAATTCTAACGTCATCATAAATTCCAATAAGGAAAATATAACTCCCGAAATGGTTGAGTCTACCCTTCAACCCATTAATGAAACTACTCCTCCAAGTAGAACTGAGGATAATAACGGAAATGAGTCGAAAAAATTATTACCTGTTAACAGTCCAACGCCTTTTGAAAAAGCGTTTTTATGGCCTTACGAGAATTCAGGTAGCAAAGTGAGGAAGAGAAAAAAAGAAATAATACCAGCGGTGACCACTTTCGATCAATGGAAAGCGTATAATACCAAAAAGGAAGAAAAAAAACAACGAGAAGAACTAAAACAACGTCGAAGAAAACAAAGAGAAGGATATAAAATTGAATGAGAAAGCGAACACCTGCAGAAAAGCGCATAAAGGAGACTATAAAAGAAAAACAAAAGGATAAAAATAGAAAAAGATGTGAATAAAGAAGCGATACAATCGTTGCAAGTAGGGTATTATGTAACAATTAATTTTGAAGGAACATATTACAATGACGTCATGGCCCCACGAGGCTGATGAAATTTGATACGATTATGATGAAATTGTTGAGAAAATTGAGGTCCCTTTAGAAGTAGACAACAGAGGTATTTTTAAAGTTCCGGAAATAAAAAAATTCCGGGTATATACAGTGTAATTTTATTATAATTTTAATTTGAGCATAAAATTTTGGTTTCTACTTTGATTTTTTTAGGTACTTGTTTTTCTTAGAAACCTAATATTTCATATGTCGAAAATAGGTACCTGACCTGTCGAATTTATGTTAGAACGTGGGAATTATATGTCGAATTTAGGTTCAGATACAGTTCTAGATAAATGCTCCACTTTTTTTATTTTATCTTCAAACTGGGTAAATATGAAATATATACATACTTTTTGAAATATCATTGAGCGTGTAAATGTTATTTAATTCAACAAAACGTTCAACACAAATATAATACGATCCAATACTTCGGCAGGACTGCTAAAACTGTCTGATACATTTACCTTATAATTTCGTCGTTCTTCGGTTTGCTTGCTTTATTACGTCTACCATTACAATGTTGAATAGTAGTGGGCTTAAGACTCCTTCTTGTCTGAAACCTTCATTTACTGGAAAATAGCTTGACTGTATATTAGCGGTTCTGACATAATTCTGTTTTTCTGAATATTTTAGTTTTGTAGCCTTTCCCTGACAACATTTCTTGGTATTTGATCAAAAGCTTTTTCCAGGTGTTTAAATGCTTGGTATACACTGGCGATTGTGTTCGTAGTTTTCTCTATTATTTGTTTTATTGTAAGTGAAAGGGTTGAAAGTAACATTACATTTTTTGAAATACACGCCTTGCAACATTTTCGCTGTTGTGTTCCACATTGTGTTCACCACGTATTCATTATAATCTTCCCCAGACAATCTTACAGATTTCTTGTTTCAAAAGACCACACGAATATCTACAAGTACCTCTTCACAATGAACGAGTAACTGTTTTGTGCGCTGTTTCTGGGAACGGAATTGTGGGCCCTTAATTATTTGAAGATCAAGAACGTCACAACGTAACAGTAAATCAAGAAAGATATAGGCAGCAGATTCAATTATTTGTTAGAGACCTAAAACACTTCTGCAGAGATAGAAACTTGCCTTATCGAAGACAGTGGTTTCAGCAAGATGGCGTAACAAGTCATACCGCTAATGCCACTCTTGCGATGTTAATACAACATTTCGGTAATAGGATAATATCAAAAATACTGACTTTTTTGTCCACCACATAGCCCCTACTTGACTCATTCTGATGCCTACATCTGGGGAATGATGAAAAATGGTATTTTCACGGGAAATTTTCCAAAAACAGTTCCCGAATTAAGAACAATTTTTTGAAAATTCACGCCAGCCTCTGTTTAGAGACATAGTATCCAATCTTCAGCCATGCATGAAATTATACTTGCAACAACATGGTGGTCAGGTGGAGCGTATCAGATATCAATAGTTATTACTTTTGATTATATATTCTTTGATATTTTATTAATAAATTAATTTTTGAGTGTCGGTATGCTTTATTTATTGTCATACTCTAATAATAATACTTTATTCATCCTTTTTGATCACACTACATGATATAGGGCAGGTCAAACAGAACAGAGGGTTTTATATTAAATATTACTTAAATATTATACAGTTAAAATAAAATCGATTGTTTAAGAACTCTGACACATCATAAAAACATTCGACAATTAAAATTTGCTTTTGTTTGTGCAAACATTGGAATTGTTTTTTATATCTTATACAGCTAGGTAAATGATTTAGGAATTGAATTCCTTTATAGACAGGAATTTTTCAAACAAAGAAGTTTCATGTTTTGGTGGCCGGATAAGCTTGCCAGACCTGTTTGGGTAATCGTAGAAATCAGAATATTATTAAAATCATTGAAATTACTTTTTGTATATAATATGCGCTTGTAGATGTAAATTGAATAAAATGTTAGAATACCGAAATCTTTAAAATTATTTTAGCACGTTTTTCTATAATCTAATTAGAAATTAGACGGATAATCCTTTTTTGAGAACTAAAAACCCTTGAGGCATTGACCGCACCGAAGGACCTAAGATTGAACCTTTAGGTACGCTAATTTCCACAGGTTGCGGAAGGGACTTCAGCCCCGATAGAATTTTCC
This sequence comes from Galeruca laticollis, assembly GCA_963921935.1. NCBI lineage: Eukaryota > Metazoa > Arthropoda > Insecta > Coleoptera > Chrysomelidae > Galeruca > Galeruca laticollis. The sequence goes on from OY998180.1 coordinate 152,601,253, forward strand.
CCCGGAATCCTAGATCTCGTAATTTATTTATTGTTATACCAGTACAAATCGAGTCAAAAGCCTTTGAAAGATCAAAGAAGAGTGCACCCACATACTTCTTCCTATCCAATGAGGTGTGGATAAAATTAAGTAGAGCTAGTGATGCACTCTCCGTTGATCTGCCAGGCAAGAAACCATGCTAATGGTCTGATATACTTTTTAAGGAAAGAAAACATTTGTTTATAAATACATATTTCTATTATTTTACATAAAACAGTCTGGACAGTTATTAGGCGATAATTGTCAAGACTAAGGAGGCTATCTTCTTTATGTATTGCTTTAAGAATTCCTATCTTTAGATTAGATGGAAACGGTTCTGTTTCTACTGTGTAATTGATAATGTCTACTAGAGTACAAGCAATTTGTGGACCTATATTTTTAATGCTCTTTGTCGAAAGACAGTCCACACCCTCGGCATTAACATTTTTTAGGTAATTAATTACATCCAATACATCTTCAGTTATAACGGAATTGAAATAAAAAGTATTAGCGACATACATTGTTGCATAATTTTTAAAACTACTGCCAGTAAAGTGAGTATTTATTGCTTTTAAGTATTCGTTGCAAAAATAATGGCAAACAAATTAGCAATTTCGTATTTATTTTGCGTTATTTGCCCTTTTAAATCAACGTTATTAATTGTAGAATGTCTCTTTGTTCCTATTTTTTGTTGTAGGTACTCTTCGCCACATATATTTTTGTTTCGGATTCCATTGAACGTATTATATAGTTATGATCGGCAGTATTTTTCCCCATTCAAATTTTTTGTCAAGTTCCCTATTATTTGTTAAACAACTGAATGATTCCAGTGTTGCCAACTGATACTACAAGTGATCAATATGGGTTATAGGCTATTAAATTTGTAGTCAAGTTACTTATAAGTATCAGGATTAAATTGGTAACGTGAATCTGCACTCAACTGATAAATCGTATATTAAAATTATACCAGCAAAATCAATCATTTTAAAGACAAGAAGCGAACTTTTTTTAGTAAATGCTTCCATTCAAATCTCGAATCTAAGCGATATAAAACGCTATTCATAATAGAGATTAATTTAAGCTAGATCGGTAAAATATTTTACGGTCTCTTATTCTGCAATATTTAATTCACGAATCTTTGTCAAAGCGTATACTCGAATATTTGGATTGTGAAACAATGGAACGGCGGCTCCAAACGATTTTGACGCTCTTGAGCAAAATTCAGCTCAGACAGATCGATTTTATTTTTCAGTTGCGATTTTTTGGTGTACTTATATTTTTGATGACGTCACCGCTATTCGAGTGATGACGTCCTTACTATTTTTTTAAATGGGAATATGCTATTTGGAAGTATCATCAAATAGAACGCATTTTTGTGTGTACGGATATCATATTTTTTATGTTACATAACCGTATGTTGGAGAAATAAAAGATATTTCATTCATTATAACGTAATTTATAAGCAATAAAATATATATAATATATAAAATATTTGAAATAACTGTAAAACAAAAATTGGTTACATTTGAAAAGAAATAAATATATTTCAAAAAGTCAGTACATATGGGTTCCAGAAAGGTTTATCTACTATAGACGCAATAGTTGAATTAACAAATATAATATACCGGTTAGTTGACGACTGTAAAGCGTATTTCTGGATCTAGCTAAGACGTTTGATACTGTTTCGCATGAATAGGGAATGGGAATGGGACGCTGGAATGCGTGGCCCCTCGCATGACCTTCTCAAGGATTACTTGAGGGACAGGCAGCAATAGGGGAAAGTTAATGATGTTGTCAGCAGATTCCACACTACAACTTATGGGTCAAAGTTCACAAGATATAAAACCCATCCGTGAAATAAAATACGTAGGTATAAAAATTAATTCTCACTTAAAATGCGATGCACATGTTGGAGATACTGCGAAGTGTTTACGATTACTACTGTCAAAGTTTAAATATCTCAAATCAATACTAGATATTTACCAACAAAAAATAATTTATTATTCACTCGTAGAGTCACGGGACTCTTGAATGGGGTGGTATTTTACAAATACATCTAAAAACTATAGAAGTACTTAATTTTTTTTTCAAAAATCATGTATAATAAAAAATGGACCATCCCTCTGACTTACTATTTTTGGAAAGTAGAGTGATGGATATCAGACAATTATATGTTAACTTTATTATGTTGAACATCTATAAAATTAATACGAAATATTGAACAGAACTACTCTACTCGGTTAAAAAATAAATATTTTGTAGCTATCGAAATAAGTAAAACCAATTGGACAAAGAAATCTATCTGCTAAGATCTTCAATTAATTACCCAATATGTATGAAATTTATATAACAACTATTAATTCTTTGAACATGGCTAAAAGCATTCTTAAAAAATGTTTCAAATGAACAGGATCTTCTTGCTAGTAGGGATAAAAAAACGATTAATATAATTATTATAGATATTAAAGGAAACCAGCAATTAAACTTACCTCTCCACCACTGGCACGTTTCACTCCTTAATATTTAATTATCCTGTTATTTTCTTTCTCTTAATATTTAGTTACACTTTCACATGATTGTATAGGTTCATACCGTAACTGTATAAAATATGAAACAATCATCATCAATGATTCTATTGCTCGTGCACGACCTCAAGGGTTTTAACGAGATGGAATTCAGTCACTGTTTGATATGTTGGTTCAAACTATCTGCAACCCTACATTTATTCTTACTATCTTTGTTAAATTGCAAAATTGGAAATTATATTATGGAATGTTACGAATAAATATTATAATTATAATCATTATTATTATTATTCGTCATTGGCCCAAGATCCCTTGCTATTGACCCGGGACTCAACCAGAGTCCTCAGGAGCTGTTACTGGAGTTTTCTCCATAAGATGCGTACGGTCCTACACAGCGCGATCTTTTGTGCTTCAAAGGCACTTACTTGGCGTTCCTGGAATTTGTTCCAGATACTTTCGTAGGCCCTTGTTAACAGTTCCTAAATCTCCAATTACAACTGGGACTGTTTTTGTTTTCTATGACCTGCTGATATCGATGCCCAGCCCCGTGTATTTGGAGATTTTTTCGTTTCCTTTTTTCCGGATGTTATGGTCTGCTGGTACAGAAATATGAATTAACAAACACGATACATCTATTTTATTATGGACAATGATACCGGGCCGATTTGCTTCGATGGTTCAATCGGTCTGCACTCCCTTGTCCCACATGATGGTGCACTCGTTGGTATTAACTACAAGTCGCGGAGTGTCTTGATACCATTGGTGTGACACTGTGATACCTAGCTGTTTACAGATCGCCCAATGAACATAGCTGGCAACTTATTGTGTCGGTCCATATAGTCTGTAGCAGCTAATGTGGAGCAGTTGGATATTATATGGTTAGCCGTTTCTTCGACTTCCCCACAAATTCTGCATTTGCTGTCTACTTGGCGCTGAAGGATTCCCCTTTGATGGTGTCTGGTGTTTAGGGCTTGATCCTGTGCCGCGATCCGTTTAGCGTTGGGTTTTTTTAGCCATGCCAAACTAGCTTCATTGTCTATGAATGGCTCGCTCAGATGTTTAAGGAACTGTCCATGCAGTGGTTTTTCCTTAACAAGCTGGATTCGATTGCTCTCGATGTTTACTCTTAGCGTTTCGGTCTGTGATTCTTGCTCATACACATTATTGCGCGTGCAAATTTCCCTTGCGGTTTTTGTTAAGGAGTACTTACGTTTACTGACGTCGTGTTTTTCAACCATTTTCATGAGCTTATCTTCACTATGATTAATGTAGTTGTTAAGGCCAACGATGGCGGTATTAAACGCAGATTCGAGCTCAATCAGTCCTCGACCTCCATTGCGCCTTTTGATATATAAGCGATCGGCATCAGCTTTGCCTTCATCAACTCCTAGGTATTTGTAAGCCTGCTCTTGTTCAAGGTCTTTGATAGACTGGTCTTCATCCATTACAACATTTTGACTGTTGATTCTTCTCCCACTTTTGAAAACTACGGAAGCACACTTATCCAGACCGAACTCCATTTGGATATCGTCACTCAGTGTCTTTACTATATGCGTCGCTTATCTCATCTCCTCCTCTTCTTTGCCGAAGATCTTGAGATCGTCCATGTAAAGTAGATGACTTACGGTATTGTTGTTGTATATGGTGTAACCTATTTTTTTTGATCATATTCGATAATAGAATAAGTGCAATGCAAAACAGCAAAGGTGACAGAGAGTCACCCTGGACAATTCCCCGCTTTATTTGGGTTTTGTCTGTTTTGATTGAAAAGCTTCTTCCACCCTTTCATAGATGTTTAGATTAAGTTGATTATTGTAGGGCTTACTTGATATATTCTAAACGCTTGGAGAATCCACGAAGCCATGCATGGGTTTTCTTTTCGTTTCTTGGCATCTTCCATTACCATCTTACTGATAAAAGTATTTTCTGTTTTTCACTGTTAAATATGTTAATTGTTTCATATGAAAAGTCGGGCTTTTCCTCAAATATGTCTTCTATCATCTTTTCATGAAATTATTGTAAATTATTTTGTTGAAAAATAGTTAAAATGTTTTTATTTTGTTTGTCTAGCAAACGATTATTGGAATATTCTATTTTAGAATAGTCGATCATTGATTTTGTTTTATACAGTTAGACAAAATACAAAAATTCTTCTTCAACAACATTCCAGTCAATTTCAGGTTTATTTTCATTTATTTATTTGGATGACCCTGCGTCATCAAGAGTGGGATAAATTGGGTAAGGTAAATATTTGAAGTTTCCTAATTTTGAACGAAATAAATCAGTCTTTTCCGTGGTTAACTTTTATTAGAGAAAGGGCATCAGCATTTCAATAGGATTTGCCAGATTTAAATTCAATTTGATAGTCGTATTCTTCTAATTAGAGGCTTTATAATGCTAGACGACTGCCGGGTTTTTTTATCAAGAATAACCAAGTAAGTGAACGGTGGTCAGTTATATGGGTACATTTTCGGCCATATAAACAGGGCTAAAGTGTTTAACTGCCCACACAATTGACAAAAGTTGTGTCTCTATCGCAGAGTATTTTGTTTATGCTGTGCACAATGTTCTAGACGCATAGGCGATAGGTAAATCCTTACCTATTGGGCCTTGTGACAAAACCTCACCAATTACAAATGCGCTAGCATCGGTAGTTAAAAGAAATCGTTCTTCAAAGTTTGAGAATATTAAAATCGGAGTAGTGGTGAGAGCATCTTTTAATTATTGGAATGACTTTTGACATTCGCAGTCAAAAATAAAAGGAATATCTTTTTGTAAAAGTTTTTTCGTTGGTTTGGAAATTTTAGCGAAGTTCGGTATAAATCTTCTGTAATAACCAGCGTGTCCCAGAAAGGATTATTTTCTTTTGCTTCGTAGGTTGAGGGAATTTTTGAACGCATTCGATTTTTGCCGGAAACGACTTAACGTTCCGTGATTAAATGTCCAAGGTAGGCGACGTCATTTCTCAAGAATTTGCACTTGTCTGGCTGCAGTTTTAAGTTAGCTTTTTGAAGACTCTTAAATACTTCTGTTAAGCGAGTAATATGTTCTTGTATTGTTGGTGAAGAGACGATGATGTTGTCCATATAGACAAGAAATCGCTCGTTTTAAATTCAAGCAAGGACATTGTCGATTACCCTCTGGAATGTTGTAGGTGCATTTTCAGACCATACGGCATTCTAAGGAATTAAAAATGTTTTTAACTGTGAAGGCGGTCTTTGGTATATCTTCAGGTATTGTTTCAATCTGATGAAAGCCTGTTGCAAGATCTAGTGTCGTGAAATATTGACACTTACCAAACTGGTCCAATAAATCTCCAATATTTGGTAACGGGTTTTTGTTGTCTACAGTAACCTCATTCAGTTTTCTGTAGTCTACAACGACACGCCATTTTTGTTTACCGGATGCATCGAGCTTCTTGGGCACTACCAAACAGTCGACGAACATGGAGAATTGCTGGACTGTATAATGTTTTGTGAAATAATTTTATTGATCTGATCTTTGACCTTTTGTTTATGGATTTGGGGATAGCGATATGATTTTACATAAATGGGTTTAGAATTTTAGGTATCTATAGAATGTCTAATTTCATTGGGCAAAGTTGGGAAATTAAGTCTCGTTCTTCTTCGTTAAGATGATCAAATCTTTGCTTTCTTAATTCCGATGTTCTATCGGTACACATTTCTTGGGTAGTTAGTTGAATATTATTGTCAGTATTTATTTCATATGGTTCAACGTTAAATTTTGAAAATGTTACAGTTTTAGGTATACAATTAAAATTTTATACTGAAACAAAAAATTCTCCTTTTTAATTTATTTTAACTAGGGCATTTGGTAGTTTAACTCTCTCTACTTCTTGACCTACTAGTATAGTATCAGTATTATCTAAATCGCGTTTTAGTTTAAAAATTTGTTCAGTCCGTAGTTCAATAGAGATTGTATTTTTATAAATTTGTGGAATTTGGTTTTCGATGGAAATATCGGTAGTTTCATTATATGTTTCTTCAAATAATGCTACAATTTTGGAATTAGCAATAAGTTGTTTATTTTTTAGATCAACTATGCAATAATAATGTTCTAAAAAATCCATGCCTAATAATCCATTAAAATCAATATCTAAATTACAAATAAACACTTTGTGTGGATCGTTGGGTTCAAATGGAATAAGTGTTGATTCGTTAACTCTTATTTTTTGGATTGTTATAACTTGAATGATTAATTTTGCTGGTTATCGATTTCTATAATTTTCACATGTTTTTTGGGCTTAAAAATTGATAAGCCAACACCTGTATCAATTAGAATTTTAAAAGTGTTTGTTCTGTCTTTAATATAAGTTTTTCGAATTTACCGGTAAAGTATTTTTTACATAAACATCTGTTCGAGGCAGTCCGATTCTGGATTTGTTCAAACTCATGGTTTGTATTTGTGAACTGAGGTCTGGGATAGACAAATCTGAAGTTTGATTGTTTAGCGGATCTGGGGGTTTCGTTTGTGAAGGGCCTTGTCGAAAATCCTGATAATAATCATGATTTGGATTTAAGAGGTTATCAGAATCAAAATTAGAAACATTTTCATTATTGTAATTAAAACTGTCTTCCCCAATATAGTTGTAATCGAAAGATTCGTCTTCATTCATATTGCAAACTGGTACACCATTATCAGAATTGGGATCACTATCAGCAATATAATTGTTTTTCTCTATTTCACTATTATCAGTATAATAGTCAGGAGCACAAGGGTTAATTTCTTGGTAATATTCTTGATAATCAAGTCCATTATCGGAGTATTGATTTTGATTTTCATAATTATTTTGGTTATCATCTGCATAATAGTCATAACTGTTATGAGAGAGTTTGTTGTGAAATGAAAAGTTCTTTGTTGATTGAAAAATGTATTGGGTCGATTTCCCGGCAGTGCTTGAGGTCTAAAACTTGGATTTGGTCTAATTACAGATGGGCAATTTTGATTTTGTTAGTTATGTTGAAATTGTGGCCTTTGTTGAAAATGTTGACCTGTTTGGTTTTGTGAGTTCGGGGTTTGATTTGGTCTAAGGGAACCCTGAGCTAAATTTTGAGATTGTCTTTGACGCGTAAGACACTCATTTATAGTTTGTCCTATTCTATGACAAAAATTACACTGTTTTGGTGCATTTTGGCTAGGTCTACGGATGGGTAAATAATTTGTTCTACGATTATTTTGAGGTTCGTGGTTGTAGCTCCAACAATTTAACTAATTTTTGGATCTGGACCGGTTAATTAAGTATTTAAAGTTAATAATTCTATAAGACTGTTTGTGCTACTTTTTTTATCTGTTGTTAAGTGCTGTTGTTTACTAATAGCTGAATACATTTTTGCTTCCAAAGTTTTTGTATTCTCGAAACAAAAATTGAAGGCGATTGGTGTGGTAGTTGTTTTATTCTTCGAAGGTCTTGAATTAATGAATTTAAGTCGCGAGAATCTCCAAAGTGAGTATTTAATAATGTTTTAATTTCTTCCCAATTTGAAGGGCTGCGTGAATTAACGCGGAACAGCGGATCTTCCATTAAGTTTGCTTTTTATATGAAGACTTAAAAGTACTTTATGGTCATTGTCGGCCATTCTATAAGCTGTTTTACAAGAATTTATAAAAGTATTTGAGAAAATTTGATTAGCAATATATTCCGGAATTATAGAAAATATTTCGGATAATCTGTAAGGTTCTAAATTTGACGCTTGATCGGTTTGAGCAACTGGAGCTCTTTCGGTAGTATTAGCATTAGTGTTTGTTCCAGTACGTGTTTCAGGCAATTTGCTTCATATGAAAATGATTGTATTTAAAATAAAAGTAAATTATGACAATAGAACTTGGTGAAATACAAAATAAATTGCAAAACATTGAATAAAAAATAAACGAGAAGATTCTCACGTAAATATTTTAATGCCTTCCTTGGCACCTGAAATCCTCATCCCTGTTCTAAGAGTGTTAGGAATCATACTAACTGCGCCACTGTTATATTCACAAATTCACTCTTAAGTTCTTCAAAATAATTTTTATTAGTTATTATTAAGTTACACAGTTGTATAAAAGAATTAATGGTTTGAAGTAATAATTGTAACTAAACTATTCAAGATGAAATAAAAGAATTTATAGATTTGGTCGAAAAAACGTCATGTATGATAGTGATAATATGATGAAAAAACATTAAATTAATATAAAATGTGAATATTGATATTGGACACGAGAAATCAAGTGGTACGTGTCTATGCTTAACAAAAAAAAAGAATTTGTTGATTGGGAGAAAAAGCATTGAGTGAGCTGGCTTTGATGTAGGAGCACCGATTGTAAAATTTAAAACAGAAAGTCATTGTAAATTTTGCAAAACTCCTTTAAAGCTATTATTTAAACAAAAACTAATAACTATACATACCTTAATGTGAAATTATAAGCCTGAACATCGTCAATGCATCGAAAATAAGGTCAGTGATGTATTATTTCGGCTTCTACGATTACTGTGATATGCGTTATAATAAGATGTACATCTGTCAAACCCAACGTAGGGCAAAGAAAATTTTAAAATTAAATAATCTTATATATAAAAAAATATATATATATATATATATATATATATATATATATATTTATATATATATTGTTGTAAATAGAACATCTACATAACCTATATAGAATCCCGATAAAGGATATAAAATTAAAATTTGTCAATAAAAATAATTTCTAATAAAATAATGTATCAAAAGTAAGAAAATACCTGTATAACAATATAACCAAGTACGATCAATGGGTATAATCAAAAGAAAAGTAAATAAATATAAAAAGAAATCATAAACAACGATCAGAAAAACAGTTTCAAATTAATTCTTCATTTTAAGAAAACAACCTTAGACAGAACCTCACAAGTAGACGCAGATCAATAAATAACATAACGCTGCACGGAATTTTAGACACCCAGAGCATCTGTTTGTATTTAAAAACTAAATAGAATATCATAATAAAATCAACAAAAACTATAATGATTAAACAATAAAAAGATATTTAGAAGTAGTAAAATAGATAGAATAAGATATTTAGTTAATAATTAATCATAAAAGTAGATATAGGAAATATAATAATTAATAGGAATCTGTAATTATAGGAAATGTCAATTGGTACAAAATATAACAGTTGAGACAATTATACCAACATAAAAAAATATTTGAATATCAAATACAAGAATAAAATAAATGATTACCGACATAGTTTATGTGTATAGATGTAACAACATCAAACCTAACAAGAAACAAATTGTATCTATGTATAATATGTAAATATGTAGGTTGTAGAAAATGTAAAATTGATGAAATTACATTGACCAATCAAAAGATCGCAAATAAACAGTAATATGAAAAAAGACAATAATAATAAGATGTGAGTGAATTAGTAAATGACAATAAGTGTATTATGAATGAAAAACAATAGTTTACAATAAGTTTAAGTTAGAAAAACAATAAAAAACAAGATTAAACAAAGTGACAGATGAACTTTTAATCGAATTTTCTAGAACAAAATCAGTTTCCGGTGACAAACCATAAAACGGTTTTATTCGATGCAAAAAGCGGGATTTTGGTAGTCAACCGTCAGTGATCGTATAAGTAAGATGAATATTAAGTCATCCAGTTCTTCTCTTTGTATCAAAAAGTATAATTAATCAGTATAAGTGTATATAAGTCAATCTATATAAATTTAATTAGAATTAAAACCAAGTGTAACAAAGTTCTGTGAAACTATGGAAAGCAGAGGAGCAATTATCACCAGATAATTACGAGCAAGATATCCATCCATCAAAGGCGGGAAAAACCAATGGAAGCGTCCCCCTGTAAGGCATCATTCCAGCAAAAGGAACAAAAGGTCGGTGGTGTGTTAATTAAATATTTGGTACCAAATAAAACTTTCAAATAACAATTTACAAATAATAATTTCCAAATGATATGGTGAAATTTAAGATTATATATACCTGGCAGTAAAGTTTTTCTATGTTCGTTAAATGAATATAACATACCAGAAAGAAAAGGTAATAATAAACTCACCATTGTAAAATTGTAGATAAATGTATAATCTCTGTCATGTTGAATTTCGCAAATCGTATATATAAAACTTTCCACTAACAACAGACCACAAAGAATTTCAGTTTTATGTCAATACAAAATTATTACCATACACTAAAGTAGCATTTAAAAACGTAAATTTTGAATAGATGAAAATTTAAGATGTGTTTCCAAGTTCACGTCCCGAATAAAACTAAAAATTAGTATTTCAAATCATTTCATAATCATCCTAGTTAAAAAAAACAACAAAAAAGGTTTTGAAGTGGAAACGATTTAACAAAATGCAGGTGGCTACATAATTTTTCCAAGAAGTCTAACGCTCACAAAACTATTTCTCTCAAGTTATACAAATGAGCCAGCAAAGTCGTCATAAAAAAGGAATGAATAATTTCTTTTAATAATATACAAAAGGTCGTATGTGATGTGGAAATTTAGATATATATATATATATATATATACTCGTATCATAAATCGTTATTTATTTATAACATAAGAATTTAAGAAAATACAAAGGTTAATCATTTATTTTACTCATAATAATAAAATATAGGAGTCCAACTGTATAAAAACGTGAATAATATTTTATATCTGAATCATGTTTTCAATGTTTTAAAAGTTTTCTATATTTTTAATAAGTTACATAAATATAAGCCTTTGATAAGTAAGGTTGATTTTATTATAATTTTGCCCAGAACCCTACTGAGTTAAGAGTACTAAACAAATAAGAGCAGCCGAGGTAAGAAAAATATAACAGTAAAATAAACTACATGTTTCTAAATAGTATCCTAAATAAAAGGAATCATTATTAAAATGTATGGGTAATTTGGCGAACCCAATAAGAATTCTAATAATTATTAATAAAATAATAATAACATTATGCAAAATTACACACTCATATATAACTGTCTCCGCAACGTAGGGAATTAGGCAATTAGGGCATTAGGCAATTAAAATTAGGCAATTAGGGCATTAAGGCAATTAAAATTAGAGCATTAAGGTATTAAGGAATTGATTAGAGAAAATAATATCAAAAAAATTTATAAAATAATATACAAGTAAAATGGAGAAGAAAATGACGTTAAGAGATGGTAAACAAGTAGGAATAGAAGATGTATCTGATCAGGAGATTGATGGAAGAGAACTTGGAATGGGTGATTTCCAAGTACATTACTTGATACAAGGAAGAGATAATCAAGAGAATGAGGAAGAGACAGATGGAAGTGAAAAAATGGAATCAATTGAAGAAATTGAAACAATCAAAATGAGAGAAGAAAAGAATCAAGGAATGATATCTGGGAAGAAGGATGAACAAAATATGATAATGCAAATTTTACAGAACATAAGTAGGGGAATAAAAACAAGCAATCAAAGTATGAGAGAAGAAATGAAAGAAATGAAAAAAAGCAATGAAAGGATGGAAGAAAAGATAGAAGATATAAGAAAACAATTAGATGAATCTAAAAAATATACATAAGAAAGAATACAAGCAACAAAACAAGAAACTAGAGATGAAATGATAGGAAGAATAATGGGATTAGAAGAAGTACAATCAACAAAAATACAAAATTTAGGGAAGAATGAAAATGATTTAAAAATTGAAATTGGAGAAAACACCAAGAAAATAAAAGGAACAGTCATCTCAACTGGCCTTCCTGCTTCTCTTTCGAATCCCATTCTCACCTCATCCAGGGTAGCTTCCCGATCTATACCTAGCACAACCATCGTTTTTGTCCGGATACCCCCCTTCGCCGTCACATTAGTGCCAGCAAAAGAGGGTCCCGCCTGTATCACTCTCTTGACCTTCTCGGCCATCTGGGCCCCTCCTTTCATTCTGAGGGCTATACCATCCTTCGTCTGGTGGACCCTCCTTACCTCCACTCCCTCACAGCTACCCACCGTTGTGCGTAGGTCCTTCAATAGATCGGCGTATGTCCTGTCTGACCTAACAAACACCGTCGTCTAGCGCATCTTGGATTACGGGATCACTCCTCCTCTCAATTCCTTTTTCCCATACACCACCATTCTTACTCTGCTCCCACGTGACGCCAGCTCCAGAATCTTCCTGGATCTCTCAAGTCCAAGGCTTCCTGGAGCTGGAATCACCATCTCCATCCGTCCGCTCTCTCTCATACACTGGATCAGATGCTTGGCTCCCTGAAACAACCTGATCCCCTCATTAACTCCGTCTATCTCACCTGTAGAGACCAGTTTGTATATCCTACGTTCCCTGGTCTCTCCTCCAGTCACACACGTGCGCACCTCCATACACCCTACATCTATTCCATCCGCCTCACTCTTGACAGGAAGGGTAGCGAGCTCCGGGTATCTTTCGACACACGGCCCACTCGCAGTCCCTCCTGTCTCCACATACACGGTCAGATCCGAGGTGGCCGATAGAGGGTTTCCGTCTTTCACCTCGGTTCTCCCAAACATACCCTCCTCCCATTCTTCATCCACTATCTGTAATACCTCATCCAAGCTATTTAAATCCACACTCCCCATCCTCTCCTTCAATTTCTCCACTCTTTCTCTCTCCTTCCTAATACCATCCGCCTCATTTATTTCGATTTCTCCCACTTGTACACTAACACTCACTCCTCCACGACATGGCCTCTTCTCACTCTCATCCCTCGTCTGTGTCGACGAGGAAACCATTTCTTTCTCCTCCTTCGCCTCGTTTTTGGCACAAAGGGCAGTCGCCGTACCTAATAATCTTTCCATATTTTGAGCGGCACTACGTGTCGCCTGTGCCGCTTTTTTTATTTCTACCTTGGTATTAGGGTGTTGAAGTGTAAGCTGGTACAGCCCCTCCACCCTTTTTTTAACCTCTTCCACCTGGCGTCTTAACGCCTCGATCTCTATTTGTTCGGGAGAGCCTGGTGTACCCTCCTCCCTCCTCCTTTTATTTTTCTTTTGTATCCATTCCCCCTGATTCGGGGTATGGTAGGCCTTCTCCCTACCAGCATCTTTATCATTTTCCGGAGTTCTTTGCAGGGAACTCCGGGGAGTAAATATTTTTTCATTTTTTTCATCCTCCTCCACCAAATTTTTATTATTTGTTTTATCCATATCTAATCCCACGAGTAGCTAGGGAAGGGAAGTCCACCACCACAGAGTCCCGCTTGCGATGGTAAGGCTGGTTACTCTGGGAGGTCGCCAGGTATCCCAGAGGCACCGTTTCTGGCTGCGTTTCGTGCAGCCATTCATCCATGGCCACGGTGGCTAACAACGAGGATTACGGATTCTATTATCGAGATTTACTCCTCTAGGCTTTTTTCACGGTAGCCTCCGGACGCAGGTTTGCCAACGGGTGAGCACACATAGCTGCCTCCCCTATGTGTGGCCGTGGAAATGAGAAAGATGTTACAGGGTGCAGATGGAGATGTTTCCTAAAATAAAAAGAAGAAGTAGCAGGCGAAAAGTAAGAAACAGATCAAGAATTTTTAAGAGCTATAGTTGGCGGCTAGGAACTAGAAGAAAGAAGAAAAACAACTATCCAAAGTATAAGTACAAGTCTATTGAATTTATGTGTGGGAGAGAGAGAGGCAGAAGAAGAAAAGAGTCTAGAAAAGAGACGAAACAAGAATTGAAGGGTTAGTAAGGTGAGAAGGACATGATAGTCCTGTAGATAATAACCTTCCCCTGACTAGTAAGGATGCTCAGCGATGGCGGGGAGGGACGCGACGGTGATTTTTAGTCAGGTTTACTCCTCTAGTTCCGTGTGATCCGCGGGTGATTATTGGGGAAGCTTTGTTCCTTATTCATCACCTATCCGTTTGGTTGGTTGGTCGTGCGTCCCTTACAGAAGACTGGTCCCATGACCAACCACTCCTCTTGAAGACACCCTATGAGCCATTGGGACGCGCCGTGTCGGGTGGAACAATCCCCATCCCGGAAGACTCACGCTGAGGATTTGGGGTGGATCACTTCCGGCCTCCTCAACCCGACCCTCCCGGGCACGGAACCTAACCTAACCTAACCTAAACAATATACAAATAACCCAAAATAACGCATTACAACATATGCAAATTGGAAATACGATGGATGAAATGGATAGTTGTATTTAGAGTGGTCACAGTTTACAAAGATATCTTTGAAAATATTGATGATTTAATCACAAAGTATATAGTCATTAACATTATAATTCTTCATTTCCTTTCAGAATAACTAAATGAATTCAATATTTTTTATATAATAAATCTTTGAAACATTATTAACTATAAACATTTCATTATATGTTATAATTACGTTTTCTTATGAATCATATACTATTAAAATCATCAAGTGATATTTTAGATTGAGTCGTTATTTGTTTTCATATCACATATCTACGTTCTTTATTTGATACAATAAAAAAGTGAAAGATGGCGATATTCTTCTGTATTCTTTTGCATTAAGTCCAGAAAACATTCTATGTTGTTTAAATTAGACAACCAATAATACACTATACAACACATGAGTGGATTAGTTGAAAGAAGACAGTGCCGGACTCACCCATTACAAATAAAAACTAAAAAAAAATATTAAATAAGACTCTCAATAGTCTGGGAAATAACATTTATGTTTAGAAAGATATCATTATCAGTGGCGCAACACAATAAATTTAAAACTAGATAGCATTCATCATAATACAAACAACTTTTTTAAGGGTAAGAAAAAATTAAGAATATAATAATATAACAATATATATATATATATATATATATATATATTTCATTAATTTTTCTTGACCATCCTGTATATATATTTGTATGGAAATTTCTTGGATTAGGGTCATTAAACAAACTTTGGACGTTTCTTTTAATACATTTTTCTATTGATTACGTACGTTTCGACATAATCCTGTCATTATCAAATCACCTACAATAAAATTAAAATATATTTTTTCAAACAGAAACTACACTATAATTAAAAAGTAAAAACAGTAAAAATTTTAACTCTTAAAATAATCAAATTTGTTCAATTGACAATGAAATAAATTACCTGTTTGTTGAGACATCACATGATTAAAAGAT
Organism: Galeruca laticollis; assembly: GCA_963921935.1. Classification (NCBI taxonomy): domain Eukaryota; kingdom Metazoa; phylum Arthropoda; class Insecta; order Coleoptera; family Chrysomelidae; genus Galeruca; species Galeruca laticollis. The sequence goes on from OY998180.1 coordinate 152,616,889, forward strand.
CTTAAAACTAATTTAAAATTGCTTTTTTAAAAATATAAGTTTCCATGTCAAACATCCTCCTTCTCTTATCACAGCTTAATTAGTTTTAAATAGTATTTGCAAAATATGCATTATTGGTTTTTAGCTCATACATAGTGCACTTTGAAATTTTTATTTGATGGTACAAGCGGTATTTCACAATTTTTAGTATATATTCAATAGTAAAGTACAAAAAGTTTCAGAGGTGGTACTCAAATACTTATCCGTGTTATTTTTTTAATATGCCGTCATAAATAATACTTAGATTTTTGATGTCATTTCTGGAATTGATACTGTTGGAATTTTGTTTAATATGGATCATTTCTAAAACCATTCTAACCTCATCGTTTTTTTCTTTTGCAAGAATTTTAGTTTGGTCATAGTTAAAAGAGTGCCCTGTTTGTTGTTTATGATGTGAGAGTGCTATAACATCTGTTTTAGATTATTTGTGAGCCTGTAGTCTTTTTAGCAAATATTATTTAGTCTGACCAATGTATGTACTGGGACAGTCTTCGCAAGGAATTTGATACACTGCATGTGTTTGTTTGTTTTCATTTATTTTTGGTTTCATTTTTGAGAAAAATATCTTGTTGGTATCATTAAGTTTGTGGGAAATAGATATTTTTTCCTTTTGCGTTATTTTGTCTATTTTTTCAGACAGACCATTTACGTAGGGAAGCGAAATATAAGTATTGGATTTTTTATTGGTTTGGGAGTTGTTGTATATGGAGTGAATTGGTTTATTGATAATTTTGTTAGTGAAATGTAGTGGGTAGTTGTTTTCTGCTAGAATGGTTTAAATTTTTTTTAAGTTAGCTTCTCTAAATTTAGGATGTGAGAGTTTAATAGCTCTATCAGTTAGATTATTTATAACACTCTTCTTATGACATAGTGGCGCATTTGAAAAAAAGTTTGTGAATCTATGAGATGCATCTGGTTTTGTATTTTTTTTCTTCCCAATAATGGCTGTTTCTCCAATTAAATACCCCTCGTCTGGTAAAAGTCGCATCATCGGTGAACATAATATTCTTAATAAAATTTCGGTCACCATTATGCTTGTTGAGAATACGTTGGCAGAACTGTAACCGTCGTGGGAGATCTCTTGGAAGCAAATTTTGAACAGGAGTGAAGTGATACGGGTGGAACTTTTCTCTTTTTAGAATTCTAATAATAGACGACTGACTTACTCCTGTTGCTGATGACAAATGACGTGAACTTACTGTAGGATTTTCGTCTATTCGAACCAAAATTTCATCTTCTTGATAAGCTGAAGTTTGTTGCGGACGACCACCTTGATTTTTATTGTGAAATGACCCGGTATCACCCAAACGATGAAATAGATTTGAAAAAGTTTTGTGATTTGGTTGCCTTCTGCCTGGATATAACAATCCATACCTTCTGGCTGCAGAGCGCCCGCAAAATTGTTCTTGTGCGTATACACAAATCATATCCCGCATTTCTTGATTCGTAAAATGATTGTGACGAGGCATTTCAATCGAAAAAGTATATGATAACTTTAAAATTGACTATAAACCCGCAGAAAAAAATATTCAGACAAGAAATGTCATCTACCAGTGACAATTATCTGACAGTCCAAAGCACACTTTTCATAAATGAAATAATATTTGAAATCCCCTTCCGATACTCTGAACTGTTCAATTGCGTTTTTCTCGAAAACAAATGAGAATATCGTGTTTCAACAAAAGTACAAATATTACGTAAAAATGATGTTAATGTCATATTTTTTAATAAGAATCATTAAAAAGTTTCGTTAAAAAAAGTTACCAGTCAATTTCATCATCAGAAATACTTCACGAGGCTCCCCCTGTAACAAAATGTCAAATAATACATAAAATCATATTGTCTGTATAAAATTATGGCTCTGTGCCGATTTTGATAACAATCGATAGATGTACAGTGAAATTATTAGCAAAAAACGAAAAAATAAATTCAACTTCAACGCCCTTTATCTTTTTCCACAGCAATATTTTATTAAGGTATAGTTGGTCCAAACAATCTACCCTTAGCGTATGTCCCAATAGTCCCTGTATATATATGTATATATATATATACCGACAAACTACCTAAAACGAGGTATCCGTATCTCAGCTTTGAATACAGCTACGAGGATGAAAATTTTACTGCAGCATCACCTCAGCGCTCGAAATCAACTGATAGAATTCCATCGTGATCGGTGAACACGTTTCTATTTTTTCGACCATTTGACATTCTGTATAAAACAAATTACTGTATAAATAGAATGACTTTTCATGGTTTGATGTACATGCTGTAGACAGTTTGTATTGGGCTTTTTCAGAGTGGTGGTTTTTGTGGGGGTGTACTTGCGTCACTCGGTAACACCGTTGCCTGTTATAAATAGTTGCTTGTTTCATACTAGAATATTTTATATATTAAGTCACCAAACTACATTGCGCGTATCCTTCAACAGTAAATTTTAGGGCAAAATATTTATTTTTGTTTAGGTGTCATTGATTGAATGATTTAAGAATACAATTAATCAGGAATATAGCACACTAAACCTTATCACTCAGTCCTTCAAATCAATTTCACAAGAAATAAATATTAGTATACAAAAAGCATCATTTGAAGAAGGTTACTTATTGCCTTTCACGTGCAAAATCTTTCTAGCATACCGGGATATACTTTCAAAGTTACGATTGTTAAATAGCAAGTTTACTGTGCAATTTATCAATCGTAGTTTTGGAAGAATCCGATACACAAGCGAGCTTTTTCACGTGATAGGCAATGTGTCTTCATCAATTGTTTTTTGTAGTTGTGATACATTATTTGATTTAATCTAGTTATTATATATAATGAATTAATGTGAAGTTTTTGAATTTCTCTTTTTTCATTGTTCGAATTATTAACTGAATTCTGAACGGTGTGTGGAAATAATAAAGTGTTTATAAAATTCCACTGTATTTATTTCGATATATCGGAAAGTGCAGCGAAAATTAATTAACTAAAATTTGAATTGTGTCAACAAAAGGTAAAAGTACGTAGTGCTACAAAAAAACAAAGAAAAACGTTAGATTTTGTAAAAACATTTAAATAAATAGGGGTTAGAATTAAGTTACTGAAATAATAAGCAATTGATTTAAGGCGAATCCAGAACGATATAATTTGCGACGTTGTCAAATTTAAAAAATAAAAGACAAAAGAAAGAAAGAAACTAGATATATATAATAAGTGGTTGGATAGATTAAGTATCTCCGAAGAGTTGATCTGGGTACCTTGGTCTTACGCTACCACGAAAATAATATAATCAAATAGTAGTTTAATACAAAATATAAACAAAATGGATAGTGATGATTATTCTACAGAAGATTCAAAGAAAAGAAAAATGGATGGATTATTTGAAGTTAGCAAGAGGACTAACAGAACCCCACCTAAAAGTAAAAAAGTTGAAAAATTAGATGAAATCTTAGCGTTAATGAAGGAAATGTCTGCAGATCAAAAGGTTATGAAATGGGAACAACAACTAATTAAAAACGAGATCAAAGAAACTAAAGATCAACAGGCTCTGTTTAACGAGGAAATATTGAAGTTGAAAGTTGAAAACGAAGTATTGAGAAAAGAACACCAAGCAATTAAAAAAGGAAATGCAGAAATGAAAACAGAAATGGAAGAGATGAAAAAAACAATGGAAATTATAGATAAAGAAAGAATAATTTGATGATAAGTGGATTGAAACTTGATACTAATGAGCCGTCGAAATTGGTGGAAAATGTCAAAAACTTTTTGAGTCAACAACTTAAAATAAATATCGAGCCTAAAGCAGTTAACAAGATAGGGGAGAAAATGTGTATAGTGGAATGTCAAAAAGAAGCTGATAAAGAAAAAATTATGGCAAATAAAGCTAAATTAAAGGAGAGGAAAGAAGAAAGAGTTTTTATAAATAATGATATGACCAAGAAGAAAAGAGAAAAACAAAAAGAGATTAGGATGTTTGCAAAATTAGAAAATCAAAAGGGAAAAGACGTAAAAATGGGATACAATAAGGTAACAGTAAATGGGCAAGAATGGAGATGGGATAAAGAAACAAATATAATGAAAATACTGGAAAAAATACATCCAAAAAACAAAATGAAGAACCGGATATTCATGGTAACAGAGAAAAAGACACGGCTACGGAATTTGATAAGAATAAAGTAAAATTAGTAACGGAAATGTGGAGAATTGGAACATGGAATGTTAGAAGTATTTTAGGAAAAGAAAAATAATTAGAAGAAGAGTTTGAAAATACAAACTTGAGAATACTAGCTATAACAGAGACAAAAAAAAGGACAAGGGATAGTGAAAATGGATAATGGTCATATACTCATATATAGTGGTATTGAAAATAAAAAAAGAGCGGCAGCAGGAGTCACATGCACAATACATAGAAGCATAGAAGAACAAATTACTGGATGGACGGGATGGTCGGAAAGATTACTGGTGATGGTAATGAAAAATAAAAATATGAACACAAAAACTATAATAATTGTATATGGACCAAATGAAGACGATACGGTAGGAATTAAAGATAGGTTTTGGGAAGATCTAACTATGGCTACAGAAAATGCAAAAGGAAAAATAATTATACTTGGAGATTTGAATAGCAGAGTGGAAACAAAAGATGATATTTACAGAACAGTGATAGGAAAACATTGTGAAGCATTTAGGAATAATAATGGAGAACGGCTGTTGGATTTTTCCATATTACACAATTTTATTGTAACTAATACATTTTTCCAACATGAAGACATACATAAATATACACGTCTGATGGAAAGCAGAAATGAAAGGTCAATAATAGATTACATATTAGTGGAAAAGAGAAATAGGAAGGAAGTATTGGTTACCAAAGTTAGAAGAGGACCAGAAATGGGAAGTGACCACTATTTACTGGTAACAAAAATAAGAGAACAAGTAGAAATTACAAATCATAATAGACGAAAAGTAGAAAAAATAATAGAATATGAGTCGGTCAGATCATACAAACTTAAAAACAAAGATATGGCAGAGAAATACAAAATAGCATTATTAGGAAAGTTCTTAAATAATTGTGATATAATGAAAAATGGTAATTTAGGAGAAATGTGGGATTATTTCAAAAAAACCGTTTTGTAAACCGCTAAAGAAATATGTGGTTGTAGCAAGAAAACTAATGAGAAAAAACAAACAGCTTGGTGGACGGACGAAATAAAAATAAAAGTAGAATTAAAAAAAGAAGCGTGGAAAATATATATAAATAACAAAACAACGGAAAACTATGGAGTGTACAAAGAGAAGAGGAAAAAGGTAAGAGATGGTAGCAGTAGCTAAAAGAAATCAGTGGAAAGAATTTGGCGAAAAAATGGAAAGCAATAGTAAATCAAATCAAAAACTGTTTTACAAAACATTGAAGTCATTAAGAAAGGAAAAACCACAAGAAATAATATGGATAAAAAATAAAAAAGGAGATATACTAAGAAATGAAAACGAAGTAATTGATAGATGGAAAGAGTATTTTGAGGAATTACTAGGAGCAGACAACAGAATTCAGGACATTAACAAAAAAAGGATGCAATAATAGAAAATAAAGACATTGTAACTCTAAAAGAATTACAGGAAATAATAGATGAATTGAAAAATGAAAAATCTCCAGGAATTTATAAATTAACAGCAGAAATGTTCAAGAATTTAGGGGAAACAGGAACAAAAATATTATTGAAAATATACAACACGGCGTGGAGTGAAGAACAGATTCCAGAAGATTGGAAGACAGCCTTAATAGTTCCAATATATAAAAAGGGGGATAGACAAGACCACATATTCACAGTGAAACAGATAATTGAGAAGTTCTCACAACAAGAAAAAGAGGTATATATGGGATTTATAGACATGGAAAAAGCTTTTGACAAAGTACCAAGGGAGAAGTTATGGAAGGTACTAGAAGGAAGGGGAGTAAATTACAAAATAATAGATATAATCAAAAACATTCACAAAAATAATAGAAACTGTGTAATATACAGGAATAAAACATCAGAACCATTTTCAACACAAGAAGGATTAAGGCAAGGAGGGGGACTAAGTCCATTATTATTTACAATTTTTATTGATAAAATAATTAAAAAATCGTCAACCAAAATGGCAAAACTACACATTGGATACAGACAGTTAGGAAGAGTGGATATATCAGAAGCAGCTTTTGCAGATGATTTAATAATTATGGCAGGGAAAGAGAAGGATCTACAAAAGAATATGGAAATATGGAGCACGGTATCGGAAGAATTTGGAATGACAGTGAACCAAAGTTATGGTTATAGGACCGAAACAAAAACATATAAATATACATTTAGATGGAATAAAAATTAAGCAAGTAGAAATAGAAGAAAATGGAATACAGGAAGTCGAAATTAACAATAGAGTACAAAAAACGATTAAACTTTATCACACGATGAACTCGACATTCATAAATAAAAAAGAAATTTCCAAGAAAACGAAGTTAAATGTACTTAAAACAATTTACTGGCCAATATTAACATTCGGATGTGAATCTTGGGTATTAACAAAGAGACAAAAGAGCCAAATACAAGCAGTTGAGATGAAGTATCTTAGGCGAGTTGAAGGAGTCACAAAGAAAGACAAACTAACAAGTACGAAAATAAGAGAAGACCTTGAAATAGAATCAACACTTAAATTTATTGAAAAGAGACTATTAAGCTGGTGGGGACATTTACAAAGAATGAACGATACAAGACCACTTAAAAAAGTATGGCAATCAAAAATACAAAAAAGAACGAAAAAGGGAAGACCAAAACAAACATGGGATGGTGTTATGGTAGGCATAATGCAAGAAAAAGGAAAAACATGGACAGAGGCAAAAACAATGGCAAGAGATAAACAACAATGGGCTAAATTTGTACATGAATAAAATTCTATCTGGACCAAAGCATCGATGAAATAATGGATATATGTTTTAAGTATAATGCGATGTAATTGAAATAAGTATAATTGTAAAAGTATATCCTACACCATATAGTATGGTAATTAGGTTTCTGATAATATATATATATATATATATATATATATATATATATATATATATATTAACTGAATTCTATCTTTTCGGTTGTAATACATAGGTATAAGTTGAATTAAGGAATCAAATCTAGTATATTTGATTTGATGTATCCATGAGTAAGGTTTGGAATCTTCCCTAGTTTGTTTGCTATATTCTTTGAGATTCACGCTCCTTTTGCAGTTACGAGTGTGCAATCATTCTTCTATGGTCAATTCACTGGTTTTCACTTTAATATAAGGATATTATATTTTCGTGTTCTCAAAAGTAGACATTTATTAATCAGTATGGTCACACTGCTCGAGCGGAATTGTGCTCAATCTGCTAACCAAAACGATCCGAGTTCAAGCCACAGATAATATATAGTCCCTTAGATAGCCGACTCTCGCCTTCCCGTTAAAACACGTTTCACTAGTGACACTCGCGACATGAAAATGTACTAGGGTCAATGGCGCCAATTTTGAAATTAGTATGAGGTCACTTATAAATGATGCCATGAGCGCAAAATAGTGTAAATCTTAGGTTTAATCATCCAAAGCGCCAACATATAATGTTGGTTATACTTCGACGCTTTGGTAAATTAAAACCATTAGACAAAAAACGAGTTACACTATTTTTACACTTATTGCCTCAAATGTATGGCGCAATAAAGCTAATTTTCGCAAGCAGTTGAAAGTAGGAATTAGTTGCTTGAAAAAATTACTTTAGATGAATATACTGCCAATAATAATATTTGAAGATCCAAATCTTCTCACATTATATCTGATATTGAAATAAATGTTTTGCATGTTTCACTCTTGCATTGGGGCAATGATTAATAGGCTTGGAATTTCTTTTTAAAAAGGTGAACAAAATTTATTTTCTGGAAGAAACCACTGATAGACGGTGTTAATCTGTATGAACTAGTAGAATGCACCAATGTTGTCACCTCCTCACAAGCTAAACTTGTAGACGGAATAGGTGTTACCTCCTCACAAGCTTAAATTAACTGTCTCGACCCTTACTTGGTGGAATCTACTCATATTAGTGTTTTAAATGAAATTCACGGTTTCTAGTTAATTCCACAATATAATAAAAATTGTTGAAAATTCTAAAAAATTGATAATTGTTTCGATAAATCAATATCATGATATTGATTTATCGAAACAATTGTCAATTTCATGATATTGATTTATCGAAACAATTCTCAATTTTTTAGAATTTTCAACAATTTTTATTATATTGTTGAATTAACTAGAAACCGTGAGTTTCATTTAAAACACTAATAATTCAGAATAGCTTACCTCTGGATCTTTCGGTAAATAATGCAATATTTTTGATTACTGTAACCAGGAACGAAACACATAAAAACCATTTTGATAATAATTATAAGAAAGTGTACCTAATATTAAAAATTATTCCTCAACAGTAAACTGTAAAATCACATATGTAAAATGAACAATATATTAGCTGTTCACAGTTTGGAAAATATATAACGGTATTCGTTTCTGTTTCTGAATTAAGAATTAAATTTTCTTTTTCGTGATCTCTGGTCTCTGTCCGAGTTATTATTTGTCTATATCACGACGCTCGCGACACTTGGAATAACTACAAATAAAAAAACCCATGTCCGGCAACATAAAAAAATGAAAATTTTGAGGGCAACCTGACGTAAGGCAATGGCAAACCACCGAAAATATTCTACCTAGTACAGTCTCTCCACATACACGTTCGGATCCGTCGTTAAACTGTAGGTCCCTCCTATATTTGGTAACTGGGGAGCACAACACAGGTAGTGAGAGGTCGCCTACGTCCGATCACGGACATGGCAAAAGAAGAAGAAGAATTAATTATTTATAATGATTTTCACATATCAAAGTAATAGATTAAAGATTTGGATCGTTATGACCCTTATCTATTTTTTGGATTATCAGATTTTAAAATTCGATTGATTGTGGATTTTCTCGTGTTAATGTTCTTTAATTATTATAATATAATTACAATTATTCAGAAGGTCACTAAAAATTGAAAACATTAGGTTGAAACTAAAGTAAAGAAGTAATAGTAGACCGAAAAAATTAAGAGCTTTGTGAGATAGAGGAGAACAATTATTCTCAATTCATTTTTATTGCACGAACGGCATGAAAAAAGAATGGAACTATATTTTACCGAGATTTCTTGTAAACATTAATATGAAAGAAAAGTTTTCCACATAGTTGAGTTCATTGAACTCTTAATTTTGTGTATACTTGTTTTTATATTTTTCCGAAATATGCAATATGAATAGCGACCTTCATATTTTGGTCCTAACAAGATGAAAAAGTTCAATGAAGCATAATATTCTATCGATTTTCAACAAACAAGGATTCGGTTCATAGTCTACGTTGACGAAATATCATACATTCATGGACTTTATTGTGTTGTTTCTCGATTCCGGTAGCTTTCGGAATTCGTTATTTTTTGTCAAATGAAACAACATACGAATCATAAAACTAAAACAAACCCTCGATTTTCGAGGCAGACTTGATTTTGTCAACTATCGGTCAGTTTGATTAAATTAATATTTATGAGAACAGAACTTTAAATTTAAAAAAATGAATCAGTTCCATTACACGTATGAGAAAACATGGTGTATTTGTATATACTGTTTATATAAAAAGTATACCATACCTTTGAACAAGGAAGAGTAGCTTAAATGAAACGATATTAAACCAGTAATCTTTAAAACTAAGCAATGTTAGTAATATATACTACGTGACATTGAAAATGCAACACCCATTAAACACCAATATAAACTAATAAACTTTGGGTTACAGACCGGCATTCAGACTTTTTTGATTTCATATCTAAGGCGCTGTAGATCCATCGGTGGAACAGGTAACTGAACCTTCTACTTATGTTATTTCACACATGCTTTACGGGCGAAAGATCAAGTGACCGAGTAGGCCATGGAAGACAAGAAATCTCAGCGTCATGAAGAAACCTTGTAGTGACCTCAGAAGTATGCGGCCTAGCTTTACCATGGTGGACAATGGGATTCTCTAACTCATGTAGATAGGGTATTGTAGCAGGTTCCAATATATGAAGGAATTTGTTCATTCATATTGCCCTTCAGCAATACTAACGGAGACCTACTTCCATAAGTTATCGCACCCCAACCCATACCTCCTGGGGTAAGCGAAGCTTCACGTTCCAATCAAAATTGAAGTTCCCGTCGTTCTCTACGTCTTCATCGGATTCTTTCACGTTTTGTGGGCTCATAATCAAAATCGAGATTCATCACTAAACACAATCGGATTCCAATCCTCATTCCACCGTGCACGTTCCTGGCACCCCTGCAGTCTGATTAGTTATATATTTGAGTCAATGGTAGGATGAAGGCCGAAGAGCTACAGGCCAAACAATCTTATTCTAAGATAAATTGACCTAATAGAGAGGTTTTGTTGTCAACCATTCATTAGAAATTGATTTCGTTTGGTATTGAACCGATCCTAAAAGTACTCCTTATTTATTATTAGTCTTTCGCACAGCTCCAGTGCCTCTACGACGATGTGTCTCCGCTCTACTGTCCAGATATTCCAACATCGCATTACAGTGGATAAATTTCTGCCTACTGTTTTAGCAATTCCTCTAAGCGACATTCCAGCTGTGCGCATCGACCTCTTTAAAATTACTTAGTTGGTGAAAGTTATTGCGTCTATGTACACGAACCATCAGAAACTGATGTTTTTATAGTAACAAGATTACAATTAAACCGAAAATATCGCTCACATCAATAACAAACAAATAAAATGCCAATAAACAAACACTTGCATTTATTCTCTCAGATACTAAAATGTAGAGTATGTACCCAATCTATCTCCCAAAATGTATTATAATATATTGATGTCATTTTCAACATAATTTGCATGGTTTACTTCATCGTTAATATTTCATACCTGCAATACTTCATATTGTTCTTAAATAATGAAAGTATGATTAAATTACTCGTGTAAAAAACCTTTTGACACTCTAGTGACAACTGTGCTCCCACTATGTTGAGAGTAAATTGCGATATATCAGAACCTATAACTGTTTCTATTATTTGTCATTTTATTTATTTATACCACATCCCCAATTAGTCATTCATACATTCGATTTGTTATGAAGCCAACATCAATTTGTAGGCCTAGAAGAAACGTCACAGAATAGGGTATATCCTCTGTTACGACGTCGTTTTTAGATAAAAAATATGACGATAACTGTTACTATGCATACAACTAACTGCTACACTAAGGTTTTTTCGAATGAAAATATACTTATCAAATGTAAAATATAGTAACCTAGCAATCATTCGAATATTGGACTCGCAGGATTTATTATAATCTAGTACGACCAGTATTGCATATATTAGCTGTATTAATAAGTAAAAATTCAAATTAATTCAAATAATAATTAAATAAACTCTGATACACTTGGAACGCTATTTAAATATTCTCGAAATATTGATTATTTTTAACAGCTTGGCGTTTGGAGCGAACACCAAGTAAACTAAATTTGGCAATAGTAGATAGAATTCTACTTTATCCTGCTCCACCACTTTATTTTTACTTAGAATGTGAAATGATGTTCGCTTCAACAATAATGTAAACAGTAATATCTTTTATTTATATATCTATGATTATTATACTGTTCAAACAAGGCAAAACCCACAGAACAGGAATTTAAGTATATTGATTACAAATAATAATATCATCAATCAAAGAAGAATGCTTTAATCGCAGATATCCAACAATGACAGATATCAAGATGGTAACTTACATGATTACAAATCGAACACATCCTCTGAAGTGGCGAAAATTTAAAATATTTGTTGGAGGGGTGGGAAGGTAAAACGTATTGACAACTCTTGAAGCTACTCTTGGAGTATTCAACCGGAGTTTATAAAGAAGATTGCGATCACTGATTTTGTTATTTACGATTATAAAAAGAAATGACAGTCAGGTCGAGAACTCAAGTTATCCAGACAATGCATAATTTGAAGTGTACACTAACATCTATTGTTGAATAAATGGCATCCATTTTAACTCTAGAATACTATAGTGGTTTCGCTATACGTAATTACTATACTGTCGTAAATTTTACGAGTTTGAAAAACCAGAACATAAAAAATAGGATTTTTATTGTGAAAGAGATACATAATCAAAAATCCCTTACTTACATATTTAGTAACAAAAAAAATATTATAATACAATTTTTTCTTAACTTGAGGCGCATTCACTACAGTAATTTCAACGATGCATTCCGCATATTGCATTTTTACACTGCACACAATAGGTGGTTGTCATACGCCTTAGTTTACTTGGGCAATAAAAACAAATTGTACGTTTTTTCTCGTGAAGAACCGCATTTACCGCATCTACCTCGAGTATGTCGCAAATATTTTGGTGAAGATTTCGACGCAAACTTGGAATGCTTACTCTGTGCTCCATCTATGGCTTTGCTAGGCGATGGGCCAATTCAATCATGTATTCTTCGCTCCGTAAAGGTTTTCCGCCTGTTTTACATGTATTGTAGCAATATATAACATATGAATTGATACTAGCGGAATTTACCATTCCATAAAACACGCATAATGGCCATCTTCTTGTTTTTGGGTTACAACTCATATTAGACGAAAGTTGATAGAAAGTGTCCACCCCTCCATTGGTTTGATTATAATTGACAATTATCATTGGTTCACCATTTTCTTCTGAAATTTTCGCCCCTTCATGCAATGTGGATAGCAATAATACACATTTAATTTTTCTTGGCATGTACGAGACCAAAGTTTTATTTTGGTCAAAACAAAACATTGAAGATTTAGTATTCCTGCCTTTCGTTTCTAATAACTCTGGAGGTACCTCTCTCTTATCTTTTCTTATTGTTCCTAAGATTGTGAGTTTATATGACTCTTCTAAAGTCCCACTTAAGTAAACCAATTGTCAATCGTGACATTTCTATTGCTACCGTGAACAGATTTTGTCAGTTCTTTGACAAAATAATTTGCTACTGGTAGACCATCCGTTTTCGTTCCTTTGCCTAAATATGGACAGCCGTCAACTAGGTATTTTGATGAAGAATCACATAGCAATACAATTTGTATGCCATACTTAGATGGCTTGTTAGACATATACATTTTAAATGGACACCTGCCACGAAATCCTAGAAGCTGCTCGTCTATGGTAAGATATAGGACGATCGCATATACGACGTTCTGCAGACGCCAATGAATATTTCCCATATTTTACGTATATGAACAAAAGGATCATCTTGTTTTCTCTCTTCTCTAGACTCTTTATCATCAAATCTGAGACAATTAACTAAAATGTTGAAACGTTCATAACACATTCAAGCTTTATAAAATGAACCTGTAATGGTAGAATCGACCATGCGTTTGGCGTTGAGACGATTATCTTTTTTTTAGCGCAGAGTATATTAGATCTGCAAAAAATTCCAATAACTCTTCTTTTGAAACATGTGATATCCAGCTCTCGGTGTTTGCATACTTCACACATTGTCTCGTGATTTCTTCATTGGTGTGTTCGAGTATTATATCAACCATGTCATCAGAAATAAAAAGCAAGAAATGATCCTGAAGAGTTATACACTCTTTAGCTCGTCCTTTACTGCCTGTCAGAAAATGAATAATATTTCTACTAGATGTTCTCTTAGACCTTAAAGGTAATTGAGCCGACCACTTATGGCCGTATTTTCCCTTGAGTTTAGTTGAATTTGGCGTAATTATGTGCTCGCCATCTTTCGAGGAACCTTAGACAAAGAAAGATCATCTTCTACTGAACTACTGTCAGTTTCTTGTGCAACGCTTTGTGTTGAAATGTGCGCCCCAGTAGCATATTTGGCAAAATTTGAAATTTCCTGTGTAGATGGACCTGGTAAATTATGGCGCGAAGGTATCACATCTTTGTCAAGCCCGCTGCTATCATCGTCATCTGAATTAGGCTTTTCGACTTCCAAATTATTTTCTTCTCAATCACTCCCGCTATTACCACCTGGTTCTGAAATACTTTCTTCCTCATTCATTATTCGTTTAACTTCTCTTTGCAACTCAAGTTCGGACAAAGGTATTCTGGACATTTTACTAAAATATTGATTATTACTACAAAAATAATAAATTTTTACAAAAAATTCTCTTACCTACTGTTGACAGAGTGGAAATTATTTGAAACTATTATTCCTCGCGTATACACGTTAACACTATTCCGTCGTAAAATTCATGACACTTTTTCACAATCACTAATTCTCGAGAATAATTATACGCCTTCGCCTACGTTCACGTATAGGTCACTAGTCAGGAAGGTACTGAGTACCTTGGAAGGCCCAGTTCGTCAATAGGACCCAAAAATTAGTGAAAATGACCGACCGCGATAAATTTTACGAACGAATAGTATTCTAGGGTTAAAAGAATTTTTTTTCAAAAACCTACGTTAAATTGTTTCAAGTTTCTGAATGTGTAAGTTATAAAATGGACTCCAAATAACATCTGCGTATTCAATTTTAGATCTGACACGGGCATCTCGTACAATGCTTTTGAAGTGTCTTTATTATTGAAGTCACGTCAGTTTCGACCTAAGACGCCATACATTTTGTTAGCAGACGAAAAATAGCCTCAATATGAGGTAGATATACAAGAAAGTCAAGAGTCAAAATTGACACCCAAATCAACAAATGTCGCCGGTCGTTCAAGAACAGTATTATTGATTTAAGTTTCATCTGTGACACACACTAAATTTATCCAATTATAATATTGGTCACTTGAATACACTCCGGAGGCTGAATCGTGCTAACAACCCGAAATTTCTCCAAAAATTACCAAAAATGTAGCACTTCCAGTGCCATACCACCCGTTGTACTAGCTCCAGTGAGCTCAATATCAATAAAGTTCATCTATATGACGTCCTGTATAACATCTAAACATAAAATTGGTCACTTGTAGACATTACAGAGGCTGCAACGTTGTAAATAACTGAAAATTTTCCAAAAATGACAAAAATTTGACACTTCAAGTACCATAACACCCGTTGTACTGGCTCTGGTGACCTGAAAATCAATAGGTTTCATCTGTAGCATGTCCTGAACAATATTCAATGTTAAAATTGACAACTTGTTGTACTCCGGTGGCTGTATCGACGACGACGACGACGACGACATACACACAGGATTTTTTTCTAAAAACCGTTTTTTCGTGTTGTCCTTGGTTGAAAACGTAAAAATAACTCAAAAAATCCAAAATTCCAACTTTTTTGGGGTGAACGAATACTTTTCTCGCATATTAGATAGGGTTGGGCGGAAAAGTAAAATATCTAGGTTACTGTTAAGGGTTATGAATACTCAACGATGAAATAAAACAATATATTCTGTTTAAATCTTCATTTATTTGAAGTAATGTTCAATTTAAACTTGTTGACGCGTTTCACTAGCACAGTAGCTTTTTCAAAACGAATGAAGATATAATGTAAAAATGTCTTAATATATACACTGTATAAATACAGAATTATACTTACTAACGTTAACAATGGTATTGAAAGAAATTACCTGGAAATTAATTCACCACAAACATTCCTAAGTTATCTTCTAAGTAAAAAGGTTTAATAAAGGAGACTGATTGATATCTATTTGGTCGTTAAGAAGATTACCTGAATATTTATTTTTGTTAATCTCGAGGACCTCTAATAAATTTAAACTAAAGGATTTACCGACTACATGGAAAATTTCAAAATTTGGCTCGAAATTGTGTTGGTTTTCTAATAAATGATTTTAATGTTGCGGATTGGGTAAAAATAATTTATATTTTTCTTTATCGTTAATTATTGATTTAGCGTTATCTACAGCTAATTTTATTTCTATTTATTTGAATAGTTAGAATCTAATTTTTTGTTGTCATATCTATGACAAAAAAATTTATTCTAACTATTCAAATCATTTATTAGAGAACCAACACATTTTCGACCCAAATTTTGAAATTCTCCATGTAGTCGGTAAATCCTTTAGTTTGAATTTATTAGAGGCCCTCGAGATTAACAAAAATAAATATTCAGGTAATCTTCTTAACGACCAAATTGATATCAATCAGTCTCCTTTATTGAACCTTTTTACGTAGAAGATAGAATTCTGTATTTATACACTGTATATATTAAGACATTTTTACATTATATCTTCATTCGTTTTGAAAAAGTTACTGTGTTAGTGAAACGCGTCAACAAGCTTAAATTGAACATTAGTTCAAATAAATGAAGATTTAAGCAGAATATATTTTTTGATTTCATCGTTCAGTATGGATCTTCATCAAGTAAATGCCTCATCTATTCAATTTTTGAAGAAAGCTGATATCAGCTATTTGGCTATATGGTATTTTAAATTACTTTTAAAAAGTGCTGTGTGTACGGAAAATTTGTGGTTCTTCGGGCAGTGTTCCAGAAATCATGTATTCCCTAGATACATGAAATTAAAAACAGACAACAAGAGCAGTCCAGCCAACAAAGCCAGTATCTATGGCAAAGAAAAATGATTAAATGAAGAAAAGAACATTCAATATAGTAGGAGATATATTTTTAGTATTTATGTTAAGGTAATTCATTCACAACTTTCACATATACTACACCCCATAGAGTTTGACATTTTAGATAGGGACATAAGAGATAAAATTAGAGTAATTATTCACAAAAAGTACCAAGGACGAAAACGTGAATTAAAGTCATTATTAACCAACCCACAAACCAAATTCTCAGAACATAAATTTTTTAATAGATTCGTCAATCTTTGAAATACAATTTTTTCAGATAAAGAAGTTCAATTATTACAAAAAGGTTTTAAACATAATATTCAACCCACATGTTCATTTGATAACTTCAACAAACTAGGTACAGAAACAGAAATTAATTTGTATAATTTTCCAAATAATTCTAATCTAAATCATAAAGCTTCAGAAATTATTAAAAAAGAATTTGCCGAGTTTAACAAACTCAATTTTGAATTATCAGTTGCCAAATCAATTCAACAAAAATCAAAGTCAAATAGTCTTATTTTCACAAAAGCCGATAAAAGAAATACGGTAATAGCATTACCTAGAGGAGATTACATATTAAAAACAAACAATTTTATTCAGGCAAGCAATTTTGAGACCCTTAAAAAAGACCCAACTAATAAATTTCAGAAAGAAATAAAATTAGCTGTAGATAACGCTAAATCAATAACTAACGATAAAGAAAAATATAAATTATTTTTACCCAATCCGCAACATCCTGAACTTTATTCATTAATTAAACTCCATAAAGAGGGGTACCCAATCAGACCACTTGTTTCTTATTTCACAGCACCCGCATTCAAAATTTCAAAGATTCTCATAGATGTCATCTCTAAATATTGTTCATTCAAACCTCGATTTTCAGTTAATAACTTAACGGAATTAATTAATAATATTCAAGATAAAATACTACCCCATAATTCTGAATTCATATCGTTCGATGTAACAAATCTATTCCCTAGTATACCTCCTAAAGAAACTATAACTCTTGTTGATAACTTGCTCACATACAATAATGTTAATCCTATAATTCATTCTGATATCATTACTTTATTAAAAGTGTGTTTGAATCAAAATTATTCTCTTTTCAATGGAGAGGTTTATAGCAGTAAAGACGGTTTGATTATGGGCAACCCCCTCAGCCCCATACTAGCAGAAATTTTCATGGATAATATAGAAAAAATAATTCATGAACACTCCCTTAGTAAAAAATTTATGGACTGGCACCGATATGTGGACGACATTTTAGCTAGCTTCATCGGTACAAATAGACAATTAGAGAGCTTCATTACTTACATAAACTCGATTCACAATAATATCAAATTTACCGTAGAGCTTGAACAAAATAATTCCATAAACTTTCTAGACCTTACAATTTCAAATATAAATAATTAACATGATTTTTCTATATTTCATAAACCATTACATACAGATATTACAATTCATAATAGTTCGATTCACCCATCCAGTCATGAACTAGCAGCTTTCAATAGTATGATACACAGACTCTTATTAGCCCCATTAAATATTAATAATTAAAACAAAGAATTAAATATCATAAAACAAATAGCAGTTCATAATAATTACGATCCAAATTCAATTGACAATATCATAAATAAAAAGATAAAAAAAACAGACTTTAGAACAAGTATTCTCTTCAGATAAAAATGATAATAAACAATTTAAAAGCTTAACCTACTTTGGAACACCATCCTTAAAAATTAAATCATTTTTAAAAACTTTAGACATGAATATTTCCTCTAAAACTGATTACAATTTATCCAAATTCATAAAAAACAAATCAGGAGTTAATAAATTAAAATGTGGTAATGACTACTGTGATAAAATTTATATCGGTAGAAATTTTAAAACTAGAATTTCGGAACACAAACGTAGCTATGACAACAAAAAATTAGATTCTAACTATTCAAATCATTTATTAGAAAACCAACACATTTTCGAGCCAAATTTTGAAATTCTCCATGTAGTCGGTAAATCCTTTAGTTTAAATTTATTAGAGGCCCTCGAGATTAACAAAAATAAATATTCAGGTAATCTTCTTAACGACCAAGTATATATCAATCAGTCTCCTTTATCAAACCTTTTTACCTAGAAGATAGCTTAGGAATGTTTGTAATGATTGGATTTCCAGGTAATTTCTTTCAATACCATTGTTAACGTTAGTAAATAGAATTCTGTATTTATGAACTGTATATATTAAGACATTTTCACATTATACCTTCATTCGTTTTGAAAAAGCTACTGTGTTAGTGAAACACGTCAACCAGTATAAATTGAACATTAGTTCAAATAAATGAAGTTTTAAACAAATTATATTGTTTTATTTCATCGTTCAGTATGGATCTTCATCAAGTGAAAGCCTCATCTATTCAAGTTATCAATACTGTAATAATAAACAGCTTACTTTGTTTATCTACAAGTTACGATTGTGATTTGAAAGTGTTTTTTATGCTTTTGTTAAATGTGATGGGTTTAAAAGGTGAACCTTCCTTGAATAGCTAGTTCCTAAATTATAATCATACAAATTAAACTTTTTCATCTCCTCCGAATTTAACTTGTTCTTTTCTTTCTTCCTTTCTTTCTTTTATTTTTATTTTTATCTGAAAACAGAAGTGCCCATGTTGAAATATGTCAACAGCCGCGATTCGCACGTTTCATGCCACCTAACCTATTTTAGACTTGTTTTGGTAATAGCTTTTGGTGTCTCTGGTCTCTGCGTTGTGCTGTTTCAGGCGTCTCAACAAAAAAGACTCTGCACATTAATAGGAGTCTGATTTGCAATTGGCAAGTGAAGTGTAACGTTCCCTAATTAGCATGCACATAGTATATTAAGTACCAAGTGTCAAAAAGGTTACTTTAGTCACGAGTTTTATTAGGCACGAATGTAGCGAAACGGAACGAGTGCCTTGTGAAACGAGTGACTAAAGACGTTTTTAACACGAGGTGCTTACTATATATACTTTTTCTTCGCCCGCAGGAATGAAAAAATTATATTACATTTTAATTATATTCATAACATGATAACATGACGGACGATGGCTGACTGCTGACTGACAAATCAAATCACACAGATCAACAAAATTATCACGGAACATGAAATTTAACAAACAAAAGATACACTTGATTTGACGTTTAAAAAACAAAAGATAAACGAGATGTGACTTTTCGCATTTCACAGTGTTTAAAGAGTCGTATTCTGCATGTCAAACCCGTGTTCAAAATGCGGTTTTAGTAATTGAAGTAGAACATTTTTTTTGATTTTATTTCTGTACAAACATCATATTATTGATTATTTTTATTTTAATTCTGAGTCTTATTTTTATTTGTCTCTATAAACCAGCTTTGAATGTTGTTATTTGGATTTTCTTTTGACATTTTAATCTTATAATAACTCTTCTTCTTTTAAAAAATGTTGTACTAATGTTAGTCTTATACAATTATCCTTTTTATCTATGGACGATACATGCTCATTCAATTGTGTATTGCTTTGTTATAGCTAATTTAATGTTAAATTATGTTTTAACAACTTCCATTTAACTATTTTGATTGTATTGTTTAATTTTTTTTCGTTTAGTGAGTTTGTATCAATGATAGTCATGTACAATTTCTTTGTTTCTTTCTTATCTATGGGTGCCACACGTTACTTTGTGTATCATTTGTTTCTAGCCATTTAATTTCTTTAATTGCTTTTTCAATGATGGTTCAACAACCTTTCTAAGCACTTCAAGGAAAAAATTTAAATACCTTCCAATTTGTTTATTATTCTTAATTCTGTCTCTTGTCATGTTGAAATATGACATTTTTCCTATTAAACAGTTTCCGGTTGGATATACCTTCCATATTGTTCTTTAGCTTTAGCTATACCAGTATAGTCACATTGTGTGGGTGTTTTTCAATTCCAGTATTTGGTGCTAATTTCATTGTGATAGTGGAATGGACTATTTCTATACATATAATGAAATCCATTGTGTCCTTCAGTTACACCTTTATAATACTGATCTTATTACTGCTCTTCTATCATAAGACATTGCTTCATATAGAGTAGATTGTGTTTCTAGGGTTATCCCTGCCTTATGCTTCCCTTATGTTCATTACGGACTCTTCCTTTTGGGAATTGAAATCTTCCTTCTAGGAATCGAGGCTGATAGTGTTGTACCCTTGTTTCTAGTAATTGAGACTAGTAATGTTTCTATAAATAAAAAGTTTCCTCCCACTTCCTCGAGTGTGTTTTCTCATTCAAAATGTTTTCAAGTTTCAAACTTCCAACCTCTCACATCTATTTCTCCTAACTCGCAAATTTAACATTTCTAAGGATTTACGTTTGTTGCACATTGTAAAAGCAAAAAAATTGATAGGTAATGTTGGAGAATACAAAAAGACGGTTTGAGTTGGGATTACCATCATATATTGACGTTTCGTTTTATTCAGCCTTCTTCAAAATATATTTACATCTCACTCAGAGATTCAGTACAAGAAAAAATCTTTTTTACTTACCCCAAACGTAGAATAATTGATAATATACATAAAAATGGCAAGTCAAAAACTTCGTCAAAAACATAAAACACTCTTATCAGTCTCACGAAAAACAATATCCACAACAAATAATCTACAACGTTCATACACATTAACATTATTTACAGTACTGATAGATATATTTTACTGATGTTTAAATCTTTTTTATTGTTAATGGAATGCTGTTTTTTTGGATGGCTATTGATTCTAAAATCTCCCTTTTTTTGTATTACCTTCCGACCTTATAATTTTTGTGTTTTCTAAATTAAATGTAGGTTTGTTTGAGCTTTCGTGGCAAGTTAGAATTGTTGTATTTTTTTTTCGTATTTATGTCCTTTTATTCGACTTTACAAATACTGGCTTGTTTGTCCAAAGAAAATACAATTGCAGTCGTTACACGGAATTTGATAAATTATATTACTTCTTTTATTTTTCGACAATCGCTCTTATGAGAAGTCAACCTTCCAGATAGACACCTGGAAGTCTGACCCCTACTCAATTTAGTTTTAGTATATAAACTATTAATAGTTAAAATATTATAAGTTGCAACTCTGACGTTGCTTAAGACCTTTAACAAATTAGGGGTTAGGTTAGGTATGTATGGTAACGAACCAAAACATACATCCACATTGTCAGGACGTTGAGATAAGTCATTGTTAACCAAGGCAGGCGTGCCGAAAAGAAGCTTATTAAGCATTTTAGTAGGGTAAGAATTCTCGATCAACATACCCCTCAAAACAATGAAATCGTTCCTCTGAAAATCAGGATGGGACAATCTAGTAACTCTATCCTTAAGGACAAGAATCAGGTTTGTCTTCATTTTTGGAGGGTGACACGATCAATAGCTAATGAACCTATTACTACACATAGGTTTTCTATTCCATGAAGTTTTTATAATATTGTCATTACCTCTGTGCACTTTCATATCTAGAAAAGGTAAAAAGCCATTTTCTGCGATTTCGGCGGTAAACTGTAAGTGCTCGTTATACGAGATAAACAAATCCAAAGTAACTTGCACCTTATCTACAGGAAGAGCCAAAATTTAGTCATCCACATACCTTTTCACAAAAGGAACTGGAAATTCAAGTAAACCAGTGCACTGCTTAATTAAATCGTCTTATACAAAATTTACTAAAATAGGTGAAATTGTAGACCCCATTGGGATACCGAAAACTTATCTCAACGTCCTGACAATGTGGATGTATTTTTGGTTCGTTACCATACATACCTAACCTAACCCCTAAGATGTCAAATGTCTTAAGGAGTGTAAGCAACGTCAGAGTTGCAACTTATAATATTTTAACTATTAACAGTTTATATACTAAAAATAAAACTAAAATGAGTAGGGATGAAACTTCAAATTTGATTTACAGCATTCCTTGTAGTTCCTGTGAAAAAATACACATAGGTCAGACTTCCAGATGTCCATCTGGAAGATTGACTTCTCATAAGAGCGATTGTCGAAATTTCAAGTTGTCTTGCACTTTGGCGGAACATGTAATCAATGATAATCACATAATGAATTTTGAAGACGCTAAGATTCTGGATAAAGAAAGAAACTACGGAAAGAGTCTTTTTCTGGAAATGTGCCAGGAACAATTGTTTGAATAAGAAATCCGATTTGGATGGTTTGAGTAAGATTTACACCTATCTTTTTTCTATTACTGAAAGTGAGACATTTTCACACCTTGACTCAATATAATAAATTTTTGGTTTCCACCCTGTATTCATGAACCCTTTTAAACAATTTTTAATCCAGCAATTTGGTTTTCATCATTTGAATTTGGATGGAGAACTATTTTAGTCTTATTTCAGAATGAAATAGGGCTATTGTAGAGAGTAGCATGACGCGACTTCGGAAAAATTTCAATGCAGTTTTTCGTTTTGGTGTTCCTAGATGCCAAAATCACCCTCCGTTCCAAAGGTTATATATATATATATATATATGTATATATATATATGTTTTATATATATGGGAATTAGCGAAGTAAGACGAAAAAATGAAGAACTCATAGAACTTGAATCAGGGAATCTTCTATACCACCAAGGAACACCAACAGGAAGAACAAGCGGAGTAGGATTCCTAATTAAGAAAACCTGGAAAAATAGGATCATAAGGATAACAAGCACCTCAGACAGAGTAGCCAGCATAACACTAAGACTCTCCAAAAGATATACTATCCAGATTATTCAGGTATATGCCCCAACAATCAGCCATAGTGACGACGAAATAGAAGAATTCTATAATGAAATAACCCAAGCGCTCAGCAACGACAATAGTCACTTCAAATACATAATGGGAGACTTTAATGCCAAAGTAGGACACAGGAAAGACCAAGAAAAAGGAATGGGAAAATATGGATTTGGAGAAAGGAATGAAAGAGGAGAGAGATTATTACAGTTCGCACACTTTCAGAACATGTATGTGGCAAACTCCTTCTTCAAGAAGAACCCTAACAGGAAATGGACGTAGGAAGGCCCCGGTGCAACTATCAGAAACGAAATAGACTTTATCCTCACCAATAAAATTAACACAGTAAAAGATCTAAGCACGCTCAACAAATTCACTACAGGAAGCGACCATCGACTAATTAGAGCTCGACTGGTCTTAGATATAAAACTAGAAAGGTCAAGACTAATCAAAACCAACACAACGAAAAACATAAACAACGAAAGGCTGAAAGAGAACTCTCACCAATATGAAGCACTACTAGAAGAAAGACTACAAAAAGTGGAATATAACAGCCCTGAACTGATAGACACAATTCGAAACTGCGCCGTAGAAGTGGGAGGTCTGCAACAACGAGGTGAACACAAAAAACTAACTCCGGAAACAAAAGCACTATTACAAAAACGAAGAGAAATGAAAAAGAGAACAAACATTCAAAGAATTGAATACACCGACTGTGCAAGACGATACGAAAGAAAATCGCAGAAGATATCAGAAATTACAACGAGAAACTGGTACAAACAACAATAGAAAACCGTAAAGGCTACAAAAATGCAAAAAGGGCACTAATAATAGGGAAAAGACAGATAGTTGCATTAACTGATGGAAACACAAGAACCACAGACAGGAATGAAATAATAGACCTAGTAGCCAAATTCTATAGAGACCTATACAAGGCCCCTGAAAATTTGGAAGAAATAATAGAACACTCAGAAGATGCCATACCAGAAGTATTGGTGGAGGACGTAGAAATGGCACTGAAAAGCATGAAAAATGGCAAAGCAGCGGGAAACGACGGCATCACGACCGAAATACTCAAATATGCAGGAGCTAAAACATGGAAGTACCTTGCCAAACTATACACGAACTGTCTGATGTTCAGGAGCATACCTAAAGAGTGGAACAGCGCCCTTATAGTGTTGATCCACAAGAAAGGCAGCAAAGAAGACATTAAGAACTACAGACCAATAAGTCTACTACCAGTGACGTACAAGGGATTCACAAAGATCATTCACAACAGAATACAAAATACACTAGACTCGGCCCAACCACGAGAACAGGCTGGATTCCGCAAAGGCTTCAGTACAATAGATCACATCCATACCCTCAAAGAGGTTATCAGTCGAACCAAAGAATACGACCAACCACTAGCACTAGCCTTCATCGACTTTGATAAAGCATTCGACTCTATACATCCCAGAGCAGTAATAAATTCCCTAACAGAACAAGGGGTCGACAAGCCATATATTGAGACCCTAGCAAATATATATAGGGAAGCCAAAGCGAGAGTTAGGATATATGAGGGCACACCAGAATTCCCCACCAGCAGAGGAGTTAGACAAGGAGACGCAATATCACCAAAGTTATTTACAGCAACACTAGAAAGCATCTTCAGAAAACTGGGCTGGAACAATACAGGTCTGAATAAAGATGGAGAATACTTGAACCATCTAAGATTCGCTGATGACATCATCCTGATAGCGAGTAACCCTGGCGAAATGCAACAACAAATAAATGAATTGAATGCAGCAAGCAACGAAGTAGGCCTTAAAATAAATCTGAGTAAGACCAAGATAATGTATAACGAACTGATAAACGCACAAGAAATAACAATTAATGACACTGCCCTGGAAATAGTAGAGGAATACATATACCTGGGTCAACTAATACACATATCAGGCTCTCTACTTCCAGAAATAAACAGAAGAATCAAATTAGCATGGAGAACATTTGGACAGAACTCTATCATCTTCAAGTCTAGAATGTCACTACGTTTGAAAAAGAAAGCGTTTGATCAGTGCGTACTACCAGTATTAACATACGGCTGTGAAACCTGGACCCTGAAAACTGATATCATTAGAAAACTCCAGGTAACGCAGAGGTCTATGGAACGATGCATGCTTGGAATAACAAGGAGAGATAGAAAAAGGCTTGATTGGATCAGACAAAAGACCCAAGTGATAGATGTCATAAATATAATCAGATCCCTAAAGTGGCAATGGGCGGGGCATCTCGCTAGAAGGACAGACGATAGATGGACCACAAAGATAACGCAATGGTATCCCCGAGGCGTGAAAAGACCAAGAAGACGCCCCAACTTAAGATGGGACTACGACATAAAGAAACTCGCAGGATCAACTTGGGGCCGCATAGCTAGCAATAAACAACAATGGGCCCACATGGAAATGGAATATATAAATATGTAATGGGAGGCTACACCATAACAAAATGGTTGAATAAGCTGCATATGATGATGATGATGATATATGTTTTAACAACATCAATGTAAACATTTTTGAAAATGCTCCGAACTATGGAGCGAAACGTCAAATAAAAAATAGAATTTGATACATTATTTATAATTAACCTGATGCCCAAGAACAATGGAAGGAATTTATATACAAAGTTAAGGAAAAACAAATAATTTATATACAGGGTGTCCCGGGACTAATGGGAAAAAAGTCAGGAGCGTATAATCTGAGCCAAAATAATGTTAGTACTTCATATAAACTTTTTCTATGCAGGCCCTCGTTTTCGAGTTATAGGCCTCCAAAGTTTTAATTTTGAATTTGGTTTTTATTTTTATTTTTTTTACTAGTTATTTGATCTTTATAAAATTTACGGCAAAGCTATAATATACGTGTATGTTTATTTTGGAAAGGTAAACAGTTTTACAGTAGTGCCTTGAAGCCAGGGACGGACTACTCGCAATGGTTAGTGATCCAAAAATTTTGCAGGGATGGCACACCCTGTATGAAATTATCGAAATTGACTTCCTCACACATTAAGCTAGCGAAAAGGTACTCTTGTTGGAATTCTACAAAATAAGCCGTTTGGCTAATATTTACAGTTTTATTAATGCACTATGTACCAATTCACGCATTCACCATTTTTATAAGTACACAACGAGGTAAAACTAACTTATTAATACTATGCCCAAGATTTGCCTACAGTACTACAAAAAAATAATTTAATGATAGCAAGAAGATAAAAAACATTAACGACGTATCAATTCGTAAGTTGGTAAAAACTTTTTAAAAGTGTTTTTACCGTTTATCAAGTAACCATAGGATTAGTTGTCAAACGTTGTGTAGAATAGTTCGTTGTCATTACTTGTCAATAACTCATAAGTCCTTAATTTAACTGTTACAATGGCAGAATTCACTTCTATTGAGTATGCAGATATGCATTTAATGTATGGACTGGCTTCTCGAAACTGTTTAGAGGCCAGAAGGCTTTATGCAGAACATTTTCCAAACAGAGCATTGCCAGACAGACGAATGTTTGAGCGTATTGATCTCAGGTTACGAGAAACAGGTATGAATGAGTAAATGTAATTTGCCATGTATAGAAAACAAAATTTTAAATTTTAGGAAGTTTTTTGCCAAAAAAAGGTGGAGAAGGTCCAGTACGAAGCGTACGTACTGTGGCAGTTGAACAAGATTTGTTAAATGCAGTTGATAATGAACCATCAACGAGTTTACGAAAATTATCAAGAGAACATAACGTCTCAAAATCAGTCGTTGATCGCGTCCTAAAATAACAGCTGTTATATCCTTTTCATATGAAAAAAGTACACAGTATGACAGTGGCTGATTATCCTGCACGACTTGAGTATAGCCAGTGGTTTCTGCGACAACAACAAGCAGACAATACATTCATTAGTAACGTTCTCTTTACGGACGAATCCGGTTTCACCAGAGATGGAGTCATAAATTCTCATAATATGCATTTATGGGATGATGTGAATCCACATGGCATTTGTTTTTACTTGGCCGATTTGGCTCATTAACGAACTCATCCAAGATTTTGGCCTAACCGATTTTTGTAGTGAGTTTGGTTTCGATCCGTCAAAAAATACGCCCTCTATCGTGCTTGCAAATTCCGTTATAACACATACATATACTCGTATATATATATATATATATATATATATATATATATATATATATATATATATATATATATATATATATATGTGTTATAACGGAATTTGCAAGCACGATAGAGGGCGTATTTTTTGACGGATCGAAACCAAACTCACTACAAAAATCGGTTAGGCCAAAATCTTGGACGAGTTCGTTAATGAGCCAAATCGGCCCAGTAAAAACAAAATGGCGGCCTGTCAAAGTTGAAAAAAAATCGTATTTCCTTTGTTTTTCATTTGAGGCAAAAAAGTTACTGAGCTTTTTTATAGACCTTAACACGTTCTACAACTTTTGTATTTAACATTTTTCTCAAAATAGTACATTAAAACATTTATTCAAGAAAATTCACAAATTATAACTGAATTTGTAAGCACGATAGAGGGCGTATTTTTTGACGGATCGAAACCAAACTCGCTACAAAATCGGTTAGGCAAAAATCTTCGACGAGTTCGTTAATGAGCCAAATCGGCCCAGTAAAAACAAAATGGCGGCCTGTCAAAGTTGATAAAAAAATCGTATTTCCTTTGTTTTTCATTTGACGCAAAAAAGTTACTGAGCTTTTTTATAGACCTTAACACGTTCTACAACTTTTGTATTTAACATTTTTCTCTTAATCGTACATTAGAACATTTATTTAAGAAAATTCACAAACTTACCAGAATTTTTTTTAATTTTTTTGTTTTTGATTTGATGCCAGAATGTTACTTTGGTTTTTTGTACATCTCTATTACTTTTGTATCTAATTTTTTATTTTCGGTTTTATGCAAACATGTTACTGAAATAAGACTGTCCAATTGGTCCTGTGCCATTGGGATTTTTTTAGTTCAATTTTTGACTCCCTTTGTGTGTTAGAGATCCATTATTTGTTCTAAATCTTCGAATAATCAAAATTGTTTGTTTGTTGGTCTAATGCGTGCTAATTATATCTCCACTTTTCACTTTAACAAGAACAAGAACTAGACAAAAATTTTTTTAAACGTTTCGCTTTCCTATTCAGTTGTGTCAGTAGAGCAATAGTTATTAGTTATTAGTGAGGGTTGTAATTGTTGAGTATTGTTAATTTTTATCTAAACTTGTTGGTAAAATGTGAGAGATTTTGCCTCTGGGCTGTTTTATTATCGGCCTTTTGTTGGAGTTTTTGGGTTTTGCTCTCCTATTCAATGTAAAGATTAAATACATATATATGTCCATTGGAAATTTCAAAGTTTTTTACGATGTCTTTCTTTTTCAACTCACTTTGGTAAGTCAAATCGTTTGTTATAATGTTTTATGAGTCATTAATAATAGTTATCACTCATTTTAGATGTTCTGATGATGAAAATAAACATTTTCTAAAGCTTAACTAGTCAAAAAAGAGTCTTCTGATTCAGCCCTCTTCTGACCGCATCCCTACTAAGTTGTTTGGTTTTTTCTCAACATTCACTACCCGAGGTTCTCTTTTATATATATATATATATATATATATATATACGACGGAATTCCTAAGATATTGAAAGACTTTTTATTTTATATATATATATATATATATATATATATATATATATATAATAACAAGATGTACGAATAGTGCGTGACATATGAACAATAAGCAACGAATAGATTAGTGGGTATTGCACGCAAATAGAAGAAGGGGCCACCGAAAAGAGTGGTAACCGCAGACATGCATGTTTCTAGCTCATTAGCCGTCATCGGTACGGTACAACCAAGAAAAGATGTGAAACATGAGAGCAAAGGTGTTGAATGAAACATGAGAAAATATAACAGAATTCAGCAGGATAGTCTGTTATATTTTCTCATGTTTCATTCAACACCTTTGCTCTCATGTTTCACATCTTTTCTTGGTTGTACCGTACCGATGACGGCTAATGAGCTAGAAACATGCATGTCTGCGGTTACCACTCTTTTCGGTGGCCCCTTCTTCTATTTGCGTGCAATACCCACTAATCTATTCGTTGCTTATTATATATATATATATATATATATATATATATAAATTTTTTTTCCATTTTTCGTGGGCATCAGGTTAATAGTAAACACAGTATCAGTTTATGTTTTAATTTGACGTTTCGCTCCCTCAATTTGGAGCATTTTCAAAAACTTCACATATCGATGTTTTACAATAAAATGAACAAGTTTAAACGATTAAAATTGAATGTAGACATACAGGTGATAAAAACTGGTAGTCAATAAAATAATTTCATAAACAAATAAAATCGAAAGTACATGCTTCAGAAACAATTCATTTACAGTATACAAGGGACAGTTAAATAGTTGATGTTATTATTATAATAAATTATAATATATCTGGCTTAGATTTTTGATATCTTGTTTATCGTTTACTACATTGTTCTCTTTTTTTATATGTATCATTTCTTTTATTGTTAGTTTTTTGTAATTAGAGTCTTGGTTTATTATTTTAGTATTATTAAAGTCGAATTTATGTTTTTCATTTTTCTCATGTTTATGAAGTGCAGTGGAGGCGTTTTTTGTATATTTATGGCCATTGAGTCTATTTTCAAGGTGTTGGGTTGTCATACCTATATATTTTTTAGGACAGTCTAAACATGGTATTGAGTATATGACGTTAGATTTTTTTGACGTATTTATTTGACTTTTTAATTTTGAGAACAATGGTGATAGATTGTTTTGTGCCCTATGACAAACTTTTATGTTGTGTTTAGATAATATATAATTTAGTTTTTCCGATAGTTGATTTGTATATGGCATTGCGATGTATGTATGAGGGGGTAGTGTATTGGTTTGTGTTGAATGGGATTGATTATTGTAATATTTATGTGTACGTTGTTTAATAATTCTGTCAATATGTTTGGATGGATAGTGATTGTTTTGTAATATAGTTTTGGTTTGATATAGAATCTCTGGACGATATTCAGGTGATGTAAGTGTGATTGCTCTATCTACTAATCCTATGATTACGCTGTTTTTTTGGGAATTAGGATGGTGGGAGTGGTAATTCAAGTAGCGACCGGATGATGTTTCTTTAAAAAAATGTTTTGTTGTAATTTTATTATCTCCAGTCTTAATAAGTGTCATGTCCAGAAAATTTATGGTATTGTTTTGTTCTGTTTCTATTGTGAATTGAAGCTTAGGATTAAAACCATTGAAAGCAGCCAATATATGATTTATTTCATCGGATGGAATCTATCAAATACAGATATACCCGCCGATATAGCAGATGTGTTAGCACTAGGTAAAAATTTTGCGATTCCTTACAACACCGAAAATGAGCTACTTTGCACAGAATATATTGCATGCATTGAAACCGCGATTACAAATCAACCTGAACACACACAAAATATTATCAGAGCCGAAGCTGTTAATGCTATCACTAACCACAAAACTAAACTCCGTCATTACAAAGGTAAAACCAACAATAAAATACAGAAAGATTTACAAAAAAAAATAAAAAAAACCAAACATTTTATTAAAAATAACCCTCAAATCACGGTACTACAACCTGACAAAAGTAATAAAACTGTCATAATGAACACTACAGATTATGACACAAAAATAAATGAAATATTAAATAATACAAATGTATATAAAAAAATAAAATCTGATCAAACAAAGTCGTTTCAAGAAAAAAATAATAAATTTGTTAAAAAACTTTTGGATAATCATTCAATTGGTGCAACGGAAGCTAAGCAATTACAAACACATAACGCCATACCACCAAGAATTTACGGTTTACCTAAATTACATAAACCTAACATACCATTACGGCCAATAGTTTCTTACGTGCAATCCCCCTTTTACAAACTGTCTAGATATTTGTCAAACTGTCTCACACAAATAATCAACAAGAATGAATTCTACGTAAAAGATTCGTTTACACTTAAACATTTTTTAGACACTGTTGAAATACCAAACAATTATAGCATTATTTCTCTAGACGTAGTCTCAATGTATACCAACATTCCCAACGAACTAATAACCCATATATTAAAACATAAATGGAGATTATTAAAAGAACACACAACTCTCACATATGAAGAATTCATAGAAGGAATAATGCTAATCCAAAAACAATAATTTTTTTCAATATAAAAAAGATTTTTTCATACAACTCAACGGGTGCACTATGGGTTCACCAATTTCATCAACCCTCGCACAAATTGTAATGGAATATCTAGAAGAAAATGTCCTAAACCAAATAAATTGCAATATATTATTTTTTAAAAGATACGTTGATGATTGCTTAGCTGCCGTTCCATCCGATGAAATAAATCATATATTGGCTGCTTTCAATGGTTTTAATCCTAAGCTTCAATTCACAATAGAAACAGAACAAAACAATACCATAAATTTTCTGGACATGACACTTATTAAGACTGGAGATAATAAAATTACAACAAAACATTTTTTTAAAGAAACATCATCCGGTCGCTACTTGAATTACCACTCCCACCATCCTAATTCCCAAAAAAACAGCGTAATCATAGGATTAGTAGATAGAGCAATCACACTTACATCACCTGAATATCGTCCAGAGATTCTATATCAAACCAAAACTATATTACAAAACAATCACTATCCATCCAAACATATTGACAGAATTATTAAACAACGTACACATAAATATTACAATAATCAATCCCATTCAACACAAACCAATACACTACCCCCTCATACATACATCGCAATGCCATATACAAATCAACTATCGGAAAAACTAAATTATATATTATCTAAACACAACATAAAAGTTTGTCATAGGGCACAAAACAATCTATCACCATTGTTCTCAAAATTAAAAAGTCAAATAAATACGTCAAAAAAATCTAACGTCATATACTCAATACCATGTTTAGACTGTCCTAAAAAATATATAGGTATGACAACCCAACACCTTGAAAATAGACTCAATGGCCATAAATATACAAAAAACGCCTCCACTGCACTTCATAAACATGAGAAAAATGAAAAACATAAATTCGACTTTAATAATACTAAAATAATAAACCAAGACTCTAATTACAAAAAACTAACAATAAAAGAAATGATACATATAAAAAAGAGAACAATGTAGTAAACGATAAACAAGATATCAAAAATCTAAGCCAGATATATTATAATTTATTATAATAATAACATCAACTATTTAACTGTCCCTTGTATACTGTAAATGAATTGTTTCTGAAGCATGTACTTTCGATTTTATTTGTTTATGAAATTATTTTATTGACTACCAGTTTTTATCACCTGTATGTCTACATTCAATTTTAATCGTTTAAACTTGTTCATTTTATTGTAAAACATCGATATGTGAAGTTTTTGAAAATGCTCCAAATTGAGGGAGCGAAACGTCAAATTAAAACATAAACTGATACTGTGTTTACTATTAACCTGATGCCCACGAAAAATGGAAAAAAAAATTATATATAAAGGTTAAAGAAAATCAAATAATTTATATATATATATATATATATATATATATATATATATACATATATACAAATATATATTATGATATAAATTATCCAGCACAAAGAATAAACAATACCTTTCATGTAATTGTGGGTTGAGATAATGAATGAATCGTACTGAATGAAAAATATTTATATTATAAAAGATGTACCAACTTATTATTATGTATTTAAACGAATATGGAATATAGATGAAATAAATTAGGTAAAATTGAGCAGTAAATAAGTCAATATACCAGGACAAACAACCAAAACATAAAATACTTCAACAAATAATCCTCATAACAATTATTTATGATTTGACATATTCCATAACCAAAATAACCAAAATAATAATACACAATAAATTTATATTTTAAATATAACGATGAGTATTTATTTTTCCTAATATAAAAATAAAATAATATCAAAGTAAGAACGTCACATTTTCAAAGAAAAACTGGTAAGACTAGTAGAGTAGAGAATTTAGTTCCAAATTATGTATATTGGGAAAAACGTTAGAACCACTCCAACTTCATGTTCACTAGACGATAATTCATCTCCCTATAATGACTAATAACAAATCAACGAAATGTTGGGAAAGGGATATATTGCGTTGAAGTATTCATAATTTCGTCTTATCTTCTGATATTATGTGGTGAGTTGAGTTGGCATATTCTCAATTTGAAATACGTTCAGATATTATTTCGACAGATGGATGACCTATAATTTATTTTTTCTCTATAGATCAAAGTATTTACTCTTCTTATGGATCAAAGTGTTAGAAAAATATGAATAAATAAACTATTACCATTAGGAATAAAATTTTCTGATATTGAAAGTGTTTATATATCGATATTTCATTGTTGAGACTTCTAAGGAATTAGGTTTTGGATTATCAAACTTTTTTAGTGTGATGTAATATTACTGTACAGTATCGTGCCTATGTTAATAAACTCTAAAAAATGTGTGGGGCTAGGATATAGAAGACTACGAGCTGTTTGAAGCTTCACACTTGTTTACTCTGCCAGGGAAATTACGTGACTTGCAACGATAACAATAAAAATGTCGTTTGCTGCTACGTGAGATTAAAAACTAATTCCGTTTTAACGTGTATTACAATGTTTCAGACAAATTAAAAAGATTAAAGCGGTTGTAATGAAAAGCCAAGTATCTTTGTTCCCATTCGTGAGTATGTATCGAACTTTAGCTTGCTATTACAAATGAATGTCTAGTTTCCAAAGTATCTGCTTAAATGAATAAGCAATTGTAATGTTCATTTTGATTAAAAAGTTTATCTATACGTTATCTTAACGCTAGAGTTTTTGAAAACAATTACTTTATTCACGTTGCCAGTTTTTATTTGTGAAATTCATTCCACGAAACAACTTACCGTTACTTATTTTATCCAGACAATATTTTATAATTAAGTTAACCAACATACACTTAAAATTATTGACCTTTACCCTGACGTCATTAATATCTGATAATTATTAAGTGTCATCTCTTTCTATTAATAGTGAAGAACAGAACAAAATAATTCGACATTTGTCGGTTATGTTATCAGATATTAATGACGTCAAGGTGAAGGTCAATAATTTTAAGTGTATCTACTGATTTACTAATACTGGTATTGAATGCTTTTGCCAAGGTTATTTAATGCGAACTTAATTTGAGGTTACAATATTTTGAAAATATATTCCATATTTCTACGTATTTTCAAATCAATATATTTGCTATGTTTGCTTTGGTTCTCTTTCATATAATACAAAAATAATTTCTCCTGTATTCAAAAGATCATTCGACAAAAAGCCGATGTAGATGAAGTATGAAATTCTTCCGAACAAATATTCTATTTGTGAACAAGATTAAGGTTTCTTTTGAGAAAACAAAGTAAAATTCTCCATAATATAAAATTTCTAGAGGAAAACTACTTTACTAGAGAAAACAAGAGTTTTCTGTACAAATAAGTAAAAAACATTAATTGGGAAATACAATGTATTCGAGTGGCCAAAATAATACTTATAAACTGACTGGTTTATGATTATACTACTATTATATACTCAGTGACATTAGAAATGTAACAACCAGAGGAGTAATTTCTTGACCTTGATTTTTTGGCAACATCTTGGCCATGTATAGAGCAGGCTGTGATAACAATATCAACGTTTCATCTTTGATCATGTTTACAAAAACAAGTTTTCTCTTTTAATTTTTTTCTTGAAGAAACCTGTTTCTGAAAGATATTGTTAGTTATTGCGAGTTCGTCTACTCTTGTTAAACGTAATAAAATTCCTCAAGTTCGAAGACGTCTAAATTATCACCATGTTAGCGATTTTGAAAATTGTGTCCTATCGAAATTTTGGTTTATCCTATCACGAAATTGCCGTCGTGTTAACCTCACTGCAATTACGGTCATGTGTGTGTATCGTGTGTGGAAGAAGGTGGAGGAACACGAAGACTACCAACTGGTCAACCGAAGCGTACCATCAAGTGTCAAGAAATGCGCTTCAAGCAATTAGCTCTACGAGACCGTCAAATTGCTGACCAATGGTTTGGAGAGGAAGGTAGACCTGTTACTATAAGCACACTATATCGCCGCATTCGAGCCTTTTTCTCTTTTCATACCGTCTACGATTAGTGCTTCCTTTGACTGCGGACTACTGTCGCCAACGTTTGAGCTGCTGCAGAGAACAGCAGCACTGGGACGCAGAATGGTGTAATATCGTATTCAGCGATGAAAAATGATATAAAAAGGTTCTTTACTTTCATATTTTCCCTAATTACAATACTCTCAAAAATAAATACAAATGTGTGCTGGTGGAATAGCGTATTCCTCGTGAGGTATAATGTTGTGTTTATCAATGACGTTTTGAAGTCTTTTTAATATAATTTTGTCTATCACCTTTACTATATTGTTTGATAAGGATATTGGTCTATAGCTATGCACATAACAGTTTTGTTTGTCACTTTTGATAATGGGTATGATGATGGCAATTTTGAGTATATCGGGGTATTATCCAGTTTTTATGACATAATTTGTGATATATGTTAATTTTACTATTGCCTTTTTAGGTACATTTTTAATGAGGGTGTTGTGTATCCAGTCTGATCCGAGGGCTGTTTTGTTTTTTAATTGTTGAATTGTATTATACATGTTGTTAAGTTGTTCGTGTTTATTGTATTTAGGTGTTGGTGTGTTAATTGTGTAATATTTTGGAGATGTTGTGTATCTTGTGTATTTATGAAGTTGCTTTGAAAGTACTCTCCATATATTTATACGATTTCGGTCATATCACATATTATTTGTCCATTGTTTACAATTTTGGTTAGTTGTTCTTGTTTGTTTCCGAACCGCCTAGTGACTTTCCAAAGAGAATTGTCTTCTGGATTAAGTGTGCTTAGATATCTAGACCAATCATTGCTTTTATATACTTGAATTATGTAGTTGATAGAACGTTGGTATTGATTTAGTAATATATGTTCATTGACGTGTCTAGTTTGTTGCCACCTTTTCCGTATTCTATTTTTTCCTGAATTATTTGTATGATGTAATCGGAGATGGTATTGTGAATTTGTATTTTAGGTTTTAATGTTGTGGAAAAGTTTCTTGCGGCTATGATCGTGTTTGGTAGATTTTCTATTATTTTTCCTAAGTGTTATGAATTTTCCATTTTATCAGTTATTGTGAGATTTTATTATGTGTTTTGTCTGGGCTGTGTATGTTATGTGATAATTTTAAATGGATAAGGATGGGATCGTGGTCGGAGTAAAGGTTGGTAACGGTTTTTATTTTGGATATGTTGCTTATGTTTTTGGCTATTGCTATGTCAAGTATGCTGGGTGTATGGTTTTCGTAGGGGAAATGTGTAGGCTCGTCTGTGTAGTATACGTTACAATCCGAATTATTGCAGAATCTCTGGAGAGGACTTCCATTTGCATTGGGGTTTTTGGCGAGTTGATTCCACTGCGGATGCTTGCAGTTCAACTATTAAAACTTTGTGATGTGTTTTTGTGATATTGTGAAAGTCATTTGATGTCGGGTGGATTGTATACGCCGACTATGTTGATTTTGTTATCAGAAATTATTGCGATATGCTCAACAGATGTGTAATTTTGTTGCAGGAGTTTGAAGTTGACGCCTTTTTTGATTAGTAATGCGATATCGCCACCACTGGCATCAGCGGAGCGGTCTTGTCTAAAGAGACGATATTCTGGGTCTCTCAAATTAATTGATTTGTTTGGTTTGAGAAACGT
The DNA here is from genome assembly GCA_963921935.1 of Galeruca laticollis. NCBI lineage: Eukaryota > Metazoa > Arthropoda > Insecta > Coleoptera > Chrysomelidae > Galeruca > Galeruca laticollis. The sequence continues at coordinate 152,654,108 of OY998180.1, forward strand.
CTCAATTAGAAAGAAGACAGAAGACGGGAAAATAGATGCAGAGATAACTAACAGGCAAATAAATCAACAAAAACCTACTACGCACTAAATAACACAACATGCGTACACAAACATATTTATATGAAAATATATAAGGCAATAGCAGTACCAACTATAACATATGCAGCAGAAAATTGGACAATTAGGAGAAAAGGTGAGACGAAAATAAACGCAATGGAAATGGAACACCTAAGAAGAATAGCGGGAAAAACTAAGTGGGACAGGATGAAGAACGAAGACATTAGAAAAATTGTAAATCAAGAACCAATAATAGAAAAAATAAACAAGAAACAACTGAACTGGTATGGACCCATGGAAATAATGAAGGCAGATAGATTAACAAGAAAAATGATGGAGGAAGGAAATACTATTTAGAAACGAAGGGGGACACCTAGAAAGAAATGGATAGGCCAAATAAAAGACCTGGGGGCAAAAAGAGAAAAAACTTGGGAGGAAATGAGGAAGATGGCAAAAGACAGAGGACAGTGGAAGAAATGAGTACAAGAGGGACCCGAACCCCTATCCGACACCTGAAAGGGTAAATGGAAATGAGAAGAAGAAGAATTTAGAGAAAGAGTCTGATTAAATGGAGTTTGCTAAGAACTCCTCGTAGATTACAGAACATTATTTTGAGATATCTTTTTTGAAATCTTGTTTTACCACCTACCTGCCTAGATCTCATAGTTGTCGATACCAGTTACAAAGCTGTTGTAGATCATGAATTATTCCGTTCTATTTGTAGCTTTTCTCATCTCTTGTACAGGGTCGGAGACCGCTCTTGTCAGTTCGTCAATGTTAACTAATGAGTGAAGTTCTCTGAATATACTGTTCAGCTCCGTGAATTTGTTGATATCCGTGCTCGTACTGATGGATCGGCTGGTGGTTCTGTTGATGGGGGTTGGGGGTGAACATTTTGGGGGGTGGTGCAAGGATGTATTTTGTTGGGGTTGGTTTGGGGGTTTGGTTTTCTCTTCTTTCTTCCAGCCTGATTTTCCTCTTGATGCACTCCGGGAAAACTTATGCATTGGCAGGATGGTCGCCTTTGTAGTTAGCACACCGAGCTGGTAGTTATTTGTCCTTGGTACACTCTGGGATGAGATTCTGTCCTGTGCATTTTTAACATCTTGGTGCTCGTCCACAGTTGGAGGTGACATATCCCCACAACTGGCAGATGTGGCACTGGATGATTGGTTTATTTTCTTTTCGATGATCCCAAATTTTTCTCGTATGTTAAAAAATTCTAAGTGCGACTAAGTATAGTGGTCGACTTTTTGTCATCATTCTGAAGACGTATTTAAACTGAATTTTGTAGATATTTTCGAGTTCTTCTTTAATGTCGATTATTTGAACGCCTTCAGCTAGACCTCGAAGAACAAACGCGTTTGTATACATATGATGTTCAACTTATTTATCGAGAAATATTATTTTTAATTTTTCAAAATGTATGTCTTTAGTAAAAATTTAGAGGAATTATTAGTATATTTTATTTCAAAGGGATTTTTAATCACCTCTTTTAATTTATTCACCATACTCCTATGGTGAGATACGTTGCCATCTATAACAATGGGCTGCTTTTTTTGGGGTGGATTTTGATCTTTTAGTGTCTTGTTAATCTGAATTGTCCTCTTCTGTGCTATGGTCTGAAGGGTTCAATTTCTCGACGTGAATTTTCTTCCTCTTCTTTTGGGTGGTGGTTTTCGTACGAGCCTCTTCTTCTGATAGTTCGGACAACGACTCGTAGGCGTTATGCGTCTTAATTTGAGATTGTGTGTTATTGGTTTGGTTAAACATTTTATTAAAACTGGTACATTTTCGTGGTTTTATAAACCCTGGGGGCGTCACACATCTCTTACTATCATTGTCACTGAGGTAGTTATTGCATTTATATCCTCTTGATTGTGATGCATATTTAATTTTCTTGCAATTATTTGTGGGTCTGTTTTTTCACAATGGGATGTGAAAGCGTCAGTGGTAGTGGTTTGGTTACTACCACTTTCAGCATCTTCGATTTCCTGTGACGAGGAATGATTCGCCGGCGTATGGATTTGCGCATGCGTAACGCTAGTGCTTTGTTTCTCGGGTGATACTTTCGGGCTAACAACTTTTTCATCAGAAAAGATATTATTAGTACGAATACCGATAGTATCTTCTTCCAGCTTATTCCGTTGTGTATTAATGCTTTTCAAGGATTTGTCGATATATTATTAGTCTCGTTACCTCTGCACAAAGGGATCGAAAGTTCTGAGTTAAAAGATTCTGTGTTTATGTCGCTATCAGTTGTAATATTTTTGCTCTCTGTACAGTTTTTGTTCTTTCCTATAAACTTTTTGTTTTCTCGTATACACTTCTTATTCGTTCTTAGACACGTTTCTTTTACAATTTCTATGTTCTCCGTTATGGAGCTATTTGTGGTTTCGTGACTTCAATACACGTTGTTAGTGTATTCGTATTTGACCGATTTTTACACTGACGTACACGGACAAGCCAATCTGCCGATTAACACTGATAAACTTGTGGTTTTACTGCAAATTGTTTTGAAAATATTTTTGTCAGTTTTTGAAAATGATTGAAAATGGACAAAGATGAACTACTGTTGTGCTAAACCCCATTATTATTAAACACACTATTGTTAAATAACGAAAAGAGTGAATGGCGAATTCTATTTTTAAATAGAGAGAAAAGCATGGCGAGTTTCACATATTGTTTTCACTGCTGCTGGTGCAAGAAAACAAGTTTTTTCAATATTACAGAATGAAACCTGACACAATCTTAGAAAATTATTTGTTTTCCGCCCTCAGTCTAACAAACACGTGTGCATGTCAATGCTGGACGGCGCAACTGTGACCATCTTCTATTAGCTTTGCCGCTTTCGTTTTTTTTACCATTATCGGCCGTGTGACTACAGATTTACTTACACATACGTTTTTATCACTGGATAAGTTTTCACTCGTGAAGATTTAAGGTTTTCGGACTTTAACTTTTCGATTTTCTCCCTAGGCCAACAGGTATATTTGGTAGGGTATGGAGTAGACTCTGTGATTGGGGGTCATGGTATGGATCTGAAAACAATGAGAATTGTCTCTATTGATTCCTTTACAAAACACGGCAACTTTAAAAAAATTATAAATATTATACGTTTTATCATCACAATTAGGAAAATCTAAATATCTCGCTGTTAGGCTCAATAGTTAGCATGGGAATGTCAGCGACAAATGTTCTATTTAGATACGCATGAGGGCCGTTAAAGGGTACGACGCCACCGTGGAGGGCGACCTGATATTGAGTTTCTTGTTGAAAGGCATGTGCACAAGACTGTTGAAACAATGATTTGGAGGGTTATTGCTTAGGATAGCCGATCACTTGTGTTTATTCGAGGCAGTATGTCAGTTGGGCGTTATGTTGATGCTGTCCTACAAATCACTTCTCTGCCGTTTCTAAATCCGTATCCACAAGTCCTTTTTCAGCAAGACAAAGCACGTTCACATATTACACGTCGAACTATAGAGTTCCTTCAAGAAGCTGACGTTAATGTTTTGCCGTGGCGCCAAATTTGAATCCCATCGAACATGTGTGGGATATGATGGGGAGGAGGTTGTCCAATTTGCACCCCCCTCCACAGACCCTGGCGCAGTTAATTCATGAAGTTCAAGTTGCTTGGAACGAGGTGCAGTTTTATTTGAATGCCGAATGAATGTGTAGAATATATCAAAAGAGAACAGAAATAATATAGGCATCAGTCAAAACGTAATGGGATAACTTAAATAGAAAGTGTATACTAAAAATGCTTACTGTCATTATCAATTTAATTTTATGTAACAAACGTTACTTACATATTGTATACTATAATTGAAAGACATAATAATTGTATCTAGGTTTTGTAGAAATAAATTAACTGGTATCCAAGGGCTGACCTTCCAAAATTAGCTATTTTCGCAATTCATTCATGACCAATTCATTATATCACTAATGAAAATTGATGCCCTGGAAGTCGTTTTGTCGATATATGCAATATAAGGGTTCAATTTATGGCGGATTTAATATTGAATGTAAAAATGTGGAAATATAATACGAGGCATTATATCATCTAGTAAAAATAGTGTAGTTAATTGAATAACAGATCTTTGTTTCTAATTTAACAAGCAGTTATCATTACAAAAATACCTATCATTCTTTATAATATACCGGAGACAATTCAATCGAGCTTTAAAACAGTTCTCTCATCTAATCATTTTTAAAACGTAGAATCAAAATCATCAGTTGATTAATCATCTGCTCATCAAAGATTTACCGTCGCGTGATGATTAACTCCGCAGCTAAGTATATCCTTTGGTGAAAAGATTAAGTCTACGTGTATCTTTATGATTTTGATAGTTGCTTATAACAGGATAACAGGTGTTACAAGATCGCTGTAGATATCAGCATTCCTTACATACATTGAAATTGGTACCAATATAATCTCTGTATACCTTTTATATTGCGATTTTTGGTAAAACCCCATGTAGCCTAATAAAGTTGAACGTCTAATTGTGAGCATCGGTATGTTATATTTGTAATTATTTATTGAAGGCGATAATAATGTTTTCGTCTAAAATAATTAATTAATCTTATAATAAACTAGCAGAGAATATATGATATCTCTCTCTGGAGCTTCGTAATCCTTTATGGGTTTTTGCTGTAAGCACGACCTGCCGCCATCCATTTCGGTCCATCATATCGCCGCTCCAATCCTGAATTCCAAGGGCGTTCAGATCCTTCAAGATATAATCTTTCGATCTGGATCCGTCTGGATCTGTCAAACGGCCTCTTGCCTACCGGGTTCTCTTTCCATATTCTTTTAATAAGACGTTCATTATGGGCTCTTTGAATAAGTTCAGCCCACCTAAGCCTCTGGGCTTTCATTTCATTCATTCATTATGCTTGGACGATATATGATATGAAAATATGAAAGTTTTGGCTTGCACTATATAAGATGTGATATTGTGGATGGATGTTGTAATAGGAAAAGGATATTCACAAATGAAACGACTAAATAAAGTAGAGAGCTGCTTTATTGATTATTACGATACAGCATAAGAATAAATCTTAATATTTGTATATTAGAGAATATTCATTTATGCTTTCATCAACAGTTTTCGATAATGAAATCATGCATTCATCGAACATTAACAAAACTCTTATTTCTCCTTTTTGTATCTAACAGAAAGACATGTACCATATAATTAAGCAGTATCTAAAACACCCACTCAAAAAGAGAAAAATAAAGATAACAAAACTTATTAATAATTAATTAAAATTAAAATGATCATGCTTATATTATATTTTGGGGAAACGTTGTTATGGTCCAACATTTAATGCATGGATTGAGAAAACCCCAAAAGAAAATTCCAATCAGACCAAAAATATTAATCTAGAGTTCCTGGAAGGCAGAGATTACGTCAGAATATCTGCTAACTGGTTACCTGATGAAATATATTTAAAATAACCAAATTTTTATTTACTCTTGTAAAATGATATTTGAGATCAATCTGTTAGATCGTCTATAAAAAACAGGATTATTAGCTATTGCAATTCAACCGTCACTATCTTCATATATAATTATAGGCTCTGTTATATTGAAATTAGTTAATATATCTTAAAAGAAATTTGAGCCATAAAGCTTCACTTACACGTTCAAAAAGTGCCATATATTCAGATTCGGTAGATGAAGCTGCTGCAGAGTTTTGTCTTTTAGTATTCCAACAATTGTACATTTTTCAAATAATTTGAAAATATAGCCTGTAGTACTTCTGCGATCTATTTCGTTATTACCCCAATCGGAATCTACATATCCTATCAAAATATGATAAAAATTATTTTGATCTTAAACGAATTTAAGGTCTAATGTACCTTTTATGTATCTCAAAATACGTTTAAGGCATTGCCACAATTCTCTATTATTTTTATTTTGATATCTATTTAATGAATTAATGGCTGTACAGATATCTGGTCATGTACATAACATAACATACATTAAACAACCTATTAAATATTTGAAGCCATTTTTTAATATATCGTCAAAACACATAAACCACGTTCGGGTGGCCTGCTTCAAACCGTATAATGATTTATTTAATTTACAGACTTTGTTTTCTTTAGCTTGAGACCCATCGGGTATACGTTTATAAATTTCTTCTTTCAACATGCCATTAAGAGCTGTTTTAACGCCCATTTGATTTAACAATAAATTATACTGATTAGCTAAAATGATTAAAAATCTAAATGTTGAAATTCGACCCACTGGTGCAAAAGTTTCATCGTAATCTATTAAATATTTTTGGCTGAAACCTCTGGCTACTAATCGAGCTTTGTACTTTTGTGGATAACCTAAAGCGTAATTTTTAGTAGTAAAGACCCACTTACAATCAACAATATTTTTGTTGACATGTTTATCAACTATAGTCCATGTTCTATTAATTAATGAAGAATTTATTTCTGCCTTTATTGCTTGCTCCCACTGAATATTGTCGTCTCTATATTTTATTTCACTGAAAGATTCAGGAATGGTACACATAAGTAATTGTGCACACAAAATGTAATCATTTATATAGGGTGTTTCGTTGTATCATTCAGAAGGAAGGTTTTTAATTATTTCGCTTCATCATGAATCGGTATTATTATGATGGTCATCTGGCGAAGATATACTATTGTATTCGTTATCTGTTTCGGTGACAAATTTATCTATTTCAGTGATAGATTTACCCATTTCCTAATTTTGTACAAGTTCTATAGATGTTTCTTTAAATTATAATGTTATTTTAGGCATTTTATTAGGAATAGAGTTTTCATGCTCAAAGCCATCATTAAGCTCTAATCTGAATTTATTAACTCATTCATCAAGTTTTGGTCTTCATGTTATAAAATTTACTTCATCAAAAATGACGTCACGTGCTATAATAAATTTATTAGATTGGATTTTTAATATTTTATACCCATTTGGTTGATAACTAAACATTATGCCTTTATTTGATTTTTGTTCAAATTTATATTTTCTGACTTTGTTATGAGTGTAGGCAGTTGAGCTAAATATTTTCAAATGATCTATTCTGTGCTTTTTATTATGCCTCAGTTCAAAAGGAGTTTTCGTTTGTTTTAGGGATTTAGTAGGTCTCAGATCTATTAAAAGGTTGCTGTTAGGACTGCTTCGCCTCAAACTATTTTATCTAAATTAGCACCGTGTACCATTGATCGGGCTTTTTCTGTAATTAACCTGCTCATACGTTCTGAACCAGGATTTTGTTGCGGTGTATGTGATACCAGTTAAACGATAGCTAATACTTCGTTGAACACAATAGTCTTCAAATTCAGTTGAAAGATATTCTACCCCATTAACACAATACAGGTTTATTAATTTTATATTATATTTATATTAGCACCGTGTACCATTGATCGGGCCTTTTCTGTAATTAACCTGCTCATACGTTCTGAACCAGGATTTTGTTGCGGTGTATGTGATACCAGTTAAACGATAGCTAATACTTCTTTGAACACAATAGTCTTCAAATTCAGTTGAAAGATATTCTACCCCATTAACACAATACAGGTTTATTAATTTTATATTAAAATGTGCGTCACTTTTCAACAACAAATCTTGAAACCTTCTGAAAACTTCAGATGTGTATGCTAATAAATAGGTAACTGTATAATGAGTAAAATCGTCAATAAAAGTGACAAAACAATTATTGTTATCGATAGTGGGTGAGGTTATTGAACCACACATATTTGAATGGACAATATTTTCGAATTTTGCAAAAGGTAAACATGTTTGTTTTCCAAAAATACAAGCTTCACATATATCATGTACGAGTTGGATGTTGTTTAAATGTTTATGGTCATTTAAAAATTCGATATTTTTTAGATGTAGAAATTTTTCTTTACTTAAATGACCTAAATGAGAATGTCAAAGCTTATAATTGATTACTTATCGGTGCTTTAATAGTACGAGCTTGTGTATCGTGAGAAAGTAGTAAGATAACAGTGTAAACATTATTAGTGCATACATAGAGGTGGCCAACTGTAAGTTGCATGAACTTTTTCCTTTTCGCAAATTAAAACAAATTAAACAAACATAATTAGCTTAGTCTAATAGACAAAATCAGTTTTTTACTGATTTATATTCACAAAATATTCAAGCAGACAGATCCGGCCTCAGAACGTATGAAATCTCCCTCAGAAAATTTATTAATTGAAACATGAATACAACCTCTGTCGGGGTTTCTGACTACAGGGGCCCCTCTCAAAGTACAGTTACAAATTATCCACAGTCTCAAAATACATCTTATGCATCCGCTCTCACTCAACAAACATTTCCCAGCAAGGAGCAAGCGATTGTGTTGCCAACAATTGATGGATTGTTCCTCCAGGATTACATATACGCACTAGGGTCTCTGATTGGTCCAAAACCTATTATATTTTGCTCAAGAATCTCCAATGGTAGAATATGTAGATACCTAATAAACAAACAAGCAGTGGACACTTTTATGAATAAACATAAATCTATAAAAATCGGTAACTCTATACTTGATGGTCGTAGACTCATTACTCCATCTCAACGATTGGTCTTATCAAATGTATGTCCATCTATACCCCATGGTGTCTTGGTAAATGAACTGAAACAGTTAGGTCTCACCCTACTGTCGCCTATAACCTTTTTAAAAGTGAATGTGTCGAACCCTGAGTATAGTCATATTCTAAGTTTTCGCCGACAAGTGTACATAAAACCTATCTCAACTCCTACAGATATACCTTCCTACATTACTTTATCTTTTGACGGCACACCTTATCGTATATACATATCACAAGACGGTCTTTCCTGTTACAAATGCAAAAAAGATGGTCATATCGCCTCCCAGTGCCCCGATTTTTTACCAGCTGTTACTGAAAGTACAATGACAAATCAAAATCCGGAATCAAATATTCAAAATACAAATACTGACATTGAAACACAACTTCTCAGAGAAAATACAGATCAATTACAAAAGATTCAAGCTGCGAAACCTCCACCAATACCTGCACCACAACTAGCCCCAATCGACATAAATACCGCGCATAGTGGACGTAAAAGACGCATAGAACAGATTATCTCTACGGCAGATACACAAGAAGAAAATAAGGACTCAAAACAATTCATAAAACCTAAACAAAAAAAGAAGCACCCAAAAACTGATGAATCCAAAAGCTGCAGAGAATCACTACTACCAGCACAAACATTTATAAACAGTCAAAACCCTCTCAACTCACTCGATTTTGATCCACTGGTGCTCTTGCTCGATAATACAATGGGAGACCCTGACCCTGTAAAAGCCATTCTCGAATTCACCGATAATTTTGACAACTTGGTTTTGCAACTTTACCAAATCCGACCTTATCTAACAGGAAGAAGCATCAAATCTCGCTGTACACGAATCAGGACAAGAATCATGAAGCATATTGGCACTCGTTCTACGGATATATAAAGTGACGCATCATCATTCCAGGAATTGTACTAATGAACAAACTTATGAATATATCTACTACATCAACCTACATTCTTCAGTGGAACCTGAACGGGTTTCACTCGCAGTTACCTATGCTACAACATTTAATAAGTCAATATAACCCATTCATTGTAGGATTACAGGAAACAAATTTCACTGAAAAGAAAATAACTGGATTAAAAAATTATACAGCTTTCTATAAAAACAGGGTAAACACAAAGATAGCTGGTGGAGGAGTTGCAATTTACATAAAAAATGACGCTGATGTGAAGGAAATATCTCTAAAAACAAATTTAGAAGCTGTTGCAGTCTCTATCAACCTAGAACGAAAAATTTCTATTTGAAATGTGTACATACCCCCCAATAAAGAAATTTCAAGTCAAGAACTAACAGATCTCTTCTCTCAAATAACATCTCCACGCATCATTATTGGAGATTTCAACTGCCACAACACCGAATGGGGATGCAAAACGACTTCCAACAAAGGTATCATCAACTACAGATCTCTGCGGTCTTTGCCTACTGAACAGTGGGGAAGGCACTAGGCTCAACTCCTGCACCGGAGAGACGGCAGCTCTAGACCTTACCTTTTGTAGCCCAAATTTACTAACCGAACTAACTTGGGAAATTCTACCTTTCATTTATAATAGTGACCATGCTCCAATAATTATTAATAACTCCAATCACAGGAATATAACCAATACAAACATTAGTACAAAATCGCAATATAAAAACGCAAATTGGGCACTGTATCAGCAAACAATCGAAGAAAATATAACAAACTTTGAAATAAAATCGGATATAGACGAAACAGTTGATAATTTTGTAAATACCATGTTAGAAGCAGCAAAAGAATCAATAAAAAAAACATCACTGATTAAAAATCGTCAACCCGTACCATGGTGGAACAAAAACTGCCAAGAAGCGGTTAGAGCAAGTAAACATGCTTACAATCTATGGAAAAAGCACAAAAATCAAGAAAATCTGATCGAATTCAAAAAGCAAAAAGCAAGATGTAAACACATAATAAAAAAACGCAAAAAAGAATCGTGGCATGAATTCGTAGCCAGCATTAATGACAACACTCCACCCACAGAAATTTGGAACAAAATTCGACGAGTATAAGGGAAACGCACCATCACGGGAATACGATCCCTTCAATATCAGAACAAGCTCACATCTGAAAATGAACTAATAGCCAATGTTTTAGCTGAAACTTACAGAAAACACTCTAGCAACTCAAATTTTTGTGCACAATTTCTCGACTTGAAACAACAACAAGAAAAAGACTTTCCCATAACTATAGATCCAAATGACGATTCTTTATTGAATACTAAAATCTCTGAAACTGAACTTGAAGAAACATTACAAAAAATGAACAACACAAGTCCAGGACCAGACGAAATCCCTGCAATTTTTATCAAAAATTTGCCTAGCTGTGCCAAAAGAATCTTATTGGACATCTACAATGTTATTTGGACTGAAAACAAATTCCCGAAAAAATGGAGCCAAGCTACAATCATACCTATATTAAAACAGAACAAAAACAAAACTGATCCAGAATCTTATCGGCCAATATCTCTAACATGCGTTATGTGTAAATTATTGGAAAAAATTGTAAACCAGCGGTTGATGTGGTATCTAGAGTATCACAACTATATAGCAATGCAACAATGTGGCTTCAGGCAACAAAGATCTGCGCAAGACAACATAATCGAGCTAGAATCTGAAGTACATGAAGCTTTTGCCACCAATCAATCATGCGTCACAATATTTTTTGACATCCAACGTGCATTTGATGCTGCCTGGCACTACAAAATATTAAAACAATTAACAGAGTGGGGGATACAGGGCGATATGCTTTCATTTATCTCCAGTTTTTTAAGAAACAGATCCTCCCGAATCAAAGTTAATGGAGAACTCTCAAAAAGCTTCTTCCATGAAAATGGTACTCCTCAAGGATCAGTAATTAGTACTACACTTTTTCTCACAGCTATTAATAACATCGTCGATACAGCTACAGCGCCAGTCAAGTACAGATTATACGCAGACGACTTAGTACTTATTGCCAAAGGAAGGAACTTAGAATCAATTTCGAGAATAATTCAAAATCAATTAAATTCTATAGAAAACTGGTCAAAAGAAACTGCATTTATCTTCTCAACAGAAAAAACGAAATCCATTATTTTTTCAAAACACAACAATAATTATCAACCTTGCCTCACACTGTACAATAAAAATCTCAGTTTCGTACAAACTTACAAATTTCTAGGAGTAATATTTGATTCTAAATTAAATTGGAAACATCATATTCTAGAACTCGTGAGGACCTGCAAAAACAACTTAAATTTAATAAAAATGTTGAGCAACGCAAGTTGGGGATCTGACTCAAATACACTTCAGAGAATCTATAGAGCAATCATTAGATCTAAAATTTATTATGGAGCAATTGCCTATGGCTCGGCCACAAACACCACTCTCAAACAATTGAATACCATCCATATTACTGCCATTCGTTTAGCCATTGGAGCATTTTGTACCAGTCCTACTTCAAGTGTACTATGTGAAGCAGGTGAACTACCTTTACATCATAGAAGACAACTACTCAGCATGTCTTATGCTACTAATATTGCAGCAAACCCACAACATCCAGCATATGCCAACACCTTTAAAAATCATTATAGAAATCTGTATCAAAACAAAAAAAGAGCAGCTCCAGCATTTTATGAAAGGGTTGCCAACTATTATAACGATTTAGCTATCACCATACCAGTTATATTCTTAGCTAACAACAAACCCAGCACTCCACCTTGGACTATTGCTAGTACGAAATGCCACTTTGATCTTTGCAGCTTCAATAAATAAAACACACATCCAGCCCTTATTAAGTCTAAATTCCAAAACATACTTAATATTTACCCCTCCCATGTGCAAATCTACACGGATGCATCAAAAATATCGGAAGGAGTAGGAATAGCAGTGAAAGTCCAAAACGATACTCGAATGTACCAACTACCCAAACTATCATCTGTATTCTCTGCAGAGTTATTTGCAATATATCAAGCCCTTATACTTATTCAAGGGAGGCCAGAACAAGAGTACTTAATCATTTCCGACTCTCTAACCTCGCTGAAAACTCTCAAATATATATACAGCCATTGCCCCCTCTCAAAGATGATCGATCAAGCAACAATTCCACTCCATTCGGCATGGCGGAAAAGAGGTTGTATTCATATGGGTACCCTCGCACATAGGAATTCTCGGAAACGAAGAAGCAGACAGGGCAGCACAAGAAGCAATTACAAGTGATAGTGCAGTGCGCGAAAACAGAGTGCTTGCGTAAGACTACAAATGTCACATAAAATCATTAATTTATAACAAGTGGCAGGCCGAGTGGAATCAATCTAAAGATAAACTGAGACCAATTAAACCAACCATCAAACCTAAAATTAACAACGTAATGAATAGAAAATGTCAAACTGTGTTAACACGCCTCAGAATTGGTCACACTCGGTTTACTCACCAACATTTAATCACAAAATCTGATCCGCCAGTGTGTGATTTATGTAGAGTTATTGTAACTGTTGAACACTGTCTTGTAGAATTCCCAAAGTACGAACAAAATCGTCAAGCGAACGGACTACCGACCGATTCAAAAAGTATGTTAAATAACACCTTGTTGAATGTAATTGACTTCTTAAAGGAGATCAATCTATACAATCTAATTTAAATTGCAAAGATTCCAATCAATAACAGTACCGTTAAAGCGCTAATAACCCTAGTAGTTGATGCGCTCAAAAAAAAGCTTATAATTATTTAATGTCCTTTCAGAAATAGTATTTGCTTGCATTTTAATGGTTTAACTGTTAGAGTAACTGTTATTAAATTATTTTGCAGTTTACCTTTTATTATTGTTTCGTTACCCTTTGTAATAGTCATAGAACCAGTTTTATTGAAAATAACTGTCACCAGTTTTACGATATGTCCGCAGCATACATGACGTCCTCCACAATACCAGTCATGCCATCTTCAGTTGTAACGTTGATGGTTCCTTTTAACGTCGCTGTAATTGAATCAGCAGCTTTCACAACTGAAATTTTAATTGGATTGTCCAACTGCTTGAATGTTGTAAACAAATTCACTTGGATCACCATATGGTCCGTAGCGCCAGAGAATAATATAATGTTAAATGTTTTTCTAATTCATTTGGGTGAAGAGCTCTATTTTCAACAATGAAGCCAAAACCCTTTTCACTATCTGGTTCAGTATGAATTGTTTGTAAAGTACGTTCACGAGGTTCTTCACATTTATACTCATTTTTTTTAAAATAATAGTTTTTTATTGTATGGTTTTTTTGTCCACAATGTCTACACTTTATATTGGAATTAAACTGTCCTGTTGATTTTCTATGTCCTTCATATATATATATATATATATATATATATATATATATATATATATATATATATATATATATATATCAGTTCATAACGTTCTTCGCCGTTTTCTGATTTCCAGCTTCCATCTATCTCGATCGGTACATAGATTCTCCTCTATTTCTCTTGCTTGTATGTCCTTTTCTACTCCTTCTCTCCAACTCAACCTAGGTCTTCCTCTCTTCCTTCTGCCGTATGGCGTCCAATCCAGCACTTTTCTTGGTATTCTAGTTTGTTCCAGCCTCTGTACGTGTCCATACCACCTAAGTTGATTTACTCGGATGTCTTCTGTTAAATTGTGTTTACTCCCCATTATTTCTCGGATTTTCTCGTTTCTGACTCTATCCAGATTCGATTTTCCAGCAGCACGCCTCCAGTAATCCATTTCGGTGGCTTCTATCATTTTAAGTGCATTTTCCTTTAACGGCCATACCTCACTTCCATAGGAGACGATACTTTTAACTATACTGTTATAAATTTTATGTTTGTTATCCTTTGATATCGTTTTATCCCACAGTATATTGTTAAGTTTTCTAATCGCCTGTCTTCCCAGGTTATTTCGGTATCTAATTTCTTCGTCCATGCTACCTTCGCAGGTGATGTGAACTCCTAGGTATTTGTATTTTCTTGTGTGTTTAATCTGTTCTTGTTGTTCTAGAAGTAAATTCCTATGTCCTTCATTTGGATAATATATTGTAATGTTTTTCTAATTTATTTAAACAGCAAACGGGTGGGATAAACTTTGAACACTCGGTGGGTTCACTTATTTAATTTATTTAAACACTACACTATTTACTACTTATATACACAGTATATTCACTTAAACTAATTTATATAAATAGTTCACTAATTTATATTCACTTATTTACTTGTTTATCTCATGATGTCAAATTATCAACTAAACTAACTCTTTCTGGTCGGTCCCTTATATACTAGTGCCTTTTTCACTGGATAATCCTAGATTGCGGCTTACTCAAAAACAATTGGCTTTCTGGCATTTTTTAGATAAGACTGGTCACAAAAACAATGATAAGATAATCACAATGGTAAACAATTCTAAGAATCCCTGCGCGTCCGCCATAATCTTGACTTTCATACCTGGCTTAGACAGAGTCGGATTTAGGGACTATACCAGTGTGCTCTTTACCCCCTCCTTAAATGGAAGTTCCTCTTGG
This sequence comes from Galeruca laticollis, assembly GCA_963921935.1. NCBI lineage: Eukaryota > Metazoa > Arthropoda > Insecta > Coleoptera > Chrysomelidae > Galeruca > Galeruca laticollis. The sequence goes on from OY998180.1 coordinate 152,669,270, forward strand.
ATCTTTTCTGTAGCCGAGACTGGATGTTTGAATCGGCAACTGGACCCATTTCTACACTTTCCGATCTCATGGAAATAGCAGGGCACCGTCTTCATCGGATACTGATACCGGGGGTCGTAGCTGCAAATTAATATCTGGACACCGGTATCTCGAAAGATAACCTCTACCATGTTCCTGATGACTCGCCAATCCAACTGGTTACTCGCTATCTTAAGCATAGCCACTTTCTTCAAGCTGGATTCTAACACATGGTCTCGGAGGTTTAGAAGTGCTTCACACACATCGCGGTAGGTAGATCGATCTTGAAATTCATTTTTAGTTACCACGTAGAAGACGTACCGTGAATTATGTTTCAGTTTCAGTGTCTTGCCAGGGGCTGGAATCTGGTCTTCAAGTTTTTCTAATTGCCCGAACTACTTTCGAAAGACGAATGCCAAACCTCGTGCGTTCTTGAGACGGGCGGGGATGTTGTATGCCAGTGAATAATCTTCCGGGAGAGTGAGCAAATCTTGTCATTGTTCTGAAGGGACTCCATATCTAGCTTTCCCGGTACCTCCATAGGCGCCCATCGAAGGTAGGGTCAGACACATCTCGAATATGGTTTACTCCTTTCACTAGCTCATGGTCTCCTTCGAATGGCGCTAGTCGGTTTTGGTGAACTACTTTTGATTTCCCGTTGAGGATCTTGCTTATGTGATATATAACATCATTGATCCTTTTCTTGATTAAGTATGGACCTCCCAGGATTTTTGTAATTTTGGAAAAAATCCTTTTCTCCTCGTCGGGTTGTGTAACCATACTTTGTCCCCTTCTTTAAAACCACCTTCTGTGGCCTCCGTGTCGTACCGACTTTTCATTCTGTCGCTGGCAACTTGAAGATTTGTTCGAACTAATTCATGAATATAGTCCAGCCTTCTTATCAATTGGATCACATAGTCTTCGCCTGCTAGATCTTCTCCAGGCCGACAGCCTAATTCCAGGTCACAAGGAAGCCTCATTTCACATCCAAACAGGATTTTCGCCGGTGTTTCACGCGTGGACTCATTGACGGCAGCGATAAGCCATTGCGAATAGGGAAATATACTGGTCCCAATCTCTCTGATGGGTGGATACTACTTTGGACAGGTATTTTCCAATAGTACTGTTCATTTTCTCGACCAATCCATCTGGCTGTGGATGTAATGCTGTTGTCCTGGTCTTTTTCATTTCCAGCTTCTCGCAAATCTCCTGGAATAGATGGTTTTCGAAATTTCTTCCCTGGTCACTGTGGACTTCCAATGGTACTCCATATCGGCTGATAAATTCTTTCACCAATACATACGCGACGATTGTGGCCTCTTGGTTCGGGATAGCGTAAATTTCCACCCACTTTGTGAAATAATCCATTACAACCAGTATGTATTTGCTACCATTTTCTGTCGTCGGAAATGGTCCAGCGATATCTAAAGCAATCCTTTCGAAAGGGCTTCAAATATTATACTGTTTCATAGGTGCCTTTCTCTTGCGATGTGGTCCATTACTCGTAGCACAAGTCGTACATTTCTTACACCAGTCCTTCACATCATCAGAGCTGTTCATCCAATAACACCTCTCACGGATTCGCTGGAGGGTTGTCTTCACTCCCAGATGACCTCCCGATGGACGGTCGTGTAACTTCTTTAGTACCTCTCGTTCTAGGGATAACCAGATGTCGGAAACATCATCGTTTTCAAGGACTCTCTTCAACAGCCTTTCTTCCAGGACAAGGGAGTCACACTGAGCCCAATATGCATAAATTCACTAAAGTAACTCTTTCTGGTCGGTCCCTTATATATTAGTGCTTTTTTCACTAGATAATTCTAGATTGCGGCTTACTCAAAACAATTGGCTTTCTGGCATTTTCTAAATAAGACTGGTCACAAAAACAATGATAAGATAGTCACAATCGTAAACAATTCTAAGAATCCCTGCGCGTCCGCCATAATTTTATCTTTCATACCTGGCTTAGACAGAGTCGGATTTAGGGACTATACCAGTGTGCTGTTTCGTAACAATATTTTCCTAGTTTGGTTGGAAAATTTAGCCTTTTGGTTATGGTGTTTATATTTATTTGTAGTAAAGAACTTTTTAGTTTGTTACTGTTCTACATGTAATACTTTGCTACTGGTGTCACTATTTTCGTTTTGTTTCGTAGTCGAGTAATTTTGTTATTGTAAATGCAAAGCTCAAATTATCATCAGTTAATGTATGAGTTGCAGTTACCTAGTATACCGTCACAGGATGATGATAAGGTGAGCAGGAGGTGAGCTATTTTCGACATTTCAGTTAAATTTCCTACAGCAGCTAACAGCTCAATCATTAGTTCATCAAAAACTATCAACTTGTAATTTTAAGCATAACGTTTTCTTTTGAACTGATAACTGTGGTGCTAGGCTTTTTCTTTCATAAATGGAATCTAGTCTTTCATTAACTTGATGGGATCATGCTTCTTCTGTAACGATACCTATTATCGTATTATGATACTTTTGGCTAGGCTAGAGAATATTCATTTATGATATCATCATCAGTGTTCGATAATGAAAACATGCATTCATCGAACATAAACAATACTCTTATTTCTCTTTTTTGTGTCTAATAGAAAGACACGTACCATATATAGTCTGAATTTCTTTATATAATCGTGACTAACTGGAATCGCTCTTGATCGTAAATCTCAAGCCTTTAAACCCTTTTTAGTCGAGGGTCCTTAATATTGCAAACGTGGATCTACCTTACTTCTTAAGACGAATCGTTAATATTAAGATTATTTCGAACTATACTTTTAACTTCATATTATCTCAGTTAGTTAAAATAACATGTTAGCAATTGAAAAGTAAAAAATCGAATCTTTCTGTTTGAATATCGCTATATATTCCAAACATACTGTAGAATTAATATTCACGGATTACATTAAAATTCAAGTCTAACCCATTGGAATTTTGAGGTCAAGAGAGAGTACAATATTTCGATTGTGGTTTTCTGTTCTCAATTTACTTTAGACGCTTACCTTTCAAGGGACTGAAGGATCGAAATATTATTCTGGCTAACAGCCGTGTTTAATTGCAGATCTTACTCTTTTCTCCAATTTAATAGGTCCACTAGGACGAAAGTGCTGGTCCTACTACTGATTTATAGCAGGAATTTTCCAAACCAGTACTTCACTTCACTGATTGTATGAGAGAACACTTTAAATTCAAACCATTTGAAAGCTTACAAATCTACTTTACAGAAATAAATTTGGAATAAGCTCAAAAATTTTAAGAAGAGTTTAAAAAGAATACTTGATGAAAATACTAATTAAAAAGATCGAATACAGTCATATATTGCAGGATGTTGAGTTTTTCATAGATTAACTGAAAAATAAATTTAAATAGGAATTCACAGCCAAGGTAACAGAAGAAGACTGAGAACATTCAAATATTAGTTGAAATAAAATAGAAAAAATGGCAAGTATATCTAATAAAAACAATCAGGGCAGTGACGAAGAGCGAAAATAACATAGAACGATTCTTCTCCTGAAGAAGTCGCTTAAAATAGCCGGCGAAACGTCGAATCTGATTCTCTTCTCAAATTGTTTAATAGTGAAGATATGTTATCACAGTTATTTGCAAAACAATAAAGGGCCATTATTGTTTATTTATGAAATAATAAGAATGGCAGGGCAAAGAGCAAAATGGCTCTTTATTTTATAACAATAACTAGAGCATATCCATAGCCCTCGTAGAGAAATCTGAATGGAAACTTTGATAGGTGGAAGGAAATACTTACAGAAACCGGAATGAAGATTGAAAACTCAACTATAGTTTTCGTAGTTTCAAACAATGAAGAGGAAGTGATTGAACAGGTTGTAGCATTCAATACGGGGAAATCAAGCGAAATGCTTATAATTTAAAATGAAATTTCCAACGAAGCAAAAAATAAAAATAATATATATATATATATATATATATATATATATTATTTTTATTGTTGTGTTGTATATATATATATATATATATATATATACAACATAACACGACAATGTGTTAGAAAGAAACAAGTATATTCGGTGTATAACTTTTCTTCAACAGGGTATCATAACATGCGGAAGAAGTATCATTGCTAATATTTGGATTATAACTGCAATAATCTACGCTAACACTTGGATTGTCTATCTCTCTATGCCTCTATCTAACACACTGATAATGCCATGTGCCTTATGCATTTTCCTTTGAAGCGATTATCTTTTTACGTTAGAATTAAATGGGGATGAAGTCTGTTGATTTCAATACGTAATATTTTATGGGCACTAGCAATTTCAACATGTATATTGAAAATGAAGGAAGGGGATAAATAAAAATAGAAGAATTAGGGTTCTTTATGAAATCGTTTTATTAGGAGCATATAAATTAAAATAATTCATTAGCTGTTTGTTTTCGAATGAAGAACAATATTTGTAAATCTTAAAATGAGTACTCTATAAATACACCAAAAAGTTCAATTGCAAAATGGTATTACCAGAGTTATTCATATCGAGAAATAACAGAATAGTATATTCTATATCAAGGGTGGAATATGCAAATTTCTACGGTAGGAGTAGGAAGATTTGCTAGGTTCGGTTTTACTAGTGTAGAATTTTGAATTCCACCCGTATTTTAGACTATAATTTTTCTACCGTTATCAAATAAAAAACCAAACAACATTATATTAAATTGCTAACTACTTAATTTCTGGAGGAGCTGTGGTGAAATCATCACTGCTGTCAGTATCAAACACAAAAAAGGAATGAAGCCACGTAATAGCTATTATTTAAAGGAAATTATATAAATGTACTTTTATGAAGTAATAATCAGTTTTAATCTAAACTTTAATAAAATAGATAATAATTAAACAATTTGAACAATCAACATTTTTGACAGTTCACAATTGTTCTTAATTTTTTCCTTAAAAACTGCCACGAAATATACGTATGCTGCACTTTTGGCTCTAACAATTAATACTCAACGACCATATTAGTCATTTTACGTTCACTTTAGAGGATTTTTATTCATTATGATACTTCTACTTTGCGTAGTGCAGCTGGTGTAGAAAACGGAATACACCTATTTTCTCTATCTGTCAAATGAACCGTAACATTTAGAGAGCGCCACAAGTATTCACTCCACACTAAGGGCGAGAATAAATATCCTTACCCTAGGGCTAGAAGGAACCTATTCCATAATCAAAAACTACGTCGAAATATAGAAATTCCATAATAGTCGTAGAAAAAGTTTGTTTATTGTAACATTTGAAAATACTCAACCAATTACCAAGCGACAGGTGAGAGTGGCTATACAAATTTTTGAGGAACATGGATGTGTCACTCTTACAACACATGGAGCACGTACACAGAATCGTCAAATCCCACCAGAAAAAGAAGAAAGGGATATTTTGATCTGTAAAAATGTGGAAAATAATCCTTTACGGTCGTCCACTTATTTAGCCAAGGAATTTAATGGTGACCCGAAAACGATTCGGATTGTATTAAAAAAATAGCTATCGTAGTTTCAGACTGAAAGTCGCTTAGTTCAGAAGTTGGCAGGAAGTTAGGGGTAAAAATGTGTAACATGTCTCAAATGGAAGGAATTATTACTGTTATCAAATATTTCGATTTGCCAAAAAATTGCCCTCTGCGTTTAGTGGGATTTATGAAAAAAAATGGGAATATTTTTTCACCCCTTTATATCGGACAAAAAATTATCCATCCTCCAGTCAAAGATTCAGCTTTCCAAATCGAAAAACACCTCTGTAGTAAATCGTTGCTCAAACTGTCAAATTGTTTTTCAAATATTACTCTAATTATTATAAATATTCCGAAAATATGTTGAAAATCTAATAATCTTAATGATTATACTATGAAAAACAATAAATCGACGATAGTGACATTTAATAGGCTACTTGTTGAAATAATTTATTAACCCCACTCAATATTTAAATACTTTATATATTATAAAATAGCAAATATTCAATTCTGAGCTATTAGTGTAGACATCTCTTCCCCACCGGTAACGTCTCAATAAAATGTATCTATAGTTGAGTGTAAACCGCTTGTAACTCCTACGTTCCTGATAAAACGATTTCGGCTAGAGCCGTAATTATTTTATTTTCATCTATCCCCTCTCTTCGTTTCCAATTTACATGTTGAAAGTATAAGTGCCCATACAATATTCCTTTTTAATAATAACAGAAATTATTCCTCATTTAATTCTAACGTAAAACAATAATCCCCTCAAAGTCAACGGTAAAATGTGAGAGGCACATAGCATTACCAGTGTGTTAGAGAGAGGCATGGTGAGATAGACAATCTAAAGCCCGCGTAGATTATTACAGTTAAAATAAGGTTACTAGAATATACGAATCGCGCCTGCGCCTCTCGAGGGTGCTTAATTGTACGTCACTACCTGTTTGTTTACGAATGACAAACGATCTTTGTAAATCTGATAAAATGAGCATGCAGACACACCAAAAAGTGCAAATTATAAAATGGTATTACTAGGGTAATTCATATGGAGAAATAGCTGAAAATGTGTTTATTGCAGCATTCGAAAATACCAAACCAATTAGCAAGAAACAAGTGAGAACGGTTATAGAATTTTTTGAATAACGTGTCTCTTCTACTAAACATGGACCGCGTACATAAAATGGTTAAAACCAACCCGAAAAAGGAGAAAGAGATATTTTAATTTGCGCAAGTGTGGAGAATTATACTTTACAGACGTCCGCTCATTTAGCCATGGATTTTGATGTTGATCCGAAAACGATTCGCACTGTATTAAAAAAATGGCTATCGTAGTTTTAAACTTAAAAATAGCCATGAAATATTTCAAGACGATCAATTTCGTAGAATGGAATTTTGTGAAATAGTTATGGAAAAAATACAATTGGATGCAAACTTTTCAAAAAATAGTTTGTTCACAGATGAATCGACTTTTCCTATATACGGTAATTCAACCGTTATGCGATATTAGTCCAGGACAAACCTACACAAACACTACGATAGTAGAACTTAATATCCCTAAAGGTTAAATCTTTGGGCTGCAATATTACGTGAAAATTTAATTGGACCATTTTTATTGACGGTAATTTAACCGGACAAAAATATTTAAATTTGCTACAAAACCAAATTACTCCTGCCCTCTCACAATTACGTGTCAACTTCAATGATATTTGGTATCAACATGGCGGTTGTGCATAGCATAATTATCGATTAAAAAAAATTTTTTTAAATACACAATTTCCCAATCGAATAATCTCCATGAATCTAAACATTAGATGGCCTGCTGAATCTCCACATTTGGCACCCAACGATTTCTTTTTCTGGGTTTACGTGAAATCGAGAAATTATGGATTCCAGGGGAACAGGGCCAGTTCCTTGAATGAACTTAGGGAACAAATTCTACAAGCCTGTATGGAGATAACACCTCAAATACTAACTCATGTTCGTCATTAATTTTATAACCGGCTCGGTTACTGTTTAGTTCAAAACGGGGGGTTATTCGAATATTTGATTTAAATTTATTGAAGAATTAAGAAATATTTTTTATTTATTTCCTATCAGAATATTGCTTTTATCTAAAAATAATAGGTATTTTTATCAGAATTCGATTTTATTTAAGTTTATTATCGACAGCATTTTTTAATTTGTACTGTGTGTATTTATACAAAGAATTCGTTTCTCAATTGAAAACAAACTTAAAACAGTGAAACTATTTTTATTAATACAAAAAGCCTTACTAGTGTTCGGCCGACATATTTCCGCGTTGCCGAATCTCAAAAAAGTAGAGGTTTTGACCGCTTTCAAACTGAATACTAGTACAATTTCCAGCATTACAATAAAATGTTCAACAAATAGATCGGATTAATTATCTTGATCTGTTACAACCCCTCAAATTATCATAATATAATTATAAGCTCACGTGTTAGAACAATGCATTTTACAATTAATATAAATATGCTATCGAAAACCGGCAACGTATTACTTAAAATCTTTCGGTAAATGTTTCTTCCACTGTTTCTGATTGATATACTGTTAATACCTACAACGAATTTATACTTGTTTTGTAACACATTGTCGTCGTTTACGAACATGTACTTTTGATCGTTTTCCACTTTTGCTTGGTTGGTGATATCCTTTTAGAGAAAAAGAGTAATACACTGAAGTAACATATTCGCTTATCGACTCTGTGTTAAACTCCATGTGACTAAAGAATATTTATATTTATATATATATATATATATATATGTGTATATATATGTATATATATATATATATATATATATATATATATATATATATATATAATATTGAAAAGTTTATTTTCTTGGGTTCCTAGGTTGTTTGAAATAATTAAAAACGATTATGTTCCACATATATATATATATATATATATATATATATATATATATATATATATATATAAACAAAAGGTGATGATTGTCGGGTATGCGGTCAGTATAAGAAATAAAACTCTATATTCTCATGCTCAATATAGCATCATCAGGAGACACTACAATAATTAAAATATAAATAAAATGACAAAGATAGGAACACAAATACTTACAGATGTTAAGAGTCAGTAAAAGTTGATGTACACCACATTAAGGTACTAACTAGACTAATTGCTAATGATTAATTTGTAAAAATGGTTGTGGTGTGAATTGATAAAAACAAGAAACAATTTGAGTTAAAAACAAAACAATAAAATAAATAATCTGAAACGTATGAATAAATGGGGTGACAAAACAACAATATTAAAATGAATTTAAAAGGTGACAATAAATATCACTAAGTTTATTAGTATCAGATTTGAGGTTGATAGCATCCTTTTGTTTGTTGATGTGAAACATTTCGAAAAATAAACGATTCCTGTATTAGTCAACTTTCTGGAGAATCTCTGTATCGTCATAATTAAACGTATGGCCCGTCTTTATAAAATGATCCACCACTACACAGTTATTCTTGCCTACTCGACAATCACTTCTATGTTGGGTAATACGGTTTTTTAACCATTGAGAAGTTTGACCAACGTAGCATCCCGGACACTGCGAGCAATTTATTTTGTAAATCACGTTGGTTTGTAATAATAAAGGTGTTTTATCTTTAACTTTCGAAAATCTTGGTTTTAGGTCATTTTTTAAAATATAAATACAAAAAGATGGTTTAAGTTGTTGAGATTACCATCATTTATTTACGTTTCGGCTTATTCAGCCTTTTTCAAAATAAATCTACATCTAAAATAAAATGATTCTCTCACTAAGAGATACAATACTACAAAAAATCCTTTTTACTTACCCCAAACGTAGAATAATAGTTGTCAATATACATTAAAATGTCCAGTCAAGAACTTCGTCGAAACATAAAATATTCTTATCACTCTTACTAAAAACAACATTCACAACAAAGAATCCACAACGTTTGTTCACATTAAAATTATTTACAATACTGCTGGATATATTTTACTGAGGTTGTTTAAATCTTTTTTATTGTTAATGGCATGCTGGTTTTTTTTGGATAGCTATTGATTCCAAAATTTCTCTCTTTTTTGTATTTTGTTCCGACCTTATCATTTTTGTGTTTTCAAAATTAAATGTATGTTTTTTTGAGTTTTCGTATTTTTTTTTGTCGTATTTATGACCTTTTATTCGATTTTCCAAATACTGGCTAGTTTGTCCAATGTAAACACCACTGCAGTCGTTACACGGAATTTGATAAATTATATTACTCTTTTTATTTTTCGGCGTTTTTGATTTTAATTTTGAAAAATTATTGGAGAGCGTTTGATTTGCTTTATGGCATATGGTATGATTGTGTTTACCAAAATGCCCTTGAATTTGTTGTGATAATCCGTTTATGAATGGCATGGAGATCTATTTTTTATTACTATTATTATTTTGTCCATTGAATTATAGAACTTATTTATACGCTTTTTAAATAATTTGTTAACAAATTCTGAAGGATAGCTGTTAAGGTTTAAGGCTTCTTTGGCTTTGATGATAGCATTACCTCTGTATTCCGGGTCTGATAGTTGAATTGAACGGTCAGCCAGTCCAATAACAACTGATTTTTTTGATTGATTGGATGGTGTGAATTAAAATTAAGGTACCTAGATGACCAAGTGTATAAATAAATTCTATAATTCAATGGAAAATATAAAACAAAATAATAATAGTAATAAAAAATATATCTCCATGCCATTCATAAATGGATTATCACAACAAGGGCTTTTTGGTAAACACAATATTACCGTATGCCATAAAGCAAATCAAACGCTCTCCAATAATTTTTCAAAATTAAAATCAAAAACGCCGAAAAATAAAAAGAGTAATATAATTTATCAAATTCCGTGTAACGACTGCAGTGGTGTTTACATTGGACAAACTAGCCAGTATTTGGAAAATCGAATAAAAGATCATAAATACGACAAAAAAATACAACAGCTCTAACTTCCCATGATAAGGTCGGAACAAAATACAAAAAGAGAGAAATTTTGGAATCAATAGCTATCCCAAAAAACCAGCATGCCATTAACAATAAAAAAGATTTAAACAAACTCCAGTAAAATATATCTAGCAGTATTGTAAATAATTTTAATGTGTACAAACGTTGTGGATTCTTTGTTGTGAATGTTGTTTTTAGTAAGAGTTATAAGAATATTTTATGTTTCGACGAAGTTCTTGACTGGACATTTTAATGTATATTGACAACTATTATTCTACGTTTGGGGTAAGTAAAAAGGATTTGTTGTAGTATTGTATCTCTTAGTGAGAAAATCATTTTATTTTAGATGTAGATTTATTTTGAAAAAGGCTGAATAAGCCGAAACGTAAATAAATGATGGTAATCTCAACAACTTAAACCGTCTTTTTGTATTTATATTTTAAAAAATGACCTAAAACCAAGAAAAACTTCAAATATATGTATATATATACATATATATATAAATATATATATATATATATATATATATATATATATATATATTGACATTTACCAACAGTCACGCGAAGCGCGCCAAATTGAAAAAAAAGAAATATTAATGAAAATCTATTTTCTTTACATCTCCCCTCCAGGGGAAGAAAATTCAACCGTGAATTTTTTCTTCAGAACCCGTTAAGTTTTTCTTTCATCTCTTCTTCACTTGTTCTCTTCTCTTCTTCATATTTTGTTATTTGTACTGGAATTAGTTTTGTAATATGAAAGAGGTTTGACTCTGTTTTTCTGTGTCATGTATCTACCTCATAAATTGTATTAGATTTTTTCTACTATTTTATATGGTCCAATCCTCAGTTCATCCAGTTTTCTTCAATTTAGTTTATTCCCATTTTCTACATATACTATATCTCCAACTTTAAATTCTCTATTTTGTCTTTTTCTATCATAGCGCGTTTTGTTATAATTATGTGATTTCAAATCATTATTACGTGCTCTTTTTTTATCTCTGATCCAGTCACTGTGTATACTTTCTTGGCGCAGCTCATTTGGTAAGATTGTAACGGATGTCCTATATAACAAATAGCATGGTGCATATCCGGTTACCGAGTGATCAGTCTGATTGTATTTTTCTACACATTCATATGCTATTGTAGTCCATGCTTTTTTTCTCCACATCCAATTATTCTGCACCTCACCTTCTCTTGTTTACTAGTGTTCGGTTCCAACTCTCATTTAGGCCATTTGAAAAAGGTGCGTTAATTGCTGTAAATATTATTGTTATTTGCTTGTCACTAAGAAATTTCTTGAATTCTTTTGAATTTATTCCAGGATAGTAGTCGGTGAGAAGCATTCCTATCTCTTCCGTTCCGGTGACTTTATTTATTAGCTTTATAAAATCATGTGTACTCTGGGTCTTTGATGTTATAATAAATGCGTACCTAGTGAAGTGGTCTACTAAAAGATATAGGTATTTCTTTGTTGATCTGGAACCACCAAAACCGCTAATTGTGTCTATTGATACTATTTCAAAAAGGTCTTGTCGCCGGGCCTAAATGTGACATCATTCATCTTGTTTTGTTTTTTATGCCAATTTCACAGCTTCCAAACGTTTCTTTTATATTTTTTGTCAAATTCTTTGTTATATATAGTGAACTAATAGTCCTTAGCATTTGACCAACTCCAATGCGGCACAGGTCCTCATTTATTTGTTTTATAAGTCTAATACTAAATTCTTCCGTTATTCTATTATTTTCTCTTTGTTTCTTATTTTTTGTAGTATACATAAGATCATTTTGTTTTTGTTTCTCTGTAATTCTTCATCTTTATTCTGATCTATTATAATATCTTCCCAATTAATTACGTTCACTATTTTTAATTGTTCATCTATATTCTCTTCTGGTCCCAATACAGGATTTCGGTTTGAACAGTCTGCTTCTAAATTTTCTTTTGCCGGAGAATATTTAATTTCAAAGTGGTACTGTGAAAGGTAATAAGTCAGATCACCCAGCTCTTCATCTGTTCTTACTTTTAAGTTCATATTCTCTAGTGAGTGGTTTGTGGTCTGAGTAAACAGTAAATGATTTACATATAAACCAGTACTGCCAATATCTCAGTGCTTCTTTGATGGCCAAACATTCTAAATATATAGCTTTTTTCTTCTTTTGTGTTCAATTTAGTTTTTTTTAAAAGTAAACCACTTGTTGTTTCTTTACCATCTGTTTGTATCTGTTTCAATACTGCTCCGACGCCCTCTAGTGATCCATCGGTACAAATGTTTATTGGTAGATCTTGATCAAATATTTCTAGTATTGGTTGTGAACATAAGAGGCACTTAATTTTTTCAAATGCTTTTTGACACCAAATAAATTTTTGATTTCTAAGTAAGTTATGTAGTGGGTCTAATATTATTGCGCCTCTTGGTATGTATTCGTGGTAAAAATTTATTTCTCCTAAAAATTGTCTAACTCTCTGAGTTTTTGGTACTGGGAAATTCCTTATCAAAACTAGGTTCTCCTTCACTGGTTTTATCGAATTATTTTGAATAATATGTCCTAGGTACTTGAACGAATCTGATGCAAATGTACATTTTGTAAATTTTATTCGAAATCCTTCTCATAGAATTGCTTCTAGCAACTGTTTCGAGTGATTTATGTGTTCTTCAAATGATTTTGAAAATATAAGGACATCATTTATGTAATTCACAATAAAATCGTTAAGTTTATATTTTCGAAGTATATTACTTAATATTCACTGAAATATTGCTGGTGATGTCTTCAAACCGAATGGTAGACAAGTCCATTGAAAGTGTCCTTCTTGTGTTACAAAACCTGTCTTCTACTCTTAGAGGTATAGACCAAAAAGCTGAGTTTGTGTTTAGGCTTGTAAAATTGCAATTTTTTGTCTTTATCATAAGGTCTTCAATTAATGAGAACGGTTGAGCCTGTGGCACTATTTTCTTACTAAAATCCTTGAAGCCTATACATTGTCTCGATATATATATATATATATATATATATATATATATATATATATATATATATATATATATCAATAAAATTGAAAATATCACGGGGTTTGCAGCCTAAATAATGTAAAAAATTCTTGTTACACGTAACCGAGCGCTTTCGAAAGACTTTTTCATTCTTTTTCAAGGTTGTATGGTAGAATTATTATAAATCAAAGAAAACAGGATACATAGCAATCACTTCTAACTTCTAATAAAATCAAAACCAATGCCTCAACATTGAAATAAAATACAATAAGAAAAACAAAAAATTGAGTTTAAATTAAACATGGAAATTGATACTTAGCTTAAATCCCTCCTGAAGGAACACATTTTGGTTTTAAAATTCACCACCACTACATTTTAAAAGAGAATATTAGACACTAATTCGGTTGTTTCAAGTGTATCTAGTTTTTGGATAGAAAGTAACGTTTTTTAATTTACAATACCTGATTACAGTCGTATTCTCTTCAAGCGAGTTTGTTTTATTTTATGTCTATATACCATATATATATATATATATATATATATATATATATATATATATATATATATATATATTCTTACATTTTTGGCTGTAAACTTTGAGTATTGTCCGGATCAGCGGAAATTAAAATCCTGAGAAGAGAAATAAAGAGAAAGGACCAATTAGAAACTGTGCACACATGTTAATAATTCATGAAAAACAACATGAATTGAGTTGTATAAAATTGGGCAATATTGTGCCAATTAGTTGAAGGCGAAATGCATAACATTTTTTTATTCTTTTGATTAAGGCTTGATCCCAAAGAAATTGAAAAAAAAATTACTTAGATATGGTGCAAGAAATATGAACAATTATATATATTAAGAGTTTACTCGTTTACTCGTCAAATTGTGATATGAGAAATCATCTCACATCTGATTATAATTTTGATTATTAGGCTCACAAACTATTAGCAGACGCGATAATATGTACTTATGTTACTCCAATTCACCACCGTTCTCATTGCAAAGCATCCAATTATCTTCAATACAACCGTATTTCCACTTTCTGAGCATTTGTTTAAATAGAAATGGTTTCATCAACATGTCTGTGCGCTTCCGTCGCCAAAGAAGGACTAGAAAGTTTACAAAACACTTCACAGATGTATGTTTATCATAAAGCTTTTGTTACATTTTTGTATGTAGGAAACTTTACGTTACTGTTTGTTTATATTATAAAAGAAAACACCACTTTTTATGTGAAATTTCCGAGTGAGGAAAACTACTTATTTTTGCCAAAAAGCTGTATGTTATTTGGAAGGGTATTTATGGAAAACATGTGAATATACTTTTACTCTAAAGCAGCCATTCTCTAAGTGTGTTTCGCGGAACCGTGGTCTAAAGACAAGAATAAAGAATTTTTTGTACGTAAAAAAGAATATTTATTGGGAAGTCAAAAAATGATGATTCTTGTAACCCAAACTATCAATGAATAGGTCACGGAGGCATCATATTTAGTTAGCTATAGCATTGCATAAGCAGGCGAAGCACACACTATCGCTGAGACTTTAATAAATCCATGTTTGTTAGACATAATAAAATGTATGCTTGATGAAAAATCTGCGAAGCATCTTTCGACTGTGCCGCTATCAAACGATACTGTTTCAGGGCGTATTCATGACGTGGCAAGCTACGTCAAACAAGAACTAGTTACACGTCTACAAAAAACACAATGCAAATGGATGAGTCGACTGATGTCGCTGGTCTGGCTATCTTGCTGGTTATCGTGAGATATCTATATGAAAGTTCTTTTGAAGAAGACATCCTTATGTGTTCATCGCTGCTCACAAACTCTACCGGAGAAGAAATTTTTAATAAAATAAATATATTTTTTGAAGAAAATAATCTCAGTTGGAACGATTGCATCGACATTTGTACAGATGGGGCCAAGGCGATGACGGGTGAAACAGCAGGAGCAGTATCACTAATAAAAAATAAAGCGCTAATTGTAGTTCCAACCATTGTATCCTGCGTAGACAAGCACATGCGGTGAAGCAAATACCGTCCAATTTAAAATTAGTTATGGATGAAGCGGTAAAAATAATTAATTTTATCAAATTACGACCACTACAATCCCGATTATTCTCATTAATGTGCGAAGATTATGGCAGAAAATATAAAACACTGCTGCTCCATACAGAAGTGCGATGGCTGTCTCGGAGTAAAACTTTAACAAGAACTTAGAGCCGAGCTACAAATGTTTATTTCTTTTAATTTGAAAGATCGTTTGTATGATAAAACTTGGTTGTTCCGACTGTCTTTTATGGCGGATATCTTTCAAAAACTGAACGAATTAAATTTAGCATTGTAAGGTAAACAGACAACAGTGTTCCAGGCCTGTAAGAAAATAACTGCCTTCAAAATAAAATTAGATTTTTGGATTATTTGTGCCGGTAAGAGA
This sequence comes from Galeruca laticollis, assembly GCA_963921935.1. NCBI lineage: Eukaryota > Metazoa > Arthropoda > Insecta > Coleoptera > Chrysomelidae > Galeruca > Galeruca laticollis. The sequence goes on from OY998180.1 coordinate 152,685,167, forward strand.
AAAATAGAAAGCTTTACGTCACTCAGTGCGTTTGTTAGCGATAACAACTCCGAAATGTTTCAAGATGATGTATTTGAAGAATTGGTCCAATATCTCACTTCGATGCGCGCATCTTTTGAGAAGTATTTTCCCGAAGAACAGAAAACAAGAACAATGGTATTATTTAAAACCAGTTAGTTTTATTAATTAATAATGGTAACATGAGTAGATTCCACAAAGTAAGGGTTCAAACAGTAAATTTAATAATTGATTCATTTGTTGCTGCACAAAAACGTGATGATAGATCCCACTTCTTAACAGTTTAATAACAGTCTACTCAACCATAATAAGAAGTAATTAGTAGACATATACATATAGAGGATGCGGTTAGTAATTCACCACAAAAGTACAATTCGGCGCGACAATCTCGGCACAGAACGATTCGTCGCGAGGACAACTCGGCGAAAGGACAATTCGGCACAGAAACTAATAGATTATTTGATTAACAAACCAATTCAATTATTTCACATACCCAACAAAATTCCTTTATTTGTTCACAAAGCCAACTGATCTATCAAACTAACGGAAATATTATATTTATTTAGACAGAGAGAACATACTTGCCTAGTAGGTATAAAAAATTGATAAACTTTTTGCTTCAAATGATTGCAATATAATGAGTGAAGTGAATAAAACCCATTTAATGCTAATGCCTTAGGGATTTGGAGTTGTAATGCTATGGTAAGTAACTAAAAATAGTAACAACTACTTACAGTAGAAGCAACTCGTTTTTTCCGAAAGGTGTAGCTATAACTAGAAATTTCCGTGGAAACAGGAGTCGACGGCTCCTGTAAGAAATGTCCGAAAGAGCTGGCTTCGGCCTCCGCTGCTACCAGTTGTCGTTGGTAATGAGAGGTCTTGTATTATGGGGTTACGTCAGTTAGAGGGGTGTGTTGAGGGAAAATTTTAGGTGTAGATCTTATGTGTATAGGTTAGGTATTCCTGCTCTCCTGGGTGAGTAAATAAATTAACCGATAACGATTTCTTAAACGAGTTTAATAAAAAAAAATATAAGGAAAATAGAAATAATTGCACCAAATTTACAAAGCGTCAGGAACAATCGCATATAGTGCCTTGTGACTTTAATTAAATAACACCAGAAAGGGGATCGGGAGAAAACTTGAGAAACCTCTTTTAAATCAACGCGAATGACTCGCAGAATAAAAATAAATTTTGGTATTTAAAAAAAAATGTTCGCCAGAACCTGCATATTTTCGCGTACCCTATATATGAACTTTGATATCAACAATTTAATATTAAACCTCAAATATGCTCCCTATTCCTATTCATACGGTGAGATATCACCATTAAATACTAGTATACGATATGAACTATCATACACAAAATAAATTATATAAATATAATATCATAGGAAGCGGGCTGGCAATGTTAATAATCTAACCAAACTACAAAAAAGTCATAATACACAGTTAGTATAATTTTGAAATCAGACTTACCAATTCCCTGACTGGGTGTTCACAAAAACGCCGACGGACACGATTCGCGTTTCGAACATAAAAAGAAACCCTTTCAGAGCGCGTACAGTAGACGCTCCCTTGTAATCTGTTTTTCTCTCTTCATGAAGGAAAAAAATAATTATACCTGATTGCTAAAACACTACTTTAATTATAAATTACTGAAACTCAGGACTCCTCAAAAACCGTTATCCGCGAAACCCCAAAAGAAAACTGGACCGTTTCCGACCGCGAGTTTTTACCAACTGCCACTTCAATTCTTACCCTTTCGAAGTTTCGGCATTTGTCCTTTGTCAGCGATCTTTCATTTTTTTTGTACCTGTTACTTTTTGATTGGTGGAACTTATTGTTCGATTAACACTTGGATTTTCATTTGAGTCCTCAAAATTTCGTTATTTTGACGCAATTATTATTTCCGGTTAAAATATTATTTGTTTTACTTTTATTCAGCCAGACAAACGCTTAGATAAGTATTTTTTTCATTGTATGAATGTGAACGACCGCTTTCTATAGTTTAAACGTTACAATGTAAAAAGTAATTTGTTATACAGGATGATTCTCCCCATGTTTCTTATTGGTATTTATTACACAAGGACATGTTCAGACACGTCCACTCAATATTTGGCTGAACAACATCTGTTGCAGTACCTTTCTCATATAAAAGTAACTTTTAAATTATGTAAAATTTAAGCCTATTTAATTTCTCAAAATCCTGACGTGATGAAGGAAATTTGAAATCAGATTCAAAATCAGCATGACAAAAAACGATAATTACACGTATGGGTGTATAAGAAAACCAAACTGTGTTTACCTGTGTTATTAATATTACCTATTAAAAATTATAATACTGTTTGGGAAAAATTATTCATAAAATAAACTATAAATAAGAAAGTATTTGGCATAGGAGTAATTTACAAACCCCATGAAATAACACATAATGTGTTCCTGAATGATTTTGAAGATTTTTTAATCTCTCTATTTTCAACTGTTGATAATTTAATTTCTTAGGTAATTTTAACATAAATTGTCGATACAAAAATAATATTATTAAAAAATTTGATAATATTGTTGATAATTTTGAACTATCGCAAGTCTTAGATGAACTGACACGACAAACATCGCTTCTGGATTATATAATAATTAATGAAAATAATGTGCCGATTCTGTGATCACATAAACAAAAAATTGTGCCCATATACAATGGAAGGTAGTGTTCAACTGAATATTGTGGCGATTTAATACAAGCTGTACAGGGAACTATTCCCAAATGCGCGAGAAGACAAAGGATCAAAGTCCAAGCTGCGTCTCCAAACCCTGTTGAGTTGAGATGCTTAGTAATTCCAGAAGAGTATAAGATGTACGAAATTCAACCAGGAATAAAAGAAGATTCTACGCTCTTTTATAGTGGATCTAGGGATGAAAAAGAATTATCATATTCGGTAGAAAGGAAAATTTAAACATCTTAAAACACTCCAAACATTGGTTCATGGACGACACTTTTAAAATTACTCATCCTCTTTTGTACCAAGCGTTTGTCATATTGGCTGATCAATTTGATGCAGCACATCCGGTGTTATATGCACTTTTGCTAAATAAACAAAAAGTGACTTACGATAATTTTTTATTTCGAAAGAGTTATTAATTTAATTCCCGAGATTCAGCAGACATCAGTATCTTGTGATTTCGAATTGAGTATCATAAAATCTCTCAAAGAATGTTTACCATCAACTTAAATTTTTGGATACTTTTTCATCGTGATATGAGAAAACACCTGGAAGAACTTCATTTGCTTAGACAGTAGAATAATGAAGGCAATTTTGAGTTGAAGATCAAAATGAAGGCGTTTGTTCCACTCCAAGGTTTGGATGCAGCGTTTGATTTGTTGGCTGACGATCTACCACAAGTTCTTAATTTTCTTTTTTTTACGAAGGTCAAATCAATAGACGAAAGGATCCTGAATTGGGAACAACGAACCAATAATCACGCTGAGGCGGCTCATCGACTATTACAAGCGGAATTGGGTGTCGACCATCCAAAGATATGAAAATTTATAAATTCTGTAAAGGAAAACAAGGACACATTCTATGAACAATGTGTGGCAACACGACTACCACCACAAAAATAGAAAAAATATGCAGACGCTGATAAACGCATATTTTCTTTAACAGAAAATGATAATACGTCAAATGTATCATTATACTTACAGGGCATCGCCCACAATTTTAAAATTACGGAGTAAATTCGTAAATACGGGTACATCAATTTGTTTATCATTGATCTAATAAAATTTAAAATACCTTAGTTTTCTTATTGAAATTTTCATGAGAAAGTAGTAGTGATAATTTGGTATTGATTTTGAATTTTTGTCTTAAAAATTCAGCATTTAGACTTTACTTTTCCGCGAGAAAAGTATTGGTTTACCCCAAAAAAGTTGGAATTTTGTATTTTTTACAAGTTATTTCTTCGTTATTCAGCAAGAACAACACGAAAAACGGTTTTTACAAAAAATCCTGTGTGTATGTCGTCGTCGTTGGCGTCGGCTACTTTTCGTAACAGGTCTTATTTGCATGATACAGCCTCCGGAGTACAAGTTACCAATTTTATGCTTGAATATTGTTCAGGATATTTCACAGATGAACCCTATTGATTTTCAGGTCACCACAGCCAGTACAACGGGTGCTATGGTACTTGAAGTACGACATTTTTGTAATTTTTGGTGAAATTTCAGTTTTTTAGCACGATACAGCCTCTGGAGTGTATACAAGTGACCAAATTTTTGATTGTTTATTGTTCAGGGCATCTTATAGATGAACCTTTTTGATTTTCAGCTCACTAGAGCCAGTACAACGGGTGCTATGGTACTTGAAGTGCCACATTTTTGGTTATTTTTGGAGAAATTTAGAGTTGTTAGCACGATACAGCGTCCGGAGTATGTACAAGTAAACAATTCTATAATTGTAGATTTTTCAGGATGTCTCACCTATAAACCCTATTGATTTTCAGCGCACTACAGCGAGTACAACGGGTCCTATTACTCCAGTTATACTATATGTTTCATCATTTTTGGTTTGTTAGCACGATACAGCCTCCGAAGTGTATACAAGTGGCAATTTTATGAGAGGATATTGTTCAGGGCATCTCACCGATGCGAAAAAGTTAGTTTTATTCCTTAAAACCATTAGTTTTTGTATGCGTTAGGATAATAAAATAATTTCTGTATCGAATTGTCTCTGTGTCGATTTGCCCCTGCGCTGAGTTGGCCCTTGCCGAATTGTTCGCGCCGAGTTGGCCGGGCCGACTTGTCCCATTCTGCCATAAAACTTCGATTACCAATCGTAACATTTTAGACCGCTGATTGACATATTTGATACTGATATTCTAATGACCACGGTCAATCCCAAATAATTAGAAATATTTATTAGTTTGGTATGAACAATATCAAATGTTTTTCTCTAAAAATAAAAGTTCAACCGTGATGGTAATTAACAAATCTCTCAGTGTGATGATATAGAGTCATATTTAGCCCTTAAAAAACTTGTCAATTATTATGTTCAAATTATTTTTTGTTGAGAAGGGAATTTGTATAATCTGAATTTTGATCGCAATATATAACTAAGGATGCTTTTATTTAAAAAAATACTGCACTGTTTGTAAAATATAACATATTATAACTTGCTATTTGTAGTCATTCAGTGTAAACATATTTATGTAGATGTGAATACAGTCGAGTGAATAATAATTTCGTTTGTTATATGTAGTGACTATTGGTGATGTGATATTTCGTGAAGTAAACCGAATAAGCGTAATTGGAGCGGTAACGTCCTAAAATTGGATGCTAGTGCTCAAAATCGCGGAAATGTTTCCTGAAGTAATGTGTTTTGGCTTCCGTACAGATACGGTGTCGACAATCATATACGATAAAAATTTTAAATCGAAAAACACGTCAATAAAATATTTTTGATACGTGAATCTCGTTATTTTGTTTAACGATGATCTGATACAATTCCGAAGCTACTTTTAGTCTAGAGATTTTCAATCAACACCAAAAAATATTTCAATTTGAAAAAAAGCGATATTGTAATGTTTTTCTTATTTATTTGAATGGTTTTTATCACAACAGTTCATTTTTATATTCACTTGTTCACTGTTTTGCTATGAAATCAAATTGTACATTACCTCGCCGTTCGCAGGTAGTAGTTTATATAAAACGTCTTCTGGAACCATTGAATTCCTGAAATTTCTAGTATGCTGCTCCCAACAAACGATCGACTTTCTTAGAAAGAAATGTCTATAAAAAATCACAAAAAATAGTCCTTCCCAGAAATCGGTGCACTCCCGTCAAAAGTTTAACTTATAAATATCGTATTAGACAGAGTCGGATTCAGGGACTAAACCAGTGTGCGATTTCGTAACAATATTTTAAAATAAATTTGAATATTCCATTTTAAAGTGATGAAGCAACTACTACGGTCTGTCAAAGTTATGAAATTTAATGTATTCTTGAGACAATTCATGTCATCATTTTGTTTTTGGCATATGCTTGGTCCAATAAACCAGTTGTAGGTTAATGTAGCCCTAATATCTGATACTACGAATGAAAAATGGGGCTCAACAGCTATGGTAAACCTAAACTATATAACTACTCGAATGTAACGTGGAACCTAATACAAACCATTCGTATAAGGTTACAAAATGACGTTCAATAACCAAACAAGATTATACGAAATCTCCACCACAAAATTAATGGAATGACATTTCACATAAACAAGAATAGAGACAAAGCGTATTGATAAATTGATTGTTTTTCTTAGGGATTCATTTGAATGTTTTTATTTCTAATAAATAACAGATTTAATACATTGAGCGGCCTAGAATAGAAAGTTTATATAGAGACTATATCAACTTGTCTATTTATACTGAACACACTATTTACCACCACTACACCAGGTCTTCAGAGATCTAAGGTTCACCTTTGGTCTCAGAAGACGACAACTTGGTTATCGAAACACTTGTCAGACAGTGTAATTGTGAGTATTGGTGTAGGGGTGATAAATAGAGTGTTCAGTATGAATATCATCAATAGTTCCAGTAATTGCTGCTTAAGTCAGCTGGGGACACATATATTTCAGCTACTAGTTATCTCAGAATCAGTTATTTACTTCAGTGATGTTTAGTTAAATTGAAGAATTCGATGGCCGGTTAAAGAGAGGCAAATATTCCATCACATTTCGACCGCCTTTGAATGCACTGCACAACTTCTAAGCCTGATATTATTTTCATTTTCTCACACAAAATACCATTTGCAATGCAAAATTTAGGACATAATTCTTTGTTCGATATTGTTGTGAAAATCGCAAAGTACACTTGAAATGAACTGAAAAAAATGGGCCGACAAACTGAATTCCACGTTGTCTTTCTTCCATATTTTTCTGAAACGTATAGGTTTATGTCCAGCTTATATCTTATATTTATTGTTGGTCATATCATATAAGATTTTCGTGGATAACAAGGCTTTTAACGCACGAGGTTATCATCAATGTAAAAAAAGCTACCGAATCTTACAACTTTACATTGCTTATTCTATCTTCATCTTTATGTTATGTTTTTCTTTGTTACAGGGAAAATGGAAATTTGCTGGACAATCTCTTAGCGCGGATGGAGCAGTACGCTAATAATCTTGAAACGCTCGTAGATGAAAGAACAAACGATTATTTAGAAGAAAAAAAGAAATGCGAGCAAGTCCTGTATCAGCTATTGCCAAAAAGTGTAGCCGAGCAGCTTATTAGAGGCGAACCAGTCAATGCAGAGTACTTCGATTCAGTGACTATATATTTTAGCGATATTGTGGGATTTACCAAACTTTCTGCTAGCAGTACCCCTCTTGAAGTCGTTGATTTGCTCAATGATCTATATACTTGCTTTGACTCAATCGTTGGAGGATTTGATGTCTACAAGGTAAGTGCCTCCAATATTTGCTAGGCAATATCACAATCCATTGCATTGCATGTCTGATGTAATAATATTAACTATTTTACTTTAAGCGCATCTCAATTTGATTTTTTTAAAGTCGTAATTAATCTGGTTTATTTGTCGTGACCTTGGGATGGAAAAACTGTTAATTGGTGCTATGCTTGTAAACGTGTATGTGTGTGTGAAAGGATGGCATCAACTTTTGCTATTTCGTACATACTAATTTTGATTTTAGGGCAACTAATCAGTGATAACAGTTATATGTTCATATTGGTTGTGTTATAAATTTTATGGTGGGATCAAGGACAGGTTGATGGTTTGTTGATATTATTGTGAAAACATTTACAGGTAGTTACAGTTCATTAAATCAGCTATCAGTTCATTAGAAGGTAAAACGTGATTAATGCACTCATAGAATAGGTGGTTTTAATCGGCAATTTAATTATTATTGCAAGAGCAAACATTTTTAGTGATTCACGATGATATTTATCTTCTGAAACAACGGGAGAACGAAATGGTTAAATTCCGGCTTTCTTAAATCAATTATAACCAATTGTGACGTGCTTCCTTTCCTCAAAAGAATTACGGACGTCACTATGACACCCGTGGCTTTACTATCTACCAGATTTTCTCGGGCGCCAGATTTTTGGGATGGTTTACTCCACCGAACTCTCGAAAATGGTAGCGTCAAGAGTTACCAGGGTAGCAACAGATGGAGGTTAAGTAATTCCAGGGGTCTGTTGTTCTTGACCTTTATGCCGTGCGAAGTGGGAAACAGGTTTTAATTGTTTACCACTGTTGGAAAATGAAACTACCTGTGCTTTATACAATTTTACAATTTATTTCGACTTCGAAATAATTTGGGAAAAGGAAAATAAAACGAACCACGTAGCTATTTATTTAAAACAACTAAATATTGATGAAAACCCTTCAATATTTACGATTTGTATTTAAATTACAACCCAGACCAAAGCACTTTATTACAGAATAAATGTTTTACGATTACAAGCTTTAATAGTTTTCGGCGAATGCCGGTGAAAATCAGTGAAAATTTACTAGCAGTACGGTGAAAATTACAAAGAGAAAGCGTTATCAAGGCACTAGCGGTGTTTTACGGGAGCGTTTCCTGGTATTTGTATACGGCTTAGAATAGAACAGCGGTAACTAATGAATTGCCCTCGGTTTTTGTGCGGGTATTACCCCGACCGTTGGTGCTAAAATCAATCTCGTAAAGATCAGTTAGTCGGCAGAATCCGAAAACCTCTCCCTGGCGAACCTGCTATGGCAGAGAACGCTCGTGAGATTTTTTCTTTTCGCGTCTTGGAAAACCCTCGAAGGATGTCTGTGCTATGGTAGCGAACACAGACGAGGCTCCTCCAAGTTGCCTATTATCAAATATTTAAAGTCACGCTACCAAGACCTATGGTACAAGATTGAGCAACACCCGGAATACTTTGAGAATCCCTCAAGAATCTACCTGCTTTGCAGCGAGGATGCTTGAAGATTTCCCAACGGTATTTCCTTTCCCTAGTGTTGTATACCGGAATCGGTATTCCCGAAATACCTTGAAAATCCCCCAACAGCGAAGATGCTTGGGAGTTTCCCAACTATATTTCTTTTCCCCTAAAGTTAAAACCAACAGTTAATTCTTACTTCCAAATTGTACGCAAATACGCGGAAAATCACTCAAATTAAACAAGCAGTAAGCAAAAATAAAATATATTAATACAGCTACGAAAGACGCTAGGAGCAAAATGAATTTAACACAAGAAGAATGATTTATAAAATAATTTCTAAATTCGCTTACCTTGTAGGCGAAAATCAGTCGGTGTTTCGGAAACAGCGGAAAACCGCGGAACTGTAAAAGCACAGAACTAGTAGCTATAGAGCTAAGAGAGCAAAAGAGGCCTATTCAGTCCCGTTTGCCGGTTTTATACATTCTTCTCTCGACCCCACTCAGGAGGTCCTCTACTTAACAATCTTAAGAACGGCGCGGACTGATTTGCGCGAACGGTAAAGTAAGCAATACATATTCAATATATACCGGATGTATCAAAAACAATGTACATATTTAAAATTATTAACAGCAAATAAATTTACAGCTTTTGATGAAAGAGGGGTGTATAAGTAAATAATAACATAACTTAATAATAATACCAATAAACTGAGAAACTAAAATATATACAGTAGGATGTCGGAACGAAAAATAGAAACATCGTTACACAATAATAACCAGCTTAATATTATTCCTCACATTGCGAACTTTCTCGGAAAACATTTTCTGTGGCAGCTTAGTACCTTGATTTTGTCATTGTCAAGTTACTAAATTTTTTTCCCAAGCGGTCTTAAATGACCTAGATACAGCAACCTCGAGCGGTTGCAAAAGGTGAGACGTATGCGGCGGCAGCTTTTAAATCGTTATGTCGTTGTCCTGTACACGAAATACATTGTTCTTGTCCGCGTGGGTACTGTGTCAATCATATATAAGCAGTATCGGTCGTCGTCGTCGAAGAACCGGAATTAATGTTTTCTTAATGAAAGTCAGAAAAATATCGGTTTCCATCCAACCATTACTACTAGCGGCGTACGCTAAGTCTTCGCCATCTGGATCCGCCATCCACTAATCCCATACGTTCTTGCCCTTAAAGACAATTGAAGGAGACGCTTTTTCACCAACAGCATTTACAGCAGCCAATATTGTTATATTTTCTCTTCCAGGCCCACTAGTTGCACGAGAACAAGCTAAACATGTCGCACTAACTACCTTTGTTTTAGATGAATCGATTGACACACTGGTCTCGTCCAAATTCCAGATCAGTTATGGATGATCATTCAATTGTAATTGATTTAAAATTCTCTGTACTAAGTTAAAATACTCGTTAATAACAAATGGATCTGTCATTTTCTTTCGGGAATATTCCACGGCTTGGTTTTTTTTATTTAAAGTCTATATCGGTGTTTAAAATTAATAAACCAGTTGGTGCCAGGCATATTATTATTAAATGGAGTCTTAATGATATTTTTTGTTACGTACTCAGCTATGATAAGAAAAACTTCTTTTCTAGATAGACCAAATCCCCTTTTCTCTAGTATTTTAAGGCCGTTTGCCAAAATACTTTCATGTTCTAAAGAAATTGCAAGCCTCTTCCCAGTGATTTACTTTTAAACCAATGGGATCCTTGCACATGATCATGCAATACAGATTTTGGTATTTTATACTATTTTGCTGCGCCGTGCAGGGTTATTAAACCTGCTCCTAATTCACCAATTGCATTTGCAATGTCTTCTTTGGTGTAGCTGTTACCCCTATCGGATTTTTATTTATAGTTCCTAACCATGTTCAAACCTATTAATAACAAAGTTTGCACTGTAAATATATTGGGGCAAAACCGGAAAAAGTCATTCAATCTTGCCTCTTATATAAACAAGCGGGGTAAAATCGAATAACTAACAATTTCGGTTTTATTTGAGGTTATGTTATAATAATCCACCCAGTTATCATAGGTAATGCATTTATGGTACCTTACAAGATAAAGTTTAATGTATGGGGTAAGTTCGAATTTACAAAATAAGCTAAAGATCACATAAACCTATGTAGTTTCGGTATACAAACATAAAATGAGACCCCATATATTTCAGCACTGGACTGTTTGCATCACGCAGCTGTTGTCACACGTATTTGCATTCTAAAGCTAGCGTTCGGTCTTACCCCGCCTTCGATCTTACGCCAACTTATCTTACTTTGTTTAATTGTACTAAAAATTATTAATTTGCGAAAATAAAATGTTTGCTACTGTTTCTATTTTTAATCACAAAATTGTTCAGCAAATTTTAACGATATGGTAGTACTGTTAAGGGAGTTTTAGTTGTTGTGTTTTATAGTGATAATTCTAACACGCGCATAAAAGTGAGAAAATGGTTCACATTCTTCAAGAAGTAATAGAAATGAATTTAATTTAAAGATAGGTGAGAAAATGAGCACGAGAAGCGACATATCTTTTTAGTGTCAGAAATCCAATTTTTAATGTAAATCACTGTTATGTGCTTGATTTGGTCACAAAGTTTCACGAAAATGGTTGGGCGGGAACATTTGCTGCAGAGCCCACTAGTTCCTCACGATCAGTATCAGAACAGACGGAAATGTCAAATAAGACTGTAAGAAAACTGCTGAAAATGCATAAATTTCATCAACATAAAATGCAGTTCCATGAGGATGATATGATAGAAGAATAGAGTTTTGTGATATTATGTCTTATCGAGACAATGCCATCGCTAATCTTTTGCTAAACATATGTTTCAGCGATGAATGCTCATTTTTCTTGAATGGCAATGTTAATACACAAAATTCACTCACATATTTTGAAGGACACACACACAACACGCACAAAAAGTTAATGTTTAGGCTGGTACTCTTGGAAATGATTATTGGTCCTTTATTTCTTGAAAAAAATTTGGCTGGTAATCGTACCTTGATATGCTTGGAGAGACTCTTATACTCTTATACTTACACGAGCTAGGAACACAAACTGATACAGAAGGTAACGTACTTTTCGAGGAGGTTCTGTCACATTTCCAACGAGACTGTGCTCCACCTCATTATTTGGTTAAACGAGAGATTTCCAGAAAGATGGATTGAAAGTAAGGGGACAGTTGAATGGCTTCCGAGATCACCGAATTTAACTTCAATTATGCATCTCACTAAATGTAAGTTCTAATTAATTATGTAAATTTGGAACGCCACGAGTATTATTCGGAAACTGCTTTTTCTATTTCTCATATTATTTACTGGAAGGGAGATATTAAGGGTGAGAAGATTTCAAATTGACACCCCGTATACTGTACTTTATATTCACACGCGAAGTATTTTCAATATTGTAACAATCAAGTAACTCTTGATAAAACAGACTAACTTTATTCTTTCCCGGAATAACAGACTATACGTTGCAACACTACAATTAAATTTTAAAATGGTGTCTCATCTGCTTAGATGTAGTTTTAAATGAAATTCAGTTCTGGGTTTGCTTTTTTGAAAAGTATTTTGTAATATGTAGCATGTGAAACTCTGAAATTGATGCTTTTTCGAATAAACTACAGTAGGTATAAAAAAAATAGCGAAAAACGTCAGTCCCAAAATATTTATTATCAATACACTCCTTCCTAAATATTATATTCACGTTAAGGAATAATCCATTGATAAATAATTTGAATACATTTCCAAGAATCATATAATATCATAGAACTCTCTTCTATGTCTGCTATTAAATGAATGCCTTTAAGTAGTAATTTCGGTTTTGGGAAGAGAAAAAAGCACAGCTCGTGCCACATCAAAGTAGTGCGGTAGATGATAGGCTTATAAGATGGTACGTATCGTGGTGCAAAATTCTGTTTTTCCTTTCTACAAATCTGGTTCTCTTTTGCTCTCTCAAATTTATCGATTATCTTAAATTGTGGCAAAAATTCAATGTCCATCGCCACAGTAATTGCCAGAAAAAACTGTCAACATATGCTTTTCATCGGCTTTGAAGAGCTTTTTTGGCTTCAGTTCATATGAGAGGAGCCAGTTCGTCAAATTCGTAAACTCAATAACAGACATTCGATGCAAACCAATGAAATTAGTTTATTGTAACTGGCCTATCTGAAAATCACATCTGATAATATAAAAGCAAATTTAAATTAAAAATAGTTCTTAAATGTAAACCAGGCCCAATGTAAAGGATTTTATGGTAGCACAAACTAAGAACTAAATACTGCTTATATTTTATGTTTTTGACAATTTACAACCAATTCAATGTTTCTTCCTCAATTTAGATCAGTTTCTCAATTAATAACTTTTACGATGTTGCCACGTTTCACATATATTCTGCAAACTAATCAAATTGATGAAAATAGCTAATAATAAAGCAATAGTGCGATTCCAAGAAGGAGCACCACGTAAATAAGAGAGTCAAACAATGAGACTCGATTTCCACAACTTTATTTATTTTGGCATTGGAGAGTATTCTAAAAACAGCAAAACTAGAAAGCAAAAATATCATAACAGACCAAATTCAAATTATAGCATATGCATACGATTTAACCATAGTTGCAAATTCAAGACAAGAACTTATAAACGGAATAGAAAAGGTAGCGAATGAGGCAAAACAACATGGAATTCAACGCAGACAAAACAAAATATATAATAGTACGTAAGAAAAACAGAAACATCGAAGGGAATTTAAAGATGTAGAGGTGTTCATTTGAAAAAGTAGCAACAATTAATTACTTAGGGAGCAAGAAAGAATACTTAAGGGAAACCAAGCTTACTGCAGAAATAAAACACTCCTGAAAATAAAGCCACAAACACCAAAATTAAAATATACAAAATACTAATAAGACCAGTAATCGCGTATGGTTTAGAGACAACGGTGATAAACAAAACAGAAGAAGAAGACTTAAAAATCACGGAAAGAAAGATTCTTAGTTCTATATTGGGGCCGAACATAACAAGAACTGGGGAAAGGAGACTTAAAACGAACAAAGAAATAGAACGCGAGTTAGACAATGCGACAATTGTGAAGTTTATAAAAGCACAACGCCTTAAATGGGTAGGACATATTATGAGACGAAAACCTGGAGAAATGATAAGACTAATCAAACAATGGATTCCACTATGGCCGAGAAAAAAGGGAAGCCCAGAAAAATACGGAGGAATCAGATAGAAGACGATACAAAAAGGATGGGAATTAAATAGTAGAGAGAAAAAGGCAGAAATAGAGCATAATGGAAGAAAATAACTTTTGAGGCCAGGACCCACAAGAAACTGTAACAATAAGAAGTGGGAAAGGAATAATCCACGCTAATAAATGGATTTAAAGACGCATTAGCGTTAGTGACAATTTGGTAGATTTAAAGGCTTGATCATGAAGTAATGTAGAGTAACTGGTTCCAGGATGTTATCAACGTAACTTCGAGCAGTTAAATGTCCCCTTAAAAAACCAGCGGACGTCTACTGCCTACACTACCTACAGCAATAGCAACCCAAACGATTAGCCCTCTGGGAAGAGCACTATAAGCCCATAAATAAAATCTAGACTCATCTGAAAAAATGACTATTCCATTCGTCTTCCCAATTCATTAGTTCATTGCACCATTCTAGCCTGCGACTACAGTGGTTATTTGTTAAAGATAGAATTAACCCTGAAGGAAAAGATTGCATACCAAAAAAGCGAATGCAGTGGTATACTGTAAGTTTGTGTCAAATTTCCAGAAAAACATTTCCCACTGACCTTGACGGTATCTAAGGGCTAGTCACTTTAACCATCGACCCTCCTGCTCTGTTGTTTTATGGGTCAGACAAATCCCCTCTATTGGTATTGACGGCTCTCCACTGTCCAATCTCTCTAACAATGATCATAAGTGGCTATGTTCCTATTCAAACGTCGTGCGATTCCCCTTAAGGAAAAACTTGCTTTATGTGCCAACAATTCGACCCCTCTCAAACTCGCTCGAGTGAGGAACTCAGTTTGTGTTTGAGCTCCAGGCATGTTCGCATTTTATTAGGTGGCTGTCGAACACTAACATGAAGCAACCAAATTAAAATAATCATAACATAAGAGAATTTAATAAAAATGAAAAAGAAATTTTTTTCAGAATATCGACAATTATCAGAATTTAGCTTACCTGCTTTTACTTCAAAATTTAATCGTTTTCTTGTGAAGCCCAAAAAACTAGATAAGATTAGATTTGTATCTTATGATGAAAATAATTCGAAGAAATTGGTAAATACAGGGTTATAGGTTTTGGTGACATTCAGTACATATACGCATTATCTAATAAAAGGTTATTATGAACATATTATATAATTACAAAATTTCCAAAGTAAAGGCCTGCACATAATGTTGAGTATAAGTACTTCTACTGATTATGATAAGAAAAATGGTGAGCTTTTAAATCGCTCCTTGTAGAAATAATGTTTGTGCTGATTTTATTGTTTCCCTCTTAGCCTTCAATCTTTTACAATATCAAAAACCTCCTCAATTACTTCCTCAAGATGGCAATCACAATCTGTGAATCGAATGTTTACACTTTTCTTTTAACTGAAACATGCAATTTGTTTTGTTTTTTGATCGTATCACCATTCTGACTAGAATATTAATAAATATTTATGTCTTGTTTGTATCCTATTTTTAGCATTTGTATTGACTGTTTTATAAACACTTTCTTCTATGTTCGGAAGTAGTCGGATATTGGAGGCAATAAAATGCAAATAATAGCCATATTCAGGCAATACTTTTCTATTGCAGTTGAGGGTATGATACTGTGTTTAGAAAACAACCAAATAATAAAACGTATCTTGGAACAAAAAATATTTAAATCTGAAGATAAGAGCACTTAGTTTGGCCAAATATTCAGAATATTTTTGGAACAAAGTAAAATATGAATAAAATCCTTTTCTTTTATCTTGTCATAGCGAAAACTCTCTTGGAGATGAAGTCAATAGACGACAGAAAATATATTATACCTAATAGTTATTATATTTATTAAATTAATTCATTAAATTACTAAGTATCAATATTTGCTGGCATTGAAAATTCGAATGTGAGTCGATATATAGTTAAAAACAAAAATTGATATATTTGCTAGCAAGCTAACAAATTATGACAAAAAATAATTATCATTCTTATTAAAAGCTTGGCTCCAAGCCAAGAACAGGGAGGAATGATAAGTACTCTGGCAACAAATCGATAATTTCTTCATAGCTATTATGGAAAGAGCTACATTCTCTACTTATCTATATATATATATATATATATATATATATATATATATATATATATATATATATTTTGAAGTATTTTTCGTATTTTTCTTGGGAAAGGTTCAGATTAAAACTCTTGTAAGTTAACTTGACGTTTCGCCTTAAATATAAGGATTTTTCAAAAGTTTTTATTATAAATTCAAAATATAAAATACATAATTTGTAAAACAGTGACAATACTAAATTGACATTAAAGGTGACAAATAGAATAAACGTAGTTATGAATTTTCAAAGGAGTACGTACCTTGACAACTATCTTTAATGCAATGTGTCTTACTTTATTTCTAATATTTTAATTTAGAGAGTGTTTGAAAATGTTAATGGATAAATATTAATTATATTATTGGTTTATTTTATTTTTTATAGTTATGAGGATATGTGTAAAAGGTTATGATAAATTTTGCTTAATTTTTCTATGTCTTTCTTATCATTCAGTGCTTCAGGTTCATTTTTTATTGCCATCATTTCTTTAATTTTGAGTTTAGTGATGCTTAGGTCTTTGTAAATAATTTTTGTGTTTTGAAAATCAAATTCATGTTTTTCATTTGTTTCATGTTTATGAAGTGCAGTTGATGCATTTTTTGTGTATATATGATCATTTAATCGATTGTCTAAGTATTGGGTGGTCATTCCGACATATTTTTTTTGACAATTAAGACAAGAAATAGAGTATATTAAATTAGATTGTTTTTTAATTGGGTTTCTGCTTTTTAAAGGTGTGAAGGCAGTTGATGTACGGTAGTGTGACTTATGACATACTTGAATATTTTGTATTTTAAGAATATATTTTAATTTTTCTGATAATTCATTTGTATAAGGTAATGCTACATATTTTTGTGGGGTATTTATCTTGGTTTTAAATTTCGAGGCATTGTAATATTTTAATGTTCGTTGTTTTTGAATGTTTCTAATAAAGTTTTGGAGATAACCATTTTCTATGAGTATTTCTTCCATTTTCTTTAAAATTTCTGGACGATAATCAGAAGAAGTTAGTTTTATGGCTCGATCTATTAATCCAATAACTACGCTGCTCCTTTGATTTTTAGAGTGATATGAATTAAAATTTAAATATCTACCTGACCATGTATGTTTGTTCTAAAGTTTCGTTTTGATATTGTTATTATTATTGTTTCTAATTAGTGTTAAATCTAAAAAATTAATGCAACCATTTATCTCTATTTCATGTGTGAACTGAAGTTTGGAATTAAAGTTATTGAATTCATGTAATATTTTGGGTATTTGATTTTCTGGTATAGCTAATATACAGTCATCTACGTAACGTTTAAAGAAAATTAAATCTGTAGAAGTATTTTGTAAAACACGTTCTTCTAAAAATTCCATGACTAATTGTGCTATACATGAGGAAATTGGTGAGCCCATTGCACAACCATCAATTTGCTGGTAAAAATTGTCTTTATATTGAGAATAGTTGTTATTTAATATCATTTTTATTCCATTAATAAATTCTTCACAAGAAAGAGACGTATGTGATCTTAGAAGATTCCATTTTTCTTTAATTACTTCTAAAGCAAATTCTACAGGTATGTTTGTGTATATCGATATAACATCTAATGATACTAATTTATAATTGTTTGGTATTTTTATATTGTCAATGAATTGTTTAAAACTAAAAGAATCTTTGATGTAATATTCATTTTTACCAGTGATATTAGAAATACAGTTGGCTAGATATTTAGATAATTTATAAAAAGGAGATTGTATGCATGAGACAATAGGTCTTAGAGGCATGTTAGGTTTGTGTGTTTTTGGTAGTCCGTATATTTTAGGCGCTGTTGCATTGTGTATAGTTAAACTTTTATATTCTGTGTTAGTGATGAAATTGTTTGATTTAAGTTTTTGTATAAATGAGTTGTTTTTATTTTGATTCGTTTTGGTCAGGTAGATATTTAAATTTCAATTCATATCACTCTAAAAATCAAAGGAGAAGCGTAGTCATTGGATTAATAGATCGAGCCATAAAACTAACTTCTTCTGATTATCGTCCAGAAATTTTAAAGAAAATTGAAGAAATACTCATAGAAAATGGTTATCCTCAAAACTTTAATAGAAACATTCAAAAACAACGAACATTAAAATATTACAATGCCTCGAAATTTAAAACCAAGATAAATACCCCACAAAAATATGTAGTATTACCTTATACAAATGAATTATCAGAAAAATTAAAATATATTCTTAAAAAACAAAATATTCAAGTATGTAATAAGTCACACTACCGTACATCAACTGCCTTCACACCTTTAAAAAGCAGAAACCCAATTAAAAAACAATCTAATTTGATATACTCTATTTCTTGTCTTAATTGTCCGAAAAAAATATGTCGGAATGACCACCCAATACTTAGACAATCGATTAAATGGTCATAAATACACAAAAAATGCTTCAACTGCACTTCACAAACATGAAACAAACGAAAAACATGAATTTGATTTTCAAAACACAAAAATTATTCACAAAGACCAAAACATCACTAAACTCAAAATTAAAGAAATGATTGCAATAAAAAATGAACCTGAAGCACTGAATGATAAGAAAGACAGAAACATTAAGCAAAATGTATCATAACCTTTTACATATATCCTCATAACTATAAAAAATAAAATAAACCAATAATATAACTAATATTTATCCATTAACATTTTCAAACACTCTCTAAATTAAAATATTAGAAATAAAGTAAGACACATTGCATTAAAGATAGTTGTCAAGGTACGTACTCCTTTGAAAATTCATAACTACGTTTATTCTATTTGTCACCTTTAATGTCAATTTATTATTGTCACTGTTTTACAAATTATGTATTTTATATTTTGAATTTATAATAAAAACTTTTGAAAAAGCCTTATATTTAAGGCGAAACGTCAAGTTAACTTACAAGAGTTTTAATCTGAACCTTTTCCAAGAAAAATACTTCAAAAAAATAATATAATAATGGTTCAAGAACATTCCTCCATTATATATATATATATATATATATATAAATATATATATATAAATATATATATATATATATAATATAATAATCGTCCTTATCAATTGTATACAGAGTGGACAAGACAAGCACACTCTCTGTATACTGGAAACTACTCGCACAATATCCGTGAAAATTAGTAGGTGTAGGCAGTGAATAAATTCGAAATAGAAGTGATTACATGTTGATATCGTAGGTATAATAAAAATATCGGGCTGTGATGGTTATTAGGAAGGTCAAATGTATTTAGTGATATGTCAAAAAAAATTTACTGTACTTAAAAAATGTTACAAGTTCTATACTGTTACATTAGTAGAATGTAATGGCAATTATTTAAATACAAAAGAAAAGTAAATATTTACCTTAACTACATGAAATTTTCTCCAGAGTTTTGAATTTATCATGCATGTTACATCCAACAATAATTATGTTTTCTTCTAGAGTACATGTAGATTTTTTTCGATATTTTCTATAATGTAGAAGAAAACTTACTTAGTCTACAATAAACGCAGAATTAATATTGTTCCTATGAAATTACCTATCTATATATATATATATATATATATATACAGGCACACTAAAAATTGAACGAAGCTGCTATCAGAAACAACGTAAACATTAAAAAAATAGGGCATGTTGATTGTTCGTTATCCCCCATCAAGCATAGATATTTCCTCAAAATATTTCAAAATCTGCAAATATTTTTAAAATTGTGTCAAATAATTCTTGAGAATGCAAGTGTGAATTGTAACTTCATACCCAAACCTGCCAACAATCTATAGTGTTTAAGTGCGTTAATGGTTGGCGTTTGGTACGGTTTTTCAATTAATTAATTGTAGTCTTAAAAACTTCTACAATAAGGACACACACAGAAGACAGTATTTTGGAGCATTGGTTAGCAATCTATTTATTTGCATTTGTGAAAATTGCATACCTTAATTTATTCCATTGCGGAAAGTGTTAATAACATTCTACTTAACTTCAAGAACAATAGATTTGCGATATTAACAACTCAAATTATATTGAAGCTCATCAATATCTACAACAGGAAGTATGTTCTAGGTTCTAGGGTGAGTACTGTACAGTTGATGATAGAATACGTTTTACTTCATCTCTTCTCGAATCCGGTTAGATCAAAGAAGAAATCAATTAAATACTAGAAGTGGTCACTCTTGAATATAAACACATCAAAAATGTCTAAGGAACACGTCTATTAATCAAATTTTTTCAACAAAAACTTTTTTGTAAATACGGCCCATTTGATTTGTAAACGTGCTCTCTACAAATCAAGATATGCCATGAAAATTAATTAGTCAATTGCACTGTTTTATTAAGGCAAAAGTGACATCACCTCAAAATTCGTATGGTTAATTACTTCCAATTATAAAGATAGAGTGCTTCAAATTTTAAAGATAGTCTCTATTAAACTTTAAAATTGTACTAAAACGAGATTGTTAAGAGCAACTGTGGTCATGGAATCTCGACATTTAACACTTGTTTAAATGGTAACTGCTGTAAATATGATTGAGGTAATAGTCTTTCACAAGTGCACCTCATTTGCACGTGTCTCGGAGAGACTCAGACATGCACAGAGTGTCCGTGCATATGGTGGTCAACAAGTTATGATGTGGTCTGGAATATTTTTTCATCATCGAACTGTTCCCGTTTTAGTGGAAGGCACTTTGAATCAATATCAATATATTGACCGTATCTTAGAACCTGTTGCCCTTACGTTTGTCACTGCTTCAGGCCCTGGTTTTTTGTACATGCAGCATAATGCAAGGCCACATACTGCGGCAACAGTAAGATATTGATTTGATATTACCCATTTATCGTGGCCAGCACAGTAGCCAGACCTTAATCCCATCGAGCATGTAAGGCATATGCTTCAGAGACGGAACGCTCATTTGCATAATGTTCATACTCACCAAGGTCTTCAGATCTTCCTACACAAGAATGGACCCTATTACCTCAAAATTAACTTAATAATTTAATTTCAAGTATGCCAAGGCGGTGCCAAGCTGTATTTAAAGCTACAGGAGGAAATACAGATTATTAGAAACATTTTTTGTTAGATTTTCATGTTTTACATTGATTATTATCTTAAGAATTTCAATTATATTAGTGCACTTCATAACTTTTGTTTGAATATTTCATCAAAGGGAAATCGCACTGTTACGAAATCCCACACTGGTGTAGTCCCTGAATCCGACTCTGTCTAATACTATATATAAAAGTTAAAATTTTGGCGGGGGCACACCAATTCCTGGGAAGGACTATTTATTTTTTGTGTTTGTTTTTATAGAGATTTCCAAGAAGTTCGATTGTTTGTTAGGAGTCGCATACTAGAAGTTTCCGGAATCCGAAGGTTCGAGAAGGTGGTTTTAATATATAAGAGACTACCTACCAGCGGCGAATCAGTATACAGTTTGATTTCATAGCCAATGTAGCAGAACAAGTAAATAATAAAAGTTAACCGTGAACAGTTGTAGTGGCTATTAACCCCGAATGCTGGATACAGCCCAAACGAACTAACAATTATAAACATAAGTGTAAACATTAGAGGAAATATTTACTATAAAAAGAAATATTGTAAACAGTCTGTTTATCTACAACAACTAGTGTAGGTTGTGGGTAGAAGTTGAACTTTACCGTTTTAGTAAATGATAGGTCATATCTCTTTAGATAAGTGTTATTTAGTATTTAAATAAAAGCTCAGTGATACTTATCGAAATGTTTACTTTCTCCTTATAATCCAGAATTGGGTAAGTCGACAATAATTACTTTAATACGTGGTATCATCTTGAGACTTATGGTCTTATCCGTCACAACATATATATCAACACTACATACAACACATGGCTATCCTGCCATGTCCTGTTCCACAACTATACATACAACACACAGTGTATCTAAAAATTAGGATAACGGGACTTATTTCAAAACACGTCATCACGGGACTATCGTAAATTTTAAGACGGTAGTAAAAACCCGCATTTTACAAAAAATCTTACCAGAAAAACTCACGAAAAGTGGTAGAAAATCTTTATTAGAAAATGCAAAAACAAAATTTAAATTCCTATTCATCATCGCTGCATTTTTTGCAAATGTCTCCGCGGTACTCCTCGCAGATCGAATGTCCACATTGTCCACAATAAGTTGTTGTCATCCGTCTTTTTTGACTGGGGCAGTAGAAATACGTTTTGCACTTCTTTTCCTGAGGGATTGCATTTCTTGAATCATTTTGAATAGCTAAAATTAGAGCAATATCTTGGCGGATACTTCGCCACAAAGTTGGGGTCGATAATTTTCTCCTCATCCATGGCTCAGCAAGGCGACAACTGAAATCTATCATGTAATGGTATCGCTAAAGGGGGTTCTCTCCCCTTTTCAAAGTATTAGTCGAATAAATCTCAAAGGAGTTGATGCAGGCTATATTTATAATACCATATAGCACACACAGGGGCCATCTCCTAGTTTTTCTGCTGCAGCTCATGTTGGTGCACAATTGGTCGAATGTCCATGTCCATTTGTAACCATTCTTTCCTTTCAAATGTACAGTGGTGGGCTGAACCAGGAATTGATATTTTTAGATGTTTCTAGTTGTGGTTGATGTACTCGATCATCGGTGTTTTCATGACCGACGTCTCCCATATTGTCTGCCGAAGTAGTAATTCCTTGTCCATTCATAGGCAAATTCTCATTGAGAGACGATTCATCAGTTGAATCATCTGACTCTTCTATGGATTCTATTTCAAGATTATGTTCTTCCCAGTCACTTCCACTATCCTTGAATGCATCTGCATCACTGTTTTCTCCCTCCATAATTCTTCGTATTTCTTCTTCTAATTCTGCCTGAGATAATGGTCGTTTGGAAGCCATTCTACTGAAACGACATATCCTCAGAATGCCATAAGTAAAAAATTATAAATAATAACTTACATGTCTCCTATATGTTAGCAAAACTGCTGTTCACAATATGAGACCAAAAAAAGCTCACGCGAAAACTAATCAACCTAAATACGGGACTATCGTAAAATTGACGAATCGACAGCCAAAATCTGCGATTCAGTTGACAATAATGCGATGTTTCGTACACTGGAGTCTAGGTACCAACTAAATAGGATGGTACTGAGAGTCTCGCCCCGTTGCGGTGTCCGGAAACAAACGAAATATCAGGACAAATAGTGTCCATCGTAAATTTTACGAATGTCCCGTTATCTAGGGATAAGTGAATAGTATATACGTGTACAAATAAATCAAGATAGTGTGTATACATTTATCCCATACGTTGTGGTAAAAACTATTTAAATAAATAAGAAAAACATTACAATACTGAAATTAAGTTAAATTCATTGCATCATAATGGTATGCCAGTTCTAAAAATCCAATTAAAATTGATGTTTATTCGAGGAAAAAACTTTTGATGTACGTAGTAATATCAAAAACAATTGTGTGATCGATATCGGTTATGGAATATATATATATATATATATATATATATATATATATATATATATATATATATATATATATATATATATTGGCCTATTATTACGGTGCCGAGGTAAACACTCCCTTAATGATGAGCAATTTTCAAATTATTGTATTCTATACCTACTAGACTAAGAACCCTATTGTCCCAATCTTTACTGATACTATTTGATAACGATCATTCGATGGCGATCTGTATTCTGTGATTGCTTGTTAACGTTTAGACACGCTGAAGCAGCAGTTAATGGCCTAGACCGTACCTACCACATTTGCTATTTGTCAATTAATTATCATGAAAATATTTGAAAAATAGAATCTGCAGAACACAGTTATCCACAAGTGCCGCAGAAAAGCGAAATAGAGTTTACATGTTTCAAAAGGAATTTGGAGGAATTTCTAAATGTGAAGATAAGTTTGTTGGCTACCTTGTAAATGAATCGAGCCTCTTGAAGACAGGGTTAAAATGCTTAAAACATATCATATTTCATTAACATGATAACTTCCAGTCATTTTGAAGTGTACGTTTGTTTGTTAGAATATCTTAAAAAGCAACATCAACCTTTTCTACGTCTGTAACAAATAATTTATGTTTCAAGCTTCTTTTTAGAGGTTTTATTTTCTATAAATTTCTAGTGTCGATTTGTGTTCATTAGGAAAACTTTCGCAAGAGATTATTTACATACTGCTTTCAAAATATTACATATAATGAGTAGGTTCATGAGAAGTAATATAGCTAGAATCATTTCTAAATTTAAATGTACAAATATGATACTGTTTATGTCACGAACACGAATAACGCTACAGAGTTTGGTAAAAAAAGCTTTGTACTTCAATAGTGATATTGAAGTGAACCTCAAAGTTGCCATTGACAATATATCTCTTCTTTAAAATCAATGTTCCGTGTATATGAATCTTACTTAATATATCTTAATATTCGGAAACGTTTTTGTAACGGAATCAAAATATATTTTCTTGTCATTTATACAGACGGATTCACGCTTACAAATTCTACTTGTATATATTAGAAACTACTCACAGGATCTTGATAAAAATTGGATTAGATGTATAACAGGTTACGGCAAATTTATTGAAAATATTTTGACAGACATCCCACTTCCGGTTAATTTTTTTTGATATATCGTTTATTCAAACAACAGTCATTACAATATCATTGAACTAATGATAAAAATTCTCATATCAGTGCTTTAAACACTGGCCTCGAGAATAACAAAATTTAAAGTTAATACAGTGATGCAAGGGCAGTTAAATAACGTTTGCATACACTTTCAATTTTCTAATAAAACTCTTGTAATTATTCGAGTCTTTTATAAACTGAGGTAAATTATCTAATATTTTGATTGCATCTATAATCGGATTGTTTAAACCTATATTCGTCCTTGTATTTATTTTATATATGTTATTATGAGATCTTGTTTGGTAATCATGTATATCAAAGCAAAACTCAATATTTATGCTACATTTCTGTTGATTATTAAGTATTTTATTAACAAGTTTGCATTGTTCTATATTCAGAATTTCTTTTCATCGAATTAAATTCAATTCTGAATAAATTATATTTGTGCTAGTGAGCCCATCCCCAATATACGAAATAAAAAATTTATTGAAAATATTTTGACAGGCGTGCCACTTTCGGTTATATCGGAAGTTAACGATTACTTTTTACTATTTTAGGGGAGACTAGGGAGGGTTGATACTAATGGAAGCATGATACGCTTTAAAATTTGCCGCTTAAAGCACTTGTTGCTTGGTAGATTTGGCAACAGTGGAACGTCTCCATGTGATCTGCACATTTGGTGCCTGTTTGCGGTATTAGGAAGCGGTTTTAAGAAATTTGCGCAGAAAATTTGTTTAGTGTATAAATTACAATGTTTCGGAAGGTAAGCATAAGCATTTTAGTAAAAACTGGTTGAGATTAACCTATTTATAAATTTTTTATGATATAACCCGGTGTTTTAGCCACAATTTGGTACTAAGTAGATGCTTGAATGTAGATTCTGTTTACAAATATTTCAAGTTTTATAGAATAGGTCTTGTACGGGAGGATTGATACATTCCATTTCGGGGAGACTTGATACATGTATCAAACCTTCCACTCTCTCAGAATTCTAGGTTGTACCTACATAAAATGTTCTTTTTAATTTTAGGATGCCTTTCGAATGGAAGAAAAGAACTAATAGAACACCGGCTTCACCTGAACGGATGGAAAAATCCGTCCAGGAAGTTATAGACGGAAGTAAATTGAGAAGTACGGCTAATAAATATATCTTAGACAAAATGACACTAAAAAGATATGTTGCCAAATACAAGGAATAGGGAGAAGAAACAAAGTTTCTACCAAATATTTAATTCTGAAGAAGAAAAAAATTTAGCTAAATATTTGCTAACTGCGGCTAAAATGAATTATGGGTTTACTTCGAAAGGAACGAGAATATTTGCATATTTGTATGCTTTGGAAAATAAAAAACGTCCCTTCAAATTGACTAAAAAATGAAATGGCTTCCTATGAGTGGCTTAGAGGGTTTATGGAGAGAAACAATGAACTATCGCTTCGAAAACCAGAACCAACGAGCATTTCTCGTGGAACAGCTTTTAATCAGCACACTGTAGGAGAATTTTACAATTTACTTGGCGAAGTACTACGCCGAGATCAATTTGAACCAGATTCAATATACAACTGTGACGAGACTGGCGTCCAGACTGTCCACAAACCTAGCAAAATAATTTCAAAAAAAGGACAAAAACAAGTATCGAAAGTTACTTCAGGAGAACGAGGCCAGACAGTTACAGTCCTGTGTACCATAAGTGCCATAGGGAATTTTATTTCTCCTTTTTTTGTTTTCCCGCGTATTCGTGAACAAGATTATATGACCATTGGTGCACCACCAGGATCCAAAGCTGCTACTCATCCAAGAGGTTGGATGCCATCTGAAAATTTCGAATTATATCTGTCACATTTAATAAAATTCGCAAAATGTAGCAAAGTTATGAAATCCTTACTTATTTTGAGTAATCACAACAGCCACATATCCCCTGGTGGTCTAGATATATGCAAGCAAAATGGCATCGTTTTATATACCATACCGCCACACACAAGTCACCGCTTGCAACCACTTGATGTTGCGGTATACGGTCTGAATCTGAATCTGATAATTCTGTATTCGATCCATCATCATCGGGTGGAATAACTGATATAGAAAACCAAATAGAAAATGGGAAAGAAGAAGATTATTTTGTTAGAGGAGTAGTAAACTTAAAGGACTATGTTCTAGTAAGATTTACAACAAAAAGACAATAAAGCACTATGTTGGACAAGTTATGGAAAAAGGTAGAGATGAATATTTAATAAACTTTATGCGGCGCAAGAAGCCTGGATACCATTTCGTATATCCTGACGTGGAAGACCAAGGTCTAGTTTCTGAAGAATATGTTATGAAGCTACCGACACCAAATTTTGTAGGTGGGACTGCCAGATCCACAATAAAATTATCATTTGCCGTCAAATTTAATAAATTTTACAATGTCAATTAATAATGAGTACTTTTAGGTCTAATAAATTTTATGGTTAGGCGTATATTATGGTTTATATATTTTGTATTAAACCTCCTTTATACCTTATCAAAGCTCCCTTACCATGGGAGTGTTGATACACTTTACGGTTTTTAAAAAAATACCAGGTATCTCCTACCATAATCTAAACTGACATGTTTTAACTGCCTACAATTAGTTGCAACTTAGTTGGCTATAAAAGGCCGCACAAACCGATTTCACTGAATGAAAACTTATTTCAATTTCCTAGTTCAAGGATTAACCGTATCAACCCTTCTTAGTCTCCCCTAAATGTAGAACCCTGTATATTACTAACTTTTCGGATTCTACATTAAGTTTTAATGTCACTTTGTGTAAAATACCCTAATCTAAAATATATACTTATTGAGATATTAATGGTTTTAATAAAAAATTGACAGATGAAAATTATGTGTGAAAATCCCCAATATACCAAATAAAAAATATCTTGTCGGGTTGATCAGGAGGACGATCAAGGTAATTGGTGACATGTCGAAAACTTCTTTTTTGTATACAGGGCTGTTCAAAAGATGATGAAAAGTTCAAAAATGTCAAATATCTTAATTTTTTTAAATGAAACGACCATTTTTTTGTACTTAATTCTAAGGCCGAAAATAAGGGCAGTTTATATTCACTTCTCTATACCCAATATTAAGCGTTTTTGAGATATAAAAACATGTATTGCGCAGGTTGCGTATTTACCTGTCATAATTAAATAGTATTAATTGTCATTATTTGAAGTCAATCGCATAGTACAGTTATAGAAATGGCTCGTTTGGAATTAGATAATGACGCTTATCTAAATTTACTTTTAATACATGGTGAATGTGACAGAGTTGTTAATAGAAAATATGCTTTATTTTCTAGAAGATATCCAGATCGACCACGACCCACTCGTGAGACAGTGAAGACAATGTTAAACAATTTAACACAATTTGTTTTGAAGCATAAGTTAAGTAAAGTTAAGATGGCCGACTTGTGTGGTAGCTGTGCAAACTCCTGAAAAAATTCGTATGCTATTAATTGCATAAAATGCCAGAAATGGTATCATACAAAGTGCGAAAAGGTACCATCCGCATTATTCAACCATTTTGCAAGTGAAATGAAAAATCCGAAAGGTGAAAGATACAATTGTGAATCTTGTAAAAAGAATGAGGTTATGACCACAGTACAAAATGTAAACAAAATTCCTTCAAAACCTCCAAAAATAAACTCAAATGATACTAATAGAAAACAGGAATATACCCTGAATGATATGATGGAAAAATTAATGGATATGGATAACAAATATACCGATCAACTGAACAAATATGAAGAACAAATTAAAGTCAACGAAATTCTGAAAGCACAAATCCTGAAAAAAAAGTCGTAACTAGGAAAGGAACAAAACAAGAATGACATGCGAGAAAACATCGAGGATATCATCAAAAAAATTGGAAGAAGCACTGCAAGTTCAAACAGTAAATAAACTGAAATGCTGCAGAATTGGAATAGGGCGAAACCATAATGAACAGATGCCTATAAAAGTATGTTTTACCAGTGAAAACGAGGAGGAAGAATTCTTGGAGGCTAGAAAGAAGAAAATGATAAATGCGAAAGACCTGGGATACGAAGAAGAAAACATTATCTACCTAAATCATGATTTAACAGAAGCAAATCAATACCTATTCAAAGAAGTGCTGAAGTACAAGAAAGAAAATAACTATAGATTTGCATGGATTAGTCGTGGAAAAATTTATATGCGCAAAGATGAACATAGCCCAGTTCAGCCAATCGAAGACACCAGTAATCTAAAACACTAGAAAAATCCAATGAAATTAGCAAACCAACAGCAGAAGCCTAACTAAGAATTTTATATATAAATGCACAAAGTCTCAGAAACAAGTTGGAGGAACTACAGTGTCTTGTGAAAATGAAATATTATGATATATTAGTAATTGTGGAAACCTGGTTATATAAAAATGAAGTACACCAATTCGTAATTAATGGATATACAGCTGTGCATGCATGTAGAGATACTAGAGCCGGAGGAGTCGCAATATATATTAAAGAACACATCAAGTTCATTAAGATGAACAATGTTGGTGAAGACAGCCAATTCAACATGATTGGGATGAATCTACAGGTAAATGGTGTAAAAATTATAGCCTTATACAGACCACCATCATTCAATGTGACGGAATTCCTGGAAATATTGGAAGAAATACTACAGCCTGATAAAAAAACACTAATAATTGGTGATTTTAACATAAATTTATTAGATAATAATGATACCACCAGTGACTATAGGAATTGTGTTATATTGAATGGTCTTGAAATCCGAAACAATATAGGCATAGAATATGCAACCAGAATTACACAACACTCTCATACTATTATCGATCATGTTTTAGCAACAAGTAACATAGACTGTAAGGTAAACATTGAATATAGCACAATTTCGGATCACAATATATTAGAAATAGAATTATATACGAAAAATAAAAATTATAATTGTAAAGTTCAGAAAACATTTGAGAAACTAGATAACCCAAAATATGAAGACAATTTGGAAGATTTATTGCAAACCTCTATACCGGTTGATACATTCGAAACCTTGATCAAACTAATACAAGGCGCTAAAAATAAGGCTACAAAAACAATTAAAATGAAAATTAGGGAACATAATGATTGGGTAACCCCCAGTTTTTAGAATTATTGAAGGGAAGACAAGAATTATACAAACTAACAAAAAGATTCCCTCAAGATCAACGAATCTTAGGGGACTTCAGAAATGAAAAGAAAGTTGAAAACGAAAAAAAAATCTAAAAACTAACTTTTTCAGAAAAAATGGAATGACGCTGATGGAAATCCAAAGAAACAATGGAATTTCATATATAACCTAATAAAACATGAAAAGAAACAAACTAGTGTAGATACAATAGAGGTAGATAAAACATTAATAACTGATAAATTAGAAATTGGAAACAAATTTAACGAATATTTCTGTGATATAGGTCAATCAATCGTCAATAAAATAAATGCAACACTTTTAAGTAACCCACTTTCACACTGTTTCGAGGAAATCAATATAAAAAACTTCTTGTACCTATATGAAACTAATATCAAAGAAGCAAGAGAAATTTTGAATGAAATGAATGAAAACTCTGCTCCAGGTAATGATAAAATCTCTGTAATAGATTTATTAAGAGTACAGGAGGTAATAATACCAATTTTAGTCAACTTGGTTATTAAAATGTTTGAAACAGGAGAATTTCCGAAGGAGCTGAAAGTGGGTAAGGTTACCCCTATCCATAAAACAGGGCCAAAAAACAATTTAGAAAACTATCGCCCAATTACTGTAGTTTGTGCATTGTCAAAATTTGTGGAAATTTTTTTCAAAAAACGTATCATGAACTTTCTTACTAGGTATGTTGAATTGGACAAGTATCAATATGGTTTTCAGAAACACTCGAACACCCAAAGCGATACAACAGACTTCCTGAACCATGTTGTATCCAACTTGGATGACAAAAAATTTGTCCTAACAATATTTATTAACTTACACAAAACATTCGATGTAGTGGATCATGAAATACTACTCGAGAAATTGTACCTATTAGGTATAATTGTACCTATTAGGTATACGAGGAAAAAGTGCAAGTATATTAAAATCATATCTAAAGGATCGTCAACAGTATGTGTCTCTGCATAAAGTAAATATTGAAATCGCAAATATAAACTGCGGAGTCCCACAAGGCTCAGTCCTTGGGCCACTATTATATTCACTACACACCCTAAATCTGAAAAAGGCGAATCTTAAAGCTTGCTATTACATATTCGCCGATGTTACCATCCTAGTATATGAGGGATCTAACTTGGGAGAACTGGAAGCCTTGATAAATAGTGATCTACAACTATATGGTAAATGGCTCCAGTGTATATGCTCTTCAAAAATAAAAATAAAGAAAGCTGGGACCCAGATATCAAAATTGGGCATCAGGTCATTCAAAAGGTCGATTATACCAAATATCTAGGATTGGTAATCGATGACAAACTAAACTGGCACAAACATGCAGAGCACATGACAAAAAAAATTGTACCAATGATTGGAGCACTTTATAGATGTCAGAGCTACCTGAATCTACAGAATAAAATTATGATATATAATGCTTATTTTCTTTCTATATTCCGATATCTGATAACAAACTGGGGGGTATGTTCTCAGACATTATTTAAATAAATCAAAACTGCAAAATAAGGTGGTAAAAACTTTATTTGGTTATGATTACAGGGCTAATACAAAAATGATCTACGATCAAACTAAAATATTACCGCTGGAAAAAATTCTACAGATAGAACAATGTAAATTTATCTACAAAATAACAAAAAATCAACAGAAATGCAACACAAAAATGAATATAATAAATGAGATACATTCCTATGAAACTAGAAGTCAAGACCAAATTTATCTACCCGAGGTGAGAACGAAAATTACTCTAAATAATCCCTTTTCTAAATGTCTTCAGTCATTCAATCTTTTGCCAAAGTATATAAAAAATAAAGATAGTTATTCCTCTTTCAAAGCAGAAATGATGCAATTTGTAAATGACCATGAAACTTAAAATATATAGGTTCCGGTGCCAGCATTTATTGCTGATTAGGAACAATGCTTCACAAACATTATGATTATATAGATATATTCTTTTGTTTTGTTGTTGTATGTATATATGTGTGCGTGTATATGTATGCGTATGTATGTATGAAATTTTTTCGAGACTATTAATTGAGCTCGTCCTGAACATTTTAATTAGGTGTAATTAGTTTTAAGAATCCTTTATAGTCTGAACATGTGATAGGCTAAGAGATTACTTTTTCATACATTGTACTGTGCCTTTGTACACTTATTGAAATAAAAGCATTTCTATTAAAAAAAAAGAGAGTGAAGCCTGTTATTGATAATAATGATAATGAAATCAATGTTCTTAGATACTATTCTACTTATCCCGAGGCGTCATTAGGTTGTGGTACGAGAGTTGTATGGTATCCATTCAACGAATTTAAAAAAAACATAAGTTTTGGAAACAGGAAACAGACTATAATAAAAGAATAAAATTTGCAGAATTTGTGTTGGTAAAATGATAAGAAGATAATAAATGTGTGAAGAATATTATATGGTGCGATCAATCAAAATTTATGGAAAAAGGAATGTTGAATAGGCATAATTCGCATTACTGGAGCCAAGAAAATCAACACTTAACAAGAATATGTGGTATTCAAGAGCGATGGGAGTTTAATGTCTTTTGTGCGATCAGAGACAACCAGATTGTAGCTCTTCGCTTTAAATTGTCAGAAATTGTAGTAACATTGTTTTAATTTTTCTTATTTTCTGAAAATTACTTTTTAATTGATTAAAAACAAATTATTTAGATCGTTTACCACCGCATGAATTTAGAAAAATATTTTTCCTTCACGATGGAGCTCCTCTTTACTCTTCCAGAATGAGAAACCAATTTTTAGATGAGACGTTTGAAGATAGGTAGATAGCTACAATAATGACCCTTTCCGGTTGCCTCTTCAATCACCATATATAACACCTTTAGATTCTTTATATAGGCCTACATAAAAGTTGAAGTGTATTCCCATCCCCTAACAACAAAAGAAGATTGTGAACGTGGAGTTTTCAATCTATTCAATTCTCTCACTGCCACAATGATTAGGCTTGCAACAAACGAAAGTGTGATAAAGAGGGTTACTAAATGCTTGCTGCTTCATGGACGAAATGTTGAACACTTGTTATAAGTTCTTGGAATTTATATATGTGGAATCACTTGAAAAAAATACGGCCTACATATAATAAGCAACAATACGGCAAAAATAATTATAATTTCAATTCTATTATCATTATTGTCAATAACAGGATTCACTCTCTTAACTTTTGCTTGAAAGCAACCAAATTTTGTTAAATTGTTTAATATTATGTTCAATGTGTCACGAGTGGATCGTGGTCGATATGGATATCAGCAAATGAAGCACATGTTCTAGTAACAAATCTATCACATTCACCATGTATTAAGAGATAATTTAGATAATCTTCATTGTTTAATTCCAAACGAGCCATTTCTATTACTGTACGATGCGATTGACTTCAAATAATGATAATTAATACTATTTATTTATGACAGGTAAATGCACAGCCTGCTAATGTGAAAGAATAAATAACACGGCCTAGGCCTACGCAATAATAAGGGTGAAATAATTAATATTTTTAAATACATGTTAATATCTCAAACCGCTTAAGATTGGGTATAGGGATGTGAACATAAACTGCCCTTATTTTCGGCCTTAGAATTGAGTAAAGGGATTAAGATGTGGTTATTTCATTTAGAAAAATGAAGATATTCGACACTTTTTACCTTAAACTCTCCATCATTTTTTTAACAACCGTGCAGGGCTGGCGGAAGGCCCGTGCGAACCGTGCGCCCGCACGGGGCGCCAACATCTAGGAGCGCCAAATCAAGAGATAGTTAATAAAACACTGGCAAGAGCTAAAAGTGTCTAATATAAAAAAATATAAATAATGAACTAGAGCACAAGAACATGTGTAAAATTATTTATTATCCAGTATAAATTAAGTGCATAATATATGAATCAGTTTATTTGCTTATGATGTATTGTACTTTACCGAGCGTGAACAGACGGGCGGTATTATTTTATTGATAAAGAAAGGCGTCGTCGCCGCGCCGGTCGGTCTGAAGATAAGCAAGCCCAAGCGCTGTTATTTTATTGGGGAATAAAAGGTGCCGCCAGTCGCCACCGCACCACCTGCAGGTAATAAATATTTTTTGTTTTGTCTAGCCGGTATCAGGGTAGTGTTTTCAAATTCAAAAAGAAATAATTAGTTGCTACCTACTGTGTGTTACAGCAGTGTGGAAATGTATGTTGTTGTTGTTTAAGATAAAGTGTGATATCTATTTAAATTTTAAAGGGTTAGCCTATTGCTTAATTTACTGGAATGTCAGACAAAAAACAGTCAGGAGAGTATTACAGAAAAAGAAAAATAGAAGCTGAAAATAAACGACAAGCAAAATTTCTTAAAATGTTTTGGGAAACCCCTTCCACATCTAATAGAGAACATCTCCGGAGCAAGAAGGAACATCTGTTATATCTGGACCCAATACTATGCCTGAAACAAAAACTTATACAGCGCAATCTGGTGAATCACATTTAGAAGTCGAAATTGAGGGACAGGCGGAAAAAGAACAAACAGAAAATAATATAATGCAGACTAAAACAAATGACGAATTGCAAGATGTATGCATATTTAAATTATATATTTTTAACTAGGCCATCAAAACGTAAGATTATTTATAGTTATATATAATAAAACATCGTTTTCCAACTATTTTAGACAAATTTAAATAATTTTAAAAATACGTGTAGGTATTAAAAATTATTTATATGTATCTAAAATAGTTGGAAAACGTTGTTTTATTTATAAGTAAATGGAAACTGAAGTTTTTTGTCAATTGCAGTATTCAAAGGCCGAGTCGGAATTGAGCGTGGTATTATCATATGATCCATGAGAGTGACCAGAAATTATACGTGATCAAGAACGTCACATTTTGGTTATACGTGGACCTCTACAATTACAAATTAAAAATTTTGATTTTCCCGTAAACAAAGCGGGTCGTCGGTTTACTGTTAATAATTATAAAAGGCGATTACGTAATGGAGAGGAAGTTTCACGTATTTGGCTCATTTATTCACGCAAAAAAGACTCAATATTTTGTTTTTGTTGTCGTCTTTTTGGTACTGCCTTTATTTCTTCATCAACCAGTGCAGGATTTTCGGATTGCCGTCACATGTCAGAGTATTTGTCTGAGCATGAAAAATCACCCAATCACATGAAAGCTTTACAGTCATGGTGTGAATTCCAGCAGAGATTACGAGTGGGTGAAACAATTGATGCTGAACATACAAAAATTATAAATACTTAAGCTAAACGCTGAACTGAAGTATT
The DNA here is from genome assembly GCA_963921935.1 of Galeruca laticollis. Taxonomy (NCBI): domain Eukaryota; kingdom Metazoa; phylum Arthropoda; class Insecta; order Coleoptera; family Chrysomelidae; genus Galeruca; species Galeruca laticollis. Next base: position 152,720,521 of record OY998180.1, read on the forward strand.
TAAACGTTTAGTTGCAGCTATAGAATTTCTTGGTTGTCAAAATATGGCAATTCGAGGAAGTACTGATAAATTGTACGGAAGAAGCAATGGTAATTTTTTGAAACTATTAGAGTTTATTAGTACTTTCGATATTATAATGGCTGACCATCTGCGGCGTGCAACTTCCAAAGAAATGTACGTTAATTACTTAGGAAATGATATTCAAAATGAAATAATTAATATAATTGGATCTAGCATAAAAACAAAAATAGTAAACGACATAATTAAATCTAAATATTATTCTATTGTGCTGGATTGCACGCCTGATATGAGCCATACGGAACAGATGACTTTAATTATTCGTTATGTAAATATAGAATCTGCAAAAGAAGTAACAATTCAGGCTCAAGAGGCTTGATATTCCTTTAATAAATACGAGAGGACATGAATACGATAATGGGGCTAATAGGCGTGGGAAACATGTAGGAGTGCAAAAACGTATACTAGATGTAAATTCTACAGCTTTTTTTGTTCCTTGGAGTGCACATTCTTCAAATTTAGTTGTTAACGATGCAGCTCTTACGTGTGTCCAGGCAGTATCATATTTTGGAATAATTCAGGAAATTTACAATTTTTTTGGGGGTTCGACACATAGATGGAGTATTTTAAAAAAACAACAAGTCACAAATTTGACTTTGAAGCCGCTCAGCCAAACTCGGTGGAAAAGTTGCATCGACGCGATAACGCTATTTCGTTATGAAATTGGAAACATATGTGATGCTTTATATCAGGCGTATACTGACGACAAAATTGATGCATTTGGAAAAAATACAGCTTCGAATTTGTTAAGAAACATTAAAAAATTCAATTTTATATATTGCACCGTGATCTTGTATAACATATTATATAGAATTAATATAATCAGTAAAATTCTTCAACAGAAAGCAGTTAATATACTAACCTCAAATAATTTACTTTCAAAAACCGTAAAATATTTTGAGAATATAAGGTGTGACAGGGGATTTGAAGAAGTACTTGTAGATGCTAGAGAATTGGCTGATACTTTAGAAGTAGAAGTTAATTTTAAAGAAATTGCAGCAATCCGACCTAGAAAAATCAAACGTCAATTTACGTACGAAAGTAGAGATGAACCCGTGGACGATCCAGCACGATAATTTAAAATAAACTTTTTTTATTTGATTGTGGATAAAACTATAAATTCCCTGGAAGAAAGATTTGAACTCTTGCGTAATCACAATAAAATATTTGATTTTTTGTATAATATAAGCGGTATTTGTAATATGGATAGTAAAGAGATTTTAAAAAAGTGTCAACATTGAGAGTTAGGTCTTACAGACGGAGATAATGCTGATATTAATGGTACAGAGTTACACCATGAACTAGTTGTTTTGTCACCAATTGTTTCTTCAGAGAATTCGCCAGTAGAAGTTTTAAATTTTGTGTCTAAAAATTATTTGTCTGAAAATTTTCCAAATGTTGTTGTAACTTTGCGTATTTTATTAACTCTTCCTGTTACTGTGGCAACAGGTGAAAGAAGTTTTTCAAAATTAAAAATTATTTACGTTCAAGTATTTCTCAAGAACGCCTAGTTAATCTGACTACGTTGAGCATAGAATTTGATCAAATGATGAATATTAATATTGACAATATTCTTAAGGATTTTTCGCAAACTAAAGCCAGAAAAGCTCATTTTAATTAAATTTAGTTTGTATTTAGTAGAATAATATTATTTTTATGCTGTTTTGAGAAAACATTTTTATTATGTTTATTTTTATAATATAATGTTTTTGATGTTTATAACTTTAAGTGTCATTATTAGTTTTTTTAATATTTAATAAATAATTTTCTTCTGTTCTTTTGTATTTTAATTTACACGCGATTAACGATTATGAAAGTGAATATAGTAACGTATTAGTTTTTCTTTGGTTATTTTTATTTTAACTTTGTAAATTGATTCCACATAACAGTTATTGCAAAACTTAAAAATTTTTAAAAATATGTGTTTCATAAAATCGAGGGGGGAGGGGGCGGAAAATTTGCCTTTCACACGGGCGTTTAACTAGCCTTTCGCCGGTCCTGCAACCCTGTATACAAAAAAGAAGTGTTCGATATGTCACCAATTACCTTGATCGTCCTACCAATCAACCCGACAAAATGTTTTTTATTTGGTATATTGGCGATGTTTACACACACAATTTTCAATAAAGATCAGCACCTGTCAATTTTTTATTAAAAAAATTAATATCTCGATAAGTACAAAGTGACATTAAAGTCTAATGTAGAATCCGAAAAGTTAGTAATATACAGGGTGCCACATTTAAAATAGTAAAAAGTTGTCATTCACTTCCGGTATGAACGGAAGTGGCATGTCTGTCAAAATATTTTCAATAAATATGCCGTAACCTGTTATGCATCTACAAGTATACCAATTTTCATCAAAATCGTGTAAGCAGTTTCTAATATATAGATAGTGTAAACTCGTCTTATAGACATATCTAACAGTTAGTGACCAATCTTGTATAATTACCTTCTTATTTTAATCTCTCAATGGTATTCTTTCAAGTTTAAATATAATCAACGACATACTTCGCTCATTCATTTCACCATTTTTGATACACGAAATTTATATTATTTATGTATAATCTGGAAAATCTCAACAGATAGTTCCCTATTTATTAGGTATACTTCTATCTTAGTTTTATTTGTAAAAACATTAATAAACATACTTGCTTCTGTTTGTTCTTCAAAGTTACAGCAATGCCTACATCTGCATCTGGTCTTTCAGTTGAATATAATCAATAACTGTAACTTCCCTTCAGAATACTTTTTAATAACTTCCCACTACCTAACGAAGATGATGCGAATGAAACGATAAGTCCATAACAGTTTATTGGTTCCTATTATGTACGAAAACATATTCTGTAAATATTACTACATCCAAAACATTCACAAACTTTTATGGCATTTATTATGTTTATTCCTCATCAAAAACTGAAATATTCTTTTAACTCATGCCGATTATTGAATTTCCTAACGGAAAACGTGACAGAAAGTTGACCTTGTTGATTACATGAATTATGATTAAAGCAACCCAAACATGCAAACCCCATATTTAGCATATTATGTATACATAAAATTTAAGTCGAGGTATTTCAAAAATGATAGATATCAAAGGATGGGTCACAATTCTCAATATTTATTTACATTTCTAGGTAATTACAATACCTATTCCTAGTAATCTGAAACAAATGAATCCTTTATATACAAAGAATGATATTCACGCCCTTTATATCGGAAGAAAAAGTTAAGTTTACAGCGATAAACCGGACATATAGTCAGTTCATTGTTTGTAAACATTATCCAATTATGTACTTATATACTATACCGGAAAACTACTGGGAATCTATCAAACAAACACAAAATACAGTCAATAAAGTATCGGAAATTTATAATTTAAATTGCCTACCGAAGGCAATTTTTACAATGAATAAAAATAGCATTTGTTTAAATATTGCATTGCCGATGAATAATTCATTCATATAATCATTTATGGCCCGCATTTTCATGTGTCGACTCTGTAGTCGCTGCTAATTTTTTATTTACAATTCGCGTATAAAAGAGACTCCATTATAACATTGTTTGAAGTGTCACAATGAAGCTCTTTGAACACTGTAATAGTAATTTTTAGAGTACAGTTGGTTATTGTATTTAGTTATTGTTAAGTACATGGACTTTCCAGGACAATGTGCCCAATCGCGCAACATGGCACTTTTTTTGTAGAAAAGTCATTTTCGAGAAGTTTATGAAAAACTGTCAAAACATACATGTCATATTTTTGTAACACCGTAATTGTAATCAGCGTAAACTTAAATAAAACTTATAATTCACAACAAGTGAGTTTGTATTCACATCTCAAAACATTTTACAAGAAACATTACATTACATTCTGGTCCTATCGAGCTGCGGATGTTACAATAAACGATAATTAAAAGTGTATCAAGCATTGACGTATGAAATTGGTATATGGTAATGCGTTTCCCATAATCAGAACAGAAGAGCAGGTGATGCAACGATTCTAACGCGAAAATAAGGTCAGACTTTTCCATGTTTTTAAACTATTTCTTTTAAATAATTGGAGATTTATGCATGATTTGCTTCACATGCCAAAGTGTGACATTTTCCAATTCATTAGCAAATATCGAGCCAAAATAGCACAAGAATCAATAAAAATCATAAGAATCTGTTAACATATTAGCATAAAATAAAAATAACTAAAGAACTTTTACATATTTTAGCATACATTCAACAGTTCAGCATATTTTAACATAGTACATTTCATACAATTATTTCAAACAAGATATAAATATTTGCATACAGTAAAAAGGCATCGACTTAATTTCATTATTCAAATAAACTTTTAAAAATACACAATGCCAGATATATTAACAGATTCACAACAAAGGGAGCTAAATGATTTAAAGGTAAATTTAAAAAATTTAGTCGCAAAGAGAGGTCTAGTTAGAGGAAAACTAACTAGATTTGAAACGTCAATCCAAGCGTTTAATGACAACAAAATGTCATTAGATCAATTAAAATTACGCGTAGATAATATCATTCCAGTTTTAAGAGAATTTGAGGAGCTACAAGATCAAATTGAAATACTAGCATCATGTTATCCAGAAATATTAAAACTTGAGGAACATCATGATGTGAGAATTCAATTTGAAAACGCATATTTTAGTCATCTCGCAACCGTACAAGGTGAAATAAAAAACGCTGAATCTTCAATCGCAGACATTTCCGAAAATAAACCCAACACTAAACAAAATATTAAATTACCTCAAATAGAATTACCAACCTTTTACGGAGATTATGATAAATGGGTTTCTTTTCGAGATATGTTCGATGCGCTAATAGACAAAAGTGATTTACCTGACATTGAGAAACACTATTATTTGTGCAGATCTGTTAAAGGCGAAGCCGCTGAGGTAATTGCATCCTTAGAGGTAACAAACGAAAACTACAAAATTGCTTGGGATTTATTAAAGCAACGATTTGAAAATAAAAAGGCAATTATACATAAACATCTTAAATCTATTGTCGATTTTGAAATTATCAATAAAGAATCGTGTAATCGTCTAAAGGGGATTCTCGACACCTTGAACAAAAATTTACGAGCTCTAGAAGCCCTTTAAGTCTCGACCCAAAATTGGGGTCCATTACTTAATTTCATTATTTTGAAAAAACTACCAGAATCTACTCAAAAGGAGTGGAAAAAATTCACAAAAAAATTAGATATGCCATCTGTTGAAGATTTAAAAACATTTTTAAATGAACGAATTCAATTCTTGGATGATTACGAAACTATAAATAAGTCATCATACCAATTGAAAAGCCCGTCTAAACATTCATACGAACGGAGTGATACACAAACATACAAAAAAAATCATTCATTCCTAAACACAGACACAAATAAAAATCCAACTTATACATGCCCTATTTGCAAAAATTTTCATTACATATATCAATGTGAATCACTTCAAGCCATGTCTACAAAAACTAAATTTGAAACTTTACAAAACCTGAATATTTGTACTAACTGTCTAAGGTTTGGTCACAAAAATAATTCATGTAATTCTTCAGGTTGCAGAAAATGCAACAAAAAACATAATACTTGTCTACATGACAGCAATTTCAAGGGTTTCCATAATCAAGGGTCAAATGAAAAGGTTGCCTTGTCTGCTAGCGTTGACACATCTTCGGAATTTCACCAAATATCGAATATTCCAGAGAATACACAAAATAGTTCCTTTTCTGCAGTACTTGAAAATGTAGTCGGAAATATTGATCAAGTACTTTTGTCAACTGCTGTTTTATATATATTTGATAAAGAAGGCAAATCTCATGAAGCTCGCGCGCTCCTTGATTCAGGTTCACAAATGAATTTTATCTCTCAGAAGCTGAGCGATAAGCTGCAGCTACCAATTGAAGTTTCTGAACATTCCATATCTGGCATAAATCAAGTTAAAACAAATACTTTATCTAAAACAAATGCAGTTATTCAGTCCAAATGTATTTCTTATCGGTCAGCCCAATCTTTTTTCATTTTGCACAAAATTGCTGACACTCTTCCGTCGAACTTCATTAACATATCTCATTTAAAACTTCCTAACAATATCCAGCTGGCTGATCAGACATTTTACAAACCAGGCCCTGTTGATTTGCTTCTCGGTGCTTCTATCTTTTGGGATCTTTTATGCCCTAATCAAATAAAACTTAACGCTCGATCTCCAACTTTACAAGAAACCCAACTTGGGTGGATTTTATCTGGCGTAATTACTCAACGTAAATCAAATCAATCACAATGTTATTTTTCAAACATTGAACTACATAATCAGATAGAAGCTTTCTGGACTATAGAAGAATGCCTACCAATCACACTTACTCCCGCATATTCTAAAGAAGAAAAAACATGCGAAGAGCATTTCATATCTACTCATACTAGAGAGCCCAGTGGAAGGTTTCAAGTATCATTACCATTCAAGGAGAACCCAAATGTACTTGGTAAATCACGAGACTCTGCACTTCACCGATTGACATCAATGGAAAGAAAATTCTTTAAACTACCATACTTAAAAACTGAGTACTGTAATTTTATGCAGGAATACATTGACCTAGATCACATGGAGATGGTGCCTGAAAAAGACGACAAAAAACTAACGCATTACTTACCTCATCACGCCGTTTTTAAAGAAGAAAGTACTACTACAAAAATAAGATGTGTCTTTGATGGTAGCCACAAAACATCTACTAACCAATCTCTAAATGACATATTAATGGTTGGTCCGGTTATTCAAAGAGATCTTTTTGCCATATTGTTAGAGTTTCGGCAGCATCAGTATGTTTTGACGGCCGATATTGCAAAAATGTACAGGCAAATTAATATTAACCCTGAAAATCGCGACTTTCAACGAATACTATGGAGTTCCGATGTATCCGAACCTATAAAGGAATACAGACTTAAAACCGTCACATATGGTTTAGCTCCATCATATTTTTTAGCAACACGTTGTCTTAAACAATTATCTTTGGAAACTATTCAACAGTTTCAAGGTGGGCGGTATGTTAAGTACTTAGACTTTCCAGGACAATGTGCCCAATCGCGCAACATGGCACTTTTTTTGTAGAAAAGTCATTTTCGAGAAGTTTATGAAAAACTGTCAAAACATACATGTCATATTTTTGTAACACCGTAATTGTAATCAGCATAAACTTAAATAAAACTTATAATTCACAACAAGTGAGTTTGTATTCACATCTCAAAACATTTTACAAGAAACATTACATTACATTGTGAGTTTGTATTCACATCTCAAAACATTTTACAAGAAACATTACATTACAGTTATATTTTTATTTGACATTTGACTTTAACCTTGACACAGATTATAAATAAAATGGTCTAGTGTTGTTCTAGCTAGCAAATTATTATACTAAAGGTAAATTATAATGATTTATATATTAAAAATAATAACGAATAAAGTACGCTAACGTTTATTTATCAATGATTTGTCAATTGTCTATTTTTATATTGTATAGGATCAATATATAGGTATACAAAACGTTCGATTTTTGGAATAAATTACCAGATAACTATGTGAAGATGTATTACAGAAATAATTCTGTTCATGATATAATATAAATAGATCGCAAGAGCATATACAAAGAAGCTCTTTTTTAAACAAATAATCATCCTCTTTTTGCTCAAATGAAAGTTTGTTTACAATTTACACAATTATTCGGTTATAATATGTCAAAAGTCAGAAGTGCTAAATAAAACCATCTGTGATCTGACCAATTAGGAATCTACAGAATTGCCAACTTAAATTCAAACCACACCTCCTAGTTTAAAAAGAGGGATTATATGAAATTATATTTTATTTAAATAATTAAATAAACGCGGATTATATAAAATATTGTGTAAAACTTGTGCCACAATGACTTTCTGTAGTACTCGTGATTTGCACAACGAACCGCGAAGCGTACTCGTACTACAAAACGAGTCATTGTGACACTTGTTTTACAAATAACTCTTATGCCTTCTATAGACCAAAAACGGTTGCATCAAGGTTGCATTTTGAAAATTGGAACTAGGATTCGCTTCCATCGCATGCCCACTTTAATTAAGTTTATTTTCAGTTCTTCTTCACTATCTGCCAACAACAGCATCTTTACCGCGATAGAATGAATTATTTTTTATTCATTACTACTAATAATATTTGTTAGCTAGTTTCAAATATTTTGAGTACAAAGCTTTTTTTGTTAAACTTCCATTTGATAAAATATGAATATAATACATGTTATTAATATTTTGAATATATTCCATCACATTCTATTCAAAATTGATGATTTTATGTTTTTTCGGGTAAATACACAAAATCTTAATATTCAGACGTGGCGTGATAATAATATTTACACTTGAAAACAAAGTAAGCCTATGATCAAATTTAGCTTGTAGAAATTAATGAAGAAACCGGCATTTATTGAATTAAAGTTAATTATTCTGTATCTGAATTTTTTTAGCACTTTCCTTACTTTTTTCAACAATAGATAAACTCAATGACATAAATATCCTAACACCCAGTAAAAATTATTTTATTGCGATAATATTTGGCATAAATATCAGGGAGTTCGTAATATGTAAGTGATTAAAATTTCACTTCAATCGGTTGAGGATAATATAAGTTTCTGCTCACCAGCTTTAATAATGGTTTGAAGGAACCAAATGGGGTTCCAATATTCCTTGATTGTATCGATGTACATTCATATTGCCTCTGATGAAGACTAAAGGTAACCTTGAGCCATAAGTAATGGCACCCCATATCATACTCTAACAGTGCGATGTACATGCCACTCAACAAAAAATTAAGGTTTATAACGTTCGCCTCTTGTCTTTCTCACCCTCACTCAACCATTATGCATGTCTAGGCAAAACCAGTATTCATCAATGAAGATGATAGCATTCCATTCCTGATTCCACACTAGTCGTTATTGGCACCACTGAAGTTGATTTCCTCAATGTTCCAAAGTTAAAGGTAACACCAACTGAGATCGGTATGAAAAAAGTCTAAACCGGCTTATCCATCTTCAAACACTTCGCATTCCATGCTCTGCAAACCACTGAGTTGCTATTGCCCTTGCCAATGAGAAACAATCCTTAGAGCTAATAACCTTAGGTGTCCTACTCACTCGTCCTGTGCTTCTGGTTCTTCGTGTTCGGCTTTTTTGGGAGTTATGCCTGATAACATCTCATAAAAGTATATACACTCCTGTTTGTTATACCAATATCGACATGGGTTGGTTCGTCCAGTACTTACAGCAAAAATATGATTGAATAAAAACAGGAATGTTCAACTAGTAGTGCTTAAATTATATTCTTGTATTAAGACTTTTATGATAAACACGTACGTGAAATATTTTTTAAATAAAATAATATTTACTCGCGTTTGTATGTCACTAAGTACATTTTTTATGTGAAAATTACATTAAATCATAATGAATGAAAATGGTGCAGGCTTATAATATATCTTTAAGTGAAATAGAAACAATATTTTATTGTCTCACTTGTACATGTACATCAGATGATGTCAGATTGGTGAATTAGAAATATGTGAAGTGAAGTATTAGTGTTACATAAGGGTTACATATTACAAACAATTGTGGGCAAGTACCTACAAGTTCAAAACTCTACAGTTGTAATTGAAATTCAATATTCGTTAATCAGATAACGTGAAAATTCAATTTTTTCACCTCGAATTAAGATTTATAATACAGTAAAGTATATAGAAGTATACCGCAAAATTATAGATAAAAGCAGTTCATACGTAAATTTATTTTAAATATAATGTCTCTAATTGATTCGGAGTAAATACTCGTAGATATTCTACAAGCTATTAACAAAGTAGGAGCAGACGTAAAACACTATGCTGAAAATATAAAATAAATCCCAATGGCACAGGACCAATAGGACAGACTTATTTCATTAACATGTTTGCATAAAACCCAAAATAAAAAATTATATAAAGTAATAGAATGTTTTGAGATGTACAAAAAACCAAAGTAACATTCTGGCATCAAATCAAAAACAAAAAAATTGAAAAAATTTCTGGTAAATTTGTGAATTTTCTTAAATAAATGTTTTAATGTACGATTTAGAGAAAAATGTTGAATACAAAAGTTGTAGAACGTGTTAAGGTCTATAAAAAAGTTAAGTAACTTTTTTGTGTCAAATGAAAAACAAAGGAAATACGATTTTTTTTCAACTTTGACAGGCCGCTATTTTGTTTTTACTGGGGCGATTTAGCTCATTAACGAACTCGTTCAAGATTTTGGTCTAACCGATTTTTGTAGCGAGTTTGGTTCCGATCCGTCGAAAAATTCGCCCTCTATGGTGCTTACAAATTCCGTTATAATTTGTGAATTTTCTTAAATAAATGTTTTAATGTACGATTTAGAGAAAAATGTTGAATACAAAAGTTGTAGAACGTGTTAAGGTCTATGAAAAAGCTCAGTAACTTTTTTGCGTCAAATGGAAAACAAAGGAAATACGATTTTTTTTCAAATTTGACAGGCCGCCATTTTGTTTTTACTGGGCCGATTTCGCTCATTAACGAACTCGTCCAAGATTTTGGCCTAAACGTTTTTTGTAGCTAGTATGGTTTCGATCCGTCAAAAAATACGCCCTCTATCGTGCTTACAAATTCCGTTATAACACATACATATATATATATATATATATATATATATATATATATATATATATATATATATATATATATATTATAACGTATATGTAAGGTGAAAACATTATTATGAGACAGAATAATTCGAAATTGCTATATAATAAAACAGTAGACTATATTTTACTAGGGAGATAAGAATGAGATATTAAAATTGCTCATATTTATTAGATAACTGTAAGTATCTTCACTCAATTTGCTAATACAGCTTTCATATAATTAATAATTCAAGGAAACTTTACAACTTGCAAAGAATTAAACAAAAAGAAGCATTACCTTAAATCATAAATCCGAAACCATAGAATTAAGATCATCCATTTGTATCAAATACTTTATAAGAATATAACATTAAACACATAATCTGAAAAAGAAATAAGAATTAATAAACATTCAAACACTATTGTTCAATATTATAACACAATGTTTACAAAGAGATATGATTAGAATATTTGACGCTGTAATGTCAATATGTTTCAATGACAAACGCTGACATTAGAGTAATTTCATAGAACTAATAAGTTTAAAAGTATATAAAATGAATGTAAATAATCAGTATAGGGAATATTGACAAATTGTTCAAAGAATTTATGTGAATGGCTAAATATAATCGTAACAATAATTAATTGTAATAAGAAAATTAAACTAAGCATTGGTATATTAAAGACTATTGTATTTTATCAATGTAAACTATTCGTCCCATTACAACCAAATGAACTTTATAGTAAACAAACAATCAAGTGAAACTTATTTTGATAGATAAGTAAAGATATTTAAGAGTAAATTAAAATGAAATCATAAAATAGTGCGTTAAACAAAAAGTGATTGGTTAGAAATAATATGACGGAACAATTTCAATCAACAAACAAAGTGTAACAAACATTTTAAAGATAGTGAGCTGAAAAAAACAAAAGACTGATTGTTTGTTGAAAAAAATTGAAGAAAAAGGAGTTGGTAGCTTGGCGTCGGTTCGAGGAGGTTGATTGGAGCAGCGTCCCGGAAAATTTTAGAAATTATCCCCAAATCATGATATAAAAAGTAAGAAACCAATATCAAAATATACTATAGTACTTACCAAGTATATACAGCTGATTTTCCTGAGAGAGAATCAATTCTTCCAAAATTTATCCGACTAGAAACTTCGGAAGCAGCGTTCCAGATTCCAGAAAAGGCATATCCTAGTTTCAGGACACAAGGTCAGTGCGCATTGTTATATATAACAAGAGTTAAGAACTCACTAATTACAATCCAGTGTTTAAAAATCTCATGAGTAAAATAAACTTTGCGAAAAAGATATATCTGAAAAGGAATCATAATAGAAACTTAATACAACTATACAATTAAATAAAGTTCAATAGTAAATGGCCAATCTAAATAAACAAAATTAAATACTTACTCATTTCAAATAAAAACTTAAGAAAGATGCATCTGATTTCATCTATGTAATATTTCTATTCTATGTATATAAAACTAATAACTTTTTCTTGTACCATATTGTAACTATCTGTATGCATAAGTCGTTTCACATAAATTCTGTACATGTGCTCTAAATATCAAATATTCGTTGGTACAACGTTAAGCAGGTTATAAAATCGAACAGGCGTAATTCGTATATGAAGCGTTCGTTTAATGCACCAACACGTGATGCTTTAAGCATGCGCATAGCATACCATAAATGGATCGATAATTTTAACTACACAGAGGCGTCGTATGATAATTTTTACAATATAAAAAAATTCTCGTTAATAAATAATTGAATATTTTTACAAGTAAAGTGTTTCTCTTTATTTAATGACGAATTTATTCAACAATAGAGGAACCCAAGACCTGAGAGAGTTTCATACATACATACATGCTGAACAAATACCTTAAAACAATTAAATTAAAAAAATCAAAATCAATAAAATCAAATACAGCTAGCCTTATAAAAAAATAAAATGTGTAGGAGTATTCAATAATTTCCATAACTACAATAACAATTAAATTTAACAAACAAAAACAATTCAACAATATTAAAACTCAAGAGCAAAGAGGGTTAATTCATTATAATTAGAAAAGGTTGAAAGAAACAGAGGAGACCAATGAAAGAGTTTTAGAAAAGCAGGAGTATATAGAAAGAATGACAAAAAAAATAATATAATAATATTTGGCCATGTTATTGATATTCCTGATCTTGATAGCATCCTAAAAAACCTTAAAAATCTACTAAACGTGGAAATTGGGTATAGAGATATTAGTATATTAGAGTATAAGTGGATAAAGAGGTCTTTCAAACACGCGCGATTTTTCGAGCACGACGGCGCAGCCGAGTGCTCGAAATAGAGCAAGTGTTTGAAAGACCAGTTATCCACGAATACTTTACGCTATTTTTTTTTTATTGGTGCACTTTGGAATCATAAAATATTATTATTATTACATTATTACTACAAAAAAATGGAAGTCCATCCTCGATGCCCAGCCAAGTTTCGTGAACGTCAAATAGTATTTATTTTTAGTTGACGTTGACGTCAGATCAATAATCAAAAAGTTTCTATATTTATATTTAAAGGGAAACAATGTGTATATGAATATATAAATACATTTTGCAGAAAAAACCAAATAAGACATTGGTTCCCAATGATAATATACAATTTAAAAACTAATAAAAAAAGTTGTCATTGATACTTACGTTTCTCAAGTTGTTGTTGTTACCATGGGGACTTTTCGTTACATTCTTGTTAGCACGATACAGCCTCCGGAGTGCAACAAATCACCTATTTCATGATCGAATATTATTGAGAATATCTCACAGATGAACCCTATTGATTTTAAGCTCACCAGAGCCAGTACAGCGAGTGCTATGGTACTCGAAGTACGACGTTTTTGTAATTTTTTGAGAAATTTCAGTTTGTTAGCACGATACCGTCTCCGGAGTACAACAAGTGACCAATTTTATGATCGAATATTATTCAGAACAGCCTACAGATGAACTCAACTGATTTTCAGCTCACCAGAGCCAGTACAACAGGTGCTATAGTACTTTAAGTACGACATTTTTGTCATTTTGAGAAATTTCAGTTTGTTAGCACGATACAGCCTCCGGGGTATATACAAGTGACCAATTTTATGATTGGATATTATTTAGGGCGTCTCAAAGATGAACGTTGTTAATATTCAGCTCACTAAGGCCAGTACAACGAGTGCTATGGTACTTGAAGTACCAAATTTTTGCCATTTTTGGAGAATTTTCAGTTTGTTACCACGATACAGTGTATAAAATTGACTTTTATGATTGAATATTATTCAGGACATCTTATAGATTGAGCTTATTGATTCTTAGCTCACCAGAGCTAGTACAACGGGTGCTATGGTACCTGAAGTGCCACATTTTTGGCCCTTTTTGGAGAAATTTAGGGTTGTTAGTACGATACAGCCTCCGGAGTGTATATAAGTGACCAATTTTATAATTGGATATTTCACAAGGTGCCTCACAGATGTACCCTATTGATTTTCAGCTGACTAGAGCGAGTACAGCGGGTCCTATAAATCCAGATATACTACATTTTTGGGTACTTTTGGGAAAATTTCGGTTTGTTAGCACGATACATCCCCCGAAGTGTATACAAGTGACCAATTCTATCATAGAATATTATTCAGGGCATCTAACAGATGCGGAAAAGTAAGTTTTAATCTTTAAAACCGTTTTTTTATAGTTCGAATACGATAGCTGAATGTATGGCAGCCACATGTGATACCAACATTACAGACCACAAGGCTACAATGGCATGTCTTCCTTTACAAGCTGAGACAACCGTAAAAAACTTATTTTTCAAAAAGATCGATAATAAAATGCTACAAGAAGATACTCAGAGTCATAGATGGGAAGTCTTTTATAACATAAATTATTTAAACGGAAAAGTTAGCTATTTAATAAATGTGGTAAACAAATATATAAGTAAAAATACCAAAGTTGTTAAAATGTTAAAATTCAATTATTGTTCTGTTGCCTTTAATAAATATAGAAATCAAAAACATAATAAACTCACTAGCAAATAAGAAATCACCCGGAGTAGATAATATACAAACAGGATTATTAAAAGAGAATTCAGAAATATTCACCCCACTCTTGACTCACTTAGTTAATGAAATATTTTTACAATTAGAATTTCCCACTGAACTCAAGAGATCTTTAGTGATACCAATATTTAAAAAAGGCAATAAGACAATGGTGACAAATTATAGACCCATATCCTTAATCACAACTTTCGCAAAAGTGGTAGAGAAAGCTCTAAATTTAAGATTACAAGAATATCTTAATAAATATAATATAATTTCTACAAAACAATTTGGATTTCGAGAGGGACTCTCTACAACTGATGCAATTTTAGAATTATCTAAAAGAATTTATCACTCGGTGGACCTTAATAAGCCAAACTTGACTATTTTCCTGGATTTAACTAAGGCCTTCAATATTGTACATCACGAACAGTTATTGCTGGCTTTGAAGGATGCAAGAATACGAGGAATGGCATTAAAACTTTTCGGAGACTTTCTGAAAAGCCGATATCAACAAGTGAAAGTAAAAGATCAGCTTAGCAAATGCAAACTGTCCACAACTGATGTACCACAAGGGACAGTCCTTGGTCCTATACTATTTTCAATTTATGTGAATAATTTGTATATTCAACCGACTACGGGCCAAATTGTGAGTTTTGCTGATGACACGGCTATTTTTTATGAAGCAGATACTTGGGAAGAACTAAAACATAAATCAGAAAATGACTTAAAAAAATTATGGATTGGTGTAATTATAAAAAACTAACTATGAATTATAATAAATCATTTTTTGCCTTTTGCAAGCTATATTAACATATTGTCAGATATTTATGAGTTCAATGTCACTTATAACAATCAGGAAGTTACCCTTCAAAGACAAAATTATATTAAATACTTGGGTGTTACCCTCGACTCTCATTTACGGTGGGATAAGCATATAGATGTTGCTTTTTAAATTTAAATATCTCAAAAAAACATTAAGCGTTATTCACCTTAGAACTATTTACTACGCACTTGTTCAAACCATACTCCAATACTCCATTATCTGCTGCGGGGCTACCACAAAGAACCGCATAAATAAACTGGAACTTTTTCAGTACAGATTACTGAAAATAATATTTAAAAAAAAATAGGTATTCAACGGATTTATTGTGTGAGGAAACCAAGATTATGGATGTCATCTTATTATTATCTGTTCTCCGGGAACTCAAAAACAATTCATAACAGGTATATATTACGTTCCACCATCCTATTTTGAGTATTGTGTTCATTTTGCCAACAGCTGAAATTTGTATTCCGAATTCAATATCTTCGTTTGTAATGTGGTGGTAGTAGATTATAATAATCATCTTCAAGGCAATGAAAACTAAAATCCTAAAACGATACCGCTCAAGAAATGGTCTGAAAACTGTACATATGTTTTCATTAGTTCAGGATTCTCCCAAATCAATCTCACAGTAATTTTGTTTAGTGACCAACGTATAGGCAAAATAGGCGGAGAGCCAATCGATTTGAACAATCAACGACGAGTAGATGTTTCATTAACGTAAAATTTGAATTAAACCTTTCATACATAATAATGATAGAAATAATACAGCATAGTCGACTTCCAAATTACAAAATACATTTGACATTTTGAAGCATCATGAATATATATCAACCCATATCTGCCCAGCGTCACTACCTCCATTCTATTGACTGGGGAGTGATTGCAATAATTATATCGGAGGCATGATAGTTAAACTTGAATATTTCTCGTAAACCTATTTGGTACAACCTTCTTAAATCGATCTAAACATTTAATCTCATATTGAAATAATGTATGCAAAAACATGTCAGTATACAAACAGGATCTGGAGATTTACTACATCTTCAATTTCCGAATAATAATGCTCATGGAACGTAAGGTTAAGTTGAAAGTTTATATGCCTAATAAATTTATTTTGGATGTTTAAGGAGTAGAAACATGTGCCTCATAAGTTTAATATAGTTTAACATTATTCCAAAATAATTTATATTTCCAATGGCCCTAGCATTTGAAACGTAGGGTTAGTTACAAGTTCATCTTGTGATTCCATTTTGAGAGTAATTAATATTATTATTAGTCCGTGGAGTAAATGTGGAAGCACATAGAAATACGTGCAATGTGCTTCGAGAAAACTAGAATTTTTGTAGAAAAAGAGGGGAGAAAAAAGTTTCCTAAAAGCATTTTTGAAGCTCCTCTCAAAGAATTACCCTGCTATTAATGAACACAACAAGATTCCTCGACTCCTGTACTATAATATCAATTTAGAAATCACCTTCACTTACGGAATGGAAGTTTTCATTAAAATAACCAAACAACGGCGAACCCTAATTAACTTCGTGGCACAGGAATTATTTAAATGTTTGAAGTTTGTCAAACTAATTACGGATGGAAAAGAAGACTCCGAGCGAATGAATATGCAGCGTAGGAATTCATGTCGATTGGATCATTAAGACGTTTTGATCACTCTGAAGTTAAATCGTGCCTTGTTACCCAGACTAGTGAAACTATGGTCGTGAAGTCTTTTCAGGTTGTATGTTCTAATTGGGGAGTAATTTAGACCAGTTTGCGGATCTAATTACTTTATTAAAAAATTAATAATTGAAAAAATTAATAATAAAAAAAGAAAAAATGTTGAACGCCAGTTACTTTCCGAAAAGTAACAGAACCCCAAATTAGACATACAAATGGTTTTTTACAGCATAATAACCTTTAAGATTACAATATTTGCAAAGAGAAAGAACAATATATATGTATATATATATATATATATATATATATATATATATATATATATATATATAGGAATATATATATATATATATATATATATATATATATATATATATATATATATATAAAACTAGTGAATATTGGGGATTGCAGCAAAAAATTGGAAAAGATATACTCTTAGCGGAAAATGTCCAAGCTTTCGAGGATGTTTGTCCTCAGCATCAGGGAAACTCCGAAGTGAGGTTAGATTCCATAAAGATGTAAAATCGTAAACTACAAATCGTAAATTGTGGAATATTCAAGTAGGAATTGAACCAACGGCCTAATCAATCGTGTCATAGCAACAATTGTAATTGTCGCAGCATTTTATAAAATAAAACCATTGATTTCATCTTCATGTGTCACCATACTAAACTCCGGCGAGGAAAAATCATCTTTCCTCGCCTTTCTAAGAAAAGTCTTTTTTGGTATTTGGTTGTATGTCCAAAATATTAACAGATTCAAAATCCATAAAGTGATCATTATCAATTACATGTTCAGATAAAGCACATCTTTCAGGATGTAACTTACAATCGCTCTTATGGAGACTTATACGGTTCTTTAATTTCTGACCAGTGTGACCAACATATTTTTTATCACAATTTTTGCATGGAATAGAATATAATACATTTGAAAGATTAAGAATTGAAGTTTTGTCTTTCAAATTAGTGAGAATAGATTTTATGGTTAAGCATGTTTTATTGGCAATTCTAATGTTGTTCATTGGTTTAAAAATCCTACTCAACTGTGGTGTTATTTCTTTAATATATGGTAAAGATACATAATAATTTATATTATCTGATTGGTCGTTTCTAATATTAATGTCTGCAATGTCTATAGTTGGAGAATAATTAAATAATATGTTTTTATTTAATTTATTTGGATAACCATTATCCAAAAATAGATGATATAAAGGTTTTAAGTTCTTTTCGTGAAAAATAGGATCTGATATTTTGGTTATTCTATTTCTCATTTGTTTAATTAAGTTAATTTTAATTGAATATTTAATATTATATAATAAGTTCAAATAATTAAATACTATTAAGGGGAAGAAAGTAAACATTTGTACAAAACGAATCACTTCAAGTTTTTTAATTACATTTCAGAAAACATCGGGGGATTGGGAACCAAATATAAATACTAGAATTTGCAGTGCTCATTTTGTCAATAATCAAAAATCAGATAATCCCCTACACCCATCTTACATACCAACAATTTTTCCGGGCAAAGAAAATAAAAAGATCTATCAATTTTTTTGCATTTTGTAGGTTGTTTATTATACTGTTTACATCACAATGTTTTTCTTATTTAACACCAGGGCGCTCTACTTTCGACAGAAGTGCTGCCTCTATAGTTCTGTCTCGATCCCTATTTTCGATCTTAAATACACATTCACATGAGTGAATATTGAACCAAATTAATCATATAAAAATTTAACTCAGAAAATAATTTGAAATTTATTAAAAACTGTTATATTAGAACGAACTGAACTCACCTGAGAATAGAGTCAAGTAATTCAAGATAAAATAAACTAATCTTTAAATATTTTAAACAATTTTCGTTATTCTGCTAGCTGGAAAATTTTGACAACAACTGTCAACTTTGAAATATATAACATACGGTGCTTAAGCTGTGTGTACAATATTGTCGCTGCAACAAGGGATTGTATAATTTTGTTTCCGCAACGTGGACAAATAAATGTTTATTTGTTTTATTCATTAAAATAAAGGTATATTGTACCAATATATATATAAAAGGAAGATAGTCTTTGCTGACTGTTAGGAATAAAACTGGTGAATATTGGGGTATGCAGCAAGAGAAAGGAAAAAGTGTACTCTTAACAGAAAATTTTCGAGCTTTCGCGGATGATTATCCTCATCATCAGGAATACTGAAATGGAAAAAACAGCATTAAGATACTGTAGTCAATAAGTAAGATACAATAGGAAAGAAATCGCAACAGGTGCGAAACTTACCTCCGAGTTGAGGTTAGACTCCATTATGTTGTATAATATTAAACTACGGATATTTAAAATATGAAACAGTTAAGTAACAAAGGTTTAAAATAGCACAATCACATTAAGATGACTAAAAAAGCCAATATCTAACACCATTTTGCAGACAAACGAATACGAGTGCTTTTTTTTGTCCAAAGCCGGCCAGGAAATGATATTTTTCCTTCTAAATTGGAGAGATCAGTTGACAGTCAATGATGCCAACAATTAGTTGAGTAGATAAACATGACATCAAGTACCCATTCGAGAATGGCCTCCGATGTGATAGTTTACGTTTAGATGGAAAAGAAGAATGCAGGAGGGTTGAATATTGCATTTATAAGAAAGAAGAAGAGGAAAAATATATTTAAAAAGTAAGAGGTTTATATAATAATAAAACTTACACAGTTGAAGATATTGAAAAAGTTAATGCCAGCTAAAGAGACAAACAAAAGCAATTATGCGAATGTAGAATAATAATATTATTAATATTGTAATATAGTAATTATTAAAGTTAAAGTAATAATTATGTAATATATATATATATATATTATATATATATATATATATATATATATATATATTTTGGTTACTTTCTTGGATTAAAGGTCAAATATACTTAAAAAACATTTAATAACGACGTACGTTTCGACTTATGAAGTCATCTTCTGGTTAATAAAATAATCTAAAATTATTACATGTATAAATTAAAATTCTGTCAATATTTATAAAATCAAATTACACGAAAACAATATAAATTATCACCTTTCTTTTATTATTTCAGATATCACATGAAAGATAAAACAATTTCTGAACAGGTACATATTTATCACGCATTGCTTGGACATTGAACTGAATACAAATTGGTCTCTCTATAGATTAGTTGTAATTTTTTTATCATAATTAATATTTTTCCTTTTTATACTTTATCGTTAGTACGGACAAATTATGATTTTAATGCTGTTAAATTTTATAGCAAAGTGCAAGAGATCAGAGCTAATATCATTCTCTCAAAATACCATCATAGATGATGTTTAAATTGCTAATATCGCTTCTATTATTTATGCTATTAGGATCTTTTTTAATGTTAATCATTTCTAAAAACGTTCTAACTTTTTCATTTTTTTCCCTGGCCAATATTTTCACATCGTTAAAGTTAAAACTATGTCCAGTATTTTTGCAATGATTTGATAATGCTGTGACATCGGTTTTTGCATATTTGTGTGCTTGAATTCTTTTTTGAAGGTATTGTTTACTTTGACCAACATAGGTGCAATTGCAGTCATTGCATGGAATTTGATAGACTGTGTGCGTTTGCTTGTTTATTGGAATTTTTGGTTTCATTTTTGAAAAGAATTGCTGGTTTGTGTTTTTTAGTTTATGAGACACTGATAATTTTTGTTTTTTTACACATTTAGTAATTTTTTCTGATAGTCCATGAACATATGGTAATGACATGTATATCTCTTGTTGATTTATTTGTTGACTAGAATTGAAAATAGCATGAACTCTCTTCTTAATGTGTTTATTAATAAAAGTTAACGGATAATTATTTTCTAACAATATTTTGCGAATTTTGTTTAAATTTTCTTTTCTAAATTCAGGATGCGACAACTTAACTGCTCTGTCAGTTAAATTTTTAATAACATTTTTTTTATAGCTTAGTGGAGCATTAGAGTAATAACTTGTGTACCTGTGTGAAGCAAGTGGTTTTGAATACCAATTTGTAAAAATGCTACCTTTATTGTCATATGAGACAGACACATCTAAAAAATTTATTGTATTTTCTGTTTCCATTTCAGCGGTAAATTTTAATCTCGAATTATAGGTATTAAATTTATCTAATATTTCATTAACTTTGTCCTTCGGTACACAAGTTATTATGTCATCTACATATCTTTTAAAAAATACTGGTTGAAAACTAAGTGATTTAATAACCTCTTCTTCAACGCATTCCATAACAAGGTTGGCAACCGTTGCGGCCATGGGAGAGCCCATTGCTATTCCAAATATTTGAGAATAAAAATTGTTCTCAAATTGAAAATATGTTGAAGATAAACACAATTCAGCACCACTGAGAAACTCATTTAAATCTAAGTTAGTGTATGTTTTTAGTTGATCCCATTTTTCTTCAATTATTTTCAAAGCTAGTTTTGTGTCTACATTCGTATATAATGATGCGACATCCAGGGAAATTAATACGTGATTTTTAGGGACATTTTGAGTTCGTATAAATTTAACAAATTCCCATGAGTCTTTTGTGTAATAGTTATTTTTGCCTATTATATTTGATAGTATTTTCAATTTGAGAACAATTTTTATTCTCAAATATTTGGAATAGCAATGGGCTCTCCCATGGCCGCAACGGTTGCCAACCTTGTTATGGAATGCGTTGAAGAAGAGGTTATTAAATCACTTAGTTTTCAACCAGTATTTTTTAAAAGATATGTAGATGACATAATAACTTGTGTACCGAAGGACAAAGTTAATGAAATATTAGATAAATTTAATACCTATAATTCGAGATTAAAATTTACCGCTGAAATGGAAACAGAAAATACAATAAATTTTTTAGATGTGTCTGTCTCATATGACAATAAAGGTAGCATTTTTACAAATTGGTATTCAAAACCACTTGCTTCACACAGGTACACAAGTTATTACTCTAATGCTCCACTAAGCTATAAAAAAAATGTTATTAAAAATTTAACTGACAGAGCAGTTAAGTTGTCGCATCCTAAATTTAGAAAAGAAAATTTAAACAAAATTCGCAAAATATTGTTAGAAAATAATTATCCGTTAACTTTTATTAATAAACACATTAAGAAGAGAGTTCATGCTATTTTCAATTCTAGTCAACAAATAAATCAACAAGAGATATACATGTCATTACCATATGTTCATGGACTATCAGAAAAAATTACTAAATGTGTAAAAAAACAAAAATTATCAGTGTCTCATAAACTAAAAAACACAAACCAGCAATTCTTTTCAAAAATGAAACCAAAAATTCCAATAAACAAGCAAACGCACACAGTCTATCAAATTCCATGCAATGACTGCAATTGCACCTATGTTGGTCAAAGTAAACAATACCTTCAAAAAAGAATTCAAGCACACAAATATGCAAAAACCGATGTCACAGCATTATCAAATCATTGCAAAAATACTGGACATAGTTTTAACTTTAACGATGTGAAAATATTGGCCAGGGAAAAAAATGAAAAAGTTAGAACGTTTTTAGAAATGATTAACATTAAAAAAGATCCTAATAGCATAAATAATAGAAGCGATATTAGCAATTTAAACATCATCTATGATGGTATTTTGAGAGAATGATATTAGCTCTGATCTCTTGCACTTTGCTATAAAATTTAACAGCATTAAAATCATAATTTGTCCGTACTAACGATAAAGTATAAAAAGGAAAAATATTAATTATGATAAAAAAATTACAACTAATCTATAGAGAGACCAATTTGTATTCAGTTCAATGTCCAAGCAATGCGTGATAAATATGTACCTGTTCAGAAATTGTTTTATCTTTCATGTGATATCTGAAATAATAAAAGAAAGGTGATAATTTATATTGTTTTCGTGTAATTTGAATTTATAAATATTGACAGAATTTTAATTTATACATGTAATAATTTTAGATTATTTTATTAACCAGAAGATGACTTCATAAGTCGAAACGTACGTCGTTATTAAATGTTTTTTAAGTATATTTGACCTTTAATCCAAGAAAGTAACCAAAATATATCTTAAGTGGTCAAGAAAGTAAATAATTTGAATATATATATATATATATATATGTATAATAATAAAGTGATATTGGCTGCATCTACCAACACCAATGCACCCAAAAGGAGAGATGGAAATATGCTAGCTATCCGCAAAAAGGGTAGTGTCAATTGGGGGAACGTGATTGTCACTTGTGGAAGGAAGGTTGCAGTTGTAATCCAAGGAAAACAAAAAAGAATAAATCTGACTCAAGTGGTCTGTGTCAGTTTTTTCGTTAATGACATTGTTAAATTGTGAAATAAAAGCCATTTCTAAAAATGATCTCTTAATTTTGTTAGACTCTGTCGCCAATACCTTTACAGCTTCAAAATTCATACGATGGTCAAGCGAATGAACATGATTTGCTAAAGCACACCGTTCTGGATGTAATCTACAATCATTCTTATGTGAAACGATGCGGTTAGAAAGTGATCTTAAAGTGTGACCAATATATTGCATATCACAGTCCCCACATGGAACGCTATACACAACATTAGTAAGAGAAGTTAACGGACATTTATCTTTAAATCTAGTAAAAATTGATCTAATTGTTAGAGCTGTCTTGTTAGCAATTTTGGAATTGCCATATGCCCGGAACAATCTGGCAAGTTGAGGAGTAATGTCTCTAATGTATGGAAAGGAAGCGAAAATTGGAGGAGCAGGGGTCGTAACAGCGCCAACATCCATTTGGGTCACGTTAGGATGGCTATCATCAACCAGCAGTTCCATGGTATTAGATGTGCTGAACAATAATTTATTAAGTAAAGTTCTTGAATAAGAGTTATCCAAGAAAAGGTTGAATAAAATGTTAAGATTTTTATTATGGAAGACATTATTTGAAATTCTAAGGACTCTGCATCATTTGTTTTACCAAGTTCACCTTCATAGAATGTTTGTGGTAAGAATGGTAATTTAAATATCTACCAGAACTGCAAGGTTTCCTGTACCAATCGATGATAATAGTATTATTTTTACGAATGAACTTAGTGTCTAAGGAAGGTACGGAATTTTCGTTGTCTTCTTTTTCTAATGTGAACTGTATATAAGGATCGTAACTGTTAAAGGTCTCAAGAATCTCATCTAGGCCCTCTCTAGGAAGTGCCACAATAATATCGTCCACATACTTTTAATGAACAAAGGAGTAAATGAAAGTACTGGTATGACAGTATCCAGCAAATCGTCCATGACATATGCTGCTAAGATAGGAGAAATAGAGGCACCCATAGGAGTACCAAAAGTTTGTTTATAAAGTTTATTGTTAAAAGTAAAATAAGTACTATCAAAAAGAAAAACAATTAAGTTCAAAAAGGCATCCCTATGGATGGAGCAATGGACACTAATATGTTCCCAACTCTTATCGATTGCTCTCAAACAAGCATCAAGATAAACGTTACTAAACAACGAGACCACATCCAAACTGGCTAGAACATAACTATCTGGAATCATAAAATTATCAAACTTGTCCGAGACTTTAGATGAATCTTTAATACAATAAACGTTTTCATAATCGTAAGCGTTAGTCAAATTTTCTGTACAAAACTGTGCAATGCGTTCAGTGGGGGCTCCTATCGAAGCCACTATAGGCCTCACAGAAAGGACTGGTTTATGAACTTTAGGTAGTGCATAGAACTTAGGGGGAGCACCATTGTAACATGTGAGCTTTTTCTTACATGATAAGTCTATTTGATGTTTATTATAAAGAGATTTCACTAAGTTGTTACCTTTCCTCTGTATAGAAGAGGTAGGGTCATAGGTTAACTATACATATGAATTAATATTTAAAATGATGTCATTGGACAAATCAACATATTGTTGCTTGTCCATGACAACTGTGACATTCCCCTTATCTGATTGTGTTAAGATCAGATGTGGGTTTGATTTCAAAAAAACTTCAGACTTTAGTAACAAATTATGAAATAAAGAATTAGAATGAGGTTTATGAATGTAGTTTGTAATTATATTAGTAGCTCGAGCCACAGTGATGTTTCTTTAGAATCTGCAATGGTGGAGGCAAGGTAGTCAACATCTGATAAAATTGATTTCATAGAAATATCTTTCAAGATGACAGGTTCCACATTAAACTTGGGTCCCAGAGCTAAAAATTGTGAAATATCCTCTGGAATTATGGTGTTTGAAATATTTCGTAACCATGTAGATTTTGATTTTAATAATAACTTAAATTGATTGTCAATCAGCTGATTAGTTATTATTAAAATCAAAATCTACATGGTTACGAAATATTTCAAACACCATAATTCCATAGGATATTTCACAATTTTTAGCTCTGGGACCCAAGTTTAGTGTGGAACCTGTCATCTTGAAAGATATTTCTATGAAATCAATTTTATCAGATGTTGACTACCTCGCCTCCACCATTGCAGATTCTAAAGTTAGAAACATCACTGTGGCTCGAGCTACTAATATAATTACAAACTACATTCATAAACCTCATTCTAATTCTTTATTTCATAATTTGTTACTAAAGTCTAAAGTTTTTTTGAAATCAAACCCACATCTGATCTTAACACAATCAGATAAGGGGAATGTCACAGTTGTCATGGACAAGCAACAATATGTTGATTTGTCCAATGACATCATTTTAAATAATAATTCATATGTAGAGTCAACCTCTGACCCTACCTCTTCTATACAGAGGAGAGGTAACAACTTAGAGAAATCTCTTTATAATAAACATCAAATAGACTTATCATGTAAGAAAAAGCTCACATGTTACAATGGTGTTCCCCCTAAGTTCTATGCACTACCTAAAGTTCATAAACCAGTCCTTTCTGTGGGGCCTATAGTGGCTTCGATAGGAGCCCCCACTGATCGCATTGCACAGTTTTGTACAGAAATTTTGACTAACGCTTACGATTATGAAAACGTTCATTATATTAAAGATTCATTTGATGTCTCTGACAAGTTTGATAATTTTATGATTCCAGATAGCTATGTTCGGGCCAGTTCGGATATGGTCTCATTGTTTAGTAACGATTATCTTGATGCTTGTTTGAGAGCAAACGATAAGAGTTGGGAACGTATTAGTGTCTATTGCTCCATCCATAAGGATGCCTTTTTGAACTTAATTGTTTTTCTTTTTGATAGAACTTATTTTACTTTAAACAGTAAACTTTATAAACAAACTTTTGGTACTCCTATGGGTGCCTCTATTTCTCCTATCTTAGCAGCAAATGTCATGGACGATTTTCTGGATACTGTCATACCAGTACTTTCATTTACTCCTTTGTTCATTAAGAAGTATAAGGACGATATTATTGTGGCACTTCCTAGAGAGGGCCTAGATGAGATTCTTGAGACCTTTAACAGTTACGATCCTTATATACAGTTCACATTAGAAAAAGAAGACAACGAAAATTCCGTACCTTTCTTAGACACTAAGTTCATTCGTAAAAATAATACTATTATCATCGATTGGTACAGGAAACCTTGCAGTTCTGGTAGATATTTAAATTACCATTCTTACCACAAACATTCTATGAAGATGAACTTGGTAAAACAAATGAAGCAGAGTCCTTAGAATTTCAAATAATGTCTTCCATAATAAAAATCTTAACATTTTATTCAACCTTTTCTTGGATAACTCTTATTCAAGAACTTTACTTAATAAATTATTGTTCAGCACATCTAATACCATGGAACTGCTGGCTGATGATAGCCATCCTAACGTGACCCAAATGGATGTTGGCGCTGTTACGACCCCTGCTCCTCCAATTTTCGCTTCCTTTCCATACATTAGAGACATTACTCCGCAACTTGCCAGATTGTTCCGGGCATATGGCAATTCCAAAATTGCTAACAAGACAGCTCTAACAATTAGATCAATTTTTACTAGATTTAAAGATAAATGTCCGTTAACTTCTCTTACTAATGTTGTGTATAGCGTTCCATGTGGGGACTGTGATAAGCAATATATTGGTCACACTTTAAGATCACTTTCTAACCGCATCGTTTCACATAAGAGTGATTGTAGATTACATCCAGAACGGTGTGCTTTAGCAAATCATGTTCATTCCCTTGACCATCGTATGAATTTTGAAGCTGTAAAGGTATTGGCGACAGAGTCTAACAAAATTAAGAGATCATTTTTAGAAATGGCTTTTATTTCACAATTTAACAATGTCATTAACGAAAAAACTGACACAGACCACTTGAGTGAGATTTATTCTTTTTTGTTTTCCTTGGATTACAACTGCAACCTTCCTTCCACAAGTGACAATCACGTTCCCCCAATTGACACTACCCTTTTTGCGGATAGCTAGCATATTTCCATCTCTCCTTTTGGGTGCATTGGTGTTGGTAGATGCAGCCAATATCACTTTATCATTATACATATATATATATATATATATTACATAATTATTACTTTAACTTTAATAATTACTATATTACAATAATAATAATATTATTATTCTACATTCGCATAATTGCTTTTGTTTGTCTCTTTAGCTGGCATTAACTTTTTCAATATCTTAAACTGTGTAAGTTTTATTATTATATAAACCTCTTACTTTTTAAATATATTTTTCCTCTTCTTCTTTCTTATGAATGCAATATTCAACCCTCCTGCATTCTTCTTTTCCATCTAAACGTAAACTATCACATCGGAGGCCATTCTCGAATGGGTACTTGATGTCATGTTTATCTACTCAACTAATTGTTGGCATCATTGACTGTCAACTGATCCCTCCAATTTAGAAGGAAAAATATCATTTCCTGGCCGGCTTTGGACAAAAAAAGCACTCGTGTTCGTTTGTCTGCAAAATGGTGTTAGATATTGGCTTTTTTAATCATCTTAATGTGATCGTGCTATTTTAAACCTTTTGTTACTTAACTGTCTCATATTTTAAATATCCGTAGTTTAATATTATACAACACTATGTAGTCTAACCTCAACTCCGAGGTAAGTTTCGCACCTGTTGCGATTTCTTTCCTATTGTATCTTACTTATTGACTACAGTATCTTAATGCTGTTTTTCCCATTTCAGTATTCCTGATGATGAGGATAATCATCCTCGAAAGCTCGAAAATTTTCCGTTAAGAGTACCAAGTTTCATAGATATACCATGTTTAGCTTTCCTTGTACCAAGTTTTATAAGTATTCCAGTTAAGCAAATATCTAGTAGGATTCAACCATAATCTGCAAAACTATTGGGACAATTTATTTGAAAGTACTACTATATCCATAAGGACAAACTAATGATCAACGGATCCATTGCTTCTCACTTTTCACACCAAGAAGACAACAATCAAATCCAGTCGCCTTATGCACAATGGTATTACCGACAGTGAAGCGAATGCTAATTATAAAATTAATGATTTTTGCATTGGTATTTTAACAATTGTAGGTTTTTATCGTGCCTCGTGAGCTGATACCGTGAAAATATTATTTAATTTGTTAATGAGCTTAGAAATTATATTGAATCTTATGAAAGTGAGAAATTCACGTTACAGCCTATTTTATAAACTGTAAAAACAAGCGATACAATTAAACGTGCGCTGACAGAAGCGGTCATTCGTAGCCTAATATGCAAGAAATTATGAAGCTTCTGTTAAAGAGTTTATGTACACTACAAAACAAAATATGTTTTCTTATGATAGATGAAGTATCGTCAAAACCGATTATCTAGGTCTCAACTTTCATACGTTCTGCAAACAAAAATATGCATGCATATACAGTAACTCTGTTTCATCTCACGTTTCTTGATAAACCGACTTCACTAATAAAATTTTATATTTATTTTTCATCTCTTGCAATGTATTGTAGTGTTTCATTTTGTCAATTTATCTCAAGTGTATTTCGCATTTTTCCAATTCATGAAATTCATCTATCTCAAATTCTGCATTGCAAATGGAATTTTGTATCTGAAAAAGTTTTACAAAGAACCGACTTTATTGTGGACACTTGCGTATGAGTGGTATAATATATTTAATTATAGTCGAGATGTGGTGGGAGTTTTCCCTCGTTCAGATAGATCAATAATGTTTCTTGTAACCCATGATTCCAAATTCCAATTCAACTAAATTCTTGCCTGGTATTTCTTGTAGATAGTAGAATTGTGATCATTCATACAAAATGCTTATTATAAGACTGTTGCTAATAACAGTAAGCTCCATTCAAAATAGGTACATTCATGTCTTACCGTTTTTCGAATGAAAATAAAAGTTAATTTTACATTTTTCTGCATGTTACTGCAGGCAAAACACCGAAGCTTTCCTTTCGCATTTGGATGTGGAGATGGCATCAGTTAGCATCTGCTGGTACGTGTAGACTAAAATGAACCAAATAGCAGCGTTGTCTATTGTCGCCATAAATTCGGATTAGAGACTCCGAACGAGAAGGAATGTTGCTTTCCTGACGAGATCTCCAATAGATCGATACCATAGTTGACAGATTATGCATTTGTGAACCATTAGAGATGTCTGTATCGACAAAAAAGCCATTCGACATCAATATTCGTCGCGGCATATAGCCAGGAAAGCCGTCGTTTCTTTCATTCGAAGAACGATCAGACGTTGTTTTGATATTATTTTCGAAACAAACAGAGGTGATAGTGGAAGCATCTATAATATTTTAGACGCACCTCATAATTTATAACATTTCATTTTACACAGATATATAATAGAGGACAGTTCTACGCAATTGGGATTGAAAAAAGAGAAATACTTGACAAAATATCAAAACTGCAGTTTCAGTATTTTGATATTGATGATTATATTGACCCTTCCCGAATAACTGGGTTTGCTCTATCGAATAGACCCCATAATCACCAAACCTGTATCCTCTACATTTCCTAAGGGGCCATTTAAGAAGCAGAACTTATGCTACTCCATCTGCTTCAATCGAAGATTTGGGGCAACGAATCACAAATGAGCGTCGCCAAATCACCCCAGAAATTCCCCCAAATGTACATGAGCATTTTTACTAGAATCTTGATTATTGCATTGAAGTTGGAATATTTATTTTCAGTTCCAACGAAAAATTTTATTCTTGATAAACAGTCCTGCTTGTTGAAAAACCCCATAAAATGAGCTAGTGTGTGACTTTTACAGTGATCGTAGGTAACTGTCAACTTCGGTAAACAATTCAAATTGTCATTCCCTTTCAACAATGCTAACTCTTCAACAAATATTATATCTTATAATGTGTTAAGGTATTGGAGCTGTTTCGTACAAGTACGCAATTCATTTATCTAATGAAAAATACAATGATGTACCAGTTACTCGGAATAGATTGAGAAATTAATTAATAAATTCGATGACAGAGAATCTGTTGAAGACAGATAAATGTGGAAAAACGAACAGTAAATAGATAAATAGAAAAACAAATATTCCACATAGCCTCCACCAACTTCAAAACATGTGTCCACTCCATTTTTGAATTCTTTATCAGTGTTTCTTAGGCTGTCTGGGGTGATTCCATTTGAGGCGTTAATTATTTTTTTCGTCAACTTTCTCCTTAAGGTAACCCCATAAAAAAATCTATTGTTCCAAGGGTATGTCATCTAATTTAGGTATTGAAAAGTTGTCCTGCAAATCCAGTTATACTTCCTGATGTAACGTCTCTTCCAGAAAATAAGGTCCGATTATTCGATCTGATAAAACAGCACACCAAACATTTACCTTTTTAGCAAATCGACTATTACGGTGAATTTTGTAATGAGAATTTTTTACGAGCCCAATACCGGCAGTTTTGGAATGATACAGTTCCGTTTGCCGTGAACATTGATTCATCAGAAACTAAAGTATTGTAGTGAAAGAAGAGGTCATTCATAAGCTATTCACCAACCATTGCACACATTTCAAACCTTGTATCATAATCACAATCTTGTAAAGTGTGAATAAATTTCGGTTTGAATGGATGAATTTTGTTTAGCATGAATATTTTCTGTAAGCGGCTTTTGATAAAACCAGCTTCTGCTGCTCTTTTTTGTAAACTCAACTTGGGATTTTCCCATACTGAATGCATAGGTAGGGCAGTTGCTGCATCATCGTGCTCATTGTACGTATTTTTCGATTTCTTTCTGTCTTGAACAGATCCAGTCTCATCAAATCTCATTATTAGTTTTTTCAATCCATTCTGCGTAACTGGTACATCCGGATATTCTTCATTAAATAAATGAAATGCGTACTTCTACGGGACAGCTCCTATACCATAGCACTTTACAAGATATATTTTTTGTTGGAGAGTGAGCATTGTTGAAAACGAATGACGATTTGAATATTATTCATCGATATTACCAGTTACCTAGGGACACCGCAAAAGTCACTCAGTAGATTATTATTATATTTCCGACCTTAGTGCAAAAATTCATAGGGTCTTACATTGAACTTTAATTTCATTTCATTTTATATAGTTTTTGCTTAAGCAGGACATCAAGAATAACATTTTTCTCTGAAACTGAAAATGAAAAAGTACTCCATACGTGGACACACTGTATATATAGACAATAACTCAGGTAACGCATTCATTTCGTTGCTAACTACATTATGAGTAAAGGTGAAAGCGCGATTTTGGTCTCGCCAAAATTTTAAGTGCTAAAAAAAGTTCAAAATGTTGAAACTAATTTTAATATTTCTCATTCGTAAAAATAATACTATTATCATCGATTGGTACAGGAAACCTTGCAGTTCTGGTAGATATTTAAATTACCATTCTTACCACAAACATTCTATGAAGATGAACTTGGTAAAACAAATGAAGCAGAGTCCTTAGAATTTCAAATAATGTCTTCCATAATAAAAATCTTAACATTTTATTCAACCTTTTCTTGGATAACTCTTATTCAAGAACTTTACTTAATAAATTATTGTTCAGCACATCTAATACCATGGAACTGCTGGCTGATGATAGCCATCCTAACGTGACCCAAATGGATGTTGGCGCTGTTACGACCCCTGCTCCTCCAATTTTCGCTTCCTTTCCATACATTAGAGACATTACTCCGCAACTTGCCAGATTGTTCCGGGCATATGGCAATTCCAAAATTGCTAACAAGACAGCTCTAACA
Source organism: Galeruca laticollis (assembly GCA_963921935.1). Lineage (NCBI taxonomy): Eukaryota > Metazoa > Arthropoda > Insecta > Coleoptera > Chrysomelidae > Galeruca > Galeruca laticollis. The sequence continues at coordinate 152,752,954 of OY998180.1, forward strand.
ATTAGATCAATTTTTACTAGATTTAAAGATAAATGTCCGTTAACTTCTCTTACTAATGTTGTGTATAGCGTTCCATGTGGGGACTGTGATAAGCAATATATTGGTCACACTTTAAGATCACTTTCTAACCGCATCGTTTCACATAAGAGTGATTGTAGATTACATCCAGAACGGTGTGCTTTAGCAAATCATGTTCATTCCCTTGACCATCGTATGAATTTTGAAGCTGTAAAGGTATTGGCGACAGAGTCTAACAAAATTAAGAGATCATTTTTAGAAATGGCTTTTATTTCACAATTTAACAATGTCATTAACGAAAAAACTGACACAGACCACTTGAGTGAGATTTATTCTTTTTTGTTTTCCTTGGATTACAACTGCAACCTTCCTTCCACAAGTGACAATCACGTTCCCCCAATTGACACTACCCTTTTTGCGGATAGCTAGCATATTTCCATCTCTCCTTTTGGGTGCATTGGTGTTGGTAGATGCAGCCAATATCACTTTATCATTATACATATATATATATATATATATTACATAATTATTACTTTAACTTTAATAATTACTATATTACAATAATAATAATATTATTATTCTACATTCGCATAATTGCTTTTGTTTGTCTCTTTAGCTGGCATTAACTTTTTCAATATCTTAAACTGTGTAAGTTTTATTATTATATAAACCTCTTACTTTTTAAATATATTTTTCCTCTTCTTCTTTCTTATGAATGCAATATTCAACCCTCCTGCATTCTTCTTTTCCATCTAAACGTAAACTATCACATCGGAGGCCATTCTCGAATGGGTACTTGATGTCATGTTTATCTACTCAACTAATTGTTGGCATCATTGACTGTCAACTGATCCCTCCAATTTAGAAGGAAAAATATCATTTCCTGGCCGGCTTTGGACAAAAAAAGCACTCGTGTTCGTTTGTCTGCAAAATGGTGTTAGATATTGGCTTTTTTAATCATCTTAATGTGATCGTGCTATTTTAAACCTTTTGTTACTTAACTGTCTCATATTTTAAATATCCGTAGTTTAATATTATACAACACTATGTAGTCTAACCTCAACTCCGAGGTAAGTTTCGCACCTGTTGCGATTTCTTTCCTATTGTATCTTACTTATTGACTACAGTATCTTAATGCTGTTTTTCCCATTTCAGTATTCCTGATGATGAGGATAATCATCCTCGAAAGCTCGAAAATTTTCCGTTAAGAGTACCAAGTTTCATAGATATACCATGTTTAGCTTTCCTTGTACCAAGTTTTATAAGTATTCCAGTTAAGCAAATATCTAGTAGGATTCAACCATAATCTGCAAAACTATTGGGACAATTTATTTGAAAGTACTACTATATCCATAAGGACAAACTAATGATCAACGGATCCATTGCTTCTCACTTTTCACACCAAGAAGACAACAATCAAATCCAGTCGCCTTATGCACAATGGTATTACCGACAGTGAAGCGAATGCTAATTATAAAATTAATGATTTTTGCATTGGTATTTTAACAATTGTAGGTTTTTATCGTGCCTCGTGAGCTGATACCGTGAAAATATTATTTAATTTGTTAATGAGCTTAGAAATTATATTGAATCTTATGAAAGTGAGAAATTCACGTTACAGCCTATTTTATAAACTGTAAAAACAAGCGATACAATTAAACGTGCGCTGACAGAAGCGGTCATTCGTAGCCTAATATGCAAGAAATTATGAAGCTTCTGTTAAAGAGTTTATGTACACTACAAAACAAAATATGTTTTCTTATGATAGATGAAGTATCGTCAAAACCGATTATCTAGGTCTCAACTTTCATACGTTCTGCAAACAAAAATATGCATGCATATACAGTAACTCTGTTTCATCTCACGTTTCTTGATAAACCGACTTCACTAATAAAATTTTATATTTATTTTTCATCTCTTGCAATGTATTGTAGTGTTTCATTTTGTCAATTTATCTCAAGTGTATTTCGCATTTTTCCAATTCATGAAATTCATCTATCTCAAATTCTGCATTGCAAATGGAATTTTGTATCTGAAAAAGTTTTACAAAGAACCGACTTTATTGTGGACACTTGCGTATGAGTGGTATAATATATTTAATTATAGTCGAGATGTGGTGGGAGTTTTCCCTCGTTCAGATAGATCAATAATGTTTCTTGTAACCCATGATTCCAAATTCCAATTCAACTAAATTCTTGCCTGGTATTTCTTGTAGATAGTAGAATTGTGATCATTCATACAAAATGCTTATTATAAGACTGTTGCTAATAACAGTAAGCTCCATTCAAAATAGGTACATTCATGTCTTACCGTTTTTCGAATGAAAATAAAAGTTAATTTTACATTTTTCTGCATGTTACTGCAGGCAAAACACCGAAGCTTTCCTTTCGCATTTGGATGTGGAGATGGCATCAGTTAGCATCTGCTGGTACGTGTAGACTAAAATGAACCAAATAGCAGCGTTGTCTATTGTCGCCATAAATTCGGATTAGAGACTCCGAACGAGAAGGAATGTTGCTTTCCTGACGAGATCTCCAATAGATCGATACCATAGTTGACAGATTATGCATTTGTGAACCATTAGAGATGTCTGTATCGACAAAAAAGCCATTCGACATCAATATTCGTCGCGGCATATAGCCAGGAAAGCCGTCGTTTCTTTCATTCGAAGAACGATCAGACGTTGTTTTGATATTATTTTCGAAACAAACAGAGGTGATAGTGGAAGCATCTATAATATTTTAGACGCACCTCATAATTTATAACATTTCATTTTACACAGATATATAATAGAGGACAGTTCTACGCAATTGGGATTGAAAAAAGAGAAATACTTGACAAAATATCAAAACTGCAGTTTCAGTATTTTGATATTGATGATTATATTGACCCTTCCCGAATAACTGGGTTTGCTCTATCGAATAGACCCCATAATCACCAAACCTGTATCCTCTACATTTCCTAAGGGGCCATTTAAGAAGCAGAACTTATGCTACTCCATCTGCTTCAATCGAAGATTTGGGGCAACGAATCACAAATGAGCGTCGCCAAATCACCCCAGAAATTCCCCCAAATGTACATGAGCATTTTTACTAGAATCTTGATTATTGCATTGAAGTTGGAATATTTATTTTCAGTTCCAACGAAAAATTTTATTCTTGATAAACAGTCCTGCTTGTTGAAAAACCCCATAAAATGAGCTAGTGTGTGACTTTTACAGTGATCGTAGGTAACTGTCAACTTCGGTAAACAATTCAAATTGTCATTCCCTTTCAACAATGCTAACTCTTCAACAAATATTATATCTTATAATGTGTTAAGGTATTGGAGCTGTTTCGTACAAGTACGCAATTCATTTATCTAATGAAAAATACAATGATGTACCAGTTACTCGGAATAGATTGAGAAATTAATTAATAAATTCGATGACAGAGAATCTGTTGAAGACAGATAAATGTGGAAAAACGAACAGTAAATAGATAAATAGAAAAACAAATATTCCACATAGCCTCCACCAACTTCAAAACATGTGTCCACTCCATTTTTGAATTCTTTATCAGTGTTTCTTAGGCTGTCTGGGGTGATTCCATTTGAGGCGTTAATTATTTTTTTCGTCAACTTTCTCCTTAAGGTAACCCCATAAAAAAATCTATTGTTCCAAGGGTATGTCATCTAATTTAGGTATTGAAAAGTTGTCCTGCAAATCCAGTTATACTTCCTGATGTAACGTCTCTTCCAGAAAATAAGGTCCGATTATTCGATCTGATAAAACAGCACACCAAACATTTACCTTTTTAGCAAATCGACTATTACGGTGAATTTTGTAATGAGAATTTTTTACGAGCCCAATACCGGCAGTTTTGGAATGATACAGTTCCGTTTGCCGTGAACATTGATTCATCAGAAACTAAAGTATTGTAGTGAAAGAAGAGGTCATTCATAAGCTATTCACCAACCATTGCACACATTTCAAACCTTGTATCATAATCACAATCTTGTAAAGTGTGAATAAATTTCGGTTTGAATGGATGAATTTTGTTTAGCATGAATATTTTCTGTAAGCGGCTTTTGATAAAACCAGCTTCTGCTGCTCTTTTTTGTAAACTCAACTTGGGATTTTCCCATACTGAATGCATAGGTAGGGCAGTTGCTGCATCATCGTGCTCATTGTACGTATTTTTCGATTTCTTTCTGTCTTGAACAGATCCAGTCTCATCAAATCTCATTATTAGTTTTTTCAATCCATTCTGCGTAACTGGTACATCCGGATATTCTTCATTAAATAAATGAAATGCGTACTTCTACGGGACAGCTCCTATACCATAGCACTTTACAAGATATATTTTTTGTTGGAGAGTGAGCATTGTTGAAAACGAATGACGATTTGAATATTATTCATCGATATTACCAGTTACCTAGGGACACCGCAAAAGTCACTCAGTAGATTATTATTATATTTCCGACCTTAGTGCAAAAATTCATAGGGTCTTACATTGAACTTTAATTTCATTTCATTTTATATAGTTTTTGCTTAAGCAGGACATCAAGAATAACATTTTTCTCTGAAACTGAAAATGAAAAAGTACTCCATACGTGGACACACTGTATATATAGACAATAACTCAGGTAACGCATTCATTTCGTTGCTAACTACATTATGAGTAAAGGTGAAAGCGCGATTTTGGTCTCGCCAAAATTTTAAGTGCTAAAAAAAGTTCAAAATGTTGAAACTAATTTTAATATTTCTCTTTCTTCAATCCTAATTGGATGCAGCTGTCCACTTAAATGTTTCAATTACAATACTGTGATGTTTTTCTTGTTTATTTAAATAGTTTTTAACGGGTGGGATAAATTTATAGACACGGTATATCTACTTACTTTATTTTTACACTTAACTATTCACTTATACCTAATTTAAGTACACCCTTAATTCCTAATTTATGTTAAATACACTGTTCACTTTTATTGTTCACTTCTTGTACTGCTCACGACTTGATTAAAATGTAGACCAAACTCACGGTTCGCAAGTAATTGCTTATATATTAAAACCCTTTCTGGAACATTCGGATTCCTGAAATTTCTAGATTGCGGCTCCCAACAAACAATCGACGTTCTCAGAAATTCCTCTATAAAAATCATCACAAACAAAATAGTCGTTCCCAGAAATCCGGGCGCTCACGCCAAAAGTCTAACTTTTATATATCTTTTGTGAAACCGAGACTAGATGTTTAAATCGGCAACTGGACCCATTTATACAGTTTCCGATCGAATGGAAATAACAGGGCATCGTCTTCATCGGGTAATAATAACGGGGGGTATAGCTGCAAATTAATATGTGGACACCGGTATAATGCAAGATCACCTCTATCATGTTCTTGATGAATCGCCAATCCAACTAGTTGCTCTCTATCCTAGACATATCCAGTTTCTTCACATTGGATTCCAGCACATGATCTCGAAGGCGACGTAGCGCTTGCCACACATTCGGGTAGGTGGATCGATCTTGAAATTCGTTTTTGGTTAACAGATAGAAGTCGTACAACCGCAAATTGTGTTTGAGTCTCAGTGTCTTGCCAGGGGCTGGAATTTGATCTTCTCTAATTCCTCAAACTTCTTTCGAAAGACGGTTGCCAACCCTAGTGTGTGTTTATTACTGGCGGAGATGTTGTGTGCTGGTGAATACTCTGCCGGGAGCGTGAATAAATCTTATAGTTGGTCTGTAGTGACTCCACATCTAGTTTTCCCGATACCTCCATATGCGCCCAAAAATTCTTGGAAGGCAGGGTCAGAATCTTCTCGGATATGGATCACTCCTTCCTCTTTGTCATAGTCTCCTTCGAATGGCTCTAGTCGGTTCTGGTGGGCTACTTTCGGTTTTCCATTGGGGATCTGGCTTACGTGATAGACGTTGTCGTTGATTTTTTCTTGACGGATCTTTCCATGATTTCTGGAGTTTTGGAGAATTTTTTTTCTCCTTGTCCTCATTCCTCGTCGGGTTGTGCTACCATACTTTCTCCCTTTCTTTGATACTGCCTTCTGTGGCTCCCGTGTCGCACAGTTTCTTCATTATGTCGCTGGAAAGTTGGAAAATCGTTCGAACAAATTCGTGGACATCGTCCGTCCTTCTTCTAGATTGGTTCAGGTAATCTTCTCCTGCTATACCTTGGCCAGGGCGAACCCCAAATTTAAGGTTACAAGATAGCCTCATTTCGCGTCTAAATAAGATTTTCGCCCGTGGATTGACTGATGGCAGATCGATAAGCCCATGCAAATAGGGGGAGATAGTGGTCCCAGTCTTTCTGATGGCAGGAAACTACTTAGGACAGGTATTTTCCAAGGGTCCTGTTCATTCTCTCGACCATTCTATCTGACTGTAGATGCAACGCTGTTGTCCTGGTCTTCTTAATTCTCAGTTTGGCACTCATTTCCTGGAATATATGACTCTCGAAATGTCTTCCCTGATCGCCGTGGACTTCCAAGGGCACTCCATATCGGCTGATACATTCTTTAACCGGTACATCCGCGACATTTGTGGCCTCTAGATTCGGAATCGCTTAAATTTCCAACCACATTGTGAAATAATCCATTATAACCAGAATGTATTTACCACCATTTTCTGTCGTCGGAAATGGTCCAGCGATATCTAAAGCAATCCTTCCGAAAGGGTCATTATATTGTATCATTGTTGCTTTTTTCTTGTGATGTGGTCCATTACTCGTAGCACAAGTGGTATATTTCATACACTAGTCCTTCACATCGTCGGAGCTGTTCATCAAATAAAACCTTTCACTGACTCGCTGAAGGGTTTTCTTCACTCCCAGATGACCTCCCGATGGACTGTCGTGTAACTTCTTCAGTACCTCAATTACTCTTGTTCTCGGGATAACTAGCTGTTCCCTCCTCTCGGAACTATCATCGTTTTCAAGGATTCTTTTTAACATGCCTTCTTCCAGAGCAAGGGAGTCCTACTGAGCCCAAATATGCCTTGAGTGTCGATGAATATATTGACACCTCTTTCCAGGTAAGTCGCCGATTTTCTTCGTTCCATTGCCGAATCATCTTTAGGCGAGGATCATTCTCCTGATTTTCTCTGATCAGGTGGGTGATCATTCTTTGTTGAGTACCGTAATTCTTGAAACGCAACGTCTTTAGATTCTGCCTAGTTGCAGTGAGAATAGTCTGCTGGGCATGACCGTCTAGACAGAGAGTCGGCATTTTGGTGACACACACCAGCTCGATGTTCGCCCCTATCTAGTTTTCCCTGTGAATGGAGTTATTGGGTTGCACGGGTCCTGGGGCGCTTAGACGAACTGCGTACATGCCCTAGCTCGCCACTCTTTCGGTATCTGATATTCTTCGGCTTCTTGTCTACCATACTCTTTATCAAGTTGATGATGTGGTTCAGTCTGTATTCGTCACTATTTGCTTGCATGGTCCTAACTTTGTTGTACCCCGAAGCCGTCGTGGCTGCTTCATATTCAAGATGTTCTTAGTTTGCAGGAGTCATAGGGCATTTAGACAAACTACGTACAAGCAGTAGCTCACCATAATTACAGCATCTGTTCTTCTTCTGCTTTTTGTCCACCATAACTTTTATCAAGTTGACGATCTGGTCAAGTCTATCATCATAACCTTCTTCTTGCATGGTCCAACCTTTGTTGGATCCCGAAGCCCTTGTGGCTGCTTCATACTCAAGTGCAGCGGTCAATACATCTACCAAGGTTTTGGGATGGGCTAATCGAAGCGTCCTCTCTATATCGAGGTTACATAAGCCATCAATAAAGCTCTAAATGCCCAAACATTCCATAATGTTCTCTGGTGGTAATGGATAAACAAATACAACTAGTCAGGCAATATCTAGTTCATAATCTGGACGAGTTTCGTGACGTTTCCGCCTTCGGCTCTTCAACTGGAATCGGTACGAGTGTTCTAGTTGTTCGTGATCATATCACATGTCCAGCCTCTTCTTGAGCTGCTCGATGTCATCCGTTTCTTCCAGAGGTATCGTCTGAAGTACATCTAAGGCGTCTCCCCGAAGCTCAATAGTTAAGTTCACTGCCTTCTCTCTGTCGGACCAATTATTCACTCTAGCAGCTGCTTCAAACTGTCTTACATAATTGATCTACGACGACTTTGCGTCGAACGTTGAGGCCTCGACTCGGGCAAAACTGCCGATATCTTCTATTTTGGGGTGTGTTTCTGACTTGCGGGATTTTATGTCTTCGATATTATTTTCTTCTGCTGGCGTGTCTTGTGTTCTTGAATTTACCATATTTCTCTTCAACTCCTTAGTTTTCTCGTCCATCGTTGCAATATTATTCTGGATATTCAATTTTAGGGATTAAATTTTATTTTCAACGTCAGCTGCAACGTCATTTTTCAATGATAAGATATCGGCAGAAATATCGTTCTTTATAGCAGAGAAATCGTTTTTCATGATTGAAATATTCTCGTCCATATTGGTAGAAATTTTGTCCATATAAGCAGAAATATCGTTCTTCACATTATCACAAATATCGTCCTTTATAGCAGAAATTTATAAGATCAAGGTGGAAACCTCGTCTATGAATGAAAATATTTCAGGATCCAAGCCGACACTTTCCAGTGGTACTTTGAGACTTTATACTTATTCACTTTTCTTTCCCTGACGTTTCCAAGTCGTGATTTTCCAATTTTGCTTTTAATTATGTCACTTTGAGGTCACTTAGTATCTTAGGCATTTTTAAGTAAATATTTATTTATATTACCCCACGCGTGTCACCGATGTGACGTTCTTCTTATTTATTTAAATAGTTTTTAACACAACAGGTGGGATAAATTTATAGACACGGTATATCTACTTACTTAATTTATGTATACACTTAAATAATCACTTATACCTAATTTAAGTATACACTCAATTTCCAAGTTATATTAAATACACTGTTCACTATTGATATTAAACACAGTTCACTTTTATTGTTCACTCCTTGTACTGCCCACGACTTGATTAAAATGTAGACTGAACTCACGGTTCGCTGGTAGCTGCTTATATATTAAAATCCTTTCTGGAACATTCCGATTCCTGAAATTTCTAGATTGCGGCTCCCAACAAACAATCGACCTTCTTAGAAATGCTTCTATAAAAACAATCATACAAAAAACATAGCCCTTGCCAGAAAAACGTGCTTTAAAATTTCAACATTTAGATTACTTATTAGACAGGGTAGGCACCAGTGTGCGATTTCGTAACAATACAGTGAAATAATACTTATCTAGATAAGTGATAAAACCCAACGCGAATATGTTTTTATCTGGTGATAGCCTTGATATAGTTATGGATTTTAGTTCGTCCAACAGCCTTTCCAACGCAAAATTCATTTTTATTCTGAATAACGAAGTTCAGTAGAAACAATTTGAAAAATGAAATTACTTCTAACTAGTTACTATTATTATTTTCTCAAAATGATTCCGATAAATTAATTAAAATCTTTAACTATGCTATTTTGATTTCATAGGTTATACAAATAAATTGAAATCTTCCAGCAATTCAAAATAGTGATTAAAACCCTACTTTTCCGCTCAACCCTATCTAAGTTGCGAGCAAAGTATTGGTTTACCACTAAAGTAGGGTAAATTTTTGTTTTTTTCAATCATTTTTCGTTTTTCAGCGATAAAAGTTTGTAAAACAAGTTTTTAGACAAAAAATCCTGTGTGTCTATCGTCGTCGTTATCGTCGGCCACTAACATGTCTTGTTAACACGGTACAGCCTCCGGAGCGTATACAAGTGACAAATTTTATGATTACAGATGAACCCAATCAATTCTCAGCTCACCAGAACTAGTAAAACGGTACCTATAGATCCAGATATATCACATTTTTGGTCATTTTTGGAGAATTTACGGTTTGTTAGCATGATACAGCCTCTGGAGTGAATGAGTGCGGAAGAGTTAGTTTTAATCTTTAAAATCGTTTATTTTGCTATGAAGTACCATCCATGCTGAGACGATAGAGTCTAATATTCAATTGTTAGTGTAGTTTCCAATAGTAAATCTACATTTTCATCTATTGGTTGCAATTAAAGATTTAATTGGTGTATTTTGGAAAGTAATTCGCCCCCAGTGATCCTTCTGATTGGAGTTACCTCGCTTTTGTAATTAGCAATTGATAGCAACCCAGTTTGCAATTTCTACTCGCGCTATTTCACTTAATAGGCATTGTTACATAACATAATTTATTTCGAACACCACTAATATTTCAACCCTATCAATTTGTGACTACCTAAACGCCGACATTTACGTATAGTTGATTGAATTTTATCGCCACATCATTTTAATTATAATAAAAGTTGATTTTTAAGAACTACATTAATAGAATCTATTTAAATTATTGAGTTGTATTCACATATTTGGTACCTACAGATTACAACCAAATTTATAAATAACGAAACGTTTCTTTTAATCAAGACATAGTTTTCAGTTGTTCTTATTTCTTGTGGACGAAGTATATTCCAATAAAAATATTTGATATTCAGGCTAGATATAGATAAATATTCTAACATAAATAATATGCAATTATTTTGTGGGCAGATATTTTCTTTTTAACGAGAATATGTCCAGTCAGCTATCTTTCTGAAAGTGGTAGAGTGCTACAGAATTAAGTTTCTTTTACTATACCATTAGCTAATTAAGATATGTTTAACAGCCAATAAGTTGTCATTACGTAGAGTACATGAACGTATTGTAATGTAATGTAATGTTTTTCTTATTTATTTAAAAGTTTTTATTACGACGGGTGGGATAAATTTATACACACTCTCTCAATTTATTTATTCACTAAACTATTCACTAATTTATATTATATACACAGTATATTCACTTACTCTATATAAACACTTCACTTCTGTTAATTTACTTAGACTTACTTTATATAAATACTTTACTATTCACTACTTCACTTTTCGATTGCGGCTCCCAAAAACAATCGACCTCCCTGGGAATGTCTAGATGAGAATAGTCACAAAAAATATTGATAAATCGTTCGAAGAAATCCCTGCGCTTTCGCAAAAATTTTGACTATCACATATAATACAAGACAGATTCGGATTCAGGTACTACACCAGTGTGCGATTTCGTAACATTACCCTCTCCTTAACAGAAAGTTTCTCCTGGAACTTCTCTGTAGCCGGAACTGGATGTATAAATCGGCAACTTAACCCATGTCTGCACTTTCCGGTCATATGGAAATAACAGAGCAGTGTCTTTAACAGGTGCCGATAACGAGGGGTATAGCTGCAAATTAATATGTGGACACCGGTATCTTGGAAGATTTCCTCTATCATGTTCCTGATGACTCGCCAATCCAACTGGTTGCTCTCTATCCTGGGTATTGCTAGTTTCTTCACGTGGGATTCCAGCACATGATCTCGAAGGCTTCGTAGAGTTTCCCACACATTCCGGCGGGTGGATCTATCTGGAAATTCGTTTCTAATTTCCAGGTAGAAGACGTACCGCTAATTGTGTTTCAGTGTCAGTGGTTAGCCAGGGTCTAGCATCTGATCTTCAAGTTTTCCTAATTGCCCAAACTTCTTTCGAAAGACGGTTGGCAATCCTCGTGCGTATGCCAGTGAATACACTTCCGGGAGCGTGAAAAAAATTTGTCTTTATTCTGTAGTGACTCCGTATCTAGCTAACCGTCGTTGTGCCCATAAATTCTTCGAAGACTAGGTCAGACTCTTGTTGTACTTGGCGCACTCCTTCCTTTTTATCACGGTCTCCTTCGAATGCCGCTAGTCTGTTTTGGTGAACTACTCTCGGTTTTCCATTAGGGATGACGTTGTTGATCCTCTTCTTTATTAAGTAAGGATTTTCCTATGATTTCTGTAGTTTTGGAGAAAATCCTTTTCTCCTCGGGTTGTGTAACCATACTTTTTCCCCTGTCGCTGGCACATTTAAGATTTGTTCGAATCAATTCATACACATCGTCCATCTCTCTTCTCAATTGGATCACGTAATCTTCTCCTTTTAGATCTCCGCCAGGGCGACAGCCAAACTCCAGGTCACAAGGAAGCCTCATTTCACGTCCAAACAGGATTTTCGCAGGTGTTTCACCCGCGGACTCATTTATAGCAGATTGATAAGCCAACGCAAACAGGGAAAGATACTGGTACCAGCTACTTTGGAGAGGAATTTTCCAATGCTCCTGTTCATTCTTTCGACCATTCCATCTAATTGTGGATGCAGCGCTGTTGTCCTGGTCTTCTTAATTCGCAGCTTATCATACATTTCCTGGAATACCTGGCTCTCGAAGTTTATTCCTTGATCGCGACAGGTGTGGGTTCTTGATTCGGGATCGCGTAAATTTCCCCCCACTTTGTGAAATAATCCATTACTACCAGGATGTATTTACCACCATTTTCTGTCATCGGAAATAGTCCAGCGATATCTAAATCAATCCTTCCGAAAGGACTACCAACATTATACTATTTCATGGATGCCTTTCTTTTGCGATGTGATCCATTAAGTCCTTCACATCGTCGGAGCTGTTCATTCAATAATACCTTTGAAGAACTCGCTGAAGGGTTTTCTTCACTCCCAGATGACCTCCCGATAGATTGTCGTGTATCTTTCTCGGTACCTCTGCTACTCTCATTCTCGGGATAACTATCTGTTTTCTCATCTCGGAACCATCATCGTTTTCAACAGACCTTCTTCCAGGATAAGGGAGTCCCACTGAGCCCAATATTCCTTAAGTGTCGGAAAAAATCTGGATACTTCTTGCCAGGTAGGTCGCCCGTTTTCTTCCTTCCATTGCCGAATCTTCTTTATGTGAGGATCATTCTCCTGAACTTCTCTGATCCTGGTGGGTGACCATTCTTTGTTGACTACTGTAGTTGTTGAAACTGCGGATTCCTAAGATTCCGCATTATTGCAGTGGGATCAGTCTGCTAGTCACGGCCGTCTAGACGGGGAGTCGGCATTTCGGTAACTAACACCAGCTCGATGCTCGTCTCTAGAATCGCACTCTTGAAGTCGTTCAAACCATCTAGCGATCTGGGCCTCGGGATTCCTGAACTGCATCAATCACTTGAGTGCTACATGATTAGTCCGGATTAGGCGAGTTAGAAGACATTGGCAGTTTTTGCCCGAGTCAAACCTCCAACGTTCGACGGAAAAACATCGTGGACCAATTATGTGAAACAGTTTGAAGCAGCCGCTGGATTGAATAGTTGGTCCGACAGGGAGAAGGCAGTAAACTTAACCATCGCGCTTCGGGGAGATGCCTTAGGTTTACTTCTGACGATAAAACTTGAAGAAATGGATGACTTCGAGCAGCTGAAGAAGAGACTGGACATGCGATATGGCCACGAACATCTAGAACATGTATACCACTCCCAACTGAAGAACCGAAGGCAGAAACGAGATGAAGCCCTTCAAGAGTATGAACTGGATATTGCCCGACTAGTTCGATTTGCTTATCTATCAGCACCAGATAACATGATGGAATGTTTAAACATCCAGGCCTTTATTGACGGCCTATGTGACCACGATATGGAGAAGACGCTTCGATTAGCCCATCCTAAAACATTGGTCGATGCATTGACTGCTGCTCTTGAATATGAACCAGCCACGAAGGATTCGCGGTACAACAAAGGTAGGACCATGCAGAAAGAAGATGAGGATGACAGACTCGATCAGATCGTCAACTTGTTGAAAGGTATAGCAGACAAGAAGCCGAATAAGATCAAATGCCGGAAGTGTGGCGAGCTAGAGCACGTACGCAGCCCGTCTAAGCGTCCCAAGACTCCTGCAACCCAAGAACCCCAGTCACAGGGGAAATCAGACAGGGGTGAACATCGAGCTTATGTGAATTACCGAAAATCCGACTTTCTGCCTAGACGGTCATGCCCTGCAGACTATCACTGCAACAAGTCGAAATCTAAGAAAGTTGCAGTTTCAAGAATTACAGTAATCAACGAAGAATGGTCACCCACCAGGATCAGAGAAGATCAGGAGAATGATCCTCACCTAAAGAAGATTCGGCAATAGAAGGAAGAAAATCAGCGACCTACCTTGCAAGACGTTCCAAAACTTTCACCAACACTCAAGGCATATTGGGCTCAGTGGGACTCCCTTGTCCTAGAAGAAGGCCTGTTGAAAAGAGTCCTTGAAAACGATGATAGTTCCGAGAGGAGGAGACAGCTAGTTATCCCGAGAACAAGAGTAGCTGAGGCACTGAAGAAGTTACACGACAGTCCATCGGGAGGTCATCTAGGAGTGAAGAAAATCATTTAGCGAGTCCGAGAAAAGTTTTATTGGGTGAACAGCTCCGACGATGTGAAGGACCGGTGTCTTCTGTAACTTTAACTTTTTCTTGAGTTTCGATTGATTATTCGTCATTTTGTTGGTTGATACAATTGTATTACTTTGTATCTTTGCGTGGCTCTGAATCTTCCTCTGCTGCTTCGTCGACTACGGATGTGTGGCTGTGCATCCCGCAGAAAAACATGAATATGGTTACAACTACTAGGCATGACCATACTGGTTGCTGTTTGATTTCGTTGCTCTGGATACCTGGAATGTTCGTGCTTTCCCTGGCGTACGTCATCTCGGGTTCCGGGCACTTTTGAACGTCTTTTAGGGAGATAACTGTAATGTTTGTATTGGGGTTTGAACAGTCTTGAGCAATTAGCGTAATTGCTGACTGAAGTTCGCACATAACGAATGTTACCCAGGTCAGAAGAACGATCTGTCGTTTTATTGTCGCGCACTTGCGATACCTTTACAATTTTTTTTAAAAAAATTACATTTGTTAACATTCATCATTTACATAATAATTATTTACTACAGTTATTTATTTTCTCCTTCGAAAAAAAATAATGTTTTATTTTTCCCATGTTAACGCTACATTTGCGTTGTTATTCTTAGTTTATTTTTCTCAATTGACCGAACTGTACAATCATTTAGGACTGTCAATTGAGTTCATTGTTTAAGACTATTGCCCGTTTTTAAATTTCTAGTTGTGACTAAAATGTAACTTATTTGTTCACCTTGTATTTAATGAAATTGAATCTAAAAATACCTTGGATTTATTTTGCAAGCGTTGCATTGTTTGATTTAATTTGTTTACTGTCGACAATAACACAATATACTTATTGTATCCATTATGAAATTATGACTAAATCTGTGCCTCTAATCTGATTTACCTATTTTATACTTTAAAACCTATCGTAATATATTTTTTTCTGGTCCTATTCAATCAAGTTTTAACAACGGTACAATTTGTTTGTTTCAATTATCGTTGTTGTCCTATTTTATCACCTACTTGTTTATTATTCTCTTATTTAACTTACTTAATAAACGATATAAGCTAATTATTTGTCACTTACGTAATTCTTCTTATTCCCTTACTTTGAATTAACCTATGATTTGAACCCGTGAATCTATTTGTATTAATAAGATAGACTAATATATACATATACAATTCAATTGTGACGTGTTAACTACACTGTTTCAATTCATTGCTACCCATAGTTTATAATTTACGAGAATAATATCTTTCTTGACAATGTTAAAACCATTTTAATTTATATTAGTGCTAGATTCGCTTTTTATGTCAATTGACCGAATTTCCCAACAATAAGGATTGTCAATCGAATTCCTTATTTGGAGTTTGCAATCGTATCATTTGTGCAACTCCTTATTCCTGAGTAAGATATTTATTTGTCCACCTTGTACTTCTTAAAATAAATCTTTTTGTAACATAATTAACATAACCCTACTTTACTTATTTAAATGCTCTTAGTGACCTACTTAATATTTATTGTTGATGTGTTTCGTTTAGTAATTTAATTAATTATTATTATTCTGATATTCAAACCAACTTAGTGGTGAAAAACAAAAATTATGTATAATTTACGAATTGCGAAAAAAAATGTAAACTTTTTTTTATCTATGTGTTATTCCTCTAGTACTTTTAAAAAAACTATGATATACTCGTACTTCTAACTCGTTACTTAATATAGTTTCCCCTTTTAGTTACTTGCGACAATTTTGTTTTGGGACTAAATGTGGACCTTACTAGATGAAAAGTTTTTTTTTCTTTTCCTCTTCTTCTTCTTAACTCTGTTATCCTGTTTCTATAGAGTGCTCTATTTTCTTTTCTTGTCTTTGTTGCCTCTGGCTACTGTGTTCATTGTAATTCTTTTGTTCTGTTTTGTACTCTTCGGTAAGTTTTGCTTCCCTATTTATTGTCTTTGGCTCTTTTGGCCATTCTATGCTCCATAATTCCTTTATGCTGTAGTCCTTGATTCCATTTTCCTCTCTTTGGCTCTTTTGGCCATTATATGCTCCATAATTTCTTTATGCTGTACTCCTTGGTATACCTTTATTCCATTTTTTTCTCTTGGGCTCCTTTGGCCGCTATATACTCCATAATTCCACTAATGCGTCCTTTTCGGCACGACTTTACACAATATACTTTGGCTGCTTTGGCCACTGTACTCTAAATATACCTCTGAGCGCACTGCTTTGGTGCGTCTTTTTCTTATATACTTTGGCTTCTTTTGGCCACCGTATTCTTCAATATACCTCTGTGCGCACGGCTTCGGTGCGTCTTTTTTCTATACTTTGGCTCATAATATTAGACCAGGGGTTCTCAACCTTTTAGTAACCACGTACCACTTGAAATTTTCAGAGTTTTTGACGTACCACCTTATATTTATATATATTTTTATTTATTTATTTATATAGTTATATATAATTTAAATTTGGTCAGGTTTAGGAAAATAAGAATGCATTCTACAACTGTATGTATGTATTTACAAAATAAAATGTATCATACATTAAAAACAATCTTGAATTAGTTAATTGAACACAGTCATTTAAATATAAACAGATCCTAATGAGCTTGTTGTTGTTGTTTGTTCTTGATCAAATTTTCAATATCTGGGTCGATTGAACTTAACTTGATTCTCAAGTCCTCTTCAACACTAATGCGGTTTCGGTATTTATTTTTGATGAACAGCAGCTCTGAAAAGCCCGATTCACATAAGTACGAGGTTACGAATGGAATTAAAAAGATTATCGCTTGTTCGAACACTGATGTATATTCAGTTTTTGTCCCCATCCAAAATTCTATTAAAGATTTTTTTTAAACGCATCTTTCATTGAGCTGTCACTTATGAGGTCGATGAAACACTCTTTTGAGTGACTAGGACCACTAGGAAATTTCCCTGAAAATGGATTTCTAATCCACTCATATTTAGAAAAATCTTGATTAAAATATTTATCAAAGCTCGTTTGAAGGGCTTCCATATGACTAGTGATATCATCAGTCACTTCTGGCTTCAGAGAAATATCATTTTCTTCCAAAAATGCAGCAAGAGTAGGGAATGCAGAGAAATCCTTGTCCTGTGCTTGAGAGCGAAACAGAACCAACTTTTTCTTGAAGGATGATATTTTATCGTTGGTAGTGAACACTGTTGTACTTGGCCCTTGAAGTCCCATGTTCAAGGTATTGAGCCTATCAAAAATATCAGCTAAATACGCCAATCGTGATAGCCATTCTTCATCATTGAACAAGTGTTTCATGTCATGATTTTGTTCACTTAAAAACCTAAAGACTTCTGACCTCAGTTCAAATAGACGAGTTAGGGTCTTGCCTCGTGACAACCATCTAACCTCGGTATGTAGGAGGAGTTTTTGATATTTTGCACCCATATCTTCAGACATTAAAGAGAAAAGCCGTGAATTAAGAGCCCTGGCCTTAATAAAATTAATGACCTTTACGCTATCCATTAAAACAGACTTAAGGTTGGCAGGCATAACCTTAGAAGCCAAAGCTTCTCGGTGAATAACGCAGTGAGTACTTTGGCATTCTAGAGCAACTTTTTTTATTCTTGCTCCTAATCCACTTAAATGACCCGACATAGCTTTTGCTCCGTCCGTGCACAAACCAACACATTTAGACCATGATATTCTCGCTTTTATAATGTACTCGTTTATGACATTAAATATGTCCTCAGCTTTAGTGTTTGATTCAAGAGGTTTGCAAAATAAAAATTCTTCCTTTACGTCACTTTGATAATCAAAACGTATAAATACAAGAAGCTGCGCCATATTTGTTATGTCTGTGCTCTCGTCTACTTGCAGTGCAAAATATTTACATTCGCGCAGTTGAAGTAAAAACTGTTCTTCAATACTCGAGGACATCTCCACAATTCGCCTCTTTACTGTGTCATTCGACAACGGAATTTTCTCGATCTCCTTTGCTGCCTTTTCTCCTAATACTGCCTCGACCATATCCTTAGCGACCGGAAGTAAAAGTGTCTCGCCAATTGTATGAGGCTTCCCTTCTTTAGCTATTCTATAACTGGCAAGGTACGATGCTTTGACTAGTTTTTTGTCTATATTTACAAATTTTGCCATGCACTGATTTTCTCTCTTACACAATTCAGATTTTCTTTGAAAAAATTCAATAGGTTTGTCAACCAAATCGGGATGCTTAGTAGTCTGGTGCCGCTTTAGTAAGGAAGGCTTCATGCTCTGATTTGAAAGTGTTTCTGAGCATACAACACATTGTGGAATAGGATTATCGTTATTTTCTGTGCCAGGTTTCACTATAAATCCTAACTGTAAATAAGTTGCATCGTACTTACGATTTGGCTGAGGTTTAATCTTCTTTTGACTGTCCTTAGAGGTGGAGGGGTTAGTCAAATATCGCTTCATTATGTCCACTAAAAACTAATGCTGAATTACTACTAAAAACTAAAACTGAACTTCACTTCATGGAACACAATAAAAAAAACAGCTAACATTGGCATCTGAATGAAACTACTGGGTGAGAAAGTAACACAGCTCATGCCACTGTCAAAACAAAACTGTCGGTGTGGGATTCACTCGGGTTGTTTGTGTAGCCTCAAGGTCAGCGTCAAACTGCCACTATTCTATGTAAAACACAGATGGAGGAATTGTATTCTTAACGAGGAAATGTTGCATCGTAACTGTGAATTAATGTTATTCGCATTCATCAGTTTTTATTGTTATTATTAATATATGATTGCGTACCACCTGGAATGTCCCCGCGTACCACCGGTGGTACGCGTACCACCGGTTGAGAACCTATGTATTAGACAATAATCAACACTCGGAAACCGTATCTCCAAACCATGTACAAAACTGACTATCCTTATTATCTTTCAAACATAGCGTTGTGCGGTACAACAAAACTAAAATTTCTATTCAACATTTCAAGTGTATCCTCCTATCTGAGCCAATTGTCAATACTGGTGTGCCTCTAAGACAAATAGTGTTAACCAACCATAAATAGCCCAGAACAAAATAGTCATAACCCTATTTTAACTACCGTATAGCCCTAATACATATATATTCTATGCAAAACTGTTTTGATTTTTAATATCTGCAAACTAGGTAATCTCAATTTAATATATAAGATTGAATGTGAAATGATTTATTCGAAAAGAGTCCTCCTATCATCAGAAATAAAAAAAAATCTCTTAAGTAACTTCTAATTACCGAGAAGTGATATTTTCCACGGTTTTTCTATATTTTCTATTCACACTGTATGTATGACTAAACAAACTTATCGTTCACTGTGTCCTCAATTTTTCCATTTTAATTACGTACTACTTTGCAAAACTCAGATTTCAAGTGAATGTTTGTTATTGTTATACTGAACTAGTTTTTAAATGTCTGTACCGAATATATATTTATAAAATTATTAAGTGATGCATGTTGTAATTTTCAATGTTTTATAATCTAACGAATCTTGTTATTTTTCGGAGTAATTTTTATATAATTGAAATAAAAGAATGCTACTATGCGCTTGCTAGCTTACATTTTAAAATGTTAATATTTCTAATTTTTAATTAATCCGTCTAGTTGTTGCCCTTAACTCCAACTTTTCTATATATCTGGCTGCATCTCTACCTGTAAAGTCTGTTAGAATTGTGGCGATCACCCCTAGTGGTGGTGCCTGTGGTATTCTTAGTGCTGCTGGCGTATTGTTCGAATCCCCTGTGGACTCTGACGGCATTTTGTTTTATTTCCTAGCGTACCTTATCTATATTGGTTAACACAAATCTTAATTATTTAGGTGCCTGAAATGGATAGTTTAATCGGAATAAAAAAGGATTATTGCTAGGACTTCCCCTCTTGTAACTCCCTGTCGTACGGACTCAGGATCTGGAACACCGCTGTCACCAGTGTAATAAATGGATCGGTATTATCCATATTATTACGGTGAAGCAATGATCGACTCAGCCGATGTTGCTGAGTAGGATTTTTTTTCGACCTTCTCTGGTCTAGATCCAGTGTGTTTTGTGTCGGCAGTGACACCTCGTGCAGGATGTGGTTCTTCACCACGCACACTAGTCTTGATCTAGCAGAAGCTATGGTCCCGAAGGCTCTATGTTGCGCTATACTAGACCCTGGTGGTGAACCATTGTTTTCCCTCCTGGGTATGGCTGCTGAACCGCTTGTCACCGCTCGTGGGTGTGGTTCCAGTCAACCGGTATTACCTCTCTGAGAGAAATTGGCTTTATCCCACCGCTATCACCAGTGTAATGCAATAGATCTGTCTTATCCCGGTAATGTAATCGAGTCGGAATTATCCCTATCCCACACCAGTGCAATGTAGTCGGTTATTTTTCTGGTTCCCTTTTTCTCTCGTTGGTAGTGACCTACTGTACACTCCTATCCAAAGAACAAAATCGTTGCAGCGTGCTGTCACCAGTGCCTTGCGGCACAAAATTTAGAACCAGGAATCTCCCTGCGGGATTACCTCGAGGGAGGGGTTGCTCCTGGCTCGAGCGATCAAGGTATTCGTGGGGCCTCTTGGGCTTATACAGTGTGCCAAGTCCGAGTTCGCAATGCAGGTCGAATCGGCCCGTCCTATGGGCTGGTACGAGGGTGAGGGCTGAGGTTAAAGGAAATAAACTGGAAGGTTAAATATGTACAATTATATATTACAAAAAAAATATATAGTAGTGAGTCATGCGAAATTTTTCGTAATCGAATGAAACAACCCGGCTATATCCTGGTTTTTGGGTAGCCTACGTGATATATATATATATATATATATATATATATAAAGAACAAAAAAAAATTAGAAGATAACGAGCCAGACTTTTGGTACTCAACTGTAATAATTACGGTACCCTATGCGCTACAGTAAATCATATAATGACAGTAGTAAGTTGAAGTCACAAAAAAAATAGTAACTAATATAACTTTGGCGATAATTATGGTGGATATCCTGCACAAAAATGAAGGCAATTAATAGGAATCAAACGAAACTTTATGAATTAGAACAAATACGATATCCTGTAAACCATATATCTATATTGCCAAAATTTTTGGGATTGGAAAAAAATAATTATGAATCTCGTGAAATTTAGGTAACCGGTACAACATAAAAAAAGAAAATCTATATCCCCTACTTTGAATTTTAATTACGATTCTCATAGAATTTGAATATGTAGAATAAAATCTATATCAACAAAATTCGGAAGATTAATTACGATGTCTCCGGTATGTGGATGTCTGAATGTGGATGACTGAAAAATTATCGGTTGAAACTTTAAGATAGGAATAAATATGATCCCCTGTACAATATAAATATCCGCGCACTATTTCAAATAATCAGATATATAGGGAGATGGTCCCTGAACATAAGATATCTCCGTAAATACCTATAAAATTATTTAGATTCTAATAGTAGATGAGGGGCGCAGATGTAAATGGTACACTAGATAAGACCGAAAAAAAAAACTGTGGGTTCCCTTACCTTTTTGGGACACCCGCTTAAGTCAATGAAAATATAATAAAGCAAATCAATACAATATATAAAAATTAATTGTACGTTGAAAACTTACGTTTTTGGAATATCACTAGTCACAAACTGCACAATATTACTGTTGGGGGTGAAGGGACCGTCTGTACTTAGACTGGCCACTTCGGGGAGGGTTACTGCGTCTCTGCCCCTTTGATTCAAAAATTCTTGTTATTTATTCTAAAATTTACCTTGTTTATGCCCTTGTGTGAAGGTTAGTTTTCTGTATCATTATTT
Source organism: Galeruca laticollis (assembly GCA_963921935.1). NCBI lineage: Eukaryota > Metazoa > Arthropoda > Insecta > Coleoptera > Chrysomelidae > Galeruca > Galeruca laticollis. The sequence goes on from OY998180.1 coordinate 152,775,041, forward strand.
TAATTTGTAACGTATTGGTAAACAAAGCATGACACAATCGTCAGCTGTGATGTTTTATTAACCTTGCAATAACACATTTTGTTTGTATCAATTTCTTTCGTTGAGCTCAACAATTATTAATTATTTTGAATTGAGAAAAATTTGTGTATATAGGGCGTTCTTAAAATTTTCTATGTCATACCTCGTGTTTATTACAGTAATTAAAACGTACTCAATGAGACAGATTTGTTTTCGTTTTTGGGAATTTCTAGTGCAATATCGACTACATATTTTAACTGTGAAGTCATTCATTCGTGCAAAATAGAAATATTGTGTCAGAAGACAACTCCCAACAAAAATTGTAATGTGTATTTTTATAACATCAATCGACGATAAAGTGAATATATGGGTTTAGCCGTTGTTGGATGTTATATGTTTTTTTCAATTTTTCGCCAGATTACATAGCATTTTTCCAGATAATCAAGCAAATCGAAAACTATAGAAACACCGTTGGAATAATATCTATTAATTATAAACTTTATAAAATATTTTTTCTATTCTAAACTTTCTACTATTTCGTATAATAAAATCTGAAAATACTTATTCTAGTTTATTGTCTCAGGTGGAAACAATTGGAGATGCTTACATGGTTGTGTCGGGCTTGCCAAAAAGAAACGGCAATTGCCATGCCAGAGAAATTGCACGGATGTCACTGGCTTTGTTGAACGATGTTCGGAAGTTCCAAATACGCCACATCCCTAATGAACCATTAAGACTAAGAATTGGAATTCATACAGGTATGTCGTAAAAAGATTTAGACGTCGATATCTTGATACGTGTAAGCAGTTTTTTCGAATTATCTGTACTACTCTGAAATTCTAAATATCACAAAAGATCTCCGACTTGTAACAAGATAAATGTTTTCAATATAAATACGAATAGATGCAAATATTACTCTATAGATGTTTTAATCGAGTGTGAATTGATTTTCCACATAGCTCTAGAACCAATATATCGTTCTTAAATTTTACTTTCGCTATTGGAGCATAGTACATTTTTGATTGTTTCAAGTTCATAAGCTTCAAACATCAGAATCCTTATAATGTTCATGACCGTACCTACTTTTACTAAGTCATCTAAATATGCCACAGACTTGCTTAATAAGTGTTGCTTAGTTTATTCTTTACGTATGCAGTAGATGCACTTAAATTCAAATCTACCTACGCATTACACATTTTGATCTATGTCAAACCGTTTTGAAATGATCACAGTATATGAAAAATATTAAGGGTCTTACGTCTTTTAGGTGTTTTTTGTGTGTGATAATAAGTCATGTTAACAATTTATCAGATTAAACGCCTCAATTTCATTAAAGAGATTATTTTTTGCATATTTTACATTGACGTATTATATGATTCTTATCTCCAAAGCCGATTTCAGTATGCCGTGCTTAGTTTGTTGTCAGCCTTATTTTTTATTACCGAGAACTTTTTGAACGTTGTCGTCTTCAGAAATTCACTTGGTTAAGCTTCTCATTCTCTTTTTTGTCCTTACCTGTCTAGTTATTAATTAAATCTGGTTACAAATAAAAAAAAATTTCCTATCTTAATGAAAAATCACAATAATGTAAGTAAGTACGTTGCAAGAAGAGATTATGGAAAGCCGTATCCGAATCATTAATGTCTTTTGTAGATATGTTTATATGTACAAGTGTTATAAAAAACTCTAAATTTGAGTGAGGGGCATACGTGCATAAACGGGACATATGTCCCATGCATGCGATACGACATCAGAAACCGGTCAGAGTCAACTAAAATCAACCGGTAGAAAATTTGTTTAAGAAAGACATATACAGCGTCGGATTGTGGGTAAATGGGCCCACAGATAACACACAGATAGATGAGACACAGATTGTGGCGCCATCTAAAGAGCTTGTCGACTAAACAATTGAGTGATATTGAAAACATTTTTGTAATTTTAGGTTCAGACGATATATTCAAATCTACTGTATTTCAATTATTTTATTTCAAAATGGCAATTTATAGTCCATCATATGACATTTCATTCAATTTAACTCCATTAACTCAATAATGATTAGATGTTGAGTTAAATGAAATGAAATATCAAATGATGGATCATACGAGTATATGTTTAAAATGGAAAAAATAACAACAATAATCGTATAAACAGTTTATTTATTTTTGTATAAAAATACACAACAAATAACTTTTTTCACAACGTACTTTTCTTAACAAACAGAATATATAATGTAAAAACAATGCAATAATTAAAAATAATTTGTGTAACATACATTCTAGATTGGAGTATCATTAGATTTTTAACTGATATTAAATCAAGATAAAAGTAGAAAATTATTTATGATAAGTTCATATTAATTTATTATTATACTTCTATAAATACACAGAGCTGGACAAACTAGTCGAGTATAACTGCTAACTACTTAATCAAAAAAAGAGCAAGCAATGAGTAGTTAACTACTATTTTTGGCAACTTTCTGTGAAAGGAAATATGAGTATAATTACTGTGACTATTAGAACAAAAGTAATTAAAATATTTTTACTGCCCAGCTCTGTAAATACAAGGTACCAAGTAATTACATATAAGAGTGCTAAATAGCACTTATGACGATACAAAATTCAAAAAAATATATCTAACATTTCATTTCCACTTAAAACATATTGTAATGTTTTTCTTATTTATTTAAACAGTAAACGAGTGGGATAAATTTTAAACACACGGTATGGCTACTTACTAATTTATTTAAACACTACACTATTCACTAATTATATGCACACTTAAACTAATTTATATAAACTGTTCACTGATTTATATTCACTTATTCACTTGTTTATCTCACGATGTCAAATTTTCAACTCAATTAAACTCTTCCTGGTCGGTCCCTTATATATTAATGCCTTTTTCACTAGATAATTCTAGATTGCGGCTTACTCAAAAACAATTGGCTTTCTGGCATTTTCTAGATAAGACTGGTAATAAAAACAATGTCTAGATAAGATAGTCACAATCGTAAACAGTTCTAAGAAATCTTTGCGCATCCGCCATAATTTTAACTTTCATACATGGCTTAGACAGAGTCGGATTCAGGGACTATACCAGTGTGCTGTTTCTTAACATTTCCCCCTCCTTAAATGGAAGTTCCTCCTGGAATGTTTGTGTAGCCGAGACTGGATGTTTGAATCGGCAACTGGCCCCATTTCTACACTTTACGATCTTATGGAAATAGCACGGCACCGTCTTCATCGGATACTGATAACGGGGGTTGTAGCTGGACACCGGTATCTTGAAAGATAATCTCTACCATGTTCCTGATGATTCGCCAATCCAACTGGTTACTCGATTTCTTAGGCATAGTCACTTTCTTCACGCTGGATTCCAACACATGGTCTCGTTGGTTTCGAAGTGCTTACCACACATCGCGGTAGGTAGATCGATCTTGAAATTCATTTTTAGTTACCACGTAGGAGACGTACCGCGAATTATGTTTCAGTTTCATTGTTTTGCCAGGGGCTGGAATCTGGTCTTCAAGTTTTTCTAATTGCCCGAACTTCTTTCGAAAGACGGACGCCAACCCTCGTGCGTTTTGAGACGGGCGGGGATGTTGTATGCCAGTGAATAATCTTCCGGGAGAGTGAACAAATCTTGTCGTTGTTCTGAAGTAACTCCATATCTAGCTTTCCGGGTACCTCCATACGCGCCCATGAATTCATCGAAGGTAGGGTCAGATACATCTCGAATATGGTTTACTCCTTTCTCTAGGTCATGGTCTCCTTCGAATGGTGCTAGTCGGTTTTGGTGAACTACTTTTGGTTTTCCGTTGGGGATCTTGCTTATGCGATATATAACATAATTGATCCTTTTCTTGATTAAGTATGGACCTTCCCAGGATTTTTGTAATTTTGGAGAAAATCCTTTTCTCCTCGTCGGGTTGTGTAACCATACTTTGTCCCCTTCTTTAAAACCGCCTTCTGTGGCCTTCGTGTCGTACCGACTTTTCATTCTGTCGCTGGCAACTTGAAGATTTGTTCGAAGTAATTCATGAATATCGTCCAGCCTTCTTCTCAATTGGATCACATAGTCTCCTCCTGCTAGATCTTCTCCAGGCCGACAGCCAAATTCCAGGTCACATGGAAGCCTCATTTCATGTCCAAACAGGATTTTCGCAGGTGTTTCGCCCAAAGACTCATTGACGGTAGATCGATAAGCCAATGCGAATAGGGAAAGATACTGGTCCCAATCTCTCTGATAGCTGGAAACCACTTTGGACAGGTATTTTCCAATAGTCCTGTTCATTCTCTCGACCATTCCATCTGACTGTGGATGTAATGCTGGTAGAGGGAATACCTTCCACGTGTGGTGAAGGTGGAAATGTCTCAACATCTTTACTGGTGGAGGGAATACCTATAACATAAAATAAAACCTAGATTATTATTTTTTCAATGGGTACATTTTAAAATGTCCAAAATTGTAGCATGCTATATTGAATGAAATTAATTGTCTCGACCCTTACTCCGTGGAATCTACTCATATTACTGTTTTAAATGAAACTTACTGTTTCTAGATAGTTTATACAATATATTGAAAACATGTTGAAGATTCTAAGAAATTGACAATTGTTTTTATATTAAATATCATCATCAGAATGACAGAAGTTACATTTCATTTGATGCCTACCTGATGTTTAATAATTATTTTTGGCTAAACCAAGAAGTCACCTACCTTGTGATTGACTACAAGAAGTATGATATTATATTAACATATATTAAGTCAATCACAAGGTAGGTCACTTCTTGGTCTAGCCAAAAATAATTATTAAACATCAGTTAGGCATCAATTGAAATGTAACTTCTGTCATTCTGACGATAATATTTAATATCGAAACAATTGTCAATATCTTACAACTTTTAACATTTTTTCATTATACTGTGGAATTATCTAGAAACAGTAAGTTTCATTTAAAACTGCTATATTGAATACAATAGAACTTACCTTCAATTTCTGTTCATTTCCTCTTATATTTTCTGGTGGGCATTTCGACTTTTCCAACTGGAGAATAATATGTATGGCTGGAAGGCATATCTAGAAAAAAATGTATGTTATTAAACTATTGTTTTTCAATTGTAGATAATAAATACCTTTAATTATTTTAGGGTTCTTCTCCTGTATAGGCTCTTCTACTTTGACGGGAAACAAAAAATTGTCTGTTATATCCCCCTTCATTGAATAATCTAAAATATATACATATTTAATAACATTTAATAAATGTATATAAAAAAAATTACTCACCAGACAAAAACAAGGACGGCAAATTTTGAGAAACACTGTTTTTGAAAATGAAGGGTACAAATTCTCCATTGTTTCCTCGTCGTTAAATTGAATGACTTATTTCCACTAAGCGATCACAACCAGGATAAACAAAAATGACTGGACGAGCAACACAAAATACGGATCAGTTTTCTGTGACTAGCAATATGACATCGCGCATACGCAGTTATAAAAACCAATAAAATTTTATTACTAATGACCTTACAGTTTTCATTATTGTTTTGGAATTGTTTGAAATCTACCGATTTCAGTTACTCGACAAGCTGTATAGATGGCACGGTTTGCAGTGTCCCTAGCCTGAATGGGCCTACCGAGAAATTCACCAATAGGGCCTCCTAGTTGTACTTTACTCTGCTTTGTTCAATACCTTGTTGTTGACCTAGAGTGGCTCATAAAAAATGCCCTAACTATAGCGCCCTTGTTCGATTCTTATAAATTGAAAAGTGACTACCCTACTATTGAATTGCTATGAGAAGGCACTAATTCCAATATTACCCATTTCAATTTAATCTCAGCGACTGTAATACTTTTTTTAAATGCGTACACTATAATTTATTCTTAATTGTTTCTGTAAAATCAAGAAGAATATATGTACTTTTTTTACTTTTTGTTTTATTAGAATCAGACAATATAACAAAATAATTTATTCATTCTACACATTTCATTGTCACGTATATGCATTCATGAGCATACAAAACAAAATTATTGTGTTGATTAACTACATAACTATTGAAAATAAAATAACAACAAACAAAACATATCATTGATTATATCAAATCTTTGATAAAAAAGAAACAAATTAAAAATATTACATTGATTCATAAGTATTATTGGACTATGAAACAAATTGACAAAAAATAAAATATCTTATTTTATTATGTATATAAAATTGTTTGTAAAAAAAAAACAATGAATCTATAGTAAAATAAAAATATTGTGTCGATACGTAACGACCGAACTCGAAACAATAACAAAACAAAACATAAAATGTGGAGTGGAGTGGACTGTTATGTTTGTCGTTCACCGATACACCAAAGGTTGTTTGTTGTTTTACTTTCGAACATTTCTATAACAGGTAAAAAATAAAAATATTTTATTAATACATAAATATTAAAGCATGAAAAATAAAGTAATATTAAATAAAACATCTTATACTATCTATTAGTTAGGTATATCAAAATTTTGGACAAACAGGAAGGTTTCATTTATAGAAGGAATAACTTAGCTGCTATGTTAACGACTTAGTCTCATATAAGTTAGCTTCCATACCTTAGTGATATACCAATGCATCAATAATGTCATAATTTAGATCATTTAGAATACCGCATTCAGTGTTCATTTGCAGCAATGCCTCCAGTGTCTTTCCTGCCCGGATTAAGACCTGTTCACAATTGTCTTCTTCTTACTATAAACTCTCTCGCACGAAACTTGAGTACATAATAGAGTCAATAGATACTTGTAGGCAACGTATTTATTTGAATATGTCGCAGAGTGCAGATTGTATGTTTCCAAAATAATAAAACAACAAACAAAGCAACCAGAACATGAAGCTTTGTAAACGAAACGTTTAACTTTATTTTCTTCTACTTCGTTTTCACTATAAGTGGAATTTTTGTTGAAATCTATGATATCCTCGTCAGATTGTTCCGCTCTAATGCCTATGACAGAAGAATTTCTCTTCAAATTCTCAAAATTTTGATCGAAGCTCCTTCATTATTCAAGATGAATCCAGGCCAGTTAATTTAGATATTACCGAAAATGAACTAGACTGCACAGATCAAAATTTTCGTCGTTCAACATTATTTCAAAATTACGTGGATCAAAGTACTAACAATCTGTATATCTTCTCATGATCTGTGTAACGGTTTGTTAAAGTTTCATTCACTTGATTAAATTTTCATTCACTTGATTTACAATGATTGTGTAAGTCTCAATTTCAAAATTTTAGTTGGGCCCTGTACATTCTCATTGGGGCACTTCTCACCGGGAATTCTTTTAACCTTTGGCGAGTTACTGGGAACTATGTTTCGATATGAATTTCAGTGTTTTACGTTGTTGAATTATGATTATGTACATTATCTCCAAAAACTTACATATTAAATACTTACATTGTTTCAATACGTCGATACCATCCTGAGAAGAAATGTTGTTAAATATTGAACTCAATAAGCACGGGCGCTCACTGCTCTTACCTTTACAGCGGTCTTATTTAAACTAACTCATGTTAATGATAAAGCGGTTGGGTAAGAGGTAAGAGGGTAAGTTAGGTTTGGCGAGGATTATCCGGACTGATGGTGGGGTGGGCCTTAAATATTTTCTAATTAATTTATATAACGAAATGTTATGAAGCTAGTAAAACTGAAATTTACTTTTTTTTTACTATTTGGGGCCACTTTGAGGGCCTCAGCGAGGCTAGCGTGAGGACCTACCGGGAAAATTACTGGCATCCCGGTGGTACAATCCGACGCTGGACATATACAGTACTAGGAATATTGTTTAGTCACATGCAAATTAACACGATACATAAGCGATAATATCTTAGAAAGAAACAAGTATATTCAGAGTATCTTTAACAGGGTATCATAACATGCGAAAGAAGTATCATTACTATTATTTGTATTATAACTGTAATAATCGCTAAGACGCTAAGACTTAGATTGTCTATCTCTCTATGCCTCTCTGTAACACACTGATAACGCTATGTGCATTATGCGTATTCCCTTTGATGAGGAGGCGATTATAGTTTTGTTAGAATTAAATGGGGACTGATTTCTGTTAATTTCAATACGCAATATTTTGTGAGCACTTTTAGCATGTAGATTGAAAATGAAGAGAGAGAATAAATAAAAATAGAAGAATTACGGTTCTCTATGAAATCGTTTTATTAGGAGTATATGAATTACATGCGGTCTTTACACTCACTACAAGGCAGACAGAATAATTTAAATAAATAATAAATAATTCTTTAACTGTTTGTTTTCGAATGAAGAACGATTTTTTAAATCTTAAATTTAGTAGTCTGCAAATACACCAAGAAGTGCAAATTGTAAAATGGTATTACTAGGGTAATTCATATCGAGAAATAGCAGAAAATTTGTTTATTGTAGCATTTTAAGATACACAACCAATTGCCAAGCGACATGTGAGAACGGTTATAAAAAATGTTTAGGAATATGGATACACGTATACAGAGTCGCCAAATCCAACCAAAAATAGAAGAAAGGGATATTTTAATATGTGCAAGTGTGGAAGATAATCCTCTACAGTCGTCCACTCATTTTGCCAAAGATTTTAATGTCGATCCGAAAACGATTGGGACTGTATGTATGCTATAGTAGTTTCAAACTGAAAAAGAGCTAAGATATATCCAGACGATTTCTAGAATGGATTCTTGGGAAGCAGTTATGGAAAAAATACAATTGAATGCAAACTTATCAAAAAATATTTTGTTCACAGATGAATCGACTTGTCCCATATACGGTGCACATAATACATCCGTTATGCGATATTGGTCTAGGATAAACCTACACAAACACTACGATAGTAGAACTCAATATCCCCAAAAGTTTGGGCTGGAATATTAGATGAACGGTTGATTGGGCCATTTTTTATTGAAGGCAATTTAATCGGACACAAATATTTGAATATGCTGCAAAATGAAATTACACCTGCCCTCATATAATAAGGTGTCATCTTCAATGATATTTGGTACCAACATGACGGTTGTGCATCGCATAATCATCGATTAGCAATCAATTATTTAAATACATTATTTCCCAATCGGATAATCTCCACGAACAATTTCTTTTACTGGTGTTATGTGACATTGAGAATTTACGGATTCCAGGTGAACAGGGTCATCTCAGGGAACAAATTCTACAAGCCTTTATGGAGATAACCCCTCAAATACTCACCCACGTTCGTTAAGAATTTTATAACCGTTTGGGATATTGTTTAGCTCAAAACGGTGGCATATTTGAACATTCGATTCAAATTCATGTAAGTTTAATTAAGAAGTTTTTTTTTTATTTTATATTTTATTATCAGAATATTCCATTCATTTAAAATATTTTTATTATAGTTCCGGTTATTTTAATATCTATTTCGAAAGCATTTTTTGATTTGTGTACTCTGTTTACACTAAGAATTCGGTTCTGATTTGAAAACAAATATATAATGGAAAAAAATTGACAAAAAACCAAGCACTGACTGACTTAGACGATCTCTTTCCATGTTGCCGAACCGCAAAAAAGTAAAGTTTTTAACTATTTTCAAACTGAAAAGACTAAAGCAATTACCAGCAGTACCATAATTTTTTCAACAACTACATCTGATTAACTATTTTGTTATGTTACAACCTCTCGAAACTAAAATTTTCTTATAATCATTCCACGTTGAAACAAATGGGTAGGTGCAAAGCAATGACAAATCACGAAAAGTGGCATCTAACTCTAATAGTTAATGTGTCTCATTCATCTCTGTTTTGAAAGATTTATCCTTTTGTTATTGAAGGCTGTCATTGGTCCTTGTCATTTGTCAGTTCTCCGACCATCTTGTCTATTTGGAATTTACTGAGTCACTGTGCTTAGTGCGCTTACATACTACAATACTAGACTTTTAGCTTCGGACATGTTCTGTCGTACGACGATGTCCAGTTTTGTTTCCTTTTCTTTTCTTAATGTTGTCCTGTTTTGTTTAATTTTATTTTAATTGTGCTCGACGTTTTACATATCTATGAAAATTTTTCCATTACTATTTTTATTAATGATTTTCCCTACAGTATATCCCCTTATTGCCTACCGACATATGTTGGAATCTACTGGATATCACGCACATGTGACTGCTTTCCCTTTATGATACTTTACATGTGGATTGATATACATTAAGGTAATTCGACATATTGTGAATTTCTGATTTTTTCTATCTAGATACGTTTTACAGGCCTGATGATGGCTCAGTGAGCCGAAACTAGTTGCCCCTTTAATCTTTCACTAATATATGCTGTAGTACTGGTTTTGAGTTTTACTTACTGCTATTTACATAATTTAATGTTTATTCTTCTCACATTTTGACTGAACTACAAGTATACATTCAGTGTTCCATCTCCCAGTTAAAATACAAATTCTATAATATGCTACTTCTTTCGCATTTTCTAATAGCCTGTTAAAGAAAAGAGTGATACACTGAATATACTTGTCCATTATGTACCGTGTTAATTTGCATGTAACCAAAGAATATTCCTAGTACTGTATGCATAAGTGGAGTATGATGGAAAAATTTACTACCATAAATTTGGACTCAAATCATATTTTCGAAAATTCAGTCGAGAAAAATATTCATGAAAATCGTAATTTGTCTTCGAAATATGCTGAAATTTCTGAATCTTACTGATCAGTTCTATTATTATTATTTATGCACCACGATAACGCACAGTCTCAAAAGGCTATCTATCATTCTGGATACATTTCTAGCCGAAGACTCAACAAATCTATTCGCCAGATATGGCTCCGACTGACTTTTTGTATATTTCCAGTGGTTATAAAAAATAGGACGAGAGCTAAAATGCATTCAAAAAATGTTTTGATCGTTGTATTTTTCAATGGTGTAAGTGTATTATTTCCAAAAATGCGATAAAATGAATTGGTACTAATAATACATATTTTATGTTTCATTGGTCGATTTATGTTGATTTTACGACTCCGCCCAACCTATCTTTCTAATATGCGAGAAAAGTATTGGTTTACACCATAAAAAGTTTCAATTTTGAAAAAAAAATTTTACGTTTTTCATTATCCATTATATTCACGTTTTCCATCAAGAATAACACGTAAAAACGGTTTTTAGAGAACAAATCCTATGTGTATGTCGTCGTCGATGTCGTCGGCCACTTTTCCTTACATGTCTTGTTAGAACGATACAGCCTCCGGAGTGCAAAAAGTCACCAAATTTATGATTGAATATTGTTAAGGACATCTCATAGGTGAACCCTATTGATTTTCAGCTCACCAGAGCCAGAACAACGGTTGCTATGATAGGTACTTGAAGTACGACATTATTGTAATTTTTTGAGAAATTTCAGTTTGTTAGCACGATACAGCCTCCGGAGTGCAACAAGTCACCAACTTTATGATTCAATATTATTCAGGGCGTCTCAAAGATGAACCCTATTGATATTCAGCTCACTAAAGCCAGCAAAATGAGTGCTATGGTACTTGAAGTATCAAAATTTTGTCATTTTTTGGAGAATTTTCAGTTTGTTAGCATGATACAGCCTCCAGAGTGTATACAAGTAACCAATTTTATAATTGAATATTGTTCAGGGCGTATTATAGATGAACCTTATTCATTTTTAGCTCACCAGAGCTAGTACAACGGGTGCTATGGTACCTGAAATGCCACATTTTCGGTCCTTTTTGGAGAAATTTCGAGTTGTTAGCACGATACAGCCTTCGGAGTGTATACAAGTGACCAGTTTTATAATTTGGATATTTTTCAAGGTGTCTCGAAGATGTACTCTATTGATTATAAGTTGACTAGAGCGAGTACAGCGGGTTCTATAAATCCAGATATACTACATTTTTGGTTATTTTTGCAGAAATTTTGGTTTATTAGCACGACACATCCCCCGAAGTGTATACAAGTGATAATTTTATGATAGAATATTGTTCAGGGAATCTCGCACATGCGGAAAAGTTAGTTTTAATCTTTAAAACCGTTTATTTTACCATGTATCAGTATCTGAAATTGATCGTGCCACTAGAACCCAAATAAATCCTGTTAAACCAGATCAATTTATCGTATATTTTACAGATATTTTTTTACTAAATATAGTAACCAATCAAATTACATAATTTCATCCAATCACCTCAGGATTACAGCGATAATACCATACATGTGGTGTTTTCAGTTTGGTGTTTTTTTTTCTATTAAAAATTAATTTAACGTCAAACTGACAACTGGTTTAAAAATGTCGGGAAGATTTGGTATTGCATCTAACGATTCAATTAATGATATTATATCTAATAATATACCAAAAAATACAATCAAATCAAAAAAATAAGTATGGAAAATATTTCTCGAGTTTTGTGGGACCAGAGAATACGAACTGAATGCTGAAACGAGTTTGCATAATTTGGCTAATATATTGAATGATTATGCGGGAAATATGCGAAAAGCTGACGGAACGGAATATAAAGAAGCAACTGTAAAAACAATTTGGAATGCCACGAGTAAGCTACTCCAGGAAAAATACTTCAATTACTTCAAAATTGTATTCGACCTGTTTACCAGTGTGATATTCAAAAATGCGCGAGATGCAAGAAATGCAAAACGTAAAAGAGTACAGCAGGATCCAAACAAACGAAAATGCAGTTAATCAAATTTGAGTTCAAGTGATTTGGCTAGAATCATTGAATTATGGGATGAATGTACACTAGAAGGTTTACAAAAAAAAATTACCATATTGTAGCTGTTGAGTTAGCTTGGCGAGGTGGTGAACCAGCTGATTGTCTTATAGATTATTTCACGATTGAGAAAAATAATGATGGGACGCCAACCAACAGAATTGAATACAATCCAATATTCAGTAAAACATGCCAAGGAGGATCGAAAAGTTGTACAAATAGTAAGTGGCTTGTTCCAAATATTGGAAACGAAAGTGCATGACCTGTTCGGGTTATTCCATAAATTATTGTCCAAAAGAAGAAAAATATCACTACCAGTCGCCTATTCTTGGGACCAAATCGTTCCTGGAAATTCTAAAGTGACACATGGTTTGACAATATACCGGTAGGCAAGAACACAATTAATATGTGGACCAAATCATCCGCGCAAGCTATTGGTTTGGACACTAAGTGTAAAAAGATATCCAATCATTCGAACAGTTCAACTGCAGTTAGTCATTTGGCGAATAAAGGAATGCCTGAACAGCAATTAATGAAAATAACCGGACATAGCAGCTCTAATTCAATTAAACCGTACTTGAATATTAACCAAGAACGCCAATGTGAAATAATCTACACCATGCGAGGAATTTATTAAACATGGAAATTAACAATTCGTTAACTTCGGCAAACTCTTCTTCCAATTTAACATTTACCAATTGTTCTTTTCACAACTGTAGTTTTAAATAAAAATGAATAATATTTGTTTCATTAAAACTAATAAATTTTGTATTGAAAATTATTAAACGTCAGATTGACAATCAATTTTTTGATATCTACAAAGTAAAAAATTCTCTTATCGAATACTCCTCGGGCCTTGATAAATACTCAAAATTTTGTCATAGAGAATCCTTCAAGCGTGTTGCTCAAGGATAATAGCCCTCGGCCGGCGGCCTTGGGCTATTATAAAGCAACACGCTTTCAGTATTCTCTATGACAAAATTATCTCGGTATTATCAGGACCCTAGGGGTATTACTACTGAATATCTTTTTATTTTATACTGAAATTATTTATTCAAATGATTGCCTATTAAAATTAATCATAACCTTCATAATTTATTTGGAAGCATTTTATTTTTTTTGTTACAGGACCTTGTGTCGCTGGTGTTGTTGGATTGAAAATGCCGCGTTATTGTCTTTTTGGTGACACTGTGAATACAGCATCCCGAATGGAATCAAATGGGGAATCTCTTAGGATACATTGTAGCCAAATCACTAAAGAGATTCTAGACACATTTGGAACTTTTGAATTGGAATGCAGAGGTCCCATCGATATAAAGGTAAGTTATATTTTTTACTTATTTATTCTGTAATTCGATGCTTAGATGGGTTTATATATTTATAGAAAATATATGCAATGAGCCCATAAAGTAACGCATTATTACACTATTAGCTAAATAAACAGTAAGATGAAAAAATCCCGAGTCAGGTCGATGTTTTAAATTCAATTTAGTGTTTTTTAAAAGAATAATCTATGATACAGGGTGAACAACCTTTGAGTGATGACGTCCTCAATAGTTTATTAATATCATTTTGCGGATTTCCCTTGCTGAGCTGTTTCCAAAAATGTATCACAATTTCATTCAAATTGGTACACGGTGGACAAAACGCAAAAGTTGTTTATGCCAATTTATTATTTTCAAAACAATTAATGAAGAATAAACGTACACTCAACAAAAACAAATCAAAGATAATTTACAATAAATTTTCAAATTCGTCTCCATTGACAGTTGTCTCATCTGAAATTAAACCTTATCAATGAAATTGTTAATTATACTATTATTGTTTTGATTCACCAAGTACTCACAGAATTCAGTTCTGCGATCACAGTCATCGTCATGAATGAGACGTACTTTATAAGGATGGTATTTTGCTTTCACAAAAATGTTTGGTTCTGAAGAGTCTCCAATAACCAAATCACTAGATAATCCCAGCAGTGCGTATCTTCTACTATCGACAAAATCACATCTTGGTGAATAACGGCAACTAAGAAGAAAGAAAGTGGAATAATGAAAGTACCCAATGGATACTGGTTGTATGGTTCTGGCGTTAAAAAAGAAGAAAATGCAAGGGCGGGTCTAGCTTTGATAATAAAAGAAGAAAAAATTAAAAATGTAAAAAAAAAGTTCTTATGTGAAAGAGTCATGACAGTCAATATAAAAGAAAGTGAAGAGGATGATGGGATAATTCTAATAAAATCATATGGACCAAATTAAAATGCCAAAAAAAAGATAAAGACTGCGTTTTCACGGAATTACAGGAGGAAATAGACAAATCAAAAAACAAAGTAATAATAATGGAAGAGCTAAACGGAAGAGTTGGAAGAGAAATAAAGACCGAATAATAGATTTATGCTGAACTAAAAATAGGAAGCGCACATTTTGCCAAAAAATAAATATATAAAATAACCAGAACAGTAACATCAATAAACGATAAACCAGTAAAAGGCTATTCTCAAATAAATAAAGTGCTGTAGAAAAAGATTAAAAACATAACAGTAAGAAGTGGACCAGAAATAGGGAGCATAATATATTTTCGTTCAACTCTCTGCAATTTATTGAAACTATATTTCATTGGATACAATCGCATCGTGTCTGTGAACTGATTCAAGAATAGTTAATAAACTACTATAAGCAATTCATATAAACAGGGTGTCCAAAGTAAAATTTCCACTCCCAATATATCGAATTATGTTCAGATTTGGAAAAAATGCCAAAATGGGTTAATTTTAACCTAGAGGGACTCAATTTTTATAGTAGTTCCAAACTTTTTTTTCATCCTTTTAGGCGTACCGCGAATTATGTTTCAGTTTCAGTGTCTTGCCAGTGTCTTTCGAAAGACGGTTGCCAACCCTCGTGCGTTCTTGATACCGGCGGGGATGTTGTATGCCAGTGAATAATCTTCCGGGAGAGTGAACAAACCTTGTTGTTGTTCCGAAGTGACTACATATCTAGCTTTCCCGGTACCTCCATACGCGCCCATAAAGTCATTGAAGGTAGGGTCAGACACATCTTGAATAAGGTTTACTCCTTCCTCTAGGTCATGGTCTCCTTCGAATGGCGCTAGTCGGTTATGGTGAACTACTTTTGGTTTTCCGTTGTGGATCTTGCTTATGCGATGTATAACATCATTGATCCTTTTCTTGATTTAGTACGGACCTTCCCAGGATTTTTGTAATTTTGGAGAAAATCCTTTTCTCTTCGTCGGGTTGTGTAACCATACTTTGTCCTCTTCTTTAAAACCGCCTTCTGTGGCCTGCGTGTCGTATCGACTTTTCATTCTGTCGCTGACAACTTGAAGATTTGTTCGAACTAATCCATGAATATCATCCAGCCTTCTTCTCAATTGGATTGCGTAGACTTCGCCTGCTAGATCTTCTCCAGGCCGGCAGCCAAATTCCAGGTCACAAGGAAGCCTCATTTCACGTCCAAATAGGATTTTCGCCGGTTTTTCACCCGTGGACTCATTGACGGCAGATCGATAAGCCAATGCGAATAGGGAAAGATATTGGTCCCAATCTCTCTGATGGCTGGATACTACTTTGGATAGGTATTTTCCAATAGTCCTGTTTATTCTCTCGACCATTCTATCTGACTGTGGATGTAATGCTGTTGTCCTGGTCTTCTTCAATCCCAGCTTCTCGCAAATCTCCTGGAATAGATGATTTTCGAAATTTCTTCCCTGGTCGCTGTGGACTTCCAGGGGCACTCCATATCGGCTGATAAATTCTTTCACCAATACATCCGCAACAGTTGTGGCCTCTTGGTTCGTGAAAGCGTAAATTTCAACCCACTTTGTCAAATGATCCATTACAACCAGTATGTATTTGCCACCATTTTCTGTCGTTGGAAATGGCCCAGCGATATCTAAAGCAATCCTTTCGAAAGGGCTTCCAACATTGTACTGTTTCATGGTTGCCTTTCTCTTGCGATGTGGTCCATTACTCGTAGCACAAGTCGTACATTTCTTACACCAGTCCTTCACATCGTCGGAGCTGTTCATCCAATAAAACTTTTCACGGACTCGCTGAAGGGTTTTCTTCACTCCCAGATGACCTCCCAATGGACTGTCGTGTAACTTCTTCAGTACCTCAGCTACTCTTGTTCTCGGGATAACTAGCTGTCACCTCATCTCGGAACCATCATCGTTTTCGAAGACTCTTTTCAACAGCCCTTCTTCCAGGACAAGGGAGTCCCACTGAGCCCAATACGCCTTGAGTTTCGGTGACAGTCTTGACACTTCTTGCCAGTTAGGTCGCCGATTTTCTTCCTTCCATTGCTTGCTCTTCTTCAGGTGAGGATCGTTTTCCTGATCTTTTCTGATCCTGGTAGGTGACCATTCCTCGTTGACTACTGTAATTCTTGAAACTGCAACTTCCTTAGATTTCGACTTGTTGCATTGTGAATAGTCTACAGGGCATGACCGTCTAGGTAAAGAGTTGGCTTTTCGGTGATTCACATCAGCTGGATGTTCACCCCTGTCTGATTTCCCCTGTGACTGAAGTTCTTGGTTTACAGGAGTCTTGGGGCGCTTAGAGAGAATGCGTACGTGCTGTAGCTCGCCACACTTCCGGCATTTGATCTTCTTCGGCCTCTTGTCTGCCATACCTTTCAACAAGTTGACGATCTGGTCAAGTTTGTCAACGTCATCTTCTTCCTGCATGGTCCTACCTTTGTTGTACCGCGAGCCATTCGTGGCTGCTTTGCATTTGGGAGGTTCTTGGTTTGCAGGAGTCGTAGGACGCTTACACGAACTGCGTGCATGCTCTAGCTCGCCACAATTACAGCACCTGATCTTCTTCGGCTTCACGTCTACCATACCTTTCAACAGGTTGACGATCTGGTCAAGTCTGTCATCGTCACCTTTTTCCTGTATGGTCCTACCTTTGCTGTATCCCGAAGCCATCGTGGCTGCTTCATATTCAAGAGCAGCAGTCAATGCATCGACCAATGTTTTAGGATGGGCTAATCGAAGCGTCTTCTCCATATCGTGGTCACATAAGCCGTCAATAAAGGCCTGGATGCCTAAACATTCCATCATGTTCTCTGGTGCTGATGGATAAGCAAATCGAACTAGTCGGGCAATATCCATTTCATATTCTTGAAGGGGTTCGTCACGTTTCCGCCTTCGGTTCTTTAGCTGGAATCTGTACAACTGTGCCAAATGTTCGTGACCATATCGCATGTCCAACCTCTTCTTCAGCAGCTCAAAGTTATCCATTTCTTCCAAAGGTATCGTCTGGAGTACATCTAAGGCATCTCCGCGAAGCGCGATGGTTAAGTTCACTGCTTTCTCTCTATCGGACCAATTATTCACTCTAGCGGCTGCTTCAAATTGTTTCACATAACTGGTCCACGACATTTTTCCATCGAGCGTTGGGGACTTGACTCGGGTAAAACTGCCAGTGTCTTCAAACTTAGGTAGTGTTTCTGGCTTGCAAGGTTTCGTTTGCTTGGTCTTCTTTTCTTCCTCTGGCGTGCCTCGCGTTCTTGAATCGGCAATCTTTTCCTCTAACTCCTTAATTTTCTAGTCCATCGTTGTAATCTTATTCTCGATTTTCTTGTCCATCGTTGACATCTTATCCTCGATTTCAGATTTTAGAGACGAAATTTTATTCTCAACTTCAGCAGCAATGTCATTTTTCAATGATAAGATATCTGCAGATATATCATTCTTCATAGCAGAAATCTTCTCGTCCATATTAGTAGAAACCTTGTCCATGTTAGCAGAAATGTCATTCTTCTTGGTAGAAATATCGTTCTTCATAGCAGAAATCTTCTCGTCCATATTAGTAGAAACCTTGTCCATGTTAGCAGAAATATCGTTCTTCATGGTTGAAATCTTCTCGTCCAAGGCAGAAAAATCGTTCTTTATCGGAAGTTTCCAACTCACGATCTTCCAATTCTGCTCTTAGTTCCGCCACTTTGAGGTCACATAGTCTCTTGGCCATTTTTACGTAGCAATTTATTTATATTATCCCACTTCTGACACCAATGTAATGTTTTTCTTATTTATTAAAAGTTACCGGTGGGATAAATTTTAAACACACGGTAGGTTCACTTACTTAATTTATTTAAACACTAAACTAATCACTAACACTTAATTTATATATACTCAGTACATTCACTTAAACTAATTTATATAATCACTTAATTTATATGCACTTATTTATTGTTCAACTCACGATGTCAAATTATAAACTAAACTCCTCCGCTGATCGGTCCTTATTCATATTAATGCCTTTCTTACTAGAAAATTCCGGGCTGCGGCTTACACAGACACAAATAATTTTTCTGGCCTTTTCTAGATAAGTCTGGTCACAAAAACAATGTTTAGATAAGATAGTCCTAAACAGTTATAAAAACACTGCGTATCCTCCATAACTTTAATTCTCATACCTGGCTTAGACAGAGTCGGATTTAGGGTCTATAGCAGTGTGCTTTTTCGTAACAGAACCTTATTACCGCAAAATCTCGTGTCGTACCTTCAAAAAATAAACGTACCATATCAAAGTTAGAGTTATGTGCTATGGAACTTCTGGATTAGCAAATAGCTCTAAGTTATATAAAAAACTCGCCTAACAAATACAATGTTTTTGTCGCTAACAGAATAGTAAACATTCAAAAACTTAGTAAAAATTTGGAATGGAGACATGTTAATACTAAACTGAATCCAGCTGATATGCTGTCCCGCGGAATTTTTAACAATTCGTCACTCACTTTCTGGTTTCATGGACCTGAGTTTTTATGTGACTAGGAATTTAATTTTGACAGGAATAGTACATTTTCGCTGATAGATAATTTGCCAGAAACAAAGAAAATTTCGCTGTTAGCCACTAAGGTCGCTACAAACATTTGGATTTCCATGCTCGCACGCTTTTCAAAATTTTTTAGATTACAAAAATCAGTGGTCTGGCTTTATACATAATTTTAAGGATAAAGAAAATAAAACGCAAGGCTTCCTCACACGGGAGGGGCTTTCAGACGCACATGATTTTATCATAAAAACTATTCAATCTGAATATTTTTCAATCATCTTCCAGTGATTGGGTTATAAGTATCAATAAGGTCTTCTAACAAGTCTAAGTAAATGTCACTAGTCAAGTTCCTGTTAATAAAAAGTGGCCCGATAATGTGGTCGCCCATAACGTCTGCCCGAACATTAAATTTTTGGGGCGTTTGTGTATCATCTTCTCTGAAAATGTGCTGGTACTCCAATAACGACAATTATGCCTTTGACTTTACCATTCAACGTAAATGTACTTTCATCGGAGAAAAAATATTTGTAAAGTAAACCTGCGTGATTCAACCGCTGACTAAAATTCTCGGAAAAATGTACACGTCGATCCGGATTATCTTCGTTCAATTTTTGAACCATTATTATCTTGTACGGATAAAATGTATGTTTGTTGACAATCCGCTGAACACCGCCAGAAACATGAGCGATTTTTCTCAATGATTGTCTATTATCCATTAGAAGATGACCAAGAACAACTACTTCAACAGGGCCATTTCTGATAGGACGCTCACGATCATGTGTTTCATTAGAAACGGAGCCAGTTTCTTAAAAAAAATTATTAAATGTGTAACATACTGACAACTTACTTTCACACTCATTATTTTGAAGTGGACAACCCATGAAACGGACACATTCGGTTTATGCATGTTTGGTTGCATATTATACTTATTTTTAATGTTTGCTGTATATTAGTTCACCATATGATGTCACACGTGTTGGCGCTAGTATTGGTGCGTCGGCGGTATCGTTTGGTATTGTTACACTCAGTGCAATATTTGTGGTTGATTTGTGACAAAAAAGTTAATATTTACGTATTTTAAGAATTTATCTAGACTGGCTATTTTTGAAGATATCCGAAAGATGTTTGTGTTGGTCGTTTGCTTATTGTGTCTAGATTAAACCAGGTATGTTGATCTCCATGAATGTTCACTTTAAAGTAAACAAATTCATGATTTGGATTCCAACGATCTCATTGAATCGGACGTCCGATTCTTGGGAACTGAAGTGTCCGATTAAAGGGAATCGGAAAAGATATAAGAAGGTATGAAAACCCACCCCAGAAATCTATTTTCTTTTAGACTTGGTTTATTATGTCAAAACTAACAAGAAAGACAGACGAAGAAATTGGTGAAGTTGTAGATACAGCGGTAAATCAAGGTTAGTCTATTCTGAGTGTAGCTAAAAACACCGGCATTTCAAAGTCTTCATTAGCTGTACTTGTTAAAAAAGCGGGGAGTACGCCTGACAATGAATTTGTTTACAATGATATACCAATGTTGGAAACAGAAAAACTTTTTCGGCAGAACAAGAACAAATATAGTTTCTTACCTTAAAACAACATCGAAAATGTGTCAACACGTAAACAAGACAGTTTGCATACCAGTTTGCATTGGCGAACAACATATATTTTCCGCCACCATGGAATAAAAATTCTAAAGCTGGAACTCACCGGCTTCATGGGTTTATTAAACGCTATAAGGATTCGAAACTCCGTCAGCCAGAAAATACGTCTCTAAGCAGAGCATGCGGTTTGAATAAATCAAACGTAGGCACCTTTTTTTCTAAATTCGAAATTTTGTTCAAGAAATATAAGTTGTAGACTGTTACAAAATCACCAAAAGTTGCGGTAAGGGGCTCCAAATAGGTTGTTCAAATTGCATCTGCTGAAAGAGGACGCTTGTCACCACACTTTCCTCTATAAATGCTGCCGGCGGGTCATTGTCACCTGTATTACTACACGTTTTGCTTTTCATCTTGGAAAAACCTTAAATTCCGTTATTTACAGATAGAAATAATTAGTAAAAGTGCACAGTAGTCATAGTTAATATAGGGTGTGAATTTTATTGGAAAAATATTAGCAGTAAGTACCCTAATAAACAATAAAAACCTATTTCCATAAGATAAACATTCAATTAAAATTAAAGTCTGATAAGATAACCGATACAAAGGTAGATGAAGGCCACAACTTATTTATTTGTGACGTTGCCAGAGTGGATGAGTCAGTTAAAGTTTGTAACCTCACCCCCTGCTCCCTGGTGAGATGAAATGATCACTGTCTCTGGTCATAACCGGAACGCAGAATCCATTCGGGATAGCTCTCCCTCGATAGGTAGCTCAGCTTATAAGAGCTATAGCCAAAACTCTAAAGATTCTCGGGGGTGATTATTCGCCTTAATTGGAATTAAAGAACACCATCATCCTCGGGAAGAAAGGTAAAGAAAATAACTCGTGGGCGCTAACTTATTTTTAATTAACCTCTGAATAAGTAAAGAGAGTATAAATTTACACTTTTTAGCTGATCATTTATAAGTTTATCAGGCCTCTCAACTAATTGAAGATCGATATCCAAACTGCCCGAAAACTCCACCGATTTATTTGTACAAATCACATATTTTATGTGGTATCATCACTAAACATTTCATAGGACTGTTTTAGAAAAACTATTTTTATGTTAGAAATAGGTACGTCTATTCGGTACCATGATCACTGCTAGACCATTTATTTTTGAGGTAAAAATTACCGGCTTGTCGAACGACGCTAAAATAATTCATGATTATTGGTTCATTTTGAAAATAGGGGAGGGCCTAAAGCCTTGACCGTTACAATTTTCTAGAATATTCGTTTAGTGCCAGGCGCAAAAAATGTTTATGCTGAACACCTGCATGAATTTTTAATATCGACAAAAAATACAGACTCTGTCTGTAACTGAAACGAAAAAAAGTTAAAAATATGAATTGTTTTATTATAAGAACGCAGAAAAGAAATCTTTTAAAATAATGTTATTTGAAAAGGGCGTCGAAAAAGGGATTTGAAAATAAATTATCTGGAATTTAATACTAGAAAATAATGCTAAAAATAACGATAGATAATCTATCGTTACAAGCTCAGCGAAAAATGTATGACATGGAATAAATTAGATGTTTAGCAATATACAAGAAAACATGAAATGGATGGAGAGTATACAACAAAATATGAAAAAAAAATTGATGAGAAAGTGGAAAAAAAATATAATCATTACGGGATTATCGAAAAAAGAAGACGAAAAATAGATCTATACAGAAGGAAGAGTTTTGATGGTGCTTCAAAAATTGAGGATAGAAATTAACGATGAAAATGACGTGAAAGAGTTGGTAGACAAGGAAATGAGAAAAACATACCAAGCTTTGTTAAACTATTAAACAAAAAAAGGAAATGATCTACGGGAAAACTCTAACAAATTAAAGGACACTGAAATATGGCTGGATCAAGACTATCTCCACAATATAGTTCATGACAGAAGACAACTAACTCCGCTGTTGAAGGATGCTAGACAAAAAGAATTAAAAGCATTTTTGAGATATAATAAACTAGTCATAAATAATAAAATGTATACAATAGATCCTCTATTGTATACATGAACGAAGATGGGAATATTGATTGGAAAAGGGACATCAAAAGAACAAATTCAAATAAAAGATCGGCTAGTGAAAGATCACCAATTGCAGATGAGCAGTTAAAAAAACAACAATGACTAAACTGAAAAACTAGATAGATATACTTTATTGAAATTGCCAGGGCATAAGCACGGTTAACGACCTACATGTACAAGAACTTAACTATCTACAGAAATTCCCAATAATTGGTCTCGTCGAAGCTTGGATTTCCTCATCTGAACCGAATCTTACTCAGATATTTAGGAACTATAATGTTTATCATTGTCAAGCTGTCAGGGAAAAACAAGAGGCCAAGATAGTGGGGGTATTTTGCTTCTCGTATCAAAAGGTATTGACACTGTTAGTAATATAAATGTGATTGTCATATATGTAACATGTGATTTTGTATTAATTATGTGTGCATAATTTTAGGTATTGTATATTTAAAACCTGTATTGGATGACTGTATTTGTGTAGAGTTATTAGAAGAAACCATAAGAGATATAATTACCAAGTACGCGGGCGATCAGTTTTTGTCTGCGGTGATTTCAGTGCGAGAATAGGCTGCTCTTCAGGTTTTGGCAACGATTATTCTCCAGACATCGACTTCTCGTTGGAACCACAAGACTCAATGTATAAGGACGTCAATCGGCGAGGAACGCTACTACTAAACCTTTAGAAAACCTCATTCATTTTGTATTGAACGGTAGATTTGATGACTACAATGGTAATTTTAGCGTCATCGATTTATTCAAGGCAAGCGATAATAGTAAAGACATTATCTCTGATTTTTTTGTCAATGAACATCAGATAATCTGAGCTGTGAACTAACATTGTCAATAAAGCACGGGATAAAATCTAGTATAATCGATAACAGCCAAAGATAGGGCAGCCATTTTCAGTTAGAATCATTTTAGACAAAATCAGTCAAACTTCATTCGTCACTCACTCTCTAGCTCCAAAATTAGGCTACAAAATCTATCCTCATACTCTCAAAGTTTCTGGCATTTTAGAAGGCAGTACCATGTTAAACGAGATGATAGATATTACCTTGTTTTCAAAAGTCTTTGAAAACAAAAAATTCAACGTGTCGTGCGCAATTTTTCCTAAAATTACTCATCTGCCTCAGGTATCTCTTAATGTCCAAAGGTATAAGATTCCTTCACATTTATTGTCAAAATTAGCTGACGATCAATTCAACGCTCCTTCTCATATAGATATGTTGCTCAGTTGCGACATTCATTATGCAATCCTTGAAAATGGTATTAGACACCTAGGTTCTGAACTTCCATCACTCATCAACACCCATCTAGACTGGGTTATATCTGAAAATGTCCCACAAAATTGCATTAAGGAAAGTTCTCTAACACCCATACACTCCCATTCGTTCTTGGTCAATAGTTTTTCAGCAACTGAAACCAACTCAGTCCCTCATCTTATACTATTGCTTGAGAAGTTTTGGTCTCAAGAAGAGGTTGATTCCAGCACTTCCTTTCGCTCTTTATCGGCTGATGAAGGAAAGGCCGAAGAAATATTCTCATCCACCACCAAAATTTTAGACAAGGGAAGATATCAAGTAAACGTTCCGTTCATAGAATCGAATGCTCACAAAAAACTTGGAGATTATCTTTTAATAGCAAAACGTAGATTCGAATCACTCTAAAGAAAATTCGCTCAAAACCCAATTCTTTTCTCAGAATACAAACAATTTATCGATGAATACGTTTTTCTCGGACATGGCAAATTTGTTCCTTTAGCTCTCACCAACTCCCTGAGAGAACACAGCGAAACCACTAAATTACATGTGGTATTCGATTTCTCCTCTAAAACAACTTTATCTTTCTCTTTCAATGACATATCTGTCAAAGATCCTCAGGTGCAGCCGAATTATTCGACATATTATGTCGTTTTCGCTCTTCTCGATACGTGTTAACAGCTGATATAAAGAAGATGTACAGACAGATCTCCACAAATCCAGATAAAAATTTTTTACAGAATATCTTATGGAGAAATTCTCCTAATAATGATATTTTATGCATAGAATTAACTTGTGTGTCGTTCGGACAAAAATGTGCTTCCTATCTCGCACGTCGAGTACTTCAAGACATTGTACAACGAAATACCCATTTATCTCTCGCTTCAGACGCATTATTAAACCAGACGTATGTGGATGACATACTGTCAGGTGCTAACTCACTGTCTGACCTGAAGCTGTTGCAATCCGAATTAAACAAGTGTCTTAATGCATCAGGTTTTACGCTACACAAATTTTGTTCGAATTTTCTAGACTTCCATAACGAATCAGTGCAGTTTCAAGCGTTATATCTAGACTCAAATTTTGATAGCATATCTTGTAAAATTCTTGGGCTTAAGTGGAATCCAACTCACGGTATTTTTCAAATATATATCTTGAACTCGAATCCTACATCACTAAGCGAAAAATTCTATCTGCTGTCTCACAATGTTATGATCTCCTAGAATTAGTCACCCCCGTCATTGTCAAAGGAAAAATAATAATGCAACGCACATGGTTGCACAAACTTTCACGGGATCAAGAAATCATTGATAAGTCCATCATCCTCGCTTGGAAAGATTTTGTAAACAGTATTTCTTCTCTCTCGAACGTTAAGATTCCACGCTATCTATTTATTAATGAAACACCCATAAAATGTCAACTTCATGGATTCTCTGATGCCAGTTCAGTGGCATATGCTAATGGAAACTTCCATTGTGCATTAGTGGGTGCAACATCACGAGTTACGCCATTAAAAAACATGCTCACCATTCACAAATTAGAACTCGGTGCAATGTTATTGTTAGCCAAATTCACTCAACGAATCATGAAAGTTTTCAAACCAAAAATTCGATTAATTTATGGTCTGATTCTCAAATCGCTGTATACTGGGTGGAGGCTCATCCCTCACAGTGGAATGTATTTGCATTTAGCCTAATGATCTGGTCCTGGTAAAAGATTAACTATCCCATCCACGCAATTGGCCTCTAGCTCTTGTGATTGACACGATTCCTGGGGAGAATGGCCGAGTTCGTGCTGTTCGTCTTAAAGCCAGCGAAAGTCAGTACACACGACATATCACAGAAATATCGGTATTGCTAGTCTGTGAAAAGGACTAACTTTTCTACCTCCTCCGATTCTTGTACAGTAGTTATGGTTATTCGTTTACGTTATAAATAGCATGTGAATTTTCATTTAGGTGGTTGTCGCGGCCAGTATGTTGGAAAAGATGATTTGAACTGTAAAATTCTATGTTGAATAGAATTTACAAAATCTTTGTTCTGAATGAAAGAAATTACTACCCTTTTTGTATTCCGAAAACTATTGTCCGCGCTGAATAACTTTTGTTATGCATTTTAAATTCTTCTGAAGTTTCCAACTTTTATGGTCGAAAATATCCATACTAATAAAAAGTTCAATAAGCCATTTGTAAAAATATCTATTTGATTTTATACATGGCATTATCTGAAAAGGGTTTTGGGTAGTAAATATCTAGTGAATATTTCCTCTAGAATTTGCACGCATGACCGATTTTGGGAATTCCAGAAAAAGTGGATATCCGTATTTCTAGTTTGAGGGGGGGGGGGGGATTACAAGTCTTCCTCTGAAAAATATAGGTTCAGCTCAGTTGTATCTCAGTACCTTACTTAAGAAACG
Source organism: Galeruca laticollis (assembly GCA_963921935.1). NCBI lineage: Eukaryota > Metazoa > Arthropoda > Insecta > Coleoptera > Chrysomelidae > Galeruca > Galeruca laticollis. Next base: position 152,801,926 of record OY998180.1, read on the forward strand.
CAGGTGTTTTATTTCCGCTCAAGTATCTCTCGGCAACTAAATTAGTAGACGCGTATGTTAGTAAGTTATTGGTAGCTAATTTTCGCAACGAAAAGAAACAGTGTAAAATTATAATATGTGTATAAAAAGTACTTTGTGTATAGTTCTGTAAATATAATAATAGTGTCAGACTTCGATTTTTATTTTATAAACAATCTAACAATTGGAAATACAGTGCATTAATTATCAATGTCCGTGCAATATGTAACATCGATAGTCTTCTTAAAGCACAAGACTCATCACTCCTGCCAAACGAATTCTGATTTCTAATGTTTCTCCTACTATTCCTCATTCTCTTATAAAAAAAACTTTGAATAATATCGGTCTTCAGTTAGCCTTTGCTATTTCATTCGTGAAATGTGGCGTACCGATTGATAGCTACTCACATATAAGAAGTCTTCGCGGAATAACATATATTATACCAGAAAACGACAACTTCCCACTGCAAACATCCCTATTAATTACATTAGATATTACTCCTTATAGACTCTTTTTATCCACTGATAAATTGGAATGTTTTTTATGTAAACATCTTGGACGCACTGCCGAGTCTTGCACCAATCCACCTAGTACTGAAATTCAGAATCCTCCACCCCCATCTCCCATATCGCAAACAACTGATACACATTCTGACAATATACTTCTTCTATCTAACACTCGATGTATACCTGCCAAAGATGATCAGTCGAATTTGTTTCTTACCTAGCAAGAGAACTTACCGGTAACTCAAGGTCAAAAGAACCTCTCTTCGTATAGCAATCTTGATACTCCCACTGAGCTCTCAACGATAGATACACCGACCCACAACATAATGATACCACTTTTATATTCAATACGTCAAAATTCAACTAAGCCACATAAGAAAAAATATAAAACGACCACTTAAGAGGATTTTAAACTTACCCCCAGTACTTACTCTACTATACAAGAGCTATGTAAAAACAATTCAACTGACTTAACACTAACTGAAATTCAACTCACCGCTTTCCTGGAAAATTCTTATGGCATGTTGAACGAGGCCCCTTCTTTAACAGCAAATATACAAGGAATATTAAACGACTTAACTCTTTTGTACAACAAAACTAAAGAACAGTCTCTTAAAAATCGGCTAACTAGAATACAGAGAAAATAAAGCATCAACTCAATCCTGAAGATTCGTCTGACGATAAGAACTAGAAATCAGAAACCCAAACTGATGAAGAGTCTAATAAACAAACCTCTTAATTACTTAATTAGAACAAAATTTGTTAGAACCATTAGTATATAAAGAACACGAAATCAAAAATATTTTGAATGGTCAAAGAAAATTAAGAATTATTATATATATATATATATATATATATATATATATATATATATATATATATACATATATATAGAAGAAGTAGTTGAGTATTAGTCGGTTGACTAAGTTAAGGAAATCAAAATTCTTAATCGAGTCTTCAGCCAAAGGAGAAATAAAAAGTGGACTCTTTATTCGGTTCAAGCTTTCGACACTTCATTGACTCTTCATCAGGAACTCTACAATAAATTATTAAACGTCAAAATACAAATAACAAGAATTGAATATTATTACTTACGAAAGTGAGGTTAAATATGTTTGATGCAAATAAAATGTACATAACTGACGCAATTCTTACGAAATCACCACAACGCGTGATAAATGCATTACAGTGATAAACAAGTATAATGGTTAAAATTAATATTAAAAGGAAAAGATGGAAATAATTCAATCACATGTTCAGAAACACGAGGAACTTCTTTATTTATGATTTGACAACTGACAACTGAGACAAACACAGAATCAAAACTGTGTCAACAATCAGTGATGCCAATATGTAGTAATACATGAAAGAAAGAGGAAAAGGTTTAACAACTGAAATTCCTTGTAAAAGATAATAGTTACTGTTTGTAACATAAGACGGAAGACTAAGAAGGTAAGAGTGAATGATGCTGAGGTTATCAATATCAGTTCTGGCATTCATAGCTTTAGGTTCTTTAAAAATGTGAGACATCTCCAAAAACGATCTCTTAGTGAGATTGGACTCGCGATGTAACACAGTGGCACCATCGTAATCAGGTATGTGATCCATAGACAAAGTGTGACTTGCCAAAATGCAAGTTTCTCTGAAATTTCCAATTTCACTCTTATGTGAGCAAATACGGTCTTTAAGCCTGCATTTAGTTTGACCGATGTATTTCTTATCACACTGCGAACATGGAATGCAATAAATCACATTGGATTGATCCAATACGGGATGTTTCACTTTGATTTTTGAAAAAATGTTCTGAATTATGAGAATGTTCTAACTAGCTAACGTGATTGAAGGAAATTTTGAGAAAATCTTTTTGAATTTATGATTGATAGTGTGAATGTTTGGTAACCAAAGATACTGTCTAGGTAAATTTTGATTTAAAGGAGCGGTATTAGAAGGAGGCTCATCACCAATGGAATACCTACTGAACAACAAATAATAAACCTGTCTTTTAGGATAACCACAGTTAATGAAAAATATCGAAAGTTTTCTCAAATTTTGAGCACGTAACGAAGTGTGACTAGTCTTGATAACTCTGTTTTTCATGCCAAAAACGAAGTTAATTTTTTGTTTATATTGGTGATACGATTCATAATGTAAGAATCTACCTGAGGCTCCAGGTTTGGTATACCAACTAGTAATAAGTGTGTTATCCACTCTCCTGATTACTTAGTATCTAGGAAAGGGACACTGCAATTTTCATATTCTTCCTCGATCGTGAACTGTAAGGATTCATGATAAGAGTTGAACACAAGTACCTAACACCGGTTGGAAACTGTTTTGTGGGACACTTAATATTATATCATCCACATACTTTTTTAAGAAAGGAACATTGAATGGTAGCTGGCTTAAACAAGTACTGATAAGATCATCTATGACAAATTGAGCAATAATAGGTGAAACTGGACTGCCCATCGGCATATCTAAAATCTGTTTGTATATAGTGTTATCAAACGTAAAGACGGTAGCTTCGTACAATAATTCAATCAATTCGAGGAACAATCTTTGAGAAATTCTATTATGCGATGATATCTCATTCCAATGTCTGACAATGCTATCTTTGGCTAATGAAACAGAGATATTATACAAAGAAACCACATCTAAGCTGATAATTATGTAATTTTGAGGAAGTTGAAATTCGTTAATGAAAGTACTGAACTCGAAAGAGTCTGTTATGAAATAATGATTGATGGAAGTGTATGATACTGTTAAAAGATCTGTCACAAGCTGAGCAACACCTCTGTTAGGACTATTGACGTCAGAAATGATAGGTCTAAGTTGTAAAGTAGGTTTGTGAATCTTTGGTAGGACATAGAATTTGTTGCAAGTGCCATTGTATAACCTATACTTAATTCCCTCCTCCCTCGAAATCACTTTCTTTCTCTCCAATTCTGATACTAATTTATTTGATTTCTGTTGGATGGTATTAGAAGGATCTCTATGTGAAGGTTGGTAGTAGGTGGTTTTACTTAAAGTGGTATTAGCTAATGAAGTGTATTGTCCTTGTGACATGACTGGTAACTTTCATTTTGTCTGATTGGATAACTCTCAAGTGAGGGTTATCTTTTAGAAATGTTTTGCAATTTAAGTAGCTATCAGAAAAATAATTGTTAGAGTTCGAATTACAATGTAAAAAGTTAGTGATTATGTTAGTTGTTTGTGTTAATGCTATATTTCTTTCATTGTCTGAAATTCGCTGTGATATAAGATCAACATCAGCTAAAAAACTAGGAATATTGATGTCACTAACCCTTGGTTTTATACTGAATTTAAGCCCTAGAGCTAAGAAATTTGAAATCTCAGACGGAATGTCTGTTAAGTTTTTTAGCCAATTGCTTGGTGTGATAATTTTAGAAAGAGAATTCTGTTTAAGTTGGTTAAATTTTAGTATGTTACGATTCTTAATTTGGAAGAAGCGTCGATTGTAAGAAATATATTGTCTTTTATAAAATTCTTTAACAATGTCATATGGTAGAAGGTTATTGATCTCTGATTTAGTAATAGTCAATGCTTTCTCCAAACTTCGAATACTATCATGTTTGATTTTGATTTCCAAATTAAGAAGGTCATTCCTTAACCTGTGATTGAACTGTGTTGCAAAATGTAGTGTTCTTCCTACATCAGCGGCAGTGAGGTCTGCGACATTCTTGACACCATGTGTAATGTGTTGTGGAATGATGTTAGTTTTTTGCATTTCATAAGAAAAGTGCACCTATTTCGCAAAGAAGCAAGTCTGCTATTAATGTTAGACATTTTCTTGAGTTTGTTCATGGTAGTGTAACAAAACGGATTCTGATGCTTTGATAAAAACCCATATCTATATATATATATATATATATATATATATCTATATATAACAAAGAACATGTAGGAATATCGCGTGATATGTTAACAACAACAACAAAGAGATTCATGGGTAATTCACGCAAAATAAGGGCTACTGAAATAGAGTGGTAACCGTGGACATGCATGTTTCTGGCTCATTTTGCCTCTTCAGCACGGCAAAAAACTTGGTATCTTAGGTCAACATAAACTATTAGAATTCTTCAACTTATTCTGGACCTCTAACATATTTCCAAGCCTCTGACGACTATCCATTTTAATTCCCTTGATAAAACCTAATGAGCCACCAACCTCCCCCAAGTCCTACAGACCTATTTCATTAACTTGTACAATGTGAAAAATCATGGAAAAAATGATTAATAAGAGTACTTAGATAAATACAACATTATATCAAAAGTTCAATCTGGATTTCAGCGGCATAGGTCAACAAAAGACAATTAAGTAATGTTGCAGGCACATATCTTTACGGCTTTAAACAAAAAACAAGAAATAATACTTGCTATATTTGTGGTGGATTCGATACAATAAATATTAGTTTATTAGTATATCACAATATCAATGGAAATATATTCCATTTCATCAAAAACTTTTTATCGCAAAGATCCTTTTAATTATCGGTTAATGGTATCTTCACCTCTGTATTAAATCAAACCGACGGAATACCTCAAGGCTCTGTACTCAGCCCCACCCTTTTAAAATGACCTAGGTTCTAATTTCACTGCTTCTATTCAATATACTATGTACGCAGATGAAAATCCTCTCTAAAAAATATACAGATCTCTCATTCGATCTAAATTAGTTTATGGCTGCCATTGAATCACTTATTAATGTCTTGAACTCAGTACACAATACAGCTCTTCGCCTATGCCTAGGAGCGTTTAGGTCTAGCCCGGTAGAAAGTCTTTACTGTGCAGCAAATGAACCTCCTTTGTGGATAAGATTTCAACAATTATTACTTAATTATGATGTCTCGGTATCATCCAATCCTCTCAATCCCGTATACAGCTTGTTTACGACGACCAATAATAACTTACGGAATACCTCAACACTCTTAACAATGAAACAGTTGCCCATATTCCATTGCCAATCAAAATTGATATTTCCAAAACACATCCACTACCTCTTCCCTTAATGCCTCCATGGACAAAAAATATTCCTCATATCAACACATCTCTCACAATTCTGAACAAAAACATCAAACGATCTAATTAGAAAAACTTTTCTGGATATAATATACTGAAATGAGTACGACTTGGTACTGTATACCGATGTCTCGAAAAATGAAGCAGGAGTCGGTTGTGCCATATTAACATTAGAATCTCCAATTTTCTCTTCCCTAATCTGACCAACTTGCAGTGTACATACCGGTGAACAAATTTTCGCTCCTAATAAAAATGTCTACATATGTACAGACTCACTTGCCTCTATACACTCTATCAAAGATATATCTACACTGACCATCCTCTTGTACAAAATATCCATGATACTTAACCACTCTCCACTTCCCAAAATATAACAGTTACCATTCTATGAATACCATCTCATATTGGTATAATAGGAAATGAAATTGTAGATCAACTAGCTAAGAGTGCGACAACTTTGAACATTCCTTCAAAATTACACCAAATCCAACCTTTATAAAGCCACCCTTGCTCTATTGGACCTTCAAGTCTCTCAAGACAAAACCTAGCAGTTATGAGGAGTATAAGAATTGGTCATACTAAATTTACGCATGGCAACCTGATGTCATCAAAAACAGACCATACCTGTAACTGTAACCTTACTGTTGAACACATTATTATAGAATGTCAACAGTACTAAGCTAGAAGACAGCAGCTCAACCTCAAAAGAAATCTTCAAGAGATACTACGAAATTCAGATAATGCCATCACCGTCCTCCAATTTCTAAAAGATGTCCAGCTGTACCTCAAAATCTAACTTCTAGTTAATTAGTTAATTCACTTGTATATTTGATTGTACCTGTGCGAGATGATAGCGATAGTAATATTGGGTGAATATTTATGGATAAAAATCCGTATTTATGAAGTTCGTAATAATAAAAATAATTCATGTTAATTACAATTTTAATATAACATATTTTGATGTTTTACTTATTACAAATAACAAAATTATTGAATTCTACAAGTATATATTTGTTCGATCATATTCAAAGTTCCTTACAAGTATGAATGGACATTCACAATAATATTAACATAATTATGACTATGCAATGAATGACAATGTAACCAAATGAGTAAGCACGACTTTTGTATTATTTTGTGTATAATAAAAGTGTCTATTTCCTATGAACTTGACGATATATTGTCCCTAAAAAGAGATAAACAAAATTGAGCTTTCTTTTCTTAAATTTCATTCAGTAGGTATCGAAACATGGTATTTTGTTAATAGAATTGAATAAGAAATTTACTGTTTCGACCCTTACTCTACACTCATATCTTTTTTAAATGAAACTTAGTGTTTCTAGATAATTCCCGAATATATTGAAAAAATGTTAAAAATTCTAAGAAATTGATACTTGTCTCGATAATGCTATCATCGTCAGAATGACAGAAGTTACATTTCATGTGATGCTACCTAATCTTTGATAATTATTTTTGGCTATACCAAGAAGTGACCTGCCTTGTGATTGACTTAATATATCTAAATTGAAAAAAGAAGAAAATCTTCAAGTTAATCCAGTTCATGTTTTTATCACAAATATATAGTACTTCTAGTTCTGTGTTAGGTGTCAATGAATGTTTGGTGTCAAGTAGATGTTTTTCGTAGTGGGATTACTCTGGTTGTTTTAATATGTATGCTCGTAAGTGTTCACTGTATCTGATTCCAAAGGGTTTGACCCAAATAGGCAACATTACATTCTGGATATTAAAGTATATATATATATATATATATATATATATATATATATATATATATATATATATATATATCCCAGGCTTCTTTAATTGCGATATTTTTGTTTTTACATTTAACAATTTTGTACTCACATTATATTCTATTTTAAAAGAAATTGTTGCATTTGTTGCTAAAGATATTATCTTCCATATATTATTAGAAATATTACCTGCATATGTGATGGTTTTGTAATGTTTTATTTCTTTAGTTTGTTTAGGAAATATTAGTTGTAGTGCCACTTTTCCTCTCTTTTTTTATCAAGTAATTTATTTATCATCTGTAATGGATAACAGTTGGATGTTGCTATTTGTTTAATTGTATTAATTTCTCTATCAAAATTATATTTGTTCATAGGAACTAAAAATACTGTATGTATCATTGAATTATATGCTGTTAAATTATGTGACAGGGGATGATTGGAATTATATGGAATAGTTACATCAGTGTGTGTTGGTTTTATGTAAATTGAATAATCAAGTAGATTATTAACTGATTGAATATATGAGGCTTTTACTTGATGAAGATCCATACTGAACGATGAAATAAAACATTTTAATTTGTTTAAAACTTCATTTATTTGAACTAATGTTCAATTTAAACCTGTTGACGCGTTTCACTAACACAATAGCTTTCTCAAAACGAATGAAGGTAAAATTTAAAAATGTTTTAATATATACAGAGCATAAATACAGAATTCTATTATACTAATGTTAACAAAAGGTATTGAAAGAAGTTACCTGGAAATTAATTCACTACAGACATTCCTAAGCTATATTCTAGGTAAAAAAGTTTAAAAAAGAAGAGTGATTGATATATATTGGGTCGTTAAGAAGGTTACCTGAATATTTATTTTTATTTATCTCTAGAGCTTCTAATAAATTTAAACTAAAGGATTTACCGACTACATGTAAAATTTCAAAATTTGGGTAGAAAATGTGTTGGTTTTCTAATAAATGATTTGAATAGTTAGAATCTTATTTTTTGTTGTCATAGCTACGTTTGTGTTCTAGTTTTAAAATTTCTAAAAGATCCACCGTTATAAATTTTATCACAGTCATTACCACATTTTAATTTATAAACTCCTGATTTGTTTAATTTTGAAGATTTTGACTTGTTATTTTTGATGAGTTTGAATAAATTGTAATCAGTTTTAAAGCAAATATTCACGTCTAAAGTTTCTAAAAACGATTTAATTTTGAAGGATGGTGTTCCAAAGTATGTTAAGCTTTTAAATTGTTTATTATTATTTTGATCAAAAGGGAATACTTGTTCTAAACTCTGTTTTTTTATCTTTTTATTTATGATATTGTCAATTACATTTGGATCGTAATTATTATTAACTGCTTTTTGTTTTATGATATTTAATTCTTTGTTATAATTATTAGTATTTAATTGGACCGCATACTATTGAAAGCTGCTAGTTTATGACTGAATAGGTGGACCGAACTATTATGAATTGTAATATCTGTATGTGATGGTTTATGAAATATATAAAAATCATGTTTATTATTTATATTTGAAATTGTAAGGTCTAAAAAGTCTGTAGACATATTTTGTTCAAGTTATACGGTAAATTTGATATTATTGTAAATTGAGTTTATGTAAGTAATGAAGCTGTCCAATTGTTTATTTGTACCGGTGAAGCTAGCTAAAATGTCGTCCACATATCGGTGCCAGTACATAAATTTTTTACTAAGGGGATGTTTATGAATTATTGTTTCTATACTATCCATGAAAATTTCTGCTAGTAGGGGGCTGAGGCGGTTGCCCATAATCAAACCATTTTTACTGCTATAAACCTCTCCATTGAAATGAAAATAATTTTGATTCTAACACACTTTCAATAAAGTAATGATATCAGAGTGTATTATAGGATTAACATTATTGTATGTGAGCAAGTTATCAACAAGAGTTATAGTTTCTTTAGGAGGTATACTAGGGAATAGATTTGTTACATCGAATGATATGAATTTAGAATTATGGGGTAGTATTATATCTTGGATATTATTAATTAATTTTGTTGAGTTTATAACTGAAAATCGAGGTTTGAATGAACAATATTTAGAAATGACAGTGAACACTTAAGAGCATACAGATTGAAACAAGAGAAATCCCACTACGCAAAACATCTACTTGACACCAAACATTCATTGACACCTAACACAGAACAAGAAGTACTACATATTTGTGATAAGAAACAAGAACTGAATTTCCTTGAAGAGTTAGAAATTAAAAGACAGTTAAGAGACCCGCAATATGAAATCGTCAAAGAGCAGATAAATCTAAGGAGTTCTCCACTTTTAGACTGTCTTCTTAAGTTATAATTGTAAAGATCAGCAGATATGGTTTTCCTGGTTTTCTCTATCATTACACAGATATACTCATCTTAAATGGAGAAAAGATATCCAGGATATCCCCACAGAACTAATAATATATAAGTGTTAATATTTGTAATATCATATTTCTTCTTTTTTCTAGGCATCACATGAAATGTAACTTCTGTCATTCTGACGATGATAGCGATATTGGAATAATTGACAATTTCTTAGAATTTTTCCCATTTTTTCAATATATTGTGAAATTATCTAGAAACAGTTACTTTCATTTAAAAAAGTACTTATTGAATATATTATAAAAGTTTATTTTATTTCCAAACTTGTTAGGTTAAGTTTCATCAAGCAAAAATATTTAAAATTCTTTCTATCGTGAAAAACTGTTTAGAACGAATTTCTCACCAAAAAAAAATAGGATGACTTTTAATCTCCATGAATAACGTATTCACAATGAGAAACAAGAAGGATGTGAAGAGAATGGCGACGAAAAGTTTTTATGGGTATGAGCTATCATAAATTCAGACGTGTAATCACCTCCTGATTTCAAAAGCCCTAAATTTAAAAACAATAACTACTTTCTTAAAAAGTTCGGCTGGTATAACTCATGTTGTCCGGAATGTTATGGGTTTAGATACACAGAATACTTAATAGGTTGCATAATAATATTTAGCCAAAAACTTTCAAATGTTTTTGCATTTAGCAGACATATCACACTGTTAAATAACTTTTTACGAAATACACCATCTCACATCAACATAAATATGATATAATTATTATATTTAACAAGAGGTAGATTTTCTCCCTCTATAAATAGAAAATTTCAATATGAAGACATAGGCGGGCATAATGACTTTCTTCCAAAAGTCCCATGAAAACTTTTAAAAGGTGGCAACACTGCCCCAGCTTTAGTAACAATCCGCTTCATTAAGATGACGGATTTTATTATGTTGTTTGTGCTTTCCAGATCTTGATCGTCAACGTAAGTAAAATTTTGCAATATTATTAAACTAAAGTTCCTTCCAAGATATTTCGTTTCGACCAACATAATTGGTTTAAAACCAAAACCCACAGCAGGTAGTCGTTAATCCGATAATAATAGTACAGTATCGCTTCATATAAAAGCGAAAAGGTAACGCCTAATAGTATGATTATTTTACAACTGAAATGTTGTTTGGCTGGTAAAATAATATTTGAGACTAATTTATTTAATTATTCTATTATTTATTTGTACTTCGGAAGATATATTTCCGAATTTTTATTTTCCAAGTTAAAACTATTTTTTACCATAAATGGTTAACCACCTTACCTATAAATATTTTAATCTGATTGTGTAAATATAACAAGATCTTTATTGGTTGTTTCCCTTTGTCTCACTTGTACTGCACATACCTACTTTATTTCCAATGCTCCTTTTATATTTATATATAATGGGATTAAAATATTTGTAGATAAAATAGAACGTGGGGATTTCGCGATAATCATTTTGAATATTATCTCAGAATTTTAGTTTGTAATAAACATTTCACTCCGAAAGTAATCTTGTGTTTAAAACTAAGTATGTGGCGGTCTGGTGCAAAAAAGTGTATTTATCGCCGGATGCGAAGCGAATTGTGAAAAATGTGTTTGAATCATTGGAACATCGAGGTTATAGTATAAACGATGCATCAAAAGAAACATGTAAATTGACCAAAACCTCAATATCATGCCCATACATAAACGAAAGAAACGAAGGGACGCTAATAAAACCAAATTTGTTGACAAATGCAAAAGAATATAATCCGATGAACAATATATGTCCTATACCAAGATTAAATAATACCAACCCTAGGTTGTATAAAAAAGCGGTTAATTGGAGAGGAAACGGGAAACGAATTGTTTGTAGTCCAACAAGTTAAGAGAGCTATTTCTCAAATGGGCTTTCAATATCGTACCATCAATGTGGCGTCATGATTTCTTATATGATATTCAAAAATGATGTGAAAATCTTTCAATTATCTATCTCGACGAGACATGGTATGATACCCATAATACTCCTACGGAAGACTTTGTGGATAAATCGGAAAAATGCAAAACAAAGGCTCCATCAACTAAAGGACAAAGAATAACATGCTGGATCAGAAACAGTTTGGGTTCCAAACGCTTTATTATCAGCAAAAAATATTAATGATTCAAGCTTAGATTATCACCAATATACAACAAAAGAACTCTTCGATATTGGTTTGAAAATTATTTATTGCCGCATATACCGGAAAAAAGTAGAATTATGATGGACAATGCAACTATCATAGCAGTCAATTAAATAAAGTACAAAATAGCAGCAGCAGTAAACGTATTTGTATTTGTTTAAAAATGACCTGTGTTTTGAAGAATCGTATAACAAACCTGACTTCTTACAAGTTTTAGCAGCGTTCAATATCGAAAAAGAATACGTTTGTGATTCTATCGCTAAAAATATGGGCGACGCAGTATGACGGCTTCCCCTATATTATTACATATTTAACCCTATAGAACACACGTGTCATCAGCTAAAATCCAGAGTTAGATCTGAAAACGTTCCACCCACATTAAAGTTACAGTTAATTAGAAATGTGACAAATAATATTCCTATTGATAGCTGCAAAAAACGATTCAGCATATTATGAAGGTTGAAGGCACCTATTGAAATGCTAATGTCACTGTAGCACAGTTATTAATTTAAATGAAGACGATAGTGATACTGAACTAGATTTAGGTTAAATAGTTAGTTGTAAATAATATAGAATTAGACCATTAGTTGGAAGTAAGTAATGTATTGACGTAAATAATATAAGTAAAAAACATATATTTTTTCTTCATTTACTGCCAGTTGTTTGGTTTATTTTCAGTCATAGTTCATATACTAGTCACTTTTCTCCTTTTCGATTTTATTTCAATTTCATATCAATTATATAAAAAATGTAACTTTGATACCTTCCACTGTTGTGCAGATACCCTGTATAGTACAAAATATTTTTAGAATGTGGCCATTTTATACTACATATGTTTTATTTGAAACATTTTTTGATAACATCTGCCAATTAAATGTAATAAATCAAAGCATATAAGATGGGCCACCGTGTATGTTTCAACAGTTTAATTTGTTCAATTCCAATTAATAAATAACAGTTAAACTTGTTTTTGAAAAATTTTCCGATTTTATAATATCATATCTTCTGCTTTTTACTATTCAGATATATTAAGTCAATCACAAGGTAGGTCACTTCTTGGTCTAGCCAAAAATAATTATGAAACATCAGGTAAGCATCACATGAAATGTAACTTCATTTAAAAAAGTAATATTATTTTATGTTTCCACATGGTTTATACGTATAAACGAAAAACAAATAGAAGATCTTGGAGTGGTAGCGATATCCCAGGTAGCCATATGACGTAATAATGACTTTATTATTTGGTTATCCGTTACGTCATTTATCACCATGTCTATGACGTGATAATAACGTCCTACTCACGTGATTATGTCACAGCCCACTAACGTCGTTTTGAGTCGTTACTGTTACGTAACTCTCTAACGTATACATTCCAAATATATTTATTTAAAGAATATGTAACATAAATGTATGTACATACAAAATTTTTTGTGATTCAGAAAGAAAATACACAATTTCTTGTTTAGAACACATAAATACATTATTTATATACATATGTTTCAATTTTCTAGGGTGATAACGTGCGCTCAAATACCAAATAAATTCATATTCCTAGGGATCTGAGCTATGATATTAAAAATATAGTAGGCTTCATAAAGTTCATGTAACTATTTGAATTTTTAAAACAACAAAGTATGCAACAATTTTCAACTGAAGTATAAAAATTTTCAGAAAATATAATGTATCTACTTTCAAATCTACTTCACTGACTCTGCCATCAGAATATTTAAATATTAACAAGTCATTTCACTGTACCATTGTATATAAACTACGAAGCTATGTGCATTGTTATTACTTTTATTAAAATAGCAAAGTTCTTTTGGTTTTACTCAGATGTCCAGATTTACAAAACGTCTAAAAATCGGTTTTTGAAACCTAACCATAGGCAATATCTATACTTTCCAGGAGCTATAAAGTTTTCCCTTTCAATACAATCAAATTTCTGACTTCTCACAAACTTCTGACGTCATTTTACGAAAACCGCCTTAATATAAATTTTAATATTCTCCTTCCATATCAAGTCAAGTTTTTTTTAAATCTCTGGTCTATGCAGCACTGATGATGGTATAAAACCGAGAGTGACCTGCCATTTCAATAGACGTGGTACAAATATAAATATAATTAGTTAATTTTTTTGAGACAATTTTTGTTTATACAGTGTGTAGTAGAGGATATGATACAACAATATCATCAGTTCTTGTAAAAACCCAGCATTTTGTTACAATATCATATATGTTCCAAAGCTCTAGAGTTGTCGATAATTTATTCAAACAATAAATATTTAAATTTTGAGGATATGTAAAGAATGAATCATATTTTTTCGCAAAATTAAAATTTTTTATATTGTGAATCTGAACTACATGATTTTCTTTAGTTAAACAATAAGAATCTGATGAATTATATGAAAATATTGATAAGATACAATTTTTTAATGAAAGTTTTTTAAACTGTGAACAAACTGAAATACCAAATGTTAGAGGTCCGTTGTGATGTTCCATCAAACATTTAGTATTTTCAATAGTGGTAGAATCAACATTATCAATACGGTCAATTTCAAATAATTTCCTGATTATTTGTTCCAATGGACGTTGAGGAGATTTTATTAAGCTTTTCAATTTGCCTAAATAGTTCTCACATGGACAAGCAGAGTATGAATCTAGTGCACCAAATCGTTTCACATCATTAGACAAATGACATAATGTGTGAACATTGTAGACATAAAACTGTCGTCCATAAATTTTCTCGCAATTAATTACAAACATACTAAGTTATTCATTAGCCAGGTCGTGAAATTTTGTGATTTGAGTATTAGAAACTAAAATAGAAATTGCACAACTAAATAATAAAAACTGCTCGTAAACTGCAATGTCAACTATACCTTTTAAAACTACTGGACCAATATATAAAAGAAAAGTTCTAAATTTTGTAGCTTTCCATCTGGCCAATTCAGACAACTCTAGGTTTTCTATTAATTTCTATTGGTGTACTAGCTCTTAGTAAAAAGATACGTTCAGACAATAATTTTACCTGTTGACTACTCAACCGAACATGTAAAGAAACACTTGTCCAAGAATGCAACAGTTTTCTAGTTACTCCCAGCCCTACTCTATGCATATAGTGTATGGGAAAATCAGAAACTACGTCTCAACGTGGCAATTTTAATAAAGGCGACTCTCCCAGATGGTGATCTGGATCGCTTTTACTTTTAAAAGAACTGTCTGTCCTCAAATGAGCTGAAATTCCTTTTAAAATAACCGTACGACCAACATCATCATAATCTCCTTCATCCTCACACTTATCACAGGAGGAATATCCCCCGTGAGATTTCAATGTACGCCCTTGCAGGGGCATCACAAATGAAGTTTTCAATTTCTACAGAATAAACGGTATTTCTAAATGTAAATCCTTCCTTTAACAAAATAGTAAGATCACCATAGGGCTAATAATATCTAAGCTTCAATATTTGTAATTTCACATCTTCTTCTTTTTTCTATAAACATATATTAAGCCAATCACAACTTAGGTTACTTCTTGGTCTAGCCAAATATAACTACTAAACATCAGGTAGGCATACAATAAAATGTAACTTCTGTCATTCTGACGATGATATTGATTTATCGAAACAATTGTCAATTTTTTAGAATTTTCAATAACTTGTATTATATTGTGGAATTAACTAGAGACCTTGAGTTTCATTTTAAAAACACTAATATGAGCATATTCCACGCAGTAAGGGTCGAGACAGTCAATTTCATTGAAAAATCTTCGAGAGAAGATTTGACCCGACTGTACCAGAAGTTACTACAAAAACGTTACAAAGCATCACAAAACATTTGGTTTAACCAAGAATGCTTTAGAAAAAAGGTAATACCAAATTATGTGAATATAAAATGTCACACTAAAACACCACAAGCACAAAAAGCTATAGAATGTGCTCAACGAGTTTGGATAAAATCAGAATGTAAGAAATGGTTCAAAGTTAGAGACTCCTTAGACAACTACATAAAAGTTGTACATTCAGAACTTACATTCCAATTACATCCAGTAGAATTTGACTGTTTGGATGACAAAATTAGAGAAAATGTCAGCACGATGAAGCATATGGAATTTAAGAAACAAGAAAAGAAGCTACAGAATCTTGAACACACACAACATAAAATTCAATACTCAAAACATCATGAAACTGTAAGTACCTACATACCAACACACTTTGCACCACGATTTGAAAACCTTTCAGACACTAATTTTACGAATAATATTAAACAAATTATAGCTACAGAGTCAGAAATAGCTTTCAAATCTAATTCAAATAATTTTCTTTATGAGAAATTAAAAATTGCCAATTTAATCAAAAATATTGAACCTTCAAAAGTTAAACGTCAAACAAAAAATGACATTTCAGTTTTAAACGCAATAAAAAAGAAGATTGAGAATAATAACCTAACAGTTACAAAATCTGATAAGGGGAACGCTACTGTCATTTTGACGACTGAAAATTACAATTCCAAAGTATATAACTTTATAGAATCCAGCGATGTAAAAGTTCTTAAAGCAGACCCAACAAAGAAGTTTTCTAATAATGTAAGGGATATTGTTAATAATTCAAATTATCTTTTAAATGATTACGAAAAGAGGTCTATCATACATAAGAATCCTCATTGTCCACAATTATATGGAACAGTTAAATTACATAAAATAACGAAACCAATTAGACCTGTAGTCTCTTATGTTAATGCTCCTAATAATATATTGGCAAAGAAGCTCAACAATATACTCAATACTTACGGATATGAATCTCACTACTTAATTAGAAATTCAATAGAACTAATCAAAAAGTTGAAAGCAATCCACTTACAAGATAACTATAAACTCATATCGTTCGATGTAACTAACAAGTTTACTAAAATTCCTCCTAAAGAATGTCTAATACTTGTAAGAAAATTACTAGAAGATAAAAATATTAATCCAGGAATAATATCAGATATACTTAATTTATTTGATGTATGCATTAATCAGAATTATTTCACTTTTGACAATAAGATATATATTCAAAATGAAGGTTTACCAATGGGAAGCCCTGTATCACCTATTTTAGCAAACATTTTTATGGACAATTTAGAAAGAAAGATCTTTGAAAGTAATATTTCGAAAAATATTTTATTTTGGTATAGATATGTAGATGACATATTAGCTTCTTTTATGGGTAGTGAACGACAATTAGATGTATTTTTCAACCACATCAATAATTTACACCCGAAAATTAAATTTACATTAGAAATTGAAGAAAATAGCTCAATCAATTTTCTTGATTTAAAAATTCAAAGAGTTAATAATGTACTTGATTATTCAATTTACCGAAAACCAACACAAACTGATGTAACAATTCCATTCAATTCTAACCACCATGTGTCACACAGACTAGCAGCATATAATTCAATGATACATAGAGCTTTTTTAGTTCCTATGAACAAATGTAATTTTGAAAGAGAGATTAATACAATTAGACAAATAGCAACATCTAACGGTTATCCATTAGATATGATAAATAAGCTAATTAGTAAAAAAGAGGAAAAAGTGGCATTACAACTAATATATCCTAAACAAGCTGATGAAATTAAAACTTATAAAACCATCACATATGCAGGAAATATTTCTAATAATATTTCAAAGATAATATCTTCAGCAACGAATACAACAATTTCTTTCAAAACAGAAAGTAACGTTAGTACAAAATTGTTAAATGTAAAAACAAAAATACCACTATTAAAGAAGTCAGGTATATATAAACTCAAATGTCCAAAATGTAATACTGTCTATTTGGGTCAGACCCTTAGGCATTTTGAAATACGATACAGTGAGCACTTACGAGCATACAGATTAAAACAACCAGATAAATCCCACTATGCAAAACATCTACTTGACACCAATCATTTATTGACACCTAACACAAAACTAGAAGTACTGCATATTTGTGAAAAGAAACAAGAACTGGATTTCCTTGAAGATCTGGAAATTAGAAGACATTTAAGAAACCCACAATATGAAGTTGTCAATGAACAGTTAAATCTAGGGAATTCTCCACTAATAAACTGTCTTCTTAAGTGATAATTGTAAGGATCAGCAGATATAGTTTTCCTGGTTTTCTATATCATTGCACAGTTATACTGATCTTAATTGGAAAAATGATATCCAGAATATCACCATAGGGCTAATAATATCTAAGCTTCAATATTTGTAATATCACATCTTCTTCTTTTTTCTATAAACATATATTAAGCCAATCACAAGTTAGGTTACTTCTTGGTCTAGCCAAATATAACTACTAAACATCAGGTAGGCATAAAATGAAATGTAACTTCTGTCATTCTGACGATGATATTGATTTATCGAAACAATTGTCAATTTTTTAGAATTTTCAATAACTTGTATTATATTGTGGAATTAACTAGAGACCTTGAGTTTCATTTAAAAATACTAATTTAAGAAATCTTCTAAATGAGAGTGTAAAGGGGATGGTTTTTAAACACCACAGAAAATTCCAACTGTAAATGGACTAAATTTATTTCTATTAGAAATTTTACATAAAATTGGCCAAAACTGCAAACTGTAACTTTTAAAAAGAGGAATTCCATCTATATTAAAGCTCAATTTCAAAATATCCTTTTAAAAATCTAGTGAATTTTGTATTTTTAAACTGCGAGTAAGACCACAAACTAACCCTATATGACCCAGTTTCTTGATCTTATATATACGAGGCGTTTTTAATAAGCTTCGAGAAACCAATGCTGATGGTAAGGATGTAAAATACGTAAAAGCTTAGTAACTGTTTCTTTTGGTACATTACATTCAATCCGAATGGGCTAAATCTGTGTTTAATGACCCTACAGGTTTTTGTTCTGAAAGATTAGATAAAGTAGCACTACTGAAATGGGCTTGAACATTTTGTTCAACCAAATTAGAACAAGAACTTTGCAACTCATTATAGTTATATTGCTCATGTTCATAATCTAAAATAACAAAATTTTCAGTTTGGATCTTTCTAATAACATTCTCAGTTTCCTGTAGATTTAAAGGCCCTGGTACGTTACAATTCAGTGGACATTGTTTATCAACTTCAACAGCCTCAATGGTTACATTATGATTCTGATTTCCAATACTCTCAGTATTTATATTAGTGTTATTAACAGACTCATTCAAATCATTTAAAATGTTATGTATATGTGATTTAACTCTTGCCTTTGCCTTTTTCCAACAATACTCTTACTAAGATCTTACTATATATCTCTGTTTTAGAGTTTTGGGATAAATAGAACAAACCGATACTCGGCCAACGATAGCTATTAAAATATACTTGAAAACTTGTTAAATAACCTGATCGTGTTTTTACTCGCCTCATAATATTCAACAGAAGAGTTATGTCACAGCAGACTCTTAACGTTGGCACTTTGGATATTATTTATTGAAAATCTGTGACCTTGAGGACGCCATTTGGGAGTAAATGTCAGAGTTATCTGTAACTTTATTTTGGTACCGCTGGCAGGGCCGTCCTTAGAAATGTAAAGTATTATGTTTATTTAAATTTACATAGATAATTATTAAAACAGAATATAGGTAAGCTGTTCTAGTGACGTGAAATATTGATATTTATTATTTAGCTATATTCCCGCGTTGGTAAGTAGGTAGTCCGATTCGGTTGTAACGAAACGAATTTTTATAACTACCGATTAAAAGACTCCCAACTACGTACGACAATGGTTACGACTAGCTCCTTCTGCAATCTCGTCACTGATCTGAGATGTTTTACGCCGGAGGGCGTGTATGCGCGAATAGCTGCGCATTCTGTTCCCGCCAAGTGAGAGTCTCTGCTGTGTGTTTTTACACTTGTATTATCTTTGCTACACAACAATTAAATTCGTAGTTAATATAAACTACTTTTTACAAAAAACTTTTATTTCTACAAACTAAAATGAGACAACTAGGAAGCTATATAAAATCTGAATGTGATAATGAAAAACGTTATAAACAAAACAATCCGTGAGATTGCAATTAGCAGTCTAGCGGTGTCCTATTACCATATGCGTTCCCATAACTCCTCCGCCATTAGACAGAAATTCAAGGGATTTGTTGAGTTTCAGAGCTCCAAATTTTGGGGACCATTCTGGATTTCTTGGCCTTGGCTTCTTCTTCGGGTTCTTCTTCTTAGAATGAATTTTACAGTCCAATAGAAAATAATTATTAATATGATGAAATAAATAAAAATAAATGAAGCGAAGTTTTTGTATAAAAGTGTATAATTTTCTTTTTTATTGCAAAGCGCTTTCGACTTTCGTCATCATCAGTGCTTCCTGAAAGTAAACACTCAGTTGAGAGTACCGAAATTGAATTTAAAAACGAGAGGTTATAAAATTAGGAAAATCAAGTGAGTACTTACAAGTCAGGTAACAAGAAGTTTCAAATATGTAAAAAACATTGTTTAAAATTACAAAATCATATTATTCTATAAGAGAACTAACGAAAAACATGTTAGAACCCAGGCCTTGTGGTTATGTAAAAGCAAAGCTGTCAAGACAGAATGTGTCAAGTCAAATGTCAAATATCAAAAGTCACAGTGAAATACCAGTACCAACTTGAAGAGTGGTCTAGTACCGATTGCAAAGGAAGTGTTACCAACTTTAATTTAATTATGTCCAAGTTTACTTGCGTATTCAAACAGAGCTGATTTTTTGTAAGTTCTTTGGAGATCTCCAGTTCTTCGAACAGATCCAATCTAAGAAAATTTTTATTATCTATTTTGTGTAAAATTTTTGAATTTCTGTTGGGGCTAAAATTATGATTATGGAATTTGAGATGATTACCAAATATAGATGCAACATAAAATAGCCTCCTTTAACTGCTATGTTAACAGGCTTTTGAAAATTCCTCTTTCTCATTCAAATTACAATAACGAAGTCAATATATTAAAACAGATTGCTGTCAACAATGGCTATCAACCTTACATTATTCTTAAATTGATTAATAAATTTAAACATAGAACAGATAGAAGACTTGCCTTCTGCACCTCTCCTGTAGTCAATTCACCTTCTGTGAAATATTTTTCCTTACCATTTTTTGATCAAAACATGTGCAGTGACATTTCCAAATTCATTGAAGACACAGTACCTGGTACTAAAGTTTCTTTTAAAACTTTTAACAATTTAAGTAACCATTTAGTCAATTCTAAAGACAAAATCAGTAAATTGAAAAGTAGCGGTGTGTATAGGCTTGATTGTGCTGATTGCTCCGCCTCCTACATTGGTAGAACCTGTAGACCACTTCTTACTCGTATTAACGAACATTTGAAGAGACCAGATAAATCTATATTTGGTAATCATCTCAAATTCCATAATCATAATTTTAGCCCCAACAGAAATTCAAAAATTTTACACAAAATAGATAATAAAAATTTTCTTAGATTGGATCTGTTCGAAGAACTGGAGATCTCCAAAGAACTTACAAAAAATCAGCTCTGTTTGAATACGCAAGTAAACTTGGACAGAGATTTCCTTCCCCTCCATCAGAGGATCAAACATAATTAAATTAAAGTTGGTAACACTTCCTTTGCAATCGGTACTAGACCACTCTTCAAGTTGGTACTGGTATTTCACTGTGACTTTTGATATTTGACATTTGACTTGACACATTCTGTCTTGTCAGCTTTGCTTTTACATAACCACAAGGCCTGGGCTCTAACATGTTTTTCGTTAGTTCTCTTATAGAATAATATGATTTTGTAATTTTAAACAATGTTTTTTACATATTTGAAACTTCTTGTTACCTGACTTGTAAGTACTCACTTGATTTTCCTAATTTTATAACCTCTCTTTTTTAAATTCAATTTCAGTACTCTCAACTGAGTGTTTACTTTCAGGAAGCACTGATGATGACGAAAGTCGAAAGCGCTTTGCAATAAAAAAGAAAATTATACACTTTTATACAAAAACTTCGCTTCATTTATTTAAACAAGTGTATTCAGCTTCACGCATTTATTAAATAAAAATAGTCCAAATATTAAAATTTGCAGATATTATTGGAGACGAAATGTTGGAGATCTTTTGTTTTTGAATGTCTAAAGCACTTTGAACATATTTAAAGTCGTCTAAATTGATAGAATTTAATTGGATTGGTTCCATCTGAAAATTTGCTATTTCACTTGAAAATGTTAAATTTGGAAGATTTATTAGATTCAGTTCGGTTTCATAATTTTCAAAATGTTTAATTTTAATACCATCAATGTCCACTTCGCACTCCGAATCAAGTTCTAGAATAAAAGTTCCCTGAATTGGAAAATTGTCTTTGTTAGATCCGCACTTTTCATTAACTACACTTATTTCAGGAGATACTAGAATCCAATGATTCTTCTCTAATTTTTGGATTCGTAATTTAGGCATTCGAACAGTTAGCTGTTGGCATGATGAGACGTTCTTGAAGTAGCGAAGCATCTGGATTTCACATGGGACTTCTTCTTGGATGATAATGGGTCCATTCTGATAGCAAATGTACTGTTCAGATGAAACTTCTTGACAATTCTCGTCGAAAAACATATAGGAAAGGTCATTTAGGATAAGGAATTTCGCTTGAGGTAGAATTACTTTGAAGGAGTTTTGTGTGGGTACAGGCAATGAGTATATGTGGAAATAATTATACGTTTCGCTTTCTACTATAGGAATTTCTAAGATAAATACTATTTTGTATCCCTTGGTATAACATTTTATTTCTGTGACCTTTTCATATAAAATAATATTTACTACTTTTGGTTCAAATGGAAGCTTATTGAATTTCAATTGTTCATTTACAATCATTATTTCATTTAAAAGTTCTCTAGGTTCAATTATTGAACTATGAACTGTATTTAATTTGGAAAATGTGATAGCTACTTCGATTTTCTCTAGAATATTGTAAATTAATTGAAAAGTTGGAGCGATTTGAGAAACCAATGTATCCGTGACATAAAGGTGATAATTTCCTTTTTCTTGTTCGTAATAAGTTTCAATTTCCTCTATTCGTTTCAATAAAGTTTGTTGATTTTGTGCTAATGTGTTTGTATTATTTTTAAAAATATTAACAGAATTTTGAAGAAGTGTTATTTGTGAATTGACTATATTTTTTAATTTTGATTGATTCTCAGAAAGTGTGTTAATTGCTTTATCATATTTTTCTGCATCGTTTTGATCTAGATTGCCCGTTAAATATTTAATTATAGTGCCAAGTCCGTTTATTATTCCTCTTTTGTTTCTCATATTAAAAACTGGATTTATCTGATTTAACTGGATTTGTATTTTTTGTTCTAAATTTAATATTAGGTTGCACATACTTTCAAATTCATGGATTAACACGGATTTATCTTCATTCTTTGGAAATGTTTGCTGAATTCTTTTAAAGTGATATTGTACAGCTTCAAAATGGGTTACTATATCTGAAATGTCGAAAGTTTGAATAAAAGACCAAAAATCAATTTTATTTTGAGCATTGCCTAATTTATAAGGTAGAAGACCGGGGTTATTATTTAAGTTATGGAGTCTTAGGTGGTTTGATCCCTCATGGACAACCTGTAACAGTTGGAGGTTGTTTTAGTTCCTTTATATGTATTATCTCTTTTTTATTTTTATTTTTCTTAGAAGTTATTTCTACTTTGTTCCTATCTAAAATTTCGGTTATTTCATAAGGTCCTATAAATTTATTATCTTTTTTACTATGATAACGCAAGTTTTTCTTAAACACTATTTATCCTAACTTAAAATCAGTATTAGTATCACCTTTTTGGTTATTCTTATCTACAATTTTATCTTTTTGTTTTTCTATTGTTTCTTTTACATTTTCATATACACGTTTAAGTTTTTCCTTATGATTTTCAGCATAATCTAAGTAAAATGCTGCGGGAATAAAAATTTTATTTGGATTTCGCGAATTAGTGTGTCCGAAAGTTAATTCGAAAGGGGTAAATTTAGTGCTAGTATTTATTGAGCTATTGTAACCTAAAATTGCATAGTCAATTAAATCGTCTTCATTGGGGTGCATTTTTTTTAGAATTCTGAGATATTCTATTAGACTTTAATTGAATCGTTCTGCTACACTGTTTGATTCGTGATGTCCTACAGTGCCAAAATGTATTTTTATTTTATGTAAATTCAAAATTTATTTTACAGTATCATTATTAAATTCAGTACCATGGTCAAGAATAATTTTTTCAGGTATTCCAAAAGAACAAAAGTATTTTATTAAAGCTTTTACATGAATAGCCGTTTTGCCTTCGACTTGGTATGCTTGTGCGAACTTTGAAAATGCGTCAATAATAATTGAATATATTTTATTGTTGTAATGAAATAAATCTATGTGAAAATTTTGAAAAGGTTTTGATGCTGTTTCAGTTATTACCAGAGGTGCGTATGGGGGATGTCTGCCATATTTTGTTCGTTGACAAATATCACACGAGTTTATATATTCAGTAATGGTAGTTTTCATATTTTTCCAATAATAGTTCCGTTTTAAATATTCATACGTTTCTACAATACCATGATGGTTAGTTTTGCCAACGTGATGATGTTTTATTAGCATTATTTGTTCTTCCTTTTCCTTGATTGTGTTTACTTGTCTTAAGCATCTAATTAATTTTGGACCTTTTTCCGAAAAGTGTTCTAAATATATTTTATTGAAATCGTTATAAAGAGAATAATTGTGAAAATACATGCAGTAACAACGTTTCATAATTGTGTAGTCTTTTAAAAATTCGAGTATAAAATTTTCATTATTTTGGGTCGGAATTTTAACATTTATTATTTTATGATTTTCGTAGGATTCCTGTTCAACTATTAATTTAGGATATGGATGCGTTGTGACTATAATTTGATTAACTTTATTATTAATTATTTCGTCATATATTCGTATACCGTCATTTGTTGTTTCATTAAAAGTGGTGTGTTGTGTATTTGAGTCGGTGTCAATTGTGTCGGTTTGCAAATTGGCATCGGTTATATTGTCATTTATTTGTTCGTCTATAAGGTCATTTAAAAATTGGCTAATTCATTAGGATCTGTAATTTCGTCAGGATTATCAATCATTGAATCATTTTCGAGTGCGTTAATAACTACTCTATAAAGTACATCGCAATTAGAATTTAAAGTACTTTTTTGGAAATTATTTCATAGTCAAATTCTTCCAAACTTAATCTCCAGCGTATTAATTTTGAATTCGGTTCTCTGAGATTAAATAGCCAAATTAAAGGACGATGGTCACAATATATTTTAAATCGTTTACCGTACAGATATGGTCTAAAGTATTTACATGCCCATACTATGGCAACTAATTCTCTTTCAATAGTACTATATTTTTGTTCAGAGTTATTTAAGGTTCTTGAAGCGTATGCAATTGGTCTATCCGAACCAATTGGACCTTGAGATAATACTGCACCTAATGCTACGTTTGAAGCGTCCGTGGTTAAAACAAAGGGCTTAGAAAAGTCTGGATACTGAAGTATAGGTGAATTGATTAATAGATTTTTACAAGTGTTAAAAGCAGAGATAAAATTTTGATCGTGTTCGTCTTTAATGTATCGTCTATAATAGCCTAATAGTCCTAAAAAGCTTTTGATTTCCTTTTGAGTTTTTGGTATTGCACTTATCTTGTCAGGATTTGGCTTTACTCCGTCTGGTGTAATAACATGCCCTAAGTACGCGACTTCTTTTCTTAGAAAATCAGATTTATCAAGTTGGATTTTAAAATTTGATCGTCGTAATCGGTCAAATACTGTTGTAAGTCTCTCTACGTGTTCTTGCAAGGATGTAGAGTAGATTACAATGTCGTCTAAGTATACTAAACATATTTCGTTATTCAAACCTCGTAAAATGTTATCCATAACTCTTTGAAATGTAGAAGGGGATGAACGTAGTCCCATTGGCATATGTTAAAATTCCCAATGTCCGTTTTGAGTTGAAAATGCTGTCTTCGGAATGTCCTCTTCGTGCATTTGGATTTGGTAGAATCCGCTAGCTAGGTCTAGAGTACTAAAATATTGACTTTTGCCTAATTTGTCTAAAATTTCCGTAATGTTTGTTAATGTGTATTTATCTGGTATGGTTTTTTCGTTCAATTTGCGGTAGTCTATTACTAAACGGAATTTCTTTTTGTTTGATTTGTCTGTTTTCTTCGGCACAACCAAATTGGCGAGGAATACGGAGAATTGGAAGGTTGAATAATACCTTGATCAAGCATTTTGTTTATTTGTGTTTTGACTTCTTCTTTATAAATTTTGGGGTAACGATATGTCTTAGTAAATATTGGGGTATCGTCTGTTAAGTTTATTTTGTGTTTTATTTGATTAGTGAAAGAGAGCGGTATCTCTTCACAATAAAAAATGTCTCGATAATCATAACATAATTTTTTGTTAACGTCTTTTTCTTCTGGATTGCAATGATTTAGATCAATATTTTTCAAATTTGTCTTTAAAATATGGGCATGTTCTTTACTAATTTCATGATCAGTTTCCATTTTTTCAATGAAATTAATTTCGTTTATATTTAAAATTTCAATATCGATTGGTTGGAAAAATTCGATTTTTTCAGATTTAGTGTTAGAGTTTATTATCGTAGTAAGAGCAAAGTAATTTTCTACATTTACTACAGCGACCGGCATCTCGATATGAGGTGCAAACTTTTTATATTCTAAAAGTCCGGTGCCTTGTTTCATTTTTACTGGTATTTTAACTTTTTGTTGAGTTCTAGGCGGTATTATCAAGTGATATGTTTGATATTTAGGATTTTGAATATTCGATATTTCAATGTTTTTAAATGAAACTCAAGGTCTCTAGTTAATTCCACAATATAATACAAGTTATTGAAAATTCTAAAAAATTGACAATTGTTTCGATAAATCAATATCATCAGCAGAATGAGAGAAGTTACATTTCATTTTATGCCTACCTGATGTTTAGTAGTTATATTTTTGGCTAGACCAAGAAGTAACCTAACTTGTGATTGGCTTAATATATGTTTATAGAAAAAAGAAGAAGATGTGATATTACAAATATTGAAGCTTAGATATTATTAGCCCTATGGTGATATCCTGGATATCATTTTTCCAATTAAGATCAGTATAACTGTGCAATGATATAGAAAACCAAGAAAACTATA
The DNA here is from genome assembly GCA_963921935.1 of Galeruca laticollis. NCBI lineage: Eukaryota > Metazoa > Arthropoda > Insecta > Coleoptera > Chrysomelidae > Galeruca > Galeruca laticollis. The sequence continues at coordinate 152,828,940 of OY998180.1, forward strand.
TCTGCTGATCTTTACAATTATCACTTAAGAAGACAGTTTATTAGTGGAGAATTCCCTAGATTTAACTGTTCATTGACAACTTCATATTGTGGGTTTCTTAAATGTCTTCTAATTTCCAGTTGTTCAAGGAAATCCAGTTCTTGTTTCTTTTCACAAATATCTAGTTCTGTGTTAGGTGTCAATGAATGATTGGTGTCAAGTAGATGTTTTGCGTAGTGGGATTTATCTGGTTGTTTTAATCTGTAATCTCGTAAGTGCTCACTGTATCGTATTTCAAAATTCCTAAGGGTCTGACCCAAATAGACAGCATTACATTCTGGACATTTGAGTTTATATATAGCTGACTTCTTTAATAGTGGTATTTTTGTTTTTACATTTAACAATTTTGTACTAACGTTACTTTCTGTTTTAAAAGAAATTGTTGCATTCGTTGCTGAAGATATTATCTTTGAAATATTATTAGAAATATTTCCTGCATATGTGATGGTTTTATAAGTTTTAATTTCATCAGCTTGTTTAGGATATATTAGCTGTAATGCCACTTTTTTCTCTTTATTACTAATTAGTTTATTTATCATATCTAATGGATAACCGTTAGATGTTGCTATTTGTCTAATTGTATTATTCTCTCTATCAAAATTACATTTGTTCATGGGAACTGAAAAAGCTCTATGTATCATTGAATTATATGCTGCTAGTCTGTGTGAGACAGGGTGGTTAGAATTGAATGGAATTGTCACATCAGTCTGTGTTGGTTTTCGGTAAATTGAATAATCAAGTACATTATTAACTCTTTGAATTTTTAAATCAAGAAAATTGATTGAGCTATTTTCTTCAATTTCTAATGTAAATTTAATTTTCGGGTGTAAATTATTGATGTGGTTGGAAAACACATCTAATTGTCGCTCACTACCCATAAAACAAGCTAATATGTCATCCACATACCTATACCAAAATAAAATATTTTTCGAAATATTACTTTCAAAGATCTTTCTTTCTAAATTGTCCATAAAAATGTTTGCTAAAATAGGTGATATAGGGCTTCCCATTGGTAAACCTTCATTTTGAATATATATCTTATTGTCAAAAGTGAAATAATTCTGATTAATGCATACATCAAATAAATTAAGTATATCTGATATTATTCCATTTCCAATTTCGTATATTATTGGAATTTTTGCAAATGAAGTTACGATAAATTTTGAGTTCATATCTATTGAAGCGTTTAATTGTTTCAATAAATCAACGCCTATTAATCCTTCATATTTATCGCTAAATTTGAAGAGATAGAATTTGTGATATTCTGAGACTCTAAAAAATTTGAAAATTGGTATTTCGATTACTTCGTCATTATATTATGAGCACTTTGTATTTGAAAATCTTCTTAAAAAATTTCATTTGGATAAAATTGATAAGCTAAATCAGGTTTAATTAAACTACGAGTACTACCTGTATCGATTAAAAAATTTGCTTTTAGTTCGGGGATGTAAATATGTGGTAAATTTGCTCTGGATATATTCAAAGTTATTAAGGGGGATTGTTCTGTGAGGCTTCTTGTTGAAAATTTTCGTTTGGGTCTTGAGAAATTTGATAAGGATCATCGAATTGATATTGATTAGAATTGTCATATTCTGGATATGTTTCATCGGTTTCATGTGGATTCAAATAATCAGAATTTTGGACATCATGGGTTTGGTATGAGCATTCACCTTGTATTTGATTCTCAAACGGGTTATCGAATTCATAATTTTGATGATTTACATCATGTGCAAACAGTTCTGTGGACGTAAATTTCCTCTGAGGTGCTAACATTGTATTACCTGATGATGTGTCCATTGGGGTAGGTTGGTATGGTTTGCTGGGATTTGATTGATTTCTGCTTTGATTTGAGGGTGCTCTCAATATCTGGCTTTGCCTGGGTTGATTGGAAAATGGTTGACTCTGAGTTTGAAAATTATTATTGTTCCTCCACTGGGGTTGTGGATTTTGGATGAAAGGACGATTGAAATTATTAAAATTCTGTTGTGGTTGCGAGAATTGATTATTAGATACACCTGGATTTGAATTTCGATTAAATGGAATAATGGGTTGAGAAGGTGGCGAATTGAAATGTTGGTGATTAGCATTGCTATTCTGGAAGAAATTGGGATGATGATTAGTTTGTCTGGATGGAGTGATTCTCAGCATTGGTTTGTAAGATTGATTATTTAGAGTATTATTTCTATTCTGACTATACATAAAATTTTCTTCTTCTATAACTAAAGACATAGCTACTTCTAAACTATCTGGGTTTCGCAAACGTATATTATTTTGCAATTGACCAGTTAAACCTCTAATAAAAGTCTTAACTGCTAAATCGTTATAATTTTTGATTTTAATAGTTTTTTCTGCAATCGGATCATTTGAAGCATTTAATTTTGAAATTACTAAGCTACGTACTTCCTGACATCGCATACCGAAATTGTATGGTGTTTCATTTTTTAATAGTCTAAAAACAATTAAATCTTGCACTAAGCAATCTATATTTCTCTGATCTCCGAAACATAATTGAAGAGCTTGTTTTATTTCTGCCCATGTTCGTAATTCAGTTCTTGAACCTAGAAGCATTAAAACTCTACCTACTAATTTACTTAACAATGCGCGTAATAAAAAACTATTTAATTGTGGATTTGTTGCATCGAAAAATTGAGAAATGAGTGTGTCACAGTTATCTAGAAAAATATTTAAAGTATGAGGATTACCCTCGTATTGTGGGATAGTATCAATATATAATTTTAATAATTGATAGTTTGGATTAGCCATTGCTTCAATTTCTGGTATATTACTTTTTTCTTCCAAAGTTATACTAGAATTAAATAAATCTGCTAATTCTTCTACAATTGAGTCATTCATCAACTAATCTAAATTATATTACTTATGTTCAAAAAATATTTTACTTTTTCAAAAGTATATAAAACGTAAATAAAAGCGAAAGTTTATATGAAAAAGGAAAAATGGAATGTTTTTCGACTTACAGTACTATGAAGAAAATGTTCATTCTTCTCCACTAGGATCTAGGCGATGTGGTCCCTCTTCCCTGGACTGGATTCTTGAACTTAACTTGAAATCACAAAAATCACACAAAGTTCGAGATTGCAAATAAACCGTAGATACGGACCGGTGTCACGATATTTGTTGAACCGATTTGCAATCCTACTGACAGCGCCAATTAAATTCGTAGTTAATATAAACTACTTTTTAAAAAATAACTTTTATTTCTACAAACTAAAATGAGACTTTACAACTAGGAAGCTATATAAAATCTGAATGTGATAATGAAAAACGTTATAAAGAAAACAATCCGTGAGATTGCAATTCAGCAGTCTAGCGGTGTCCTATTACCATATGCGTTCCCATAATTCAACACTGCGCTGCATAACACCTGATTCCTTCGTGCGTTGGCGAGCGGTCCGGGAGGAAGGGGCGACGTCGTATAATTCGGACAGGCATCAAAATCAGACGGAAACTTGAAGGTCATCGAAAGTAGCGGGTAAATTTAAATTTTATGAAAAATTAATTTATTAATAATTGATTATGGTATGTATTAAATACTTATTGATAATTCTTATTATCCATTTTATAGAAAGTTTAATACTAAAGGCTTCGACCATTAAATGACCGAAGAAAGGAGGGGGGGGGGCTATTTATTGTTCTTGGTGTCATTTAAAATATTATCAATAACACAAATTTCATTATATTTTCATCTTTGAATAAAATTGTTGGCTGAGAATATTCTCAGAATCAGAACTAGTAACTTGGGCTAATAATATGTTGTATATTATGATGACCAAAATAATACGTCGCTATGACGTTACAAGGTAACGCTCCAATGTAGTCGTATTAGTGACGTCATCTGTACGTCATTTTTAGGTGAAATGACGTTTGCGATGGATAGTTACCAAAAAATGTCAGGTGGCCGTCTGGGATGGAGAGAGCTATACAAGCTGTCCAAAATGGCGAGATGGGTTGGTTAAAAGCAAGGAAGTCCTTCAACGTACTTACAGCAACTTTGCGTTGTCGAGCTCTAAGGAAAATCCAATTTGCCGTTAATACTGAAAAACTCTTTGGTTCTTTCAAATCTACATTGAATAGCTACCTTGAGATAGTAATTTAAAATCATACGAGTATGGTCGTTTTGGAATCCCGCTTTTTGGGTTGACCACAACAGATGTACGAAAGCTTGCGTATGAGGTAGCAGAAAAAATTTAGATCAAACACCCTTTTAATAAAAAAAACTAGTATGGCTGGAAAGGCATGGCTCTCGTCAACGTAAAGCTCTATTTTTATTTCGTCTTCCAGAAGCCACGTCACTTGCCAGAGCTGAGGCGTTTAATGAGCCACAGGTAAATAAATGTTTCACCAAGTCATCAACTAATACAAAATTGATAACACAATGATTTTTAATATGGGAGAATCCGCTGTGACCACAGTGCAAGTTCCTTCTAAAGTTTTTGCTCAGAAAGGCAAAAAACAAATATGCGCTATCACAAGTGCAAACAGAGGAGTGCACACAACTTTGGTCGTATGCATGAGTTCTGGGTGAATGTGTGTACCGCCGTCTATAATTTTCCCGCATAAAAGGTTCAATCCGGACTTATACGATGGATCACCCATTGGAACTTTGAAACTTTATAACGAGTCCGGTTATATGACAGCAGATTTTTTTGTAAAGTGGATTAAACACTTCATACATCACGTAAGACCCAGAAAAGAAGCCTTGCTAATTTTAGATGGCCATTCTGGCTATAAAAGCTCCCCAGCCCCCCAACAAAATTCAGTCGTCCTTCTATGCCCGCCTGCACACTGCACCCATCATCTACAACCGTTAGACGTATGATTTTCTAGCCCTCTTCAAAAATATCACAACCAAGTTATTAATCAGTGGTTAAAAGGAAATCCTGGTCGTACAGTCACCGTATATCAAGTATCCAAACTTTTCAAGTGCACTTCGTACTACAGGAATATCGCCATTCAATGCTAACATTTTTCCTGACTATCTATTTTCACCCAGTTTTACAACGGATATACCAGTAGATGAAGGGGAATATCTTGATAATAATTTATGAAATCTGCAAAATACAAGAACCCACTGTGGAACCTACAGAGAATGAACAACTCTTCCAGAAGAATTACCTCAATATCAAGCACCTTACTCTTCGAAAGATGCCGATATTGATAATATATCACAAGAATTGTGGCATGTGTCTAAATGTAATGTAAGAAAAACTGTAAACGTAAAAGTGTTCTGTATCAAGATGTTTTGACCGAGAGTCCTTATCTTCAAAGCATTCTCGAAAAGGAGGTTAAGAAAAATCAACAACATTAAAGAAAAAATAAAAGAAATGTCGTAAACCGTAAACTTTTAAACAAAGAAAATAAAAAAGAGAAAAAAACGAAACGGTTAAGAAAGAGTGAAAGATAAGCAAAAATATTCATGTGTGAAATTTGACATCACTAAAGTTTGATTTGTCACTGTTTGGAGGATTATACGTGTTTTTATGTTTATCTTTCTAGTATGGGCCATTTTGCCTGACCTGGACGGGCAAAATGATTTTATGTTAAAAATTATATTTGAACATTTTTTAATAAAGTTTACTTAAATAGAAATATATCTCATTCCTCATGTTGTAGAGTATGCCACTGGCTATATATATATATATATGTTGAAATATTTAAAATCAACTAATTATTTAATTATGTCCATTTGCCGTGGACTTTTTAGTATAAACAATTATATTTCGATTTCAACTTCTTCTTCTTATTTCGGGAGATGCGAAAAGACATATCAATTGAAAGTACACTACAATGTGATTTTATATTTTGTAATAACAAATTAAATTCTTGTTTGTGCAAAAAAATGACGTAATATTGTGGATTGTACCTAGTTTGTTCAAATTGCTTTACTATAGAGAATACCGTTTACAGTTTTCATGAAAGTTCATGACTACTGCATTTTCACGTGTTTATTTGATATTGAAACTGGGTAAGATAAAATCAATCAAAATAAAGGTCTTTCCATGTTACCTAGAACAAACATTCCTGTCGAATGAAAAAGTTATCATATAAAAGCCATTAAATATATCTTTGGTTCAAGTAGGTTAATGCACTATGAATCCTATCCCACAAAGAATAAAGTACTTTTCCTTCATTCTCGAATCAGTATGCACTATTGAAAATCAGTCGAATACACCACACCATGACTGATTCAGAGATATGCTGATCCTTCCTTATCAACCTCGTCTTCTGAATTTACAAAAAATTCTATCATATGTGAGGAAACTTTTCATTCAACTCATACATAAAATATATCTATTCTCCAAAAAAATATAGAAAGCAGACGAATTTTCCTTATAGAAAAAACATTTTATAATTCGAGTCAATACTTTTGCAGCAACGCATCGTAATGGTTAGTGTAATGTCGATTTTTCCCACAGATAACATTAATACAGTCGTATATCTTTATAATTTTTTGGATGTGTGGGACTAATTACTTCAAATGTTAATATTATTCATCTGCTCATTATTTTAAACACTACACTTTCGAAAATGTAGTGATGATATTTTTATATGCTTTTGTTTATTTAGTTTTGTTTAAACTACTACTGTTTAGTTTTGTTTATTAAATTGTAATTTTCCTGACAACAAGGCATGTTAACTCTTCCTCTCTCCACCTATTCGAAAAAGGTTGAAACAATCCTAGAGACATAGCTAGGTCCACCGATTTTTCGAAAAAAATATCAATATTTGTGTACGAAATGGTTTTTGGTTATCCATGACATATTTCCAATCTGTTACTTCATTTTTAAATAAATAAAATTTTGTGAAGCAAACAACTCCATTTACAAAATTCATAGTGCGCAATATAATTGGAATTTTTTTCTGGTATGCTTCCGATATTACATCGTTTCATATATATATAACATCGGGGGACAACTCCATGTAGAGAGCGAACCACCGAGTGGGGAAAAACTCCCGATTCGCCCCTATTGAGAGTCCAAATAGCAGTTTGCGGTGAATGAACTGTATTTTGTTCTTCTGCTACGGTAGTATTCGAAAATGTTTCATATAGAACCGATGTTCTATTGAAGATTTATGATATGACATAAAATTAGTATTCGCTAAGAATTGACTAACAAGAACAAATAATAAGAAGTGATACCTTTAGATAAATAGAAATTCGTTCAACTATAAATTGCAGACACAATACCTGGCGGTAAACTTTCGTAACTGTAAGACTACGTTCAAAAAAAAGTTTTTGTCTTATTATAATTACAACATTTATTCAAAACATTAAACTATATATCTTCTTAATTCTACATAACTGAATAACACTGTTACTGAGCAATTTTAATCCATATCGCATTCTCCAATCTCTAGAGATATTTTGTACCGAGTAGTCAGATAAGTGCTGTAACTCGTAAACTATTCGTCGTAGACACTTGCGGTAAAAAATAAAATAAATAGTTTCAAAGATTAAAACTAACTCTTCCGCATCTGTGAGATGCCCTGATGAATATTCTATCATAAAATTATTGTTAGTTGTATACCCTTCGGGGGATGTATCTTGTTAATAAACCGAAATTTCTCCAAAAGTAACCAAAGATGCAGTATATCCGGATTTATAGGACCCGCTTTACTCGCTATAGTCAGCTGAAAATCAATAAGGTACATCCGTGAGACACCTTGAAAAATATCCAATTATAAAATTGACCACTTGTATACACTCCGGAGGCTGTATCGTACTGAACCCGAAATTTCTCCTAAAAGGACAAAAATGTGGCACTTCAGGTACCAAAGCACCCGTGTACCAGCTCTGGTGAGCTAAAAATCCATGAGGTTCATTTATAAAACGCCCTAAACAATATTCAATCATAAAATGGGTCACTTGTATACACGCTGGAGGCTGTATCGTGTTAAAAAACTGAAAACTATGGGGTTTCTCCAGAGTTTGAGATACCGGGAAAAATTTTGAAATCCCTTTTTTCTTGTTTCTTCTCATTTCTCTTCTTAATCTTCTTCTGTTTTCTTTTGTAAATTTTGAAGGCTACTAGGATTATGCTTAAAAAGACAATAACATATAATAATATTGTGTAAAAACTGATTTTTTTTTAAATGAACAGGTGCCAAGTCCAATCTTGCTAATTTCGATTTGTCTTCTTGGAGTATGTTCTGAATGTTACTTAATTCATCTAAATTCACTGAGTCTATTTGCACTTTATTTAAATGAAAAGAGTCTGTTTTAAAGTCTTCGTTCGAAAATTGCAATTTAGGAAGTTCTACACTTTTATATTTTGGTATATTACTTGAAAAAGTTTTTAATGTAAAATTGTTTATTGAGACTACGCACTGGTTATTTAATTCAATTATAAAACTACCGTTTAGTGGAATGTTGTTAATGTTTTTACCACATTTTTGGATGGCCACTGTTTTAAATGGAGATATTACGATCCACTGGTTGTCTTCTATCTTCTGAATTTTTACATTATTGATAATCACTGGAATTTGTTTACATAATAAGTCTCTTGACTGAAAGTACTTAAGTAGTTGTACTTCGCAAGGAGTGTGTTGAGTAATTGGTAACTTTTGGAGATCACTACACAGGAAATCTTCTTGAGATATTTATTTGCAGCTTTCTTCTGAGAAGGTGTAATATTGATCGTTTAAAAGGATAAATTTGGATTGTGGTGTAATCGTTTTAAAGGATTGTTTTGATGGTATAGGTAAAGAATAGAGATGATAGTAATTATATTCTGAATTTTCGACAATTGGTATTTCTAGTATGAAAATTATATTGTTACCTTTACTATAGCTTTTGATTTCAATTATTTTCTCAATCAATAAAATGTTTTGCAGAGACAAATTGATTGGAAATTTGTTATTTTTGTCTATGTTTTTGCTGACTTCTAATATTTCAGAAAACAGACCGTTAGGATCAACTATTGAATTGTGAAAAGTATTAAGTTTGGCAAAACTGATTGCCATTTCAATTTTTTCAAGTATATCATATATTATTTGAAAACTTATAGAAAATTGTGAAACAAGTTGTTCTATTGCAAAATAGTGATAAGTTTCTACTTTATCTATATTCAAGTGTGTAATTATTTTTTGTAAATCATAGATACGTGAATTTAATATTAATTGGTTATGTGCTAATATTTTGGTATTATTCTCAAAGTTGTTGATAGACGATTGGAGTAAAGTTATTTGATCGTGAATAAGAGATTTCAACTTGTTTTGACTGTTAGATAAATATGTAATGGCTTCGTCATAACGCTTTGCATCATTTTGATCTATATTTCCGGTTATAAATTTTATTGCAGATCCTAATCCGTCAAATAATGATCTCTCTGATTTTGTGTTCCAAAATGGATTTGACTGGTTCAATTGAAGAGTAATCTTTTGTTCAATTAACTTGATCAGGTGATAAGAATTTTGAAAATGATTATTAAAATTATAAATTTCAGGTGATTTCAATAAAGAGTTATAGAGATTATTATATTGTTCCTTTAAAGCAAGAAATTCTTTGTTAATGTTTTTAATATCAAATATATGTATAAACGTCCAATAGTTCATTTTAATTTGTGCTGTTCTTAAATGAAGAGGAAAAAGACCGGGATTATCATTTAGGTTATGGTACTGGGGTGTGTCTGGTTCTGGGTTGTTTGTCTATTATTTGTTTCTTATGTTTTAATGATTTTCTGGAAATTTCTACTCTATTTCTATCTAATATTTTTGTTATATTATAAGGTCCTAAAAATCTTTTACTTTTTTTATTTCGATTTTTGGGGTTTCGTTTGAATACAGTTTGACCTATTTTAAATTGTATGTTTGTGTCACCTTGTATATTTGTTTTCTCTATAATTTTTTGTTTATTTTCATTCATATTTTCTCGACCATCTGCATAAATATGCTCTAATTTTTCTTTATGGTTATTAACGTAATCTGTATAAAATGAATGAGTCATAAAAATTTCGTTAGGGTTTCTAGAATGTGTATGTCCAAAGGTAAGTTCAAAAGGTGTGAAATTTGTGGCACTGTGTATTGAATTATTGTAGGCAATAATAGCATAGTCCATTAAGTCATTTTCATTGGGATAAATTTCTCTTAAAATTCTTAAATGTTCTATTAAGGTGGAATGTAATCTTTCAACTATTGAATTTGACTCTTGGTGACCAGGAGTTGTGAAGTGAACTTTTATTTTATGTAATGCCAGGAGATTTTTAACTGTTTCATTGTTAAATTCTGTACCTTTATCGACTGTTATTGATTGGGAAATTCCAAAAGAAACAAAATATTTTATAAGTGCTTTGCTTATAACAACTGCAGATTTGCCTGGAATGAATATTGCTTGTGCAAATTTTGTGAATGCGTCAATTAATGTTAAATAACTTTTTCCGTCAAAAACGAAAACATCTATGTGAACAATTTGGAATGGTCTAGAAGCTGTTTCTGTCAATATGAGAGGAACATAACGATTATGTCTTGAATATTTATTTTTTTGACAAATGGTACAATTATTAATGTAGTCTGTGACTGTATTTTTCATATTTTTCCAATAATAAAGTTTACGTAGTTGTTCTAAAGTTTCATGGATTCCTCGATGGCTATTCTTACCTTCATGGTAGTTTTTTAACAAAAGAATTTGTTCTTCCTGATCTTTTACAGTATTAAGTAATTTAGTACATTTAATTAATTTCGGTCTGTTCGCAGAAAAATGTTTTAGATAAACATTATTAAAATCACGATATAAATTATCATTATGAAAGTACCTATAAAATGTATTATTTAAATCTGTAAATTCAGCTATAAAACAGAAAATGCATTTTTCGTTATCTATCTCGGGAATTTAAATTTCCATTATTTTTTGATTTTCATATGTTTCATGAGAAACATCTGTTTTTGAATATATATTTGGATAAACAAGAATTTGATGTACTTTATTATTTATCATTTCGTCTAAAATGGGTATACCGTTACTGTTGTTATCTTTTGCTGAATTGTTTGTTATATTGTCAGAGTCGTCTGAGTCAGGTTTTGTCCAGAAGGGTTCAGGAGTGTTTAAATCATTACGATCATTATTTCCTTGTAGTGTTGGGGGTTGTATTTATACGTCAGATATAATGTTAACTTTTGATTGATTAGTGTTACTTGTAGAAGGTTGTGGATCTATGGGAATATTTTCAGCAAACTGCTGTAAGAGATCTAGAATATCGTCTTGGGAATCTCCGGGGTTATTGACTATTGATTATGTTTCTAATGCATTGATAGGAATTCGAGATAAGCAATCGGCATTGGAATTTAATTTTCCCTTTTTATACAAGATTTTATAATCATATTCTTCCAACTTTAAACGCCATCGGACTAATTTGGAATTTGGTTCTTTAAGACTAAATAACCAAGAAAGAGGTTTGTGATCTGTGTAAATATGAAATTGTCTTCCGTATAAATAAGGCCTGAAATGTTCACATGCCCACACAATGGCAAGCAATTCTTTTTCTATAACCGAATAATTAATTTCAGATTGATTTAGAGTTCTAGAAGCATATGCTATGGGTTTGTCATTGGGTACGTTTCCTTGGGATAAAACTGCACCTATTGCATATCTACTAGCATCGGTTGTGAGAATGAAAGTTTTTGAGAAATCAGGATATTGCAAAATGGAGTCATTGGTTAATATCTCCTTACAAGTTTGAAATGAATTAAGAAATTTTTCGTTATGAATCATTTTTGAACCTTTTTTCAAACATTTGGTCATGGGTTTTGTTATTTTAGCAAAGTCTGCTATGAAACGTCGGTAGTAACGTAAGAGACCTAAGAAGCTTTTAATTTCTGTTTGACTTTTGGGAACTGGATAATTTTTAATAATTGAAATTTTGTCTGGGTTAGGCTTTACGCCGTTGGGTGTGATTATATGTCCTAAATACATAATTGTTGTCTTTAAAAATTCAGATTTATCAAGTTGAACTTTTAAATTGTGTTGTCTAAGTCTTTCAAAAACAGATTTTAATTTTTTCAAGTGTTCCTGAAGGGATGTACTATATATTAAGATATCGTCTAAATAAACTATGCACGTTTCGTCAGTTAAACCACGCAATACATTGTCCATTACGTTTTGGAAAGTTGATGGACCATTTTTAAGTCCGAAACTCATACGTTTGGAATGAAAATGTCCCTGGGGAGTACTGAAAGCTGTCTTGTTAATATCTTGAAGGTCTATTTCAATTTGGTGAAAACCACTTGCGAGATCAAGTGTTGTGAAGTAATTTGCTCTACCTAGTCTGTCTAGTATTTCGTGTATTCTAGGAATTGGGTATCGATTTTAAACTGTTTTCTCATTTAATTTTCTATAATCAATAACTAAACGCCATTTCTTGTTGCCTGATGCATCTAGTTTTTTGGGAACAACCCAGATTGGTGAGGAGAATGCAGATGTAGACGGTTCAATAATACCTTCGTCTAAAATTTTTGTAATTTGTCTATTAGCTTATTCCCTATGTATTTCGGGGAGCCTGTAAGATTTTGTATAAATAGGGCTATCATCAGTCAAAGTGATTTTATGTTTTATTTGATTGGTAAAACTTAATGGTATTCCATCACAATAAAATATGTCTCTATAATTAAAACACAAATTTCTAATGGCTTGTTTTTCTTCTTTATTGCAGTGATCAAGTCTGAGATTTTTTAAGTTTTCTTTAAGCTTATTTTGTTGAATAGTTGTTAATTCTGAATCAGATTCACATTCCATGTTTTCAAGAAAATTTACTTCTAGTAGGTTTAGAATTTCAATTTCGAAAGGTTCTTTTATATCTAATTTTACTGGATTTTCGTTACAATTTATGATGGTTGTAATTGCAAAATTATTATAAATATTGACTAATGCTTTAGGCATTTCTAAAGCTTTTCCTAAGTTTTCGTATTCGAGTATGCCTATGCCATTTGTTTCAGTTACAGGGATTTTAACAACTTGTTGGCAACGGCCAGGAATGGTAATCGAATAATTATTGCCTTGTACATTATTATCATTATTTACATTTGAATCAAAAATTAAAGGAATAATTGCTGTGGGTGTTTCAATTTGTTTTTGGTGAACATTTATATTTGCGTTTAATTGTTTTAACAAATCGACGCCAATGATACCATCAAATTTGTCGCTAAATTTGAATAAAGAAAATTTATGAGATTCTTTCAGGTTAAAAGTTTTAAATAATGGAATATGAGCTATTTCATTGTGGTAAGAAATTCCGTGTGCTGTCTGTATATTAAATGGCTCTTCAAAAATGCAGTGTTTATAAAATTTGTAACCTAAATCGGGATTTATCAGAGACTTAGAACTGCCGGTGTCGACTAGGAAGTTTGCATTTATTTCTTGAATTTTTATATAAGGTAAATTTGCCTTTAAAGCGTTTACTAATATTACGTCTGGTTGTGTGGATATGGGATGTGAGTAAAATCCTGAGTTGCATTTTGAGGATTGTTACATGAGAAAATATCCTGGTTGTCTGTTACATCATTGTTAACATGTGTAGAGAGATAATTATTATAATCGTAAGGATATTGAGTTTCAAGTTCAGATAAATATGGGTCAATGTTTTCTAGAGATTCTGTCGGGAACTCATTTTGATATTCAAATAAATTTTCAGTTTGATTATTATTTAATTGTTGAATTTGATTTGGATCATTAATGGTTTGATTATAAAGTTCGTTAGAAATATATTTTTGTTGTTTAGGCTGGAATCTTGTATTACAAGAAGATGTGTCCATGGGTTCTGGTTTATAGTTTCGAGAATTATTAGGTGAATTAAATTGTCTTGAATTATTTTGAGAAACTGGTTGATGATTTTGACTCTGGGATATTGTTTGACGATTTTGGTTTTGAAAAATGGGGTGATGATTTTGGTTTTGAAAAGTTGGGCGATTATTTTGGTTTTGAAAAATTGGAGGACGTTGGGCTGAAAAATTGTTATTGGGACGCCAATTATAAGAATTGTTATTTGGTTGGAAATTTGGTCTGAACTGTGATGAATTCATAAGAGGTGTTGAGTTTTGTCGAAAAACTGTGGGAAATGATTGATTATTTCCGAAATTTGATGGAAAGTTAGGTGTTGGTTGTCTATAATTAGGATTTTTAGCTGGTATAATTCTTAAACTAGGTCTAAAAGTAGTGTTTGAATTCAATTGATTACTTCTTTGAGTAGAATACATGAAGCTTTCTTCCTCAATAACTAAGCTCATTGCTTTTTCTAAACTATCAGGTACTTTTAATATAACATTTGTTTGAATAGGTAAAGGTAAACCTCGTATATAGGTTTTTAAAGCTAAATTATTATAATTTTCAAGTTGAAGTCTCCATTCAATATCACTAATATTACTAAACGAATTTAATTTTGAAATAATTAAACTACGAGCGTCTTCACAACGCATGCCAAAGTTATAGGGTGATTCATTTTTAAATGGTTTTAACTTAATTAAATCTTGAATAAGACAATCAATATTACGTTGATCGCCAAAACTTAAATTTAAAGCATCTTTAACATCCTTCCATGTTTTTAACTCTATTCTAGAACCAATTAATATTTGTGCACGTCCTGCAAGTTTGCCCAAAATAGCTTTTAATAGAAATGTATTTAAAGCTATGTCAGTTTCACTAGCAAATACTGATATTATACTTTCACAATTTCCAATAAATATTGTTAAAGTATGAGGGTTTCCATCATAATAAGGAATATAATCTAAATATAATTTTAGTAATTGATAATTTACTGAAGGAGTAGACATTTCTAAGTTTAGAGTATTATTTAAACTGTTTTCTATAGGACTATCTGGTTCGCTTAATGTTAAGCTTTTTTCTAATAATATTTCTAAAGTACTAATATCTATATCACTCATAAATTACTATCAAAAGGAAATTAAGGAAAGAAAAGTACTTACAAAAGGAAAACTTTGATCATCTTCTTATTTCTAGCTTAATTCTAGTTCTTCTAGGTTCAGTCGATGCGGTACCAAACCCAAGATGTAATCTTCGTTTTTCTTTCCCTCTTAGAAGTTGACGATTGATCGGTTCAGAACTATCGGATTGTATTCGATATTCGCTCGAACAAGTCAAATAGTTCAAAGTTCGATATTCACTCGATTGAAACCGGTCACTAAAGTTCGAAATTTTCGGTAAATCGTTGATTCGAAAAACTCACGTACTATACGTTAAAAACTCCGAAAATCCTACTGACTGCGCCAATGATATTTCGTCACTCCGAAAAATACTTTTTAAAAAACGGAAAAATTACTGTTTAAGACGTTTATTATATGCAAGTTACAAACAATCTCTCTCTTTATTACATGATTATTCATCTATAGCTTTTAAAAGAAATACAACGTAAGCGAATATTATACATGGGTCAGCCATTGTCGTTTCTTAACTAGCGCCTTTTTCAAATTTTATGATAACTAAATTTTATTTCTACGATTTTTAGGGCTAAGAATAAAATATCGACATACGGTTGTCAGTAGCCTATTTAGGTGTCATTTCACTACATTTTTATGAGAAAGATGTCGTATTATAGCATTCAATTTTTTAGATAATTTTGCAAGTTTCTGCTATCATATAAAAAAACTCGCTCTAGCGGCATCACTAAGAATTGAACATATCACAGGTAAGATGGGTTTGATGGAGCAATAAATGCTTTTTCCAACGAGACTAAGTTTGTTAAAATCCGTTCAGTCGTTTAGGAGTTACAGCTGTTTATTTAACAAAACATTGAATCATCCCCTACCACTTTATTTTAATAGACACGTCAAAAAATTTTAAACAAAAAATACTTAAATAAGGCTTAGCTTTTAAGAACATATATTTTTTTGGTACATTTACTACGTGGATCTCAGTAAAAAATTACTTTAACTGTTTAATATGTTGATTACGCCCCCTGGCAACCATCTTGGAAATAGTAATATATTTTTTAATCGCTAGTCTCCACGACGAATAGTTTCCGAAATACAGAACTTTACATTCTTATCTGACCACCCGGTACGTTGATTGTTGTCCAATCAGTTCTAGAATGAATAGTATAACTGTTCTAGTAATGACATTGGATGTGAATTATAAAAAGGGAGCTCCAAAAATAATTACAGTCTCTTATACTATATGATTTTATGATCGGAGTGCTATTTTTCAAATTGTGTCTTGCGGCTTTCTTGGAAATGAACTTCCAGTTATTTCCAAAGACATCATGATTAAAAGGTGCCATGCCAAAAATACAATGAAGCCTATCGAACAACCACTGTATTTCCGTGATATGGTTCCAGTTCACATTTTTCTCTGTCTAAAACTCAAATTCTCATTTCCAGGCATCTGTTTTAAATCGATAAAAAATATGAACGATCATTTGCGTCGAGTTCTGATGTCGAACATGTCAGAACAACGAATTTCAAATAGTCAATTTTTAATAATACTTTTCTCTTTGTTTCAGGGTAAAGGCAAGATGACAACTTATTGGCTAAAGAGAGAACGCATTCCAAAAGTTACCACTCAGCCTGGTCCGACTTTGGAAAATAAATCTATAAAAATTCCCTCAACGCCCCTTCCTCATAGCGTCAGAAGAGAAATAGCCAACAAAATCCCGAACGCGTCAAATTCTCGAATACCAGAGAACTCTGATGACGCTGGAGTACCTCTACTTGCAGTTACCACCTCTAGCGATACTGATTCCCATGCTTAAATATTATTTAACCCCAATCAATGGTAACTGTTATCAACATAAAATGTAAGAGGTAAGCCATGTTAGTGATACCTGTGAGTTAAATGGCGGTAAATATTTTGAATCAATATGGTTACGCTCGGAAGGTTTAACAACAATTGGAATAGATTTGTTTTATTTTTTGTTTAGTAATTGTATAGTATTTAAAACTATGCCGCATTTTCTTGATCTCATTATATCATTAAAGATTCATATGATCATGAATAGATGTGATAATTTTATTTTGCATGTTCATCCGAGTGTTGTTTTATTGGGATTAAATACAATAAAAGACTTTAACATTGTTTTTATATTGTTTAAATGTTTGTTTTCGTGAAATTAAGTTCCAATATTGGCTGCAATATAGGTTCATTAACCATTTATTGACTATTGATGTCAAAGTAATATTATCTAAATAACAAACGAAATATGTTTGCAGTTGTTCTCGAATTTGTATTTTATATAAAACTTGTTTTCGATGGATTTAGGGGAACCTGGCTAAAACGACATACCACTTCAATTTTAGTTTGTAAGACATTTATTTTTTCACATATTAACTTGCAAAAATATGGCATGGTTAGTGTTTTGCATAATCAAACAACATAAGAAAAACAAAGAATGATTCATTTTATGACTAAAAAAAGTTAACAAAAGTATAGGAAATGTGTCATTTTACCTAGGTTCATTTGTGTAAAATGACATATACCCATTTGAGTAGAGTAGCGCATAATAATTCAACACAGTTCGCATATATATTGTTTGCGAGATCTTTTAAACCCAGAACAGTCACAATGTGCCCAACTGGAGCATTTTTGGCACCGAAACCAGGGTTCCTTTGACTCCGACTCGGAATATAAACGAAGTATAAATATAAGGAATCCTCGCCGTTATCATCAACTGGAAATGCATCACTTTCCGTTTCGGCTAGTTGTAGAGCAGATAGATTCTTCTTTGCACGTTTTGCAGCTCGGCGAGATTCTACAGCCTGCTTCTCAATGACTTCGGCTTTTATCTCCTCAATAATAGGAATGCTCGTAAGAACCGTTTTTCCCTCAGCTTACCTTTTCTTAGACCTTTGTTGCACACCTGAAGTGGATGACCGAGGAGAAATTTCTTAAGGGCGAATAAGAGGATTTGTAATTGGTGTCGATGACATAGGAGTGTTGTTTTGTTCGGCGCAAACTTGAGCATGATTGTTATTTTCTTCTGGCTCAACCAAAACTTGTTTTGGTGGTAAGTTTGTAACTGCTGCAGGATTCAATAAATAAAATCAGGAAATATGTCTGAATTGAGAGGCCAAATTCCACTAGTATAGCATTATGATTTGTCGCTGCCTTCCCATGACCTGTAGCAAACAATCCATCAACTTCATATTGAGAAACAGTTCGGTCCGGATGACCCTTTAACTATTTTGTCACTTCCTGGTCATAGTAAGTTTTCATTGGACTAAAGAAGCAATCATCCAGTGGCTGTAGTCGGTGTGTACAGTGGGGCGGGAAGCATAACAACACAATCCCATGCTCTTTTGCAAAAGTTAAAACTTCGACGATTTTGTGACTTGTATGTCCGTCAAGTAGGATGACAACTTTATTTTCTACAGAGGAATGAGCATTCTCTTTAAAATGTTGGATCCACTTCAAAAACACCTCACCGGTTATCCATCCTGCTTCCTGTGCTATTCGGAGGGTCCCTAATGGTGCTTCTTCTGTTAACTCCTGTTTCCAGTTTTTCCTATGGAATATGAGTGTGGAAGGAATAAAATTACCAGCTGAGCTCATGCAGGTAACCATTGTTATGTGTTCCCCTTTCTGCACTAGTGATAAGTCCGATTTGTTTACGGCCTTTTGTAGTAAACACTTTACTGGGTACTTCTACTGTGGATACGCCTGAGTGATAGATCTGGATTCCTAGACTTAAAGCCACGCAACCAATCCCAGCCAGCCATTTAAGTAGTTCCGTTGAAACGATTTGTTATTCCATTCCGTTCCGCTAACTGGTTTGCCAGAGAACGGACATCATTATAAGATAAGTCAAACATACTGGACTCCAATTATTTTATATGCTGCACAAACGCAAAATGTTATTTCATAACCGCCAAGGCCCTTGTCAATGCCAATTATTTAATTTTTACGGGAAACTCTTGTTATCAATGTTGCTCGACGAACATTAAAAGTTTTTGACGCCTTCAGCCATCTCATTTCACCATTTTGCACAGCTTCAATGGCCCCCTGCATTTGCACTGGATCTCATGACTGGCGTGTAGTTTTCCTTTGGTATTTATAATTATGACCTTTTGCAAAGTGTCCAGTTTTTACACTAATATTTTCTGCATGACCTAAAAGTGGTCATGCAGTATTGAAATAAATTTAACGACTTCTCTTTGTACATAAATCAGACGTGTTCTGTCATCATTTTCTTTGAAGAAAGTGAACCTATGGTGAATGTCTGAAATATCTGTCATCAAATTTGCCTTACATTCTTCGGAATTAAATGTTGTAATTTTCTTAACAACGAAACCAAAAACATAACTTATTGTTTCAGTGTTAAATTTTAAATCATTTATTTATGTATCTACAACATTTTCCAATTCATTGATAGTAGTAGTTAATGGTGACTGGTTTAGGTTTATTATGAAAATTTTAAAAATTATTTAAGTTATATAATAAACTGCAGTTAATCTGCTTCTCAATTTGTGTTGTAGTTCTCGACTATCATTATTACAAAAAATAAGCTTTCTTTCCACGGACAATACAATAGTTTGATTAATGTCAGACAGAAGTTTGAAAAATGTTTTATTCTTAAACTACAAATTGTGAAGTGGCCAAAAATTTTTATTATTAGAATTTTTTGCAATATAACAAGGCGAATTATAGCTGGTGAAGACATTTTAAAGGTTCACACACTTTAATTTACTTTATTGGAACCAAAATCCTAAATAAATTAAGAATAAGACTAAACTAATTTTGAAATACTCATCTTTGTTTGTCACACCATAACCAATTTTTTAACAGTTTTAATTTTTGACACTTTGACAAACACAAGTCATATTCACACCAACCAATGTAAGATTGAATTTGTACATTTTCATTTTTAATGACTTAAAAGTTAATATTCTAGGATATTTTATAATATTTTTCGACATTAAAGGCAATATATTAAAATGTAGTGTAATTCATAATATTTTAATTTGTTTTATTGTATTTTGTTTATGTAAAACAGTCTTGTAGTTCGCGACTGCAGATACTCCATGCGCGGGTCAGTTGCGCAGAAACGTTGTGCCACATACCGCCTATACATCAAACCGTTTCTTATTTGATTTGTCTATGACACTAACCGCTCGACTGAGGGTTACGCCGTTTGGAACTACTGTCTTACAATAGTCGGCGCAAGAATTCATGGATATGTTACCAACTTAAAGAAACTTCAAATGTGTCATTTTACCATAGTATGTCATTTTAGGCCAGGTTCCCCTATATAGAACAGTATTACATTCAAGAATATTCTAATATAATTTCAAGAAAATATTGAAGTTACAGTTGTCGAAATGCATAAACACGTGTGGCTGTAGGCTATGGGACTACATAGATATGAAACCCCAACCTGTATACATAAATGACTCAGACTTTATTACAGTTGGAATTGATCTACGACTGACCCTATAGTAAGATTATACACTTTTGGCTGAAAACTCAAATAAAGTGTGATCAAGTATTGAAAAAGCTTTCTTCTCGGAATCATTTGGCAATCTGACTGTTTTATTCCGTCTAGGTTACAAAAAAACACAGAAAACTTGCAACTTCCTCATTTACGCCAGAAATGAGTATTACAATGGCAGGAAATAGATATATGTAAAAGGGAATGCAAAAAGTCTAGGAGTTGTCACCAGTCCTCTTAGCTCAACTCTACGCACGCCTTACATTCGCATGAATAGAAAAAGCTGCAGGATTATGTATGTATGTATGTAGTATGATTTACCCCACCTAAACTTCCTGTTCATATGATCGTAATGAAAAATTGGGAACAATTAAAAAATGTATCACTATTTCAACATACATATATTAATCCTTTTATGAATTTCTGCTCATTTTGTCTTAGATAATATTTCCAAAATCAAAGGAATTTATCTTGTCTTCATCGATTATACTGTCAAATAAACAATTTCAAACAAGAAACTGTAAATTTGGTGAACCATATTGTTTGAAAGCTGGAGTCTGAACGCATAGAACCAAATTAGTACTTGCTGTAATTGGAGCTAATGATTGATTTGTGAAATTGAGTGAACTGATACAGGGAGACAGAGTATTTATTTCACAAATCGAAGACCTATTTTTAAAAATCCTCAAGCACGACGATTTTTATTACAACCAGGATTAAATCACCGGAATGGAATATTCCTTATAATCGTTTTTTCAGAATTGTAGATAAATAGTTATTTCAATTTTTAATCGAGTCAAAATTCAAAATAATTTCTGAAATGGCCACAGAATAAATTTCTCTTATAAGTATAGTTTGCTCAAAGACAGCACAAAATAGAGCAAATAATAAAAAATAAATTCAAGAATATTTGTTGAGTCGTGATATTTATTTTGACGAAAGCTACAGCAAAGCGGATCTTTTAGAGACGTTAGCAACGTTTAATATTGAAAAAGAGTAGATATGTAATATTGTAAATACGACAGAAGGACAAAGTAAATTTATTTTTCAAGTACCACCCTATTACTGTTTAGTTTACAATTTATAGCTTTCAGAGGTTATTGTCGGTTGCAAATAGTAAGTCAAGAAGAAATATCTAGGAAGGAACTATAGATGTTGGGCATACACAGGAAATAGTAATATGCTCATTAATTTCAAAAATAAATCCATCGAATACACACTTTTTGATTGCGAAATAAACCAACTAAAATTTCAGAGAATAACTTTTTTGAGAAGAAACTGGAAATTATTTTTCGGTATTGTCCCATTAAAACGTACAAATCTATTGAATGACCGAACGTGACTATATAATAGCCATTTTTATACTTACTATGCAAATTACACCATATTATCATTTATTACCAATGTTTTCTATCACAAAAATATATGAAGTGATGAGTTAAATTGTAACTGTACGTTCTGAACGCATCTTGTTAATATGCCACCAAATTACAATGAGTCTAAGTACGCTATTCATTGAGTTGTGATGGAATAATAACATACATTTTTATGAATATATCAGCCAATTCTCCAGATATACTCGTGAAAATGGGATAGATCTATTTTTTTGAAAAAATGAATACGAATGTTCTGCACTGATGCAACAAAATATATCAAATGTTGATATAACTGCAACTTCCAAACTGATATATCCGTTTCAATATCTTTTTGCGCTTATTAAATAAATAAGGTTGCTAGATTATATTCCATGAAATATTATGGGAAACATTAGAATTTGTGATATCAATGAAAATCATTCGATAAAATAACTGATATTTCATTGAAAATATAAGTTTTTTCAACACAAGCTGAGAAAAAGCGTACTTAATCCAGACGATAATAAATGAAATTTTAATTAGTGTTTTTAAATAAAGTTTTAATATTTCTACCTTCTGAACTTACAGCTGCAATTGTAATCATTATTTAGGTCTCACCCTGTATTGTTTTCAATAGAATATTCTAGACATATGTACTACTTTAATGTAATGCGAGTGATACTTGTTATGACATGATACGAATTTATATACAACGGAAAATTATGTTCTATTCTAGGTGTTCTTTAGTAAATTGTACAAAGAGAACTTATTAGATAAAGGTACTGTCTTGTAAAATAAGTGAGTAATATCTCAAAGCAATATTTGATACCTCAATTCAACAAATTCATTCATATCATATCATCCCATGGTGTAAGTATATTTCTGGTAATTTACTTTTCCCGAATTACAAAAAATATGTATTCAAATTACTTTTCAGAAAAATAAGGTGTAAAAGATTCAGCACATGCCAGTTTATTTTGAATTTGTTATTCTCACATTTGAAGGGTAGATTTATGTTTGAAATAAAGCTGTACTGATAACAAGATATAACACACAGCCATACTTATTAAATCTCTTAGTACAATTCATAATAGAACGCCCTTGTTGTGTGAATAAAAATATCTGGTGAATATAGTACTTTTAAATTTAATTTAAGATATTTCTAAGAGCATGTGTAGGCAATTATTGTAGAGCAAACTACGTATACAGAATTCTTCAATTTCAAAAAATGTTCATGGTCTTTTATCCAAACTTAATTGCTTGAATATATATTTCAAAAATATTTTTAGACTTTTTAATAGACACAAATAAAATACTGAGCTAAAAATCAAAAATACTATATCGTAATTAATCATAATAAATCAAGATATTAGTTACAAAATCAAATTAAAATTATATGAGTTATTATAAATACCATATTCATTACACAATACGGACAAATGTGTAAGGATGATAATGAAACATTTGAGAAATAACTTTCCATAAAAAAATGTATACGAACGTAAGACATACTAGGAAAAAATTAACCAAAGAACTGGCAGATTACTTATACAGAAACGTATACGAAGACTATGAAACATGAACAAAAGAAGAAAGGAAGGTGATTAGCGATATAGAACTAAGATAATCCGTATGCAATGTACATATATTGTCCGACAAAGGAGAACAAGCAAATTCAAAACACCAAAAAAAAAGAACATAGCTTAAAGATAATGAGAAATATATAATAACTATAACACGGTCAAATAAGGGGAAAACCGGAAGCAAAGATTAAAAACGACTAATAAAATTAGGAGAAAATAATTTGAATAATATAAAACAATTAGTACTCTTCTTGTAAAATGAACAGAAAGATATAATCAGAGATGGATTATGACGAAAAAGGATATAAAAGCAATGAAGCGAAGGAATTGGACAGAAACTTGCAACTAACTCGGCTAGGGTCCACAAACACCTTGAATGTGGCACAGTAAAAATGTAATCACAGTTATTTCATGAAAATGCCCAAATCGTTGGGATTTCTAATAGTAGTCACAAATGATCCTTATTTTTACATTTTGAAAATTAAGTTCTGTCAATACGAGTTATTTTATCTAAAATGTGATTGTTATTATCCAGTTATCTTTTTTTGAGAAAAAAGATTAATCTAAAAATTATATTTTATAGAAAGGTCCATCTTTTGTTGAGTTGATATTTTTTTACATAGTAATTGTAATATTTCTAACATAACCACAACGGATATTTATACTTGATACCAAAGAATTTTAATCATAATGAAAAAAATTTCTTAATTTTGGACCTAATATCGGTCATTATAATATTATTATACGTATTAGTGTTTTTAAATGAAACTCAAGGTCTCTAGTTAATTCCACAATAACTTGTATTATATTGTGGAATTAACTAGAGACCTTGAGTTTCATTTAAAAACACTAATATGAGCATATTCCAGGAAGTAAGGGTCGAGACAGTCAATTTCATTATTATACGTAGTTTGTCTAGGATTGCAGAATGATTATTACCAAGGTAACAAACCAATAAACAAACAAAAGACATCTGTACCGGTCAGATGAAAATCGGGCCTAGATTTTTATTTCCACAACAACTATTTAGAGCTGATAATTTATATGAACCCCTAGAAGTCTATTAACTTGTTTTTCCACTGTTGACTAAAAATAATGAAGCTTAGTAGATTTATGTATAGATAAATATGGATGTTGAACCTCACACACATAAAACCTTGTGACAGGTGTAGACTTACCACAAACCAGTTAGAAAATTATGCTTTTATTGACATCCAAGGACCAATGGTTATTTTTTTACTTTGTTAGGTCTACCCTTTCTATGGTTTTTATTTACGACAAAAACATCTAAGATTGTTTAAGTTTTTAAATTATTACTTTTAATATCAAAGATATATTTTTTTCAATTGTTTATTTAACTTGGAATACATTAAATATATTTATAGAGCTGATAATAGTAGTTTTATTATAATCTACTTCTCGAAATTCATTTGAATAGTGTGTTATATTGAACTGTTTCGAAACACTTCAAATTTCTCAGTGTAATAATACTCGTAGGAGCCAAATAGCAAAATAAAACTAAAAAGTAAACAATAGGCAAGCAAGCAAAATAAACGTAGCCAATGAAAAATTAGTAGGAACTACATGATGTAAGAAGGAGTATAACAGTCGATAAATTATTGGGCTGTCATCAATAATCTCATCAAAACAAACCTTAAATTTTTTTTGAACGATTAAACCATAATTATTACCAATTTTGTAGTATTTTTAAAATGAATATATGATTGACCAGGATTTTGAATTGAAATTTTGCTTAAATAAAGTGAAAATTTCAAACAATATAATAAATAGTTTCCACTGAATCGTGTTTTTTGAGTCTGTGCATAATTTGAGTTAACAGATGCTGCTATAAGAGAAAGCTGAATAATAATGATTACAGGAAAGTTTGGAGACGGATTCATTTTTCATCTGAAGTAACCCAAATGCTTGAGACAGTATTATAGTGAGTTTAATATCCTTAAATTCCCTTTCGCCTTTTGGGAATTATAAAAGACACTTTAACTGTTCTGTAAAGGGATAGAAATTTAGTACTTGCCAGGAAGTCCCAAATATGTTTAATTTGTGTAAGTGTCTGATATAAATACAGTGGCAGGCCACTGATTTGTACTCACCTGGTATATTGGAATTCATGAAATTATTTTTACTATATATACAGGGTGTTTCTATATTCGACCTACAAAGCTCTACCACAGAGAGATCTCAATAAATAATTCATTTTGATATAGGAATACGAACCCTTACGGGGCCTAGTTACTGAGATATAGGATGTTGAAAATTTTAAATCAAAATCAAAATCAAAAATTTGCCATAAATCAAGAACGCCTTCAAATTTTTTTTTCAAATTTGGAGACCAATATGCTCCTCAATAAAGTAATATTTTGACATAAACAAGTTTTGGAAAAATTTAACTAGTGGCGCGCTGTCAGTGTTAATTGTCACTTTTATCCCCCTATTTTTTACGCCACTGGAGCGAATTCTTTTGTTTTAAATTGCCTGATTATTTTTAGTTGAAAACTAATAACCTTTTATGGAGCTAAAATAAACGGTGTTGTAGAAATTTGCCTCTAAACAAAAGTCTGCAAACACGTAAGTAATTTACAAATTAATTAATTATTCATTTAATTTCAAATAATAATTAAGTGTAAGTAGTTCAAAATAAATACAAGTTATTCATAATCTCAATTTCCAACAAAAATGTATTACAATAATAACAAAATTGGCAATGAAAATAAAAATAATAATAGCACAAATTAAATTTAAACAACACTGTATTACATCTGTAACAAAATTGACAAAGTTACAGTAGTGGTTCAAACTGTTGGCCGCTTACTCCAATACACTTCTTACACCGTTTTGTCATTGAAAAAAGTGTCTTTGAGAATAAATCTGGATGGGAATGAAGGATTTCTGCCGCTGCTTGAATTCTAGCTATTCGATATTATTCAGATTCGATGATTATTTCGTACACTAAGGACTTCATATAGCCCCATATAAAAAATCGATAGGATTTAAGTCAGGTGATCTTGGACTCCAACAATTGGGTCCATCCCGACCAATCCATTTTTCTCTAAAACGTCTGTTTGAGTAATTCCTTGCCTCTGCAGCAAAATGAACAGATGCTTCAACGTGTTGAAACCACATGTGTTGCCTAATATTTAACGGTACATTCTCCAACAATTCATACAACATTTCTTCCAGAAAGCGCGTATAAATTGCTCCTTTTAATATATTTAGTAAAATTTTTGGCCCGATTAAGCAATCTCCAACCATACCCTACATTAACCGAATATTTATGCTGAAATTCCCTTTCACGAACAAAGTGCGGATTTTCTTCATCCCAAACGTGACTATTTCTAGAGTTGAAAATTCCTTCCCTAGTAAATCTAGCCTCGTTGGTATACAACACATATTTTGAAAAATTTCGATTTTCCCGACAATTTTGTAAATACCAGTTTGAAAATTCCATACGCACCTGAAAATCTAGGTTCTAATGCTTGAACACTGGCCAATTTGTATGGATGTAACACTTGTTCTTTTAAAACTTTCCATACAGTGAAATGGTCCACTCTTAAAGCGAGACCTACAGTTCGAGTACTTAAAGATGGCCTTTCAAAAATATTATTTAATATTTCCTCTTCCAGATGCACAGTCCTATTGTATGTTGCTTTCCAGCATTATTTCTTTAAATTAACAAACTTCCGGTTTCTTTCAGCCTTCTTTCAATACTTCTAAATTTAGAATGATGTGGAATTCGACGATTGCGAAATCTTTGTTGGTATAAACGAGCTGCCATTCTACTATTTTTTCGAGCTTCCCCGTAAATCATTAACATATCGGTCAACTCTTCAAATGAAAAATTCATTTTATAACAGCAAAATTAATGTAAAAACTGATTTAAAATTCTATGATTCAATCTACCAAGATCGTGTCAAATACACAAAGTATCACGAACTATTAAAAATATGACACGTGTCTACTAGATTATAATTTAGAAATATTTAGTAGTATTTAATTACCTGCTGACTTTTGTTTAGAGGCAAATTTCTACAACACCGTTTATTTTAGCTCCATAAAAGATTATTCGTTTTTTAACTAAAAATAATCAGGCAGTTTAAAACAAAATTAAAAAAAGAATTAGCTCCAGTGGCGTAAAAAATAGGGGGATAAAAGTGACAACTAAACCTGACAGCGCGCCACTGGTTAAATTTTTCCAAAATTTGTTTTTGTCAAAATATTACTTTATTAAGGAGCATATTTGTCACCAGATTTGAATAAAAAATTTAAAGGCGTTCTTGATTTATGGCAAATTTTTTTATTTTGATTTAAAATTTTGAACACCCTATATCTCAGCAACTAGGCACCGTATGGGTTCGTATACCTATATCAAAATGAATAATTTATTGAGATCTCTCTGTGGTAGAGCGTTGTCGGTCGAATATAGAAACACCCTGTATATTTTTTGTATATATATATATATATATATATATATAAGACTCTATTAAATTAACAGAAAAATGTTGTACTTAGTTAAATACAGTGTCATTATCTGTAAGAACAAAAACTAGTTGTACATCTTCCAGCCAAACTTTCCATATGGTAAGGGAATTAAAACAGAAATAAAAAATCAATGTTTTTTAAGTTAAACGGTTTTTTTGATAATGTATAAACGCTAACAAATAATTAGGTAAGTGTTAGATAGCAGTCAACATACCTTTCTCATCAATCTAGAGCATTGATCAGACAAAAAAATAAAATCGTGGGGCGTGTGAAATTTTTATCAACAGTCAACCGCCATATCATTATAAATACTATTAAAATATTTACTCAGGTTACCATATGCCCTAGAATGTATGTTCACTGGTACACAAGACGTATCGAATTATTTATTAGCGTTTAGTACATGATCAATTAAAACTTTTAACTTAAAAAAATTTTACTTATTTTATTTTCAAGTTTTTAGTTTCTATTTCATTGCTCAATTTTTCTCATTATATTGAGTTCAATTAAGTGCCTCATTATTACAAGGTTTATTTCCTTTGCCTGTTCGTTTGGTACCCATAACCCATATTGAAACAAATTTGAAATCTGGAATATTGTGCCATCGGCCATCTTAGATTTGAAATTTGTCGTAGGATACAGTATTCTACCAGTCAAGACCTTTCATTTTATTCTCATATTGAGGGAGTTGTGAAAAAAATATGTAATCCGTCATTTTGTGGCAGCGACCATATTGGATTTACAACGGAATATATGAAATTGTATTAACATCAGAACTAGAGGTGTGTACCAAATATCAGATCAATATGTTAGCAGGAAGGGGATATAATTTCAATTAGTAAATTTCGCACAAACAAACAAAAAACAACCAGGTCATGCTAAATAAAACCGTTAGAAACATTTTTTTTCACAATCCATATTTGGGAGTTGCTTGATTGTATCCGTAGTAGCGATGAAGTTTTACACTAAATATAGAAACAACAGTAATAATAATCACATTACAACTCTCTATCAAATCATGTGAAATGAAAAGCTGAAAAAACACCAGTACAGGATATAAAGCAGAACGTGAAGATTATTTCCTGACCAGAGACAACAACTTAAACATTTTGTATACATATGTGTGAAGTGAAATTCATCTGTCAACCAAAACGAGAATTTTTTTCAGGTATGAAATATTGAATACTATCAACAAATTACGACTTGCTGCAATAGGCATAATGACAGTACTAAGGGGTCGAAAAGTAAATGGTTTTATAGAAAAATAAACGGTTTTAAAGATTAAAACTAACTTTTCTGCATCTGTGAGACGCCCTGAATAATATCCTATCATAAAATTTGTCTAACCGAGATACGTCGGTTGGTCTGACCTATATAGGTGCGGGGAGAATCTAAGCAAGGGATTCCATATATTCCATGCTGTTCATTGGGAATTTTATCCTTGACAGATCTGATTAGGTGGAACATTTTTTGATGGGGTTTGAAGATTGTTCGAATACCGTGGGGTTTGAAGATTTTACAGATTCTGTCTGTCACCCCTTTTATGTAAGGAAGGGATATTTTTAATTGACTGTCCAAGTCGATGGTGGAAGGTGATGGAGTGGGAGTTGAAAATTTCTGAATGCTCCTGTTACCCCAAATGGTACCAGTTGGTTCCCAACGAGTATGTATAAGCAAACTCATGTGATATGTTATTATTATTATTAAATGTAAATGTCAAGTTTGTGGAGTCCTCAAGGCCAATAATTATTTGGAAAGATCTTACTTGATTGTCTAGTGCTTCTCCAATTAAGGGTAGAATTGCTGTGAAACAATATCAGTGTATGGTCTGCGTGATTCAGTGCTGTATAGATGGCTGACTGGTGGATAGGGATGCAGTTACGAAGTACAGATAATGTAATGATGAAAGTGAGAAGAAGGTGGGAACTTAAAGGCCTAAAACAACAAAATCCTATGTCACCTACCGTGAATCAGTTAGTCAGTTACAGTGTTTACTCACCGATGATGTTGTGTGGCCTAGATGGATGATTTTATTAGCTGTTTAAATTTTCAAATCCTCTAAAGAGAGTGTTTTCATCAGCGAAATACAATTTAAAACAACTAAAAGTGTTTCTTTTCTTTTTAGGTATTAATCCTAGAAATCCTAGAATGTTAAGCTCTTGCTTAAAATCAGAAACCCAAAAGAGAGGATGTAAAAAAAACTCCAAAAAAAAAGTTGAAATGTTGGAAGTTGAAATTCCACTCAAGGAATTTCAAATATATCACCTGACTAACCTTGAAACGTACCTAATCATAGACTTATATGTGACATAGGAACAGGTTAGATTTTCAGAATTGATGAACACAATTATGAGTTCCATGAAAATTTTATGTCAATTACTACCTATAACCTGTACTCATAAACAATATAAACATTAAAAGAATATACTTTAAATAATCCATCTTAATCTGATTCAATTCTATTTATTTATTTTTTTTTATTCTGGCATGATCTGGTAAGTAATATAACAAATAAATTTAAGGACTGTTATTTTTATTTCGTAACACCCTGTTTGGACACGATGTTGGGCCAAGGTGGAAGAAGGATCGGAATTTCTGACAGACAATGAGTGTTCTTTTGCTCTAACCGAGATACCTCGGTTGGTCTGACCTATGCAGGTGCGAGGACAATCTAAGCAAGTAATTTCATAAACTCCATTCTGTTCATTGGGAATTTTATCCTGGACAGATCTGATTAGGTGGGAGATTTTTTGTTGGGGTTTGAAGATTGTTCGAATGCCGTGGGGTTTGAAGATTTTAGAGATTCTGTCTGTCACATCTTTTATGTAAGGAAGGGATACTTTTATTTGATTGTCTAAGTCGATGGTGGAAGGTGATGGAGTGGGAGTTGAAAATTTCTGAATGCTCCTGTTGATTTGGGATTCTTTGTAACCATTTTGAATTAGAGTTTGTTTTAGGAAATTGATTTCTGATGGTCGATTGGATTCGTCAGATAGAGATATGGATCGGGATACGAATGTGTTGATGACAGAATTAAGTTGGGCCGGATGGTGATGGGAATGGGCATAGAGAAAACGGTTGGTGTGAGTGAGTTTGCGATCGATGGAGTGTGAGAAACCATTTATCTTCCACTTCCATCGTGAATTGTATACAGGCATTCCCATCACCATCCGGCCCAACTTAATTCTGTCACCAACACATTCGTATCCCGATCCATATCTCTATCTGACGAATCCAATCGACCATCAGAAATCAATTTCCTAAAACAAACTCTAATTCAAAATGGTTACAAAGAATCCCAAATCAATAGGAGCATTCAGAAATTTTCAACTCCCACTTCATCACCTTCCACCATCGACTTAGACAGTCAAATAAAAATATCTCTTCCTTACATAAAAAGGCGTGACAGACAGAATCTGTAAAATCTTCAAATCCCACGGCATTCGAACAATCTTCAAACCCCAACAAAAAATCTCCCATCTAATCTGTCAAGGATAAACTTCCCAATGAACAGCATGAAGTATATGAAATCCCTTGCTTAGATTGTCCTCGCACCTACATAGGTCAGACCAACCGACGTATCTCAGTTAGAGCAAAAGAACACTCATTGTCTGTCAGAAATTCCGATCCTTCTTCCACCTTGGCCCAACATCGTGTCCAAACAGGGCACACAATCAATTTCGATAAAACCATAACTATCGCCCCAACCCGCTCCTTTAAGTCCCGAATAATTCGAGAAGCTATCGAAATAGAAAAACGTACAAACCGTTTAAATACCAGGGACGATAGCCAGAGATTGCCATCAAACTGGAAACATCTTCTCCACCCTCCCCATTCCGATACCACCTCACCCCTTTCCACCATGGCCCGCGTTAAGAATAACAATTCCCCTCCTAAAATATCGCAGGATATCGAACGTCCCATATCTATTACTACTCCCGCCAGCGGCACACGCACCGCGCGCGCCAAAAAGACCATACCCGCCAATAGGTCCCCCATAAATACACGGTCCCGACAACTTTTCGGTCAGTCGGCTTCAAGCCAGTAGTGAGTGTAGTGTTAGTGTTCTACGGTGATTTAACTGGTAAGCAATTTTTATTATTTTATTTATTTATTTTATTGTTATGTCCTTTTTCGGTGAAATTCCAAGGAGTAGGCAGATTGAGGCCTTGGAATTAGCCGTATATATATATGTATATATATATATATATATATATATATGTATATATATATATATATATATATATATATATATATATATATATATTAATACAGATCCTCTATCTAAATTTTAAAGAAAACATTAAAATAAGGAAAAATATGTATATTTGTATGTAATACAATTTGAAAGATTCAATATACAAATAAAATTTGACATTTCAATTTTGGATGACATTAATGCAGAATATACTTAATGATAGATAGATTTTATAACGATTTGAAAACAAAAATACAGATGTCTCTGCTAGCAAAATTGCAATTATAATAGAAGAATGAAAATCTCTCTTTGTTATAGGAAAACATAAATTTGTATTTTATAAAAAAAAAGAATTTTTGGTAACCAAAGGAGAAGAGATTTATTTATGTATAAAGTTTAGGCAGTTGAATTTGATATCCCCACGAGACAACATCGAAATAAGAGTTGTCTCAAATTTATTTAAGAATATAATAGTAATTTATATGAATATTATCAGATCATCAAATCATGCATTGTAAAGCCAGTGCGTGTATAATTCACAAAAGAATTACATCGTTAAAATGCAAGTGGTTTTTCCGGTTTCTAAATTATAAATTTAGAAAGTGTTGCTGAATTCTAAATACGTTTTAGAATACGAACGAGTTAACCAGTACCTAGTTCGTGAGTCCTGTCCAGTTTATTTACATTATTTCTCGAGAATTAATAGGCCGTTTTTAAATATATTTCAAAAATAGATGCATCTTATGCAAATAAATTCGATTTGAATCACAGTAACGTTACTCATATAAAATTCAACATCAAGTGAAGAAAATTTTGGAATAGACAATTTGCACGGAAATTTGCGTATTTGACATTGATATACATCAAGTATAAAATCAGACATTTTGAGCTTTTGATAAAAATATTTAGCTAGTAGATTTCTAATATAGGTTGTTTTAGTATTAAGGTTGATAGAAAATTCTATCTTTGTTGTTCGTTTATAATATTTTTGAAAAGTTATAATTTTTTGTGATTTGTTATCTGATCATATATTATATAAATTTGATTCCAAATCACTTTGGTACTCATTTCATATCTATTCTCATTGTGTTTGATAATTTTCATGCTATAGAAAATTTGATATAATAAGTGATATTCAGTTAATTTCCAGTGACAATAAAATCATATGTGTCATAAGATAATTTAAGTGTCTTGTAGTATATTGAACAAACAGTTACTCTAGATTTGGAATAGCGTAATACTTAATTTGGAGAATTCATTGAAATTTATAAATTTTAATTCGAGAAGTCGATTGTGTATTGATTTATCTTTCAAAGTACCAAATTTAGTATTCATCTGAGCCGGGCATACTAATTTGACAACTGCTGTCAAAATTCAAATAGGTTATATTCAGTGGTAAAGGTGTGTTTACAATAGTGTAGTTGCAATCACAAATTGTGAAAACGTCGACAATTAATATTTCATATCATTAAAAGAATATATAAAATAATACAATATAGTATATATAACTATAATAGAATATGGTATATAGTAATTTGTCACCCAAACGTGGGGCAAATATATTATAAAAGAATATAGAATATAGTAAATATAAAAGAATGAACTATAATACAATATAGCATATATTATAACTATATTATTAAAGAATATAGCATATATAATAAATTGGCGCCGCAAAGTGGGGCAAATATAGATTTATCATTATTATCATAAATATAGAAAAATATTATAATTTGACGCAGCAATTTGAGGTGATTAAAAATTTACACATCAGCATAAAAAATATTGAAATCCATTGACTATATAAAAAAATTAAGTATCGATCATGGAAAGAAGAATGACATTAAGGGATGGTAAACAGGTAGGAGTTGAAAGTGGATCTGAGGAACAAAGAGAAGAAAGAAGACATAGTATAGGTGATTTTCAGGTGCAGTACTTGGAACAAGGAAGGGAACAATCAGAAGAAGATATGACAGCGGCAGATGAAGCAGCAGAACAGGAGGATAGAAGACAGGAAGCGCAAGGAAGAAAGAGTCAAGATCAGATGATGGAAATGATGCGACAATTATTGGGAGATATAAATAGTATGAATGGAAAAATGGACAAACAAGATGAGAATATGAACAGTATGAATAAAAAAATAGACAAACAAGATGAGAATATGAATAATATGGAAAAGAATATGAGGGGAGACTTGTATAACAAGTTTGAAGAAAATAGGGGAGATATGAATACAATGAGGGAAGAGATTAAGGGGGATATTAACAATATCACCAGAAACATGGACAGACTGGAAAAGAAAATAGAAGAAGGAAAAATTGAAAATTTGAAGGAGATTAAGAAAATCAGGGAAGATATGAAGAAATGGAATAATAAATTTAGTGAAGATATGAAATCGGACATGATGGTAAAAAAAGTATATGTAGTAGAGGGGAACATTGTTGAAAAGACGGATGATATGTTGGATAACATGGATAGCAGGATACAAGAAATAAAGTGGCAGGACAAGATGGATGTAAATATGAATGACAATATAAATATAAATGATGATACTATAGAGCAGAAAATATGTAATAAAATGGAAAAGGAAATTGACGAAGTAAAAATCCAAAGTTTAATGGAGATTAAAGGAGTTGAGAAGGAAATTGATGAAATACAGTCTATAAAAGTACTAAGACAAACAAAAGATGATATGTTAGACATTAATTTACAGAACCTAGGAAGTGAAGAAGTTATGCAAATTTATGAGAAAAATATTTATTGGAAAATAAAAGACTTAGATGTTAATATAGTGAAACAAATCGTGACATATGATAAACGAAATAATAATTATAATAGGGGGATACAACTTAATTGGGAATTAAAGAAAATGAACAGAAGATTACAAGAAACTAAGGAAGAAATAGATGAAACCATAAGACAAAATATAGAAAGAATAATTTATG
The DNA here is from genome assembly GCA_963921935.1 of Galeruca laticollis. Taxonomy (NCBI): domain Eukaryota; kingdom Metazoa; phylum Arthropoda; class Insecta; order Coleoptera; family Chrysomelidae; genus Galeruca; species Galeruca laticollis. Next base: position 152,863,938 of record OY998180.1, read on the forward strand.
CAGAAAACTTCGAAATGAGAGTAAAACTTAGCAGAAATATAATGATAATTGATCCAAGAATGTTTAATAGGACAATCAAAAATGAAATGATAGGAAGTGAGAATATTATGGAAAATAAAATAATAAAAAGAAGAAACAATAATTTGAAGGAATTGGAAACGCAAATTTTGATGAATTTATTGGAAGAAATTGATGAGATATGGGACTTCAAAATTAAAAAAAATATGGTGGAGAATAGAAATAAGCTACAGAAACTCAGAGAGAATCAAACAATGAGAGAAGAGAATGAGACGAAGTTTAGGAAAAGAAAATAAAATTGAATTATATGACAGGATTATAGGAACGAAATCTGAAAACGAAAGGGAATTTGTACATGGTAAGGGATGGATATAAAAACGATATGTAAATAAAAAGGTTTATGATTAACAAGTAATATTTAAAAACATATAGAAATAGAAATTATATAAACAAGGTTTGATAAGAGAAGAATTGATAGACATGTTGATATGAATTATGGAAATGAAAATAGAAGTTACAGAAATGAAAAACGAATATATGGAAATGGAGGTAAAATTAATGACAATAAGTACTTTGAAAATAAAAGAGATCCTAGAAATTTGGAGAGAAGGAATGGTAATGAAGACAGAGTTGAAAATTGGCGACAGGATAGATGGACAGGATGAAATAATTACATTTATAGCAAATCTATCATACAACAGATTGAATTAAAAGATGAGAAAGAAGTTGATATGTAAGCATAGTTGATAAAGAAGTTAGAAACAGACATAGTTATTGATGAATTGATGAAATATAAGGAAATAATAGATTTTGAAGAGATAGATAGAATTAAATGGTAAAATAATTGAATTTGAGGAGGTAAATATGGAAGTATTGGCAATTGAAGAGGATAATAGGAAGTTATGGAATATAAAGAGGAATGGAATTAAGGAAGAATTGGAGTTAATGAGTGGAAATAAGGAATATGAAGAGAAAGTGAAGAATTTGATAATGAAATATGAAGGATTGTGTGAAAAAGAAATTAGAATGGCTAATAATTATGTTCGTGAGATAGAATAAATAGAAGATGTGAAAAGTAATGGTAATTGGACAGATTGTGATGAAGAACATTATGAATTTATAAATGAATTATTAAAGATGTATGAGACAAGAATGTCGAAGGAACTAAGGGTTGCTTAATGAAAATATGGATAATCAAAGTAACGAATACTGAGAAATGTTGAAACAAAATCATATGCTGTAACATATGAATGGTTTAGACAGAGTAGAACAGAGTTGGAAACATTTGAGACCATAAAAAATTTATCAACATGTATATAGGAAATTTTAGAATAACAAATAATAGTATGTTACGTGAAATTTTAATAGATATAGTAGATTTAAGAATTTTTACGGGAATTAGGAATAATAGTTTAATTTGATTGAAGATAATTTTTTTAGAGATATGTTAATAATTATTTGAAAGATATTACTATGTTACTAAGATACTAGTATGATATTTCGCAATTTTGAAAGATAAAATTATAATTATATGCAAGAATCGATTTGTCATTCCCTTATTAGGGGGATTTAATACAGATCATTTATCTAAATTTTAAAGAAAACATTAAAATAAGGAAAAATATGTATATTTTTATGTAATACTTGTGATACACACTGTATAATCAATAATTTGAAAGATTCAATATACAAATAAAATTTGACATTTCAATTTTGGATGACATTATAGCAGAATATACTTAATGATAGATTTTATAACGATTTGAAAACAAAAATACAGATGTCTCTGCTAGCAAAATTGCAAATATAATAAAAGAATGAAAATCTCTCTTTGTTATAGGAAAACATAAATTTGTATTTAAAAAAAAAAGAATTTTTGGTAACCAAAGGAGAAGAGATTTATTTATGTATAAAGTTTAGGCAGTTGAATTTGATATCCCCACGAGACAACATCGAAATAAGAGTTGTCTCAAATTTATATAACTATAATAGAATATAGATATATTAATATATATGTTATATACCTTAAATTACTTAGTACATATTAAATAAATTGCTTAGTCAGCATATTGTGTAATAACCTGTTGTTTTATAAATTGTTGAACCTTATTTTTGCTTACATTGTATTTTTTACCTTTTTGAATTGTTTAGTTTATATAGTCAGTCTAGAATTTACATCGACTCTTGAAACTTGTAACTTCTGTTAAATAAATATTTTTTTAAAAAACCTTTTTCCGTGTGTAAAAAGTTATTTGGCGCAGTTAGTAGGATATGTTAAACGGGCGTTAGCGAATATAACAATCGGTTAGTATCAACGATTTATTAACATACCTTAAGTAAATAATTGGGACTCTTAGTTAAGTGAATTAAGTAGCTTAACTCGTAGACAGTTGGCTCGTACGAAGAGGAATTTCAAGGGAATATTGGTAATTCCAACTACAGGTACAACTAAATGGCGAAAGCACTCCTAATTTTCATGTAAGTACTTTATGTCGTATAGAGGAAATAATTGTTTATTTAATTCAGAAAGCTCTGATAATTCAGATCCTGATTCTGATTTAGATTCTGGCTCACAAACATATCGTAACCGTAAAATAAATATTGAATTATCAAAACCTAGATTTAAATTAAATGCATTATACAAAATGCCGGTGGATCAAGTGGTACCGCAATTGAAAAAGGAATATCTGGACATGATTCCAGAATTCCATGGCGAAAATCCTTTATTACACAGATTCATAGAAATTTCCGAAAAATTAGTAAATAAATTTTATAATACAGTAGATTTAACAGACTTCAACAATGAATATTTGATGTCTAGTATTTTATCTAAAATTAAAGGCCCAGCCGCAATAAATATTTCAGCTTGTAGTATTTCAAATTGGCAGAATTTGAAAGATGCTTTGTTAAACACATATGCAGATAAACGAGACATTTATACGTTAAGTATTGAAATATCGGAATTAAAGCAAGGAAAGAATCACCTTTTGACTTTTACAATAGGATACAGCATCTTTTAAATCTACAAACATCATTATTAATGACACGCTCTAATGCAAGTGAACAAGCCATTTTAGGCAACTATTTTAGGAATTTAGCACTAAGAGTACTATTACGCGGTTTAAACGAACCTCTCGGTACACTAATGCGTACAAAGAATCCTAGCGATCTAAATTCAGCTTTAAATGTTCTAATGAATGATAACAATACACATCCAAAAAATTAATTTAATAAGCCTAAGTCTCAGTTTAATGTTACATCACATAAAAATAATTATCCTAATAATAATCAAACGGTAAGCAGACCGAATTTACAACATAATTATCAACCACAATTTTATAGAAATTTCAACAATAAAAATAATTTACCTAGTACAAGTAGAGATACAAATTTTCAGAATAGAAATACTAATGTTTTCAAACCTAATAGAAATTATCAAATTCAAAAACCTACTCCAATGAGTATATCTACTTCTAATACGTACAATAAACCCAATGTACAAAATAAAAATAATGGACAAAATCAATTGTATTTCGTAGGTAATAGAAAAATCCCAATGGCACAGGACCAATTGGACAGTCTTATTTCAGTAACATGTTTGCATAAAACCGAGAATAAAAAATTAGATACAAAAGTAATAGAGATGTACAAAAAACCAAAGTAACATTCTGGCATCAAAGCAAAAACAAAAAAATAAAAAAAAATCTGGTAAATTTGAATTTTCTTAAATAAATGTTTTAATGTACGATTTAGAGAAAAATGTTAAATACAAAAGTTGTAGAACGTGTTAAGTTCTATAAAAAAGCTCAGTAACTTTTTTGCGTCAAATGAAAAACAAAGGAAATACGATTTTTTTTTCAACTTTGACAGGCCGCCATTTTGTTTTTACTGGGCCGATTTGGCTCATTAACGAACTCGTCGAAGATTTTTGCCTAACCGATTTTGTAGCGAGTTTGGTTTCGATCCGTCAAAAAATACGCCCTCTATCGTGCTTACAAATTCAGTTATAATTTGTGAATTTTCTTAAATAAATGTTTTAATCTACGATTTTGAGAAAAATGTTAAATACAAAAGTTATAGAACGTGTTAAGGTCTATAAAAAAGCTTAGTAACTTTTTTGCGTCAAATGAATGAAAAGCAAAGGAAATACGATTTTTGTTCAACTTTGACAGGCCGCCATTTTGTTTTTACTGGGCCGATTTGGCTCATTAACGAACTCGTCCAAGATTTTGGCCTAACCGATTTTTGTAGTGAGTTTGGTTTCGATCCGTCAAAAAATACGCCCTCTATCGTGATTGCAAATTCCGTTATAACACATATATATATATATATATATATATATATATATATATATATATATATATACAGGGTGTCCCGGGACTAATGGGAAAAAAGTCAGGAGCGTATAATCTGAGCTAAAATAATGTTAGTACTTCATATAAACTTTTACTATGCAGGCCCTCGTTTTCGAGTTATAGGCCTCCAAAGTTTTAATTTTGAATTTGGTTTTTATTTGTATTTTTTGTACTAGTTATTTGATCTTTATAAAATTTACGGCAAAGCTATAATGTATGTGTATGTTTATTTTGGTAAGGTAAACAGATTTACAGTTGTGCATTGAAGCCAGGGACGGACTACTCGCTATGGTTAGTGATCCAAAAATTTTGCAGGTATGGCACACCCTGTATGAAATTATCGAAATTCACTTCCCCACACATTAAGCTAACGAAAAGGTACTCTTGTTGGAATTCGATAAAATAAGCCGTTTGGCTAATATTTACAGTTTTATTAATGCACTACGTACCAGTTTACGCATTCACCATTTTTATAAGTACACAACGAGGTAAAACTAACTTTTAATAGATGTCCAAAATTTACCTAGAGTACTACAAAAAAATAATTTAACGATAGCAGAAGATGAAAAACATTAACGACTTATTAATTGGAAAGTTGGTAAAAACTTTTTATAAGTGTTTTTACCGTTTATCAAGTTACCATAGGATTAGTTGTCAAACGTTGTGTAGAATAGTTCGTAGTCAGTACTTGTCAATAATTCATAAGTCCTTAATTTAACAGTTACAATAGCAGAATTTGCTTCTATTGAGTACGCAGATAAACATCTAATGTATGGACTGGCTTCTGGAAACTGTTTAGAGGCCAAAAGGCTTTATGAAGAACATTTTGCAAACAGAGCATTGCCAGACAGACGAATGTTTGGGCGTATTGATCTCAGGTTACGAGAAACAGGTAGGAATAAGTAAATGTAATTTTCCATGTATACAAAACAAAATTTTAAATTTTAGGAAGATTTTCGCCAGAAAAAGCTGGAGAAGGTCCAGTACGAAGCATACGTACTGTGGCAGTTGAACAAGACTTGTTAAATGCAGTTGATAATGAACCATCGAGTTTTAGAAAATTATCAAGAGAACATAACGTCTCGAAATCAGTTGTTCATCGCGTCCTAAAAGAACAGCTGTTATATCCTTTTCACATGAAAAAAGTACACCGTATGACAGTGGCTGATTATCCTGCTCGACTTGAGTATAGCCAGTGGTTTCTGCGACAACAACAAGCAGACAACACATTTATTAGTAACGTTCTCTTTACGAACGACACGTAGAAATATTTAATTTTACGAATTATGAAAGTGAATTACCGTACATAATATTTACTGAACAAAATTTGAAAGTAATGATTAACACAGGTAGTACAAAATCTTTTGTATTACCTGAAATTGCAAAGAAATCAAAATCGACTATGAAAAAATCTTTCAAAGTAACTTCTGCTTTAGGCTCAAGTCAACAAAATTATTGTACAGTAATTCCATCTTCAAAGATATTTAAAATGAAAAATAAAACGAGTTTAGAATATTGTATATTTGAATTTCACAATCATTTTGATTGGTTATTAGGTTTAGATAATCTGAAAAAATTGAATGCAACTATTGATTTAGTAAATAATGATTTAATTACGCCTTATAGTGAAATAAAAATAAATTATTTTAAAATCAGAAGCGAGAACACGAATTGTATAGTAGTGCCTCCGGAATCATAGAGGATTAGATGAAACCGAAAATAATATAAAATCTCGATACTATTGGCCTAATCAAAGAGCTTCTATTCAAACATTAACGAATGCGAAATATGTCAAATAACAAAATATGATCGCAAACCCGTGAAACCATATTTTAATATTAACCCAACAGCTATTAAACCATTTTTAAACCATTTTAAATATTACATTTAGACACTATTACTTTAGAAAATACGAAATTTCTAACTATTATAGATTCATTTTCAAAACACGGGCAGTTGTATAAATAGAACTCAGCCCAAGGTATAGAGATAGTTAATAATTTCATTAGATATTTCACCCATCATTGTATACCGGAACAAATAATATCCGATAACGGAACAGAATTAAAAAATAGTTTAGTAAAAGATTTATTAGAAACTCATAAAATTCAAATTCATTTTATCAGTTCACAACATCCTGAAGCAAACGGCATTGGCGAACGATTTCATTCAACAATTATTGAACATATTAGACTCTTAAATAATCAAACCGAATTTAAGAAAGAATCTATTGTAATAAAAGTAAATTATGCTCTTTTGGCATATAATAATAGTATTCACTCTGTAACGAAACTAAAACCATACGAAATTATTACAGGTCATTTAGAGAATAACTCTTCTTTTGATTTAGACATTGATCGACAATTAGTAAATAATTATATTCATAATCACAAAGAAAAAATGAAATTACTTTATTCTAAAATAAATAAATCATTGCAAGAAACTAAAGATAAAGTTATTTCAAAAGCTAATGAAAGTAGAGAAGATCTTCCAGACCCTCTACCTACAAAAGTATTTGTCAAAAATAAGCAGATTAAAAGTAAGACAAAAAAGAGATATCAACCGGAAAAAATAAAATCCGTAAACAGAAAAAATAAAACTGCGAAAATTGGAACACGTCATTTTAATACCCCTGAAGATATTCATATTTCAAATATAAAACGACCTAGGAAGAAACCTTATACTTTCATTACAGAATAAGTTTAATATTAGAACATTTAAAACAAATGAAGTTTATCTACACATGTTACATGATAACTTTATTTTTATTAAACAATCTTGAATTAAGTTTTAATTATTTATAATATAATATTAGATATAATAGAAACTGTAGAGATTTCCTGTTCATTCTGCAAACTAAGGACATTGCATTCGAGTATAATTATATCAAAAGAATTATTTACAGAGCTGCAAAAAATATCTTCGTATTATAAATTACAATTACCGTTGGAATTGAAATACGAGAATATTTTAAACCTCGAATCAATTTTAGACATAACATGTAGAGTAAGTAAAAATAGAATAGAATATTTTTTATCGATTCCTATAGATTTTAATATTGAGTTTGAATTAATTATTTATTACCCATACCTACTAAGTTAGTATCAGAATTCGTAATAATACCAAATTCAAAGTATTTGCTAAGATCTGATACACAGATAAAACCTCTAAACGATAATTGTACAAGAAGTGAAAATTCTCAATGTGCTTTACACCTTCAAGATAATAATAAACCGTTATGTGAAGAACAAATACTATTAATGGAAAACTCTACTAACTGCGAATACACTAAAATGAAAATTATTGAAAATCATTTGGAAATTATACCAGAAATAAACCAATACCTAGTAGTATTTCCAGAAGAAGAAAAATTGATAATTAAATGTCCAGAAGACACAGAAATCAAAATTTCCTAATCAAAAATTCGCCATGTAAAGTAACTTTTAAAAATCAAGAATTAATATTTTAATATTTCAAGATGGAACTTTTGGTCAACCACTGGTACTGAATAAACTTCAGACACATTTTAATAAAATTAAAATCCAGCCTTTGGAAATTAATTTGAAAAAATTGAAATTAAAAGAAATATCTTCGCAAGGATTGACACCAATTCAGGAAGAACAATTAAATCTCCATATTCCTATTCCATATGGACTATATTTCTATATTCTAGCGGAGTATTGATAATTATTTGGCTACTCTTGAAAAACATTCAGAAAAGAAGAAAATCAGAAGAAACTCCAATGGAATTACTAGAAAAGAAAATTCAACTTCCAGGGGGTGCGTCGATCTAATGGGGGAGGAGTTATATACCTTAAATTACTTAGTACATATTAAATAAATTGCTTAATCAGGATATTGTGTGATAACCTGTTGTTTTATAAATTGTTGAACCTTATTTTTGCTTACATTGTATTTTTTACCTATTTGAATTGTTTAGTTTATATAGTCAGTCTAGAATTTACTTCGAATCTTGAAACTTGTAACTTTTGTTACATAAATAATTTTTTAAAAAACCTTTTCCCATGTCTAAAAAGTTATTTTATATATAAATATATATATATATATATATATATATATATATATATATATTCACGGCGTGAAGTGGCATCCGCCCATGTTAAAATCGCAGTAGCTGTGGCGTCCGCGGCACTATGACATCCGATATACGGATGTCACAGTGCATCGAGCTCCAAAATATCGCAAACGGTTCAGTGAATGCTTGGGAATCTATTGCTGATGAAGTCAGCAGGACGTCACTTTGGTCGTTTTTTGTATAAACCTATACACCAAGGTTCACAGGTTCTCCGTACGCGGCGTTATAGTAGCACACCATTTATTATACATTTGACGCACAAAGTGGCATCCGTCAGTATACATATCGAAGAACGGTATAGTTTGGCGTCTGTATATGTATTTTTCTGGCATAGTGGCATCCTGGTAGTGTTGCCGATCTCACTTCTGGTTATAGAAAGCTTTTAGCATTGAATGTGATGATTTACATCTGTTTTAATTTATTTATACCATTGTTGACAGTGCGGAGGATGCTAGTTATTGCAGAATATCTACCGTTATTAATAGAAAAATTATATTTTCGTTCTACAATTCACTTAAATTTGATTTTGAGGCAAAATAAAACACTACTGGCGATAAAAATGAATAATCCTGGCGATAAAACAATCTAAAGAATTGAATAACCCAACTTAAACCACGAGATGAAGTAACATTACTACTCAATTTTCAGGTTAATTTTCGAATGTGTATATTTTTCTACTTCACTATAGCAGAAGTCAAGTTTTTTTTGAGAAAATTCCGAAAACCTAAATGCAATCAGATTACTAGGTGGATTGTTAGTAGTTGACCTAGAATATTGAATTTCACAAAAATTTCGGAGACGTTCAAACTCTCTCTGGCATATACAGTGTGTATCAATGATAACTGTATGGACGATAACTGTATCCCTATTTGATCTAAGGCAAAAAATGGCTAAAATAAAAGAGAGCAATAAAAGCTATGTATAAACTAGAGATTTTCCCCAACACCATAGCAGTTTGTACTGTTCATTACTACACCACCGGTTCCGAACAGTGCAGAGCAAAAATGAAAGCTATGTTCCAATATACAGGGAGTCTGATAAATGCAAAACTTAAACATGTGCTAATGGTTCTACTGGTGTGATGTCTGTATACAGGGTGGCCCAGACCAACATACAATTATTCCTACAGAGTGAACTAGAGCTCAAAATAGGGCGATTGAAATCAAGCTTCCTTTATATGCTCCATTGAGCCGTGTGAGTTGGATGAAGGTTTTTTTTTCATACTCTTGAATAATTCGAAACCCGTGAAAAGTTAGGCTCTGAATTTTGAAGAAAAAAATTGAAACAGAATTTCAAAAAGAAAAGTGTGAATACGAAATTTTAAAAAGAGTCTTGAATTCACTTGAATTGCTAGACTTAGGTGTAACGCTTATGAAGATCATGTCAAAAGAATAAGGAATCTAACGAGATAATGAAGTACTGAGGAATCCATCATGACTGAGTACAAGTTTTCAGATCAGTATCATCATTACAGCTCTTTCTATTGTGCGTTTTAGATGGAATAGACATAAAAAAATATTTTATGAAACTTATACAAATGTTCGTACAAAAAATAAACAGTACATATTCCAGTTAAACATGTTTTCTATTTATGTATAGTTTGCCAACGAAATTACTAGCCAGCCCACTATTTCGTTATTAAATGGGCGGTCGGTTTGAAATTTTAGTGATTTGTATAAGTACATTGGATGAACATTCCAGTTATTTAAACATCTGACTGTTATTTCCGGTTCAATCGAAAACTTAACGAACTTCGTCATTACGAAAGGAGCTCCCTAAATGTTTTTTTAATTTGGATTCTAAGAAAAAGTATGTTAAGCATTTATCATATCCTTGACTTATCTTTGACGATTTTTGAGTCGTACATTTTATCCTTTCTAACAAAAAGTGAAAGTGTGTGCGAGAAGTCCGATATTATTTTTCAATGTCATTTCGGGGGTATTATACGTATGTTGGTATGATAAGAACAATAACATTCCTCCCGATTCTACAAGAGATGGTGTTAAATCTGACAGTCAGATGTTGATGACGTCAAATATTTATTTCAAGTGGAAGCCAACTATTAAACCCCTATATTCAAAATCTTCCAGATTGTTCTGGGTCTAAAGTTCCGATTTTCAGAGGTATCATGATGACATTTTCAATGTTGGGATTTTGATTAATATGATGATGAGAATTAATGGCTGCATGAGAATCATTTATAACGTCGACATTTTCTGAATATGGGACTTAAGATATTTTCAGAATCAGCGTCTGATTATCAAATTTTACAGCATTAGAATCGGAAGGAATGTTTTTAGTACTGGAACATACAAGGCCAGCGAAATTACAATGCAATATATTTAGGATTTCTGGTATAATAGTTTATTTTATTTCAAACTGATAAAATGGGCGACTTATTTGATATCTTGGAACCGTCATCGCTAAAGATAGAGTATGAAGTATGATACACGTTTCAAGTTTTCAAGAATCTAAATATTGAAAAATATTTAGGTTATTCTATTTGGAAAAAAACAAACTTCATTGAATTTCCATTTGAACCCTAAATTATAGTCAGATGTTTGAAAACCTGAAATATTAATCTTTGTGTCAAAATTCAATAATTCAACGTGGCGGCTCCAAAATGGCGGACGAGATTTGTGATTATTGTCCAATTGTTGGTTGAGGTTACGAATTTAGCCGGAGATTGTCTAAATTCAATACCGTGGCTCCACGTTGGCAAACCAGTTAATCATAATAGCTTAGAACTCACGGAAAAGTTACCTTATAATAATGAGGCTGTATCAGAAATGCATAGATTTAAAATGAAATTAGAAGTAAAGTAACCAATATAATAAAAAATCATAAACAAAAAAGCGATAAATTAAACAAGAAAAGCTTTACACAAATTAATATAAGTAGATATTTAAAACAATCTAAAGAATTTATTAAAACCAATAAAGATCTTATTATTACTAGAGCCGACAAAACAAACAAAACTGTTATAATGGGAAAACAAAATTATTATTCAAAAATGAAAGAGTTAGTTAACGATAGAAATACTCGTACATACAAACAGGAAAAATTCAACCCTACTGAGAAAATCAACAATAAAATCTCTGAACTAATAAAAATGTGGTACAAATTAGGGCTTGTAAATAATGAACTTAAAAACAAATTATGCATACATAATGGACACCCACCTGCTATTTATGGATTACCCAAATTGCATAAACCAAATATACCTTTAAGGCCAATAGTTGGTAACATTCAATCCGTAACATACAATCTTTCAAAATTTCTTTCACAAATACTTCAAAATATAATAGGACAAAGTGAATATCACATAAAAGACTCTTGCCAATTTGTAACTTTTATTAGGGGTGTAACAATTCCTAGGAACCACGTAACAATTTCACTTGATATAATATCACTTTACACCAATATAGACGTCAATTTAGCTATAGACATAATAAATAAAAAATGGGATATGATTAAAGAGCACACTTCTCTTAATTTAGAGGAATTTAAAAAAGCAATAGATATATGTCTTTCCTCGACATATTTTACATTTGATGATAAATATTATTCACAAATATATGGAGTTGCCATGGGATCTCCAATTGCTGCAACTATAGCAAATCTTGTTATGGAATATGTCGAGGAGAACGTAATTCAATCACTAAGTTTTAAACCAATATTTTTCAAAAGATATGTAGATGACTGTATAACATGTGTTCCTGAGAATAAAATAAATGAAATATTGGATCAATTCAACGCATTTCATCCTCGCTTAAAATTTACTATAGAAATGGATAATAATGAAAGCTTGAATTTTCTGGATACAACCATTAATTACGATACAACAGGTAAAATTTTCACAAACTGGTATACAAAAGAAATTTCATCTAATCGATATACAAACTTTCTTACAAATGCACCAATACAACACAAATCAAATGCTGTCAGAATGTTAACAGATAGGGCTATAAAACTAGCACATCCTAAATATCGAAAAGACAACTTAAGAAAAGTAAGAGAAATTTTAGAAGAAAATAACTATCCACAATCATTTTATGAGAAGTTAATAAAAAAAAAATTCACACAATTTATAATAATAATAATAAAAATATTAATTCTGATACCACAGTCAAATACATACCTTTACCATACACACATTCACTATCGGAAATAATTAATAATACCTTAAAAAGACACAACATAGTAGTTGCTCATAAATTAGAAAATACAAACAATAGCCTCTTCAGTAAATTAAAACCCAAAATTCCCAAAAATAAACAAACACATACTGTATATGAAATAGGATGTGAAGATTGTAATGGTGTGTATATCGGGCAAACCAATCAATATTTACATAAAAGAATGCAAGCCCATCGCATCTCAAAAACTGATGTTACCGCGTTAACAAAGCACCAACAAGAATTAAATCATAAATTTAATTATGATGATATAAAAATTTTAGATAAAGAAATAAACACAAAAAACGTACATATTTGGAAATGATCAGGATAAAACCAAATAAAAACGCAATTAATTTTAGAAGTGAGATCAATAACCTAAGTCATATATATAACGGTTTAATTTAGAATTAAAAATTAAAAACAAATAGTATATGAAAAAAGAAACATCGAAATAACTGTTGCATCTTGACAAATGTGTCCAATCTGTATAATACCTGAAATGAATTAATATATCTTCATACAGTATAAACCATTAAAACTTGTTAAATTAAAAAAACTGTAAAAAAACATAACATCCATTAAGTTGATACTAGATCATTTATTTTAGATACAAATTTTAAAATGTTTTGAGTTGTATAAAGTCGTAGATTTTATGTAAGTATTTTATCACCTGTTAAATTATGTAAATATTTGTGTAATTTCAGCAACATTGTTCAGAAGATGACACGTATGATGTCGAAACGTCAATAAAATTATAATCAAAGTAATGGAGACCTTTTATTTCAAGAATAGTTAATATATATATATATATATATATATATATATATATATATATGTATATATATATATATATATATTTATGTGGAAAACTAATGCTACACACTGTATATATATCTTACACGAGTCAGTTACAATTTAAGATATTAACGAGTATAAGATTATTGAAAGGAAAACTATTCGAGAGTGAAATTTAAACTAAATCAAACTAAAGAGATTCATTTAAACTTTATAATGAACCTTGTACATATATAGATGACACCGATATAATAAGAATTCAAACTATTTAAGAGAAAAATTAATAATTAAAAGAGATATAAAGGTATGTGCACTGTGTGGCATTATTGAACCTAATACAGTACTCCTATTTCAAATTTTAAAGAATTCACTTAATATATTCTTATGCAATACTTTTGGCAAACCCTGTTTTGTCCATGTACTCAATATAATTGAAAAACCCTGTATACATAAAATTTGACACTATTTAATTTGTGATGACATTCCGATGACAATTCAAAAGATATTTAAGGTTAGAGAAATAAATAGTCATTTCAAGGTATTCAGTTAATAAAAGAAATCAAAATCTATTTATAGTAAGGAGATAAAAATTTATTTTTTTTTTTTGAAAAAAGAGAAAATTTGGTAACCACAATATAATTTGGGTTGTTTATTGAAAAAAAATATTAAGTAACGTTGAATCCTCCGAAGAGATAACTTCTAAGTAGGAGCTCTCCAAAGAGTAACATATAATTTTAGATCCATCCAAAAATTTTGTATTATAATCATTTCAACGGTGATTAATAATAGAAAGCATTATTCGGTAACCCATTTAAATTATGTGCGTGAGTGATGAAAAAAACTTTGTCGAGATTGAAGCAGAAGTGTAAGATCCAGAATTCTAAAGTCTTTAGAATTGTACGAGCTAACTGTCATCATCGAATACTGGTGAGTCCACTCCAAAATTATTATTTAATTGAAAGATTCAGGCCTTAAAAACAAATTAAATTATAGATGCATCTAAACTTTTCAATTCGCATAGAATATTAAATAATTTGAAGATACAATAAAATAAAGACATTTCGGATATTTGACAAGTCAAGTGAAATTTTTGAAGTTCATTGAACTCTTTCAAAAATTCTTTATAAAACTTTTGGTACTAGAGATAAGGCGTTATAGTTTGTAGGTTGTTAATTTAGTTTATATCTGGGAAGATACGAGTTTGTTCTTTATTGTTATAAAAAAGGAAAACTAAATTTTAAAATTCATTTGATTTATGATTGTACATACTTGTTAATTTGTTACTCACATTTATAACATTCAAACCATTCAAGAACGTTGATAAAAATTAAACATATTGATTAAATTTAGAAATTTTATTTTAAAAAGTGACAATTGTGTATTATTGGTGACATACAAGTCATTTATACATTGTGAATGTCAAAAGAGAAATTGAATAGCCTTTTATAGTCTTGAACAAATAGTCACATTATATTACTAGATAGATCAAACAGAACAAAGAAATTTATATAAAATTTTTATTTTCAATATCGCTTTGAACCCACCCTGAGGTAAGAGTGATTCGTATATTTTATGTTAAATCTATTTTTCAATTAATTACAATTTGATAGCCGGGAAATTTTTGACAACCACTGTCAACCTTTGATATACATACTATATGCCGTTTAAGCCTCGTTCGCAATATAATAAAAATACGCTGCTTAAGCTACGTATACAATAATTGTCTCTGCAACGTACGGCAATTCTAATAAAATTAAACAATTAAAACACATCATATAATATTAGACCATACCAATATATATATATATATATATAACAAAGAGATTCATGGGTAATTCACGCAAAATAAAGGGCTACTGAAATAGAGTGGTAACCGTGGACATGTATGTTTCTGGCTCATTTTGCCTCTTCAGCACGGCATAACCAAATAAGGATGTTTTGGGAGCAAAGATGTTAAAAGAAACATGGGAAAACACAAAATAACGGATTTCAGCAGGGAAACCAAACGCTCATTTGTGTCTTCAGTTGGAAGATCCCGAGTTTTTAGGACATCAACCAACATCGACACGGAGGCGCATATAGCCCCCTCGCCATGAACCTTCCGACCCATAGTAAATCAAAGAAGATGTGGGAATATCGCGTGATATGTTAACAACAAAGAGATTCATGGGTAATTCACGCAAAATAAAGGGCTACTGAAATAGAGTGGTAACCGTGGACATGCATGTTTCTGGCTCATTTTGCCTCTTTAGCACGGCATAACCAAATAAGGATGTGAAATTTGGGAGCAAAGATGTTAATCGAAACATGGGAAAACACAAAATAACGGATTTCAGCAGGGAAACCAAACGCTCATTTGTGTCTTCAGTTGGAAGATCCCGAGTTTTCAGGACATCATGGCGGGGGGGCTATATGCGCCTCCGTGTCGATGTTGGTTGATGTCCTGAAAACTCGGGATCTTTCAACTGAAGACACAAATGAGCGTTTGGTTTCCCTGCTGAAATCCGTTATTTTGTGTTTTCCCATGTTTCGATTAACATCTTTGCTCCCAAATTTTACATCCTTATTTGGTTATGCCGTGCTGAAGAGACAAAATGAGCCAGAAACATGCATGTCCACGGTTACCACTCTATTTCAGTAGCCCTTTATTTTGCGGGAATTACCCATGAATCTCTTTGTTGTTGTTGTTAACATATCACGCGATATTCCTACATCTTCTTTATATATATATATATATATATATATATATATATATATATATATATATATATATATATATGTATATATGTATATATATATATATATATATATGTATATATATATATATATGTATATATATATATATATTATTATTTGATTTTCTATTATTAATTTTTTTATCTATGTTTTTCTTTAAATTGAATTGGATTGGCTAGCTCGAATTATATGATTTATATTTTTTATTTATTAGTTTAACGATTTAATGGAGAGCATGAGAACACTTACTCTCGTTGGGTACAGGATAAAATTAAACAAGAAAATATATGAAATCTGCATCCCACAAACAACCTGCGAAAATCATCTCCATCAACGCTTTGAATCGATTATATGAAACACAGTAATTCAACCTATGTATTATGAAACCTTGCCCTGTGTTTGGCAAATGACATGTAAATGAAAATCAATAACTCAAATTTAGTTCCTATAATTATCAAACAAGCGTAAAATTGAAAAGCTTCATAAGCAGTAAATAAAACTTATGTTAAAACAAATATAATACAGTGCAAATTACAAATACCAACTATTATTCTATACCTAAAATTATTATTGTGTAATTTGGCCAAATTTATGAATTACGTTTGAGTTTAATATGGTTAACCAAATAAATCGTTAAAAACACTAACCTGACCACAACACTGGGAAGTCTCTAGTATATTCTATCGATGTGGAATCTTCTGTACCAAAGCTGGATCTCCTTCAATCTTGTAGTTACAAACTCTATAGTTTGTATGGCAGGTAAGTTCGTAAATTCTTGTTAAATCACTTAGATATTTTTGCTTATAATGTTTATGTTACGATGATAATGGTTTAGGAAACGTATTTTCTCATTATAAAGTGATTACTTTTTGAAAATTCAGGTAGCGTCCCCTCTCAAATTTAAAATGTTTATATTTCTCACAAATTCTCATTATTTCCAAGTATTTTCTTTTCAAAATGTTCAATGTATATTGATTAAATGTTTGAAATGTCTTTTGACTTTAATTTCTAATAATTTCCCAAATATAAAATAAAATTTATAAAATTTTCTCACATGCGTCCTTCTCCATTAGCTTCCCTTCACCAACCTTTTGTTTTTCAAATCAACAAACTTTTTTTTGTCCGCTTTGTTATTTGTAAAACAAAAAACTTACTACATACTAGATAGAATATGCTTTGTCTTATCTAATGTTTTATATGTCGATAAATGTCTTTATATTTTTCTATGATTATGGATTGTTGATGTAAGATTTCAAACTAATTTACCATTCCCATTTACATACTCATTCTTTCAAAAATCTACCTTATTTTAATTAACAAAATTATATCTATTTGACTTTAAATTTCAATATCAATCCATATACAATCTAAAATGATTAAATATCTGTCATAATGCCTTTCAATTAAATCTTTACTCATCATTACATATTTATCTATTACAAACTTGGCTCTTTATTTATTTCAGTCATCATATTTTTCTATTATCAATATTTCACAAACATAAATAATTCTATGGTAGAATCTACCTCCACATTCAGTGTACTTCATTAACAGACATGAAATTTTTAGTTGTCACTTCAGTTATCTCCTTTTTAATATAAACATTACAATTTTATTGGTATATATCGTGATCTAACATTCTATTTATTATTGTCTGATAATAATTTATTTTCTTTTCAGATTCATTGTTAGATGTTCGAAATACTGGATACAAATTATCATTTGCTATAGACAAGAAAATGAGTTTATGATTTGTTAAGATATAATTAAAATTTTATGAAAATAATACAGTTTATAATCTGAAATCCTAAGGTAAATAATTTTACTATTATTTATGTATCTCTTTCGTTTTGAAGCATAACTAATATAATAAATGTTCAATTCAATAAAAAATATATATTCTTCTTATATTATCATCATTAGAAAAGATAATTCCAGCTATGTGAAACAATTAATTTCCATCTGTTACTCTACAAGGTTGCAAATTTCATACTTTTGTGTTCCATTCTTTTTACTGTTTCTTACGATAAGTTCAATATATATATATATATATATATATATATATATATATATATATATATATATATATATATATATATATATATATATATATATATATACATATATATATATATATATATATATATATATATATATATATCGCATCACAACGGAGACTGGATCCATCAAAAGAAATAGTTGTAACTTACCGAAGATTGATTCAATAATGCTGCGAGTTTCTTTGCTAGTTTTTGTGCAGTGAAGAAGAACGTGAAAATGTCTTTGTAAGTACCTATAATTGTTCATTGACATACTTTATTAGAAATGAGAGAGACACCTCACTCATTTTATATACTCTTTTAATAAATTTAAAGCTACTTATCATCTATATGAACGGAATAAAACTTGAAATCAGCTCTGTAAATAAACAAACTACTAATAAACTAATGAATAATTGACTTTTCATTTTTACCGCAACCAAAAATATCTAACATGATTTTCAATTTATATTTGTAGTTTCTCAGAGATTATAACTTACATTGAAGTAAATGAAAAAGACTCTCCATCTCAAATGTAGTCTGTAGGCAAATAGCAGTAAGTAAAACGCAAACTCCGTACTACAGCATATATTATTCCAAGTTGAAAGGGCAACTAGTTTCGATACACTGAGCTATCATCAGGCCTTAAATGTATCTATAAGTCACATGAAAAGTCTTATCAAAGGAAAGCTGTCACATGCACGTGGCATCCAGCAGAATCCAAGATGTGTCAGTAGATAATATGGGAAATATACTGTAGGAAAATTTTATTAAAAATAGTTAGGAAAATTTACATATTTATGCAAATGTCAAACAAAATTAAAATTGGACAACGTTAAGAGAAGTCATTAAAATTAAATTAATGGATAATTATAAGAAAAAGAAAGAAAATATGGACTTCGTTGTACGACAGAATCCGTCTGACGCAAGAAATCCAGTATTTGATTAGTCGTAATAGGAAAAAGGGCAATGGAGAGAACCGTTGATCATACAACAAGAACTTGTTTAATTATTGAAGATTTGAAATTTTAGCGCTATAGTTAAATATTTCGAAAACACTCTGTAGTTCAGATGTAAATACTACGCCGATATGAAACATGACTCTTGGCATTAGAAACAATGCAATTAAAAATATAGATTCGTATTTGAAAATAAAAACTTAAGGGTGGCCCAATTTTAACGATACTTTGTATACAATTTTTTTTCACACTGAGCATGCCGCAAAAATGTTTAGTTCGAATACACAAGCTGTAACCTACAGAATTTCACGTTATACATCCAAAGGAATTATGGTTTACTTTCTAGCGCATTTGAATAAAAGTTAGTCTTTAACAAGTTTTTTATGATTTTATTCTATTCGTCAAAGATAAGACAATGATATGATAAATGTTTAACATTGTTTTTCTTAGAATTCAAATTAAAAAAAACAAATACGTAGTTCCTTTTATAACGACGAAGTTCGTTAAGTTTCCGATTGAACCGAAAATTACAGACAGATGTTTAAATACCTGAAATGTTCATCCCATGTACCCTTACAAATCGTCCGATCGTTTAATAACAAAATAGCGGGCTGGCTAGTAATTTCGTTGCCAAATTATACAGGGTGTTTCCTAAGTAATCTAAAATATAGTAGTGGACGTTTTGTCACTCCATTTTAAGGCGAAAAGTTCTGATAAACATGTTTGATAAGTCTTGTCGTTAATGAGATACAGGGTGCTGAATTGTTGTATTATATCAAATTTGATGTTTTATAACACAGTTTGTAATGCCGGTGGAAAAGTGCCGCCTTTTTCTAATATTGTACTTACTCCCCTCTTTCGATTTTTACTAATTTCGTTCTTTTCAATTCATAAACGTAGCCGCTACGAATTTTTTTAAGGTGGATAAATTTTTTTATTAAAAATCACCCAAAAAAAAATTCGTAGCGGCTACGTTTATGGAATGGAAGCAATTAAATCGAAAGAGGGAGGTAAGTAAAATCATAAAAAAATACGGCATTTTTCCACCTGCATTACAAACCGAGTTATCGTACATCAAAGTTGAAATAATAAAACAATTCAACACCCTGTATCTCATTACCGACAAGACATCACACTTGTTTATGAGAACTTTTCGTCTTGAAATGGAGTGACGAAGCGCCCACTACAATATTTTAGATTACTTAAGAAACACCCGTATATAAAGAGAACGTATATTTATTTGGCATATGTACTATTTATTTTTTGTACGAACATTTGTAGTTTGATTAAATATTTTTTTATGTCTATTTTATCTAAAACGCACAATAGAGAAGAGCTTTAATGATGATACTGATCTGAAACCTTTTACAGAGTCATGATGGATTCCTCACTACTTCATTATCTCTTTAGATTCCTTTTTCTTTTGATATGATCTTCATTAGCGTCACACCTAAGTCTAGCAATTCAAGTGAATTCAAGACTTTTTTAAAATTTCGTGTTCTCACTTTCCTTTTTGAAATCCTGTTTCAAATTTTCTCTTCAAAATTCAGAGCCCAACTTTTC
The DNA here is from genome assembly GCA_963921935.1 of Galeruca laticollis. Lineage (NCBI taxonomy): Eukaryota > Metazoa > Arthropoda > Insecta > Coleoptera > Chrysomelidae > Galeruca > Galeruca laticollis. Next base: position 152,884,680 of record OY998180.1, read on the forward strand.
ACGGGTTTCGAATTATTCAAGAGTATGAAAAAAAACCTTCATCAAACTCACACGGCTCAATGGAGCATATAGAGGAAAGTTTATTTCAATCGCCCTATTTTAAGCTGTAGTTCACTCTGTAGGATTAATTGTATGTTGGTCTGGGACACCCTGTATACAGATATCCCACCAGTAGAACCATTAGCACATGTTTAAGTTTTGCATTTATCAGACTCCCTATATATTGGAACATAGCTTACATTGTTGCTCTGCACTGTTTGGAACCGGTGGTGTAGTAATGAACATACTAAACCGCTATGGTGTTGGGAAAAAAACTCTAGCGTATACATAGCTTTTATTGCTCTCTACAACTTGTATTCAAGTAATTTTTTGCCTTAGATCAAAAAAGGATGCAGTTATCGCCCATACAGTTATCATTGATACACCCTGTATATGCCAGAGAGAGTTTCAACGTCTCCGAAATTTTTGTGAAATTCAATATTCTAGGTCAACAACTAACAATCCACCTAGTAATCTGATTGCATTTAGGTTTTCGGAATTTTCACAAAAAAAACTTGACTTCTGCTATAGTGAATTAGAAAAATATACCCATTCGAAAATTAACCTGAAAATTGAGTAGTAATTTTACTCCATCTCGTGGTTTACGTTGGAGAATTCAATTCATTTTTCCCTTATTTACGGAAATTCAGAATTCTTTAGTTTGTTTTATCGCCGGCATTATTCATTTTTATCGCGAGTAGTGCTTTATTTTGCCTCAAAATCAGATTTGAGTGAATTGTAGAACGAAAATTAGATTTTTCTATTAATAACGGTAGATATTCTGCAATAACTAGAACCTCCGCACTGTCAACAATGGTATCAAAAAATTAAAACAGATGTAAATCATCACATTCAATGTTAAAAGCATTCTATAACCAAAAGTGAGATCGTCCTGCTGATTTCATCAGCAATAGATTCCCAAGCATTCACTGAGCCGCTTGCGATATTTTGGAGCTCGATGCTCTGTGACGTCCGTATATCGGATGTCATAGTGCCGCGGACGCCACAGCTACCGCGATTTTAACATGGGCGGATGCCACTTCACGCCATATATATAATTGAGGCTTATGTTGAGGTTTAAGATTACAAAATCCCATGTACACGTATGGAAACTAAATGTGTAGAGGATGTAAGATAAAAAGCTTCTAATCTGATTTTAGGTTGTTTTACTGTTCACTTTCATGGAGAATTCTGCATTTACTAGACGTCTGAGTCTGACGGGATAGGATATTCTTGCTGTGTTTTATCGCTATCAAATGTTACTCATTTCTCAAGATTATTTTGATTTTCACGCTGCGCCTTTGGGAATTCCCAAAAGATACTTTACCGATAATTGACCTCATTTAGTTTCTTTATATTATTTAGTTTATTGATGAATAAAAAAATACGAATTTATTATGAAGTATGAAAACATCAATATTATGTGCAGGTAAAAAATCTCTTAAAACCCAAACGTGAGTACAAAATTGTTGAATATAAAAACAAAAATATCCCCATTAAGGAAGTCTGGTATATATAAATTTAAATGTCCAGAATGTAATGCTGTCTATTTGGGTCAAACCCTCAAAAATTTTGAAATCCAATACAGGGAACACTCACGAGCACACAGATTAAATCAACCAGAGAAATCTCACTACGCAAAACATCTACTTGACACCAATCATTCATTGACACCTAACACAGAACTAGAAGTACTAGATATTTGTGATAAAAACGAGAACTGGATTTCCTTGAAGAATTGGAAATTAGAAGACATTTAAGAAACCCACAATATGAAGTCGTCAACGAACAGATAAATTTAAAAGGAGTTCTCCACTTTTAAACTGTCTCCTTAAGTGATAATTGTAAAGATCATAAGATATAGTTTTCCTGGTTTTCTATATCATTGCACAATTATACTGATCTTGATTGGAAAAAAGATATCCAGGATATCCCCATAGAGCTAATAATATCTAAGCTTTAATATTTGTGATATCATATCTTCTTCTTTTTTCTATTAACATATATTAAGTCAATCACAAGGTAGGTCACTTCTTGGTCAGCCAAAAATAATTATTAAACATACATCAGGTAGGCATCAAATGAAATGTCATGTCATTCTGACGACGATATTTAATATCGAAACAATTGTCAAATTTCTTAGAATTTTTTAAATATATTGTGGAATTATCTAGAAACAGTAAGTTTCATTTAAAACAGTAATCCTAAAAGTATGTCTATTTGAGAAGGAATGTGGAAATTAGAATTTCCTAATTTTACATTTGAAGGAATTGGAATTTTTTCTCTACGCAATGAAAATTGTGGCAATTTTTTTGTAATTTTCTTAATAACCAAAGAATTTGTAACTATGCTATCAAAACCATGTGTTTGAATAACTTTTGATTGTGGAGTAAGTTGGAGAATATCTGTTAAGGTTTCTGTAATTAATGAAACTGTACTATAAGAATCTAAAACAGCTTTTACTTGAATAGGCTTATTTTTTGAATTATATACTGTAACAAGTGCAGTTGGTAGGAGTGCTTCTTCACTAGAGGATAAAGTGGACAAAGTAATACCATTATCTTTTCTTGAAGAATAATTTTATAATTGTTGATTTGAAGGATTTCCTTCAAGGTTTCTACTAGAATTGGGGATGTGTGAATTATCAGTATAATTTTTTAGTGGTCTATGAGCATTTGAGCTATTCTATGAATTTCTATGATAATTTGAACTACTTTGTGAATTTCTAGGAGAATTTACCAAACTATTTGACTGATTATTATTATTAAAGGTAGAACCATATCGATTAAAATTGTTTGAATTTTGGGAATTAAATTTTATCTGTCTATTTTGACTATTATTATTAGTATTCTGCAAATTTCTATGAAACCTTTCAGAGTTGGGTGAATACCTGGAATTGAAATTTTTATTATTAGAAGAAGTTTGCTTACACTGTGTCGCGTTTTCCTCCCTAAGGCGAAGACTGTGCGCTTCGTTGCGCATGATTTATAGGTAGCGGCCTCTTGCTCTACCTCTTAACGCCTCGGAAACGTCACTTCTGACCCCTTTGAAACCTTACACTTTCTCGGGCGCCAGATTTTTAACGTGGTTGTCTCCACGGCCCCTCGACTTCACTCGTCGAGAGTTCCAGGTAGCCTCAGATGGAGGTACGGTAAATTCCAGGGGTCTATTGTCGTCAAAATCCGGGAGGTTATTGCTAAATATATAAAACAAATGTTCTCGCTAGTCCTGAAATAAATATTATTATCCTGATCCACACTACGGAGCAGCTAAAATTCGTGCAGCCAAACAACTACTCTACCATAAGGAAGTACTAGTCTATAATAGGTCAATAAAACACAACACAGGTTTATTTCAGTTTTATTACAATGATACTTTCTATCCAGCCGTTAAATTGTCAATAACTCACTAAAATTTGAACAAAATCGAGAAAGGTATCAAAGGACGGGACTAGTATCAAGAAAACCCACTGAAAGAAAATTGGGGAAAGGTAATGAAAACGGGGGATTCTAGAATCAATCAAGATTCTCCCTAAAATCGGAAAAGTTATCAAAGAACGGAAATTATAAATTTAAAAGATGATTCGGGAAAGGTATTGAATCTGGGAATTCCAGATTTAAAATATCCGGGAGCCCTAGCGTTTATGTATGCCTGGCGCAAACGGATATTTCAATCAGGAATTGTCCCTACCAATTGAAGAAAAAGGTATTAAAAAGAACGGGATAAATATCAACCAAACTCACTAAAAGGAAACTCGGGAAAGGTATTGCAACTGGGAATTCGAGATTTAAAATATCCGGGAGCCCTAGCGTCTATGTATGCCTGGCACAAACGGATATTTCAATCAGGAATTTTCCTTGCAAAATCGAAGAAAAAGGTATCAAAGAACGGAACTAATATCAACAAAACTCACTGAAAGAAAACTCGGGAAAGGTATTGAAACTGGGAATTCTAGATTTAAAATATCCGGGAGCCCTAGCGTTTATGTATGCCTGGCGCAAACGGATATTTCAATCAGGAATTGTCCCTACCAATTGAAGAAAAAGGTATTAAAAAGAACGGGATAAATATCAACCAAACTCACTAAAAGGAAACTCGGGAAAGGTATTGCAACTGGGAATTCGAGATTTAAAATATCCGGGAGCCCTAGCGTCTATGTATGCCTGGCACAAACGGATATTTCAATCAGGAATTTTCCTTGCAAAATCGAAGAAAAAGGTATCAAAGAACGGAACTATTAAGTCAATCACAAGGTAGGTCACTTCTTGGTCAGCCAAAAATAATTATTAAACATACATCAGGTAGGCATCAAATGAAATGTCATGTCATTCTGACGACGATATTTAATATCGAAACAATTGTCAAATTTCTTAGAATTTTTTAAATATATTGTGGAATTATCTAGAAACAGTAAGTTTCATTTAAAACAGTAATCCTAAAAGTATGTCTATTTGAGAAGGAATGTGGAAATTAGAATTTCCTAATTTTACATTTGAAGGAATTGGAATTTTTTCTCTACGCAATGAAAATTGTGGCAATTTTTTTGTAATTTTCTTAATAACCAAAGAATTTGTAACTATGCTATCAAAACCATGTGTTTGAATAACTTTTGATTGTGGAGTAAGTTGGAGAATATCTGTTAAGGTTTCTGTAATTAATGAAACTGTACTATAAGAATCTAAAACAGCTTTTACTTGAATAGGCTTATTTTTTGAATTATATACTGTAACAAGTGCAGTTGGTAGGAGTGCTTCTTCACTAGAGGATAAAGTGGACAAAGTAATACCATTATCTTTTCTTGAAGAATAATTTTATAATTGTTGATTTGAAGGATTTCCTTCAAGGTTTCTACTAGAATTGGGGATGTGTGAATTATCAGTATAATTTTTTAGTGGTCTATGAGCATTTGAGCTATTCTATGAATTTCTATGATAATTTGAACTACTTTGTGAATTTCTAGGAGAATTTACCAAACTATTTGACTGATTATTATTATTAAAGGTAGAACCATATCGATTAAAATTGTTTGAATTTTGGGAATTAAATTTTATCTGTCTATTTTGACTATTATTATTAGTATTCTGCAAATTTCTATGAAACCTTTCAGAGTTGGGTGAATACCTGGAATTGAAATTTTTATTATTAGAAGAAGTTTGCTTACACTGTGTCGCGTTTTCCTCCCTAAGGCGAAGACTGTGCGCTTCGTTGCGCATGATTTATAGGTAGCGGCCTCTTGCTCTACCTCTTAACGCCTCGGAAACGTCACTTCTGACCCCTTTGAAACCTTACACTTTCTCGGGCGCCAGATTTTTAACGTGGTTGTCTCCACGGCCCCTCGACTTCACTCGTCGAGAGTTCCAGGTAGCCTCAGATGGAGGTACGGTAAATTCCAGGGGTCTATTGTCGTCAAAATCCGGGAGGTTATTGCTAAATATATAAAACAAATGTTCTCGCTAGTCCTGAAATAAATATTATTATCCTGATCCACACTACGGAGCAGCTAAAATTCGTGCAGCCAAACAACTACTCTACCATAAGGAAGTACTAGTCTATAATAGGTCAATAAAACACAACACAGGTTTATTTCAGTTTTATTACAATGATACTTTCTATCCAGCCGTTAAATTGTCAATAACTCACTAAAATTTGAACAAAATCGAGAAAGGTATCAAAGGACGGGACTAGTATCAAGAAAACCCACTGAAAGAAAATTGGGGAAAGGTAATGAAAACGGGGGATTCTAGAATCAATCAAGATTCTCCCTAAAATCGGAAAAGTTATCAAAGAACGGAAATTATAAATTTAAAAGATGATTCGGGAAAGGTATTGAATCTGGGAATTCCAGATTTAAAATATCCGGGAGCCCTAGCGTTTATGTATGCCTGGCGCAAACGGATATTTCAATCAGGAATTGTCCCTACCAATTGAAGAAAAAGGTATTAAAAAGAACGGGATAAATATCAACCAAACTCACTAAAAGGAAACTCGGGAAAGGTATTGCAACTGGGAATTCGAGATTTAAAATATCCGGGAGCCCTAGCGTCTATGTATGCCTGGCACAAACGGATATTTCAATCAGGAATTTTCCTTGCAAAATCGAAGAAAAAGGTATCAAAGAACGGAACTAATATCAACAAAACTCACTGAAAGAAAACTCGGGAAAGGTATTGAAACTGGGAATTCTAGATTTAAAATATCCGGGAGCCCTAGCGTTTATGTATGCCTGGCGCAAACGGATATTTCAATCAGGAATTGTCCCTACCAATTGAAGAAAAAGGTATTAAAAAAATTGAACTAATATCAGGAAACCTACGAAGAAGGAAAATCGGGAAAGGTATTAAATCAGATGCGATATATAAATGGTTTACCACACTCCAATGTACAAGATATTCCAACTTATTTCAAAATGAAAATCAACTACATAAATATTTTAAATTGATAATTGAAAAGACCACATATTTTCGGATTAATTATTACTAAAACTCTTACCTTTACAGCGACTAAATTATCGAGAATATAAAATAAAATCAAGTAAGCTCTTACCTTCACAGCAACGAAGTTATTAACAAAAATTTTGTACAACGCAGAAAAAACTCAATAAGAAAAATCGGCAAAACAAGCTAAGCAACTTACGGCGGACGATGCACAATTTTCGCTTCTGCTTCGGTCGGCTGGCACTTCGGTACCCTCTGTTCGATTTTAAAATCTACCTGCCTTCAGGGATGCCAACTGAATATAAGTAAAATTCGTGAGATTTGAAAAAAAAATCGTGATATTTCGGAAAAAATCGTGAGACTTCGGAATAATCGGAAATGGGGTGTTGTCAAACCTTCTTTATTTGTTTGATAATGGTTGTTGTATAAATTAAACGAGGTAGGCAGAACAAAACATTCAAATTAAAAAATACTCTGTGTAATGAAATATAATACAAATTAAAAATGTAACAAAATATTAATAAAATGAAATAATATAAAACAAATAAAAATGTAATGATAGTCAACAAATAAAAAAAAACTCAAACAATATACCTAATTTAGTAAATATATAAAAAAAATTATTCTGAATCTTAATTTGAATCAGATTTTATATTTCAGTAATAGCCGGGATTACTTATTTTTTTTTTAAATATCACAGTCAATTTTAACATTGTGGCATTGGCCAAGGTTGGAAATCAAACTTTTTGTGTGTAATACACCTTAATGTATCCGCGTCTTAAGACGATTTCTTAAAGGTGTTTTATTTAAATTGGCCAATGAAAAGATACGCTCTGCGTTGGCACTGGAGTATGACAAAGATAAAAAATTAAAGACTAAACAATATACACTTTTGAATTTTGGGTTCCCATTTCCCGGATTCACCGATACGGCATAGACTAGGCGAGAATAATTTCGATATAAGACAAGTCGACAATATTTTACAATGTTACCATTTTTTTATTTCGCAATCATACTTATTTTTAGTTGTGCTTGAGTATGTAATGTATTAAAAAATCGTGAGACTATGTAGTGAAATCGTTAGATCGTGAGATCTTCACTCAAATCGTGAGATCTCACGATTAATCGTGAGGTTTGGCATCCCTGCCTGCCTTCCAACCTTACGGTTCCACCTCTCTCTCGACCTGCGCGCTTCTACCAATATCTACCTCGTTGCAGTGGGGAGTCCAGTACATTCAAATGTTGGGTTTTAAAATCGAAATGAATACTTTACCCAGGAAAATTGATTTCTACATCGCAAATAAGAAGGAAATAAAAATATCGGAGTTTTGAATAACTATTAACCTGTTACAACAATTGGTTCTACCCCGAAACCAGGGGATAAAATGAAATGTTCACGGAGATTTGCAATTACTTCACAATACTTATAAGTCAATATACAAATAATGATTATATATACTCGTCGATATAAACTATAAAATGAAAATATATTCGGCGCATAAAATGTTAAATGATTTATCAACAAAGAAACAAATATGTGACGGGTGATACATAATATAAATTAAATATATACTCGGTGACATAAACTATCAAATGAAAATACAGTCGGCAGCATAAACTAAAAATGGTTTTGTATACAAGGGAAAATACTATATAATGGGGATACGTAATATAAACGAATATATATATATATATATATATATATATATATATATATATATATATATATATATATTCGGCGACATAAAATAAAAATATACTCGGCGCATAAACTATTAAATGATTTAAATACAAAGAAACGAGTATGTGACGGGTGATACATAGTATAAATTAAATATATACTCGGTGACATAAACTATCAAATGAAAATACAGTCGGCGGCATAAACTAAAGAAAATGTTTTGTATACAAAGGAACGAATATGTAACGGGTGATACATAATATAAATTAAATATATACTCGGTGACAAAAAATACAAAATGAAAATACACTCGGTGACACAAAATAACCTCTTAGTAACGAAAACCTCGTTACAACATAACAAAGTATGATGATAGTTTTGACATTTTGAATACCCAGTAGAGGAACAATCACTTACATAATGATTGTAGGCTAGATAATTTATACATAACTTGTTATTTTTTATTAATTGCAGTTTGTCATTATGGGAAATGGCACTAAATTCCAAATAACTATAAATTCTATAATTATTTAGATTGCAAAATAGACATTTACCACTTACAATTTGTGAATTCACTCTGTTTTCATTAGCAACTTGAATATCTGGTCTAGTTTTTTGTGAAATATAAACAAAATGAGAGGTTTTCTGTCCTTAACCTTTTTTCTGAGTAGGATTTAAATAAGGAATTGCTTATCTTTCGAGAATTGAACACCTGTACTCTACAAATTGAAGAAATTGAGGTAACGTGCAAATGCCCTTGCATTTGGAGGAATTTCAAAATCAAAAGTCTTTTTAGTATAATTATCTAATTTGTGAGAGAAAATGAGTACTAGTAATAAATCCCAATCATCAACATTTACTTGCAAATTTCTGAGACCATCTATATTTTGTTTTATGGAGGTGACAAATTCTCTGAGGATTGTGGAATTTATTTTGCTCCAGGAAGGAGTATCTAACAAATTTTTAATATAAGCATAAATGATATTCAGTTTGTAACGCTCTTGCGTCGTTACTTGACGGGTTGGCGCCTTAACTACAGGTGACGGGTTGCCTCGGGCGCCAGTTTATTAAAGTGGTATGCTCCACTCGCACCGCGCAGCGTCAGTGAAGAATAAAAATACTCCAGGGGTCACTTTATGGTGGTGATGAAAGTGTTGCGGCCGGTCGGGCAGATTTTACTTGCCTCCCCGGCTTCGTAACCTGGGTATTAGCTGCTTAACGTTCTTACCTATTTACGGAGGTTTACTGGTAATTGGAGTTGGAGAGAAGAGAAACCAAAAGTTACTTATTTACAAAGAGTCTTTATTAAACGGAAAACTAAACTAAATGTCTTCTATTCGGGTAGGCGGGGCAAAAGCACTAGTACTAACTACTATCCTACAGGTTCAAAACGGTCTCTACTACGGTGAGTAAAACAAAGCTATGTAAGCGGAAGCAACAAAAATGGGCGGGGTGCGGTGGACGGTTAGCGGAAGTCGGGTGATGCGGTGGACGGTTAGCGGAAGCGGATTGCAAGCGAAAGCAAAAATGGGGCGAGGATGCGGTGGACGGTTAGCGGCAGTGGGCAGAACTACTACGGATTGCAAGCGACCCTCTAGGTTAATCAAAGCTCTACTTTCGGGGGATATGGCTCTCGGTTTCCGCGGTATCGAAATCTCGGAGTTGCGGCGGCCACCACTAGGATGTGAGAACTCAACTTTCTAGTGGCGGACACGGTACTTCCTCGATCGGATGGCTCAAGGCCCAAACACGGCCGCTGCTAGGATGTGAGAACTCAACGTTCTAGCAGCGGACACGGTTCCCCTCGATCGGATGGCTTAAGCCCCAAACACGGCCGCTGCTAGGATGTGAGAACTCAACGTTCTAGCAGCGGACACGGTTACCCTTTACTTCCCCTGGTCGGATTATACGGCGAGAACCATATACCCTAAAGGTATAAAATTCGGAATATCAATCACCTCGGTAAACGGTACGGTTACTCTAGCGGAATCGGTTTTCTGAAAGCACAATGAAGGCTCTTAGATTTAATTCTCACCTGCGTATGCTGGTGAGGAGCTGAGTCTATGGATAGACTGACTACACTGAGAATCGTTCTGCTTTACGGTATGGCTTGTTGGGGATACGGCGCGAAGTCGTAAGTGTCGCCGACTGTCGGTGCAGGTTTGATAAATTATATTATGTTATATTGTACCGATGTTTATATTACTTTGTATCGAAACGGACGGAGAAATACGGTGTTCGAACGCTTTATTTTATATTATACGGAAGATTGTGCTTTTGCTCGGTCTTTGAAAATGTAACTTCGTTACAAGTTGATTATCATATCTACTTTTTAAGGAATCTAGAGCCAACTTGAAATTATCACTAGATAATTGAAGATTCGAAATTAAGTGCAACGGTTCACCCTTTACATAGGACTTTAAGTATATTAACTTTTCAATATCTGTCAACGATGAATCGTTTACTATCAAAGTTTCAAATAATTGTATGAATTCATTCCAATTAGTAATATCTCATGAACATTCTGGAATGTTTAATTGAGGTTTGTTTACTCGTGATCTCTGAAATTCTGATTTTATACTATTCGAATTATTTTTGGCAAAAAGTGAAATAATATTTTTTGCAATCAGGATAAAATTAAACAATATTTTTCTTCGACTACCTCTCTATCTGAACTTTGATCTTCATCTAAACGTTCTGTTTGATCTTGTATTGAGTTGTAACTATCGAATGCTTTAGTTAAAAGATCTAATATGGTTTTAGAAAATGTTAATTCATTTTCTGTCCGAGGACTTTTATTAAACCAATTCTCGGTTCTAGTAATTTTACCATTGTCAATGGCTCTCTGTTTAATTAAAGTATCAATAGTTGTATCTATTAGAAATATTCAATCTAAATCAGTAGGAATCCATATTATTAACTATTTAGCAGCATACACTGAAAGAAATATTTAATCTGCCTTTGTATACTATTTGAAACCTCAAGAATTCATCTACATGTAATAATTTTAATTTCAAAAGAAAACTAAAGATCGTTTAATCTAGAAACTGCCTTTCAATTATTTATATGAAGTGAGAATTTATTTACCAAAATCAAATGTTTATCTGACCTTATTTTCCCGAGAATGGATAGGATGTTTTATAAATTTATTGATCAATTTTCACTTTACTTACCTTTTTTAACACACACTATTCTTGTGAAACTAGACTGGAACTCTTCTTTTACAACGACATTGCTGATCTATTCTTCGGAACTCTACTCTCTTTGAAATATACACCAAACAGTATTTTTTCTTTATCAGACAGAAACATCAATTTTGACAGGTATTTACTTTGGAGCAACAACAAAACGATTGGAACGGAACTAGAGAAACTAATCTTTCAATATATAACCTTTTTTTAGAAATGTACTTGTCAACGCAAGTGAAATTCTTCCAAGATTTAAATCGGAATTTTATTACTTTCCACTTCTGGTTTCTTCTGAGATCCGGCTCGAATTAGGATCAATTGAGTTTATTTTCAACAGACAGAGAGGCACATTTACTTATCTATACCTCAGAAATAATTTCCATAGGTCGTGAAATAAAATCCAATGTAATTTCTAAAGACAACTGTATTATTAACTCTTCTTCGAAAGGCCAGTGGGTTTTTAATCCACAAATAAGAAATTATTACATTAATTGGAATAATAATCTTCTTAATTGACATACAAAATACACAATGGACGATGACATATATTTCGACAAACTCAGATAAACAAAACTTTTACTTTTTTCCTTACTGCTTGATTAATAAAAATTAAATTGAAAGGAATACGTGTCAAAATATTAAAAAATGTTTGAAATAATTTCCAAGAGAAATCAAATCATAATAAACGGTATACATTGATATTTTCGATATCACAATTTCTATTAAGTAAGAATTTTAGATTACTTGACAGCTAGGGGAGATTGAAGTCAAAATGTATGTAAAATCCGTTTATATTCTACCTGCAGATTCGAGAATTCTATTAAGGATGCTTCTAAATCGCCTTATAGTACTGTTACGAAATCGCACATTGGTGCAGTCCTCGAAGCCGGCCTAGCCCCATCGAATATTAAGAATGTTCAAATTTTGGTGAATGCGCAACCTTTCTTGGAAGGACTTTTTTTATTGAGAACCGAATTCTAGGAACCAATTTGTTTCTGGAAAGGGATATTAATGTATTATATATATTAGTGAATAGTGTATTTGAAATATAAATTAGTAGTGAAGTGTGTAAATAAATTAAATTTAAGTAAATATACAGTGTGCAAATAAATCAGGAGTAACTAAACATTACAGTATTTTATAAATATTGCTCTGGGGTTTGAATTTAGTTAGATCCTACTTATCATTCCTATATTATTCTCATTGTGTCTTGAACTTTTAGAAATTGTTCCGTATATTCAGTGTATATTTTAGATACTTTCCGTATTTTAGAATTTAATGAAGTAGATAGATAGATAGACTGATAGTTTATTGTGCATAAGATAAATCTTTTCACAAGGGTTCGGTACAAAATTTCAAAAGAGGAATTAAGATAATTCGAAATAAATTATGACATAGAACTAATTTGTAAATTAATGAAAAAGGTAAGATAAAAACCAAAATATAAAATATGTGTGTCCATCATGATAAAGCCATGTGCAAATTCTCGCAGCTTTAATATACTGATAATGCTATGAGCTAATTTAGTAAGTTCAAAGAATCAGTTTCGTGTATTATTAATATTAAGGTAGTGTACCAGATCATCAATATTATGTACATTCTGAAAAAAACCATTTTTTCTTAGAGGGCTGTAAATGGGACATTCAAAAAGCATCTGATGTAATGAATTCGGGGAATCCATTTTACAGACAGTGTAGTTCTCAGTGCTGTTAATAATATAAAAACTTCCTTTGAAAGACAATTTTAAAAATGTTTTACTACAGGTTCTAAGTTGCGCTATTATTCTGGTTATATAAATGTGTGCGGGTGTTTGCAAATAACTGCTATTTTCACAAAATAGGGAGTGTGAGTATAGTAAAGAGTAACTAGAAGCAACATTTCTGTTTATGTCACTATCAAGCAGTCGTTTTCGAAATTTGTCTAGAATAAGTCTATCTAAACTGCGTACATTTGTACTTAAATAACCTTCCCATAGACACTCACATTGCGCATAAATAAACCATTCTTTAAGTTGTGTCACCCAATTATACTTTGAATTATTATCAGATGCTAACTGAGCAAGTCGATTAAAACAAATTTTTGAAAGTCTTGAAGAGCTCATTCCTTTGAGTTTGTTTAACAAAGTAAGGCATGTTTGAAAACAACCGTTGACAAATGATTAGAACTTGTTTCCAAGCGTACAATTAATCTGGGGTATTATTTGACAGCCTTAGGAGTTTTTTGAAAATGTTTACCTGCTCTATAATATCAGTGTAACGCAGACCCCATACACCAATTCCAAAAGAAAGAGAGGATAAAATAATTGAATTATATAGATTGATCCGCGATTCCAAAATATTCATTTTTAACCAACACATTATATCCATTACTGCTCCAATGGCCCGATTAACTTTGGTTTTAGAATTCTTAGCCATGGTGCAAAACAAGGCAAACTGTTTTACTGTTTCCAAACAATATTCACTATAATGAAATGTTTTATTGTAATTATGTACATGGCCACTTAAGCAATAAGACTCGAGTACCTTTAGTTTTCGCTCTATATCAATTGGAGAGTCGCCAAGGATAACTATAGCATCTGCGTATTGAAGCATTAATACGTCGTTGTTGCCGTCAATAGTAAGTCCATTCAGATTTTTTGAGCGAAAATAATCTTGAATGTCAGATATGAAAATAGAAAAGATTAGGGGACTATGTGATTCTCCTTGCAAGACACCTTCCGAGATGTATTTTTTACTGTATAAGTTTTGTTGCTTGATTGAGAATGTTGCTTTATCATATATCTGTTTTAGTATCTGAATGTGTTTAGAACTAGTCCCAAATTTATGAACATTCAACCAAAGAAGTTTATAATCTATACTGTCAAATGATCTTTTGAGGTCTACAAACACAGCAAATAGTTTTCTGCGCTGAAGTATAACAGTGATTTGCAAGATCGAGGTTGAAATTAAAATATTATCTAAACAGTCTCTGTCTTTTCGGAAGCCATATTGTGTTTCTGGAAGGATGGAATTATCTTCACACCAGCTGGGCAGACGATTTAGTAAAATAAGTGTGAATACTTCAACGCAGCAATTGATTAGCGATATACCGCGATAGTTGTTTGGATCATATAAGGATACTTTCTTGTGAAGCGTTGTTAGAGTTGTGTCACACCAGCCAAGTGGAATTTTTTCTGATTCTAATATTTTATTATATAAGTGACACATGTACAAGCGCCAATTTTGTGGTGTTTCAGAAACTCATAGGTTATGCCATCCCTACCAGGAGCCTTACCATCTTTACACACCAACAGGGATGGATCAAGTACTGAGAGTGTTATAGGTGAATCCAGAAACTCATTTCCAACGTCAAAAAAACTGATATCAAATTTAACCTTAATTGTAGTTAAGTGGTCGTAAAATGACTCCCATTCCGCAATTGATAACGGACAGAATTTATTTCTGCGCCTAAATAAGTTTAATGTTACAAAACTATGACTGATTTCTAGTATTGGAAAGAGCAACCATAACATTATTTTCACACACTTGTTTCTTTTTTAAAATTAGCTGCTTATATTCTGTTCTATAGTAATGTAATTCGTTTAATATGGTTCTGAAAACCCATACTTTTTGCACCCTTTTAATTTAGTTTTTACTTGAGCCTTTAGCTCTTTACATTCAACATCAAACCAAGAGTTACGAGGATGTTTTTTCGTTGAAAACAGACCTACATTTTTTGCTACGTCCCAAATACTTGAACAAAGATTATTATATAAAATATCTACATCTCCACACATACCTACATTCGGCAAGTGCTGAATTTACATAATGAAATCTATGGTTTTAGTATTGTCACATTTCAGGCTAGTGAATGAGGATGAAAATGCAATGTTAGGCTCATTCCTTTTATCAAAGCGCCGAAAGTCAAAAGTACTGGGAAGTGGTCTGACAAATATTGATCATCTAATACACTAAATTTGTCAACGAATTCTAGTTTATCGTTACAACAGAAACATAGATCAATAACACTTTGCCCCAGGGCATTACAAAAAGTGAAATTTGCAGGTCTGTCAGTATTAACATGACCATATACTAATGAAAAGTTTCTAATAGACATAAATTCAAAAATATAGCGACCTTGAGCATTACTCATCTTGTCGTGACTTAAAATGTCAGGAAAAAACTGAGTATTTGTTAGAATCTCTTCAGGGATCTCACTAAGTTCTGCGATTCGACTATTAAAGTATCCAATTATGAAAGTTATACAGCCGGAATATTTTTCCAGTATCACATCAAGTGAAACTCCAAAAGTTTCCAATAATTCACTGTAGTTACTTCTCGGCGGAATGTACACAAGGCGAACAACGAACTGAAGAGAAGATATTGTAAACTGATATATAAGCCACCAAGGAGAAGTATCCAGGAGTCTTGGGCTGTAACTGTTTTTGTAGAATATGGCTAGGCCTCCCTTTGCACGTCCTACCGACTTCTCCCTAATTGCTTTGGAGTAAACAACACTGTAATCATTGCGTATAAGATTTGGTACCTCAATATCAGTAGCTTGCCACGTTTCACATAAACATATGAAATCATATTGCACATGCGAGTCTTCAACGAGAAAATTGTTGAGATTTTTAAATCCCTGCACATTCCAGAGTACTACTCTAACACTGCGTTGGTTGCCCAAGAGCACATCCCGAGTTGAAGTGCTTGTTGCTTTTTCTCCATCATTTGAATTTATTTTTTCCTTTCTACCATTTGTATTTATTGTTTTGGCTTCATTTAGTTTAATTTGGTTTTCGTTCTTAGTGTGTGATTCCTTTTCAATTGTGGTTATTTTCAAATTATTTTCTTTTATAAAAGTTTCAGGTTTTTTGAAGAATGCTCTTATTGTGTTGGTGATCTATCACTTCCTGTTCTTCCCCCTGCTTTTCCAAATTCTGTTGGTGTTTGCGTACTTATATGCTGCTTCCAACCTGCCATATCCTTAAGTTCATATTCTTTTCCATTCACTACAAGTTTATTGTATTTGACAAAAGCTTTGCAGCCTTGACTCCTAGCTATTTTCATTTGTTCCAAAAGTTGTGTTCTCTGATATCGAATTTCTTTTGGAAAATCTTCACTAAGACTCCACTTCGAATTTTTTAAATTCCGTGCCAATTTTAACATTTCAAATTTCTTACTTTTATGTGCCATTTCTAACAATATTGGTCTAGTTGAATTTTCCCTTTTCTTTCCTAATCTCCTGATATCCATTATATCTTGTTCGAATTTAAGCTGAACCCCTAGTTGGTTAATTACCTCCTGTACTTCCATCTTTTGGGTTTCGGTATTTTCATCCGTTACTTCGCTGATTCCATAGATAATTAAATGTTTACTCCTCAGTTCTCTTTCTAAGACTTCTATCCTTTTATCTTGTTTGTCTAGCTGTTTTTTAAGATCTTCATTTTCTTGTTTTCTTTCCAAGTTTTCTTTGATTGGGGCGGTTAGTTCTTTTTGTCTTCCATCTATTTTCTCGTCCATTCTAATGTTCCTTTCATCCATGGTGTTTAGTTTCTCGAAAATTTTATCCATTTTAATAATTATTTATGTTTCCAAATACAGCCCTGTTATACTAAGTTCTAAATGCTTGTTATCAGTTGATGAATACAAGTTTTTGTGAAAATTTAATGACTAAAGTTTATTCTTTAATATCTTGGAGGACAATTATTTCACTATTTCATGAAAAACTAGGTAATTTCGGGTTTTCAAAGAGATCTTGTTTTACATACCTCTTCTTACTGTTATGCTATAATAACACGAACTTTTCACTATATTATTCGGTGGATAAACAATGAAAATCAATCATTTACATACAGACGAAAATAATACGTGTATTTTACTATCTTGCCAGGACCGCATGAAGTAATTAAAAGACTTGCAATTACGGAGGGTTTTCGTTATGTTGAAATTTGTTCCGTAACGACGCTGTTTCAATTCAGAATATATTCGGAAAATCCTATTCAAGCAATCCGTGATCAATGTAGTAGTTATTAACAACGCATACCCTAAGTATCTAAAAAATTCTTCCCGTATTTCTTGATGTCCAAGCATTTTTTGATAATTAAATATCTTGTCAGCTGAATCAATGTCGATTTGAGTTTTTTAACGAAAATGTAGCAAGAATATAAAATCAGCTCCAATGTACATCAATGTGGAAAATTAAAATAAATTTGCACAGGACGGATGATAAAATCTTCTAATTTGATTATAGAAAGTTTCTCAGTTTACTTTCACGGAGTATTTTGCATTAACCGGGCTTCCGACTCTGTCGGTGATATTATATTCTACGTGTGTTTTATAGTAATTAAATTTTAATAATGTCTAAAGATTATTTTAATTTGAACGCACCCCTCTTGAGCATTTCCATAAGAAACTTCACCGGCGATCGACTTTATAATTCAGTAAACCAAGAAGTTGAACGGCAAAATTAAAACATAATTGTTTTAACTTTATGAAAACCCTATTTTAAAACCAATTTGTTACAAGGATCGATTACACTCATTATGTACCTTACTTTATACAATCTATCCCGAGGAAATAAAACGAGATATAACTTACGACTTCCACTCAAAAACATTCAACTAAATAAAATGTTTTTGTTTCCACTCTATTAAAGGCATGAATTATACCATAAATCTGTTCGTAAAGTATATACTATCTATTTAACTATAATTTCTGAACTTGTTTCAGTAAGAATACGTAGAACATACTATACGTAGTATTTTATAGAAAGTTTCATATATATTGTAATGTTGTTCTTATTTATTTAAACAGTAAACGGGTGGGATAAACTCTAGACACACGGTATGGCTACTTACGAATTTATTTAAACACTAAACTACTCACTAACACTTAATTTATATACACTTAACTATTAACTTAAATTTAATTTATATACACACAACCTTAATTATCAATTTATATCAACACTTTACTGTTCGCTAGTTCGGTGTATTCTTGTTTATTTGTCGAGATCACTTCATAAAACTAAAACTATCTCGCTGGTCGATCCTTTATATATTAGTACCTTATTTACTATATAATTCTAGGTTGCGGCTTACACAAAAACAATAGACTTTATGGCATTTTCTAGGTAAGACTGGTCACAAAAACAATGTCTAGATAAGAAAGTCACAATCGTAAACAGTTCCAAGAAATCCATGCGCATCCGCCATAATTTTAACTTTCATACATGGCTTAGACAGAGTCGGATTCAGGGTCTACACTAGTGTGCTATTTCCTTAAATGGAAGATCCTCCTGGAACTTTTTTGTAGCCGAGACTGGATGTTTGAATCGGCAACTGGCCCCATTTCTACACTTTCCGATCTTATGGAAATAACAGGGCACCGTCTTCATCGGATACTGATAACGGGGGTTGTAGCTGCAAATTAATATCTGGACACCGATATCTTGGAAGATAACTTCTACCATATTCCTGATGACTTACCAATCCAACTGGTTACTAGCTATCTTATGCATAGCCAGTTTCTTCACGCTGGATTCTGACACATGGTCTCAGAGGTTTCGAAGTGCTTCCCACACATCGCGGTAGGTAGAACGATCTTGAAATTAATTTTTAGTTACCACGTAGAAGACGTACCGCGAATTATGCTTCAGTTTCAGTGTCTTGCCAGTGGCTGGAATCTGGTCTTCAAGTTTTTCTAATTGCCCGAACTTCTTTCGAAAGACAGATGCCAACCCTCGTGCGTTCTTGATACGGGCGGGGATGTGTATGCCAGTGAATAATCTTCCGGGAGAGTGAACAAATCTTGTCGTTGTTCTGAAGTGACTCCATATCTAGCTTTCCCAGTACCTCCATACGCGCCCATAAATTCATCGAAGGTAGGGTCAGACACATCTCGAATATGGTTTACTCCTTTCTCTAGGTCATGGCGATAGTCGGTTCTGGTGAACTACTTCTGGTTTTCCGTTGAAGATCTTGCTTATGCGATATATAACATCATTGATCATTTTATTGATTAAGTATGGACCTTCCCAGGATTTTTTCAATTTCGGAGAAAGTCCTTTTCTCCTCGTCGGGTTGTGTAACCATACTTGGTCCCCTTTTTTAAAACCACCTTCTGTGGCCTGCGTGTCGCACCGACTTTTCATTTTGTCCCTGGCAACTTGAAGATTTATTCGAACTAATTCATGAATATCGTCCAGCCTTCTTCTCAATTGGATCACGTAGTCTTTGCCTGCTAGATATTCTCCAGGCCGACAGCCCAATTCCAGGTCACAAGGAAGCCTCATTTCACGTTCAAACAGGATTTTCGCAGGAGTTTCACCCATGGAATCATTCAAGGCAGATCGATAAGACAGTGCAAATAGGGAAAGATACTGGTCCCAATCTCTCTTATGGGCGGAAACTACTTTGGACAGGTATTTTCCAATGGTCCTGTTCATTCTCTCGACCATTCCATCTGACTGTGGATGTAATACTATTATCCTGGTCTTCTTCATTCCCAGCTTGTCGCAAATCTCCTGGTATAGATGGCTTTCGAAATTTCTTCCCTGGTCACTATGGAATTCCAAGGGCACTCTATATCAGCTGATAAATTCTTTCACCAATACATCTGCGACAGTTGTGGCCTCTTGATTTGGAATCGCGTAAATTTC
This sequence comes from Galeruca laticollis, assembly GCA_963921935.1. Classification (NCBI taxonomy): domain Eukaryota; kingdom Metazoa; phylum Arthropoda; class Insecta; order Coleoptera; family Chrysomelidae; genus Galeruca; species Galeruca laticollis. The sequence continues at coordinate 152,904,662 of OY998180.1, forward strand.
CACCCACTTTGTGAAATAATCCATTATAACCAGGATGTATTTACCACCATTTTCTGTCGTCGGAAATGGTCCAGCGATGACTAAGGCAATCCTTTCCAAATGGCTTCCAACATTATACTGTTTCATGGGTGCCTTTCTCTTGCGATGTGGTCCATTACTCGTAGCACAAGTCATACATTTCTTACACCAGTCCTTCACATCATCGGAGCTGTTCATCCAATAAAACCTCTCACGGATTCGCTGGAGGGTTTTCTCCACTTCCAGATGACCTCCAGATGGACTGTCGTGTAACTTCTTTAGTATCTCAGCTACCCTTGTTCTCGGGATAACTAGCTGTCTCCTTCTCAAACTCATTCTTCGCAACCTTACGTAACTCGGTGTTTAAGTCAATGTAGGGCTTTAACCAAAAACTCTGCTTGAATTTCAATACTCGATGTATTTTTGTTAATACAAGCCCATTCTGTAGCGCCTGCTTCAATGCTCGGTAATGTATAACATATTTTGTTTTATTAGTCATGGTACCCATCAACTCAGTCTCCTCATTTGATCTTGTAGCAGGCATCATGGTCTTAGGATTGAAGTGTTCGGGGCAGAAAGGTATGTCCTTATGCAAATCATGTAAATGATGAGGATACTCCAAATCAACCACGAGCATGTATCCCTCAGAAGCATCATCAGCAATTGCGCTAACATCAATATTTGTATCGCACCACTCGAATCCCCCATATGGTAACGATTGGCTCATCTCCCATCCATACGGATTATTTATATCGAAGTACATTAAATATTTCGTTGGTTTAGACGGATTGTAAGTGGGCATATACTTGTTGTTGGCTAGAGCACGACGTTTTCTACATACTTGTCTAAGCCCACCGCGTATACCACGCTCAACAAACAAAAACATGTCTACATCAGTGAGAAGCTCCAATTCTTGTCCAGTATGTTTCAGCATAGCATCAAACGTAAATCCTGGTAATGTATAATGATGTGCAGAATCGATATTATACGTAGCTATACAACTGGAACGAAACTGCTCAAAAACGTCAGCAAGAAGAAGGATATCGGTCTTCATATACAACTCTACATATTCTCCTAAGGTTTGGCATTGAAACGTATTCCAGACACACTGCGCTCGACTATAAAGTCTATATGGACAGGGTTTATCTTAGAGATTATTGTAGAAAGATTCAACAGAAGGTAAACTTGTTTCTTCAAAGCGTTCGAAAGAATTGAAATAGTCATAAGGCATTAGTAGTGTAACAAAGGGACTTCAAGAATGGTAATAGGGCAAACAGTGTGTATGAGAGAGATAGTCGTGGCGTAATAGATAGTGTGAGTCGTAATGCGTGACGTCACGAAATGTTGTGACGTAATTGTTTTGATGTAATTTTGTGACGTAAGCATAGAATATATTTAATTAAAAAATTTTCGTTTCAAGTGAGATTCGATCTCTCGACCTACCTGGTCAAATTTATCAACTCGGCGACTTTACCAACTAATCTATCAGATCACTTCAGACTTGAAGCCGAGGAAAGTATAAAACTGATGATGCACAGTCGTTAGGGCTTTTGCGACGCATCAGGATACAGGGTGTAGTAAAAATGATACAGAGTGTAGTAATAATTATACCGTATTATACAGAATGTACCAAAAAAGGGTGTTGTGTCTTATATACAGGGTGTAGTAATAAAATATACCATTTTACAGTAGTTATTTTGGGTCGAGGAAGGTATTTAACCGATCGCATGATGCGCAGTAGTTAGAGCATTTTAGGACATTATTTTGCGAAAACGACGCATCAGTTTCGATACAGGCTGTAAAGATACCTATTTATGTACAAAAAAAGATACAGAGTGTAGTAATAATTATACCGTATATATACAGAATGTACCAAAAAAGGGTGTTGTGTCTTATATACAGGGTGTAGTCAGAAAATATACCATTTTGCACAATAGTTATTTTGGGTCGAGGAAGGTATTTAATTGAACTGTTTGTATGCCATCACAAGACATTAAAAATATGTGTTTCATGTGTCATATCGATGGTTGCGAAAGGACATTATTTTGAACATGCGCAATGGTTGCAGAAGTGCTTCTTTTATAATAAATGATTGTGAGACGTGTGTGTTTGTATCACAATGTCGTCAGAAGAGTGTAGACGTAAATTGGGGGAATTTACTAAAAGTACTCGAGAATTGAAAAGAGATATTTCATTTTATGAAAATAAAAATAGAGTGATAAAGCAATTGGAGCGAATGTGCTTGTGGGATCGACAATTGCCGCATGCCCAGTATCCCCTATACAGAATTAAACCTACTACAAAAAATGAATAACACAATGGATGAGGATGCCATCATGGATGACATTAATAATGTTTTTGCAATGACATGTGTAATTTAAGCAACAATATTTATTTTGATATTGAAAATTATATTGAAAATTGTACAAAGAGAGATGAATTCTTCTTGTAATATAAATATTAATGAGTATACAATGTGTTTCAATAAAACTCAATTTTTCCAAAATATTATTTATTTAAGCAAAATTACAATGGTATTATACTTAAAAACCAGTATCGTATTTGTTCTACATTAATTTGTGTACAACTGAAAGTCCCATCGGCATGGCAAGCATTCGAATCTTTCTTGAAACTTTCCATGGCGGAGGGCGTTCCATCAAATTTGCAGACATCAACTATCATCGTAGAAATTTCATATTCTACACATTTCTTTTGTAAAAATCCATATTTTTGATTACCGCGAACGTAGATACACTCAACATTAGGCATTATACTTTTCAAAATCTCATCCAATTTTGAATAATCAACGTCACCCGATGAATACTTAATTCCATGGATATGACGTTCCAAGAACTTTATTGTTTTTTTATCTTGATGGTTTAGCAAATGAAATATTAAAGGTGGCGTAAATATGTAGTGTCTATGTTTAAATCCGATTTCGATGGACAGCTCCTTAGGATGAAATGTACCGTTGATGAGGAAGCCTTGAATGTCAATAAATGCTATTCTCGTCGTGGTTTATTTGTAACTGACACAATTCCACAATCTGCCTGAGTATTATATGATCGTTTTGATAATTTCCGTTAACAGGTAATACTCCAATAAACAGTCGTGTATGATTATACAATATGCTCTAGTACTTGCAGGAAATCCTACACCTGCTTCAATTTCCACTTTAATATCAACAGTCGATGCTCTAATTCCCTCCTCCTGCTTGGAACAGTCTATTACAAAGAGAGCACGATCTTTGAATGCTTCATAGTCCAATGTTGGATGTACTATGCATGAATTAGTATAGCTTCTAAAGAATGATGCGTAATTATGATAGGCAAGAGTATAGTCGTTCTTTCCGAAATCCATCTTTAATCGTTCGGTAGGCCAAAATTCTCCGTTCAAAGCTAATCTTACGTTGTTGGTGTTCAAATGATCAAATTGCGAGGGATCGTTTGTCTTCTTGTTGCGTCTATCCATTTGGAAGCAGACGATAACATATCGAGGCTTCTCAACAGACGAACTCGTTTTAACTGACCAAATCTCATTTTTAGCGTCTTTCGTTAACGTATGCAATACACAAAGTTCCCATTTTCTGAACGAAATGAATATTGGTCGATTACTTTTTATTTGGTCCATCATACGTAATTTTATTTCATCGTTAGGATAGACGTGCTTAACTTTCAATGCCATGCTATCTATAACAAACTTTATTGTAGTGTTAGATGTCGTAGCACCTGTAGTTACTTCAGTTACTATTACAGCATCATTATCATGACGAGATCGAATGAATCGAAAAGTTTGTTTTCCATACGTAATTTTAGTATAGTCGTTAAATACATTGAAAATGTGTTATAAAGAAATCAAAAAATTAAACGATTTATCTGCATCATTCAATAGCGGTTTGTTGGGATAATTCCAGCCAGCTATAGCCATTTCTTTCGATTGAGGATTATAACACAACAAACTTCTTACGGTACTTACTATACCAGGATCACGTACTATTTCTATTTCCTTACCACTTTGAATGTAGGAACAAGAATCGAAGAGGAATGCACCACAATTTGGCGCTAGATAAACATGTCCTCCGCCACCACTAACTTCTATTTTTCCCTTAATTTCAAGTTGAGTTTCGTACATGAGAAAAAATGCATCAGTTTGTTGGATGTCAAATTCCACAGAATCGCTGTTATTGAATGATTTCACGTAAGGAACATAGGTTTGGAAATCTTCTTTTCTTATCGACTCGTCATATTGTGGATCTCGGTAAAGGTCAAATATCGAAGATATTTTCGTAGGTAGTGGATGCTCATCAGATCGCACGTACTTTCTTTTTTGGGTCATTCTTCAATTAATCCGATTGCTTTGAGGGACGCTCTATTTGCAGGAGTAAGGTTCGTTCGTTTGAACGATCTGCAAAAGACTAATTTGGTTGCAGATGACGAAGGACTTTTATAATCGTTGATGAGTAGACCCACTAACGTTCCAATAGATGTAAAAGTAGCGTGCTTCTTTCTCTTCGAAAATTCACCGGTTCAAGATCTTGATCCAACACACTTACGGTAATGTTGGTGATTTCGTTTGTGCTGCTCACAGGTAAAGAAATCGAATTATTCGGTCGTTCGTTGATTGCGTAACCAGGGTCCACTGTAATTGGGAAACTGAGTACTGTATGAGCAGGCTTATGTCCGTCAAATGATCCTTCAGCAATATTGCAGTCAAATAGTAAAGTTGATATTTTACAAAAAATGTTACCAGGTGGATCGGAACGGTGGACTTTACCAGGATCTAGTATCTTTGGAGAAAATCCAAGTATTTTACCAAAACTATCAGAGTATTCAAAATCGATGGCGTGCTGTGGACTGTAAATTTCACACTGAAGAGTATTGTTGTTAGGCTTCAAAGATATATCGGCCACAGTTGTGTTCGTCTTTAATTTTAATTGATCGATGATATAAGCTTCAATATCTGAGATTTCGTAGCATCCTAATGAGAAGTTATTGATGAGCACTTTCTTCCGATCATTTTTATTGTAGAAATAAAATTTCTCCCCATCGTTATTCGGTATAGAATGATACGAATGAAACCCCTACACACAAATAAAGTACTCTTTCTCAGGTTTCAATATTATCGGTGTGGGTGGAGTGAAGGAGAACTCGTTTGAAGTGGACGTCAAGTTCAACAGTTGAGACATGACTGCTGTGATGTTTATAATGTGTATAAATTTAAATAAAACTACCAATTTAGAAATAAATTTTATTCTTTACATTTTTTTTATATAATAATTACATGTAATACAGTTGCGTTGTTACAGTTGCGTTGTGAGCTCACCGGGCCATCAACATGAGTACGGTGATCTGGTATATTGTAATGCACAAAGCAAGGCAAACAAATTTGCAAGTTGAAATTGGATCGATATTCTTGAGGTAATTTGTGCCAGTTCTCTAATAAATCCCAAGGTTTAACTCGTTCCACCAAATACTTTAGGGGAATAGTTTCCAATTCGGCACTTGTAAAAGAGGGCAACTGTCTTTCGCTAACCAACCATGCTACTAATGCTTCAGACATTATAGAGGAATTGCAAACACAAATGTCCACAGTTGATGTGATTGTAATTTTGGTACTGCTCGTAATTATAAAATATTTTACTGCCGGCCAGATAAGTGACAAGTTCTCTGGGAGGCTTCAGATTACCAAATGAATCGAAATATTCAAAGCAGTTATTTATCTTTCTATATGCTACCCAATGCGTGCTTGTGTTTTTTGACACATCCAAATTTAGTATTACTGATTCACATCGTCGTGGTCCGTTTTTCGGCAGAGAATCGCGCATGTACACATCTCTAAAATATTTTATTTTTAATAATTTTGCAAACTTGATTAATTCATAGTCGAATAGTGCTCTATTGGGTAGCTTCAACGGAAGTTTTTTCTAAGAATAAGCCATATCCACCTTTAGCGTTCTGCCGCAAATACAATCCTTTACCTATAGACTCCATATCTTTATTATGGCGATGATCTTCTTCCAATTTCTTTTGAGCATTCTTTGCATCGATGACAGTCTTCGCAATGCCCGCAGCACCGCCTGATAATGCTCCTAAAGCTGAAAGTCCAGCAAATAGAGGAATTAGAGGTAAAAATCCTCCAGATTTAGCCACAGGTATTATTCTAGGTATTGGCACATGTTTTGGTCCTCCAAATTTTTGAATAAGAGATTTTGCTGCTCGCAATGCAAACATCGCTGTATCTGCCAGCGAAGATCCCTTTTTCATGGATTTCTTCACCTTCATAACCACATCACGATGTAAAGATCGACGCTTCTTCATACCCATTTCCAACTTGTGTTTAACCTTCATTCCGTTGGTTACGAACCAAGCAGCTGCCTTTTCACCTAATTTAGCCTCTTTTGACTTTACTCGCTCCCAAGCGGCGTTTTCTAGCGCCAAATTGGCTTTGTGACGATCTGTGAGTGTCTTGTTAGTTGCGTATGCGATATCGTGATTTTTGCAAGCTGCGTCGAGAGCGTTGACACCTTTATCTCCTCGTAGTAGTCGTTTTTTCAGATGCGTTCCAGCTATATAAGTAGAGGATTTAATATTGTGAAAAAATAAAAATAGTAAAATTTACGTCCACAGTATTGGTAGCCAGGAAAATGAAGCTCAAAAGGGAAATTGTTTATGAGCGAACTTAGCACACCTTAACCTTCGTGAATCAACATGAAGACTGGCTATTTGCTCACGATGGAACCTATAATTATAGCTGCACCGTTTGGAAAAGTATCATAAGATGGAGATTGTTAAACAAGAGCAGTCATTACGGATTGAAAATTTCCATAGCGTTTTGGAAGATAGACGTAGTCGAAAACATGGACTTTTATTAACTGATTCGTTTCGTGCTATTATTTGCGGCCCCAGCGGATGTGGGATAACAAATATTGTGCTATCATTGCTGTTTAATCCAAACGGCGTAAAATTCATAAATGTCTACGTTTATTCTAAATCTCTATATCAACCAAAATACCAACTGCTCGAAGAAGTATTGACTGATGTAAAAGGTGTGGGATATTATCCGTTTAAAGAAAACGATTAAATTGTAAGTCCTACAGAATCCAAACCGAATTCAATTTCCATTTTTGATGATGTGTCATGGGACAAACAACAAACCATTCAAGAATATTTTTCCATGTGTTGGCATAGAAGTATCGATGTCTTCTACCTATGTCAGACTTATTCGAAAATACCGAAGCAGCTAATACGTGATAACTGCAATATGATTGTGATGTTTAAACAGGATGAAATTAACCTTAAACATGCCTTCAACGAACACGTTTCCCCCGACATGTCATTTGAAGAATTCAAGAAAATGTGCTCTGAACGCTGGAATGATAAATATGGCGCTTTGGTTATTGTCAAAGACTTTGATTTACAAGATGACAGATATCGTAAAGGATTCGATATATATATAAAAATATAATAATTATTCAACCATTCATTTTTTATTATGATGCCACCTGATACAGACGCTGTACGAAAACGAAAAATTGCAGATCTGAAAAGAATTATCAGAAAAAAGTACTTATCTTTTAAACTGAACAAAACTGAGCATGATGAGACGCTAAATAGAATTTTCAAACCTATATCTAGTCCACTCAAAGATATCGTAAATATTATGAATACATCTAAGGAAAACAAGCAGATTACAGCAGCACCACCACCACCACCACCACCATCACCATAGGCCACATCGCCTAAAGAGAAAAAAGAACATGTTCCCAATTTTCTAAGTGATGAAGAATTATACAGTTATGATCCGAAAAATGAATCAGTATTTACGGATGATGATGATGATGATGGTGGTGAAGCGAATACTAGTGAACATTTCTTACCACGAACAGTCAACGAGTACATCTAACAATATCCTGCAATGGGCCGACAATGTGTCATCGATTTCTTTAACGAAGACTCACAAATCGATTATTTGGATGGTCCAAAGTATAATGCTGAGAACGATCAGTGGACTCTGGGAAATTAACGCATAAACTTTGACGCAAAAAACGGAGATATATTCGTAGAAGGAGATAAAGGATGGGATAGAATACCATCTACTCCAGGTCTTTACCAATTACTCTTCTATGAACACCCCAAATATACCGAATATGATTTACCTACATACAAAATTTAATTGGAATGAACGGGGGTTCATTTAAAAAAAGATAAAACACTAAAAGGTTCTCAGCGGTGGAAGTATATTAATATTATTAAAAATCAGTTTATTATAAGACGAAACACTAGCACTGACATCGTAGGTAAAGGTTTACCTGATCACATCATGATGTATAATGATAAAGATATAGAGTACGTTTACTGGAACGATGTAAACGAGATTGTTGAAAGACTTAGACAGTTAATAGCTTCCAAGGATGCAGGTAACACTTCAAATGATAATGAGATTGTTTCCATTATACACGAACTTTGTGAAGCTGATTATATATATTAGAAATAATTATATATTTTACTCATTTTCAAAATGAGTCTCGACAAGTTTGGTCGACATTCTGATGCATATAAAAAGAAGTTTAATACAAATATAATTGGAGCACGATTAAAAAAACTCGAATTACGTGAATTGTCTTCGAACACAAGTATTCAGCAAATAAATGACATAATAAAATCATTGATGAGTAATGGATCTACTCGAGAATATGTAGATAATGCAATAGAGTCAAAAGTTCAATCTATATTGAACAATCTAAAACAAATGAAAGACAAATTTGATGCAATACACAATGACTACTATTCAAAAATTGCCACTCTTAATACAAACATTATTCAAATGCCAACAAAAAAATACGTGGATGATCTTATTTCAAAGTCAAATGACAGACAGATACGTCAATTCACAGAAACCTATCATACAAAATGTCTAATCAGCTTTAGAGGCACTAAGAGATTTAACAAGAACTTCTATTTTTTGGATACGGAAGGTACGGCGTTTGTATTCCCCTTTGATTGTAAAATTGAAAGCTGTAAACATTACGCTTCTGATGGGAGTGTTTTATTGAAGAATAATATGGAATATCAGTATCATCAGTTAAGTGGACTTACCATAAAGAAGAACGATAAAGTAGAATTTAAATTGGGTAGTCGAGATTATTTTTGCATGGATCTTCTCGTACAATGTAACTTAGAAGAATAATCTGTCGAGAGGTTTAACCGCAGATAAGCGAATTGACCTTGTAATTTAGATATAACAAATTAAGTTAAAGTTCTTTGTTCACTACACATCATGTCTGCATACAAGATTCAACTTGTTAAGGAATTGCATAAACCGATTCGACGAAATTATCCACGTCGACGGACAATAATCAAAGGTCTTGATGACTTATGGCAAATGGATCTAGCTGAAATGAGACCGTATGCAAGGCATAATAAAGGATTTAAAATGATTTTGGTAGTAATAGACTGTTTCTCGAAATTCATGTGGACTCGTCCGCTAAAGAAATAACTCGAGCATTTTCAAGTATTATCAGGAGCGGCGGTAGAACGCCAAAAAACCTTCAATCAGATCAAGGAACGGAATTTTACAATACTAATTTCCAATCACTGATGAAAAAACATAATATCAATCATTATAGTACGTTTAGTACAAAGAAAGCAGCAATTGCAGAGAGAGTTATTAGAACGCTCAAAACGAAACTTTATAAACATTTCAGCTTAATTGGAAAATATAAATGGATTGATATTTTACCTCAAATCACAAAGAAATACAATGACACAAAACATAGTAAAACTGGATTCAAATCATCAGAAGTAAATGAAAGTAACGAAAAATTGATTTTAAATAAGAAATTCAGTTATTTGAAAATCGCCGGACCTAGATAGTTAAATGTAGGAGATATTGTGCGAATAAGTAAAGCGAAACATGCTTTTGAAAAAGGTTACACTCCGAATTTTACAACTGAATTATTCAAAATTATGAAAGTCAAAATAACGAATCCTGTAACGTATTTGATAGAAGATATGACTGGATCACCTATTAAAGGTTGTTTCTATGAAGAAGAATTACAAAAAATCAAAAATCCCAACATTTATCTCGTTGAAAAAGTATTGAAGAGGAAACGTAACAAAATATACGTCAAATGGCTAGGCTTAGACAAAAAACATAACAGTTGGATAAACGCTGATGATGTAGTATAGATCGAAATCTTTTTTTATGAATACATTTTTCAGCAACCAATGCTTTGATTGGTGGTGGGGAGAGTAAAACATATAAATTGCTCGATATTAATTTAGAAGTCAGTAGTCATCATGAGTCAAGATTCTGGGTATTATAGTGAAGCTAGTGTTACAATGGCATGTAGTGGTAGTGATGAAGATTATGATCGTGATTTAGATCAAATTGTTAGAAATTATGAAATTGCAATAAAAAAAGAAAAATATCATTTATTGCATACAGTTTTCAATGTTGGTCGATTTGAAATTGGATGTAGCCTGAGCCCTGCCAGAACTTTTGCACCTGCCATCATTTTATCATAATTTATCGAAACTATGGGACCTACCAAAATGTCCTTCAATACTATAGAATGGGATGAGATCATAGAGGTGCTGCATAAAAGTAATGAGTATTTCAATCCTCAAGATGATGAGAAAAGTCCTGACGTCAGCCCCATCATGTTTTGTCAAGATTTTTGTCAAATAACTAAAGTCATTTATGATAATCAGAAATTTGTGAAAATTCGTCAACATGATGTTACATTTTTCCTTGATGAAGAAGAAATTCTACGCCTTCATGAGAATTTGCTTCAACACCTCATTTCAATTTTAAAAAATGTAAACTTTTGTGATTTTTATTATAATATTATTAATTTATTGAAGTCATTTATGCCTAATCCAATGTGTGGCTTTTCTAATTGTATAGATTTAATGTATGCAGTTTGTGATATTTGTTATGAAAACAGTTTAGTAGGCAAAGTACTTAGAGAGTATCTGTATTATTACAAAATCCATGTAATCAATGATTTAACATTATAAAATTTGGAAAATATTATTTGTTTCATTTAAATACCTGATCGATGGATTGTATATTACCATAAAATCTTCTGATGAGGAATCAGTATTAAAACTAACGTCGAAAGTGAAGGATGATTCTCTTACTAATTCTACCTTTAGTGGCACCTGAGAAAATTCATCTGAATTATGCTGTGGAATATATTGAAAGATTTGGATATGTTAACAAGTCAGAACATGATATCACAGATATGGCATCAATTTTAGAAGATTTTCAAGAGAAATTCAATTTACCTGTAGATGGCACTCTAAATCCTGGTACTATTCAACTATTAGAACGTCCTCGATGTACTGTAGGGGAAAATGATCATAGTGAACATTCGTTTCGTGTAAAGACAAAATGGCAAAAAACTAACCTAACTTGGTATTTTCCTCAAGCATCACCGCCATATGTTGCTGCTGCTGAGAAGGCATTCAATATTTGGCAACAAAATACCAAATTTACATTTAAACGAGTTACGATTCCTATGCCTTCACCTGACATAACTATAACTATCGTGCCTAAAAGACATCAATTTCGCGCTAATTGTCAAGGAAATCAATATTGTGCCTTTAATTTTGATGGTCCCGGTAAGGTGCTATGACATGCTTATTTTCCTTCTGGTGATGGATGTATAGAAATTCATCTTGACAATGACGAAAGATGGAATCCAAATCTTGATGCAATTGTACAAGACACTGAAAGTAGCTTTCTTCTAGTGTTAGCACACGAAATCGGTCACACCTTAGGAATTGGTCACAGTGACGTTTCAACTGCAATAATGTATCCATGGTCCTACACAAAAATTTGTACATAATCCATACAACAAAGCGACGACGTTACCACCCCCACCACAACCTCATTCAACTCAACAACCAACATTACAACCGATGACGCAGATATGTGATATCAAATCTCCAGATTTTATGTTTCTTGCATCAACTCCATCTTTCCCAAACTTTCGTATTTACGTTGGTTATAATAGATTTCTATGGAAATTTGATTTACATGACATTCATATACCTTTGCATTCTGAATACATTAAAGATTATCTTCCGCAGAATATTCAACACGAATCGCTATCACACATTTTTCAAAATTCTGCAGGCAACTTGTTTGCATTCAATAAAAATACCGGCGATTATTACACTGCATCTTTCCCAGATTTGACTATATTGGAAATAAACAAAGTACCCGTCCCAACTAACTCCAAAGTGTTATTTTCCAAACAAATAGTGCTAAAATTTTTGTATTTTATGATAAAACAACACAATACATTGAATTCAATGATGGATTTAAGAAAATTTTGAATAGAGGACGAGTTAGCGATCGCTTTTTGGGACTTCTGAAAAATCCTACGTCTGCATTCAGATATATCGATGGATACATATACTTTTTCACTCAAGACAACACCTACTACAAATTCAGCGAATATTCCAGAAGTGTTGTATCATCTGGACCATTTGATTGGAACCTCTTTGACATACCATGCCCCAACACCAGTCTAAAGGAGCAACTAAAAGTACTTCTTACTCGTGTACTTTCCATTTATGAATAATATTTTCCTCTCAAAGTGTATGATTTATAGAAAATAAAACAATCAAATATCAAGCATTCGTTTTATTTATATATCAAAACAATTATCTTTTAAAAAAATATAGTTAGTTTGAATCATATAACAATGTTTTACAGCTACATTAGCGAAGAAATATAACTAAAAAAAATGTATACATAATAATAATACTAATAATAATAAGAGTTTTTACAAAAAAGCGAAGAATATTACAAATTTTCTAAATAAAAACTCACGATATCTTTGATGAAATTACAAGATGAATTCCTTATCATATTATCTTTTTTTAAATATATAGTAAGTTTCACAAAATTAGTACATTTTTGAAAAATATACAGTGTACAATTTAATATGAGTGTGAAGGAACGTTATCTGAATTACTAATTTTTATAATCACCCCACGGTAATGTATCAAATGATGAAGAAAGTAATTGACGTTTATCATCATTATAACTTAAACCAACTTTTTGTTGTTCAATAGAATAAATATTGTGAGCATAAGACCGAATTGAGTGTTGAGTTATCATTTTATTGGTATTTTCTTCTAAACATTTCAAATAATCGTCAAAGGTTATTTTATTCTTTACGATTGCAACTTTAACTCCTTTTGATTTTTTTATCTCCTTTTCTTCCGAAGTATTATATAATTTATATGCATACACTTTAGATCTCAATCCCACAAAATGACTTATACTTTTTCCGTTTGCTTCATCTTTCATTAAACCTGGAATTTTTTTATCGATTAATGGAATATGATAAGGATTATTTGGAGCATAATCGGATGTGTCAAATTTTGTAATGTGTTTTTTTATAATACCTTTATAAATATTTTTATTAATAATTTCATAAATAAAGCTGTCAGTATCTGTATACATAAGCTTACAATTCTCAATTCCTACATTTGGTAACATGAAATTGTATCGTACATACAAATTTTTGATATATCTAAAATAGCCATACCTATGTATATAGGTTTATTAAATATTACTTCTGATTTTCTCAGTTCAATTGCGATTAGATCATCATCAAAAACGGTTCTGCTTTGAAAACGAGGACTAAAAATCAAATTTTTTGCTCCATATCTTCCCTCATATTTATTTACAAGCGATACCACTCGATGACGTCTAATATCTTCACGAGTTTTACCATATATTGCATTGTTGGCAAGTTTTAATTGATTTCGCTTAAAATTGTTGGTAGCTACTGCTCTTAAGCCAGTATTTAAATCAATGTACGACTTCAGCCATTTTGATTGTTTAAATTTAAGAATTTTATGAATTTTCTTCAAAACCAATCCATGTTGCAATGCTTGCTTCAAATTTCTATAGTGTAATGTATATTCTTTCTTATTTTACAAAGTTGTCATCAATTTTGATAATTTGGATCCAGGTGGTATACGATGTTTAGGACAAAATGGAATATCTTTATGTAAATCATGTAGTCTTTTAGGGTACTTCAAATCCACTTGTAAAATGAATCCTTCATCAGCATCGTCTGCTATTTCCATTACATTGAAGTTATCGAAATTTTCAACCCATTTGAAATCTTTGTAGGGTAGGGGTTCCGTCATAGCCCAACCATATAGGTTATTAACATCTAAATATATGAGGCTTTTTGTTGGTTTTGAAGGATCGTAACTGGGTAAATATTCATTATTTGCTTCAGAATAACGATTGCAACACATCGAAACTCCTCCACGTATTGCTTTCTCTATAAAAAGAAGCATATCCACATCTTTTAAAATTTGAAAGTAGTTAATATAATGAGAGTTCTAGAGCAGATGGACACATACCATCGAGTTCTTGGTCTAATACGGTGAAGACGTTGTAAAGCTTCTGGAGACTATTACAAGAAGTGACGTCATGCTACAAGAAGTGGCAGCCTCTGGAGACTAAAGAAGTGACGTCACAGAAGGATTGTGACGTATGTGCCGTGATAATGTAGAAGATATTTAATAAAAATCTTGCTGTAGGTGAGATTCGAACCATCGCCTGCCTGGCTCGCTTGGTTCAAATTCACCTTGTATACCCACTACACTATCGCGGTACAATGTTATCAAAGTCTAAATGAAAGTATTTAAGTTGCAGCGCGCGCTTCGTAATTTGATGTAGCGCTAGTTGCGAAAGGACATTAACACGCGCATGTGCTGAAAGTGCAATCAGAAGATATTAAAAGTATTTACAGTATATTGTGAAAGAATAAATCTTCTTTTAAGAGAGATATTTAAAATCCAATGAGTTGACCGTGGCATTTTAGAAATATTTTTTATATTGTATTCTCACAGTGAGGTAAAAAGTGTTTGTATCAGAAGACATTAAAAATATTTTAGCAACACATTGCGAAAGAATAAACATTCTTTTAAGACATTGTGTTTTAATAAATTGATCGCAGCATTTTAGAAATAATTTTTTATATTGTATTAAAATCTCACATTTGGGTAAGTTTTATGTATCATATTTGATAAATTTTCTTAAAATAGAAAACATTATTTCCTCTCTGAATGTATCATCATCTTGAATCATGCTATGAAGTCAGATCCACTGATAATTATATAGGTAAGTTTTATGTGTCATATTAGATAAATTTCCTTGAAACAGGAAACCATCTTTCCTCTCAAATGTATCTCCTAATGCATCATCATCTCAAAGTCACCGAACAAAATTTTCCATCGCAATTGATTTTATCTTAACCAACATAACCGATTCTTTGGTTTAAAAAAAAATTCAAAATACGACAACACCCATTTTGCGGTGATCTGCTGCTGATGTATTTAAGAACTAACAAGTTCGATTTACTCTCATTCTTATAATTGTGCTCTAACTGATAAAAGTAACGTTTGATTTTTTAAAAAGCGTTTTTTAAACTTACACACACACAAAATAGTCTACAGTCGTCTAAAATAAAGTCTGCAGAATATATCAATGTAAGTATATTTATTTGACATAAAAAATACTACCTTTGTGCTCTAATTTCATGCTTTGTTATTTTGAAATCAATGAATTTTAAGTCATACAAAAGACGTTGCTCCTATCCTCTTGAATTTATCGCTATAATTTTTCAAAAATATAGTTATATTAAAATCAGTCATTTTTTAATTTCAGATGTCCTTTTTAGAAAAGATAAATGCTGAATGCCTGAAAGAGGTTGAAAATAAACCAAAAATTAAAAATGATGAGTTGCAGCCAAACCAACCGTATCCAATATTGAAAGCAAAATTAATCAACTCTCCTTTTGGACCAACCATATTTATAGAATTACAAGATTGTGTATGTTTCCTGCCAAAGAGGGTTACCGAAATTTTCAAACCAAATTTGCCGGAACTTAACAAACGAGGATTTTCGCTAGTTTTTCAAGGCATCCAAGAAATACCGACGTCCAAACCGAGAATTTTGTTCAGAATTGTTGAAACATTGGGAGAATCATTTTCAACTTCTTCTTAGATTGCATTTTATGTAAGTAGTCCTATTTATTACCATGAATAAGGTTAATAGTATAAGTGATAATATGGTGATTATATGTAAAAAAGCATTAACGCTGCTAAATCATAGTATCAATGATATAATAATTGATAAATGGGTTAAATTTGTGAATAAAAGTATAAGAATTTGTAATCGAACTCTTAAAAAAGTAACTTTATCGGTAGGAGAACAAATGCACTTAATTACAAATATAGGTCATTTAAAACGCTATCGTCTGTTATTCAAAAACTTATTAAACAAAAATAAAACAGGTAGAGGTGTAAAAAATAATCGAAGTCAAAGAATTAAATGGGAGAATCTTGCTTCTGCTTTTAATAGTCGAATTCAAACCGGCATTATAATAAACTTAAAACATACAAATTTAGATACCTTCTTTGAAGATGCATTTAAAACAATTAAATTTAGAATCAATTCTCACTTGAAGAAAATTTCAGTTCTAAAACTAAACATAAGATTTTCAGGAGAATTTATTAAGGGATCTATAGATGATGACAATTCAGAATTTGATTTGAAATATTTTAATCCGAAAAATGAAATTAGTGATAGAAGCTGTAACATTAAGAATTGGTTTTATAATAAAATTGTTCAAGAGCTTTACAAGAAGCTAGCAAATTTTCAAGAACGTGGATCAAATTGGGCACTATATAAAATTGTTTCTTTAGAAGTTAACTTTAATAAGGTAGAATTTGGTAATGGAGGAAATTCTTTCATTGAATTACCTCTGCAAACTCTAAACAAACATGCTTGTATTAATATAAAAAATCAAGATGAAGCATGCTTCTATTGGTCTGTTGTAAGCGCTCTATATCCTGCTAAATATCACGCGAATTTAACTTCTTCATATCCTCACTATACCGAAATTCTATGTACGAAAGGTTTGCCTATTCCGATGACGATATATGAAATAGATAAATTTGAAAACTTGAACAATATTTCTATAAATGTATATGGTTTGGAATATCATCAAACAGATAAAAAATCCTTTTATTCTACAATTCCTTTGAGAATTACAAATCAGCATCTGCAAAAACATGTAAATTTGTTAATGATACAAAATTCCTATAGTGTAATGTTAAATGACTATGATCCAATACCTAACGATTGTTTCGATAATGAAACTGATGAAAAATATCATTACTGTTGGATAAAAGATTTGTCTCGTCTGATTTCCTCGCAACTAACCAAACATAATGGGAAAAAATTTCTTTGTTTTAGATGTCTCAATTATTTTAATTCGCAACAAAAACTAGATGCGCACAGTATAAATTGCTTGGAATTTAAAAATTGTAAAATATTATTTCCAAAGCATTTGTCAGTTACTTTTAAGAATTTCGTATATAAACAGAGAACTCCATTTGTAATATACGCTGATTTTGAAAGTCTTTTACAAAAATATAACGATAAATCAAAATTAATATCTCAAACAAAAAAATATCAATCTCATAAGGCTTACAGTGCAGGTTATTTTTTCAAATGTCAATACGATGATAGTCTTTCTTTTTACAATAGTTATCGAGGTGAAGATTGCATTATTTGGTTTTCAAATGAAATAACAAAGCTTGCAAAATATGTTTATCAAAAAATTAAATCTAAACTTCTACAAACAGAAAATTCTTGTTTACAAAATGCTACTTATTGTCACATCTGCGAGAAAAAGTTTAAAAATTCAGATATTCGCGTATCTGATCATGATCACTTTACAGGAACCTTTCGCGGTATTGCACATCAATCTTGCAATTTAAATTATAAAAAACAATTTATTATACCTGTGGTTTTTCACAATCTTTCTGGATACGATTCTCACTTTATGATAAGAGATTTATCAAAAACGGGACGATTGACCTTACTACCAATTAACAAAGAAAAGTACATATCATTCACACTCTTTGATGATTCAACAAATATGCGGTTTAGATTTATTGCTTCATTGCAATTTTTAGGAGCATCTCTCGATAAATTAGTAAAGACTCTTCATATAGATGAATTAAAAATTTTAAAATCTCAATTTTCACATTTAGACGACAAACAGTTTAGACTTTTAACGCAAAAAGGAATTTTTCCCTACGATTACATAAACTCAATGGAAAAATTGAATGAAACGGAATTACCTTCAAAGAAGTACTTCTATAATAAACTATATGATGAACATATTAGCAATGAAAAGTATAATCATGCTCTTAAGGTTTGGCACAATTTAAATATACAATCGCTTGGTGAATATTCAGATTTGTATATGAAAACGGACATTCTTTTACTAGCTGACGTCTTTGAACAATTTAGGGAGAAATGTTATGCTACGTATGGTTTAGATGTAGGGTGGTATTATACAATTTCCGGTTTCACTTGGGACGCGATGCTTAAGTATACAAAATGCAATCTTGAATTGTTAAACGATGTTGATAAAATCATGTTCATTGAAGATAGAATAAGAGGAGGAATATCTGTTTGCTGTAATAGATATTCTAGAGCAAATAATGAATATATGCATGAATATAACCCTTCGGAACCTTCGAAATTTATTTTATATTTAGATGTAAATAATCAATATGGATGGGTTATGTCACAATATCTCCCTTATGGAGGATTTGAATGGGTTGACTCTAATATAGACGTTACACAAATTGCAGATGACGCTGATGAAGGCTATATTTTAGAAGTAGATTTGGACTATGATGAAAAATTACATGATTGTCACAGTGATTTTCCGTTTTGTCCTGAACATCGTATTCCGACCGGTTCAAAATATAAAAAGTTATTGACTACTCTTTTACCTAAAAATAATTATAAAATTCACTACCGAGCACTAGAAGCAAGCATTAGCTCACGGATTGACATTGAAAAATATACATAGGGTTCTCAAATTCAAGCAGGCTCCTTGGTTGAAGCCATATATTGATTTAAATAACCATTTGAGGACTTTAGCAAGCAACGATTTTGAAAAGAATCTTTATAAACTTATGAATAATGCAACCTTTGGTAAAACAATGGAAAATTGTCGAAAATACCGTCGTGTTAAACTACTAAAATCTTGGGATGGTCGCTATGGCATAAAACATTTTATTGCTAGTCCTTTGTTCCATTCTCGTACAATTTTTGATGAAAATCTAGTAGCTGTTGAATTGAAAAGGACAGAAATAGTTTTCAGTAAACCTCTTTATATAGGAATGGTTATTTTAGATATTTCAAAAACCATAATGTATAATTTTCATTATGATTTTATGATACCGAAATTGAGTGTTGAAAGATGTAAATTATTATATACCGATACCGATAGTTTTATTTATGAATTAATTTCCAATAACATTTATGAAGAATTAATAAAAAAACAACTTAGATAAATTTGATACGAGTGACTATCCTTCAGATAATCCTTACAATATTCCTCAAGTTAATAAAAAAGTTTTAGGTAAAATGAAAGATGAGACGAAATCTCAAATTATTACTCATTTTGTCGGGCTACGATCAAAAATGTATTCATATAAAATACAGACTAATCAAAAGCAGAAACAAGATATGCTTGATGATAATAATATAAGAGTAATTAAGAAAATAAAGGGAATTAAAAAGAATGTAGTTGAAAATCGAATAACCTTTAATGATTATTTTAAATGTTTAAGAAGTTTAGAACCTAGATATGAGAATCAATGTAACATAAGATCATACAAGCATCAAGTTTTCAGTGTTGAACAAACAAAAATGGCTTTAAGTGCATTTGATGATAAAAGATACCTATTAGCAAATAATGATAACACTCTACCATGGGGTCACTATAGTTTAAATAAAAAATAGGACTATAATATGTAGGTTGATGTTAATTTTATTTCATTAGGTAATGGTACTCTCACTTCAAGATATTGCAGTTATAGCAATTTGTAAAAATGTCAATTGTATTTTAGTATTTATAGATCAAAATTTATTACCTCATCCGCTAATATATAAAGTCATATTAAAATATAGTGAAGTAAGATGGAACGTTTTAATGCAAGAAGCAAAAAACGACATCAAAGAACATTTTTAGAAATTATAAAAGATCTACATTTTATACCAAATTATTTGCGTAATGCTGTAATTAATGAATCAAATTGGAATTCATTGTATAAATTGAAAAGATATTGCGTTTGGTTTCATTACTATTATGTGAAAAATTTAAATTTAATGTTATGTCAACGTTGTTATCGACAACTTGAATACATTTTAGACAAAAATCATATGAATATTAAACTACATGTCATTAGAGATCATTATCATTATGTCTATTATACTGAAAATTTGCATAATTTATATCATTCAAAATATTATTGGTGTCATAATGAATTTAATCGTATGTTGTTCACAATAAAAAGTCATAATGAATGTAATGAGAGCCTCCATCATACTTCGCTAGAAAATCAAGTTGTTAGATTTGTCGGTTATAACGAGGATGATAGTGATGATCTTGATTTTTATAAACATTAATTAGTTTCTTCGAAAAAAAAAATAGCAAATTTAACGTAACATTAATCAGATTATCAAGAGTTTCTATAGATCGATTAGAATTATATAAGATTAATCCATAGTTTCTTCAGTTGTATTCATAAATGTTATGTTAAATGTGTTTCCGACGACTTGAATTTATTTTAGAAAAACAAAATGAATATTAAAATCTATGTTATTAGAGATCATTATACTAAAAATTTGTATCGTGCAAAATATTACTGACGTCATAAACAAAAGTCATAAAAAACACTTTTTAAAAAATCGAACGAGACTTTTATCAAATACAATTCTTATAAATTAAAAAATAGCAAATTTAACGTAACATTAATCAGATTTTCAAGAGTTTCTATAGATCGATTAGAATTATATAAGATTAATCCATAGTTTCTTCAGTTGTATTCATCATAACAATTTATATAAACCTTATTACTAACCAAAAGATTGTATTATTTTTTTAAATAAATAAAACGAATTTATAATATTTCATTGTTTATTTTCAAAGTACCTAAAACATTTATTATTCATAAATAGAAAGTACACGAGTAAGAAGCGCTTTTAGTTGCTCCTTTAGACCGGTGTTGGGGCATGGTATGTCAAATAGGTTCCAATCAAATGGTCCAGATGATACAACATGAATATTCGCTGAATTTGTAGTAGGTGTTGTCTTGAGTGAAAATGTATATGTATCCATCGATATCTGAATGCAGACGTAGGATTTTTTGGTAGTCCCAAAAAGCGATCGCTAACTCGTCCTCTATTCAAAATTTTCTTAAATCCATCATTGAATTCAATGTATTGTGATGCTTTATCATAAAATACAAAAATTTGACCACTATTTGTTTGGAAAATAACATCAACTTTTGAGTTAGTTGGGACGGGTACTTTGTTTATTTCCAATATAGTCAAAT
Source organism: Galeruca laticollis (assembly GCA_963921935.1). NCBI lineage: Eukaryota > Metazoa > Arthropoda > Insecta > Coleoptera > Chrysomelidae > Galeruca > Galeruca laticollis. The sequence continues at coordinate 152,926,153 of OY998180.1, forward strand.
CTGGGAAAGATGCAGTATAATAATCGCCGGTATTTTTATCGAATGCAAACAAGTTGCCTGCAGAATTTTGAAAAATGTGTGATATTGATTCATGTTGAATATTCTGCGGAAGATAATCTTCAATGTATTCAGAATGCAAAGGTATATGAATGTCATGTAAATCAAATTTCCATAGAAATCTATTATAACCAACGTAAATACGAAAGTTTGGGAAAGATGGAGTTGATGCAAGAAACATAAAATCTGGAGATTTGATATCACATATCTGCGTCATCGGTTGTAATGTTGGTTGTTGAGTTGAATGAGGTGGTGCTGGGGGTGGTAACGTCGTCGCTTTGTTGTATGGATTATGTACAAATTTTTGTGTAGGACCATATAGATATTCAAGTGCCATTTTATCATCTTCGTCGAGCATCGACATATTTTTCTGATACCATGGATACATTATTGCAGTTGATACATCACTGTGACCAATTCCTAAGGTATGGCCGATTTCGTGTGCTAACACTAGAAGGAAGCTACTTTCAGTGTCTTGTACAATTCCATCGAGATTTGGATTCCATTTTTCATCATTGTCAACATGAATTTCTATACATCCATCACCAGAGGGAAAATAATCATGCGCTAACACCTTACCGGGACCATCAAAATTAAAGGCACAATAATGATTTCCTTGACAATTAGCTCGAAATTGATGTCTTTTAGACACGATAGTTATAGTTATGTCGGGTGAAGGCATAGGAATCGTAAGTCGCTTAAATGTAAATTTGGAATTTTGTTGCCAAATATTGAATGCCTTCTCAGCAGCAGCAACATATGGCGGTGTTGCTTGAGGAAAATACCAAGTAAGGTTAGTTTTTTGCCATTTTGTCTTTACACGAAACGAATGTTCGCTATGGTCATTTTCTCCTACAGTACATCGAGGACGTTCTTGAAGTAGCAGGATTTAGAGTGCCATCTACAGGTAAATTGAATTTCTCTTGAAAATCTTTTAAAATCGATGTCATATCTGTGATATCATGTTCTGACTTGTTAACATATCCAAATCTTTCAATATATTCCACAGCATAATTCAGATCAATTTTCTCAGGTGCCACTAAAGGTAGAATTAGTAAGAGAATCATCCTTCACTTTCGACGTTAGCTTTAATACTGATTCTACATCAGAAAGTTCTTATGGTAATATCCATCGATTAGGTATTCAAATGAAACAAAGAATATTTTCAAAATTTTATAATGTTAAATCATTGATTACATGGATTTTGTAATAATACAGATACTCTCTAAGTGCTTTTCCTACTAAACTGTTTTCATAACAAATATCACAAACTGCATACATTAAATCTATACAATTAGAAAAGCCACACATTGGATTAGGCATAAATGACTTCAATAAATTAATAATATTATAATAAAAATCACAAAAGTTTACATTTTTTAAAATTGAAATGTGGTGTTGAAGCAAATTCTCATTAAGGCGTAGAATTTCTACAACTTCTTCTTCATCGAGGAAAAATGTAACATCATGTTGACGAACTTCCACAAATTTCTGATTATCATAAATGACTTCAGTTATTTGACAAAAATCTTGATAAAACATGATGGGGCTGACGACAGGACTTTTCTCATCATCTGGAGGATTGAAATACTCGTTACTTTTACGAAGCACCTCTATGATCTCATCCCATTCTACAGTATTGAAGGACATTTTGGTAGGTCCCATAGTTTCGATAAATAATGATAAAATGATGGCAGGTGCAAAAGTTCTGGCAGGGCTCAGGATACATCCAACTTCAAATCGTCCAACATTGAAAACTGTATGCAATAAATAATGTTTTTCTTTTTTTATTGCAATTTCATAATTTCGTACAATTTGATCTAAATCACGATCATAATCTTCATCACTACCACTACATGCCATTGTAACACTAGCTTCACTATAATACCCAGAATCTTGACTCATGATGACTACTGACTTCTAAATTAATATCGAGCAATTTATATGTTTAACTCTCTCCCCACCAAAGTTCGCATTGGTTGCTGAAAAATGTATTCATAAAAAAGATTTCGATCTATACTACATCATCGGCGTATATCCAACTGTTATATTTTTTGTCTAAGCCTAGCCATTTAACGTATATTGTGTTACGTTTCCTCTTCAATACTTTTTCAACGAGATAAATGTTGGGATTCTTGGTTTTTTGTAATTCTTCTTCATAGAAACTACCATTGATAGGTGATCCAGCCATATCTTCTATCAAATACGTTACAGGATTCGTTATTTTGACTTTCGTAATTTTGAATAATTCAGTTGTAAAATTCGGAGTGTAACCTTTCTCAAAAGAATGTTTCGCTTTACTTATTCGCACAATATCTCCTACATTTAACTTTCTAGGTCCGGCGATTTTCAAATAACTGAATTTCTTATTTAAAATCAATTTTTCGTTACTTTCATTCACTTCTTATGGTTTGTATCCAGTTTTACTATGTTTTGTGTCATTGTATTCCTTTGTGATTTGAGGTAAAATATCGATCCATTTATATTTTCCAATTAAGCTGAAATGTTTATAAAGTTTCGTTTTGAGCGTTCTAATAACTCTCTCTCTGCAATTGCTGCTTTCTTTGTACTAAACGTACTATAATGATTGATATTATGTTTTTTCATCAGTGATTGGAAATTAGTATTGTAAAATTCCGTTCCTTGATCAGATTGAAGGTTTTTTGGCGTTCTACCGCCGCTCCTGATAATACTTGAAAATGCTCGTGTTATTCCTTCACCTTTTTTAGTCTTTAGCGGACGAGTCCACATGAATTTCGAGAAACAGTCTATTACTACCAAAATCATTTTAAATCCTTTATTATGTCTTGCATACGGTCTCATCTCAGCTAGATCCATTTGCCATAAGTCATCAAGACCTTTGATTATTGTCCGTCGACGTGGATAATTTCGTCGAATCGGTTTATGCAATTCCTTAACAAGTTGAATCTTGTCTGCAGACATGATGTGTAGTGAACAAAGAACTTTAACTTAATTTGTTATATCTAAAGGTCAATTCGCTTATCTGCGGTTAAACCTCTCGGCAGATTATTCTTCTAAATTACATTGTACGAGAAGATCCATACAAAAATAATCTCGACTACCCAATTTAAATTCTACTTTATCGTTCTTCATTATGTTAAGTCCACTTAACTGATGATACTGATATTCCATATTATTCTTCAATAAAATACTTCCATCAGAAGCGTAATGTTTACAGCTTTCAATTTTACAATCAAAGGGGAATACAAACGCCGTACCTTCCGTATCCAAAACATAGAAGTTCTTGTTAAATTTCTTAGTGCCTCTAAAGCTGATTAGACATTTTGTATGATAGGTTTCTGTGAATTGTCGTCTCTGTCTGTCATTTGACTTTGAAATGAGATCATCAACGTATTTTTTTGTTGGCATTTGAATAATGTTTGTATTAAGAGTGGCAATTTTTTAATAATAGTCATTGTGTATTGCATCAAATTTGTCTTTCATTTGTTTGAGGTTGTTCAATATAGATTGAACTTTTGACTCTATTGCATTATCTACATATTCTCGAGTAGATCCATTACTCATCAATGATTTTATTATGTCATTTATTTGCTGAATACTTGTGTTCGAAGACAATTCAGCTAATTCGAGTTTTTTTAATCGTGCTTCCATCATATTTGTATTAAACTTCTTTTTATATGCATCAGAATGTCGACCAAACTTGTCGAGACTCATTTTGAAAATGGGTAAAATATATAATTATTTCTAATATATATAATCAGCTTCACGAAGTTCATGTATAATGGAAACAATCTCATTATCATTTGAAGTGTTACCTGCATCCTTGGAAGCTATTAACTTCTTTCAACAATCTCGTTCACATCGTCCCAGTAAACGTACTCTATATCTTTATCATTATAGGTCATGATGTGATCAGGTAAACCTTTACCTACGATGTTAGTGGTAGTGTTTCGTCTTATAATAAATTGGTTTTTAATAATATTGATATACTTCAACCGCTGAGAACCTTTTAGTGTTCTATCTTTTCTTAAATGAACCCCCGTTCGTTCCAATAATATTTTGTATGTAGGTAAATCATCTTCGGTATATTCGGGATGTTGGTAGAAAAGTAATTGGTAAAGACCTGGAGTACCAGGTATTCTATCCCATCCTTTATCTCCTTCTACGAATATATCTCCGTTTTTTGCGTCAAAGTTTATGCGTTTATTTCCCAGAGTCCACTGATCGTTTTCAGCATTATACGTTGGACCGTACAAATCATCGATTTGTGAGTCTTCGTTAAAGAAATCGATGACACATTGTCGACCCATTGTAGGATATTGTTCGATGTACTCGTTGACTGTGCGTGGTGAGAAATGTTCACTAGTATTCGCTTGAGGTTCACCATCATCATCATCATCCGTAAATACTGATTCATTTTTCGGATCATAACTGTATAATTCTTCATCACTTAGAAAATTGGGAACATGTTCTTTTTTCTCTTTAGATGATGTGGGCTGTGGTGGTGGAGGTAGGGTTGCTGTAATCTGCTTGTTTTCCTTAGATGTATTCATAATATTTACGATATCTTTGAGTGGACTTGATATAGGTTTGAAAATTCTATTTAGTGCCTCATCATGCTCAGTTTTGTTCAGTTTAAAAGATGAATACTTTTTTCTAATAATTCTTTTCAGATCTGCAATTTTCCGTTTCCGCACAGCGTCTGCATCAGATGACATCATAATGAAAAATGAATTGTTGAATAATTATTATATTTTTATATACATATCGAATCCTTTACGATATCTGCCATCTTGTAAATCAAAGTCTTTGACAATAACCAAAGCACCATATTTATCATTCCAGCATTCAGAACACATTTTCTTGAATTCTTCAAATGACATGTCGGGGGAAACGTGTTCGTTGAAGGCATGTTTAAGGTTAATTTCATCCTGTTTAAACATTACAATCATATTGCAGTTATCACGTATTAGCTGCTTTGGTATTTTCGAATAAGTCTGACATAGGTAGAAGACATCAATACTTCTGTGTCTACACATGGAAAAATACTCTTGAATTGTTTGTTGTTTGTCGCATGACACATCATCAAAAATGAAAATTGAATTCGGTTTGTCTTCTGTAGGACTTACAATTTCATCGTTTTCTTTAAACGGATAATATCCCACACCTTTTACACCAGTCAATACTTCTTCGAGCAGTTGGTATTTTGGTTGATATAGAGATTTAGAATAAACGTAGACATTTTTAAATTTTACACCATTTGGATTGAACAGCAATGATAGCACAATATTTGTTTTCCCACATCCGCTGGGGCCGCAAATAATAGCACGAAACGAATCAGGTAATAAAAGTCCATGTTTTCGACAACGTCTATCTTCCAAAACGCTATCGAAATTTTCAATCGGTAATGACTGCTCTTGTTTAACAATCTCCATCTTATGATACTTTTCCAAACAGTGCAGCTATAATTATAGGTTCCATCGTGAGCAAATGGCCAGTCTTCATGTTGATTCACGAAGGTGAAGGTGTGCTAAATTCGCTCATAAACAATTTGCCTTTTGAGCTTCATTTTCCTGGCTACCAATACTGTGGACGTAAGTTTTACCATTTTTATTTTTTCACAATATTAAATCCACTACTTATATAGCTGGAACGCAGTTGAAAAAACGACTACTACGAGGAGATAAAGGTGTCAACGCTCTCGACGTAGCTTGCAAAGATCACGATATCGCATACGCAACTAACAAGACACTCACAGATCGTCACAAAGCCGATTTGGCGCTAGAAAACGCCGCTTGGGAGCGAGTAAAGTCAAAAGACGCTAAATCAGGTGAAAAGGCAGCCGCTTGGTTCGTAACCAACGGAATGAAGGTTAAACGCAAGTTGGGAATGGGTATGAAGAAGCGTCGATCTTTTCATCGTGATGTGGTTATGAAGATGAAGAAATCCATGAAAAAGGGATCTTCGCTGGCAGATACAGCGATGTTTGCATTGCGAGCAGCAAAATCTCTTATTCAAAAATTTGGAGGACCAAAACATGTGCCAATACCTAGGATAATACCTGTGGCTAAATCTGGAGGATTTTTACCTCTAATTCCTCTATTTGCTGGACTTTCAGCTTTAGGAGCATTATCAGGCGGTGCTGCGGGCATTGCGAAGACTGTCATCGATGCAAAGAATGCTTAAAAGAAATTGGAAGAAGATCATCGTCATAATAAAGCTATGGAGTCTATAGGTAAAGGATTGTATTTGCGGAAGAACGCTAAAGGTGGATATGGCTTATTCTTAAAAAAAAACTTCCGTTGAAGCTACCCAATAGAGCACTATTCGACTATGAATTAATCAAGTTTGCCAAATTATTGAAAATAAAATATTTTAGAGGTGTATACATGCGCGATTCTCTGCCGAAAAACGGACCTCGACGATGTGAATCAGTAATACTAAATTTGGATGTGTCAAAAAACCCAGGCACGCATTGGGTAGCATATAGAAAGATAAATAACTGCGTTGAATATTTCGATTCATTTGGTAATCTGAAGCCTCCCAGAGAACTTGTCACTTATCTGGCCAGCAGTAAAATATTTTATAATTACGAACAGTACCAAAATTGCAATCAGATCAACTGTGGACATTTGTGTTTGCAATTCCTCTATAATGTCTGAAGCATTAGTAGCATGGTTGGTTAGCGAGAGACAGTTGTCCTCTTTTACAATTGCCGAATTGGAAACTATTCCCCTAAAGTATTTGGTGGAACGAGTTAAACCTTGGGATTTATTAGACAACTGGCACAAATTACCACGAGAATATCGATCCAATTTCAACTTGCAAATTTGTTTGCCTTGCTTTGTGCATCACAATAGACCAGATCAACGTACTCATATTGATGGTCCGGTGAGCTCACAACGCAACTGTCATACATGTAATTATTATATAAAAAAAATGTGATAAAATTTATTTCTAAATTGGTAGTTTTATTTAAATTTATACACCTCATAAACATTACAGCAGTCATGTCTCAACTGTTGAACTTAACGTCCACTTAAAACGAGTTCTCCTTCACTCCACCCACACCGATAATATTGAAACCTGAAAAAGAGTACTTTATTGGTGTGTTGAGGCTTCATTCGTATCATTCTATACCGAATATCGATGGTGAGAAATTTTATTTCTACAATAAAAATGATCGGAAGAAAGTGCTCATCATTAACTTCCCATCAGGATGCTATGAAATCTCAGATATTGAAGCTTATCTCATCAATCAATTAAAATTAAAGACAAACACAACTGTGGCCGATATATCTTTGAAGCCTAACAACAATACTCTTCAGTGTGAAATTTACAGTCGACAGCACGCCATCGATTTTGAATACTCTGATAGTTTGGGTAAAATACTTGGATTTTCGTCAAAGATACTAGATCCTGGTAAAGTCCACCGTTCCGATCTACCTGTTAACATTTGTAAAATATCAACTTTACTATTTGACTGCAATATTGCTGAAGGATCATTTGACGGAGATAAGCCTGCTCATACAATATTTGGTTTCCCGATTACAGTGGACCCCGGTTACGCAATCAACGAACGACCGAATAATCCGATTTATTTACCTGTGAGCAGCACAAACGAAATCACCAACATTACCGTAAGTGTGTTGGATCAAGATCTTAAACCGGTGAATTTTCGAGAAGAAAAAAGCACGCTACTTTTACATCTATTGAAACGTTAATGGGTCTACTTATCAACGATTATAAAAGTCCTTCGTCATCTGCAACCAAATTAGTCTCTTGCAGATCGTTCAAACGAACGAACCTTACTCCTGCAAATCAAGCGTTCCTCAAAGCAATCGGATTAAAGTTAAAGAATGACGCAAAAAAGAAAGTACGTGCGTTCTGATGAGCATCCACTACCTACGAAAATATCTTCGGTATTTGACCTTTACCGAGATCCACAATATGACGAGTCGATAAGAAAAGAAGATTTCCACACCTATGTTCCTTACGTGAAATCATTCAATAACAGCGATTCTGTGGAATTTGACATCCAACAAACTGATGCATTTTTTCTCATGTACGAAACTCAACTTGAAATTAAGGGAAAAATAGAAGTTAGTGGCGGCGGAGGACATGTTTATCTAGCGCCAAATTGTGGTGCATTCCTCTTCGATTCTTGTTCCTACATTCAAAGTGGTAAGGAAATAGAAATAGTACGAGATCCCGGTATAGTAAGTACCGTAAGAAGTTTGTTGTGTTATGATCCGCAATCGAAAGAAATGGCTACAGCTGGCTGGAATTATCCCAACAAACCGCTATTGAATGAAGCAGATAAATCGTTTAATTTGTTGATTCCTCTAAAACACATTTTCAATGTATTTAACGACTATACTAAAATTACGTATGGAAAACAAACTTTTCGATTCATTCGATCCCGTCATGATAATGATGCTGTAATAGTTACTGAAGTAACTACAGGTACAACGACATCTAACACTACAATAAAGTTTGTTATAGATAGCATGGCATTGAAAGTTAAGCACGTCTATCCTAATGATGAAATAAAATTACGTATGATGGAGCAAATAAAAAGTGATCGACCAATATTCATTCCATTCAGAAAATGGGAACTTTGTGTATTGCCTACGTTAACGAAAGACGCTAAAAATGAGATTTGGTCAGTTAAAACGAGTTCGTCTTTTGAGAGGCCTCGATATGTTATCGTCTGCTTCCAAATGGATAGACGCAACAAGAAGACAAACGATCCCTCGCAATTTGATCATTTGAACACCAACAACGTAAGATTGGCTTTGAACGGAGAATTTTGGCCTACCGAACGATTAAAGATGGATTTCGGAAAGAACGACTATACTCTTGCCTATCATAATTACGCATCATTCTTTAGAAGCTATACTAATTCATGCATAGTACATCCAACATTGGACTATGAAGCATTCAAAGATCGTGCTCTCTTTGTAATAGACTGTTCCAAGCAGGAGGAGGGTATTAGAACATCGACTGTTGATATTAAAGTGGAAATTGAAGCAGGTGTAGGATTTCCTGCAAATACTAGAGCATATTGTATAATTATACATGATTGTTTATTGGAGTATTACCCGTTAACGGAAATTATCAAAACGATCATATAATACTCAGTCAGATTGTGGAATTGTGTCAGTTACAAATAAACCACGATGAGAATAGCATTTATTGACATTCAAGGCTTCCTTATCAATGGAACATTTCATCCTAAGGAACTGTCCATCGAAATCGGATTTAAACATAGACACTACATATTTACAGCACCACTACCATTTCATTTGTTAAACAATCAAGATCAAAAAACAATAAAGTTTTTGGAACGTCATATCCATGGAATAAAGTATTCTTCGGGTGACGTTGATTATTCTAAATTGGATGAGATTTTGAAAAGTGTAATGCCTAATGTTGAGTGTATCTACGTTCGCGGTAATCAGAAATATGAATTTTTACAAAAGAAATGTGTGGAATATGGAATTTCTACGATGATAGTTGATGTCTGCAAGTTTGATGGAACGCCCTTCGCCATGGAAAGTTTCAAGAAAGATTCGAATGCTTGCCATGCCGATGGGACTTTCAATTGTACACAAATTAATGTAGAACAAATACGATACTGGTTTTTAAGTATAATGCCATTGTAATTTATGTTTGTTTAAATAAATAATATTTGGAAAAATTGAGGAAGTTTTATTGAAACACATTGTATACTCATTTATGATTAGATTACAAGAAGAATTAATTTTTCTTTGTACAATTTTCAATATAATTTTCAATATCAAAATAAATATTAATGCTAAAATTACACATGTCATTGCAAAAACATTATTAATGTCATCCATGATGGCATCCTCCTTCATTGTGTTGTTCATTTTGTAATCGGTTTAATTCTGTATAGTGGATATTGTGTAGACGGCAGCTGTCGATATTTGAAGACGTTATCCCACAAGCACATTCGCTCCAATTGCTTTATCACTTTATTTTTATTTTCATAAAATGTAATATCTTTTTTCAATTCTTGAGTACGTTTAGTAAATTCCTCCAAATTACGTCTACACTCTTCTGATGCCATTGTAATACAAACACACATCTTCTCACAATCATTTATTATGAAAGAAGCACTTCTGCAACCATTGCGCATGTTCAATACCCAAACACAATGTCTTAAAAGAATGTTTATTCTTTCGCAATGTGTTGCTAAAATATTTTTAATGTCTTCTGATACAAACACTTTTTACCTCACAGTGAGAATACAATATAAAAAATATTTCTAAAATGCCACGGTCAACTCATTGGATTTTAAATATCTCTCTTAAAAGAAGATTTATTCTTTCACAATATACTGTAAATACTTTTAATATCTTCTTATTGCACTTTCAGCATTTGCGCGTGTTAATGTCCTTTCGCAACTAGCGCTACATCAAATTACGAAGCGTGCGCTGCAACTTAAATACTTTCATTTAGACTCTGATAACATTGTACCGCGATAGTGTAGTGGGTATACAAGGTGAATTTGAAACAAGCGAGCCAGGCAGGCGATGGTTCGAATCTCACCTACAGCAAGATTTTCATTAAATATCTTCTACATTATCACGGCACGATACGTCACAATCCTTCTGTGACGTCACTTCTTTAGTCTCCAGAGGCTGCCACTTCTTGTAGCATGACGTCACTTCTTGTAATAGTCTCCAGAAGCTTTACAACGTCTTCACCGTATTAGACCAAGAACTCGATGGTATGTGTCCATCTGCTCTAGTACTCTCATTATATTAACTACTTCTGTGCATGTTCATATTTCTCCTCACTGATTCCCTCATCAGTTAATCTGTTGTAAAAACATTCAATCGCTGGTAAATTTGTTTCATTTAATTTGTTTACACTATCAATATAATCGTATGAAAATACCCCTTTTATAGTTAGCAGTTCAAAGTGTTCTTTATCCAAATCATGAAATTCTTTTTCTAAAATTTTAAAATCTACTTTAAGCAATAAAGAGACTAACTCATCAAGGCTAGCACTCATAAATCTGAAAGAATCTATAAATCTAAATTTAATTTTGGTATTGCTTCCATACAGTGTAAAAGAAATATATTTTTTCTTATTAATTGGAAGTACACTAACATTTAATTAGAAGTACACTAACATTTCCTTTTCGACATATCTCTCTAATCATAAGATGTTCATCATAATTAGTTATATTATGAAATAACAACGGACAAATATAAAGTTTTTTGAAATTTAAATTACAAGCTCTATGACTAAATTCTCCGATAAAATGATCATGATCTAAGGCAATGGAACCTGTAGAGCAAAATGGCTTTTCACATATGTGACAATGAGTTGCCTCATTTTTTTTACGATTCACAGTCATGGGTTTAATATCTTTTATTTTTGATTCTATGAATTTTGCAATTGTAATCATTTCATTTGCGAACCATTCCATACAATCCATACCTCGATAACTTTTATAATAAGAAAGATTATCATCGAAAGTACATTTTGCATAGTAACCTGCACTGTAAGCTATATGTTTATACTTTATACTTTAAAGTTTTTTGTGTTACATGATTACACTTTTCCAACATTGATTCAAAATCACCATAAATTACAAATGAACATTTTTGTTGATATACATAATTTTTGAAATGAACAAAATCATATTTTGGAAATTACATTTTATACTCATTAATTTCAGTACACAAGATTGTATGTTTACTCAATTTTTCTTCGCTCGAAAAATAATTGAGACATCTATCACATATGAATTTTTTTTATATGTTTTATTAATTTGATTGGAAACAAGTCTAGATAAATGTTTTATCCATACATAGTGATATTTAATTTCATCATCATCATCATCATCATCATCATCATCATCATCACCATCATCATAATTTTCATTTTCATAAGTTTTTGGATAATATTTATTATGCACAATAAGCAAATTAACATGACGTTCTACTTTATTATTAGTTAATCTTACTGGACAGACAATATAAGATTTGCTTCTTTCTAATTCTAAAGCATATAAGTTAATTGAAATATTATTTATTTATTCAAATTTTGTAATGTCATTAATTTTGATAGGGATATCTAAATTATCTACATTTAAAACAGTACTGTAGTATGGATATGAATATGTTAAATTGTTTATTATTTTTAGCTGGATATAAAGCACTCACTACACTCCAAAAGAAACATGCTTGATCATTATTTTTTATGTTGATACAAGCATGTTTCTTTTCGATTTGTTCAGGTAGTTTAATATAAGATGAACCATTGTCCAATTCAAATTTATTAATAGCAACTTCTAATAAAATAATTTCAGATAAAGCCCATCCACTATCCTTTTCTTGAAATTCTGACAATTTATTTAAAATATAATCCACTACATGTTCTTTAAACCAATCAAACAAATCTGTACTGAAATCAACGATAGAGTTTGGAGTACTGAAATATTTTCTATCAACAATTTCTTCTCATCATTTGTCATTTTTATAAAATCTGCGCAAAAAGTGGTATTTACTTTAAGCATCGACATGGAAAGTTAAACTTTTTTTTATTTTATTTTTAAATAAATGAAATGAATCATTCAAGAAATCTGTAATATTTTTATGTTTAATATTAATAATAGCTCCAGTTATTATTCTAGTTTTGAAAATTGTACTAACAGTTTCCCACTTAACCTTTTTAATACGTTTAATTGCAGAACCTAAATGAATTTTTGCTTTTAACAAACATCTCAAATGTTTAAGTAGACCGATTTTATTAAAAATTTTACGTTTACCTCCAACGGTAAATTGGAATTTTTTCAATATAAAATAACAAGTTCTGATATGTTTATTAATTAATTTTATATAATAACCTGCATTAGATATCTCTTTTATCGATTTAATCACATCATTCAACTTTTTCATCTTACTATATATTAAAAAAAAAGATAATAAGAAACTCACCACCTAGTTTTCAACAATTTCAAATGAAGTAAGCGGGGATTGCTTGCCGATGTCCACCCTTCCTCTAAACACTATCGAATATTTTCCATCAATGAAGTGGTCCAGATTTTTCTCATACGCCTCCGTTACTCTGTTTGGTAAGAAGATATTTGCTTCTTGTATTTCAATGAGGATTGCCTCTCCAAATTTACTACTAACAATCTTTGCTCGTAAGATAGGGTAAGGTTGGTCTTTATTTAAATCGTATAATTTTTTAAATTCTTTCTTAACTACAAAGGATGCATTATTAAGCTTATTTAAATCCATCTAAAACAATTAAAACAACATTGGTAACAGATATTTGTTATCAAAAATATAAGTACTTACTATGATTTCACAATTTTTCTTCAATTTAAAACTTTAAGACTGTGATGATGTTGATGATTCAAGAGCTCACTTAATTATGAACAATTCTTACAACTGTGATGCTGCACTTAAACAATACAATAAAGAGGGAGATCGGTTTAGATAAAATTTTCCCAAGAGGTTTGATTATTCATATGTTACATCCGGAAATTATAAAAATACAAATGATGATTTCCTTTTTTTAATAAGATAAAAAAAGAGGAAGATTGGTTTAGATAAAAATCCAATCAGTTTTATTATTCATAACATTCGAAAATTGGAAAAACCCGTAAAACCTCATTTCTTTGTTTCCAATTAGTCATCCACAAATATTACATAGGGAGTGAAGTTTAAATATTTTACATTTTAACAAAAATTCACCATTTTGTTTAAACATCTCGTTTTCATTAATTTACTATGATTCTCTCCAATCAAGATCAAAAAACAATAAAGTTCTTGGAACGTCTTATCCATGGAATTCTTCGCGTGACGTTGATTATTCAAAATTGGATGAGATTTTGAAAAGTATAATGCCTAATGTTGAGTGTATCTACGTTCACGGTAATCAGAAATATGAATTTTTACAAAAGAAATGTGTAGAATATGAAATTTCTACGATGATAGTTGGTGTCTGCAAGTGGAACGCCCTCCGCCATGGAAAGTTCCAAGAATGCTTGTCATGCCGATGAGAATTGTACATAAATTAATGTAGAACGAATACTGGTTTTTAAGTATAATATCATTGTAATTTTGCTTAAATAAATAATATTTGGAAAAATTGAGTTTTATTGAAACACATTGTATACTCATTTATAATTATATCACAGGAAGAATTAATCTTTCTTTTTCAATATAATTTTCAATATCAAAATAAATATTGTCGCTAAAATTACACCTGTCATTGCAAAAACATTATTAATGTCATCCATGATGGCATCCTCACCCATTGTGTTATTCATTTTTTGTAGTAGGTTTAATTCTGTATAGGGGATACTGGGCATGCGGTAATTGTCGATCCCACAAGCACATTCGCTCCAATTGCTTTATCACTCTATTTTTATTTTCATAAAATGAAATATCTTTTTTCAATTCTCGAGTACTTTTAGTAAATTCCTCCAATTTACGTCTACACTCTTCTGATGACATTGTGATACAAACACACACGTCTCACAATCATTTATTATAAAAGAAGCACTTCTGCAACCATTGCGTATGTTCAAAATAATGTCCTTTCGCAACCATCGATATGACACATGAAACACATATTTTTAATGTCTTGTGATGGCATACAAACAGTTCAATTGAATACCTTTCTTGACCCAAAATAACTATTGTGCAAAATGGTATATTTTCTGACTACACCATGTATATAAGACACAACACCCTTGTTTGGTACATTCTGTATATATACGGTATAATTATTACTACACTCTGTATATTTTTTTGTACATAAATAGGTATCGCTACACCCTGTATCCAAACTGATGCGTCGTTTTCGCAAAATAATGTTCTAAAATGCTCTAACTACTGCGCATCATCCGATCAATTAAATACCTTCCTCGACCCAAAATAACTACTCTAAAATGGTATATTTTATGACTACAGCCTGTATATAAGACACAACACCCTTTTTTGGTACATTCTGTATATATACGGTATAATTATTACTACACTCTGTATCTTTTTTACTACACCCTGTATCCTGATGCGTCGCAAAACCCCCGTTCATCAGTTGATAAATTTGACCAGGTAGGTCGAGAGATCGAATCTCACTTGAAACGAAAAATTGTATTCAAATATATTCAATGCTTACGTCACAAAAATTACATCAAAACAATGACGTCACAATATTTCGTGACGTCACGCATTACGACTCACACTATCTATTACGTCACGACTATCTCTCTCATACACACTGTTTGCCCTATTACCATTCTTGAAGCTCCTTTGTTACACTACTGGCATTACCTCCTTTTAAGTTAACATAGTTAATTGTTCCTCGGTACCACCAGAAAACTGAGATCTCTAATAATTAGGAAATTCGGTTAAATATGAAGCGAGTTTATCGGGAGATGATGCCATGAAGCGGAAACTGTCGATAAATTTGAACTGGATTCGTGCATCGTCAACATGTTTTGTGAAAGAAATATATTTTTCCTTTGTAATAGGGAGCAAATCAATAGAGCCAGTCTTGCGAGTAGCAATGTCTTCGATGATGAAATTTCCATCATAACCAGATAAGTTGTGGAACACTACATTAACAGTAAGTGAATCCTGATAATTAATATTACATCCCTCATTGGCTGCACCTCTATAATTGTTTTCAGGAATGAAATGATCATGATCTCGGACTTTATCAGTAGAGGAAAATGACTTTTCACAAATATGACATTTGGTAGAAGCTTTAAACTGACGTTCATGATTAGGAGTCATGTGAATTCCACAATGACAAAGGAACACCGTACTGATCTCTTGAGTAAGCAGATTCATTTCATCGGCAAACCATCGCATACAATCTTCACCCATATAACTTTCGTAAAAGGATAGCGCGTCATCGTATGAACACTTGAAGTAATATCCAACGGCTGCAGGGATATGTTGTTGTGGCTTCTTAGAGTCCCCAGTGTGCTTCAAAACACTCTCGAGATCTGCATATACTATAAAAGGTGCCTTCACCTTATTCTTATAGTTTTTGAATTTAAGAACGTTTTTTCCTGGTTCAGGCATTTTAATTGCATTTTCGTTTAATTTTATACAGTCTTCAAGATAGTTATTAAGTGTCTCCTATGATCTATAATAATGTAGACATCTATCACAGAAGTATTTCTTACAATTATGTTTACTGAGTTGAGTGGACAGAAGTCTTGATAGATTCTTTATCCAAACAAAGTGATATTTCGTTGGCGCTTCATCATATCTATCTTGTACCATCAACAAATTTACATGTTTATCCATCTTATTTCTTGTAAGGTGAGTTGGTAGACTAATGAAGGTCTTTTTATTTTATTGTAGAATGTAAACATTTACGGATATATTATTTTGCTTCTCAAAATTGGGGATCTGCTTGATAGTCATTGGAAATTGAATTCCTCTCAGTTTTAATAAAGTCGAATAGTGGGGGTATGAGGATGTTCTATTCGCATTTTTCATAGCAGGATACAATGCTGACGTAACTGCCCATGCAAAACAACCATTATCTTCATTATTGACGTTACTACATGCCTTCTCCTTTTATATTTCTGTAGGTAAATCAATATAAGAGGATCTTAGTTGAGGAGTATACTTATTGATGTTAACGCCTAAATTCAACACCTTTTTCAATGCCCAACCATTATCACGTTCTTGAAACTCCTCCAGGTCTTTAAGGATAGGTGCAATGACTCTAGTATCAAACCAATCATCAATGTTTGTATCTTTAGTTGTCGTGAAATACTTGAACTCATTCTTAAAGATATTTTGGTAAATATATAGTATTTTCGCACATCATTTTCAAATCATTATCATAGCAAGATTTACCCCCATCCATCCTACGTATGAACTTTTTAATGAAATTATTACTTAAAAACAATATATACGGCCTTATCTTCATACATTAACTGATTTTTTTGGTTCAAAGACATATTGTAACCCCAGATACACGTATACGTCAGAAGCGAAATTAAATTATCATCTACCCCCATCCATCGTACGTATGAACTTTTTAATGAAATTTTTCTTAAAAACCATATATATATATATATATATATATATGGCCTGATCTTCCTACATTAACTGATATTTATTGGTTCAAAGACATATTTTAACCCCAAACACAAGTAAACGTAAGAACCGAAATTAAATTATCATCTACCCCCTATCCATCGTACGTATGAACTTTTTAATGAAATTATTACTAAAAAACAATATATATGGCCTTATCTTCCTACATTAACTGATATTTTTTGATTTAAAGACATATTTTAATCCCAAACCCACGTATACGTTAGAAGCGAAATTAAATTATCATCTACCCCCATCCATCGTACATATGAACTTTTAAATGAAATTTTTACTGAAAAACTATATATACGGCCTTATCTTCCTACATTAACTGATATTTTTTGGTTCAAAGACATATTTTAACCCCAAACACACGTATACGTTAGAAGCGAAATTAAATTATCATCTACCCCCTATCCATCGTACGTATGAACTTTTTAATGAAATTATTACTAAAAAACAATATATACGGCATTATCTTCCTACATTAACTGATTTTTTTTGGTTCAAAAAAATATTTTAACCCCAAACACACGTATACGTTAGAAGCGAAATTAAAATATCATCCACCCTCATCCATCGTACGTATGAACTTTTTAATGAAATTATCACTAAAAAACAATATATACGACCTTATCTTCATACATTAACCGATATTTTTTAGTTCAAAGACATATTTTAATCCCAAATACACGTATACTTTTATTAGAAGCGAAATTAAATTATCATATACCCCCATCCTTCGTACGTATGAACTTTTCAATGAAATTTTCACTAAAAAACAATATATACTGCCTTATCTTCCTACGTTAACTGATATTTTTTGGTTCAAAGACATATTTCAACTCCAAACACACGTATACGTTAGATGCGAAATTAAACTATCATCTACCCCCATCCATCGTACGTATGAACTTTTTAATGGAATTTTTACTAAAAAACAATATATAGGGCCTTATCTTCCTACATTGACTGATATTATTTGGTTCAAAGACATATTTTAACCCCAAACACACGTATACGTTAGAAACGAAATTAAATTATCATATACCCCCATCCATTGTACGTATGAACTTTTTAATGAAATTATTACTAAGAAACAATATATACGACCTTATCTTTATACATTAACAGATATTTTTTGGTTCAAAGACATATTTTAACCCCAAATACACGTATACGTTAGAAGCGGAATTAAATTATAATCTACCCCCATCCATCGTACGTATGAACTTTTTAATGAAACTTTCACTAAAAAACAATATATATATATATGGCCTTATCTTCCTATATTAACTGATATTTTTCGATTCAAAGACATATTTTAACCCCAAACACACGTATACGTTAGAAGCGAAATTAAATTATCATCTACCCCCATCCATCGTACGTATGAACTTTTTAATGAAATTTTTACTAAAAAACAATATATACGGCCTTATCTTCCTACATTAACTGATATTTTTTGGTTCAAAGACATATTTTAACCCCAAACACACGTATACGTTAGAAGCGAAATTAAATTATCATCTACCCTCATCCATCGTACGTATGAAATTTTCAACAAAATTATTACTAAAAAACAATATATACGGCCTTATCTTCATACATTAACTGATATTTTTTGGTTCATAGACATATTTTAACCCCAAACACACGTATACGTTAGAAGCGAAATTAAATTATCATCTACCCCCATCCATCGTACGTATAAACTTTTTAATGAAATTTTCACTAAAAAACAATATATATGGCCTTATCTTCCTACATTAACTGATATTTTTTTATTCAAAGACATATTTTAACCCCAAACACACGTATACGTTAATTAGAAGCGAAATTAAATTATCATCTACCCCCATCCATCGTACGTATGAACTTTTTAATGAGATTTTTACTAAAAAACAATATATACGGCCTTATCTTCCTACAATAACTGATATTTTTTGAAAAAACTTCTAAAGAAATTTGTCATATTTCAACAAAAAAATATTTATTACTCACGCTTTAAGGGAACAACTGGTCACTTGCATACTTTATTCAACACTGAATATAGAATCAATTTTTAATACACACATCTTTGTCCTTGTCTGGACTCTAGTTATTAGCTTTGTTCGCGGGACTGATTTCGAACCATGCGCACATTCAAAATCGTCGTGCGCACATTCAGAACTGAGCGAATCGCGCACGACGATTTTGAATATGCGCATGCGGCCAGTCCCTGAACTGGTTCGGAATCAGACCCGCGAACAAAGCTAATAGGTATTTTCGCGGGGACAATCCCGAACGTATTCAGAATACAAACTGAACCTATACTACGGCGCAAGCGCATATACGAATTAGTTCAGGATTGCTTCAAATTTTTAAACACCGCGAACGCGCCTAATATATCTAAGGATATATCTTCTTTTTTGTTATGTGTGTCATTCATGGTACACCCGGTCCGTGGATGAAAAGTTAGGTTATGATCAAAGAATACAAACATTTACTTTTTATACTTGACTGATTAGAATATTAAGAAATAATTCAACAAATCTTTAGGTATAATATGACTTAACAAGAAAGTAAGGTGTTACCCGATTTTATTTTTACCTTGCAATGTAGACATTCATTAATTTAGTTTTTAATAATCCCTTCAACCTCCACCTCTCAACAAGACAAAGAAGAATGTTTTAAATGGAGCCACAGTTCCACATTGATGTTCCTGGACTTGTTCGAACAATACAGAAAGCAAGTAGGTAGTTTTCAAATGAAAAACTTACTGTAAGGCCGTTATCGGATACAGTAATGCCATCATCTATAGGAGAAGCAAATACCAGCTTAGTGGACTCCAATATGGAGACAGAAAATATAGAAAACAATGAAATGGATGGAGAGAGCATGGAGATGAAAAAGGAAGGGGCATCAGTGAAACCCGGGAGCTACAGAAATAAAAAATTTAAAATTGATGTATTAAAAGAAATAAGAAATGACAGGAAAGATTATTACAGGAGTGTTAGGACTAAAAGGAAAAAGCTGAAAGAAAAAATAACATTCTCGAAGAGAATAATGATATTTTAAAGCAAGGAATATCTGACATTCTACAGGTGTTAAGTAATAAGAAGACATGAAAGAAAGGAGTATAAATTTTGGTTTCTTACATATTTATTTTATTATATGTATATATTGTTGATTATTATAACACTATTTTTGTTTACTTTTCTTTTTCATGTTTATTTTGTTAGGTTTATGTATTATATATTCTGTTTTAGTTTTAAAAGGTTTTATATTTTAGAATGATGTTTATTTTCTTACTTTTCTGTATGTATGTATTGTGCTCTAAGTTTTGCAATATATAACTGGAAGAATAAAAACGAATTGTTTATTTTCACCTAGTAAGTTTAATAGATTTGAATATTACAACTACACTTAACTACATACGAAAAGGTAAACTATTCATTATTTCGTTTCTTCTTATAACCCCGCTTCTATCGTCTTCATGTTCACCTTCTACGTCTTCCCCGATAACTGCTTCGTATTGTGGGTCTACTTCTGGTACAGCAATGTCTGTTATTGTGAGGTTGTGTAAGACAGCAGCAGCCCTAATTAAATCACAAAATTCAATATTTCTTAGTTTTAAATGGTACAGCTGTCGAAATTTTTGTTTTAATTGTCCAAAGCAGTGCTCAATAACATATCTATTTTTTGAAAGTAAATAGTTATAATTTCTTTGGTGCCTGGTCAAATTACCCCTGTCTTTGGAAGGAGTTAAACAATGTCGTAAACAAGGGTATGCACTATCTGCAATAATTAAGTAATTGCCACATTTTTCTTCCAGGGTATCAAACAGAGGTGATAACCGGAACACTCGACTATCGTGGACAGATCCTGGATAGCCAACAAAAATATCTCTGATGATTCTTCTATGATCACAAACGACTTGTGACTAAAAATATCAATCTACTAGTAATACCCCAATGATACAATAAAAACATATGTTGCAAATTAAAATGAAAGAAGCTCTTCAAACTAACTGTCTCTAAATAATTCCACTATATATCGAAAAAATTATGAATATTCTAAAAAATTTACAATTGGTTCAATATTACTATCATCGTCAAAACAATTGTCAATTTTTTAGAATTTTATCATTATATTGTAGAATTATTTAGATACAGTTTAATTTTGAAAAAGTAATTACTACTCATACTTTGTATCAACAAATTGCAAGATTACTGACCTGGATAGAGTGGAAGTGTTTCCGGTTCAGGTATGAATCAGGATCATCTGCTGGTTTATCAATTTTAATATGAATTCCATCTATGACTCCAATAATATTCGGAAAATCCTTCTGTCGGAAATGTCTCTCAATTTCAATTTTTTCTTGCTCAGTTGGCCATTTTATAATTTCTGCAGACATATTTGCTTGACAATTTTATGGAGCGAACTGATAATGTCAAATCGGTCCGACACATCTCTAAACGTTGCACCTTCGTTACCTAAGAACCATAGAAAACAAAGGATGGTTTTTATGGGACTTATTTTCTCAGAGTCACCTTTCTGATAGTGAAAGTACTAAGATGTTTGGTATCGCTGTGATATCTGCACTGCTAGGTCTCTAGTTATTCTAAAATGAGATACAAACAGTTCATCATCAAATTGTTGCACAATTTCATCAAAGAAATTTGCATTTTTTGGTACATGTCCAAAATTCCTCAGCAACTCTTCCAAATCTTCGTCACCCGAACTTAAATGGTCCATAATTTTAAAAACAAGTAATCAAAATAGATTTTGTTTGTATACTTCCACTTCTTACCACAAATTAGAACCTCACAAAACAACAAAATTTTAGGTTAGATTTCGTTCTGAATCAGATATCCCTCCTTCAATCCGAGGATCTGTTGAACGCGTTACGAACATGTCCAAAGTTTACAGAACGTGATCCGCGAACACTGAATTTAAAATCCGGAGGGTGTTCTCTTTTCACCGCGAACGGCAAATTTTTAAGTGCGCGTGCTCAAACATTCTGAATACGTTCGGGGTTGTCTCCGCGAAAACACCTAATAATAGTATAAATTGCGGCAAGGCTGAATAGGTTCCAATGTTTCAAACAAGTCCAGACAAGATTATGCCGCCGACATCACCGGCTTAATGAATGGACAAAGATGTGTGTTCTAAAAATTGATTCTATATTCAGTGTTGAATAAGGTGTGCAAGTGACCAGTTGTTCCCTTAATGCGTGAATAATAAATATTTTTTTGTTGAAATATGAAAAATTTCTTTAGATGTTTTTTCAAAAAATATCAGTTAATTTAGGAAGATAAGGCCATATATATTGTTTTCTAGTAAAAATTTCATTAAAAAGTTCATACGTACGATGGATGGGGGTAGATGATAATTTAATTTCGCTTCTAACGTATACGTGTATTTGGGGTTAAAATATGTCTTTGAACCAAAAAATATCAGTTAATGTATGAAGATAAGGTCGTATATATTGTTTTTTAGTAATAATTTCATTAAAAACTTCATACGTACGATGGATGGGGGTAGATGATAATTTAATTTCGCTTCTAACGTATACGTCTGATTAAGGTTAAAATATGTCTTTGAACCAGAAATATCAGTTAATGTAGGAAGATAAGGCCGTATATATTGTTTTTTAGTGAAAATTTCATTAAAAAGTTCATACGTACGATGCATGGGGGTAGATGATAATTTAATTTCGCTTCTAACGTATACGTGTGTTTGGGGTTAAAATATGTCTTTGAACCAAAAAATATCAGTTAATGTAGGAAGATAAGGCCGTATATGTTGTTTTTTAGTAAAAATTTCATATAAAAGTTCATACGTACTATGGATGGGGGTAGATGATAATTTAATTTCGCTCCTAATAAACGTATACGTGTGTTTGGGGTTAAAATATGTCTTTGAATAAAAAAATATCAGTTAATGTAGGAAGATAAGGCCATGTATATTGTTTCTTAGTAAAAATTTCATTAAAAAGTTCATACGTACGATAGATGGGGGTAGATGATAATTTAATTTCGCTTCTAAGGTATACTTGTATTTGGGGTTAAAATATGTCTTTGAACTAAAAAATATCAGTTAATGTATGAAGATAAGGTCGTATATAGTGTTTTTCAGGAATAATTTCATTAAAAAGTTCATACGTACGATGGATGGGGGTAGATGATGATTTAATTTCGCTTCTAACGTATACGTGTGTTTGGGGTTAAAATATGTCTTTGAATAAAAAAATATCAGTTAATGTAGGAAGATAAGGCCGTATATATTGTTTTTTAGTAAAAATTTCATTAAAAAGTTCATACGTACGATGGTCAGGGGTAGATGATAATATAATTTCGGTTCTAACGTATACGTGTGTTTGGGGTCAAAATATGTCTTTGAACCAAAAAATATCAGTAAATGTATGAAGATAAGGCCGTATATATTGTTTTTTAGTAATAATTTCGTTGAAAATTTCATACGTACGATGGATGGGGGTAGATGATAATTTCATTTCGCTTCTAACGTATACGTGTGTTTGGGGTTAAAATATGTCTTTGAACCGAAAAATATCAGTGAATGTAGGAAGATAAGGCCGTATATATTGTTTTTTAGTAAAAATTTCATTAAAAAGTTCATACGTACGATGGATGGGGGTAGATGATAATTTAATTTCGCTTCTAATTAACGTATACGTGTGTTTGGGGTTAAAATATGTCTTTGAATAAAAAAATATCAGTTAATGTAGGAAGATAAGGCCATATATATTGTTTTTTAGTGAAAATTTCATTAAAAAGTTTATACGTACGATGGATGGGGGTAGATGATAATTTAATTTCGCTTCTAACGTATACGTGTATTTGGGGTTAAAATATGTCTTTGAACCAAAAAATATCAGTTAATGTATGAAGATGAGGTCGTATATATTGTTTTTTAGTAATAATTTCATTAAAAAGTTCATACGTACGATGGATGGGGGTAGATGATAATTTAATTTCGCTTCTAACGTATACGTGTGTTTGGGGTTAAAATGTCTTTGAACCAAAAAATATCAGTTAATGTAGGAAGATAAGGCCGTATATATTGTTTTTTAGTAAAAAGTTCATACGTACGATGGATGGGGGTAGATGATAATTTGATTTCGCTTCTAACGTATACGTGTGTTTGGGGTTAAAATATGTCTTTGGACCAAAAAATATCAGTTAATGTATGAAGATAAGGCCGTATATATTGTTTTTTAGTAATAATTTCATTAAAAAGTTCATACGTAGGATGGATGGGGGTGGAAATTGCTATGATAATGATTGAAAAATGATGTGTGAAAATACTATATATTTACCAAAATATCTTTAAGAATGAGTTCAAGTATTTTACGACAACTAATTTTCCAATATATAAAGATACAAACATTGATGATTGGTTTGATACTAAAGTCATTGCACCTATCCTTAAAGACCTGGAGGAGTTTCAAGAACGTGAGTGGTTGGGCATTGAAGAAGGTGCTGAATTTAGGCATTAACATCAATAAGTATACAACTAGGATCCTCTTATAATGATTTACCTACACAAATAAAAAGAAGAAGGCATGTATTAACGTCAATAATGAAGATAATGGTTGTTTTGCATGTGCAGTTACGTCAGCATTGTATTCTGCTATGAAAAATGCGAATAGAACATACTCATACCCTCACTATTCGACTGTATTAAAACTAAAAGGAATTCAATTTCCAATGACTATCAGGCAGATCCCCAATTTTGAGAAGCAAAATAATATAACCGTAAATGTTTACATTCTACAAAAAGATTAAAAGACCTTCATTACTCTACCAACTTACCTTACAAGAAATAAGATGGATAAACATGTAAAAGTGTTGATGGTACAAGATAGATATGATGAAGCGCCAACGAAATATCACTTTGTTTGGATAAAGAATCTATCAAGACTTCTGTCCACTCAACTCAGTAAACATAATTGTAAGAAATACTTCTGTGATAGATGTCTACATTATTATAAATCACAGGAGGCACTTAATAACCATCTTGAAGACTGTATAAAATTAAACGAAACTGCAATTAAAATGCCTGAACCAGGAAAAAATGTTCTTAAATTCAAAAACTTCAAGAATAAGGTGAAGGCACCTTTTATAGTATATGCAGATCTCGAGAGTGTTTTGAAGCAGACTGGGGATTCTAAGAAGCCACAACAACATATCCCTGCAGCCGTTGAATATTACTTCAAGTGCTCATACGATGACGCGCTATCCTTTTACAAAAGTGATATGGGTGAAGATTGTATGCGATGGTTTGCCGCTGAAATGAATCTGCTTGCTCAAGATATCAGTACGGTGTCCCTTTGTCCTTATGGAATTCACATGACTCCTAATCATGAACGTAAGTTTCAAGCTTCTACCAAATGTCATATTTGTGAAAAGTCATTTTCCTCTACTGAAGAAAGTCCGAGATCATGATCATTTTATTCCTGAAAACAATTATAGAGGTGCAGCGCATGAGGGATGTAATATTAATTATCAGGATTCACCTACTGTTATTGTAGTGTTCCACAACTTATCTGGTTATGATACAAATTTCATCATCGAAGACATTGCTACTCGCATGACTGGCTCTATTGATTTGCTCCCTATTACAAAGGAAAAATATATTTCTTTCACAAAACATGTTGACGATGCACGAATCCCGTTCAAATTTATCGACAGTTTCCGCTTCATGGCATAATCTCTCGATAAACTCGCTTCATATTTAACCGAATATCCTAATTTGAGATCTCAGTTTTCTGGTATTCCCGAGAAACAATTCACTATGTTAACTAAAAAGGGGGTAATGTCTTATGATTATTTCAATTCTTTCGAACGCTTTGAAGAAACAAGTTTACCTCCTGTTGAATCTTTCTACAATAATCTCGAAGATAAACCCTGCCCACATAGACTTTATAGTCGGACGCAGTGTGTCTGGAATACGTTTCAATGCCAAACCTTTGGAGAAAATGTAGAGTTTTCTGCACATTATTATACATTACCAGGATTTACGTTTGATGCTATGCTGAAACATACTGGACAAGAATTGGAGCTTCTCACTGATGTAGACATGTTTTGGTTTGTTGAGCGTGGTATACGCGGTGGGCTTAGTCAAGTATGTGGAAAACGTCGTGTTCGAGCCAACAACAAGTATATGCCCACTTACAATCCATCTAAACCAACGAAATATTTAACGTACTTCGATATAAACAATCCGTATGGATGGGCGATGAGCCAAGCGTTACCATATGGGGGATTCGAGTGGTGCGATACAAATATTGATGTTAGCGCAATTGCTGATGATGCTTCTGAGGGATACATGCTCGAGGTTGATTTGGAGTATCCTCATCATTTACATGATTTGCATAAGGACATACCTTTCTGCCCCGAACACCTCAATCCTAAGACCATGATGCCTGCTACAAAATCAAGTGAGGAGACTAAGTTGATGGGTACCATGAATAATAAAACAAAATATGTTATACATTACCGAGCATTGAAGCAGGCGTTACAGAATGGGCTTGTATTAACAAAAATACATCGAGTATTGAAATTCAAGCAGAGTTCTTGGTTAAAGCCCTACATTGACTTAAACACCGAGTTACGTAAGGTTGCGAAGAATGAGTTTGAGAAGAACCTATTTAAACTGATGAACAATGCCGTGTTTGGTGAGTATTGCTAGTTTTATACAAATATTTCTATACGAATCACTATTTCTAATTGTTGCAGGTAAAACCATAGAGAACGTGCACAAGCGCGTTGATGTTAAGCTAATCTCTCAGTGGAGTGGTCGATATGGTGCTGAATCGTATATAGCTAAGCCAGAGTTTAAAAATAGTATGATTTTTAATGAAAACCTTATCGCCATCGAATTGAAGAAGTTACAAATATGGTTAAATAAGCCTATATATGTAGGTATGGCAATTTTAGATCTGGCTAAGACTACCATTTATAATTTTCAGTATAGTTAGTTGGCTTGGAGATTTGGAGAAAATTACACTGCCTGTTAAACGGATACTGACTCTGTGATAGTTGAAATAAGAGAGCAGGACCCGTATGAGATGATGAAGCTAGATTGTCATAAGTATTTCGATACTAGTGACCATCCCGATGATAACGTCTATGGAGTTCCTAGAGTTAATAAGAAGGTTCTTGGGATGATGAAGAATGAGAACAATGGTATTATAATGACTGATTATATTGGGTTACGGTCTAAATTGTATACAACGCGGTTACTAACCTCTGAAGATGGTCTAGCAGAAAAACGAGAACGTCTTGCGGATGATGGTTATGACAAAGAAGAAATAGACTGTCTTATTCGAAACGTTGGAGTAACTAAAAAAGCTAAAGGGGTAAAGTCGTCAGTTGTGAAGACCGTAATCACATTTGAAGATTATGAAGAATGCCTTGATACCTTCACATAGAACAGTTTCCCAAAATCTAATTCGTGCCGAGAAACATCTGGTACATTCAATTATCCAAAATAAAGTAGCACTCAGTCCGGAGTATGATAAACACTATAAGGTTCATGGTTCCGATGAAACCTCACCCTGGGGGCACTACTCGATTGATTGTGCTATGGATGTTGATCCAGCCTTTTGAATACACATTTTCATATTTTACATGTTTTTATCTATTTCAATTATTCATACATGTAGACTAGAGATATAATTTATTGGGTGAGCTGCTAGACTAGTTAATTATTAATATTATTAGTTATCGAAATATCCAGCTGTATATTGAATTTTTAACCATTTTATATGCAATAAAAATGTTTATTTATTCAGATGTTCTTATTTTACCTTCACCACCTCCCTACCCACAAATAAAGCTTTCATTCGCAGGACTTACTCGACGCTTAACAAATGACTCATACAAGCTGGCTGATGTCATTAGCATGATGGATGCGTACATGATGGTCGCCTTGACACATGCGCAGACCGCAATTGTGTCAAAAATGACCACTTTGAACCTTAACGATTTCCCATGTTATTTTACATAAGGAATGGTCTAGAACCCGCTGGCACCTTTATGACTACATCCTGTATATGGTCTACCTATCACAATGGTGTTTATTCGACTTCAATCCGACCAATAATAACAGAGATATATGTTAGCGCCCCTATGGCATCTTTATGACTACATAATTATCGAACGTTAGCACAAGGTGGATGCGCACGCGGAACAAGATTGCTAACGGCCGCCTCATGATTGACGCATACACGCAGATCGAAATTGCGTCAAAGATGACCATGTTGTACCTTGG
The DNA here is from genome assembly GCA_963921935.1 of Galeruca laticollis. Lineage (NCBI taxonomy): Eukaryota > Metazoa > Arthropoda > Insecta > Coleoptera > Chrysomelidae > Galeruca > Galeruca laticollis. Next base: position 152,954,598 of record OY998180.1, read on the forward strand.
CGATTTCCCATGTTATTTTAAATAAGGAATGAGCCAGAACCCGCCTAGCCTATTTACTGATATTTGAATGTGATGTTTTTATAGGTATCTTGATCTTTATTTTCGTCCTATGCCTAAACACCGTAATTTTGTGTATCCATTTTTTAGGGACAATACGCGAAAAAAGAAAAAAAGGTCGGGAAAGTAGCAGTGGAAGCGATGAAAATGACAACCATGATAAAACTACTCATGTAATGCCAAGATCATTGCATGTTAACATTGGACAAGCGTCACATTCTCCAGCAGAACCTGTAAATATATCTGTTGCTGACTATTCTTCTCCATCGACATCCCAACAAACTTATGACGTCAACGTCGATCCTGAAATTATAGTGGACGATGGCTATCATTGAAATGATCTGGGTTGTTATGTTGGGTTCTCTACCCAGCTATCGACGGAAAAGAAGAGGAAGTTGTTACAAATTCCTTGGATCCCGCCCAGAAATTACGATTTTGAAAGTGATGCATTGAAAAGAAAATTTAATCATGCTTGGTTGTGTCAATATGCACCATGGCTAGTATATTCCAAGCGACTCAAAGGCGCTCTTTGTAAGCATTGTGTTTTGTTCCCTCCGCCCATCAGCACTGTGAGAGGAATTTTGGGATCATTTATGGTCAGGCCATTTATAAAGTTCAAAAATATGCATGAAGACTGCCGAAAGCATGCAACGACCAACCTTCACCTAACAGCGACAAATGCTGCAATACATTTTCTTAAAAATGTTCTTGTAGACATCCAACTGCAAAGTGGATACCAAAAAGCAATCGATGAAAACAGACAAGTATTGTCATCAATTATTTCATGTATAGTATTTTGCGATACACATGATATGCCTCTTAGGGGAAAACAAGCAGATGAGGGTGTTTCATTAGATTTATTGAAGTTGAGAATCAATTCAGGGGACGACAAATTAAAGAGTCACCTGGAAAAGTACAGTTGCAATGCAGTTAACACATCTTCAAAAATACAAAACGAATTGATAAATTTATGTGGCCAAGTTATTAAGGAGAATATAATAAGTGAGGTTCAGAAGACCATGGCTTACGCAGTCTTAGCTGATGAAACAGCAGACGTAGCTGGGAAAGAACAGCTGTCAATAGGCGTGCGGTTCTACGACGAAAGCAAGGAAAATCAGAGAAGAATTTGTAGGGTTCGTTGAACTAAAAGCACAAAATGCTTCAGCATTTGACAATTTCTTGTTTAGTTCTAACCTCCCAACCCAAGAATGCGTAGGATTTGGATTCGATGGCTGTTCTACAATGGCAGGGAAAGAGGGTGGCGTACAAGCCATTTTGAGTAAAAAATATCCCCGTGCTTTATATTTTCATTTCTCAAGTCACAAACTCAACCTTGTTGTGAATGATGCGAACGCAGTGCCAGAAATTAGAAATACTGTCGCCACTGTAAAGGATGTTATAACGTTTTTCAGAGAATCGACTACACGTCGAAACTACGCTCCAAACCTATCACGATTGTGTGAGACGAGATGGTCCGAAAAATATAAATCATTCAGAACGTTTTCTCACCATTTTCCAGAGATTGTGAAATCTCTAGAAACGTTATCCGTAGAGGGAAATTATGCCACCAGAAAATCTGCATATCAGTTGCATTCAGCCGTTACAAAACCAGTGTTTATTGTTGCTCTACAAACAATAGCCAAATATTCAGCAGTTTTAGAACCAGTAGTTAACGCACTGCAAGCTAAATCGATCGACATGATCCCGGTGGGGGAACATATCAAACATATCAAGGACATTCTCAGAAATGACCGCGAATTTCCTGATAGAATAAGTAATGAAATGCTCCAAAAAGCGCGAGTTGTTGCAATGGATGTGAACATAGAAATTTCGGTTCCACGTCTTGCTCACAAGCAAACACATAGAAGTAATCCGCCATCAAACAATGATAACGAATATTGGCGGCGTTCCCTGATAATACCATACATTGATTCACTCATTTCATCGTTGAATATTCGATTCTCCCAAGAAAATACTCCGGCGTTTGCTTTAAGTAAGCTACATCCCTTGTATATGACCAAAACCAGCATTACAGACTTACACAAGAACGCTGAATTTTATAACCTGGATATCACCGGAGAACTGGACCTTTGGCATAATTTATGGGTGAAGAAGACTTTATCAGATGATCAATTAAGGGACATAGAAGGAGTTAATTGGTTCAACGAAGCCAATATTTTTTACCCTGCTCTCAGAAAGGTATTGATTATTTTAAGCACTATCCCATGCACCACGGCGACCGTAGAACGGTCCTTCAGTATGCTGCGAATAGTTAAAACGTGGCTTAGAAGCACCATGGGTGAAGAAAGGCTTACAGGTTTATGTCTGATGAGTTTACATCGCAATTATTTAAAAGAAAACAGTGAGTTTATTGAAAAGACAGTCATAGACAAATTTTCGGCAAATCCAAGAAGATAACTGTTAAATTAATATATATATATATATATATATATATATATATATATATATTTATATAAAACTTTCTTGGATTTCAATAATAAAACATTATTGAATGATTAAAATGTCATTTTACTAAAATTCTGTCGAACAATGGTGACGTTTCAGTCTTAAATTTAGACCTTTATCAAACTAAAATAAATCGGAATGCATATGGTGAACAAAAACAAACTTACACCAAAGTGTAGTCAGTGAATTTTCATTAAAATCAAACTCAAAAATACGTTCACATCATTATAACACATTAAAAACATTTGATTAGAATTCTTTCATTAAGAACACATACTTTAATAACAAAACATTTATATTGGTAAAAATATACTAACATAGTTAGTGACATTGAACTGTATTAACGTGAGACTAATTGTATTGTTTATAGGAGTGGGATATATGCAGTGCTGAGTTTATTTACATCTTTTTTGTCATTTATACAGAACGTCGATTTTTGGGTTGCTATCATTTCATAAAACTCTCTTTTTTTCAAATTATTTTCCATTTTTAAGACTTTCGTCCCTGCATAATTAAACTGATGGTTTTTATTCCTTTCATGGTTAGTAAGCGCAGTAGCATTTTTTTTATCATACTTATGGCTTTTTAGTCTATTTTCTAGATATTGACTTGTTTGGCCGATATAAGTAGCATCACAGTTGTTACAGGGAATTTCATACACAATATTACTTTTCTTTACTGTTGGTGTTATAGATTTTATTACAGAAAAATGTTTTGCCAAGACGTTATGCGGTTTATGACATATCTTTATGTTATGCTTCATAAACAAATGCTGGAATTGTTGTGACAATCCATTTATGAAGGGAAGAGAAATAAAGTGTTTATTGTTTTTTATATTAATATTTTCCTTTTTATTTTCTGAACTGTTGTAGAACTTATGTATCCTGTCTCTGAAAATTGTATCCACCAATTTCGCGGGATAATTATTGCACCTTAATGCCTTTTTGGCTTTGATAATGCTTGTTTGTCGAAACTCATCATCAGAGAGTTTGATAGCACGATCTGCAAGGCCCATCATTACAGACTTTTTTTGGGATAAAGGGTGGTTTGATTTAAAATATTCCAAATATTGATATATACCTATCACCATCTTATGATCCATTTCCTTTTTTTGTTATTCTATATAATTGATACCAAATTTTGACATATCATTAGAGTTATGTCATCTTGTATTTATATTTTTAATATGACTAATTATTTATAACAAATATGAATATTATTATTATTACTATTCAACTGATAGTTGTATTAAACTTGGTAACTAAAGCTTGTTTATTTTCAGATAAACAGCTGATTCCTTAATGACAAACAAATATCCATATTAGGCAGATTTAATGTTTTCTTCAACGTGTACATACTTTAAGAAAATTATTAAGGTAATTTCTCTATATTTATTATTACTCTTTTTATTATATTAAACAAATGATTTATAATATGACTTTATATGAATTTTAATTCTGATTGTGGTTTTTTGATTGTTTTTTATTAATATAGTTTCAATTTATTTTAAATACTGAATTAAACATTCTCAATCAGCTGATATGCTTTAAGATATAAGATATGTGGTTCAATATATATATATATATATATATATATATATATATATATATATCTTGTTCCTGGGCTGTGTGGCTTCGATGTCCAATTGTCCAAACGTATCCATAACCAATTTATATATATATATATATATATATATATATATATATAAAAGAAGATGTAGGAATATCGCGTGATATGCTAACAACAACAACAAAGAGATTAATTGGTAATTCACGCAAAATAAAGGGCTACTGAGATTGAGTGGTAACCGCGGACATGCATGTTTCTGGCTCATTTGCCTCTTCAGCACGGTATAACCAAATAAGGATGTGAAATTTGGGAGTAAAGATGTTAATCGAAACATGGGAAAACACAAAACAACGGATTTCAGCAGGGAAACCAAACATTCATTTGTGCCTTCAATTGGAAGATCCCGAGTTTTCAGGACAACAACCAAGATCGACGCGGAGGGGCATATAGCCCCCCGCCATGAACCTTCCGACCCATAGTAAATAAGAAAGAAGATGTAGGAATATCCTGTGATATGCTAACAACAACAACAAAGAGATTCATGGGTAATTCACGCAAAATAGAGGGCTACTGAAATTGAGTGGTAACCGCGGACATGCATGTTTCTGGCTCATTTGCCTCTTCAGAACGGTATAACCAAATAAGGATGTGAAATTTGGGAGTAAAGATGTTAATCGAAACATGGGAAAAACAAAACAACGGATTTCAGCAGGGAAACCAAACGCTCATTTGTGTCTCCAATTGGAAGATCCCGAGTTTTCAGGACAACAACCAAAATCGACACGGAGGCGCATAAAGCCCCCCCGCCATGAACCTTCCGGCCCATAGTATATAAGAAAGAAGATGTAGGAATATCGCGTGATATGCTAACAACAACAACAAAGAGATTCATGGGTAATTTACGCAAAATAAAGGGCTACTGAAATTGAGTGGTAACCGTGGACATGCATGTTTCAGGCTCATTTGCCTCTTCAGCACGATATAACCAAATAAGGATGTGAAATTTGGGAGTAAAGATGTTAATCGAAACATGGGAAAACACAAAACAACGGATTTCAGCAGGGAAACCATATATATATATATATATATATATATATATATATATATATATATATATATATATATATATATATATATATATTGAACCATATATCTTATATACGAAAGAGTATCAGCTGTTTGAAAATATTTTGCTTATTATTTGAAATGAATTGAAACCATGTAGTTAAAAACATATTAAAAAGAAACACAATCATAAGTAAAAATGCATATAAAATCAGAATATATTAAATAATTTGTTTATAATAATTAAAAGAACAACAATAAAAATAAAGAAATTACCTTAATAATTGTCTTAAGTTAGAAAATGCTTAACAAGTATAATGGAGAACATGGAATCTGCCAAAATATGGATGTTTAGTTGTCATGAAGAAATCAGCTGTTTCACCTGAAATTAAACAAGTTTAGTTATCTAATTTAATAAGTAGTTAGTTGAAACAATAATAATATGAATCAATTTCATATTTAGTATTAAGAAATAGATAAATTTATAATAGAAAAATATCAAGACATAAAGATAATTTATATGTCATAATGTATATAAAATTTTATGAAATTAATGGATATTAAATGATGATGGATTCAAAGAAATATTTGCTACTAGAGAACTTAAATAGTATAAATAATCAGAGCAAAAGATCTTATAAAAGAATTTATGTTCATAAAAATAAATGTTATTTTCAAATTATCATATGTATATGTCAAAACAAAATTAAACATTGCCATGTCGACATATAAAAGGAATTTCACTATCAGTAAAAAATTTGTTCTATTGAAATTAGTTGAACAGTAAGAGAAAACAGATACTTTTCGGGCGGAATTTACATTTATATATGTTTTCAAAAAACTCCTAAAGTGTAGCAATTGTGAAAATAGTTCGACAGCTCCAGAAACAATATGATTGGTGGAAAGTGACATGACAAATTTCGATTAAATAAAATTTAACAAAAAAACTTATTGATAATTAGAGTGCTTAGAAACAATATATTGGTTGTTAATTAAAAAATTGACGATCAAATGGAAGCGTTGGAAGTTGGTTCTTGGCGTCGAAATAGTGAGGATGTGATAAGAAACTTTTCCCGAAATTTCAAGATAAATTACAAGTTTTCATAATAAAAGCCACAAATTCTTAACAAAGATAAAACCTAGAACACTTAGATGTATTCATAACCAGTTTTTCCCGTGAGAACATCCAAATTTCTCAATAAATCGAGCAGCTAGAACTTTGGAAGGCGTAGTCCTGTATCCAGACGGAATATATCTCCAGAATCCAGGCATCAGGTCAGTGCTTCTTTAGATATTATTGGCCAATAATAAGAATAATAACTCTTGAGTGTAAATTCAGTGACTATTTTCATGTATATATAAGAATTCTTGCGTCTTTATGATCGATTTATAAAAAAAGAAAAAAAAGACTTTATGTATTTTATTCACTAGACAAATTCTAAATATTAATTTAAAAAGGCCTATTCTATGATATAATAATGCTTGTACTTACGTATTTTCAAATCATATAAGAAAAATGCATCTTATTTCATTCACATAATTGTCCATTTGTATATATAAATTTTGTTACATATTTCTTCCAACAATTTATTTAGTGTATGTATATAATTTTCAACGTAAATTCTTTTATGCAAATCCATCAGCATTGTTGCTATGCTATGTATTTAATATTTACGCAGGTGCAGAACGTCGTTAAGAAACGTTCGTTCCGTTTCGATTATGTTCGTTATTAGTTGGGCATGCGCATAAGATAGTGTATATTCTTGATAATTCTGTGTTGGTAAATTCCATAGGCGTAACCGTTTTGTTTAAAAAATTATATTTAAATATAAAAATTTCATTATAAAATTAAATGATTGAAAATATTGTGTTTTGTATTTCTTTTTATTCAGAATGAGCGAAATATCTCTAACCAAAGCCAGGACTCAATGAGTAGAGGAAGTCTCATGCTCCCGAACCAATATCATATAATAAAATAACAATATATCATATAATAATAAACAACTGAGCTAGCCACACAAAAATTCACACAAATAAATAAATATCTATACAATTAAATAATAAAAATAAAAATATATGAAAAACTTAGTTTAATTGGCACTCAGAACGTAGGGCGTTGTAAAAAATTTGGTTACATTTGTAAAATTTAAAACGTAATTAAAATGGCAAAACGCATGACTTTGAGAGATGGAAGGCAGGTAGGAGAAGAAAGTGGTTCGGAAGAGGAAAGGGAAGAAAGAAGTCATGGAATGGGAGATTACCAAGCGGTGTATTTGGAACAAGGACAACAAGTGGAAGGCGATGCACATGAAGAAGGTTTGACAGATGACGAAGCTGTGGAACAAGAAGATAAGAGGCAAGAGAGAAGGGAAACACAGGAAGCGCAAACAAGTACAAGTAGAGATGATCGAATGGTGGAAATGATGCAACAATTAATGAACAAAATGGAGGAGAATAGAAAGACAGATAAGAACGAGATGAAAGAACTCATGAATGGAAATATGAACACAATGAGGGTAGACATGGTCAAAATGGACCAAAATTGAGGGGAGATTTAAATGGTAAGATAGACACCATAAATGGAAATATGAACAAAATGGAGGAGAATATTAGGGAAGATTTGAATGGAAACATGAATAAATTGGAAAAGAAGATAGAAGAGGTGAAAACAGAAAGTATTCAAGAATTCAGGAGACTTAGGGAAGAAAATGAAGAATGCAGAAAGCAGATAGACAAGGTGAGAGAAGACATGGAGGATCAAAACAAACATCTACGGAATGAAATTCAAGAAAATGGAATTAAAATTAGAGAGCAGATAGAAAACCAAATGGTAGAACAAATGCAAGAATTGGAGAGAGGTATGGAAGAAAAATTACCAGGAACAATTCAAGCAGAAGTAAAGAAACAAACTGAAGACATCACTAAAGAAGTAGAACATATTAAATTCAGGGAACAAACAATCGAAGAAATTATGCAGAATTATCAGCAAAATGCGGAATAGAAATTTAAGGACCTAGGTACAAAGGTACAAAAACAAACAGGAACATGTGAGGAGAGGAACGAGTACATTGGTCATATAGTTAACAAAGAACTAGGAAAAATGAACAGAAAATTACAGGAAAGTATGGAAGAAATGGAATTTAATGTTAGGAGAAATGGAGGGGGAATAATGTACACAGGGAACATGGACATCGGAGTAAAATTTGATGGGAATATAAATACCATTCATCCGAAGGTGTTTATCAAAATAATAAAAAGTAAACTTAAAGAAATGAGAGACATAATGGAAAAGAAGATTATCATTAGAGGGATGTTATATGGACATGACCTATTATGGTTTTGTAACAAAGAGGAAAGCATAAATGATGTAGAAGAATTTGAGAACCAATTCATGATCTATTTCTGGGGTGAGATTCATCAGGCTAATTTTAGGGAAAGGTTGTACTTCGGAAAATTCGATTACAACAGGAATAAAAATTTGGATGCATATGAATCCATATAACATGGCGCAATATTTGGAACCTGTTATGAAGGAGGAGGAATTAGTTTTGTATGTCGGGAGACATTTTAATTCAGAAGTTTCTGAAACAATAGCACTTCATAATATAAAAACAATGGACAACTTATCTAGATATTTGCAGAGAGTTGAAAGGAGTGTTCAAAATGGAAGTGGTTTTCTCAGTTATCAAAATGGAAATGGAAATATGAGAAATGATATACGAAGAGAGAATGTAAATGGAAATATGAGAAATGATATACGAAGAGAGAATGGAAATGGAAATATGAGAAACGATACACGAAGGGAAAATGGAAATGGTAATTTCAGGAGAGATTATTATGAAGGTAATGGAAATAGAAGTTATGGAAACAGAAACTTTGAAGATAGACGATACCAAGGAAATGGGGAACAATATACAAATAGAGAGAGGAATAATTGAAACAGATATCTGGAGAACCATAGGAACCAGAACAATTTCGAAAGAAGAAATCACTATGGTAATAATCATAATAATAATAGAGGAAGAAATTGGCAAAATGGCAGAGAAAACCAAAATAATCAAGAGCAAAGCAGAAACAGGGATGACGATAATAGGAGGGAAGTAAACATGGTTAGACAGGAGATACAGGTAGAAGAATGTATTCCTGGACAGGACAATATAGCGAATTTTGCTTAGATCGTCCTTACTTGCATAATATCATCTATTCATCGCGATATGAACATCCTCGAGAATTTATTGTAGATCATGAAAATAATAGTAAAAAAGTAGAAAAACCTAATTTAATATTTATCCAGGGTAGATTACAAAACATTATTTGTAGAATTTTAATAGATACAGGTGCAGAGGTAACATTAATTAAACAGGATATAGTAGATAATTTAAATAAGGATGATATTATGATGATAAATACAAAGAAACTATCATTAGTAGGGGCGAATGATAAAAATTTATATTATACAAATAGTACCATAATTACAGATTTTTATTTGGGAAATATAGCTTATGAAATACAATTATTAGTAGTTAAGAATATAAAATATGACGTAATCTTGGGAAATGATGAATTGAGCAATCACAAGATGATTATTGATTATAAACAGGGTACATGGTATGTGCAGGTAATATAATAACTTTTGATAAAAAGGAAGAACAAGAGGTAGAGAATATACAATGTCAAATAAACGAAATAGAAATTTTGGAAGATCTACAAAAATAATACAATATAGAAGAGAGATCGCTGAGTTATTAAAAAAGCATGGGAGACTCTTCAACAAAGAAGTATGTACAGCAGCAAAATATATACATAAGTTGGAAATGAATAAGGATATTAGTAATTTCAAGATAAAAACCTATCCCATTCCTTATAAGCTGAAAAATGAAGTATACCAGGAGTTAGAAAAGATGATACAAGATGGTATTATAGAAAGATCCAACTCTCCATATATCAGTGCAATAACATGTGTCCGCAAAAAGTCAGGTGAGATTAGATTATGTCTGGATGCCAGAAATATCAACTCTTATATTAAAAAACAATATGAGAGTCTTTTAAATGTAGAGGGGATATTCGGTAGGATTACAAGAGCTAACATATTCACAAAACTGGATTTAAAACATAGTTTCTGGTTGATTCCATTGGATAAAAGAAGTCGTCCATATACAGCATTCATGATTGATGGTGTAGTATACCGATTTTGTGTTGTTCCATTTGGTTTACAGAGTTCGTGTGCAGCATTGGTAAGAACACTCCACACTGTTCTTAACCAATATGAAAATTTTACATTGCACTATATAGATGACATCTTAATATATTCAGAAAATGAAGAACAACACCACGAACATTTGAAGACTATATTGACAGAATTGGAAAGAGCAGGATTAAAATTGAACATGGAAAAATGTCAATTTTACCAAAAGGAAGTGCAGTATTTGGGATATATTTTGAATTCTACTGGAGTAAGAATGAACCCTGAACGAACTAGAACCATAAGGGAATATAAGACACCGACTAATCTGAAAACTCTTCGAGGATTTTTGGGAATTCTAAACTACTTCAAACGACTAATACCAGACCTCAGTAATAAAGAAATTCCACTAATTGAATTACTCAAGAAGAAAATGGAATGGAAATGGGATGCTAGGAGAGAACAAGCTTTCCAAGAACTAAAGGAAATATTTCTACAAAATTTGCAGGTTTATCATCCTCAATATGACAAGCCATTTATTTTAAGAACAGATGCATCCATAGAAAGGTTAGCAGGAGTTTTATTGCAAGAACAAGAGGAAGGAGAAGTACCAATCAGTTTTGTTTCCCGAGTAACGAAGAACTTTGAAAGAAAATATTCAGTTACTAAATTGGAGATGGCAAGCATTGTATTTTGCATAACTTAATTACGTTTTTATCTATTAGGAGCAAAATTTTACTTGGAAACAGACCATTCAGCTTTAACAGCAATGTTTAAAAATCGTTATGCCAATAATAGGATACATCGATGGATTCTTCTATTACAAGAATACGAATTTGAAATAAAATTTATTCTTGAGAAAACTAATATAGTAGCGGATGCTCTTAGCCGTGAAACAGAAATGAAGAAGAAGGATCAACAATTCCAAATTGGCATCAATAGGTTGCAAAAAACTGAAGGTTTGTTTACTTTGGAGAAAATAATGGAGGATCAGAGAAATTTGCAAGCATCTTGTAAAAGGGGAGCATTTCAAAACGAGGGAATTTGGTATAAGAAAATGGAAGATAGGGAAATTTATTTAATAACATCTGAATATGCTAAAGAAATTCTTAGACACCTACATGAAGAATATGGACATATAGGATCTCGGAAACTATGGATGTTGTTTAGAGAAAATTACACCACAAAGAAGGACATATCATTAGTTAAAGAAATATGTAAACTTGTAAAATTTGCCAGTTGGCAAAGGAAAAGAATTATCATAATATTAGTGGACCAAAACCTATAATAGCACTCAAGCCTTTACATATAATAGCTATTCATTTTATATCACAATTAATACCTAGCAAGCAAGGCAATAAACATATTTTAGTCATGGTAGATATTTTCTCAAAATTTGTAAGAACTTTTCCTTGTCAACGTACCAATGCAAACACAGTAATATCTTGTCTGAAAAATTTTATAGAAGAAATAGGAACTCCTGAAATCTTAATACTGGATCATGCTACTTACTTTGTGAGTGAAAAAGTCAAACGTATCTATAGAAATCATAACATAAAAATGAATTTTAAAAGCATAAGAAGACCTTCATCTAATCCAGCTGAGAGGTATATCAAGGAAGTTGTCAAGTATTTAAGGATTTTATGTAATAATAGGCACAATTTATGGGAAGAAGATCTGAACCAAGTAGAAATTTTTTTAAATCAATTCCCTAATGGAGTTACTGAAGAATGTCCACAATTTATTTTGAAAGGAATACCCCTAGAACGTGATTGGATTATAAAGAGAGAATGGGATATGTCTCAAGTTTTAAATAAAGTAAGCAATAATTTGGAGAGAAGTGCTATGAAATATATTAAAAGAAAAGGAAACAAGAATAAAAAGAAGATTAGGTTTGAAAAAGGAGATTTAGTCCTAGTAAGATCTTTAAGAACACCAAAGAAAGGTGAAAATCAATGTAAAAAGTTATTATCACCTTTTGAAGGGCCATATGTAGTTGACAATAGTGATGCTCAACAGTTATCGGTTATTCTATCCAGGTACACAATTAGAAAGGGGAGTGTTCAATGTAGAACATGTATATAGATATTATGAATAGATGATGTTATGTTACGAACGAAACTTAAAAGGAAATAATAGTCATAAGTATAGTTTTAAAATTTAATATTAAGTAATGTGCAAAACCCTTTCTACTATGTTGTTTGTTTCCATTTGGCAGATGGTGATCCAATAAGATTCTTCACTCTTGTTTCTTCAGAACCTAAAAAAATAAATAAATGAATAAATACAATATAATAAAGAAAAAATTATTATATAAAACTTATTATAAAAACAGCTTTGAATATAAAGAAAGGGAAATTTGAATATGGCAAATCAATATATAACAAATAAAGAAAAGCAATTTATAAGAAATACTGGCTTTATATAGAAGGAAAATATAAAGATATAAGATAGAGGATATAAACATGAAAATAACTTAAGTATCAAATAGAATTTCACATCTTTTAAAATAAGGAAATAAGACGCAAATAATAAAAGGATAGGAGAGGAGAATAATGAATGATATTGATTAAAATATAGGAGGTAATGTTTGATCTCAATTAGATTTTTATAGAATACTTGAAAATACATGAAAGAATAAGGAAATTGATGTTGATATATATATATATATATATATATATATATATATATATATATATGAATTTAAGAAATAATTAATTATATTGAATAATGAGTATTAAAATGAAATATGATATGAGGAGTATATAAAGAAATAAAATATAATAAAATTATAGGAAATATAAGTTGATATATAGGTGGATGTTATTATAAATAGGATAGTAGAGAAGTATTAGAAGGAGTAATATTATGAATATTTGAATTGACATTGATAAGAATCTAATATATTTTGGGGAAAGAATAATTTGACAGGTGTTGATAAGAATAGGAATTGTAATAGGAAGTATGTGAATATTTATTTGAGAATTGAATATAAAGTCAAGGAAATAAGAGATTATGCCATAAATTTATAAATATTTAAATAAAGATATAACAATCATTACAAAGAAGAAAACGATACGTAATGGTTATTTCATTTGAATTCAAAATGAGATCTTTATAAATGCATCTATTCAATTTCATTAACAAGGCCTGTTATTCTCAATAGATAATAATAAACTGGAGCGGACTCACCAATACTATGGAACCTTTTCCTGTTCCGTACTATTCTAAATATAATTTAGAATTCTGGAAACTTTCTAAATATAATTTAGAAATCTGGAACTTTCACTCTAATTATATAAGAAAAAAATTTCTTCAAATTACCCACGCACTGATTTTAGAATGGATGGATTTATGAATTTAATTATACTATTAGACTATTTCTAGAATATTCACAAACAGTGAGACAACTCTAAAATACGATGTTGTCTCGTGGGGGTTTCAAATTCAATTGACTAAAATTTTTTCAAATAAATAATTCTCTTCTCTTGTGGTTACAAACTTTTTCTTTTCTTTTTTAAATACTAAATTATGTTTCCCAATAACAAAGAGAGATTTTAAATTCTTTTATTACAACTGTAAGTATGCTAGCAGAGACCTCTGTATTTTGAAATTTCGAATATTTTTTTCCAAATCGTAACATGATCTATCTATCATTAAATACATTCTGCATAAATTAAGGAACTGTATTAATATATATATATATATATATATATATATATATATATATATATATATATATATATATATAACCAAAGAATACTGTAATCTTTGATATAACTTATGGCCTGAATCAGCTGATTTCTAATAGTTCATATTGTTTATATTACAATGGCGACATCTTTTAGCACTGGTGGCTTCTAGTTTTGTCAGATTTGACTTTACCGCCCTCTTGCGGATGAGAGACGAATTCAGTCTTTCAAAGTTTGTAGAATTCTATGGCATCGACGTCACTTGTTTTAGTTTTTAACTTAACAGTTTTTAGGGCACGCTAAGACGTCTTCTTGTAAATCTATAATATCGATTCTTACCAATTTTTGGCACTTGTGTTACACCAGTTTCACGAAATCACAAATTTGTCTGTTGAATTACACGATATTTTCTTGCGAAATCACAATAACGTCTGGCTCGATTGACCATAATGTTTGATATGTACAATTTGATTACGCACATATCACTCATTGGGTTTGTGGACTGTTTTGCAATGAATGGATTTCCTTCTATGTACAATTTATTTACAACTAACTACACTGTTCTATTCACACTATTATATTTACATAGCAACTACACTGCTGAAATGGTTTGTTGTTTATGTGTACTTGCCCGATAAATTTAATAATTTGAATTATAGTGCAGTGTTACAGCGCGTTCGTACGCGAGATATCTGTTTCTTACCACGTTTCATGTCACAGAAAACGGACGTCCGTATTTGGTGTTTCATGTTACACTGCCGGAGGCATTCCACTCCCATTTCTCCGAAGAAACAGTTATATCTCACATTAAGGTAAGTTAAAATAATTGGATATAGATGTCAAAAATAAGAAGAACTAAGAAAGTAATATTTTATTATTTCTAATACATAATAATGGTAAAATTTATCTTATTAGACAAAAATATCTATACTGGCGTGTAGTCAGCCAAGTAGCTCTGTAGTGTATAACCTGATAACGTCATTGATTCCTGATTAGTAGGCTTGGGGTTGTAAGGAGGGCCGGGATGTTCACGTTTCATGTTCTGGTTGTCCTAGGGCATGACAAGCAGAAGTTGAATCGCCAGAGTATGGTAGGGAACAGGAAGTGCTTGGCGTTGATACGAACGCTGGATAATGGGAAGGGTTTGATGACATGGGCCCTGGCAAAGGGGAAGGATTTGACGGACATTTTTCTTCAAAATTTTTCTCCTCAATTTCAGCCATAACAAGGAAGAGCTTTCATTTAGCTTTCGCCAAGTACTTCGGCGATAGTGTCTTCGCTGTTGCTGCCAATTATTTGAAAAACAGATCAACGTGATCTTCAGTTGATTGAGACATTGAAAACATTGAGGTATTGGCTCATTGAGCTATTTCCCGAAGTAGTGTCAATCGCTCAGATCTCCCTTTATCAATATTTTGGAGTGTTCGGGCTTTCTTTGTACCTATTCTCCCACGTATTTCGGATTGTGATAACCTTTTTGTGCCAGATATTGTCTTGATTTGTACATCAGCTCCATCCACTTCATTACCTTGGGTCGCTGGTTCTGAAATTTCTTGTGTATCATCTACTTGTTCGTTTTCCTCAATTTGTGTTTCCTCTATATGTGTTTCCTCTATTAAACGTTGATTGTCTGTCTCTACGTTTTGATTTTCTATATTAAAACCATCTTCTAAACGTTCATTGTCACCACTTACTTGTCCATCAGCGACGGCAGCAATTGATACATTTGAGTTTGTGCTAAAATAGAATATTTCCAAAATAACCTTAACAACGTTAGAAAATTAAATTATATACTCACGTTCGGTGTAGAAACGCTGTGCTATCCAAAAATTTCATATGGTCAAACTTTTCATTTCCCTGACTACTGACTGCACTTCCGGTGGAACTTACTTCTTCCTTTACAACATAGTAGTCTCGTAGGTTAGACCATCTCTTTTTGCACTCTTCACCTAAAAATAAACATTTTAATTGTAATATTTTCCAATATCTAACTTCGTAATATTGTAATTTTAATTTTTTTGCATTCATTATAGATACCTATTTATAATTTTTTGTTACAGGTATTTAGCCACGGGAGAGTCATATCGTTGTTTATTAGCATTTTCTTTCAGAATTTGTCATCCTTGGATCAGTATCATTGTCCGACAAGTACTATGTGCCATTCGTAACAAGATGACTGACATAGTTATACCTGCTCCTACTGAAAATCAACACAAAAGAAATGCCCTAGAGTTTTATAGACGAAGGAATTTCTCGAATTGTTGCATGTCCATTGACGGAAAGCATGTTCGACTAGTGTGTCCTCCAAACACAGGATCACTCCGTTTTAAGTAAAAAAACTATTATTCTACAGTTTTGTTAGCCCTTGTATGACTGACTGACTCTAAGTTTGTGGCCATAGATGTTAGAGTCGATGCAGGTGAAAGCGATGTTAGGGTGTACAGTAAATCTAATTTAAGTAAAAAAATTGGTGCGGGTAGCTTCAATGTTCCTCTACCCGCTGTTCTTCCAAACACAACTATTTTACTGTCATTCTTGGAGACAGTGCATTTACACTTACAGAAAATATGATGAAGCCCTATCCACAAACTTTGTCTGCTTCTGACAGACAATCGCTACATATAATTACCGCCACTGTCGGACAAGAAGAACTACAGAAAATGCATTTGGAATATTCTGCCAATATTTCACTCCCATTGCCGTGAAAACCCCAGAAACTATTGACGATATTATTGTTGCAATTTGCCTTTCACACAATATGCCAAGGGATTCTAAAATAACATAACCAGAAGAAAATATTCATTCAAATCCGCTAGTCCCCACATAAACCTTTACACCTTTAACGCCATCTCAGAACAGACGGCCATCTTTTGCAGCTAGATATATATCTGTGAAGTATTTAAAGGTTATCTTTATAATTTGCGTATAAAAGAGACCCCATTATAACATTGTTTACAGTGTCTCCGTCTCTTTGAACACATTTTTAGTAATTTTTAGTGTCATACAGTTGATTATTGTATGTAGTATGTATTTTTATTTGACATTTGACTTTAACCTTGAAACAAATTATAAAATTGTCTAGTGTTGTTCTAGCTAGCAAATTATTATATTAAATGGTCTTAAAGGTGAATTTGAATGAATTATACATTCAAAATATTAATAAATAAAGTACGATAACGTGTATTCATCAATGATTTGTCAATTGTTTATTTTTATATTGTATAGGATCAATATATAAGTATACATAACGTTCGATTTTGGGGATAAATTACCAGATATCCGTGTGAAGATGTATTTTAGAAATAAATCTGTTCATGATATATTAAAAATAGATCGCAAGCATATACGAAGAAGCTCTTTTTAAAACAAACAATCATCCTCTATTTGCTCAAATGAAAGTTTGTTTATAATTTACACAATTATTCGACCATAATATGTTAAAAGTGCTGAATAAAACCTTCTGTGATCTGACCAATCAGGAATCTACAGAATTGCTAACTTAAATTCAAACCACTCCTCCTAGTATAAAACCGGGGATTATGTAATTCTATTTTATTTAAAAAATTAAATAAATGCGAATTATAAAAAGTATTATGTAAAACTTGTGTCACAATTACTTTCTGTAGTATTAGTGATTTGCGCAACTCACCGCTTCACTCGTACTACAAAACGAGTCATTGTGACACTTGTTTTACAAATAACTATTTAACCACGATGTCAACAGTGTTGGATGGGAAAATAACATCATATATCGTACAATATGTGATGATGATCTTAAAACTAACGCTTTACATACATTCAGCATACATTTATTTTCTTTTTTAAGCTAATATGTTAGATATAGTTTAACTACGACTAAATAAATGATATAAAATACAAACATACCTGTTCTGTTAAATCCAGATTCTCCCATTTACTTTGAAATCTTTAACCAGATATTATCTTTTATTTTCATGTCTTTTTAACTTTTTAATTTTTTTGCATATAACGGAGGGTTTTCTTTTACTTCTTCAATCAATAACTCATCCTCAAGCACATATAAGTCTAATTTATGGTATTTTTTGGACATCTATTCAGTTTTATGCTTTATAAAATTATAATTCATAAAAATAAATGCCTATATTTGTACAGATGTGTACAAGTTCGGTGATTTAGGCCGTTTACAAACCGTTCAAATCAAAACTAGTTTAATAGAGACGAACTGCTATGCGCACACTTCCCCGAAATTTCGTTCCGATCTTTTATAGAAACCGCTAGGTACTATATACAACACATATACTGGGTTTTACCGGAAACGCTAACGAATTCTTCGTGCTATATCACCGAAATATTTAGGGCCGAACTGGTCAGAGAAACCAGGTCTTAATACTTACGGTAAATCGACATTCTCATTTGAATCGGTCTGGTCGGCCATCAACTCACCTTATCGCTACAGTAAATAAAATGTTATTGAAAATTGTCGTTTTAATTTTTTGAATGGTCGCTTTGGCGTGAAAGGTATGCCACCCGACTAATGCCAAAAAACATGAATATTCTGCAAAAACATAGTAGAATGTTCCCTTCCCACATTCTTAAAACCAATTGGTAATGAAATATTAGTTTCTGCCATAAGGTGACACAGTGTATAAATATTATTATCTGATGTTATGGTGCGCTTGAAAGATCTAAAAGCGTGAACAAATTATCCTACAACCACCGTATTCCCATCATATGTTTCCGATCAACTTTCTTCTCTTTCCAAAACTGAAACTGTCATTTCGAGGCAAACGTTTCCAGTCTAGAAAAGACATTAAAAAGAATTAGCGAGTACTCAACTAGAATCCATAGCATGCGTATAAAAAAGATTTTGATTGATGAATTATCCGTTAGCTTGAGCGTATCATTTCGGAAAGGGCCTACTGTGAAGGCGATAGAACACATTTGGATGTATAATACAAATTTTGTTTCTCATTGGCGATTCCCGATCCTTTTTAGACAATGTAGTATGCTTATCATCCTTAGTAACGTTCATTGCGAAGATACACAGCTTTATTTTCTAATTCCAACATCTTACGGTACCCATACGAAAGTTACTTTTATATTTTTTATTGACAATAACACACATACTTATTTCATGTGTTGTCATTGGTGCAATCCAGTCAGTGTACTGAAATTTCTATTCCTTTGAGCTGCCTCTAACTATTCTAGCTTTTGAAGCATTAGCTTTTGTTTAATTAGTGATATAAATTCATTTGTTTAGAGTAATTTTTGGATTTTTGAATATTTTGGGATAACTTATAAGGGATGTACCTATCTAGGCTAGAGGGAATTTCTATAGAAACTGCTTTATAGTCTACATACAGCGGTTCATTCGTTACTGTAATGGATTTCTCCATATTTTGATTACTAACGGAATTTTTAAATATTATTGAGTGAACAGTACTATGAAAGTTTGAGAAAATGCATGGTACATAATCTAAGAAAAAAATCTTTAAGCCCGATCGTTGAAATTACTAGGTAGGTACTGAGAACTGAGATTTAATATAAATACTAATATTGGTATGAATAATAATAAGCAGTGTTGTAATTACAAGAATATTGTGTTATTAATAATATGTTCTTCTTTTTATTCTATTTGGTTTGAAGCAGTTGCAACTTACCCATAAACTAAGATAATATTCAGAAATGTAAAGTGTCCTAAATCCAATTCTGTTGAGTAACTTAATAATCAAATTTTTTATGAAATAAATCATTTTAATATCAGAAAATTCCCTCGATTCTGATTTTATACCCAATTCCCTCGTTTCTGATTTTATACTCTGGTATGTACCTTGTGTTTGGTTTGTCAGATACAGTGAAAATATAGAAAATGCTTCATTTTTATTAATCTATTTCATCGATGAACAATACTTTTATTCTAGTTCAAACATTTTTGGTCATAGTATTCTTTATTATCCAAGGCAGGTAGTTGCCAACTCTAGTGTATATTCCTGGAGTGCCTTTTTTTCCACATCCAATTCCCCAAGATACTACTCCGATTGTTATCCATCTACCATTTTCTAGTTGGTACATCAATGGTCCTCCAGAGTCACCCTAAAAGTGATCAATTTGTATCAGAGTTTTTAATGTAATGTAAAAAAATATAAAAGTGTGAAATGATTCAACAGTTTGACAATGTGTGGCTAATTCAAAGATATTCTCACTTGATAATACTTTCTTACTTTTATATGTTGAAAAAACTGGATTAAAAAAAATCCCAATGGCACAAGACCAATTGGACGGCTTATTTCAGTAAAGTTTTTGCATCAGATTCAAAACAAAACAAAAAATTTAAATTTTCTTAAATAAATGTTTTCATGTACGTTTTAGAAAAAAGTGTTTCATACAAAAGTTGTAGAACGTGTTAAGTTCTAAAAAAATCTCAGTAACTTTTTCACGTCAGATCAAAAACAAAAGAAATACGATTTTTTTCAATTTTGACAGGCTGCCATTTTGTTTCTACTGGGTCGATTTGGCCCGTTAACAAACTCGTCCAAGATTTTGGCCGAACCAATACTTGTAGCGAATTTGGTTTCGATCCGTCGAAAAATGCGCCCTCTATCGTGCTTACAAATTCCGTTATAACACACACATATATATATATATATATATATATATATATATATATATATATATATATTATATATATTTATATATATATATATATATATATATATATATATAAATTTACTCTCTATAATAGTCCTATTTCATTCTGAAAAAATCCCAAAGGCACAAGACCAATTGGACGGCTTATTTCAGTAAAGTTTTTGCATCAGATTCAAAACAAAAAAAAACAAAATTTAAATTTTGCTAAATAAATGTTTTCATGTACGTTTTAGAAAAAAGTGTTTCATGCAAAAGTTGTAGAACGTGTTAAGTTCTAAAAAAAATCTCAGTAACTTTTTTGCGTTAGATTTAAAACATAAGAAATACGATTTTTTTTCAATTTTGACAGGCCGCCATTTTGTTTCTACTGGGCCGATTTGGCCCGTTAACGAACTCGTCCAAGATTTTGGCCGAACCAATTATTGTAGCGAGTTTGGTTCCGTTCCGTCGAAAAATACGCCCTCTATCGTGCTTACAAATTCCGTTATAACACATACATATTATATATATATATATATATATATATAGGTGGGGATAACGGGGATTTCAGTCCAAGGAATCAACGCGAAGATCTTTTATTTACAAAATGCCGCCAAGCTTTCGTGTCCTTTTGACACTTCTTCAGGGCACTATAATACATATACAAATATAAATATGATTTAAAAATAGAGAAATAAATATAAGTACTTACATGTAAAATATTTTAAGTAAATTCAATATAAATAATCATTAAAAAATTTGTAAATGTAAAAATAAATATAATTATAATATACTTGATGTCATATTTCACATAAGACAAATCGATACATAATTTGTTTGTTCGTTACTTAGTTATTTTAATTTTTTTAGGTTACTTTATAATTATTTAATGAAGTTTGAATTTGAGGTTAGATTATAACCTTATAAAATGACTTTGACAGATAATTTGTTTTTGACGTTAATAGAAAAGGAAATAAGGTTAGATTATAACCTGTGAAAATGACTTTGACAAATAATTTCTTATATTTTGACTTTAATAGAAGTGAATTTAATTTTTATGAAATAATCATATAAATAATGAAAAATTATCTATTTTGTTCAATATTCAAAAGGTAGCTATAAATATTACTAAGATTTTCAATGTCACTTTTCTTATTCATACTATTATTTGCCTTGTTGATTTCAACCATTTCAAGAAAATATCTTTTAGACATATTTTGTTCAGTATGTAGAACTTTAGCTTCATTAAATAACATTTTATGGCCTGTTTCGATGGAATGCTGTGTTAATGCACATGATTTTTTGTTAAGTTTTATATCACTTTTATGAGATGTGATGGCGGCATTTTGTAAATAAAAGATCTTCGCGTTGATTCCTTGGACTGAAATCCCCGTTATCCCCACCTATATAGCATTTTTCAGTCGTTATATAAAAAAAAAAAAAATTTTCATTATATATATATATATATATATATATATATAAATTTACTCTCTACAATAGTCCTATTTCATTCTGAAATAAGCCTAATAAGTCTAATAGATGCATTTTTTTTATATCAATTTCCACAAAGAAGTCAAACAAAAATTACCTCACAAGAATCCTTCCCACCTTCATAAGCAGCAGCGCAAATGTTATCATCAGTTATTTTTTGAGCAAAAGAATCAATGCATGTTTCCAATGGCCAAACTGGTACAGCTACTTGCTTTAACACCTGACTAATTGATCCTTCATAAGATAGCCTACCCCAACCGGCAACAATAACTGTTTCATTGACATAATCTCGCTTGGCTGGTGGTAAGCAGATTGGCCACATGTAAGTGTTGAAAGAGATTGCAGTTTTGAGTTTTAGGATTGCTATGTCATTTTCGTAAGTTGCCACAACAAAATTTGGGTGTTGAATTATTTCAGCTACGTCGTAATCTCTAACACGAGACTCATCCGCTCTGTTGAAATCATATTCTCCTAATCGAATATAAATGTCTTTTGCCGTTATTCTAAAATGTTACGTTGATTATTATTAACCATATAATGATACACATTTAAGAATATGTATATATATATATATATATATATATATATCGTCCGATGACAGAAAGGAATTAGAAAAAACGTCTGTTTTTAGAAACAGCATACATCAATCAAGATGTTGATTGTATAAATAAAAAACAGACCTGAATAATCTTAGTGTTATATAATCATATTTATTAGAATTTGAAAAACAACATTTAAAAATTTAAGTACAAATCATATAAGAAACCTATAATAAAATTATTTTTAACATCAAAGTAATACAAATCAACAACATTCATATTGACTTGGCAACATTATTTAATACATATATTGTTTTTTGCAGTTTTATAATAATTTTTGGATAATATTTGAAATGATTTATTATACATATATTTTAAAACTTTACCTACAATCTCGCTAAATAATGTAGGTATTTTTATATACCCTTTATTTTAATTTCTGACCATATTTTATAATTTTTAGTACTTGAAAATGAATACGATTGTATTCGAAAGCTCCTAAAATAAATATTTGAAAGAGTACACTTGGTATCATTGTCACAAACCCAATAAAAATAATCCTGATTATTGAGTTGACAAATAATTAATTTAAAATTATATATATATATATATATATATATATATATATATATATATATACATATATATACATATATATATATATATATATATATATATATATATATATATATATATATAAATAGCCAATAGAATATATAAACAGGAAGTTCCGATATTCGGCCGATAAAGCTTTACAGGCAGGGCCGGCTTGTCCATATAGGCAGACTAGGCGGCTGCCTAGGGCGCCAAATTTAGATTTATTTTACATAGATAAAAATAAGTTTTTGCATGCTACGCTACGCTACGTTCAGTGCAGTTGTTGTTTTTGTGCACGTTCACAGTGAGTCAGTGAGTTGGACTGTTTTAATTACGAAAACGAAAGGAAGTTTGTCTTGACAGGAAAGTACGCTCTTGTTCATTATTGATTATTGGTAACTAGGCATTATTATTACATAGTAAACTATACAAGAAGCGCCTTTTAAACCTGCTGCTTCGCAATCAGGATATATGTACCCTATATCGGTAATTTCGGAATAATATTTTGTTCAACTTTTTCACGTTTCACGTCATTTTAGACCGAAATTATCAAAATTTTAATCGAAAGTGTTTGTTACCTACTTCGTTTGTACGTCAATGTACATACATACGCAAGTCGTATATTCTTACTAATGGCACCTAGCCTCCATTACTGAACCGTTTTTTATATTGTTTTATATACTCGTATATATATATATATATAAGCTCGGGAAAATAATTCCAACAAAACACTGGACACAACTGAATCAAGAATTTTCAAAACAAAACTGTTATATACATTTTGTGAAGATATATATTTTATACAAAAAACTGTTTCAATAATAACAGCCTGGTAATCTGTCTAGACTCCTGGAAATCTGTTTAGACTCCAGCTGATAAGCATTGGCTGCTACGAGTTTTAATGTGGTGACTTGAGCATCTTTGTTCCTCAATTTGATTATTATTAAATTCGGCGGTGGATGGCGAGGGGTTACTTGGTATAGTCTGACGCACGGTGCTTGGCGGCTGAAATACATGTCTACCGTCTTCGACACCCGGGCCCCAAGCTCAATATTTAAATGTATTTTAATAAATTTAGTAAAAATAATTAGTTATGGAAAACATAAATAGAAGGAAAAATAAATTTTTATTTGAAAGTAATTTTATCCATTGTTTTCAGATAGTGTATCATGTCAGGAAAACCTTCAGGCGCTTGGTTTAAGAAAAGAAGAAAAGAAAGAGAAGAATCAACAAAAAAAGCTAAAGGGCCTCTTGAAAAATACTTAACTAAACCAAATGACACATCTGTACTAAAAGAGGAAATAGATAATGAATCACCATCTACTTCCGGAGATAAAAACCAGCTCCAGCCTCAAGAATGTCCTAATAATGTAGTTAAAATGGACATTACCGATGCCGATGCAGCTAATGAATTAGCGCCGGAAAAATCAAGCCCTGGCACAGTTACGATTGATTATGCTGACCCAACCTTTTGGGACACCCTAAATATTAATCGTAAAATGTTACTGCCTATTTTAGTAGAACATGGGCCTGATCAAGTAAAAGGCAAATTTCCAAAAGGTCCGAATAACAGGAAATTTTCTGATTTCCATTACAGAAGAAGGCTTCCGAATGGAGAAGATGTATACCGAGACTACCTTCAATATTCAAAATCTACCGACAAAGTCTTCTGTTTTTGTTGTACGGTTTTTGGTGTAAAATTCTCTTCTTCACTTGGCCAAAGTGGTTGTAATGATTGGCACAATATTTCGGCCCTCCTTGAAACGCACGAAACATCAAATGAACACCTACAAAACTTTGAGAAATGGAAAACCCTGAAGACAAATTTAACACACAAAAATTGAAAGAAGAGGAAATATACTGGCAGAAGATTCTAGAACGACTATTTGCTCTCGTCAAAACTCTTGCTTCCCAAAACTTAGCTTTTCGGGGTACAACAGAAAAATTAGATGCCCATGACAACGGAACCTTTCTGAAAATTATTGAATATTTGGCCATGTTTGACCCAATTATGAATGAGCATCTACGAAAAATCAAAAGTGACGAAATAAACGGTTTTAAACATTAAAACTAACTTTTCCGCCTCTGTGGCCCTGAACAATATTCTATCATAAAATTGTTACTTGTATACACTTCGGGGGATGTATCGTGCTGACAAACCGAAATTTCTCCAAAAATAACCAAAAATGTAGTATATCTGGATTTATAGAACCCGCTGTACTCACTCTAATCAACTGTGAGACACCTTGAACAATATTCAATCATCAAATTGATCAATCGTATACTCTTTGGAGGCTGTATCGTGATGACAAAAATTTGGTACCTCAAGTACCATAGCACCCGTTGTACTGGATTTAGTGAGCTGAATATCAATAGGGTTCATCTTTGAGACGCTCTGAATAATATCCAATCATAAAATTTGTCACTTGTATATACTCCGGAGGCTGTATCGTGCTAACAAACTGAAACTTCTCCAAAAATGACAAAAATATCGTACTTAAAGTACTGTAGTACCTGTTGTATTGGCTCTGGTGGGATTAAAATCAATAGGTTTCATCTGTGCGATGTCCTGAATAATATTCAATCATAAAATTGGTGACTTGTTAAGCTCCGGAGGCTGTATCGTGCTAACAAATTGACATTTCTCAAAAAACGACAAAATGTCGTACTTCAAGTACTTCAAGTACAAGCACCCGTTGTACTGGCTCTGGTGAGCTGAAAATCAATAAGGTTCATCTGTGACATGTCCTTAACAATATTCAATCATAAAATTGGTGACTTATTGCACTCTGGAGGCTGTATCGTGCTAACAAGACAAGTAAGCAAAAGTGGCCGACGACAACGAAGACGACGACATACACACAGGATTTTTTTTCTAAAAACTGATTTGTCGTGTTGTTGTTGATGGAAAACGTAAAAATAACTCAAAACATTTTTTCAAAATTCCAACTTTTTTTGGGGTGAACCAATACTTTTCTCGCATATTAGATAAGTTGTGCGGAAAAGTAAAAAGGCACACTCATTACTTAGGAAAAAATATACAGAATGAAATGATTCAAATGTTAGCTAATGCCATAAATTCAGAGATTTTGTCTTCAGTTCAAAAAGCTGAATACTTTTCCATCATTTTAGATTGTACCCCTAATGTTAGCCATATAGAGCAAATGACAATGATCATTCGATTTGTACAAGTTCCTCTTCCAACATCTTCTCTGGCAACGTCAAAAGAAGAGTCTAGTTGTGATCAAGTACTGGTGATAGAACACTTTTTGGGTTTTATACCTCTTACAGAAAGTACCGGTGAGTTCATGACAGAAGTAGTACTAGACAAGTTAAAAAACATATCATTGCTAGTAGAGAATATACGAGGACAAGGTTATGACAACGGCAGCAACATGAGGGGAAAGGAAAGTGCGTTTTATGTGCCATGCTGCTCACACACTTTAAACCTTGTAGTCAACGATGCAGTTTCTTGCTGTGTAGACGTTACTACCTTTTTTGATTTGGTTCAACGAACATATGTATTCTTTTCAGCATCAACTCGCCGATGGGAGATAGTGCTTCGTCACGTCCCATCTTTGACACTGAAACCCCTAAGTTACACAAGATGGTCTAGCCGAATTGATGCACTAACACCTCTACGGTTCCAGTTATCTCATGTTTGTGATGCTTTTGAAGAGATTTCTGAAGACACTTCTCTAAAAGGATCGAGTGGCAGTATTGCGAAGGTAGAAGCACTTGGGTTACTTAAAAATATCTCCAACTTCAAGTTTATTGTCGCACTTGTTACATGGCACAACATTTTGTTCCAAATAAACATTACTAGCAAGATACTGCAAGAAAAGGACTTGAGTTTGCAGAGAGCAGTTAGTCACTTAAAAAAAACCAAAGAGTTTTTGGTTACAGCAAGAAGTGATTTGGAGTTCAAGGAAGTTTTGGTTGATGCTAATGAAGTAGCAGAAGAAATTGGAGTAGAACCAGTTTCTGAGAAAGAGCAAGTCCGGATCCGAAAAAAGAAGAAAATGTTCGATTATGAATCAACAGATGAATCAGAAAATGTTGCAGCTGACCCCTCAGAAAGATTCAAGATCAAGTTTTACTATTCTGCTTTATATACAGCTACTAGTTCGGTGAAAGAAAGATTTTCACAGTTAAATCAATCAAGTATCTGATGTATTTGAATTTTTATACAATATTCCCGACCTTAAAAACAAGACTACATCAGAAGTTAAGCCTATGTGTCAAAACTTGGAAAAATCATTAAGTATCAAAACTGCTGAAGGTTTAAATGAAGCAGACATTGCTGCGACAGGACTGTGTTCGGAACTTAGAGCTATTTCGCATCATATTAAAGATTCAGTATCAATCCTTGAGAGCGTCCTGAACTACATTGACAAACATAACCTTGAAAACGGATTTCCCAACCTTTGTGTAGCGCTACGTATTTTGCTTACGTTGCCACTATCTGTAGCTAGTGCTGAACGAAGTTTTTCCAAATTGAAGTTGATTAAAACCTATCTGCGCAGTACAATGAGCCAGGAGAGACTTGTGGGTCTAGCGACAATTTCCATTGAAAGTGACATAGCACGACAGTTGGACTCAAAAGCCCTCATTAAATAATTTGCCAAACAGAAAGCTAGAAAAGTACCATTAGGACTTTAAATACTGTTAATAAGTTTATGAATATTAAATAACATGTGTTGTATATAAAGTTACCATTCGTTTTATTTACATATCCCATTCATTAATAAAAAAAGGTTATAAAATGAAATGGTTAATATTCATAGAAACAGAAGTATGTTTTTATGTGTTTTTTATAAGTAAAAAAAATAAATAAAAAACAGAAAAAGTTCCATTCCCGGCACTAAGGGGGCGCCGAATTTTTTTTCCGCCTAGGGCACCAAAAACCTTAGAGCCGGCCCTGTTTACAGGTAATAGCCCTTGACAAATTGAAGGTAGGTACATAGACCCTTTAAAGGCTTAGTTAATGATATACAGCGTGGTAAAGTTGGAGTAACAAAATAATATTCCCGTAATATCTCGTAAGCAGTACAAAATTGTTTCTCTCAAATTTTCTACATAGCTGTCTTTTTAGAGATCCAAGAGTATACCAGAAGTTAGCTTTCAATTACTTTATCCAGTAGCGTACGGAACCGAAAACTAAAGTACCAACAATGGAGAAATCTGATGTAGTTTATAAGATCCCATGTTCTCTTTGTAATAAAATTTATATTGGCAACACTTCACATTTAATAGTAAATGATTACGTTATGGACTATAATAACGCTAGTGTCCTTAGGGTGGAAAAGAACCTACATGAACGAACTTTTCTAGAAATGATTGAAATTAATAAACATGATAACTGTATAAAAGAGTTGACACTGATGACTTAAGTTTTTTATTGATACTTCCTTCAGTGATAGCTTATTTCACTGATTTTATAATTTATTCACTTATTTTAGTTACTATCTTTCAAATTTCATGGTATAAAATTGTTTTTTTAGAAGAGTTTTATTATTTTTTAACTTCTCTCAAGCAAACTTCAAAACCCGTCTCCACAACAAACTTATTTTCTGGTTACCTCCTACAGAAACTATTGACAACCAATTAGAACATTAATAACTAAATTAAAATGTCTCTAATCAATGAAAGGAATCAGGTTTATAAATTTGAAAATACTTCTTAAATTTCTCTTACTTTGTTAAAATAAATTTAAATTTATTAATTTCCATAATCGTATAAATTTTTTAATCCCGTTTACTTTCATGTTTACAACTTTATTTTAAAATTATCCAATAAATATTTAGTCTTATATTTTATTACTGAATCGTTTGATCCAATAAAATTCCTTCTATTTTTGATGTACGAATTTAAGAATTAATCTTAAATCCTTCCTGTAAATTATAAATTAATCACATTCATCTTCACCCCTGTATAATAATTATTACACATTTCATATATATACTACAAATAATTCCTGAATATAAATCGTTCATCACATCTATTTAATATTTCAGAACCTACACAAATATCAATTTTACCGTTACTCTCATAAAAAATTATCTCAAAACTTCACAGTCGACAATAAATAAAAACCTTATCTTCTTTCTTAAAAATAACCGTTATACGCAAGAAATATATATATATATATATATATATATATATATATATATATATATATATATATATCATTATTATCAGCCTTATTTATACGATTTTTCACATAGTGGCCTCCCTTTTTACACGTTGACATATTGCTCTTTCAGTTAGGCACATTGTTGTCTATTGTTGGCTAATTGGGCCCACGTTGTTCCTGTTAACTTCTTGATATCATGGTCCCATCTTAGGTTAGGTCTTTTTCTAGGTCTCTTTATGTTTCTTGGGTACCATTGTGTTATTTTTGTGGTCCATCTATTGTCTGTTCTTCTTGCCAGGTGTCCTGCCCATTGCCACTTGAGTGTTTTAACCATGTGGATGACATCAGCAACCTGGGTCTTCTCTCTTAGCCATTCCATTCCTTTACGATTCCTTTTGGTTATTCCTAGCATGTTTCGTTCCATAGACCTTTGTGTTACTTGGAGTTTCCTTGTGATTTCTGGTTTTAGTGTCAAAGTTCCGCATCCGTATGTTAGTACAGGTAGTAAGTATGCATTGGTTGAACGCTCTTTTCTTGAGGTAGAGCGGCATTCTTGATTCGAATATGACTGTATTTCTTCCGAATGCTCTCTATGCTAACTTGATTCTTCTATCAATTTATGGGAGTAGAGGACCTGAATTGTGTATTAGGTGGCCCAGGTAAATATATTCGTCTACTATTTCCAGTGTTGTGTTATCTATTTGTATTTCTTCTTGGTCTATCAGTTCGTTGTACATTATTTTGGTCTTTGCTAGGTTCATTTTGAGGCCTACTTCGTTGCTTGCAATGTTTAATTCGTCAATTCGTTGTTGTAGGTCTTCAGGGTTATTGGCGATTAGAACTATGTCGTCAGCGAATTTGAGGTGGTTGAGATATTCTCCGTCCATGTAAAGACCTTTCTTGTTCCAGTCTAACTTTCGGAAGGATCCTTCTAGTGTTGCGGTGAAGAGTTTGGGAGATATGGCGTCTCCTTGTCGCACTCCTTTACCAGTTGGGAATTCTGGAGAATCTTTGTGTATTATTACTCTAGTTTTAGCTTCCTTGTATATGTTTGCTAGAGTTTCTATATATGGTTTGTCGACATCCTGATTTGTGTGGGCTTCTATAATGGCTTTGGGATATATCGAGTCGAATGCCTTTTCGAAGTCAATGAAGGCTAGTGCTAGTGGTATCTCATATTCTTTTGTCCGACTGATAGCTTCTCTCAATGTGTGAATATGATCTATTGTGCTGAAGCCTCTCCTGAAACCCACCTGTTCTCTTGGTTGAGCAGCATCTAGTGTGTTTTGTATCCTATTGCTAATGATTTTAGTGAATATTTTGTATACCACCGGTAGCAGACTTATTGGGGGGTAATTTCTGATGTCTTCTTTACTGCCTTTTTTGTCGATTATGATGATGTTGGCGCTATTCCATTTTTGTGGTATGCTTCTTGTTCTTAGACAGTTTGTGTATATATTAGCCAGGATTTTCCAAGTGTGTCTGCCTGCGAATTTAAGTCGTTCGGCCATTATTCCGTCGTTTCTTGCTGCTTTTCCATTTTTCATTCATTTTAATGCCTTTTCTACTTCTTCAATGAGAATTTCTGGTATTTCATTCATTTCTCTAGGTGTCGACATTTTTGCTTCTAAGATTTTTGGGACTTTGTATAGTTCGCTGTAGAATTTGGTGACTAGGTTTATTATGTCCTCTTTGTTATTCTAATATTCTCATTCGCTAGAGCGACCACCTGTTTTTTGCCTATGATCATCAACTTTTTGGCGTTCTTATAACTTTTCCTTAGGAGTGCTCTGGTCTCCTCAGACAGCTTCTTGTGTTGGTTAGGTTGTTTGGGGCCTCCTACTTCTTTGGTGCATCTTAGGAGAGTGTCCATCATTTCTGTGTTGTCTTCATGTTCTTGCAGCATATCGAGGAACCGCGCCTGTTATTGATCGGAATTCTCTTTTAGCTTGTTGAGATCTATTCCTGTTGTTGTTGGCTTACTTACCAGCTTTAGTCTTTCCAGTCTTGTGTTGAGGACAACTGCAGCTCTGAATATTCTGTGGTCACTACCCGTCCTGAATTTGTTGAGGACATTTACATCTTTGATAGTATTGATTTTATTAGTTAGAACAAAGTCGATTTCATTTCTTCATTTCTAGTGGTTCCATTTGGGGATTGCCATGTCCATTTTCGGTTGGTGTTTTTCTTGAAGAATGTGTTAGCTATTGACATGTTGTGTTGATGTGCGTGTTGTATTAATCTCTCCCCTCTTTCATTTCTGTTCCCAATTCCAAAGTTCCCTATGGCTTGAAGTCGCATATTATGTATTTGAAATGGCTGTTGTCAACGTCTAGTGCTTGTGTGATTTCTTCATTGTAGAATTCCTCTATTTCCTATTCTGAGTGGCTTGTTGCTAGAGCGTAGACCTGTATGATTTGTATGGTATATCTTTCGGATAGTCGTAATCTTATACTCGCTACCCGATCTGATATACTTGTCATATTTAGGATTCTGTCTTTCCATGTTTTCTTTATTAGGAATTCCACGCCACTTGTTCTACCGTTTGGTGTTCCTTGGTAGTAGAGGATGTTGCCTGACTCTAGTTCCAATAACTCTTTTCGTCTTACCTCACTGATACCTATGATATCACACTTGATATTTTCTGCCTCTTTTTCCAGTTCCACTATTTTGGTCTGGTTAGAAAGTGTGCGGCAATTATAGCTGGCTATGAACAGCGATGTAGTTTTACATGGGTAGTGGTTTATACTCCGCGTATTCTTAGCACCCTCTGCCCTCCTGGTTGCACCCCTGGAACTACCTTGGGGTTGTGAGGCTTTCCTTACCACGCCGCCTCAGTGAGGATTGGTAAGGGGCGAGGGATGCCGTCCGCCAGTTTTAGCCATTTACTGACGGACCTTGTGCCCCAGATTTTTTAGTGGAACCTTCTATTTATGGATAAAGCCCTTACTAGAGTGGGATTCAAACCATATACATATATATATATATATATATATATATATATATATATATATATATATATATATATATATATATATATATATATATATTTACTCTTGTTACGTCGTAGGATCACCATGTTTAACTACAACTTTTTGTGGACCTATCTGAAATATATAAGTATTCACCGAAAAAAATGGGCTTCTTGTTTATCGGCTTAAAATCCAATAAATGGCTCGAAACAAAAGGAAACCTATTCTTTACTGAGAGAAATGTTGAATTGAGAAGTATATGATAATTTCTCGAACCCATATGAAAGTTCATTTTATTTGCTTGGAAAAAGTCGTATATTCTAAACAACAGATTGGTGGTGAAACTGTTTTTTAGATTATTTTGAAAACACCCTCTATAGTTCGACTAGTATTATCTTTATTTATATATATATATATATATATATATATATATATATATATATATATATTTCGAATATGATGTGATTGAATTTTGTCAGTTATTCGTTATTCAGATATTTATTTCTTTCTATGAATCTTATTTTTATATTTCTAGCAAGTTTTCAAAAGTTTATTACTTTTGCTGCCATTTCTTTATCTAATTTCAAGTCCATTGATATCGTTGTGTACAAGATTTGAATTAGACCTTAATTCCAAACCTTTTATGTAGACAAGCAAATTTAGTGAATTTCTTTAAAGTTTGGTACTGAGCTTTCTTAAAACAATTTTACACAAAAGGCACTTCTAAGATCAACGACATGTTAAGCGCATCTAATTAAAATAAAACGATTAGTTTTTGTCAAGCAACTCGCAAATTATAAGGAGTAATTTCTGTTAATAACTTTCAGGCTCAGGCGGGAATTTCCGACATTCGATAATTACAGACATCTACCTGATATGCGACGAGTGAGATTATAATTATCAAATAATATTAGTAGAGTATCTTGAATAGTTTTTCATGGAATAATTCAACCAAATAACATAGACTGTTGTGCAGACATTCTACGAGTGGAATCAGCAGAACTAGCAACCAATTTGATAATGAACACTCATTAGAAAAATGAGGGACAATCTATGAGATCTTAGTAGATCACCTGCCTGTTACTTTTGCTCAATGTATCATTATTAACAAATGTTTGAACAAAAACAACCACCGTATTTTCCTGATATCACTTAAAGGCTCCCAATTCTAGCCGATAAAAGACATATAAGAGAATTATTGGTGAGTGCTGACGTGGATTCCTCAAAACGCGCCTAAAAATTAATAGTTCATCCATTGACGTAATTATTTCAGAACAGACCTTATTTAGAAAGCAATATATTAAATTTAGATTAAAAATGTATATTATGTGTTTCATATACCGTTTTTAATCTGTTTTAATCTGTTTAGCACGTCCCATTTCCTGCGGTGGTTACTATACAATCCTTCCTTTCCTTTAATTTTAATTATATAATCTTTCCTCTCAGTTCTACACTGGAGTCCTACAACTTCCTGTATATTATTTATACTATTTTTAAACGGTCTACAGTGTCTTATATTCGTTCATAGTTAAATATTTGCATTCCATAGCAATTATATTACTTCATTTTACAGTTTCTTCATTACTAAACCAATTTATAACCATTATATAGAGCAAGAATATCCTTAAAAGAAATGAAGAATATATTTCCATGTTCTTCTATGTTTCTCATCGTTGTTTAAATTATTCTATGGATCCATTCAAATTGAAATTAAACCACTAAAGTGATCCACGCTGCTGTGGGTAGAATAATTTTGTTTCAGTAGTGTAACCGAAATTTTTCTTGCCGAACAGCCAAAACCACGCCACGATTTATGTCAAACTATTTCAATCGCGATAATCAGATTGGGCGATATTCGTGTCTACATAATGTAGTTAAAATAAATATCGAAACACCTTGATAAATCTTCTACTACCCAGGATATTTTAAATAAGGTTCTTTTCGAATTAATACCAAAACACCAGACACATTTCTATCCAGAATCCTGATCCACCATCTTATGGGTTTCGTTTAGAAACCTGTTGTTGCACCAAAACACAATTCTTAAACAAATTCTGCAGCTATCACGTTGACAGAAAAGTAGCATCCAGCACCAAGGACGATATTCTCACAACTCTTTACTCTATGTAAAAGCGAAACTATTTCAGTACAACACGTTTACCCCCACGTATTGCAAACATACATTAATTAACTAATGCCAACATTTGTCACTCACTTGCGTTGTTGGCATATAGA
The DNA here is from genome assembly GCA_963921935.1 of Galeruca laticollis. NCBI lineage: Eukaryota > Metazoa > Arthropoda > Insecta > Coleoptera > Chrysomelidae > Galeruca > Galeruca laticollis. The sequence goes on from OY998180.1 coordinate 152,989,205, forward strand.
TCAGTTAATTCAATTTAGCTAGAATAACCCTTTATATTACATTATAACGTAAAACAAATCTTACACCCATAATTCTACCCTAATTTACCGAAATGTTTCTTTTTAGACGAATGGAAAACTTTCGAAAAAATACCCTTAAAAAATACAATCCCTACACTGTACAATTTGTCGAAGATGAGAAATTATTTGAGACATTATTCATTGTCCAAATAAACGATATTTGCCATTCACTGTTTGATTCTCGTATGTTTGAGTTTCAAATTAAAGTAAACAGGAGTATGTGATGATCAATTTTATCGGAAGCTACTGGCAATTCTTGGTTGATATTTTCATGTAACCATCTTTCATGTTATTAGTTTGAAAACAAAAAGGATAATTCTTGTAATTTTTTTTGTATTTTAAAATAATCTGGTTCAAGAAAAATATTTTTATAAAAAAATTCAATACTATTTTTTCACATTTTAGAAGGTCAGTTAAGTTTATTTGCCTCCACCCATAAACAAACAGCTGTATCCTCTCGGGGAATGTGGTGCAAAGTAAATCATTTATGGAGCATATTGGTGCATTAGGACCATATATGTTTTTGTTGAAAATATCAATGAGGGGGGGGGCAACCTAACTGACCTATAAATAGAGAACAAACAATCAAAGATAGGTCAGTAGCGCCAGTCCATCGCCTCAGGAAGGTGATACAAGCCCGAATTGTTCACTGATCCAAACCAATTCACCGCGACTTCACCGGCACCGTGGACGCCTCCACCAGAAGACCAACCAACACTATGTTCTGCCGAACTTCTCAGTTCGACAGTTCACTGAACTACACTAGGAAGTGTATATCCAATTGTTTCTCTCGAAACAAAATCTTATTTATGAAAATAAAAATTGCGTAATTAATCTTGTTTAATTTTAGATTCCGAATAAGCAAGCCACACCAACCAGAAGCAGGAAGGACATTTAGCACCTAGGTAAATATGAAACTCCTGAAAGCTAGTAAGTCAGTAAACCTTTAACTAGGGAGGCAACTCTCTCTCCGGCAGTGAGTCCGCTATCGGTGTTAGCTTTCACCCCCAAATCCTGCAGCAGAGCACCCTCAGCACTCCACGAATACTCCTTCCTTCCTGAAATCCAAGAAATCTTCGACGCAGTCGACCCCCACCGCACAATTTTCTCCCAGAAATTATACGAACAATACAACATACACCCTAACTCGTCTGAAAAACAAATAGTCTCAGACCTTTGTGAGAAAGAATTCCCTCTTCTCACACCTACCAAACCCAACACACCCTCAGCACACACATCCAAAAAAAACCACATTCACTAAACACCATCTCCTCAAACTTCATCAAAACCAATCTCCTCAAAACATACACCCGAACAACAACACACACGCACTTCGTACACATCCCCAACCAGGACTTACGCTTCCTCCGTAAGATCTAAATCGCCCACACCCTCAATCACCCGACAACCATCCATCCACGATTTCACCCTCGTCGGGAAGACCAAATCCCGTCCTACAACTTTCAACCCTATTAACAATCCCACAACAGCCGCCTTAATCTCAGAAACCTCCCAACCCCATATTTAACTCAAAACACCCTCGAGTTCCTCAACGGCCACATCCTTGATTTGAAAGTTAATTTCAACAGAACAGCCCTTCTCAAAACTTCCTCTCCAATGTCAGTTTCAACAATTTTGAGACGAATCCAGAATTCTACTGGTGATTCTAACATCACCATCAACATCCTCATTTCCACCGAACGTCCACCCCGACCAGCAACCAAAATTCTCATACTCACCTTCTATTTCGTCTGCAGGAATGTAGACGCCACGATCAGCCTCGAAGAATTTGAAGAAATTCTTCACGATCACCAAATTCCGTTCCTCAGAACTTGGCGAATCATCGCTAAGTGCACCAACAAACCCACATCGATGTTTCGCATCGTTACTACTTCCGAAACCCATTACCACTAGGCCCTCACTTCCAGCTTCTCATTTCATGATCTCCCACATCAGTGCGAGCCATACAACGCCAATCTGCTTCCCCCAGTCCCTAAATATTGCAGTCGATGCACGCAAACCGGACATTCCGCTGATTCTTGTCGGTCTAAGCCGATATGCCCTTCTTACCAGCCAAACATGCCACCGGAACTTCCCACACGGACAAATTGCGGTGGTCCTCACGTCGCCTTCCACCCTTGCTGCCCTCACAGGCTAACGACACCTAAAACCCCTCAAGAGACCGCATCAGTCTCACTCGAAAAGCCACCAGTTCCCTTCAAACTCTCAACCGACACTAAAGTCGTCATATAAGTCCTCACAGTCACCCTCATGAATGCCATTTCCAGCTCAAGGGATATCATAGCCGATACACTTCGCCATTTAATACCTTCCATATATCGACACAACTGTTTCACTCCAATCAGGAGCGAAAATAATTCAACTTAAATCCGCGAGCCCCATCCCCCCCGTCGGTGTTGCAGGTTTTTCACGTTTTTTCCTGTAGCATAGTGAATTCGTTCACTAGCCAAATGGACTGACGTATCGACGAGATTTTTGGATTTACTTGATGATGATACCGCCATTCACTTAATAATCAAAAATTTCAATATTTTAACCACCTCACAGAAACAATAAACACTAACCCACTAAATTCCTCTCCTCGAACTCGAAAAAAGCCAGTCGCCACCATCAAACATCTTCTACACATTTTTCTATGTCTCCTAGTCATTTTTCAAACAAATTCTAAATAAAAATCAAAAACCCTTAAAACCACTCTTTATCCTTCTTATTAACTCTCAAGACATCGGAGACATCCAAATCCCAAAATTTTTCAATAATCCAAACACCCACCTCATCTACTCTTAACTATCCGCAACGTAACGTGGCTCGTCTTATACATATCCGAACTTTACACTTATTAACCCCCCATCCTAGTCACTTTCAAAACCACGTTTCTTTCAAAATCACTCAATTTCATTGCGGATTGACCCACCTCTCTCTCCGGTTGATTTCTAGCAAAAAAACCACCAATCACCCACAATTAAAACAAAATTTCCAATTTTCTAGACACTTCTCTTCTCAAGCATCCCAGACACTTTTTTGCACTTGACTGAATTTCCAGTCACCACCTTCAATGCAAGCCAAACTCATTCGGTACACAAACCAACCAACAAAACACCCCCAACCCAGCCCTGCAGAAGAAATATATCCTATATCAGGGCCAATCTCAAAATATACACCACCCCTAATTAAAACAATTATAAACCCCAACATAAACAAACATCGAACTTCTCTCTCTCTCTCTCTCTCTCAAAGATAGTTAAAAATGAAGATTGTGATTTGTTCTTCATAACCAGAAGTTACTGGTATGTAAAAATATCTTCTTTTTTGCTGTTGTCAAATATGATCGTTCAATAAGTGTTTTTGTTATTCAATCGATCTAGTCGTAGAAGTAGTAGCCATAACCAAGGTTTTAATAAAAAATTTGAGTCACATATTTACTAAAATGTTTTTATGAGTGTCCTGTTGTTCCAGTCATACTCAATACCTCGCTGCAAGGGCGCAGCCAGGATTTATAACAGAGGGGGGGCAAACCATGGTCCATGGTCGTCCAAAATGTAAAATTTTAGGATAAAATAAAAAGGCAAATGAAAACAAAGCTTTGAGATCTTAATTATACTTAAATTAAACTAATAACATTTTTCTTGGGTTTAAACTAAATTTATCCAAAACTTTCTTCACTATGCAGTCCTGATTTTCCTTCAAAGATTTTCGATGCACACTCATCAAACACAACCCAGTGAGTCTGTCATCACCCATTGTACTCCTGAGCCAGGTTTTTACCCTTCGTAGGGTACTGAACGATCTTTCTATGGTAGCAGTAGTGGATGGGAAAGCACTTAATATTAGCAGTGCGTGCCTTGTTGCAGGAAAAAAATATTAGCTTCCTCCAAAAATGCAGCCACTTCAATATCCTTTAATTTGTCTTCTGCTAAATTCTTTTTCTTCCACATATTATACAACAAATCTAATTCTGCAGAGACCCCAGCTTATAAAATTCCATGAAAGATTCTGCATTATTTTTGAAATCTTTTTTGAAGCCATTTTGAGCATGCTTGAAGGATGAAGATAAGTTAAAGCAAAAGCAGGTGTATTTTCGTTGGAAAATCTAGCATCCAAAGACGAAGTTAAAGAATCAAGATAGGGGATGATTATTGACCGCTTCCAGTATTCAACTGCAGGCTCAGATGGTGGATTATTTCTGTGTACTTGCTTTTGAGTGACTCGTGGTACTGACAACTCAACGCCTACTTCCTCTGCGATATCAAATGATTCTTTTAAATAAATAATAAGAAACATTTTCGACATCTTGTCGAACTTCTTTGATAACATCTAGAATATCGTCAATATGTTTCTTCACCATAACCAAATCCATACTATTACGTTGTAAAACGTTTACAACGGGTTCCAAAATTGCAGACTATCTTGCAATTATGTTCCAGCCTAAGATGAATATTGGTTTAGTAACTGCACAGTGCTATTGGTAGGCAGGTTTTCTTGTTGCATAGTTTCCTTCGACAGATAGATGTTCTAGTGCTTTAACAATGTCAGTGAAGCTTTCTGAACATTTTTTATGCTCTTATATTTTCCCGACCATCTGGTCTCACAGAGTCTTGAAAGATTTGGAACCGATTTCCTACGGGATGGCGATTCACGAAAGAAGGTTATTGTGTTTTTAACCGTTGCAATTGTGTTTCTTATTTCTGGTAGCTTGCTAGTATCATTGACCACAAGATTTAGTCTGTGGCTGGAGCAATGGAAAAATAAAGATCTAGCGTACTTTTTTTAAGAATGGCCTGTACTTCTTCGCCGGCCATCGTGAAACACCCGTCAAATCCGAATCCCACACAATTGTCGGCGAAAAAATTATTATCTTCTAAAAAACTTTGAATTGCGCTAGCCTAGCGATTCTAGAAGTATTTTGACATTTTAACTCAATGTAGCCTACAAATTCCTCCCTGATTATTTTTTAGCTTTCATCATAGAACCTTAATCCAATAGAAAGCTGCTCTTTTCCAGCGATATCTGCTGTTTCAACAGCTATTACAGCACAAGCTTTTGCCCGTTTACAGTCTTCGAATATTTTTTCTTTGATAACTTCACCGCATAATTGGATGATCTCATTTAGAATTGTTGGTGAGGTATAGACTGCGTTTTTGACATTTATTCAAATGGCTCTTTAGCTTCTCGTCACTAGAGTCAACCCTCAAATTTAAAAGATCAAAGAAAACTCCCACATTTCCTTCTTTTCCTCTAAGCGGCAAATCATGAATTCCACAAAATATTATGTATGAAATAATTGCTAACAATATTTGCTTATTTTCTTCTATCGTCTTATGGTGCCCTATTTGCAACTGGACCTCAACAGGAGCATTTTCAAGAAATTCTTTTGCAGCAGCTGTTGAAGAGTTGAAGATTTGTGGTAATGGCTGCCAACGTGCTTTCTACAATCTTCATGTACATCCTTAAACTTCATGTAAGGCCTTACCATAAATGACCCCAAAACTCCTTTAACTGTAGCAAGTCTTGGCGGAAATAAAACGCAATATAAACATAGAGCATCTTTCAAACGACTAGAGTACATCAGCCATGGAGTACATTGATCTAACCAGCGATGGTTAAATTTTCTGTTCAAGTGAATGGCATCAGAAGCAAAATCGTAATTGGATGATGGAACCCAAGGGTTTGTCAACAATTTCTTCTTTTTTATCGAAGGTAAGTTATTGGCACAACTAACATAACAACCAATGTCATTTTCAAGGTGCCATCGCGTTCTTCAGTTTGTTTAGTGGTCCCAGTTCCAGAGACAGCTTCATGTAGATTTGAAGAACTACTTGAGCCTCCTTCAAGAATAGATTCCGATTTCGATGTTCCGACCATTTTATTTTCATCTTCATCACAATCATTGCTTCCACTTCCACTACTGTCATCATGAACTTTTTTCTGTTTTAGAGATTTTTTACCTAAAAATGATAACCTAATATCATTCTTCTTCTTAGTCCCTAGTATAAAACAAAACTACCATGTAATGATAGTTTATAATGTGACGTGGATATCTGATGTTAATATTTTTTCTCTTGATTAAAAACACAAAATGACATTAATAGCACGTATAAAGTGCTGTTTGATCTTTAATTGTAAAATATAATAAATGAAAGTAATAACAATACTTTTTATATAAGTTTTTAAGGAATAATGGCATCGACATCCATATATGCATCATATAGGTAAGAAAACCACATTACTTTACTTTCGGCGAAGCAGTTTCGGCGACCCCCACCCTTTCTCGCACGCGTTTCTGCGATAGCATAACTACGGAAAGTAACATTTTTTAACGCTTATTATTCGATTTTCGCTGAAACTGTTAACATGGGAAGCTCCAAAATGTTTAGTGTTTCCCAACTTTATGGTAGGAAGGTCAAACCGACCGATGAGAGATTTGGATTATGGCTCCTGTTGGGAAATTTGGAAGGTAGCAATCTGATTACAGATATTGGAAATATTAAATACACGGAAGGCGAACAGCCGCTGGAAGATGGACTTATACCAATTACAGAACCATTTTGTGACAACATAATGCTTGTAAAGGTATGCGGCTTAGAGGACTGCGATGTAAATTCTAAACTTGTCAAAAAATAAATGTGTGGCTCTTTTAATAGTTATATACGTGGAAAATTTGGCGAATTGGTTTCTGCAAAACATGGTGTTAAAGCTAAGCTGCCTTTCCTCTTATTAAGTAACAACCCACTTGCCATTGGAACAAGAGAAGTGATCGGAGAAGATTGCATAACTCTTCTACAAGATAGTAAGTTGTACTTCCAAAATTCTCCGTTATACTCTGTTTCGATTGAAAAAATGTGGACAAAGTTGACCGAGAGTCTACAGAACAGCTGTTGTCTTGTGTTTAACAATATGCTGCAATATGTTTATTGGGGTAACAGCAATACAAGAAAGTTGGCGGGATTACAAATAAATTTATCAAAAGAATCCGACGCAAGGAAGAAGGTTATAAATTACATTCTCTCTGCATGCAGCTTTAATTGCCTCCCTATTAACCATATAGAAGTTGTAGAAGAAAAGGAGAACAGAGACAATGTCCGAATTATACAAAAATGTTGCATTAAAGCTGGAGAGACCTACTTTTTTAGGTCCAGCACCCCATTTTCTACTATACGGGAAGATATCGACATACAGGACGCTGGACTCATATCTACAGTTAATTTGGTTGCACGTGATTTAAGGAAGAGAACCAATACAACAAACAAACTTTCTCTTTATAATTTTAAAGAAATCAACCCCCTGTCGCAAACTTACATTACATCGACAAGGAAACGAAAACAGGAAATGGATGAGCGTGATACCATGAGGCGGAAGCTGGATTTTATCGAAAAGACAACTGTAATAAAGGAAGAATATAGAAGTCTACTGGAGAAAGAAGAGAAAATAACACAATTGAGGGAGAGATTAGAAAACTATTTTTATAGCCATTGGGCAAACCTAGACCCAGCAGGTGTGTATAAAGTGTCGGCGTTTACCAGAAACAATAAAAACAAATATACTAATGTTGGTGTGTTAGCGGAAAAGGATGGCATAAAAAATGTCTACTTCTTGAAGGGTTACTACAAAGTGTTTACAACAATAGAGCAGCTCTTATTGCAGATGGTTATATTACAATAATTTATAATAATGGTATAGAGATAATATGTTTGCCTACAGAAGAAACGTTTGTAACGTTTACTACCAATGGTATTACGTCTTACCAAGGCAACACATTCGCCAAGATAGAAAATTTAAAGTTTTACACGGAGGTATGGAAGAATATCCCTTTTACCCAAGAAGATATGACTCAAATTAAAAATATTACCATACAGAAGATAAAAGATCGTACTAAATTTAGACATTGCCAACGCTTAGAACAAGTTGCCGAAGGAACAGAAATGGTAATTGCCGCTATAAAGTAAGTTAAGCACAGAGAGAGACTTCGTTACATATTACAGGTTGAAAATTCGGAAATTTTCTATTGCTCGAACTATTGGTTGGAAAAAGAATTTGCAGAAATGGACCTAAGTTATAAAATTAAGATAAAAATAGATACAATTAAACATACTCCTAATAGAAAAAAGGAAAGAGTTGTATTGTGTGGTGCGTCATCTGCCACGTGTGTCAACTGCCATCTATCATCTGTATAGCAAACCTAAGAAAACTTGTGTTCTGTGTCACCTATCTACCTTCTTGTCTTCTGTGGTGTGTGAGTGTCTGCTAACCTTCTGCTACCCCTGTGGTGTGTGTCTTCTGTCATGTATTAAGTGACGCACCACCTCCCTTAACCCATATCTTTAGGAAATAGGATCAGAACAACACTGGTTGGGATAAACAAAACAATAACAAAACACTATTTTTTTAATCGTTTTTATTTACAATAATACAAACAAATATTACACACAAAATACAACTATTTCCTTTTTTCTATTAGGCGTATGTTTAATTTTATCTATTTTTATCTTAATTTTATAACTTAGGTCCATTTCTGCAAATTCTTTTTCCAACCATTAGTTCTAGCAATAGAAAATTTCCGAATTTTCAACCTGTAATATGTAATGGAGTCTCTCTCTGTGCTTAACTTCATTTATAGCGGCAATTACCATTTTTGTTCCTTCGGCAACTTGTTCTAAGCGTTGGCAATGTCTAAATTTAATACGATCTTTTATCTTCTGCATGGTAATATTTTTAATTTGAGTCATATCTTCTTGAGTAAAAGGGATATTCTTCCATACCTCCGTGTAAAACTTTAAATTTTCTATCTTGGCGAATGTGTTGCCTTGGTAAGACGTAATACCATTGGTAGTAAACGTTACAAACGTTTCTTCTGTAGGCAAACATATTATCTCCATACCATTAATATAAAGTATTGTAATATAACCATCTGCAATGAGAGCTGCTCTATTGTTGTAAACACTTAGAAATATATTTTCGTAGTAACCCTTTAAGAAGTAGACATTTTTTATGCCATCCTTTTCCGCTAACCCACCAACATAAGTATATTTGTTTTTATTGTTTATGGTAAACGCCGACACTTTATACACACCTGCTGGGTCTAGGTTTGCCCAATGGCTATAAAAATAGTTTTCTGATCTCTCCCTCAATTGTGTTATTTTCTCTTCTTTCTCCAGTAGACTTCTATATTCTTCCTTTATTGCAGTTGTCTTTTCGAGAAAATCCAGCTTCCGCCTCTTGGTATCTAGCTCATCCATTTCCTGTTTTCGTTTCCTTGTCGATGTAATGTAAGCTTGCGACAGGGGGTCGATTTCTTCAATATTATAAGGAGAAAGTTTGTTTGTTTTATTGGTTCTCTTCCTTAAAACACGTGCAACCAAATTATCTGTAAATATGAGTCCAGCGATATCTTCCGGTATAGTAGAAAATGGGGTGCTGGACCTAGAAAATTAGGTCTCTCCAGCTTTAATGTAACATTTTTGTATAATTCGGACATTGTCTCTGTTCTCCTTTTCTCCTACAACTTCTATATGGTTAATAGGGAGGCAATTAGAACTGCATGCAGAGAGAATGTAATTTATAACCTTCTTCCTTGCGTTGGATTTTTTTGATAAATTTATTTGTAATCCCGTCAACTTTCTTGTATTGCTGTTACCTCAATAAACATATTGCAGCATATTGTTAAACACAAGACAACAGCTGTTCTGTAGACTCTCGGTCAACTTTGTCCACATTTTTGGAAGTACAACTTGCTATCTTGTAGCAGAGTTATGCAATCTTCTAAATGACTGTAACCTTCTTCATGGAAATTTTCAATTGGGTAGTTATATATCGTAGTCTGGTAATACCATGCTTCTTGGCCAATGCAGAAGAGAAAGTTTCCTTCAATCTTGCGTCTGGGCAGTTGACGAAATCTATAATATGGTTTCCAATGCTCTTGTTAAATCCAGGACTGGTTATTTGACAAATAAATTTGTTGTATATTTTAACCCTTGCATTAGATGTGAGCCACGTAAGGCAATCTATGCCAACTGCATTATCATTGTTTACAATAACGTTGCACCTTTTCTTGTACTCTCCTTGAATGCAAAAGTTAAAGTTGTTTGTTAAATAATGAATCATTTCTTCTTTGTTAAAAATTCCTGCAAAATCCTGCGTTATGTCCAAGTCCTTTCGGAGTTGCTCGAATAAATCCGGTATTTCTTCAAGTAACCTGTCGAGTTTAACGTCCGCCAATTCTACTTTGTATGGAATGCACACAGGTTCTTTATGTTTCTTTTTAATTATTTCCAAATCTTCTCCGATCACTTCTCTTGTTCCAATGGCAAGTGGGTTGTTACTTAATAAGAGGAAAGGCAGCTTAGCTTTAACACCATGTTTTGCAGAAACCAATTTGCCAAATTTTCCACGTATATAACTATTAAAAGAACCACATATTTCTTTTTTGACAAGTTTAGAATTTACATCGCAGTCCTCTAAGCCGCATACCTTTACAAGCATTATGTTGTCACAAAATAGTTCTGTAATTGGTATAAGTCCATCTTCCAGCGGCTGTTCGCCTTCCGTGTATTTAATATTTCCAATAATTGTAATCAGATTGCTACCTTCCAAATTTTCCAACAGGAGCCATAATCCAAATCTCTCATCGGTCGGTTTGACCTTCCTACCATGAAGTTGGGAAACTCTAAACATTTTGGAGCTTCCCATGTTAACAGTTTCAGTTAAAATCGAATACTAAGCGTTAAAAAATGTTACTTCCCGTAGTTATGCTATCGCAGAAACGCGTGCGAGAAAGGGTGGGGGTCGCCGAAACTGCTTCGCCGAAAGTAAAGCAATATGGTTTTCTTACCTATATGATGCATATATGGATGTCGATGCCATTATTCCTTAAAAATTTATATAAAAAGTATTGTTATTATTTTCATTTATTATACTTTACAATTTTATATTGTACAATAAAATGTTTATTCAATTGTTCTTTATTTTGATACCCCATTATCGACTGTCTGAGCATGGGTGACGTCATCAGCATGGTACACTTGTTCCCTTATGGCTTTACATGTTTATCTCGTGTCCTCTCTTCTTCATAATGTTGTTTATTCCACTTCAGTCCGACCAAACAGAGATGCTAGTGTCCTTATGGCATCTTTGTACATCCTGTAAAAATGCTCTACCAATGGCATCAATCCGACCAGTCAGAGATGCTAGTGCCCTTAAGGCTTTACATATTTACCTCTTGTCCTCTCTTCCTCGTCGTTTGTTCCACTTCAATCCAACCAAACAGAGATGCTAGTGCCCTTATGGCATATTTATGACTACATCCTGTATATCGAACGTCAGCACAAGGTGGATGCGCACGCGGTACAAAATTGCAGACCGCCGCCTCATCATTGACGCATGCGCAGATCGAAATTGCGTCAAAAATTACCACGATGGACCTTGCGACTTCCCATGTTAATTTATATAAGGAATGAGCCAGAGCCGGTGTTGCACCTTCACTAGAGCACTCACACACCAACTCAATAGTTGTTATAAGAGTATTTATTTCGGATTCTGATGTAGGATTGTGTATTGAAAGTTTCAACAAAATATTTCACACTAAAACTACTTATTGACTAAATTTGTTTTAATTAATTAATAGTATTAAAAAATGTAATTAAGTGAAAACAAAAAGAAAGTGACAATTTTTTTACCATTTTTCCCAAAAATGTCCGAGTGTTAAGTGGTTGAATCGAACACTAAAAATTGACGTATCCTGAGTGAATATAACACTCCTTTTTATCCATTTCTGGTGTGCACCAATGCAGAGATCGAAAACGCTATTCATATATAATTTAGCACTATGTCAGTTTTTCAAACAGCTTTGTTTCTTGTTGATGAAATATATTTTAGTGACAAAGGACACGCGAATAATTTTATTTATTAGAGCTTATTAATTAATTTTAAAATGTTCATAAACAACTACAACAAAATACATAAAACAGATAACAAATAAAATATGCAGAACAGAAAAATATGTATATTTTAGATCTAATTTTTCGTTTATTAAAATTTAAAAATGATTTAATTTATTTTTGCTTCCAGGGGGGGCACTTGTCCCTCCCTGCCATTCGCTGGCTACGCCCATGCCTCGCTGTATTGAAGATTGGCAAAATCAAAAAATTACACCTGACAATATTTTTACCAAACGACGATTCCTATCACCAAACGACGATTCCTATCAAACAACGGGTATAAATAACTTACCTATAAGTGCAATGTGATGCAGTTAGAATATGGGAATCGGTAATTAAAGCTCCTCCACAAATATGTTGTGTTACATTTAGTGCAACTTTGTCTTTGGGCATTAAAGCGACCATCCATGGTAATTCTCCTTTTTCAGTTTGTTTTGTAGTTAAAGAAGCGCTAGACAGTCCGCATCCTATAAGAAACCAACAGTAAAGGATACTATTAAGTAAATAAGAATTGATGAGACATAATGAGTATCATTGAAGCATAAAACAGAAAGAACGCAATTAGTTTTGTTGCCGCAGCATTCAGCTTGGTATAAAATTATCCATTATTAATAAAACCCTACAGAAGGTTTTAATGACTTTTAAGCACATTTAGAATTAATTAATATATTGTAATGAATCAACGCCACCTCTGGTCGAATTTGTTGGAATTATCTTGTCGGAAGATCGAGTCAGTATGTTTGTTTCTAAAAAATATGGCGCCAGATATGTCGAAAGTTTACGGTCACGGAATAAAAACTAGCAACTGAACACTTGCAGAGTGAGTAACTGTACCGTGCAACGTTGAAATAAATAATGGTCGCGTTCATCCACACCAGTTAAAAATCGCTCCGAAAGTAGCGCTCAGTGAGCGCTCATCTCGCACGAATGAACCGACATTAAAGTGACATCGATATATGTCTTTGTCATTCGTTTGTTTATGTTTATGTATTCAAGAAATTTGGTTAGGTAGTTTTTTATCTTTCGATTTTGTTCTATTGTTTACATTGTTTTTCACAAATATTATTTGAATTGTGGATCTAAGTCATAAGTATTCATCCTTTTCCATGAATCCCGTTTCATCAACACATAACTGATGCACTCCTCAACTAATTTTATACTCAAAATTAAACTATTTACCTACTATAATTATAACCTAATAAAGCCACTACTCTACTTACAAGTTTAATATGCGTTATCTACTATACTACACAAGATGATAGGTACTCAACTAGATTTATAAAAACAAAATATTTCAAAAAGTACAGGAAAACAATACAATAAATTAAAATAAAGCACAAGGCAGTAATTTTAATATAACTATTTCTACACTACTTACTAAACTAATATTATAATATAAAATACTAGATATATTTATTAAATTCTAAACGATGAAATAAAACAATATAATTTGTTTAAAACTTCATTTATTTGAACTAATGTTCAATTTAAACTGGTTGACGCGTTTCACCAACACAGTAGCTTTCTCAAAACATGAAAATGAGAAAGCTACTGTGTTAGTGAAACGCGTCAACCAGTTTAAATTGAACATTAGATCAAATAAATGAAGTTTTAAATAAATTATATTGTTTTATTCCATCGTTCAGTATGGATTTTGTGACGCGCTTTTTTTTTCCTCCCTAAGGCGATGACCGCGCGCTGCGCTGCGCGTGATCTATCGGTAGCGGCCTCTTGCTCTACCTCTCAACACCTTGGAAACGTCACTCCTGACACCTTTGAAGCCTCACAATTTCTCGGGCGCCAGATTTTTAACGTGGTTGTCTCCACGGCCCCTCGACTACACTCGTCGAGAGTTCCAGGTAACCTCAGATGGAGGTACGGTAAATTCCAGGGGTCTATTGTCGTCAAAATTCGGGAGTTGCTAAATATATAAAACAAATGTTCTCGCTAGTCCTGCAATGAATATTATTATCCTAATCCACACTACGGAGAAGCTAAAATTCGTGCAGCCAAACAACTACTCTACCATAAGGAAGCACTAGTCTATAATAGGTCAATAAAACACAGAGGTTCGGTCAGGTTATATTACAATAATGTTTATTATCTATATACAGAAGAAAAAAAAAACTTATCACACATAAAGGTAACCCATACTCTGGTATCCCCAGAAAAGCAGAAAAATGTTAGCAAACTATATACAGTTAATATGCGATTATTAGAGACGAAGCGGGCAGGACATAAGCGAGAGTTTTTATCAGCAAATGCAATGTTTACGATAAAAGCGTTAAAAAAAAAGAAAAACTCCTACTGCACAGGTCTTTTCAATATACAGGTCAATAAATAAAAATTAATAAAACGGAACCTACATTGATGCTAGCAAAGTGTCCATTCACTTTCGACGCACCCGGTATGTAGAATAAATGTGAGTATTGAGTACACGAAGCTTATAAAGATCGGGAAAGGAAATGCGAAAAAGGGTTCGATACTTGAATAAAACTGTGGAGAAACTCGGGCCAAGTGGTGGGACAACTTTCGGAATTTTTGGAGAATCGGGACTAGGAATTAACGGTTGAAATCCGGGAATTAAAATATCAAGGAGCCCTGGCTAGACACCTGGAAGTCCTCAAGATTCCAATTTAACGGAATATACGTCGTCTAATTAAAACATCAGAAGAGCACTGGCTAGACACCTGGAAGTCTTTGATATTTCAATCGAAACGCAAAACAAAACGAGGAATCGGGACGGGATACTGACGGTGGAAATCCGGGAATTAAAATATCAAGGAGCCCTGGCTAGACACCTGGAAGTCCTCAAGATTCCAATTTAACGGAATATACGTCGTCTAATTAAAACATCAAAAGAGCCCTGGCTAGACACCTGGAAGTCTTTGATATTTCAATCGAAACGCAAAACAAAACAAGGAATCGGGACGGGATACTGACGGTGGAAATCCGGGAATTAAAATATCAAGGAGCCCTGGCTAGACACCTGGAAGTCCTTAAGATTTCAATTTAACGGAATATACGTCGTCTAATTAAAATATCAGAAGAGCCCTGGCTAGACACCTGGAAGTCTTTGATATTTCAACCGAAACGTAAAACAGGGAATCGGGTTAGTACTCAATAAAATATTGTCGAGATTTTAAATGTACTGTTTCTCGTTATATTTCTGATAGATAACAAAACCATGAACGCTTGCAGTAAAATGAAATACCTAATCGGGAATCGGGACGGGATACTGACGGAGGAAATCCGGGAATTAAAATATCAAGGAGCCCTGGCTAGACACCTGGAAGTCCTTAAGATTTCAATTTAACGGAATATACGTCGTCTAATTAAAACATCAGAAGAGCCCTGGCTAGACACCTGGAAGTCTTTGATATTTCAACCGAAACGTAAAACAGGGAATCGGGTTAGTACTCAATAAAATATTGTCGAGATTTTAAATGTACTGTTTCTCGTTATATTTCTGATAGATAACAAAACCATGAACGCTTGCAGTAAAATGAAATACCTAATCGGGAATCGGGACGGGATACTGACGGAGGAAATCCGGGAATTAAAATATCAAGGAGCCCTGGCTAGACACCTGGAAGTCCTTAAGATTTCAATTTAACGGAATATACGTCGTCTAATTAAAACATCAGAAGAGCCCTGGCTAGACACCTGGAAGTCTTTGATATTTCAACCGAAACGTAAAACAGGGAATCGGGTTAGTACTCAATAAAATATTGTCGAGATTTTAAATGTACTGTTTCTCGTTATATTTCTGATAGATAACAAAACCATGAACGCTTGCAGTAAAATGAAATACCTAATCGGGAATCGGGACGGGATACTGACGGAGGAAATCCGGGAATTAAAATATCAAGGAGCCCTGGCTAGACACCTGGAAGTCCTTAAGATTTCAATTTAACGGAATATACGTCGTCTAATTAAAACATCAGAAGAGCCCTGGCTAGACACCTGGAAGTCTTTGATATTTCAACCGAAACGTAAAACAGGGAATCGGGTTAGTACTCAATAAAATATTGTCGAGATTTTAAATGTACTGTTTCTCGTTATATTTCTGATAGATAACAAAATCATGAACGCTTGCAGTAAAATGAAATACCTAATCGGGAATCGGGACGGGATACTGACGGAGGAAATCCGGGAATTAAAATATCAAGGAGCCCTGGCTAGACACCTGGAAGTCCTTAAGATTTCAATTTAACGGAATATACGTCGTCTAATTAAAACATCAGAAGAGCCCTGGCTAGACACCTGGAAGTCTTTGATATTTCAACCGAAACGTAAAACAGGGAATCGGGTTAGCACTCAATAAAATATTGTCGAGATTTTAAATGTACTGTTTCTCGTTATATTTCTGATAGATATCAAAACCATTAACGCTTGCAGTAAAATGAAATATCTAATATTTTAATAATTCAAAATACAAATTCAAATATCTATTTAAAGACAACTGTTATTATAATTTTCAAATATTCTAACTTTCACGGTTATCGCTTCAGCATTGTTATTTCAAAAAGAAAAATGGGAAAAAAACTTATTCAAAACATTCAAAGAAATAGATAACAGTTCGATTTCTGCTATATCACAAGACCATTAATGTTTATAGCAAAATGAAATATCTAATATTTTATAAATTCAAAGTAGAAATTCAAATATCTATTGAAAAGACCATTTATGCTTTCAAATATTCTTGAAAATTCGAAAATAAAAACTATTACAAAAAAAACTACAAGAACGGTAAATAAATTGATTAAATTGCTTACTTTCGGAGCGTTGCACTACTTCTCGCCGTCGGAACTCGGGAATTGATACTCTGATGATACTATTTTTCACTATCTCACCTACCAGGTTTCAAACTGCTTTGCCCTCTCTTCCGCTAGTGCGACCTGCGCGCTTTCACTCAGTATTTTGCGGTAGGGGGTAAACATAACTTTTACCATCGGATCGCGGTCAAAATTTGGAATTTTCAAATTAAAATCCGGAATGAATATTTTATCAAAATGATTTCTACATATCTAACGGTTAAATAATATCTACCCCGAAACCAGGGGATACAATAAAATGTTCACGGAGATTTGCAATTACTTTACAATACTTATAATAAGTCACCATACAAATGAATACATATACTCGTCGACATAAACTATAAAATGAAAATATATTCAGCGCATAAACTGCTAAATGATTTATATACAAAGAAACGAATATGTGACGGGTGATACATAATCAAATATATACTCGGTGACATAAACTATCAAATGAAATTACAGTCGGTGGCATAAACTAAAAAAAATGTTTTGTATATATAGGAACGAATATGTAACGGGTGATACATAATATAAATGAACATATATACTCGGCGACATAAACTACAAAATGAAAGTACACTCAGTTACACAAAATTAACGCTAGTAACGAAAACTTCGTTACATCCCCCCCTTACTTCGGTAAAAAAAAAATTTAAGGACATGAGCATCGCTCGCGTGCTTTAAATTTTTTTTTTTTTTTTAGCACCTTAGAAACCAATTATAAATAAATTACAATTCCTTTAAAACTAAACAAACTCTTTCTTCCATACTCTGGACTTATCCTCTTCAAGGGTGTTCAGAGTCGGTAGCCTCTTCTACGACTTCCGGGGCCTGGTCCAAATTCCACAACAAAATACGACGGTTCCTGTTATAACGAAAAATCAGAGTCCCTGTCCAATCAATAAATCAGCGATATGGAAAAAATATTATTCCATAATCAAGAATACGGAAAACCTGAAAAAGAATAAAATAGTTCGGACTTAAACAACAATTTCAGGTCCCTGCTCAATCAATAAATCAGCAATACGGGAAAAATTTTATTTATTAATCAAGAATACGGACAACCTGAAAAGAATAAAACAGTTAGTACTTAAACAACAGTTTAAGGTCTCAGCTCAATCAATAAATCAGCAGTACGAAAAAAAAATTATTCACTAATCAAGAATATGGAAAACCTGAAAAAAAAATAAAACAGTTGATATGCAAACAACAACTTAAGGTCCCTGCTCAATCAATAAATCAGCAATACGGGAAAATTTTTATTTATTAATCAAGAATACGGACAACCTGAAAAGAATAAAACAGTTAGTACTTAAACAACAGTTTAAGGTCTCAGCTCAATCAATAAATCAGCAGTACGAAAAAAAATTATTCACTAATCAAGAATATGGAAAACCTGAGAAAAAAAATAAAACAGTTGATATGCAAACAACAACTTAAGGTCCCTGCTCGGGCGCCAAGATGTGACGCGCTTTTTTTTTCCTCCCTAAGGCGATGACCGCGCGCTGCGCTGCGCGTGATCTATCGGTAGCGGCCTCTTGCTCTACCTCTCAACACCTTGGAAACGTCACTCCTGACACCTTTGAAGCCTTACAATTTCTCGGGCGCCAGATTTTTAACGTGGTTGTCTCCACGGCCCGTCGACTACACTCGTCGAGAGTTCCAGGTAACCTCAGATGGAGGTACGGTAAATTCCAGGGGTCTATTGTCGTCAAAATTCGGGAGTTGCTAAATATATAAAACAAATGTTCTCGCTAGTCCTGCAATGAATATTATTATCCTAATCCACACTACGGAGAAGCTAAAATTCGTGCAGCCAAACAACTACTCTACCATAAGGAAGCACTAGTCTATAATAGGTCAATAAAACACAGAGGTTCGGTTAGGTTATATTACAATAATGTTTATTATCTATATACAGAAGAAAAAAAAAACTTATCACACATAAAGGTAACCCATACTCTGGTATCCCCAGAAAAGCAGAAAAATGTTAGCAAACTATATACAGTTAATATGCGATTATTAGAGACGAAGCGGGCAGGACATAAGCGAGAGTTTTTATCAGCAAATGCAATGTTTACGATAAAAGCGTTAAAAAAAAAGAAAAACTCCTACTGCACAGGTCTTTTCAATATACAGGTCAATAAATAAAAATTAATAAAACGGAACCTACATTGATGCTAGCAAAGTGTCCATTCACTTTCGACGCACCCGGTATGTAGAATAAATGTGAGTATTGAGTACACGAAGCTTATAAAGATCGGGAAAGGAAATGCGAAAAAGGGTTCGATACTTGAATAAAACTGTGGAGAAACTCGGGCCAAGTGGTGGGACAACTTTCGGAATTTTTGGAGAATCGGGACTAGGATTTAACGGTTGAAATCCGGGAATTAAAATATCAAGGAGCCCTGGCTAGACACCTGGAAGTCCTCAAGATTCCAATTTAACGGAATATACGTCGTCTAATTAAAACATCAGAAGAGCCCTGGCTAGACACCTGGAAGTCTTTGATATTTCAATCGAAACGCAAAACAAAACGAGGAATCGGGACGGGATACTGACGGTGGAAATCCGGGAATTAAAATATCAAGGAGCCCTGGCTAGACACCTGGAAGTCCTCAAGATTCCAATTTAACGGAATATACGGCGTCTAATTAAAACATCAGAAGAGCCCTGGCTAGACACCTGGAAGTCTTTGATATTTCAACCGAAACGTAAAACAGGGAATCGGGTTAGTACTCAATAAAATATTGTCGAGATTTTAAATGTACTGTTTCTCGTTATATTTCTGATAGATAACAAAACCATGAACGCTTGCAGTAAAATGAAATACCTAATCGGGAATCGGGACGGGATACTGACGGAGGAAATCCGGGAATTAAAATATCAAGGAGCCCTGGCTAGACACCTGGAAGTCCTTAAGATTTCAATTTAACGGAATATACGTCGTCTAATTAAAACATCAGAAGAGCCCTGGCTAGACACCTGGAAGTCTTTGATATTTCAACCGAAACGTAAAACAGGGAATCGGGTTAGTACTCAATAAAATATTGTCGAGATTTTAAATGTACTGTTTCTCGTTATATTTCTGATAGATAACAAAACCATGAACGCTTGCAGTAAAATGAAATACCTAATCGGGAATCGGGACGGGATACTGACGGAGGAAATCCGGGAATTAAAATATCAAGGAGCCCTGGCTAGACACCTGGAAGTCCTTAAGATTTCAATT
Organism: Galeruca laticollis; assembly: GCA_963921935.1. Taxonomy (NCBI): domain Eukaryota; kingdom Metazoa; phylum Arthropoda; class Insecta; order Coleoptera; family Chrysomelidae; genus Galeruca; species Galeruca laticollis. Next base: position 153,009,271 of record OY998180.1, read on the forward strand.
TAACGGAATATACGTCGTCTAATTAAAACATCAGAAGAGCCCTGGCTAGACACCTGGAAGTCTTTGATATTTCAACCGAAACGTAAAACAGGGAATCGGGTTAGTACTCAATAAAATATTGTCGAGATTTTAAATGTACTGTTTCTCGTTATATTTCTGATAGATAACAAAACCATGAACGCTTGCAGTAAAATGAAATACCTAATCGGGAATCGGGACGGGATACTGACGGAGGAAATCCGGGAATTAAAATATCAAGGAGCCCTGGCTAGACACCTGGAAGTCCTTAAGATTTCAATTTAACGGAATATACGTCGTCTAATTAAAACATCAGAAGAGCCCTGGCTAGACACCTGGAAGTCTTTGATATTTCAACCGAAACGTAAAACAGGGAATCGGGTTAGTACTCAATAAAATATTGTCGAGATTTTAAATGTACTGTTTCTCGTTATATTTCTGATAGATAACAAAATCATGAACGCTTGCAGTAAAATGAAATACCTAATCGGGAATCGGGACGGGATACTGACGGAGGAAATCCGGGAATTAAAATATCAAGGAGCCCTGGCTAGACACCTGGAAGTCCTTAAGATTTCAATTTAACGGAATATACGTCGTCTAATTAAAACATCAGAAGAGCCCTGGCTAGACACCTGGAAGTCTTTGATATTTCAACCGAAACGTAAAACAGGGAATCGGGTTAGCACTCAATAAAATATTGTCGAGATTTTAAATGTACTGTTTCTCGTTATATTTCTGATAGATATCAAAACCATTAACGCTTGCAGTAAAATGAAATATCTAATATTTTAGTGTTTTTAAATGAAACTCAAGGTCTCTAGTTAATTCCACAATATATTGTGGAATTAACTAGAGACCTTGAGTTTCATTTAAAAACACTAATATGAGCATATTCCACGAAGTAAGGGTCGAGACAGTCAATTTCATCTAATATTTTAATAATTCAAAATACAAATTCAAATATCTATTTAAAGACAACTGTTATTATAATTTTCAAATATTCTAACTTTCACGGTTATCGCTTCAGCATTGTTATTTCAAAAAGAAAAATGGGAAAAAAACTTATTCAAAACATTCAAAGAAATAGATAACAGTTCGATTTCTGCTATATCACAAGACCATTAATGTTTATAGCAAAATGAAATATCTAATATTTTATAAATTCAAAGTAGAAATTCAAATATCTATTGAAAAGACCATTTATGCTTTCAAATATTCTTGAAAATTCGAAAATAAAAACTATTACAAAAAAAAACTACAAGAACGGTAAATAAATTGATTAAATTGCTTACTTTCGGAGCGTTGCACTACTTCTCGCCGTCGGAACTCGGGAATTGATACTCTGATGATACTATTTTTCACTATCTCACCTACCAGGTTTCAAACTGCTTTGCCCTCTCTTCCGCTAGTGCGACCTGCGCGCTTTCACTCAGTATTTTGCGGTAGGGGTAAACATAACTTTTACCATCGGATCGCGGTCAAAATTTGGAATTTTCAAATTAAAATCCGGAATGAATATTTTATCAAAATGATTTCTACATATCTAACGGTTAAATAATATCTACCCCGAAACCAGGGGATACAATAAAATGTTCACGGAGATTTGCAATTACTTTACAATACTTATAATAAGTCACCATACAAATGAATACATATACTCGTCGACATAAACTATAAAATGAAAATATATTCAGCGCATAAACTGCTAAATGATTTATATACAAAGAAACGAATATGTGACGGGTGATACATAATCAAATATATACTCGGTGACATAAACTATCAAATGAAATTACAGTCGGTGGCATAAACTAAAAAAAATGTTTTGTATATATAGGAACGAATATGTAACGGGTGATACATAATATAAATGAACATATATACTCGGCGACATAAACTACAAAATGAAAGTACACTCAGTTACACAAAATTAACGCTAGTAACGAAAACTTCGTTACAATCTTCATCAAGTAAAAGCCTCATTTATTCAATTATTAAATTCTACTTCAAACTACACAATAACATTAAATAAATAAATCAAAAATCAACTCCCATACTCAAAACTTGCAAACAAAACAAACACGTGGAGTGAGCGCTATGATCAGGAGCGGATCGTAAAATAAATGTTATCTTTTAAATGGCGTCCGATTAGTGAGCCATCATAGTAAAATGAACCGTTCAAGCACGCATCTCGGGATCACTACCTAATCGATCAGGTATCGTGTGTGCGGATAAACGCGACCAATGCTAACAATCAGTATAAGTTTACTGTTTCGACCCTTACTCTGTGGAATCTACTCATATTACTTTTTTAAAATGAAACTAATTGTTTCTAAATAATTTCGTAATATCGAAAGAATTGTCCATTTTTTAGAATGTTTACCATTTTTTCAATATATAATGCTATTTCAAATCGAGAGCTTGATAGATAAACTTCAAGTGTCGCTCTCTAAATAGAGATTTATTTACTTAATCCTATTAACAATCATTTTTAATATTTACCTGTAAATAGAGAAGCGCCACTTTAAGTCTATTCTTTCTACAAACTACTATTTACAAGCTAAATCAAATTTTCTTAAGAAATATGTCAAATTTTAGTTTCCACAAAATATTGACATTAGTCATCAAAAATTACTATGGAAGCAGATAATCATTGATTATCTGATTCGAATATATTTCTTTATATCTCCACCGGTTAGAAAGAAAATTGATTATGAAATTTTGTCTTGATTACCAGTTATCTTCTTCACCTTCACCTGTAATCACTGGAATAAGTTTAGTTATATGGAACAAATTGTACTCTGATTTTTTATGGCCTGTATATATCTATATATGGAATTTGATATTTTTTGTATTTGGTATGGTCCAATTCTCAGTTGATACAATTTTTTCATATTGAGTTTGTAACCATTTTCAGTTTCTCACGTCGAATTCGAAATATTTTCTATTTTTGTCGAATAATTTTTTATTGGAGTTATGGAACTTGATTGTATTCTTCAAAGCTGTCTCTGTCTCTAACACAATCATCTTCCGATATTTCATTTTTCAATTTACTTGGTACAATTGTAGTATCTACAACATACAATAAGTATTTTGGTGTGAAACCAGTGACTGACTGTATAATCTCGTTGCATTTATCAACACACTCTTGAGCAATGGTTGTTCAAGCTATTTTTTATACCTTTCATTTATTTAACATCTTATTTTGTTTACCAATGTTTGATTCAACCTTTCCTTCAACCCATTAGAAAATGGCGCGTTCACTGCTGTTATTGTTATGCCTGTTTTTTTCAAATCTTCCTACACATTGGTCAGTAAGCAGTAGTCCAACATCTTCTGTTTCTGATACTCTACTTACTAGCTTAACAAAATCGTTTGCAGTTTAAGTTTTTGATGTTTTAATAAACGCATATCTTCTGAGATGGTCTACTAAAAGATGTACATATTATTTAGTTGATCGTGATCCTCCAGAACCTCCAATCGTATCTATAGATATTATTTCGAAAGGCTTTGTGGCTCGGCCTAAGTGCGACATAAGACCAAATTTTTCTTGAGCACTGGACTTGTTTTTAATAGATACCAATTTCTTAGTTCCTGCAGACATCCTTTAGGTTTCGTGTGAAATGCTTTGTGGTAGGTATATATTGTGCTGATTGTGTTTTCCATTTGTTTTATACCAATATGACATAAATCGTCATGTATCTTTTTTATTAATTTTACACTAAATTTTTCACTTAATATAATTTTGTCCGTTTCTTCAATTTTTTTCTTCTTTCTGTATTTCTTCATTTTTTATTTTGTTCTTCCAAAATGTCTTCTAGTTTTATAATATTCACAATTTTCAGTTGGTCCTCTTCGTTATCATTTATTTCTAATACTGGGTTTCTACTTAAGCAATCTGATTCTACGTTTTCTTTACCAGGAGAGTATTTGATCTTGGTCATATTGAGATAACTAGTATACTAGGTCTCCCAATACTTCGTCAATTCTATATTTTATATTCAAATTTTCAAGTGGTTTAGGGTCACTATATACTGTGAATTATTTTCCTATTAACCTGTATTGCCAATATCTTATTCCCTTTTTTATTACCAGACATTCTAAATAGTAAAGGGTTCTAGGCCATTCCTTATGTAAAATAACATGGGAAATCGCCAAGGTCCATCGTGGTAATTTTTGGCCCAATTCTGTCTGCGCATGCACCAATCAGAGGCGGTCGTCAGCCATCTTGTGCCTTGTGCCATGTATGCTGATGACATCACCCCTACCCAGTTAGTTGATAATGTGTATAATGGTCGCAGTAGTGTACCTAAGCCGGTTCAACACCACTACTTCGAAAAAGGTCCGCTAGGCGACGGTGGCGCTGGTGTCGGTGGCGCTGCGTTGGCGCTGTCGGCGGTGTCGTCCATTTTTTATCCAGTCTGCCATTTTTTAGTCGGCCATTTTTTATCCAGCAAATTTCGCTAGATGGCGCGCTTCAATTTTGCAGATTTCTTTTTTAGATGTGTGTCGTCCATTTTGTATCCGGTAAGTTTGTGCATGACGTAACCGGAAAAAATTTTTGCCCCGAGTGAGATTCGAGCCCACGACCTCATCGTTCCCAGCCTACACCGCTACATGTCTGCCATGAGGGTTCCAATATATTTTAGTTTTGAAAGTGATCAGTATAAGTATTTTGAAATCTCACGAGGCGTGATTTCACGATGCGATGTAATTTTCTTCAATGCGCCGATTTTAATGCATGAATATGTTCCACATTTTAAAAAAAATGTATTAAAATCGAAAAAAAAATTTATCCCGAGTGATTTTCGAACCCACGACCTCATCGTTCCCAGCCTAGACCACTACATGTTTGCCATGGTGGATTCATACAAATTATGTTTTGAAATGAATTATATGCATATTATTTTGAAATGACGCACTAAAATCTGTACACCGAGGTGTCTCATTCAATGTAAATTTCTTCAATACTCCCTTGTACTAATATCGTTTTAGTTATTAGAACATGTCAAATGCAGTTGAATCAGAATCCTTCGTAATCGTTCATTGTATATAATTGTATAATCAGTGATACTATAAACAGTTTTATCATACACACATGAGAGAGAAATTAACATGTAACAAATAATTTACCGAAACGAATCCGAATTTTATAACGCTAGAATTATTTTTTAAAATCTCCTTCATCACGACGTTATATCATAAAGCTTATTAACGTTTCGCTGTATTAAATAGGGATGACTTTCCTCAATGTATTTTCATAGAAATTTTTCTATACACCTTTGAAGAAAAAAAATATTATTTGTGTTGTTATTACAAATTATAAAAATATCGGGAAGATTGACAATAATAAAGAACCTTGAATTCACGACATACGAGTGGAAGTGTTTTTTTATTAAGCATAAAATATTCTTTGAACTAATATCTATACCTAAGAACAGGTAGTTTCTCTCGCCTACAACACTTGTTCGGGTAGGGAACGCATTAAAAGATTTCAATGACAATATTCTGTATAGTGGTTGATTTGAGGAGCCGACAAGACGTTGAGCTTAGATCATAAAGATTATTAATGTTTCTATCTTAAATAGTCCGCTGTATGATACATAAATTAGGTTCATTACAGTATACGAATATTTTTTTCAATACAGGGTGTTAAAAGATATTTGCATCCCTATTATTATTCTGCGGGGAATATCTACGTAAAATATACGAGGCATGTTATGATTAAAATTAATATATACATGGGGTGTTTGTAATTATTAAGACTGTAGAAATATGTAGATTTAAAAGTTAATGACACACACAGTTTAGTAGTATTTTGAGCGGGATGTCTACGTAAATTATAACAAATATATGTCTGAATATGATACTGAGAAACCATCAACGTACATACAGATACCGCATTTTTTATACAGGGTGTGGTCATAAAACATACCATTTTTCTTTATATACAGGGTGTAGTCAAGAAGATGTGATGTTCATATATACATAGTGTAGTCATAAAAAGATGCGATTTTATACAGGTGTAGTCATAAAGATACCGTATTTTTTATATATACAGGCCGTAGTCATAAAAATACCGAATTTTTTCATAAAAGATGCCACAGGGTATATAAAGATAAGGACGTTACAATGAATCTCTGCTATTATTGCTCAAATTTTCATCGAACAAACCGCATTGATAGATTATTTCCACATACAGGATGTTACTAGAACGACAACGACAATGACAGCAAATCCACATTATTGGACAACAGAGGACACCCAAAGCTTTTGCATGCTTTGAGATTTGTTGCTCGTACGACTACACTATAGTAAAATATGATGTGACTCATTATATTATTAAACGGATAACACACATCAGAAGTCTATCAGACAGATAGCAGAGGGGTAACAGAAGGGATAACAAACACACCCCAGACTCACATCAGAAGTCTGTTTGACAGTGCTAGTACTAACAAATTTACTGCGACACTCGGTTTATATGAATTATTTTCCAAGAAAACAACAAAATGAAGCAATGATTTCACAACTTTGCCATACACTGAATGTCATTTTTATTATAGTTGCGGTGAAACAAGAACCAACTTTACAACTCAAGCAGAGGGACAGCAGACACACATCACAGGGTTAGCACACATACACCACAGAGGCACCAGAAATGCACCACCGTTATACGTTTGAAATTTTTGGTATCAAACAGTACTCTTTGAACAAAATATCAGGAATCTTGTATTTCCGAATTTCATTATGAATCACCCCAAATATTTAGAGGGGCGTATGATACTGATGGCGATATTGGTAACCAACAAAAGAGCAACATATTTACAGATACTGGCATTAACGGATATCCATCATGATAGAAGAGGACATCTGAGACATCATGCTTGCACCCAACTAAATTAATATAATTAAGCTGCTCTTCAAAAAAGAATGCTACGCTAATAGAAAAATCTTGAAGCAATGATTTCACAACTTTGTCATACAATGAATGTCATTTTTATCATAGATGGGGTGAAAGAAGAGCCAACTTTACAACTCAAGCAGAGGGACAGCAGACACACATCATAGGGTTAGCACACATACACCACAGAGGCACCAGACATGCACCACCGTTATACGTTTGACATTTTTGGTATCAAACTGTACTCTTTGAAACAAAATATCAGGAATCTTCTATTTCCGAATTTCATTATGAATCACCCCAAATAATTAGAGGGACGTATGATACTGATGGCGATATTGATAATTTTCATATACATTATAGCTATTTATAATTTAATCACGTTATTTGTATATTCCTTTAATATAGTTATATGCTTTTCTGTATTTGTAAATTCTTAAAATTAAACTGTTATATGCTTTACCCAAATACCAGTGAGACTACGCTCTTCAGGCACGGATTATTATACCGAAATGTGATAACACTTTCGACAACATGATTATAAAACTAACAATTTTAGTAATGGAACTCACAAAATGTTATTCAAATATTGTGATTTGTCTGTATAAGAGAGAGAAATTACGGTCGACGGGCAGGTAAGATTTTATCTGAAAAATAACAATGACATTCTCGGAGGGTCAAAAAGATTTCACCCGCTGTGTGTTACATAAAATGTAAGGAATATATATGCAAACATAGAATTTGTATCTTCCCATGATGGTCGTTATGGTACTAAAAATCTCATTTCTAGTCCGCGTTATCGCAATAGAACAATTTTCAATGATGATCCGACTCTAAGGAAAATTAAAAAATCTCCATTTTCAATAAACCAATGTAAATGGATATGCCAATTCTCGATATTTCCAAAACTGGAATGTACGACTTTCACTATAATTGTATGCTTCCAACAATGGGAGTAGTCAATTGTATGCTATTGTACACAGACACTAACAGTTTTGCTCACCAACTTACTTGTAACGATGAATATAAACATTTAATTGACGCAAAAATCGACAAATTTGATACATAAGACTACTACACTAATAATCCATACAATATACCTAGAGTTAATAAAAAGTATTATGCGTTATGAAATATGAGTCTAATGAACAAATCATCACACATTTCGTTGGTCCAAAATGTACGGCTACAAAGTTCAGTGTGGGAGTAAAGTCGTTAAAGAGTATTAAAAAATGTGTAGTAAAAAATAACTTTTGATGATTATGTCGATTGTATGAAAAATTGGAAACAGATGACAATTACTCAGAATACGATACGTTCCTTTGTCCATAACTCAAGGTAAAATTTTTTTCTCAAGCAGGATGAAGTTAATCTAAAACATATATTTGAGGAACATGTGTCACCAGACATGACATTTGAGGAACTTTAAAAGATTTGCTCAGAATGTTGGTCGACTACTAACAACTATGGAACATTGGTGATTGTAAAAGGTCAGAAGGAGGACAAGAGGAGATAAAAACACAATAATTTCAATTAATCAATTTATTACATTATCTAAATCATTTACAACTTTAGGTTTACAGAAATATATAAATTCTCTAAGTGCCGCAGACAATATGCTATCACTACAATCACATATGCAATACAATAACTCAAATTTACTTAAATGTACATTATTTTGAGCAAAATTCCTAATAAGTTCAATCATATTTCTATAGTATTCACCAAAATTTAGAGATTCCAAATAGGCGAGACGTGGGGAAATGAGGTGATGATGGAGTTGTAGAATTTGATGAACATCTTGTTGAGTTAAAGGGAAGCTGATGCCGTGTTTGATTACTTCGAACCATTTTACACAATCGAATATTACTTGATGAATGGTACAGTAGTCGCCACATTGTATCGTCTCTGACTCATAATCATCGTAAAACGCTGGAAGTGGCTCATCTATGAACGAATTATTATTCAAAATATCGATAAACATGGTCCATTCGAAAGTGCTGAAGGAGATTTTCGTAGGTTTATTCGTTTCTGATAGAGTGATTTTGCTACCAAACGTTCTTGCTGGACTCAAATCACAACCAATTTGAAAATTCGTATGTGTAGGATACTCGATATACAACAGGTACTGGTCTTCCTTTTTAGCGGCTATTTCATACATTTCCAAAATATGATCTAATTCGGCACTATAATTATAACTTTCTGTACTACTACTAAAACCACTATCTTGAGAGCTCATATTGACGACTAACAATCTAACCTACAGCTTTCTCCAATTTATACCATGACCTACCCCATACCACCACACATACCTTCATACAAAAATGTATTCATACGCGGCGCAGCGAAAAGTAGTTACCCAACTACAACATCTGTATTTTCGATCCAACTGTTGTGTTTTGGGTCTAAACCCAACTATTTAACAAACATTTTGTTGCCTTTTCTTCTAAGCACCTTTTCCACCAAGTAAATATCTGGATTTGACGTTTTCTGTAACTCTTCCTCGTAAAACCCTCCACTGATTGGTATACCCTGCATATCTTCTAGCAAATATGCGGTGGGATTTGTTATTTTAACTTTAACGATTTTGAATAGTTCAGCCGTCCAATTAGGTGTATATCCTTTCTCAAAGACATGTTTCGACATGCTTATACGTACAAAATCACCAACTTTAAATTTACGACGTCCGACAATCTTTAGATGTGTATATGTTTTGTTTAAAATATCTTTTTCGTTGGATTTATTGACATTGGAAGGTTTATAGTTGGTAGTTGAATGCTTTGTATTATTGTATTCCATCGTAATTTTGGGTAAAATGTTTATCCATTCATGTGTGCCATTTAAACTGAAATGTTTGTAAAGCTTTAATTTCAATGTTCTAATAACTCTTTCTGTCATAAATGCTTTTTTTCGTGCTAAATACACTATAATGATTAATCCCTACTGATTTTCAATTTAATTTCGTTATTTGTATATTTATTTATTATAGTTATATGCTTTTCGTATTTGTGTATTCTTTAAATTCAACCGTTATATGCTTTTCTTCGTCTTCTCTATTCTATTTTTCCGTATTTTATTTGTAAATTAAATGAATAAAACAATATGTATGTTGTAATAAAGTTGTTTAATAAAAAATCATCCTTACAACCCGCATGACTATAGGCAGAAGAGAGAGAAAAATGAAACGCAAACATTTCAATCAAATCAATTTATTACATTGTTTTCATCCAAACCGTTCACAACTTTTGACTTATAATAATTCTCTAAGTACAACACTACTACTTACAATAACTCTAATTTACTCAAATTTCAATTATTTTGAACGAAATTCATGGTTATATCTACAATTTTTTAAAATATTCACAAAAACTTGGATATTCTAAATATGTGAGTCGGTGTGAAATGAGACAATGATTGACTTGTAGAATTTGATGAATATCTTCTCCACATAAAAGGAAGCTGATGTCATGTTTCATCACTTCCAACTATTTAACGTAATCAAATATTACTTGTAGAATGGTGTAGTAATCCCCACATGGCATCGTCTCGGGATCATATTCTTCGTAACATGCTGGAAGTGATGCACTTATAAATGAATTTTCAATCAAAATATCGGTTAGCGTAGCCCATTCGTATGTGCTGAAGAGATTTTCACTGGTTTATCAATGTTTGATTTACAGAGAAAATTTTTTAGGTAAGTACATATATTACTTGTAGAATGGTGTAGTAATCCCCACATGGCATCGTCTCGGGATCATATTCTTCGTAACATGCTGGAAGTGATGCACTTATAAATGAATTTTCAATCAAAATATCGGTTAGCGTAGCCCATTCGTATGTGCTGAAGGAGATTTTCGCTGGTTTATCAATGTTTGATTTACAGAGAAAATTTTTTAGGTAAGTACATCTGTATTATAAAACTACCTAAATATATTGTTGAGCAAATCCTTATACCAAAGAGATTCCAACAAAATTTTTTTGTTTCTACGTATTGATTCACTTTATTACGAAACTTTAGTTATACAATAGTCATTGGTCTAAGTGTTAGAGATCTTCTTCTTTATGTTTTTTCTATTCAATAATGTTTGCTAGAATGAGCTCTTCAATTATTTTATGAAATTCATCATCATTCCGGTGTAGTTGTTTCAATCTGTCTACCAATAAGTTCGGATCTGACCAATTAGAAAGAATATCATAGCTTTTTGGTGTGTGAAACCCTCTTGTAATTGGTTCATTGAGTTGTTTTATGGTATTATTCAACTTATTGTTAAAGCAAAATTTATGAGAGTAATCGAACTGTTTTGTAATATTACCCGAATTTCCGGAGTATTTACGCCTTTTAAAGAGCGGTTTAATTATTTCACTGAATTTAGTGGGACAAGCCTGATATCTTAGATGCCCTCTTCTATCACGATGGATATCCGTTAATTCCAGTATCTGTTTGTATAATTGTAAATCAATTGGGGTGAAATGTTTTGGATTCTTAGAGAATACTAACTGTTTCAAACCGGGAGTACTTTTAAATACTCTGCCACCTACAATTAGTTGTTCATCATTAAATTGTAGTTGTTTGTTTCCAAACATCCATTGTTCACCCTTTAATTGCGGTCCGTAAGCATGGTCGAGAATCCATTGTTCAATTCCTAATTCTGGAGTGTAAGCACAGTCAGATTCTTTTGATACATTCTGATTATTGTCATTGAGTACTTGTTTGAGCGAAGAGTCTTCCCGCTCTACCTCATCTTCGCTTATTACGGGCTGGATTGGTGCGTCTTTCGGTGAATCTCCACCTTGATTTGGACTGCCCAGTGATTCTGCTATTTGTTAGAGAGGATATGTTGCAGACTTGACGTATTCTCCATAACATTTGTTATTAGTTCTTTCAAGCGACTTATATTTTTTACGTAAAGCTTTTGCATGCTTTGAGACTTGTTGTTTGTATGACAACATTATAGTAAATTAAAATGTGTGGGTGCGCGATTCAATATATTATTAGACGGTTAGCAGACATACACCACAGAGGCACCAGACATGCACCACCGATATACGTTCTAATGTGTCTGTAGGGTGTCTCTGATGCGTCTCTGGGGTGTCTCTGATGTATCTCTGGGGTGTCTCTCATGTGACTCTGATGTGTCTCGATGGTAAGAAGTAAACACCTAGTCGGACGGAAGACTGAACGGTATCATTTTTTTCATAAGTGCGCCTATGATGCGTCTCTGAGGTGTCTCTGATATGTCTCTGGGACGCCTGTGATGCGTCTCTGATGTGTATCTGCTGTTAGGTTACTCCACTTGCGTGCGCGCACACAAGACACATCAGAGACGCATCACAGGCGTCCCAGAGACATATCAGAGACACCTCAGAGACGCATCATAGGCGCACTTATGAAAAAATTGATACCGTTCAGTCTTCCGTCCGACTAGGTGTTTACTTCTTACCAGAGAGACACATCAGAGTCACATGAGAGACACCCCAGAGACACATCAGAGACACCCCAGAGACGCATCAGAGACACCCTAGAGACACATTAGAACGTATATCGGTGGTGCATGTCTGGTGCCTCTGTGGTGTATGTCTGCTAACCGTCTAATAATATATTGAATCGCGCACCCACACATTTTAATTTACTATAATGTTGTCATACAAACAACAAGTCTCAAAGCATGCAAAAGCTTTACGTAAAAAATATAAGTCGCTTGAAAGAACTAATAACAAATGTTATGGAGAATATGTCAAGTCTGCAACATATCCTCTCAAACAAATAGCAGAATCACTGGGCAGTCCAAATCAAGGTGGAGATTCACCGAAAGACGCACCAATCCAGCCCGTAATAAGCGAAGATGAGGTAGAGCGGGAAGACTCTTCGCTCAAACAAGTACTTAATGACAATAATCAGAATGTATCAAAAGAATCTGACTGTGCTTACACTCCAGAATTAGGAATTGAACAATAGATTCTCGACCATGCTTACGGACCGCAATTAAAGGGTGAACAATGGATGCTTGGAAACAAACAACTACAATTTAATGATGAACAACTAATTGTAGGTGGCAGAGTATTTAAAAGTACGCCCGGTTTGAAACAGTTAGTATTCTATAAGAATCCAAAACATTTCACCCCAATTGATTTACAATTATACAAACAGATACTGGAATTAACGGATATCCATCGTGATAGAAGAGGACATCTAAGACATCAGGCTTGTCCCACTAAATTCAGTGAAATAATTAAACCGCTCTTTAAAAGGCGTAAATACTCCGGAAATTCGGGTAATATTACAAAACAGTTCGATTACTCTCATAAATTTTGCTTTAACAATAAGTTGAATAATACCATAAAACAACTCAATGAACCAATTACAAGAGGGTTTCACACACCAAAAAGCTATGATATTCTTTCTAATTGGTCAGATCCGAACTTATTGGTAGACAGATTAAAACAACTACGCCGGAATGATGATGAATTTCATAAAATAATTGAAGAGCTCATTCTAGCAAACATTATTGAATAGAAAAAACATAAAGAAGAAGATCTCTTACACTTGGACCAATGACTATTGTATAACTAAAGTTTCGTAATAAAGTGAATCAATACGTAGAAACAAAAAAATTTTGTTGGAATCTCTTTGGTATAAGGATTTGCTCAACAATATATTTAGGTAGTTTTATAATACAGATGTACTTACCTAAAAAATTTTCTCTGTAAATCAAACATTGATAAACCAGCGAAAATCTCCTTCAGCACATACGAATGGGCTACGCTAACCGATATTTTGATTGAAAATTCATTTATAAGTGCATCACTTCCAGCATGTTACGAAGAATATGATCCCGAGACGATGCCATGTGGGGATTACTACACCATTCTACAAGTAATATATGTACTTACCTAAAAAAATTTCTCTGTAAATCAAACATTGATAAACCAGCGAAAACCTCTTCAGCACATACGAATGGGCTACGCTAACCGATATTTTGATTGAAAATTCATTTATAAGTGCATCACTTCCAGCATGTTACGAAGAATATGATCCCGAGACGATGCCATGTGGGGATTACTACACCATTCTACAAGTAATATTTGATTACGATAAATAGTTGGAAGTGATAAAACATGACATCAGCTTCCTTTTATGTGGAGAAGATATTCATCAAATTCTACAAGTCAATCATTGTCTCATTTCACACCGACTCACATATTTAGAATCTCCAAGTTTTTGTGAATATTTTAAAAAATTGTAGATATAACCATGAATTTCGTTCAAAATAATTGAAATTTGAGTAAATTAGAGTTATTGTAAGTAGTAGTGTTGTACTTAGAGAATTATTATAAGTCAAAAGTTGTGAACGGTTTGGATGAAAACAATGTAATAAATTGATTTGATTGAAATGTTTGCGTTTCATTTTTCTCTCTCTTCTCCCTATAGTCATGCGGGTTGTAAGGATGATTTTTTATTAAACAAACTTATTACAACATACATATTGTTTTATTCATTTAATTTACAAATAAAATACGGAAAAATAGAATAGAGAAGACGAAGAAAAGCATATAACGGTTGAATTTAAAGAATACACAAATACGAAAAGCATATAACTATATTAAATAAATATACAAATAACGAAATTAAATTGAAAATCAGTAGGGATTAATCATTATAGTGTATTTAGTACGAAAAAAAGCTTCTATGACAGAAAGAGTTATTAGAACATTGAAATTAAAGCTTTACAAACATTTCAGTTTAAATGGCACACATGAATGGATAAACATTTTACCCAAAATTACGATGGAATACAATAATACAAAGCATTCAACTACCAACTATAAACCTTCCAATGTCAATAAATCCAACGAAAAAGATATTTTAAACAAAACATATACACATCTAAAGATTGTCGGACGTCGTAAATTTAAAGTTGGTGATATTGTACGTATAAGCATGTCGAAACATGTCTTTGAGAAAGGATATACACCTAATTGGACGGCTGAACTATTCAAAATCGTTAAAGTTAAAATAACAAATCCCATCGCATATTTGCTAGAAGATATGCAGGGTATACCAATCAGTGGAGGGTTTTACGAGGAAGAGTTACAGAAAACGTTAAATCCAGATATTTACTTGGTGGAAAAGGTGCCTAGAAGAAAAGGCAACAAAATGTTTGTTAAATGGTTGGGTTTAGACACAAAACACAACAGTTGGATCGAAAATACAGATGTTGTAGTTGGGTAACTACTTTTCGCTGCGCCGCGTATGAATACATTTTTGTATGAAGGTATGTGTGGTGGTATGGGGTAGGTCATGGTATAAATTGGAGAAAGCTGTAGGTTAGATTGTTAGTCGTCAATATGAGCTCTCAAGTTAGTGGTTTTAGTAGTAGTACAGAAAGTTATAATTATTGTGCCGAATTAGATCATATTTTGGAAATGTATGAAATAGCCGTTAAAAAGTAAGACCAGTACCTGTTGTATATCGAGTATCCTACACATACGAATTTTCAAATTGGTTGTGGTTTGAGTCCAGCAAGAACGTTTGGTAGCGCAATCACTCTATCAGAAACGAATAAACCTACGAAAATCTCCGTCAGCACTTTCGAATGGGCCACGTTTATCGATATTTTGAATAATAATTCGTTCATAGATGAGCCACTTCCAGCGTTTTACGATGATTATGAGTCAGAGACGATACAATGTGGCGACTACTGTACCATTCATCAAGTAATATTCGATTGTGTAAAATGGTTGGAAGTAATCAAACACGGCATCAGCTTCCCTTTAACTCAACAAGATGTTCATCAAATTCTACAACTCCATCATCACCTCATTTCCCCACGTCTCGCCCATTTGGAATCTCTAAATTTTGGTGAATACTATAGAAATATGATTGAACTTATTAGGAATTTTGCTCAAAATAATGTACATTTAAGTAAATTTGAGTTATTGTATTGCATATGTGATTGTAGTGATAGCATATTGTCTGCGGCACTTAGAGAATTTATATATTTCTGTAAACCTAAAGTTGTAAATGATTTAGATGATGTAATAAATTGATTATTTGAAATTATTGTGTTTTTATCTCCTCTTGTCCTCCTTCTGACCTTTTACAATCACCAATGTTCCATAGTTGTTAGTAGTCGACCAACATTCTGAGCAAATCTTTTAAAATTCTTCAAATGTCATGTCTGGTGACACATGTTCCTCAAATATATGTTTTAGATTAACTTCATCCTGCTTGAGAAAAAAATTTTACCCCGAGTGAGTTTCGAACCCACGACCTCATCGTTCCCATAAAGAATTATGAAGTAATTTCCTTTTATCATTGTGAGGACTCAACGCGATTTTGGTTTGTTCAACACTATACACATTATGGACAAAGGAACGTATCGTATTTTGAGTAATTGTCATCTGTTTCCAATTTTTCATACAATCGACATAATCATCAAAAGTTATTTTTTACTACACATTTTTTAATACTCTTTAACGACTTTACTCCCACACTGAACTTTGTAGCCGTACATTTTGGACCAACGAAATGTGTGATGATTTGTTCATTAGACTCATCTTTCATAACGCATAATACTTTTTATTAACTCTAGGTATATTGTATGGATTATTAGTGTAGTAGTCTTATGTATCAAATTTGTCAATTTTTGCGTCAATTAAATGTTTATATGCATCGTTACAAGTAAGTTGGTGAGCAAAACTGTTAGTGTCTGTGTACAATAGCATACAATTGACTACTCCCATTGTTGGAAGCATAAAATTATAGTGAAAGTCGTACATTCCAGTTTTGGAAATATCGAGAATTGGCATATCCATATACATTGGTTTATTGAAAATGGAGATTTTTTAATTTTCCTTAGAGTCGGATCATCATTGAAAATTGTTCTATTGCGATAACGCGGACTAGAAATGAGATTTTTAGTACCATAACGACCATCATGGGAAGATACAAATTCTATGTTTGCATATATATTCCTTACATTTTATGTAACACACAGCGTGTGAAATCTTTTTGACCCTCCGAGAATGTCATTGTTATTTTTCAGATAAAATCTTACCTGCCCGTCGACCGTAATTTCTCTCTCTTATACAGACAAATCACAATATTTGAATAACATTTTGTGAGTTCCATTACTAAAATTGTTAGTTTTATAATCATGTTGTCGAAAGTGTTATCACAATTCGGTATAATAATCCGTGCCTGAAGAGCGTAGTCTTACTGGTATTTGGGTAAAGCATATAACAGTTTAATTTTAAGAATTTACAAATACAGAAAAGCATATAACTATATTAAAGGAATATACAAATAACGTGATTAAATTATAAATAGCTATAATGTATATGAAAATTATCAATATCGCAATCAGTCTCATACGTCCTTCTAAATATTTGGGGTGATTCATAATGAAATTCGGAAATACAAGATTCCTGATATTTTGTTTCAAAGAGTACAGTTTGATACCAAAAATGTCAAACGTATAACGGTGGTGCATGTCTGGTGCCTCTGTGGTGTATGTGTGCTAATTCCTGATATTTTGTTTCAAAGAGTACTGTTTGATACCAAAAATGTCAAACGTATAACGGTGGTGCATGTCTGGTGCCTCTGTGGTGTATGTGTGCTAACCCTGTGATGTGTGTCTGCTGTCCCTCTGCTTGAGTTGTAAAGTTGGTTCTTGTTTCACCGCAACTATAATAAAAATGACATTCAGTGTATGACGAAGTTGTGAAATCATTGCTTCATTTTGTTGTTTTCTTGGAAAATAATTCATATAAACCGAGTGTCGCAGTAAATTTGTTAGTACTAGCACTGTCAAACAGACTTCTGATGTGAGTCTGGGGTGTGTTTGTTATCCCTTCTGTTACCCCTCTGCTATCTGTCTGATAGACTTCTGATGTGTGTTATCCGTTTAATAATATAATGAGTCACATCATATTTTACTATAGTGTAGTCGTACGAGCAACAAATCTCAAAGCATGCAAAAGCTTTGGGTGTCCTCTGTTGTCCAATAAAGTGGATTTGCTGTCATTGTCGTTGTCGTTCTGTAACATCCTGTATGTGGAAATAATCTACCAATGCGGTTTGTTCGATGAAAATTTTAGCAATAATAGCAGAGATTCATTGTAACGTCCTTATCTTTATATACCCTGTGGCATCTTTTATGAAAAAATTCGGTATTTTTATGACTACGACCTGTATATATAAGAAATACGGTATCTTTATGACTACACCTGTATAAAATCGCATCTTTTTATGACTACACTCTGTATATATGAACATCACATCTTTTTGACTACACCCTGTATATAAAGAAAAATGGTATGTTTTATGACCACACCCTGTATAAAAAATGCGGTATCTGTATGTACGTGAATGGTTTCTCAGTATCATATTCAGACATATATTTGTTATAATTTACGTAGACATCCCGCTCAAAATACTACTAAACTGTGTGTGTCATTAACTTTTATATCTACATATTTCTACAGTCTTATTAATTACAAACACCCCATGTATATATTAATTTTAATCATAACATGCCTCGTATATTTTACGTAGATATTCCCCGCAGAATAATAATAGGGATGCAAATATCTTTTAACACCCTGTATTGAAAAAAATATTCGTATACTGTAATGAACCTAGTTTATGTATCATACAGCGGACTATTTAATATAGAAACATTAATAATCTTTATGATCTAAGCTCAACGTCTTGTCGGCTCCTCAAATCAACCACTATACAGAATATTGTCATTGAAATCTTTTAATGCGTTCCCTACCCGAACAAGTGTTGTAGGCGAGAGAAACTACCTGTTCTTAGGTATAGATATTAGTTCAAAGAATATTTTATGCTTAATAAAAAAACACTTCCACTCGTATGTCGTGAATTCAAGGTTCTTTATTATTGTCAATCTTCCCGATATTTTTATAATTTGTAATAACAACACAAATAAATTTTTTTTCTTCAAAGGTGTATAGAAAAATTTCTATGAAAATACATTGAGGAAAGTCATCCCTATTTAATACAGCGAAACGTTAATAAGCTTTATGATATAACGTCGTGATGAAGGAGATTTTAAAAAATAATTCTAGCGTTATAAAATTCGGATTCGTTTCAGTAAATTATTTGTTACATATTAATTTCTCTCTCATGTGTGTATGATAAAACTGTTTATATTATCACTGATTATACAATTATATACAATGAACGATTACGAAGGATTCTGATTCAACTGCATTTGACATGTTCGCCAAATACGTCTCATGACTCTGTGAATAATCGAATATTGTCTATGCTCTTGTGATATTATAACTGACAATTTTCTAATAGAATATTGTTCGGGGCCTGTTGCATATGCGGAAAAGTTAGTTTTAATCTTTAAAACCGTTTATTTTTTTTTCAAAATATTACTCAATATTCTGGAAAATTGCTGGCGATGTTTTTATTCCAAAAGGTAAACATGTCCACTGGTAGCGTCCTTCTTGTGTCACAAATCCTGTCTTTTTTCTATCTTCAGTTATCTTGATGCAAACATTCCTTTTTTGGTGTCTTTTTCTTAATCTGTTTTTTATATTGGCATAGACCGATCTTGATGTAATACATGTATGTTGTTCTGCTTTTTGAATATCTTTTGGAACTTTGTAGCTTATACCATCTTCAGTTGTAATAGAAGTTATGCAGAAAACGTTTGTTTCTCCATCATCTGATGCATTTACAGTGAATTGGAATTTCAACTTATCCATTTCTACTATTGTATATTATAAACGAAATTGTGGTTTTATAATGCTATTTCAAATCGTGAGTTTGGTAGGTAAACTTCAAGAGATTTATTTTAAATTTAGTCCTATTAACAATAATTTTAAATATTTACATGTAAATAGAGAATAGTATATTCTGTATCAAGGGTGGAATAAGAAAAATTCAACACGAGTAGAAATATTTTTTCTACACGGTTCTACGATTGTAAAATTTTGAATTCCACCCGTGTTATAGACTATACTTTTTCTACGACTATTAAATAGAAACAAAAAAACATATATTGAATTGCTAACTCCTTAATTTCTGAAGGAGTTGTGGTGAAATCGTTACTGCTGTCAGTATCAAGTTATATAATAACTACTCGTATTATTTAGATAAAATTATATAAATTTACTTACTTTTTATAAAGTATTAATCAATTTTGATTTTAAACAATAGATAATTAAACAATTTTGACCATCGACATTTTTGACAGTTGATAATTGTTGTGCTTCTTTCTTCTTAAAAGTGTCACAAAATATACTTACGCTGCACTTCTGGCTCAAAATACTCAATGACCATATTAGTAAATTTACGTTCACTTTAGATGATTTTTTCTGCACTACGTCTACGTAGTGCAGCTGATGTAGACAACGGAACACGCCTATTTTCTCTTTCTGTCAAATTAACCGTGATATTGAGAGGGCGCCACAAGTATTCATTCCATACCAAGGGCGAGAATGAATATTCTTCCCCTAGGCCTAGAATGAAGCTATTCCATATTCAAAAACTTCATCGGAATATAGAAATTCCATAATAGTCGTAGAAAAACGAAAATTTAAGTCTATTCTTTCTACAAACTACTATTTACAAGCTAAATCACATTTCTTAAGAAATATGTCAAATTTTAGTTTTCAGAAAATATTGACATTAGTCAACAAAAATTACTATGGAAACAGATAATCGTGGATTATCTGATTCAAATATATTTCTTTATAAATATATTTTGGAATTATTTAGAAACAGTTAGTTTCATTTAAAAAAGTAACAATTGGTATAAGTAAAAGTTTAAATAAGTGATTTGAATAAATTGAAATAGTTGAATTTGGACTTTATTCAAAATACAATGTGTATTGCATTCTTTTTAGTTAAATAATTTATGGTTGAATTCTGGCATTCTTTCAACAATTAATGTTATTAAAATTATACAACATATACAAGACGTCCAAAATCTGTATCCACATATGAACGAGTAAACAATTAGCACTGTAATAAAAAACACAAAATTTATGACATACTAAATAATTCTGGGAAATAAATGTTCAAAGATGAGCATAAATTTGAGAATATCGATATAGAGTAAAAAAACTGCCATAAGCAACCTATACTCCGGAATCAAAAGTTGTATAGTAAAAATATCCTATTTGTGCGGCGTTTATGAATCAAAAAATTATTAATAAAAAATTGGTGTAAACACATCTGCTATTTCGTAAACTTTTTTATTCACAACAAAGTACTTCAGCAGTTCTGTACCAATTCGTTTAACGTAAGCTGCCGAACATATGACCTTGTACCTCATCGATTGAAAACATTCATCCTACGTTAGAATACTAGAACTTCTTCATAACTTTAATATAGAATTGCTGAAACTTTGAAGTGCTCCTCAAACAACTCTGTAGTAATTTACACAAAAAATAAGCTTCTGCGAGAATTAAAGGTATCAGTACTGGACGGTGTGAATAAACAGATTGCTCACAAAACAAAATACGTAGGATGTCTTTTTAACCACAAGTTGATATGGAAGAAGAAACCTGTAAGAAGTACTTTGAACAACTACTACAGGCCTAAGCCTGTGCTGAAGAATTCACACAAAAAATTGATGGTCAAAGACAAAACTAGCTGTAGCATCTAGCTAAGTGACGTTTAAACGAAAACTTATCTGAATGTTATGGGGCTGTGAGACTAGTACCTGCTTTATAAAGATTGCTGAACCTACCACCTATGCAAAAAGTATATGACCATCTAAACAAGGAGTTGGAATCCGAGCCCATATTGGGAATGCTATTTGATGATGTGATTCCTATAAAATACTATTATGATCTTTTGTACAATCTGGTACAACTCCAGTTCGAAACTTTCAAGGCTTTTAAAATTATTATAACTGAATCAATTTAACATGCAATTTAAACATTGTAATTTTTTGTTACATTTCTTATTTGCTTTGTATGCACGGAATTCATGAACGAATGAAAATGACTCCATGCAGAATAAGAAGCTTTGAACATTCCAGAATT
The DNA here is from genome assembly GCA_963921935.1 of Galeruca laticollis. Lineage (NCBI taxonomy): Eukaryota > Metazoa > Arthropoda > Insecta > Coleoptera > Chrysomelidae > Galeruca > Galeruca laticollis. Next base: position 153,031,229 of record OY998180.1, read on the forward strand.
ATAGTCGTTAAATATACAACATTAATGATAATGAATTTCCCTAAAATGTATTACAATCCTTTACAATTACGTTCTCACCTTATCTAATAAGATAAAATAACCCAGAAAACGGTGCTTATGCAAATATCATAGATTTATTCTGAAAATGGTTTTAAGATTATTATGAAAGTACTAACGGTATGAAATTCCGCTATATTTTATATAAGGGAAATTGTACGAATGATACTATGATTATGTTATCTGAAAATTATACAGAGAACGCTGTATGGGTAAATTAAGAATATATGATGGGTTACTTATAAGAAATTACATCTGCTTTAAAACTGAACAATTAGAAGGATTGATTGCAATTCTGATAATAAATGAACAAATTAACTGAGAGATAGTTTTAGGAATTAATCAATTTATATACCGTTATACCTACAAGGATTTATATTTTACAATTATTATTTCTTTTAAACTGAAACGTTATTGCGTATGATAGCAAGTCACATTCTTAACAGGAGCAAATACCTGTGTATTGATCAGTTTCGTCATAATCCTCTCCTCCGGCAGGTAAATCTATAATGAGTTGAGACCCACTGACCGCAGAACTAGTAATATCATCTGGACAACAAACCCCAACGAATCTGCAAAAGTCAAAATAATCTTATATGATTTCCTTTATAAATTTTAGCATGAAAAGATTGAAACAATAACACCTGACTCTTAATAGTAAATAAATAAAAATACAGATTTTTAATCAACAAACATAGAATTTCTTCATATTATGATAAGTAATGAGTCGGGATATCAAAAAAATTCTGGTTGATTATTAAATATTATATTGTGCAGAAAGTGGGGAAAATTCAACTTTCCTCGCGAGTGTGGAAGTTTGTGGCACGAGCCTGAAGAGTACACACGTGTGAGAAAAGTACTTTCCGCACATATCGCACACTATACTTTTTCTACAATGGCACAAATTTAAAGAATAGGTACAAGTAAATAGTTGTGTAGAAAAAGTCTAGGCATTGAGGATCCCCCACCGAAAAGTGTCTAGGCATCGAGGTACCCCTGCTAGAAAATATCTAGGCATCGAGGATCCCCTACTGGATTCTCCATATAAATATATGTAGTGTGGACAAAGTGCCGTGAGAAATGATATTTCTCACAGTATGAGCAATATATGGTTTTGAAATAAAGTAAACTATGACAATTATGGTACTTTTCATAGCAGTTGTAGAAACGTATTTTTCAGTAACAATCTAATTTCCACCGACACTAAGTTGGCGTTAAGGCCGATTTATAAACTTGCAGTTGCCGTTTCCGCTCAAAGTTGCAGTTCCCGTTGAAGGTTAAAAAGCTACTTCACATTTGCGCATTTATATTCTCCGTTGCTGTTACCGTTCGTCGTTGAGCGTGACGTTTCCTGATGTTCAGACACAACGAAGTTTTAAGTTTTGCAGTTCGCTGTTCGTGCCGTTTGCATATTAACCAATCAAAACCCTGGTCGATTGACATTAATCGGGTTTAATGGGTTTAATATAACCTTAAATATGTTATTAAAAGCTGAGTTGCTCATTCACGTTGATTAGCATTTATTTTTGTTGATTTGATGATTTTTGCTTTGTTATTATGGATGACAATGATATTCTTCATGACAATAACTCCCAAGAAATCATTGTAGGAGTAAAAGAAGGCAATAATGATAAAGATTATCTACCATGGACACAACGGCGGCGAAAATCAAACGGCAGGTTCATAAATTGACACTATCAACGGCAACTGCAACCTCAAACAGCAACGGGAGCGGGAACGGAAATGGCGACGACAACTGCAAGTTTATAAATAGACCTTTAATATTGTCAAACTATTTCGGTAAATTTTGTACTGGTTGATGAGAGCTAGGTTAATTAAAGTTCAAAGGTAAAACGTAAGGTACCACATATGATTATTTTTAACATATTTTATTAAGATATGAATGCCAGAATGTTTACATACTGAGTTATAGGAATCTGACGTTAGAACCTAAAAATACATTTTATTTACATTATTTTTAAATGAAAATATGTTGCAAAAAATCAGTTATGAACTTGTTCTATTGGTTAAGATATTGAGAATGTTACGAATATTTTGATAAATAAATATAATTCCTCCAATTCGATTGAACGGCTTCCAAAAAATACCGAATTTGGTACGAAACAGCAGAGCACATTAAGATACCGTAATTATTTGTTTTTAGACATCAAATTAAGAGTATACATTCATTATTATTAGAATTATTACAACTTAAGGTAATAAGAAAATACATTTGACTAAGTGTTTTCATACAGTGTGAAACAAAAGACTGAAAACGCCTAATCTCGAAGACGGTTAGTCCTACAACTCGAATCACCGTAAGCTTTATAAAATGTTTTCCATACTTTCGTACACAAAATTGCATTTGTAATCTAAAATTTAGAACAGATTCTGTATACTGCACTGTAAACAAACTAAATCACAGATAATGTTTTCAGCGGGCTTTATAAATGATCAATTCCTGGTACTTCATTAACTGTAAGTATTTAAGACCTTCATGACTACTTGAAAGTGTAATATGGAGACTCGTTGTGTGTAAATACTCAACTGACAGCCCTCAAATACCCTGCCGCGGATTAACTTTACCTGTCCCAGCTGAAATATCGTGACAAAGGGATTGCACACAGGATTACGATGCCGAGTGACATTTCGAGCTTACCTAGAAATCATCTATTATACCAATGTCCCTTGTCTGTCTGTAGTCATGTCTCGAGGTCCAGTGGGATGGGGGGGTCTTAGCTTGACTGTCCCGATCAAGAAGAGTCAACCTCATTAAAAACCTAAACTCATGGTGGGAAACCAAGCCGAAAAATGTGTGGCTATATAGAAGAGTAGTCCTTACTGGTTTCAACCTGGTAGCACCGGGGGGAGCTCCATTGCATTAAACCCCTTACCTCTGCATGCGAGGCTCTGCAGCGGTGGACCTTAATGACCATAGCTTCTCGTGGAATCATTTATGGACACAGGAAGAAAAAAACGCCAACGAAAAAATAGTCAAGAAAACCTCCACCTTTTCATCCGGGCACCCAACAGAGGGGAAAAAAGCCAAGCAGCACCAAGGTCGCATGCCGTTCGACCTTCCAAGACTGGGAGAACCAGGCAGCATAGACTATCCACTGAGAAAAGGCCTCAGTAGAGCAGCGGTGCGGAAATATCTGCGACTCCTCAATTAGGGAATATGCCCTGAAAAAGTCAGGAAGCAGGTTATTCAGCGCCCAACCCCCCCGAAGAAACAGCCAACGGGGACGTGCTGAAAAATAAACTCCAAAAGGGAGGGCAAAGCAAAAAACAGGCCCGGAACACATCACTCCTCCGCAGCGACCTCTTAGTAAAAAACCAAAAATACATGCAACAGTAACCGGGCAAGCCACCACAGGAACCCTCGGGTCATCCTGAAAGAAGAGCAGGTCTCCACCCTGGAAGACACTCTCATACCTGAGTAAGGAGATTGGACCCACTTCTCAGGCATCCATTTTCGCTGTGGAATGATCCTGGGAGATTGTGGGTCCCAAGTATCGGCAGACTATCTCAGTAGGTCAGCGCCGAAATTAAACTCTTGGGAAGGACCCTAATTGGTGGCTCAAAATGGAGACGACATCACAAAGCCGGTCACCATAACAGTGTTCTTACCAAGAAGCCATGACATGAAACTGGAGAAGATCCTCCAAATTGTCGAGGTTCAGAACTCCAGCCTCACTACTGAGGCTTGAAAGATCGTGAAATCCAAAAAACAGGGAAAGATAACTATCCTCATGATTGGGATCGATCACTAATCTGGTGAGGCTCTGATGGCAGGAGGTTACGCGCTTAAGTTCCTTTTTGAACGTTTTCCTGTCTCGGGACTGGGAAAAAAAGAGAACGCTGGGGAGGATCCAAAGGACATGGAGACACTCTTCACATCCGGAAACTCCGAAAAAAAAAGATAAAAGGCGAAATCTCGACTTTTGGCCAGCCTGAGATCTCCTCCGGCTCTGCTGGGACACCTGGGGATGCGGAAAATACTTCTGCATCCCGGGAAACTGGTCGGAGCTGCCTGGGGGTCGACGGTCTGACTCAAGATCAAGAAACCTGCTCGAACACCGGGGAAGATATTGCCATGGTGGTCGAGCAGGGACAGGGAGAGATAAAGCAGCATTGATAGAAGCTGAAAAACTCGGCATCTCTCATCCATAACAATTCACATTCACGCAGATTAACACGCACCACTCGACGGGAGCTTCAGCCGTGATTGCAAGGTTGTTCGTAAAACTACAACTGAGCATAGTACTGATCCAAGAACCATGAATCAACAAAGAAGGTGGCATTCAAGGATTCTAAATTGATATATGATCGAAGGCAAGTATTTCCGCGTGCCTGTGTAATCATAATGAATAACATAAAATAAATTATGTATTTCAGAATACGTGTCACGGGACCTTGTTCCTATCATGGTTCACCTCAACATTGGGGATATCGACCGAGACGTCGTCATTACCTCTACGTACTTCGCTGGTGACAGGCTGATGATACCACCAAAGGAAGTAGAAGAGCTAGTGAGACACTGCAACATCAGACGACTGCCTATCATAATTGCTTGTGATGCGAACGCACACAATACCATATGGAAAAGCACAAACAGCAACGCTAAAAGTGAGTGTTTATTAAAATATCTCTTAGCAAATAATCTTGAGACCTTAAACCTAGTGACTACCCCCACATTTGTCACGAGAGCAAGAGAAGAGGTCCTAGACGTAACAATAGTTAATATTGCTGCTAGGAAAAATGTAAAAGATTGGAGGGTGATGAACCAGCCATCACTTTCTGACCATAGGATCATCGAATTTAGGATAGAGGGAGATACCACATCGATTCCTTCAATCCGAAATCCTAGACATAAATCACCAGCATTACGACCAAAAACAAAGAGGCAAACAGATTAGTGAGGCAATAATGGAAGCTTTTCATTCCAGCTGCCCATTGTCAGAAGCACGATCAGACAAATATGCTCCTTGGTGGGATGACAACCTGTTAAACCTCAGAAAAGAGATCCATCGGCTCTTTAACATAGCCAAATGGGACGAAAATTGGCAGGGGTGCCCTGAGAAGCTTACCCTATACAATAAAGAGATTAAGAAGGTCAAAAGGCTTAATTTTCAAGCCTATTGCGAAGGATTACGGCCACTCACACAGCGTCCAGACTACAAAAATCATGGCAAATGGGGAACGAGACCCACTAGCCCCACTATGTCGCTGAAAAAGCCAGACGGATCATATATGGAAGGTGAAGAGGAGCGATCGATTCTTCTTCTTAGAACTCACTTTCCAGGTAGTGAACCTACAACAAGCAATGAAGTGGCAATTAATTATACCAAAAAATCCCGCAAAGAAGATTGGGACATTGCTAAGAAAATATCTACCAAACAACGGTTGGAATGGGCAATAAGTACCTTTCAACCATATAAATCACCTGCTGAAGATCACAAAAAGCAGTAGGTCTAATACCTAGAACATGGAGGAGGGCAATGGTAACCTTCATACCAAAAATAGGGAAAAAAGATGGGACTGATCCCCGATCTTTTAGACCCATCTGTCTAACATCGTTCCTACTCAAAACGATGGAGAAAGTAGTGGATAACTACATAAGAACAGAAAATCTGGAGAATATACCACTTCATAAATGTCAGTATGCCGACAGAGCGGGTCGCTCAACTGAGGCGGCTCTGTATCAGCTGACCGAAGTCATCCAGAGAACTCTAAGCAACAAATAAATCGCAATGTGCGCGTTCCTGGATATATCTGGGGCCTTTGACAACACAACTCACGTGTCTGTCAAAGAAGCACTAAAAAGGCGAGGAGTAAATGAAACCATTGTAAAATGGATGTATGAGTTGTTGACGACGAGGATAGCTGAGACACAGGTCGGGAATCAAACCACCTCAGTTAAAGCCACTCGGGGGACATCACAAGGGGAGTTATATCTCCCCTTCCATGGAGCCTCGTAGTAGATGAGTTGCTTTAAAGGCTGACGGAGTTCGGATTCGAATGTATGGGCTATGTTGATGACTTAGTTCAAGTGGTCAGAGGCAAGTTCGAGAGGACCTTGTGTGATTATTGCAAAAGGGCCTCAGAATTATTGAACAATGGTGCTTGTCAGTGGGCCCAAATAATAATCCAGACAAGACCACAGTAATTCCATTTACTCGGAAAAGAACACTTCCAGCTATGAAACCCCTATCTGTAAACTGGGAAATCATAGAATGGAAATCTGAAGTTAAATATCTAGGGATAACCCTAAACATTAAACTTCAGTGAAATAAGCATGTGAAAATAACTGCTAGTAAAGCAATAAAAGCTTCGATGGCGTGCAGAAGACTTGGGGCTGTAACCCAAAAATACTGCGATGGATGTAGGCCATGATTGTGAGACCAGCAATTACGTGAGGGGTAATAGTCTGGCATCCAAAGAAAGTCAGAACAGTACGAGGAGGACCCTCGACAAAGTTCAAAGGCTTGCCTGTGTGTGCATGACTGAAGCTATGAGAATGTGCTCAACTAGATGATTACAGATGTCACACCTTTATATCTGATGATAGAAAGATCGGACCAAGAGGCAATTCTTAGAATACCAGGGATCCTGGTCCTCTCTAGTAAAATTCATCTCATCGGCCAATCCTCTCAGTGACGAAATGATCAAGCAAGTAAGTATCGAAAAGAACTTCACTACGATTCTAAGTAAGAGGAGAGACTGGGAAAGGGAATACACCACCCAAACTCTCAAAGAAAACACCATTAGGTGGTACACAGCGGGTTCAAAAACCCCTACAGAAGCTGGCGCATGAGTATTTGGGCCTGCACTAGATACTCATTATCGTTAGGTTCCTGCCCAAGCGTCTTTCGGGCAGAAATACTTGCGATCGAAAGATGTGTGGAAATGAACCTAGAAAGACGCTATCAAAAATGTGACATATCGATTCATTCTGATAGTCAAGCACCTATCAAAGCATTGACTCAAAGTTGGTATGGGAGTGCCGAAGAAAACTTGATGAACTAGGCAAGAATAACAGGGTCGCTTTAGTTTGATTTCCTGGCTACCTGGTAATCACAAATAATGAAGAGGCCAATGCACTTACCAAGAAAGGAGCACGAACGCCCTTTATTGGCCGGAGCCTTTCTGTGGTATAGTAAAATGCTCCTATAAGAAAGAGTTTTGGAAGAAGAATGAAACCGAAATAGAAGCGATGTCATCCCGGACTGGATCACTCCAAGAAGTTCCTGCGGAACTTTGACACCGCTAGATCTAAAAGTTATTTGGATCTCAGTAAATATAATCACGGGCCTCTTTACAGGGCACTGCCGCCTTAGGAAACACCTAATGAGAATAGGTTTAGCAGAAATTGACGAGTGTATATTCTATGGGGAGTAGGAAAAATCTCCGGATCATCTAGACTGCCTCGCCATTGCAATCCAACGCAACAAATGCTTCGTACAACACACTTGTAAGAGTGAGGATCTAATCTCCTTGAAGCCGTCCCAAATACTAGAGTTCATTAAAACCCTGGAACTGGAAGACGAGCTGTAGTAGTAGCAAGAACAGCTCTGATAGGAGGTAGTCCGGGAAAGTAAGGAAATGAAAGTCAAAAGTTTCCCATAATTGATTTTTCATTTTTAAATGGAAATATATTGACCCAGCATCACTCTCCTAGATTGTCTAATAATTTCCGCTGGAGCTTGCGACGCAGCTTGCAAGCACAGCTCAGACCACCTAAAATTCAAGTGATTTATGATCGTGTCATTTCTGGATGTGTTCTTACAAAAAAATCGTGAAGATGAAAATTGAAGCAAATCTTATGCTCTTGAAGGTGACGTAAATAGTTTTTTCAAAATAAAATTTTCCGATCTTAAATTTTCCAAAAATTGAAAAAATTTACGAAAATTATATTTTTGGTTGGTAATTATAAATAAAATATTAATATCGAGGTCAAAACATAGACAAACATAGAGGGCAAACTTCTAAAAATTTAGATTTTTTCAGATTTGGAAAATTCAAAATGGCGGCTGCGCAAATTGGAAACAAATTTTTTTTTTCAATCGCGTCTAAATTTATGAACATTAACGATATTGAGAAACGGTTTGTTGCAATCGACAGAGTGAAAGTAATATTTTTATAAATAACAAACAAAATTTTTAAAAAATTTTTTACATAATTTTTTAGAACATTTACCGAAAATAAAAACTTTTCCATCTAGTTTTTTCTCATTTTGGCGTTGAAAAATTTGTTTAAAATATTTTTTCACATTATAAATATGTGTGTCTTTGAAAGACGAGTATTTAAAAAAAAATTTTTTCAGATGCGACTTTTACAAGTTGAGATAAACAAATTCAAAGTCTGTTAGATTCTGTGATAATATTGATTGAAATTTTCAAATTTTTGATCACTTCGCTAGGTTGTCGAATTCCAACTCAACTTAAACACAAATTTCCATTTTTCTACCGTCAATTGGTCCATTCAAAAGAGAATTGTAATCCTAGCTCGCTCGGCCAAACGGTGCGGCGGCAGCTGCTTGGCGTTGTGGTGGGGAGTCAGCGCTCGTTCGCAGTTGAACGAAGCTCAAGCTTTTATTTTGGTTTTCTTTGTGAAAATTTTGTATTTGTGGTTTGCTAATAGTATAGTTATTATCAACCATTACATATTGCTAGAAATAAGGTACAATGATATTTATAATTTATATCTATAAATCCATTTATTATATATATTATACATAATTCGAAACGTAGATACTAAGAATAATATTCATTTACAAATTTACATCTATTTTCTACAAATTCTCGCCCTTTTTGGTCTCTGAGGAAATGGCTCTGTACAATTTTCCTCGTCATTATCATTAGCAAACAAATCCTCATCGATATTATTGCTACTATCAATTGCAAGTTCACAATCAACTAATTGAGTCATATCAAAATTTAGCTCATCACTCAGAGATTCATTATTATCCTCATCATTGTCAAATACCGTACTTAAAATTTCGATGTTACAACAGTTTTGGCATTCGCAATTTTTACATAATGTCGTACAATGTATGCCAACTTCTTTACAACCACACCTGGTAGTAGAGCACCCTGTGGTACAAGAACACGAAATAATGTTCAATAATTCGTCGGGTACAAGTACGTCGTCAGTCATGTTAGTAAAAGTCTTTTGGGCGTTCGAAGAGGTGAGCGCTGACCCCCCACCAGAACGCCAAGCAGCTGCCGCCGCACCGTTTGGCCGAGCGAGCTAGGATTACTGTTCTCTTTTGAATGGACCAATTAACGGTAGAAAAATTGTGTTTAAGTTCAGTTGGGATTGAACAACCTAGCGAAGTGATCAAAATTTGAAAATTTCAATTATTATTATTATGACAGTATCTAGCAGATTTTGAATTTGTTTATCTCAGCTTGTGAAAGTCGCATCTGAAAAATTTTTTTTTCAAAATACTCGTCTTTCAAAAACAAACATATTTATAACGTAAAAAGGTATTTTTAAGAAATTTTTCAACGCCAAAATGCGAAAAAACTAGATGTAAAAATTTTTGTTTTCGGTAAATGTTTTAAAAAATTAAGTAAAAAATTTTTTAAAAATTTTGTTTATGTTATATATAAAAATATAACTTTCACTCTGTCGATTGCAACAAACCGTTTCTCAATATCGTTAATGTACATAAATATAGACGCGATTGAAAAAAAAAATTGTTTCCAATTTGCGCAGCCGCCATTTTGAATTTTCCAAATCTGAAAAAATGTAAATTTTTAGAAGTTTGCCCTCTATATTTTGACCTCGATATTAATATTTTATTTATAATTACCAACCAAAAATATAATTTTCGTAAATTTTTTCAATTTTTGGAAAATTTAAGATCGGAAATTTTTTTTTTGAAAAAACTATTTACGTCACCTTCAAGAGCATGAGATTTGCTTCAATTTTCATCTCTACGATTTTTTTGTAAGAACACATCCAGAAATGACACGAGCATAAATCACTTGAATTTTAGGTGGTCTGAGCTGTGCTTGCAAGCTGCGTCGCAAGCTCCACCGGAAATTATTAGACAATCAAGGAGAGCGATGCTGGGTCAATATATTTTCATTTAAAAATGAAAAATCAGTTATGGGAAAGTTTTGATAGTTAACAGATTTTTCGACCTTACTTTCCAGGACTAAGGGGGCATAATCAACATTAGGTTTCAGTTCATGGTATCCCCGTTAAAATATAATCTAATCTAATATGTGGTTGTACTATTGAGATAATATACAGGGTAATCTATTTACAGAACCAAAGTGTCTAATAACATTGTAAATTTGGCAACATTGCACATAAATTGATAGGTGTAAGAATTATGATATCTAAATGTACTTTGCAATGAGGTATTTTTATTATATGGTAGATATGATTAGAAATTGGAAAACGATTATAGACAAACACAATGCAAACAACTAATCAGCACATTTTTTCATACGGCAATAAAGTTATGTCTAGAAATAACACATCAACTGTTTAATAAAAATATTACGATTACTAAGGTGGCTGGTAATGGTGAATTGTAGTTTAAATAACATACACTGTGGCAATACAAAATAAATAAAAATATATTCACCTTTTTTCAATTACGCACAAATAATCTAATGTATTTATTTGTTTGAAAATTCTTGCAGGGCAGTATGAAATATGTTTGCAGTGACTTGCAGCATCTCCGGGACCTATACATTCTTGATATCTCTTGTTTAACTGGAAAAATAAAACAAAATTTCATCTCATATCTACATATTACATATGGTCAGAATGATTCACCCTAATTAAAAGCAGCCGAGAAAGGTTATTAACTTACCTTTCCCTTGATAATTATTCATTTGGAACATTGCAAAAAGCTGTTATAACGAGTAAATTAATTTGAATGATGAAATTGGTCATTTCGTATTCATATTTGAGGCAGTTTGACATGAGTCCTTCTGATATATATTCTTCAGTAATTAATTATTCAATTTCAAATGGGGATAGTTCATCCATAATTATTATGGCCCAATTAAATAGAAGCGTCTGTCCGTATTCCAAAGCCTATTAATCTCTTCCGTATCTTTGTTGGTGTGCAAATAATTGTAACACTCATTCAACCACTACATACCTTGAATTTTCTGCTAAGTCCTAAATATCGTTTCCTTCTAACGTAATCCCGTTTAACAAACACTTCGTCTGATTTGGCATTTAGTGAATCATGTTTTATATCTAAAAACAATTGTTAGTTAATTTGGAGAGTACTTAATTGATGAGAATGGCTTGAATCACGGTATGAACGTTTTAAAATTTTGAAAAATCCAGAATACTCATGGGAAAAGGTTAAGTTTTCGAGATGTTACGAAACGTAGAGGAATTAGTTTATTGGCCTTCCGTTTTTTTTTCACACTGTAATTGTGAGTGTTAATGTAGTGGTGGTAAACAGTATGTTCAGTATGAATATCGCCCAACAGTTCCAGAAATTCCAACTTAATACCGAGGATGTATGTGTTATTCCAAGAATAGAATATACAGGCTGATTTATTAGTGATAAAAAGTTCAGTATCTCCTATGTCCTTTGAGATATCAACTTGAAAATTTGGGGGATTATAGGCATTAGTCTTTACATTCTAAAATTATTCACAATGTTTCAGGGTGTTTTTTTAAATGGAACACCATGTATTTCACTCTATATTTGGAATCTGCTTCACTTTTTCATTACAACAATATAGGGTTACGATATGTTCTACGGGTATTTCTAAAAGTTATAACCAATTTTCTATAAAAATCGTCACAAGTTCAATACCCTGTACAATGTAAAATAAATTCAAAAATGAAGATCTGTTGATGCTAAAGAATTTGAGTAGTAGTCAAAATACTAGAAAATTATTTATTTCTTTAATATTCATTGAATCTGATACAGGGTGAATCAAAATACAAATACATTATTTGCTCAGTTTTCTCAAATGGATCACCCTGTATGTTATGTGAGTATTGAAAAGTACTATCAACATTCTTCTTTTTTACCAAGCATTTCCTATACGTAAAAGTATTAGTTCTTGAGATATTTTGATTTTTCGAGTGAGTTGGCCATGAATTATTTATAAAAAGTGGATATTTGACGTAATAATAGGTATTGTTGGCGTAAAACATATTGTGTAGCAATTGAATCGTATATCGCCTTCAAGTTATGTTGCGGAGCTAAACTCTGAAAGGTATTAATATTTTGTTTACTTGCCAATACCTATAAGGTATTTGATGTTACATAATTGTTGAAAGTCTCGATATTTCCCAAGGACGCCACATTGTGAATATATAATTTTTAACTAAAAATATAATTGTTATATAATAAATAAGTATACTTACCCAAATTCCTCATAAAAATACTGCACTCTGTCTTGATGTTAGCCTACCAACTAAAGATTGAGTGTGGGTTATCTTTGGTGAACACCTGTTGTGTTCGAAAAAGTTACCCTCTCAAAATATAGCTATAGTTCAGTAAAAGATGGAAAAAATAATAAGTTATTTGTAATTTATATTCCTAATTTTTCTTAATAAAACGAGATTCAAAGTAGTGTATGTTATGGAGTCTGGTGTTATGCTTAAGATGTTTTTAAATATAAAAAGGTTAATATTCTTTAAAGGAATGTTTTTTTCTATACATTAACACTAAGTATCTTAAAAACTAGGATTGCCCTCCATAATTGGGGGTTAAAAATATTCGTTAGACAGTCGATAAATGTATTTAATAATTATAAAATTATTAAATACATTTTAAGGATTATTAGTTGAAATTATAATATTAAATGAACATATTGTCAAGTAAGCATTTTAAATTATAATATCGACTGGACTATGACGGTATTCAAGTCAAACGAAAAGCCGAAACCTTAAAGTTCGCACTATATCTCTTACGCCGACTATACATTATTGTTTTTTCCGACTATACATTATTGTTTTTTTACTTAGCTCTTTGGTACATTTTTTGGTATTTTGAAGAATTTGAACTAGGGCAAAAATGAATTTCACTAGTAACGAAAGGATTGATATTATCTGGATATTGGGAGAATGCTATAAAAGCGCCTTACTATCAGCAAAAGTTTATCATGAACGTTTTCCTGAAATGCGTCAACCTACAAAATCAAGCATGGAAATATTGATGGAGCGGTTCAATCGCACGGGTTCAGTTATTTATGGAAAGCATGAACGATCAAAAACTTCCGTGACAGAAAAAAATGAAATTAATGTTTTGCTGGTAGTCACCGAAAACCCACACATAAGTGTAGGGAGTATTTACAGCGAACAAGAACTAAGTTACTACGGTGTGTAAATAATTCTTGGCAAAAACAAAATGCATCCTTACCATATTCACTTGCAACAGAAAGTATATGATGATGATTTTGAAAAGAGACTTGCATTTTTAGGTGGGCTTTACTAAAAGTTAATCAACAGAGACTTTTTCGACTATGCTCTATATAGAGATGAAATTACGTTTCAAAAAAATGGTTGTGTTACCAGGCATAACTTTCACTATTATTCATCAACTAATCCATATCACATAGTTACACATACTCAAACTAAATGTGTGGGGAGGTATTGTTGGTGAATATGTGGTAGGACCATATTTTTTCGAGGAACATTTAAATGCTGAGATGTATTTAGATTTTCTAGTAAGCCGTTTACCTCTTTCATTGGCAGAAGTCCCACTTTGTACACGTCAAAGGATGTGGTTCTTGGATCGGAAGAAATGGTTTAGAACTGTGGCTACCGAGGTCACCAGATTTCGATAAAATTCACTCATTTTTCTGGGGTAACACTAAGGATGAAGTGTATAAATGCCTCCAACAACAAAGGAATGACATAACGTGAAGTGCTTCGCAATGTGAGTAGCTCTTTTAATAATCGCTTTCAAGCATGCATAGATGTCTTTGGAGGACATTTCGAAGACCTATTATAATAATGAAAACCTGTATAGTTGACGCAAGAGATATAGTGTGGACATCAAGGTTTAAGCTTATCGTTTGTGTTAAATTCCGTCATAGTCCAATCAATATTATATTTAAAATGCTTACTTGACGATATATTCGTTTAATATTATAATTTCAACTAATAATCGTTAAAATCAATTTAATAATTTTATAATTATTGAATACATAATAATAATTTTATAATTATTAAATAAATACATACATATTTAAAAACATCTTAAACATAACACCGGGCAATTAACACTACCTTATATCTCGATTTATTAACAAGAATTAGAAATACAATTTTAAATAACTTATTATTTTTCCAATCTTTCACCGAACTATAAGTATATTTTGAGATAGCAATTTTTCGAACACAGCGGGTGTCCATCAGAGATAAGCAACGATCGTTCTTCAGTTCGTAGGCTGAGAACAACAAAGAGTTTAGTATTTTTCTCAGGAAATTGTACTTTGAAGATTATTATATAAAACAACAACTGATTGAAGTTTTACAGAAAAATAAATTTAAGAAACTATACGCCCTAAAGAGTATTGCTGAACAACATGGACACTCTATAGTGGAACTTCCTCCTTATTTTTGTATTTTCAATCCCATCGAGTTAATTTGGGCACAATTAAAACAGAAATTAATAAAGTAATCAAAACTGAAGATGAGTATAAGAATGTTGGGCAAGTCCATATTAATGGAGGAAATAAATTTATTATTGATTTACAAGACAATGGTGATAGTGAAGCGGCTGATATGGGTGAAGGTTTAATAGAATTTTTAGAAGAAGAAAATTTATTAAGTAAAATATATTTTTCATGTTACTTATAGAGTAGTGACAAACAGGAGTTAGACATAATATTTATTTTTGAAGAATTGTTTTATTCATTGTTATAAAATTTCTGTTTTTTCATAGAATTTTGTTTTGTTCATAAAAATTCGAATGGGATACAATAAGGGCTCAGTTCACGTCTGGTATCTCGATTATACCGAACGCCCTTTCAACAATTACATAACATCAAATACAATATAGGTATTGCTAAAAGTAAACAACATATTAATTCCTTTCAGAGTCTAGCTCCGGGGATATAACATTACATTGCTACGCAGCTATACCTATACTGTAGTAAAGAAGGATTATTATTTTTAATTGTTTCGTTCCTCTAATTTAGTTGTAATATACTCGTTTTTTTGCATTTATAATTTAACCTCGATAGTACCAAACATCAATGATAGAAGGTCAGTTTTGCCAAATAAATCATGGCCAACTCACAATTAATTGTTAAATGACTAGATAGGTACTTAATCAATGTTTTGTATAAAAAAATCAAAATATATGAAAAACTAATAAATTTACGTATTGGGAAACCTTGATAAAAAAAAGCATGTAGTACTTTTCGAAACTCACATTAAATACAGTGGGATCCATTTGAAAAAACTGAGAAAATAATGTATTTTGATTCACCCTGTATCAGAGTCAACGAATATTAACGAAATTAATAATTTTCCAGAATTTTGACTACTACTCAAATGCTTTCGCAGCAATAGATCTTTATTCTTGAATTTCTTTTACATTGTAATTTGTTATATTTTTTGTGAAAAATTTGTTATAACTTTATAAATACTCCGTAGAACACATTGTAATCCTTTATTGTTGTAATAGGGAAGTAAAGCAGATTTAAAATATGGAGTGAAATACAGGGTTTCATTTTAGAAAATGTAAATTTGATATGGTACAGCATTCTGGAACACCCTGTAATTGTGAATAATTTTATAATGTGAAGACTAATGATGGCTTTAATCCCCCAAATTTTCAAATTCATATATCAGAGGTCATAGGAGATATTGAACTTTATCACACTAATCAATCACCCTGTATATATTATTCATCGAAATTTATTGTATCGCATTCAAAGTAAGCCTCTTTCGAAATAATACCCTTATACCAACGAATAATCTATTCATCAAAACATTTTTTAACGCGATTTCGTGAATGCACTTCAGTAATCTCCTATTGACTGAAAACTCGTGCCTTGAAATGATAATTTCAGTTTTTGAAAGAGAAAAACGTCGGTCGATATCAGGGGAAAGCGGTGATTGTTCGACAAGGTTTGTTGAATTTTTGGCCATAAATTCCTGTACAATGATTGTCTTGTGACGATTTTCAATTATATTTTTTTACTTTAGCGATGTCAAATTGAGTTGAAGATAGTGCTGGGGGCAGAGAGAGACAAATCTTCCACCAATTTTTGGAATCACTGTACCACTCATCTGCACGTGTTTTCGAAGTTGCAATGCTAATATTTAAGACAGGATTTTAGTTCGATCTATTGTGAAAATTGCAAAACACACGAGATTAACTGACAAAACTGTAAACAAACTAAATGAGAAATTTCGTATAAATGTAGAGGACAGTTGTTTCAACAAAACGAATTTCGACAATCTCTATAAGCGGGTTTTTGAATGAATTAATGAATTCTGGATAACTAACTGAATGTATGGCTATTTTCCAGTATGCAAAATTCACATTTTCGTTATCCTGCTAATAGCGTTAAAAAGAATCATAGGACTTCTTTGCAAATTTAGGGAAGTTAAGTCAATTGCAGCACGAAGACCCGTTAGAGAATGATATCGTGTTTTATAGACTTTCTCTTGCATAAGCCCCCACAAAAAATCCAAAATTGAAAGATACGGAGATCGGGGTACCGTCTTACAGGTCAGTAGGTACCAATCCATCTTTAAAGAATCTGTAGACTAGGTGTCTTTCAAAAATAAAACATGAGACTCCAACTCCGAAGCGTCCCTATTGTGCCCTCTCAAAAACATAATGTCGATTTTTGGCAGACCAATGTTTTCTACAATGGTGATTAAAAATTTCCGCACTTGAAAAATAACATTTATCGGACCAGATAACAAGTCTTCCTAAATATTGATCGGTACGGATCTGTTGTAAATACCATTGGCAAAATAGCATTCTGCTCTCGGCATCGCCAGGGTGAAATGTTGAAGTATTTGGAATTTATAGGGATGATATTTCCGCAAAATTCTTTGAGCATCAGACTTGGATATACCAGTTGCTTCCTCTATATGCTTGCAAGAAGATGAAGCCGTCGCTTCTACATAACCCAATACGTTTATTCCTTTTCTCTCTCTATCTTGTGTGGTATATACTACTACTACTAAATTTGATTTGAGGCGGGCAAATATGTCTGGGAAAGGTTGCCTTCTTTCTGGTTATCTAATATGAACAAATAGAGAACCCCTAAGAAAATATCGTAAACATAGCGCTCAAAATATGTTACCTTTGTAAATATAATTCCGATGCTTCTTGCAGATTTTTATTAGATTGTATCAAACAAACTATAATATCATACTTTTCATTATTTCCGTAAACCGCCATTGTTGTAAAATAAATTAAATATTTGATACTGTGAATTAGAAATTCCAAAACAGCACAAATATTTCACTAATAACACTGGTGGACAAAAAAAATGTTTTTTGCTGTAACATAACGCTGAATAGCATACTATAGTAGAATGAGCCTATCTAAATACGAAAATGGACAGAAAAAAGCTGTAACACGTAAGGTTTTTTTGTTACATTAAAAAAACCACATACAGAACGGTTACGTTTAATATTTAATTAAAAAATGATAAATGGGAATGGATAAAATGGATTTTTAATGACATTCGGCAGCCAAGCGATTTATAGGAATCTGAAGTTCATTAACTAGCTGGTCGTAGTTTGCATCAATGTTGCCCAAAAATCCCCTCACGACACTTACGAATGAGTTCCAAACTCTAAGTTCTTGCGTGGAAACTTTTGTATTAAATTAATATCGTCCATCAACTTTCTCATTTGTGGCCCAATAAAAATACCCTCCTTTAACTGGGGAAAGAATTGTCTTAGGTATTTAAATCCTTCAGCCTCTTTATTCATAGCCACAAAGTTTTTCATTAGTCCAACTTTAATGTGGAGCGGAGGCAAAAGGACATTTCTTGGGTCTACAAGAGGCACATACTTAACATTTTAAGATCCCGGTTGAAATTAGGACCTTTCCGGCCTAATTTTCCTCACATAGTGTTCATTAACTGCACGACTGTGCGAACAAAGAAAACAACAATATTTCGTTAACCCTCCCTAAAATCCCACTAAAATTGCGATAACTTTCAAATCACCATATATGTAGCAGTTCTGGTTTATTTTATCTAAAAGGCGGCACATATTTTCGTAGGTTTCTTTCATTGACACTGAATGGGCAACTGGTATAGATGGTTTTAAATGTCCATTATGTAATAACACAGCATTTAAACTATATTTCGATGAGTCTATGAACAAGCGCCATTCACAAGGAAATTGCTTGATATCGAGTTCCTTCATTCAACCATCGATATCAGTACAGGCACATAATAAATTTTCCATATTGTAAAATGTGAAAAATGCAACATTTATTTTTCTAAAAGTTGTAATTTTCGTTTCTTAGGTGAGTATGTTCCACTCCTTAAGACGGGAACCAAGAAGTTCTGACTGTTGCTTTGACAAGCTCAAATCACATACTAAATCATTTAACTCTTTTTGAACAATCAAACGTGGCACGACGGAACTGGATCAACTGACATTTATTATTCGTTTTGTGGATAAAAATGGTCAACCCACAGAAATATTTTTAAGATTCATTCCAAGAGTTGGACATACAGCTGTGGCCATGGAGAATGCGATCCTCGATACACTAGAGCAGTACGATATTAATATTGCAAATTGTCGAGGACAGTCTTATGACAATGCGTCTAATATATCAGGATGTTATGGTGGACTACAGGCATTTATTAAGTCAAGAAACAGACTTCGTACCATGCGCCGCACATTCACTGAATTTGGTTGGCTCGGCAGCTGCCTAATGCTGTGCTGCAACTACTTCGTACTTTCTGTTTGTACATAAAGTGTACTCATTTTTAACAGCATCTACTCTTCGATTTGATCTTCTTAAAAGTGAAATGCAGGACGTTGTTAATCTTCAATTATTACCTAAATATATTCCAGATACACGTTGGTCAGCAAGTTGGAATTCTGTGCGAGCACTTAAAACTTCATATTATATATTCCGGAAAGTGATTAAAACAAATTTCAACTAATAGCCGAGAGAAGGCGGATGTACAAGCCGAAGCTCGTGGCTTGTTGCGATTTTCAATCAATTGAAGAATGGCAGTTCAACTGATTTCAGGTCAGATATTTTATCAACGTTTGATCGAGTGAATAAGTTTATACAAGGGACTGAAGTTGACCTACATGATGTTGTCTACCACTATGATGGTCTCATCAACTATATCACCAGCCTACGAGATCGGTTTGACTTTTACGAGCAGCAAGGTCAATTGTTATCAGGCTCAGAAGCATATAAAGGTGCCCACATTGTTTTACCTGAATTTACCATAAGTAGGTCTTTGTGGCGGCTGCTAAAATGTATAAGTTTTAGGTAAGTATGTAGTTTTTATTAGTTATTGAACACGCAAGTGTTAAAGTGAAAATTATTTTGTGATTGGGGAAAATTTTGAACGTGAAATTTTGAACAAATTTATGATCAGAGACCTACGGTTTCTAGCTAACTCCACAATATATTGAAAAAATGTTAATAATTCTAAAAAATTGACAATTGTGTCGATATTACTGTTGTCATTCTGACGATGATATTTAGGTAATATCGAAACAATTGTAAATTTTTTAGAATTTTTAACATTTTTTCAATATATTGTGGAGTTAGCTAGAAACAGTAAGACTCATTTAAAACACTAATAGAAAAATTAAAAATATTAATATGTAACATGCACAAGTATTTAATTAAAAATAATGCCTTTTATTGTAGACGGCAGCGTACACAACAAAACAGAAAGGTGATTATGGAATCGTATGATATTCGCCCTAAAAAAATTAATTTCGTAGAAACTGTTATTAAATACAGAACCGAAGGCTGGAATATTGTGTATACTGATGAAACATACATCCACAGCCCGCACGTGCAATCCAAGGTATGGGACGATGTATCAGAAATACCTTTTAAATAAGTCAGGAAGAAATTTTCTGAAGTATTTGTTCAAGAATGGTGTTCTTTTTGCGAACATGTAGAAACATGCGAATCTGAATGAATTAAAAAACAGCACATTTTTGAAGATGCTGTAGATTCTCTAAGTTTAATGTAAATTGAGAATCGTCTGACAAATCTACTAGTGTTATCGAATTTATTAGTGGCTCTGAAAGCGATTAATAACTCAGGTTTACAAGAAGACATTAATTCTCACGAAGTTAATATCAATCAATATGTTTTATATTTTAGGGAAATGGAGAGTTTACATCTTGGAGAGTATTACAGAACAGAGAAGTTGATTATTGTTGCAGGGACAGAAAAAACTTGCAAATGGGAAAGTATCCATTTTGTATAAGTATAATAGTACTTTTTGAAATTGTACATCCCTTTTATTATAATTGTTCTGTTTTTATGAATGTATGATTTTAGGATTTTTTTCTTCGTATAAGGAATATAATATTAAGATTTGAGGAAGCATTCATATTCAAGGAACGTGTCCATCAAGAATTAAACTTTACATTGAAAGTGATGGTATCTACTTATCAGATAATTTGAATATTATATTTTAACTTATTTATTATGATTTGAAGAAAATATAATGGTACAAATCACGGAAACACATGTGGGACACAAAGATGAAATACGTGCCAAAATATTGAAGGAAGAACGCAAAATAGTATAGTTAATTAACAGCAGATGTTACAACAGACAGGATATTGCAGGAGAGCGAGTTTGTTTCAGATACTGCCAGCACTACATCGGAAGATTATTTTTTTATAGTTGAGATATCTGTAACACTTTATTGAATTATCAAAAAGAAGTAATCCATTTTACTGACGTCATTTCATTTTGTGTTCCATATGTACATGATTTGAAATAATGATTATTATTATTATTTTAACTAATTCTCTTCTTAAGGCATTTTACATAAACTCAGGCCTTTGGGTCTGAGTGTGGTTTATTCAAATATACAGATATAAATCTATCAAAGCATATTTGACCTTCCACTTTTTAGCGTTATTATTATTATTATTACTATTATTAGTCATTCGTCATGATTTTTACAATATAAATAGCAAAATATTGAAACGTTGTATACACTCATTGACATATCCACTGACCATTTTATTTAATAAATGCTTAGAGGAAGGATCTTGGCCTGACTCCTTTAAAATATCAAAAATTCATCCATTATATAAAAATGGTGATATAGATTCTCCAGAAAATTTTAGACCCATAGCAATTTTACCGACGATTAACAAAATATTTGAATTGATAGTCAAAGAAAAATTAATTATTTGGAAGATAAGTCACTTCTAACGGAATTTCAATTCGGCTATCGCAAAAATAAATCATGCATACGTGCTCTTCTTCGACTCTTAGAGGAAGTTGTACAGAAACTAGAGGAAGGCGTCAACTCTGTTGCCACGAAGGCTTTTGATTGTGTTCCAGCGGATTCACTCCTAAATAAACTGGAATTTTATGGTATTAGAGGAAATGCACACAAATTACTGACATCTTATTTAAGTAATAGGAAACAGTATGTAGTTTGTGGACACAACTAGTCTGATTTACGTAATATAGACAACGGCATTCCTCAGGGCTCGATTTTGGGTCCAAAACTTTTTATAATATTTGTTAACGATTTACAAGAGGCTATTGACACTTTTTGTATTTTATTCGCTGATGATACTACAACTTTATCTGATGGCACACAAGCTGGTGATAATATTTTGTTGAATCAGTGGTTCCTGGCAAATAAGTTGAAACTCAACGACACTAAAACGAAACACATTCTTTTCAGTTTAGATAAATGGGCTATAAAATCAGAGCCAGTTAAATTACTGGGCATTCATTTGGATACAAACTTAAGTTGGTCACCTCATGTTGACTATCTTTGTTCAAAATTAGCGAGCCAAGTTTTTGTAATTCGTCAATTAAAATCATGTATACCAACTCATTTGTTAAAGTCTGTATATTATTCACTTTTTCATAGCAATTTAACATATGGTATTATGCTATGGGGTAGCAGCACATCAGTGCACAAAGTATTTGTGCTACAGAAAACTATAGTAATAATTTACAACGCACCAAGAAACACCAATTGTAAAAAAATATTCAAAAAACTTGAAATATTTCCGCTTCCGTGCTTGTATATCATTGTTAATTGAAACACATAAAAATCGATATGTTCTGACTAAACATGCAGATGTTCATAATTATGATACTAGAAATAGTAAAGACATTGTCATTCTCAAATCTAGACTGAAAACAACAAAAAACAATAAGTTGGATGTTACATTGTACAATTCATTTGTAAAATATTTTGAACATATAAATATGAGTGATATGACGAGAGTTCAATTTAAACATTTTGCTAAGTCTTTTCTTTTAAATTATTGTTTTTATACAGTTGATGAGTTTTTGGAGGAATTGAATACTTGGGCTTAATGCTTATATGTTTGTTTGTTTTGTTTAATTTAATTTTTACTTCCTATTATTTTTTACCTTATTTTATATTTTAAAATTGTCATATTTTCATCAATATTTTTACTTTATGAAATGTATGTCTGTATTTATGTAAAATTTTTACTTTCTATGATTTTTATTATATTTTAAATTTGTCATATACAACACTATACAATCTTTAATATTTTTAGTTTGTAAAATGTATTCATATGTACTACTTTCACTGACTTCTAATGTACTATGTATATGAATGGGGTCAATAAACCATCTATCTATCTATCTATTATTATTATTATTATTATTATTATTATTATTATTATTATTATTATTATTATTGTTATTGTTATGTTGTATATGCTCGTCTTATAACGGTGTTTCAGAGAGGAACGGTACGAGTACAAGTTCCTTCATAACTATTTTAAGTTGAGGTGTCTTCTTACTATTGCTGCTGTTTCCAGAATAACAGCTTCCTGAAGCTGTATGTATATGAGCGATGGTAGGTTAAGTATTTGTAGGCTGGTGTGGAGGTTTTTTGGGATTATTCCAGTTGTGGAAATAATAAGAGGAACCACGTTGTTATTATTATTATTATTATTAATATTATTATTATGATTATTATTATTATTAATATTATTAATATTATTATTATTATAGAAAGTTTTAGCGCACAAGCTTCACTTAGCTTTGACGAAATAAGAAAGGTAATTGTAATTGAGATTTCATCAATATTTTTTTTTATGCTTTAATTAAACAGGATTCCATTTCAAAAATTAAGTTCCTATTCTGTGTTTTTTTCCACCTTTTTTGATACCTAAATGATGAACCTACTTACGACTTCAGGTAAGTGTGCAAATTACTTTATTTTTAATTTAAATACTAGACTTCATTAAAGGTTTAGCTGTGTTTGTTTTTCCCTAACCATAACCTATAAGCAACATAGTGTTAAAACTTTAAAGCCACCAGCAATCTTCCAGAGCTGGGAGTATCTTAAAAAAAAATATTGTTCTGTATCTAAAAAGTAATCTTGTATCTAGATCTCTCTCTAGGGGAATCAACACCTTGTCGTTGGTGAGAGAGCTCAGTAACCTCTATACCCAGGGAGCGATGCGGGCGGTAGCGCAGCTACTGGTAGGGTCACCCATGCCGGTAAGGTCTCGAAGTGGTTGAGGTAAAGCTAAGAAGATTCCCACACCGCAGCGTCTGACCCAGAGAGGGCTGCTTTAGAGGAGTTAACTTCGAGAAAAATCCGGAAATCCTAAGGTGTAAACCATCGTGCCCAGGGGATGGATGGCTCTTCCGTGAAGGAGTCTCGAACGATGTCCTCCGATCACATGGTCTAAATTGGTTGTAGCACAGACATTACCGTAGTAAGGGAACACTGCTACGGTGGACTATTTTTTCTGCCCGACTCGTGGGAATTCTATGGAAATTGAAGAGAAAGAATATGATGGCGTAGGCTAGGAAAATTTAAGAAATAAAGAAGCTGTCTTGAATGAAGATAATAACATCCTAAGTAGACATATACTGATGAGGACCCCCCCGAGACATACTCAATGTCACACTTGGAACAAAAGAGCAAGCGTAAAAGAATGGACGGTACAGAAAACTCCAAGGGGGCTGCCCTTGAAAATGAGCAAGTAGCCGATTCAAATAGATCGTGGAAAAAATGAGCTCACAAATCAAGTACTTTGAGAAAGTGCTCAGTGAGATGTATAAGCTAAAGAAGGAATTAACTGATATTTCAGGACAGCTAGTATTCCTGCTAGAAAAGCTTCAGACTGCAGAGGTGAAGAGTTGACTAGAAAAATCCGTATATGAGAAAAAACAACAAGAGGGGGAAGAAAATGAAATCACTAGAATCCGCAATCAAATGAGAAGCATGGAAACATCGCACTGAACAGAATTGGAAAGAGCTTCTCGTTACCAAGTACGATGTGAGAACTGCAGAAAATAACAAAGGAAATTGACCAGAAGAGAAGGTTTGACCCTAGATGATAGTTATGAAAGCTTCAAGAGGATAACGGATGAGGACTGGCAAGACGAGATCCTTTCAAAAATTCAAGAGCGCTGTGGAGACATTTGGGAAACTCCAAGTGAGCATGTACTTATTCTCCCTAGTGATACAGATATTAACAACCCGCAAAATACAATTGGAAGTGTGATAGACAGACTTGGAGGGAAGGAAGATCTTAAAAACCAGAAGAAGACGAAGGGGGAAGTCGCAATGATGGTGCACTCATTGGCCTTCCTCGATGATGAAGGTTACCTCAAGCACAAGTCGAGAATGATACTTTATCCAATATTCTTGAAATAAGGAGCTAACGAAGTGACTGAGGACGAGACCATCCTGCGTTCACTTACTGCCGCCAAATCTTTGATGACGATCCATGGAAAAAGGAATTTGGCAATACCCGAAATGGAGGGAATAACTGGGAAAATGGTCTGTAGAATCCTCGAATTCTTACTCGCCCAAACAGACATAGAAATAACACTCGTGAAGAAAAGAGTAGAGTTGGCCCCAAAAACTAGACAAAAGGTAACGGGGACCAAAGCACCTATGAAGAGAAAATTGCAAAGCAGGATGCACTACTTGTTAAAATACCTAACGTCAGTTACGCAGATCTTCTCAAGTCAGTGAAACAGTCAGTTGATCCAGGCGAGATTGGGGTTGAAATAAAAGATCTGAAAAAACTCGAAGTGGTGAACTCCTGCTCACCGTGCAGCATGGTCCAGGAAAATTAGAAGCCCTAAGAGAAAAGATCCAGGAGAAAATGTCGGATGTATCTACATCCATTCGTGTGAGCAGAAAGGTCCTCCATATCAATGACATGGATGAAGTAACGACCACGGAAGACATAAAAGACGCTATCTCCAATTGAAAGTTATCGAGACCAGAAGATGTGGAAGTCAAATCACTTCGCCCTGCCTTTGATAATAAGCAGAATGTTACTGTAGTACTGTCGGAAGCAGATGTTATCAAACTCACAAACCTGGGTAAAATAAAGATTGGTTGGAAGCCGTGTAGGGTACTAGAGAGGAAACAGCGACAAAGGGCTTCAAATGCTGGAGATATGGACACAGAAAAGCAGAGTGCGGAGGACCAGAAAGAGAAAGCCGATGTTTGAAGTGTGCGCAGGAGGGGCATAATGCCCTGTACTAATAATCCCTCCTGCATACATTGTCAGGAAGAGGGGCATCAATCTGTAAACTCAAGGTGTCCGAAAAATAGGGGAGGGAAAAATCAGGAGGTATCCCAGTTAATAGAGCAGAATAATGAGCAGAAACATGAAGCTCAAGTTTCTGCAAATTAATGCCTTCAGAAGACGCCCGTGCCATGACCTAGCATTAGCCATGGCCAAATAAATAGGAGCCAGCATGATTCTTATGAGTGAACCAAACCGCAACGCAATTAGAGATAGAAAAGACTGGTGGTCTGATGCAGACGTGAATACAGCTATCAAGATTATCGACAGTAGGATCACCGTAAGTAAATATGGTAAGGGGCACAGTTTCTCGTAAATCGTAACACCTGAATTCACAGTGTACAACTGTTATGCTTCTCCATATAATGAGTTAGATGACCTCGAGCCAATTTTGTGCGAAATTGAGAGATTGATAAGGCTGAATAAGGAGAAAGCAATCATGGTCGGAGATTTCAACGCGAAATCCCCTCAGTGGGGCATGAATATAACAGATACAAGGGGACAAATGGTTACAGAATGGTGAGCACAGAATGACATAGTAGTGGTGAATGAGGGAAATAAGCCAACTTTTCAAAGACGGGACTACTCCTCAATTCTAGACCTGCCATTAGCTACAACTGACATCAGGAATAGAATAACAAACTGGGAAGTAAGTGATATCGATTCCCTAAGTGACCACAACTACATAGTATTCGAGGTAGCCGACCGAAAATGTTGAGCACTAGAGCGATCGAGCAGAAATGGAGGATTGCAGGTTAAGAAGTTGGACGAACAGAAACTCCAACAACTTACGACAGCCCCACAACAGAACATGGCCCCCTCATCAGAAGCTCTCACTCGTACAATGGAGCAGATCTGCAATAAAACTATGCCCAAGAGAGGTGATAAAAGGAAGCGAGTGCCTTTGTATTGGTGGAACGAGGAAATCGCTCAGAACTGTAAAGACTGTACTTGGAAGAGACGAAACTATACGAGAAGCGTAAGAAGGAATACACCAGAACAAACATTGCGCCGGTGGGAGGAGTATAAACAGAGCAAGAAAACAATACAGTATTAAAGAATCCAAGAGTGAATGCTGGAAAACAATATGTGATGAAGTAGACTGTGATATCTGGGGGAATGGCTACAAGATAGTCATGAAGAGCCTAGTTGGCTACCCACCCAGACAAGACTTGCTCACGCTAACAATGGAAAAGGCTGTTGACCACCTATTCCCAGTGCCTAAGGAAGTAAACTTTGACTCCAATAGAGATGTGAAATTTCTAAATTTTAACGTAGAGAAATTACGCATGGCATGCTCCAAATTGAAGGTGAATAAGGCTCCTGGACCTGGACATATTCCAGCGGAAATAATTAAAGCTATGTCCTTGAACAAGCCGGAATTAATACTTACTGTATATAATGGATTAGCTGGCCGAGCAGAATTCCCTAGGGAATGGAAACGAGCCCAATTGTTGCTCTTGAAGAAAGCGGACTAACCCATCGAGAATCCCTCAGCACACAGGCCAATATATCTGCTCGACATAGAGGGAAAATTATACGAGCATCTGATCCTGATGAGGCTGGGAAAAGAAATAGGACGAACAGGCGGCTTATCAGAGCGACAGTTTGGATTCGTTGAAGGTGAGCAAGCGGTGGGCGATATAGAAGAAGTTTTAAAAACTGCCAGGGCAGCGGGAGAAGAATACTCGTGGGCACGCCGAAGACTTTGTGCCATAATAACGTTGGATGTCAGAAATGCGTTCAATACTGCAAGCTGGCAGAACATTCTTGAAGAGTTGAGAAGCAGACACATTGATAAAAGCCTCATCAGTTTAATAAGGGCCTACTTATTCGACCGGAAAATAATCCTGGAAACAGAGGAACAAATAAAAATAAGGGAAATAAATAGTGGGGTGCCACAGGGGTCGGTCTTGGGACCAACTCTATGGAATATTCTTTACGATGGAATATTGAGAGTAGCGCAACCTGCGGGTGTTACGTTAATAGCCTTCGCTGATGATGTTGCAATGGTTGCAGTTGCAAAATCCGAAGAAACCCTGATGAACACAGCCAATATCGCACTACAGCGGGTATCAAACTATCTCAAGCATAAAGGGCTAGAATTAGCCTCTGAAAAGACAGAAGCTGCTCCACTTACGAAGAAGAGAAATATGAATCCGTTTCAATTCGAAGTACAGGGCGTAGTAGTAATCCCCAAAAAAGCAGTTAAATATCTAGGAGTTTGGCTAGATACGAAACTGACTTTCGCCGAGCATATTGCAAAAGTTTCTGAAAAAGTAGAGAAAACAGTGACAGCCCTGTCCAGACTTATATCCAATATTGGTGGAGCTAGATCTTCCAAGAGAAGAGCACACTCGCAAATCCTTTATGCTGCGCCTGCCTGGTACTCAGTGACATGCAATAAGAAACTGGTTTCCAAACTTGCCAGCGTCCAACGCAAACTCTGTATCAGAATATGCTCGGCATATAGGACGATATCAACAGAGCCAGTAGGGGTGACAGCTGGAGTACCTCCAATAGACCTGCTCGTACAGAAAAGACGGGAAAAATATCTAGGGATTAACAGTGCCACCGCAAGGACAAACCTGATGATGCAATGGCAAAACCGTTGGATAACCGGAAAATGGGGAAGATGGACCCATCACCTCATACCTAAAATTGAAAAATGGATCGGCAGACCGTTTGGCGAGGTAGATTACTATATCACGCAGGCAATCTCTGGACATGGTTGCTTCAGGAAATACCTGTATAGCGGAATGAGATCGGTTACTGGGGACTGTCCGTATTGCGGAGAACAAGACGATGCGGAGCATACGATGTTAGCATGCGCCAGGTATGAAAAAATCCGGGCAGGATTCCTAACAGAAACTGGAACGAAGTTCGATGCGAGAAGTATGATGACATCATTGGTGTCAGGCGAGAAGGGGTGGAATATAGCGTATAAGATGATGAGACATATAATTGATACGAAAGAAATGGAAGACAGAGCACGACCATAGACGCAAGTAATACAAACATCACTATGAGGATAGTATGACAGCCTTCTCACTGAAGTAATGCGAAAGCCGTTCCAGTGCGAGGAGCGAGACGATAGGGGGAGGGTCTTTTTTTAGTCAGTAAGAATCTGACACTACCCACCTTCAGTGAATGTCTTTGGAAGATTTTATACCCTCTCCAACTAAAAAAAAATGTATCTAAATTTAAAAAGACACTTTTTAAAAGTATATGTATCTTGTATCTATTTTAAGTATCCAAGATACAAAAAGAATCTAAGATACTGTAAAAGTATCTAAGATACTGTAAAAGTATCTTGATACTAAAAAGTATCTCAGATACTTTTCAAAAGTATCTAAGATACTCGGCAAAAGTAGTTAAGATACTTTGTGCAATAGACGAAGGTCGCGATGTCGAGCCACATGTTCAGACCTGTCGATTATGCGCTGATCGGAGAGTTGTATTGCAGAGGACTTCATTCCGTCGGTGTACTCACGATACACTGTATCGTGGGTGTACTTGGAGGAGAACATATCTCTTTGTGAATTAGTACTCTAATTATTATTATCATTATTCCAATTCATTTCGGGTTATGCTGTGTTTGCTTCAAAGATCATATTATTGAGGTATGTGTACCTATATATTGTACAGAATTGCTAGTAATATCAGTATGTATTATATAAAAGTGATTAGCGAAGAATGTTAAACACAATAAAAAAGAACCAAAAAACAGACACAGGCCATCAAACAAAAAATAAGGTCATGGATATCAGAAAATGTTAATCACCGCCAAAGCTAAGATCACACAAACAGAATTTGATAAACGTCTAATGAGCTTCATTACTGGAACAATGTCAGCAGTTTCTATAATTGATAATCCCAACTTCATTCAGTTATTTGAAGGATATGGAATTAATATTATGTCACGAAAAACGGCCATGAATCATCTCAAAAATGCTTCAATCAATATGCTGCTCAATATTAAACAACAACTTAAGGATGTAGAATATGTATGTAGTTACACGTTGTAACTCTTTGTACGATTCGATCTCCAAAATTTTGAAAAGTGAAGAAGAACTTCCATCTCTCTTTGAAAAATTGGATTTAAAAAGTCACTCTTCTAAAGACGTAGAAATGGCATATTTAGAAGAGTATGTTGAAATTTTGCAACCTTCAGCACAGACACTGGATATACTATAAGGTGAAAAAGATATATATTTTGGATATAGTATACCTTCTTTATTCAATTTGCAATATAAATTAGAAAAATTGAAAGAGAAGAAATACAAATACTCGAATGGATTTTTACAACATATAATAGATTCTCTGAATACGAGATTTTCAGATTATTTGAATTTAACAGAAAACGCAAATAATGCTCCTGTGGCTGCAATAACACATCCAAAATTCAAAACGCGAAATTAAGAAATATTTTCAATTCAATACCTTATTATAACCGAAACAAAATTTTTGCCAAAATTGAAGGTAGACGTTCTAGAAACAGTGATTAACCCGACTGCTTCAGCCCAGGAGTTAGGATTTTTCGAATTCGACATCGACAATGAGTTTACACCGTTGTCAGCGTCCGATATTAATTCAGATAGTATTATCGAATTTCAATTCTTGCAATATCTACAAGATTCTGACACACACTTGAACATGTTAAGAAAATATGACATAATTAAAAATCTTTTTTATAAATTTAATCCGCCTCTCTCCTCATCTGCTCCCGTTGAGAGAATGTTCTCAATCGCCACATTTATTAACACTCCACGAAGAAACGCTTTGTCGGATGAAAATTTTCAAAATTTAATTCTGTTAAAGGCCAATAAAGATTTTGTGTAATAGAGCATAACTTATTATATTTTATTTTTGAGTTTGAGTTTGAATTTACAAAATAAAAATTTTGTTTCTGGAATTTTTCATTATTTTTTTCATACTTACATGATAGTACCTTGGATCTGGATACTTTTTCATTTGATGCAAAAGTATATTATTTTATAGGTATCTTAGCTACTAAAATGTATCTTAGATACCTTATAAGTATCTTAGATACCAAAAAGTGTCCTAGATACTTTCTAAAAGTATCTGTATCTTGTATCTAGATACTTTTTAAAGTATCTCTCTCAGCTCTGCAATAGTCAAAGTAACTGTCATATCATGACAAATAAATTATTATTATTATTAATATTCTTCATGAAATCAAGAGTGCCAATCTTATGATGGGTTTAGTTTTCATACAAACCACTCTTCTTTCAAATATTGAGACTAAAAATGTTGTTTAATACTTTAGTAATATCTAAACTTGAGTTTGGATCTATTCTCTGGGGAGATCAACCTCAAATGTACTTAGAAAATATCGAGAAAGTGCAGAATAAATACTTACGTTCCTTGTATTATCAAAAATATAATCATTGACCGATTTATAGAACAATTAGGACAACTGGATTACGGGAAAAACTTGAGGTTCTCTCAATCACTAGTCGATGTAAATTAAATATGATGATATTTTGTATAAAATAATTATTTATATCGTCATCTAGTAATTTGTTCTACTTAATTCCTTTCCAAGTTTCCTCAAGGTTCACTCAATCCTCTTTATTGTTTGGGAGACTAAAAACATTAGTTTGTTCTTCTCTTGGGCCATGTTAAAGCTTGCCAATAATGTAAATAATGTTATCGAAGTAGATTGACCAATGCCAATTAGACAATTTTAGAACAGTATTTTATAAACATATTAAGAAATTTGGTGTATGAAGGAACAGATTTGGAAATTAGTCGTCTTTGCCCTGTTTTAATTCTCTACATTATTATATCAATATATTACTGTCATATTTATCAATGGCCATACTACACAATGTTAAGGTAAAATTTATGTATATCCAATTCTTATTCCATGAAATTAGGTTATAAAACCTGTTTGGCATAAATAAATTATTATTATTCTAATTTTGTGTCAACCTACAAAATGTGAAATCGTTACGCTACTGATTTTCAATTTTACAATATGGCGGTGGCTTTGACAACGGAGTATAGCACTTTTCATCACTTGACAAGCGCAAGCGCCGGAGCCATTTTGAAAGTGCGGGAATTTAAAAGTCGTACTGTTTTGTGCAATAATGGCAAGGGATGCAATATTATCTCCACAAACAAATCCATCATTAAAACAAATTATTGATGATGCAGACATTGTTGACAAATCAGTTGAAGCGTATAACTGTGGACGATTAAAATGTGATTAATTTATTATGGGCGTAGGTACTCAAAGAGGCAAAACAAATCTGCTAGTTGAGAGGTTAGCTGTCAATACAATCTATTAACTAAATAAAAATAGGTGAATAATTATTATCTAAATAAAATTAGATAAATTATTCTATCCTAATTAAACATCATTTATGGTCAGCACATGTAGAAACTCTAAAATTAATATTTAGGTTGATAATGAATATTGATAATAATGACATTTAAAACTTTTCTGATATAAACATATTGTCTTTTTAATCATAGAGGACTGATAACGCGTATATATTAAGTACATCTATATATTGCAAACAAGGTTAGGGAAATTTATAAAATAATATATATTATGTATTGGTTTTCAATAATTTATAACATGTATTACTCTTTATACACACTCCATTACAACACCGTTTAATTTTTCCTTTTCGTACAGATAACATAGTCGACTTGTAAAATTTATTTTTTAATTAAGACACTTATTATTTCAATTTTCTCTTAATTTCTTTTTAATAAGTATTATTTGTTTAATTTTTGTCGATTTTAGCGATTTGTACACATGTATTTTAGCATGCTTATTTAGGAAACAGTACGAAAAGGATGGCTGAACTGCACGCATGCGCACAAAAAAAATTGTCTAGGTCTATTAGATATATGTAGACAACAAGTTGGCACATATGACTGCAACTTCAGGTGGCTTCCACTTTAGTGAAACTAACTATACAAATAGTGCGATACTAGTGCCATCTGTTGGTAGTTGAATACAATACCCTGTACCTTTTTATCATAAATCAAACTATACAACCTCCCTAACGATCGGCAATACAACAAGCATATGTATAGCGGATCTCAAACTAAATAAAAACTGATATCGTATTGAATACTTGCATAAGGCTTCCTTCCTTGTGTTGAATATGTCCCTGTCACAGTTTTTAAGTGGTATTCTGGGAATTATTTTTTATTTCCAACGTTTCGTATTGAGTTTGTGTAAAGCGATATTCATATAAGATATGTAGGTATATAAATGTTCCTGGAACTACCTTATCGAAATATTTCGAGAATTAGTAACATGTAGTCGGGGATATTATAAGATAATAAAGGAACATCGTAAACTATCAGGATCAAAATATGAATTAGTTAATGATTTCGAAAAAATAACGGTTCAATTGAAAATCTTTAAACAATTTCAGAAAGTACAGCTAACTTGTATAACACTTTATTAAGGAATTGTTGGCCAGTTCAAATATTTTCATCCAAATTCCTGTACTTACTCTACATGAAAAAATGACTTAACCAACTTAACCAACATACATAAAAAATGAACAAAAATGTTGGTATTTTAAAATAATCAAACAATACACAACTAGCATTTGTTTTTTATCTTTCATCAAATTAGAAATTATCACATACTCAGCTAAGTCCTATAATAATTTTTGGAATCAATCAGTCGTAGTTTCTACATGGCACTTATTACTAATTGGAAATTCAGTAGAATCCTAACTTCAAATTGTGAAGATTTAAACCAAAACACCTAAATAAAATGTAGCTGCTTACTTAGTTACAGGGCGCTTTCTTTTAAAATTTAAAAACGATTTGTGCTCAGTACTTTAAAACTATTTTACGTATCCATTTCATAATTAGCAGAAAGTGTATACACTGTAAACCCTACTATATTATGTTAAACAAATGTGTCTGGCTACTACCAGAGGCGTACGACAGGGGCAAGAGACCAAATTCTACACCTCTGGTGGAATAGAAATTTTAGCACAATTTTTCTATTCACCAATACTTTTTACGTAAATAACGTACTCTTTCCTCATAACGATAAAGTGAATATTTCTCGAGATATTTTGAGTTAAACATGAAGCTGTACAACTTTTTTCAGTTTGATGTGAAATTACCATGTCGATGTTTTGGGTCAGTGGATTGTATTTAATACGCAAATGTAACTTTAATCCGTGATAACAATAAAGAACACACCTATTAATTGAACGGATGGATTAAAAACAAATTGTTGTTCTGGAAATGTAATCTATATAAAAGTAGATTCCTACAATTTTAATAACACAAAAATATCAGAAACAAATAGTAAAAGCCTTTTATAACAACTGTTTTTGGTGACCCCCGTTCACCTAAATAAGCTTATTCATTTTTACTTCAAAAAATATGTTCGGCTGATTGGCTATAAAATTAACCGAATTTACAATTTGCTGTCATAGTTCCTGACGTGTGTTTATTTCTTGTGAATATATTAATGATTTCATATGGCTCCAAAAATAAAAATCTAGAGGATTACCGTTGGGAGTTGTAGGAGGCCATGGAAATTCACTACATCTGCCAATCCAACGATGAGGAAATTGGTCATCGAGATAATTTCTCACTATTTTCCGATAATGAGGTGATGTTCCATCCTGCATGAGCCACATTTATTTTCTTCGATTAAGTGGCAATTCTTCAAAATAATCGAAAAGAGTTGTTTGTAAAAATTGTAAACATCAGTTACCATTCAAATTTGATAGTAATTCATATGAATCCAACAAACTATCTCCAATGATACCGCACCATACATTTATCTTGAATTCGCGCTGAAAATGTGATTCTCGGAATACATGGGGATTTGCAATATCCCAATTGCTAGTGTTGCTCCAGTTAAAAACTCCTATACGTATAAATGTGGTCCCGTCAGTAAAAAGAATTTTGTTAATAAAAATACGATATTCATTTTTTATTTACCATCCACTGAGCAAAATTCATCATTAAAGGATAATCTCTAGGCAATAAATTGTGTACCGGTGTAAATTTTCCTTTTTTAAAATTCGCAAAACTGAAGATTGGCTTACTTCAGTCATTGCTGCTAAACACCGAGTACTTAGATGCGGCTTATTAGCAACTCGCACTAAAATATCATCCTCCTGATTCACAGTTGTTATTTTCCGCCGTCCCATAACGTCTAAATTATCACTTCCATGCGACATAGTTGAATTTTTCACATTGGAAAGTAGTTATTATATTAAATTAGTTTATCGATAAAAGTGAAAGAGTTTGTTCATAAGAAACCTATAGAGTCCTACTCAGATTTCTCACCATTACCCTCACCCCCAATTACGGGTACCCCGTACCCTACCGAGTACACCTGTCGTTTAAGGGAGAAAATACTTGAATTAAACAGTGTAAAGCCAGACATTTTCGTTAACGATAACTTAAAAAGTGACAATACAGTGACCATTAAAAATAAATCAAAACAGTTAATAAAAGTAACCCCCCCCGCAAGGGTCAGTTCTTTCACCTTTGTTATATTCCCTATTCACCCATAGTTTACCCTCCTCCCCACAAATCCTAACAGCCATGTATGCAGACGACACTTGTTTTGTAACATCTGCATCAACACCAGACAAAGCACTACAAAATATTCAAACACACATTAATACACAAATACATACATGAGATACAATAAACTTTTAATCAACCCCTCCAAGACAGAGTACTTGTTACTCAGGAGGACAGCGAGGAACAAGGGCTCATTGTAATCGATGCTATGTGTAGATTGGCAAACAATCACTCCGACTAGCACATTAAAGTACTTGGCCTACACAGTGCATGGCAATACCAACGCCAACGCGCACATAATGAAGCAAGTACAAAAAGCAAAAATGGCAATGAGCAAATTGTACCCGCTGATTTGCAAGAAAAGTTGTCTCTCTACACCCAATAAATTGTTGATATATCGACAAATCATAAGACCCATATTAACATACGCCGGCACCAGCTTACTACACTGCTACTAAACATAACTTTCACACACTTCAATTGGTGCAAAACAAGTGCCTACGCATGGCAATACAGTGTTAGCAGACCACGACTAATTCATAGTATTACATGATTGTAAAAATATACTGAAATGATTTTATGTTTGGGTTTATAATTCATAAATTGAGTCAAAAATTTTCAAGGAAAATGGACGGTATTTAGTATAAAATGAAGAATATATTGCGGGACTTTATTGTAAAGTGAAAGTTAGATCGTAAAAATTAAAATTTCGTTCATAAAAGATTCAAGTCACTATAACTTGATATATGAAATTATTTCCAAATAAATCAAATGAATATTAGGGAAGTAATAATTTTTAGAATAAAATCTTACCAGGTTTTATTGCAATGCTGTTGCAAAGATCCAAAAATTGGATTGCAACTATAAAAATTAAAATAGCAACTTTCATCGTGACAGAAAGTATATAACTAAAATTTGAAAAAATATTCAACTGAATATATAGATAGATAATTATGATATTCTTTCTTCCTGTTTCTATTTTTTTTCTAACTTTTGTGTAGGAGGATAATGCGATTATCAATACCGCGACTGTACCTAAAATAAATTTTTTTGTTGGGGAAATATAAATTTATCTGTTCTTATCCACTATGTAGCAACAGAGAAATCATCACTAACCAAAAATATAGATAGTAAAAGTTGAGTTAATTAGTTAACTACCTACAAACAATCTTCCGTTTTTTTCGGTTATTTCAAACGAATTACCTTCTATATTTCTTCAAAATTTGAATAGATGAGAATTTTACTTGATGAATATTCATACTGAACGATGAAATAAAACATTTTAATTTGTTTAAAACTTGATTTATTTGAACTAATGTTCAATTTAAACTTGTGATGCGTTTCGCCAAGACAGTAACTTTATCAAATGAGTGAAGGTATAATGGATTTTTTTTAATTTATACAGTGCATAAATTCGAAATTCTACGAATATTAACAAAAGTATTGAACAAGTTTACCTGGAATTTCATTCACTGCAATCATTCCTAAACCACCTCTTAGCTAAATAGGTATAATAAGGGAGAATGGTTGATATATATTTGGTCGTTTATAAGGTTACTTGAATATTTGTTTTTATTTATCTCATGAGCTCCTATAACATTTAATTTAAAGGATTTAGATTCTACATGTAAAATTTCAGAATTTGGGTCGAAAGTGTGTTGGTTTTCTAATTAATGATTTGAATAGTTTTAGAATCTAATTTTTTGTTGTCATAGATACGTTTGTGTTTTGAAATTCTAGTTTTAAAGTTTCTAAAAGTTCTACCGATATAAATTTTATCACAGTTGCCATTACCATATTTTAATTTATAAACTCCTGATTTGTTTAATTTTGAAGATTTAGATTTGTTATTTTCAATGAGTTTGGATAAACTGTAATCAGCTAAAGCAAATATTCGTGTATAAAGTATCTAAAAATTGTTTGATTTCTAAGAATGGTGTTCCAAACTATATTAAGCTTTGAAATTGTTTAGTTTTATTTTAATCACAAGGAAATGCTTGTTCTAAAGTCCGTTTTATTATCTTTTTATTCATGATATTATCAAATAAATTTAGATCGTAATTATTATTAACTGCTATTTGTTTTATGATATTTGGTTCTTTGTTATAATTATTAGTATTTAATGGGACTGTTAAAAGTCTGTCTATCATACTATTAAAAGCTGCTAATTTATGACTTAACGGGTGGACCGTACTATTATGAATTGTAATGTTTGTATGTGATCGTTTATGAAATTCACAGCATCTTCATTCAAAATTTCAAAGATTCTGATAGATATCATTTCTAAATATTGTTCACTCAAACCTCAATTTTTAGAAACTCAACTCAACGGAATTAACTAATTATATTCAAGATATAAAACTACCTCATAATTATAACTTCATATCGTTCGATGTAAAAAATACCTTCCCTAGTATACCTCCTAAAGAAACTATAACTCTTGTTGATAACTTGCTCACGTACAATAATCCTATAAGTCACTCTGATATCACGACTTCATTAAAAGTGTGTTTAAATCAAAATTATTTTCAATTCAATGGAGAGGTTTATAGCAGTAAAGACGGTTTGATTATGGGCAACCCCCTCAGCCCCTACTAGCAGAAATTTTCATGGATAATATAGAAAAAACAATTCATACACCCCCCTTTAGTAAAAAATTTATGTACTGGCACCGATATGTGGACGATATTTGAGCTCTTCACCGGTACAACAAGACAATTAGACAGCTTAATTACTTACATTAACTGAATTCATAATAATATCAAATTTACCATAGAGCTAGAACAAAATAAA
This sequence comes from Galeruca laticollis, assembly GCA_963921935.1. Lineage (NCBI taxonomy): Eukaryota > Metazoa > Arthropoda > Insecta > Coleoptera > Chrysomelidae > Galeruca > Galeruca laticollis. The sequence goes on from OY998180.1 coordinate 153,069,368, forward strand.
CTTTTTACACCTTAGAATTTCAAATATAAATAATAAACATGATTTTTATATATTTCATAAACCCTCACATACAGACATAACAATTCATATTAGTTCGGTCCACCCATTCAGTCATAAATTTGCAGCTTTCAATAGTATGATACACAGACTTTTAACAGTCTCATTAAATACTAATAATTAGAATTACAACAAAGAACTTAATATCATAAAACAAATAGCATAATAATTACGATTCAAATTTAGTTGACAATATCATGAATAAAAAGATTATTTATACAGACTTTAGAACAAGTATTTCCTTCTGATAAAAAAATAAACAATTTAAAACCTTAACATACTTTGGAACAAAATCCTTAAAAATTAAATCATTGTTAGAGACTTTTGACATGAATTTTTGCTTTAAAACTCATTACAATTTATCCAAACTCATTAAAAATAACAAATCTAAATCTTCAAAATTAAACAAATCAAAAGTTTATAAATTAAAATATGGTAATGAGAGCTGTGATAAAATTTATATCGGTAGAACTTACAAATTTTAAAACTATAGTTTCAGATCACAAACGTAGCTGTGACAACCACTATTCAAATCATTTATGAGAAAACTAACACACTTTCGACCCAAATTTTGAAATTTTGCGTGTAGAACCTAAACCCTTTAAATTAAATCTTTTTGAAGCTCTTGAGATAAATAAAAATAAATATTCAGATAACATTCTTAACGACCAAATAAATATCAACCAATCTTTCTCCCTTATTAAACTTATTTACCTAGAAGATATCTTAGGAGTGATTGTAGTGAATGAATTTCCACGAAAACATGTTCAATACTTTTGTTAATATTCGTAGAATTCCATATTTATGCACGGTATAAATTGAAAGAAATTTCATTATACCTTCACTCGTTTGAAAAAGCTATTGTGTTAGCGAAACGCGCCACTAGTTTAAATTGAACATTAGTTCAAATATAATGAAGTTTCAAACAAATTAAATTGTTTTTATTTCATCGTTCTATACAGTGCCGGATTAACCACGTAGCAAGAGTAGCAATTGCTACGGGCCACGCGCGAAAGGGGGCCCCGCATATTCAAACCCACTCATCTCTGCCTGAGCGTAATTTTTTGAGTGAAACTTATTAAGATGTCGTATGTTGAATTTTTTTGATGTCACAAAAACGTGAAACGGTACAATTTTACCTACTAAGACAATCCACGTCAGACACTCTGTACCCGACTATTTCCTTGGCGTAAATATAACACCGAATTTCTTACGGTAAACGCAAAAGTTCTACAAAAAGCTGCTTGTATAATTGTGTAGCATTTTAGTCGGCCTGATAATCAGCTCTACAGAAAGTCTGACGTATGCAAGCACTCTTACCCGACACTTACTTGTGAAAATTGTCTATTTATTCGTAAGATTAACAATTTACATTATTTTTAGTATAATTTAGTAACCATATACCAAAAATTTATTTTCTAGTGTACTAGTATATTGAGTTATAAAAGTTATGACTAAAAAAAAATTTCTATTACTTTAAGAAAGATTTCCTCCACTTGAATTTTTCATAACCATTTCGTAATCCTGATATAGTAAGATCATTACCAAATGCATAAAGAGCAATGCATTCAATAAACTATTACCAGAACCAAAGAAATTTAAATTTTACACAAAAGAGTCTCACGCGGTACAATGGGCACCCGGCCAATGCAAATTATTTGTGATCGACGTTAGTAACACTGAAAAATTAACCGGGGATTCCCTGACATTGTCATCGAGTATCATAACCTTAGAATATAAAGTACTACTTTATATTCTAAGATCGTAACAAACAATCCGCCAGTTAAAAGAAAGTTCTGTTAGCTACCAACCAATAATAGTTTGATGAATATTTTATTTTGTTCCAATCTTTCTATGTGTAAACATGTTGAGAGCCATTTATGAAAGAAGTTTGTTTTAGTTCTGTGTTATTTATTGATTTTTGCGGATCGCAGTATTGTGAATAATTCTATGAAACTTAATCCCTGTGACTCAAAGTCGTCTTACTTGAGCCAAACGGAAGTCGATAGTATATTAGATGATTCAACTGCTACCCTTTCTTCTAGCAAAAAACTAAATGAAAGTAAAATATGCTCCAACGATATTGGTGAATGGCCGAGCAACTTTGAAAGGAACCAGCGAACTGCAACATATAAACAGCGACTTTTTAAGTTCAGAGAAAATGTATGAAAAAGAAATTAGTCCACTATTCTGGCAAAAGTAATTTTTCACTTATAACCATAAACCTACCAATAAAACTCATATCAGAAATTGGTTGTGCAATTCAGAAAGTAATGGGCAACTTTTCTGTTTTGTCAGCAAAGTTATAGATTCAGATACTAATCAGTCAGCTAGGTTTACGAAAGATGAGTTCGATGACTGGAAGAACGCGAACAATTTGTTGAAAAGGCATGAAGAAAGCACTCTGCATAGAAAAGCTATACTTTCGCTGTTAAACCAAAAATAAAATAATGCTTGTGTCGATTCTCAACTTGTGAGCAAAATTGAGACTAAACAAAATTATTGGCAGATGCTCTTAAAACGAATTATTGCAGTCATAAAGTTTTTAGCAGAACGAGGTCTTGCGTTTCGGGGTAGTAATGAAATTGTTTGTTAAACTCATAATGGGAATTACTTAGGCTTATTAGAATTACTTTCTTAATTTGACGTTTTTATGGCCCAACATATTCAAACTTATGCTCATAAAGGAAAAGGGCACACCTCATATTTATCTCTAACAACATGCGAAGAATTTATCAAATTAATAGCATCAAGCATGCTAGATCAAATTATTTGCGAAATTAAGAGATCCAAGTACTATTCAGTGTCATTAGATTCTACTTCAGATATATCGCACGTAGACAAACTGACTCTGATAGTGCGCTATGTTTTACCATCTGAGCCAGTTGAGAGATTCGTTAAGTTAAGAAGGCCATACTGCTGAACAACTCGCCCAAAGTTTATTAGATGTCTTAGATAAGAATGGCATTGATATCAAAGATTGTCGTGGACAAAGCTATGATAATGCCAGCAACATGAGCGGAAAATACAGCGGCCTGCAAGCTCGAATTAAAGAAATAAATAACTATGCAGAATACATTCCCTGTCTTACACATTCACTAAATATAGTTGCTAAGTGCGCTGCAGACTGTTGTACAGAAGCATGCATTGTATTGAAAATCCTTATAATTTTTTTTCCGCTTCTACACATCGTTGGAGTCTTCTTCCGGAAGCTCTTACTTCGAAAATTCCGATTTTGAAAAGGTTGTTGGATACTAAGTGGTCTGCTAGAGCTGATGCTACGAAGGCGCTTTTATGTGATTTTAACACTATCAAGCAAGTTGTGGATGCAATTTCCAATAATATAGATCAAAAGGTAGAGTGTCGTAATCAAGCTTATGGGCTTGTTTCAAAGATGAATAAGTTGGAAACGGGAATAATGACAATTACATGGATCTTAGATCGCGTGCAAGCAACTAGTGCATCGCTGCAATCGTCTAAAATAGACCTTAATACGGGACACACCCTTTATGAATCATTACATGGATATGTCCAAACAATGCGACCTACATTTTCAAATATTGAAGCACAAGCTAAAGAGCTGACAGGCTGTCATGAATATCAGCAACAGACTTCAAGACGATGCAAGCGGAACACAAAGTACGACAATTTTAACGGTTTTAGTATACTTGACGAATTTGTTGAGAAAGAAGCACCTGGTAAATAGTTTGAAATTGAGGTGTTTGTTGTCATTATTGATAACACACTATCTGCTTTAGATAAACGTATGAAAGCATATCAAAAACTAACTAGTGTTTTTGAAATATTTTGACAGTTGAAATCCATTACAGCAGAAGAGAATTAAAAAAAACACCAATTATAGTCAGTGCTTATGAAAATAATTTGGAAGACAGCCTAGACAACGAATTAGTGCAGTTTGCTCAAAATGGATGTGGCTGGTGCGATTGAAAGTACGATAAACGAAGCTCTGGAAATTCAATATTATAAATTCCTAACGGACAAATTATTAGAATCATGTTATCCCAATTTAGAAATTGCTTTGCGCATTTATTTATCTCTCATGGTCACTAACTACAGTGGCGAACGTTCATTTTCGACATTAAAGCGCATAAAAAATGAGTTAAGGAATACTATGAGTCAAGATGGTCCGAATTATCTCGCTTTGATGAATATAGAATATGATTTGCTCACAGAAATTGATACGAATAGTATTATTTCTAAATTTGCCCACATGAAATCTAAAAAAGTTACTTTGTAAAAGTTTAAAAAATAACAAGGAAACAGATGAATAAATATAAAATATAACATTAGCTATTCCTAAAAATATAATATACTTTGTATTAAATATAAGCTTTGAAATATGTATTGAAAAAAATAATTTGTGTAGTGTCATCAGTTTTCGATTGTTAGCTTCCTATCAAAACTATTTAAGTATCGAGTATTGAGTATTGAATGGTTTTTTTACCACTTTATATTTAAGAACCCATAGCAGATCAAGGGCACTTTGAAAGAATTTGCTACGGACCTGGTTCTATATTGATGTTGTTTTTCGAATATTTCAAAAATACTGAATATTTTCCATGTAATAATTTTTTCATATTTATAATTTTAGTGAATACATTCATAGAAATATATTCTTGACGTTTCAACGCTATTTTGGCCTTTTTCAATATATTATTTTCTAGGTACAATTTAGATTGTTCATAGGATACGTAGGTACACTAAACAGAATAGTATATTTTGCTCAAATTGTTTAGGTATTTTTATCATTAATGGTTTTCCCATTTTCATGTATATGTATAATAAAACATTTTCCTATTTTTATAATTAAATTTATGTTTTTTATTAAGCATATCATAGTTAGTTAATGCTGTTCTATTATTTTAGCGTATTAATGGATTTTCAATCTATTCTCCAAATAGCATGATGTTTCTATGTAAATACCATCACAATTAACACGAGGTACGGCAAGGGGGTCAAATATCGATCACTTAAGAGACAATGTAAGACAAAAGCAATAATTTTCACAAAACACTGTTATTTTTTGTAGTAAACGTAAACTTTATGATCTTTAGAACATAATAACACAAACAAAGCCTTATATCTAAGTCATAAAAAATGTAAAAAAATAAAAACGGAAACTCTAACTGATCGATATTATCCACCTATGGTCGGCTGATATCGATAATACAGGGGGGTAATATCGATCAATGTCTATTTGCCTGCTTCACGCGAATCCAGGTCTTCTGGATGAGACACCGCAGAACAGGCAGCATAGAGCCAATTGCCACATGATCTACACCGCCACCTCAGTTCATCTGGTGCCCCAATTTCCACGAATATAGCACGTTCTTTTTCATAGGCTCCGCATCATGTTTTTTTATGTTTGCACTTTATTTATATTGTTCTTTATTTGTTTTTTAGCTGCTCTTGTTTTAATTCCTACCGGTTTTTGAAGCTTGTTCAACTTTCTTCTTGTCCCTCTTTTCTCCTTTCTCCTTCAAAGATGTCTCCAGCAGAGTGGACATTAATATTTGAGATTTTTGTTTCTTTCTTTTAAGGCGTGATTTTTCTGTTAATCGGGGTGTTGGATGAAAGTCTTCAAAAGATGTGCAATTTAAATGAACGGTCTTGTATTCATCATCGGTGGCTTTATCGTCGAAGACTTCTGTTATTGCTGATGATGAACTATCACTGGAAGATGTCCTTCGTTGACGCCTCTTTTTCTTTGATTGAGCACGTGGCTTCTTGTTACATTCTTCTAGTGGCGGTGTAACCTGACGCATATCTATTTCATTATGTCTGCTTGGTACATACGATATGTCTGGATCTCTATTTGTTCCGAACTTCGCATCTAAATAAATTGTGTGTTCGGAAAATTCGTCCAATTCGCTCGCTTCTGCCTGAATATCGGAATTTGGTATTTCTTCTTCTGGTATTTCAGTAAACTCGTCTTCCCCAAATACATTTCTATTTAACGGAATAATACCCGTATTTTTGAATCCGTTCGAACCGTTTTCTTTGGAAGTGAGCTTTAGCAAAGAGCTCTGCAATGTCAGTCACTTCAATTTTATTATAATTATGGGACTTAACTAAAGATCGCATTATTTGCTATATGCTCTCTTCCATGAACTGAAAAACGTGACTACCAGAGGCTGAAGCCGGTGGAGGTGTGTGGGGCTAACGAAACAAGAATGATCCCGTGTTCACGACAGAATTTATTACACTGCGAGGAGGAGTATGGTGGTCTAAAACAACTAACACAGGCTCTTCCGTAGCAGCATTTACAAATTTAGCGAAATTCTGTAACCATTCCAGAAATAAGGCTTCAGTAATCCATCCTGATTTTGAGCAGCGGTACAGTGCACTTATGGTCCATTTTTTTCCAGGGTATTATTCATACGCTCGCGTTTAAAAATAAACATGGGAGGCACGAAGTCCCCTGCAGCACTCATACAGCACACAACAGTGGTTGTCTGACCCCTTTCGCCACTCGTAATCGCACCTACCTGTTTTCTGCCCGTTTCCGCCAAAATTCGATGAGGTTTTTGCACTCCATTAATTCCAGTCTCATCTACGTTATAAATGCGCTTTGCAGAAAATTTATATTTTTCAAAGACCTTTTCTAAATTGTCGTAAAATAGGTTCAAATCCTTTCGATTAAATGCCATTACCCGGTTGAGACTCATAGCTTCGGGTCGCCTTAAAGAAATTCGTGGATGTCGAGCTTAAAAAGTTTTTCATTTCAAGATTAAAATTATGTCGTAAGCTTTTTGTAACGGCATATTTGAAAGCAAGTTCTTTGATTTTCGTTGGAGTTAACCCATAGAACATGTTTGACAGTTTTAAAATATGATTGGCCAGTTCTGTTTCCTGGTCGACATTTAATACAGACTTCTTTCCTAATTCTATTTTCTTACTAGGATATGTTTTCTAATCTGTCGCACAACGTAGCATATGATACGCCATTCAATTTTGCTGCTTTTCTAATGAAGTGTATTTGTTGATTAATCGCCTTCATGTCTTCCTCTGACCATGCAGAGCGATTTGTCTTACGAGAATATTTTTTATTGGGCATCTGCAAAGAATAAAATGCAGTAAGGGTAAAATCGATCATAGGCGGGTAATATCGATCATACTGGCCGATATTACCCGCCGCGGGGACGCCATTGCTTCAACATAAATATCTCCTAGGCTCAAGGAATTAAAATTTTCGTAAATACTACATAAAATACCTTGGGGAACCATGCAACTCTTAGTGCTAAAGTAGCTTAGGATTTTCAAACATTGACAAGTACATACCTTATCCCAGTGGTTTTCAACCTGTGGGACGCGCCCCCCTATGGGGGGCGCGAGACTGTTGCAAGTGGGGCATGCAGCTGTTTCCAAAATATCATTTTCGAATACAAACCAAAAAAAATCTAATAGGTGTCAAAAAATGAATCACGAAAATAAGTATATTTTCACATAATTATTGTATATTATTTTGTAGCACATTAAATTAATTTCTTTTATTGATGCCTCATATTACCTATTTAATGCACACCTCAGCGTGTTTAAATCGAACTTTCAAACACGCGCGTTCATTGAAAGTTTCTATGGTAACAACAACAACTCGATAAACGTAAGTATCAACGACAACTTTTTTTATTAGTTTTTAAATTGTATATTTTCATTGTGAACCAATGTCTTATTTGGGTTTTTCTGCAAAATTTATTTATATATTCATATATACATTGTCTACTTTTAAATATAAATAAAGAAACTTTTTGATTATTGATCCGACAGCAGTACCTCGTAACGTCAGATAAAAATAAATACTATTTAGGATGGACTTTCACGAAACTTGGCTGGGCATCGAGGGCGGACTTTTATTAAATGAAACTTGGCTGGGCATCGAGGACGGACTTCTATTTTTTTGTAGTAATAATATAATAATAATATTTTATGATTTCAAAGTGCACCAATAAAAAAAATAGCGTAAAGTATTCGTGGATAACTGGTCTTTCAAACACTTGCTCTATTTCACGCGTGTTTGAAACACCTCTTTATCCACTTATACTTTAATATACTAATAATATCAGTCGACTATTTATGAAATTAGATTGTTAGAAAAGTAAAGGGGGCGCAACAATTTTTTAAAGGGGGGCGCTGGTACAAAAAGGTTGGAAACCACTGCCTTATCCAATGATCCGAAAATATCACAAAGAAAACTGCACAATAGTTATTTGTAAAACAAGTGTCACAATGACTTGTTTTGTAGCACGAGTGAAGTTTGCACAACGAACTGCGAAGCGGTGAGTTGTGCAAATCATGAGTACTACAGAAAGTCATTGTGGCACAAGTTTTACATAATATTTTTTATAATTCGCATTTATTTAATTATTCAAATAAAATAGAATTTCATATAATCCCTGTTTTCAAACTAGGAGGAGTGGTTTGAATTTAAGTTGGCAATTCTGTAGATTCCTAATTGGTCAGATCACAGATGGTTTTATTCAGCAATTCTGACTTTTGACATATTATAACCGAATAATTGTGTAAATTCTAAACAAACTTTCATTTAAGCAAAAAGAGGATGATTATTTGTTTAAAAAAGAGCTTCTTCATATATGCTCTTGGGATCTATTTATATTATATCATAAACATAATTATTTCTGTAATACATCTTCACATAGATATATGGTAATTTATCCCAAAAATCGAACATTTTGTATACATATATATTGATCCTATACAATATAAAAATAAACAATTGACAAATCATTGATAAATAAACGTTAGTGTACTTTATTCATTAATATTTTTAATATATAAATCATTCTAATTCACCTTTAACATAATAATTTGCTAGCTAGAACAACGCTAGACCATTTTATTTAGAATTTGTGTCAAGGTTAAAGTCAAATATCAAATAAAAATATAACTAAATACAATAACCAACTGTACACTAAAAATTACTATACTTAACAGTGTTCAAAGAGCTTCATTGTGACACTGTAAACAATGTTATAATGAAGTCTCTTTTGTACGCGAATTACAAAAAAACCATTTTTATAATTCGCGTATAAAAGAGACTTCATTATAACATTGTTTACAGTGTCACAATGAAGCTCTTTGAACACTGTTATAGTAATTTTTAGTGTACAGTTGGTTATTATATTTAGTTATATTTTTATATGACATTTGACTTTAACCTTGAAAAAAATTATAAATAAAATGGTCCAGCGTTGTTCTAGCTAGCAAATTATTATATTAAACGTAAATTTGAATGATTTGTATATTAAAAATATTAATGAATAAAGTACGCTAACGTTTATTTATCAATGATTGGTCAATTGTTTATTTTTATATTGTATAGGATCAATATATAGGTATACAAAACGTTCGATTTTTGGGATAAATTACAAAGATATCTATGTGAAGATGTATTACAGAAATAATACTGTTCATGATATAATATAAATAGATCGCAAGAGCATATACGAAGAAGCTCTTTTTTAAACAAATAAGCATCCTCTTTTTGCTTAAATGATAGTTTCTTTACAATTTACACAATTATTCGGTTATAAAATGTCAAAAGTCCGAAGTTCTGAATAAAACCATCTGTGATCTGACCAATTAGGAATCTACAGAGTTGCCAACTTAAATTCAAACCACTCCTCCTAGTTTAAAAACAGGGATTATATGAAATTCTATTTCATTTAAATAATTAAATGAATGCGAATTATAAAAAATATTGTGTAAAACTTGTGCCACAATGACTTTCTGTAGTACTCGTGATTTGCACAACGAACCGCGAAGCGGTGAGTTGTGCAAATCACGAGTACTACAAAAGGAGTCATTGTGACACTTATTTTACACAATATTTTTTATAATTCGCATTTATTTAATTATTGAAATAAAATAGAATTTCATATAATCCCTGTTTTTAAACTAGGAGGAGTGGTTTTAATTTAAGTTGGCAATTCTGTAGATTCCTAATTGGTCAGATCACAGATGGTTTTATTCAGCACTTCTGACTTTTGACATATTATAACCGAATAATTGTGTAAATTGTAAACAAACTTTCATTTAAGCAAACTGGATGATTCTTTGTTTAAAAATGAGCTTCTTCGTATATGCTCTTGCGATCTATTTATATTATATCATGAACAGAATTATTTCTGTAATACATCTTCACATAGATATCTGGTAATTTATCCCAAAAATCGAACGTTTTGTATACCTATATATTGATCCTATACAATATAAAAATAAACAATTGACAAATCATTCATAAATAAACGTTAGCTTACTTGATTCATTGATATTTTTAATATATAAATCATTCTAATTTACCTTTAATATAATAATTTGCTAGCTAGAACAACGCTAGACCATTTTATTTATAATTTGTGTCAAGGTTAAAGTCAAATGTCAAATAAAAATATAACTAAATTAAATAACCAACTGTACACTAAAAATTACTATAACAATGTTCAAAGAGCTTCATTGTGACACTGTAAACAATGTTATAATGAAGTCTCTTTTATACGCGAATTATAAAAATAACTATTGTGGACGTACACACTTGGCGTTACAATGAAACTACCCGTTGTTGGTGCTGGTAATCTTCATCTACCTTAAGAAATGGCAGAACATATTGAATCATTTTATAGGATTGTAGGGTTGCGTAAAATTAATATGATCCATATTAGACTCTGATCGATGTTCGACTCCCTTCCCTACCTCAAATACTATTTTAGTTAGTCGGGACTTTTGATTGAATATTATTAAAATATTATGATAGTGTGTTGTAACCGTAATATGGGGTTACTTTATCAAAACATTAGGATATGCCTTAGAGTTGTTGAGTTGATTTCAAAGAATTCGCTATCGGAAAAGATATCCTTTTACTGATAGGAAAAGATCCTGAGAGTTGAAAAAATTATAGCTCTTTCCTGTTGTTGAAAACAAAAAATTTAAAAGGAAATTTTTCAAGTTATCCCAGTTTGGATTTACTTGAAAAATTGTCGCTTTTCTACGAATTTCTCATGTTCGACTCTTGTAAGGTAACTTGAAAATCATATAAACAAAAAAATCGCCCAGAATGGACCAAAAAATAAAATTCTGGGTGAAACAAGATAGGATTTAATGATAAATAACAGGACACATATTACATATAATTTATTTAGAAAGAAAATAACAAAATCAAATAATATTCCTGAACAACGATAAAATATGAAATAAAAAATAACTGATAATAACATTTGCGCTGCTGCTTATGAAGGTGGGAAGGATTCTTGTGAGGTAATTTTTGTTTGACTTCTTTGTGGAAATTGATATAAAAAAATGCATCTATTAGGCTTATTTCTGAATGAAATAGGACTATTGTAGAGAGTAAATTTATATATATATATATATGAATCGTCATTATCGGGCGATTATATTGAAACAAGTATATTGGCATTAGTTGGAGAGGTTGGTAGAGAAAATATTTTTCGAACTCACGGAAATTTTTGAAGATCATAGAAAAAATGATTGACGCAGAACTCCAACAACATTTACGTTTGACGAGGTCTGCTTATAATGATTTATTTAACAAAATTGCCCATTTGCTGAAAAGCAACAACACATTCAAAGAAAACATTGATCCTAGTTTACAGCTAATATCAACTCTTTGGATTTTGAGCACTCCAGATAGCTATAGGTAAAGTAGGAAAAATTAATAAATTATGAAATATTCACATTGATTTTATTTTGCAGAAGCATTGCAAGCAGGCTTGATATGGCAAAATCCTCTCTGTTTGTGTCTATAGAGAGAGTAATCAATGCAATTATTTCGATTACCGACAAAGATTTGAAATGGCTAACACTAGAAGAAAGAACTCAAAGTGAGGAACACTTCTATTCTATGTGTCAATTCCATGGTTGTATTGGAGCAATCGATGGAACATACATTCCCATAAAAGCTCGTCATGAAAATCCAGAGACATACATATATAGAAAATGTTTTTATGGTGTACCTTTACAAGCCATATGTGATAGCAAAAGAAAGTTTCTAGACATTTTCTGTGGTTATCCCAGCAGTGTTAGTGATATTCGAATTTTTAGGAATTCAACCATATTTAAAAACTTCATAAGACAATAGTATATTATATACCGCGGGACTGAAGTAGTACATTTAATCCTGAAGGTAAAGTTTATGGCCCGACCGCAGGGAGGGCCATAATTTACCTGAAGGATTAAATGTACTTCAGTCGCAAGGTATATACGATACTTTTCGTACTTCCGGTATGATTTTATTAACTATTTCAATAATTTCAATCAGTTTTTTCTCTCTTCAACTCATTTAATAAACTGTCTTTAAAATAAGTTACCATAGTAACATTGCGTTGTGACAGTTATGATTTAGAAACATTGTCATTACTACTGTCATTGTAAAGAAACATTGTTATTGATAATTATTGGTATCATGAGTGAAGAAGGTGTATCTGATATTGATAAAAGAGCAGCCGAAGTAGGTGAAGAATTGTTACCACCGAAATCTAGAAAACTATACGAGCAGCAGTACGATGCTTTTAAAAAGTGGTGCCGCTTAAAAAATGTGAGACAACCTACTGAAAATGCGCTGTTAGTCTACTTCGATGATAAATCAAAAGCGGTTTGTGCCTCAACTCTCTGGGCACATTACTCAATGCTGAAATCGATTATTAACATTAGAGAAGATATTGATATAAGTAAATTTCCAAAATTATTAGCTTTTTTGAAGAGAAGAAATGAGGGATTTAAGCCAAAGAAGTCAAGAATTCTCACGTCTGAGCAGGTAGATCAGTTCTTACGGGAGGCTCCGGATGATAAATATTTAATGCTTAAGGTAAATTTGGAAATTTGTTTATATTCAGAAATTTTAAGAAATCAATTTTTTTGTAGGTTGCACTTATTTTGGGCGTTGCGGGAGCTTGTCGTGGAAAAGAGTTGGTTGATTTAGAAATCGACGATGTGAGAGATTTGGGCGATTCCTTCCTAATTGCGATTAGAAACACCAAAAGTAAAATTGACCGAAATTTTGTGATCAAAAATTCAGAAAACAGTGCCATCAGTTTTGTGGCGATATTTCGGAAATATGTGGCATTGCGAAAGACAGGGACAACTCATTCAAAATTTTTTGTTCAATACATCAACAAAGAATGTACTACGCGAGTAGTAGGAAAAAACATGTTTGGTACATTTCCACGGCAAATAGCAGCTTTCTTGAAATTAGAAAATGCGACGTCTTATACGGGACATTGTTTTAGACGCACATCTGCGTCTTTGTTAGCTGATTCGGGAGCAACAATAGACGTGCTGAAGAGACATGGAGGATGGAATTCCTCCAACGTGGCCGAGGGATATATTGAATCGTCTATTAAAAATAAACAAAAAATTTCAGATAAAATATTTGGTCAAGTCGCCGATTCGTCCACTATAGTTATGCCACAGTCCTCATTCTCGCTTCCTGTTTCCGCAGGATCTTCGAAACAAACACCAGTTCAATATGAAAAGGACCTATCTGTTACTCGTCAGTTACCTGCTGCATTAACCCAGGAAAGACTGGTCAATATGACGAACTGTCACAATATTAATTTGAATATTAACGTTAATTACCATTCTAATTAATTATATTTTTCAATAAAATATCCCTTAAATTCGTTTGTTTGTGATTTAATCGTTCCGGGAGTTTCGTCAATATTTAATCCCGGAGGGATTAAATGTGACACTTTAGTACCTGTCACAAGGGAGTGAAGTTGTCACTTTAGGCCCGGAAGTACGAAAAAGATGTTTATTTTAAACCAAGCTCTTTCATAATCGGAGATAAACCATATCCAATATATGATTGGTGTATAGCACCTTATAAAGATAGGGGATATCTCCATCTTTATCAAGTTAGATTCAATACCCAACTTGCTAAAGCCAGACAAGTTATTGAAAGGGCATTTTGTCTGTTATTTGGAAGATTCAGAATAACAAAATATTTAGACATAAATCGTACAAATGTAATTTCCCACGTTGTTCAAACTGCATGGGTTCTACGCAACATACGCTTAATGTTCAACGATGATGAGGCAAATTATGAAGAAGAGGACAATTAGTTCTGCATGAAGTCAATGCAATAGTAAATAACATCTAAAATATTGAAGAAATGGAGAATGAAGGAACTAGACTTAGAGAAGAAATAGCAAATAATTTTAATTAATCTAGTTTTTGGTTAAGTTAGTTATACCTATTTGTTTTATTTATTTTGTTATCTTGAAGCCAGTTAAAACATTTGTTTCTTTTTTTTCTGCATTTTATTTCCTTATCTTAGTGTATGGTTGTGCTTCTATTGAATGCATAAGTATTCCATAATAAGCTACATCTAGATGACAAATAAACACCTGAAATATTTTCACTTATAATCTCTTTAGATCTTTAATTATTCCGAAAAAATTTTCAAAGTGCGAATTTTCTTGAAAAAATTTGCAAATGAGAAAAAATGTATGGAAAATAATTCGAGCTCGCGGGAGATTCGGTAAGAAAACTTTATAGCTACATTGTATTTGAAATAGTTCCATATTTTTAGGCTTATTTCAGAATGAAATAGAGCTATTGTAGAGAGTATCATGACGCGACTAAGTTCAATGCAGTTTTTCGTTTTGGTGTTCCTAGATGCCAAAATCATCCTATGTTATATACATATATATATATATATATATATATATATATATATATATATATATATATATATATATATATATATATATGTATATGTATGTGTTTTTAAATGAAACTCAAGGTCTCTAGTTAATTCCACAATATAATACAAGTTATTGAAAATTCTAAAAAATTGACAATTGTTTCGATAAATCAATATCATCGTCAGAATGACATTTCATTTTATGCCTACCTGATGTTTAGTAGTTATATTTGGCTAGACCAAGAAGTAACCTAACTTGTGATTGGCTTAATATATGTTTATAGAAAAAAGAAGAAGATGTGATATTACAAATATTGAAGCTTAGATATTATTAGCCCTATGGTGATATCCTGGATATCATTTTTCCAATTAAGATCAGTATAACTGTGCAATGATATAGAAAACCAGGAAAACTATATCTGCTGATCTTTACAATTATCACTTAAGAAGACAGTTTATTAGTGGAGAATTCCCTAGATTTAACTGTTCATTGACAACTTCATATTGTGGGTTTCTTAAATGTCTTCTCATTTCCAGTTCGTCAAGGAAATCCAGTTCTTGTTTCTTTTCACAAATATGTAGTACTTCTAGTTTTGTGTAAGGTGTCAATGAATGATTGGTGTCAAGTAGATGTTTTGCGTAGTGGGATTTATCTGGTTGTTTTAATCTGTATGCTCGTAAGTGCTCACTGTATCGTATTTCAAAATTCCTAAGGGTCTGACCCAAATAGACAGCATTACATTCTGGACATTTGAGTTTATATATACCTGACTTCTTTAATAGTGATATTTTTGTTTTTACATTTAACAATTTTGTACTAACGTTACTTTCTGTTTTAAAAGAAATTGTTGTATTCGTTGCTGAAGATATTATCTTTGAAATATTATTAGAAATATTTCCTGCATATGTGATGGTTTTATAAGTTTTAATTTCATCAGCTTGTTTAGGATATATTAGTTGTAATGCCACTTTTTCCTCTTTTTACTAATTAGCTTATTTATCATATCTAATGGATAACCGTTAGATGTTGCTATTTGTGTAATTGTATTAATCTCTCTATCAAAATTACATTTGTTCATAGGAACTGAAAAAGCTCTATGTATCATTGAATAATATGTAATACAATAACTTGTATTATATTGTGGAATTAACTAGAGACCTTGAGTTTCATTTAAAAACACTAATATGAGCATATTCCACGAAGTAAGGGTCGAGACAGTCAATTTCGTATATGTATGTGTTATAACGGAATTTGTAAGCACGACAGAGGGCGTATTTTTTGACGTATCGAAACCAAACTCGCTACAAAAATCGTTTAGGACAAAATCTTGGACGAGTTCGTTGATGAGCCAAATCGGCCCAGTAAAAACAAAATGGCGGCCTGTCAAAGTTGAAAAAAATCGTATTTCCTTTGTTTGTTTTTCATTTGACGTAAAAAAGTTACTGATCTTTTTCATACACTACATACTTTTATATTCAACATTTTTCTGTAAATCGTACATTAAAACATTTTTTCAAGAAAATTCACAAATTTACCAAAATTTTTTTTGTTTTTGATTTGAAGCCAAAATGTTACTTTGGTTTTTTGTACTTCTCAAAACATTCTGTTACTTTTGTATCTAATTTTTCATTTTGGATTTTATGAAAAAATGTTCCTGAAATAAACCTGTCCAATTGGTCCTTTGCCATTGGGATTTTTTTTACTTTCCCTTTGCCCTAGTAAAAAAAGTAGGAATCGGTCTTAAATAAATGTATTACTTCTTACTATAGATATTAGAACTAGAGTCACAAAGAAAACATAAAATGAATCGTACAATTTTTGTTCATTCTGAGCATACTCAATTTTATCATAAAAATATAAAATATTTTTTCTACGACCATAAAGAAAAATGTACATTTCAAGTGCGTCTTCGATTAAGGAACCTACCACATTGTAATACACATTTCCATTTCCCATGGGCTAGATGTATCGACATACATATTTCATTTTCCAAGACTATCATGCGCTACTAGACTGTCATTATATTAACGAATTTTTTGGTCATATATATTATAATATATAATCGAGTCATGTTTGTTAATATCTATCTAATAATTTGACATTTCGAATCGGTGTTTACAAAATTCGTTTGTAAAGAAAATTTATAATCGAAAATGGGTCGCGATAGTTAGGACGATTTGACATTGACATGCTGATCCAGATATGTAAACTAGCCATTGCTTCAGAAGGACATCGGTCACTATCCTGGTACATACAGGAGGTGATTACTCCTTTAAAGAGACACGATAATTGATAACTTTTTCCGCAGGTGAATTATAACGATTTTTCTGCATAAAGTATTTTTGTTTTCGAGTTGTCAAAATTTTAAAATTTTGAACATTATTTAGGATTTATTCAGGACGTAGGTAGATACATCTACAAGAAGAAAAAAATATATGGGTCATTCAAATGGCTAATAGCCAGACTTAATAATATCAGAGAAAAAATTCTCTAAATCATGCAACAATGACGGCAGGAAAGTTTACAATAAAAATTGTTATGTAAAATATTATAGTTTTGTTTATGATTTATGATGGTCGTAGAAAGAGTATAGTGTACAATTGGCATGAAATGACCCATTTCCAACTCGTAGGTATATGAAATTTTGTATTACTCACTAAACTCGTACTACAAAATTTCATATACCTATTTGTGGGAAATGTATGTCATTTCGTGCTCATTGTACAATATACTATAACGTATTTGGTGAACAATTTTGGTTTAAATCCCGAACAAGAAGATTTATTCGAATATATGATCAATATTTTTCATGAAAATTTTTACTATTTAGGGTGTAAACAATGTCCCGTATATAAATTCGCATCTGGTAATTTTAAAAATTTAGTAATTATTTTTGTCTGATTACCAATTTTGTTAATTCCGACTACTTTCTTCGAACATTTTCCTTTTTGGTAATTAACAAAAAATTGTTCTAAATCTGGTGGTCAGAGCAGAATATATTTTTTGGGGACCTCGTAAAACATACAAGAAATTACAAAGGATCTGGGTTTGTTTATCAATTAAATTAATTTGATATTCATTTTCTAAATCTTTACAAGATTTATCTTTAAAATTTTCAATTTTTGACGAAGACTTACTCCATAAATTCCAAAAATGAACACTAACTAAAATTTTATGAAAATTACTATTTATAATACAAATATATCAGCAATAAAAATAAACGCATGAATCTTGTTTCGTTATTTTAGGTCGAAACAATTCTAGTAACAAGTTAAACACGTTGTTAACAATTCTTAGATCATTTTAAAAAGCTGGTGGTTCACTAGTGCGTAATTCTATTAGAAAATTCAGTGTGTAGAATCGTCGCTGCAAAAACCAGTTGTTGCACCATTTTCTCTTTTTCCCAACTTTTCTTCTATTATCTAACAATAAAGCGACCACTATTACAGCTATAGAGAGCTTTAATAAAGTAAGTGGTACGAAGTAGACACCTTCCAACGTAGGTACTATAATTGTTCACGACCGATTGGTGCTCAGATCGTTTGTGTTTGTGGCCAAAATGCTTGCGACTTGTTGCATCGATTGTCTGTTGTATGGATCGTTTAACACATTTAACAATAATTAGAAGTGATCAGATAAATGTACAGGTTGGCAAATTAATTTTGGCAGTCGAAAGTTTGACAACGTCCGATGCGCCGTAGCAAAGACGTATGCGGATTGCAAGAGCTCACTTCGCTGGCAGAATTCGTAAGCTTCGTTTCGACAGTACAGTTCAGAGAGAAGTGTGATTACCGGGGTTGTGTAATACGAACTTGTTATGACGACTTCAGAAAGTAAAGTTGTTCATAAAAAGTTGAGTGAGCAGTGTCGTGAAATAATCATGAACGTTTTAAATTTCATGACCGAAGAGGCAAACAATGGCAAGTCAACCATTCCATTAACAAACTATTGCAATAAAATTTTTAAACCAAAGTAATTATTTATCAAATTTACACTCGATAGAAAAATGTTTAAATGGATTTTCGTACATAAAATATTTATTTGTTAAACGATTTAAAAAAGTGACATTAGGGTGAGACAAAGTGTTTTATGCACTCATGTGTCAATTTTATGCACCGTTATGTCATCATGACAAACAAATCGACGCCATTTTTAGTCCATTTAGAGCAACCTAAATGAGACATTTTTTAGTTTAGATTGGCTTTCTGAAAGAAACATATATTACAGTGAACAAATGTTAGAACTGGGTCTTTGTAATGTTGCAAAAATGTACAAACCTCGATATAAAACTTATAAAATTGATGAATTATTTATTTGACATGGATTGCAAGTTTTAAGGCTACTCCCCTTATCACCCGGACTTAAATCCCATCGAAAGTCTTTGGGCGGCACTTAAAGAATATGTGGCCAAATGAAATGTTACCTTCAATTTTACAAAGGTTAAAGAATTCTGCAATGAATGTTTTGTCACATTTTCTGCAAATTATAGGAAAGTTAGATGTAACCATGTTAAAAAGATTGAAGATGAACATTGAACCACTTATAGATACCACTGTAGATAATATTATTATTAATTTGGCCGAAGTCGGAGATAGCGAGGATGATGAAGTTGATATAAAAAGTGATTTTGAAGAATCATTTGTAGATGCACATCATTATTTTACTGTTGATGATCCTTGTACATCTAAAACATATTTTTCATTATAGTGTTTGTTTGTAGGTGGTATGACTGAATACATTAAAAGCAACAAATGTAAATTGTAGATATTAGAGACGAATTCCACTAGAGTAATATAATATTTGTAGCACATCTATACATTGTTCTAAATAAACAATAATTGATGGCATCCAGAACCAAGATTTTTTTGTTTTGCCAGTCCTAACTCTGTAAAAAGTGTGAAGGGATGTTCTAATTTCATAGTAAATATTTGCAGAAAACCCAAAAATTTACATATGAAAGTAGAAATCTACCACAAAAAAGCTTTAATATGTTATTTATATTATTAGTATACTTATTAGTCCATCTCTAAAGGCGATTTCCCCAATTTGTTTTTCAAATTTTATGTATTAACCCGAATTTTTACATTATGATCTACTATATATTATTAAGAATAACAATTTTAGAAAAGTTAACAGGTAGGTATGTCATTAACTATTACTACGAAGAGATAGGAAAAATTGTTGGCCATTGTTAAATTTAGAAAGTCGTTTAACAATCCTTATCATATTGTTGGCTTTATCTACAAAATCTACCTGACTTCCAATGTATATACAAATAAACCTCAATGACAAATATTATGAAGGGACCACTTAAAAGATATTAATTTGAAGTAAAGGTGAAAGTTTATGTCTCTTGGAATCTACCTATTATTTATTATTTATATCACATAAAATAGTAAAGCGTAATTATAGAATTTCCCGTGTGGTTTTCGAAGCAATAAATAATTATGTCTGCACAAGAAAAACCTATTTTCGTAGAAAAATCTAATAGTTTTTATTTCCATATTCATTTAATTAATAATAAAGAACACATTAATGTTATTTTGTTTTGTAAACTCGATTTTATATAGCATTATACATGTGCCACAATTTATTATTTTTAAATCCAAATACAAAATATTGTGTTACCCTCGTACGTATTAGCAGCCTCACAACCTTTAAAACTTTGCATGCGGAATGTACGTCGCCTGCTCTTCCAGGTAACTGCGTTTACAACGTTGTCAAGTTGTATGGCATTCTCCCGCATCGTCAACTACCAAAATTAATTTGCCAACTTGTACATTATACATTGTACGAATAAATGTGTAGCGAATTATTATCTAGGACAATGATTCTATGGAAATTCGGATTTTTGTTATGATCGTCCATAATATATCATACAGAGCTATTAATTTTTTCTAATTTAGCCAAATTTCGTAATTATTTAATGGCATGCTTGTTTTACGTACCAGCGATAAGTATTGCGCGAAATAATAATTATTTTTAAATCGAAACATTTATTTCTTCATGTATATTTCAATTTATACCACAAATATTGTATTTACTACTATAAAATGGCACCGAAAATGTTTGCCTTGTTTGAAATATATTTTCGCACTGAAAATGTGATTAGTTTATCCTGCGGGCATTTACACGTTTCCCTATTTCTTTGTTAGCAATTCCTTTCTTACGTTATTCAGTCCTTATGTAGAGTGAATCAAAAGTTGAATACCAATTTTGATTTATGAAAACGTAAACAAAATATGGTTGATATTAAAAAAGCTTTCAGGACCCACCAACAGTATTTTTGGCTTCGAGGTCATCATTTATCTTCTGCGCTTACATCAATAAACAGTTCTATTTTGCGATATAATAATCAACCCCAAATATGATTTGTTTACAATTACAATCTCTGATTTTTCATTAATTCTCTCTCTGATGAATTTAGTCATTTGTCATTCACTTCAAGATATATTGTATCCATTGCTAGTACAAAAATATTCACTCGGGGTAGATTCACACTATAATGTCGATTGCGGTTCGTTCTCGGTCCGATCCCATTATGTTCACATTATACCCTCTGGCTTAGTCTAAGATAATTTGGCTCGTATACTTAATAACAAAATTGACGTTAAAAAAGAATTTGATTGCATGTAATTTTTGAGGCGGAAAAATTAATTGGGATTTCTCGAATTAGCTGTTATTCTTATTTCTTATGAAGAAGATAATATTATCAACACCAGAAGAAAGAAGGAGAATGTGGGTGCATCCAAGTTGATTGCAACGCAACGAAAAACGGAGGGAGTATACTGCACTCTCTATGGTCAGTTAATTAATGGAGAAGAAAATTTTTATTTTAAATAAAAAAGATTTGATAACAGAAACATAAACAAAAGAGCTTTCACACTATCGGTACATGTCATAATAAATTCGATCTCGCCCACATACAATTTTTTCGATGTTGATCGTGACTGGAATGGTATCAATTTATTTGAGAATATTTTACCAGACCAAGATCGCACCGAAAACGAATCGTAATCGGCATTATAGTGTGAATCTACCCTTATTTTGCTTTTATATAAAAATCGGTTGAATTAAGCTGAAAATCGACTTCTATTCAATATAGTTGCTGATCTGTTTATTAACGTCATAGAGGCAAATTGACGTATATATACCTAAGAAATAATATTAACAGGTCGTGAAATAAATTCCAACGTAATTTCATAAAAAACTGTATCCAATAAACTTTTCTTCGAAGGACAAGTGGGTTTTAATCCACAATAAACAAATAACTCCATTAAGGGAAATAAAAATCTTCTTAACTGACATACATAATGCACAATGACATATGAATATCAAAACTTAGAAAGACAGTTTTCACTTTTTTTCGTGGATTGACTGGTAAAAGAAGTCTGAAGGTGATAAGTGCCGGAAATATTAAAAAATGTTTGGAAGAATTTCAAACATACTCCCCCCTCCCATTGTAGCTTCTTAGCTTCGATAAAAAAATTATAAAAAATAAGTTACAACGCAAAGATTCAATTAAGTATCTTCACCTAACAAAAATGTACCATTCATCAGCGCAGAAATTATCTTTCTAATTAGTCTTCTTTTGGTAAAGGACATAGTTTTGTAATATTTCTAATATAAGTTCAAGATTTCTATTTAATTCTAACTAAACGAATTTTATTATCTTTACTAGGAATAATTTCAACAACTCTAGCAAGGGGTCATTCTAACGGAAGCGAATTTTCTTCTTTGAGCAATACAATATCGTTTTCCTTTAAATTCGTATGAGGAATGAGCCATTTTGGTCTATTTTGCAATTGGTTCAAATATTCCTTTGTCCATGGTTTCCAAAAATTCTGTTGAACACGAGTACATCTTTCAAAACGAGTTAACCGACTTTTGGAAATCTTTGGTACATCAGATTCAGGAAAAGATGTACGACCATAACTACCCAAGCAATGTCCAGGAGGTGAACAAGATAAGTCATTTGCATTATTTGAAAGAGGTTGGAGGGGTATCAAATTTAATATTGCTTCTATTTGTGCTAAAATAGTGCTGAACTCTTCAATTGTGAAGTGGGCATTTCCAGCTATTTTGTATAAATGATGTTTTGTGCTCTTCACTGCAGCCTCCCAAATTCCACCCCAATGTGGACTCATGGGTGGGATGAATATCCATACAATCTCTTTACTATCCAAAAAATCTACAATGGATTTGTTATTACTTTGAACATTGAAAAAAATACAGACAAACACAGCAACATAACATTTTATTGAAGGCTCACGAAGATATTATGATTTAATAAGAAATGGGCTACCAAAATCCGCACTAACTTTCGAAAAAGATCTGCATGGTTTTAATCTATCTGAAGGTAAATTTGACATCATTTGTTCACAGGATTTTGCATTGAATCTAGCTCAATCTATACATTTTCTGATAATTCTTTTGATTTCTACAAGACCATTTGAAGGCCAATATTTTACACAAAAATTTGGCAATGTGGTGTGCGCACCAGCATGTCCTAATCTCAAGTGCTCGTATCTTACCATAAGTGTTGTTGTTTGGTTTTGGTTCCTATTTTCCCTTGTTTTTAATCCCGAATCTTTCCGTTCCCTAAATGTGCGGCAACCATGCGTAGACCCTAACGTATCGCATAAGATGGGCTTTACCTTCTTACCTGGTCAAGCCTCGATTGACTGCATACACCTGTTGATATCCGACGAACTGGTCCGAGAATTGACAATTAGAAGAGGAACCTAACGTTCGTCCTATGAAGCAAGTGTGATATCGCGATATAACTATATAAAATTCTGAAAAATAGCGGTCCAATTTTATGTGTGTACACGATGAAATGATGGTGAGTTCCTTTTAATACTTTAATCCGGCCCTTTACCACCAATCTCCAACATTTTTGGTCCTTTCGAATCCAAATTTGAATAGTTTATGGAAATATATTCCAACCTAACCTTTAAAACCACATGTTGTTTGATAATTGTCCATAATTATTAACCTGCCGTGGGTAATATCGATTTATTTATAATTTAAATTTATAACGTTGCCTATTGTATATATAGGGATATGTATTAGGGATTATACATATAGTTTCCTCAGGGACTATCCATATAGTTTCTTTCCGAACTACTTCTAGTTCATCTTTAAAACACTGTTTGTATTATACATGGTCTATCCATATAGTTTCCTCCCTAACTACTTGAAGTTCATCTTAAAAAAATGTTTATGTTATACAGGGACTATCCAAATAGTTTCTTCTTGTACTACCTTTAGTTCATCTTTAAAGTTTTATACAAAGTTGTGAAGGACTATCCACATAGTTCCTTTTGATCATTTAAGTTTATCCATGATTATTTGTAACTGATAGACAATTATTAACACTCCTTTATTATTTGCTTGTGAGTGAAATTTGTGCATAAAGCTTTACATTGATAACCATTTTATTCAAAGTTATTTTTGAACTTATAATAAATACATTTATCATATCAATATGGTTAATAAAAAACATTTGATAGTTACCAGAAAAGTTGCTATTTCTCGAATGCAAGAAACTCTTGATTTAACAGAGTTGACTGCAGTTGATTTATCAAATTTACCGCTTCTTAAAATTAAGATTAAACAGTTAGATGCCTAATGATGCCCTATGATGATTTTCCACCTAGAATTGCTAGCAGTGACCACCGATGAAGATTATGTGAGTGAGGATCTCATTTGCAAAACCATTGATGAACAATATTCATATATTTGGTGTAAATACAATTCATTAATTCCAGCTCCTACTAATGTCACTCTCAGCCACTCAGATGTTGTTGAAAACACTTGTCTGGTCAGACTTCCAAAGTTAGAACTTGTTTTTGGTGAGCTTTATCAATGGCAATCATTTTTTGATGTTTCTAAGAATGCTGTGCACAGCCGTAAGGATATAAGTTCAGTGCATAAATTCCAATATCTATTGTCATTGTCATCATTAACCGGTGATGCTTTTAAATTGATATCATCTATTCCTTTGTCAGATGCAAATTATCTTGTAGCATACAAGACATTAGTTGATCGTTTCCCCAGCAAGCGTTTGATAACGTTGACCCATTGGCGTGCCATAAAAAATGACCCCGGATTGAATAATCATTATTCAAGAAAACTCCGTTTTCTCCTGGACATATTTACTGAAAACCTTTCCGTACTACAGAATTTGGGATTCGATGTAGATGCATGGGATTTTCCAGTAACAGAAATGCTGTTGGATAAGCTTGATCCTAAAAGTCGAGAACGTTTCGAATTGACTTCTGACCCTTCTACAATTCTTAAGTACAAGGAGTTGTACGAATTTCTAAGTGAACAGTGTATTGCCTTTGAGTACCAGATATGTATAAACCCAAACCAATTGTTGTGCATACCGCAAATGTTTCCGCTTCCACGTCATCCGACGAGACTTGTGTTATTTGTAAACAAAACCATAAAATATTTGTATGTCCTAGTCTCCAAAGCAAAAATCCAAAGGAACATTTTGATTGTATCCGAAGATCGCGGCGATGCATTAATTGCTTTAGGCTGTGCCATTCTTCTGGGCACTGTCCTTCGCCATATAAATGTAAAAGATGTAATAAATCCCACCATACCTTATTACATTTTCCAAATAATAATGCACATCACTTGATACTACAGTTTCATCTGTACCTTTCAATAACCCACCTGTAGATGAGGTAGTTGAAGTAAATTCTGCTGTCCAACCTATAAATACAATAAATATAAATGTTGATATACCGCCCGGTGTTGCTTCCTACACTTTGTTGGCCACAGCCCTTGTTCGAGTTGAGGACAAGTGGGGCCAATTCCATACCTTGCGAGCACTTATCGATTCTGGCAGCCAAGCCAGTTTTATTGTCAAGAAATGGGCAACCTCCTAAAGCTGCCAATTTCCCCTCATAAGCTACCTGTCTTTGGATTAGGTCAAATCAATAATAATTTGTCCGGTGGAATCATTCAATGCCGAATCAAGCCCATTCAATCCGAATTGTCATCAGTACAATTAGAAGCGATTATAATTCCGAAAATTTGTTTGCTCTTAAAACAATTTTTGACTGGGCTCACTTAGGTCCAATTCAGATTCCAAATTCCTCCGTTGTACAGTCACTTATCGGTTTCCTGGATTATCCACAAGATATTCAAGCTCGATTTTGGGAACTGGAGGAAATTCCAACTAACTCCATGGTTCATCCTGACGATCAGAAGGTTGAAACCCATTTTCAATCTCATGTGACGCGAACCCCAACAGGTCGTTTTGTGGTAAAATTGCCATTTAAAATAGAGTCACCTACCTCTGAGGAATCGCACCTAGTAGCACGTCGACGACTATTTTCTTTAGAAAAACGTTTAAACCAAGATTCTGGTCTCCGTCGATTATACCAAGATTTTATGAGCGACTACCTGAATACTGGACATATGTTGAATTACTGTCTGTCCCTCTGGGTAACGATACCTATTATATACCGCATTACCTAGTTGTCAAAATGGATGGTGATTATCCTAAAATTAGAGTGGTTCGTTGGACCTAAACTCCAAGCTGACATTGTTGCCATACTTTTGCGTTTCCGATTGAAGACCTTCGTCTTCACTTGTGACATCGGACAGATGTATCGTCAGATTCTCTTATGTCCCTCACAACGTAAATATCAACTGATTCTATGGCATTGTTCCTCTGACGAACCAATTCGAATTTTCCAATTAAATACAGTTACCTATGGAGTATCAAATTCACCGTTTTTAGCCATCAGAACCTTGCTATATCTCGCCGATCTAGAACAAGAGAGGTTTCCGCTGGCATATCAAATACTGAAAACAAGTTTATATGTTAATGACGTGATTGCCGGGGCTGATTCGTTGGAAGAAGCCCTACAGATGCAAAACCAACTTATTGATCTACTGAACTTTGAGTTGCGTAAGTGGTAAACTAATTCCTCCGCCTTATTAGATTCGATTCCTATCGATCACCGTCAATTACGAGATATTTCTTTTGACCATCCAGACAATACTTTGAAGATTTTGGGATTGCAATGGCGTGCTCATAACGATGTATTTGTCTTTACCATTATTGCTATACATTCAACTTGTACCAAACGATCTATCTTGTCTCAAATCGCAAAAATTTATGATCCGTTAGGTTTCTTATGTCCATTGTCTTTCTTTGCCAAGGTCTTCATCCAGCGTTTATGGATGGCAGGATCTGCTTGAGACGACGTTGCTCCCCCAGATATATGTGCCAAATGGTAGCAGTTTGTGCTGGAAATGCCTCACCTCTCAACATTCGAGATACCTCGGATGTTATTAACCCCTAATGTGAAAACATGTGAATTACATGCCTTTTGCGATGCCTCAAAATTAGGATACGCGACGGTTATTTATATCCGATTCACTGAAAAGGAGAAAACCTAACTTCGAATCGTCATGGCCAAATCGAAGGTAGCTCCAGTAAAATCCATATCTATTCCACGCTTAGAGTTGTGTGGAGCTGTTTTATTATCCAATTTAGTCGAATTCCTATTGCAAAACATTTCGGGACCTTATAACCGTCACTTCCATATACGCCTGGGGTGATTCCAAAGTAGTACTCAGTTGGATCCATGCATACCCTAATCGTTTTAAACCATTTGTCTTCAATAGAATAGCTCACATTTAGACGCGAGTTATCCCTGAACATTGGCGTCATGTTCCTGGTTCAATTAACCCTGCCGACATTGCATCTCGCAGTTGTTTACCCAATGATCTCCTGAAGTCGTCATGGTGGGCGGGCCCTCGGTGGCTCTTGTTACCTCCTGCTCACTGGCCCGAACTAGTTCAGGTTAACCTTGAAGCAACACATGCCTCCAGCGGGGAAAATATTTTCTCCATGGTTGTGCAGGTGCCATGTCATATTTTTAACCATTTCTTAGAGCGATTCTCAAAACATAGCAAAATTCAAGGTTCCATAGCCTTTTTATTGAGATTTATTCACAATACGAGACATCCTCTTGCTAAACACACAGGTGTTTTAACCAAATCCGAGCTAAACCAAGCTTTAATTTCTCTTGTAAAAGCTGTCCAAGCACAACCATTTCGCTCAGAATTGACATTGATGCAGACAGGTCAGCGATGTCCCAAATGGTTAGCCAAATTGTCCCCCTTTATTGATCAACAAAGAATTATGCGTGTCGGTTGCAGATTACAAAATTCGTCTCTGGACTTTAGTACCAAACACCCAGCTTTACTTCCTCGTCATCATATTTTGACTGACCTCATAATTCAACAAACCCATGAGAAGTTTTGTCACCCTGGCATCCATACCACTATGTACTTGATTCAACAGAATTTCTGGGTAATTTCAGCTCGACAAGCAATTCGAGCCATCCTAACTAAATACCATCGATGTTTCCGACTTAAACTCATTCCATATCAACCTCCCATGGCTAACCTACCGTCTTCTCGTGTGACGTCCGTTAAACCCTCCAGTTCTGTAGGAGTCGACTATGACGGACCCTTTAACATAATTTACCGTCGTCATCGAGGAGTTAAATGTTTCAAGGTATATATTTTCCTATTTGTTTGTTTTGCTACCAAGGCACTTTATATTTAAATTGTTAACGACTTATCTTCTGATGCCTTTTTGGGAGCTCTTCGTCGTTTCATTGCACGTCGAGGACGATGTTCTCAAATTACCAGCGATTGCGGCACGAATTTTGTGGGTGCTCATCGCATAATGCACAAATTCCTACAGAATGCCGCTGAAGGAGAATCTATTCAGTGGAAGTTTAATCCTCCTGGTGCCCCCCATTTCGGTGGACTGTGGGGGGCAGGTATCAAATCGATAAAAACCCAATTGTACCGTATCATCGGTGCCCAACGCCTTACATATGAAGAATTACTTACCCCGTTGAACCAGATGGAAGCATTGCTGAATTCCCGACCCCTAACTCCAGTCAGCTTTGACCCCAATGACTTTGAAGTCCTTAGTCCGGGACACTTCTTAACGTTAGAACCGCTAACATATTTTTCAGAACCTGATGTATCTAACTCTAAAATGTCTCTGTTGTCACGCTGGCAATTGGTCCAAGGCCTACATCAATCATTTTGGCATAGGTGTAAAAATGAATATCTCCATACCTCCTACTATAAAAATACCAGAATTGTCAATACAGGGAGCTAAATACAAAACAGGTTTATTGGAAATGATCTTATTAGCCTTTAATTCCGAAATTTCTTTTGAAAAGTACAGAATTTGTAAAAAATTTATTATAAAAACGTCTTCGTCTACAGTTTAAGAGGGGCCTCCTTACATGTATATAAACCTAAAAACCTACACAATACTAGTTACTAATTAAGTAATTATTTGGTTCAAAATATTTACGATAGATGTCGATAGTAGTACTGAATCGGCTTTTACTGATTCAACATATTTTCTCTCTCTGTCTGCCCACTCTTGACGGTTCAAAGGAACGCATCTCTGTTCGAATGTTTTGATTTCAAATATTTCAACTTCTTGTGAGCACAGAAACCTTATCTCTGTTTTTTATGTTGCATCCAAACCACAGCACACCTGTGCATAGATAAGAGAATATTATATACACGAATCCAAACAAAATTTGTTGACATAATTTCCATTTGAGTGTAGATTTTTGATTATTTAAGAGTTTCATAAATGTTTTTGAAAGGAATAAATTGTTAAAAAGTACGTAATCGTATCGACCCGATATCAAAAATTATAGTTATGATAATGTAAATTATCCTGCAATCCGTATTTTTTAATTTTAAAAGCTATGTTTAAGGTTATGTTTACTTGATTATTTGATTAATGTGAAAATGTGAGATAAATAATACTGATGGTTTGTTCTAGTATCATCAAACCATCTTTCAAAATTCTCTTGAAACCCTGTTTTAATGATAATATGGGTTTGTTAGCGAGAAGCGAAAAATGCTTAATTGAAGTGAAGTGACCTTTGAAGTATCTGAATGAAGAAAAATTAAAACCGCTCTCAAAAGACAAGAATTTCATAATTCATTTTGATGAATATATAATAATGATAATTGAAAAATATAACTATTATCACCTGATACAAGTTGCATTACATATTGCATGAAAGGACATGTGCTATTTAATAATATGGATACCAAGTGACAGCATTGCGGAAATTGCTAGAAATTAAGAATGGAAGAAAAATATACATACTTTAAAAACATTCTACCTTTCAAAATTTGTACCATTTATAATAACATAATAAAATGAACTTGAAAAAAACTTAGAAACTATTTTTCAATTCCTTCATTAACAAAAAATGTCTAGAACTGAACCAAAAAAATAGATTCGTCGTATTAAAATACATGGTACTGCAAAAATTTTCCCTTACATTCACTATAAGCCAAAATTTACAATTTATTGGTCAGGCACGCAAAATTTTCTGAAACATTTTCAACATACTTCCATAAAAAATCTTATAGTTACGAAACTATCTACTGTATCGATTCCTTTCTTACGCCATTCAATAAAGGAAAGATGCGTCTCAATTAATTACCATATTTGAATTCTTCCATTTTATATTTGTAGGCATAATATATGGGATTAAGGCTGGAGTAGAAATGTTTGTAATAAATTACTTTAAAAGAAATTGTAGTAACTACGTCTATGCGACTGAAATTGGTGAAAATAGAAATGGGAGTGTTTATACTATTATGAAAAAAATACAGTAGCTTCCCATGGATAATGCACACTAACTTATGAAGCATCAAAGTTGAACTTTAAAAAAAAGTCCCATTTCAAATGTCCCCTTTTGTACAAGTTGATTTGGATGAATCGTCCGAAGGTTACGGATCAGGTTAACGTACCAAAAATGTCAGTATTAGGTACTGAAATATTTCAACGAACCTTTTGAGAAAAAAAATACAATCTTACCAGGTATTTTGTTTGGACCAGAAGTATCTATAACTAACTAAAACTAAAATCCCACCACTGTACAGCGTGTCGGCGATCATCCACCAATAATTAGTCTATAATTTGTAATTGCCTTTCCGCGGCTAGTGCGTATATATCACCCACGTTCCTCACTCCGCACAAGTTATCTTTGTCCTGGGCCTCTTTTTCCTTCTATTTTGCCCATTATTATTATATTAGTCTTAGTATGTCATATTTATTGCCTCGGAGTATGTGCCCCAGATAAGAGATCTTGCGTTATTTTATAGTTGTTAATAGTTCGCACTCGACGTTGGCTCTTCTAAGCACTTCCTCGTTTGTGACCCGGTCTACCCATGGGATCCTCAATAACCTGCGGAGTGTCCACAACTCAAAGGCCTCTACGCGGTTCATGGATTTTACTTTAAGTGACCATGTTTCCGCTCCATATGTTATTATGGGCCAAATATAGCATTTCACCATACGAAGTCTTATGTTCAGCAACGCTTCTCTTCGACATATATATTTTTGAAATTTAATAAAAGCAGTTGTTGCCATTGCCGTCCGCATTTTTATCTCCATATCGCTATCCAATTTGTCATTGATGTTACAACCGAGGTATTTAAGTTAGTTGACTCTTTCTATGGGCTTATCTTCAATCATTACTTGGGCCTGATTATGTTGGTCTCTGCTAATGATCATGAATTTTGTCTTATCGATGTTTATTGTAAGCCCATATTCCTTACCCACTATATTAATTCTGTTTAGAATGTGCTGTAGATCTTCCAAATCGGTTGCCAATATAGCTGTATCATCAGCATAACGTATGTTATTTATGGGTATTCCGTTTATTTTTATACCTTTTTGTTGATTTTCTAGGGCCTTCTGGAAGATCATCTCCGTGTATATGTTGAATAATATTATTTCTAGTTTTTGGGTTTTTAATGAGTTGTTAATACGAAGTACTGCTGTTTGATTCCAATATAGATTTTGGATATTTCTAAGATCTTTTGTGTCGAGACCAACTTACTGTAATATTTCTTGTATGTGTTCATGTTTAATGCTATCGAAAGCTTTCTGGTAGTCAATAAAAACTATAAAGACGTCTTTACGTTGGTCGTAACATTTTTGGGTCAACAATTGTATGTAGTTCATAGTCTCTCTGGTGCCCATTACGTTTTTAAACTCAAATTGTGTGTTGCCGCTGTGCTATTTGCATCTCTTATATATTCTTCCGTGTGTATGTGTGTGTGTGTGTGTGTTTGTGTGTGTGTGAGGATGTGTGTGTGTGTGTGTGTGTGTGTGTGTGTGTGGGTGGGTGTGTGTGTGTGTGTGAAATGGAGGGTTGGCATTGGACAGAATCCGTTTGCCACAGAAATGGTGTTAAATTAGCTCCTAATATATTTTCGGTTTTAATTAATTTAGATATCAAGTTTGCTTTCTCTGAGAAAAGTGATTAACTGATCTAGGACATTTTTATTATTCATACTTAGCAGAGTGGTTAAATTAAAGGGTTGAGCTATATTACTGTTGGTGATGAAACGTAGAAAGTTAGGACGACTATTGCTATATTTTCCGCATGAAAAAAATATGTGGTTCAAGTCAGCAATGGATTTTGTCGCACGAACAGATGTTCGTTTCTGTTACACCAATTCTGTGAAGATGTGCTGGAAATTTAGCATGATTCAATTTTAACCTGGTAATAGTGACAGAGTACGTTCGGCTTACAGCATAGTCATCAATGTGTGGGACGCGATTCTGTAAGGTTGGATGTATTAAAGTGTGATGATTGTTAGATTTTTTGGTAAATTCTATCCAACTCTTTTCCCAGCTATTACGTGATTCAATTTTTCCTTTGTTAATTATGTCACTAAAATCGTATTTACCTATTACATTCGGTAATTTAGTGGCTTCCTTGACTAAAGAGTCAACTTTGACATTCCCCAAAATACCTGCATGACCTTTCACCCAGATGAAAATAACTATATGTTTAGAGATGTAGATAACTTTTTGTGGGATAGATTGCTAGTAGCTTCAAGTATAGATTTGGAATCGGACATTATTAATGCATTTTGCGTAAGTTTTTGTTTAATTAACCACTGTAGTGCTTCTTCGATTGCAAAGATTTCGGCAGTGAAAATGGAACAAGTATCTGAGATTTTATATTGAAGTTTAGTACTAGTATCGGAGATATAAACGGCCGAACCAGTACCGCTTGTTGATTTTGAACCGTCTGTGAAGATTTTAAAGAAGCTATCATATTTATTGATTATTTCGTTATGACGAGATTGGTTAACAGTGTGGATTTCGCTGTAAGTCGGAAATATGACTCTTGGTCCGAAGGTGATATCTGAAAATTCAAGTTCAAATATGGGAAGTTTTTCATGAGGTGTGATCAGATCAATGTATTTATTGAAAATAACGTATGCATTCGCCAAGGGTGGACTATTTTTTTTTGTTCCAATATCTATATGTTAAATTTTCTATAGACAGTTGAGGGACTAATTGATTAAGGGTATTGTTATAATTGAAAAACTTTAAGTAACATAGTTTTTTAAAAGCTAAATAATTTCGTCTGATACCTAAAGGGGGTTCTCTTGCCTCTGCAAGAATGGCTGGAGTGGGCTATGATTTTAAGGCTCCAATGCATATCCTCATAGCACTATATTGTACTCGATCAATTTTTTTTAAATGTACATTTGCAGCAGACCCATACAGGATACAGCCATAATCAAGTATCGACCGAATGTATGCCCGATAGAACAGGAGAGCGATTTTAGGATCAGCTCCCCATTTAGTTTTTGTGACGCATTTTAACATATTTATCCCCCTTTCAGCTTTACTCTTGAGATGGTTTATGTGGCTACCCCACAGAAGTTTATTATCTAGTACAACGCCTAAATATTTGTATTCTGTTTTGATTTGTATTTTGAGACCACTCAGAGTGAGCGTATCAGTGAGGTGCTATCTGTGTCTAGTAAAAAACATAACAGCTGATTTTTCTGGAGAAATTGTTAAGGCGTGATCACTAAACCATGTCTTAAGGCAATATACAATATATTTCAGTACTTTGACACATTGATTGTAGTTATCCTGTGTGGTGTAGAAACAAAAATCATCTACGTATTGTATGCATTTTACATCCGAATCAAAGATGTTATGTAAACTATAAGTATATACATTGAATAGAAGGGGACTAAGAGCCGCTCCTTGAGGTAATCCGTGATTGGCAACCCTTGGTCCATGCAATACATTATTATTGTCTTTAATGTATATTTTTCGATTACGAAACAAGTCTACAATGTCGTATGAAATCTGAGGATGAACGTTTAATGAAATTAAACTTTCAGTGAGAATGCTCAGATCAACCTTTTAAGTCCACAAACAGACAACCGACGTACAAGTTTTTCGAGAATGAATATTGTACATCTGAGACTAATTGGGAGACAGCTTCCATCGTTCCCATTCCTCGTCGACATCCATACTGCGAATGTGGTAGTTTTGAATTGTATTCTAAATACCATTCCAACCTAGCCTTTATCATGCGTTCAAACGTTTTCATAATACAGGACATGAGCGAGATTGGGCGATAAGAAGATATATTATTTGGGTCTTTTTTGGGTTTTAAAATAAGAACAATGATAGTTTCTTTAAGCTCATCAAAGATGCGACTATTAAGCCACCATTTATTAAAAATATCTAATAGTGCATTCTTAGCTATCGATGGTAAAAATGTGAGCATTTTATAGGTGATACTATCACTGCCGGGCGCCGTTTCACGGCGAGATAACAGATTCCAATTCTGATAAGCTGAAATGATTACAGGGAAAATTGCTAGAGTGAGTTATTTTTGTTGTGCTGGTGAATGTTTTACTAGCAGTAGGAGGAGCAAAATAATCTAGTAACTTATCTATCATCTCTGTGGATGTATATGATTGCGAATTACAATATTTTTTGTTTGAATTTTTTTTGATAAAATTCCATATTTTATCGATAGGTGAGTTTTTAGAAAGTCCTTCCAACTGTTCATACTTTTGGTCTTAAAAAGAAGTT
Organism: Galeruca laticollis; assembly: GCA_963921935.1. Lineage (NCBI taxonomy): Eukaryota > Metazoa > Arthropoda > Insecta > Coleoptera > Chrysomelidae > Galeruca > Galeruca laticollis. The sequence continues at coordinate 153,104,090 of OY998180.1, forward strand.
TAGTTTAGGATTCGATGTTTTTGTACTTGAGGTAGTTATCCCAGTTGGACAGATTTTCATAATCAAGTAGAGCTTTCTTTCTTTGTAAGACCTTAGCTGAACATTCTTCGTCCCACCAGAGGGGGTGAGGGGTTTTTATGCAGACTGGCTGGTTTATTTTCATTGATGATCAGGCCGAGTCAGAGATTATATTGATCAGTTTAGTAAGAGACATATCATTACCAGTTTGAACTAATAAGTGGTTTTTGATTAGGCTTGAAAATAGTGTCCAGTCTGCAGAAGCGACACTCCATCTGGTTGAAGGAGATATGTTCTGGGGAGTATAATTAGTATTATATTGTAATAGAATTGAGAAGTGGTCTGATCCCAAGGGGTCAGGAAGTACTGACCAATTCAATTTGCTTACTAAATTGGGTGATTCAACTGAGAGATCGATTGCAGATTTATTTTGTGTGGGCCTATTAATTTTGGTAGGTGATCCATCATTAAGTATTATGTAATTGGTGTTGTTTAAGGCGTCAACAAGTCGTGTCCCACAGACTTGATCACCAGCAGAACCCCAGAGGGTGTGGTGGCAGTTGAAATTTCCACAGAATATGGTATCGCCATTGAACTGTGAAAATAGGTTTTCCCAGTCCTTCACGCTAACATTATATTTTGGTGGTTTGTATAAAGATACCAAGGACAAGTTCATGTCTTCAATGAATAGAGCGCATGTTTAGATATTATTACTGAAATCCTGTTTAATAGATTTGATTTTGAATCTTATATTTTTGGATATTAGAATGGCAACGCCCCCCTTGCCATCAATTCTGTTATTTTGTATACTGTTATAACCATATATATTCATATTAACACCTGGTTTTAGCCAGGTTTCACAAAGTATAAGAATGTCAAAAGTTTCATGAGATAGCAGGTTCAATAAATTTGGTTTACGTTTATTTATAGAAGCTACATTCCATTGAAGTATTTTCAATTGCCTAGTAGCATGACTCATCGCTAATACTAACGGTATCAACTGTATCGAATTCTAAGGCCGTAGCTACAAAATCCCTAGTATTTGAGTGTGTGAGTGGGTTGAGGTGAGTTGAAGTACTAGATTTTAGATCGAAATTAGTATGTATTAGTATTTTCTATGACTTTCTCTTTATATTGAACAAAATCATCTCTGTGAGGGTTTGGAATAATGGGAGCTGTTTTAGGTGCCTTTGGTACATCTGTTTTGTTTGAGGAAGTTGGTGGGGGTGTTATGGGATGGGTAGAGGCTTTACGTTTTTTTGAGGGTGCAGTTGGTTTATGTAGCATATATGCAGGGGGGATGTACTGTGACTGCGAAGTTACAGGTAGAGGAGGGAAGTTTTGTGTATTATTAAAAACTGCAAATCTGTTATTCGTTGTGATTTTTGAATATGTAGGATTGTTAACTATGGTTTCGGCTTCTTTAAAAGAAATATTTTTAAACGCCATTTCTCTTTTGATGTTATGTTGTTTTGTATACAAAGGGCATTTTTTGGATATCGTAGGGTGATTGTTGGTTTGGCAATATATGCAAAAACTGCCAGGATTTGGGCATTCTGAGTCCTTGGTATGTACTTCAGTACATATTTCACACCTTTGTGACTTTGATTTACACAATTTGGCTGTGTGGCCTATCTCAAACAGCTATAGCATTGCATAACCGGGTGAATATAAGGCTCCACGGAAAATGAGGTTAAATTAATTTTAATTTTTTCGGGAATGAAGTTTCCTTCAAAAGTGACAATTATTAGTTGACGATCAACAAATTTGATTTCACCTTCACCATCCGTAACCCTTCTCTTCATACGCTGAACTTTGACCACCTTCATATTATCGCATTCAATGTTTTTGAGTAAAAAATCTTCAGAAAAAAAGTGTCTACCCATCTCACAAGACCTTTGCGGTGATTATAGAATGTGGGAATGTACGCAACCAACTGATTTTTTTCCATGATTTCATGGTCTACTAATGAATTCACTAAATCGTAGTTTTTAAAAATTACTTTCACTCTACTTACTCCTACCGATATTATATCTACTATGTTTTGTTTAAATTTGTCTTCAGTTAACAAAAAATATCCTATTTTCATTGGAAATAACCTGCCGAAGTTTTTGTTCATGTGCTCTACAAAAACATAAAACGGACCTTTATCTTTCATAGTGTATTTATTTGTTAAATTGGATAATTTTAAATCTTTATAGGAATCTTTGTTATTGATAGTGTCCATATCGTCAGAATTATCGGGCGGCCCTGGGCCGCCCGTATTTGTGTTCGTAATTAATTATTTAAACTTGTCTTTTCAAGAACTCGTTCCAGAACAAAAAATTGTAAATAAAAATAGAAAGGAAAAAGTTAATGTGATAGAATCACGAGGTACTTCAATTAAATTATGACTAACCGATAATATACCTAATGTGAAAATTAACTAAAAATAGGTGTACTTATCTAGAAATGATGTCCTAGTCAGGCACACAAAACACGTGTATACAGTTCGACTGCCAATACACAACTGTATTCTGCCGTGAAGAATTTTTAGAAATGCCTTTAACGAATGATTCATTAGGCTTATGAGTCTGTGGTTATCGCAGGTGTAGGCCTTACTCTTTTTCGGTAATGTTATAAATGTTGATCTGAGCCATCCAGTCGGAATAATGCCAGAGTCATAGATTTTATTAAATAGCCGACATAAAATGTTTGGATCCATTAGTTTTAGTACTTCCGCATGAATCATGTCCTCACCAGGTGTCTTTCTGTCTTTGAGGTTTGCGATAGCATATTCCACTTTTGAAACGATAATTGGTGTGCCAGTTATATGTTCATGTTGAATTAGATTAGGTATTGTTGGTCGAACATCTTGGTATAGGGTTTTTATATAATTTTCCCATATCAAACGTAGCTGTTTTCTGTTATTATTTTGTTGCTGTGTCGAATGGGGCTCACAATTCTTCTGTTGTAACAGCCTGTAATTTCCTTGAATTTTCTATGGAAGTTAAAAGAGTCGTGCTTTTCGTGTAGTATTTCCGCCTCTTGGCATTGCTCAATCAGCCACAGTTCCTTCGCCTGCCTTATTTTATTTCGTACATCTTTGTTTATTTGGTTGTATTTGTTATTATTATTTTCTATCTTCGCTAGTCGTCTATCTTCCATTCCGTTAAGAATTTCTTTCGTCATCCAAGGTTTCCTAGCTTCTTGTTTATTGTATCCAACCACCTTTTCAGTAGCACCCTTTATGTTTGTTTAAATCGTTTTCCAGTGTTCGTCTTTAGTTTGTTCATCGGATATTGTATTTGTTTCAAAACTCTGTTTCAGTGCTTCGATGAGATTGTTCCGTTTATCTGGATTTTTTAAGGTTCTTATGTTATATCTTTTGGTGTTTCGGCGTTCTTTTATTATTTTACCTTTAAAGTTAGTCCCCTATTAGGGGATCGTGGTCGGATCCAATATCCGCTCCTGGATATGAAACTACTCTTGTAATGTTGTTTTGAAATCGTCTTATGATCAAGATATAATCTATTTGATTTCTTACTACTCTAAGGGGGATATCCTGAGGAGATTTCCATGTGTATAAGCGTCTTGGGTATAGATCGTAAAATGTGTTTTTATTTGTTAGATTCTCTTCTTCTCAATATTGAATTAATCTATCTCCTCGATCATTTCTTTCACCCAATCCAAATTGGCCCATAACGCCTTCTATCGCTTTCCCTTGTCCCACTTTTGCATTGAAATCCCCTAATACTATTGTTATCTCTTGGGACTTTAGTGATGTTAGGATTTCGTGTAGTTGTTCGTAGAATATTTCGATCTCTTGATCGGGTTTATCTGCCGTTGAGGCGGATGTTTGCACAATATTTATATTGAGTGGTTTAGCTGAAAGCTGCAACACCATGATTCTTTCTGAATAATTGATTATGGTTATCACGGAGCTCTTTAAGCCGTTTCTAGATGCCAACTCTGTGTCTGTGATGAGGGTCATTGGTTGTTGCCCCGGAGTAGTATATTGTTGCATCTTTCTTTTGACATATTCTGTTTTCAGGCCATCTAGTTTTCGCCTAGGATTTCTATGTCGAGTCCTAACATTTCCTTTATAGCGCTGTCTAGTTTTCCAGCTTCGTACAGGGTACGTACATTCCATGTACCAATCCTAATCTTCAGCTTTATCATGTCAAGCCGGGAGATTCTTCGCACCCTCGGGTGATTTAACACCTGCCCGGGACTGAGGGCCATTTCTTCCGGTTTTCCTGACATAATAAAAAGATATCAGCCAATTAGTGGAATGACTTTCTAGGGGAATATAAGGATATTATACAGTCATATGGTAGTTTCCCTTTGCTTTCGATTTGTTGTAGAATTACATTTCCTTAATTCTAGTTCTTTTAGTTTTACCACTAATACTCGGTCGTCAGAGCCTCGTTAGTTGTCTAGCGGGATGCGCCGGATGACCGGAGTCATCACACGTTCAGGAGAGGTTGATATTTGGTGTCCGATCCCTTACATCCCCCTTATTTTGATAAAAGATTATAATTATCTAGTACTTATCAATTGTCTTTATTGTCACTATCAAACTTCAGAAATGATACCTTCGTAAATGTTCGTAAATCCCATAAGTATAAATGACTGCTAAGCTAATATTTGAAATCAGTGTGGCCAACCAATAATAGAATCTTCTGGATTTAGGTGGGAATTTTCGGTTTAAAAAAGATATCTTTCTTTTTCGATATCCATGTGTATGGAGTAAAACGATTGCCGCATTTCACGGATTTTTTCAGAATTTTCTAAAGTAAATTTAAGCAATGCTTTGGTAATAGAAGAACTTATAAGTACCCTGAAGATAAGAATTAAATATTTGCGGAAATTCAATTATAGTAACTGTAAATTCAATCCAACTTGAGGTCACTCGACACCGAAAGACATCTTTCGCATACCATTCTTCGTTAGAACACCCCAATTATTCCTGGAAATACTTTGGACCCCAGAGGTTTGCAGCTGTTTGTCTGAGAACTACCTGTTAATCATATTAAATGTTCCAGAAACAACTGCAACTGCATGGGGCAATACTGAACGAATAATTCACTCTAATATGACAGCTAAGTCTTAGTGCCTTAGCCATAAGTTGTGTTTGACATTTGTAACAATTAATTTTATTAAACTGTGAACTTATAGATTATATTGATTATACATTGGAGAACCCTTTAGCACCTAGGCTTCTTATTATAGAGATTTCGGTTAGCAGCCTAAGAATAACGTTTTTCTGCGACTATTATAGAATTTCTATATTCCGACGTAGTTATTATGGAATAGCCTCATTCTAACCATAGGACAAGATTATACCCATTTTGCTCTCAATATACATTTATTTTTCATAACTTCTTTCTTTTGCCTCTGATCCTTTCACTGTATTAGACAGATTTTATCAGATGCCCTTGACACCTCTGTATCAATGTTCAATTTACAATAAAGTTTTCTATAACTTGTTTTAGTTCTATCCTGCCTTTGTTATCTATTCTTAAGCCTTGCAATGCGATATTATTTATATTTTCGTTCAGTAATTCTCTATTTTTTAATCTTAACTCATCTCTAATCTCTTTTGTATAATCCTTTTGTTTTTTCCTCATCTACATTATGTAACTATTTATGTTTGAGGGCGCCAGTTTGTAAAGCTTATTCGTTCACTTGAGCAAAATCCCGGCATGAGACTTCTCAAGGGTGGTCCAACTCCAAGTTAATGACACACTTTGTATAACAGAGGATGATCAGACTATGAAAGTTCAGGACGCCACCACCTTTTCAAACGTTACGAAACAACAAGAACAAAACTACGATGATAAAGGTGGAAACACCGTGTAAAATAATTTACTCTAAATTAAAATATTATAAAAAATTAATATTAGAAACGTTAAAAATAAAATGTGCTCATACTTAATCAACCCGAACACGATACCCTGTGTCTCTCACAGCCGGGTGGATTATAAATAAAAGAGAATATATATAAGAAAAATTAATTTAATTCTGCCTTAGAACGGGACGGAAAAAATACAGGATGTACTTAACTGACGGTACTCTGGTGATTTAGATGTTTTGAAGGAATGGAAACGGTGTTTTCTATGGTGAAAGATGTCTCGGACCAATGGAAGCTGTCTTCAACGGTAAAGGTGTCGTAGATAGATGGAGGATAAATGGAAGCTGTCTTCAACGGTAAAGGTGTCTTACATAGATGGAAGCTGTCTTCGACGGTAAAAGTGTCTTACATAGATGGAAGCTGTCTTCAACGGTAAAGGTGTCTTACATAAATGGAAGCTGTCTTCAAAGGTAAAGTTGTCTTAGATAAATGAAAGCTGTTACGTAGCTCTCACGTAGCTGCTGTGCTTACCTAAGAGTACACAAGAATCAGGGATATGTAGGAACTTGATCGTAATGGGGCACATTGTATTGGTTCAGCTTTTCAGGTTTAAAAGGAAGGCAGTTATTTGAATTTACAAAAATAAAATATACTGAAAGCTTCCCAACATATATGTCTCCCATATTGAAACAATAAAAAACAATTTAACTCAATTAGTAGTATACTAATGTTCTGAAAAACTTATGATAGCCAAAAAATTCTTATCTGAATAAATAACGAGCTTTAAAAAATATATCTGAAACCTGTAGTGTCAGTATCCTTCATACGAATGAATATTCTATGGGTTTTAAAAATGTAATTAAAATGTTCTTTATAGTGAAAAAAGATATTTTGCAACATAAAAAGCTCTCAAGTATTTGCACAAAATTAAGCAATGATTTGTATATATTTTAAAATGAATATGTAGGTATAAAATAATGATTCCGTGACCACGTGCAACTGTAATTTTTCTCTGAATATGTGAAAGAACAGAAATGAGAGAAATGCAATAAAAATAATCTCAGCGATTATATCGAATGAAGCTTAGAGATTATAAAATATAACTTTCAACTTACCACAGCAAATTAAGAAAACTTTCAGAACAAGAGAAAACGCGAGTACGTGTTTCCTCTTCAACGTCGGTATCGGAAAAGGGAGGATTTTCAGCTTGTAGCGAACAGGGGAAAATTGATAAACGTCAATTGTCTCAACGTTCAGTTTTAATTCTATGGTTGGGAATGGCTAATGAGACGGCAAGCGGAAATTACACGGAATTTATTATATTACATCGAAACAGGTCGATGGACATGTTACAATTAGCTCTGTTGTTATTGTGTTCATCGCCTCCCCTCTTTCCTCAATTTTTTTATGACTTTTAACTGATGATCTTTCCATCTTTTTACTTTTTCTAGTTATTTCCTCCTTGGTATCTGCGTCTTCCTCCCTCTCGCTTTTTCTTTATGTATATTTGTTCTCGTAACTGGCCATTGTACAGTAAATAGATTAAAGAATAAATAAATTAAATTTTAATTTTACTATTCTTTTGTTACACAGCGCAAAGAATGAGGATCCCAGTCAAGCCTTCGGGAATCCTCACTTTTATCCGTATTTAATATTTCGATATATTTATTGTAATAAAGCTTTTTAGCCTACCTTAAATGTTCTTTATTTTACACAATCTGGCAAATGTATTTAATTTAAGCTGCAAATCGTTTTCAATTCAACTTTATATCAGGTTTATGACCTAACCACTTTTTTGTGCTTTCATATTCACGTAACTGCATACTTGAACAGTATACATTGTAACGGGTTTTTTTTTTGAAGCATTATATGATTTTGTTCCGATGGTATTTTAAGTTTAATAAGTGAATATAACTCGTTACTTACTTTCCAACTCTGTTTTCTGGTACCGTTTCAAGCGCTTAATATTAATTTAAGTATTTATTTCATTAGTAACCCAAAAGCCGTGATTTATCATTTAAGGAAATATATAAAATGTAATAAATTCCACTTTTCAAAATTTAAATTATCAAGGACGCCCGGTATATAAACTATTTTAATTTAAATCGGAGTCGTTCCGTACAAATAGAAATACTTCTTGCTGTAATTAAATCGATTTTCCCTCACCACCGATATTGCCAAAATTTAGGTAGGAAGTAAATTATAAATTCAAAAACCGAGCGTTAAAAAGGGATTAAATATTAAGTGATTGGCGATTAAGATTTATTAGTTGATTCTTGAAGTTATCATTCGGGTTTTGAGATTTTGTTGTTATTTTCGGTTAGCGAAATTAAGCTATTATATTCAATTATTACTATTAAAAATTTTTGTTCAGTTGTTGGCAAAAGTCATTTATAGTGAATTATAATTTGGCCGTAAATCGAGTGTCTGACCGTCCAGTACTTTTCAAGTAAGTGGAAATTATTTTATAAACCCAATAAAGCATTTCACCCGAGTTTCAAAATTTTATATTTAATTTCAACAAACAATTTAGCAGTTTGGTTATTAAGAATATAATTGCGTATTTTGGTAAAGCCGATAGCCGGTAGTTTTTTTTTTGAAGCGATAAAAACAATCTTATTTACAGTTTTTATTATCGCGTTCTGTATATTGTTTCTCTGGAATTAGGGTCTGATTGAAATATCATTTTTTTTTTAATGTTTAAAGTCGCATCCACCCAGAGGGTTATTAGCGACTGCTGTATTTATTTAACGATTCAATACATATACATTACATATACAAATATATAGCTACATACACAATACAGTTATGTACAATTTACATTTCTAATTATTTCTTAAATTTTGTCAAGTAAGTTAATCGTTTTAAGGAATGCGCACAAGTTTTCAACGTTACATTGTTCCCCTAACACCACCTTTAGGTTAGATTCTATTGACCACTGTGTTCTCGCGGGTTTGAGTGACGGACACTCCACAAGAAAATGTTTTACCGATAGGTTCTTTTGACACGATTCACATACAGGTTGGTTTGTTCTTGTGATGATGTGTGAATGAGTGGCGAATGTATGTCCAATTCTTAATCTGGTTAAGATCACTTGATGCCGTCGGCTCGCTGGGTTATTATTCCATTTTTTCACTGATGAAATATCATTTTGATTTTAAATTTTATGAATAGTTCTAATAGTTCCGTATTTAAGAATATTATTCCGTATTTTGATAAGACTGATAAGCCGGTATTTTTTTTCGAAACGATAAAAAACCAAAGTTATTTACAGTTTTTATCACCACGTTTTGTATATTGTTTCTGTGGAATTCAGGTCTGAGCCTTCAATACATTGAAGTAGCATTTTGATTTTAATTTTTGCGATACAGATTGTTATATTTAGTGTCCCGTTTCAAATTACCCAAGTACATATTAGATTCAGGTTGCATTCTAAGACACAGTTTTATTTTGCTATTATTTGGGAAACCGCTGTCCTACTCTCCGACCAGTATTTTAGAATAGTTTTAACCGGTAATTTCAAAAATTTAAATTGTCAATTTCCCTATAAAAAATTAGATTCTCAATCGAGTACGAGGCCGATGCCACTGATTGATTGACAATCTAGTTTAAAATTCTTTAGTTTCTTTTGTTATAAATTGGTCTTGTCACATTTTCCCATCTATCCCGATTGACTATCCCTACCGCGAAAATATAAAATTTAAAGTGTCAATTCCCCTGTAGAAAAATTAGATTCTCAATCAAGTACGAGGCCGATGCCACTGATTGCTTGGTAATCTAATTTAATTTGATTTGAAAATTTAAAGTGTCAATTCCCCTATAAAAAATTAGATTCTCAATCGAGTACGAGGCCGATGCCACTGATTGCTTGGTAATCTAATTTAAATTCGTTAATTTCTTTTGTTATAAACTGGTCATGTCACATTTTCCCATCTATCCCGATTGACTATCCCTACCGCGAAAATATAAAATTTAAAGTGTCAATTCCCCTGTATAAAAATTGGATTCTCAATCAAGTACGAGGCCGACGCCACTGATTGCTTGGTAATCTAATTTAATTTGATTTGAAAATTTAAAGTGTCAATTCCCCTATAAAAAATTAGATTCTCAATCGAGTACGAGGCCGATGCCACTAATTGCTTGGTAATCTAATTTAAATTTGTTAATTTCTCTTGTTATAAACTGGTCTTGTCACATTTTCCCATCTATCCCGATTGACTATCCCTACCGCGAAAATATAAAATTTAAAGTGTCAATTCCCCTTATGAAAATTAGATTCTCAATCAAGTACAAGGCCGATGCCACTGATTGCTTGGTAATCTAATTTAATTTGATTTGAAAATTTAAAGTGTCAATTCCCCTATAAAAAATTAGATTCTCAATCGAGTACGAGACCGATGCCACTGATTGCTTGGTAATCTAATTTAAATTCGTTAATTTCTCTTGTTATAAACTGGTCTTGTCACATTTTCCCATCTATCCCGATTGACTATCCCTACCGCGAAAATATAAAATTCAAAGTGTCAATTCCCCTGTATAAAAATTAGATTCTCAATCAAGTACGAGGCCGATGCCACTGATTGCTTGGTAATCTAATTTAATTTGATTTGAAAATTTAAAGTGTCAATTCCCCAATAAAAAATTAGATTCTCAATCGAGTACGAGGCCGATGCCACTGATTGCTTGGTAATCTAATTTAAATTCGTTAATTTCTTTTGTTATTAACTGGTCTTGTCACATTTTCCCATCTATCCCGATTGACTATCCCTACCGCGAAAATATAAAATTTAAAGTGCCAATTCCCCTGTATAAAAATTAGATTCTCAATCAAGTACGAGGCCGATGCCACTGATTGCTTGGTAATCTAATTTAAATTCGTTAATTTCTTTTGTTATAAACTGGTCTTGTCACATTTTCCCATCTATCCCGATTGACTATCCCTACCGCGAAAATATAAAATTTAAGGTGTCAATTCCCCTGTACAAAAATTAGATTCTCAATCAAGTACGAGGCCGATGCCACTGATTGCTTGGTAATCTAATTTAAATTCGTTAATTTCTTCTGTTATAAACTGGTCTTGTCACATTTTCCCATCTATCCCGATTGACTATCCCTACCGCGAAAATATAAAATTTAAAGTGTCAATTCCCCTGTATAAAAATTAGATTCTCAATCAAGTACGAGGCCGATGCCACTGATTGCTTGGTAATCTAATTTAATTTGGTTTGAAAATTCAAAGTGTCAATTCCCCTATAAAAAATTAGATTCTCAATCGAGTACGAGGCCGATGCCACTGATCGCTTGGTAATCTAATTTAAATTCGTTGATTTCTTTTGTTATAAACTGGTCTTGTCACATTTTCCCATCTATCCCGATTGACTATCCCTACCGCGAAAATATAAAATTTAAAGTGTCAATTTACCTGTATAAAAATTAGAATCTCAATCAAGTACGAGGCCGATGCCACTGATTGCTTGGTAATCTAATTTAAATTCGTTAGTTTCTTTTGTTATAAACTGGTCTTGTCACATTTTCCCATCTATCCCGATTGACTATCCCTACCGCGAAAATATAAAATTTAAAGTGTCAATTCCCCTATAAAAAAAATAGATTCTCACTCGAGTACGAGGCCGATGCCGTAGGGATAGTCAACATTTGGTACCAGCATATGAAATGAAAATATAGTTACATCAGTAACTTGTATATGTTCAACTCTTTTAATGCAACTGCTATTAAAGTAAACCATATTAGACAAGAAAGATTCGACACTACAACTGTACTGATCAAAACAGACGTGTCAAGAGTGCTCCGAAATTAGAGTTCGTCTGCCGAAACATGCTTTATTGCTGAATTAATTCCTAAATCGATCACTTTTGGATGTAATTCGCCTGGCCTAATTGCCCCTTATAAAGACTAAAGGTGACCTTGAGCCATATCATAACTTCAACAGTGCGATGTACAGGCCGCTCAACAAAAAATTGAGAGTTGACTGTCTATACAGAAACGGGATTCATCACTGAAGACGATAGTGTTCCATTCCTGATTCCACACTAGTCGTTCTTGGCACCACTGAAGTTGATTTCTTCGATGTTCCAGAGTAAAAGGTAACACCAACTGGGGTCGGTATAAAAAAGTCCAAACCTACTTATCTGGTGTAGATTTCATTGCTCCGATACAAAGTCTTAGGATATTGTTCTGTACAATTTCTAATTTTTTTAGTAAACTTGGAGTTGCGGTTCCATATAGAGTACATCCATAATCTATGATCCATCTTATATATGCTTTGTAGAAAGTTATGCAAGTATGATGATCAGCTCCCCATCACGTCCTTCGTATTAATTTTAGGAATTTTAAACCTTTATTGCATTTTGTAATAATACTCTCCACATGACTTTTCCAAGTAATCTTTTTATCTAAAGTAATACCAAGGTAAAATTTGAACTTGCACTTGTGCCGTGTAGCGGCGGAACTCCCATTCAAGTTTACTTGTACAATAAATGTGTGAATGTTGTGAAGCGATTTCCTGCCGCTTGCTTCTTCTTCACCTCTCGCGCAGGTTTTTTTAGCGACTGACGCGTCACTTTGGACACCCTCGATGCAAAGTTCTTTTGCAAAACAAATACTTGGGCGCCAGATTATTTTACGTGGTTTACTCCACGGCCCCTTGACCCTCAGCGTCAAGAGTTCCAGGTAGCCTCAGATGGAGGTTACGGAAAATTCCAGGGGTCTCGTTGAATTTAACACACCTACAAAACCTATAAACCTTAGACGGTGATGCTACGGGATATTAAGAAAACACTGATCGTATTTATTGGTATATTACAAGACTTACTTAATATAAACACATACAGATTAATATTCAACAATTTCTGATCAAGCGGTACCGAATCAATTCAATATATCAACAGTAAGCAAAAGTGTTCAAGCCTCATGTTATTATGCACCATGCGAAATTTGCCGGTACTAAGGAATGTGAGCAATGACACAATAAAACAGGTGTAAGCAAGCAAATGCAATTTGTTAATAACAGCGGAAGCAGTATAAGCAGTTTTGTAAATTATGCGGTAAGCAGCAATAAAACAATAATTACCTATCACGGTAGTCCACGGAATAAAACTATATTCGCGGTAGGGATAGTCAATCGGGATAGATGGAAAAATGTGACCATACCAGTTTATAACAAAAGAAACTAACGAATTTAAATTAGATTACCAAGCAATCAGTGGCATCGGCCTCGTACTCGAGTGAGAATCTATTTTTTTATAGGGGAATTGACACTTTAAATTTTATATTTTCGCGGTAGGGATAGTCAATCGGGATAGATGGGAAAATGTGACAAGACCAGTTTATAACAAAAGAAAGTAACGAATTTAAATTAGATTACCAAGCAATCAGTGGCATCGGCCTCGTACTTGATTGAGAATCTAATTTTTATACAGGTAAATTGACACTTTAAATTTTATATTTTCGCGGTAGGGATAGTCAATCGGGATAGATGGGAAAATGTGACAAGACCAGTTTATAACAAAAGAAATTAACGAATTTAAATTAGATTACCAAGCGATCAGTGGCATCGGCCTCGTACTCGATTGAGAATCTGATTTTTTTTAAAGGGGAATTGACACTTCAAATTTTCAAATCAAATTAAATTAGATTACCAAGCAATCAGTGGCATCGGCCTCGTACTTGATTGAGAATCTAATTTTTATACAGGGGAATTGACACTTTAAATTTTATATTATCGCGGTAGGGATAGTCAATCGGGATAGATGGGAAATGTGACAAGACCAGTTTATAACAAAAAAAACACTTTTGCTTACTGTTGATATATTGAATTGATTCGGTACCGCTTGATCAGAAATTGTTGAATATTAATCTGTATGTGTTTATATTAAGTAAGTCTTGTAATATACCAATAAATACGATCAGTGTTTTCCTAATATCCCGTAGCATCACCGTCTAAGGTTTATAGGTTTTGTAGGTGTGTTAAATTCAACGAGACCCCTGGAATTTTCCGTAACCTCCATCTGAGGCTACCTGGAACTCTTGACGCTGAGGGTCAAGGGGCCGTGGAGTAAACCACGTAAAATAATCTGGCGCCCAAGTATTTGTTTTGCAAAAGAACTTTGCATCGAGGGTGTCCAAAGTGACGCGTCAGTCGCTAAAAAAACCTGCGCGAGAGGTGAAGAAGAAGCAAGCGGCAGGAAATCGCTTCACAACATTCACACATTTATTGTACAAGTAAACTTGAATGGGAGTTCCGCCGCTACACGGCACAAGTGCAAGTTCAAATTTTACCTTGGTATTACTTTAGATAAAAAGATTACTTGGAAAAGTCATGTGGAGAGTATTATTACAAAATGCAATAAAGGTTTAAAATTCCTAAAATTAATACGAAGGACGTGATGGGGAGCTGATCATCATACTTGCATAACTTTCTACAAAGCATATATAAGATGGATCATAGATTATGGATGTACTCTATATGGAACCGCAACTCCAAGTTTACTAAAAAAATTAGAAATTGTACAGAACAATATCCTAAGACTTTGTATCGGAGCAATGAAATCTACACCAGATAAGTAGGTTTGGACTTTTTTATACCGACCCCAGTTGGTGTTACCTTTTACTCTGGAACATCGAAGAAATCAACTTCAGTGGTGCCAAGAACGACTAGTGTGGAATCAGGAATGGAACACTATTGTCTTCAGTGATGAATCCCGTTTCTGTATAGACAGTCAACTCTCAATTTTTTGTTGAGCGGCCTGTACATCGCACTGTTGAAGTTATGATATGGCTCAAGGTCACCTTTAGTCTTTATAAGGGGCAATTAGGCCAGGCGAATTACATCCAAAAGTGATCGATTTAGGAATTAATTCATCAATAAAGCATGTTTCGGCAGACGAACTCTAATTTCGGAGCACTGTTGACACGTCTGTTTTGATCAGTACAGTTGTAGTGTCGAATCTTTCTTGTCTAATATGGTTTACTTTAATAGCAGTTGCATTAAAAGAGTTGAACATATACAAGTTACTGATGTAACTATATTTTCATTTCATATGCTGGTACCAAATGTTACATCATTCTAACCTAAAATCTCGCAGGTAGATATCATTTTGATTTTAGCATATTTCAGTTACATATTTTTACGTATTTTTAATCTTAAACATTTTATTAATAGCGGATTCTTTAATAGATTGATTCCTTTGTGTACTCCAAAGTGAAAATCCAGAGCATAAGAGGTTAGGGAAACCTTATCGAACATCCTC
Organism: Galeruca laticollis; assembly: GCA_963921935.1. Taxonomy (NCBI): domain Eukaryota; kingdom Metazoa; phylum Arthropoda; class Insecta; order Coleoptera; family Chrysomelidae; genus Galeruca; species Galeruca laticollis. Next base: position 153,119,213 of record OY998180.1, read on the forward strand.
CAACTCAGATAATTGGAGACAGAAACATTTGGGGAGATCATATCCCTTCGCACCTCAAGAATTTTTATCTAATAAAAAAACTAAAGATAAATTTATAAAAATGTTGCCATTAGAGTTGCAATCTGTCGGATTCACCTGTGCACAGGCTGAAGATGACGCTGACTTTTTGATAGTTAGTACGGCAATAAAACTCGCTGAAGCGAATAAAACTGTTATTGTTGTTGGCCAATCTACTAGTATTATCAAATCAATTGAATGTAAAAAAATTGAATATCTATTTTAACAAACCCGGTACGAGTACCGTGATCGACTCTTTCCACTCTTCGAGCAGCTTTGAACATGATTCGCACGTGAAATATGTTGCGTTCTTGCACTGCTTCACTGGCTGTGATACCACATCAAGATTTACTGGAAAAGGTATCAGTTCAAGCATTGTTGTCTATAGACAATTTTTGTGAACGGGCAGATGTTTTTTACGATTCAAATGCTAACAAAGATTTAGTGGTTAAAAATGACTGTAAGTTGATAACATTACTATATAGCAAAAAACAGAACCGTGCGCTTAATGATTTGCGATAGGAAATTTATCAAACAGCAGCAACAAAATCATCCTTCAAGCTGCAGAAACTACCACCAACTGAAGGAGCTGCAATACCACATGCATTTAGGATCTACTTGCTACTTCAAACTTGGCTGGGAAATCAACTCTAGACTCTACTGATTGGGTTTGGAAAAGGTCATCGAAGGGGAATTTATTGCAAAAATATACAGAGGATCAGTTAATTCCCGAAGAATTGCTAAAAAAATACCTCGTGTTTGTAGAAAAGTTTGCAGTACCTTAAGGTGTAGTTGCAAAAAACACGGCTTAAAGTGTACTAATTTGTGTTCAAAATGTTATAATTTGAATGACTACTCGAATGTTGAGTAACAAATTATAGATGAACTTGATTCAGAGGACGTTGAAAATGATATACCTATACAAGAAAAGGAAGTACAAGAAAAAGAAAGAGAATAAGAAGGATAAGAAGAAAAAGAAGAAGGAGAAGAAGAAGAAGAAGAAGAATGTGATGATGATGAACAGTTGCCAATGAAAAAATCAAAACTGATGCCATGGTTACCGCTGTTTGTAATTTTACGTTTTTAAAAAATAAAAAGTATTAGTGTTTTTAAATGAAACTCAAGGTCTCTAGTTAATTCCACAATATAATACAAGTTATTGAAAATTCTAAAAACTTGACAATTGTTTCGATAAATCAGTATATTTACTTTAATGGTGCAAAAATGTTATTTATTTATTACCCGTAATAAACTTTTATCACAAAGGTTCTTCAGCGGTTTTCAAAAAAGGTTTTTTTTCAAATTTGTAAATTTTGAGTTTACGTTAAAAAATTATGAAAACGAAATTTTGTAGCATATCATCCCCACATGTTTTAATTTTTCATTAGTTATTTTGTAGCGTTACTTATTCTTCAGCTACTCCCACCTCTAATTGAAAATTATTTTACTTCGATATGTTAATAACGCGTCGAATGACCGTTTTTACATTCGAAAATTTCTTATTTTAACGACAATTCCAGTCGAATTGCTATCTGTTTCCTATATCGGCTCTTTAATAAGTAAATTTTAGTCAGTCGACAATTATATTTTGTTCACGGTGGTACCCAGTCTTGCTTGTAAGTTTTTTCTATTTCTTTTTAAATTGTAGTTGTCTGCTTACAAATCAATCTATTCCGATTTTTATATTGTGTTAAAATAGTTCGGTCATTTCCAAACGTTATTTTTGGTGTTTCCAGTTTTTCACCGTTATTATTTTTCTTAAAAAACTAGGTGGCGTCCAACATTATTTTGTGAAGCAAGTTTATAACAGATTCTGTCTGGTTATTTTTCTCTGATTTAAATTTGCATTTCTCATTGTTTTGAGAAGAGGACGGATAAGAATGAACAGATTTCTGTGGTTTTATTTTAAAAATTAAATTCAATTTTTGTTTGTATTGGAGTATAAGCTCCTAATCTGTTAATTTTTTTCCTCCTTTTCAATTTTTCCTCCTGTTTCTCCTTTTTCCTTATTTCCCTACAGCTCTGCAGCCCTTACGTAACATTTAAAGCCTTACGTGACATCTGAAGCAGTACGTGACATCTGAAGCCCTTACGTGACATCTGAAGCCCGTAAGTAGGATATCTGAAGCCATCCAGAACTTCCCAACATCCGTAGACCAGTCCTGGCTATTCAAGATCCGCTGATATCGCTGAGAGCTGTATATCCCGGTTTTCTCCAAGATAAGTGCTCAAACTTATTTTCGGTGGATATAAAATCTTAAGTTGGACATTTTTATTGTTAAACTGATTTTATTCGTGTTGTATTGTGAATACATGGTTGATGTGAATTTGTTTTTGTATTAAAAGAAATCCATTTTTCCCGAAATTGAGGTAATAAAAAATAGTGTAACTGAGGCCGAATTCACAACCTGAGCGAAGTCCCAAGGCCGAGGAAGGTTCCTAGTGACAAATTGGCGCCCAATGAAGTAAAATAATTTTCGATTAGAGGTGGGAGTAGCTGAAGAATAAGTAACGCTACAAAATAACTAATGAAAAATTGAAACATGTGGCGATGATATGTTACAACTTGTATAACTTTCAATTATCTACAACTTTTACATCAAACTTTTTTCGATAAAACAAGTATTTACGCCACAAACCGCAAAAAAACGTGGTGCATGCTGCGAGGTGTTGTGCCGTATGACACACACTCATAGCAGCGCACGACGCGCATCTTTACTTATCTACACTATAGTTGTTAAAGTTCTCATTCAATTTTATTTTCATACGTCTTCCAATTTTGGAAATTTTCTCCTCTTTAAAACGTCATTTGCATTTTTAACGATTTTTTTGCTTAAAGTGGTTTAATTTTATTGTTGATAATAAAAGTGGAAATGTTCACAAAAAAAATGAGACCCGAATGAATTGTCTAGAGTGTAAAAAAAGGAAGAGCACGCTCTGGAAAAAAGGAGTTTTTTCTGAAAATTTCAAATTTCACAGAAACTACTCAACTTAGGAAAAACAAAAAATTGAGATTATTTGGCATCGAAAAAGATATATTTGTGCCGTATTAAAAATAAAAAACTAGAAAATTAGTCTTTTACGTTTTATTAAAAAATGTTGAGGCTATGTCAAAAATCTATAAGAACAAAAAGTGTAGATTTTTATTATCTATAACTTTTCTATTTAACTTTTTTCGATAAAACAAGTATTTGCGCCACAAATTGCAAAAAACCGTTTCCACCCCCTTTCCACCCCCGCTCCTCAGACTTTTAAAAAAATCACATTGTCTGAAAGTAGTACCCAACATTTGTAACTTCTTTTTCTACCATTTTTCGCTGAGCATGCCCTGTAAGGAATTAATTCCTCAAAAAAATTTAGTTCGCCTGGCCTAAATATGAATGTACATGGATACATTCAAGAAATATTGGAATATCATCTGATTTCTTACCTCATGACACTTCAAAATCCAACTTTTCAGTAAAGTGAATGCTCGGTCACATGTAGCCAGCTAAACCTTGGACTACTTCCACCAGGCTCAGATTCATCTACTACCTCAGCCCCCAAGATCAACGGATTTGTCCCCAATTGAACATGTGTGGGACATAATCGATAGACGTTTAAGAAATTTATAGCGTCCTCCTAAAACTCTGATGGCTCTTCGACATGAGATAGAGGTGGCATAGAATGAGATAGGAGGATATTGATTACCTGATTATGAGTATGAGGCCATTATGAGTGTTCGATATGTACAATTTGATTACGCACATATCATTCATTAGGTTTGTGGACTGTTTTGCAATGAATTAATTTCCTTCTATGTACAATTTATTTATAACTATCTACACTGTTCTATTTACACTAGTATATTTATATAGCAACTACACTGTTGAAATGGTTTTTTGTTTATGGGTACTTGCCCGATAAATTTAATAATTTAAATTATAGTGCAGCGTTACAGCGCCTTCGTACGCGAGAGTTCTCTTTCTTACCACGTTTCATGTTCCACTGCCGCAGGCTATCTTTTGCTCTGCGCATGATTCAACCTCAGATGCTTGCCGCAGACGACATATAGGATAAGAACTTTACAATTATAAATTTTAGTGTATTTCATGTCCAATTCATCTCGTTAATTCTTTTAGGATCCTTGCTGGGGTATTGTACAGTTTCTCGTGTTTGGGTATGAACCAAAGATGATGTTATACTCTATTTACATCAAAATATTTTAGATGGGTTGGTTTCCATAGTCCAATTCTTTCTTATATGTATCGTGGGAATATCATTTCCACGATACAAAACTTTACTTGATTATACGGATCAATAATTAAGGTTAGTATACTGCTATTTTACCAATCTCTTGTTATTTTTCTATTTATCAGTTTCATTTATAGATTTTATTGAATTATGTTAAAGAATAATGTATTTCTTTCTATATTTACCATTCAGTAGTGCCGCTTTTCTAGTTATTCAAAATTCTTTTCCAAAGATTTTAACTTTCACCCCCATTGATTGTTAAGAAGAATTCTACCTAGTTAATAGTGTACATTATCAACAACCTTCCCCATTCATTTTTTTCTTAATTTTCAATCCGCTTGCCGCTGATCAAAACATTTCAATTATAATTCACCAATCAAATCGGTTATAAAAAATTTTGTTGGTAAATCTCATTTCAGGTTTCAAATTGTTTATTTATCTTTTTAGAACAGTCTGTTTTATATTTCTAAATGATCAAATTTCAGATACTACTTCCTTTTATATAATTTCCAAAATATTTAAAACTGACAGTTATATTTTCTTTCACTTGCTCTATGTAAAATGACAATTAATTTCACAAATGTCAGACATTATAACTCTAATGTTTTTATTATTTTGATTTTATTCCTTGAAATATTCTAAAATAATTTTCTAGTGTTTCCAAAAAGTTTCTTACAATATCTAATTAGGATATTTTAAAACAAATCATAATCTTTTGACTCCTACTATGTGAAAAATAGATTGTTACAATTTATATAAGGTGACGTTCTAAAAGGTTCTCTCTCAATAGCTGGAATGCATGTTATCTCTACCATATGTGCATGTACAGGCTACATTGAGAATTTCCTTTATGTTTCTTCGGTTTGATTTATTATTTATTTTTTCTCTTGAATGATTTTCCTTCCATAGATTATCTATATTTCTGACGTTTTAAATGATAATTAAATTTTAAATTTTGTATTTACATATAGTGTGTAGCATGTTCATTTCATATTATCGTATACAAAGTGTTGCAAGTTCTTTTCCATGTTAACATCCCCTAAATTTTGCGTTTATTAAATTTATTATACAAGGAAAAATTTATGAACGCAAATTTTACTTCAAATATTTCATTTTTTTTAATTTTTCCATTAATTATTATATTTGTATAAATCTTTTATGTTGAAAACACCTCTTATTTTTCCACCTTCCATATATCTTAGAATATAGCTATTTACTCCATTCTCATTTTCTATCACATATGGTCCCTCAAAAGGTGGTTTCAATTTTGCAGATATTTGTTTATTTTTGTCTGATACCCTTAGAGTACGGACGATTACTAAATCTCTTTTTTTAAATGTCGTTTTAACTTTTCCCCTTTTTTGCATTCTTCGGAAATATTTATTTGCATTGCTTTGCAAATTTTTATTTACTATTTCCAGTACTTTTTCAAATTCCCATCTCAGGGTGGGATCAAATTGTATTTAAAACATTAAATAAAATTTTATAAGTTTAAAAGTATTATCCAAATTAAATATTAACTCTATCATTCCAGATTGTTAACACAAGAGCTTCATGTGACTGTTTGTTTAATATTATGAAGGCCTTTAATTACCTTATGACATTTATGACTTTTCTGTCACCAATAATTATCCAAACGTCACTGACTAAATTAAAATTTTTATTGAATGCTATATGTTTAAATTATATCAAAATATGTTCTAAATGAATACCACAGTAAGTTAGATTGAAAAATTTATATTCTTTTATCAAATCACAAATTTTCAAAATTTAGTATTCCCCAATAATATAGTTAAATAACAAAATGGTATTTTTATACGGACATTAAAATTAAAAACAACCTATGTACTAGAAAACACCTAATCTCTAATTTCAACGATAATAAATACTTTTAACAAGAGTTGAAAATTTCGAATTTTCACTTGAAATATATAAATGTTAAATACTACGGTCACAGTCCAAAATGTTTATTTCATAGATTCGTCGAATGATTTAAATTTTCATACGTAATGGTTATTTCATTTGAATTCAAAATGAAATCTTTATAGATGCATCTACTTAATTTTATTAACAAGGCCTGTTATTCTCAATAGATAATACTAAACTGGAGCGGACTCACCAATACTATGGAACAGGAAAAGACTCGTACTATTCTAAATATAATTTAGAATTCTGGAAACTTTCTAAATATAATTTAGAAATCTGGAACTTTCACTCGAATTAAATTAGATAAAATTTTCTTCAAATTACGCACGCACTGATTTTAGAATGGATGGATTTATGAAATTAATTATACTATTAGACTATTTCTACAATATTCACAAAAAGTGAGACAACTCTAAAATACGATGTTGTCTCGTGGGGGTTTCAGATTCAACTGACTAAACTTTTTTCAAATAAATAATTCTCTTCGCTTGTGGTTACAAACTTTTGCTTTTTTTTTAAAACAAAATACTAAATTACGTTTCCCAATAACAAAGAGAGATTTTAAATTCTTTTATTATAATTGTAAGTATGGTAGCAGAGACCTCTGTATTTTGAAATTTCGAATATTTTTTTCCAAATCGTAACATGATCTATCTATCATTAAATACATTCTGCATAAATGTCATCGGATATTAAAACGTCAAATTTGATATATACTGAGTCTTTCAATAATATTGATTTCTCATACAATACTGCGTATATCAAAAGTATTGCACGCAAAGTATAAATAATTTCCCTTATTTACAACGTTTCTTTTAAATTTCAAAAAAGGAACTGTATTAATATATATATATATATATATATATATATATATATATATATAAATATTTAATTTGAAAAAAGATATTTGCCAACTTATTTGTAATGGATATTTTTGTGGGGATGTGGCAATAAGACTCCAGAGTAAATTCTTTGAGATATTTATTCCCGAGCTTTCGAATGATTTTCATTCATTATCAAGGGCTATAAATAATTGGTCAATGTTATCATTAATAATAATTAAATGAAATAATGAATACTTACATAAAATCTATAGCGAATTTTGGAATAGTTGTAAATTTTTATAATAAACTCTTTTAAACATAAATCAATGAAAAACTCAAAAAACAATATGACAATAAACGAAATATTTGATCTTGAACTACTACAATTTTTTTATTTTTTTATCAGAAAATTAAAGATTGTTATGAATCTTCTGTTCTTTTTTCATAATCTAAAAGAGATCCATAGATAACACTAAGGTTATTTAAATCTGTTTTTTTATTTATTACATAATTTTGTTCTGCAATATATGTTGTTTCCAAAAAAGGCGTTTTCTATAATTACTTTCTATTGCTAAGACTTTGGCAGATTGATAATCCATAGAATGGCCTTCATAAAACACGTGTTCCGCTAAAACACATCTATCAGGATATAATTTACTGTCACTTTTATGAGAGGCGATTCGATTGGTTAGCGATCTTTTACTGTGACCAATGTATTTCTTATTACAGATACTAAATTAACTAATATAGTTTATGAGATTCCTTGCAATATCTGTAATAAGAAATACATTGGTCACAGTAAAAGATCGCTAACCAATCGAATCGCCTCTCATAAAAGTGACAGTAAATTATATCCTGATAGATGTGCTTTAGCGGAACACGTGTTTTATGAAGGCCATTCTATGGATTATCAATCTGCCAAAGTCTTAGCAATAGAAAGTAGTTATAGAAAACGCCTTTTTTTGGAAACAACATATATTGCAGAACAAAATTATGTAATAAATAAAAAAAACAGATTTAAATAACCTTAGTGTTATCTATGCATATCTTTTAGATTATGAAAAAAGAACAGAAGATTCATAACAATCTTTAATTTCATGATAAAAAAATAAAAAATTGTAGTAGTTCAAGATCAAATATTTTGTTTATTGTCATATTGTTTTTTGAGTTTTTCATTGATTTATGTTTAAAAGAGTTTATTATAAAAATTTACAACTATTCCAAAATTCGCTATAGATTTTATGTAAGTATTCATTATTTCATTTAATTATTATTAATGATAACATTGACCAATTATTTATAGCCCTTGATAATGAATGAAAATCATTCGAAAGCTCGGGAATAAATATCTCAAAGAATTTACTCTGGAGTCTTATTGCCACATCCCCACAAAAATATCCATTATATAAAAATATATATATAACCAAAGAATACTGTAATCTTTGATATAACTTATAGCCTGAATCAGCTGATTTTTAATAGTTCATATTTGTTTATATTACAATGGCGACATCTTTTAGAACTGGTGGCTTCTAGTTTTGTCAGATTTGACTTTACCGCCCTCTTGTGGATGAGAGGCGAATTCAGTCTTTCAAAGTTTGTAGATTTCTATGGCATCGACGTCACTTGTTTTAGTTTTTCACTTAACAGTTTTTAGGGCACGCTAAGACGCCATCTTGTAAATCTATAATATCGATTCTTACCAATTTTTGGCACTTGTGTTTCACCAGTTTCACGAAATCACAAATTTCTCTGTTGGATTACACGATATTTTCTTGCGAAATCACAATAACGTCTGGCTCGATTGATCATAATGTTTTGCAATGAATGGATTTCCTTCTATGTACAATTTATTTACAACTATCTACACTGTTCTATTCACACTATTATATTTACATAGCAACTACACTGCTGAAATGGTTTGTTGTTTATGTGTACTTGCCCAATAAATTTAATAATTTAAATTATAGTGCAGTGTTACAGCGCGTTCGTACGCGAGATATCTGTTTCTTACAACGTTTCATGTCACAGAAAACGGACGTCCGTATTTTGTGTTTCATGTTACACTGCCGGAGGCTATCTTTTGATCTGCGCATGATTCAACCTCAGATGCTCGCCGCAGACGAGATCTAGGATAAGAACTTTACACTTATAAATTTTAGTGTATTTCGTGTTGCATAATGTTTGCAACAATGAGGCATTAGCGAATGTGTAAGAAAACGTGAAGCTTCAATCCATTATTAAAGTTGGCTTAAACTAATACACTCCAAATTTTGTGTTATATAATTACTATGTGTTGTTTAATTACTATGACTCTCAGTTTTCAGTACTTTGATATTTTAATTACAATAAAAATTCGTAATCATTATTCCAAAAACCATGAAACTACCTATTTTTAAGTTGGAACTGCCAATCATTGAAATTATTGTGAAAATCTAAAACCAAACACCGGATAATATTTGTATAAGGCATATTTAGCTGAATCATATTGTGAAGCCTAGAAAATACAGTTCAGAAATTGGACATTCTTAATGAATTATTGGTTTTTAGGTTGTATGTTTGACGGTGAGTAGTGGTAGAGTAGTTCTTTCTTCATTAAGTGAATCAATTTATTACTGAGTATGTTTTGTTTAATTAAAGTCTATGATCATTTCTTGGTAATACAGTTGAGAAAGTGGCAGAAATTGGTTATTTGAAAAGCCCCCTTAAGCGGATTGTGTAAATTATTATTATCGCTAAGTCATCTGTCATTCAATATGTCTACAATTCTCCATTTTTCCAACACGTCTACGATTTTTACAACGGATTAATATATCGAAGGAAGAAAATATTACATAAAGTCCTGATTTCTCTGACTAGCTAGATCGACCCGAAATATTTCGGTGAATATTCGTGTACAGAACGGTCTAGTTTCCCGAATTTAGTTCGATCAGAAATTACGTTTGTGTGTGGTTTGTATGAAGATTCAATTCGTTGCGATATCTTTCAGTCTTTAAAATTTTACGTAGGGTGCTTCTTGAGCTTCAAAATGGATAATATGGATGTTTTCATTGCTATGGTCCTAGAAGAAGAACAGGATGATTTTGATGAGACTGCGTTATTGGAAGTATGTACTCAAAATGAGGCAGTTTTGAAAATGTTCGAAAATAGGGCCAAAGAAGGTGTTTATTAATTGTTGGTGTTAAAACGAAAAAAGAATTTTTCCGTTTAACTCCACAACTATTCCATACTGTACTAAATCCTATAAATGGTGAAATCGGTCCGCAACCTACAAACAAACATTCGACTCCCATTTCTCCGAAGGAAAAGTTATATCTCGCATTAAGGTAAGTTAAAATAATTGGATATAGATGTCAAAAATAAGAAGAACTAAGAAAGTAATATATTATTATTTTTAATACATAATAATGGTAAAATTTATCTTATTAGACAAAAATATCTATAATGGCGTGTAGTCAGCCAAGTACCTCTGTAGTGTATAACCTGATAACGTCATTGGTTCCTGATTAGTAGGTTTGGGGTTGTAAGGAGGGCCGAGATGTTCACATTTCATGTTCTGGTTGTCCTAGGGCATGACAAGCAGAAGTTGAATCGTCAGAGTATGGTAGGGAACGGGAAGTGCTTGGCGTTGATACGAACGCTGGAGAATGGGAAGGGTTTAATGACATGGACCCTGGCAAAGGGGAAGGATTTGACGAATATTTTTCTTCAATATTTTTCTCCTTAATTTCAGCCATAACAAGGAAGAGCTTTCATTTAGGTTCCGCCAAGTACTTCGGCGATAGTGTCTTCGCTGTTGCTGCCAATGATTTGAAAAACAGATCAACGTGATCTTCAGTTGATTGAGACATTGGAAACATTGAGGTATTGGCTCATTGAGCTATTTCTCGAAGTAGTGTCAATCGCTCAGATCTCCTTTTATCAATATTTTGGAGTGTTCGGGCTTTCTTTGTACCTATTCTCCCACGTATTTCGGATTGTGATAACCTTTTTGTGTCAGATATTTTCTTGATTTGTACATCAGCTCCATCCACTTCATTACCTTGGGTTGCTGGTTCTGAAATTTCTTGTGTCTCATCTATTTGTTCGTTTTCCTTAATTTGTGTTTCCTCTATATGTGTTTCCTCTATTAAACGTTGATTGTCTGTCTCTACGTTTTGATTCTCTATATTAAAACCATCTTCTAAACGTTCATTGTCATCACTTACTTGTCCATCAGCGACGGCAGCAATAGATACATTTGAGTTTGTGCTAAAATAGAATATTTCCAAAATAACCTTAACAACGTTAGAAAATTGAATTATATACTCACGTTCGGTGTAGAAACGCTGTGCTATCCAAAAATTTCATACGGTCAAACTTTTCATTTCCCTGACTACTGACTGCACTTCCGGTGGAACTTACTTCTTCCTTTACAACATAGTAGTCTCGTAGGTTAGACCATCTCTTTTTGCACTCTTCACCTAAAAAAAAAACATTTTAATTGTAATATTTTTCAATATCCAACTTCGTTATATTGTAATTCTAGTTTTTTCCATTCATTATAGATACCTATTTTCAATTTTTTGTTACAGGTATTTAGCCACGGGAGAGTCATATCGTTGTTTATCAGCATTTTTTTTCAGAATTTGTCGTCGTTGGATCAGTATCATTGTCTGACAAGTAGTATGTGCCATTCGTAACAAGATGACTGACATAGTTATGCCTGCTCCTACCGAAAATCAACACCAAAGGAAATGCCCTAGAGTTTTATAGACGCTGGAATTTCTCGAATTGTTGCATGTTCATTGACGGAAAGCATGTTCGACTAGTGTGTCCTCCAAACACAGGATCACTCCATTTTAATTACAAAAACTATCATTCTACAGTTTTGTTAGCCCTTGTATGACTGACTGACTCTAAGTTTGTGGCCATTGATGTTAGAGCGCCTATGCAGGTGAAAGCGATGTTGGGGTGAACAGTAAATCTAATTTCAGTAAAAAAATTGCTACGGGTAGCTTCAATGTTCCTCTACCCGCTGTTCTTCCAAACACAAGTATTTTACTGTCATTCACACATGTCATTCTTGGAGACAGTGCATTTACACTTACAGAAAATATGATGAAGCCCTATCCACAAACTTTGTCTGCTTCTGACAGACAATCGCTACATATAATTACCACCACTGTCGGGCAAGAAGAACTATATAAAATGCATTTGTAATATTCTGCCAATATTTCACTCCCATTGCCGTGAAAGCCCCAGAAACTATTGACGATATTATTTTTGCAATTTGCCTTTTACACAATATGCTAAGGGATTCTAAAATACCATAACCAGAAGAAAATGTTCATTCAAATCCGCTAGTCCCCACATAAACCTTTACACCTTTAACGCCATCTCAGAACAGACGGCCATTTTTTGCAGCTAGATATATATCGTGAAGTATTTAAAGATTATCTTTATAATTCGCGTATAAAAGAAACCCCATTATAACATTGTTTACAGTCTCACAGTCTCTTTGTACACTTTTTTAGTAATTTTTAGTGTCATACAGTTGGTTTTTGTATGTAGTATGTAGTATGTATTTTTATTTGACATTTCACTTTAACCTTGAAACAAATTATAAAATTGTCTAGTGTTGTTCTAGCTAGCAAATGGTCTTAAAGGTAAATTTGAATGAATTATACATTAAAAATATTAATAAATAAAGTACGATAACGTTTATTCATCAATGATTTGTCAATTGTTTATTTTTATATTGTATAGGATTAATATATAAGTATACATAACGTTCGATTTTTGGGATAAATTACCAGATATCTATGTGAAGATGTATTTTAGAAATAATTCTGTTCATTATATAATATAAATAGATCGCAAGCATATACGAAGAAGCTCTTTTTAAAACAAATAATCATCCTCTATTTGCTTAAATGAAAGTTTGTTTATAATTTACACAATTATTCGACCATAATATGTTAAAAGTGCTGAATAAAACCATCTGTGATCTGACCAATCAGGAATCTACAGAATTGCCAACTTAAATTCAAACCACTCCTCCTAGTTTAAAAACGGGAATTATGTAATTCTATTTTATTTAAAAAATTAAATAAATCCGAATTATAAAAAATATTGTGTAAAAATTGTGTCACAATTACTTTCTGTAGTATTCGTGATTTGCGCAACTCACCGCTTCACTCGTACTACAAAACGAGTCATTGTGACACTTGTTTTACAAATAAATATTTAACCCCGTTATCTGCAGGGAAAATATCATCATAGATCGTACAAGATATGATGATAATCTTAAAACTAACGCTTTACATACATTCAGCATACATTTATTTTATTTTTCAAGCTAATATGTTAGATATTGTGAATGTGAATATGAATAAATAAATGATATAAAATACAAACATACCTGTTCTGTTAAATCCAGATTCTCCCATTTACTTTGAAATCTTTAACCAGATATTATCTTTTATTTTCATGTCTATAACTTTTTAAGTTTTTTTCATATAACGGAGGGTTTTCGTTTACTTTTTCAATCAATAATTCATCCTCAAGCACATATAAGTCTAATTTATGGTATTTTTTGGACATCTATTCACTTTTATGCTTTATAAAATTATAATTCATAAAAATAAATGCCTATAATTGTACAGATGTGTACAAGTTCGGTGATTTAGGCCGTTTACAAACCGTTCAAATCAAAACTAGTTTGATAGAGACGAACTGCTATCCGCACACTTCCCTGAAATTTCGTTACGATCTTTTATAGAAACCGCTAGGTTTTACCGGAAACGCTAACGATCTCTTCGTGCTATATCACCGAAATATTTCGGGCCGAACTGGTCAGAGAAACCAGGTCTTAATACTTACGGTAAATCGACTTTCTCATTTGAATCGGTCTGGTCGGCCATCAACTGACCTTATCGCTACAGTAAATAAAATGTTGACTGAAAATTGTCGTTTTAATTTCTTGAATGGTCGCTTTGGCGTGAAAGGTATGCCACCCGACTAGTGCCAAAAAACATGAATATTCTGCAAAAACATAGTACAATGTTCCCTTCCCACATTCTTAAAACAAATTGGTAATGAAATATTAGTTTCTGCCATAAGGTGGCACAGTGTATAAATATTATTATATGATGTTATGGTGCGCTTGAGAGATCTAAAAGCGTAAACAAATTATCCTACAACCACCGTATTCCCATCATATGGTTCCGATCAACTTTCTTCTCTTTCCAAAACTGAAACTGTAATTTCGAGGCAAACGTTTCCAGTCTAGAAAAGACATTAAAAAGAATTAGCGAGTACTCAACTAGAATCCATAGAATGCGTATAAAAAATATTTTGATGGATGAATTATCCGTTAGCTTGAGCGTATCATTTCGGAAAGGGCCTACTTTGAACGCGATAGAACACATTTGGATGTATAATACGAATTTTGTGTTTCATTGGCGATTCCCGATCCTTTTTAGACAATGTAGTATGTTTGTCATCCTTAGTAACGTTAATTGCGAAGATACACAGCTTTATTTTCTGATTCCAACATCTTACGGTACCCATACGAAAGTTACTTTTTCATTGTCAATAACACACATACTTATTTCATGTGTTGTCATTGGTGCAATCCAGTCAGTGTTCTGAAATTTCTGTTCCTTTGAGCTGCCACTAACTCTTCTAGCTTTTGAAGCATTAGCTTTTGTTTAATTAGTGATATAATTTCATTTGTTTAGAGTAATTTTTGGATTTTTGAATATTTTTGATAACTTATAAGGGATGTATCTAGGCTAGAGGGAATTTCTATAGAAACTGCTTTATAGTCTACATACAGCGGTTCATTCGTTACTGTAATGGATTTCTACATATTTTGATTACTAACGGAATTTTTAAATATTATTGAGTGAACAGTACTATGAAAGTTTGAGAAAATGCGTGATACATAATCTAAAAAAAAAAATCTTTTAGCCCGATCGTTGAAATTACTAGGTAGGTACTGAGAACTGAGATTTAATATAAATACTAATATTGGTATGAATAATAATAATCAGTGTTGTAATTACAAGAATATTGTGTTATTAATAATATATTCTTTTTATTCTATTTGGTTTGAAGCGGTTGCAACCTACCCACAAACTAAGACAATATTCAGAAATGTAAAGTGTTCTAAATCCAATTCTGTTGAGTAACTTAATAATCAAATTTTTTATGAAATAAATCATTTTAATATCAGAAAATTCCCTCTTTTCTGATTTTATACTCTGGGATGTACCTTGTGTTTGGTTTTTCAGATACAGTGAAAATATAGAAAATGCTTCATTTTTATTAATCTATTTCATCGGTGAACAATACTTTTATTCTAGTTCAAACATTTTCGGCCATAGTATTCTTTATTATCCAAGGCAGGTAGTTGCCAACTCTAGTGTATATTCCTGGACTGCCTTTATTTCCACATCCAATTCCCCAAGATACTACTCCGATTGTTATCCATCTACCATTTTCTAGTTGGTACATCAATGGTCCTCCAGAGTCACCCTAAAAGTGTTCAATTTGTATCAGAGTTTTTAATGTAATGTAAAAAAATATAAAAGTGTGAAATGATTCAACAGTTTGACAATGTGTAGCTAATTCAAAGATATTCTCACTTGATAATACTTTCTTACTTTTATCTGTTGAAAAAACTGGGTTAAAAAATAATCCCAATGGCACAAGACCAATTGGACGGCTTATTTCAGTAAAGTTTTTGCATCGGATTCAAACAAAACGAAAAATTTAAATTTTCTTAAATAAATGTTTTCATGTACGTTTTAGAAAAAAGTGTTTCATACAAAAGTTGTAGAACGTGTTAAGTTCTGAAAAAAATCTTAGTAACTTTTTTACGTCAGATCAAAAACAAAAGAAATACGATTTTTTTTCAATTTTGACAGGCTGCCATTTGGTTTCTACTGGGCCGATTTGGCCCGTTAGTTAACAAACTCGTCCAAGATTTTGGCCGAACCAATATTTGTAGCGAGTTTGGTTTCGATCCGTCGAAAAATGCGTCCTCTATCGTGCTTACAAATTCCGTTATAACACATACATATATATAAATTTACTCTCTATAATAGTCCTATTTCATTCTGAAATAAGCCTCTAATAGATGCATTTTTTTATATCAATTTCCACAAAGAAGTCAAACAAAAATTACCTGACAAGAATCCTTCCCACCTTCATAAGCAGCAGCGCAAATGTTATCATCAGTTATTTTTTGAGCAAAAGAATCAATGCATGTTTCCAATGGCCAAACTGGTACAGCTACTTGATTTAACACCTCACTAATTGATCCACCAAAAGATAGCCTACCCCAACCGGCAACAATAACTGTTTCATTGACAAAATCTCGCTTGGCTGGTGGTAAGCAGATTGGCCACATGTAAGTGTTGAAAGAGATTGCAGTTTTGAGTTTTAGGATTGCTATGTCATT
The DNA here is from genome assembly GCA_963921935.1 of Galeruca laticollis. Lineage (NCBI taxonomy): Eukaryota > Metazoa > Arthropoda > Insecta > Coleoptera > Chrysomelidae > Galeruca > Galeruca laticollis. Next base: position 153,135,704 of record OY998180.1, read on the forward strand.
TTCATAAGTTGCCACAACAAACTTTGGGTGTTGAATTATTTCAGCTACATCGTAATCTCTAAAACGAGACTCATCCGCTCTGTTGAAATCATATTCTCCTAATCGAATAAAAATGTCTCCTGCCGTTATTCTAAAATGATACGTTGATTATTATTAACCATATAATGATACACACAGAATATATATAAAGTGCTATTCAAAACTCCCCTCGTATCTTTTGAATGGCTACACTTACATTAATAAAATTTGGAGGGTGAAAATAAAGTGTTGTAAACTTCTCTACGAATGGTAACAGGTGACGTAATAGTAATAGATGACGTCACAGTGCCACTCTGGCCAATAATTTTAAATAGGCAAGTGATATCTCGTTTGAAAGGCATTGACATTGGCTACATAGCCATATTAATTTTGTTTGGGCTTAAATTAATTTCGACGGATAAATTAAATAAATACCAAAATTATTGAAATTATTTTTTTAAATTTAATTAATCAAATATCAACAATGGATTCTTATAGCAAGTGTTCGAAATGTGCTCCGTCTACTTCCTGACAGTAATACATCCTATTAGTAAACTCTTGTCGTACTCGTTCGAATGTGTCAGCTGAAATAGCATTGCATTATTCAGTAATTCTTTCTTTCAAAACGCCAATGCTATCTGGTGCCGTAGTATAAACCTTGGATTTAAAGTACCCCCATAGAAAAAAATCTAATGGTGTCAGATCTGGTGACCGAGGTGGCCATTCTATAGGACCTCGCTGGCCGATCCATCTACCTCGATATTCTTCATCCAGGTAACGTCTTACTGCACCATAATAATGTGCAGGAGCACCATCTTGTTGAAATGTTATTTCCAGATGGCCGAATTCATCTTCATTATCTTCCAGAATTTCAAGAATTAACGGTTCAATTGCATTTTGTAACATCTCCAGATACACTTTGTTATGTTTTTTTTTGAGTACCGTCGCAATTATAGTTAGTGGTGTGTAGTATAATATTTTTATTTATGTTTGTTATTAAATAACCCTTGTATTTGCCCTCTTGAGTTAATAAGAACAAAACTTTATTCGGAAGTATTATGAGTACTGTCGTCTAGCGTCACCTACAAGACGAGTACCAAAGTAAGTATCTGGTATCATCGTTAGGTTTCTGTGATAATACGATGGGAGTAGAACAAAGGTGCCTGTAGGTAATTCGTTGATAGTCCGTCGGCACTTTCTTGGTCAGTGGTTGGTTTTAAAAAGTTTTTGAACGTGATGGCGATAACTGATTGTTGTGTACAAGTGTGATATTGGTAATTTTGACTTTCATTTAGTCATCCATTAAGTGGGATCAGTCTCTATCATATTTTATTGGAATCCAGTCGTTGTTGAATAGATATTTTGGTGCTCTACTGGGTTCTGGACCGTTTGGGATATTTTTTATGTACATTCAGTCGCCATTTCCACGTGTTGGGAATTTTACCATTACCGATTCCAATCAGTATAGTATTGAGCAAGAAGCCACCGAAAACCCCTATCATATTCTTGTCCATCTGGGTGATCATTGGGTGTTACGCCTTTTGAGACGTCAGGATCAAGTCGTAACCCCTTACTAACATAGGGTGAGTTATTATAATACTTACGAGTAATTAATTTATTTAATGTTGCACTTATTTTACGATCGAGATTTTTAATAGTCAATGGGACTGCTTTAATGTTAATTTGAGGTGAATTTAATTTTATTATCAGGAGATAATTGGGAACAAAGGTTCTAAAACTATTTAGTGTGTATTCCCTTAGATTATGAATTTTTAAATTGGGGTAAAATGGATTTAATCATATTATTTGTTAAATAATTAGCAGTACAAGCTCATAGACTAGTGAGTTTGTACTATCTTGGCTTAATTAGTTTTAAATTTGAAAGAAATGGAATGTTAATGGAAGTTTTTCGTGTTGGGGCATTCAATTATTCGAGTTAAACAACTGATATAAATAATTTGCCGATTTAAAAAATTAACTTGGAGTTTTATTAATTGCCGAAAACTATGTAATGGTTTTCTTCCATTTAGGGTTTAGTGGTTCCCGTTTCTTTTGGTTCCCGGATATTTTGGCTGGTATCATGCATTTGGGAGACGACTGGAACACGTCTATGGAAGTGGATCACTCGTCAATAGCTCGCATACAGGGTGATTGATGCGTTGAGGCGGTGTATCGGTGAACTTATCTAAGTTTATTAATTTTTACGACAAATATTTCTACGGGTTGTAATTTAGAATACACGTACTTATACCGGGTGTATCATAACGTTTGAAAAATATTAGTATTTGGTCGGACTTCCTTCCTCATACTTTTGAATACATTGGCCGAATGTTATTTCAATATTTATGAAAGTTTGTAGTGTTTTCAAATACTTATAATATTTATGGCTGTGGTTGACGGTAACGTTTGAAATTAGATTTCGCCACACAATAATTGTAATTGCGCTGTAACTAAGATATTTTGTTAAACTCGTTTTCGTTCCCTGGTCACCTGCGCATGAGCTCAAGCCCGGGAGACTAATAATTTGATTTTTGTTTGTATTGATACAACTCCCCTGCCAATTGTACATAAAATTACAATAGCGTTCCTTATTTATTTAGATATTTTTTTATACTAATGTTAAGTTATATGTTTCATTTATCATTGTTTTTTTTATGGCTTACCACTAAGCTGCTGAATTAATTTAATCAGTCAACACCTGCTTACGTTGGTGTACTAATTGTTGTTAAAAACTGAATAGAATCGTTTCTTAAACATTTGTTTTAATTTAGTACCGTTCCTTTTTGCGTTGGTTGGTCGCGTGATCAGTAGTTCTTGGGATATTTGAGGTATTGACTTGCCTGGCGCCCTATTAAGACCCGATTGGTATTTAGGAGGTCTTTAACGAACCTCCCCATCTTCACTGAGTGAACCGGCAAATATCCTGTGAGGTACAACCTAGAATCGATATTTAGTCCGTGTATAGGATTGTACGTCGCAACTTCACCGCTTAAATTTGAATTAAGGAAAACAGGACCAAGTATGTGGTTTCCCAAAATACCTGCCCAAACATTGACTTTTTCTGGAAATTGGGTATGTTGTTCACGAAAGGTGTGAGGATTTGTGTCACTCCAATACCTTACATTTTGTGTATTCACATTTCCATTGAGGCAAAAAGTACTTTCGTCACTAAAACAAATTGTTTTTGTGTAATGTGGGTTTTGACTAATTTTATTTGTCATACATTCACAGAATTCGAGTCTTCTGTCGGGGTCGTCATCCGAAAGGTGGTGCACCATTTTTAACTTGTATGGATGAAATTTATGTTTAGCCAACACTCTCTGTACTGTACTTTTACTTACTTCACAGATAGACGCAACTTTAGTTGAGGAGGAAGTAGGGTTTACTACCATTTCAGCAACTATATCAATTTTTTATCATCACTAAATGTTGGTCCACCAGATCGTTTGGCATCTTGAACACTACCTGTTGCTTCAAACTTGTGAAGAAGCTCCCTCAAATAAGTTCTCGAGATATGGCGATCTGGGTATCCCTCATTAAATAAACGTTCCGCTTCATGGAGATTCTTTCTAGATTCACCAATTCTTACGATAGCTGCTACTTTGTCGGCTTGAGTACGTACCATTTTGCCTATGTAAACTCTTAAACGTCTCGTTAAACAATAATAAAATTACATACTTAAGCTATTTAGAAAAACTTCAAAGCAACAAATAATATTAAATTAAAAACGTCAATTTTTTCGACAACTAACCAGAGGCGGACTGAAAAATCTTCAATATTTAAATGCGAAATAATAATTTTGGTATTTATTCAATTTATCCGTAAAAATTAATTTAAACCCAAACAAAATTAATATGGCTATGTAGCCAATGCCAATGCCTTTCAAACGAGATATCACTTGCCATAAAGTCCTATTTAAAATTATTGGCCAGAGTGGCACTGTGACGTCATCTATTACTATTACGTCACCTGTTACCATTCGTAGAGAAATTTACAACAATTTATTTTTACTCTCCAAATTTTATTAATGTAAGTGTAGCCGTTCAAAAGATACGAGGGGGGGAGGGGACTTTTGAATAGCACTGTACATATATATATCATCATCATCATATGCAGCTTATTCAACCATTTTGTTATGGTGTAGCCTCCCTATATGGAACTGGAAACAGAGGCAGCAAAAATAAAGTGGGATATCATATATATATATATATATATATATATATATATATATATATATATATATATATATATATATAACAATAAAGAGATTCTTGGGTAATTCACGCAAAAAAGAAAAAAGGGGCTTCTGAAACAGAGTGGTAACCGCGGACATGCATGTTTCTAGCTCCTTTGCCTTCTTCAACGGAAACTTTCTGAAAATTATTGAATATTTGGCCATTTTTGACCCAATTATGAATGAGCATCTACTAAAAATCAAAAGTGACGAAATAAACGGTTTTAAAAATTAAAACTAACTTTTCAAAATTCCAACTTTTTTGGGGTAAACCAATACTTTTCTCGCATATAGAAAGGTTGGGCGGAAAAGTAATATACAGAATGAAATGATTCAAATGCCAGCTAATCCCATAAATTCAGAGATTTTGTCTTCAGTTCAAAAAGCTAAATACTTTTCCATCATTTTAGATTGTACCCCTGATGTTAGCCATATAGAGCAAATGACAATGATCATTCGATTTGTACAATTTCCTCTTCCAACATCTTCTCTGGCAACGTCAAAAGAAGAGTCTAGTTGTGATCACGTACTGGTGAAAGAACACTTTTTGGGTTTTATACCTCTTACAGAAAGTACCGGTGAGTTCATGACAAAAGTAGTACTAGACAAGTAAAAAAACATGTCATTGCTAGTAGAGAATATACGAGGACAAGGTTATGACAACGGCAGCAACATGAGGGGAAAGGAAAGTGGAGTTCAAAAAAGAATTTTACATGTCAACCCCCGTGCGTTTTATGTGCCATGCTGCGCACACACTTTAAACCTTGTAGTCAACGATGCAGTTTCATGCTGTGTAGACGTTACTACCTTTTTTGATGTGGTTCAACGAACATATGTATTCTTTTCAGCATCAACTTGCCGATGGGAGATATTGCTTCGTCACGTCCCATCTTTGGCACTGAAACCCCTAAGTTACATAAGATGGTCTAGCTGAATTGATGTACTAACACCTCTGCGGTACCAGTTATCTCATATTTGTGATGCTTTGGAAGAGATTTCTGAAGACACTTCTATAAAAGATCGAGTGGCAGTATTGCGAAGGTAGAAGAACTTGGGTTACTTGAAAATATCTTCAACTTCAAGTTTATTGTCGCACTTGTCACATGGCACAATATTTTGTTCCAAATAAACATTACTAGCAAGATACTGCAAGAAGAGGACTTGAGTTTGCAGGGAGCAGTTAGTCACTTTAAAAAACGAAGAGTTTTTGGTTACAGCAAGAAGTGATTTGGAGTTCAAGGAATTTTTGATTGATGTTAATGAAGTAGCGGAAGAAATTTGAGTAGAACCAGTTTTTGAGAAAGAGCAAGTCCGGATCCGGAAAAAGAAAAAATGTTCGATTATGAATCAACAGATGAATCAGAAAATGTTGCAGCTGAGCCCTCAGAAAGATTCAAGATCAAGTTTTACTATTCTGTTTTAGATACAGCTACTCGTTCGGTGAAAGAAAGATTTTCACAGTTAAATCAATCAAGTATCT